>CM057350.1:100942947-103641697 GCA_030015575.1 Agapanthus africanus | reverse complement strand
CTGGGTTGTCCATAAGCGCATCCTTAAATGTCCCTAATCGTGGGAGTATCGAGATTGGGCATTGATATTCCAAAGTAGACTAGTTTATACGTTTCTAGACCCCGACGAGGGGCGGTGGTCGGTCTCATAAGTCATTGGCGTTGTGTCACCTAAGATAGTATACAGGTGCTCACTGAAAATGAGTACACTGAACGGACTCACCGAGAACTTCTAGATGGTATTATATCTATCGTCAGATAGAAGTTCTCAGGAAGCATGAGTACATGTTAGTCCTTTGACCTGAAGTAGTCATTTTTCTCGTGTGAGTTCCCACTGTACTTTGATTACTATTCTACTACGACTCAAAGGAGTCGTACAAGTAGGTTTTAGTTGGGTACAGTCCCGAGCCACATGAAGGCAGTGGTCGACTGTCAGGGATTCGTCTCTCCTGGTATTAGGAATCGATGTCACGCTGTGTTCAGTTGACTATCACCAGAAATCCGTGGCCACAGTGGATGGGATTTACTGATAGTTGATCAGTAGTATCTCTATTGGTGATGAGCTTGACTCATACACAACTTATCGGGTTAGTAGGCATCTGACGATATCCACCCCCTATACCCGATATGCGATGCTCTTTAACGAAGAAACCGGCTGTACGGAGATTGTCACATTCAGGCTCAGTAGGATAAGAACGTACTTGATTATCGACCCCCCTTTCGACAAGTACCTGGGTAGCCGTTATATACAGCTAGTGCCGCTGACGTGCTTGTAGTTAAACCCACTGCCAGCGTATTATCGAGTTTTTAGAGTCCCACACAAAGGATTTTCCCAGTTCAGGTGACAAACGTAGAAGCCGTACGTTGGTACGTGCACGGGTCTGATTAAATACGTGTACGCGATACACGGATTTTAATCAGACGGTTGATAATACTAACCGGCTTAGGATTAAGCCAGATTATTAAATCAGGTTTTGATTTAATAATTTGTGTATGTATTTTGATACATATATTTTAGTATTATTGTTCACTATTTATTTTCTCTCTTTGGTGCTATCTGTATTTTTATACGGATACGCGTATATGTAGCGATATATATACCAGGTGAAGTATTCCGTATTTATACAAGAATGCTTCTAGAAAAAGGACACCTCAATTTGTTTTTCTTTTTAGAAAAACAAATAAGGAAATGAGGTGGAAATTGGGGTTTTAATGAAGTATGGTGATGAGGGATGGCTTGGACGATGATGTACATTTATTGCCAAGCTTATATAGTCATTCTCTCTTTCATTTTCTACACTTGATGTTTTTTTCCCCTCACTTGAGCTCATGCTTCATGGTTGCTTCCTCTTTTACTTCTCCTTCTTCTTCTTGCTCTCATTTTGAGTATAGATTTTAGAGAAAAAAATTTAGTGAAGTATTCCTACATCACCGACCATCCAAACATAGCAAGTCTGGATCGTCGGTTAGAGCCTCCTTCGGATTATCTCGGATGAATCGTCTTCTGCAAGGGTTGTTAATTCTCAACCGCAATCCCGGTGGCTACGAGCTTGGAGGGGTCTTCCACAATTGGGTAGACACACGACAAAGGTTGTATTTTCTCAACCATTGCACTTTTAGTTAGATAGTTTAAATTTATGGATCAAATCTTGGGTTTTACGGATGTTCGGTGTTCGCTAGAATTTTCGTTTTCGCTTCCGTCTCGGCCGCGGTTTCCACGGCGCGGGCACCGAAACCCAACATTATTTCCAATTATTTCCAAAATATATGTATATAATTATACCATTCTACTGAAACTAGATTCCATATTTGTATGATATTCATTAAATTTATTATATTATTATTTAAATTTCAAAAATATTATTTTCTATTTTTTAAAATGTTACAATGAGGCTGCTACGTAGACAACAGCAAGGCTTTAACGGTGATGAGGGTTTCGCCGGCGACGACGAACGCTTCCACAGCAAGGGTTTTGATGTCGACGAGAACTTCAACGGAAACAGGGGTGGCGAGGGCTTGAAGATGAAGATGGGCTTTGACAGTAGTGTTTCTTGAAGAGGAAAGAAGCACCAAGGATCTTGATGGGGAAGGTGATGTGGATTCTCAAAGTCGAGGGGGAAATTCGACAATCTCGTGACGGCAAGGATGCCCACGAAGACGATCGACGACGGGACTGACAAGGATCAATCAACCACGCTCTAATACCATGTTAAAACTCAAAGGTTTGGAAGAGGGAAAATATTATTAATTGATCAAGATACAATATATAATGTGACTCTCTATACCAAGAGAAAAGATTAAATCCCTATATAAAGAGATAAATATAAGAAGTTATATGAAAGATTTATGAATATATTATCACAAATGTTGAAAATCCATGTTTGTGTCAAAATTCAGGAGTTTGAGCGACTGATTTGCACTTCGGTCCGAGTCACGTGAAACCAATAGCCCTGATTCTCCATTTGGGTAAATATTATACCATGGATAAAATAAAGGAGGGTGGGGCTGTTGGAGATGTGGTAATTCAATATTATCTATTATGTCAACTATTTTATTTGTTATTTAAATTCGAGAGGGACATAAAAATATCCAAACAAAAGTATATAAAATTAAATAAATAAAAGTAGGGAATAACAGTGGGGATAATGATAATCACATGGGCACCGCAACTTCATTCTTCAATTGGCCCACGAGGGTGGAATCGCTAATTAATAACTAGCCTTTAACCTTTGCATTTATACAATATTTTATTGTGGACATTCCTTAATGCTAGCATTTATGCATTGATTGCCACTAATCATTCTTCAAAATTGATGGAAGCCTACAGGTCTAGAGCATGGTTTTTACATTTTAGGGATCAAAGAGGGTATATATCCCTCTAAATATATCAGAGTGATGGTTAACCATCGGGTGATCGGGGGAGATGGTATTCTTAAAATGAGATGGAATAACTCGACCGTTGGATCGACGATTGGATTTTTGCACCATGTTCTACACGTCAAAATATGTATGTGTATAAAAAAATTAGACGATTTGGAGGTTTCTAAGTCATGCATCAAGGGTGCAACTTTCACGATGCTTTAACAATCATCAATTTTGCGACCGTGATATCCATACCTTAGAAGCGTCAGAATTTTCTAAAATTTTTATACACATATGCTTATTGACATGTAAAACAAGATATATGGAGCTGATCGTCATTTTGATTAATGGATAATAGTCGGATTTTAATATCTCGCTTTAAGAATCACATCCACCATCTCACCTCATTGCTACCCTCATATTGATTATGTCAAGCTTACAAATAGTACAAAGTAAAGAATAACTTTATGCAGTAAAAACATATTCTGATACAGAATATTACACAGTGTAATTCTTAGACATCATCTTTTCCATCTTATAATAAATATCATATATTTTAAAGGCAAGAAAAAGTCTTGCGCATTAATCTTGCATTTTCACCTGTGCTATAGAGATTGAACAGACGGGACTTATCGATCAGCCTCCCACGACACCCCCCAAGTTATGTCCTTTTTTCGAAGAGAAACGTGCAAGATGGCTTCGCAGGCCACCCAGCTTCTTTTCTAAATTCATATAGATTAAGAATATTGGTAGATAAAATTTCCCAAATAAAATTGTCCCCCTAATGACAAGCGGTGATAAGAGGTCAAATAACAGCTAATCTTGGGACTCCTCTATATCTAATTTTGAATTGATGAAAAATAAAATTAGATGACTACTGAGTTTTCTTGGTAAATATAGCAAGAATTTAAGATTCTAATGAGGTTCCCTTGGTAATTTTATTTCTGCATTTTACTTCGTTTTTTCCCCCAATGCATCATGCCAAAGACACATTTAACCCACAAGATTTTATATATATCAAGTATCCATAGTATTAAGATAGAGTTTGGGACTTAAATGCAATCCTAGGAACCTTGGAAGCTTGGTTGGAATGAAAAAAATTCCATTCAAAGGTCAAAAATAGAAACTCATGTCATGTTAGGGCGAGAATTTCCCTAAAGGCATCATTCTCATGTCCCCGTGTTCTTGCATGACCAATTTTTAACTCGGCTTGGGTTGGCTTAGATTAGGACCGAGTTCCAACTTATCCACCTCTCTCAAGCCTCCATTTCTCGTTCCCAAATCCATTATATTTTAACCTATCATGTTCTTGAGAGATGGCTGGCTTTTTCTCAGTCAAAAGAGAGGCATATCTAATTAATTTGGGAAATTGAAAACATCCAATAGCCAATTTTAAGCTCCTGAAAATGACCATTAATTTGAGGGGTATGAAGTTGCCTTGAACATATATTTTCAATGCTATTACGAAGTAATAATTGAAAGAATTTCGGATAACTTAATTTTTTAGGGTGAAATATGAAATATCCAAGTGTCGGTGACAATATTTACAGCTAGTTATATTTTGATTGCAAAATCCTCTTACAGGTTAGTTCGTTTTACATGCATCTTATGAAAATTGAACCTAGATTTTCTTTTTCTTTTTTTGATGCAATGTTAAAGTCAGCCATTGCCTCAAACTTTGAAGTTGTGATGGGCATCGAAAGATATGTTACATATCCTAACATCAATATCAATATTGCCTATTGCACACAAGTTAATAAAAAGCATAAGTTATTTTTATTATACTAAGATAAAATGAAAGTTTCAAGTAAAGAACCATAGAATATCTCCACTCAGAGCCTGGACTAAAATTTTGTGGTTCCAAGAGTTTAGGGTTGGTTTTGATAATTTGCGGCTGGATTTTATTAATTAAAATGAAAATAAATACCTAGCCGTTCTATTGAATTTCCTAAAATGACAAGTAATTTGAAATGGAAAAGTCAGAAGTAAACTGGAACGAAGATAGCAGCATCATATGTAAAATGAACTTTTTTGTGTCTATCGGTTTGTATTACAAATGGGTTGTTTGATTACTCAAAAATAAAAAAACTAGATCTACCGGCATCTATCCAAACTTATCGAGCATTGACGAGTTTTGAATTCTAGATTGATCGGTGTTTCATAGATGAGATCTGCTGTCCATAATGGGTTCCTGCACCTCAACATATACATGAAAACGGAAAAGAAAAAACTATTTTTGTGTGGGGAAAAAAGAGTGTAAAGCTTTACTCTTGAATGCTTCTCAAGGAAAATAAATGTTGAGGCCCATTGGACCAAATATCAATCCCTTTTAGGCCTCAGATTCCAAATAAGTTGCCAAAAAGCCTTTTTTATATAAAATATCCAATCTTATAGGTCCCTCGAATGCACTTTGGACTCCATATTCTCTTTTCTTATTTCACCGTCATCAATCGTCCTTATTTTTGTTCCAAAATTAAAAAATTGTCTTTGTTACTTCACACATCGCTTCATTCATCGGATATTTTACTACATCCAATGATTCCATTGTCATTTTTATTGTCACCCTTAAAAACATGGTTAATTGACAAGCATGCATTTAAACAGTGGTTATTTAATAAAGTTTAAAGATGAAGACCGAAGATATTATCTTTTAAGAAAAAGTTGACGAATACCGGATGCAGTGTATCTTGAAGAGATTGAGAAGAATACATGTGGTTAAAAAGATCGATGAAAACGGAGACATTTTTTTTGTATCATATGCCGTAAAAACACTAGCAAAATTAAAGGGAATAACTCCATTGAGGACAGTAATTTTTTATGCATGCAATGTATTTGAAAGTTTTGAAAAGGGGGGAAAAAGAGAACATGCAGAAAGCGAAAATTGATATAGATGTGAGACACAAGGAATGGATGCATCCATATAAATTTAAATTTAGAGTAGCTCACATTAAGAAAGAAATTATAGGCAGAAACACTAAAAGTTTTGAGGTGGCACAAAAAGATCGATAAAGCGTATAAGCAAGGAATGATGCGAATGTTTTTCATGAAGCAACAAATGAATATGAATATGCGCAAGAGGCTTTCGATGTGCCCCAATGATAAAAATAAATAAATATTTATAGAATTGCCGCTAAAATTTTGGAAAAATTCAAGATGTATATAAAAAAAAACTTAATCCTGTATATATGTGAGTGCATAAGAGTTGACAAGTAATGCTGCTATTGCCTGATAGCAACCATTGAAACATTTTCTTTTTACCTTGTTATATTGCATCTAGAACACCAAATGATGTATGTTTTTTTTCCTGTCCATAACAAACTGCTTACCTCTCTATCACGAAGTATGATACACTGCATCTGGAACACCAAAAAATTCATCCTTTTTAAATTCTATCCTAATAAACCATATTTGAAACGCCAGCTTCCTTTTTCTTTTTTGCCGGATACATTGCATTTGAAACGCCAAATAACTTGTACTTAATCATGATATATGCACATTTGACTCAGGCTTGTTGTTAGCGGGCACGGATCCAATAGTCACCCAAAACCGACCCAAACCTATCTGCCTGCTCCAAAGCGGAAACGAACGGGATCCAACGGTCCAACCCCAAGCTGAGTCACTGTGTCAGGCCCAGCAGCCACGTGTAAACACCATCTTCCCAAAATGCCCCTACCAACAGCACAAGAATAACAAATCCGAGGGGCATTTCGGGAACGAGCGACCCCTAAACCCCGTGTACAGCATAACAGAAGAGAAAAGTTTTCTCTCTCTAAAAACCTATCACTTTCTCTCTCCTCACGCGCTCCCTCCCTTGTAAAAAAATAAAAATTTTCTTTCCAAAAAAACTCCCATTGATGGAATCTGCAGCTGGATTCTATATTTCACCCCTGATTTTAACAGCGATTCAGAATTCGGCGCCTCGATAAATTTGGAAAGAGAGCTAGAGAGGAACCCAAACCCTAATTCTCCTCAAACTCTTTGGATTTTGTGTTATCGCGAGGGGAGAATTGGAGGCGGCGGCCTGATAAAAGCCCTCGTCCTCTGATCAGCTGCATTTCAATTGAAAGGTAATTTTCTCCACGAAATTTGATGGATTCTTTTGATTTTTTGGAAAAAAAATTGGTCTTTTATGCGGCTGTTGTTGTTCTTGTTTAGTTAAGCTTAGGGTTTTGTTTACTCACTAGCTTGATGCCTATTTGATACATGATGTGAATCTTTTTTGATTGGGAGATAGAAGAAGCTACTGAAAATTTGAATTTTTTGGGGTTCCATGTTTAATTAGGGATGAAAATTTGGTTCTTTAGTGGAAAAAATAAATCTTTTTTGGAGAAGATGGAAATTTTATAAGTATAAGTACATGCATTAGATTCCGGTTACTGTAAATTCAACATGTTGAAGGATGTATATTACCCGATTTCCCCCTGCGATGTCAATTTGGACCGGCAATTATGTCAGGGTAGTTAAAGGTTCAATTTTTTTTTTGCAAAGCCAATCTCCTTATCTTTTACCTGGGGGGGGGGGGATCCTGCTTATGTTTGCTATAGTGTCCTATTACAACCATTTCAAAAGTAGAAATAGATTCTTAAAAAGAGTGATTGTTGTTAACTGAAAGCGTCACTTAAAATAAACTTCTTTTTATCATCCATGCTTCTTCATTATGTTAATCCCATTCCTACCATTAATGCTTACATACACAAAATAGAAGAAACTAAAGGAAAAATAGAAAAAGCATACAGTATCATACCCGAGAGAAGAGGGAAGTAGGGTTATTCTAAAGGAATAGAATGTAAAGGAAGACGGGACTGGAATCAGGTGTCATTAAATTCAGAAACAACATGATTGCGTCATAAATAGATTGAAGTAGCCTTTTATGAGGGTTTTCCCCCATCGTCATGTCAAAACTTGGCCGGCCTCCACCCAGTGAAGACGGCCATTATGTTGTTGCATTTCATTGCTCATCCAAACACTTTGACCAAGAACGTGGAGTCTAGATTTCTTCCAATGTTCAACAAAGCATTTTTTCCTTCATGTATCCAAAATATTGGATTTTCTAAAAGGTCTAATGGTAAGGTTTTTACCTGGGACAATTTTAGTAAAACATCAAATTTTGCAATCCTCCCTTGTCAAAACTCGAAAGTAAGGGGAAGGAATTCTATGCTTTTCAAGGTAAGAAATTAGCTAAGAAAGGACAAGTTAATTTGATAGCTAAGGAACAAAAGACGTTTAAGGTTTCTTCAGCAAAATTGCTTAAAACCACTCTATAACATAGGCACTTCTTACTTAATCCCATCAGCAAATTAAGGTGCTTAAAGTTAATATTGTTTTACTGCCTAACTTATTTTTAAGCGAAGTGCCTTAGATTCCTATGATTCCATACCATTAGCATTGTATTCATGATTAATCAAACTTTCAAAAATTTTGGATTCCATCTCAATTTTAACTTCTTAAAGAACAATACTATTGACCAAAAAAGCACGGAGAAACTTAAAGTACTTGACATAAGAGTTTCTCCAAAGATATATGTTTATATTCCAAAAATTAGCAATGCTTACCCTTCTCCAGTTGTAACAACCGTAAAATCTGTATACCTTCTTTATAACTTTCTTCTTTAATAAAACCATTTTTATTGAATCAAGTGTGTATAAATTAATTTTCTTTCTATTTATATGCATGGTCCATTCTTGTATCTATTGGTTATCACCGTACATTGCTATTCCAAACACCTTGAGTTCAAATCCCAGTCTATTCAAATTATTTATTTCTTTATTTTAATTATTTTACATTATAAAATATTGTTTTTTTAAAAAGAAGGGGAAAAATTGTTTTAGATTTTATTTGATTTTTTTCAAAAGAGGATAAATATTGAGATCTCAAACTACTCTCTCTAAAAAAAAGAAGAAAACCCTTGTCTCTATTCTCTCTCTCAAAAATCCCTTCAAGCTTTGCCATCGCCGTCGATCGCCTCTTGACCCACGGCCGGAGTGGTGGATCTCCACCGTCGGAGTTATCGTGCTCCACCGCCACTCCAATTCCCTCAAGCTTCCTACCGTCGACCTCTTCCACACACACGATCCTCTCGAGTTCTGCACCATCGATCGCCTCAACCTCCGCACCCCCTCGCTTCCCCCTTCTCTAATGGGCCAGCAACATCGCCGTCCCCGCCGTCGGTGCAGCTCCTTGAGATCACCGAGGAAGAGCTCAGCGCCTACACGACACCGCAAATCCTAAGAAGCCCCTTCTTCTAGCCATCAATAACCAGATCTATGACATCACTCAGAGTAGGAGTCGCCGATCCATCTTTAGAGCCTCGAAAATTACATCGAGGCTAGCTTTACACGCTTTAGAACGATCATATATCGTTCTATCTTCGTAAGTCCTTTCTTCCTTTTTCTCATATATATATATATATAGAGAATAATGGAGAAAAGATGCCATAGGAGGGAATTCCCTCCTATGGCGTCGAAAAAATACCCTCCCTAGTTTTTTCCGACGATCGGCACCCACCATCTTCATCGTCATCATCTAAGATGTGGATACACCAAATTTCATGTGATTCTACAACTTTTTCACCGTTGATTTAGCAATGTAAAAAGTTCTATTGTCGGTAAACCGTTAATTTTGAACCCACTAAATCAACGGTGAAAAAGTTGTAGAATCACATGAAATTTGGTATACCCACATCTTAGATGATGACGATGAAGTTGGTGGGTGCCGATCGTCGGAAAAAACCAGGGAGGTGTTTTTTCGACGCCATAGGAGGAAATTCCCTCCTATGGCCTCTTTCCTCCATTAATCTCATATATATATATATATATGAGAATAATGGAGGAAAGATGCCATAGGAGGGAATTTCCTCCTATGGCGTCGAAAAAACACACCATCCATCGTGTTTTCCGACGATCGGAATGCATCATCTTCATCGTTATCATTTAAGATGTGGGTACACCAAATTTCATATGATTCTACAACTTTTTCACCGTTGAATTAATGGGTTCAAAATTAACGATTTACCGACAATAGAACTTTTTACATTGCTAAATCAACGGTGAAAAATTTGTAGAACCACATGAAATTTGGTGTACCCACATCTTAGATGATAACGATGAAGATGATGCATTCCGATCGTCGGAAAACACGATGGATGGTGTGTTTTTTCGATGCCATAGGAGGAAATTCTCTCCTATGGCCTCTTTCCTCCATTATTCTCTCTCTATATATATACTGAACTCCTCGACTGTTTTACCTCATATCTGAAAGGTAGTCATTCAATTAGGCTTTGCTGCTTAGTGCACCTTGCGGTTCAATGACCACATGCCTTTTAATTTTTCAGCCTGGTGTTTGCTGTGTTCTATTATTATTAAAGATAAAAAAAAATCCTTTTCCAAAACATGTTGCTTTTGTTATTTTTTTGTACAGAGTTGCCCATAAAGCAAATCAAAAGAAGATAACTTGAAATTGAACTGGATTGAGCCCATTACTTGTTTGCTTTCTTACTTGTGAATGTTTAAAAATCTTGTTGCATTACTGCTATATTTATTTTGATGAAAGCATTACTGCAATATTCAACTTGGAAAAAACACAACTTTTTGGATACTTGCAATTGGAGTCACTGTTCTCCTTAGAACTGATGCAGATGTTAAGCTTGGCAAATTGAACTTCATAATGTTAGGTTGAGTCTGGCTTATTAAATTTTAATTGGCAGCTCATGCTTAATTTGATTAGATGCTATTATTCAGTTTTATGAAAGCATGTGAAGAAGTGCAGCAACGAATTGAATGAACTAGGCACCTAGGTGTCTGATTTAATTAAGTAATGACATTATTTTTCTTTGACGCGGTTGATATTGTTTCATATGATGAATTTATAAGAATTTATCTGTATTAGAAGTTATGATTACTACACTAATTCTAGGAAAGTATTACACATATAGTATTGTAAAGTTACATGTCATATTAAGTTCAATAGAAAGTTATCTTTAATTGATCAGTTTTGGTTTGTATACTTTATTTATTTTGAGAAAGCGATTTTTGGTATATTGGGAGGATTAGGGTTTAACAGAAAAATCCTTAAAAAAATTAGGAAGTTGGAATTTTGTTAGGTGTGGTATAAAGATAAGTTAATATCAAAAGAACATGATGCAGGTAAATATGTTGATAAGAATTTTAAAATTTGTAAGTCTGTTGCACGAGAGCATATAATATAGGCAGTAAGAGAATATATATAGAGTCAATATTTGTGTTTATGAAGATAAATGTTGAGTGTAAACAATGTACACAGATAACATCATACAAAATGTGTCATTATGATTATGTTAAGAATATAGTAACTGGAATAATAGCAAAGTATTTAGCAAATAATGAGTGTAGTGGTTAGGCAAATAGCCAGTAAGGTCAAAAGCATCACAGAAATAGTAATTGTTATGTTTATTATGTAACAGCATTACGGTAATGTACAAAGAGTATATAAAATATTTTCATTATTCTTATATAGTAAATTTATTGTTGTTTATATGATTTATATATGTTTAGGGTAAGAATTGAAAAATAGTTTATATAACAAAATAATCATGAACAATTTAATAGTATCTTGACCTGAACCCCTTGGGAGTCCCATTACGAACTTATAAATGAGTCCGTGTTTTCTTACCCCTGAATGATAGCCTTAGGTCCGTGAATACTCCTGCGGTGGTTGTTAGGGGTCTCATTTCTAACTCATGAGTGGACCCGTGTTTTCTTGCCCCTGCATGATAGTCTTGGGTCTGTGAATACTCCTGTGGTTATACTATCTTGACCTGAACTCGACATTAACATGACATGAACCACTTGAATCGTGAATTTCGTGAATCTAATTAATATCTTGAATCTCGTGAATTTCCTGAACATGACATGTATAATAGACGATATTTATTGGATATATCATGAGGATGGGATAAGTTGATGAGTGGGGGTATTTATGTGTAACAGAGAATCATCTTATTCCTCGTGGTACCGGAGAAAAACGGTACGTTGCATTATATATAAATCTTGAATCTCGTGTTGCTGTTATTCCGTGGCATTACGGAATATTCTGGTTACATAATAAAACTCCCACAAATCGAGCTTATACTTATAATTAATAATACCGCAATCTCGAATATCATGATACTCTAGTTATCTTGCACTGATTAACACATGTTACTTATTTGATATGCACACTACGATTTACTGCTCAGTTATTCTCACACCTAGTATTATGTATACCTTATTTTCATGCCTAGTATTATGTATACCATATTTCGTTTTCAAATACCGTATTTATATAAAATGAGGACTTACCAAATTTTAGTTCGTTGACGGCATTCCTGTTTTCTGTTTACTTTTCTGGGGAATATCGTCAAACGACAGTAGGGCAGGAGAAGAGGCTAGGTACGAGGTAATACCAACTGAGGAGGACAGTCAATATATTTCTAGTCAAGCCGAGGTTTAGTTTTCTTTTTCAGTAAGTATGTTTTTTTTGTTCAAGGCATCTTTCATTCCTAGTTTCTTGAATTTTCGAACTGTGTTCAGTTATCATTTTTGGGATTGTTATAAATATTATTGGATATTTTATAAGCTTAAAATTCTTGTACTATATTTTTTTTTACTGCTTATATAGATGCTTAGCGTATTCATGTAGAGAAGGAGTGTTTCTTGGTATGAATACGTCGCGGGCTCATTGCTCTCGTTTTTCGTTTTTGGGAAGCGGGGCGTGACACCAGTAGTTCATCTGCCTGTAGCTAGAGCTAGGCATACTTCGATGGGTTCATGCAATACACGACTCCTGGAATAAAATCTATGTTGTGATGCATATCACGTCCAAAAGAAGAGCAAAGGCGCATATGACTCGCCTTCGAAGAAAACTTTATTTAATTGAACTCGTATCTTCTTTCTAGTAAGGTAAGCGGATGGCGGGAGTCGTTTATAGGAGCCTAATGGAACTTCAAATGCGGAATAAAGATACTCCAAATCGGAGATCATCTAAAAAATGGCGAAGCTTGACTATGAGGGATGGTTGGAGAGGGGACCTATTTTTGCAATTCACAAACTTCGACAAGGGATGAGTTGTTCGCAAAGATGGTCTCTCTTAGGGATCATTGATCGACTACTTGATTGATAGGATTATTAACTTTGCTGGCTCGAACCACATGATCGGTGATGAGAAGAAGTTTCAATAGGGGTGATATAACGTTCTTGTTCAATTCATAACGGGGTATTTCATGTTATTCTCGTCGATTGTTGGGAATGTCCTTATATTCGGAATGTCTTTCCTGGAGCATTACAACTCAAATTGTCCCTTATGAAGTCTCCGTTGTTCTGATCTAGCTATTGTGACTAGCTGACTCAATTACATGCAATTACTATATTTGGCGGAGGTTCGCTTTACTAAGGCGAGTGAGGACTTTACTCTTTCGTGCCTTACCTTACTTGAAAGAAGAGTTGCAAAGAAAGGGGGAGATATTCCTTACCTGCCAAAGGGCTTAAGTGCGCTCGATGACTAATTGCATAATTATAAACGCATCTTCATCACCGATCAACACAGAAAAGCCGATGTCCTTCTGAGCTCGCTGCCTTAACTCTCTTCTTGTAATTTTTTATTACCTATTTAACTTTCTTAACCAGGGGATTGGAGTTCTTTCGCTTGTTGCTCATGTTTACCCAGGATCAGAAAGAGGTGATGCTTTTTTATCAAGCTTATTGCTTTCGGCATGATGTTATTGGTTGGTTGACCCATCTATTGTTCAGAAGCTAGAATTGTCATAAGAAAGATAATCTGATTCCAAAGTGGATCCGGCTAGGTCTATTTGGTGAATACGTCCACTGCTATTACGGAGATCTATCATGTATAAGCTGATGTATACTATGTGTTCTCTCCCGTTACATATCTTATGTAAGACACACTTGGAACGCTTTAGCATAAATTAGGAGTTGTGGATGAACTAGCCTATAGCTGTCAATATTCTAAATATCGGATATCCGTATCGGCCCGAAAAATATTATATTAGATATCAAATATCAGAAATCGTAATATATCGGAAGGTATTTTCTAAAAATTTGAACTTTACATTTTTGTATTATCATAAATATAACGCAATATAAATAGTTGACTTTCTTAAATGGGTTTTTTCTTAATAGCTTAATCGTAAAGTGGTTATATTAAGTGACTTGTTTTAAATTTTTATATGAGATTTTTCTTGCCATCTCATTTTCGAAAGTAACTTCCTCTTTCTTTGGATGGCGGATTTCTAAAAAAATTATGATTGAATATCTCGAAGATCCAAGGCTGAATTTCTAAGAAATAGAGATATGAATTTCTGAGAAATTCTTCATTAAAGAGAGTCTTACCTTCGAACACAGGATAGAAGGAAGAATTTCGGACTTCGTCCAACTTTGACAAGCTTCAAGTGTCTCAAAGTTGAAAAATATGTATCTAGGATTTTGATGAAAAGCCATTTTGGAGACGGATAATAAGAGTTTTAATTTGGATTTTTTGAGTTTTTTCTGAAGTTATCCTCAGACAGGTCAGATCAAATTGAATCCTATTCCAATATTACTTAAAAGCCCAAATAATTTTTTAAAAAGATTATGATATTTTAACCGTATCTAAAACCGATATATCGAGAGATATTAATGTATATCGGCCGATATTTTTTCAAAATTTTGAAAAGATATTAAATCAATAAATCATATCATTTTCTTGCCATTTTTAATATATCGGCCAATATCCGATATATATTGGCGATTTTCATAACATTGCATGTTGAAAGTTTGAACCTAATGATTAGGTCATTACAATTTTCTTCTCTATTATGTTTTCTAAAATGGGAAATAAAATTGAACAAGTTTAGTAAGAACATGACGAAGTTAGAAAGACATCAAAAGTTGGACAAATATAATAGTGATGACTATAGTATTGGAAGGTTATATTAGGAAACAATAGCCATTTATAAAAATTTTAAACAATGTTCGGCATCCATTTTGCGATAGTACTTTTCTAATCCTAACGCCCCAATGATAGAACCATCTTCTGAAAAAGGGGAGACTTGGCTCCAAAGATTTGGAAAACCGTATTAAAATTGAAATTTTTGCCCCTTTCCAAATTTCATGCAGAAAAACATATACTCCGTTTGAATCCCATATAGAAAAATATATACGTGAATTTTATTCTTACGGTTTAGTTTTGAAGAAAAAAGAATTCTAACAGACTAGCGTTATCTTCTTAGTTGTAGAAGGGGATTGTTATTTAAGAAGTGGATGTCGGGTATATATGTTATTATTCAGAAAATTATACAAGTTAACAAAGTTAATTATATAACAATAGAAAACAGTAGAAATATATATATATCTAAATCAATTACATTGTATAATGCATATGTTATCATTATAACGATCAATTCAATTAACCACTACATTTTCTTAAAAAATTATCCTCTCATTTGGATCTAGTAATCAAGTTTAGAATATATAAAAACGGTTGTTCTTTTACCTATTCTTCTAAAAAGATTATATTTTTTCCATTTTGATATCATGATGTGTTTTTAAGTATGAATTCACAACTATTCTAATATTAAATTAGAGGATCATAAATAAAATTTTCAAATGTATATATTTTTGGTTCTATGAAATGCAAAAAGTATTAAATGTCAATAATAATAGACAGTTTATACACTTGTTTTGATGATTATCCGGCATAGGAAAATTGGGTAAAAGGGCCAGAAATGATAGATATTTGGGAAAAAACAATCAACAATGGAAAATCCAGGTAAAAAATCAAGAAAAAATAGAAAATAAGATAAATTGGTAAGGTTTGGAAAGCGATTGATGATGATTCTAAAAACAAGAAAAAAGATGGGATTTTTAGATCCCTTGCGAGATTTACGGGAGATGAAGATGAGATATCATGGATCTTTTTACCGAGAACTGAAAATATAGAGAAACAAAAATTATAGAAAAGATTTGAACTTTTATTGAGAAATTGAAAATTGGGTTTGGATTAATTTTAATGAGAAATTAGGTTTAGTTAAAATTGGAATATAGTGAGAATAGATATATTGGGTTTTGATTGTTTGATAGAGAAAAGAGTGTATTTTATTGACGGATTGTTAGGTAAGGGAAAAAAGATGATGCCAAGTCAAAAAAGTAAAAATACAGATATAGTATATGGAAGATGTATATTATTCATTTAGGTTAACCGGGATGCAGTCGCTCGCAGCGAAATGAGGCCGCGGACGCGCACCCCTGAAAAAGGAAAAACAGGAAGGCTGGTGGAGCTTGAAGTTAAGTTGACGGGTCCGATCATCTAGGGCTTGGTCATGTGACCATAGCCCTGCGGTTGTTGAGCCCAGCCCCATTTTTATCATATTCATTTGCATATTTTTGACATCGAATGAGGTCATATTTATTAGCAAGTTTAACCCCTTCAATCACTAAATCCTGGTTTTGTCTCTGTTACATTCTGATTGTATCTTGTGATCAATCTCTTTGTTAGTCTAATTACAAAGACGTGGCATATTTTTATTGACTCTCTTTGTCTATCGACTAGATCTCTTAATTATATATCAAGTTTGTTTGTCATAAAATTTGAATTGGATAAATCATTCAGTTTAATTTTTGAACTTGAGAAATCAAATGTTTTCAAACTGACAAAAGATGAGAGTAACATGTTTTAGTTGGATGTAAACCCAAGTAGAAAATAGCTCGTTTTATAGTAACTTATGTTCCAATAAACTTTATTGTTTAGCGTATGTGCTATTTAAATTTTCTCCACTTTTAAATCTTATCTGCTTTTTGGATACTGTGTATGGTACTATTCAGCCCATGCAAGTAATTGGATTTCTTAGAATTTTATTTATTTATTTAAGGAGTTAAAAAGCACAATAATTAACGTTTTTAATTAATAAATGATTATAATTTGAATTTGAGTTTGTATTTTGGATAGATTCAAAGTAGATCAATGGGGAGTGCTCAATAAAAATTTATAGTAACGAGAAATTTTGGATAAGAGAGAATGTTTGTAATTTGAGTTAGATAAGTAGCAAGTAAACACGCGAGAAGAGAAAAAGATAAGAAATATGAACAAAAAAAGTAAATATATTGGCGTTTGTACATATGGGGTTTCTTTTTTATCTTCGAGGGGTTGTTTGGTGCAATGGAGAATCATAACTTGTTGAAATGTTTTTAAAAAAAATAGTCTCGAAGTACTAAATGCATCATGTTTGGTTATTATAAAAGTACGTTGGATCATGAAAGTATTTCAAGACTAGCCTTTTTAATATTTATAAAGTCAACTTAAAACTCTTTTTTCCAAAAAATAATTTTTTTGTTAGATAAAAGAGTACTTTGTTGACAAATTGTTAGGTAAGGGAAAAAAGATGATGCTAAGTCAAAAAAGTAAAAATATGGATATAGTCTTATGGAAGATATATATTATTCATTTAGATTAACCGGGATGCAATCGCTCGCAGCGAACGAGGCTGTGGACGCGCACTCCCGAAAAAGGAAAAACATGGAGGTTAGTGGAGCCTGGAGTTAAGTTGGCGGGCCCATCATCTAGGGTTTGGTCATGTGACCATAGCCTTAAGGCTGTTGGCCCATCCCCATTTTTATCACATTCATTTGTATGTTTTTGATATCGAATGAGGTCATATTTATTAGCAAGTTTAGCCCCTCCAATCACTAAATCCTAGTTTTGTCTACGTTACATTCCAATTGTATTTTGGGATCAATCTCTTTGTTAGTCTAATTACAAAGACGTGACATATTTTTATTGACTCTCTTTGTCTATCGACTAGATCTCTTAATTATATATCAAGTTTGTTTGTCATAAAATTTGAATTGGATATAATCATTCAATTCAATTTTTAAACTTGAGAAATCAAATGTTCTCAAACTGACAAAAGATGAGAGTAACATGTTTTAGTTGGATGTAAAGCCAAGTAGAAAATAAATCGTTTTATAATAACTTCTGCTCTAATAAACTATATTGTTTAGCGTATGTGCTAGTTAAATTTTCTCCACTTTTAAATTTTCTCTACTTTTTGCACACTTTGTATGGTACTATTCGGCCCATACAAGTTATTGGATTTCTTAGAATTTTTTAATTTTTATTTATTTATTTAAGGAGTAAAAAGCGCAATAATTAACGTTTTTAATTAATAAATGATTATAATTTGAATTTGAGTTTGTATTTTGGATAGATTCAAAGTAGATCAATGAGGAGTGCTTAATAAAATTTATAGTAACAAGAAATTTTGGATAAGAGAGAATGTTTGTAATTTGAGTTAGATAAGTAGTAAGTAAACACGCGAGAAGAGAAAAAGATAAGAAATATGAACAAGAAAAGTAAATATATTGGCGTTTGTACATATGGGGTTTCTTTTTTATCTTCGAGGGGTTGTTTGGTGCAATGGAGAATCATAACTTGCTGAAATGTTTAAAAAAAATAGTCTCGAAGTACTTCTAAATGCATCATGGTTTGGTTTGTATAAAAGTACGCTGGATCATGGAAGTATTTCAAGACTAGCCTTTTTAATGTTTATAAAATCAACTTAAAACTCTTTTTTCCAAGAAATAATTTTTTCCATATTTATTTAAAAAAGCTATTTTCTTGGTCTTTTCAACAATTTTATTGCCTTATTGTATCTTTGACTTTAAAGGCAATGAGTAAGTTTCAGGTTTATAATCTCGATACTGGTTTGTTTGGAATATCAGATTGTCTTATCGTTGCCCAATAGATGTTTCACTATAGCGAAATTTTTTAAACAAATACTAAAATAACTTTCTAGACATTATTTAGTAAATTAATTAATTATATCTACAATAGTTTTGTTTATATATAATACATAAGTACATATTTGTTGACATGTGCTCTCGTTTTTTGATGATAAATAAATCAACAATCCATTAATAAACCCAAATCCATCAATAAACTTAATACTAAAACTTTGTTAATCAATTGACAAATCCAATACCAAGGAAAATCTCAATACCGGGTCTTATATGGAAATTTTTGGATTACGAATTGAGCATCTTAGATTTGACCTGAGATTATAAATCATGGTCATCATATGTATTAATTGCCATAAGATCCATATAGGCATATAGGCTTCATTAAAGTTTTTACCCAAACAAATCAAGGCTAGCTTAGATATCAAAGAATATTACGAATTTAGTAATTATTTCCCCCCTTTCTTTTATCTTTTCCGTCACAATGTTTCATCTATCAGCAACACAAAACTCTGTGAACATACATCTTTTTATCTCCTTAACGTATTGTTATCATTTTGTTAGTTAGGCTTTTATAGCTGCCCTCAAAGTTGAAGCATTTGATTTGAAAATTAAATAATTAGTAAATGGGAACTTTGTCTGAGGGTGGTAATACATGCTCTTGTTCGATATAGCTTGCCTTTTGTTCGACATTGCGTCGTAATTTACTTAAACAGAAACTTTGTGTCGTGGAAGTTTATTTTTTTGTGCACGCTATGTTGATTACGTGTAAAGAACTTCAATTTCTTTAAAAACATACTTGTTAGAGTATTTTTTTCTGTTAGTATTATATAAATGTTATTCAAGATTTGGCCTCATGCCATGATTCTACATCTGAGCTTTTCCTTGTATTCTAGTGTTCTTCCATTTTATAATATAAAAACTACTCTAACTTCTGTTTTCATTCCTTTCTTTGTAGGTTTACTTAGGCTTGGACCCAGAGAGCTCTAAGCCAGGAAACAATGAACGGAGAGGGGGCTTTCAACGGGCATATATTGGTCGATAAACTTGCGAAACTTAACAGTTCACAACAGAGCATCGAGAGTATCCTTGTTGATATTTCAATATAAACTAATTGGGGAATGGAAACCATGCTGCTTGTTAAGTTCATTATAGACACATTTATTTAGTTAGCATATTTTCCATCCATGTCTTACTATACTTTGCTGAATTTATTTTGTTTTCAATCCTGAGATAATTAATTAGCAGTCAACTTTCCTTAACAACCTCCGACCATGTTAGTGAATTGCTATTATCGGGTTTACCTTCTCTTGTTGACCAGCTTGCTAATTCTTAGAGTAAGACATGAACCATTTTACATTAAATGCAATTGCAATATATAGAGCCTTAACGTTCAGTGTATCTCGAGTTTGAACATATTGCTCAATCATGGTTATTTGTGTCATGAAAAGCGTAATAGAGTTATGCTATGTTACAGTGGGGAATTTGGTAACTGGCGAATTATTGTGATTTGTGAAGTATCTAATGTATATTAATGTTACCATTTGGGGCACAAAAATATTTGACATCAATTCCAAGTACTGCCACTCCCAGGCTGTCTGTAGGAAGTATCCAGCCAATAGTTTGCTGTCATTCGGTGAAAGATTAGTTTGTCCTACTCAACATTATTCCATGTTGGAGATGATTTATCGTTTGAGTAGTATGATTTTCTCCCTGAATTATGGAAGATTTGTTCTTCAGATCCTTTTATCGGGAGCTATTTAGATTTCAAATTGAAAATTGAGTTCGATCTATTTAGAGTTCAGAAATTGCGGTCTGAATTGCTCGTACTCTATTTATGATTTATTATTTCAATCTCATTGGCTGCTGTTCTTTATGTATATTGAGAAATGCACACTTATATTCTTTTAGTAGAAAGGATATAAAGCATAAACTATGCATTTTGTTATAGGCCTGTTCAGTTTCGGAACAATTTCTTTATCCAGATACACGAACAAGAAAACTGGTGAACCACACTCACTAAAGAATTTTGTGGGATCTGTAGAGGAATTTGCTGCATCAAAATACAAAGGGCATCAATGTCGTCTATGTATAATAACTAGACATGGAAGGTTGCATATCATAAAGGAAGGGTTTGTAGTAAATTTTACTATTAAGGCGCCACAAAATGATCTAACCAGTGGTGAGATTTGAGAGCAAGGTTGTAAAATGCGCTAGGCGGTTGGGGTGCCACCTAGTGCCTAGGTGGCGCTTAGGAGCCACCTAGGCGATTTTAGTATATTTAGTTAAATATGTTTAGGGGATGGAGAAATAAGGTATTTTAGAGAGAAAAATGATAGATTTGAAGGCCTAAATGGGTTTGATATGCAGTTGTCTTGTTAAGAGGGAACACGGCATACCAATTCTAACCATTTGCAATTAAAATGTCAAATTATTAAGCGGGTTCAGCTACCTAAGCGCCCGTCTAAGCCCCGCTTAAGCAGGCGTCAAGGCACTGCTTAAGTGCAAAACCCGCTTAATTTGACCGCTTAGGGAAAAGTGAAGTGTTTTTGTGCCGCTTTTGCTTAAGTGGCCGCCTAGGCTGCTTTGTACAACACTGTTTGATATGTGCATTAGCTTAATTATTACCGTCATATGAAGAAGGGGGAAAAATTGAAAGTGTTCCAAAATAACTCCATAGTAGCGTATGGTGCATACTCGTTATGACACTGTTTAGTAAGTTACACTGATAGGGAAATGCATGAATGTCTAGGGTAAGTACTCTTTGAAAACACTTTTCCATAAGTTGCATCAGAAGAGAGCCAAATGCATGTGTGCCTATTCAGATTTGG
Organism: Agapanthus africanus; assembly: GCA_030015575.1. NCBI lineage: Eukaryota > Viridiplantae > Streptophyta > Magnoliopsida > Asparagales > Amaryllidaceae > Agapanthus > Agapanthus africanus. Next base: position 103,620,286 of record CM057350.1, on the reverse strand, counting down.
CCTGATTTCTCTGGACCTCTTTGTTTTTGGTTAGGTGTGTTATTAATCCCCCTTAACTTCCATTTCTCTGCCTTCTTTTTAAATTTTTTAGGTATTGATTTAAGCTGCGTGTCTGATCAGCTAAGTATTACTTGTCTATAAGATGTAAAGCTACTTCAAAGTTGGTGCCACCAGTCTCTGTTTGTGTGGTTCTTATTTCCTAGAGCTAGAAGTTTGACACTGATGGACATATTTATGATGACGGAGGTGATTAAACTTTGTCCTGTGTGTATTTGAGAATGCCTACTTGCTCTTTCTAAATTGTTTTTTTTTCTCTGATTGATCTCCATGGTAGAATTTAAGGGAGGCATGAATCATAGAGCCATACAAACACAAATATTTCACCAATCATTGGGCAAGTGCGAGGCATAAGCAGGATGGAGAGAAGTCCACTTTGCAATATGGTCCACCGAATTATTGCAGTGCCATTACATTGAGCTTTTTAGAACCACACAAACTGTAGGCTAGGTGATGTTCCAGGAGGACTATTGGGCTCTTCATATTTACATCCAATTTGTTGAAGATAAGGGGAGCTGAGAAATTACTACTAAAATGATGGCGTTCTGACCTTGATCTAGTTATAATTATAGTTTACGTTAGAAGAAAACTTGTTGGCTTCTGTTGGAAAATTTAACCTTTATCACAACTAGTTTGGTATTGCTTTCATACTTGGGCTTTGCATGTTGGAGGATGTATCTTTATCATCTTAGATGCTTCTTTGTAGGGCTTGGACTATGTTATCAACAACTTTACAAGAAAGGCCAGCTGGCATCTGGTTTGTTTTTGCCTTTTCTTGTAATTTGAATAATAGATAATAAAGGATGCCTCTATTGAAGATACAAAAGGAATGCTCTTAAAATTTAGTAAGAATTACCTTGGTTGGCTATTGGGAATGGCTTTTACATATTGATTATAGTTAGGAGTTCTATTAAATAAACCAGCAAGGTCTTTAACTCTTTATTATTGTTCCATACAGGCAAAATGTAATACAAGAAATTATACTGGTTGGAGTTTTCATACTGAATACAGAGAAACTAGCTATTTCTTTTAAAGGTGCGGTAGGAGATATATATACTTATGATATTTTTCTGTGTGCTTTGTATTTAAACATCGATGTTCTAGAAACTTAATTCTCCTTTCTGTTGCACTTCAGTAGCTTCCCATCTGAAAGCATATGAATTTTAAGAAATTTTCTTATAAGAGATAATTATTAACATCATGTAGATTTCTGTACATGATTTCATGGTTATCAACTTCTCGTTATGGTATTCAGTGTTGGTTTATATTTGTAAAGAAGCTAAATCTTTTATTTGCAGAACAATTCAAGTGTTCAATGCTACTTTCTTTATTATATATTTTAGTTTTTCTTCTTTGTGACATACTTAACGTAATGTAGCTCTATCGCATTGGTGTATCTTCCATAGGAAGAAAGCAAAACAAGTTGTAGAAACATGGGAACAGCAATTTCATTGTTCTTCGAGAGAACAACGACTATCGTTTCTATACCTTGCAAATGATATTTTGCAAAACAGTAGGCGGAAGGGTATGGAATTCGTTGGTGAATTTTGGAAAGTTCTTCCGCATGCACTTAATGATCTTATTGAGAATGGCGATGAGTCTGGGAGGAAAGCTGCTCTGAGATTGGTATGTCTTGTACTCTGGCGCTGTTGTTTAATAGTACATAAAATAATCGACACAGTTCATACTTGTGCTCTTGAATGCACTTTCTCATGCATGCACATGCATTTGTCCATTTATATGCACATACGTTGTTGGAACTCATTTATATCAAAAGCCCGTGTACACTCATAAATAAAATATATATAATCGCCCTCCTCGTTCTTTATATATATATATATATATATATATATATATATATATATATATAGTATCAGAGTCAATGGCTCGATCCAAAATCTCGACAATACCTCTGAGAGAAGTAGGCGACAAGCACAAAAAAGTGTCTCTGAGAGACCTAGCTCTACAAGTGTGGTGCAATCCACATGACAACCACACCAAGAAAAAGTGATGGTTGCACGTGAGGGGGAGTGTTGAGATGTGAGTCTAAAATAGTCCCGCATTGGAAAAATATAAGAGGTACATGTGGAATAAGATATAAGATGAGCCAAACCTCAACAAGGCTTATGCCTTATTGTTGGAACCCACTTATCAAAGCCTGTGTACACTCATAAATAAAATATATAATCGCCCCCTCAACTTTAAATAATCAAAATTCTAACATGATTAATTTTTTGATATTGTTTTGAATGTTATTCACTATTCATTATTCTTGCCATCACATAGTTTCAGACAAGCAGCGAGCGACTTTAAGCCGAGGCACATAATGTGTCCACAAATATTGCATAACTACCAGCATTGCTTATCATAGCATGCCTGAGATTTTTTATTGTTTTTATGCTGAAGAACTTTGCTTGTTATTTAAGTGCTCAAACTGAGAGCACATACTGACCATTCTTCTTTATAGATACCCTAGCAACTCGATGGGTTTATACTCCTTACTAAACTCGTAAAGGGTTTCCATAAATCCATTAAATGCTTTGCACATTAAATTGTTTTTTTAATCTATGCATGTAATCGATATTATCCCGTGATTCCCATCTTTGAAAATTTTATTACTTTCTTTGCATTTGCATAGAGACTCTTTATATTATGGCTTATTTACTGAAAACTCCCAACAGATTTGGGTCATTTTAACAAAACTCCCATTACCTTTAAAACTATCAAGAAATTACCAAATTTAACGGTGCCATGTCAGCACCGTCAATGTCACGTCAGCGTCACGTCAACTAAGTTGCCACGTCAGCATAAAGATTAAAAAATCCCCAAATTTCCCTCTTTAACCCGAACCCAAATTTCAAATAAAAAAAATAAAAAAAACCACCCTCTTTCGCCCCCTCACCATCAGCGTCGGCAATGGCTTCGGCGTCACCGCAACCACCTCCGCCACCGACTCCCATCATCATCAACATCTTCGTCTTCTTTCTTCATCATCTTCATCATCATCACCTCCGATCATCATCAACTCCTCCTACCTCTCCGCCACCTTCCTTCGCCGCAACCGCTGCCGCCAACGTCTCCCATCATCACCATCTTCTTCTTTGCTACCACAACCACAATCATCATCAACAATGCCTCCATCACCATCTTCCTCCTCTTCTTCAACCCATCGCCGCCGCCATCAACATCATCATCATCATCCACGCCGCCGCCGCCGCCATCTTCTTCTTTTCCTCATCTTCTTCAACACCGCCACCATCACCACCCGCCCCCGCCCCTGCCCCTACTCCATCCCCTTGCCTCCCCTACCCGCCCCTCCCTCCAGCCCTTCCTGTGCCCCCAAGTCCCTCTAGCCCCACCACCACCATCATCACCACCGTCTCAATCACCACCGCCTCAACCATCGCCACAATCATCATCACCGCCGCCGCCGCCACAATCCCGCCTCTCCCTCCAGTTCCCCTCCATCTCTCGACTCCCCTGCCCCCATCTCCAAGCCCTCTCCTGACCTCCCTGCCTCATCTCCGATGCCCCCTGCCCCCGTCCCCTTTCTCTCTCAACAAAAAAATATATTGATTTATTTAATTAATAGTTAATAAGTATATAAAATATTATTAATATAGTTTATAATTAATTATTTATTTTTATGATAAGGGTAAAATGGTCTTTTACTGCGAAATTTAACACCGTTAACTCATGGTAGATAATTTTAAAGGTAATGGGAGTTTTGTTAAAATGACCCAAACATGTCGGGAGTTTTCAGTAAATAAGTCTTATATTATTCTCCGAATTTTCAAGCAGATTGACACAAATTACATTTGTTTGATTTGTGTACCCTTTGTTTTTCTTTCAGGTTGACATATGGGAGGAACGAAAAGTCTTTACTCCTCGTGGCCAGACTCTAAAGGAAGACTTTTTGGGAAGGAACAGAAATGGAAGAAACATTAGTTACAAGTTGGTAAGTGTCCACAAATCTATGTAAAGCTTTAATTCGTTTTCTATGCTTTCTTTATTTGCTGAAATTTTTAATATTTTTGCCTGACATTCTCAGAAACAACCAAATGAGGATATGCTCCAAAAGCTCATCTCAAGTTATAGGCATGCGTCCGATAGCTATGACGAAGATTCATTATTTGGAAAATGCAAGATAGCTGTCAGCGCTGTTGAAAAAGTGCAAACAGAAATTGGAGATGATTTTAAATTAGGTAAATGCAGAGTTAATTACAAGCTTCAATGTTTTTATAATGCTAAATGCTTTGTCAAAACCTTTAAATATGTTGACAATGATTTTTAAGTCCAAGGGAGGGATGATATCATGATATCATCAGCCATCATTTTGCTAAACAAAATATTAGTGCTGTTAATACATTTCCTTGAACATGTTCAAATAATTAGTGCTGTTATTACATTTCCTTGAACATGTTCAGATAATTAGTGTTAATACATTTGTTTCTGATATTTTATATACTGTTGGCCATGTTGGGTTTTTCATGTGAAGGTCGTTGATCTGTAAGAATGTTCTAGACATTGAGTGTTTGCACAATTCCAACTGTTCAGAAATGAGGGAGGGGGGGGGGATGCCTAGACAAAGGAGTTCAACTCCACCGAAATATTGGTTTTGGCCCTTTCGAGAAACCAAGCTTAAAATATTTGAGAGAAGCTTCATAGATCTAAATTTGCTAGATAACATATGCGACTTCCAAAATTTCTTCATAGATAGTATTGATGGGTAAATAACATGAATCGTCCTTGTACAGTTTTAAGCTTTGACTTTTATTATATTTCACTAGGAAGGTAGTATAAATCTTTTATTTAGCTTTAAATTCTGATATTGATATTGCACTATTACCTTTTTATGATATTCTGCCTTTTCTACTTTCTGACACATCTTTAAGTATGATTATGTATGACTATCTTTTCCATTCTGATGGGCGTTATTAATGCTCCTGTTGAGTGAGGTAGTCTTTTAATATGTTCTGTCAATCTCACATATAGTATATTGCATATTTTTCATGAGTCAGTCAAGTAGTTATCCACCCAAAGAATAAAAGATACATTTTCTTGAAGTTCCACACGCACACGCACACGCATGCACACACAAGACACCCAAATCTTCATATTTCTGAAAACAACGCCCAGATCTCCGAATTAAACTGAATTGGCCTGCCTAGACAACTTCCATCCACCTATCATCCTAATTCTGTCAATAGATGTTAATTATAGTGTTAGAGAAATACCCCCCCCCCCAATGGCTAGCAAAAAGGGTTTAATGGCTCTCCTTATCTCCATCCCCCCCCCCCCCAACGCCCGCCCTTGAATTTTCATGGAACTTATTTCATGGTTTATGGGAAGATGGGGAGGTTGAGGAGAAAGGAGAGAAGAGACGAGATTAAGAGGTGATGAGGGAGAGTGATTCGTTGCCGGTGAAGTCGAGAGGAGACTAGTGAAAGTGAAATGAGTGGGGATGAGATGAAAGGATAGAGGAGAGGGTAGAAGAGTAATAACTACTCTGACATAAGCTTGGTTACCATCAATAACTAACTTACCCTAAATAACTAACTGATCTGGCCCTGAGCTAATAGGGTGTGTTTTTAATTAACGGAGAAGATTTAGATGTTTTTTAAAATATGAAGATTGGAGTGTGTTTTTTAAAAATACCAAAGATTTGGGTGTTCTAAAAAAATACCCTTTCTTAAAATGATGTTTTATATTGTCATGTGACAAATTGAATCACCCATTTGCATTTAAATTTTGAATATGAATCATTTATTTTTCTTGAAGTTATCATGACCCAACAGCTGAAGTTTGTCGAGTGATGTATCAAGTCAAATTTTATTCAGTCATGGCCGACCTTTTCTTACGACGCCCCTGCAATTTCAGTATATATTACATTACTACTTATTCGGTCATGGGATTTTTGAATATATTGGATGAATTGAACAGGTACCTTCAGCGACTCTGAAGTGTCTAAGGAGTTGCAACTGCAGCATAGCATATTGAGAGACTGCATTGAGCAACTGAAAGCTGCAGAATCATCGAGAACAACCTTAGTGTCCCATTTAACAGAAGCTCTTAATGAGCAGGTAATTAAGACAATCTGTTTTCTTTATGAGCTTCCATTTTGTGGATTTGCATTTCAATTGTATATCTACACTTCTAATTTGGATGGTTATAATATTTTCCAGGAGTTAAAGATTGGACAACTTCGCAACCAACTTCAGGTACTCTTTTCTACCGCATGTTACTCTATAGTTCCTGGAGTTTTGCCATAACTGACCCCATTTAAATGGGAAAAGGTTTAGCTGATGATGATGAATGATGATATAATATCTTAATTTGTAAGAACCTAGCTGAGTAAAAGCATTTGGTGGTTGTCGCCTCCTAGTATATTGTATTTCCTAATTGCTTTCTGTTGGGTTAAACAATAACCGTGTTTATTATCATATAGTACGAATATATTGAATAATAGTTTAGTACTCCTTTTTGTAACAATAGCATTCAGGAAATCCCGAGTCTTTTATCTTACTCATTTGTGAGAATAGGTATGACTAAATGAATTCCACATTTGTGACGTGGAAGTGGAACTGTAAGTTATTTGGTAATAGTGCTCGTAAGTGTTTTATACTAAAATTTGGCCAATGATGTATGAAAAGGTTGTTTTAGGTTTGACCTTCAGGGGAAAAAATGTAAAAAAAAAAAGGGGGTACTAGCCACATGTATTGGGAAATCAGAAATTTCATGTTACAACACCAACTAGGAGAAAAAATATATATGTACACAATTTCCATCAACGAGATAAATTCTGAAAATTATGGACCTTGCATATTTGAGGATGATCATCAGCAATTTGCTTGACCCTTTCCTCTCACACCAAGACAGCTAAATATGCATTATTAACAGTCCAAGTATTCTTGATATCTGTATAAATCAGAAATAAATCAGTATTTATTGAATTCTAAACTGAAGGTTAATGTCTAGATGTTGACAGCTGTATGTAGCTCCAAAGGAATTCATACCTCAATCAAATATAATCAGAGGATTTCTAGCATGGACCAGTAAGCAACAGCTTTGAATCTGTCTTCTATGTTTCTTATGATCGTTATCTTAGCAATGAAACCCATACTTAATTATGCTGGAAACAACAAAGGGTACTTCATGTTCTATTGAATAGAGATGCATAACCATTACCCTTAGCTGTTAGAGCTACTTGAGTTATGAAAGATCATGAATTTCAAAAAATTGAGGAGCTTAAATGTGTAGGTGGGCTTCATTGTCTCTTCATTTCAAGTATTATAAGATTCTTAGGCTGCAGGCTCAACGATCCAAGATTCCAAATAACATCATGCTATGATAAATGTTTAAATGCCGGGTCTTGAGTTTAGCCTTTTTTTGTCTTGGTTTTGTTTCAATATTCAGATACAACGGAAGCCATGTTATCCTAGTGTCATGGCCTGAGATTTACTCTCAATTTGGGGCATCTTAGTGATGGCACCTCATTAACAAACTTTTTTTCTCAGCATGTTAGATACTAAAAGGATTAGGTTGGCCTGAATCAGTTATCATTGTCCGAGAGCTGGAAATGACCAATTATACCTTTTCTTTTGTCCTTGCTGCTTAGTTTCATGTTAGCAGCTAGGTGCTAGGCAACCTGTTGACCACCTGCTGATTCTGGCTTTTCTTTTCATGACAATTATTTGCTTGATTTTCCATGGATATTTCCAAGGCATTTCTCTAGCGGATTCTTGTTTCTATATATATTTATGATCTAATGCTCTCTTTGGATGCTTCTCACACGCTTTTGACACTTGCCTAATACTTCTTTGATATCCATTGGGCACATTTCAGATATGATTTCTCCTTTTTACCTTAAATTATTTTTATTAAACGCATGTTACATTTAGCTTATGTTAGTAACCACCCTTTACTAAAATTGTAGTCCACAACCCCCTATAGTTTACTTTTGTAAGCCATCAACCATCATTCTATTAATTTTTCATTTTTTGTTGGAATTAACTTCAAGGTCACTTGACTGGACACACGACTTCTTTTTCACAATTTTCCTCGGAGTGCCTTTCTTCTCCTTTATGACATCAGCTTAGGGTTTATATTAGGATTAGATTATTGTTAAATGAGGGCTACAAATTTGGATTCAATGGTTACAAGTTAGGGAGTACCAAAAAAATCCCAAATTTGGAGCAGTCCTCGTTTGAATTTCACTATCAACAACTTTCTAACCCTTGAGACAACACTAAACAAACAAGCTTAAAATGCTCGAAATTTGGATGCCTAAGATTGGGTGCTCCATAATGGGAGCTGCATGTAATTGTGAGAGTTCGGTTTTGGTTGAAAAGGTAGAAGGGAAATTTTGTCACAGAATGCATAAATTAATTGTTTTTTTTTTCTTTTTTTTTGGTGGGGGGTGGGGGGTGGGCATGTGTAACAGTATGAAAGTTGAGGGGGTTATTGACTAACAGTATGAAAGTTTAGTTTGCCTACTGAGAGTTGAGGGGGTTATTGACTAACAGTTTTAGTTTAGTGTGGGTACTGAGAATGGGCCGAACAACTGGTTTTGGTGAAACCCTTTGATTTATGTGAAAGATATTATAAAAATGTTATCTTCTCCTTACTAATATTGCTATGCCATGTCTTTTCGCAAGGTTGCTCAAGTGCGGTACGCACAAGTGGAAAGTCTCTTGATGGGGGAAGCACCACCACCACCTCCGCTGCTCCTTGATGAAGTGCCGCCGCCGCCGCCGCTCATCGACGATGTACCACCACCACCACCACCGGATTCTGACTACTCCGAAGCTCCCCCGCCTCCCGACTACCCTCCAGAATCTTCCTCCAGTATGCCATATTATGTACCCCCCTCTCTCGCCTCTGAATCCATCATCGCCCATTCCACGAGAGAGGACCACAATCCTGACTCAAGCAAAAGGCTAAGGTTTGACAATGGCGGCAATAGCCTCAGGAGCGTTCCTTGTTATCAGCCTCAGCTGCCGCTGCCGCCACTGTCGTTTCCGCACCCAGAGACAATGTATCAACCTCAAGCGCCTCCACAGCTACCTCATTCGCTTGTTCTGCCGCCGCCGCCGCCGCCGCCAGCGTTTGGCTATGGAACGACACCTGCGCCTGTGCAGCCACCGATGCCTAGATATCCAATGGTTGGGGTCCCCCCTTATCCGGGTCCACCTAACCTATACCCATTTCAAGGTTCAGATGGTGCGGCATACTTTGGCCAACCACCAACGCATCCGCTCTAGCGTTGGTCTTGATCAGACAATAGGATTGCATTTAGGGTTTTAGGCTCTTGTACTCTCTGCTCCACCGAATGGGGGTGGTGTCCTTCGATATTTATATTTAGAGGTTAAAGTGATATACATGTTGTATATTATAAATTAGACTGTAGACTATAGTGGACCTCAACCTCGTTTGATGTGTTGAGCTTGAGAGGAAATTTCAGTTGAAAATGGATTTTGAATTTAATATACAGTTTTGTTGGTGGCTTGTATAATTATATGGTTTTGAGTGAGCTATTTCAGGAGAGGGGTTTTTGTCTCCAGGACTAGCTGATTGTGGGATGAAGTTGAAATTATTTCCTTTGCTTTGCAGTATGTGGTAATCAAGAAATATCTATGTTATCCTCAGTTGTAAAGTGTTTTGATGCTAAATTACTTGAATGCATTTTGCTTGCTACAAGTGGAAAAAAAATGCCTAAGAACAGAAAATGGACAATATACAATTTTTCTTATTTTTATAACAAATTTTTATGCTTATGTTGTTCTCTGTGTAGGGTTTCTTTTCCTCTTTTCCCTCCCCAAATTTCCCTCCCCAAATTACTAGTCCCTTGATGTATCAACTATCAAGAAGAATGCAAGAGCTTGGAGTAGTCCATTGGGAAGAGCCAGGATTGAGCCCTGGGTCTTCCATTTACGAGAGGATGGCTTCTCAAAAAAAATCTGCTAAGAAAAATAATTTTTCTTTCTAAGGCAAGAGGTTGCCGGTTTGATTATGTAGGTTAGATTTTAGAATAGTTGCTCTTCTTAACAAGTGTGAGAGAATAAAAGAACAAATAAAAATAAGTGTTGTGGTTATACCAATCTTCATGTCCAACAGTTCAGAGAACTGGCTGTATATAACGACTGATAAAAAGAAGCGTCGCAATTATACCAATCTACATATCAACAGTTAAGAGAACTGGCTGCATGCATATCTATAAACACTGCTCGGTAAATAATGGTTTGATATGTTCGTCTAACACATTTAGATGTCTTCGGTGCCCTGAAGAACGAACTCTCATTATTGATTTGCATGGAGAAAGGATCTCTTCCATTTTCTTTTCTCTTCTCGGATCACCTTTTGCCTCCAAGAAATATTGCCTCCTAGAATTTCTTTTCTGAACGCGATCCCCATCATTTATTGAACTGGTAAGACTCAATTTGGTGAGGAAATTATTAACATAGCTATGCCTAGTTGGTGGGAGCAAGGTTGCAAGACTTCATAAGTGTACGTAATTTATTCGACAGCTTTCAAAGTACACAAAAATAGGACCATATGAAATGGAATGGAACTCAGATTACCGTATGTCAGAAGTTTGATATCATCAAATTTCCCAAAAGAAAATGCGTATAATAGAATTGCTATTTTCTCTTGTAAAATAGGTAAATTTCTCGTCCATAATTCTGCATTTTTTGTGTGTATAGACCAGCCATTAACAAATGGAGCATCAGACAACATAAAGCATTTTATGTTACACGAATGAGGAGAACCACCATGACGAAAACACACGTCATAGCAAATATGACGAGCCAAGTGAAGCATGTCGTTTTGAAACTCTCTGAGTATATTTCTACCGCTCGTGCATTGGCCCGGCCAGTGCTTGCCAAGCTGTGTTCTACAGCCTTTTCTGTAGAATCGAGTATCTGTTCGATTCATAAACACGGAAAGTCCATGAGATTGACTAACAAATACATGAATTAAAGATCAAACAGAATATGTAGATGAATTTTTTGCATGAATGTTGCAGTCTCATAATAACTTGATAAAATCAATTACAAATTTGGCCATGCACCGGTAAACGATAAACAGCTTTTTATTAATAATGGAGGAAAGAGGCCCTGGCAGGCGTTTTGCGTTAGGTGGCGGCACAAATCACGTTCTCCACCATTTTATTCGACGATCGGCACCGGCCATCTTGATCTTCATCATGTAACATGTCGATACATCAAATTTCATGTGATTCCAACACCTTTTCACCGTTGATTTTGTGGGTGCAAAATTAACGGTTTACCGACAATAGAACTTTTTACATTGCTAAATCAACAGTGTTGTAATCATATGAAATTTGGTGTATCGACAAATTCGAGGATGGAGAACAAGTTGGAAGGTGCCGTCGTCGAATAAAATGGTGGAGGACATACTTTTTGCCGCCACCTAACGCAAAAAGCCTCCTAAGGTCTCTTTCCTCCATTATTCTCTTTTATTAAAGCATTTCTGTTAAAGACATGATGTAAGAATGAACTATCGCTTAATAGTTCTGAATTTTGTGTAATGTATCGATAGTCGCGACCATGGCTCATGCTAACAACAGCATCCAGTTACACTTAGGAGATGCAATCTTCCACAGATGGTGCACCCCTGGCAATCTAACTCAACTTGTATCACATTTTTAATTGGAAAAGCAATACTTCGATTTCTGTATCTCTCTAAGAATTTATTTCATCGGGTAACTTTCACTAAAATACCCTTAACTATGACTTTTTTATCACTAAACAACCTTACAGTTTTTTTAATTAAAAAAATCATAAACATTTATGGATAATTTTGTGTAATAAAAGCCCTGTTGAGAGCAATGTTTAAGGGAGTTGACTGTAATAAGAAAATTTTAACGCTATTTAGTGAGAAAGCAGTGATAGTTAAGGTAGTTTGGAGAAATTTATCCTATTTAATTTTAGAGATTGTCCTGGCCTTTCCCGGCTCTTAAATTCTTTTACCTAGAGACCGAAGAAGGCATGGAATTCCCATAGCTGAGAGCCAGGTTCTGACCTTTACTCTCAAAGAGCCAGGTTCTGAAATTTCTTCCTGCTACATTAGGATGATCCTTCTCTGTTCTTTTTCTTCCTCCTTTTCTTAAATTTTTTCCCTTTCTGTTTTCGGGTTACCTGAATGAAGAATCCAGGATGATAGTCTGATATTTAGTTGTTGCAAATGCTACTATATAATTCTTTATCTTTAATAAAATTTCATCGGACAGGTTCCAATTGGAGCTTTGCTCTTTTATTAGAAAGAAAAGAAAAAGAAAAGAAGAGAGAGATGGATTGGCAAATTCATTAGACCGAATCAGTTAGTTAGAAATAAGGCTTGAGGTTATGAACTGTATGGAGATCCATATTTCGAAAAATATGAACTTCAAAAGTAATCAGTAAGCACTACCTTTTCAGTGTCGTGCAATGATTGGTTCATCATGAAACTGCTTTCCTTGAGTTGTCGCGCCAACACAACCATTTCATCCGTCAAATCTTCTTGAAGCTTTCTGTTATAAGGAAGGTCGAGCAGATGAACACACATCCCAGTAAGTCAATATTACACAAAGTTGTTTCTATAAAAACATCATCCCAACTGAGCTATTAGGTGGCCTCTTCACTGGGAAGAGGTCCCAAGTTTGAACCCCACTAGTGGAATGCCGTGAGATTTCTTCACACTTGTAGTATATTGGGGGGAGGAGGGGTGGCTAATTTATTCCGCCTATTATCTCAACAAAAAAAAAAACCATCCCAGAATTAAAAAAAAATAAAAATAATGCAGTAAAGAAAGATGCAGTGGCATCCAAGTAAATTATTCCATTACAAACTTTTTAGTTTTGAACGCAAGATGAATCATATCCAAGAAACATGCAGTGGCATCCAAGTTTATCACATGATGCTAGATAACTGGCTAGTGTTAACAAGCTCTAATCTATCTATTTTGGTCCAGATATGTGATTCTGCCGGTCATATCCAACGTGAATCATCCAAACTTCCTACTTCAAATTATCAACCTCCATCATGGCGTTTCAAGGCCTTGTTTGGATATGGACTATGGAGTTAGGAAAGTGGAGTCTATTTTTAAGTGGAGGTAGAGCCTGTATGCAAACTCTAGTTTGCAATGCCCTACCTCATTTTAAAAACTTAACTTTGACGGGTGTTTCGCTTTGGAGTTTTCTGAACTCCAAAATGTTATTTTTTGGAGTTGCCTAAACTCCAAAATGGGTATTTTCTTCACAAATTTTGGAGCATACAAAATTTTGGTCGGATTGGGGTTTTGCAAATTCTGATTATCTCACCTTTGGAGTTTAGATAACCTGAGTTTTCTAAACTTCAAATCCATGCCAACCACAGCATGGTTGGGATTTTGTATTTAAGTTTAGAAAAGTTTATCAAACTCCGGTTATCCTAACTTAGGGCCAGAGATGTCAGATATTAGAATAGGTATACCATTTCAAAGGTATTGATCATATATTAACATGCCTGTGTTTCTCGATGTGAGCCTGTGCTGATGCATCTAGTTTAACAGGTGTTGCTGTATCCCTTTCCACAGAATCATGAGCAGTATCTTCAATTTCTGAGCGAGCTCTATTGGTTCAAACAACAACCACCAAATCATTTCATATATCGTAGATTGACATATATTTTCATGCAAGTAAATAAAGGTTCACTTACACTAGTCTCCTCCTCAGACCAGGAGAAGAATTTTTATGACTACTATCTTGCTCTGTCCTTGAAGGGCTTTCCTCAACGGACGGCTCAGCAACAAACTCCGCAGGTTCTGGCTGATGAATTCATGAAAATGGTTAATGTGCTACCCAAAAATAATAACAAAACTGACTGACAATGTTGAAAATGGTAACTGGGTAAAGTACCTAAAATTACAGCCACGGACATTTTTAAGTTATTCAGAATGTTGATAGAAGACCACCAGTCCTATATGTAGATGTTCACTATTTTGGGCATCGGTCGACTGTTTTACCTTTGTGTTGGTTGAATTTTATAAAAGTTGTTTTTGTCCTTCCATTCGTTTATTTCAAACGAGATTTCTAAGCTCTTAATATTGTACAATGTTAAATATTACATTTCTGTTAAAGTCCTTACATTTGTTGAAGATTTAAATACAAAATAAAGCCAAGTCTTAGGGCATAGCATTACTTGTGCTTTTGAAAAATATGATATTTTATTATGGATTCCTTGAACGCCCCACACACTTAAAAGGGATCCAGATTGTTAATAAGTGCCTAGAAGATAATGTAGTTTGAGATTGCCGTGCTGAAGAGAGTTGAGCAAGTCTTAAAAACTCGTATTCTAACTCGCTCAGGGGTGTCAGTGCAAATAATCAAGTTCTCAGTATATAAGTGCTAGACGAGGTGTAGATGTGGTGTGTCATATGCAATTCGACCAAATATCTAAGTTCTCTAACACTACTTGAGCTTTAATGATAAGTTAATAAGTGCATGCATGCAAAACGTTTTCACATTTTACATGTAGAAGCCATGTTATTCAGTTATAAATGTTAACAGTCACACAACTAACAATTAAATTATCTACACAGCTAGCGTATAAAAAGTTCAAAACATGATTGAATAATATGGAGTAACTCTAAAAGTACGGTTAATACTTTGGATTTTAAGGACCAAAAAATCTCCATTAGAGGACCAAAGAGATCGTTCAGGCCCTGTTTGGGTATGGAGTTATGATAACCGGAGTATATTTTTAAGTGGAGGTACATGTACCGTAAGTCTATAAACTCTAGTTTGTAAGGCCCTACCTCCACTTAAGAGTTTAACTTTGATGTGGTGTTCGGCTTTGGAGTTATCTACACTCCAAAATGTTGTTTTGGAGTTATCTAAACTCCAAAATGGATGTTGTCTTCTTACTTATTGGAATTTAGAAAACTTATGCTGGATTGAAGTTTTCTAAACTCTGGTTGTCTCGACAGTGGAGTTTAGATAACTGGAGTTTTCTAAACTCCAATATGTAAGACAGACAAGTCATAATTAGGATTTTTGAGTTAAGTTTGGTCAACGGTATGAAAGTCAGGTTATCCAAGCTTAACTCTGAAGCCAAACAGGGCCAGCATTCAGTTTCCCAAATATGATAGAAACATATAGGAGCAGACCTTTTGGTATCTCGCCCTAATTGAGTTGATGTTTATGCAAGTTCATTGATCGCGGGATCTAACCACATCAAGAATAATATAACGTGATGTTTATGGTTCTTTTGTTTTATGGAAATTTTGACAGAAGCTGCAGGTGGAGAAAACTATATTAGAATCTTTTCCAAGTTAAAAGATCTAGCACTTTTCCCTGGAACTAAACAAAAAACCTGTATCTGACTGTAACTAGCAGCGCTTTCGAAACATCATCAGCATAAGGCTTGCTATTACAAGTACAACAAAAGCTAGATTCACAAAAAGTGTACAATAGAAGATAAGTATAGTTTAATACCAAATGATAAATTGTCGAAAGCATAACAGCATATGCTCCATTTACAAATATGTTGAAGCAAGAATCTAAAAACAAGCTAAAGTTTATTGTTATAATAGGAGAGAGGAGTACCAATGGAGACGCTAATTTTGCAGCAAGAGCTTCAATTTTTTCAGAATATTCATTCAGTTTTGCTTTCGAGATGCTGCAGTCACCCAAACACCATGGTCACTGAGGAAGTAAACTAAAAAAAACACAGATGTATAAAGTTCAGCATACAGCCTATATAAAATTCAACTGTGAGGCCGACATTTGAATGTTCAAGGAGATATTGAGTCAGGCTAAAAATAATCCTATATTGAAAAATCTATGGTGTATTTTGTGGATTCTAAAATAACTTCACATATAAAGGATGGGCAAAATGGCTAGTCGACATGATTAACTACTGAGCAGTAAATCAGTGATTCTTGCAAAATGTTACAATATCGCGACCGCACCAATCAACTATCTAGAAACTCTCCAACCAACATACACGCACCAAAGAAAGAAAGAAAGATATGTCAATGAGGTGACGACCAGTACTATGATTAATGATTGTAAGCACAAATATATTCATATAAATGCAATATCCATGTAATTCTCAAAAAAGATTCAGCATGGTTATATTGTAGTCTGTAGCATAATCAGATCAAGCCACATCAATGAAATGCTTGCGCTTGTTTAAGAATTTACGTAACTATCCATCAATCCATGGAATCAGCAGTTATAACAGTGTAACAGCAAGGTTTATTTATATCCCTACCTCCTATACCGGTAGAAAACTGATCAAAATAACTGAGAAACAAAGATAAGTATACCTTGATATTCCCTCTGAAGTAGTTTCTGCTCCAAGCAGTTCTAGTAGTTCGCGTAACGTGGTTACATACTGCAAGGTACAATATGCCGCATGTTCAGTATATGTAATAATAGTAATACAGTCGAATGTATACCTAAGAAATTGCAGCCATTTGTAATGAGTTTCACATCTCTTAGCTCTTATCACACGGAAAACATCATTGATCAACATATATGATTCATGGAAGTCTTAAGAGAAAGTACAAGGTATAAAAAATGGGCTTCTGTTTGAAATTTTGCTAACATGACATCCGCCATCTGACGCATAAAACCGCAGCCTCATAATTTACAACAACTTGAGAGCATGTAAGGAAAACTCTCTGGTAGGACACAACTGCCACATTTAGTTAATGATTACTCCCTCCTAATAGAAATGAAATTGACAATTGGCATTCTATAATCAGGGAAGACTAGCAACCTATAATATAGGTACGGCATTAAAAAAATATAAAATTTCCTGGCATGCATTGTACAACAAATTCGGCCTTTGATTCTATTGGACATTTCCAACACACAGGATGGTACTTTATCTTCAAGAATATGTATCCAATAATTGAAGAAAAAAGTAATGGTTACTTGTGCCATGTGGAAGACATATATGTATCCAATGATTAAAAAATAAAGCAATGGTCACTTTTCTTGTATGAGACAATTATGTGCTCAATGATCAAAAATAAAAGTAGTTGTCACCTGAGCCATGTCGGAGACAAAAGAAACAGCAACTAACCATTTCAGAAACTTTAGTGAAACAACAAAGAAATATGTTTTGAAAACAAAGGAATGCCAGACGCCATACAAAACTAATCATAATCTCTAAATATATTATAGGTAAACTGACCCTTAAATATACAGTGTACGCCTCCTCCAGAAAAAGTATGTGGTAGGAAATTAGTTGAAGATATATAGCATGTACACTTCTATCATATGAACCCTATCCATGTCGGGCACATACGCTTCTCAACAATCCCTTGAATATGTGTCAATCACTTCCCAGACATGTCCTCATTTCCAGAAAAAAGAATTTTTTAAAGTTCTTGGTTAGAACTTTTCATCGTGTCCTGGCCGCAACAATACATTCCTGTTTCTGTCACTAATTTCCGCCATGTGCAACACTATGTCAACTATGAAAGTACATATATACTAGAAATTAACTAAAATATCACATGAACTCACAGAAAACTATTTTGAAGTTGCATGACAATTACACAAGTACCACTAACATGTATAGCTTTGCCTGATTCTGTTGCTGGGGAGCAGCTGCAAGAAGCCTCCTTAGGTTTACTTCAGTTTTGCTGAGTCCCATGAGAAATCCTGGGGGGGGGGGGGGGGGGATCACATCAGCAGAACTTCAATAGCAGTGAACGAAACCCCCGTCATATGATATAAATGACCGGTTATTTGTTGAGTCTTTTGAATTGTGCAATTCAATGTATACAGCAAGAATACAATAAGATAACATTACTACTGCATAATTAAGTTTGGCAAAGTAATACAATGCAGTTGATAATCAAGAAAAGCCTGCAAAAAACATATTGAAGTTCAAATGTGTACGCTTTGGTAACTTACATCTATCTTCATATACTAGTTTGTGTAGGATTAGAGTTGAATTTTTTAATTTAGGTTTACTCTATCATCATTTAATTAATATAAAATCCATTTTCGTTGTTTGGATATTAGGGTAACAGTTTCTTTTAGGTATGAGGCTATGAATAAGACTGACACCTATTAAAATAAGGGGGAGTAAATGATGGAGACTGAAAAAATGATTTAAGGTGGCATTGTCCAACCCCAAAGCCAGATTTTCTTTGAAATGTTATATGCCACGGGTTTTTTTATGCAAGTATGAACATTGGCGATATTAGCTTATGCCTTAAATACTATGCATGTATGAGAACAGGAGACAATACTATGTGATGGTGTGATATTACACTATTCAAATGCTCGATGGAATATGATCCGAATTCCGAACTGAATTACAGAATCTGTCTTTCATAACTGTCTTACAAATATCTTCTCCCTATCCGAGGTGGAAAGAAGAACAGAAAGATGGGGTTCAAGTTTTTTTTGAACTGACTCAATTCCTCTCTTCCCCTATCTAATTAAATCAATTATTCTAAATAAGAGTTCGATTTCAATTACACCTCCATTTGGAATGAGCTTAATTTGAGTGTACTTTACCTTATCCTTTCTAGCTTTCCTATAATTAGTATAGAGCGATAGCTGCACTCTTGATGAATGAAAATTATTTATTAAATTAGCTTGAGCATATCTTCTCTACTCTATTTTAAAATTGCTTGTGACATGAAATCCAAACAATTTCTGAATTTCACAGCTACACACAAATGGCAGTGAGGATAAGGGATAAATGCAGATAATAAAAATCTTGCAACGCAAATGTAAATAACTATTCGATAAAATCGTACAAATTATTAGTAACATTTGATGAATGAATTGTGCATAGAAAAGAAAAAGGTTTAGGGCTTTCGCCGAATCTGTATCCTTTTCTCCTAAAGCCTTTGCAAGTAAACAGCATTCAACTTCAATGCAAATTTTACACAACTCCCATCAGAATTAGGAAACCCTAGAACAATCAGAGAAATTTGAGAATCGAAAGAGACATACCTGAATCGATCCGAAAAGGGATTAGGGTTCCAAGAGGTTCGAAGCTTGAGGAAGACACAGATCGAAAGTGAGCGAATTTATGGGTAAATTGCACAACAAGCCCCTCCCACCCAATTATTCACCCCCCTTGCCATTTATACCTCTCATGTACTTTATTAGTGCACAAATTACGCTAAAGTACCTTAGACAATATCCACAATAATTATATCAACTCTGGAAAATTAAACCGTCGATCACGGAAAAAACTTATATGCAAGAACTTGCACAGTGCAATCCACTTAAAAGCTCTTGGATAGCTTTTCTTGCACAAACCCAAAAACATTTAAGGGCTTGAAAACCCAAAGACATCTAAGGGCTTGCAAGTGGCTTGCACCATGCAAGCCCTTGCATACTAGTTTTTTCTGTCATCCACCACCAAACTTTTCATATAAACATATTATATTTCATAAGTTCATATCTTACATCTCCAAAATTTCAGATTTCTCTTATGTTTGCAATCCCAAAAGATACTTTTCGATTCTAAATACACACACTAAGACCATCTAATGCTCTGTATACACAAAATAATAGACATACATATCCCAAAATAATGTCGTACTCCAAAAAGCTCGGCTCGAGCGCACGACGATTCGTCCACTGCTCTCAAAAACATTTGGTGAATTGAATAAGTTCACCACTCAATAAGCAAGTTCTGTCAAAACACGAAACCAGTGCCAAAAAAGAGCACCCGCAAAACTTGGGTTTGAAAATAAAATGATATACTAATAGTCATTTATTTATATTGTGTTTAATCAATAATCATAAAATGTACTTGTACTGCATAAAAGCCACTATCTCATAATCAAATGAAAGAAACATTAATATGATAATTCATGCATTCCTACTAAATAAACTCACTAATTTGATGCCAAATGTAAAAAGGATAAAATGATGAAAGTTCATATTATCAATAATTCAATAATTCCAACTCAAATGTATCGATGAACAAATAGGGTTTCAGATGGTTGTATGTAAAAATAAAACACTTATTAATTTAGTTGACAAAAGTATGACATGTGATATCTTTTACTCATGCTTTTCAACAATAAATTCAACAATAAAGTACACATGCTTGCATATATTATATCATATTCATATGAAAGCAAAATCTTTCAAATATTTAATTATAACTGTCACGCCCCGCTTTCTAAATTACGGAAAACGAGGGATGACTAGACCAGCCATACTCCTACGGTCAAGAAATAATCCCGCCGTAGTCACACTTCAGCTTCTAGCATTACATGGTAATCAGTAAACAAAGCACAGCAGTAAAAGAAATACATCACTAAAATATTACATCAAATTCCATTGTTCACAAATTACAAATAAACAAGAAGAGCTACCAACCAAGTTCGAGTACACGATCTCTTTAAGGAAAGTAGAAAAGAAGAAAAAAGGTACTCCAGACTAGATCTCCGCCAGCTCGAAAGGTAAATCCGACTCGTGCGCTGGTTCTTCCTCGAGGTCTGAGCATGCATACTCAGGTCGTCAGAGCGACGTAATAGCAATTTTTATATTAAATAACATGAAACATGCAAATACGATAATAACAGTGAAAGTAAAATGCTGATAATCGCTATGTCACTAAATGATGCAAAGTATGATCTGTATCCCTATCAGTCTCTAGGTCATGTTTGAAATCGTATAGTGGAAAGGAGGATCATATTTAACAGGGGTCTCGTACATACCCGAAATAACGGCCCACACGTCCGGGACATAACCCTGTCAGCCGGATCGCTAGATCCTACCTAATATAAATAAGAATCACTGTTTGAATGATCATCCTCTAAAACACGGTCCCGCTAAATACGATACTCTTTCCACTTCGATTTTCCCTTTTTTCCCAGGTTTACACTATTGATGATTATGATTTAGTCATGTACAAGTATGCGCCAATAGCACGGTTGTGTCACTGTTCACTGTATTAATCACTGTCACGAATCATTCACTTTCCATTGGTGTGCTTGACACTCCTAAACCAATATCATTCACGCACGATAATGCAATGTCCACTGAATACTAACGCGCACTAACACTATGTATATGGCAATTGGGTAAGGTATGTGTATTTATGTCGTTAACAAGTCATGTATATTATGAACCAATATGCACGTCATAGACTTACAAAAATTATAGCAATTCATATGTTCAGAATTCAGTGAAATGATACAAATACGGTAACAAGTACACTCTGTCAACAGTTCAGTAAAATTTGTTTCAGTACGATCGGGTATCTGGTATTCAAGTTACAGCCGTTTCAATTCAAGTGCTCGCTGCAGGAAATTCAGTTTCTGAACTGAACGTCCGTTTCGCGGCACAACTTTCACCCAGTTGGGCTCAGAATTTAGCGACGCTACAGTTAAATGAAATATATGTTTTCCAATAGGGTTTTTAACGCAATAGACGGATTCTCAACTGCATCTGTACGTCAGAAGTTATGCACTGTTCAACACTAGTATGTCAATTCTGTTTCTGTTTGGGACTATCATACGTCCTGTTCTTTTAAATTGCAGTTTAAATAGTAAACGACGATAAAACGGGGTGAAATCACTTGTGTTATTTATCTAACAGATTCATATTCAATAAGATGTAGGGTTCCGCAACATACGAGTTCAGGCAGCAAGGTAGTAAACATTACGGGGTAGAAAACAATAACCAGAGTTGCTCTGGACTGCAGTCCAGAGCCGCTCTCCGAACTAATTATCGTCATGATTTCAGTATAGAAAAAATTAAGAACTTACATAGGGTTACAGATCGACGAGTCAGCTTCGATTTGATCCCTTGAACGCCTCATTTCAATATGTACACAATTAATTGTGATTTTAGTAATTTTCAGGTGCGGGAAATTCCCAGTTTTTACGGGTGTAATTGGGGGTGATCGTTTAAGTCGTTAACAGTCATATTTTTCAGTGAAATTTCTACACAAGGTTCATTGCCACATGCGACAGCATATACAATTGAGTTCCGTCAATTTAGTGGAAGGTTTTCTTTCGGGTTTTGCATCGAACAGTTATGTCATATAAGTTTTCGTGAATTGCAAACATGGAATTAATACGATTTTGATTTGTAACGGAAATAATCTAGCATGTAGCAAGTAGGGTACTTGGATGGAGACGTTTTGGCGACGCACGGCAGCAGCAACGGCACGGACGCACGATGAACGGCACGGTTTGGATTCGCGGCCTCGGCTCGCGTTCGGGTTCGACGTCGGAGTTGTCCGGGGGTGGCTCGTGTTCGCTGGAAGTGGAGGGGACTGCTCTGTGGATCTCCGGGGATGTGCTGGGATCGACGATGGTCGGCGCCGTCGCTCCGGCGATGTGCACAGTGGATGTCGGAGCTTGGTGTTTAGGGTTTGAAAGAGAGAGAGAGAGGTAGTGGGGCTCGGGTTTGTAGGTTTTGGAGGTGTTGGTGATGCTGATGAGGGTGTAGGGATGTCGACGAGTTGGTTCAGGTCAGTGGGGGCTCGCCGGCGTCGAGGTGCAGGGATGGCCGAAATGGGTCGAGTGAGGTTGGGCTCGGTGGTTGAAGGGAGTGGGGTAGCATAGGGAGCTCTGTTGGTGGAGAGGAGTGAGCGAGGGAGGAGGGTGAGGGATTGTAGTCGTCGCCGTCGGCGGTGGGGGTTGAGCGAGAGGAAGAAAGAGATAGGAGGGAGTATGGCGCTGGAAAAATTGCAGCGGGGGGGGGGGGTGCTCGCCCTTGTATGGAGGCGAGAGTGGCGAGGTCATGGGCACGCAGTCGAGGTGTCGGCGACGTGGGGTCGAGCGCGGAGACGTGGGCGCGAGGGGGACGTGGGTTCGCGACGAAGGAAAAATGAGCGGGAAAGCGCAACGTGGGGGAAGAAGGAGGGGAGTTAAAGGAGCGGGTCGGGTTTTGGTGTGTTGGGCTGGGCCGAAGGAAGGTGAGGTTTTAATTTAATTGCTTTTATTATTTTCTTTGTTTGGGCTGAGTAAGTTAAGGATATTGGTTTAATTAATAACTGATTGGGCTGGGAAAAGGAATATATATTATGGTTTGGTTTTAAATTTTGGGCTTTGATTTTTAATTAGTTTAGAAAAACAAATACTACAACTTACGCACTAACCTTCACACAAAATAATGATACGGGAAAAAATGGGATAACATTCGGGGACTTGGAAAAAAATATAGAAAGATTCTCATTGAAGGAAACGGGGATTTACATCATACCCCCCTTACAAAAATTTCGTCCTCGAAATTTAACAATGATACAAAGAAACAAAAGTCTAAACAAAGAGATGTGGAAAACGTGCACGGATATCTTCCTCCCGCTCCCAGGTAGATTCTCCCGGGGAACGACCGTCCCAAGACACTCGGACTAACGGAATAACCTTGTTCTTCAGCACTTTCTCTCTGCGGTCGAGGATGGTGGTGGGCTGTTCCTCGTATGATAGATCGATACCCAAAACTAGCTCCGAGTAGTCCAGAACGTGGCTCTCATCCCGGACATAACGTCGCAACTGAGACACATGGAAGGTATTATGCACACCAGCTAGCGATGGAGGCAAGGCAAGTCGGTAGGCCACCTCTCTTACTCGCTCTAGCACCTCAAAAGGTCCGATGAAACGGGGACTGAGCTTTCCCCGACCTCCGAACCTGATAACTCCACGGGTAGGGAAAATCTTCAGGAACACGTGATCTCCGACTTCAAATTCTAGTGCCCTCCTGCTGGTATCTGCCCAACTCTTTTGTCGATCCTGAGCCGTTTTAATACGCTGCCTGATCATTTGGACCTTGTCGACTGTCTGAACAATAAGCTCGGGACCCAGTAATCTTCGCTCTCCCACATCATCCCAACACACTGGGGATCGACACTTCCGCCCGTAAAGTGCTTCGAAAGGAGCCATCTGGATGCTAGCCTGGTAACTGTTGTTATAGGAAAACTCGATTAGATGCAAATGGTCTTCCCAGGAATCCTGAAAGTCCAACATGCAGGCTCTCAACATATCCTCGAGCGTCTGAATCGTACGCTCGGACTGTCCGTCCGTCTGCGGGTGATATGCTGTGCTGAACTTGAGGCGGGTACCCAAACTCTCCTGTAAGCTCCTCCAGAAGTGCGAAATGAATCTGGTATCTCGATCTAACACAATGCTGGCTAGAACACCGTGAAGTCGCACTATCTCCTGCATGTATCTCTCTGCCAGTGACTCTGTCGACTGTCCCACTTGGAATGGTAAGAAGTGTGCAGCTTTCGTCAAGCGGTCGACGATAACCCAAATGGCGTTATTGCCCCTAGGGCTCCGCGGTAAGGCCGTCACGAAATCCATAGTAATATGCTCCCACTTCCATTCTGGTATCGGCAGAGATTGTAACAATCCTGCTGTCCTCTGATGTTCCGCCTTCACCTGCTGGCATACCAAGCACCTGGATACGAACCTCGCAATTTCCCGCTTCATCCCGTTCCACCAAAAATGTTGCTTTAGGTCCCGATACATCTTTGTACCTCCCGGATGCACAGAATAAGCTGAACTATGCGCTTCAGCCAGTACCTCTTCTCGAACATCTCCCTTGGGTACGCAGAGTCTGCTACCGAATCTCAGAGAGCTATCTTCATGTATGATTAAGTCCGTTCTCAACCCGGCTTCTACTTGCGCTCTGAACTTTTGCAATCGAGGATCATCTGGTTGTGCAGCCTTGATGCGATCCACAAGGGAAGACTGCACCTGTAGTTGCCAAAATTGACTGAGTGCGCTCGGTGTAACGACTTCAAGCTCGAGTCTCTGAAAGTCCTCAATAATGCTCCTCTGACTGGTCAACATCATGACCGCTGGCTTGCGACTGAGCGCATCTGGTACAACATTTACTTTCCCCGGGTGATACTGAAGGTCCAAGTCATAATCTGCCATCAGCTCTAGCCATCGGCGCTGCCTCATGTTTAGTTCCTTCTGAGTGAAGACGTACTTCAGACTTTTATGATCCGTGTACACCTCCACTTTTTCGCCCAATAGATAGTGCCTCCAAATCTTCAACGCAAAGACTACTGCAGCTAACTCCAAGTCATGCGTAGGATAGTTCTTCTCGTAATTTCTCAGCTGTCGAGAGGCGTAAGCAACCACTCGGCCGTGTTGCATCAGAACACAGCCTAGTCCCTTCCCTGAGGCATCGCTGTGTATCACCAAACCACCGGAATCGTCTGGTATTGTAAGGATAGGCGCCGTGGTTAACTTCTGCTTCAGTGTGTCAAATGCCTGAGTACACTCCTCTGTCCACGCAAATGGTACATCCTTCCGTGTCAGCCTCGTCAATGGTTCAGCGATTCTTGAAAAGTCTTGGACAAACCTCCAATAATATCCTGCCAATCCCAGAAAGCTTCTGATCTCGGCCACTGACTTCGGCGTTGGCCAATCTCTGACAGATTCTATCTTTGCCGGGTCCACCGAGATGCCTTCGCCCGAAACGATGTGTCCCAAGAACTGAACCTTATCGAGCCAGAATTCACACTTGCTCAGTTTCGCGTACAGCTTCTCTTCCCGAAGAATTTGTAGAACCATGCGCAAATGCTCAACATGCTCTTCCCGGGTATTCGAGTAGACAAGTATGTCGTCGATAAATACAACGACAAACGTGTCCGAGTACTTTGCAAACACCCTGTTCATCAAGTCCATGAATATCGCTGAAGCATTGGTAATACCGAACGGCATCACAAGAAACTCATAGTGTCCGTATCGGGTCCTGAAAGCCGTCTTGCATACATCCTCGGCAGCTACTCTGATTTGATGATATCCAGAACGGAGATCCAAATTTGAAAATACCTTGGCCCCACTTAGCTGATCGAAAAGGTCGTCGATGCGTGGGATTGGGTACTTGTTCTTTATTGTGACTTTGTTCAGCTCCCGATAATCTATACACATCTGCAGCGATCCATCCTTCTTCTTCACTAGCAGAACTGGTGCACCCCACGGTGAAACGCTATTGAAAATCTGCAAAAGTGCAAAATGAGATGCCTGAGGAGTGATAATGGTGGCGAATACATGTCAAAGGCCTTCACGGATTATTTGAAGAAGTACGGCCGGATAAATCCCTTCTCCAATAGTTCTTCAATTTGCTTCTTCAACTCCGCTAACTCAACCGGTGCCATTCTGTACGGGGCCTTGGATACTGGTGCCGTACCTGGAGTCAAATCGATCGAGAACTCCAAGATGCGAGGAGGTGGTAGACCTGGTAAATCTTCAGGAAATACGTCCAGAAAGTCCCGAACAATCTCTGGGGCTGGGCTCTCATCAATCTCCATAGCTGTCAGCTCCTTTGGCTTGGCTCTATACTTGGCTGGCTCCAAAGATTCGCTTCCACCCTTGAAAATAAACTCCGGGTGATTGGGAATGCGGAAGATCACATTCCTTGCACGGCAATCAATAACTACATGGAAGGTACTCATCCAATCCATCCCGAGAATTGCGTCATAACTGCCTGTCCCGATCACAAGGAAATTCGCATAGAACTCTCTGCCACACACTACAACCGGACATGATCTACATTCTCGACTAGATATTATAATGCCATTACCCGTATGTATCTCCCAGCCCTTGGTTAATGGTTCATGTAGTATGGGGTGTGTATCAATGAAATGCTCAGATATGAAACAGTGCGATGCTCCAGAATCAAATAGTACTCTAGCTGGCAAGGAATGTACGAGTAGAGTACATGTGACAACTTCTCCTGAAGCCTCTGCCTGCTTGGCGGTCAAGGTGAAAGCCCGCCCCTGACCGCGACCTGTATATGGTTGCCTCTGCTCCTGTGGTCTCTGCTGCTGCGGTCCAGAACCTCCCTGTATCTCTGCTCGCTCGGGGCAACTGCTAATCCTGTGCTGACTGGATCCGCAAATCAAGCACTATCCTTTGGCGCGGCGACAGTCCTTCTGAGTATGCCCATCTCTATTGCAGTAGCCGCAAACTACGTTCTGTCTCTGGGGACGATGCTGGGGCATGAACAGATGCTTCATCTGTGTCGTTCCAGGACTGTGAAGTGGTATGGCTTCTCGAGAAGGTGCATGGGTACGTGCTAGAATGACTGGGGGCTTCCTGAACTTGTTGATCAATTGCTCCTGAATTCTTGCCGTGTTGAGTACCTGTGTAAAGGTCTGCAACTCCAGTGATGCGATCAACTGCTGCAGCTCGAAATCAAGTCCCTGCAAGAAGCGTCTGGCCCTGGTAGCCTCTGAAGCGACCATGTATGGAGCAAAACGGCTCAGACGGTTGAACTCTGCCGCATATACATCCACGGGGGCGGCCATTCTGCTTCAGTAGAATGAATCTCTCCTCCATCTCTGCCTTGGCAGTGGAAGGGAAATAATGGTCCATGAAGCACTCCTTGAATTTACTCCATTCGATTGGCCTTTCCAGTCTGCTTTCTTCCACTATCCACCAAGTACGGGCCTCATCTTCCAACTGAATCTTTATCACGTTCACCCTATCTTCATCTGGTATCCTGGCGGCCGTCAGTAAGTTCTCCATGTTCACTAGCCATTGTTCGGCCTCGAGTGGCTCGGCTAGCCCTGTGAATACAGCTGGATGCAACCTCTGGAAATCTGATACGGTACCAGCCCTGGCAGAGTAAGCTGGTGGAGCAGTGCCCTCGGAGGCGGTAATAGCTCAGAGTCCCTCGGCGAGTAAGTCCGTCTTCCTCTCCTGAGCTTCTGCGAGAGAGGCCAGTGCACTAAGTATTCTTTCTGTGCGATTCTGAGAACTTGAGTCCGAAGAGTGGTCATTTGGGGACGTCATATCGCTGGAAGATTCAAAATGATATGATTAGATTTAAGGATGGAAATCAGGAATAGTGAAGCGAAAATAATGTAATATAGTGTAGTTAATGTTATCCCTTGTTACTAAACCTGGCTCTGATACCAACAAAACCATGTCACGCCCCGCTTCCCAAATTACGGAAAACGAGAGATGACTATGCCAGCCATACTCCTACGGTCAAGGAATAATCCCGCCGTAGTCACACTTCGGCTTCTAGCATTACATGGTAATCAGTAAACAAAGCACGGCAGTAAAAGAAATACATCACTAAAATATTACATCAAATTCCATTGTTCACAAATTACAAATAAACAAGAAGAGCTACCAACTAAGTTCGAGTACACGATCTCTTTAGGGAAAGCAGAAAAGAAGAAAAAGGTACTCCAGACTAGATCTCCGCCAGCTCGAAAGGTAAATCCGACTCCTGCGTTGGTTCTTCCTCGAGATCTGAGCATGCATACTCAGGTCGTCAGAGTGACGTAATAGCAATTTTTATATTAAATGACATGAAACATGCAGATACGATAATGACAGTGAAAGTAAAATGCTGATAATCGCTATGTCACTAAATGATGCAAAGTATGATCTGTGTCCCTATCAGTCTCTAGGTCATGTTTGAAATCGTATAGTGGAAAGGAGGATCATGTTTAACAGGAGTCTCGTACATACCCGAGACAACGGTCCACACGTCCGGGACATAACCCTGTCAGCCGGATCGCTAGATCCTACCTAATATAAATAAGAATCACTGTTCGAATGATCATCCTCTAAAACACGGTCCCGCTAAATACGATGCTCTTTCCACTTCGATTTCCCCCTTTCCCCCAGGTTTACACTATTGATGATTATGATTTAGTCATGTACAAGTATGCACCAATAGCACGGTTGTGTCACTGTTCACTGTATTAATCACTGTCACGAATCATTCACTTTCCATTGGTGTGCTTGACACTCCTAAACCAATATCATTCACGCACGATAATGCAATGCCCACTGAATACTAACGCGCACTAACACTATGTATATGGCAATTGGGTAAGGTATGTGTATTTATGCCGTTAACAAGTCATGTATATTTTGAACCAATATGCACGTCATAGACTTACAAAAATTATAGCAATTCATATGTTCAGAATTCAGTGAAATGATACAAATACGGTAACAAGTACACTCTGTCAACAGTTCATTAAAATTTGTTTCAGTACGATCGGGTTTCTGGTATTCAAGTTACAGCCGTTTCAATTTAAGTGCTCGCTGCAGGAAATTCAGTTTCTGAACTGAACGTTCGTTTCGCGGCACAACTTTCACCCAGTTGGGCTCAGAATTTAGCGACGCTACAGTTAAATGAAATATATGTTTTCCAATAGGGTTTTCAACGCAACAGACGGATTCTCAACTGCATCTGTATGTCAGAAGTTATACACTGTTCAACACTAGTATGTCAATTCTGTTTCTGTTTGGGACTGTCATACGTCCTGTTCTTTTAAATTGCAGTTTAAATAGTAAACGAAGATAAAACGGGGTGAAATCACTTGTGTTATTTATCTAACAGGTTCATATTCAATAAGGTGCAGGGTTCCGCAACATACGAGTTCAGGCAGCAAGGTATTAAATATTACGGGGCAGAAAACAATAACTAGAGTTGCTCTGGACTGCAGTCCAGAGCCGCTCTCCGAACCAATTCTCATCATGATTTCAGTACAGAAAAAATTAAGAACTTGCATAGGGTTACAGATCGACAAGTCGTCTTCGATTTGAGCCCTTGAACGCCTCATTTCAATATGTACACAATTAATTGTGATTTTAGTAATTTTCAGGTGCGGGAAATTCCCAGTTTTTACGGGTGTAATTGGGGGTGATCGTTTAAGTCGTTAACAGTCATATTTTTCAGTGAAATTTCTACACAAGGTTCATTGCCACACGGGCCAGCATATACAATCGAGTTCCGTCAATTTAGTGGAAGGTTTTCTTTCGGGTTTTGCATCGAACAGTTATGTCATATAAGTTTTCGTGAATTGCAAACATGGAATTAATACGATTTTGATTTGTAACGGAAATAATCTAGCATGTAGCAAGTAGGGTACTTGCATGGAGACGTTTTGGCGACGCACGGCAGCGGTAACGGCACGGACGCGCGACGAACGGCACGGTTTGGATTCGCGGCCTCGGCTCACGTTCGGGTTCGACGTCGGAGTTGTCCGGGGGTGGCTCGTGTTCGCTGGAAGCGGAGGGGGATGCTCTGTGGATATCCGGGGATGTGCTGGGATCGACGATGGTCGGCAGCGTCGCTCCGGCGATGTGCACAGTGGGTGTCGGGGCTTGGTGTTTAGGGTTTGAAAGAGAGAGAGAGAGAGGTAGTGGGGCTCGGGTTTGTAGGTTTTGGAGGTGTTGGTGATGCTGATGAGGGTGTAGGGGTGTGGACGAGTTGGTTCAGGTCAGTGGGGGCTCGCCGGCGTCGAGGTGCAGGGGTGGCCGAGATGGGTCGAGTGAGGTTGGGCTCGGTGGTTGAAGGGAGTGGGGTAGCGTAGGGAGCTCTGTTGGTGGAGAGGAGTAAGCGAGGGAGGAGGGTGAGGGGTTGTAGTCGTCGCCGTCGGCGGTGGGGGTTGAGCGAGAGGAAGATGGAGATAGGAGGGAGTATGGCGCTGGAAAAATTGCAGCGTGGGGGGAGGGGAGTGCTCGCCCTTGTATGGAGGCGAGAGTGGCGAGGTCATGGGCACGCAGTCGAGGCGTCGGCGACGTGGGGTCGAGCACGGAGACGTGGGCGCGAGGGGGACGTGGGTTCGCGACGAAGGAAAAATGAGCGGGAAAGTGCAACGTGGGGGAAGAAGGAGGGGAGTTAAAGGAGCGGGTCGGGTTTTGGTGTGTTGGGCCGGGCCGAAGGAAGGTGAGGTTTTAATTTAATTGCTTTTATTATTTTCTTTGCTTGGGCTGAGTAAGTTAAGGATATTGGTTTAATTAATAACTGATTGGGCTGGGAAAAGGAATATATATTATGGTTTGGTTTTAAATTTTGGGCTTTGATTTTTAATTGGTTTATAAAAACAAATACTACAACTTACGCACTAACCTTCACACAAAATAATGATACAGGAAAAAATGGGATGACATTCGGGGACTTGGAAAAAAATATAGAAAGATTCTCATTGAAGGAAACGGGGATTTACAATAACATACTAGCCATGGATTTCACATGCATCCTCGCTTGCATTATCCATCAAGGCCACTATCGGTATCATCAAGTTAGGAACCGCTCGTTCCTTATATATTCGTTTGCCATATGAGATCACTAATCATTTATCATATAATCGGTTGTCATGTAATCCTTCCAAATTCACTCTCTATGGACGTCTCCATAAAACCACTAATACTCTAGGTCAATGATCACATTGGCCCGGATCCATATAATCAACTTACCCATCCGTCATCCAGATAGGTTTAAAGGTGTTCATAAGGGTAAATTAATTCATATAACCATTTACCAAATAATTCTACAAGTATTTAAACCTATAATCACTTGTCAATAAATTTTCAAGATGTAATATCAAATAATCACTTTATGTAACAACATCAAGATGCAATATCATATAATCACTTTACATATCATCGCTTGAAAAACATACTTTTAAATATAACATTACACTTATCTATTTAAAATAACTATTTTCAAATAATATTTAACAGAGTAAATTATCAAAAAGCCCCTGATCTGCTTGAGAGTTGTCTAAAAAAACCTGTAATTTTCGAAATTGTTAGGAAATGCCTACTTTTCAAAATCTTTATGAAAAAACCCATACGTTGTATTTCATTTAGGCCTTATATTCTCCCAACTGCTTGAATATTACCGGCAACTGCTTAAATATCACATGCGGCTGCTTAGATATTACAGGCAACTGTAACTGCTTAGATATCACTGTCAACTGCATAGGTATTACAGACAATCGCTTAGGTATTACAGACAACTGGTATACAAGGGGTTTGAATTGGGCCCATGGTTTTTAACGAGAGCAAAAAGACCGGGGGGTTTATACAAGTTTGAAGCGGGCTAGGGGCTTTTTGGCAATTTGCCCTATATAAAATGACACACATGATTAGTTCATAAGTAAGCTTTTGAAAATTTGCATGTATGAGATTCAATATTCGTTTGTAAACACTATTTATTTGGTAACAAGATAATTATTGTCATAAGAAGAATTTAGAGGACATATTACTGCATAAGGTAAAGACTATAATCTAGACGAATAATATTTCAATGGAATCTAGATTTTTCTTTAATCTCCATAAGTATTTGTTTATATAACTATATAATCATGACAAAAGATATTCATAATTCAATATCATAAATTAAGTTGAGAAATAGAATACAAACAGTTAGAAGTTTGTGTTTATTTTTATAATTTCAAAACTCATAATCATGTCATGTCTTTAATTTTTCCCCAAATCTACTATAATCTAATATTTTTCCTTACAATTGATAACAAATAGGGTCTCCAAAATTTTATAATCTATTTCATCTAGATATACAATACAACATAACATAAGAATTCATCGCAAAAATAGTTAATTTGTTCCTCTTATCATTATTCACAATTAAGATAACCATCAAATTCCATACCCAAAGTATTAGGGTTTAAAGAAAAATCTCTAAATCTCAAGAATTAAAAAAGGTATTTACTTTAATCAAGATCCCCTTGAATTCTTCTTTCTTCCTTCTCTTTTTCCCCAAGCTTTTCTTTCTTCATTCTCTAACTCTCTTATTTCTTCTATTTTCTTCCTTGTGTTTTTTCTACGGGAGAGAGAGGAAACTTTAAAAAGGGCCAAATCGTACTAAACCATCTCTAACTTTCATCTTTTTGCGATAGCCCCTTAATCTACGTAAAATAGAGGAAACACCCTTGATCTACCATCTTGCAGAAAACTACCTTAACATTTCATGCTGTTTGCAAACGCTATTTGAAGAAGCCACGTCATCAAAATATCAAAATATTAAATGCTTTCTTTTGCCCTAGCTTATCTTGTTATCTTTAACAAGATAACATCAGGATTAAATACTTGCACAAAGTTAGATTTCCAACATATTTGTTCAAAAAAAAATACTGCATTTAAAGGAATCTGGATCATGTTACAATAGAAAACGTATGCCACACACATCACTTCTTTCATTTTCCAAGAAGTAACCCAACTAAGAACAGCAAAATTGCATGTGTTTGAAGAAGAAGAAGAGGAGGATTACATGGTAGTTTGAAGAATAAGACAGCATGAAACATTAATGTAGTTTCTTGCAATCGGGGATGGTGGATCCAGGGAGTTTTTTTTTCTATTTTACGTAGATTGAAGGGGTTATCGCGAAAAAAGATGAAAGTTGGAGGTGGTTTAGTGCATTTTAACCTACCAGCTTGTAATTTCTACCAAACTTTATCCAAGAGACCAATACAATGGGCCCACATGTTTGGCACTAATATATTGGGTTGATTTAGGTATAAGTAAAGTATTACTCGGGAAATTTATCCCCTTCCCACCGCTTTATATCCTAACCCCTTAATGGATGTTCATCTTCTCACCCCTTGATGGGTGGGGCCAGGTGGTCACACCTCATAAACCTTTTTAAAAAGGGAAATTTGTTTCCAGGACCACTTTTAAAGAGTGCTTTATTTAAAAACCCACAACTTTCCAAAATTGTAGAAAAACCTAAAAGTTTTGCTTCGAATTTATTTTAAAACCAAATCATGATTTGTATACATATTTGTGTATACATTGCCAATAATACCCTTTTAAAAATTCCCTTTAATATTCTCTACGATATTAGAACGTAAAAGATTCTGTAATTTACTTTTTCCCGCGGTTTTTCTATTTTGTTGCCTTATTTTCATATCTCGTGGATTATGTATAAACCCTAATTTATTATATTGACCATCT
Source organism: Agapanthus africanus (assembly GCA_030015575.1). Lineage (NCBI taxonomy): Eukaryota > Viridiplantae > Streptophyta > Magnoliopsida > Asparagales > Amaryllidaceae > Agapanthus > Agapanthus africanus. Next base: position 103,586,554 of record CM057350.1, on the reverse strand, counting down.
TCTTTGTTATCGTTTGAGATAAAAGTTGCAACCTTCATCATCAATTTTTGTAACGATTCTGAAATCTTAGTATGGAAATTCTTCTGTTAAAATACAGAATAGAGTTTCACAGTCTGAGTTGGAATTATAAGTTACTTTTACTAAATTACAGCGAGAAACAACTTGTAGCTCACTGATAAAACCCTTGCATTGCTTTGACGTAGCCCGTGTTCGAATCTTATCAGACACATTAATTTTTTATGATTTATATTTTAAAACTTTTTGGAAGCCCAAAAGTTTACATGTGCAATACACACAAAAACGAAAAGACGGAAAAAATCAAACATGTGCACAAGGATTTAAATACAGATAAGTACACGTGGCCAAAATCCAACGACCTAAATCCTAAGAACGACCGGCGGATATTGGGTTATGGCCGGCACCGACGGTTGGCCCAAGTCCAATAAGGCCCAGGCTTTGCACACACAACCCTTCCCCTACCCCTAACTCCTCTGCACTGTTTGATTGTCTGCAATCAAACAGAGACACTTCAATTCCCAATTTATCACATTTTTAATGTATTTTAATTTACCATTTTAATTCTAAAACCCTAATTCTCCCCTATAAATACTACCCCATGTTCTAGCCCTTCATCATTTTGAAATTTCTAGCCAAAACTCTCAAAATTTTCTAAGTACAAGTGAAGTACAGGTGGAGTTAGCAAGCGGTCAACTTCCGGTGAAGAATCGAAGCAATACTGGAGCTCCCACGACGCCACTACGATAACCCTCTATTCCTATACTTTTCTTTAAGCCTCCTAAATTGTAAGTCCTTCCCAATCTTCCTTTCTATTCTTTGAATTTCTTTATAATCAAAATCGGTAAAATGTGGAGTTATTACCGATATTCCTTTTTTCTAAAGCATATAACTCCATTTTCCTTTACCTTTTGATCAAACAAATTGTACCACTTCACTTATAAGCTTAATACTCATATCTAGAATAAATTTTATCCAAGAATCTTTTGTAAAACAATCACAATTTAACTTTTTCATTAAAATACCATGAACTTTAGATAACACCTCTTTTCGTATTTTGTTAAAACATACATTTAGAAAACTTCACGGGATAATGACCTACCCCTCACATACATACATAGTTCCATAGCACGATATACTCTTATATGAATTTTTGTTACGAATATCATATTACAAGAAAATACCATTTACTATAAAACCGGATTTCTTTTAAATTGTATTTTAAATTTCTTTGCAAATATGCTTCTACAAGCCTCTTTAGGGGACCCGCTATTGGATGGTGCGGATTATCGCACATCCTTGGACTAGTAGAGCGAGATGCAGACCTCCTCACGGAGCATTCGGTCTCGAAAGGTTTTAATACGGTTTTTAAGAAAAACGCAATTTTCTGCTTAAATAAAAATTTAATTTTTATATAAATATTACAAATACATATATTTTCAAAATATAATAAACTTGCATTTTGTATAATGAAAGAATTATAAATTTCACAAAAATACCATTAAGATACCAATAAAAGATAAGTTTTACAATAAAATACCATGAACTTTCCAAGCTATATTATTATCACTAAAATACCTCAAATCCTTAAAATTTACATTCATGAAAACCCTAAATAATATAAATAACTTCTCGAGATTTATTTTTAATTTTATTAAAAATATTTTTCATAAAACCCCCTCGAGGCATATAAAACAATATTTAATGACTTTAGTAAATATAGATTTAAGTGGGATCAATTCTCTTGAACCCCAGAGAGTCGGAGAAAGTGAGTGCTTGCCTATTTAAGGTAGAAAACTTAACGGTGTTATCAATGGTTATTGTCTTGGAAAAAGACACAAATCCTGTCGTCCATGTGCAGCAGTTACCGATGACTCCCGAACCTAATTCAGGATCTAAATTAGTTTACAAGTGTCTGACTCAAGTCTGAATCCAAACTAAAACCTGAATCTAAAACCAAACACGAATACTTGATCATGAATACTTGAATTCAAACATCAAAAGCAAACATGAATACTTGATCATGAACTTGAACACACGAAATCAATATCGAACTCAAACAGGTATACTTATCCATTGATCATGAATCGGAACACTTGAACTTGATTAAAGCAAGATATGAATATTCGAATACTATGACTTGACTTGAATCATGAATACAATTTGACATGAATACAAGAATACTTCACACGAATACATGATTCTGACATGAACTCAATCTTGCAACTTGATGTATTCATGGATTCGAGCAACACTGGTAATTTTAGCTGTAACTTAGCTTATACAGGGTGCTGGGGTAGTTCGTGTGTGAATCCAACGAAATCTCAGAAGTCCCACCAGATCATGAATCCATGTCTACTAACACAAGCAAGCTATCATAAGGGCCCGTGTTTTCTTGCTCTTGGATTACAACCTGTTGAGTTTGGAATATTTCAACACTAGGTTGAAGTCCCGTTACTAACACTTGATTCGGGCTCGTGGTTCCTTACTTCTGAATTACAGCCTGTTGGGTTCGAGAACACTCTTGAGATTGGTTGACATTCACCCTTGAATTTACGTTAAATTAGTGTACCCAAATAGAGACCGGTTAAGACACTTACATTCACTGCATGTTCACTATTATCACGCCCTGCTTCCCGGTGTACGGTGAAGAGGATGCGATGAGACCGCTGCGTATTTACTCAGAAGTAAATACGCTAAGCATAACTAAGCAATATAAAAGAAATATACACAAGAGACAAATGTAATGAATATCAACTTTATTTATTAACATTCTTTTACAGTACATGGAAAAGTAAATATATATGAATGAAAGCAATGTCTAAACAGCGACATAACAGAATTGGAAAGTACTGAAATGAAATGTGTACAATGAATTTAAAGTCTGGGTCGTAGACTAGCTGATCCAAGTCCCCGCTGGTGGGCTCGATCTCCTGAAGGTCCGAATCACCTGACAACATTCCAAAGAAGAAAGAGAAGGAATGTCGTCAGCGAACAATCGCTCGGTAAGTCCCAAAGATAAGGGAGAAATAGAATAGACAGAGAGAGTGTAACTTTTAAAGTTATATTGTTATAATGTTGTATTTAGTGTTAACGCTGTTGTTTGTAGCTTGGTACAGAAGAGGCCAGTGTATACGAGAGGAGTTTCACTAGACCAGAGACTATGGTATATAGAGTACAAGGCTCCGTTAGAAAACCCGGAACAACGGCGATTGTATTCGGGTTAGGTGTCTTATGGTTGCTGTCTCGTGCCACTTCTAACACCTTCCGTACCAATCCACCCCTTGAACCCCACGATGTCTTGATTGTATTGTTTGTATTGTTTGAATTGTAATTATGTTGTTTGTACTGGTTTGTAAATGTAAATGGAAGATGTGTATTGTAAATGGAGGACTTTGCCGAAACCATGATATCGTATAAATGGAAATTGATGTACTGGATAATCATGTAAATGGAATATATCTATGGTTCGGTTCAGTCGAGTTATATGGATTGTATAGATTGAACAGATTGAATATATGGATTCATATTGAATTGTAGTTTGTACTTGAATCATATTCAAGTCAGATTATTATAATGAGACTCAGTCTGAGTCAGAACAATTAGAAAAGAAATTGAAGTCCTGAATTAGGTTTTAGTGTTATCGGTAACCGTTGCACATGGACGGCAGAATTTGTGTCTTTTTCAAAAACGATTACCGTGTTGATAACACCGTTTGTTAAGTTGTCTAACTTAAATAGGCAAGCACCCACTTTTCCGGCTCTCTGAGGCTCAAGAGATTGGTTCCGTTTAAACCTATATTTACTAGGGTCCTTATTATAATTTATATAACTTGAAGGGGTTTTATGTAAAAATAATTTTGCATAGTTTTCAAAATACAACTCAAATATTTAATTATCGTCTTTATTTACATACAACAATTTAATGATCAAGATAAATATGTATACTTATTCGAATAGCATGAAATGAGTCAAGTATATTATTCAAGTAACGACCATAAACAATGCCGTTAAGAAGTGTTGTGTACGACTAATCAATCAAGTCAATCAATTTCTGAATATAAACAAAAATATAGATCTAAGTGTTGTGCACGTGTGAGCTCCAGTCGCGCCTAAATACGACTACCAGTTTGGAAGATATATTCATTTTCGTTTTGTGCGCAGAACAGATCAGAATCTGTCCAGCACCGTCGCATATTTTTAAAACACAGTTTGAGTTAATTTCCATCAGGTTTCAGATTACGATAATTATTAGAAAATTGTAGGTATTTCGATATAATTATCCAAAACACTAAGATTCACACGATTTGAATTTCTGAAATTCTAGTTATAATCATTTTAATATCAACGTTTAAAACATAAATTCAGATTTCTGGACATCAACTATATGTTATATTTCAAATCTTATATCGGGTTATTTTATACATTTCTAAGTAATATAATATACATCAAATTATAGATTTATCAATTATTCATCTACACATCTAAATTTTGTCACGAACGGATATCGGGATTTCGAGTTATGTCCTATTTAAAAACAGTGTGCGAATCATGACAGATTCTGTCCAGATTCGTCGCTTAATATTGTAACGCGGTTTTCTATATTTTACATCAGTTTTCAGTAAAAAGTTAAAACTAAGAAAATATAGATATTTCGATGTAGATATTCAAACAATCTGAAAACACTTAATTTGGATTAACGATTACAGAGTTATGGTCTCTCTCGAAGACCCTTATTGGCAGTTTTCTGGTTTTAAAAACAGTAAATAAAAAACTATATAACACCTAAAACGTTATGCGTTTAGATCTAATTTTTTTTACAGCGTATACACAAAAATATATTCTATCCAAGGTAATTTTCTTGAAATTTCCAGAATTAAAAATTAATTTCTAAAAATTATTTTAATGGTAAGATATTGCTATGTCTGCTAAAATCGGCAAAAAAATTAACTAGTATTTTTTTATGCAAGCTTCTCCTTTTCTTTTAATAAGCAAACCGATTTCATGAGATATTGTAGATATATTGTGGCATGAAATTTATGTTCTCACAACTAATAATAAACATTCATAGTCATGAACAAAAAATTGAAAACACTTTAATTTGAACAAGAGGTAATAAGGTATTATTAAAGCATGTAGAACCATATATATCTAAACTTATATATATGTATATATTTATGTTTATCTTCTCTTATGGATTATGATATGAAAAGAATAGCGGGTTCACGAGGTATGACAAGATGAAAATAAAGAGATGGAGGGGGAGAGAGAGAAGAGACTTACATACACAAGCCGGTATTGTCACCGGTCTTGTCTATCCGTCGATAGTCTCGCGTTACTAGCGAGACCTTCTTAAAAAATTCTTTGTGTTCTTCTAGGACTCTAGGTGAAGAGGGAGAAGGGAGAGATAGAAAAATATGAGGAAGAAAAAGAAAGAGGAGGACAAATAAATATGGTGTAATGTTGAATTATCTATCATAATATATGCATTCAACATGGGAATTAAAAGAGAAATAAAAGGTCTCATTTGTAGGTTATGAGAAGAATAAAAAATGATAATAAAATAATCACAAGAATGGGATTTGAACATGCGACTTATGGAATAACAATACAAGGACTTAACCAATGAGCTACAAGATTGTTCATACAAATATTTAATTAGAATTAAATATATGCTGTTGCTTGAAAAGAAAGTGGGCTTTTGGGCTCATAGTTTTATAAAAGAAAATGAGATTGGATTTGGGTTATGGGCTGGGTCAGGTCTTGCGTTTAATTCGAAATAGGTTAAGATTTAGTTTAAAGAATTAGGTTTGGAAAAAAATTAGATGGAATAATAAAATAATATATATATAATAGAAAACAAAATATACAGAAAAATATTACGAATAAATAAATACAATATTTTACTGAAGAAAGAAAACACGATGGTATAGTAATATTAGGATCGTTACAACCATACCTACACTACACGGGTATGTTATATTTGTTTGCCATGCTCATACTATATTGCCATGTTTACCTACTTGCCATATATATTACCATACCTGTTCATATATATTACGATAGAACTGCATGCTAAATAAAATTGCCGTGTTTACATACAATGACATGCTGAGACACCATACCTCATAATAAATTGTTCATGATATACACTTCTTTTATCATTACACTTTATATTTCACTTCATATCTTGGGGACTTACCGAGCGAAAGTTCGTTGACGGGCATTCCACCCATCTTTATTTTCTTGGAATGTTCATCAGATACTGTGGAGACTGAGGAGCTAGATATCTCAGAGGAGGAGCACGATCAGATCGCGACCCGGGCCTAGACCAGTTATTTTCTTCTCAGTTTATGTATGCTACCTGTTTAGGCATTTCTTTTCTTTTATTTCCTTTCAGTTAAAATCATGTATTGTAAATGAATCAAGTTGAATGTAAATAAAGATGTTGAAGTTTTAATCTCATGTTAATTTTCTTGTCATTTTATATTTATTCATTTACGCTTAGCGTATTTATTCCGAGAAGTAACCTTCTTGAAATAAATATGTCGCGGGCCTCGCCATGTGACCGTTTCAGTTTATTGGGAAGCGGGACGTGACAGGTTTTGTTTGCGGCCCATGTAGGTCAGTTATGCATAAAGTCTTAAGCAATATATCACAAGAAATATGAAATTCAACAATTTTACATTCCTTGCATTTCAATTTCTGTTGAATTTATCATAATCTTTCTTCTCTATCTAAGGTGATGGATTCTCCCAACAACCCTAGCACCAACATCAACGGAAGTACACCACAACCTACCCTTACCATTATACCACCTTCAACTACTGTAGCCGCTCCACTCATAGAACAAACGATGCTTTTGGAGGCTATCAAAAACTTACTTGAGGGTCAGCAGGCTCAAAGCACGATTTTGCAGGAGCAGACTGCTTTCCTTCAACGGAGTTTTATTCGCTCTGAAGCAAAAGCACCGGGAGTGAATCAATTTTGAGCATTATACCCGAAGAACTTCTCAGGGAAAGAGAAACCACTTGAAGCCGAAGAATGGGCACAGAGCATTGAAGACGACCTAGCCGCAGCTTAAGTTCCAAAAGTGGCTTGGGTCCGAATAGAAAAACTCCAGCTTACTGACAATGCCAGAATCTGGTGGAAGGCCGTGGAGAGCCGTCTTAAGCAGCCAATCGAGTGGAAGACTTTTCGTGATCTCTTTGATGCCAAGTATTTTCCAGAAACCGCGCACTTCGAGATGGAACAGAAATTCATCCACCTGCAACAAGGATCCATGTGGGATAAGTCAGGGACGAGTACGATACTGAATTCACCATGCTCAGTAGATTCGCCGCTCATCTAACTCCTACTGCAGAAATCAGAGCCAGGCGCTTCCAGCAAGAATTAGACCCGGAGATCCAGGCTGCCCTAGCAACGGAAGAATACTTGACACATGAAGCAGTTTTGAAGTCAGCCCGTCGTTATGAAGCTGTCATTAAGAAGGAAGGAAGGCCACAGTTGGTCGGTATGAAACGTCCCGCCCACTAGATTATTGGAGGAGCCTCTTCTACGCCAACTCTCCCAACTCCAGCTACGAGGCCAGGAGGATCATTTTTCGAGACTGAACCCAATTTCTGTATTTATTGTAAGAGGACCGGACACCAAGTCAAAGATTGTCGTCGAGCGAATGGTCTTTGTCTGATATGTGGTTCATCCTCACACACTATAGGAACTTGCTCACACAACCGAACTGGCTCAATTCCCGCTAGACCATCAAGCTCCACCTACTCGGTTAGCTCTTCCTGCACCACCTCCACGTGGACCACCTTTACCTTGTCAGCCATCGATATACCAGCATGCACAGAGAAATGTACAGAGATGTCAGGCTTTCACCTTGGCGGCCGTGGAAGCCGAAGCTATGGGTCAAGGTAACCCTGGTAAAATCCCCTCCCAGCTTTTTCATCCTTTCAAATTCTTGCATCCTGTTGGCCTTTCATCCACCTAAACATTTTCATACACTTCCGGTACAATATCAGTAGTTATTTCACACCGCTGTAATTTAATTTTTCTTGAATCTGTTACTACTTCCTTGTATAAATTTCGAGGACGAAATTTTTATAAGGAGTGTAGAATATAACGACTCTAAAATTTTAGTACGAAAATTCTTCTGTTAAAATACAGAATAGAGTTTCACAGTCTGAGTTGGAGTTATAAGTTAGTTTTGCTAAATAACAGTAAGAAACAACTTGTAGCTCACTGGTAAAGCCCTTACACTGCTGTGACGTAGCCCCTGTGTTCGAATCCCATCAGACACATTAATTTTTTCTGATTTATTTTTTAAAACTTTTTGGAAGCCCAAAAGTTTACACGTGCAATACACACAAAAAACGAAAAGTCAGAAAAATCAAACATGTGCATAAGGATTTAAATACAGACAAGTACACGTGGCCAAAATCCAACGACCCAAATCCCAAGAACGACCGGCAGATATTAGGTTATGGTCAGCACCGACGGTTGGCCCGAGCCCAATGAGGCCCGGGCTTTGCACACACAACCCTTCCCTTACCCCTAACTCCTCTGCACTCTGCAATCAAACAGAGACCCTTCAATTCCCAATTTATCACCGTTTTAATGCATTTTAATTCATCATTTTAATTCCAAAACCCTAATTCTCCCTTATAAATACTACCCCATGCCCTAACCCTTTATTATTCTGAAATTCCTAACCAGAACTCTCAAAATTTTCTAAGTAGAAGTGAAGTACAAGTGGAGTTAGCAAGCGGTCAACTTCCGACGAAAAATCGAAGCAATTCCGGAGCTCCCGTGATACCACGACGACAAGCTTCTCTTCCCACACCTTTTTTTAAGCCTCCTAAATCGTAAGTCCCTCTCAATCTTCCTTTCTATTCCTTAAATTTCTTTTTAATCAAAATCGGTAAAAAGTGGAGTTATTACCGATATTCCTTTTTTCTAAAGTATATAACTCCATTTTCCTTTATCTTTTGATCAAACAAATTGTACCACTTCACTTATAAGCTTAATACTCATGTCTAGAATAAATTTTATCCAAGAATTTTTTGTAAAACAATCACAATTTGACTTTTTCATTAAAATACCCTGAACTTTAGATAACTCCTCTTTTCGTATTTGGTTAAAACATGCCTTTAGAAAACTTCACGGGGTAATGACTTACCCCTCACATACACACATGGTTCCATAGCACGATATATCCTTGAATGAATTTTTGCTACGAATATCATATTACAAGAAAATACCATTTACTATAAAACCGGATTTCTTTTAAATGGTATTTTAAATTTCTTTGCAAATATGCCTCTACAACCCTCTTTAGGGGACCCGCTATTTGATGGTGCGGATTATCGTACATCCTTGGGCTAGTGGAATGAGATGCATACCTCCTCACGGAGCATTCGGTCTCGAAAGGTTTTAATACGGTTTTTAAGAAAAACGTAATTTTCTACTTAAATAAAAATTTAATTTTTATATAAATATTATAAATACATATATTTTCAAAATATAATAAATTTAAATTTTGTACAATGAAAGAATTACAAATTTCACCAAAATACCATTAAGATACCAATAAAAGACAAGTTTTACAATAAAATACCATGAACTTTCAAGCTATGTTATTATCACTAAAATATCTCAAATCCTTAAAATTTACATCCATGAAAACCCTAAATAATATAAATAACTTCTCGAAGTTTATTTTTAATTTTATTAAAAATATTTTTCATAAAATCCCCTCGAGGCATATAAAATAATATTTAAGGATTTTAGTAAATATAGGTTTAAGCGGGATTGATTCTCTTGAGCCCCAGGAAGCCGGAGAAAGTGAGTGCTTGCCTATTTAAGATAGAAAACTTAACAGTGTTATCAATGGTAATTGTCTTGAAAAAAGACACAAATCCTGCCGTCCATGTGTAGTAGTTACCGATAACTCCCGAACTTAATTCAGGATCTAAATCAGTTTACAAGTGTCTGACTCAAGTCTGAATTTAACTCAAGTCCGAATCCACACTCAAACCTGAATCTAAAACCAAACACGAATACTTGATCATGAATACTTGAATTCAAACATCAAAAGCAAACATGAATACTTGATCATGAACTTGAACACACGAAATCAATATCGAACTCAAACAGGTATACTTGACCATTGATCATGAATCAGAACACTTGAACTTGACTAAAGAAAGACATGAATATTCGAACACTATGACTTGACTCGAACCCTGAATACAACTTGACATGAATACAAGAATACTTGACACGAATATATGATTTTGACATGAACTCAATCTTGCAACTTGATGTATTCATGGATTCGAGCAACACTGGTAATTTTAGATGCAACTTAGCATATACGGGATGCTGGGGTAGTTCATGCGTGAATCCATAGATATCTCAGGAGTTCCACTAGATCATGAATCCATATCTACTAACACAAACAAGCTATCATGAGGGCCCGTGTTTTCTTGCTCCTGGATTACAGCCTGTTGAGTTTGGAATACTTCAACACTATGTTGAAGTCCCGTTACTGACACTTGATTCGGGTCCGTGGTTCCTTACCCCTGGATTATAGCATGTTAGGTTCGAGAACACTTTTGAGATTGGTTGACATTCACTCTTGAACTTACGTTAAATTAGTGTACTCAAGTAGAGACCTGTTAAGACACTTACATTCACTGCATGTTCACCATAGCTACACTACACGGCCATATTATATTTGTTTGCCATGCTCATGCTATACTGTTATTTTTACCTACTTGTCATATATTACCATATGTGTTCACATATATTACGATAGAATTGCATGCTAAATAAAATTACCGTGGTTATATACAATGACATGCTGAGACACCATACCTTATAATCAATTGTTCATGATATACACTTTCTTTATCATTACACTTTATATTTCACTTCATATCTTGAAGACTTATGGAGCGAAAGTTCGCTGACGGGCATTCCACCCACCTTTGTTTTCTTGGAATGTTCGTCAGATACTATAGAGACTAAGGAGGTAGATATCTTACAGGAGGAGCACGATCAGATCGTGACCCAAGCTTAGACCAGTTATCTTCTTCTCAGTTTATGTATGCCACCTGTTTAGGCATTTCTTTTCTTGTATTTCCTTTCAGTTGAAATCATGTATTGTAAATGAATTAAGTTGAATGTAAATAAGATGTTGAAGCTTTAATCTCATATTAATTTTTTTTCATTTTATATTGCTTCATTTACGCTTAACATATTTATTCTGGGAAGTGACCTTCTCGAAATAAATACGTCGCGAGCCTCGCCACGTCACCGTTTCTGTCTATTGGGAAGTGGGGCGTGACAATTTTGAAGGTATGTAATAAGTTTCACCTAATTTATTTTCATATTCCATCGATTCTGTATAAACCCTAATTTCTTTTATTAACCCATCTTCTTTGTAAATCGTTTGGGGAAAAAAAGTTGGAGCCCTCGCATTATCGATTTGCATGTTGTGTAATAAATTTCACTATTAATACATTATGATTTATATCAAAACACGTTACAGATTGTCGATATTTAATGTTGTAAATCTTTTATAGGTATGGAGTCCGAATTTTTTTATAGTTCTACCAGATTTTAAAGGATCTTCTTCATTATTTCCATTTGATGGATCTATAAGTTTTGAAGAAATTGGATTGAAAATTGTTAAGAAAATTTGGTTGTCTCCGAATTCGATGAGAATAGTATTTGTGTTGGCTATAGTGCCCTCAATGCAATTATTGTAATTGCAGGTAGACGATTATGATAATTGAAGGAGGACCTATACAAGTAAAATTGTCTTACTCGAAATGATAGTATACTATCTGCTTTGTCTTTTTTATTGATGTGTATACGTTTTACTTATTATTACGTGTCGCTAATACATAATGATGAAGCCCGTAGGATTCTTGCTTGAGTATGAGCATTATGATGACGATCATATACGTGAGTGCCGGGTAGTCCATAAGCATATCCTTAAATGTCTCTAGTCGAGGGAGTATCGAGACCGGACATCGATATTCCGGAGTAGACTAGTGTAGACATTTCTAGATCTTGATAAGGGGTGGTGGTCGGTCTCACAAACCATTAATGTTTTGTCACTTAAGATAGTATAAATGTGCGCACTGGAGGTGAGTACATGGGACGGACTCGCCAAGAACTTTTAAATGGTATTATACATATCTTCAGATAGCAGTTCTCTATTGGCATGAGTACATGTTCGTCTTTTGACCTGTGTAACACCCTAGTTCGTTATACCATGCTGGTTCCCCCAATCAGAGTAATTCTCTGTTTAAAATTCAAATTTTGAAATGAAGCAATACTTCAGAAGCAGCGCCAAGTGCGCTGCACTCTAAGCAGCGCACCACGTGCAAAGCACGGGTGCGCTAGCGCTAAGTGTGCTGCGCTCTAAGCAGCGCACCACGTGCAAACCACGAGTGCGCTAGCACTGGAACTAAAAGCTCCCCACCGACAGATCTAAGATTCAATAATTAATTAATCAGAATTAAATTCTGTTAAGGAAAGATTTCTCAAAATCTTTCCAAACAACAAGATTGTGCTCTGTAAATCAGAGCACCGTTGGATCAATGATCCAATAGTGATTAAAAATCACCAAAATACAGAATAAATTCTGTATGAAAAGATTTCCCAATCTTTTTAAAAACAAGAAAATTGCATTCTGTAAATCAGAAGCCCTTGGATCAAAAATCCAACGGTGGGGAAATCCCCAAATCAATTGGAGAAAAGATCTCCTTAATTGATTGAACAAATTAGCTTGCCTTATAAAAAGACCCCAAGACTTCAAGTCTCAGATATACAGAAGCATAGAGAGGAAACCCCCCATAAGCTTTGAGAAAATCTCAGAAAGAAGAGTCAAGCTCTCGATAGAAGAACTTCTTTTCTTCAAGGTAAAAGAACAGAGAGAGGAAATTATCTCATAATTAAAAAGAAGAATTCACTTCTTTCTTCAAGATTATAGATCTGCAAGACCAAGGTCTTTTACAAAGAGATTAAAATATCTCATCATAAAATAAAAGAAGAATTTACTTCTTTCTCACAGATCATAGATCTATAAGACTAAAGTCTTTCTCAAAGAGATCATGAACATCTCATTATAAAAAGGGGGGGAGAATAATTCAATTTTCTTAAGGATCACAGATCCATAAAGGCAAAGCCTTTCATCAATATAAGAGATTAAAACATCCCCTGTGAAACTAAGAACTTTATTCTTAGATCTATGAGACAAAGTCTCTTAAAAGAGGATTTAATTCTCAGTGCATAGCGCTGCATAAAAGAAGCACTTCAGCGCTCCACATCTAGCGCAAAACGCTACAGAGCCCTGGCGCTCTTAATTTTAAAGAGCCTCAGCGCTCCAAACATAGTGCACTGCGCTCATTGACTGGCGCTCAGCGCCAAACGCACCACGTGCTCCTCACGTGTGCGCCACTTAACAGTTAGCGCCCTGCGCTCTTGGAATAGCGCTTGGCGCTCATGGAATGGCGCTCAGCGCCAAGCGCACCACGTGCTCCTCACGTGTGCGCCACTGAACAAATAGCGCTTTGCGCTCATAAGTTAGCGCAATGCGCTCATCTACTGCGCTCAGCGCCAAGCGCACCACGTGTCCCTCACGTGTGCGCTACTTGGCAGAAGCGCACTGAGCTACTTGGCAGAAGCGCACTGCGCTCTTTGACTGGTGCAAAGCGCCAAGCGCGCCACGTGTTTCTCACGTGTGCGTTGATAGAACATAAATTGTTCTTTAATAAAGCCCCAGAGCTATGATGAATGCTCAGCATTCAATAAAAGACAAAAATATTGTCAGAATTCAAATCAATGCTCAGTATTGTCAAATGTTTAACATTCTAACTGAATGAGCCGAGCCTAAAGTGGCCATAAATCCCTCGTTCAGATTAATTGAGCCCACATGCTCATAAATCTTTGATCTTAGTCCCAAATTGGACTATAGACCTCCCAACCAAAATTGGTTCAATGGTACATCTCTTTACTCCTCTGATATTTGTCATTGTAATCCTTCAACGTCCTCAGAGAGGTGACGGGTCCCGACAACCATACATCCTATAGACCATGACGTATTTAAACTGGACTGTGGGGTCCTTAAACCCATGGACTATGATGTCCTTAACCTCGGACTGTGGGGTCCTTAAGCCCATGGACTATGATGTCCTTAACCTTGGACCACCTGTCCTTAAACTGGTAGTCGACCGTAATATCCTTAAACTAAACAACAGGGCCCAAATGCTCTTTTGTTGGATCTAAACAATCCCGTTAAGTTGATCTTAGTCTAAAATTAGACTAACGTATCCTTAACAAATGTTTAAATTGATCTTAGTCTCAAATGAGACTAACGCATCCTTAAACCCAACCCCAAACCCAAATCTAAGAAAATACGGATTTGGACTAATCCACGCCCTACGGGCGACAACATAAATTAGTCTCCGTATACAATCCACGGGCAACCAAAAACAAAACAAACACACACGACATGAAGTGACCATCTGGAAAAGGAGAAAGTGGTTACCGTGATGCGGTAGCGTAATTAACTGCAGGGGCTTGCGCCTGCAGGGAAGAGCGTCTCCACAATCAAAAACCCCTCAACGAGGGGGAATCTGACGAAGTCTGCTATATCGGCCGCATCCGTCTAAACCTTCGATATACGGTGTCATAAATCAACTTGGTATCTTCGGAGAGGTGGATGGATAGCACCAATTAGCATCTGCCCTCGAAATTCAGGCAAGACGGACCCACGCGGTCTCGTCTCCGTGTTTCGGCGAGGAACATTGATTTGATTAATTTATATATTGAATGGTTATTCTTGATTTATTGCTGTTTTGAGTGCGAATAGCATAATTGATATCTGTGTTTGCATCCGACCCGACCCACTTGCTGGAAACCCGTCTTGATTCCTGTTTATGATTTATCCCTGCTAGTTATGAGGATCCGTGCACTTTCATGTTGTATATCATGTTCATCTGTATCGTATATCTGGCATCTGTATTTTTTTAATAATACAATTATAATCAAATAATATATTTAAAAAATATCTATCATGACCTGCATCATACCCTAACCCTATTGTAGCATCCGTACATTGTGTTCTCATCCCGCTCAGTGAAATGGACCCGTTTGGATAGCTATGTGCACGCTACATGCATTCGTTCTTGGGGGTATGCATTTTTGTTACCCAGATGTCGTATTTTGATTTTGGTTGACACGTATATTATCCGTATTTTCAGACCGTAATTTTAGACCGGACCCGGTCGTGTTTTGGATTATTTTTGTATTATCCAGAAAACTCAATTTTACCTAATATTATGTTCTTTATATATATTCGGTTTATTATATACGAATATAAAAGTTCTTTTAACTAAAAATATTTTATCTTAACTAACCCCCAGATCAGTTTCTCTCTCTCTTACTATATTCTTTTATTAATTAATTATATTCTTAATTTTTATAAACCCATACCTCACACGTCTTCTCTCTCCCTCCTCGTTCGTTTTCCCGCTGCTCGCAAACCCTAACCCTAGCCTTCACCCTCGAACTCGCCTCGCGGTCGCCGCTCCACACTCGACCTCGCCTCCACCTTCTCCATCTTCTCTCCTTCCTCCTATCTCTTCTTTTCCCCGAGCCCCAAGACCCCGATGAAGAACCCAACAACCCACAGCCCTTGCCTCGCCCCTGCACCTCGTCGTCACCATCTCGCCGTCGTCGACTTTACCTCGTTGACCACCTTCACTTCTCCCTCTTCCCTTCTTTCCCCCGACGAACCCCGAGCCTGCAACCTCATGCTAACTTCGCCTGCGACCCGACCCTGCCCACCCTCCTCACCGGAGCTCGTCTCGCGGTCGACCTCAACCCTCGCCACCACTTTCTCCCTCTCTCTCCTCTCTCCTACTTCCCAGAACCTGAGCAAGAACCTTGCACTGAGCCAATCCCCGACTCCAAGAACCCGCAGCCACCTCGCCGGAAACCTACGACCCATCGTCGACATTCCCCTAGCCTCGCCTCTGTCCCCGAGCACCAAACCCCAGACCACAACACCTTCATCTTCTTCTCTTTCTTCTTTTTCTTCTTCTTCTTCTTCTCTTTTCTTTTTTCTTGGTTTCTGTTTTCCCGGTGATCGCCGGAGCCGTGCCGCCGCCGCCGATCCGGGCGACCCAGTAGACGTCTCCAGCCAGCGTGGTCACGTTCTTGCTTTGCCTGGTTCTGTTCCGTACGCGCGCGTGTGGATCGCGACATTTACCGATATTGGACATGGTGTACGCACCCCGTCTTGAGATCCGATTAGGAAAGTTTATTTTGCTACATGCTATTCTACTATATTTTGCATTCATGCGAATAATAGTATTATTTATTGTTTAGTTATGCATCCCATGTTACCGTTTTACTGTTTTCGGATAGTCGCTCATATCCGTACATTTTATTACATATCTAGTTGCATGCAAGTTTATCTTGCTACATGCTATGATACTTATTTTGCATCCATATGAATAAAAATATCACATGTTTACTGTATTGTACATCCATGTTACTGTTTTACTGTTTTCGGATAGCCGTTCGTATCCGTATCATTAATTACATATCTTGTTGCATGCAAGTTATCTTGATACATGCTATATTATTATACTTGCATCTATATTAATAAAACATCACATGTTTACTGTATTATACATCCATGTTACTGTTTTACTTTTTTACTATATCGGTTCGCATCCGTACAATATATTATACATCTAGTTGTATGCTAGATCATATTATTTCATATTACTGTTATATTAGCATCCCATGCTTGATACTGTGCATCTTATGTAATCATGGAGTTGTAGATGTAATCCCTGATAGATACCGTGCATCTGTGTTTCACTGTGCATCCGTACTTTTATCATGGTTCGATACTTGCTACATTTTACTGTTGGGCATTGTTTCCCCCAATCAGAGCAAAACTCTATTTGAATTTCAAAAATTCAAAATTTGAAGCAACGCTTCAGATTTCTTGCGCTGCGCGCAGCGCGCACGTGTCAAAAGCTGACACGCCAGCGCTGCGCCCAAGACAGCGCACCCAATCAGAGCAAGGTTCTATTTAAAATAAAAATAAAGGAAGCAACGCTTCAGATGATCTGCGCTCTGCGCTGCGCGACACGTGTCAGCGCAGTTGCGCTGCGCTCTGCGCTGCGCGACACGTGTCAAGCGCAGGTGCGCTTGCACCAACTGCGCCAGCACTAAAACAGAATTAAAATTCCAGAAATATCTTTCTGATCTTGTTAACACAAGAAGATTATCTTCTGTAAAACAGAAGCCCTTGGATCAAAGATCCAACGGTGGGGAAAAATCCCTAAATCACTCAAAGAAAGATCTCTTTAACTGATTTAACAAATCAATTGCCCTATATAAAGGCCTCTAGACTCCAAGTCTAAAAGACACATAGAGAAAGAGAAACCAGAAAATTCCTCTAAAATTTTGAGAAGAATTCAAAGAGAGAAAAGGTACACCTTTGAAAAAAGAAGAGTTTCTTCTAAAAAGATCATTGATCTAAGAACAAGATCAAGATCTTCGATAAATAATAATAATAATAATAATAATAATAATAATAATAATAAAGAAGAAGAAGAAGTAATTTACTTCTGTATAAAGGCATTGCCTTTTGATGAACCACTGGTTCTTGAGATTTGAGGTAGAACCTCTCTGGAAAACAAGAAAAATTTGTTCCCTTTGATCTAATTTGATCCAAATATTAAACAGTGCCTTGCACTTTTGAGTTTGCACTGTTGCGCTCCTTGGATTGGCGCAAGCCACCAGGGAGCGCCACGTGTCAATCACAGAACAGCTGCGCCTTGCACTTCTAAAAACAGAGCATTGCTCTCTTGGTTTGGCACAAGTCACCAGAGCGCGCCACGTGTCAGCAGCGCATTAGCGTAGCGCACTGGCGCAGCGCACTGCGCTAACAGACTT
This sequence comes from Agapanthus africanus, assembly GCA_030015575.1. NCBI lineage: Eukaryota > Viridiplantae > Streptophyta > Magnoliopsida > Asparagales > Amaryllidaceae > Agapanthus > Agapanthus africanus. Next base: position 103,568,543 of record CM057350.1, on the reverse strand, counting down.
GCGCTCACCAGCGCGTGACACGTGTCACACCCACATGAGTTTGCGCCCTGCGCTGGCGCAAAGCGCCTGACAAGCCACGTGGCGCACTGTCAGAACAATAAATTCTTTGCATTATTAAAGAAGGGACATAGTCCAATCAAAAGGCCTAACAGGCCTAATGAAAAAATGCAATGCATTATTAAAATGGGGCAGAGCCCAAATAAAGGTCTAACAGACCAATTTAGATGCTGTGCATCATTTAAAAAGGGCAGAGCCTAATCAAAAACCTAACAGGCCAAATGTGAATAAATGTTAGATATTTTCTAACTGGACTTAACCCAATATTGGCCATAAGTCCTCAAATTAAATTGAACTGAGCACGACTGCTCTCTCAAATCAATTTACACCCGGTTCAAGGGTACATCTCTGAACTCCTCTGATGTTTGTCGTTGTAATCCTTCAACGTCGTCAGAGAGGTGGCGGGTCCCGACAACCACACATCAATACGGACTGTGGGGTCCTTAAACTCACGGACTAATGCGTCCTTAAACTCATGGACTAATACGTCCTTAAACCGATATCCGTCCCCAAAATGGGAATGTTGGACCACCATGTCCCTAAACTGGCAATACGGACTGTGGGGTCCTTAAACTCATGGACTAATGCGTCCTTAACCAATAACCTTCCCCAAAATGGGAATATGGACCACTATATCCCTAAACTGGCAGTACGGACTGTGGGGTCCTTAAACTCATGGACTAATGCGTCCTTAAACCAATAACCTTCCCCAAAATGGGAATGTGGACCACTATGTCCCTAAACTGGCAATGGACCACTACGTCCCTAAACTGGAACAATCGAGCTCTCAAATGCTCTTTTGTTGGATCTAAACGATCCTGTTAAGTTGATTTTAGTCTCAAATTAGACTAACGTATCCTTAACAAACGTTTAAGTTGATCTTAGTCTCAAATGTGGCTAACGTATCCTTAAACCAAAACACCAAACCTAAATCTAAGAAAATACGGATTTGGACTAATCCACGTCCTACGGGCGACGACATAAATTAGTCTCCGTATACAATCCACGGGCAACCACAAACAAAACAAACACCTACGACACGAAGTGAAATTCTGGAGAAGGAGAAAGTTGTTACCGCGACGCGGTATCGTAATTAACTGCAGGGGCTTGCGCCTGCAGGGAAGAGCGTCCCCACAATCAAAAACCCCCTCAAGCGAGGGGGAATCTGACGAAGTCTGCTACATCGGCCACATCCGTCTAAACCTCCGATACACGGTGCCATAAATCAACTTGGCATCTTTGGAGAGGTGGATGGATAAAACCAAATAGCATCTGCCCCAAATCTCAGGCAAGACGTCCCTATCTTGGCCGCCATTCGGAGGGGAACAGATTCTGGCACGCCCGGTGTGACCTTTTCCTCTTTCCACTCCACACTTCGTGTGTTGTATTTGCGAAGGAATCGAGGTTTGTTAATGGTTGCCCTCGGGTTTCAAGTTTCTAAGATTTGGTCTCTTGCTTGGCGCAGAAATCAAACAGCAATGGCGTCTAACTGCTCGAACTGCTCCAAATGCAACTGCAACCGACGCTCCGCCTCACTTGGAGGTGTAGTCTACGGGCCTCAAGCGGCCTCCATCTTCGCTATGTCGGTGGAACAAGTGACTCAGGCTACCACCGGTCTGTTTTTCGGGACTATGCTCCCACCAGCAAGCTTCACCATCCCAGTGCCCATACCCGAAGCTTCAAAGAAGTCGGTCTTCGATCAACTTGCTACTCCCATGCCCCCTCTCAATGGGTCGTCTAACTCCTCGGTCTTCACCAGGCTGAGCTCAAGCTCCAAAGGGCCTACCAAGAAGCCCATAATACCTGAAGTGGCCATCCCAGAGAAGATTGCCATCCCTGCTCCTAAAGTCGTCGAGGCGGCTTCTCCTGCAAGAGGGTCGGTCTTCGCAAGGCTGAATGCTCCCAGTCCCGCTCCCGTTCAGAAATCTGTTTTCCACCGGTTGGACACAGCTTCTCAACGGACGTCAGTCTTTAAGAGGCTGACACCGGCGACAGCCCCTCACCTCAACAGGGGGCAAGACACAGCCGTCGCTGAACCAATACCGACAACTCGTCACGCCCGACGTCGCCACTGGCGCCGGATAAGGAAGACTGGGGGAAACTCCCCTACTGGGCTAACTCCACCAGCTCCAACAGTGGAAGTTAATGCTGCTGTTCCAACCGGAAACAGCTTTGAGCTGCTGAACAGGGTACGCAGAAATTCGCCAACTGCGGTGCTCAAAATATCTCCTCCACCGGTAGATACCGTCATGGAAGCAAAACCAGAAGAGCCAGAGCAGTCTCCTCAACGACTGTCTTCCAGGATCTACAAGACTTGGCGATGAGTCCGAGAATCGGTGATTGATCCGAGTTTCTCTCATCAGCATGAGAAGTCGAAAGTCCGGCAGGAAGAAAATCCTCTTGTCAAGCAATAGAAGACGACGACCACCTGGGTGCCCAAAGCGATGGCCCCCTCAACTTCGACGGCCCACAAGAGAAGAAGGCCGGAGAAAATCCCCACGCCTGCAGCGAACGTCAAAGGCAGTGAACCCAAACGCCCTAAGTCCGGGGGCATTGTGGTACACACCGTCTACATGGCGTCCGGGAAAGAAGACAGCCATATATCCACAGGTCATAGACCGCTTACGCGGTCGGTGACTAAAGCTCAGGAGCAACAGCAGAAGCTCCAAGAAATGATGACTGCGATGGCTGTACTCACTGTGCCAAAAGAAAGCCCAGAAGCATCCTCGGATCAGCGCCAGAAGCGAGAGACCGACGCCGAATTCCTTCGCAGGATACTTGGAAAGAAGGACAAGCAACCAATATAAAACGAATGGCCCTTCTGTTCCAGGACATGGTGGGTATGATGATCCAGCAAGATCCTCCTGCTGAAGATCCTCCGATCGTCCTTGAAGATGACAGAGGAGAAACGTCGAATCCTCCACCGGCTCTGTCAACAGCCAAGGAGGAGACAATTTCCAAAGCTGTCCTGGATGAATATATAGCCCAGCAGATACGAGTTCACCAGGCAACTGAAGCAGCTGGTCAAGTCGTTAAAACGGGACGACCATATCCGAGCTGGTATGATCAGATCAAGTACCCGCCGGGCTACACGATCCTAAAGTTCCATGTCTATAAGGGGACAGGCAATCCCCATCAACATGTTGCCCAGTTCAGGGCCCTTTGCGGTAACACCGGCGGCGATGATAAGCTCCTGCTTCGCCAGTTCGTCGGCAGCTTGTCGGAGACGGCGTTTGAATGGTACTCCGAGCTTCCGAACGACTCCGTCAGAACTTTCGCTGAAATGGAGTTGTTGTTTACCCAGCGTTTCGCTAGCGCTAGCGAGCGTACTCCAATAACAGCTTTGATTAATGCAAGAGTAAAGCCGGGCGAAACCTGGATTCAATATGCAATCCGGTGGCGGAACTTGTGGTCGAAGTGCGAACAGCGCATCGAAGAAGCGCCAGCGGTGGGCATGTTCGTGGGCGCCTTAGATCCTCATGCAACTATTTCACAGTTCATGATGTTCTTTAAACCAACCACGTTCCAGGCCCTGATCGACAAGCTAGCTCAAATGGACCAAATGGGCCATAGGCCGTCTCCTCCTAAGCCGGACTCTCGAAATGAGAAGGGGAAAGGAAAAGCAATCGTCGTCGCCAATGCTCAACAACAGCCGAGCAACTTGAAGCCGGTTGTCCGTCAAAACAATATGCGTCCACGCGTACCCCTTGAGGAGAGGCTAGGACGTCCCTACTGGTTTCCTCAAGATAAAACGAGAAGACTGTTCGAGCTGGCATTGCGCAACAGACTCATCAATCTGCCGGATTCAAGACGTCCGTTGCAGCTAAACGACATCAATGATCCCAATTACTGCCCCTACCACCGAGTATTGGGTCATTCGATCGAGGATTGCTACGTCTTCAAAAATTGGATTGAAGATCAATATCAGCAAGGCAAGTTCGCGTTATCCGAAAGATGGAAGGTGAACCCGCCGCAACCTCATACCCCTAAAAAGGAGAATACGCCGGGGGCAACGTGCTCCCTTGTTGAAGAAGCTCCGTGGGAGGTTGTGCTATCAGCCAAAACCAAGAGGATGCTGAATGATCTCCAGACATGCCCGGCGATCAGGTGGAAGAACCCGCTCGAACCCCAGATCATCGAAGGGATGCTGAAGCCTCGCCCAACTCCAAAGATCGGTAGGGATGGCCCAAGCATTTGTACCCAGTCGTCGAAATCTTCAAAGAAAAAGAAGAAAAGATCTAAAAAGCCCATGAAACCTGGAGACAAGCGCACAGACTTACAGAAACAGATTGATGCGCTGGAGGAGTATAATCAAAAGGCACGGACTCCCATCACGCTCCAAGAGTTCCTCAGCCACGTCTTTCAGGAGGAAGATGATGGAGAAAGCTCGTCGGATGAATTTGAGGGTTACGTGGTGAGTTGTCACATGATCTCCCACTCGTTTACAGATGATGAGAAAACTCCTTACTGAGAAGCTGGGGGCAGATCCTAAACCGGAACTTCTGGGGCCATCAAATGAAACAATTGATGCATTCCTCAACGAAGCTCTTTTGAAAAGTAAAGCTGATCGGGAACGCGAGACGGTCATATTTGAAAGGGCCAAGCGCTGGCGACTAGACGAAAGAGTTGGGACACTCCCGTCAAATCAAAAGACATCCGTTGCGGATAAAAACAAATTCAAGACAAGGAAAAGATTTGCTAAAGCCATATCAATGGGGATGAAGCTACCACCCTCTGAAGGAAACATTGCCGGCAGAGCAGGAATGTACCCTTCCTATTGCTTATATCATCGAAAGATTTCGCACCCCACCGAAGAGTGCAAAGCTTTCAATAAATGGTGGCAGGGGTATGTTGTTCACCGATAATATTTTAAGCGGGAGAAGCGCAAAACTCGTCGGGAGCGGAAAAGTACGACCGAGGAGCTTAGAGGAACTACCGGCAATTGTCGCATAGTTAACGCCAGGGAAATGAAAATTCTCACATTCGGGAGCGACTCTGACGAGGAAATGGCTCTTAGCCCTCTCTTTAAAGAGTCCACCTCGGGAAAAGAGGAAGTGCTGAAGGCCTGCAAAAATATCCGGCTGCGTAATCGTACGCTACCCGAGAAGAATTTCGGACCCTCAAATAAAAAAGATAAGGGAAAGGAAAAGGTCTCTGAGGATTTCGCCCTAGGTGACCAAGCTGTGGAAGAGCTAACCGCCAAGGACCCGCCAAAGAAAAATAAGGTGGACTACAATGTTCTGGCACACTTGAGGAAGTTACCCTCGCAACTCAGTATTCTCGATGCCCTCTTACTATCGAAAGAAGCAAGAGAATCATTGATCAAAGCGCTACAGGAGCCAGAGCAATTCCAAGCTTTTCTCGCCGAAGAAAGGATGAAGGATGAGCTAGAAGAAGTGCACACAGCCGATGTCACTTTCGGTGATGAAGACCTCCTCCTGGGGACGTGCGAACACAATCGGCCCCCTCTATGTCTCAGGATACTGCCATGATATAAAGATAGGCAAAATCTTGGTTGACAATGGGTCCTCCGTCAATCTCCTCAATGTATGGGTGTTGAAAGAAATCTGCATGAGCGTCCAGCACCTCGCTCGGGATAAGATCACCATCTCCAGGTTCGACTCTCACTCGTCACGGACTCTCGGGTCTGTGATACCGACGTTATGCTTTGGGCTACTCGTCACGGACAGTAAATTCCACGTCATAGACGCCAAGACATGCTATAATGCTTTGCTCGGACGAGTACAACATCATCCCTTCTACACAGCATCAGTGTATGAAATATTTTAAGGATGGTCTCGAGTATACCGTAACAGGAGAGCTGAACCCTTTCTCCGTGAACGAAGTCCGCAAATATGAAGATGCAAAATATTTCTTACCGGATTTCGAGGACACAAAAAGGTGTCACAAGCCGGAGAACAAAGCTAACGCCACCATCCCGGTCTTCGGGAGCGATACCGAGGAGGACGAAGAGATAGTCTATTCTGGGCCACCCCAACACAACAAGCCGGGACCGTCCGCGCCTATGTTGATCTTTGGCAGTGATTCAGAAGATGAAGTCCACGCTATATTCTCTGCTCGGCCTTCAATACAAACTTTCGCTGATGAAGAGCGAAGTCTGCAAGTCACCATGGTTCCGCCCAAACATCAAAAAGAACTGGACGCGCTTGACACCTACAGTGTAGAAGAGCCGCGAACGTTCTATATCCCTCCCAGGCGAGAAGGTGAAAAGGCGATTCTATTCTACCGCTCCGGGGAAACCAGAGTGGAAAAAGAAATCTGGCACGGTGCGGATCTTACGCTTGACAGGCTTCAGCCCATTCGTCTGCCTAGGTATTATACAGAAGGCCTGGAAAGGTTGTTAAAGCGTCAAGGGATACCCTTCAAACAGACCGCTCGAAAAGCTAAATTCTATGACAGGGTCTAGAACGTTCCCGGAACTCAGCACAAATTGCCTAACGGGAGAATGGAAGCAATCGGGCTTGGATATGTTCGGTCCAAGAAACGGGAGCTACTCCGTGACTGCTGCGTCGTACATGACTTCAATGAAAAGGAAGATACTCAATGGGAGGATGCTAACCCTGAACCAGAAAGAGTTCTTGATGCAAAAATGCCCAGTCCGTCGTTCGAAGAAAAAATGAACAAGCTTATAAGGGAAGCTGGTCAAAAAGTTCGAGACGACTATAACCGCGAAATGGCAATCTACGAGAAAGCTAAGACGCAACGCCTCCTCCAACAGGCTGTGAAAGATGAAAATGCCGCTCCCTGTCAACCTGTTGTAAAAAAGGCTCGACGCAGAGGTAGAAACAAGTCAAAAAGCGGAAAAGGCATTCAGGAACGACAAAGCGGGACCAAGAAGTCACGCAGTCGGGAATCGGGCGGTCCGGGTCTATCCCTTATGAAGAAGATGGGTCGAGCATACTCTTTTCCTCAAGACAAGACAAAGAAGATACTTGACCTAGCTATAAAGCACCAAATACTTACATTTCCGGAGTCCAAGCACCCTGAACAAGCAGGCAAAGTCTCACACCCGAACTATTGCTCTTATCACAGGGTAATATGGCACCCTCTCGAAGATTGCTTCACCTTCAAGAATTGGGTCGAAGATCAGTATCAGCTCGGCAAGTTCGCTCTATTTGACAACTAGAGGGTAACGTCGCCACAGAAGCATGAACCCAAAGCCACAGGAGCAGAACCAGATCCACATCGGTCTTGGAAGCGAGCTCGTACTTGTCATATGATAACAATATCAAAAGAAGAGCCCGAGAATATGGATGACCTTCCCTGGTGCTTCGAAAACAGCAACGACGGGGTGATCTCGGAATTTCCACCAGCGCCGAAAGAGCTAGAAGATAGAATACACACCACTGCGGATAACCTCAAGAAAATTGAGTTAGGGACGGTGAACGACCCGCGACCGACATTCGTTAGTGAACTGTTGTCTGAAGAAAGGGTGGTTTCATTAAAAGACGTGCTTATGCAGTATAAAGATTGCTTTGCATGGAACTATTCCGAAATGCCGGGACTAGATCCGGAAATTGCTGTGCATAAATTGGCGATATCCCCGGGCGTTAAACCAATCAAACATGCACCGAGAAGAATGCGGCTCGAGCTTGAGGTGAGCATTAACGCCGAAGTCAAGAAGTTGATCGACTCGGGGTTTATCCAGGAAGTTCAGTATCCCGATTGGATCGCCAACATCGTCCCGGCGACGAAGAAAAATGGGACAATGCGCATATGTATAGACTTTCGGGATCTCAATAAAGCCTGCCCGAAGGACGATTTTCCAGTGCCAGTCGCCGAGCTGATGATAGATAACACACCCACTCACGAGGTTTTCTCCTTTATGGACGGCTCATCAAGATATAATCAGATAAAGATGCATCCCGAAGACCAGAAGCACACTGCTTTCCGGACCCCTTTGGGTATATTTTGCTACAAGGTTATGCCCTTCGGTCTAAAGAACGCCGGTGCCACCTATCAAAGGGCCATGACAAAGATCTTCGACGACCTTATACATGAAATCGTTGAATGCTATATCGACGACCTCGTGGTTAAGAGCAAATCATACGAGGAGCATTTAGAGCATCTGAAGATCGTGTTTCAACGCCTTCGACAATATAACTTGAAGATGAACCCCCTCAAGTGCGCATTCAGAGTTTCCTCAGGCAAATTCCTAGGATTCGTCGTCCGACACCGAGGTATCGAGATAGATCCGTCAAAGATCAAGGCGATCATGGAAATGCCACCGCCAAGGACTCTCAAGCAATTGCGGTCTCTCCAAGGGAAGCTCGCGTACATCCGGCGATTTATAGCCAACCTGTCAGGCAAGTGCCGCCCTTACAGTCATCTGATGAAGAAGGGAACCCCTTTCGTTTGGGATCACAAATGCCAGAGCGCGCTGGACAAAATCAAGCAATACCTACAGAATCCGCCAGTGTTGGCTGCTCCGGTCAAAGGAAAGCCTCTCATTCTTTATATAACAGCCCTCAAAGGTTCCTTAGGCACATTATGGGCACAAGAGAACGACCAAGGGAAAGATAGAGCTCTTTATTACTTAAGTCGAGTTCTCCTGGGGGCAGAAAGAAACTATCCCCCCATCGAAAAACACTGTCTGGCGTTGATCTTTGCGATAATAAAGCTCAGGCACTATGCATTGACGCATGAAGTCCGTCTCATTTCGAAGGTGGACCCCCTTAAATATTTAATGTCGAAGGCCATATTGACAGGGAGACTCGCTAAATGGGCCTTGCTCTTAATGGAGTTTTCGATAACCTACCAGCCTCTCAGGGCAGTGAAAGGCCAAGTCATCGCCGACTCCCTCGCTGAGCATCCGATACCGGCCGATTCCCCTTTAAATTGCGAACTGCCAGACGAACACGCGTTTGATGCAGGCGACGATGGCGATACCCGATGGGAACTCTATTTTGATGGAGCATATTCCATGAAGAAGTGTAAACAAAGCACCCCTATAATCAAATCGGGGGTGGGCCTTATCTTCGTAACTCCATAAGGAGGGATAATGCGCTTTGCTTTCTCCTTAACAGAGCCGAGGAAGAACAATGAAGCCGAATACGAAGCTTTGATAGCAGGCCTCGAGATCGCTATCGACATGGGAATTGAAAACCTCCTCATATATGGAGATTCTCAACTGGTCGTCAGTCAAGTAAATGGCGACTACCAAACGTGCAAACCAGAGTTGGTGAAGTACGGCGAAAAGTTGCAACAACTGTTGACCCAAATTCCTTCCTACACTTTGGAAAACATACCGCGTGCGGAAAACAGCAAAGCGGACGCGTTAGCCAAGCTCGCTAAAGAACTGGCTGATGAGAACCTCGATGACGTCAGAATCGTGGTACAAAGCCGTCGGGTGCTTGCCCCAGCAGAAATATCTCCGGAATCATCCGAAGAAAAGGGAGCGACTGAGCAAATGGCTATGCAAATAAAAGACCAGGAAAAGGCTGAGGATTGGAGAGAAGTCTTTATAGACTACTTCAAGTCCCGTCAAACACCTGAAGATGCGTCCTCAAGACATCAGCTCATGAAATGAGCTCTGTCTTTCGCCTTCGTCAATGATACTCTGTACAAGAGGTCGTTTGATTCTCTGTGGTTGAGATGCCTAGAACCTGAAGAGGCGAAAAGAGTCGTTCAGGAAGTTCACGACGGACTCTGCGGTTCTCACCAAGCAGGCCCGAAGATGAAGTTGAAGATTAAACGGATGGGCTACTATTGGCCCACGATAATTCAGGACTGCCTCGAATATGCGAAGTAATGCCACTCGTGCCAGATTCATGGGGACTTTATCTATCGGCACCCAAATCCTCTACATCCAACAGTGGCTAGCTGGCCGTTCGAAATGTGGGGGACTGACGTAATCGGCCCCATCGAACCAGCTTCGTCCAGGGGACATCGATTCATCTTGGCGACGACTGACTACTTTTCCAAATGGGCGGAAGCGATACCACTGAGGGAAGTGAAGACGGAGAATATCCTCCACTTCTTCAAAACGCATGTCATTTATCGGTTTGGAACTCCGCGACGGATCATCTCTGATAACGGGCCAGCCTACAGAAGCCACAAGATCAGCCGCTTTGCGCAACAACACAACATAGACTGGAGATATTCCTCAGTTTATAATCCCCGAGCTAACGGTCTAGCTGAGGCTTTCAACAAGTCCTTGACGAAGATCGTGAAGAAGACGGTGTCCCGAAATAAGAAGGACTGGCATGAGAGACTGCAAGAAGCTCTCTGGGCGTATCGAACTATGTTCAAGACGGCCACGAACATAACGCCGTACGCGTTGGTATTCGGTACAGAAGCAGTACTCCCCCTCGAAATAGAATTACCCTCTCTACGAGTGGCAATCCACTACGACCTGACGGACGAAGAAAATGTTCACCTTCGGCTTGAGGAGCTTGATGCCCTTGATGAAAGCCGGCTCATAGCGCAACAAAATCTGGAGGCTTATAAAGCAAAGATGACGAACTCATGTGAAAGATTGACCAGGCCGAGGACATTCCGCCAAGGCGAACTCGTGCTAGTGGTCAAAAGACCTATGATCCCCAATCGCGCCAAGCGGGGAAAATTCGAGCCGAACTATGAAGGCCCGTATATCATAGACAAGGTCTACCAGGGTGGAGCCTATCTACTCATGGATATGCACGGTGAAAGGCCTTTCAGGCCAATAAACGGTCGCTTTCTAAAGAAATACTACGCTTAATGAGTTACAGCCTAAGTCAATGATAGATGACGACGACTATGTCCGCTCTCTATCTTCCTAAGCTCAAAACTCTATAAGTAGTAGCTGGCCTTCTTCAATGACGGACCAAAACATCCTTAAACTAATGACGGACCACTACGTCCTAAAACTAGCTGACGACCGAAACGTCTTTAAACTACTACCGCAGCATCCTCACGAGATAAAAAAATAATAAAAAAAATAATAATAAAGACGGTATGTCCATAAGCGAAATGGGCACGGATGAAAACCCGAAAGGGCTCCGTGAGTAAAAACAGTAGGGCTACCGGTGAGTGTTCGTGAAAACCCGAAAGGGCGCGACCTTGTTAGAAAAAATAATAAAAAGAATAAAAAAAGACGGTATGTCCATAAGCGAAATGGGCATGGATGAAAACCTGAAAGGGCTCCGTGAGTAAAAACAGTAGGGCTATCGGCGAGTGTTTGTGAAAACCCGAAAGGGCGCAACCTCGTTAAAAGACACTTACAAGGTCCTCTCGACCTTGTAAGGAGAAACCACCCGCGTGAGAACCTTACGACTCACAGGGAAGCAACACACTTAGGGATCCTCACGATTCCTAAGGAGAAATTACACTTGCGAGATCATCACGACTCGCAAGGAGAACTCTCTTATGGGACCCTCACGGCTCATAAGATTTGAAAGTCTTAAGTTACAGAGACCTGAACCTGTTCTTAAGCAACCCCCACAACCTTCGATAGTGCCCTACAAGTGGCTCGGTACCGACCCTTGTATACAATCCACGGACGCGAATAAACATTTTCCTAACCAAGTCCCACTCGTGGCTAAGGATATGTCCATATGGTGAACAACCCTTATAAGTCCTCTCGACCTATAAAAAGAAAACCCTTTTGTAAGATCCTTACGACTTACAGGGGAACATACACTTAGGAATCCTCACGATCCCTAAGGAGAAAACACACCTACGAGATCCTCACGACTTGTAGGGAGAAATACCTTTCTGAGACCCTTACGGCTCATGAAGTCAAAAGCTTTAGTCGACAGAATCCTAACCTTGTTTACTAAGCCACCTTTGTTCGACATCGACAGAGGCAAATGATGATTCTCTCCTGGCAATATCCCAGTTGTAGCGATGCTGATGCCTAAACCGGTATCAAATCCCGAGTCCTTTCATGGCAAATGATGATTCGCTCCTGGCAATATTCCAGTTGTAGCGATATTGATGCTGAGATTGGCGTCAGATTCTAAGTTCCACACTCGTGATAAAAAAAATCAGCGAGCCATACATGCATACGAAATAGCCGAAATGATGGGACAACTTGCAAATAAAAATCAGCAAGTAAAAAAAAATGTGTATGAATGCAAAATAGCCGAAATGATTGGGCAGCTCGCAATAAAAAGCAGTGAGTGAAAATAAAATAAATAGTCGAAATGATTGGGCACCGCGAAAAACAGCCGAAATGATTGGGCAATCGCGACTTTTGCGATATTAAAGCTGAAATGATAGAGCATCGCGGAAAGAAATAAGATAAATATATATATATATATATATATATATATATATAATGAAATTTATGCCCTACAGGCGATATCACAGCAATCTCTGTATACAATCCAGGGGCGCAAACACAGAAGGAAACATATCTTCCCTCCCCATGCTCCATCAGAAAATGGAGCTAGGTCTTAACGGCAACTCATATAAAGCCCGAAAGAAAATCAGAGATCATCTCACCCCAGCGTGGAGTGATCACCACTTCGACGTTCGTCTCTACACAACAGACGAAATGTCATTACAGCGTCCCTCCTCCAACAGGATTCGGACACACCACAGCAAGCGAAGCAAAGGCCAAATTCCTAGCTTCAGGGTCTTGACGGTAACTCATATAAAACCTGAAAGACCACCAGAGATCATCTCAATCCCAGGGAAATCAGTGTCCTTGGCAAATACCTCGATTCAGGGAAATCAGCATCCTTGACGAGAACATCTTGATTCGCGTCGACCCGCAGAGAAATCAGTGTCTTTGCAGGAATACCTCGATTCGTCTTAACCCCAGGGAAATCAGTGTTCTTGGCAAATACCTTGACTCAGGGAAATTAGCGTCCTTGACGAGAGCATCTTGATTCGCGTCGACCCGCAGAGAAATCAGTGTCTTTGCAGGAATACTTCGATTCGTCTCAACTCCGAGGAAATCAGTGTCCTTGGCAAATACCTCGATTCAGGGAAATTAGCGTCCTTGACGAAAGCATCTTGATTTGCGTCGACCCGCAGAGAAATCAGTGTCTTTGCAGGAAGATCTCGATTCGTCTCAACTCCGAGGAAATTAGTGTCCTTGGCAAATACCTTGACTCAGGGAAATTAGCGTCCTTAATGAGAGCATCTTGATTCGTGTTGACCGGCAGAGAAATCAGTGTCTTTGCAGGAATACCTCGATTCGTCTCAACCCCAGGGAAATCAGTGTCCTTGGCAAATACCTTGACTCAGGGAAATTAGCGTCCTTGACGAGAGCATCTTGATTCGTGTCGACCCGCAGAGAAATCAGTGTCTTTGCAGGAATACTTCGATTCGTCTCAACTCCGAGGAAATCAGTGTCCTTGGCAAATACCTCGATTCAGGAAAATTAGCGTCCTTGACGAAAGCATCTTGATTCGTCTCGACTCGTGAGGAAATTAATGTCTTCGTGAGAACTTCTCGAATCATCTCGACTTGTGAGATAAAGCCTTAGGCAGTGGGGATTAAAAAACCTGTTTCCTAAGCACTGGGACCCTACAAGTCGGTCCAAAACGGGCTCTTGCATACTATGCACGGGTCACACTCTCCGAAGTCAAATTTTGATAAGGAGGGAAACAACCGCTTACGGGTCCTCTCGACTCGTAAGAGGGAAAACTCTCTTATAAGATCCTTACGACTTATAAGAGAAAACATACTTAGGAATCCTCACGATTCCTAAGGAGAAAATACACCTATGAGATCCTCTCGATCCGTAGGGAGAAAATTCTCTATGAGACCCTCACGGCTCATAGAGTTGGAAAGTCTTAGACAGCAGATCTGAACCTGCCTCCTAAGCCATCGTTACCTCTTGAAGAAGCCAAGACAGAATGCTCGCTCTATCATTTGTCGACCATGTTTGCTAAAGTAACATGTTGGTAATAAAAGAAAGAAGAAACCGGAGCAATGACACAAGACATTATGAAGAATGTATATCTTTTATTCATAAATTTGATTGAGTACAAGATACATTGTGTTAAAGAATACAAGAAACAAATACATTTTTATTTACAATTACAAATGATACAAAATGTTCATGGAGAAGGAAGTGTCTTCAACAAATCCGCGAGTTGCTCTCGCACTTCCTTCAACGCTTCCTCCTGAGCGGCTGCCGCGGCCACTTCTGCTTCCACCTGGGCCCGCTGCTGCAGGTAGGATGAAAGTTGCTCCTCAACTGCCTGCTGGGCTGCCTCCTGATTTGGTGCATCCCGTTCGATGACGTCAAGCTGCTGCCTCAATGTTAACCCTTCGGAGATGCATCGCAGAAGGCCTTCAAAGATAACCTTCAGCTGTGCAGCGTTTGCATCCACCTGAGCATGCAGTTGGGAAGATTTGCTCGAAGTCTCGCTGCGCTCCTTATGCCTTGAAGCAACTTCTTGTTCGAGATGGCGGGAGTAAGGAGCGCTCTGCTCGATCCATGCCTCCCGTTGAGTGCTCGCGGCCAAGATCTCGGGGGCAGGACGCATAGATTCCAGTTGATGCAGGCGGGCCTCGATCTCCCTGCAGTGATTAACCCAAGACTCGACGACGCCTTCATTATAAAAATTTACAAGCGTCGTCAGCATCGGATTAACCTCCGCAGCGAAATCTGCGGCAGATGGGGGAGCTGTTTCGCCCAATCAGAGCAAAGCTCTGTTGAAATTCAAAATTCAAAAATTCTGAAGCAACGCTTCAAGTCTCGGGCGCAACGCGCCACATGTCAGGCGCTGATACGTCAGCGCAGCGCCCAAGAAGGCACACCCAATCAGAGCAAAACTCTATTAAAGGAAGCAACGCTTCAGTTGCGCTGGGCTGTGCGCTGCGCGGTACGTGTCAGCGCAGATGCACTAGCGCAGTGGCGCTGCGCTTTGCGCTGCGCGACACGTGTCAGCGCAGATGCGCTAGCGCAGTTGCGCTGCGCTGTGCGCTGCGCGACACGTGTCATGCGCTGGGGCATCTGCGCCAAACAGAATTAAAATTTTAAGAAATCTTTTCTGTTCTTGTTAAAACAAAAAGATTTTCTTCTGCAAAGCAGAAGCCCTTGGATCAAAGATCCAACGGTGGGGAAAATTCCCCAAATCACTCAGAGAAAAATCTCTTTAACAAATTTAACTAATTTATGGGCACTATAAAAAGGACCCTAGGCCTCAATTAAAAGGCATCAATATCTTTCTAAAAAAAAGAAGAAGGAGAGAAAAGAACTCTGAGAAACTCCTTAAGAATAAAAAAGGTAAAAACCTCTAGAAAAAAGAGAAAGTTCTCTTAGGAACAGATCATAGATCTAAAAACAAGATCAATGATTTTTAATAAAAATAAAATAAAAATAGTGCTTTGCACTTTTCATGAATCATTGGTTCTCTGAGATAAGAAAAACAAGAAAAAAAAACTTATTTTTCTTTGATCTAAATTAGATCAAGAAATCAAATAGTGCTTTGCACTTCTATTCTTGAATCTAAAAGATTCTTAGTGCTTTGCACTTACAAACTGCGCTATTGCGCTCTTGGGAGCGCACCACGTGTCAGCAGCGTAACAGCGCTTGCGCTCACCAGAGCGCGCCACGTGTCAGCATGACACGTGTCTTCGCCACAAGCGCTTGCGCTCAGTGAGTGGCGCAAAGCGCCTAACAAATGCAATGCAGGGCCAAGCCCAATTAAAAGACCAAACAGGCCTAATTAAATTGATGCTCTGCATCATTTATAAATGGACGAAGCCCAAACAAAAATAATAAAATGCTGTGCAGATGCCTTGCAGAGCCCAAAATAAATTGATACTCTGCATCTTTTATGGGCAGAGCCCAAACCAGAAAGTAGAAGTAATACAATGCATTATTTAAGTGTGGGCAAAGTCCTAGCACAGGTCTAATGGAGTAAAAATAAATAAAATGTTGAACATTTTCAACTGGACTTAGCCCAATTCTGGCCGTAAGTCCTTAAATTAAATTGAACTGGGCACAAATGCTCTCTCTCAAATCAATTTATATCCGGTTCGAGGGTACATCTCCGAACTCCTTTGACATCCATCGTTGTAATTCCTCAACGACGTCAAAGAGGTGACGGGTCCCAATGACCACACATCAATATGGACTGCGGGGTCCTTAAACTCGTGGACCGAAACGTCCTTAAACTAATATTGGACCGAAACGTCCTTAAACTAATATTCGTCCCTAAATGGGAATGCTGGACCGGAACGTCCTTAAACTAATATTGGACCGAAACGTCCTTAAACTAATATTCGTCCCTAAATGGGAATGCTGGACCGGAACGTCCTTAAACTAATGTCGGACCGAAATGTCCTTAAACTAATGATGGACCACTACGTCCTTAAACTGGCGACGGACCGAAACGTCCTTAAACTAATGATGGACCACTACGTCCCTAAACTGGCAATGGACCCCCATGTCCTTAAACTGGAACATAGACCACTACGTCTCTAAACTGGAATCACAGAGCCTAAATGCTCTTTTGCCGGATCTAAACGGTCCTGTTTAAGTTGATCTTAGCCCCCAAACACGGCTAACGTATCCTTAAACATTCAAACGGACTATAAAACTCCAAATCAACCTTGGTTCAAGGGTACATCTCTGAACTCCTCTGACATCTGCCGTTGTAATCCTTCAACGGCGTTAGAGAGGTGACGAGTCCCGATGGCCAGATATTAAATGGATTATCACGTTAAGTTGATCTTAGTCTCAAACAGGACTATCGTATCCTTAACGAACGTTTAAGTTGATCTTAGCCGCAACGCGACTAATGCATCCTTAAACTAAAAACACTAAACCCAAATCTAAGTAAATACGGATTTGGACTAATCCACGTCCTACGGGCGACGGCATTACTTAGTTTTCGTATACAATCCACGGGCAACCACAAACAAAACAAACACACACGACACGAAGTGAAATTCTGGAAAAGGAGAAAGTTGCTACCGCGATGCGGTAGCGTAATTAACTGCAGGGGCTTGCGCCGGCAGGGAAGAGCGTCCCCACAATCAAAAACCCCTCAAGCGAGGGGGGAATCTGACGAAGTCTGCTACATCGGCCGCATCTGTCTAAACTTCCGATACACGGTGCCATAAATCAACTTGGCATCTTCGGAGAGGTGGACGGATAAAACCAAATAGCATCTGCCCCGAATCTCAGCGTCAGGACATCGCGGTCCTGTGCGCCGTCTTTCGGAGGGGAACAGATTCTGGCACGCCCGGTAGGA
Source organism: Agapanthus africanus (assembly GCA_030015575.1). Taxonomy (NCBI): domain Eukaryota; kingdom Viridiplantae; phylum Streptophyta; class Magnoliopsida; order Asparagales; family Amaryllidaceae; genus Agapanthus; species Agapanthus africanus. The sequence continues at coordinate 103,551,321 of CM057350.1, read as the reverse complement.
CCTTTTCCTCTTTCCACTCCACGCTTCGTGTGTCGTCTTCGCGAACCAGTCGCGGTTTGTTAATGGTTGCCTTCGGATTTCAAGTTACTAAGATTTGGTCTTTTGCCTGGCGCAGAACTCAAGATTCAATGGCCTCTAATTGCACCAACTGCTCGAAGTGCCACTGCAACGGAAGCTCCACCTCACTGGGAGGTGTAGCATATGGGCCCCAAGCGGCTTCCTTCCTCACTCTGCCAGTAGACCAGGTGACCCAAGCCACCACTGGCCTGTTCTTCGGGACCATGATCCCACCTACAAGCTTCTCTGAGCCAATACCTGCAACGGAAGTGAACAAGAAGTCGGTCTTCGACCGGCTTACTGCTACGACGGCCCCTGTCAACGGGTCTCCCACTACCAAACCGACAGCCTCTATTTTCACCAGGATAAATCAGAACTCTAAATTGGCTGTCTCAAGGAAAGCAATAACTGCTGCTCCAGAAGTCGTCAAGACGGCTTCCCCTGTCAAAGAATCAGTCTTTTCAAGACTGACAATTCCTGCTCCTGCCCTTGCTCAAGGATCCGTCTTCGGCAGGTTGAATACCACCCCTCAGAAGACAACCTCAGTCTTTAAGAGGTTAACACCGGCGGCGCCTCATTCAGACAGGGGGCAAAAAGAAACTATCTCAATCTCTGAGCCAATCCCAACGGCTCGCCGTGCTCGACGTCGCCATTGGCAATGAGTGAGGAAGGCAGGGGGCAACTCTCCCTTAGGGTTGACTCCACCGGCTCCAGTGGTGGAAGTCAACGCTGCTGTCCTAACCGGGAACAGTTTTGAACTGCTGAGGAGGGTACGAAAGAACTCTCCAACCGCTACACTGAAGAGATCTCCTCCATCTGCGGAGAGAGTTTCAGAAACGAAACGAGAACAGCCCCCTCAACGGCTGTCCTCAAGAATTTATAAAGTTTGGCGGAGGGTTCAAGACTCTGTGATTGACCCAGGTCACTCTCATCACCAGAAAAAGGCGAAGGTGGAAAAAGACAAGGACTGCCCTATTAAACAGCAGGGGACAGCAGCTGCAAGGCTGCCCCCTTCACCGGTTCCTTCAACCTCAATGGCCCACAAAAGAAGGAGGCCAGAGAAAACTCCCGCGTCAGCGGCAAAAGTTAAAAATGGTGAACCTAAACGCCCCAAGTCAGGGGGCATAACAGTTCATACGGTTTATATGGCATCGGGAAAAGAAGATAGCCGCGTATCAACAGGTCATAGACCGCACACGAGGTCAGTGACCAAGGCTCAGGAGCAGCAGCAGAAGCTCCAAGAGATGATGAACGCTATGGCCGCGCTTACAGGGCCAAAAGAAACCCCTGAAACATCCTCGGACGAGCGTCAAGAACAAGAAACGGACGCAGAATTCCTTCGTCGCGTACTAGAGAAGAAGGATAAAGAAGCTGCGGAGCAGGCAGCCAACATAAAGAAAATGGCCCTCCTGTTCCAGGATATGGTGGGTATGATGATTCAACAAGATCCACCTGCTGAAGACCCCCCAATCATCCTTGAAGACGATAGGGGAGAGACGTCGAATCCTCCACCAGCTCTGTCCATAGCTAAAGAGGATACAATCTCCAAAGCTGATTTGGATGAGTACATCGCCCAACAAATACGGGTTCATCATGCAACCGAAACAGCCGGCCAGGTCGTGAAAACGGGGAGGCCATATCCGAGTTGGTACGATCAAATCAAGTACCCACCAGGTTATACGATTCCCAAGTTCCATATCTACAAGGGGACGGGCAATCCTCATCAGCATGTTGCCCAGTTCAGGGCACTCTGCGGCAACACCGGCGGTGACGACAAGCTGTTGCTTCGCCAGTTTGTTGGAAGCTTATCAGATACGGCGTTTAAATGGTACTCTGAGCTCCCGAACGACTCTATTAAAACCTTCGCGGAGATGGAGCTGTTGTTTACTCAGCGTTTTGCAAGCGCCAGTGAACGTACCCCGATGACAGCACTGATTAACGCCAGGGTAAAACCCGGCGAGACGTGGGTTCAGTACGCTATACGATGGCGGAACTTATGGTCAAAGTGTGAGCAACGCATTGAAGAAGCTCCCGCGGTGGGTATGTTTGTGGGAACCATCGATCCACAAGCAACCATCTCGCGGTTTATGATGTTTTTCAAGCCGACTACCTTCCAGGCCTTGATTGACAAACTAGCGCAAATGGATCAAATGGGCCATAAACCCCCTCTTCCAAGGCCAGACACCCGAAATGACAAAGGGAAGGGAAAAGCGATCGTCGTCGCTAATGCTCAACAATAACTGAGCGACTCGAAGCCGGTTGCTCGTCAAAATAATACGCGACTGTACGTGCCCCTTGAGGATAGGATGGGACGTCCTTATTCCTTTCCCCGCGATAAAACGAGGAGGCTATTCGAGCTGGCGTTGCGCAACAGACTCATAAATTTGCCGGATCCAAAACGTCCGTTGCAACCAAGTGATGTCAGCGAGCCCAACTACTGTCCTTATCATCGAGTACTAGGCTATCCAATCGAAGATTGCTACGTTTTCAAAAATTGGCTTGAAAACCAGTACCGACAGGGCAAGTTCGCGTTATCTGACAAATGGAAGGTGAATCTCCCGCAGCCCCACACCTCTAAAGGGACGAATACGCCGGGGGCAACATGCTCCGTCATTGAAAAAGCTCCTTGGGAGGTTGTATTATCAGCCAGGACAAAGAGGATGCTAAACGATCTTCAGACATGTCCAGCGATCAAGTGGAAGAACCCGTTGGAACCGCAGGTCATTGAAGGGATGTTGAAGCCACGTCCAACTCCAAAGACCGATGGTGGTGGTTCAAGCACTTGCAGCCAGCCGTCAAAATCTGCGAAAAAGAAGAAGAAGAAATCTAAGAAGCCCGTGAAGCCTGGCGACAAGCGCACAGACTTACAAAAGCAAATTGACGCGCTGGATGAATACAACCAAAAGGCACGGACTCCCATTACGCTCCAAGAGTTCCTCAATCACGTCTTTCAAGAAGAAGATGAGGGAGAAAGTTCATCGGATGAATCCGAGGAATATATGGCGAGCTGTCATATGATTTCCCATTCGATCACGAACGATGAGGAGACTCCTTGCACCGAAAAGCTGGGGGCAGATCCTGAACCAAAAGTTCTGGGGCCATCAGATGAAGTAATTGACGCATTCTTTAATGAAGCTCGGTTGAAAAGTAAAGCTGATCGGGAGCGCGAGGCGGCTATATTTGAAAGGGCCAAGCGCCAGCGACTTGATGAGGGAGCTGAGACGATCCCGTTGGAGCTAAACACCTCCGCTACAGACAAAAGCCAATTCAAGATGAGGAAAAAGTTTGCTAAGGCCATATCAATGGGCATGAAGCTACCATCCTCTGAAGAAAACATCACTGGTGAAATGGAAACGCACCCCTCCTATTGCTTATATCATCAAAAGATTTCGCACCCCACTCAAGAGTGCAAAGCTTTCGATAGATGGTGGCAAGGATATATTGCTCATCGACAACGCTTTAAGCGGGAAAAGCGTAAAACTCGTCGAGAGCAAAGAAATACGACCGAAGGGCTTAAAAGAACTACTGGCGATTGTTGCATGGTTAACACCGGTAGATCACAAGTGCCTACATTCGGGAGTGATTCTGATGAAGAACTGGAACTTCCCCTTCTCTTAAAAGAGTCCGATTCGAGAAAAGAAGAAGAACCGAAAGTTTGCGAAAATATCCGGCTACGTAATCGCACTCTGCCCGAAAAGAACCTCGGACCCTCGAACAGGAAAGATAGAGGGAAAGAAAAGGTCTCTGAAGATATCATCTTAGATGACCAAGTGGTGGAAGAGCTAGCTACCAAAGACCCACCAAAGAAGAATAAGGTGGATTACAACGTCTTGGCACATCTGAGGAAGCTGCCCTCACAGCTCAGCATTCTTGACGCCCTTTTGCTATCAAAAGAGGCGAGAGATTCGTTGATTAAGGCGTTCCAAGACCCAGAACAATTCCAAGCATGCCTGGCCGAGGAAAAGATGAAGGATGAATTGGAGGAGGTGCACAAGGCCGATGTTACTTTTGGCGATGAAGACCTTCTACTTGGGACGTGCGAACACAATCGCCCTCTCTATGTCTCGGGATACTGCCATGATATAAAGATAGGCAAAATCCTGATCGATAACGGGTCGTCTGTTAACCTACTCAACGTGCGGGTGTTAAAGGAAATCTGCATGAGCGTCCAACACCTTGCTCGGGACAAGATCACCATCTCCGGGTTCGACTCCCAATCGTCAAAGACTCTTGGATCTGTGATACTGACACTACGCTTCGGGCTACTCGTCACGGACATTAAGTTCCACGTCATAGACGCCAAGACATGCTACAACGCTTTGCTCGGCCGACCGTGGTTACACGAGTACAACATCATCCCTTCTACACAACATCAGTGTATGAAGTATTTTAAGGATGGTTTCGAGTATACCGTGACGGGAGAACTGAACCCTTTCTCTGTGAACGAGGTCCGCAAATATGAAGATGCCAAATACTTCTTACCGGATTTCGAAGACACGGAGAAGTGTCACAAGCCGGAGAATAAAACTAACGCTACCATCCCTGTCTTCGGCAGTGATACTGAGGAAGAATAGGAGATGGTTTATTCGGATCCGCCCCAACACAACAAGCCGGGACCATCAGCTCCTACATTGATCTTTGGCAGCGACTCGGAAGATGAAGTCCATGCCGTATTCTCTGCTCGACCTTTAATGCAAATGTCCGCTGACGAAGAGCAACGCCTGCAAGTCGCCATGGTGCCGCCTGAGCATCATAAAGAACTGGATACACTTAATATCTACAGTGTAGAAGAGCTGCGGACATTCTATATCCCTCCCAAACGAGAAAGCGAAAAAGCAATTCTATTTTACCGCTCTGAAGAAACCGAAGTGAAAAAAGAAATCTGGCATGGCGCGGATCCTGCGCTCGACAGGCTTCAGCCTATCCGTCTTCCCAGATATTATACAGAGGGTTTGAAGAAGCTGCTGAAACGCCAGGGGATATCCTTCAAACAGACCGTTAGAGAGGCCAAATTCTATGACGGGGTCTGGAACGTTCCCGGGACTCAACGCAAACTGCCTAGTGGGAGAATGGAAACAAAAGGGCTTGGATACATCCGATCAAAGAAACTAGAGTTACTACCCGGCTGCTACGTCGTGTATGACCTTGATAAAGAAGCGGATACTCAATGGGAGGACGCTAATCCTAAGCCAGTGAAAGTTCCAGATGCAAAGGAACCCAGTCCGTCGTTCGAGGAACAAATGGACAAACTTATAAAGAAAGCTAGTCAAAAAGTCCGAGATGATCACAACCGTGAGACGGCCATCTACGAGAAAGCCAAGACGCAACGCCTTCTCCAACAGGCCGTAAAGGATGAAAATGCCGCTCCTTGTCAACCTGTTATAAAGAAGGCTCAGCTCAAAAGCAGAAATAAATCGAAAGGCCAAAAAGGCGCTCAACAGCAACGAAGCAGGGCTAAGAAGCCACGCAAACGGGAGGCGAGCGTTATTGATCTATCCCTCATGAAGAAAATGAGTCGAGCATACTCTTTTCCTCGGGATAAGACGAGGAGGATATTTGAGCTTGCTCTAAAATATCAGATGCTCACACTGCTGGAGTCCAAGCACCCCGAACAAGCAAGCGAAGTCTCTGACCCAAACTATTGCTCTTACCATCGAGTAATAGGGCACCCGCTCGAAGACTGCTTCACCTTTAAGAATTGGGTCGAAGATCAGTACCAACTCGGCAAGTTCGCTCTGTCTGACAACTGGAAGGTAACGCTGCCTCAGAAGCACGAGCCCAAGGCCACGAAAGAAAAACCGGTTCCACATTGGGATTGGAAGCGAATTCGCACCTGTCACATGATTACAATATTAAAAGAAGAGCCCGAGGACATAGATGAGCTCCCTTGGTGCTTCGAAAACAGCAGCGACGAGATAATCCCAGAATTCCCACCAGCGCCAAAAGAGCTGGAAGATGGAATCCATACCACTGCAGATAACCTTAAGAAGATTGAGTTGGGGATGGCAAACGATCCACGGCCGACATTCATCAGCGAGTTACTATCTGAAGAAAGGGTAACTGCGTTAAAGGATGTGCTTCTGCAGCATAGAGATTGCTTCGCATGGAACTATTCCGAAATGCCGGGACTAGATCCAGAAATTGCTGTACACAGATTGGCGATATCCCCGGACATCAAGCCAGTCAAACAGGCACCAAGAAGAATGCGACTCGAGCTTGAAATGAGTATCAATGCTGAAGTCAAAAAGCTGATTGACTCTGGCTTCGTCCAGGAGGTTCAATATCCGGATTGGATCGCCAACATTGTCCCGGTGATGAAGAAAAATGGGACTGTGGGCATATGCGTGGATTTTCGGGATCTCAATAAAGCTTGCCCGAAGGAAGATTTCCCAGTGCCAGTCACCGAACTGATGATAGACAACACGTCTACTCACGAGGTTTTCTCCTTCATGGATGGCTCATCAGGGTATAATCAAATAAAGATGCATCCCGAAGACCAGAAGCACACAGCCTTCATGACTCCTCTGGGTATATTCTGCTACAAAGTGATGCCCTTCGGTCTAAAAAACACCGGTGCCACCTATCAGAGGGCCATGACGAAGATCTTCGATGACCTTATACACGAAATCGTTGAATGCTATATCGACGATCTCGTGGTTAAAAGTAAAGCATACGAAGAACATCTCGAGCATTTGAAGACCGTATTTCAACGCCTTCGGCAATACAACTTGAAGATGAACCCTCTTAAGTGTGCATTCGGAGTTTCCTCAGGCAAATTCCTGGGATTCATTGTCCGACACCGGGGTATCGAAATAGATCCGTCCAAGATCAAGGCGATCATGGAAATGCCTCCGCCGAGGACTCTTAAACAGTTGCGGTCTCTCCAAGGGAAACTCGCATACATACGGCGATTTATAGCCAATCTTTCAGGCAAGTGCCGTCCTTACAGCCACCTGATGAAGAAGGGAACCCCGTTCGTCTGGGATCAAAAGTGCCAAAGCGCACTAGACGAGATCAAACAGTACCTGCAAAACCCTCCAGTGTTGGCTGCTCCGGTTAAGGGAAAGCCTCTCATTCTTTATACAGCCGCCCTCGAAGGTTCTTTAGGCGCACTATGGGCGCAAGAGAACGATCAAGGGAAAGAAAGAGCACTCTACTACTTAAGTCGAGTTCTACTGGGGGCAGAAAGCAACTACTCCCCCATCGAAAAAAACTGCCTGGCGTTGATCTTCGCGATAACAAAGCTCAGGCACTACGTGTTGGCGCATGAGGTCCGTCTCATTTCAAAGGTGGACCCCCTTAAATACTTGATGTCAAAGGCCATACTGACGGGACGACTCGCTAAATGGGCCCTACTCTTGATGGAGTTCTCGATCACGTACCAACCTCTCAAGGCAGTGAAAGGCCAGGCCATCGCCGACTTCCTCGCTGAGCATCCCATACCCGCCGATTCTCCTCTAAACTGCGATCTTCCAGACGAACATGCGTTTGATACGGTCAACAGTGATGGTACTCGATGGGAGCTTTATTTCGATGGCGCATCTTCCATGAAGAAGCGCAAACAAAGCACCCCTATAATTAAAATGGGCATAGGGCTCATCTTTGTAATTCCACAAGAAGGGATAATGCGCTTTGCTTTCTCCCTAACAGAGCCGAGGACAAACAATGAAGCCGAATACGAAGCTCTGATAGCAGGCCTCGAGATCGCCATTGACATGGGAATTGAAAACCTCCTCATATACGGGGATTCTCAATTGGTCGTTAGTCAAGTAAACGGCGACTACCAAACATGCAAACCAGAACTGGTGAAGTACGGCGAAAAGGTGCAACAATTATTGACTCAAATTCCCTCCTATACTTTGGAAAACATACCGCGCGCGGAAAACAGCAAAGCAGACGCATTGGCCAAACTTGCTAAAGAACTGGCTGACGAGAACCTCGATGACGTTAGAATCGTGGTGCAAAGCTGTCGGATGCTTGCCCCAGCAGAAATATCTCCGGAATCATCCGAAGGAAAAGGAGCGAGCGAGTAGATGGCTCTACAAATAAAAGACCGGGAAAAGGCCGAGGATTGGAGGGAAGTCTTCATAGACTGCTTTAAGTCCCACCGAATGCCTGAAGAAGTGTCCACAAGACATCAGCTCATGAAACGAGCTCTGTCTTTCGCCTTCGTCAATGATACTCTATACAAGAGGTCATTTGATTCTCTGTGGCTGAGATACCTAGGACCTGACGAAGCGAGAAGGGTCGTCCAGGAAGTTCATGACGGACTCTGCGGTTGTCACCAAGCAGGCCCAAAGATGAAGTTGAAGATCAAACACATGGGCTACTACTGGCCCACGATGATTCAGGACTGCCTCGAATACGCGAAGCAATGCCACTCATGCCAAATCCATGGGGACTTCATCCATCAGCATCCAAATCCATTACATCCAATGGTGGCTAGCTGGCCATTCGAAATGCGGGGGACTGATATAGTCGGCCCCATCGAACCAGCATCGTCTAGAGGACATCGTTTCATCCTAGCGACGACTGACTACTTCTCTAAATGGGCAGAGGCAATACCGCTGAGAGAAGTTAAGACGGAGAATATCCTCCACTTCTTCAAAACGCACGTCATATATCGGTTTGGAACTCCACGACGGATCATCTCCGATAACGGGCCAGCTTACAGAAGCCACAAGATCAGTCGCTTCGCGCAACAGCACAATATAGATTGGAGATATTCCTCGGTTTATAATCCACGAGCTAACGGTCTAGCTGAGGCCTTCAACAAAACCTTGACGAAGATCATGAAGAAAACAGTGTCACGAAATAAGAAAGACTGGCACGAAAGATTGCAAGAGCCTCTCTGGGCATATCGAACTACGTTTAAAACGGCCACAAACGCAACACCATATGCGTTAGTATTCGGGACAGAAGCAGTACTCCCCCTCGAGATAGAGTTACCCTCTCTACGAGTGGCAGTCCATTACGAGCTGACGGACGAAGAAAATGCTCATCTTCGGCTTGAGGAGCTTGACGCCCTTGAAGAAACACGGCTCATAGCGCAACAAAATCTGGAGGCCTATAAAGCAAAGATGACGCGCTCATATGAAAGATTGACCCGACCGAGGACATTTCGTCAAGGCGAACTCGTGCTAGTGGTCAAAAGGCCTATGATCCCCAATCGCGCCAAGCGGGGAAAATTCGAGCCAAACTATGAAGGTCCGTATGTCATAGATAAGGTCTACCAGGGTGGGGCCTATCTACTCATAGATATGCACGGTGAAAGGCCTTTCAGGCCAATAAACGGTCGTTTCCTAAAGAGATACTACGCTTAATGAGCCACAGCCTAGGTCAATGATAGATGACGACGACTATATCCGCTCTCTGTCTTCCCAAGCCCAAAACTCTATAAGTAGTAGCTGGCCAACGGACCGAAACGTCCTTAAACTAATAGCGGACCGAAATGTCCTTAAACTAATAGCAGACCGAAACGTTTTTAAACTACTACCACAGCATCTTCTAGGCTGACGAGATATAAAAACAAAAAAAAATATATAAAAATAAGAAGAATAAAAAAAAACGCTATGTCCATAAGCGAAATGGGCACGGATGAAAACCCGAAAGGGCTCCGTGAGTAAAAACAGCAGGACTACCGGCGAGTGTTTGTGAAAACCCGAAAGGGCGCAACCTCGTTCAAAGATACTTATAGGGTCCTCTCGACCTTGTAAGGAGAAATCGCCCGCGTGAGATCCTTACGACTCACAAGGGAGCAACACACTTAGGGATCCCCACGATTCCTAAGGAGAAAATACGCTTGCGAGATCCTCACGACTCGTAAGGAGAACTCTCTTATGGGACCCTCACGGCTCATAAGAGTTGAAAGTCTTAAGCTACAGGGATCTGAACCTGTTCTTAAGCAGCCACCACAACCTTCAATACTGCCCTACAAGCGGCTCAATGCTGACCCTTGTATACAATCCACGGGCGCGAATAAACATTTTCCTAACCAAGTCTCATCCGTGACTGGGGATATGTTCGCATGGTAAACAACCCTTGTAAATCCTCTCGATTTATGAGGAGAAAACCCTCCTGTAGGATCCTTACGACTTACAGAGGAAACGAACACTTAGGAATCCTCACGAGTCCTAAGGAGAAAATACACCTACAAGATCCTCACGACTTGTAGGGAGAAATAACTTCGTGAAACCCTTACGGCTCATGAAGTCAAAAGCCTTAGCCGACAGGACCCTAACCCTGGTCGTTAAGCCACCTTTGTTCGACATCGACAGAGGCAGATGCTGATTCGCTCCTGGTAATATCCCAGTTGTAGCGGTGCCGATGCCGAAATCGGTTTACAGCGAAAAGCCAATAGGCCGCACATGCATACGAAATAGCCGAAATGATAGTGCAACTTGCAATAAAAAGCAGCAAGTAAAAATGTATGCATGCAAAATAGCCGAAATGATTGGGCAACTCGCAATAAAAAGCGGCGAGTAAAAATAAAATAAATAGCCGAAATGATTGGGCACCGCGAAAAACAGCCGAAATGATTGGGCAATCACGACCTTCGCGATATAAAAGCTGAAATGATAGAGTATCGCGGAAATAAAACAAAAAAAAGGAAGAAGATAAAACTTTGGTCCTACAGTTAAGATCACATCGATCCCTGTATACAATCCAAGGGCGTAAACAAAGAGGGAACCGTACTTTCCCAACAGGCTCCGCCAGAAGACGAAGCCAAATCTCGACGGTCCAGTCCAATTCCGAAGAAACCAGTATCTTCAGCAAATTCCTCGACTCATGGATACAAACACTCCTTGACGAGAGCCTCCTGATCTGCGTCGACTCGCAGAGCCACCAGTGCCTCCGTGGGAAATCCCCGACTCGTTTCAAACCCCAAGGAAACAAATAATCCTTGGCGCTTGGGAAACAAATAATCCCTAGCAAATTCCTCGACTCACGGATACAAACACTCCTTGACGAGAGCCTCCTGATCCGCGTCGACTCGCAGAGCCACCAGTGCCTCCGTGGGAAATCCCCGACTCGTTTCAAACCCCAAGGAAACAAATAATCCTTGGCGCTTGGGAAACAAATAATCCCTAGCAAATTCCTCGACTCACGGATACAAACACTCCTTGACGAGAGCCTCCTGATCCGCGTCGACTCGCGGAGCCACCAGTGCCTCCGTGGGAAATCCCCGACTCGTTTCAAACCCCAAGGAAACAAATAATCCTTGGCGCTTGGGAAAAAAATAATCCCTAGCAAATTCCTCGACTCACGGATACAAACACTCCTTGACGAGAGCCTCCTGATCCGCGTCGACTCGCGGAGCCACCAGTGCCTCCGTGGGAAATCCCCGACTCGTTTCAAACCCCAAGGAAACAAATAATCCTTGGCGCTTGGGAAACAAATAATCCCTAGCAAATTCCTCGACTCACGGATACAAACACTCCTTGACGAGAGCCTCCTGATCCGCGTCGACTCGCAGAGCCACCAGTGCCTCCGTGGGAAATCCCCGACTCGTTTCAAACCCTAAGGAAACAAATAATCCTTGGCGCTTGGGAAACAAATAATCCCTAGCAAATTTCTCGACTCACGGATACAAACACTCCTTGACGAGAGCCTCCTGATCCGCGTCGACTCGCAGAGCCACCAGTGCCTCCGTGGGAAATCCCCGACTCGTTTCAAACCCCAAGGAAACAAATAATCCTTGGTGCTTGGGAAACAAATAATCCCTGGCAAACTCCTTGACTCACGGATACAAACACTCCTTGATGAGAGTCTCCTGATTCGCGTCGGCTCGCAGAGAAACTGTGTCTCCGCGGGAAATTCCCGATTCGTCTCAACATGCAAATGAAGCCTCAGGCAGCAGGGACTAAAAAACTTGCTCCCTGAACAATGGGACCCTGCAAGTCAATCCAAAATGGTCTCTTGCATACTATTCACGGGTCTCACTGTCCAAAGTCGAATTTCGACGAGGAGGGAAACAACCGCTTGTGGGTCCTCTCGACTCGTAAGAGGGAAAAATTCTCCTGTAGGATCCTTACGACTTGTAAGAGAAAACAACACTTAGGAATCCTCACGATTCCTAAGGAGAAAGCCCACCTATGAGATCCTCTCGATCCATAGGGAGAAGAATCTCTATGAGACCCTCACGGCTCATGGAGTTGAAAAGTCTTAGGCAGCAGATCCGAAACTGCGGCCTAAGCCATCGCTATTTCTTAAGGAAATCGGGACACTCGTTCTAATCATCCGTTAACCATGTTTGCTAAAGTGATATGCTAATAGTAAAAGAAAGAGAAGACGGAGAAAATGACACATGACAAAAAAAAAGGTGTATCTTTTTTTCATGAACTTGATCGGGTACAGGATACATTATGTCAAAGAATAAAAAAATATATATATACATTCTTTTATCTACAAGTACGAACGATACAAAGATGGATAGCTACTGAGGAGGAAGTGTCTTTAGTAAATCCACAAGCTGCTCTCGCACTTCCTTCAGCGCCTCCTCCTGAGCGGCTGCCGCGGCCACCTCCGTTTCCACCCGGGCTCACTGCTGCAAGAAAGATGAAAGTTGCTCCTCCGCCGCCTTCTGGGCTGCTTCCTGGCTAGGTGCATCTCGCTCGACAACATCAAGGTGTTGCCTCAATGATAACCCTTCAGAAAGACATTGCAGGAGGCCCTCAAAGACAACCTTCAGCCGTGCGGCGTTGGCCTCCACCCGAGCATGCAGTTGGGCAGACTTGCTTGAAGTCTCACCACGCTCCTTACGCCTTGAAATGACTTCTTGTTCGAGGTAGCGGAAGTAAGGAGCGCTCTGCTCAATCCACGCTGTTCTTTGATTACTGGCAGCCAAGGCCTCGGGAGAGGGACGCAGCGACTCCAACTGATATAGGCGACCCTCGATCTCCCTACAATGGTTAACCCAGGATGCGATGATGCCCTCATCATGAAAGTTCACGAGTATTGCTAGCATCGGGTTAACCATCATAGCGAAGTCTGCGGCAGATGTAGGAGTTTCAACGTCGAGTTCCTCGACGTAGTCACTCAACATGCGCAGACTATTCACGGCGTCTTTTGAAGACAGACTCCTCAGATAAGGACCCGCCGGCATTATGATGCGAGATTCGAAGGGCGCCGAGATCGGAACGACAACTGAAAAGAAACAAGATGTGATCAGATAACAGTTCTAAAAATAAAGAAGGAAGACTTTATCAATGTGATAGTTACTGTACCAGTTGAGACAGGTGGCAAGGTCGGAAGGGCTGGTGGCGCAGCTGATCTCTTATCCCCTCCTTCAATCTGTAGCACTGCAGTTGAGATGAGAAAAAGAGGTTAGAGGTAATTCCATCAATAAAAAAAGAGGAAGGATGTCAACGGAAATCATACTCACCAACGCCACCAGAGGAAGAAGCAAGCTCGGATGGAAAAGAAAAGTGTGGGAGCAACATCTGATATACATGATCAAAAAGCACTCCTGGAAACACAACAGCGTGACTTTAGTACACAAATTATACGTCTAGAAGATAAGATCAATAAATCGTAAACACATACCTTCCAACATCTTCGAGGGTATAAGAGAGGGTTGAGAGGTGACCACCGCCAAGGCAGTCGTTGAAGGCGCTCCCTCAAGCAGTGGGGCATCGGCGCTGGCTGCACCTGCGTTACAAGAAAGGTGAACTTGTCAGAAAGGATTGTAAAATAAGAAAGACAGCAACCTAAGGTTTACCCGAGGAGCTCTCGGCCGAAACAGAAGCGACTCCCTCCTCTATCGACATGAGGCCACCGCCCGTGGCCTCATCGCCCGACTCGATGGGAACCGTCGTCGTGCTCGCGCGACCAGGAGACGGCGGAAGATCGTAGACGGGGAGGGCAATGATCGGAGCATTACCAGACTCTTGGGAGAGAGCGGCTGACTCCTTCTCGAGAGTCTTGCTCATCTCACCCGCTACTTCTTCGGGCTCCGCGATCTCCATTGGCTCATCCGCCGTCACCACGACGTCGCCGGTCTCGAGCGCCTCATCCGCCACCACCATGGGCTCAGTTATACTGATCATATCATCTGCCACCAATTCAGGTTCGGCATCAATGACCTTCTCGGCTGCAGGCCCCTCGACCTCCACCTCAGGCTCCAAAGCCACAACGACGTTGCCCACCGTCGACTCGAGTTCGGCGGGTACAGTCCCCTCTGTTTCTTTGGGATCAACGGTTTCCACCTCCCCCTCGATCGGACTTGGCCCTGCAAGATAAGAAATATGAGGACCAATGGCATTAAAATCCTTATAACAAAAACTCTGAGAGAAATATTACCTGAAGCGGATTTACCGTTTGCGCTCCGAACTGCGCGCGCCACCTCTCTGCGGGCAGTAGATAAGGCAACAGGAGCCTCTTCAGATGGAGTATCAGCACGAGGGGCGGTGCTGGTGCTCGCTCCCGCAGCCAAGGCAGCCCGGCGCGCCTTCGCTTCACGCCTTTGCCGCTTCCTTTCCTCCCGGGCTGTCGCGATAGATCTTAGTGACGCCTTTTTCAAGGCGTCGTCATCCTCGTTCAGGGATGCCTCCAGAGCCTTTAAGGCATCTCTCATCGGCTCTTCAAGACGAACCCCCTGCGGTGGCCCAGAGGCAGCAGGAACATCGGCAGCCGGTAGAGCATCTGCGTCACTTGGAGGGAACGGCATCGAGGTTCCTATGATTAAAAGGGGAAGGTTAGATCGACCATAACACAAGGAAAATGAAAGCTTGATGAATCTAGACTTACTAAGGCCCATAGATGCTCTAAGACGCTCCTCCTCCTGGAAAGTCTTCAGAGAAGCGGCAATGGCTTCTTCGTCATTGATGCCTGTCGAAAGGAAAGAAAGAAAAGCGTTAGTCAAAGGCAATGAAGAGGATATGTTGCAATAAATAAAAGGCGACTAATAGTTACCTAATTGCGCAAGCTTGGCTAGCCATGCGTCACGCTTTGCCAACCACGCCGAAGTTACGAGAGCGGCTTCCAAGTCTGTATCGTCCGGCGGCGGCATCACTAGTCCTTCGTTCGTCCCGTATTCGATCAGGCCCTCGGCATAGGGAGCATGGGGTTCCTGACCGAACACGACGTCCGCAGCGAAGAGCGACTTCTTTTTCTTTTGCCCTCCGACCCTAGGCTCACGAGGGATCGACTTCCGTTTAGCAGCCACTTTGGGACGACGGGTCCCGATGTCCGCACCCACGCCAGACTCCGGCGAGGGTACAACCACTGTCTCCACTGGAGCACAGGGTGCGAGAGGTGCATCTGTGATATCAGGGAGCGGCAGCTCACGTGGAGGACTTTGCGTACGTGATGGTCTGCCCCCGGCATCTTTTAGAGGAGGAGCCACCGGGATCCTTGGCACTAAGGGAGCGTTACGGTTGGTGCCGGGGGGTACTTCTTTACGGTTGATCAACACCCGCCTCTCTTCCTTTATAACAGCCCCCGTCGCATGATTGTACCACTCTTTATATACATTAAGGAGTCGTGGAGCGCAGGCCGGCGTGCTGATAAAAAAACGAGAACCCGTGTTCAGGCGCATAAAGTGATGTAACGCGTTCTCCATCCCTTCTTCATTGGCAGCAGGTTCCATTAAGAAAGCTTCCAAGGGTACCCCTTGATCGTAGCCCAGTTGTTGGGCGAAACGATGCGGGTTATATCTCATGAAGATTGCAGCACCGCCCTGCCTGAAAACTAAGAAGCCCGGTCTAATAGAATATAAGTGGAGGGTCTCCCGGGCCGTCAACACTGAAGCTCCATCCTTAAAGGAATCCTGTAATGGTCGCACCGCAGTGGTGGACGCTTTTCCAATGGTTAGTACCTTGTCGATGAAAGACATCCCGACTCCAACGGTGTGAGGGCGAAGCAGTAAACCCCTAGCGTTCCGTGGCGAAGGGGTCACGATTGATGAGCCAATCAACTGTATAATGCGAGGAAAACCGCACTTGTCAAAGAATGAAGGCCTTTTATGCATGCCAAAGACACCCGCCGTGTGCAGCTCGAGCCACGATGCAAAGTAGTGCATCGGGAAGACCACGTGCAATACTCCGGGCTCATTGGCATCCGCTGCTCAGCTGAGGCCGTGATATAGGTGTGCCAAACCAGCGATCCCCACAGCCACTTTTACCCCGATGACCATTCGGTGGGCTGGGTAGAGACAGAAGGCCGCATGCGATGAGAGTGCATTGGGATCGCGAACCAACTCAGCCACAGTCCGAGAAATCCTAAAAAGAAGGCCTCCTCATCCATTCCAGGGGCCGCAATTTCTGCAAAGGACACGGTTGGGGAGTTAGGAAGAAAAAAGTCCTTTTGGTCTGCGTCTTTCGTTGGCAGGTTACCCAAACCTAAACCGAAAGGGTCGTCCAGGGTGGCAAACTTGGCAAACCCCGATGAAATGACGCTTGGACGAAGGAAACGAGCAATGAAGTCTTCAAAGTTAACCCCCCGGCTCCCATATTCGATAAAAAGGGACTCGTAGATGTTCAACACCTTGATCAGGCTCGGGAATTGGTGTTGAACGGCATTTTCCGGCGTGATCCCCCTTACCATCGGCTTAGCATCGAAGACGTACTCATCTGTCGGGAGCAGCTCTTCATAGTGTTCCCCATGACTGGTAGGCCAGATACCTCCGTGAATTCCTCCAAAGAGATGGACACTTCCCGATCCATGGCAAGGAAAGTGTGGGTGGGAATATTCCATTGCTCCAAGAAAGCCTTGAACCACCAGGTGGGAAGCGTAGGATATTGGAAGAAAGAGACGTAGACCGCGGTGTACAGTCCTAGTCTTATCAACTGCGACTTCTTCGTCGACAGGATGTACCGGGCCCACGGCAGATAGCCAATCGGATGACGGGGAATCAAACCAAGGTTATATAATTGCCCCCAGGGTCGTGCTTCTCCCTGACAAATACGGCGTCCTAAGATATCCAAGACCATAGGACGCTGAACCGGAACCGCATCCATAGCGGGATGAAGAAAGCTGTTCGCGGTCCATTCTATCATCTCCACGGCATACTGCGCTGAAGGTGGGGTAGCGTAGTGAATTGCCGTGATGGGCTCAGACGGCACTGCGCATGTGAAGCTGCGTCGACCCATAATAATCTGGTTATACCAAGACCCCCAAAGGTGGAGTTTCTTGTACTCCGGGTCATATTCTTTAATCATGGTCAGGACTTCACGGTCCGAGGGTGCCTCAGGAAATCCCTCCTCCGAGCGGACGAACGGGAACGAAGTGTGTAAAGACATGATCGCTGCAAAAGAACAATTTAGCCGTTAGTGTTGTAATTCTAACGTTTGGCGTATAAAAAAAAACGCATTTATTAAATTAAATTAAATTAACTACACCACACAGCAGTGCAGTGAGTAGGAGACCAAAGAGGGACCCACAAAATCTAGATGACAATATGTCAGTTAATAAGACAACCTCATCATTGGATGAGATTGTCAGTTGGTCCCCAGGAAAACATTCCCACTAATAATAATAATAATAAATCCCTAGAGACAAGTAGAAAATCTCCTCTTTCAGAGCAAAGCTCTGCCACAGAGTGACACTTGTCAAACTCTGGTCTCAGGGAAATAAGATTCCTTAAAAGAGCCTAGCTCTGTGGTGATGATGAGGAAATTTATGTAAAACTCCTAAAGAGATTAGAACATTTTGAAGACTCTTAGAAGTTCTTCATTTTTAGATCAGAAAGATCTATTTTTGGATCCATGAACAAAGCTCTGCTCATGGGTTAAAACCCATGAACAAGATCTCTGTAGATCTATGGATTCATGAGAGCAAAGCTCTGTTGGTGAAACCCTAAAGAGAATTTCTTTAGATCAAAAGATCTATGAGAGCAAAGCCCTTTTGGTTAAGATTAATGTAAATTAATTTTACCTAAAAGTTTTCTAACTTTAAAAACGAGCAAAGCTCGGAAGTCCTTAAGCGAGAGCAAGCTCTGAAAATAAAAGTTCTTGAAGATGGTAATCATTTACTGGGGGCCAAAGGTCCTATTTATAAGGCGCTTGCGCCTCTTGAGCTCACCCCTTGATCCAACGATCAGGAGTTTGCCACCGCTGCACTCACGTGTGCGCCACGTGAGCGCAACGGTGAGGGGGCATTTATTTCGCCCAATCAGAGCAAAGCTCTGTTGAAATTCAAAATTCAAAAATTCTGAAGCAACGCTTCAAGTCTCGGGCGCAACGCGCCACATGTCAGGCGCTGATACGTCAGCGCAGCGCCCAAGAAGGCGCACCCAATCAGAGCAAAGCTCTATTAAAGGAAGTAACGCTTCAGTTGCGCTGCACTGTGCGCTGCGCGACACGTGTCAGCGCAGATGCGCTAGCGCAGATGCGCTAGCGCATTTGCGCTGGGCTGTGCGCTGCGCGACACGTGTCAGCACAGATGCGCTAGCGCAGTTGCGCTGCGTTGTGCGCTGCGCGACACGTGTCACGCGCTGGGGCATCTGCGCCAAACAGAATTAAAATTTTAAGAAATCTTTTCTGTTCTTGTTAAAACAAAAAGATTTTCTTCTGCAAAGCAGAAGCCCTTGGATCAAAGATCCAACGGTGGGGAAAATTCCCCAAATCACTCAGAGAAAGATCTCTTTAACAAATTTAACTAATTTATGGGTACTATAAAAAGGACCCTAGGCCTCAATTAAAAGGCATCAACATCTTTCTATAAAAAAAAGAAGAAGGAGAGAAAAGAACTCTGAGAAACTCCTCAAGAATAAAAAAGGTAAAAACCTTTAGAAAAAAAAGAAAGTTCTCTTAGGAACAGATCATAGATCTAAAAACAAGATCAATGATCTTTAATAAAAATAAAATAAAAATAGTGCTTTGCACTTTTCATGAATCTTTGGTTCTCTGAGATAAGAAAAACAAGAAGAAAAAAAACTTATTTTTCTTTGATCTAAATTAAATCAAGAAATCAAATAGTGCTTTGCACTTCTGTTCTTGAATCTAAAAGATTCTTAGTGCTTTGCACTTGCAAACTGCACTGTTGCGCTCTTGGGAGCGCGCCACGTGTCAGCAGCGCAACAGCGCTTGCGCTCACCAGAGCACGCCATGTGTCAGCAGCGCAACAGCGCAGCGCACTGCACTGTTGCGCTTGCGCTCACCAGAGCGCGCCACGTGTCAGCAGCGCAACAGTGCAGAGCACTAGCGCAGCGCACTGCACTGTTGCGCTTGCGCTCGCCAGAGCATGACACGTGTCTTCGCCACAAGCGCTTGCGCTCAGTGAGTGGCGCAAAGCGCCTAACAAATGCAATGCAGGGCCAAGCCTAATTAAAAGACCAAACAGGCCTAATTAAATTGATGCTCTGCATCATTTATAAATGGGCGAAGCCCAAACAAAAATAATAAAATGCTATGCAGATGCCTTGCAGAGCCCAAAATAAATTGATGCTCTGCATCTTTTATGGGCAGAGCCCAAACCAGAAAGTAGAAGTAATACAATGCATTATTTAAGTGTGGGCAAAGCCCTAGCACAGGTCTAATGGACTAAAAATAAATAAAATGTTGAGCATTTTCAACTGGACTTAGCCCAATTCTGGCCGTAAGTCCTTAAATTAAATTGAACTGGGCACAAATGCTCTCTCTCAAATCAATTTATATCCGGTTCGAGGGTACATCTCCGAACTCCTTTGACATCCATCGTTGTAATTCCTCAACGATGTCAAAGAGGTGACGGGTCCCAATGACCACACATCAATATGGACTGCGGGGTCCTTAAACTCGTGGACCGAAACGTCCTTAAACTAATATTGGACCGAAACGTCCTTAAACTAATATTCGTCCCTAAATGGGAATGCTGGACCGGAACGTCCTTAAACTAATATTGGACCGAAACGTCCTTAAACTAATATTCGTCCCTAAATGGGAATGCTAGACCGGAACGTCCTTAAACTAATGTCGGACTGAAACGTCCTTAAACTAATGATGGACTACTACGTCCTTAAACTGGCGACGGACCGAAACGTCCTTAAACTAATGATGGACCACTACGTCCCTAAACTGGCAATGGACCCCCATGTCCTTAAACTGGAACATGGACCACTACGTCTCTAAACTGGAATAACAGAGCCCAAATGCTCTTTTGCCGGATCTAAACGGTCCTGTTTAAGTTGATCTTAGCCCCCAAACACGGCTAACGTATCCTTAAACATTCAAACGGACTATAAAACTCCAAATCAACCTTGGTTCAAGGGTACATCTCTGAACTCCTCTGACATCTGCCGTTGTAATCCTTCAATGGCGTTAGAGAGGTGACGAGTCCCGATGGCCAGATATTAAATGGATTATCACGTTAAGTTGATCTTAGTCTCAAACAGGACTATCGTATCCTTAACGAACGTTTAAGTTGATCTTAGCCGCAACGCGACTAATGCATCCTTAAACTAAAAACACCAAACCCAAATCTAAGTAAATACGGATTTGGACTAATCCACGTCCTACGGGCGACGGCATTACTTAGTCTCCGTATACAATCCACGGGCAACCACAAACAAAACAAACACACACGACACGAAGAGAAATTCTGGAGAAGGAGAAAGTTGCTACCGCGATGCGGTAGCGTAATTAACTGCAGGGGCTTGCGCCTGCAGGGAAGAGCATCCCCATAATCAAAAACCCCTCAAGCGAGGGGGGAATCTGACGAAGTCTGCTACATCGGCCGCATCTGTCTAAACTTCCGATACACGGTGCCATAAATCAACTTGGCATCTTCGGAGAGGTGGACGGATAAAACCAAATAGCATCTGCCCCGAATCTCAGCGTCAGGACATCGCGGTCCTGTGCGCCGTCTTTCGGAGGGGAACAGGAGCGTCTGCGTTAAGCTCTTCGACGTATCCGCTCAGCATGCCCAAACTCATCGCAGCACCCTTTAAAGATGGACGTCTCAAGAAGGGGCCTGCCGGCATTGTGAGGCGAGACTCGAAGGGGGCCGGAATCGGAACGTCAGCTGAAAAAACAAAACGCAATTAGATGACGGTTAAAGAAATATAAGAAAGTCATCAATAAGGGAGTTTACTATACCAGTTGTAGTAGGTGGCAAAGCCGGGAGGACCGGTGGCGCGTTTGATCCCTCATCTCCCCCTTCGATCTGTAGCACTGCAATCAGGGCAAGGAAGAATCAGAAACATGTTCATTGTTGGAAAGAGAAAGGGCATTAACTGAAAACCATACTTACCAGCGCCACTGGAGGAAGCAAGCTCCGACGGGAAGGAGAAGTGCGGGCGCAACACCTGATAAAGGTGATCAAAAAGCACCCCTGCAAAGATACAGTAGTACAACATCAATACATAAATTATGCAATAAAGATAAGACTGATAGGTCATGAATCCATACCTTCTGTTCCCCTCCGAACGGCGGCCGGGACGCGGGGACGTCCATGCCTGAGGTTCGGGGCAGATGCTAATTGGTGCTATCCGTCCACCTCTCCGAAGATGCCAAGTTGATTTATGGCACCGTGTATCGAAGGTTTAAACGGATGCGTCCGATGTAGCAGACTTCGTCAGATTCCCCCTCGCACGAGGGGTTTTTGATTGTGGGGACGCTATTCCCTGCAGGCGTAAGCCCCTGCAGTTAATTACGCTACCGCATTGCGGTAACAACTTTCTCCTTCTCCAGATGGTCACTTCGTGTCGTGTGTTTTTTGTTTTATTTGTGGTTGCCCGTGGATTGTATACGGAGACTGAGTTATGTCGTCGTCCGTAGGACGTGGACTAGTCCAAATCCGTATTTATCTTAGATTTGGGTTTGGGGGTTTGGTTTGAGGATACGTTAGCCATATTTGAGGCTAAGATCAACTCAAACGTTTGTTAAGGATACGTTAGTCTAACTTAAGACTAAGATCAACTTAACGGGATCGTTTAGATCCGACAAAAGAGCATTTGGGGCTCTATTACTCCAGTTTAGGGACATAGTGGTCCATTGAATGTATGGCCGTCGGGACCCGTCACTTCTCTGACGACGTTGAAGGATTACAACGACAAATATCAGAGGAGTTCAGAGATGTACCCTTGAACCGAAGTTGATTGGGGGGATTCATAGTCCAGTCTGTTTGAAGGTTTAAGGATACGTTAGCCATATTTGAGGCTAAGATCAACTTAAACGGGATCGTTTAGATCCAACAAAAGAGCGATTGGCTCTATTGTTCCAGTTTAGGGACATAGTGGTCCATCGCTAGTTTAAGGACATTGCGGTCCATGGGTAGTTTAAGGACATTGCGGTCCATTGTTAGTTTTAAGACATCTCGGTCAAGGTTAAGGACGTCGTAGTCCATGGGTTTAAGGACCCCACAGTCCATTGTTAGTTTTAAGACATCTCGGTCGAGGTTAAGGACGTCGTAGTCCATGGGTTTAAGGACCCCACAGTCCATTGTTAGTTTTAATACATCTCGGTCGAGGTTAAGGACGTCGTAGTCCATGGGTTTATGGACCCCACAGTCCATTGTTAGTTTTAAGACATCTCGGTCGAGGTTAAGGACGTCGTAGTCCATGGGTTTAAGGACCCCACAGTCCATTGTTAGTTTTAAGACATCTCGGTCGAGGTTAAGGACGTCGTAGTCCATGGGTTTAAGGACCCCACAGTCCATTGTTAGTTTTAAGACATCTCGGTCGAGGTTAAGGACGTCGTAGTCCATGGGTTTAAGGACCCCGCAGTCCGTATCAATGTGTGGTCATCGGGACCCGTCACCTCTTTGAAGACGTTGAGGGATTACAACGCCAAGTATCAAAGGAGTGAAGAGATGTACCCTGGAACCGGAGTGGATTAAATAGTCCTTGGCCCAATTTGGGATCAAGACCAATTAATTATGTTATGAGCCCATTAGCCCAGTTAATTACGAATTGAGGACTTATGGCCAGCTTGGGCTAAGTCCAATCATGTCTGGAATATTGGCTTCCTGTTGGTCCATTGAAGGAGAGATTTTGTCTCTGGCCATTTAGCCAATTGGGCCAAAGCCTAGTGTTAAACACTACAGACCAATCAGTGTTGAACACTGGGAATGAAATTGACAAGTTAGTGTTTAACACTAAAAGATAATTGGTGTTAAACACCAGCAACAAGGCTTTCAAATTAGCATTAAACACTAAAACAGATCAGTGTTAAACACTGGCAACGGAGATCTCAAATTAGTGTTAAACACTAAGGTAATCAGTGTTGAACACTGCAAATAAAGTTCTTTGATTAGTGTTGAACACTAAGGCCCAACAATGTTTTAACACTGGATTCGGGAGTTCCAATTTAGCGTTAGACGCTGAGGCAAGCGGGGTCACGTGGTAGCACGTGAGGACGCCCTCCCCTCGTTTGTTCTGCTGAAAAGATCACATCTTTTGGAGCATCACGTGTCATCACGTGACGGGTGTTTAAATGAGGTATGTTAAAGCTTCTGTCAAGGGTCACGTGGGTCACGTGAGGCACTGCCTCAAAGGGCTTTCTGTAGATCTTTTGGGGGGGTCACGTGGTGACACGTGACCCTTCTTTTCTGTAGTTGTTTAGAAGATCTGTTAATCCCTTTTAGGAATTGAATTCCTCGTAGGGTTGAACCCTGACAATAATTCCAGAGGAATTAAATTCCTAGTTCCTTTTGAAGAGTTGAACCCTGAATTTTCTGTAGGAATTAAATTCCTCATATATATGAAGAACTGAATAGGGTTAAACCCTAATAAAAGATTTAAGGAATTAAACTCCCACTCTCTGTTAGAGAATTATTCTGGGGAGTAAGATTAAGGGAATTACGTTCTTGTTGTTTTAACAGAACTAAGTTCTTAATTAGGGTTAAACCCTGTTTCTTTTTATTCTGAAGGAATTAAATTCCCATGACACTGGGTCAAACCCTAATTTTATTTTAAAGGAATTAAATTCCTATAGTTCTGTGAGAATTAAATTCTCGTGCTTCCATTCCCTCTCTATGCTTTGGATCTGCATGGCAGGATCTCAACCCATTGTGAATTAAATTCTTAACTTCAAGGGGAGATGTGCGCTTTACAGATCCTCCATCTAAGAGAGAAGAAATATGTTCTTCTGTTTTACATCAGAGTTGAACTCTGTTGAGGATTAAATTCTCTTTCTTTCAAAAAGCCTTCCCTTTCTTACCTAGGGTTTTCTTTTGCAGAAGATCCAGATTCCTCAAAGTATCAAGGCTCTCTCCCTTTTCTTCCCTCTGCGTGTATATATTTTTGCGTGTCTCTTGGCTCCTATTTATAGGAGAAGCAGCCGAGTCAATTAGTTTTTTTTGACGAATCTTCATTGAGAGATTTGATTTGCATCCATCATTCGTTTTGGACCTTTGGATTATTAGGTGAATTTTATTCACCATTGGATTTCAACTCCAGGGATTCTCCTTTGTTATTTCTGTTAGATTTAAAGGGGAAATCTTTCCAAATTCAGGATTTTTCCATAGATAGATGATATTCAATCATCTTTAAATCTTTAATTTGGTTGGTTCCAGATAATCGCTTTCCTTTGGAAAGATTTGAATCTCTTTCAGAATTTAATTCTGTTAACAAAATGGGCTTTGAAAGCCGGTCACGTGTGACCACGTGACTCATGGTCACGTGTGGGCACGTGACCCCCTTGGAACAAGCCTTCTTCCTTCTTTTTACGCTCTGTCTTCTGGTTGCTGCTTAACTATCACGTGCCACCACGTGACAACTGATCACGTGTGAACACGTGACCCTGGCATGGAGCCTTCTTCTTGATTTAACCGGAGAATGAGTTTGATGTTTTGAGTGTCACGTGCCAACACATGACCCTGGTCACGTGGAAGCACGTGACCTCTTCTGAAGCCTTTTTCTTGATTTGCTCAGGGAGCTGTTGGGTTTTGAAGCCGCTTTTGATTGTCACGTGCCAACACGTGACCCAGGTCACGTGGGAGCACGTGACCCTTTCTGAAGCCCCTTTTCTTTGATGTATTTGGGAAACTGAATTTGCCTTGCTGATGCTTTTAGGTGTCACGTGCCAACACGTGACTGTTGGTCACATGTAAGCACGTGACCCTCTTCTGAAGCTTTTTCCATAAGCTTTTCTGATTTTAAATCAGGAAACAAATTCCCCCACAGCGTTGTTCTCACGTGTCCGCACGTGAGTGCAACGCTGTCACTTTTGTGACCGCTGGACCTGCTTTGGGGGAGTAGGGTAGACGAAACGTCCTTTTAGAAGCGCCTTCACTTTTTCATGTCCTTCCTTTCAAACCTTTCTTTTAAGAATTTGATTCTCGTTCTCAGAGCTTAGTTCTCTGTTGTGTCTGTGCAGTGCCGCCTCATTTTCCATCAAAGGCTAGTGCTCACGTGTTGCATATGCAGGGATCTGCTTGATAGGGACGTTTCATTTCCCTAACCTAATTCCAATGCGTCGTTGGATTTCATTTCCAACGCTCTCCCCTTCTTTTCGGGCTTTGAGAATAGTCCCACCAGGCACAACATTTTTTGTGCATAGCATTAAATGCTCCCCTTTATAACCTGAACCTTATGCCTTACTTCTTTTCTTCACATAGAAACCCATTCATACCTTGAGGTGGTCATCTTTGAGAACCCGATCAATCTTCATGGCTTGCGATCGTCCCCATGCTCGTCGGCAACCATGGGAGGTGCCCCTTGAGGAGATAATTCCTCGCTTCGCTGCGCGGCTGGCGGATCCCCTTCTCACCGACGCTCAATGTGACACAGTGATGTACGAGCTACTGACCCGTCGGGGCTCTCCTCTTCCCATGGGCTCCATTTGGCTCCGGATGATCCTCCAGCCTGTGCTTGCCAATATACCCCCTCATCCGGCGGAGATGACTTCGGCGATCCTTGACGCGGCGGAGGACAAGCTTGGGTGCTTTCATGGGGCTTGTCTAATCACTCAAGCTCTGAAGGATCACTCAGTTCATTTACTGAGTCAGATAAGAGCTTGTCGGGCCGTTATGTCTGTTTTCGCTGATGAGCACGGCTCCAACCGGTGGGGAGCGACTCCTCACGAAAACCGCCGTTTTGACGTTCTGGAGAAGGCGGAGAGGGAGTTGGAGAATTTTGTGTTTTGCTTTGTTAACCCTTGTATTTCTGATCCCTTGTTTGGTAATCTTTTCCCACCGATGTAGTATGTTTGAATCAATGTACTCCTTTAATCATCGGTGGTTTGCATGCTTTCTGTTGAATTTTCATGCTTGTCAGATAGTCGTACGTGTGTCTTGCTTGCGTAAATGAGCTGTCTGTTTTTCTTTAATTACGAGCACCATCATTACGTTGCATGCACATCAGTGCCTCCGGCAACATTTCCTTTTAAACATTCGTACAGTTGCAAATGTGTGCTTGATAGGATATAGATCAGAAACTTGCCACGTTATCTCCCGTATCGGGTGGTTTGTGCTGGCTTTAGATCGAGTATTGTTGTCGTAGGGAGGTTTATAAATGAAGACGTATTCTTCTCTTCAATGGTGTGTCCCCTTTCTATTGAATGTATTCTGCGGATATTCTATCTTGATCTCCTTGCAGGACAGCGATGGCTTAGGATTCAGGGTTAAGATCTGCCTCCTAAGACTTTTGTATTTTATGAGCCACAAGGGTCTCATAAAGAGCTTTTCTCCCTACAGGTCGAGAGGATCTCATAGGTGTAAGTCCTTCTTAAGAATCGTGAAGGTTCTTAAGTGGGTTTTCCCTTGAAAGTCATAAGGATCTCACAAGAGAGTTTTTCTTCCTCGCAGGTCGTGAGGACCTGCAAGTGTTGGATGTGGTCGCCCTTATCCGTGTTTCACGGGGTCAGGGGTCGCTCAAGGTATCGTAGTTTAAAGACATCACGGTCAAGGTTAAGGACCTCATAGTCCGTGGATTTAAGGACCCCACAGTCCGATGTTAGTTTTAAGACATCACGGTCAAGGTTAAGGACCTCATAGTCCGTGGATTTAGGGACTCCACAGTCCGATGTTTGGTCGCAGGGACCCGTCACCTCTTTGAAGACGTTGAGGAATTACAACGCCGAGTATCAAAGGAGTGAAGAGATGTACCCTTTAACCAAGGGAGAATCCGTAGGGAATCGGGGTGGTTGATCGTTAGTTTTAAGACATTGCGGTCGAGGTTAAGGACGTCATAGTCCATGGATTTTAAGGACTCCACAGTCTGGTATTTGCTCTGGATGCTTCACACGGGTTCACTGCCGTGCTCGGCGAGGACTAGGCTCCGCTCTGGATGCTTCACACGGGTTCACTGCCGTGCTCTGCGAAGACCAGGATCCGCTCTGGACGTTTTCCAGGGGGTCAAAGAGTGACGTTATCCGCGTTCCACGTAACCAGGAATTTTGTTGATTGTATCCGCATTTCACGGGATGGAGACTTGACTCTCGGAGATCTGTATATCGCCGAGTCATGGAACTGGGAGTTGCCGCTGTTCCTTTTGGTGATGTTGCGTCTGCTGTATCGAGACGAACGTAGAGATGGTGACCATTCCACACCGGTGCGAGATGATCTCCGATTGTCTTTCCGGTTTTATATGACTTGCCGTTAAGACCCTGAAGCTAGGAATTTGGCCTTTGCTTCGTCTGTTTTGACCGTAAGGTCTTTTGTTGACGCTGTGTCTGCATCCTGCTGGACCGCGAAGGAACGCTGCTGTTGACATCTCGTCTGCTGTAACGAGACGAATGCTGAGGTGGAGCTGGTATTTTGCCGTCACTCCGTTTGATGGTGTAACACTTGTGTCCTGCTGGAAAGAGGAGGCCCACCGTCGTTGGTCTCCAGGCTGCAGATGTAGCCATTGAGATTTGGAACTAGGGACTTTTCCATGGTTCCATTCTCGTTGGGACTCTGGGGTCGATTGTTAACGTCACGTTTGCATCTCGTTGGAGTGAGGAGAAACGCCGTTGGTGATCTCTAAGTTGTCGATATTGACGTCGAGACCCTGAAGCTAGGGACCTTCCTTTGCTTCGTCTATTGACATTATGTCTGCAATATTGCGACAAATGTCGAGGTTGTCTTTGGGTTGTCTATGAACCGTCGAGATTTGGCTTAGCTTTCTGATGGAGCCTGTTGGGAAGGTATGGTTTCCTCTTTGTTTATGCCCCTGGATTGTTTACAGGGATCGATGTGATCTCACCTGTAGGGCAAAAAGTTTCATTCTTTCATTTTTTTCATTCTTTCCGCGATGCTCTATCATTTCAGCATTTTATATCGCGAAAATCGCGATTGCCCAATCATTTCGGCTATTTTTCGCGGTGCCCAATCATTTCGGCTATTTATTTATTTTCTACTCGCTGCTTTTTATTGCGAGTTGCCCCATCGTTTCGGCTATTTTTCATGCATACATTTTTACTTGCTGCTTTTTATTGCAAGTTGCCCCATCATTTCGGCTATTTCGTATGCACGTATGGCTTGCTGTTTTTTCGCCGCAAGCTTGGATTTTAGACACCGTTTTCGGCATCAGCACCGCTGCAACTGGGATGTTGCCAGGAGCGAATCATCATTTGCCTCTGTCGATATTGAACAAAGGTGGCTTAGTAAACAGGGTTAAGGGTCCTGTCGACCAAGGCTTTTGACTTCATGAGCCGTAAGGGTCTCACAAAGGTATTTCTCCCTACAAGTCGTGAGGATCTTGCAGGTGTATTTTCTCCTTAGGGATCGTGAAGATTCCTAAGTGTATGTTCCTCTGCAAGTCGTAAGGATCTTACAAGAGGTTTTTCTCCTTATAGGTCAAGAGGACCTACAAGGGTTGCTCATCATATGGACATATCCCTAGTCACGGGTGGGACTTTGCTGGGGAAATGTTTTTTCGCGCCCGTGGATTGTATACAAGGGTCAGTATTGAGCCTCTTGTAGGGCAATATCGAAGGTTGTGGAGGATTTGCTTAAGAACAGGCTTAGGTTTCTGTAACTTAAGACTTTCAAATCTCATGAGCCGTGAGGGTCCCATAAGAGAATTCTTTTTACGAGTCGTAAGGATCTCGCAAGTGCATTTTCTCCTTAGGAATCGTGGGGATCCCTAAGTGTGTTACTCCTTTGTGAGTCGTAAGGATCTCACGCAGGTGGTTTCTCCTTACAAGGTCGAGAGGACTCTGTAAGTGTCCTTTAACGAGGTTGCGCCCTTTCAGGTTTTCACAAACACTCGCCGGTAGTCCTGCTGTTTTTACTCACGGAGCCCTTTCGGGTTTTCATTCGTGCCCCTTTTGCTTATGGACATATCGTTTTTTTTATTCTTTTTCTCTGTTTTTTTTTACAAGGTCACGCCCTTTCGGGTTTTCATGAACACTTGCCGGCAGCCCTGCTGTTTTTACTCACGAAGCCCTTTCGGGTTTTCATCCGTGCCCATTTTGCTTATGGACATACCGTTTTTTTATCATTTTTTTTATCTTCTTTTTTTTTTATCCATCTCGTCAGCCTAAGGATGCTGCGGTAGTAGTTTAGGGACGTTTCGGTCCGTCGTTAGTTTAAAGACATTTCGGTCCGTCGTTAGTTTAAGGACGTATCGGTCCGTTGTTAGTTTAAGGACATTTCGGTCCGTTGTTAGTTTAAGGACATTTCGGTCCGTTGTTCAGGGGAGGGCCGGCTACTGCTTGTAAAGTCTGAGCTTAGGAAGATAGTGAGCGGACATAGTCGTCGTCATCTATCATTGACCCAGGCTGTGGCTCATTAAGCATAGTACTTCTTTAAGAAGCGGCCGTTTATTGGCCTGAAAGGCCTTTCACCGTGCATGTCCATGAGTAGATAGGCTCCACCCTGGTAGACCTTGTCTATGATGTACGGGCGTTCATAGTTTGGCTAAAATTTTCCCCGCTTGGCACGATTGGGGATCATAGGTCTTTTGACCACTAGTACGAGTTCGCCTTGGCGGAATGTCCTTGGCCTGGTCAATCTTTCATACGAGCGCGTCATCTTTGCTTTGTAGGCTTCTAGATGTTGTTGCGCTATGAGCCGGGTTTCATCGAGGGCATCAAGCTCCTCAAGCCGAAGGTGAGTGTTTTCTTCGTCCGTCAGCTCGCAGTGGACTGCCACTCGTAGAGAGGGTAACTCTATCTCGAGGGGGAGCATTGCTTCCGTCCCAAATACCAACGCGTACGGCGTTGCGTTCGTGGCCGTCTTGAATGTAGTTCGATAAGCCCAAAGGGCTTCTTACAGCTTCTCGTGCCAGTCTCTCTTGTTCCGGGAAACGGTCTTTTTTATGATCTTCGTCAAGGTCTTATTGAAGGCCTCGGCCAGACCGTTAGCTCATGGGTTGTAAACTGAAGAATATCTCCAGTCTATATTGTGCTGCCGCGCAAAGCGGCTAATCTTATGGCTTCTGTAGGCTGGCCCATTATCGGAGATAATCCGCCGTGGGGTTCCAAACCGATAGATGACGTGCGTCTTGAAGAAGTGGAGGATGTTCTCTGTCTTCACTTCCCTCGGCGGTACTGCTTCTGCCCATTTGGAGAAGTAATCAGTTGTCGCCAGGATGAAACGATGTCCCCGGGACGATGCTGGCTCGATGGGGCCAACTATGTCAGTCCCCCACATTTCGAATGGCCAGCTGGCCACCGTTGGGTGTAGTGGGTTCGGATGTTGGTGGATAAAGTCTCCATGAATCTGGCACGAGTGGCATTGCTTCGCATACTCGAGGCAGTCCTGGGTCATCGTGGGCCAATAGTAACCTATCCGTTTAATTTTTAACTTCATCTTTGGGCCTGCTTGGTGAGAACCGCAGAGTCCGTCATGAACTTCCTGAACGACTCTTTCTGCTTCGTCAGGTCCTAGGCATCTCAGCCATAGAGAATCAAACGATCTTTTGTATAAAGTGTCATTAACAAAAGCAAAAAATAGAGCTCGTTTGATGAGATGATGTCTTGAAGACGCTTCTTCGGGCATTCAGTGGGACTTAAAGTAGTCTATGAAGACTTCCCTCCAGTCCTCGGCCTTCTCGCGGTCTTTTATTTGTAGGGTCGCCTGCTCAGTCGCTCCCTTCTCTTTATATAATTCCGGAGGTATTTCTGCCGGGGCGAGCACTCGACGGCTTTGTACCACGATTCTGACGTCATCAAGGTTCTCGTCAGCCAGTTTTTTAGCAAGTTTGGCCAACGCGTCTGCTTTGCTGTTTTCCGCACGCGGTATGTTCTCCAAAGTATAGGAAGGAATTTGGGTCAATAGTTGTTGCACCTTTTCGCCGTACTTCACCAATTCTGGTTTGCACGTTTGGTAGTCACCATTTACTTGACTAACGACCAATTGGGAATCCCCGTATATAAGGAGATTTTCGATTCCCATGTCGATGGCGATCTCGAGACCTGCTATCAGAGCTTCGTATTCAGCTTCATTGTTTGTCCTCGGCTCTGTTAAGGAGAAGGCGAAGCGCATTATCCCTCCTTGTGGAGTTGCGAAGATGAGGCCTATCCCCGATTTGATCATTGGGATACCCTGTTTCTGTTTCTTTACGGAGGATGCTCCATCGAAATAGAGTTCCCATCGGGTACTACCGCCGCCAATCGCATCAAATGCATGCTCGTCTGGCAACTCGCAGTTCAGAGGAGAACCAGCAGGTACTGGATGCTCAGCGAGGAAGTCGGCAATGGCCTGGCCTTTCACTGCCTTAAGAGGTCGATACGTTATTGAGAACTCCATCAGGAGTAGAGCCCATTTAGCGAGTCGACCCGTCAATATAGCCTTTGACATCAGATATTTAAGAGGGTCCACATTCGAGATGAGACGGACTTCATGTGCCAACGCATAGTGCCTGAGCTTTGTTATCGCGAAGATTAACGCCAAGCAATGTTTTTCAATGGGAGAGTAGTTGCTTTCTGCCCCCAGCAGAACTCGACTTAAGTAGTATAGTGCTCTTTCTTTCCCTTGGTCGTCCTCTTGTGCCCATAATGCGCCTAAAGAACCTTCGAGGACGGTTGTATAAATAATGAGAGGTTTTTCTTTAAACGGAGCAGCCAACACCGGCGGGTTCTGCAGGTATTGCTTGATCTCGTCTAGCGCGCTTTGGCATTTTTGATCCCAGACGAATGGGGTTCCCTTCTTCATCAGGTGACTGCAAGGACGGCATTTGCCTGAAAGATTAGCGATAAACCGCCGGATGTATGCGAGCTTCCCTTGGAGAGACCGCAACTGTTTGAGGGTTCTTGGCGGAGGCATTTCCATGATTGCCTTGATCTTAGATGGATCTATTTCGATACCTCGATGTCGGATGATGAATCCCAGGAATTTGCCCGAGGAGACTCCAAACGCGCATTTGAGGGGATTCATTTTCAAATTATATTGCCGAAGGTGTTGAAATACAGTCTCCAGATGCTTTAAATGCTCTTCGTATGACATGCTCTTCACTACAAGGTCATCGATATAGCACTCGACGATATCATGTATGAGATCGTCGAAGATCTTTGTCATGGCCCTTTGATAGGTAGCGCCGGCGTTCTTTAGATCAAAGGGCATAACCCTGTAGCAGAATATACCCAAAGGGGTCCGGAAAGCGGTGTGCTTTTGGTCTTCGGGATGCATCTTTATCTGATTGTATCCTGATGAGCCATCCATAAAGGAGAAAACCTCATGAGTGGACGTGTTATCTATCATTAGCTCGGTTACCGGTACTGGGAAATCGTCCTTCGGGCAAGCTTTATTGAGATCCCTGAAATCCACGCATATGCGTACCGTCCCATTTTTCTTCATTACCGGGACGATATTGGCGATCCAGTCGGGATATTGGACTTCTTGGATAAATCCAGAATCGATCAGCTTCTTGACTTCGGCGTTGATACTCATTTCAAGCTCGAGCCGCATCCTTCTTGGCGCCTGCTTGACCGGCTTGATATCCGGGGATATTGCTAACTTATGCACAGCAATCTCCGGATCTAATCCTGGCATCTCGGAGTAGTTCCACGCGAAGCAGTCTTTATGTCGTAGAAGCACGTTCTTTAAAGCAGCCACCCTTTCCTCAGATAGCAGCTCGCTGACAAATGTCGGTCGCGGGTCGTCTGCCGATCCCAACTCAATCTTCTTGAGGTTATCTGCAGTAGTATGTATGCCATCTTCCAGTTCTTTCGGAGCTGGCGGAAATTCTGAGACCACCTCATCATTGCTGTTCTCAAAGTACCAGGGAAGGTCATCCATATTCTCGGGCTCTTCTTTTAATATCGTAATCGTGTAACAGGTGCGAATCCGCTTCCAGGACTGAGGTGGATCTGGTTTTGCTTTTGCGGCTTTGGGTTCATGCTTTTGTGGCGGCGTTACCCTCCAGCCGTCGGATAAGGCGAATCTGCCAAGCTGATACTGATCCTCGACCCAATTCTTGAAGGCGAAGCAATCTTCGAGAGAATGACCTATCACTTGATGGTAAGAGCAATAGTCTGGGAGTGAGGCTTTGCCTGCTTGTTCGGGGTGTTTAGACTCCGGCAATGTAAGCATTTGGTGCTTTAGGGCAAGATCGAGTATCTTCTTCGTCTTTTCCCGAGGAAACGAGTATGCTCGACCCATTTTCTTTATGAGGGATAGGTCAATAACGCCCGATTCCCGTTCGCGTGGCTTCTTAGCCCTGCTTTGCTGCTGTTGAGCGCCTTTTTGGCCTTTCGACTTATTTCTGCTTTTGCGTTGAGCCTTCTTTACATCAGGTTGACAAGGAGCGGCATTTTCATCTTTTACAGCCTGTTGAAGAATGCGTCGCGTCTTGGCTTTCTCGTAGATGGCCGTCTCGCGGTTGTGGTCTTCCCGAGCTTTCTGACCCACTTTCCTGATAGGGTTGTCCATTCGTTGTTCAAACGACGGACCCGGCATTTCAATCGCGGGATCTAGTTTTGATGAGGGGTTGGCATCTCCTGACAGGGCGTCCTCTTCTTCATCAAAAGTATATATAGCGTAGATGCTGTGGGCCCGTCCCCGTTTTCCAGTTCTCGCGTATCCAAGCCCAAGTGTTTCCATTTTCCCGTTGGGCAATTTGCGTTGGGTCCCAGGGACATCCCAAATCTTGTTGTAGAACCGGGCCTACCGAACAGTCTGTTTTAAGGGTACCCCTTGGCGTTTCAATAGCTTCTTTAATCCCTTTGTATAGTATCTAGGCAGACGGATGGGTTGGAGCCTGTCGAGTGTCGCATCCGCACCATGCCAGATCTCTTTCTCTACTTTCGACTCTGAGGATCGGTAGAATAGGATCACCTTGTCACCCCTTTGCCTGGGAGGGACGTAAAATGTTTGCAGGTCCTGCACATTGTGGGCTTGAAGTGCGTCGAGATCTTTGTAGTGTTCTCGCGGTACCATGGTGATTTGCAAACTATGGTCATCGCCAGGGGATGCTTGTACCGACAGCCGATTGGAGAACACGGCATTAACTTCATCTTCTGATCACTTCCGAAGACCAAGATGGGGGCGGACGTCCCTAGGTTGTTGCGTTGAGATGGCCCTACATAAACAGGGATGGTGGCGGCGGCTTTGTTCTCCGGGTTGCGACACCTTTCTGTATCCTCGAAATCTGGCAAAAAGTACTTCGCATCTTCGTATTTGCGGACTTCGTTGACGGAAAACGGGTTCAACTCACCTGTTACAGTATACTCGAAACCATCCTTAAAGTACTTCATACACTGATGTTGTGTAGAAGGGATGATGTTGTACTCATGTAGCCAAGGACGACCGAGAAAGACGTTGTAGCAGGTCTTGGCTTCAATGACATGGAATTTGATGTCTGTGACGAGAAGTCCAAAGCGTAATATTAGTATCACAGATCCGAGAGTCCGTGACGATTGTGAATCGAAACCAGAGATAGTGATTTTGTCACGAGCGAGGTGCTGCACACTCATGCAGATTTCCTTCAACACCCGAACATTAAGGAGATTGACGGAGGATCCATTATCCACCAGGGTCTTGCCTATCCTGATATCATGGCAGTATCCAGAGACATATAGGGGACGGTTGTGGTCGCACGTCCCGAGAAGGAGGTCTTCGTCACCGAAAGTGATGTCGGCCGTGTGCACTTCCTCTAGTTCATCCTTCA
Organism: Agapanthus africanus; assembly: GCA_030015575.1. Lineage (NCBI taxonomy): Eukaryota > Viridiplantae > Streptophyta > Magnoliopsida > Asparagales > Amaryllidaceae > Agapanthus > Agapanthus africanus. Next base: position 103,516,370 of record CM057350.1, on the reverse strand, counting down.
TCCTTTCAGTGGCGAGGAAGGCTTGGAATTGCTCAGGTTCTTGTAACGCCTTAATTAGTGAGTCTCGCGCCTCTTTTGATAATAGGAGGGCATCGAGGATGCTAAGCTGAGAAGGTAGCTTCCTTAGGTGCGCTAGGATGTTATAGTCCACTTTACCCTTTCTAGGAGGGTCTTTGACAGCCAGCTCTCTCATGACTTGGTCATCTAAAGTGATATCTTCAGTGACCTTTTCCTTTCCCTTATCTTTCCTACTAGCGGGCCCGAGATTCTTTTCTGGGAGTGTGCGATTGCGCAGCTGAATGTTCTCGCAGGCCTCCGATTTCTCCTTTTTCCCTAAAGCAGATTCTTTAAACAGAGGGCCTAGAGCCATTTTTTCATCAGAGTCGCTCCCAAAGGTGAGAACTTGTGACCTCCTGGCGTTAACCATGTAACAGTTGCCAGTAGTTCTGTAGTGCCCATCGACGGTACTTCTTTGCTCCCGACGGATCTTGCGTTTCATGCGCTTAAAATGTTGCTGATGAGCAACATATCCTTGCCACCATATCTTAAAGGCGTCGCACTCTTCCGTGGGGTGTGAGATTTTCCGATGATATGCGCAATAATTAGGGTGCCTCTCCACCCCATCGTGCGTGTTTCCTTCCGAGGGTGGTAGCTTCATTCCCATTGACATGGCTTTGGCAAACCTTTTCCTCGTCTTGAATATCTTCTTGTCTACTTTGGATGCCTTTCGCTCTGGCAGGGGTAGTTCAACTCTTTCGTTCAGTCGCCTGCGTTTGGCTCCTTCTGAAGCGGCCATCTCACGCTCCTGATCCGCTTTACTCTTTAGGCGAATCTCGACTAGAAAAGCGTCGATCATTTCGTCTGTTGGCCATGCACGCTCTGGTACAGGCTCTGCCTCCAGCTTCTTAGTGCCAGGAGTTTTCCCATCATCGGTAAACGAGTGGGAGATTACGTTACAACTCGCCACATATCCTTCGGATTCATCCGACGAGCTCTCTCCATCATCTTCCTCTTGAAAGATGTGGTTGAGGAACTCTTGCAGTGTGACAGAAGTTCGCGCCTTTTGATTGTATTCTTCCAGCGCGTCGATTTGCTTCTGCAAGTTCGTATGCTCATTTCCAAGCTTCACGGACTTCTTGGATTTCTTCTTCTTTTTCTTCGAAGATTTTGACGGTTGGGCGTGAGTATTTGGGCCTTTATCGCGAGTCTCCGTAGTTGGGCGAGACTTCAATATTCTTTCGATAATTTGAGGTTCAAGAGGGTCCTTCCATTCGATCGCAGGGCACGCATGAAGGCCTCTCAGCATTCTTTTGGTTTTAGTTGATAGCACGACCTCCCATGGAGCTTCTTCAATAAAAGAACAGGTTGCCCCTGGTGTATCCGCTTTCCTAGGAGTATGCGGCTGTGGTGGGTTCACCTTCCACTTTTCGGACAGTATAAACTTCCCCTGGAGATACTGATCTTCAATCCATCCTTTGAAGACGAAGCAATCTTCGATCGGATGACTTACCGTTTGATGGTAAGGGCAATAATTAGGGTTATTCACCTCCGTGGGTTGCGGCGGTCGTCTTGGATTTGGTAGGTTTATAAGTCTGTTGCGTATTGCCAGCTCGAATAACCGTTTCGTCTTGTCTCGTGGGAACGAGTAAGGACGTTTCATCTTTTCATTATAATACCGGCGTCTTTCTTCCAGTTGATCTGCCGGTTTCGGGGCGTTAGGTTGCTGTTGGGCATTTGCGACAAAGGTTGCCCTTCCTTTACCCTTGTCACTCCGAGGTTCCGACTTCGGGGAAGGTGGTCTATGACCCATCTGGTCCATCTGAGCCAACTTGTCGATTAAAACCTGGAATGTGGTTGGCTTAAAGAACATCATAAACTTGGAGATAGTTGCGTGGGGGTCTAGGGTTCCCACGAACATGCCCACTGCGGGTGCCTCCTCAATGCGTTGTTCGCATCTTGACCACAAATTCCGCCAGCGTATAGCATACTGGACCCAGGTTTCGCCTGGTTTTATCCTGGCGTTAATCAGTGCTGTTATTGGAGTGCGTTCGCTGGCACTTGCGAATCGCTGAGTGAATAACAACTCCATTTCAGCGAACGTCTTGATAGAATCGTTCGGGAGTTCCGAATACCATTCGAACGCTGTTTCTGATAAGCTGCCCACGAACTGGCGAAGCAACAGTTTATCATCACTGCCGGTGTTACCGCAGAGGGCCCGGAACTGGGCAACATGTTGATGGGGATTGCCGATCCCCTTATACACGTGGAATTTCGGTATCGTATAGCCTGGCGGGTATTTAATTTGGTCGTACCAGCTTGGATACGGCCGGCCCGTCTTTACGACTTGACCAGCTGCCTCAGTCGCATGATGAACCCGGATTTGCTGGGCTATATAGTCAACCAAGTCAGCTTTAGAGATCGTCTCTTCCTTGGCCGTTGAGGGGGCTGGCGGTGGATTTGACGTTTCTCCTCGGTCGTCTTCAAGAACGATTGGGGGATCCTCGGCGGGTAGGTCCTGCTGGATCATCATTCCTATCATATCTTGGAAGAGAAGGCCCATACGCTGTATGTTGGTTGCTTGTTCGGCAGCCTCTTTGTCCTTTTTCTCCAGTATCCGGCGAAGGAATTCAGCGTCGGTTTCTTCCTCCTGGCGTGCGTCTGAGGACGTTTCTGGGCTTTCTTTTAACCCGGTAAGTGCGGCCATAGCATTCATCATTTCTTGGAGCTTTTGCTGCTGCTCCTGGGCTTTGGTCACCGACCGTGTAAGCGGTCTATGACCCGTGGACGCGCGGCTGTCTTCTTTTTCTGACGCCATGTATACGGTGTGGACCATCATGCCCCCAGACTTAGGGCGTCTGGGCTTAGTGCTATTAGCTGTCGTTGCAGGCTGGGGGATCTTCTCTGGCTTCCTCCTTTCATGAGCCATGGAGGTTGAGGGGGCCGTTGAGGTGGGCGTCCAGACAGCCTTTCGGGGTTTAGCCTGGTGACCAGCTTCTGGTTGGATTTTCAGCTTCTTGTGCTGGCGGGAGAAGTTTGGATCGATGATCGAGTCTCGGGCCTGTCGCCAAACCTTGTAGATTTTGGAAGACAGCCGTTGAGGGGATCGGGGCTGTTCTGATTTTATTTCCACAACCTTTTTTAATGGGGGAGGAGACCTCTTTAGCACTGCAGTAGGAGAATTCCTTCGCACCTTATTTAGCATCTCGAAGCTGTTCCCAGTTGGAACAGCAGCATTAACTTCTGCCATCGGGGCTGATGGAGTTAACCCGGAGGGGGAGTTGCCCCCAGCCTTCCTTACTCGGCGCCAATGGCGACGTCGAGCGTGTCGAGCGGACGGCGTTGGGTCAGCGGTAAGAATGGTTTTGTCTTGCCCCCTGTGTAGGTGGGGGGTTGCCGTTGGTGTTATCCTGTCAAAGACCGATGTCCTTTGGGTAGCAGGAGCGGGAGCTGAAGCCGTCAATCTTGTAAAGACCGACTTTTTGGCCGGAGAAGCCGCCTTGGCGATTTCGGGAGCAGGAGCAGCCACTTTCTTAGAAGCAGCCTTCTCTGGGATTGTAGACCTCATGATGGGTCTACCGGATTTCTGGCCCAATCTAGAGAAGACCGAGGCGCTGATGTTGGGCGACCCGTTGAGATGAGCCGCGGCAGGGGTAAGACGATCAAAGACCGACTTCTTGGGAGCTTCCTTTGTCAGCACCGGCGCCGTGAAGCTTGTTGGTGGGAGTATAGTCCCGAAGAACAATCCGGTAGTGGCCTGAGTCACCTGGTCCACCGGCATTGTGAATAACGAAGCAGCTTGGGGTCCGTAGGCTATACCTCCTGGCGAGGCAAAGCGTTGGTCGCAATTGCAGTCTGAGCAGTTGGAGAATTTCACGGAAGTAGAAGCCATCGATCCTTTGCTTTCTGCAATAAGCGAGACGCCAATTCTTAGTATCTTGAAACCCAAGGGCCACCATTAGCGAACCGCGATTAGTTCGCGAATCATGACACACGAAGTGTGGAGTGGAAAGAGGAAAAGGTCCCACCGGGCGTGCCAGAATTTGTTTCCCTCCGAACGGCGGCCGGGACGCGGGGACGTCCATGCCTGAGGTTTGGGGCAGATGCTAATTGGTGCTATCCGTCCACCTCTCCGAAGATGCCAAGTTGATTTATGGCACCGTGTATCGAAGGTTTAAACGGATGCGTCCGATGTAGCAGACTTCGTCAGATTCCCCCTCGCACGAGGGGTTTTTGATTGTGGGGACGCTCTTCCCTGCAGGCGCAAGCCCCTGCAGTTAATTACGCTACCGCATTGCGGTAACAACTTTCTCCTTCTCCAGATGGTCACTTCGTGTCGTGTGTTTTTTGTTTTATTTGTGGTTGCCCGTGGATTGTATACGAAGACTGAGTTATGTCGTCGCCCGTAGGACGTGGACTAGTCCAAATCCGTATTTATCTTAGATTTGGGTTTGGGGGTTTGGTTTGAGGATACGTTAGCCATATTTGAGGCTAAGATCAACTCAAACGTTTGTTAAGGATACGTTAGTCTAACTTAAGACTAAGATCAACTTAACGGGATCGTTTAGATCCGACAAAAGAGCATTTGGGGCTCTATTACTCCAGTTTAGGGATATAGTGGTCTATTGAATGTATGGCCGTCGGGACCCGTCACTTCTCTGACGACGTTGAAGGATTACAACGACAAATATCAGAGGAGTTCAGAGATGTACCCTTGAACCGAAGTTGATTGGGGGGATTCATAGTCCAGTCTGTTTGAAGGTTTAAGGATACGTTAGCCATATTTGAGGCTAAGATCAACTTAAACGGGATCGTTTAGATCCAACAAAAGAGCGATCGGCTCTATTGTTCCAGTTTAGGGACATAGTGGTCCATCGCTAGTTTAAGGACATTGCGGTCCATGGGTAGTTTAAGGACATTGCGGTCCATTGTTAGTTTTAAGACATCTCGGTCAAGGTTAAGGACGTCGTAGTCCATGGGTTTAAGGACCCCACAGTCCATTGTTAGTTTTAAGACATCTCGGTCGAGGTTAAGGACGTCGTAGTCCATGGGTTTAAGGACCCCACGGTCCATTGTTAGTTTTAAGACATCTCGGTCGAGGTTAAGGACGTCGTAGTCCATGGGTTTAAGGACCCCACAGTCCATTGTTAGTTTTAAGACATCTCAGTCGAGGTTAAGGACGTCGTAGTCCATGGGTTTAAGGACCCCACAGTCCATTGTTAGTTTTAAGACATCTCGGTCGAGGTTAAGGACGTCGTAGTCCATGGGTTTAAGGACCCCGCAGTCCGTATCAATGTGTGGTCATCGGGACCCGTCACCTCTTTGAAGACGTTGAGGGATTACAACGCCAAGTATCAAAGGAGTGAAGAGATGTACCGTGGAACCGGAGTGGATTAAATAGTCCTTGGCCCAATTTGGGATCAAGACCAATTAATTATGTTATGAGCCCATTAGCCCAGTTAATTACGAATTGAGGACTTATGGCCATCTTGGGCTAAGTCCAATCATGTCTGGAATATTGGCTTCCTGTTGGTCCATTGAAGGAGAGACTTTGTCTCTGGCCATTTAGCCAATTGGGCCAAAGCCTAGTGTTAAACACTACAGACCAATCAGTGTTGAACACTGGGAATGAAATTGACAAGTTAGTGTTTAACACTAAAAGATAATTGGTGTTAAACACCAGCAACAAGGCTTTCAAATTAGCATTAAACACTAAAACAGATCAGTGTTAAACACTGGCAACGGAGATCTCAAATTAGTGTTAAACACTAAGGTAATCAGTGTTGAACACTGCAAATAAAGTTCTTTGATTAGTGTTGAACACTAAGGCCCAACAATGTTTTAACACTGGATTCGGGAGTTCCAATTTAGCGTTAGACGCTGAGGCAAGAGGGGTCACGTGGTAGCACGTGAGGGCGCCCTCCCCTCGTTTGTTCTGCTGAAAAGATCACATCTTTTGGAGCATCACGTGTCATCACGTGACGGGTGTTTAAATGAGGTATGTTAAAGCTTCTGTCAAGGGTCACGTGGGTCATGTGAGGCACTGCCTCAAAGGGCTTTCTGTAGATCTTTTGGGGGGGGGTCACGTGGTGACACGCGACCCTTCTTTTCTGTAGTTGTTTAGAAGATCTGTTAATCCCTTTCAGGAATTGAATTCCTCGTAGGGTTGAACCCTGACAATAATTCCAGAGGAATTAAATTCCTAGTTCCTTTTGAAAAGTTGAACCCTGAATTTTCTGTAGGAATTAAATTCCTCATATATATGAAGAACTGAATAGGGTTAAACCCTAATAAAAGCTTTAAGGAATTAAACTCCCACTCTCTGTTAGAGAATTATTCTGGGGAGTAAGATTAAGGGAATTACGTTCTTGTTGTTTTAACAGAACTAAGTTCTTAATTAGGGTTAAACCCTGTTTCTTTTTATTCTGAAGGAATTAAATTCCCATGACACTGGGTCAAACCCTAATTTTATTTTAAAGGAATTAAATTCCTATAGTTCTGTGAGAATTAAATTCTCGTGCTTCCATTCCCTCTCTATACTTTGGATCTGCATGGCAGGATCTCAACCCATTGAGAATTAAATTCTCAACTTCAAGGGGAGATGTGCGCTTTACAGATCCTCCATCTAAGAGAGAAGAAATATGTTCTTCTGTTTTACATCAGAGTTGAACTCTGTTGAGGATTAAATTCTCTTTCTTTCAAAAAGCCTTCCCTTTCTTACCTAGGGTTTTCTTTTGCAGAAGATTCAGATTCCTCAAAGTATCAAGGCTCTCTCCCTTTTCTGCCCTCTGCGTGTATATATTTTTGCATGTCTCTTGGCTCCTATTTATAGGAGAAGCAGCCGAGTCAATTAGTTTTTTTAGACGAATCTTCATTGAGAGATTTGATTTGCATCCATCATTCGTTTTGGACCTTTGGATTATTAGGTGAATTTTATTCACCATTGGATTTCAACTCCAGGGATTCTCCTTTGTTATTTCTGTTAGATTTAAAGGGGAAATCTTTCCAAGTTCAGGATTTTTCCATAGATAGATGATATTCAATCATCTTTTAATCTTTAATTTGGTTGGTTCCAGATAATCGCTTTCCTTTGGAAAGATTTGAATCTCTTTCAGAATTTAATTCTGTTAACAAAATGGGCTTTGAAAGCCGGTCACGTGTGACCACGCGACTCATGGTCTTGTGTGGGCACGTGACCCCCTTGGAACGAGCCTTCTTCCTTCTTTTTACGCTCTGTCTTCTGGTTGCTGCTTAAATATCATGTGCCACCACGTGACAACTGATCACGTGTGAACACGTGACCCTGGCATGGAGCCTTCTTCTCGATTTAACCGGAGAATGAGTCTGATGTTTTGAGTGTCACGTGCCAACACGTGACCCTGGTCACGTGGAAGCACGTGATCTCTTCTGAAGCCTTTTTCTTGATTTGCTCAGGGAGCTGTTGGGTTTTGAAGCCGCTTTTGATTGTCATGTGCCAACACGTGACCCAGGTCACGTGGGAGCACGTGACCCTTTCTGAAGCCCCTTTTCTTTGATGTATTTGGGAAACTGAATTTGCCTTGCTGATGCTTTTAGGTGTCACGTGCCAACACATGACTGCTGGTCACATGTAAGCACGTGACCCTCTTCTGAAGCTTTTTCCATAAGCTTTTCTGATTTTAAATCAGGAAACACCTTCCAACATTTGCGATAGCGCGAGAGAAGGTAAAGAGGTAGCCACCGTTGAGGCAGTAACTGACGGCGCTCCCTCGAGCAATGGAACATCAATACTGGCCCCACCTGCGTTAGAAAAAAGATAAGCCCTGTCAGGAAAGGTTGCAGAATAAAAGAAGGACGGTAACCCGAAATTTACCTGATGATGATCCGGCCGAAACGGCGGCATCTCCCTCCATTGACATGAAACTACCTCCCGACGCCTCATCGCCGGACTCTACAGGAGCCGTCGTCATGCTCGCGAGGCCAGGAGATGGCGGAGGACCGTAGGCGGGGAGAGCAATAATCGAAGCATTGCCAGACTCTTGAGAAAGAGTGGCCGGCTCGTCCTCAGGAATCGTGCCCGTCTCACCCGTTACTCCCTCGGGCTTAGTGGTAGCGGCCGTCTTGTCCACTGTTGCCATAGGGTCGTCGGTCTCAGCCGCTCCATCCGCTGCTGCCCCAGACTCGGCTATAGCAGCCGTCTCATCCGCTGCTACCTCGGGCTCGGCATCGGCGACCTTCTCAGGCATAGTAGGCGTGGCCGTTTCGTCAGCCACTAGCTCGGGTCCAGCAACCCCGGCTACGTCGTCTACCGTCAGCTCGGGTTCAGCCAGTACCTCCCCCACTGTCCCCTTAGGCTCGACGGTTTCCGCCGCTCCTTCAGCTGGACTTGGCCCTGCAGGAAAAGATGTATGAGAACCGATAGTTGTACAACTTTTGCAATAAAGTCTTGAAAAACACATTACCTGAGGTGGATTGATCGTTAGCTTCCCGAACTGCACGCGCCACCTGTCTATGAGCAGTAGACAAGGCGACCGGAGACTCTTCTGAAGGAGTAGCAGCACGAGGAACGGTGCTTGGGCCCGCTCCCACGGCCAAAGCAACTCTGCGCTCCTTCGCCTCGCGCCTCAAGCGCTTCCACTCCTCCCGGGCCATCACGACGGACCTCTTCGAAGCTTCCTTCATCAAGGCGTCTTCGTCCACGTTCAGAGTTGCCTCCAGAGCCTTCAAGGCATCCCTCATCGGCTTTTCGAGTCGGGTCTCTCGCGGCAGCCCCGAAGAGGCCGGGACTTCAGTAGCTGGCCCAGGAAGAGTCCCCGCATCGGCTTGCACGACCCCTGCAAAGAGACAAAGAAAAGATTAGATTGGCCATAAAAAGGAGAATAAAAAAACTCAGTGAGCCGAGACATATCAACACCCAATAGAGTGCATTTCATCTCTTCCTCCTGGAAGGTTTTCAGGGAAGCAGCGATGGCTTCTTCGGGTTAAGACGCCTGTTTAAAAAAGAAAAGCATTAGTCAAAGACGATGATAAAAACATGATGAAATGACAAAGAATACGACTAGTGATTACCTGATTGACCAAGTTTAGCCAACCACGCTTCGAGCCTTGCCGATCGCTCAGAAGCCTCAATGGCGACCGCCAGGTCGGTGTCTTCTGGCTTTACCAAGAAACCCTCGTTGCTCCCGTATTCGCTTAAGCCTTCGGTGAAAGGGGCCTGATGTAAGTGCACGGCAGCGCCCCGGCCGTGATTCCGAGGCCAAAATGCGGAAACGAAACTTTTCTTTAACTTTAAAAACTGGCGCTACCGCGTACTAAAAACCCGGATCGGGCCATTAACCTAACGCTAGCAAACTAGAAGATGGGTAGAAAGCTATACCGAGCGATCCGTGTCCTTCGGTCTTCGGCCTCCACTCTGATCTCCTCGCGGAATCTCCAGTCTTCATCTCCTCGTCGGAACGGGCACCACATCGCCGGGTTCTTTTACGGGCTCCCACCTCTGGACCGAGGCAACTCGGGCACGAAGTTGGCGAGTCGACGTGTCCAAGAATACTGTAGGCTAGTGTAGAGTCACTTGTCTCAAGCGGGTATGAAGTTGCCATTTGATGTTGAGGAGGAGAAGAAGATGTGAAAATGAACTCTGGAATTTTTGAAGCAAGCATATGAGTGTGAATCATTTTCCACCAAAAATGAAATTTTTCCCCCACCCTCACAAGAATGTGGCCGGCCTCTAACTAAGAATGAGGAGAGAGAGAAAATGGCATCTACAAATGTGTAAAGATAATGAGGAAATAATGTCACCTCCAAATCCTTTCATTTCCTATCACATTAATGCAAGCCATGATCACTAGAAAAAGTAAAGATGCTATTATCATCATAATCCCTCATTTACAAATAAACCCTCCACAATTTGCTAATTTGCGAATATGCAAATTAGCCCCTCCATCAATTATCAGCCAATGAAAGGAAGAAAGGAAAACTGGTTGAAACGGAATTCAAACTGGTAACTTCAAAAAACTGATCCCGTAATAAATTACAGGAAAACCCCGCGACTGTATATACATACCCGCATTTGTATTCCCACTGAATACAAATGCAATGAGACAAAATCTACACTGTACAATACTAGGATCCGGCTTAAACCAAAGCCCGCTAGTATTATCCGTCCGATCATGATCCATGCAATACCGCACGGATAAGATCGAACCCTGCCATATCTCCATACGGCCTCTACAGCGTTTCGTCCGAAACTTGAGAAACTGTCTGTGGGGGACTCTAAAGACTCGTCAATACTTTGGCTGTGGATTTAACCACTAGCACATCAGAGGTATTAGCCATACGTAACAGGCTACTAGCTATTGACCAAAAGGGACGTCTGTGAGCGAACTCATCCTGACACCCTACTGAGCCTGTCAGTGACAATATCCGTACAGTCCGGTCCGTTCGTCTATGAGCATCGCATGTCGGGCCTAGGGGGTTGGTAAAAGTCAGACCCCCAAAAGCGGTACAAGTCGTGTCGGAGTGTAGCCTAGAACACCCTGAGATACTACTGAAATACCTACCAGTAAATTTCATGCCTTGGCCAAGGACTTTCGTGTACTGGCTCTCCTAGACACAGCACGACCTCACCCCCAATACCGGGAGAGACGAACCCCTGCAGATCCGCTCACTGCCTCCATGTAGCTCGGGACTGTACCCAACTAAAACCTGTTTGCACGACTCCTTTGAGCCGTGGTAGGGTAGTAATCAAAGCACAGTGGGAACTCACACGAGAAAAATGACGATCTCAAGTCGATGAACTAACTTGTACACATGTCACCAGGGAACTGCTATCTGACGCTAGGTATAATACCAACTAGTATGTTCCCGGCGAGTCCTGTCCGGTGTACTCATAACCCAATGAGCACCTGTATACATCTTAGGTGAACCAACTAACACCAGTGGCTTGTGAGACCGGCCACCGCCCCTCGTTGGGATCTCGACTGTATACACTAGTCTACTCTGGAGTATCGATGCCCTGTCTCGAAACTCCCACGACTAGGGACCTTTTAAGGATATGCTTATAGACCCCAGCTCCCACGTATATGATCGCCCTCATACTGCTGGCAGTCAAGCAAGAATCCTAGGGGCTCTATCAACGTGCAATAGTGATCAGTAATGTCACCTAAAGCAGTACACGATGATAAAGATAAACCAGATAGCATATTATCATCTTGAGTAAGACTGTCCTACCGGCATAGGTCCTCCCTCAATCATTGCAATCACGTGCCTGTGATCCAATAATTGACTCTGAGGGCACTATATCCAACACCTGAGGCTCTAAGCCGAGGACGGCATCCAGAGAAAGAACGGACTTCTTCTTCCTCTTTTGCACGCGGGCCCCGGTCGCCGCCAAAATCATCTTACGCTTCGCAGGCACCTTGGGATGGTGGGTCCCGATGTCCGAGCCCACGCCAGACTCGAGCGAAACTACGTTCACCGTCTCCACTGGAGCATGGGGCGCTGGGGGCGCGTCCACGGTATCACGAGGCGGCAATCCGCACGGAGGGCTCAGCACGCGCGGTGGCCTAGCTCCAGCATCTTTCAGCGGAGGAACGACCGGGGTCCTTGACTTCAGGGGAGCCTTGCGGTCGCTGCCGGGAGGCGCGTCCTTGTGGTCAATCAACATGCGCTTTTCTTCACAGATGACTGCACCCATGGCGTGCCCATACCAAGCCACGTACACGTTGAGTATCCATGGGACGCAGCTCGACTCACTGAGAAAGAAGTAGGAGCCCGTGTTCAGCCGCATAAAGTGGTGTAACGCATTCTGTATCCCTCCCTGGTGGCTGCGGGCTCTTCCAAAAACGCTTCCAGTGGGACCCCCTAGTTATAGATTGATTGTTGGGTGAACCAATGGGGGTTGTACCTCATGAAGAGCGCCATGTCGTTTTTCCTGAACACCAGGAAGCCCGGCCGAATGGAGTATAGGTGAAGAATTTCCCGGGCTTTCAATACGGAAGCCCCGTCCTTAAAACCATCACGCAGCGCCACCACCGCCTTGGAGGTCTCTGAGCCAATAGTCACGACTTTGTCCATGAAAGAAATCCTCACTCCGACCAGATACGAACGAAAGAGCAACCCCCTAGCCTCCCGCGGAGGCGGATTCACGATCGAAGCGCCAATCAGCCGCATGACTCTTGGGAGTCTGCACTTCTCGAAAAACGAGGGAGTCTTATGAATGCCGAATACCCTGAGCACATGCATTTCCATCCACGAAGTGAAGTAGTGCATCGGGAAATTGGCAGGTTGCACCCCAGGTTCATTTGCGTCCACCGCCACGCTGGGTCCATGGTATAGGTGGGCTAACCCGGCAATTCCGATCGACAACTGTATGCCAGCCACCATCCGATGCGCTGGGTAGAAAACGGACGGCCTCATGTAACGCGGGTGCATGGGGAGCGCGAACCAGCACAGCCACAATCCCAGAAACCCTAAAAAGAAGGTCTCCTCATCAATGCCCGGGGCGGCGATTTCTGATAAGGGCATGACGGCGGCATCAGGGAGATAGAAATCCTTTTGATAGTCTTCCAATGCTGGTCGACGATCTAAGCCGAAGCCGAAGGGGTCGTCGAGCTTGGCGAACTTTTCACCCCGCTGCGATAGAATCTCCGGTCGAAGAAAGCGGGCAATGAAATCTGCAAAACTGACTCCCCGGACTCCCGATTCCAAATAAAGACCTTCATATATATTCAGCACCTTCACCAGACTCGGGAACTGGTGCTGAATAGCATTCTCGGGTGTTAGGCCCATCACCAATGGCTTGGTGGCGAAGACATACTCGTCAGGAGGAAGCAGCTCCTCATAATGCTCCCCCCTCACCGGCAAACCCGAGATCTCAGTGAACTCTTCCAAGGAGATGGAGACTTCCCTGTCCGATAGAAGGAAGGTATGGGTGGAGATGTTCCATTATTCTATGAATGCCTTAACCCACCATGTCGGAGGAACAAGATACTCGAACAATGAGACGCAGACGGCAGAGTACAGACCAATCTTCATCAGATGTGTCCTCTTCGCTGATTGGAAGTACCTGGCCCACTGCAAGTATCCGGCCGGTTGTCGAGGGGTCAATCCAATATTATAAGGTTGTCCCCAAGGGCGTGCCACACCTTGGCATATGCGTCGCCCCAGAATATCCACGGCCGGCGGCGGCTGCACGGGAATGGCAGCAATCGAAGTCTGGAGAAGATCCTCCGTATTCCAGTTCACGACCTCCACGGCATACTTCACCGAGGGTTCATCCGCATAGGGGATCGACGAGATGGGCTCTGACGGCGTCGCGCAACCGAAGCTTCGGCGACCCTTGATGATTTCACTGTACCACCTACCCCACAGGTGAAAGTTCTTATACTCAGGGTCATGATCCTTAATGAGAGCGAGCACCTCCCGGTCCACTGGCGCCTTAGGAAATCCTCCCTCTGAGCGAACAAATGGGAAAGACAGATCAGCAGACATGATTGCCTGCAGAGAAAAACGAGATTCAGCCGTCAGTATTATGATTTAATTTTAAAATCCCAACGCTTGATACTTTAAAATTTGTACCACACTGCAATGCAGTGGAAAGGGGACCAAAAGTGGACCCACAAAATCTGGATGACAATGCATCAGTTAACAAGACAGCCCCATCATTGGATGGGACTGTCAATTAATGAGGAGATCCCCAAAAGAATATTCTCATTAAATGAGAAATCCCTTGAGACAAAGAGAAAATCTCCTTTTTCAGAGCAAAGCTCTGTCACAGAGTGACACTTGTCAAACTCTGGTCTCAAAAGAATAAAATTCCTTAAAAGAGCCTAGCTCTGTAATAATGATGGAAAAATCCATCAAAAGAAAAAATTGACTCCTAAAAATTGAAAAAAATTTGGGATCTTGAAGATCCAAGAAAACTCTTAAGAGTTCATCATCTTTGGATCAAAAGATCTTTATTTTTTGTCCATGAGCAAAGCTCTGTTCATGGGTTAAGAAACCCTGAAACAAGATCTCTTTAGATCTATGGATCCTTAAGAGCAAGGCTCTGTATGTGAAACCCCAAAGGGGTTTTCTTTAGATCAGAAGATCTATGAGAGTAAGGCTCTTTTGGTTAAGATTGATTTAAATTAATTTAATTTAAATTAATTTTACCTAAAGTTTTTCTAAAAAAGTTCTGACTTTGGAAATGAGAGCAAGGCTCTGAAGTTCTTGAGAACAAGAGCAAGGCTCTGAAAATCAAATTCTTGAAGATGATGAACATCTGAAATGGACCAAGGGTCCTATTTATAGGCGCTTAAGCGCCCCTTCAACTCCTGAGTTGATATGACGGTTGGGATATTGCCACCGTTGCACTCACGTGTGCGCCACATGAGCACAACGGGGGGGGGGGGTGCATTTGTTTCCCCCAATCAGAGCAAAACTCTGTTTGAATTTCAAAAATTCAAAATTTGAACGCTTCAGATTTTTTGCGCTGCGCGCAGCGCGCCACATGTCAAAAGCTGACACGCCAGCGCTGCGCCCAAGACAGCGCACCCAATCAGAGCAAGACTCTATTTAAAATAAAAATAAAGGAAGCAACGCTTCAGATGATCTGCGCTCTGCGCTGCGCGACACGTGTCAGCGCAGTTGCGCTAGCGCAGTTGCTCTGCGCTGTGCGACACGTGTCAAGCGCATGTGCGCTTGCGCCAACTGTGCCAGCACTAAAACAGAATTAAAATTCCAGAAAGATCTTTCTGATCTTGTTAACACAAGAAGATTATCTTCTGTAAAACAAAAGCCCTTGGATCAAAGATCCAACGATGGGGAAAAATCCCTAAACCACTCAGAAAAAGATCTCTTTAACTGATTTAACAAATCAATTGGCCCTATATAAAGGCCCTTAGACTCCAAGTCTAAAAGACACACAGAGAAAGAGAAACCAGAGAATTCCTCTAAAATTTTGAGAAGAACTCAAAGAGAGAAAAAGTAAACCTTTGAAAAAAAGAAAAGTTTCTTCTAAAAAGATCATTGATCTAAGAACAAGATCAAGATCTTCGATAAATAATAATAATAATAATAATAATAATAATAATAATAATAATAAAAAAGAAGTAATTTACTTCTGCATAAAGGCATTGCCTTTTGATGAACCACTGGTTCTTGAGATTTGAGGTAGAACCTCTCTTAAAAACAAGAAAAATTTGTTCCCTTTGATCTAATTTGATCCAAATATTAAACAGTGCCTTGCACTTTTGAGTTTGCATTGTTGCGCTCCTTGGATTGGCGCAAGACACCAGGGAGCGCCACGTGTCAATCACAGAACAGCTGCGCCTTACGCTTCTAAAAACATAGCACTGCTCTCTTGGTTTGGCGCAAGTCACCAGAGCGCGCCACGTGTCAGCAGCGCACTGGCGCAGCGCACTGCGCTAACAGACATGCGCTCACCAGCGCGTGACACGTGTCACACCCACATGAGTTTGCGCCCTACGCTGGCGCAAAACGCCTGACAAGCCACGTGGCGCACTGTCAGAACAATAAATGCTTTGCATTATTAAAGAAGGGACAGAGCCCAATCAAAAGGCCTAACAGGCCTAATGAAAAAATGCAATGCATTATTAAAAAGGGGCAGAGCCCAAATAAAGGTCTAACAGACCAATTTAGATGCTGTGCATCATTTAAAAAGGGCAGAGCCCAATCAAAAACCTAACAAGCCAAATGTGAATAAATGTTAGATATTTTCTAACTGGACTTAACCCAATATTGGCCATAAGTTCTCAAATTAAATTGAACTGAGCACGACTGCTCTCTCAAATCAATTTACACCCGGTTCAAGGGTACATCTCTGAACTCCTCTGATGTTTGTCGTTGTAATCCTTTAACGTCGTTAGAGAGGTGACGGGTCCCGACAACCACACATCAATACGGACTGTGGGGTCCTTAAACTCACGGACTAATGCGTCCTTAAACTCATGGACTAATGTGTCCTTAAACCGATATCCGTCCCCAAAATGGGAATGTTGGACCACCATGTCCCTAAACTGGCAATACGGACTGTGGGGTCCTTAAACTCATGGACTAATGCGTCCTTAAACCAATAACCTTCCCCAAAATGGGAATGTGGACCACTATGTCCCTAAACTGGCAATGGACTACCATGTCCCTAAACTGGCAGTACGGACTGTGGGGTCCTTAAACTCATGGACTAATGCGTCCTTAAACCAATAACCTTCCCCAAAATGGGAATATGGACCACTATGTTCCTAAACTGGCAATGGACCACTACGTCCCTAAACTGGAACAATCGAGCCCCCAAATGCTCTTTTGTTGGATCTAAACGATCCTGTTAAGTTGATCTTAGTCTCAAATTAGACTAACGTATCCTTAACAAACGTTTAAGTTGATCTTAGCTTCAAATGTGGCTAACGTATCCTTAAACCAAAACACCAAACCCAAATCTAAGAAAATACGGATTTGGACTAATCCACGTCCTACGGGCGACGACATAAATTAGTCTCCATATACAATCCACGGGTAACCACAAACAAAACAAACATTCACGACACGAAGTGAAATTCTGGAGAAAGAGAAAGTTGTTACCGCGACGCGGTATCGTAATTAACTACAGGGGCTTGCACCTGCAGGGAAGAGCGTCCCCACAATCAAAAAACCCCTCAAGCGAGGGGGAATCTGACGAAGTCTGCTACATCGGCCGCATCCGTCTAAACCTCCGATACATGGTGCCATAAATCAACTTGGCATCTTCGGAGAGGTGGACGGATAAAACCAAATAGCATCTGCCCCGAATCTCAGGCAAGACGTCCCTGTCTTGGCCGCCATTCGGAGGGGAACATGCATTCATTTGATGCACTGTACACCACCTGACATGACCTGATACACCACTGCTTGACTTGATACCTGATCCTGTTACTAATGCCGACAATCCTGACTTGTTGTCCTGACGGACGTATCCCGTTGTCTGCATAGACAAACCTGTACCTGCTTGATCCTGTGTTGGCATTAGCTCCAGATTTATCAATACCTGACTTGAACACATAATCTTGGGGGTAATGGGAAATCAATGATGAAACCTGACTTGTAACTCAACAGTTCGACGCTTATACTGATTAGTTTTAGGGGCTAGGCCAGTCCCGGGATGACGTTGCTGACACCATTCGTCTGTATATGTTTCCTGTTTTGTGCTTAGCGGCACGTCTCGGATTCAGCCCCGAGAGTCTGGACCGTGGTCCCGGGCATGCATGGGATACTATTGAGTTACATCGATGATTCATTAAATTGATTTGAAAGACTTGAGAGTAATTAACCCAGTAGCATAGATTACTCACCGCATGCACATACACTTCACTGTTCCATATTCGTGTTACTATTATACACTCATTACTGTTCATACGCATGCCTGCATATCTTGTTACCTCCTGATTATATTTTATTGTTTGATATTATGACGCACCGACGTCTGGGTTTTGCATGGCCCAGATCCTTTGTCTCTTTCGCAGGCTGATCAGGAGTATTTCAGCCGACAGTCCGAGTAGTGAGGATCCTGTTAGTATCTAGTTTAGTTTAGTTTTATTTCCGTTCTTTCATTTCCTGATGTGAGCCCGTATTTTGGGACGTACTTTCGAGGTTGTTACTGTTTATTGGATTTATTGCTTCCGCATATTATTTCTTGACTCGTTTATTCTGGCAAATTGACATCTACTAGATAGTTTATTTTATTTCTACTGTTCTTGATATCTTATAGACAGCCGTAATGTGACTATGGAGGGATGTTTCCTAGCCACAGGTAGCATGGTTGGTTCTGTCACGTGCCGATCTTAGCGCACTCTGGGAGGCGGGGCGTGACAACCTGAAATCGTCATTTGTATAGTGTGTGTTCCTACTGTACTTAAATTACTATCCTACCACGACTCAAAGGAGTCATGCAAACAGGTTTTAGTTGGGTACAGTCCTGAGCCATATGATGGTAGTGATCGATTTTCAGGGATTCTTCCCTCCTGGTATTTGGAGTCGATGTCGCGCTGTGTTCGGTTGGCCGTCACTATAAATCCATGATCACAGTGGAAGAGATTTACTGATAAGAGTTCAGTAGTTTCTCGGTTGGTGATGAGCTTGACTCCGGCTCGACTTATCGGGTTATTAGGGGTTAGACGTTATGCACCCCTTATACCCGGCATGCGATATTCTTAGACGAAGAGACCGGACTGTACAAAGATTGTCACATTCAGGCTCAGTAGAGTACGAACGGGCTTGATTGTCGACCTCTCTTTCGGCAGATATCTGGGTAGTCGTTACGTACAGCTAGTGCCGCTGACGTGCTTGTGGTTTTGGATTTATCCAGTAAATCACTGCCAGCGTATTGTCGAGTCTTTAAAGTCCTACACATAGGGTTTTCCCGGTTCAGACGATATCATGTAGAGGTCGTATATTGATACGTACAGGGGTTCGATTAAATACATGCATTGACTATACGGATTTTAATCGGACGGTTGATAATACTAGTCAGGTTAGGATTAACCGGGATTATTAAATTAAGTATTGATTTAATTATATATATATATATATATATATATATATTATTCTAGTATTATGTTCACTATTTATTTTCTCTCTCTTAACTATTCGTATTTTTATACAGATACGCGTATACGTAGCGATACGCATACTGGGGGATGAATTCCGTATTTATACGGAATACCTTCTAGAAAGATGACACCTCATTTGTGAATATTTATTTATGAATATTCAAGAAAATAAGATGGAGGTGAGGTGGAAAGTGCGGCATGTAGAGAAGATAACCAAAATCCACAGCTTCAAATTCCCTCAGCATGGCATGAAGCTATTAAAAATACAAGCCAAGAGTTTAATGATGTTTTGCTCTATCGGGTTTCACTTATTAATTTTGCAATTATGAAAGAGTTCGATTATAAGATTCTGAAGAATGAACCAAAACGTGCTTCGATCAAGTGCAAGGGATGTCCATGGATGGTACATGCTATTCGCCACAAACATAGCTTAGGGTTTTTCATCAAAAAAATCAGTTTAACACATAACTGTCTCGGAGACGGATTAGGAACGGATGGACACCTTCGAGCTTCAAGAAAATGGATCGCGTCTCATGTGAAGTCTACATTGAAGCAAAAACCTATTTACAAAGCTATTGACCTCATGAATCAAAATTTCAGGGACCAGCTTCGATGTGAAAATACCATATGATAAGGTATGGTGGGGTAAAGAAGTTGAACAAGAGGAATTATATGGTTTATTGAGGCACGGTTATGATCAACTCAGCTGAGCTGGTATAGGGAGAAAACCATAAAAACAAATGTTGGATCAATAATCCATATTGATGATGACCGTTGGGACTCGGTTATTGCTCACGGAATAAAATACCACGCCAAGTGTCATGCTAAGGGACGGGGGCCACCTCTTGAATCCGTGGGGGCCACCTCTTGAATCCGTGGGACCCACTATAGAACAATGAGGAATTTTCGGAATATATTCCGAAAGAGGGCAAATCTGTACTATAAATGGAATGATACCACTCTTCAATAAGGAGACACCTTTTAAGTGAACCGGCATCACAGGAGCTTGAGAACTCCGTAGTTAAGCGTGCTCAGGCTAGGGAAGTCTTGGGATGGGTGACCTCTTGGGTAGTGGCCTCTGGTCGGGTCCGGTTCGTTCCGAAGGACAAAACTGTACAGGTTTGGCTAGAGCGGACAATACTCTCTCTGTATTGGGGATGGGGCATGACAATGATGGTGATTGAAGATTTACTCGTATGTTCGTATGCTTCTATGGTTGTTGAAGAGGATTCGTTAATGCATGTCGTCCTTTACTTTTTTAAGATGGCACCAATTTACTTGATCGCTATAAAGGTACTAGTTATTTCTGAATATATCACATAACATTTTTTTTTGTTGCTAACAATTTATATATCAATTTTTATCATAGGAACTTTGCTAGCTGCTAGTGCTCTAAATGGAAATGGTGAATTGTTTCCTCTTGCACTTTGTGTATGTGGTACCGAGAATTATGATAACTGGGAGAGGGTTTTAAGCTGCTTATGTGATATCCTATATAACAATGAAGATCCATACTCACCAGAAGAAGATCTAGTTGTTATTTTAGATCAAGATAAGAGATTAAAAAGGGCGGTGATAGAATGCTTTCCGTGGGCTCTTCATTCGTTTTGTATCTGCCACTTACTTGCGAACTGCAGAGGTAATCTTTCCACACATGGGTTGTCGGGGAAGACTAAAGACAAAAGTGTTGCATTAATGGACATAGCAGTATATATGTATACTTCGAGAGAGTGGGAGAATGTGACGGATGAATTAAAAGATAAATCTAAAATGGCATACCTTGAAATGCTGAGATGCCTATCGATCTATTGGGCAAATTGTTATTTTCCTGGAAAAAGATAGTATATTAAGCCTGCAATTGATTCATCTTTACACTTATTTTAATACATGTTATTATATGACTTCATATTCAATCTATAGATAATGTAACTAAAATTTATGTTGTTATTTTCTTAGAAATAGTTGGCAAGCTTCGAATTTGGCTGAGTCTTATAATGCATGGATTAAAGAAGCTAGATTTCTGCTTATTCTACAAATGGTCGATCTTATCCGTATCAAAACTATGACAATGATGTATGAAAGACATGAATTAGTGAGCAAGTGGACTACTCATTGCGTTCCAGAAGTGGAGAAGCAAATTGTTACAATGTTGGAAGTATCACGTGGTTTGAGAGTCCAAGCATCAAATCAGGTTAGGTATGAAATATTTGACGACCCATCTGTTGAAGTAAACGTGGAAGAAATGAAATGCTCGTGTCAGGCCTCAGGTTACTTTGTAAGCATGCAATCAGTGTAATCAAATATAAGTAGCAATCCATTTATCCATATATATCTTATTACTTCACAACTAAGTGATATCGTTAGGCATACGACAACCCAATTTTTCCTATTCCAGATTTTAAGAAATCTGAGACTACCAATGAGAGTATGGAATTACGCCCACCAGCTACAACAATTCGTCGTGGAAGACCCAAGACAGAGCGTATTCCATCTGGCTTGCCGGACGCTGGATCAAATAAATGCGGCTGTTGTGATGAAGTTGGCCATAACCGTAGATCTTGTAGAGCTCCAATTAAGAACTGATAGTATTTTCGATTTTCTGTTTTCTGTTATTGGTTTTCAATAAATGTATGAATTTTTGTTTAGTGTTAATATGTTCAATCACTTTCTTTGTTTCCATTCTTGTAACTTGAATCAAAAAAAGAAAAAGTTAAAGAAAAAAAGAAAAACAATTGTTTACCTTCAATAGGTTCAGTAGCTGTATATGGTAGATCGAATGAGCTCCGACCCTATTTTTTTTATATATTTGTTTCCTTACTATATTGTTGCTTGTTTTTGTAACGAACTTGATTTAATCGGTTCTGAAAAAAATTTATAGTCAAAATATTGCCGGTGGTGATACAATCTTATCCAATGCTTGTTTGAATTATATTTTGTTTGAAATTATCAAGACCACCAGACATTCTCATGTGTCAGATAAAGGTACTTAGCCTTTTCTGCAACATATCATGGTCTATAGTTGTTAGTTGAGCTAATGAACAACAACACAAGCAGTTCTCAATTTTCAATAACAAACCAAGAACAATAAATGCATGCTAACTTAGAAGGATGCATGCTAAGCTAAGCTCATCAGGTCACACAAATCAACTGCAAAACAACACATTTTTTAAATGTATCGATGTTAATATAACTTGCTTGATTAACGATGTTATAATGAAATACATATTCCACAAAGTTACATAATGCATCCTTACAAAGTGTAATACATCTCTCTCCTGAAAAGGCATTCCCAATACTTAACCATCACACAAACTACGCTAACAATATACAAAATGTGCCATATATTGGCATATATGACCCTAATCAACAAGTCCTTGAAACCCACAAAAATGGGGGAGATGACAAAGCTAAAGCTATCAAAATAATTCAAACTACAACACGCTCATCAATATGTCACACCCTTCTCATTTTGTCGCTACATGGTGATCATCCAAATCGGTCACCGTTGAAGTAATTGCAATCACTCTCTCCATTAACTTGTTATCATCAATGACCATTATTATTTTGAGAATAATGGAGGAAATATGCCATGGTACGGCGTCGAAAAAGTAAGTCCTCCATCGTGTTTTCTGACGATCGGAATCCATCATCTTCATCGTTATCATCTAAGATGTGGGTACGCCAAATTTCATGTGATTCTACAACTTTTTCACCGTTGAAAATTAACGGTTTACCGACAATAGAACATTTTACATTGCTAAATCAACGGTCAATTGTAAACATATTACCGCTTGACAACTTAAAAATTCCTATATAGATAATTTGATACATATCAAAATGAAAACTTACGAAACTTAATCAAACTTATGATGTAACATTGTACATCTTTGAAGAATCTTGTGCAAAATATAGTGCGATGGAGTGGAGGCTGAGTAGTAGCGATCTCAAAATTCTCTTACAAAAGCAATGATCCACGTTAAGGTTAGGAAAAATAAGGTAACCACAAAATGAAGCCAACATGGAGAAATTTATTGAGCAAATCACATAATTATTGAGTCTGAAGATTTAGAAATTCGGGGATGAGATGAGGAATTAAAAGAAAAGCGCAGAGATTGGAAGAAGAGACGAAGTTGTAGATTTAGAAAAGAAGATGATAAATTGAAAGGGAAAATGAGAAAATAAGGATTGAAATCAGAGAAGACGAGATAATGGCAGCGAAGATCGATAATTTTTTAGAGAATCGGCCGAAATTGAAGAGGAGCGAGGAAGATGAAATGAGAACGAGAAGGAGGGAGCGGTGAAGAGAGATAATAAATCTGCGTGTATCTCTTAAAGGGTAACCTTGGAATTAAAAAAAAAATACAACCAATGTATTCTAGATATTATTTATTTTGGGTCTACAAACTCCGTGTTTTATAAATATTGGTTTTTTCCACAATTTTAGAAACTTGTGTGTTTTAAAATAAGCCGGTATTTAAAAGTGGGCCTGGAGATAAATTTCCTTTTTTAAAAAGAGGTTTTGCATAAAACCCCTTTAAATCATATTATTTACAAAAATAACTAACTAAAATTTACATATGTATCCTATAAAAACACATATTTATCTATACACTAATATGCCAACCTCAACATCTATTTGCTTCAAAACATCAAAAGAATTATGAAACATGAAAACTTACCGAAATTATTTCACGGAATTCTTCGGGTATTATATGTATCGCACGAGCAAATTGTTAGTTCAAAATAGAGGGGAAATAACCCTTTCAAAATTTCGAAACGGTTCAATCCTCATCACACCTTTCCTCTGCTATGTCTCTTTGCCGAGTATTCAAAGAAGCGTGGCAGAATAAAAAGACACAAAAAAATGCCGAATGGTCTTATTTCAACAGCATTCAGAAAATATTATAATTTTTATTTATTTCGACGCTCCTATCGCATCGAAATAGAACTTATTTTGATGGGACTGGAACATCAAAATATGTTTAATTTACAGAAAAAATTAAATCAAACCAGAAAAGCTAAAATCCAATTACTCCCAATCTATTCCATTCAAATATCGATTCTATTCCATTCAAATATCGATTCTAATCCAAAATCCATTACATTCAAATATAAATTATCCAAATACCATTACAATAGATATTATGCGTTCCATTACAATCCAAATATCATAAATTTACAAAAGCGCGAAATGCAATCATAAAGGAGGATGAACACGGGGAGGGAGAGTCAATTACGAAGGAAGCATCGGGGTAATGCCCCTGCGATTAAAAATTTAAAATACATGATTTAGTATGGATATTTTATAGTAATTAAGAAAATGTGTGTGTGCACGCTTGTTTGTGTGTGTGGTTGTATGCTTGTGTGTGTCTATATGTGATTTGTGCATGTGTGTGTATGTGAGATGCTACTGTGTATGCGCACGCACGTGTTTATGTATGCTTGTGTGTATGTGTATGTATAGTTGTGTGTGTATGTGACGTGTGTATGTGTGTGTGTGTGTGTGTATGTATGTGATATGCTTGTGTGCACACGCGCACATGTATGCTTGTGTGTGTAAGGGTTATCGAATTTACCGGAGGTACTGACATTCCATCTTGGACGTGCATGGGATAAGATGGAGCCTCTGCTGGCGACTCCAGCCAGCAAATAGATCGGCAGTAGGAGCAGAGGTACTGGCATTCCATCTCGAAACTTACTGAAGGTACTGGCATTCCATCTTGGATGTACACGGGAAATTGCCGGAGGTACTGGCATTCCATCTTGGATGTACATGGGATAAGCTGGAGTCTCTGCCAGCGAGTCCAGCTAGCAAATAGATCGGCAGCGGGAGCGGGCGTGGGTGTCGGTCTGTCGCGACGTCTCCGATGTCGAGTCATCTGCCGGCTGAATCCTAGAGTTGGATGCCCGGTCGGCTGGAAAGAAGTATTATACTGATGCGGAGAGATCTTGGAAGACACACACTGTACTCTTCCATGACGATCCAGCTTATATGCCGTGAAAGCCGTATATACGATAAATGTTCTTTGCGCGTCATCAACCGGGTGTCCCTACTCTGCTTCCATCGCTTGGATCAACCAATCTCTCTCAGCCGCTATCTCCATCTATTTGTTGAAGAAATATATTACTGTCATTCTAAAAACTACACAATAATTATTCTGAAAAAATTAAGAAGTACGACATAAGTGGATTCTTACATATATTTCATGTGCCTCAATCGATACAGGCGTGCTATCATCCCGTACAAATTGAGCCCGGTAGATTTCGATCCGATCAAGGGGTTCTCCACTATGACTTTCTTGCTGCATATTGCATTTAGAAAATTCACACATAAATTTCGCGAAAAACACGACACACGAAGTGTGGAGTGGAAAGAGAAAAAGGTCCCATCGAACGTGCCAGAATTTGTTTACTGCCGAAAACTGGACTGAGACACGGAGACGTCTAGCCTGAATTTAGGAGCAGATGCTATATGAACATATTCATCCACCTCTCCGAAGATGCCAAGTTGATTTATGGTACCGTATATCGGAGGTTTGGACAGAAGCGACCGATATAGCTTGACTTACCATATTCCACCTCATTTGTGATGGGTTTTTGATTGTGGGGATGCTCTTCCTTATAGGCATAAGCCCCTGCAGTTAATTACATTGCAATAATAACTTTCACCTGCTCCAGGCAGATCACTTCATGTCGTGTCATGTTTGTTTATTATGGGTTGCTCGTGGATTGTAAACGGAGCCTAATTTATGTCGTCGCCTGTAGGACGTGGATTAGTCCAAATCCGTATATATTAGATTTGGGGTTTTGAATTTAGAACGTAGATCTCATATAAATGAGATTCATAAGTTCATGTGATATATGGGTTTGATTTAAGGATCGTTAGTCGTATATCAGACTAAGATCGATTTAGGAACAGTGAGTATATGGGCTCAACTGATCATCAGATCATATATGAATAGCCCATGAATAGTATACGATAGTCAATATGAAAACAGTCCGCAGGGCAAAACATATTAGTTTAAGGACATTTCGGTCCAATATTAGTTTAGGGACATTTTGGTCCATCTTTCATCTTGGGTGCACGTGTATATTTTACGTGGCGAATTGAATGATGGTAACATGTGATGCGTCCAATATTGAGGTGCGATCCAATTTGAAGGCATTTATATTTCTCTCAAAGATATACATATACATATATGTATAAAGCCGAATCTCAATTTGAGATTCACATCTATATGGGATGCGTATCAATATGAGGTGTGCACATCAATATAGAAGTGCATAAATATGGGGTGTATCAATATGAGGATTAGGACATTCCCCGTCTTGATGAAATTTCATATCTTTCATCAAGTTGGGATGAGAAAGAAGTTGGTTGTTGCGACCTGCCACCTCTCTGAAGACGTTGAGAAATTACAACGCCGTATATCAGAGATGTGGAAAGATGTACCCTTGAACCAGATTCCATATATGAGAGAAGAGAACATGGTGGATCTAAGAATCGTTAGTCTTATATGAGACTAAAATTAACTTAGAAGATATGAGATGAAGATTATTAGTCGTATATGAGACTAAAATCGGCTTGGATATCATCGATGAAAAATCATTAGTCGTATATGAGACTAAGATCAACTTGGATATCATGAGCATATGGGCTATGTTAATTTAAAATCAAAGAAGAAGTTTAAGCTTCACAGACTTAACCAATTTGGGGTTAAGATTGAGTTTCTATACCATCTAGCAATACTAAGCATTCAGTTACGTAGCACTCACATGAAGCGATGAGTCTCTAGTGTCTTTCAAGCGCTCACGTATATGGCACATGAGGCGCTGAATTCTTGCTTATGGGCGCTCATGTGTATGGCACGCGAGGTGCTGTCTTCATGGGCCTTGGACGCTCACGTGTATGGCACACGAGATGTTGAGTCTCTGAGCTTCTGTGCGCTCACGTGGATATCACGTGAGATACTATCATCTACTTCTTTTGAGCGTTCATGTGAATATCATGTGAGATGCTGTCTTCATGGTTTCTTTTGAGCGCTCAAGCGAATATCACGTGAGACGCTGTGTCCTTAGAGATTTAATCTCTGTTTATGTTTTTTAGAGAAGTTAAACTTCTGTTAATGGTATTTTGACCATTAATGATCACCAAGATCACTATTTTAAGGATCTAGGATCGGGTTCTTTAAGAAATAAGTTCTTGTCATGGGGGAACTAAGTTCTTGGAGTATGGACTCCATCTTCTTCATGTTCTTCTTTCATCATTGTTCTTTTCAATCTTGTTCTCTCTTGAATCCTTGATTCTCAGGAACAAAATCTTCCCAATGAGAATTAAATTCTTAACTTGTAGGAGACTTGTCTTATGGATCTCAGATCTAAAAAAAACTATGTTCTTTGAAGGGTTAAACCATATTTTTATATGCATGATAGATAAAAAGAAGACTTATTTCTCCCTTGTTTTTACCTAGGTTTTTGGGAGGAGAAAGATGATCTTTTTTCGAAGAGAATTAAATTCTCTGTTGCAGAAGTTTATGGGGGGCTCCCTTCCTCTGAGATTTAATCTCTTTGTTCCTATTTATAGGTGTCATGCCCCACTTCCCAGTAGACGGAAGCGATAACGTGGTAAGCCCGCGACATATTTATTCAGAGAAGGTCATTCCTTAAATAAATATACTAAGTGTATTGAAACAATAATACACAATGTAAGAATAAATGGAGCCTGTACAAATTTCAACAAATATCTTTATTTACATTCAAACATTAAATATTTACAGATACATGAGTTCAACTAAAAAAAGTAAATACAATAAAAGAAATGCCTGAACAAGTGGCATACATAAACTAAAGAAAAAAATAGCTAGTCTAAAGCCTGAGCCACGATCTGGTCATACTCCTTCTCTGTAGCGTTCACCTCCTCGATATCTGATGAACATTCTAAGAAAACAAAGGTGGGTGGAATGCCCGTCAGCGTACTAGCGTTCGATAAGTCCCAAAGGTAAAAGTGGAAAGTGACAAGTATAGAATAATCATGAAATAATGTATATGACGGGTAAAAGTATATATAATTGAACATGGTATATGTACTATATGTCTCTATATGGCTATTATATTAACGTTAAGTTCTAAATGTGAATGTCAACACAACCGTAGAAGTATTCACGAGTTTAAGAGTGGAGCTTCAGGAGCAAGAAAACATGGGCTCATTTCATGTGTTAGTATCGGGACTCCAAGCTGTGAAGGAGTCGACCCGACTGAGCTTTGAGTAAATAGAAAAAAATAGGTTAATACTGGGCTCCTGAAACTTCGTTGGATTCACACAAGAAACTATCCCAAACACCCTGAGTATAATATATATTATAACTATAAGACATCTTTAGTTAATTTGATTGGTTGATTATAACATGTCTTGATTGAAACCATAAATTGCAAAAGTTGAAGAATGAAGTCGAGTAGAATGCGAGTCATGCCAATTTCAATCCTGGGTCGAGTCAAGTTAGTTGAGTGGATTGAGTTCACGTTAATGTTCAAGCTTGGGTTTGAGTTGGATTAGAGTTCGAGTTTAAATTCAAGTTTGGATTCTAGTTTGTATTCGAGTTATAAATATTTCTTGTGAATGGATTTAACTGTTGAAATTCCTAAGTTCGGAGTAATCGGACAACTACCGCACATAGACGACAGGATTTGTGTCTTTTTGCAAGACGATTGCCATTGATAACTCCATTAATTTGCTGTCTAACCTGATAGGCAAGCACTCACTTTTTTCGATTCCCTAAGGCTCAAGAGAAGAAATGATACCGCTTAAACCTATAGTAATCTAGAGTCTTTAGATATTTATTATTGTCGTTTATATTGTATTTATATTGTTTGTATTTCTCGAGAAGTTTTATGAAAAATATTTTAATGATGTTTAAAAATAAACTTCAAGGGTGATTTATAATATTTAGAGTTTTTATGAACATGTATTTTAATTTCATTGGTATTTTGGTGATAAAACCTAGCTTTTAAAAGTTTATTGTATTTTAATGAAAACTACTACTTTTGTAAACTTGGTGGTGTTTTATTAAAAATTTAATCTTTCATTTAAAAGTATATTTTTTCATAATTTGTTTTTATTGAAAATACGGTTTCATAATCTTATATACTTTTTCAAAGTTTAATTTGATTTAAAAAAGTCGTATTCTTTTAACCCGTATTTTCATTTCCTTTCGAGACCGAATTCTCTGTGAGTTGTTCTGTATCTCACTCTACTGTCCCAAGGATGTGCGATAACCCGCACCATCGGTAGATAGGTTTCCTTAAAAGGGTTGTAGAGGCGCAGTTGCAAAAGATCTAAAAATGTCGATTAAAAACATTTAAATTAAACATACCTATAAAATATCATGCTATGAAATCAATGTGTTAGTGAGTGGGGTAGGTCGTTCCCCATGAATTTCTTAGAGGTATATATGCTAGTTATCGAATAAAGGGTTATATTAAAGTTCATGGTATTTATGTGAAATTGTTCAATTTATTTGGTTATTTCTCATGAAATTCTAATTACATGAAAAAGTAAAAGATATGAATAGTATGTTAAGGTGATATTAGAGATTTAGAGTGAAATTTTAAACATAGTAAAGGTGACAAAGGTTTGTTTAAAAGAAAATGCTACGAGTTAACTCCACTATGTCGATATCGTTTTAGAAATTATTTTGAGATGAAAAGAAAGTGAGAGGAAAGGGGCTTACGGTTTTGAAGTGCTAATAAGGTAGGAAAAGAGGGAGAGGAATCCTTCGGGGATCGTGGTATCGTCGAAAAAAGGCTCCGGTCTTCCACGGAATGAAGTTGATTGCTAACTCCACTTGACTAGCCTTAACTCTTCTTGATCTTAGAGAATTTTGAGAGAATTTTTGTAGATATTTTCAGAATGGGGAGAGATAGGGGATGGGGTGTATTTATAGTGTAGAAGTGAGGGTGTGTGAGTAAAAAAATTTGAATTAAAAAGAATTAAAATAGGATTAATAAGGGAAATGAAGGGTCTCTAGTTTAATTCAGAGAAATCAAACATTACAGAGGAGTAGAGAGGAGTTGAAGAGGTGAACGGGCAAAACACGGAGTGATTTAGAGCCATATCAACCGCCGGTGGCAGCCCAAATAGGAAAACGGGCGGTCGGATAGGGGACATCTGCCTCGAGAATCGTGCCATGTGTTTAACTCGTAATTAAAACCTCATTTATCCTGTTTGATTTTTCTGAAACTTTTTTGTTTCACTGTGTATTGCACAGGAAACTCTTGAGCTTCCGAAAAGTTACAAAGAAAAATATTAAAAATAATTGGGAATGATGGGAATCGAACACACATGCTATATCACAGCAGTACAGAGTCTTAACCAGTGAGCTACAAGTTGCTTTTTGATTTTATTGAACAAAAATAACTTATAACTCCTAATCAGGCTAAAATACACTTTTCTATACATTTGAATAAGTTATATTTATATAGAGATTTTAGAGTTGTTACATTCTACCCTCTTTATAAAAATTTCGTTCTCGAAATTTACACAAAGGACTAAACTTCAAATAGGTGAGGGTATCGTGTACGCATATCGTCTTCTCGCTCCCAAATTGATTCTCCTGGCGAATCCTTCCTCCACATCACTCGGACTAAGTTCACCTTCTTGTTCCGTAGTGTCTTCACTTTTCGATTCAAGATCTCGACTGGTTGCTGCTCGCAAGTCAGATTGGTCTGTACAGTGAGATTTGAGTGATTAAGTATGTGGCCGGGGTCGCTCACATATCGTCGTAGCTGGGATATGTGGAACACATTGTGCACTCTTTCCAATGAGGGTAGTAGTGCCAAACAGTATGCCACTTCTTCAACTCGTTCGAATATGTCGAACGGTCCGATATACCTTGGACTAAGTTTACCCCTCTTGCCAAAACGTATCACTCCTCTGTTCGGAGAGATCTTCAGAAACACATGCTCTCCGGGTTGGAACTCCAGATGTCGACGTTTTGCATCTGCCCAATGCTTCTGTCAGTCCTGGGCTATGTGCATCTTTTCCTTGATCGTGCAAACCACATCTACGGTTGCCACGATCATCTCAGGCTTAAGGAGTTCACGATCTCCAATGTCGTCCCAAATCAACAGGGATTTAAACTATCGTCCGTACAGTGCTGCGAATGGTGCCATCTCAATGCTTGCCTGGTAGCTGTTGTTATAGAAAAACTCCATAAGATGCAGGTGATCTTCCTACGAATCTCTAAAGTTTAGCATACAGGCTCTCAGCATATCTTAAAGGATCTAAATAGTTCGCTCGGGCCGTCCGTCTGTTTGTGGATGATACGTCGTGCTGAAATTCAGACTCGTTCCCAGGCTAGTTTGAAGACTCTGCCAAAATTGGGATTGGAATCTAGTATCTCGATCGGAGACGATGCAGACAGGTACCCCATGTAATCTCACGATCTCCTGCATGAGTTTATGGGTTTCAAGACATGTAGATACATTTTGAAGGTTTAAATCTCATTTTAGATTTCTACTCACCTCCATGTACTTTCTTGCTAACGTCTCGGTTGACTGGCCAACTCTGAATAGAATAAAGTGAGCCGACTTGGTGAGTCGATCCACAATAACCCATATTGCGTCATTACCCTTCGTTCTGCGAGGAAGAGCAGTCACGAAGTCCATGGTAATGTGCTGCCATTTCCATTCTGGGATTGATAACGGCTGAACTAGACCAGCAGTTCTATGATGTTCAGGCTTCACTTGCTGACATACTAAACACTTTGCTACGTTCCTTGCTACCTCACGCTTCATTCCATGCCACAAGTAGTGTTGTCGTAGATCCTTGTATATCTTCATGTCGCCGGGGTGTACCGAATAAGGAGTGCTGTGAGCTTCTTTCATCAACTCTTCTCGAACAGGACCGACTGGCACGCATAAACAGCTCCCATACCGTAAGAATTCATCTTCGTGGATGATGAAGTCAGTTCGAAAACCACTTTCTACTTATTCTCGAATCTTTTGTAGCTTGGAATCATTTACTTGAGCTGCCTTTGTCATGCCCTGCTTCCCAATAGACGGAAACGGTAACGTGGTGAAGCCCGTGACGTATTTATTTCAAGAAGGTCATTTTCCGGAATAAATACGCTAAGCGTAGAAGAAACAATATAAAAATGACAAGAAAATTAACATGAGATTTAAAATTCAACTCGATTCATTTAAAATACATGATTTCAATTGGAAAAAAAATACAAGAAGGGAAATGCCTAAACAGGCGGCATACATAAACTGAGAAAAAGATAACTAATGTAGGCCTGGGTCGCGATCTGTTCGTGCTCTTTCTCGGTAGTGTCTACCTCCTCAGTCTCCACGATATCTGAAGAACATTCCAAGAAAACAAAGAAGGATGGAATGCCTATCAGCGAACATTCGCTCGGTAAGTCCCCAAGAAATGAAGTAAAATATAAAATGTAATGATAAAGAAAAATGTATATCATGAACAATTGATTATGAA
This sequence comes from Agapanthus africanus, assembly GCA_030015575.1. Lineage (NCBI taxonomy): Eukaryota > Viridiplantae > Streptophyta > Magnoliopsida > Asparagales > Amaryllidaceae > Agapanthus > Agapanthus africanus. Next base: position 103,484,318 of record CM057350.1, on the reverse strand, counting down.
GTATGGTATGTTAGTATGTCGTTTAATGTAAATATAGCAAGTTTATTTAGCATGCAGTTCTATATATCATGGTAACTAATATGGCCGTGTAGTGTAGGTATAGTAAACATGAAGTGAATGCAAGTGTCTTAACAGGTCTCTACTTGGGTATACTAATTTAACGTAAATTCAAGGGTGAATTTCAACTAATCTCAAGAGTGTTCTCGAACCCAACAGGCTGTAATCTAGGGGTAAGGAACCAGGGGCCCGAATCAAATGTTAGTAATGGGACCTCAACCTAATGTTGAAGTATTCCAAACTCAACAGGCTGTAATCCAGGAGTAAGGAAACATGGGCCCTCATGATAGCTTGCTTGTGTTAGTAGACATGGATTCATGATCTAGGGGGACTATTGAGATTCCGTTGGATTCACACAAGAACTATCCCAACACCCCGTGTATTCTACGTTATAGTTAAAATTACCGGTCTTGCTCGAATCCATGAATATATCAAGTTTTCAAGATTGAGGTCATATCAATATCAAGTATTCATGTCAAGTATTCATGTATTCATGTCAAGTTGTATCCATGATTTGAGTCAAGTCAGTTTAAATAGCAACCATTGTGTTCTGGTATTCATGTTAGGTTCATGTCTAATTATAACCAGGGTTTGGTTAAGTCAAATTTACATGTTTGAGATTGATGGTTTGAATTCAAGTGTTCATGTTCATATTGAAGTATTCATGTTTGTTATTGGATTCAGGTTTGAATTAGACTCAGGCTGAGTCAGATACTTGTAAACCGATTTAGACCTTGAATTAGATTCGGGAGTCATCGGTAACTGCTGCACATGGACGGTAGGATTTGTGTATTTTTCCAAGACAATTATCATTGATAACTCCGTTAGGTTTTCTACCTTAAAAAGGGAAGCACTCACTTTCTCCGGCTCCCTGGGGCTCAAGATAATTGATCCCGCTTGAACCTATATTTACTAAAGTCCTTAAATATTGTTTTTATATAACTCGAGGAGGTTTTATGAAAAATATTATAATATAGTTAAAAATAATTCTCGAGGGGTTATTTATATTATTAGGGTTTTCATGAGCATGAGTTTTAAGGATTTGAGATATTTTAGAGATAATTGTTTAGCTTGGAAAGTTCATGGTATTTTATTGAAAAAGTTGTCTTTTGGTAACTTGATGTATTTTATTGAAACTTGTTAATCTTTCATTTTTAGAAAAAAAAGTTTATTATATTTTGAAAACAAGGATTTGTAATTTTTTTAATATAATTATTAAAAATTAATTTTTATTTAATTAGAAAAATTCGTTTTTCTTAAGAACCGTATTTAAAACCTTTCGAGACCAAATGCTCCGTGAGGAGGTCTGCATCTCGCTCTACTAGCCTAAGAATATGCGATAGTCTGCACCATCCAATAGCGGGTCCACTAAAGAGGGTTGTAGGGGCAAAGGAATTTAAAACACCGTTTAAAAGAAATCCGGTTTTATAGTAAGTGGTATTTTCTTGTAATAATAGCTTTGTAACAAAAATTCACACAAAAGAGGTATCGTGCTATGGAACCATGTGTGCGTGTGAGGTAGGTCATTACCCTGTGAAGTTTTTTTAAAGGTATTGTTTTAACAAAACAATAAAAGATGATATTTAAAGTTCATGGTATTTTATGAAAAAGTGTTACTATTGTTATTTCAGATGAGAATTTTGATGAAAATTTGATTCTAAATATTAGGATTTAAGGTTACAAGTATATTGTAAAAGCTTGGTTGATCAAAGAATGAAGATAAGAAGTTTCTAGGGTTTAGAAAAAATGATATCGGTATTAACTCCACTTACCGATATGACTTTTGAAATGAAATTTCAATGAAGAGGAAAAGAGATTGAGAGGGACTTACCGTTTGATTATGCTAAGAAGAGGGGGAAGAAGAGTAGGAAAGTCTTGGGGTGTTGCGGAAGCGCCGGAATTAGCTTCGATCTTCGCCGGAAGTTGATTGCTTGCTAACTCCTCTTTACTCCACTTGTACTTAGGAAATTTTTAAGAGTTTTGGCTAGAATTTTCAAAATGGTGAAGGGCTAGAGCATGGGGTAGTATTTATAGTAGAGAATTAGGGTTTTGAAATTGAAAATGTAGATTAAAAAGTATTAAAATGTGGTTTAATTGTGAAATGAAGAGTCTCTGTTTGATTGCAGGGGAGTTAGGGGTAGGTGAAGGGGTGTATGTGCAAAGCTTGGGGAAATTTGGCTCTATATGAACCGTCGGCGCCGGCCTTGATGGGCATTTAGCCGGTCGATTTAAGGAGTTGGTTCTTTGGATTGATGCCATGTGTACTTCTTAATATTTACTCCATTTTCCATATGTTTGATTTTTCTGACTTTTCATTTTTCTGTGTATTGCACTTGCAATCTTTTGGGCTTCCAAAAGTTAAAAGAAGAAAAATTAGAAAAAAAATAATGTGTCTGATGGGGATCGAACACAGGGGCTACGTCACAGTAGTGCAGGGGCTTTACCAATGAGCCATAAGTTGTTTCTTGCTTTTATTTAGCAAAAGTAACTTATAACTCAAACTCAGGCTGCTATACTCTCTTCTGTACAAAGAAAAATTTTGTACAGTGATTTCAGAGTCGTTACAGCCTTGATCTGATTGGCAAGAGTGGGACTGAATTTGTAAGTTCATCAATAATGAAGCGTTACCTGACATAACTATTTCAATCTCCAATCTGTGCAATTCTTGCTGTAGTGTCCACTGAGCGGTGAGATTTATTGCTAAAGGTTGTCGATTAAGTGCATCAGGAACTGTGTTCAACTTACCAGGATAATACTATAGGTTGATGTCGAAGTCCGCCATGAGTTCTAGCCACTTCTTTGCCGCATGTTGAGTTCCTTCTGAGTAAATACATACTTCAGACTTTTATGGTCGGTGTATATATCCACTCGTTCTTCCAAAAGGTAGTGACGCCAAATCTTGAGTGCAAAGACCATGGCTGCCAGTCCCGGATCGTGTGTTGGATAGTTGCGCTCATGGGCTTTAGCTGTTTTGATGCAAAAACCACAACCCTTCCATGTTGGTGTAAAACACATCCTAATTCTTTACCGAACGCATCACAATGTATATCGAATCCGCCAGATCGATCCGGTATTACAAGAATACGTGCAGAGGTTAATCTCGACTTGAGTTCTACAAAAACCTTCTCACATGCTTCTGACCACATGAATACTTCGTCTTTACTTGTGAGCTTGGTCAGGGGTGTTGCGATCTTTGAAAATTCTTTGATGAAGCGTCTGCAATATCCTGCTAAACCCAGAAAACTTCTTATATCTTTGACGGACTTTGGTGTCGGCCATTCGCTGACAGTTGCCACTTTAGCTGGATCCACAAAGATTCCTTCACTTGAAATGATGTGTCTGAGAAATCCGACTTGATCTAGACAAAATTCACACTTGCTGTACTTGGCGTAGAGCTGGTGTTGTCGTAATGTCTCCAGGACAATGCGTAAGTGCTCGGCGTGCTCTTTCCGATTTTTTGAATACACCAGGATATCGTCGATGAAGATAACAACAAACCTGTCTAAATACTCTCGGAAAACTTAGTTCATCAGGTTCATAAAAATGGCTGGTGCATTGGTCACTCCAAATGGCATTACGAGATATTCATAATGGCTATAACGAGTCCTAAATGTCATCTTCAGAATGTTGGACTCCTTGACTTTCACTTGATGATAACCCGAATGAAGATCTAATTTTGAAAAGACACAATATCCACTTAACTGATCGAAAAGATCGTCGATGCGAGGTAGTGGATACTTGTTCTTAATCATTACTTCGTTCAGAGCTCGATAATCCACGCACATCCGGTAGGTACTGTTTATAGCCGAAGACCGGACTGGGATTGATCGACTTGTCTGAATTTGGGGGCAAATGCTATTTGGACATATCCATTTACCCCTCCAAAGATAGCAAGTTGATTTATGGTACCGTATATTGGAGGTTTGGATAAATGTGACTGATGTAGCAGATTTTATCAGACCCCCCTCATTTGTGAGGGATTTTTGATTGTGGGAACGCTTTTCCCTGCAAGCGCAAGCCCCTGCATTTAATTTGTTACCGTATTGCGATAACCACTTTCTCCTGCTCCAGAAGGTCACTTTGTGTCGTGTGTTATTTTGTTTGTTAAGGTTGCTCGTAGATTGTATACGGAGACTAGTTTATGTCGTCGCCCGCAGGGCGCGGATTAATCCAAATCCGTATATTTTAGATTTGGGGATTGAACTTAGGTTGTATGTTCTGTCAGTTCAAAAAATATTTTGTTTTATTTAAGGACCGTTAATCTATTTTTTATAGATTAAGGTCAACTTAAATATATATGTGAGCATTTAGGCTCAGTTTATTTAACTAAGGATACGTTAGTTCTATTTGAGACTAAGATTTAGCAAAATTTTAAGAATCATTTTTTAAGATCCAACAATAGAGCATTTGGGCTCAGCTGCAAGAAAAACTTCAGAGACTTAGCCAATTTGGGCTTGGTATACTCAGTCCTTATTCAAAAGTGCTAAGCACTTATTTGTGGCTCTGACGCTCACGTGTGAAGCACATAAGGCGCTAAGACATCGGCGCTGCCCAATTAGTGCTGACGCTTAGTCATTTTGACTAGGTATATATAGTGCTATGCACTTTGTATGGCGCTCACGTGGAAAGCACGTGAGGCACTGAGCCTTCTGTTTTCGGTACTCACATAGGAAACACGTGAGGCACTATAATAGTGCTAAGCACAAATTTTTCTTTGGCACTCACGTGAGGCGCCAAGTTCTTTTCTTTTTAGAGATTTAATCTCTGCTGATATTTTCTGAAGTTTTAATTTCTGTTAATGGCATTTTGACCATTAATGATCACCAAGATCTCTGTTTTGAAGATCTGAGATCAGTTTTATTGGAGAACTAAGTTCTTCTGTTCTTTTTGTAAGAACTAAGTTCTTTATATAGGGTTAAATCCTCTTTTTAGAGGAATTAAATTTTTAGACAATGTGTCTTCTTTTTTTATCTAGTTCTTTTCCCTAAATTTTGAGTCTGAAGAATATAACCTCCCTGATGAGAATTAAATTCTCAACTTGTGCGGAGATTTGCTTTTCAGATCTCATATTAGAGAAAGAACTAAGTTTTTTTTTGAAGGGTTAAACCCTTATTTTCTTTTATGCCAGGCAAAAGAGATATATTTTTATCTTTGCTTTTCTTTACCTAAGGTTTGGAAGGAGTGAGGATTTTTTTTCTTTGAGAGGAGAATTGAATTCTCAGTTTTGTGGTTTCTGGCTTTTTTTTTGCAGAAGCTTGGGGGGTCGATCTTCTTTCTTTTTTTATGTATCTTTTTTTTAGACTTGAACTCTCCTATCCTTTATATAGGAGAGGTAAATCGTTAATTAGTTTGAAAAAATCTCTCATTTGAGAGATACCAATTGATTTAATTGGCCTCAAAAATTGTTCGGGGGATTTTATCCACCGTTGGATCTTTGATCTAGTGAATTTATGTTTTATAGAATATATATTTTTATTTTTTTAACAAGATTAGAGATATATTTTCCCATATATAAAATTTGATTATGTTATACGGTGATTTTTTAATCACCTTAGGATTTTTAATTTAAGGGCTCTCTGTTTAACAGAGCAAAATCTTTCTTTATTTAGAAACATATATGAAAATATTTTCCCATCTCATTGGATCTTTGATCAACAACTTTCTATTTAACAGAAAATATTTTTCTTATTTAGAAAGATCAGGGAGATATTTTTTCCCTAATAGAATTTAATTCTATCATTTGATGATTTTAATCACCCTTGGATTTTTGATCCAACGGCTTTGTTTAACAGAGTATCTTTCTCTTTTTAGAAAGATCAAGGGAAGTACCTTCCCAAAATAGAATTTAATTCTATCTGAAACTAGTGCTTCTAAAGGTGTGTTCTCACGTGACCCCAGTGTGGGTTTCAGTCTGTTTTCTTTAGCAACATATGAGTGTAGGGTTCCTAGGCACTCTTAAGAGGTCTCACAAGGAATCAACCATGCCAATTTCAAATTTTACGGTGCCGAGAAACCCTAGACTACGGATCGTTAACTAGATGTCTAGGCGAAAGATGCAACTAGTTAACAAATTAACTACAAGAACGGAAATACAACCTTTGTAGATCCGGTTCTCCACCTCCACGGCTCCGTGATGAAGTCCTCTCCGCTGTCCAAATCAAATCCCGGGCTCTAGCGTCGGCTTCATCGGAGAAAGAGCGGGCTAGGTCATCGACGACGTGCCGAAGATGATCTATGTCGAGGCATCACTAGATCAAGCTCCACCTTCATCAAGCCTTGAAAACTTGTGAAGGAAACACACTCTACTACTTGGCAAGAGGTAAAGGATGAAGAAATAGGAAGTGGGTTCACTTTAGAATTGGATTTCTCACTCATTTTCATCAATCACCATTGATGACGTAAAGCTTTCTTCATGAAAGAAGATGAAGAAGAAGAATCTAATATTATGATAGAATAAAAATATTAACTTGAAAAGATAATCCCATTCATTCTTATCATAATAGTTACCATGGTTAAGTGTAGAGAATGAACCAAGGTTAAGTGAATGGTTAGGTTAGGCATGAAACAAAAATGGTGGACTTTTTCAAAGCTTCATGAAGCTTCAATGTAAAACAAAGCAAGCCACCATTTCTTTTCTTTTGCCAAAATGAATGAATAAATGAATAAATAGATAATAAGTGAATAAACAAAACCCTAACCACTCTCACAACCATGGTTTAATCTTTACACAAATCCAAGTTAACATGTATCATCAAACATGACACAATCAAGTGCACAAAAGTATATCACATATACAACTTGTGCAATCCAAGTGAGAAAATCCATTTAAACTGAACCAATACTAGTTAATGCAAAGTAATATATCAAATATATAATCATACATTAAATCATTAAATCAACACTTGATTTAACGATCCGGTCATATCGCATATAACCGACTAGTATCCTGTGTATCGGCTTACCGAATCAACCCTTGATTCGATAACTAGGTTATATCGCATATAACCATTCGATACATTCATCGCGAGAATAGAATACGGTATCACATACACGCATTATTCTCGGTCCTGCACATATCTCATATGCGCTCCTATTTCGTTTCGCTTGAGCCAGGAAACCTCTGTGTAGGACTCTAAAGACTCGTCAATACGCCGGCAGCAGGTGATGATCATATCAAACACCCACAAGCCGCAAGCGGTCTGCTAAACGTAACGGCCACCCGGGTATTGAGCGATCAGAAGATCGACGAGCAAGCCCGCTCACACTCCAGTGAATCCAACCAGTAACACTACCGTACAGTCCGGTCTGATCGTCTGATATGTCGCATATCTCGCCTAGGGGTGGTAAACTTCAGACCCCAATAGCTCGATAAGTCGTGTCGATATGAGGTCTATAACAATTCGAGAAACTACTGGTAACACCTACCAGTAAATCTCAGCAACCCTGGCCAGGGATTTCCTGTTATAGCCAATCGAACACAGTGCAACATCAACCCCCTATACCGGGAGAGACGAATCCCCTCCTATCGCTCATTGCCTCCATGTGACTCGGGACTGTACCCAAAAACCACCGTTTTGCACGCCCTCTTGGACGTGGTAAGATGGAAATCAAAGCACAGTGGGAACCACACAAGACTCTATGACGATCTCGGGTCAACAGACTACTCTGTACCAGTGTCACCAGAGAACTGCCATCTGACGTAAGGTATAATACCATCTGGGAGTTCTCGGCGAGTCCGTCCAGTGTACCCAGTCTCCACTGAGCACCCGTATATCATCTCTGATGTCAAACACTGATGGATATGGGATCATCCATCGCCCATCTATATGGGTCGAGAAGGTATACGCTAGTCTACTCTGGTATATCGATGCCCCATCTCGATACACCCACGACTAGGGACTTTGAAGGATGTACTTATGGACTACCATGTCCCCACTAGTATGATCCGCATCATAGTCCAGGTAGTCAAGTACACATCCTAAAGGCTTTACCAACATGTAACAGAGAGACAATCAGTATACACGTTAAGGTAAAGATCAACCAGATAGCATACTATCATGTCGAGCAAGAAAGTCCTCCCTATATATGTCCCAGCATCCACTACAATATACATCCTATGTATAGTAATGGCCTCTAGGGCATACATATAACTAATAATCTCTCACTTGCACTAGGGCCATCTGATAGCAGTGGTTGCAGTATCTCATACTCAACCATCCCATAAAAGTCTCTCTCTGGGAAAAGGCCTTCGTGAGTGGATCCGCCGTGTTGTCCTCTGAGTTTACTCTCCTAACCTCGATCCCTTAGAGATCAACCATCTCCATGATCAAGTGATACTGCCTTAGAATATGTCTGGATCACTGATGGGACCGGCGTTCCTTGGCATAAGACACAACTCCATTGTCTCACAATGGTTGGAACGTAGTTCATTTCATGAACCAATATACACCCAAACAGCCTCTTTGGTAGCATCTTAAGTAGCGATGTATCCTGCCTTTATCGTCTAGTATGTCATGGTATTTAGCTTGGAACTCTTCCAACATACCGTCCCTTTGCTGAGGGTAAAGACAATGCCTGTGACTGACTTTCAGTCGTCCTTATCACCCTGGAACCCTTCCAGTGATTCTCCCCAGGATCGGTTGATACCATATCACTACAACTAGTGAGAATCCTAACATCCAATTAGATCTATCTCATAGATCCAAAACCCAGGATTTAGGAGGTATCACTTTGATCCTGTATGGAGAATCATTTTGATAAGTGGAGATTGACCGAGTGTAGCATAGGAAACTCCTTCCATATCAAGAGTATGTCATCCACGTACTCTACGAGGATCATCACCATACTCCCTACTACCTTATTGTTTATACAAGGTTCATCTACCATTTTGATGATGTCAAACTCTTTGACTACTTCATCAAAACAGATGTTCCATCTCCGCGATGCCTGCTTTAAACCTATAAAGCATCTTGCACACGTTTCCGCTGCTCCCACTGTTTACGAAGCCCTCTGGTTGTGTACTTATAGACGCACTCTTCTAAAACATCATTTAGAAAAGCTGTTATGACACCCAACCACCAGATATCGTAGTCATGGTATGTAGCCGTGGCAAGTAGGATCTGGATGGACTTAAGCATAGGTACTTGAAAAGGTTTCATCATTATCCACAGCTGGTCAATGATGCAAACTTTTAACAAGTCTAGCTTTGAAAGTCTCAACTTTTTGATGTACACCAAGTAATCTTCTCAAGATATACTTGCTCCTGATGGGGATTTAACCCTTCAGATATAGCAACCAAAGTCCATACTTTGTTGGTGTATAAGGATTCCATCTCAGATCGCTAAGCATCCAGCCATTCTTACAGAGTCACACTCCTGATGTCCAGCTCGAAACTAGTTGGGTCATCATCTCATGATGCAGTCCTCGCTCCCACTGTCATAGAGAAACCGAAGTATCTCTCAGGTGGGTGAGGAACCCTACTAGATCGGCGGAGAGGCTGAGGTTCATTGGAATCTACTGAATCCTTTGGCTCTATCAAATCATCTGCTGTAGTTTGTATAGCTGGAACCTTTCCAGTTCTACATTACAGACCTTGCCTCGAGCTTGTCCGGATTTTGTTTTTAGACATAGGCCGGACAACCCCAAATCTCAACTAGCTTAAGACATGGGCTCTTTCCATATCATATCTCATATGGAGTGGTAGGCAACTGATTTGATTGGAACCCTATTCAATAGGTATGCAACTTCATAAGTGCATAACCCCCAATAGGAAACAGGTAACTCAGTAGTACTCATCATAGAGCACACCTTATCATATAGGGTGTGATTGCTCCGCCCTGATATACCATCGTGCTATGGTGTATACAGAGGAGTAATGCTGAGAGAGAATCTCATTCTCCTTTAGAATAGTCCAGTATTTCCGTGCTCAAGTATTCTCCTCCTTGATCTCATCATAGGACATAATACTTATACCCGTATTCTGGTTCTCTACTTCTCGCTTATATTCTGTGAATATCTCAAAAGGTTCGGACTTGTGTTTCAACAGGAACATAGGTCTGAATCTCGAAAGATCATCAGAGAATGTAATGAAGTATAAAGAACCAGTCCTGGCATGTGTAGACAGGAGACCTTACATACATCATCATGTATCAGTCCCAAGAGTTCACTAACTCTTTCTCTGTTTCTAATAAACAGGGCTATGGTCATCTTATCTTTGTGACATGACTGGCGAGTTTCACAAGATGTAAATTCAAACTGATTTAAATATGCATCTATATGTAACTTTAGCTAGTCGGGTCACATTGATCTGACCTAGTCTACAATACCTCAAGAAGGATTCGTTCATTTCTGAACTCTTCCTCTTGTGTGTGTTCCGTATACTAAGAACTGTAGTTTGATTTAGAACGTCAATGCTTTTAGATAACGTGTCTGAACCGATCAACTTTTGATATAGGAAATGTTCAAAACATTATCCAACAATACAAAATTTTATCATTTCTTTACTAATAAAGAGATAGATATGATTTTGTATATCAGGTTCGGTATCTAATAACATTCGTTCAGAATCAATGTATTAATAATACAGGGTGACAGTGACCAACAGACTTGGCTGCAACACTTGCCCCGTTTTCTGTCTCATGAAACTTATCACCCGTTCTCAGTTCTTTACCTATCTGTAGCCCATGTAACATATTACATATGCGGGATCCTGATCCGGAATCATATACCCAGGACGTAAAGGATACTGAGAAACAGTTCTGTATAATGAACATACCCGAAGATGATGCATCAGCATGCACTCTCTTCGTTTGGGCGGCATAGGAATTCTGGTATTCCCCAATTTCCTGCTCTGTCTTATAACAATTATAAGTTGGAGCGGGACCAACGTTCCCCAGCTCAGTATAACAAGTGGGTTCGGTCAATAATCCGTATTATTATCTTGATTAAGGCGTGATATGGTCGCTACCTGGAGAGAGAGAGAAGAAAACACTCAGCGTGCGCTCTTGCAAGAATAGATTGGTTATTATTTTATCTAATCAGGATGGCTCCCACTGCTTTTTATCAAATCTTCCTTCAAACCCTAAAAGGAAAGACTAGCCGGGATGAATTACACACTACAAGTTCGCCAATCTTTCAGCCAGGCCAGTGTCGGTACTTTGAGGGAGGTCCCCTGTGCTTTCGCACGAACCTAATTAATGTAAACCTCGTTTTCCCAGAGACGTAACCCCGTTGACACCTTTCTAGACACCTACTTGATCGGCTAATTGTAATGTGTAAAACTCTCCCAGGAGTAACTCTTACTCGCAGTGGGTATCGGGATCCAACTATCTCATAGAAGGTATGCAATCTCATTGCAAATTTCAACACTTGAAATTCCCGATAATATTTTGCCCTGAACGATCTATGACCTTGACAAGGTCAACAAACCATAGACCGCAAGTCAAGTTCAACCCGTCATTTCTTGATTGAATCAAACCCACCCGCACGACCCTTGACAAGGTCAACAAGGCCGCATGACTACCCTAACCCAATCTGCATCATATGCATAAGCAGATAAATACTGGTTAGCTACCGCACACTGCGCCTTGACAAGGTCAACAAACGCAGCACGAATACTAAACAGGATTTATCTGAAATGACGGAGGGATACGACAGGTTTTTCTGAAAACCTATTGCGTAATGAACTTGATATCGTTGTAGAATCAAATGATTTTAAAAATGGAGTGCTTTTGAGGCTTTTCTAGTTTTGCTAAAGGAGTCACTCCCGGTGAAGGGATCGTCGGTCCTTTCCTCGTCGAATGAGGTGCGGGATATATCATATATATCACTGTGCAAAGCAAAAACTCTTAAAAGCAATCAAAAGACAAACCGAGTGTGTAGCATCTGCCATTTATTGCTAAAGGAGTCACTCCCGGTGAAGGGATCTGGGTCCTTTCCTCATCGAATAAGGTGCAGGATATATCACATATACCGCTGTGCAAAGCAAGAACTGTAGCTACCTGTTTTATTTTTGAAATTCGATTCTACACCATCTTAGGTTTCTTTTATTTCATTAATCACATTAATGAAGTCCCATCATTTAAGTACCTAAATATCACAGATAAATACGACGTACACTTATGCCATCCGCATTCGCCTCGATGTCCCCTCGTGCACCGTTAGGTTAGGTAACTAACGGCAGAGCGGGGCAGGGCTAGCGCGGGTGTAAAACATAAGTAACGCCTATATAATATATCATATATACTATATACAGTATCTATCACAGAACATCACATGATCACATCACATATATCGCAGCAGAAGAATCATATGAAATATTGGATATACTAGGACGTCCGTGTTTGCAATACGAGCCAGTATAAAACACGGATTCCACGGTCGCGATGAATAGCCAAACCCACACCCCAAGACCCCTACGAGAGCGGCAAGCAACCCAACCAATTCTAGAGTTAGGAGACCCGGACTCGACTCCTCGAGTTGGTCTCCTACTGGACTCCAGAACCCGGTTACTTGTGCCCTCCTCCTTGGGTCTATCCTAGTGCGGAAAAGTAAATAATATACAAAGGGTGACATCTTCCGCAACCTGGAAGTGCCCCAATAAAAGAATATTACATACAAGTTTTTACATGAATGAAAATGAAAAACACTCATCTCACATAAAAACCCCCCGGCTATTCAAACACGACGATCCAATATAACATATCCAGCAACACATAACATCACATGTCATCAACGTAAGTAAATATGCGCATCCCAATTGTCGTTGACATATAGCAACGAAATCGGCGATATCACATATTACACTTACGGTCACAGAAAAGAAAGTGTAAAACTACAACAGTTGGAATCCGCAACCACCTCAGACATCGCATGCCTGACCAAATGAATTCTTAGACATCGCATGCCTAACAATTATAAACCCCGCATTTTAGTCTCATTATTGAAAACTCTTTTCAATATCAAGTCGGGCAATTCAACAAGATTCCCGACATCCTGATCGAATGCTCGTCGCAAACTTTAGTAGGCGGCTGCACCCCCGACGCCGTCGACGAAGTGCACCAAGGCGGAACACCGCCACCGCGAGCACCCAGATAGATGCTTTCGGCGACGGGGTTCTCCTACAGTCACTTGGTCAGGGCTATGGAGTGAGGCTGTCTATTAAGTTTACCCGGCGAGTATCCGCGTACGCTACGTGATTGCGACGGACTTTTGATCACATCAAAATTCCGTGGCAACCGATCAAGTAAGACTAAATTGCTATGTTTATAACATTCATTCAGTTATCTCATAACTTCTTGTGAATTCCAATTATTGTATCCAATTCCGGATAAATAGAAAATGTTAAACTTTCCGATCGAACAGTCAAACACCCAAGTTTTCCCGATACAGATCAACACATGAAATAAGTCTAAAAACATTCAGTTCGTGCCTCAGTACCAACGGTCCAGCCGTAGAAGGGTCAAGCCAACGCCTCACATGTGGCACGCCGTACTCCCCCAAACCCTAAGGTTCAAAGGGCAGTTCAAGACGGTCACATAATCGAGTTAAGGTTTGTTGTCTTCTAGAGGGTCCATCGCGTTACTTGCACTACTTAGAACGTCTTTAAACCACGGAAAAATCCAACACTTGGAAATTTCCCGACAGGGGAAAAATTGGGTATTTATACCCGGTCGAACTTTTTAACATATCCAAAAATTATCCGGAAAGCCACATAGACAAAATCTGATACTCCGATCGAAACACCGAATCCCCAAAACAACCCCAGAAAATTCAACTGTTGAATAAAATTTAAAAATTCCCATAAAATCGAGCATCAGAAAAGAGGAGTTACTGTGCAACAATGACAGTGAGATACGACCGTACGGCCGCGGAACCGCCGCATGAGCCATGCTCATGCCGCGGAACCGCGGTGGTTTAGATGAATTAGGATGTCGTTTTGCACCATAACTCTTAGATCTTCCTGCTGAATTTTTTAAGAATTTTTAATCTGGAAAAAACCCAGTTTTTAAAAAATGTCCAGAGAGCATGGATTGTGTTAGGGTTTCGGTTCGTTCGGGTTTCAAACTTCGTCTAGACTTCGCCTAAGACTCTAGCTAGGCTCTGATATGAGTGTAGGGTTCCTAGGCACTCTCAAGAGGTCTCACAAGGCATCAACCATGCCAATTTCAAATTTTACGGTGCCGAGAAACCCTAGACTACGGATCGTTAACTAGATGTCTAGGCGAAAGATGCAACTAGTTAACAAATTAACTACAAGAATGGAAATACAACCTTTGTAGATCCGGTTCTCCACCTCCACGGCTCCGTGATGAAGTTCTCTCCGCTGTCCAAATCAAATCCCGGGCTCTAGCGTCGGCTTCATCGGAGAAAGAGCGGGCTAGGTCATCGACGACGTGCCGAAGATGATCTACGTCGAGGCATCACTAGATCAAGCTCCACCTTCATCAAGCCTTGAAAACTTGTGAAGGAAACACACTCTACTACTTGGCAAGAGGTAGAGGATGAAGAAATAGGAAGTGGGTTCCCTTTAGAATTGAATTTCTCACTCATTTTCATCAATCACCATTGATGAAGTGAAGCTTTCTTCATGAAAGAAGATGAAGAAGAAGAAGCTAATATTATGATAGAATAAAAAGATTAACTTGAAAAGATAATCTCATTCATTCTTATCATAATAGTTACCATGGTTAAGTGTAGATAATGAACCAAGGTTAAGTGAATGGTTAGGTTAGGCATGAAACAAAAATGGTGGACTTTTTCAAAGCTTCATGAAGCTTCAATGTAAAACAAAGCAAGCCACAATTTCTTTTCTTTTGCCAAAATGAATGAATAAATGAATAAATAGATAATAAGTGAATAAACAAAACCCTAACCACTCTCACAACCATGGTTTAATCTTTACACAAATCCAAGTTAACATGTATCATCAAACATGACACAATCAAGTGCACAAAAGTATATCACATATACAACTTGTGCAATCCAAGTGAGAAAATCCATTTAAACTGAACCAATACTAGTTAATGCAAAGTAATATATCAAATATATAATCATACATTAAATCATTAAATCAACACTTGATTTAACGATCCGGTCATATCGCATATAACCGACTAGTATCCTATGTATCGGCTTACCGAATCAACCCTTGATTCGATAACTAGGTTATATCGCATATAACCATTCGATACATTCATCGCGAGAATAGAATACGGTATCACATACACGCATTATTCTCGGTCCTGCACATATCTCATATGCGCTCCTATTTCGTTTCGCTTGAGCCAGGAAACCTCTGTGTAGGACTCTAAAGACTCGTCAATACGCCGGCAGCAGGTGATGATCATATCAAACACCCACAAGCCGCAAGCGGTCTGCTAAACGTAACGGCCACCCGGGTATTGAGCGATCAGAAGATCGACGAGCAAGCCCGCTCATACTCCAGTGAATCCAACCAGTAACACTACCGTACAGTCCGGTCTGATCGTCTGATATGTCGCATATCTCGCCTAGGGGTGGTAAACGTCAGACCCCAATAGCTCGATAAGTCGTGTCGATATGAGGTTTATAACAATTCGAGAAACTACTGGTAACACTTACCAGTAAATCTCAGCAACCCTGGCCAGGGATTTCCTGTTATAACCAATCGAACACAGCGCAACATCAACCCCCTATACCGGGAGAGACGAATCCCCTCCTATCGCTCATTGCCTCCATGTGACTCGGGACTGTACCCAAAAACCACCGTTTTGCACGCCCTCTTGGACGTGGTAAGATGGAAATCAAAGCACAGTGGGAACCACACAAGACTCTATGACGATCTCGGGTCAACAGACTACTCTGTACCAGTGTCACCAGAGAACTGCCATCTGACGTAAGGTATAATACCATCTGGGAGTTCTCGGCGAGTCCGTCCAGTGTACCCAGTCTCCACTGAGCACCCGTATATCATCTCTGATGTCAAACACCGATGGATATGGGATCATCCATCGCCCATCTGTATGGGTCGAGAAGGTATACGCTAGTCTACTCTAGTATATCGATTCCCCATCTCGATACACCCACGACTAGGGACTTTGAAGGATGTACTTATGGACTACCATGTCCCCACTAGTATGATCCGCATCATAGTCTAGGTAGTCAAGTACACATCCTAAGGGCTTTACCAACATGTAACAGAGAGACAATCAGTATACACGTTAAGATAAAGATCAACCAGATAGCATACTATCATGTCGAGCAAGAAAGTCCTCCCTATATATGTCCCAGTATCCACTACAATATACATCCTATGTATAGTAATGGCCTCTAGGGCATACATATAACTAACAATGAGCGCTCACGTGTTTAACACGTGAGGCTAATTTGGCCTCTCTTGATTGTTTATTCTCAGCGCATATATGTTTTTGCATACATGAGGCCAGTTTGGCCCTTTTGGTTATTTGTTTTCAGCGCTTATATGCTTTTGCATATAAGCGCTCACGTGTTTAACATGTGAGTCCAAGCTGTGGGAATTCTTTTCTTCCTATTTCTTTTCTCTCTTCTTTTTTTATAAAGGAACAAATGCCCCCAAGCGTTGCTTTCACGTGGCTTGCACGTGAGTGCAATGCTGTAAATTTTACCACCGTTGGATCACCTAGGGGAGTGGGAAGTTGAACCGATCCCACCACGTCCTATAAATGTGGCCTTTGGCCTTGAAGTGACTATTGTTTCTTCATCTTCTTCCCTGATTTATCTTTTTTTGAGAATTTAATTCTTGCTTCAGAGCTTAGATCTCTGCCTTCAAAATTCCTTTGAACAGAGTTAAACTCTGCCAAATTTTCTTGGTAAGGACTACGAACAGAACTTAGCTCTTGACATCTTTTGGATATATTTTTTCGTTTTGGATTTTAAATCCACTATCATATTTGATGGAGCTCAGTTCTTTTCTTGAACCGATCTCTTGGAGATTTAAAAAAGAACTCTTCTTTTTTTTTTTACGTAGATCGTGGATCTTGATGTCCATATCAAAATTTGAGTCAATGGACATTCTTTGAGAATCGTTGATTCTTTTCTTAGGGTTTTAACCTATCATTAATCCTGACATTTGAGAATTCCTGGAATTTAATTCCATTATTTAAACCCATATGTTTCCCAACATGGGGGATTTCTGGGATTTAGTCCCATTATCTAAGGGAATTTAATTCCATTTTTTGCAGAGCTAAGCTCTGGTTTGATTCTTAGGAATTTTGGAAATTTTATTCCCTTTACCATTCTTGGATATTTTCCATTTTAGGATTTTAATATCCTTTTCACAGATTTGAATATGTTGTTAGTTTTAAAAGAACCCGCTTTTTGGGAAATATTGGGAGTTTTAACTCTACCATTCATTTAATGAGAATCCTTTTTGATTCTCATAGTGGGCACATGTCTCATATTGATGAGCCACCACTTTGATTTCGTGGGGTCTACTAGTTTTGGAGTTAGTAGTTCCACAAAATAGATTCACATCCTTTTGTTGATGGTTCTTTTGTCCCCCTTTTTTTAGGTGCATTGTCCTCACTTTCTTACTTCCCCTATACTTGTTCAGAAGTAACTTTCCCACAGTCACCGTCAGACGAGGAAGTAATGGCTATGATTAAGAAACATGACAAGGACAAAAAGAGCCTTCTCCTATAGGGCCTCTGGTACGGTTAAATTATAAAGGGGCATCGTAGTTTTACTTGTGAGGTACCAACAGAACCCATTTGCTCGATCCAGTTTATAGAGCGTTCGCGTACTGCTTACGCGGTGGAGGCGGTTGACTGGACTCTTGGGGCCGGCTCGGACTATTGATGACGGGGATACCCAATCAACCTTTGGTGGCTATCGACATTTTGGGATGCCAGATATGCCAAGGCGAAGCTCGACCCTGGAGGCAGGTCACGGCATCCCGTAGGCTACCTTCCTTAGGCTCAGTATATTCTCTCCTCTCAGCGCTCGCGGCTACAGAAAGTTGGATTATACCAGGCGGTGCATGCGTCACTGTTCTACTACCCGCTCCCCACGTATAGTGGGTTAAAGCTTTTATAATGGAATCTTCCCATACATACGTTTCTATTAGGGGATCGGGAAGTTTCTATTTCACTGGAGGAGTTCCGAGAAATTTCTGGACTGCCAATCAGGGAAGAACATTACGAGGAGTTGTTACCCCAAGACGAGTACATTTTCACCATAGTGCCAGCTATGCAAGAAGGCTTAACAACTGATAATACCGTTCAGCACAAGCATCCAAGTTTAATCAAAGCACTGAGCATTTTTGAGAGCCTGTTTGTGGCATAGGAAGGGCAAGGGGTCAGTTTTGAAGATTTCATCGTCCGCTTCCTTCGTTGCGATGTTCTATCCAAGAAGGCTCTGAAATTTGCATAGGTCGAAGATCTTTTCGGATTTGGCCTAGGTAAACTTCCAACCAATGCAAAAGATTTGCCACTATTTTATATTCCAAGTACGCTGACCGTGGCCTTTAACGAGATCGTCGCTCCCGGCATTGACGAGGAAACATTTTTTTTGTAGGTTTCATCAATTTTTGGCATAGCTGGTTTGCGATGCCTATGCATCGACGTTTTATGAGAGCCTCCGTCTTTTACCCTGCACACCGCATAGCCGAGAGAGCACGACTAGCTATTGGCGTTGCAGGGTTATCACACTTATATCATGGATTGAGTACTGCAGCCAACACTTCAAATCCTGGTGTGGACACCGTGAACTTCTCTCTTCATTACTTCACATCTTGGATTGAAATGTACGTGTTAGGTGCGTTCGTTGCACACTGGCGGCCTGATTTCTATGAGTCCTATCTTTCCCGCGAATCATGAGACTGGTTGATAAATCCACTCCTGATCTGACCCAGCTGGGGGCTTTGCGTGTGCTCTCAACCAATATTCAAATGAGGATGGCATGGTTTTCAACGATCGGGTTCTTTCTGTGTCGACGGGGGCCACCCAGCTGTTATTTGACTTGTTAAAGAATGAAGCGCCAGCTCTAATACATAAGGAGATCATGCACCTGTACTCAATCAGGCTAGGGTCCTTGGTGTTTCGATTGAACGATGCCTCTCTCTTCATACGATATAATCCGCACCGTTTTGCCCAACAGTTGGGTTATAACCAAGGTGTACCCCTTGAGGCATTTTTGGTCAAGCCTGCTCCCTCGCTGGAGACTGCCCACGATTCTATTCATCACTTTATGCGTCTGAACACCGGTTTTCTTTCCATGATCCCCGAGTCTGATTACATTCCAAGGCCTGTGGGACCTTTCAAGAGCTGGTATCATCATAGGGTGGTAGTGTACTTGCAGGTGATGGAGTCACCCTCTTTAAAGAGATGTCTTCCAAACCGATGAAGAGAGGGACTGACATGAATGACATATCTTTTGCTCAGGCAATTGAGTCAATTATATAATGTCTTGTACAATACTGGATAGATAATTCTGGTTTTAGATATAGATTTGGGAAGTTTCTCAATCGGGTACTTAGACACCATTCTAAAATTATTTTAGAATGGACGACTCCTAGCGTGGTGGTGTACCCGCAGGTGATGGAGTCACCCACTCTAAAAGGGATGTCTTTTAGACTGATGAAGAGAGGGGCTGGCATGAATGGCATATCATTTGCTTAGGCAATTGAGTCAATCATGCAAAATCTTATACAACACCAAATATTGCTTTTGCACTTGTTGCAACAAGCATATATTAATCCAATTCTCGAGAAACAAAGGAAAGAAGTAAAGAACATAAGAGAATGTTCTTGATATAAGATAACGGCAGCTTCCTCTGGGAAGCGGTTATCAGTTCAGACTTCCAAGGTGGCCTGGATGATAGAAATGCTGTCAGAGTCTTGAGTTTAGCCTCTTCTGAGGATCAGTGTATTGGATAATGTTCCGATAGGGATACTGAGATAATCATGGTGCAGAATGCCGGTTATAACTCAATAGAGGATACAGCCTAAGAAGTTTGTTGGATGGAGTTGTTCATTGATGAACTTGGTCCCATCAGGTATCCAGACAAATTCTTGAGGCGGGGTATTGCTCGGTTTAGGAGATTGTTAATCTCCGCAAAGTTGAGATATAGAGAGATGAAGTTGGAACATTGTAGTGGATCCACTCACTGAGGCTATTTCTCGAACAAATTAGGTTTCACAACATGGTTTGCGAAACTGATTAGTAGAGAAGTTGGGTATTCAGTGGCACACGAGCTGTAGGTACACGATACCGCAATAATTGGCCTTAAGTGCAAGTGGGAGATTGTTGGATATAGTGTCCTCAAGATAATTATTGTGATCGCAAGTAGGCGATTATGATAATTGAGGGAGGACCTATACAGGTATAATGGTCTTACTCGAGATGATAGTGTGTTATCTGGTTTATATTCATCTTTGATGAAGCTCGTAGGATTGTTGCTTAACGACCAGCATTATGATGGCGATCATATATGTGGGAGCTGGGTTGTCCATAAGCACATCCTTAAATGTCCTTAGTCGTGGGAGTATCGAGACTGGGCATCGATATTCCAGAGTAGACTAGTGTATACGCTTCTAGACCCCGATAAGGGGCGGTGGCCGGTCTCACAAGCCATTGGTGTTGTGTCATCTGAGATAGTATACAGGTGCTCACTGAAGGTGAGTATACTGGATGGACTCACCGAGAACTTCTGGATGGTTTTATATCTATTGTCAGGTGGAAGTTCTCAGGTGGCATGAGTACAGGTTAGTCGTTTGACCTGAAGTCATCATTTTTCTTGTGTGAGTTCTCACTATACTTTGATTACTATCCTACCACGGCTCAAAGGAGTCATGCAAACAGGTTTTAGTTGGGTACAGTCCAGAGCTACATGGAGGCAGTGGTCGACTATCAGGGATTCGTCTCTTGTAGTATTAGGAGTCGATGTCGCGCTGTGTTTAGTTGGCTATCACCAGAAATCCATGGCCGTGGTGGAGGAGATTTGCTGATAGTTAATTAATAGTATCTCAGTTGGTGATGAGCTTGACTCAGACACGACTTATCGGGTTAGTAGGGGTCTGACGTTATCCACCCCTAGAATCGATATGCGATACTCTATGACGAAGAGACCGGACTGTATGAAGATTGTCACATTCAGGCTCAGTAGGGTAAGAACGTACTTGATTATCGACCCCCCTTTTGTCAAGTACTTGGGTAGCCGTTACGTATAGCTTGTGCCGCCGACGTGCTTATGGTTAAACCCACTTCCAGCGTATTGTCAAGTCTTTAGAGTCCCACACAGAGGGTTTTCCCGGTTCAGGCGATAGATGTAGAAGCCGTACGTTGGTACGTGCAAGGGGTCCGATTAAATACGTGCACATAATACACGGACTTTAATCGGATGGTTGATAATACTAGCTGGTTTAGGATTAAGCCGAATTATTAAATCAGGTTTTGATTTAATAATCTATTGTTCACCGCCGAAAACAGAGACCGAGACGTTGGGACGTCTAGCCTGAATTTGGAGGAAGATGCTATTTGGACTTCTCCATCCACCTCTCCGAAGATACCAAGTTGATTTATGGAACCATATATCGGAGGTTTGGACAGATGCGACCGTTGTAGCAGAGTATATCAGATCCCCCCTCGTTTGTGAGGGGTTTTTGATTGTGGGGACGCTCTTCCCTACAGTCGCAAGCCCCTGCAGTTAATTACGTTATCGCGTTGCGATAACCACTTTCTCCTGCTCCAGCAGTTCACTTCGTATCGTGTGTATTTTTTTATTTTAGTTGCCCGTGGATTGTATATGGAGACTAGTTTATGTCGTCACCCATAGGGCGCTGATTAGTCCAAATCCGTATATTTTATATTTGGGTTTGGGTCAAGAATTTGCTTGACGGAATCCACGTTGGTAGCTTGGTTTGCTAACGAGAATGAACTTAGGACGCATTTCTCACATTTGTGAGGTCCATCCGTTCATAGGATATTTGAGTTTGATCTAAGAATCGTTAGTTATATTTGAGACCAATATCAACTTAGAAACAAATGAGCATTTGGGCTTAATTATTTTAGTTTAAGGACATCGCGGTCCAACATTCCCATTTTGGGGATGAATGTTAGTTTAAGGACATTTCGGTCCATTATCGCCGTATTTGGGGCGATTGTCTAGTTTAAGGACAACTCAGTCCAACATTCCCGTTTTGGGGACGAATGATAGTTTAAGGACATTTTGGTCCATTATTCCCATTTTGGGGACGAATATTAGTTTAAGGACATTTCGGTCCAACATTCCCATTTTGGGGACGAATGTTAGTTTAAGGACATTTTGGTCCAATATCCATTTTGCGCGCATGTGTATTTGTTATATGGCGGAGTGAATGATAGTGATATGGAATGCACCCAATTTAGGGTGTGATCCGATTTGAGGTGTGCACGTCAATTTGGAAATGCATCAATATAGGATGAAAGGAGTTGTGGTTGTCGGGACCCTCCACTTCTCTGAAGATGCTGAGGAATTACAACGACATATATCAAAGGTGTGGAAAGATATATCCTTGAACCAAATCGCTTATTTGAGATAAAGATCATGATAGATCATCTAAGAATCATTAGCCTTATTTAAGACTAAGATTAACTTAGAAGGTATGGGATGAAGATCGTTAGTCATGTATGGGACTAAGATCCGTTTGGATATCATGAATGTAAGCTTAGCCAATTTGGGCTAAGATTGGGTTTCTGTATCACCCAGCAGTGCTAAGCACTCAGTTGCATATAGCGCTCACGTGTGTTTCACGTGAGGCGCTGAACGTCTAGCGCTCACGTATGTTTCACGTGAGGCGCAGAGCATCTGGCGCTCACGTGTGTTTCACGTGAGGCGCTGCACTAGTGCTATGCGTTAAACTTTTCTGTTTTCTGGTGCTCACGTGTGTTTCACGTGAGGCGCTATGTAACTTGGCCTTGGATGCTCACATGCTTTTCACGTGAGGTGCTGAGTTCTTTGGAGATTTAATCTCTGTTAATGTTCTTAAAGAACTTAAATATCCGTTAATGGTATTTTGACCATTAACGATCACCTAGATAACTATTTTGATGATCTTGGATCGGGTTCTTTAAGAACTAAGTTCTTAATTTGAAGGAACTAAGTTTCTGGAGTATTATGGACTCCATGTTCTTCATGTTCATGCTTTCAAAGAGGTTAAACCTCTGTTAATAGTATTTTGACCATTAACGATCACCAAGATCACTATTTTGAGAATCTTGAATCGGATTTTTAAAGAACTAAGTTCTTGATTTGAAGGAACTAAGTTCCTGGAGTATTATCTGTAAGTGCACGGCGGCGCCCCGGCCGTCAATCCGACGGCCAAATGCGGAAACGGTGATAAACTTTAATTTTGCGGACTTAGCAAACCGGCACCACCGCGCACTAAAACCCCGGATCGTAACCATTAACAAGTCTAAGCTACTAACAAGAAGGGAAGAGATGTACCGAATGATCCGAGTCCTCCGGTCTTCTCCTCGTCGTCCCGATCTCCTGCGGATGCTTCGTCCGTCATCTCCTCGTTGTCGCCTCTTCGCCGGAAGGGCACCACATCGCCTGCATCTTTTACGGGCTCCCACCTCAATACCGAGGCAACTCGGGCGCGAAGCTGGCGAGTCGACGCGTCCAAGATTTGCTGTAGAATGTGTAGGGTTGAAGCTATGTCTCATTTGGGGTTTGTTACCATTGAAGAGGATGGAGGAATCAAGATAAGAAAAATGGTGCTTGCATTTTTCTAGCATGAAATGAGATGAACAAATTTTTCCCTCTTGAAAATGATCCTCTCTTCTTCTTTTCTCTCAACCATGGAAAAACTTCTTCCATCAAGTGTGTATAAAATGGTGGAGGAAAAAATGAATATGAAAGCAAGAGGGAGGTGAGTGTAGGAAAAGAGAGAGAGTGACCATATCCAAAACACCATCATTACAAACTCAAATCAACCTCAAATCACCTCTAATCAAGAAAAAGCAAGTGATGAGAATGGTATCAAAAGATGCTTTCATAATTAAAACATTTGCAAGAAAAACCTCCACAATGTGTTATTTGCAAACTTGCAAATAACACCCTCCAACGAAAAAGTCCGGCCGGGAAAGAACAAAGGAAAACCGGCCGGAACGGAATGCAAACTGGCAACTCCAGAAAACTGGCCCCGTAATAAATTACAGGAAAACCCCAATACTGTGCATACACACCCGCATCTGTATTCCGACCGGATACAAATGCAATGAGACAAAATCTACACTGTACTAAACTAGGACCGGCTTAAACCAAAGCCGGCTAGTAATATCCGTTCGATCCTAATCCGTGCAATACCGCACGTATCGGATCGAACCCTGCCATATATCCATACGGCCACTAGTACAAACCGTCCGATCCTGATCCGTGCAATACCGCACGTATCTGATCGGACCCTGCCATATTTCCATACGGCCTCTACAGCGTTTCGCCCGAAAGCTGAGTAACTGTAAGTGTGGTGGACTCTAAAGACTCGTCAATACAATGGCTGTGGATTTAACCACTAGCACGTCAGAGGTATTAGCCAATACGTGACGGCCCACCAGCTATTGACCAAAAGGGACGTCGATGAGCGAACTCATCCTGACACCCTACTGAGCCTGTCAGTGACAATATCCGTACAGTCCGGTCCGTTCGTCTATGAGCATCGCATGTCGGGCCTAGGGGGTTGGTAAAAGTCAGACCCCCAAAAGCGGTACAAGTCGTGTCGGAGTGTAGCCCAGAACACCCTGAGATACTACCGGAATACCTACCAGTAAATCTCCTGCCTTGGCCAAGGACTTCGTGTAATGGCTCTCCTAGACACAGCGCGACCTCACCCCCAATACCGGGAGAGACGAACCCCCGAAGATCCGCTCACTGCCTCCATGTGGCTCGGGACTGTACCCAACTAAAACCTGTTTGCACGACTCTTTTGAGCCGTGGTAGGGTAGTAATCAAAGTACAGTGGAAACTCACACGAGACAAATGATGATCCCCAGGTCGATGAACTAACCTGTACACATGTCACCTGGGAACTGCTATCTGACGTCAGGTATAAGACCAACTAGCATGTTCCCGGCGAGTCCTGTCCGGTGTACTCATAACCCAATGAGCACCTGTATACATCTTAGGTGAACCAACTGACACTAGTGGCCTGTGAGACCGGCCACCGCCCCTCGTCGGGGTCTCGACTGTATACACTAGTCTACTCTGGAGTATCGATGCCCTGTCTCGAAACTCCCATGACTAGGGACGTTTTAAGGATGTGCTTATAGACTCCAGCTCTCACTTATATGATCGCCCTCATACTGCCGGCAGTCAAGCGAGAATCCTAGGGGCTCTATCAACGTGCAATAGCGACCTGTCAGGTCACCTAAAGCAGTACACGATGATAAAGGTAAACCAGATAGCATACTATCATCTCGAGTAAGACTGTCGTACCGGGATAGGTCCTCCCTCAATCATTGCAATCACGTGCCTGTGATCCAATAATTGACTCTGAGGGCACTATCTCCAACAATCTCCCACTTGCACTCAAGGCTAATTATTGCGATGTCGCATACTCACAGCCCGTGTGATACCGAACACCCAACTCCTCTACTAGTCAGTCTCACAAAACTCGTTTGCGAAACTATTGCGTTCGGGGAATAGCCTCAGCGAGTGGATCCGCTCTGAAGTTTCATTCTATGTCTCTCTATATCTCAAGTTCGCGGAGAAAGCCATCTCCCGAAATGAGCAATACCTGTCTTAGAGTGTCTGGATGTCTGATGGGACCGAGCTCATAAATGAACTCCAAATCCAAACTTCTTAGACTGTATCGTCAACTGAACTTAATCAGTATCCTGCGCCATGCCTCCCTCAGTATCTGCTTGGATCACCTGTCCAGAATACTGCCCCTCGTCAGAGGGAAAACTATAACTCTGACAACCTCCTTGTCGTCCAGGTCACCTTGGAAGTCTGGAATGATAACTGCCTCCCGAATGAGGCTGTCGTTATCATATCCTTAGAACATCCACTTATGTTCTAAAACTGCTTCCGACTGTTCCTCCAGGATTGGATCAATATCAACTTATTGCATCTAGTGCAAGAACAACATCTGGTGTGGTACTTGACATCTCATGATTGACTCAATTGCCTAAGCAAGTGATTTGCCAATCATGCACATCCCTTTCTACTTTAGTCTATAAGACACCTTTAGAGAGGGTGACTCCATCACCTGCAGGTACACTACCTTGCCAGGAGTCGTCCATTCTAAATACTCTTAGAATGCTGTCAAAGTACCCTGATTGGAAAACCACCCAAATCTAGATCTAAAACCATAGATCTAGTAACCAGTATGTCTGATATAATGTCCAAGTCCCATGTGGAGAAACCACTGTGTGACGACCAAAGTATAACCGATCGTAGTATAGGAATATCACTTCCTACTTTGTGTATGTCATCCAAAACCCGGATATCACACCCTACTACCTTCTTAACAGATCCATCCCCTATTCTGATGACGTCAAACCTATGACTGTCACATCAGAAATAGATGATCTATCTTCGCTATATCTGCTTTAGTCTATAAATAGACATAAACCTGATATCCACCAATGCTTCCGCTGCTCCTACTGACTACGACAACCCTCTGGCAGAGTCATATAGATGTGCACTTCTAAAGCTAGTTCAGAACGACGCTATACTCATCCTCCTGCCGGGTCTCGCAGTCTGGAACAACAACAATGGCAAGTGTGGGTAAATAAGAACTTCCCTGTCACCGTCCTTGAGGCTACCGGAGTACCTCTCGGGTGCCTGAAGTTACCCACCTTATCTGCGGAGTGGTCAATGGAATGTCAAATCAGATTGAATCTTTAGGTTCCTTATCAAATCTTCAGTAATCGTTTGCGGTTCTGGAATCACTTCCAGTTCTACCATACTCCCACTTCTGTTTTTGAAAAATAACCATTTCTTTTAAAATGTGGCGAGTTAAGAACAATATCACTATTGATCTTCCAGATGGTAGAAAATCAACCCTCGTCATAGCCTGGGTTAACCCACAAACAGCCATTACAGAAACGTGCCTTGAGCTGTCCAGAGTCTGGTTTTAATCATAAGCCGGACAACTCCCCGTACCTTAACAACGTTAAGATATGAACTGTTCTATATCCAATATAGAACCAGAGGCACTGATTTAATTGAACCAGATTCAAATCATGCAACTGTCCCCAGTGCATGTCAACTAAATGGAGAGAGGCCTATCAGCGTTACACAACTTAGGAACATTTCCAATTATGAGTAACCTGAAAGAGAAGCAATTTCTCTTTATCATTACTATCAACTGAATACCATACACAAGTATCTACATCTTCGATCACTTTGAAGAATCCCGATACTTGCTACACCTGGTTCTCTACTCTATTCAAATACCTATAACTCCTCAAAACTTAGACCCTGTGTTTCTACGAAACACATGTCTAAGAACTAGAGAAGTTAAAAGTAAACAGAATATAGTATGAGGACCAACCCCTCTGTCCTAATGGACACTGGACAACATACAATACTCTGTATAAGTCCGCTGAGTCTAACAACTCTTTCATTGTGTATCGTAGGTTGAAAACTGTACTTATGGTTAAGAAGAATTACACCGCTGTTTAATGCTCCTTACCTAACCATCCACTGATATAGGTAAATGTCATCGACATAATATCAAAAGGTATATCTCACTCTATGAAAATAGACGTACAGATATGTCAATTTGAAATTGGTGCACAACAGCGGATATTCAAAACCAAATATTTGCCGACCGGCAAACATCCCAGGTGATCTCCTCAAATATCACCGATTACAACGAATCCCGATATAATGAGGATGATCACCCAATTCCCAATAACTTACTCCCACTTATCATCTGTAAAACCATACAGATGTGAGAATCATACCTGGTAAATACATACCCTGGAGTAAGTATCTAATCGGGAAATCAGTTTTCTTTTAACAGTACACAGTTGAACTGAAACATTGAAATGTTTCGATGGGGTATCCTGGTATTCCTAGTAATGCCTCTACCATTATCCAGATTCACAACTATAACCGCATAATTCTTTGCCACCTCTCCAAATCCCTTTATATGTCTTTAGTCGTTACCTTCTGCACACCCCTTAGGCCAAATGGTTTTCTTCCTTCCCTACCGTTCGGCACCAGCCTATGGTTTGGAAGAAGACTATCCAATAAGCATAATGGGTGTACTGCCCTAATCCTAGGAGCACTCGCTATGCGAGAGAAGGTGAAGATAAAAGACAACTGAATAAACCTTATTCCTATTTCTCCTGGACCAGAATCCATCCCCGAACTGGAACAAGTTCCTTTCGAGTTCGTATATAACCATACGATGGAGTATCCAAATAAACTGTGGATCTTCGTAGTGATACGGAGTGTCCTGGAGAAATACAAAGGTGATTTAGGATTGGCGAAGAAATACTTGGTTTGGTTGTGAATATCAGTTGCATTTTACTTTGCCCTCTTACTAATCCCTTGCTTTGTCTTAATCTTAATACCTTCTGCACACCGTTTAGGCTAATTGGTTTTCTTCATTCCCTACCGGTCGGCACCAGCCTGAAGTTTGGAAGAAGACTATCCAATTTGCGTAATAGGTGTACTATCTCCTAAACTAAGGAGTACTCGCAACCTGAGAGAAGGTAAAAAGGAAAAGACAACTGAATAAACCTTATCCGTTTTCTCCAGAACCGGAAACCATCCTCGAATTCCTTCGAGTTCGTATCTAACCATACAATGGTTTTGTCCAATGGAAGTGGACATTCGCAGTAATACGGGGTGTCCTGGAGAAAAGGGTAAAAGTAGGAGTGGCAATGAGGTCTGCAACTCTGACAATCCAAAAGCTAGTGTTAAGAAGGTTCGGTTAACTTGGTCATTGAGTCATAGTCTTAGGGTTGGGTCAATGGTCGCTGCCAAGAGAGAGAGAAAAGAAACACTCAGCGTGCACTCTAACCAAGATCAGAATGGTTACCAATTTATCTAATCTGGAAACCTCCCACTGTACCTCAAATTCTCCTTCAAACCTGAAAGAAGAATTAGTCGGGGTCACCCGAGGAGTAAACCAACTCATCAGTGGGAATCGGGATTCAACTATCATCGCATGATAACGTGACGGAATCCGCTCACGCTATAACACTCCAGAAGGTATGCGCATATCTGGCAAGTTTCAGTTCTTTTGAAACTCCCGATGTGGATTTCTGCCCCATGCTCTTATGACCTTGACGAAGGTCAACAAATCATAAGTCACATGTCAAGTTCCACCCGTCATTGTCCAGGTTAATTTGAACCCACCCGTACAAGCCCTTGACGAAGGTCAACAAGGCTATACGACTGTCCCAAACCAACACATCTATCTATGCTGCAGAAAGGCAACAAGCAGCTACCATACACTATGCCTTGACGAAGGTCAACAAACATAGCATGAATACTACGTGCTACCCGTCTGAAACGACGGAGGGCTACGAATGGTTTCTGGCGAAAACCTTTAACGTAATGAACTTGATATCGTTGAAGGAACGGATAGCTTTTTAGAAAAATATAGTGACGAAAACCTTTACTAAAGAGGTCACTCCCGGTGAAGGGATCTCGGCTCTTTCCCCGTAGAATGGGGTGCAGGATATTCCAAATGAATACCGCGATGCAAAGCAAAAGTAATCGGCTATAGTGAAGTTAATGCCCTGACGCAAACTTCTGTCCAAGGGGTCACTCCCGGTGAAGGGATCTCGGCCCTTGCCTCGTCGACTGAGGAGCAGGATATTCCAAATGAATACCACGATGCAAAACAAAAGTGAACGTCCTTGTAATAACAGCTTTTTGAAAAGTGTTCCAACAACATCAGAATAGGTTTGTTTAACTTGCATTGATCCGAATCAACGCAGTCCCATCAATTGATCACACCACAAAGAACGAAAATATACTGACGTATGTATATGCCATCCGCATTCGCCACTGGGTCCCGTCATCACCCGTTAGGTTAGCTAACTAACGGCAGAGCGGGGACTGGACCAGCGCGGATGAAAAACATATACACCATCTACTAATATATATACCAATATATAGTATTTCGCTCAAGACGTGAATAAAATGCAACATCACAGAAATGTACAGTATCACAGAACAATACAGATATCTGGGATCCCCGGGTTTCACAGAGCCACTACTGAAACCCGACGTTCCCCTGGTCGTGTGGATAGCCTGTGCAATGAAAACCTAGACCCCTACGGGCGCGGCAAGTCATCCGCCAAAACCTGAAGCGAGGCAGCCCCCTTCAACGCCGTGAATGGACCACCCAGCACTTCACGGAATCCGGTAACTTGGGCACCCCTCCTGGGTCAACCTGTACCCCCTACGAGTGCGGCGAATAGCCCGTCAATCCTGGAGTGAAGCCCCCTCCGTCCCAATGCCATGAGATGCGCGCTAGTTGCCTTCTAGAACCCGGCTATCCGTGCACTCCTCCGTGGGGTAATCCTAGTACAGAAAGTAAAATATACATACACCGGGTACAACGACCGCAACCAGGTCGCGCCCCAAAAGAATAATACAAACAGGCAGTGACGGCAGTCCACATGTCGGACGCTTGCCCCGCAATATCAAATGTACATATAAAACAAAACAGTACTAGCATTGCATCCAGGCTATCCCCCACGACCGATCCGCAACATCACAGCAAAAACACAGAACATCAACGTGAAAATCACGTTCGCAAATCCGTCTAACCGGGCTATAGCAGTTAGACCGGATTTACCGATCGAGTGACATTCACGGTCGCAGATATAATGTAAATACTGTGAAAGATGTGTTTAAAATATCCGATCGATCAAAAATTAACAAGTGGGCCCCCAATCAAAACTGTAGCACTCACAGAAAACCTGGGCCCAAATTTAATATTTCAAAACCCCTAAAAATAGCCCAGAAGCCCACTGGAAAAAAAATGATGCATTGACGACTCCAATGTGCGGCGGAACCGCGGCCCCAGGGGGGGTTTGGCCGCGGTTCCGCGCTCCAATCGTCGACTGAATGTATCGAATTTTTCCAGTAGTCTTATAGTCTCCAGTACATCAATATTTTACAACCTGAAAAATTTTTAGAGACCAAAAAATTTCAACAGAAAACTGATGTGAACTAAATTGTAGATTTTGGAATTTTGGTCGATCGGAAATGCAAAACACATCAAACGAAGCTAGACGAAGTTAATGGCGAGGCTCTGATACCACTGTAAGTGCACGGCGGCGCCCCGGCCGTCAATCCGACGGCCAAATGCGGAAACGGTGATAAACTTTAATTTTGCGGACTTAGCAAACCGGCACCACCGCGCACTAAAACCCCGGATCGTAACCATTAACAAGTCTAAGCTACTAACAAGAAGGGAAGAGATGTACCGAATGATCCGAGTCCTCCGGTCTTCTCCTCGTCGTCCCGATCTCCTGCGGATGCTTCGTCCGTCATCTCCTCGTTGTCGCCTCTTCGCCGGAAGGGCACCACATCGCCTGCATCTTTTACGGGCTCCCACCTCAATACCGAGGCAACTCGGGCGCGAAGCTGGCGAGTCGACGCGTCCAAGATTTGCTGTAGAATGTGTAGGGTTGAAGCTATGTCTCATTTGGGGTTTGTTGCCATTGAAGAGGATGGAGGAATCAAGATAAGAAAAATGGTGCTTGCATTTTTCTAGCATGAAATGAGATGAACAAATTTTTCCCTCTTGAAAATGATCCTCTCTTCTTCTTTTCTCTCAACCATGGAAAAACTTCTTCCATCAAGTGTGTATAAAATGGTGGAGGAAAAAATGAATATGAAAGCAAGAGGGAGGTGAGTGTAGGAAAAGAGAGAGAGTGACCATATCCAAAACACCATCATTACAAACTCAAATCAACCTCAAATCACCTCTAATCAAGAAAAAGCAAGTGATGAGAATGGTATCAAAAGATGCTTTCATAATTAAAACATTTGCAAGAAAAACCTCCACAATGTGTTATTTGCAAACTTGCAAATAACACCCTCCAACGAAAAAGTCCGGCCGGGAAAGAACAAAGGAAAACCGGCCGGAACGGAATGCAAACTGGCAACTCCAGAAAACTGGCCCCGTAATAAATTACAGGAAAACCCCAATACTGTGCATACACACCCGCATCTGTATTCCGACCGGATACAAATGCAATGAGACAAAATCTACACTGTACTAAACTAGGACCGGCTTAAACCAAAGCCGGCTAGTAATATCCGTTCGATCCTAATCCGTGCAATACCGCACGTATCGGATCGAACCCTGCCATATATCCATACGGCCACTAGTACAAACCGTCCGATCCTGATCCGTGCAATACCACACGTATCTGATCGGACCCTGCCATATTTCCATACGGCCTCTACAGCGTTTCGCCCGAAAGCTGAGTAACTGTAAGTGTGGTGGACTCTAAAGACTCGTCAATACAATGGCTGTGGATTTAACCACTAGCACGTCAGAGGTATTAGCCAATACGTGACGGGCCACCAGCTATTGACCAAAAGGGACGTCGATGAGCGAACTCATCCTGACACCCTACTGAGCCTGTCAGTGACAATATCCGTACAGTCCGGTCCGTTCGTCTATGAGCATCGCATGTCGGGCCTAGGGGGTTGGTAAAAGTCAGACCCCCAAAAGCGGTACAAGTCGTGTCGGAGTGTAGCCCAGAACACCCTGAGATACTACCGGAATACCTACCAGTAAATCTCCTGCCTTGGCCAAGGACTTCGTGTAATGGCTCTCCTAGACACAGCGCGACCTCACCCCCAATACCGGGAGAGACGAACCCCCGAAGATCCGCTCACTGCCTCCATGTGGCTCGGGACTGTACCCAACTAAAACCTGTTTGCACGACTCCTTTGAGCCGTGGTAGGGTAGTAATCAAAGTACAGTGGGAACTCACACGAGACAAATGACGATCCCCAGGTCGATGAACTAACCTGTACACATGTCACCTGGGAACTGCTATCTGACGTCAGGTATAAGACCAACTAGCATGTTCCCGGCGAGTCCTGTCCGGTGTACTCATAACCCAATGAGCACCTGTATACATCTTAGGTGAACCAACTGACACCAGTGGCCTGTGAGACCGGCCACCGCCCCTCGTCGGGGTCTCGACTGTATACACTAGTCTACTATGGAGTATCGATGCCCTGTCTCGAAACTCCCACGACTAGGGACCTTTTAAGGATGTGCTTGTAGACTCCAGCTCTCACTTATATGATCGCCCTCATATTGCCGGCAGTCAAGCAAGAATCCTAGGGGCTCTATCAACGTGCAATAGCGACCTGTCAGGTCACCTAACGCAGTACACGATGATAAAGGTAAACCAGATAGCATACTATCATCTCGAGTAAGACTGTCGTACCGGGATAGGTCCTCCCTCAATCATTGCAATCACGTGCCTGTGATCCAATAATTGACTCTGAGGGCACTATCTCCAACATTATGGACCCCATCTTCTTTTGGTTCAATTTTGTTCTTCCTTGAATCTTTGATTCTCAAGAACAAGATTTTCCCGATGAGAATTAAATTCTCAACTTATGAGAGACTTGACTTGTGGATCTCAGATCCAGAAAAAGAACTAAGTTCTTGAGAAGGGTTAAACCCTTAGATATGCTATGATAGGTAAAGAAGATGTTTTGATCTCTGTGGTTTCTTTACCTAGGGTTTGAGAGGATGAAGATTTTCATTTTTATTGAGAATTAAATTCTCTATTGTTTTGAGAGATTTTTGTATTTTTACAGAAGTTTATGGGGTGGTCTCTTCCTTATTTGGAAAGAGGGATCATTGGTCGTTAGGACCCATCACCTCTCCGACGACCCTGAGATTACCGCGCCATGTATCGAAAGTGTGGAGGGATGTACCTTGTGAACCATGTCCCATTCATCAGGGGGAAGAACAGGTTGGAGATTAAACTCCTAACTGCTGGAAAAGGCTTCTTTGCGTTCTCGCACATGCGTCGCACGTGGCGGGCGCACGTGTTGTGCACTTGGCAGACACACATCATGGGGGGCAGCTAAGGCTTAACTTGGAGAACTAAGTTCCTATAGAGAACTAAGCTCCTTTGAGAATTGAATCTTCACACGTGATGTGCACGTGGCGGGCGCACGTGCGTTGTACATGGTATGTACGTGGCTGGCGCACGTGCGTCGCACGTAGCGCACATGACGCTTGCGCATATGCGCATTATGGGGAGGGCAGCTGAGGCCCTAACTTGGAGAACTAAGCTCCTATGGAGAACTAAGCTCCTTTGAGAATTGAATCCCCATTTTTTCTGAGAGGCATCCCCTCTTATTTATAGGGGAGTGGTAGAGAAGGGATATCTCTTTTTCCTGATGCGGGACTAAAAATATATCCTTCATGTGGTAGAACATTACTTAGACTATACGTGCATAGTATATTTGCTCATAACTTTTCATTCTGGAAGAGTTATGAGGCCCATAATATATAAAATCGAAGGATTTTTCGAGAAGCTTTCGATGCCATTAGAATTTACCTGATTCTCATTCGAGATTTTGGCAAAATACAGCCCGGAAAATACCGGTTTGCATTTTCTTAAGCGTATTGTTGCCATTTGATACCTTTGTTTCTTTTGCGCAGAAATTTTTGGCGAGAACAAATGCCCCCCACTACTTTACCCACATAGATATGTACGTGGGTTAAATAGTGTAAAGTTATGCATCTCCATAGAATTGGTGGCTCAGGAGACTGGTTTAGGTCTCGCCTAAGACTTTTTCATCTTCATGAGCCGTAAGTATCTCAAGAAGGTTTTTCTTTCTATGAGTCGTGAGGATCTCATAGGTGCGTATTCTCCCTAGAAATCATGAGAATTCCTAAGTGTCTTTCACCTTTGTGAGTTGTAAAGATCTTACGCAAGTATTTTCTCCTTACGAGTCGAGAAGTGGCTTCTTCACTTTATTGGCGAATGTGGCCCGTGGATAGTGTATAAGAGTCAGTTTGGACATTCTTATACGGTAGCGATGGCTTAAGAAACAGGTTTAGATCTGTCGCCTAAGACTTTTCAACTTTATGAGCCATGAGGGTCTCATAAAGATATTTCTCCCTGCGAGTCGAGAGGATCTCGTAGGTGTATTTTTCTTCTTAGAAGTCATGAGGACTTCTAAGTGCTTTTCTCTTGAGAGTCGTAAGGATCTCATAAGGGAATTTTCCCCTTACGAGTCGAGAATGGGGAGATCGATAGTGATGTTAATCAAAGGATCCAAGCTGGTTGGTTGAAATGGAGGAGTGCAACAGGGATTTTGTGTGATCGTAACTTTCCGTTAAAATTGAAAGGGAAGTTTTATCGGAGCGCTATTCGACCTGCCTTATTATATGGTACAGAATGCTGGGCTCCTAAGAAGCATCATACACAGAAGATGCGCATGCTTCGTTGGATGTGCGGTAACACTAGAAAAGATAAGGTGCGAAATGAGGATATTCGTACAAAAGTTGGTGTCGCACCTGTGGAGGAGAAGATGCGGGAAAACCGGCTAAGATGGTTTGGTTATGTGCGACGCAGACCTATGGAAGCACCGGTTCGACGAATAGATACTCTCGATATGGGCAATGGCAAAAGGGCAAAAGGGAGACCGAAGAAAACATGGATGGAGGTGATACGAAACGATATGGTTGCCAAAGGACTCAATGAAAGTATATTGTTCGATAGGAGTGAGTGGAGGCAGAGGATTCATGTGCTGGACCCGGCGTGATTCTCATGTTGGTTCATGCAGCCTACCCTATATGCTTGGGATAAAAGGCTCAGTTGTTGTTGTTGTTATTGTTGAGTCGAGAGGACTCGTAAGTGGTTTCTCCTCTTCATCGGTATGCGACTTTGGAGAATGTGGCCCGTGGATAGTGTACAAGAGTCAATTTAGACCTACTTGTAGGACTACGGTGCTTAGGAAACAGGTTGATATCCCCATCGCCTAAGGCTTTTCATCTTCATTAGCCGTGAGGGTTTCATAAAGTTGTTTTTCCTTACGAGTCAAGACGAGTTGAGAGGACCTCGCAGGTGTATCCTAACGTGAAATATATATAACCCCTATTCTTTTACGATAGAGGTCCGTTAGGTTTGTGATACTAGGGTTTTAGTCCATGGTACCGTCGCGTTGGCTGATGTATTCCCCGATATGCAGTCTTTAATCCACCGTTCGAGTACCCCTGCGACTGTCGTATCTCTGATCTCTTCGGGGGCCGGACAAGACGTCTTCAAGTAATCTCCTTAGGCCATATTACCGTTGGAAGAGCAAGCGTTAGGAATTTACCATGATACTTTTTACTTGAGGTTAGGCTCAATTTGGAGCCCCGATGAGCCATAACCGCACCCTTCTGGGGTGGGATGATCTCTAATGGCTTTTAGGCTTTATATGAGCCGCCGTCAAGACCCGAAGCTGGGAATATGCCGTCACTTCGTTTTTTTTTGCTTTGATGATGTCGCGCCGATTCTTTACTGAAGTAGGGTAGACATCTGTAAGACCTTTATGCTGCGTGTATTGCAATTGAAGTCCGGAGCTAAGAATATGCCATTGGTCTAATTTCATTTGATAGTTGCGTTCGCATCATGCTGAAATGAGGGGAAATGCCGGGATAGTCTCTAGGTTGTATATGTACCGTCAAGACTTGGAGCTAGGATTTTGCCATGGCTTTATTTTTACTTTAACCCTTGGGTCTTTTGTTGACGTTGCGTCTGCATGCTGCTGGAATGAGAAGAATGTCGGGGTGATCTCTAAGCTTTAGATGTTTCCATTAAGACCTGAAGCTAGGATTTTGCTGTCATTTCACTTTTATTTGATTGTTGTGTCTGCCCTTGCTAGAATGAGGAAGGGGGACACAGGGATACTCTCTAGCTTATATATGTACCATCAAGACTTGGAGCTAGGATTTTGCCATGGCTCTATTTTTGTTTTGACCCTTGGGTCTTTTGTTGACATTGCGTCTGCATCCTGCTAGCATGAGAAGGAACACCTAGATAGTCTCTAAGTTGTATATGAATTGTCAAGACTTGGAGTTAGGATTTTGTCATTACTCTCTTTTATTTGACCCTTAGGTCTTTGTTGACGTTGCATCTGCACCGAGAAGGAACGTCGAGCTGATCTGATATCTAGGCTATAGATGTTGCCATCAAGATCTGGCTCTCCTTTTGACGGAGCCTGGTGGGAAAATACGGTTCCCTTTCTTTCATTTGCGCCCATGGATTATATATAAGAGTCAATATGGACATACTTGCAGGGCAGAAAGTTTTTTTCTTTTTCTGTGATGCTCTATCTTTTCAGCTTTTTATATCGCGAAAGTCGCGATTCCCCAATCATTTCGGCTTTTTACCCGCGGTGCCCAATCATTTCGGCTATATTGAAAATATTTTTACCTGCTGCTTTTTATTGCGAGTTGCCCTACCATTTGGGATTTTTTTTGGAATTGGGGATTTGAAATCCGATACCAATCTTGGCATCTGCATCGCTACCACTGGGATATTGGCAGGAGCGAATCATCATTTGCCGTGAGAGGACTTGAAATTTGATACTTATTTAGGCATCAATATCGCTACAACTGGGATATTGGCAGGAGTGAATCATCATTTGCCTTTGTCGATTTAAACAAAGATGGCTTAGCAAACAGGGTTAGGATCCTGTCGACTAAGGCTTTTTGATTTTATTGGCCGTAAGGGTCTCATAAAGGTATTTCTCTCTATAAGTCTTGAGGATCTCGTAGGTGTGTTTTCTCCTTAGGAATCGTGGGGATTCCTAAGTGTATTTTTTCTGGTAAGTCATAAGGATCTTCTAAGAGTGTTTTCTCCTTATAAGTCGAGAGGACTTACAAGCGTCGTTCACCACATGGGGACTTTTCTAGTCATTGGTGGAACTTTGCGGGGGATATATTTATTTATGCCCGTAGATTGTATACAAGGGTCAATATAGGACCTCCTGTAGGGCAATATTAGGGGAATATGATGGCTTAAGAACATGTTTAGATACTTGTAGTTTAAGGCTTTTGAATCCTTTGAGCCATGAGAGTCTCTTAGGGGGGAAATTCTCCTTACGAGTCGTAAGGATCTCGCAAGTGTAGTTTCTCCTTAGGAATCGTAGGGATTCCTAAGTGTGTTTGTTGGTACTTTACCCGCGCGCACAAACGCGTATGTTTTGAAAATGGAATCGTTTTAAGGAAATAATGCGCACGCGAGCTCGGTCTCATTTTAAAATTTATAAACCGCAAGTGCACGGCGTGTTGTAGCAAGCCGGCAAGTACGGTTCGATCCGTAGGGAATTGTGTATTAGGTCTTGTTGCTTAAGGTTCAACAAATAATGAATGGTTTGGTTTGTCACAAAAAATATAAAACAAAGAAATAGAGAAAACAAGTTAAGGAAGAAATGGCCGTGGCTTTGGCTCGGATGGTCGAATCGTGACGATTCCTTCGACGCTCCCTTGATCATAAGTTGTCCGTCCTTGTGTCGATCCCGAAATGAAGCATGACTTGTCAAAGCGGTTGCAAAGCACAAATCATCAAGTTCTTGGATCTCGACTCAAAATACGAAACGAGTCCGTATTGTTCACTTACCGTTTGTATGTCCAAGCTTGAGGTATCAACACTAAACACAAGGGTTAGCAAGCATACAACAACATCAAAAACACAAATTAGCGAGTGAGAGCAATTGGTTTTAGTGTTAACTTTGCTAAGTGGTTGTGATAGTATAGGGTATATAAAAACCAAGGGTTTGTCAAGTACTTAGTCACAAAATACTGTATCTAAACTTAGCAAATTTAACACCAAATTGATCTTAACTTAAACATTGTAAAATGGGAAAATGGAGTGAATATGGTATATGAAGAGGTTACAAAGTAACCATGGTTTCAAAATACTATAGCACATCAATACATAAAACAATCTTTAAGTTAGAATCACATTAAGAATATTAAATATAAACAAGAGGAGGAGAAAGGCAAAGCCTTTCATCTCATTTCCTCACCATTACCACAACCAAAGAGGATTAGTTACACATAATAATAGCAAAAG
This sequence comes from Agapanthus africanus, assembly GCA_030015575.1. Classification (NCBI taxonomy): domain Eukaryota; kingdom Viridiplantae; phylum Streptophyta; class Magnoliopsida; order Asparagales; family Amaryllidaceae; genus Agapanthus; species Agapanthus africanus. Next base: position 103,445,229 of record CM057350.1, on the reverse strand, counting down.
AAAGCAAGAAACAAAAGAAGCAAGTAACCAAAGTAATAACAATAGCAATATTATTAATACTTGATGAAGTTGAGGTACAAGATATTGGTAACTTGTTCAATCTCCATAATGAAGCTTTCAAAATAAAGCTTCAAGAGGGAAGAAGAAGAAGAAACCAAGTTAAAGCCCGCACAAATCTCAAGCTAAACCAAAAACTAAAACAAAACTATAGAAATGAAATGGTATATACATATGGCCTTTTTCATGCCCCCTTTCACTCTAATCTGTTCTGGTATTTATAGGCCTCATCTCAGAATAAAAAAACAATATAGATGGACTGATGTGATCCAAATAAATGACTAGAAGAAAAATAGGGACAAACGGAACAAGGGGGGCCGGTGGCGCCGGGTATTTAGGGGTCTCGCCGGTTTGATTGTGCTCAATTGGGCTCGTATTTGTGTAGTGATCTCGAGTGCACTCCATGATTTCTCTGATGCAGTTTGATTTGTTTATATAAATCTGGTTTGCATTCAGGGTTTTGGAGGGAAACTTGAAGCTTTATATTGTTGGATATATATGCCCTAGAGGCCAATATTGTATATGTATACATATGGATGCTAGGGATTGTAGGGATCCTAGGCACACTAATGAAGTCTCACAAGTGATCAAACATGGCTAATTCAAATTTTACAAGTGCCTACAAACCCTAATACAGATCGTTAACTAGATAATGAGGCGATGCAATGCAAATAAAAGAATTTATCTAAGAGGAAAGGGGCTACAACCTTTGTAGATCCGGTCCACCACTTCCTAAGCTCCGCGATGATGTCCCTCCGCTTTCCAAATCGGATTCCGGACTCTAGCATCGGCTTCATCGAAGAAATGGGCGGGCTTGGTCGTCGGCTTCGATGCCGAAGATGATCTACGTCGAGGCATCACTAGATCAAGCTCCCACTTCACCAAGTCATGAAAGTTGTGAAGAAAACACCCTATACTACTTGGCAAGAGGTAGAGGATGAAGAAATAGGAAGTGGGTTCACTTTAGAATTGGATTTCTCACTCATTTTGGCAAGTTGCCATTAATGGATGCAAGCTTTTTCCTTTTGTTGAAGAAGAAGAAGATGAAGAAAAAGAATATGATAAGTTGTTAAAATATAAAAATAAAATGATACTTATCATATCTTTAACCTTAGTTAGGTGTAGAGAATTGACTAAGGTTAGTTTGAAGGGTTAGGGTTAAGCATGAAGACAAAATGGTCACTTGGTCAAAGTTTCATGAAGCTTCAACTACAAACAAATCAAGCCACCATTTTCTTTTCTTTTGCCAAAAAGAAAGAAATAAAAAAATCATTAAATAGATAAAAGAATAAGTAAATAAAATGAAACCCTAACCATTCATATAACCATGGTCAATTCTTTACACAAACCCAAGCTTGCATGTATCATCAAACATGATACAATCTTGTGCACAAAAGTATATCTCATATACAACTTGTGCATTTTAAGTGAGTAAATCCATTTAAAGTGAACCAATACTAGTTAATGCAAAGTAATATATCAAATATATAATTATACATTAAATCATTAAATCAACACTTGATTCAATGATCCGGTCATGTCGCATGTAACCGGCTAGTATCCAATGTATCGGCTATCGAATCAATCCTTGATTCGATAACTAGATTATATCGCATACAACCATTCGACACATTCATCGCGAGAATGAAATACGGTATCACATACACGCATTATTCTCGGTCCTGCACATATCTCATATGCGCTCCTATTTCGTTTCGCTTGAGCCAGGAAACCTCTGTGTAGGACTCTAAAGACTCGTCAATACGCCGGCAGCAGATGATGATCATATCAAACACCCACAAGCCGCAAGCGGTCTGCTAAACGTAACGGCCACCCGGGTATTGAGCGATCAGAAGATCGACGAGCAAGCCCGCTCACACTCCTGTGAATCCAACCAGTAACACTTACCATACAGTCCGGTCTGTTCGTCTGATATGTCGCATATCTCGCCTAGGGGTGGTAAACGTCAGACCCCAATAGCTCGATAAGTCATGCCGACGTGAGGTCCATAACTATCGTGAAACTACTGATAACTCTTACCAGTATATCACTGCAACCCTGGCCAGGGATTTCCTGTTATGGTCAGTCGAGCATAGCGCAACATCAACCCCCAATACCGGGAGAGACGAATCCCCTCCTATCGCTCATTGCCTCCATGTGAATCGGGACTGTACCCAAAAACCACCTGTTTGCACGACTCGGTAGAGCCGTGGTAGGGTGGAAATCAAAGCACAGTTGGAGACACACAAGACTCTATGACGATCTCGGGTCAACAGACTAAGCTGTACTAGTATCACCAGAGAACTGCCATCTGACGTGAGGTATAATACCATCTGGGAGTTCTCGGCAAGTCCGTTCAGTGTACCCAGTCTCCACTGAGCACCCGTATACCATCTCTGATGTCAAACACCAATGGATATGGGATCATCCATCGCCCATCGCATGGGTCGAGAAGATATACGCTAGTCTACTCTGGAATATCGATGCCCCGTCTCGATATTCCCTCGACTAGGAACATTGAAGGATGTACTCATGGACTATCCAGGCCCCACTAGTATGATCTGCATCACAGTCCTGGAAGTTGAGTACACATCCTAAGGGCTTTATCAACATGTAACAGAGAGACAGAAAGTATACACGTTAAGATAAAGAGCAACCAGATAGCGTACTATCATGTCGAGCAAGAAAGTCCTACCTATATATGTCTCAGCATCCACTACAATATACATCCAATGTACAGTAATGGCCTCTAGGGCATACATATAACTAACAGGGATATGTATGTACAAGACAATCTTGTTCAGTTTTATAGTATATTATTTGACTTGTCTTTGTCAGGATATGCGTATTTATTTCTATTGTTGTTATATCTAGTTTGCATATATTGATAAAGACTCCATACGGTAGTATACTATTATGGTTTGTCTTTATCTTAACATGGCATATGTCATACTAGTTATTACATATTGCGGTTACATGTTGATAAAGCCCGTATGATCTTACTTGACTACCTGCATTATGATGACGATCATACTTATGGGAGCAGGGTAGTCCATAAGCACATACATAAATGTTCCCTAGTCGCGTGAGTATCGAGACTGGGCATTGACACTCCAGAGTAGACTAGTGTATACATTTCTAGCCTCGTCGGGGGATGGTTGGTCCGCAGTCATTAGTCTGATGCACCTAAGATCGTATACAGGTGCTCACTGGGTGTGAGTACACTGGACGGACTTGCCGAGAAATTCCAGATGGTACTATACCTATCGTCAGATGGAAGTTCTCAGGTGATATGTGTACAGGTTAGTCTTTGGACCTGAGATCGGAATTTGTCTCGTGTGAGTTCCCACTGAGCTTTGATCACTACCTTACCACGGCTCTACTGAGTCATGCAAACAGGTTTTGGTTGGGTACAGTCCTGAGCCACATGGATGCAGTGAGCGATTGTTGGGGATCCGTCTCTCCCGGTATTGGGAGTTGATATCGCACAATGATCGATTGGTCAGGACCATAAGACCTTGGCCAAGGAAGTTGGGATTTACTGATAGGTTGATCGGTAGTTTCTCGGATTGGTCCTGAGCCACATCAGCACGACTTATCAGGTTATTAGGGTCTGACGTTCACCACCCCCTATACCCAGTATGCGATACTCTTTGACGAAGAGACCGGACTGTACGGATATTATTACGGATAGGCTCAGTAGGAGTTCGGTTGAGTTTGCTCGTCGGCCTTCCTTTTCGACAGGTACCTGGGTAGCCGTTACGTACAGCTAGTACCGCTGATGTGCTTGTGGTTAAACCCACTTCCAGCGTAGTGTCGAGTCTTTAGAGTCCCACACAGAGAGTTTCCCTGTGTAGGGTTCCTATGAATGACAACAAGTTTCAGGAGGTATCGTCCATGCCATTTTTAAAAATTTGCCGTTTTAAAGAACCCTAAACTAGAATCGTTAACTAGAGAATCATACAAAACTAAATGTAAACTACTTTACATCTAAGTGAACTAGAAATACAACCTTTGTAGATCGATCTTTCACTTCAATAGCTCCTTATAGTAGTCCCTTCGCTGTGATGAAATGATCTTGCGGACCCTTGAATGGCTCCATGCGAAGAAAACAATGAACTTGCTTGAAGTCTTCGAGGCCGAAGATGATTTACGTCGAGGAGACACTAATCCAAGCTACCCTCTTCACTAATATGGGATTAGTGAAGCAAACACCCTATACTAAAGTGCTAATCTAGTAGAGAATGATGAAGTAGGATTTTTGCTCATTTTGGATTTCTTTTTCTCACTAAAGTTTCTCACTTTTTCAAAACCTAGAGAGCTCTTGAGATTTGAGGAAGAAGAACAAGAGAGATAATGTTGTGAGAGAGAATGGCAACCATGGGTGGGAAAAATATCTAATATTACCCTTGTAGAGACTTAACCATGAGTTTAGATAATGGTTGGGTTAACAAATATCTAGTGTAAGACAAAACTAGTGGACTAAGTCAAATGGTCTCAAAGCTTCATGAAGCTTCATGCCATGTGACAACTTTCCACCTAATAATTGAATTACAATAAATAAATAAACCCTACATTATCTTCATCATGGTGTAAGTCTCATCCACCCATGTTGCATATATCATCAACCATGACACATAAATAAAACACAATTAATATATATCACATATATATTAAGTGTGCACATGTGAGAAAAATAAATGTTTAAGTGAGCTAATATTAGTCAATGTAAATTAATATATCAAATATATAATTATACATTAAATCATTAAATCAACACTTGATTTAATAATCCGGTTATATCTCATATGACCGACTAATATTATTTGTATCATTATATCGAATCAATACTTGATTCGACAACCCGGCTATATCACATATAATCGACTGATACAGTATCAACTTATTGAATCAACATTTGATTCGATAACCCGACTATATCACATATAACCGATCGATACTTTATATCGTGAGAATAGAATACGGTATCACATACTCGTATTAATCTCGGTCCCACACATATCACATATGTGCTCCTACTTCGTTTTGCCTGAGCCAATGAAACCTCTGTGTAGGACTCTAAAGACTCGTCAATACGCCGGCAGTAGGTGATGATCACATCAATCACCTACAAGCCGTCAGCGGTACCAGCTGGATGTAACGGCTACCCGGGTATGGAACAATCAGAAGATCAGTAAGCTAGCCCGCTCCAACTCCTGCAAAAGCCAGACAGTAACACTACCGTACAGTCCGGTCTCTTCGTCTGATATGTCGCATATCTAGTATAGGGGTGGTAACGTCAGACCCTAATAACCGATAAGTCGTGCCGATGTGAGGCTCATAACGGGTCGAGAAACTACTGATAACACTTATCAGCAAATCTTTGTATCAGCCCTGGCTAGGGACTTTCCTGTTATGGCCAATCGAGCACAGCGCAACATCAGCCCCCAATACCGGAAGAGACGAATCCACTCCTATCGCTCATTACCTCCATGTGATTCGGGACTGTACCTAAAAGCCACCGTTTTACACGTTCTCATGAACGTGGTAAGGTGGAAATCAAAGCACAGTGGGAATCATACAAGACTCTATGACGATCTCGGGTCTATAAACTAACCTGTACTAGTGTCACCGGAGACTGCTATCTGACGATAGATATAATACCAACTAGGAGTTCTCGGCGAGTCCGTTCAGTATACCCAGTCTCCACTGAGCACCCGTATACCATCTTTGATATCAAACACCAATGGATGTGGGATCATCCATCGCCCATCATATGGGTCAAGATGCGTACACGCTAGTCTACTCCAGAATATCGATGCCCTGTCTCGATACACCCTCGATCAGGAACAGTTTTAGGGTGTACTTGTGGACTACCTTTGGCCCCCACTAGTATGATCTCCATCATAATCCTGGTAGTCAAGTACACAACCTAAAGGCTCTATCAACATGTGAGAGCAAGACAGCATCACATATACAAGTCAACATGTTAAGATAAAGAGAAACCAGATAGCATACTATCATGTCGAGCAAGAAAGTCCTCTCTATATATATCCAAGCCTCCACTATAATATACATCGCATGTACAATAATGGCCTCTAGGGCATACATATAACTAACAATCTCCCACTTGCACTAAGGCCAGTTGTTGTAGTATCTCATACTCAACATCCCGAAGAGTTTCTCAAATTGTTTCTGGGGAATGGCCTTGGTGAGTGAATCCGCCGTGTTGTCCTTCGTATCAACTCTCCTGATCTCGATCTCCCGGCGGTCAACTATCTCCCGGATCAGATGATACCGCCTCAGAATATGCCTGGATCGCTGATGGGATCTGGGTTCCTTGGCCAAGGCCACTGCTCCATTGTTATCTCAATACAAAGGTATTGGACACTCAATGGATGGAACCACCCCAAGTTCAGTTATGAACTTCTTCATCCAGACAGCCTTTTTGGCAGCATCATTGGTAGCAATGTATTCAGCCTCCATTGTCGAGTCTGCCACGGTTTCCTGCTTGGAACTCTTCCAGCATACCGCCCCTCCATTGAGGGTAAAGACAAATCCCGAGTGTGACTTAAAGTCGTCCTTATCACTTTGGAAGCTCGAATCGGTAAAGGACTCCACTTGGAGTTCTCCGTTACCATACACCAAGAACATCTCTTTAGTCCTTCTCAAGTACTTAAGAATGTTCTTCACAGCTGTCCAGTGACTCTCTCCTGGATCTGCTTGATACCTACTCACTACACTTAGTGAGTATGCTACATCGGGTCTGGTACATAACATTTCATACATGATAAAGCCTATTGCCGAAGCATAGGGTATCCCTTGCATGCGAGCTCTCTCCAAATCAGTCTTTGGAGACATCTCTTTGGAGAGAGTGAGTCCTGAGATCATGGGTAAAAACCCACGCTTGGATTCATCCATACTAAACCTTTTTAGTATGGTGTCAATGTACCTGGATTGGGACAATCCCAGTATCCGTTTAGATCTATCTCTATTGATCTTAATCCCCAAGATGTAGGAGGCATCCCCTAGATCTTTCATTGAGAATCTATATGATAAGAAGAGCTTGACTGAGTGCAGCATAGGAACATCATTTCTTATCAAGAGTATGTCATTCACATACAATACGAGGAAGACAACTTTACTCTCTGCAACCTTCTTATATATGCAAGGTTCATCTACATTTTTGATAAAGTCAAACTCTTTGACTACAACATCAAAACAGATGTTCCAACTTCGCGATACTTGCTTTAACCCATAAATGGATTTAAGCAGCTTGCACACCTTGCCGCTGCTCCCACTGTTCACGAAGCCCTCTGGCCGAGTCATGTACACGCTCTCTTCTAAATCGCTATTTAGAAAGGCGGTCTTAACATCCATTTGCCAGATTTCGTAGTCATGGTATGCAGCGATGGCAAGCATGATCCGGATGGACTTAAGCATAGCCACTGGAGAAAAGGTTTCATCATAGTTCATACTTGGTCGTTGACGAAAACCTTTTGCAACAAGTCTAGCTTTGAAAGTCTCAACTTTTCCATCTACACCAAGTTTCTTCTTAAAGATCCATTTGCTCCCAATGGATTTTACCCCTTCAGGAGCAACTTCCAAAGTCTATACTTTGTTGGTGTACATAGATTCCATCTCAGATCGCATTGCATCTAGCCATTTCATAGAGTCCCCACTCATGATGGCCTGCTCGAAACTAGTTGGGTCATCATCTACCATGATGCAATCCTCACTCCTACCGTCTACGAGAAAACTGTAGTATCTCTCAGGTGGATGAGGAACCCTATTAGATCGGCAGAGAGGCTGAGCTTCGTTGGGAACTATCGAATCTTCCGGTTCTACAAAATTTTTAGTTGCTGTTTGTGCTGCTGGAACTTCTTCCAGCTCTATCTCTTCGCCACTAATTTCTTTTGCAAGAAATTCCTTTTCTAAAAAGGTGGCATATTGAGAAACAAACACCTTTTGTTCCTCAGCGTGGTAGAATATATATCCTTGTGAATTCTTTGGATATCCCACAAACTTGCAAAGGACTGAACGTGCCTCGAGTTTGTCCAGATTTTGCCTTTTGACATAGGCCAGACAACCCCATACCTTAACTCGTTTAAAATATGTTCTCTTTCCATTCCATATCTCATATGGTGTGGTAGGTACAGATTTAGATGGAACTTGATTCAATAGGTATGCTGCTGTCTTCAGCGCATAACCCCAAAAGAAAATAAGTAACTCAGCAGTGCTCATCATAGAGCGCACCATATCTAATAGGGTGAGATTCCTCCGTTCCGATACACCGTTGTGCTGTGGTGTATATGGAGGAGTAAATTGAGAGAGAATCCCATTCTCTTTTAAATAGTCACGGAATTCTATGCTCAAGTATTCTCCTCCTCGATCAGATCGTAGAATTTTAATACTTTTACCCGTTTGATTCTCTACTTCGTGCTTATATTTTTTGAATTTCTCAAAAGCTTCAGACTTATGTTTCAACAGGAACACATGTCCGTATCTTGAGAGATCATTAGTGAATGTAATGAAGTACGAGGAACCATTCCTGGCATGTGTAGATATGGGACCACATACATCACTATGTATTAGTCCCAAGAGTTCCGTAACTCTTTCTCCGTGTCCACTAAACGGAGTTTTGGTCATCTTACCTTTGAGACATGACTGGCAAGTGTCATAAGATGAAAATTCAAACGAATTTAAATATCCATCCTTATGTAACTTAGCTAGTCGTGTCGCATTGACATGACCTAATCTACAATGCCACAAGAAGGATTCGTTCATTTCTGAACTTTTCCTCTTATGTGTGTTTTGTACGTTAAGAACTGTGGTTTGATTTAGAACGTATATGCCATTATTTAACGAGCCAGATCCAATCAACTTTTGATTTAGGAAGATGTTCATAACATTATCCTGTACTACAAAATTATATTCTTCTTTACTCAATAAAGAAACTGATATAAGATTGCATATCAGGGTCGGAATGTAATAGCATTCGTTTAGAATCAATGTATTACCATTTGGTAATACAAGTTGATATTCGCCAACTGCTTTGGCTGCAACATTTGCCCCATTCTCTACTCTTACGGAATGATCACCCATTCCCAGTTCTCTACCTTTCCGTAGCTCATGTAACATGTTACATATGTGGGATCCTGATCCGGTATCTAATATCCAGGACGTAGAGTGTACTGAGAAACAGTTCTCGGTTACTAACACACCCGAAGAAGATGCATCAACATGCTCATTCTTCGTTTGGGTAGCGTGGAAATCCGGATATATTCCTATTTCCTGCTCAGACTTATAACAATTATAAGTTAGAGCGGAACTAACGTTCCCCTACTCAGCATAAAAAGTGGGTTCGGTCAATACATTCATATTATTATCTTGATTAAGGCCTGATATGGTCGCTACCTGGAGAGAGAGAGAAGAAAACTCAGCGTATGCTCTTGCAAAGATCAGATTGGTTATTTATCTTATCTAATCGATGTCTCCCACTGCTATTCTCAAATTTTCCTTCAAACCTTTAAAAAGAAAATTCAGTCAGGATTAATTGCATTCTACAACTTTGCTAACCGTTCAGCCAGGCCAGTGCCGGTACTTCTGAGGGAGGTTCCCCATGCTTTCGCACTAATTAAAATAAATCTCATTTTCCCAAAGGCGTAGCCCTGTTGACACCTTTCTAGACACCTAATAAATTAGCTAATTGTAAAGTGCAAAACTCTTCCGGGAGCAACTTTTGCTCACAGTGGGATCGAGATCCAAGTATCACATAGAAGGTATGCAATCTCATTGCAAATTTCAACACTTGAAATTCCCGAATATTTTTCCCCTAGCAACTTATGACCTTAACATAGTCAACAAATCATAAGCGCTAGCTAAGTTCAACCCGTCATTTCCTGATTGAATTAAACCCACCCGCACGACCCTTAACATAGTCAACAAAGTCGTACGACTACCCTAATACAATCGCATCTCATGCTTTAACAGATAAGCACTAATTAGCTACCGCACACTACGCCTTAACATAGTCAACAAACGTAGCACGAATACTAAGTAGTACTTATCTGAAATGACGGAGGGCTACGTCAGGTTTTTAAGAAAACCTTTGGTGTAATGAACTTGATATAGTTGTAGAAACAAGTGATTTTTGAAAAGGAATGTTTTTAAGGGTTTTTACTAGTTTTGCTAAAGTAGTCATTCCCGGTGAAAGGATCTCGGCTCTTTCCTTATCGAATAAGGTGCATGATATTTCACAAATACCGCTATGCAAAGCAAAAACTAAAAGAAGCAATCAAAAGACAAAACCGAGTTGGTTGTAGCATCTGCTTGCTTTTGCTAAAGAGGTCACTCCCGGTGAAGGGATCTCGGCTCTTTCCTCATCGAATGAGGTGCTGGATATTCTACAAGGAATACCGCTATGCAAAGCAAAAAACTAGAGCTACCCTTTTTGAAAATATGATTCTACAACATGTTTTAGGTTTCTTTTCTTTTCATTAATCTCATTAATGAAATCCCATCATTTACGCTTCCTAAGCATCACAGAAGAAACGAAAATACAACGTACGCTTATGCCATCCGCATTCGCCACAGTGTCCTGTTATGCACCGTTAGGTTACTTAACTAATGGCATACTGGGACGGGACTAACACGGGTGCAAAACATAAGCAACGTCTACTATATATCTTATATATAATTTATATCCATCTGCCTCAGCATCCACAGTGATCACATCACAAAGCAACAGAAGAAACATATGAAATATTGGATATACCAGAAGGTCCGTGTTTTATTTTGAGCCTGCATAAAATATGGATTCCACGGTCGTGATGAATAGCCAAACCCACATCCCTAGACCCCTACGAGAGCGGCAAGTAACCCTACCAATTCTAGAGTTAGGAGACCCGGACTCGACTCCTCAAGTTGGTCTCCCACTGAACTCTAGAACCGGGTTACTTGTGCTCCCCTTCTTGGGTCTATCTTAATGCGGAAAAGTAAATAATATATAACAATAGTGACATCAACCTCAACCCGGAAGTGCCCCAATAAAAGAATATTACATACATTGAGTTTTACATGAATGAAAATAAAAACTCTCATCTCACATAAAACCCCGGCTATTCAAAACGCGATGATCCAATATAACATATCACAGCAACACATAACATCACATGTCATCAACGTAAGTAAATATACGTATCCCAATTGTCGTTGACATATAGCAACGAAATCGGCGATACACCACATATTACACTTACGGTCGCAGAAAAGAAAATGTCAAACTACAACATTTGGAATCCATAATAACCTTAGACATCATAAACCCAAAATATCACATACTTTGGATTTCATGCCTAACTATATGAATTCCACATATTGTATCACATCACAGAAATAGCTAATCGATGTTAAACATTCCGATCGAATTAACAAACACCCACAATTACCCAATAAGCTCAACACTTAGTTTAAAAGTATCCATCACATGCCACAGTACCAATGAACCAGCCGTAGAAGGGCAAACCAATGCCTCACATGTGGCACCGCTGAACCACCACAAACCCTAGGGTTCGTGGCGGTTCTGACGGTCACAGAATCGAGTTAATATTTCATTCTTCTAGAGGGTTCATTGAATAACTTGCACGATATTTGAATGTTTCAAATTTGGAAAAAATTCAACTCTTGAAAAAGTTTCCAGCGAGGGTCAAAGTGGGTATCTGATATCCGTTCGAAATTTTTAACACCGTCTAAATAACCCGAAATACTGCTAGAATTACGACTATGAAACATTCCGAGTTGCCTTTATAGTAAATCAACATCTCATGCAAATTTAGCAAAAACAAACAACACCTGAAACACTAAAACCCAGAGACCAGAACACAAAAAAAATTTGGACCCAGAATTCCCTAAAGGAGCCGGCCTGCTTTGATTTTGAGGCTTGGGGCTTGGCCAAAAACTGGTCAGTTGTGCTTAAATTTCTTCTGTGTTCTTATTTTGTCCCATACAACATTCTGCACTTGTTTGAAAAATTTTTAGAGCTCATATAAAAATCGACAGAAACTGTGGTTTGGTGTTGCAAGTTTCGGAGTAGTTTCGTTTTCATATCCTACACAATCCGTCTAATTCTCTAGCTAGGCTCTGATACCACTGTAGAGTTTCTATGAACGACAGCAAGGTTTCGGGAGGAATCGTCCATGCCATTTTAAAAAATTTGCCGTTTTAAAGAACCCTAAACTAGAATCGTTAACTAGAGAATCATACGAAACTAAATGTAAACTACTTTATATCTAAGTGAACTAGAAATACAATCTTTGTAAATTGGTCCTTCATTTCAATAGCTCCTTGTAGTAGTCTCTTCGCTGCGATGAAATGATCTTGCAGACTCTTGAATGGCTCCATGAGAAGAAAGCAACGAACTTGCTTGAAGTTTTCGAGGCCGAAGATGATCTACGTCAAGGAGACACTATTCCAAGCTACCCTCTTCACTAATGTGGGATTAGTGAAGCAAACACCCTATACTAAAGTGCTAATCTAGTAGAGGATGATGAGGTAGGATTTTTGCTCACTTTGGATTTCTTTTTCTCACTAAAGTTTCTCACTTTTTCAAAACCTAGAGAGCTCTTGAGTTTTGAGGAAGAAGAAGAAGAGAGATAATGTTGTGAGAGAGAATGGCAACCATGGGTGGGAAAAATATCTAATATTACTCTTGTAGAGACTTAACCATGAGTTTAGATAATGGTTGGGTTAACAAATATCTAGTGTAAGACAAAACTAGTGGACTAAGTCAAATGGTCTCAAAGCTTCATGAAGCTTCATGCCATGTGACAAATTTCCACCTAATAATTGAATTACAATAAATAAATAAACCCTACATTATATTCATCATGGTGTAAGTCTCATACACCCATGTTGCATGTATCATCAACCATGACACATAAATAAAACACAATTAATATATATCACATATATATTAAGTGTGCACATGTGAGAAAAATAAATGTTTAAGTGAGCTAATATTAGTCAATGTAAATTAATATATCAAATATATAATTATACATTAAATCATTAAATCAACAATTGATTTAATAATCCGGTTATATCTCATATGACCGACTAATATTATTTGTATCATTATATCGAATAAACACTTGATTCGACAACCCGGCTATATCACATATAATCGACTGATATAGTATCAACTTGTTGAATCAACATTTGATTCGATAACCCGGCTATATCACATATAACCGATCGATACTTTATATCGCGAGAATAGAATACGGTATCAAATACTCGTATTAATCTCGGTCCCGCACATATCACATATGTGCTCCTACTTCGTTTTTCCTGAGCCAGTGAAAGCTCTATGTAGGACTCTAAACACCCGTCAATACGCCGGCAGTAGGTGATGATCACATCAAGCACCTACAAGCCGTTAGCGGTACCAGCTGGATGTAACGGCTACCCGGGTATTGAACGATCAGAAGATCAGCAAGCTAGCCCACTCCAACTCCTGCAAAAGCCTGACAGTAACACTACCGTACAGTCCGGTCTCTTCGTCTGATATGTCGCATATCCAGTATAGGGGTGGTAAACGTCAGACCCTAATAACCGATAAGTCATGCCGATGTGAGGCTCATAACGGGTCGAGAAACTACCGATAACACTTATCAGTAAATCTCTGTATGAGCTCTGGCCAGGGACTTTCCTGTTATGGCCAATCGAGCACAGCGGAACATCAACCCCTAATACCGGGAGAGACGAATCCCCTCATATCGCTCATTGCCTCCATGTGATTCGGGACTGTACCCAAAAGCCACCGTTTTGCATGTTCTCATGAACGTGGTAAGGTGGAAATCAAAACACAGTGGGAATCACACAAGACTCTATGACGATCTCGGGTCTATAGACTAACCTGTACCAGTGTCACCAGAGAACTGCTATCTGACGATAGGTATAATACCAACTAGGGGTTCTCGGCGAGTCCGTTCAGTATACCCAGTCTCCACTGAGCACTCGTATACTATCTTTGATGTCAAACACCAATGGATGTGGGATCATCCATCGTCCATCATATGGGTCAAGATGCGTACACGCTAGTCTACTCCGGAATATCGATGCCCTGTCTCAATACACCCTTGACTAGGAATAGTTTTAGGGTGTACTTGTGGACTACCTTTGGCCCCCACTAGTATGATCTCCATCATAGTCCTGGTAGTTAAGTACACAACCTAAGGGCTCTATCAACATGTGAGAGGAAGACAACATCACATATATAAGTCAACATATTAAGATAAAGAGCAACCAGATAGCATACTATCATGTCGAGCAAGAAAGTCCTCTCTATATATATCCAAGCCTCCACTATAATATACATTGCATGTACAATAATGGCCTCCATGGCATACATATAACTAACACCCTGCACTGGGCGAAAGGTGTAGATGCCGTATAGTTTTACGGCAGGGCTTCGATCACTTACGTACGCTTGTGCGCGTATGATGTTCGGGCGGATAATTTTAGTGGGCTTTGGTTTAAGCCAGATCCTAGTATTATATTGATGGATCAGTTTCGTCTCTTTGTATTCGTGTTTCTCGGAACACGAATGCAGGTATGTATATACGGATGAGAGGAGCAAAGAAGGAGACACCTCATTAGGGTTTTGACCATTTACTTGATTAAAACAATTATGAGATGGAGGAAAGTATTTCTTATTTTGATAAATGATAATTGAGGCATGGCTACTAGTTTTGACTACTTGACTTTGTTTGACATTTTGACTTGGCTTGACCACTTGACTTGGTTTAACTATTTGACCTAGATATTTTGGTGAGATATTTTTGACCAAGATATTTTGGTGAGATATTTTGTGACCTAGATATTTTTGATGCCATGCTTGTGGTCATGTCAAGAGTGCCATCTCATTTTTCATTTATCATTATCATTTGTCAAAAATGATTTCTCTTTCCTCAAGTGAGCTCTCATGTTAGCTCTCTTCTTCTTCCTCATTACAAACCCTAAAAGTTCTCATGTGTTGAGAATCCTAGGGTTTCAAAAGATAAATAAATCTATCTTCATACTCTACACACTCTAGTCTACTTAGATTAGTAAGCTAAGTATTCTAGTTACCTCAATTAGGAGGTAGGAGCTCTTGGAAGGCACTCTCGGGTGGATCATCATTGACGCGAGGAGGCCGAAGTTCAAGCACGATCCATATTTCCATCGAGGAGCTTAAGGAGAGGATCAAAGACCCGAAGGACTTGGTTTCTTTAGGTATACTTCCTATCATAGTAGATAGAACCCTTACATACAAGTTAGGTTTATGGTTAAGATCCGGTTTAGGTTTATTCTAGTGCCAAGTTTCTAATCGTAGAAAAAATTTTGTTCCGTATTTGGCCACGAAAGTTGGCCTGGGCGCTAGTGTAACCCTTTATGGTATCAGAGCCAATTTATAAACCCTACTTGCTAGTTTGCACAAGGTTAAAATCTCGATCGACCAAAATTTCCGAATCGTATTTCCATTTTGGTGTGCTTGCTGTCGTATTTTAAAGTTGTTCATAAAATTTTTCCAGGCATCTTAAAAATATATGCAGGTAAAACTATAGCCGTGGAAAAAATTTGGGCACGTAACTCCAAAATTAGGCGGCGGAACCGGAGCAAAATAACACATTTTGCGGCGGTTCCGCCGCGCTTTTTGGGCTACAGTGCCCCAAATTTTTTCTGGGTCTTTAGTTAATGAAAATTTGATTTTTTTTGATATATGGTTTTGGCCCAGATTTGTTTGAGTGCTCTATTTGCCTTTGGGGCCAATTTGGGAAAGTTTAGTCAATCAAAATTTTAAAATACGTATTTTGTTATCAGTACTTAGATTAGCATCTGCAACCATGAATGTCATTTGATCGGTAAACCCGTCTATCTGCTATATGTTTTCTTAGACGGATTTGCGAACATGACATTCACGTTGATGTTATGTGATTGTGCTGATATTGTGGTTGGATTTTCGTGATGGATAGCCGGTGGTGCAATAATTTAGTACAGTTTATATTCATTTGTACATTTATTATTGCGGGGCGAGCGTCCGACATGTGGACTGCCGTTACTGCCTGTTGTATATTATTTGATTGGGGCACAACCGGGTTGAGGTCGATGTCACCATTTGTACATATTTTTTTTTCTGTACTAGGATTACCCCGCGGTGGAGTGCATGAATAGCCGGATTCTAGAAGGCAACAAGCCCGCATCTCATGGCGTTGAGACGGAGGGGGCTTCAATCTAGAATTGGCGGGCTATTCGCCGCACTCGTAGGGAGTATAGCATGACCCATGGAAGGGTGCCTAAGTTACCGGATTCCGTAAAGTGCTGGGTGGCCCATTCACTTTGTTGAAGGGGGCTGCCTCACTTTTAGGATTGGCGGGTAACTTTCCGCGCTTGTAGGGGTCCTGGTTTTCATTGTACAGGTTATCCACACGATCGGGAACGTCGGGTTTTATTTGCGGCTCAAATGAAACCCAGGGCTCCAAAATAATCCACCATTCTGTATTGTTGGCTGAGATTCTGTGATTTTGCTTATTATCATGCCTGGGATGAATGTTATATATATTTATATATATACTAGTAGATGTTGTATATGTTTTACACCCGCGCGAGTCCAGCCCCTGCTCTGTCGTTAGTTAAGTAACCTAACGGGTGATGATGAGGCCCAGTGGCGAATGCAGATGGCATATACGTACATTGTATTTTCGTTCTTTTCTGGTGTGATAGAATTAAAATGATGGGACCGCATTAATTTTGATTAATGCAAGAAAATAAACCTAAAAGATGTTGAAACAAATTTCGAAAAACTACAGTTATATTCTTTCGCTTTGCATAGTGGTATTCGGTTGTGAATATCCAACACCTCATTCCACGAGGTAAGAGCCAAGATCCCTTCTCGGGGAGTGATCTCTTGAGCAAAAGTCTATACTGTAGATTACTCGGTTTTCTTCAAAACCACTAGTTTTCAAAAGCGGAGCTTAAACCACTCCTTTTCAAAACTGCTCAGGTTCCTTCAACGATATCAAGTTCATTACGTTAACGGGTTTTTCGCCAAAAACCCAGCTGTAGCCCTCCGTCATTTCAGAATAGTAATATTTAGTATTCGTGCTGCGTTTGTTGACCTAGTCAAGGCGTAGTGTACGGTAGCTAAGTGGTATTTTTCTGTGCATTGTAAATGCGATTGGTTAGGACAGTCGTGCGGCCTTGTTGACCTAGTCAAGGGCTCGTACAGGTGGGTTTAATGCAATCAAGAAAATGATGGGTAGAACTTGACTAACGATTTATGGTTTGTTGACCTAGTCAAGGTCATAAATCGCTAGGGGCAAAAACCACATCGGGAGTTTCAAATATACAGGAAACTTGCAGATTTAGCATACATTCTGGAGTGTGGTGACTAGAGTAGGATTCTATATAGTGCATCACACAATGATAGTTGGATCCCGATCCCACTGATGAGTAGGATTACTCTTGAGAGATTTTTTCTCACTTAACAATTGATGCTATAAACCAAGTAGGTGTCTAGAACGGCGTTAGCGGGGCAACGCCTCCAGGGAAAGGAGGTTATGTAATTAAGGAACTTCCCAAAAGCGTTGGAAAACCTCCCTCGAAGTACCAACACCAGCCTGGCCGAAAGGTTAAAGAAGTATTGTGACGTACGATTAATCCCAACTAATTCTTCTTTTAAAGTTTGAAGGAGAATTCGAGGAAACAGTGGAAGCCATCCTGATTAGATAAATTAACAACCAATCTAATCTTGCAAGAGCGCACGCTGAGTGTTTCTTTTCTGTCTCTCCAGGTAGCAACCATTTCATGCTCTAATCAAGATAATAAAATGTATCGCTTGACCAATCCGAATTCTTATTCGGGGCAGGAGAACGTCGGTTTGGCTCTAACTTATGACAACGGTCATAAGTATGAGCAAGGGAAAGAGGATTGTTTGAATTCCTTGATGACCCCATCGAAGAAGAAATATACTATTGTGTCTTCTTCAGGTGTTCTTGTTATTGAGAACTGTTTTTCGGTCAGTCTTACCTCCTGGGTATTCGATACCGGGTCGGGATCTCATATCTGTAATTTATTATGAGGACTGAGAAAAAGTAGGATGGTTGGATCTGGTGATATGTCCCTCAGAGTAAGGAATGGAGCACAGGTTGATGCTTCTGCCGTCGGTAAATATCACCTAGTATTGCCAAATGGAAATACTATGATTTTGAAGAACTGCTAATATGTACCTTTCATGGTTTGCAACATCATATCAATTTGATATAAGTTTGTTCTTGATAGAAATATCATGAACATTTACCTTAATCAGGTATTGGTTGTAGAAGGTACACTGTGTAATGGTATCTATGTTCTTAATCAAAATACAGTTCTCAGTATACAAAACACACGCAGGAGGAAGAGTTCAGATGTGAACGAATCCTACTTGAGGTATTGTAGACTTGGTCATATCGGAGAGAAAAGACTGAGTAAGTTGCATAAAGATGGACTTTTGGATACGTTCAAATTTTCATCTTATGAAACTTGTCAATTCCATCTCAAAGGAAAGATGACCAAATCTCCGTTCACCGGACACGGAGAAAGAGCAGTAGAGCTCTTGGGACTCATACACAGTGATATGTGTGGTCTAATGTCTATACATGCAAGGGTTGGGTTCTCGTACTTCATCACATTCACTGACGATCTCTCTATATTCGGATGTGTGTATCTTATGAAACACAAATCTGAAGTTTTTGAGAAATTCAAAGAATTCAGGAATGAAGTAGAGAAGCAGATTGGTAAAAGTATCAAGATCCTCCGGTCTGATAGGGGAGGGGAGTACTTGAGCACGGAATTCTTAGATTACTTAAAAGAGAATAGAATTCTCTCTTAGCTTACTTCTCCTTACACACCACAGCACAACGGTGTATCGGAGCGGAGGAATCGTACCCTATTGAACATGGTTTGCTCCATGATGAGTAATGCTGAGTTGCCTCTTTCATTTTGGGGGAATGCGCTTCAGACAGCAGCATACCTATTGAATGATGTTCCGTCCAAATCAGTGCCTAAGACACCATTCGAGATATGGAATGAGAAAAGGCCATATCTTAAAAGATTTAAGATATAGGGTTATCCGGCTTATGTTAAAAAGCATAAACCAGATAAACTAGAGGCACGGTCATTTTTATGTAAGTTTGTGGGATATCCAAAGAATGATTATGGATATCTGTTCTACCACACCGAGAAACAGAAGGTGTTTGTTGCTCAACATGCTGTTTTCTTGGAAACAGAGTTTCTTGCAAAAGAAATTAGTGGGAGCACGGTAGAACTGGAAGAAATTCAGCGACCACAAACTGAAACTGAAGATTTGACAAAACCTCAAGATTCAATAACCTCAGACGAACCTCAGCCACTCCGCAGATTTAGTAGGATTTCTCATCCGCTCGAGAGATACTACTGTTTTCTCATAAACGGGGATCGAGAAGATTGCATCTTGGAAGAAGATGATCCTACTAGTTTCAGGCAAGTCATTATCAGTAGAGACTCTGATAAGTGGCTGGATACTATGCGATCCGAAATGGAGTCCATGTACACCAATAAAGTGTGGACCTCGGATATTGCTCCACCTGGGGTAAAACCCGTTGGATGCAAATGGATCTACAAAAAAAACTTGGTGTAGATGGGCAGGTGGAAACCTATAAGGCTAGACTCGTTGCAAAAGGTTTTTGTCAAAGACCAGGTGTGGACTATGATGAAACCTTTTCTCTAGTGGTTATGCTCAAATCTATTCGGATCCTTCTTGCTATTGCTGCCTTCCATGACTATGAGATCTGGCAGATGGACGTAAAAACGGCTTTTCTAAACGGAAGTTTGGAAGAGTGCGTTTATATGGATCAGCCGGAAGGTTTCGTAGACAGTGGGAGCAACGGGAAGGTGTGCAAGTTGCTTAAATCCATTTATGGATTAAAGCAGGCATCGCGGAGCTGGAACATCTGTTTTGATGAAACAATCAAAGATTTTGACTTCATCAAGAACGATGATGAGCCTTGTATTTATAAGAAGATTGTAGGACGAACTGTCGTGTTCCTAGTCTTGTACGTGGACGACATTCTTTTGATAGGAAATAACATTCCTATACTATAATCGGTCAATCTATTCTTATCACAAAGGTTCTCTATGAAAGACCTGGGTGATGCCTCGTACATTCTGGGGATCAAGATCTACAGAGATAGATCTTAGAGATTATTGGGGCTGTCGCAGTCTAAGTACATAGAGACCGTACTAAAGAGATTTGGTATGGAAGATTCCAAGCATGGTAACATACCCGTATTGCATGGAATCACCCTCTCTAAGGAGATTTCTTCTAAGACCGACGAGGAGAGGGTTCGCATGAGCACTATACTCTACGCTTCGGCGGTAGGATCTATAATGTATGCGATGCTATGTACAACGCCAGATGTAGCTTATGCGCTAAGCGTGGTGAGCCGGTATCAGTCGAAACTAGGTGAGGACCACCGGACAGCAGTAAAAAATATTCTCAAGTACCTGAGAAGGACTAAGAAGATGTTCCTGGTTTACGGTAATAGAGACATCAGGGTCGAGTTCTTTACCGAATCAAGCTTCTAGAGTGACAAGGATGACATCAAGTCTTTCTTGGGTTTTGTGTTTATCCTCAACGGAGGGGCGGTGTGTTGGAGAAGTTCCAAACAGGACACCGTCGCAGACTCGATGATGGAGGCTAAATACATTGCTGCAAGCGATGCCGCAAAAGAAACGGTTTGGATGAAGAAGTTCATAGCTGAACTTCAGGTAATTCCGTCCATTGTTGATCCGATACCTGTGTATTGTGATAACAATGGGGCTATAGTTTTAGCGAAGGAATCACGGTCCCATCAGAAATCCGAGCACATCTTAAGGCGGTATCACTTGATCAGGAAGATCGTAGATCTCCAGGAGATCAAGGTCCGGAGAGTGGATACAAAAGAGAACACGGCGGATCCATTTACAAACGCTCTCCCTCAAGCGCAGTTTGAGTGACTTTTTGAGATGTTGGGTATATGGTACGCCAGCAGCTGGCCTTAGTTTAGACGTTGGGTATTCGGTACGCAAATCAATGGCCTTTAGTGCAAGTGGGAGATTGTTGGATATATATGCCCTAGAGTCCAGTATTGTATATATATACATATGGATGCTAGGGATATGTATGTACATGATAATCTTGCTCAGTTTTATAGTATATTATTTGACTTGTCTTTGTCAGGATATGTGTATTTATTTCTATTGTTGTTATATCTAGTTTGCACATATTGATAAAGACTCGATACAGTAGTATACTATTATGGTTTGTCTTTATCTTAACATGGCATATGTCATACTACTTATTACATATTGCGGTTACATGTTGATAAAGCCCGTATGATCTTACTTGACTATCTGCGTTGTGATGGCGATCATACTTGTGGTAGCCGGGTAGTCCATAAGCACATCTGTAAATGGTCCCTAGTCGCGTGAGTATCGAGACTGGGCATTGATACTTTAGAGTAGACTAGTGTATACGTTTCTAGCCCCGTCGGGGGATGGTTGGTCCCGCAGCCATTGGTCTGATGCATCTAAGATCGTACACAGGTGCTCACTGGGTATGAGTACACTGGACGGACTCGCCGAGAACTTTTAGATAGTACTATACCTATAATCAGATGGAAGTTCTTAGGTGACATGTGTACAGGTTAGTCTTTGGACTTGAGATCGGCATTTGTCTCGTGTGAGTTCCCACTGAGCTTTGATCACTACCCTACCACGGCTCTACTGAGTCATGCAAATAGGTTTTGGTTGGGTACAGTCCCGAGCCACATGGAGGCAGTGAGCGATTGTTGGATATTGGGAGTTGATATCGCACAGTGATCGATTGGTCAGGACCATAAGATCTTGGCCAAGGAAGTTGGGATTTACTGATAGGTTGATCGGTAGTTTCCCGGATTGGTCCTGAGCCACATCAGCACGATTTATCAGGTTATTAGGGTCTGTCGTTCACTACCCCCTAGACCCGGTATGCGATACTCTTTGACGAAGAGACCGGACTGTACGGATATTGTCACGGATAAGCTCAGTAGGAGTTCGGTTGAGTTTTCTTGTCGGCCTTCCTTTTCGACAGGTACCTGGGTAGCCATTACGTATAGCTAGTGCCGCTGACGTGCTTGTGGTTAAACCCACTGCCAGCGTAGTGTCGAGTCTTTAGAGTCCCACACAAAGAGTTTCCCCGCACTGGGCAAAAGGTGTAGAGGCCGTATGGTTTTACGGCAGGTCTTCGATTACTTACGTACACTTGTGCGCGTATGATGTTCGGGCGGATAATACTAGTGGGCTTTGGTTTAAGCCAGATCCTAATATTATATTGATGGATCAGTTTCGTCTCTTTGTATTCGTGTTTCTCGGAACATGAATGCGGGTATGTATATACGGATGAGAGGAGCATAGAAGGAGACACCTCATTAGGGTACTGACCATTTACTTGATTAAAACAATTATGAGGTGGAGGAAAGTATTACTTATTTTGATAAATGATAATTGAGGCATGGCTACTAGTTTTGACTACTTGACTTTGTTTGACATTTTGACTTGGTTTGACTATTTGACCTAGATATTTTGGTGAGATATTTTTGACCAAGATATTTTGGTGAGATATTTTGTGACCTAGATATTTTTGATGCCATACTTGTGGTCATGTCAAGAGTGCCATCTCATTTTTCATTATCATTTGTCAAAAATGATTTCTCTTTCCTCAAGTGAGCTCTCATGTTAGCTCTCTTTTTCTTCCTCACTACAAACCTTAAAAGCTCTCATGTGTTGAGAATGCTAGGGTTTCAAGAGACAAATAAATCTATCTTCATACTCTACACACTCTAGTCTGCTTAGATTAGCAAGCTAAGTATTCTAGTTACCTCAATTAGGAGGTAGGAGCTCTTGGAAGGCACTCTCGGGTGGATCATCATTGACGCGAGGAGACCGAAGTTCAAGCATGATCCATACTTCCATCGAGGAGCTTAAGAAGAGGATCAAAGACCCGAAGGACATGGTTTCTTTAGGTATACTTTCTATCATAGTAGATAGAACCCTTACATACTAGTTAGGTTTATGGTTAAGATCCGGTTTAGGTTTATTCCAGCGCTAAGTTTCTAATCGTAGAAAAAAATTTGTTCAGCATTTGGCCACGAAAGTTGGCCGGGACGCTAGCGTAACCCTTTATATATCACATCACAAATTTTAGTATTTAACACTCACAAGCCCACTTGCACCCACTTGAGTCAACATGTTGTGTCATGGCAACCCCACCATGTTCCAAGTCATCAAAGCGCTATGTGCACACTTGTGTTGTGTTGGACCAAAATTGTGTGCATACATTTATTTGCAAAATAACTCTTTAGACATTGATCGGTTTTCTGTTCTGTTTGCAGTATCATCTCCCAAACGTTATATCCGTGATTTTGAGTGTGTTTCCAGTATTATGTCACGAATACCTGTTATCTGTATTTATTGAGCAGACACCAGTTAATATTACCGATATATAATAAAATAGATAATGAATGAGTGGTAGTAAAATGCAGTTTTCTGTGATGAACAGTGTTGCTCCTTTGTGAGTCGTAAGGATCACACGCAGGTATTTTCTCCTCACAAGGTCGAGATGACCTTGCAAGGGCACATGAAAAAAATTTAATGAGTTTATGCCCTTTTCGGGTTTTCACAACTCGCCGGCAGTCCTCCTGTTTTTACTCACGGCGCCCTTTCTGGTTTTCATCCGTGACCATTTCGCTTGTGGACATTTATTTATTTTTAAACGAGATTGCGCCCTTTTGGGTTTTCACAAACTCACCGGCAGTCCTGCTGCTTTTACTCACGGAACCCTTTCGGGTTTTCATCCGTGCCCATTTCGCTTATGGACATACCCTTTTTTTTTACGATGGAACTCCCGAAAGTAGTTTCATCATAGGTGACCCATCTATTTGCCGGTGGGACTTGGAGATGGCTTCATTGCTGGAATAGCTGTGCAGCTAGTGTAACTTGAGCTGCAACCTTTGCTGCTATGATTTCAATTGCAATATAGATCTCAAGGGAGCATATCGCTGTATTTGAGGCGAAGCGCTAGTTTAGGGACGTTGCGGTCCGTTATCGTCATGTTTGAGGCGATTTTCTAGTTTAAGGACTTTTCGGTCCAATATTCCCATCTTGGGGACGAATATTAGTTTAGGGACATCTCGGTCCGTTGTTAGTTTAGGGACATCTCGGTCCATTATCGCCCTGTTTGAGGCAAATTTTTAGTTTAAAGACTTTTTTGGTCCAGCATTCCCGTCTTGGGGACGAACATTAGTTTAAGAACATCTCAGTCCATTGTTAGTTTAGGGACATCTCGGTCCATCATTAGTTTAAGAACGTTTTGGTTCATTATCGCCATGTTTGAGGCGACGGAGCTTTTAAGATACTACTCTCGAAATTCTGACTCAGGAATATAGCGAGCGGACACAAGCGTCGTCATCTATCATTGACCTAAGTCGTGACTTATCAAGCGTAGTATTTTTTAAGGAATCGGCCGTTTATTGGACGGAATGGTCTTTTTCCATGCATATCCATGAGTAGGTAGGCTCCACCTTGGTAGACTTTGTCTATGATATACGGGCCTTCATAGTTTGGTTCGAACTTCCCCCGTTTTGCACAATTGGGGATCATTGGTCTTTTGACAACTAGCACGAGTTCGCCTTGGCGGAATGTTCTTAGCCTGGTCAGTTTTTCGTATGACCGTATCATCCTTGCCTTATTAGCCTCTAAATTTTGCTGTGCTATAAGGCGAGTTTCGTCGAGGGCACTGAGCTCCTCAAACCAAAGATGAGCATTTTCTTCATCTGTCGGCTCATATCGAACCGCTACCCGCAGAGAGGGGAGTTCTATCTCCAGTGGGAGCACTGCTTCCGTGCCGAACACCAGTGCGTACTATGTTGTATTCATGGCCGGCTTGAACGTTGTTCGGTACGCCCAGAGAGCTTCATGCAAGCTTTCGTGCCAGTCCTTTTTGTTTCTGGACACTGTCTTTTTATAATCTTTATCAAGGTCTTGTTGAAAGTTTCAGCTAGACCGTTGGCCTGAGAATTATAGACTAAAGAGTATCTCCAATTTATTTTATGTTGCTATGCGAAGCGGCTGATTTTATGACTTCTATAGGCTAGCCCATTATTCGAGATTATCCGTCGCGGAGTGCTGAATCGATAGATGACATGGGTTCTGAAGAAATGGAGGATATTCTCCGTCTTCACCTCCTTTAGTGGTACTGCTTTTGCCCACTTAGAGAACTAATCGGTCGTCTCCAATATAAACTAATGTCCTTTGGAGGATGCTGGTTCGATAGGGCCAATTATATCTGTTCCCCACATCTCGAACGACCAGCTGGCCACTGTCGGATGTAGAGGATTTGGATATTTATGGATGAAGTCCCCATGAATTTGGCATGAGTGACACTGCTTCGCATATTCGAGGCAGTCCTGAATCATTGTGGGCCAATAATAACCCACTCTTTTTATCTTCAGCTTCATTTTTGGTCCAGCTTGGTGAGAACCGCAGAGTCCATCGTGTATTTCTTGGACTACTTTCTTTGCTTCCTCCGGCCCCAGGCATCTTAACCATAAAAAATCAAACGATCTCTTATATAGAGTATCATTGACGAAGGCGAAAGACAGAGCTCGTTTCATGAGCTGATATCTAGACGACGCATTTTCGGGCGTTCGTTGGGACTTAAAGTAGTCTATGAAGACTTCCTTCTAGTTCTTGACCTTTTCTTTGTCCTCTATTTGAAGGGTTACTTGTTCGGTTGTTTCTTTTTCTTCAGATGACTTTATTAGATCTTCCGAAGATATATCTGTTGGCGTGAGAACCATGCGGCTTTGCACAATGATCTTCACGTAATCAAGGTCTTCGTCGGCCAATTCCTTAGCCAATTGGGCCAATGTATCTGCCTTGCTGTTTTCCACACGTGTTATATTTTCCAGGGTATAGTCAGGGATTTGTGTTAGCAGTTGCTGCACTCTTTCGCTATACCTTATCAGCTCTGGCTTGCATGTCTGATAGTCGCCATTTACTTGGCTGACGATCAGTTGGGAGTCTCCATCTATGAGGAGGTCTTTGATTCCCATGTCGAAAGCGATCTCGAGACCTGCTATCAAAGCTTCATATTCAACTTCGTTATTAGTCCTTGGCTCTATTAAGGAGAGGGCATAATGCAATATCCCTCCTTGCGGAGTCACGAAGATAAGGCCTCCCCGGTTTTGATTATAGGGGTGTTTTGCTTTCGTCGCTTCATGGAAGATGCTCCATCGAAGTAGAGTTCCCATTGGGAATCATTTTCTTCTTTCTTTTCTTCGATTGTGTTGAACGCATGTTCATCCAGGAACTCGGAATTTAAGGGGGAATCGGCTGGTATCAGATGTTCCGCTAGAAAGTACGTAATGGCCTGCCCTTTCACTGCTTTGAGGGGACGATACGTTAGCGAGAACTCCATCAGGAGGAGGGCCCATTTGGCAAGCCTTCCTGTTAGTATGGCCCTTGACATTAGATATTTGAGAGGATCCACTTTCGATATGAGGTGGGCCTCATATGCTAAGGCATAATGTTTGATCAGTGCCAGGAAATGCTTTTCGATGGGGGAATAGTTGTTTTCTGCCCCTAGGAGAACTCGAATCAAATAGTATAGAGCTCTCTCCTTTCCCTGATCGTTCTTTTGTGCCCATAGTGCGTCTAGAGAACCCTTAAGGGCTGTTGTATATAGGATAAGGGGTTTTCTCTTAACTGGAGAGGTCAATACCGATGGATTTTGCAGGTATTGCTTGATTTCGTCTAGTGCATTTTGGCACATTTGATCCTAGACGAACGGGGTCTCCTTTTTCATCAAATGACTGTAGGGACGGCATTTTTCGGAAAGGTTAGTTATGAACTGTCGGATATATGCGAGCTTTTCTTGGAGAGACCGTAATTGTTTGAAAGTTCTTGGCGTGGGCATTTCCATAATCGTCTTGATCTTTAAGGGATCGATTTCGATACCCCGGTGACGTATGATGAATCCTAGGAATTTGCCTGAGGAAACTCCAAATGCACATTTTAGAGGGTTGATTTTCAGATTATATTTCTGAAGACATTGGAACACATTTTTAGATGTTCTCAATGTTCCTCGTGAGATTTGCTCTTTACCACAAGGTCGTCGATGTAGCATTCGACAATATCATGGATGAGGTCATCGAAGATCTTTGTCATGACCCTATGGTAGGTAGCGCCAATGTTTTTCAGACCGAAGGGCATCACTTTATAGCAGAATATGCCCAGCGGAGTCCAGAAAGCAGTATGCTTTTGGTCTTCTGGATGCATTTTTATTTGGTTGTATCCTGAAGATCCATCCATGAAGGAGAAGACTTCGTGGGTAGATGTGTTATCGATCATTAGCTCTGTAACGAGGACTGGAAAGTCGTCCTTCGGGCAAGCTTTGTTGAGGTCCTGAAAGTCCACACAGATGGGAACCGTCCCATTTTTCCTCATCAATAGAACGATATTAGCGATCCAGTCGGGATATTGAACTTCTTGGATGAAACCGGAGTCGATTAGTATCTTGAATTTAGCATTGATACTCATCTCAAGTTCGAGTCGCATCCTTCTTGGCGCCTGTTTGATTGGTTTTATACCTGGCGATATAGCCAGTTTATGTACTGCCACTTTTGGATCTAGACCCGGCATTTCAGAGTAGTTCCAGGAGAAGCAACTTTATATTGCATGAGCACGTCTTTTAATATGGCCACCTATTTTTCAGATAGTAGCTTACTGATGAACGTTAGCCTCGGATCATCTTCCGTCCCTAAGTCAATTTTTCTTAGGTTGTCCGCCGTAGTGTGTATCCCATCTTCCAGCTCTTTTGGTACTGGTGGAAACCCTTAGATTATCTCGTCCTCGTCTTCATTTGCAAAGCACCTGTAGAAGTTATTCATAGTCTCGTGCCCTCCCTATTTTGAGAGTGTTATCATATGGCAGGTACGTGTTCGCTTCCCTTTTTATGGTTGAAAAGCTGGTCTTATCCTGACGGGGTAGGTCTTTTTTGGCTCATGCCTTTGTGTGTGTGGGGGGGGGTTACCCTCCAGCTGTCGGATAAAGCGAACTTGCCTTATTGATACTGGTCTTCTCCCCAGTCTTTGAAGGTGAAGCAGTCTTCAAAGGGGTGACCCGTTACTCGGTGATAGGAGCAATAATCCGGATGATGGACCTCATTTATTTGTTTGGGGTGTCGAGACTCTGGAAGCGTCATCATTTGGTGTTTCATGACAAGGTTGAATATTTTCCTTGTCTTGTCTTGAGGGAAAGAGGATTCCTCACCCATCTTTTTTATAAAGGACGGGCTCCAATCGAGTTTTTCTTGTTTGCACGGCGTCTTGGATCCGCTTTGTTGTCTTCGAGCATTGTTTGCGTTCTTTGCCCTGTCTTTACCTCCATTTTGGGATTTCCCTTTTCGTGAGAATGCATATCGGCTTGGGGATGAAGAGTGTTATGGTCTAGTTCTGCCGCCGATTGCTGATTGAGACGCTGCGTCCTGGCCTTTTCATAAATGGCCATTTCGCGGCTGTGGTTGTCCTGACTTGTTTGATAAGCTTCTTTTATTAACTTGTCGATTTGTTCTTCAAGCGACGGACTTAACGTTCTTAGAGCGGGATCTCGCTCCGATTTGATGCCACGACTACGTGGAAGAGCGTTTTCCTCTTCACTTGAGCTGTTTACGACGTGGCAACTGTAGATCTACTCCCGTTTCTTGAAACAAACATATTCGAGCTCGGTTGTCTCCATTTTTACGCTGGGCATCTTTCGCTGAGTCCCGAGAATATCCTAAATCTTTTTGTAGAATTTGGCTTGTCGAACAGCTTGTTCGAGAGGTACACCTTGGCATCTTACCAGCCTTTTCAATCCCTCCGCGTAATATCTTGGCAGACGGATTGGTTGAAGCCTGTTGAGTGAAAAATCGGCACCATACCAGACTTCTTTTTCTACTTTAGTCTCTGTACACTGGTAAAAGAGGATCGCTTTTTCACCTCTTCGCTTAAGCGGTACGTAGAAAGCGTGCATTTCATATACGCTATATGTATGGAGCGCATCAAGTTCCTTATAATGCCGAGGCGGAGCCATTGTAATTTGTAAACTCCGATATGTTCTGGCGAAGGTTTGCATTGATGGGCAGACGGAGAACACTGCGTTGGCCTTGTCCTCAGAGTCGCTGCCAAAGATCAAAATAGGAGTAGATGGTCCGGGCTTATTGTTTTCTTTCTGGGGTTTCCCTGAGTAGACTATTTCTTCAACTTCCTCGGTATCGCTCCCAAAGATCGGGATAGTGGTGAGGGACTTTTGTTTATCCTCCGGCTTATGACACGTTTCCGTATCTTCGAAGTCTGGTAGAAAGTACTTTGAGTTCTTGTATTTCCGGAGTTCGTTTATGGAGAACAGATTTAGCTCTCCTGTGACGGTGTACTCCGAGCCATCCTTGACATACTTCATACACTGATGTTGTGCAGAAGAGATGACGTTGTACTCGTGTAACCAAGGCCTACCGAGCAAAGCGTTATACCAAGTCTTGGCGTCAATGACATGAAATTTGATTTCAGTAACGAGCAGCCCGAAGCGTAACGTCAATATTATAGATCCAACTGTCAGTGACGACTGTGAGTCAAACCGGAAGACGGTAATTTTATCTTGGGTAAGGTGCTGAACGTTCATGCAAATTTTCTTCAGCACTCTCACGTTGAGAAGGTTGAAGGAGGATCCGTTGTCGACAAGGATTTTCCCTATCTTTATTTTATAGCAATACCTAATGATGTATAACAGGAAATTATGCTCGCATGTACCGAGGAGGAGATCTTCATCGCTGAATATAATGTTAGCCGTGTGGACCTCTGCCAGCTCATCCTTCATCTTCTCTTCTATGAAGAAAGCTTGAAACTGATCGAGCTCTTGTATTGCCTTGATCAGGGAATCTCGTGCCTCTTTGGACAGGAGGAGAGCATCCAATATGCTCAGTTGTGAGGGTATTTTCCTCAGATGTGCTAGGACATTGTAATCCACCTTGTTTTTCTTAAGCGGGTGCCTCGTTGCAAGCTCTTTGACAACTCCATCGTCGAGGGCAATTTCCTCAGAGATTTTTTCTTTCCCTTTGTTTTTTTGCTCGAACCTTTGTTTGTAGGTCTGAGGTTCTTCTCAGCCAGCGTGCGGTTACGCAGCTGAATACTCTCACAGTTCTTATCCTGCTCTTATTTTTCAGAGGTGGAGTCTTTGAAGAGAGGGCTGAGTGGTATTTCGTCCTCAGAATCGCTCCTGAAGGTAAGAACTTGGGGTTTTTCCTCTTCCGAACCGGTACCAACCATATAACAGTTGCCTGTCGTTTCTCCATGCGCATTTATCGCATTATTTCACCGTCGACAAGCACAAGCTTTGCGCTTCATCCTCTTGAAGTGTTTTTGATGGGCAACGTATCCTTGCCACCACTTCTTGAAGGTACTGCATTCCTCGGTGGGGTGAGTGACCCTCCGATAATATAGGCAGTAATCTAGATGTGCTTCTTCTCCATCAAGGCATATGATCCCAGGAGTGTTCCTCATAAGAGGTGGCAGCTTCATCCCCATTGACAGAGCTTTGGTGAACCGCTTCTTTGTTCTGATCCTGCTCTTATTTGTAGCAGGTATGCTTTAGTTTGGTTAGAGTACTTTACGATTCGTCCTCAATGCAACTTCTTTGTCCTAACTTTGAAACTTAGCCTTTTCATATATAGCCATCTCGCGTTCTCGATCAACTTTGCTTTTTTGAAAGGCTTCGTTTAACAGCCTATCGATCGGGTCTTCTGGAAGTTTCGGGGATTTTAGCGCCGATTCTGCCCCCCAGTTCTTCTGCATTGTTTTCTGACGCTGAAGAAGCTTCTTCATCATATAACGATAAATGGGAGATCATGTAGCAACTTGCTACACGGTATTCGGTGTATTTTGATGAGTCATTTCCCTCATCATTGTCACTATATTCGCCCTCAAGAATATGCTTGAGGAATTCTTCGAGCGTGACCGGCGTCCGCGCCTTCTGGTTATACTCCTCTAGCCCGTCTATGTATTTTTGTAGATCTGTGCGCTTGTCGTCATACTCGGCAGGCTTCACAAGCTTCTTGATCTTTTTCTTTTTCTTCGAAGACTTTGAAGGCTTGACTTGGGGGTTTCCTCTTCGTCAAAAATTTTCGGTGCGGGATGTGGTTTCAGCATCCCTTAGATGATTTCGGGTTCAAGTGGGCTTTTCCACCTGACTGCCGGATATGCTTGTAAATCCTTCAGCATTTTTTTGGTTTTTGCTGAAAGATCGACTTCCCATGGAGTTTCTTCCATGAGTGAGCATGATGCCTCCTGCGCATCCACCATTTTGGGAGTGTGCTTCTGGGATGGGTTTTTCCTCCAGTTATAAGACAGCGCGAATTTCCCCTGTTGATACTGGTCTTCGACCCAGTTCTTGAAGACATAGCAATCTTTAATTGGGCGGCTCACCATTCTGTGATAGGAGTAGTTGTTCCCCTCCGAAAGGCGGCCGAGACAGGGACGTCTTGCCTGAGGTTCGGGGCAGATGCTATTTGGTTTTATCCGTCCACTTCTCCGAAAATGCCAAGTTGATTTATGGCACCGTGTATCGGAGGTTTAGACGGATGCGGCCGATGTAGCAGACTTCGTCAGATTCCCCCTCGTTTGAGGGGTTTTTGATTGTGGGGACGCTCTTCCCTGCAGGCGCAAGCCCCTGCAGTTAATTACGCTACCGCATCGCGGTAACAACTTTCTCCTTCTCCAGAAATTTTACTTCGTGTCGTGTGTGTTTGTTTGTTTGTGGATGCCCGTGGATTGTATACGGAGACTAAGTTATGTCGTCGCCCGTAGGACGTGGATTAGTCCAAATCCGTATTTACTTAGATTTGGGTTTGGTGTTTTAGTTTAAGGATACGTTAGCCATATTGAGGCTAAGATCAACTTAAACGTTCGTTAAGGATACGTTAGTCCTATTTGAGACTAAGATCAACTTAACGGAAGAGTATTAGGGGCTCTAATTGTTGGAGATAGTGCCCTCAGAGTCAATTATTGGATCACAGGTACGTGATTGCAATGATTGAGGGAGGACCTATACCGGTAGGACAGTCTTGCTCGAGATGATAGTATGCTATCTGGTTTATCTTTATCATCGTGTACTGTTTCAGGTGACCTTACAGGTCACTATTGCACGTTGATGGAGCCCTTAGGATTCTTGCTTGATGGCCAGCAGTATGATGGCGATCATATACGTGGGAGCTGGGGTCTATAAGCACATCCTTAAAAGGTCCCTAGTCGTGGGAGTTTTCAAGATAGGGCATCAATACTCCAGAGTAGACTAGTGTTTACAGTCGAGACCCCGACGAGGGGCGGTGGCCGGTCTCACAAACCACTGGTGTCAGTTGGTTCACCTAAGATGTATACAGGTGCTCATTGGGTTATAAGTACACCGGACAGGACTCGCTGGGAACATGCTAGTTGGTCTTATACCTGACGTCAGATAGCTGTTCCCTGGTGACATGTGTACAGGTTAGTTCATCGACCTGAGATCGTCATTTGTCTCGTGTGAGTTCCCACTGTACTTTGATTACTACCCTACCACGGCTCAAAGGAGTCGTGCAAACAGGTTTTAGTTGGGTACAGTCCCGAGCCACATAGAGGCAGTGAGCGGATCTGCAGGGGTTCGTCTCTCCCGGTATTGGGGGTGAGGCCGCGCTGTGTCTAGGAGATCCATTACACAAAGCCCTCGGCCGAGGCAGGAGATTTACTGGTAGGTATTCCAGTAGTATCTCAGGGTGTTCTGGGCTACACTCCGACACGACTTGTACCGCTTTTGGGGGTCTGACTTTTACCAACCCCCTAGGCCCGCCATGCGATGCTCATAGACGAACGGACCGGACTGTACGGATATTGTCACTGACAGGCTCAGTAGGGTGTCAGTATGAGTTCGCTCACAGACGTCCCTTTTGGTCAATACCTGGTAGCCCGTTATGTATGGCTAATACCTCTGACATGCTAGTGGTTAAATCGAGTCTTTAGAGTCCCCCACAGACCGTTTTCTCAAGTTTCGGGTGAAATGCTGTAGAGGCCGTATGGAGATATGGCAGGGTTCGATCTTATACGTGCGGTATTGCACGGATCATGATCGGACGGATAATACTAGCTGGCTTTGGTTTAAGCCGGATCCTAGTATTGTACAGTGTAGATTTTGTCTCTTTGCATTTGTATTCGGTCGGAATACAAATGCAGGTATGTATATACAGTCGCGGGGTTTTCTGTAATTTATTACGGGATCAGTTTTTTGAAGTTGCCAGTTTGCATTCTGTTTCGGCCAGTTTTCCTTTATTCTTTCATGGCCAGATTTTTCTGATGGAGGGGCTAATTTGCAAATGTGCAAATTAGCATTGTGGAGGGGGTTTCTTGTAAATGGAGAGATTATGATAATACAAGCATCTTTGCTTTTTCTTTCATCATGGCTTTTGCATTAATGAGAGTGGATTGAAAAGATTTCATGAAAGACTTTGGTGTGACTATTTTTCCTCATTATCTTCACATGGGTTATGGTCACCATTTGATTTCCCTTCACTCACCTCCCTTGTATTTTTTCCCTTCTCCATATGATATGGCCGGCCACTCCTTGAGGGAGTGAGGTTCATTTTTTTTTGTGTGGGGAAAAATTAGTTCATCTCATACTATTTTTGCTTACACCAAAATTCCCAAGTTCATCTCCAAAGTTCATTCTTCACCTCCATCATTATGGCAACTTCATATCCGCTAGAGACAAACTATTTTACACTTATCCTACAGCACCCTTGGGCACGTCGGCTCGCCAACTTCGTGCCCGAGTTGCCTCGGTCCAGAGGTGGGAGCCCGTAAAAGAACCCGGCGATG
This sequence comes from Agapanthus africanus, assembly GCA_030015575.1. Taxonomy (NCBI): domain Eukaryota; kingdom Viridiplantae; phylum Streptophyta; class Magnoliopsida; order Asparagales; family Amaryllidaceae; genus Agapanthus; species Agapanthus africanus. The sequence goes on along the minus strand of CM057350.1, from coordinate 103,411,162 downwards.
TGGTGCCCGTTCCTGTTAGTGTATATGCCCTAGAGGCCATTACTGTATCATACTAGTATGTATATTACTTGATGGAAGCTTGGGATATTCACAGTTGTATAGACAATCTTGCTCGAAATGGTAGTATGCTACTTGGTTTGTCTCTGCTTTAATGTGTACATGTGTTTCTTTTAGTATATCACCTATACGCATTAGTGGAGCCCTTAGGATCTTTGCTTGATTACCAGCGTTGTGATGGCAGTCACACTCGTGGGCCTGGGTAATCTACAAGCACATCCTTATATATACGTCCTTGGTCATTGGATTATCGAGACGGGGAATCGATACTCCGGAGTAGACTAGCGTATGCGCTTCTCATCCCAGCAGGGGAGACGGTCTGTCCCACAGCCGTCAGTACGTCGTACTTGAGATAGTATGCGGGTGCTCGTTAGGTTACGAGTACACTGGACAGGACTCGTCGGGAGCTGTTGGTTGGTACTATACCTATCGTCAGTTATCAGTTCCCAGGTGACATGAGTACAGCTTAGTCCGCTGACTTGACACTGTCACTTCGCCTCGAGTGTGTTCCCACTGTACTTTGATTACTAGCCTACCACGGCTCAAAGGAGTCGTGCAAACAGGCAGTAGTTGGGTGCAGTCGATTGCGCGAAGGCCAAGTGTCTCATGCTTGCCTCTATGGACAATGAACATCAGAGGAGGCACAAGAATATGGACCTAGAATCCATATTTCTTCATACAAAAGATCTGTATGGAGAGCAATCCCGTATCGCTAGATATGAAGTCTCGAAAAAGTTGTTTTCGACAAAATTGGTCGTCGGATCATCGGTAGCGGAACACTTGCTTAAGATGATTGGCTTTATTGAAGAGCTCGCGGACCTTGGGACCACGTTAGAGAACGAGCTCTATACGGACTTGATTCTCCAGTCCCTTCCTTCCACTTACGCCCAGTTTATCCTAAACTTCAACATGCAAGGAAAGGAGGTTGAACTTTTCGAACTTCTGAACATGTTGAGGAGTGCAGAGGGCACCCTACAGAAAAGTAGGGAAACATCCACTTTGTTTGTAGGAGGATCTTCCTCTTCTAAGTCCAAGGCGAAAGCCAAGGGAAAGAAGAAGAAAGCCCCCGCCAAACCAAGGGGCGGTGTTAGTAAAGTGGATACGAAGGGAAAGGCAAAAGCAACAAAGGTAGCGGGAAAGCTTGTGGGAAAGAAAGAATGCTTTTACTGTCACAAGAGTGGACACTGGAAAAAGAATTGCAGAGCTTGGAAGGCCAGAAACCAGGATCCGAAGCAAGTTGCGGCTTCGGCTTCAGGTGTGTATGTTATTAAAAACTGTCTTTCAATAAACTCTACTTCCTGGGTATTGGATACCGGATCAGGATCTCATATCTGTAATTCTTTGCAGGCACTGAGAAGGCGTAGGGTTTTGAAGGCAGGTGATATGACCCTCAGAGTTGCAAACGGAGCTGGCATGGATGCTGAGTCCGTGGGGGACTATCACCTGGGAATGTCAGATGGACATGTTTTGATTTTGCGTGATTGTTATTTTGTACCCAATGCAACTTGTAATATCATATCTGTATCTTTATTATCTAAAGAAGGTTATGAATTTGCATTTGTAAGTAATGTTGTGAACATTCACCTTAATCAAGTTTTGATTGGGTCAGGTACATTAAACAATGGTATATACGTATTAAATCAACCACAGATTTTCAATGTCCAGAATACACACAAAAGAAAGTCTCCAGAAATCAATCATGCTTTCTTATGGCATTGTAGACTGGGTCACATCAATGAGAGAAGGTTGACGAAGTTACATACAGAAGGATATTTGGATCCGTTCGAATATCATTCATATGCAACTTGTCAATCCTGTCTCAAAGGAAAGATGACAAAGACTCCGTTCACTGGACACGGAGTAAAAGCGAGCGAGCTTTTGGGGCTCGTACACAGCGATGTGTTCGGTCCAATGTCTACACATGCGCGAAGCGGTTATTCTTACTTCATTACTTTTACGGATGATTTTTCAAGGTTCGGACATGTCTTCTTAATGAAGCATAAATCTGAAGACTTTGAAAAGTTCCAGGAATACAAGAATGAAGTAGAAAAATAAACAGGCAAAAGTATCAAGACACTAAGATCTGATCAAGGTGGTGAATACTTAAGTGCCGAGTTCCTGGATTACTTAAAAGAGAATGGAATTCTCTCTCAGCTTACTCCTCCATACACTCCGCAACATAACGGTGTATCGGAGAGACGGAACCAAACCCTATTGAATATGGTACGTTCTATGATGAGTAACGCTGAGTTGCCGTGATCATTCTGGGGATATGCGCTAGAATCAGCTGCAAACTTTTTGAACCGAGTTCCAACTAAGACTGTGCCTACCACACCATATGAGTTATGGAGTGGGAAGAAACCCTATCTTCAATATCTGAAGATCTAGGGATGTCCAGCTTTTGTCAAAAAGCAGCATGCGGACAAACTCGAGGCACGCTCAGTACTGTGCAAGTTTGTGGGATACCCAAAGAACTCTAGGGGGTATCTTTTCTATTACGCAGAAGAACAGAAGGTCTTTGTTTCTCGTAATGCCCACTTTCTAGAACACCAGTTCTTAGAAAAGGAAATTAGTGGGAGCGCAATAGAACTGGAAGAAATTCCAGAACCACAGACTATTACTGAATGCTTAGTAGAACCAGAAGGTTCGAAAGAACAGGACATTCCTACGCCGCTCTGCAGGAGTAGTAGGCAATCTCATCCGCCTGAGAGATACTATGGTTTTCTCATAGACGGGGATAGAGAGGATTGCATCATTGGTAATGATGATGAGCCGACTAGCTTCCAGCAGGCCATTCAGAGCGTTGACTCGGTAAAATGGCTGGATGCAATGCGGACCGAAATGGAGTCCATATACACCAACAAAGTATGGACTTTGGACGTTGCTCCAGATGGGGTAAAACCCGTAGGATGCAAGTGGATCTTCAAAAGGAAGATTGGTGTAGATGGACAGGTCGAGACCTATAAGGCTAGACTTGTTGCAAAGGGTTTTCGTCAAAGACCTGGTTTAGACTATGACGAAAACTTTTCTCCAGTGGCTATGCTGAAATCCATTCGGATCCTTCTTGCCATTGCTGCCTTCCACGATTATGAAATCTGGCAGATGGACGTAAAGACCGCTTTTCTAAATGGAAATTTAGAGGAGTGTGTCTATATGGACCAGCCAGAGGGTTTCATTCAGAGTGGGAACAGCGGAAAGGTGTGCAAGTTGCTTAAGTCCATTTATGGACTAAAGCAGGCATCGCGGAGTTGGAACATCTGTTTTGATGAGACGGTCAAAGAATTTGGCTTTATCAAAAATCCAGATGAACCATGCATCTATAGTAGATTTGTAGCACGAACTGTCGTATTCCTCGTTTTATACGTGGATGACATTCTCTTGATAGGAAATGACATTCCTATGCTACAATCTGTCAAAGGATTCTTGTCACACAGGTTCTCCATGAAAGACCTGGGTGATGCCTCCTACATTCTGGGGATCCGGATCCATCGTGATAGATCTAAGAGGATATTAGGACTTTCGCAGTCCAGGTACATCGACACCATACTGAAAAGATTCAGTATGGAGGATTCCAAGAGCGGTAATCTGCCAGCTTGTCACGGGATCACCCTCTCCAAAGAGATGTCTCCCAAGACTGATTTGGAAAAGGATCGCATGTCTATTATACCCTACGCTTCTGCGGTAGGATCTATAATGTATGCGATGTTGTGTACCAGACCAGATGTAGCTTATGCACTGAGTGTGGTAAGCCGGTATCAGTCAAACCCTGGGGAGAAGAACTGGATAGCGGTAAAGAACATTCTCAAGTACCTGAGAAGGACTAAGGAGATGTTCTTGGTGTATGGTGGAAAAGACCTCCAGATTGAGGCCTTTGCTGACTCCAGCTTCCAGAGTGACAAGGATGATTCCAAGTCCATGTCGGGTTTTGTCTTTACCCTCAATGGAGGGGCGGTGTGTTGGAAGAGTTCCAAACAGGAAACCGTTGCTGACTCGACAATGGAAGCGGAATATATCGCTGCATCTGATGCCGCAAAAGAAGCCGTCTGGATAAAGAAGTTCTTGAAAGAACTTCAGGTGGTTCCGTCCATTGTTGATCCAATACCTCTGTATTGCGACAACAACGGGGCTATAGCTTTAGCGAAGGAACCCAGGTCCCATCAGAAATCTAGACACATCTTAAGGTGGTATCACCTGATCAGGGAGATCGTGGATTGCCAGGAGATCGAGGTTCGGAGGGTTGCTTCAGAAGATAACACTACAGATCCACTCACGAAGGCCTTACCCCAGACTCAGTTCGAGCAGCTGATCGAGATGATAGGTCTTCGATACGCCAGTACATGGCCTTAGTGCAAGTGGGAGATTGTTAGTGTATATGCCCTTGAGGCCATTACTGTATCATACTAGTACGTATATTACTTAATGGAAGCTTGGGATATTCACAGTTGTATAGACAATCTTGCTCGAAATGGTAGTATGCTACTTGGTTTGTCTCTGCTTTAATGTGTACATGTGTTTCTTTTAGTTATCAATTCCCAGGTGACATGAGTACAGTTTAGTCCGCTGACTTGACACTGTCACTTCGCCTCGAGTGTGTTCCCACTGTACTTTGATTACTACCCTACCACGGCTCAAAGGAGTCGTGCAAACAGGCAGTAGTTGGGTGCAGTCCCGAAGCACTTGGAGGTAGTGACGGTTAGATAGGATTCGTCTCTCCCGGTATTGGGAGTTAATATCGCGTTGTGTCTAGGAGAGCAATTACACATTGTCGTCCCTGGCCAGGGTAAGCGAGATATACTGGTAGGTTTCCGGTGATATCTCAGGATGTTCTGGGCTACACTCCGACACGACTTGTACCGCTATTAGGGGACTGACGTTTACCACCCCCCTAAGCCCGCCATGCGATATTCTCAGATGAACAGACCGGACTGTACGCAGATTGTCACATACAGGCTCAGGAGAAGTTCGGATGGGCTCACCTCATCAGTCTTCTTATCGGCATCTACCTGGGGACCGTTACGTACAGTTAGTGCCGCTTGCGGTCTGTGGTTAAACCCACTGCCAGCGTAGTGTCGAGTCTTTAGAGTTCTACACAGAGGATTATTCGCCTTTGGGCAAAACAGAGTAGAGGTCACATGGTTTTGCGACGGGGTTCGTTCACATCCGCGCACTTGTACACGTTTGGTGTCCGGACAGTCATTACTAGCGGGCTCTAGTTTGAGCATATCCTAGTATATGTTTTGGGGTTAGTTTTATCTCATTCTATTCGTGTTCCTCGGAACACGAATGCGGGTGTGTATGCACAGTTGTTTGAGCCGGAGGAAGAGGATTTTCATTAGGGTTTTGGAACGGGTGTGTATGCACAGTTGACAGTTGTCTTTTTCCAAACCCTATTGAATATGTGAAATATCAATTAATAATATAAATTAAATGAAATTGAGTTATGGTTAGGGTTGTTGACTTGTTGACCAAGGTTGACTTGTTGACTATGGTTGAAACATTGACCATCATCATTTCACTCCAAAGATGCTCTTTGATCTTTGCAAAACCATTTAATGTGAAATGATAATGGTCTTATCAAACCAACCATCACCTTTTTCATTTTGATTAATATTATTAATTAGATTAATTCACATATATTGGTTATGGTTGTAAAACTATTATGATTCTCTCATATTCATTCTCTCTCATCCTTTCTTCTTCCTCTTCCTCTAGTTCAAGAAAAATCATTCTCATGAGTTGAGAACCATTTCCTTGAGATAAAAAACCCAAAGCCACTCTCTACTCATCCTAAGGTAGAAGGTCTAGCAAGCCGGACACTTTAGTTTCCTCAAGTTCGAGGAAGGAGCTCAAGGTAGAGACCCTCAGGTGGATCCATCTTCGGCAAAAGAAGGCGACGAGGAGAGAACCATCCGACCACCACAAGGAGTCAAGAGAAGGAGTTCAAGTTGAGGTATAACCCCTAACCGAGTAGGTAAAGCTCTAGTTAGTTGCTAGTGTGTAGTTTAGCAAAGATCCGTATTTTATAGTCCATGTTACCATGACCCGAAAAATCATTTTTCACCATTTCCGCAAGCCCGAAAAAACCGGGAGAGGTAACGTGGACTTACAGTTCCGACGAGGAGCTGAAGACCGGAGATTCCGCGAGGAGATCGGAGTGGGGGCCGAAGACCGAAGGACACGGATCGCTCGGTATAGCTTTCATCCCATCTCTAGTTAGCTAGCATTAGGTTAATGGTTACGATCCGGATTTTTAGGATGCGGTAGTGCCGGTTTCTAGTTTGAGAAAAATTTTCGTTTCCGCATTTTGGCCTCGGAAAGACCGCCAGGGCGCTACTGTAGTCCTACACTAATGTTCCAGTTTAGGGACGTAGTGGTCCATTTAATATATGGCCGTCGGGACTCGTCACCTCTTTGACGACGTTGAAAGATTACAACGACAGGTGTCAGAGGAGTTCGGAGATGTACCCTTGAACCAAAGTTGAATAGGGAATATGTAGTCCGATTGAATGTTTAAGGATACGTTAACCAGATTTGAGGCTAAGATCAACTTAAACGGGATCGTTTAGATCCGACAAAAGAGCGTTTGGAGGCTCTATTGTTCCAGTTTAGGGACGTAGTGGTCCATAGGTAGTTTAAGGACATTGCGGTCCATTACCAGTTTAGGGACATGATGGTCCATGTTCCAGTTTAAGGACATGGTGGTCCATTGCCAGTTTAGGGACATGGTGGTCCATTGCCAGTTTAGGGACATGGTGGTCCAATTTATTTGTGGCCGTCGGGACCCGTCACCTCTCTGACGTCGTTGAAGGATTACAACGATAGGTGTCAGAGGAGTTCAGAGATGTACCTTTGAACCGGATGTAAATTGGTTTAAGAGAGCAGTCGTGCTCAGTCAATTTAATTTGAGGACTTACGGCCGTGATTGGGCTAAGTCCAGTTGAAGCTGTTCAACGTTTTTATTTGTGGTTGGCCTGTTGGACCTTGGCTTGGGCTTTGCCCTTTGTTTAATAATGCAGTACATTTTGTCTGGCCTATTAGGCCCCCCTTTTAATTGGGCTATGCCCTTTTTAAATGATGCACAACATCTATTTTGAGCCTGACAGACCTTTGTTTGGGCTTTATCCCTTTTAATAGTGCATAGCACTTTGTTTGGTCTGATAGACCTTTCTTTATTGGGCTCTGCCCTTGATAATGCATTACATTAATTAGTCTGACAGAGTGCTACATGGCTTGTCAGGCGCTTTGCGTTGATTAAGGAGCGCAAGGCGCAAGTCCATATGGAGGTGACACGTGTCACGCTCTGGTGAGCGCAAGCGCAATGCGCTGCGCCAGTGCGCTGCGCTGTTGCGCTTCTGACACGTGGCGCGCTCTGGTAGGTTGCGCCAATTCATGAGAGCAGTGCTCTATTTTAACAGCGCATAGCGCAGATCATTCTGGAGCTGACACGTGGCGCTCTCTGGTGGCTTGCGCCAACCCAGGAGCACAACAGTGCAAATTTGCAAGTGTAATGCACTGTTTTTAATATCTTGATCCAATTTTGGATTTAAGAAAAGAATCTTTAAGATTCCAGAACCAATGGTTCATCAAAAGGCAATGCCTTATTATTATTATATTTTTATTGAAGATCTTTGATCTTGTTCTTAGATCAATGATCTTTTTAGAAGAAATTCTTCTTTTATTCAAAGGATTTTACCTTTTTCTTTCTTTGAGCTCTTCTCAAAATTCTTTAGAGGAATTCTCTGTTTTCTCTCTGTGTGTTGATGTTTTGAAATTGGGGTCTAAGGGCCTTTATATAGTGCCCATTAATTTGTTAAATTTGTTAAAGAGATCATTCTCTGAGTGATTTGGGGAATTTCTCCCACCGTTGGATTTTTGATCCAAGGGCTTCTGTTTTACAGAAAACCATCTTCTTGTTTTAATAAGAACAGAAAGATCTTACTGGAATTTTAATTCTGTTTGGCGCAAACGCGCCAGCGCTTGACACGTGTCGCGCAGCTCAGAGCGCAGCGCAACTGCGCTGCCACGTACCGCAGCGCAGAGCAACTGCGCTAGCGCAACTGCGCTGCCACGTGTCGCGCAGAGCGCAGCGCAACTGCACTAGCTCAACCGCGCTGCCACGTGGCGCGCGGCGCAGAGCGCAAGTCAGGTGAAGCGTTACTTCTTTAATTTTTAATTTTTATTTTTATTTTAATTTTCAGAACAGAGCCTTACTCTGATTGGGGGAAACAGAAGCGTTGCTTCGTTTCCCGCCTTGGAATTTGAGCAGAGTTTTGCTCTGATTGGGGTAAACAAATGCCCTCCACCATTGCGCTTACGTGGCCTCCAAACGTGAGCGCAGTGGTGGCAGAATTCCAACCACCGCGCCATCCCTTGTAAGTTGAAACGGCACTTATTGCCTATAAATAGGACCTTTGGTCCCTTAGATGATTTTCATCTCTTCATAAAAATTTTGTCCCGAGCCCTGCTCTTTTTGTTCAAGCACTTTTAAGAGTTAAAACTCTAGAAAAATTTTAGGTAAAAATTAATTTGGATTAAATTAATTTCAAGAGCCTTGCTCTCAATAGATCCCTGATCTGAAGAAGACACGCTTAGGGTTTCACTTAGCAGAGCTTTGCTCTATAGGTCTAAAGGGATCTAAAGAGAACTAAAGAGAACCCTATTAGGGTTCCATTAATAAAGCTGTGCTCTTTAAAAGATTTTTCTTGTATTTTCTTAATTCATCAATGGAGCTTTGCTCCTTCCAAATCATATAGAAGAACTCTCAAGAGTTTTTCATAGATCCTGGAGGTTAGAGATGGCGTTCTATTCTTTAATGAATTATACTGTCTTGCTTAATCAGGCCGTCTGCTAATTTTGTTAGGTTTCTTTTACAGAAGTAATGGACGACCACATGTACGACCTTGACGAGATCATTTCTTACGGGGACATCCGCCGACTCGGCTGTTCTCAAAATCGAGAATTTACTAACGCCGAGTGTGCCGAGATCATGAGTCGCTTCGACGCGTATAATGGTCAAATGCTTCCTCGACGCTCCCCTCTATTGAAGCTTATTGTGGGAGCCATCTGGGAAGCTCTTCCCATGTTCTGTACTGGTGTGCCACTTAGGGCATTGGATGCCGCCGAGGATAAGGTGCACTCGGTGTATCTGATGAGCCTAATTTCAAAGAGGAGGCGAGATAACCTTATCGATCTTCTGCACCAAGCTTTTCAACAGTCTGCAATACTTGCTGCCTATCGGAGGGAGGAGGACATCAGTGGGGATCCCGACGCTCGTGCTCGCGAAAAGAAGCACACTAGGATGGTTCGCCAGGCTTGGAAAGTCTTGGACAAGGTTACTCTTGAGTTCCTCAATCCATGTCCTGGATTTGAGGTTTTGCCATTATAATCATTTGGCTAATATCTTTGTTTATAGCCTTTATTAATGTAAAAACTTTCCAAGTATGAATGACAAATCTTTTGCCTCCTTCCTTTTATTTTCTGCTTTGTTACTGGCACATTCTTTAAATAAGCATAGCCTGTAAGCGATATAGAACATTCTGTCTTGAACATCTTGAGGAGTAGTGATGGCTTAGGAAGCAGGTTCACGTCTGCTACCTAAGGCTTTTCAACTTCATGAGCCGTGAGGGTCTCATAAAGACTTTTCTCCCTACGAGTCGAGAGGATCTCGTAGGTGTATTTTCTCCTTAGGAATCGTGAGGATTTCTAAGTGTGTTTTCTCTTATAAGTCGTAAGGATCTTATAAAAGAATTTTCCCTTTTATGAGTCGAGAGGACCCGTAAGCGGTTGTTTTCCCTCCTTGTCGAGATTCGACTTCGGAGAGTGGGACCCGTGGATAGTATGCAAGAGACCGTTTTAGGCCAACTTGCAGGATCCCAGTGCTTAGAAAACATGTTTTTAATCCCAGCTGCCTAAGGCTTTTTCCTCACGAGTCGAGACGAATCGAGTAGTTCTCGCAAAGACATCAATTTCCTCACGAGTCGAGACGAATCGAGCATTTCTCGCAAGAATGTCCTAACGTCACAGTTAACCTCTGCTCTTTACGACAGAAGTCCGTTAGGGTCTGTGGTACTTAGGGTTTTGGCTGTCGTACCGTCGCATCAGCTGATATATTCCTCGATAGGCAATCGTGCTGTTCGAGTAGCCCTGCGACTGCCGTGTCTCTGATCCCTTCGGGGGCTGGACAAGACTTCTTCAAGCAATCCTCCTTGGCAGTTTGACCGTCGGAAGAGCAAGCGTTAGGAATTTTGCTATGCCGCTTTTTACTTGCGGTTAGGCTCATTTTGGAGAGCCCCGATGAGTCATAACCACTCCGCGCTGGTGTGGGATGATCTCCGATAGTCTTTCAGGTTTTATGTGAGTTGCCATCAAGACCCTGAAGCTAGGAATTTGGCCTTTGCTTCATTTGCTGGCATTGCGTCTGCTATATCGAGACGAATGTCGCGGTTATCTCTAGGTTGTTGGTGAACCGTCGAGGTTTGGAACTAGGGACTTTGCCGTGGCTCCGCTATTTGATTGTCGTTGTGTCTGCTGTGTCGAGACGAACGCTGTGGTGGTGACCATTCCGCACTGGTGTGAGACGATCTCCGGTTGTCTTTCAGGCTTTATATGACTTGCCGTTAAGACCTTGAAGCTAGGAATTTGGCCTTTACTTCGTTTTCCGACATTGCGTCTTCTATATCGAGACGAATGTCGCGGTTGTCTTTAGGTTGTTGGTGAACCGTCGAGATTTGGAACTAGGGACATTGCCGTGGATCCGCTGTTTAATTGTCGCGTCTGAATCCTGTTGGAGGAAGAACGCTGAGGTGACATCTCGTCTGCTGTATCGAGACGAACGTCGAGGTGGTGACCATTCCGCACTGGTGTGAGACGATCTCCGGTTGTCTTTCAGGCTTTACATGACTTGCCGTTAAGACCTTGAAGCTAGGAATTTGGCCTTTACTTCGTTTGCTTTGTCATGTCCAAACCCTGTTGGAGGAAGGACACTGTTGTGACATCTCGTCTGCTGTATCGAGACGAACGTCGAGGTGGTGACCACTCCATGTGGGATGATCTCTTGTCGTCTTTCAGGTTTTATATGAGTTACTGTCGAGACCCTGAAGCTAGGAATTTAGCCTTCGCTTCGTTTGCTGGCACTGCGTCTGTTATATCGAGACGAATGTCGCGGTTGTCTCCAGGTTGCTGGTGAACCGTCGAGGTTTGGCACTAGGGACTTTGCCGTGGCTCCGCTATTTGATTGTCGCGTCTGAACCCTGCTGGAGGAAGAACGTTGGGGTGACATCTCGTCTGCTGTATCGAGACGAACATCGAGGTGGTGATCACTCCGCACTGGTGCAAGATGATCTCCGATTGTCTTTCAGGCTTTATATGACTTGCCGTTAAGACTTTGAAGCTAGGAATTTGGCCTTCGCTTCGTTTTCTTTGGCGTGCTCGAATCCTGTTGGAGGAAGAACACTGGGATGACATCTCGTCTGCTGTATCGAGACGAACGTCGCGGTGGAGCTGGGATTTTGCCGTCACTCCGTTTTGTTTCGACCATGAGGTCATTTGTTGACGTCGGTTCTGTATCCTGTTGGACTGTGAAGGAACGCCATTGTTGACATCTCGTCTGTTGTATCGAGACGAACGCTGAGGTGGAGCTGGGATTTTGCCGTCACTCCGCTTTGTTTAGGTCATTTGTTGACGTCACGTCTGCATCTGGTTGGAGTGAGGAGAAACGCCGTTGGTGATCTCTAAGTTGTCAATATCGACGTCGAGACCCTGAAGCTAGGGATCTTCCTTTGCTTTGTTTGTTAACATTGTATTTGCAATATTGCGACAAATGTCGAGGTTGTCTCTAGGTTGTCTATGAACCGTCGAGATTTGGCTTCGCTTTTTTATGGAGCCTGTTGGGAAGATATGGTTCCCTCTTTGTTTGTGCCCCTGGATTGTATACAGGGATCGATGTGATCTCACCTGTAGGGCAAAAAGTTTCATTCTTTCATCATTCATTATTTTTATCCTTTCCGTGACGCTCTATCATTTCAGCTTTTTATATCGCGAAGATCGTGATTGTCCAATCATTTCGGCTATTTTTCACGGTGCCCAATCATTTCGGCTATTTTTCTTTTTACTCGCTACTTTTTATTGCGAGTTGCTCAATCATTTCGGCTATTTTTCATGCATACATTTTTACTTGCTGCTTTTTATTGCAAGTTGCCCCATCATTTCGGCTATTTTTCATGCATACATTTTTACTTGCTGCTTTTTATTGCAAGTTGCCTCGTCATTTTGGCTATTTCGTATGCATGTATTGCTCGCTGATTTTCTTTTATCGCGAGTGTGGAACTTGGAATCTGATGCCAATCTCAGCATCAGTATCGCTACAACTGGAACATTGCCAGGAGCGAATCATCATTTGCCATGAAAGGACTCGGAATTTGATACCGGTTTAGGCATCAGCATCGCTACAACTGGGATATTGCCAGGAGCGAATCATCATTTGCCTCTGTCGATGTCGAACAAAGGTGGCTTAGCGAACAGGGTTTGGGTCCTGTCGACTAAGGCTTTTGACTTCATGAGCCGTAAGGGTCTCATAAAAGTATTTCTCCCTACAAGTCGTGAGGATCTTGTAGGTGTGTTTTCTCCTTAGGGTTCTTCAGGTTTCTGTAACTTAAGACTTTCAAATCTTATGAGCCGTGAGGGTCTCATAAGAGAGTTCTCCTTACGAGTCGTGAGGATCTCGCAAGTGTAATTTCTCCTTAGGAATCGTGAGGACTCCTAAGTGTATTGCTCCCTTGTTAGTCGTAAGGATCTCACATGGGTGGTTTCTCCTTACAGGGTCGTGATGACCCTGCAAGTGTCCTTTAACGAGGTTGCGCCCTTTCGGGTTTTCATAAACACTCGCCGGTAGCCCTGCTGTTTTTACTCACGGAGCCCTTTCGGGTTTTCATCCGTGCCCACTTTGCTTATGGACATACCGTTTTTATTATTATTATTATTATTTTATTCTTTTTTTTTATCTCGTCATCCTGAGGATGTTGCAGTAGTAGTTTAAAGACATTTCGGTCGTTTGCAAGTTTTAGGACATTGCGGTCCACCATCGCCGTATTTGAGGCGAATATCTAGTTTACTGACTTTTCGGTCTATGGGGCTTTCCCTATGAATGAGCATGATGCCCCCGGCGTGTCCATCTTTCTCGAGGCGTGCGGTTGTGGCGGGTCCACCTTCCAGTTTTCGGAGATGACGAACTTGTCCTGTTGGTATTGGTCTTCAACCAAGTTTTTGAAGACGTAGCAATCCTCGATCAGGTGACTTACCGTTTGGTGGTAAGGGCAATAATTGAGATCGTTAACATCACTTGGCCGCAACGGACGTTTTGGACTTAGCAGATTGATGAGTCTATCGCGCACTGCCAGCTCGAACAGTCTCCTTGTTTTATCTTGAGGAAAAGAGTAAGGACGCCCTAGCCTCTCTTCGAGGGATATGCGTGGACGCATATTGTTTTAACGAACAACCGGTCTAGGGCCACTCGATTGTTGTTGAGTGTTGGCGACAAAGGTCGTTTTTCTCTTCCCTTTATCCTTTTTGCTCGATCCTTTGTTTGCGGGGCCGAGATTTTTTCCGAGTAGCGTGCGATTGCACGGCTGAACGTTCTCGCAACTCCTCAATTCTTTCTTTTTTGAAATGGATTTCTTGAGGAGAGGGTTGAAGGCAGCTTCTTCGTTAGATTCGCTTCCAAAGGTGATAATTTGTGATCCCTTGGAGTTGGCTATATGACAGTCGGCGGCGGCTCTTTTGTGCTCATCTATCACATTTTTCTGATGTCTACGAGCTTCACGCTTTGTTTTGTTGAAGTGTTGCATTTGAGCGACGTACCCTTGCCACCAACACTTAAAGGAGTCGCAGTTTTCAGTAGGATGTATGATCTTCTGATGATATAAGCAGAAGTTAGGATGCATCTCTACTCCACCGAGAGTATTTTCTTCAGAGGGTGGTAGCTTCATTCCCACTGATAGGGCTTTAGCGAACCTTTTCCTCGTCTTGAATTTGTTTTTATTCGCAGCGGATGACTTTTGATTTGACGGATGTGCCTCGACTCTTTGGTCTATTAGTCGGTGTTTGGCTCCTTCCAGTATGGCCATCTCATGCTCTTGATTGGTTTTAACTTTCAGACAAATCTCATTCAGGAAGGCATCGATCAACTCGTTTGACGGCCGCAGAATTTCTGGTTCAGGGTCCGCCCTCGGTTTCTCGACGCAGGGAGCCTCCTCCTTATCCGCCAATGAGTGAGAGATCACATGACAACTCGCTACGTAGTCTTCGGGTTCATCTGATGAGTCTTCCCCATCGTTTTCGTCCTCAACAAAAGAACAAGCTGCCCCTGGCGTGTCCGTCTTCTTTGGAGTGTGCGGCTGTGGTGGGTTTACTTTCCACTTTTCAGACAGCGCGAACTTGCCTTGTAGGTACTGATCCTCGATCCATCCCTTAAAGACGAAACAGTCCTCGATCGGGTGACTTACCATTTAATGGTAAGGGCAGTAATTAGGATTGTTGAGATCGCCTGGCTGCAACGGACGTTTCGGACTCGGCAGATTGATGAGTCTGTTGTGTTAGTTATATGTATGCCCTAGAGGCCATTACTATACATAGGATGTATATTGTAGTGGATGCTTGGACATATATAGGGAGGACTTTCTCGCTCGACATGATAGTATGCTATCCGGTTACTCTTTACCTTAACGTGTATACTATTTGTCTCTCTGTTACATGTTGGTAAAGCCCTTAGGATGTGTACTTGACTACCTGGACTATGATGCGGATCATACTAGTGGGGACATGGTAGTCCATAAGTACATCCTTCAAGGTCCCTAGTCGTGGGTATATCGAGACGGGACATCGATATACCAGAGTAGACTAGCGTATACCTTCTCGACCCATACAGATGGGCGATGGATGATCCCATATCCATTGGTGTTTGACATCAAAGATGATATACGGGTGCTCAGTAAAGACTGGGTACACTGGACGGACTCGCCGAGAACTCCCAGATGGTATTATACCTTACGTCAGATGGCAGTTCTCTGGTGACACTGGTACAGAGTAGTCTGTTGACCCGAGATAGTCATAGAGTCTTGTGTGGTTCCCACTGTGCTTTGATTTCCACCTTACCACGTCCAAGAGGGCGTGCAAAACGGTGGTTTTTGGGTACAGTCCCGAATCACATGGAGGCAATGAGCGATAGGAGGGGATTCGTCTCTCCCGGTATAGGGAGTTGATGTTGCGCTGTGTTCGATTGGCTATAACCGGAAATCCCTGGCCAGGGTTGCTGAGATTTACTAGTAAGTGTTACCAGTAGTTTCTCGAACTGTTATAGACCTCATATCGATACGACTTATCAAGCTATTGGGGTCTGACGTTTACCACCCCTAGGCGAGATATGCGACATATCAGACGATCAGACCAGACTGTACGGTAAGTGTTACTGGTTGGATTCACAGGAGTGTGAGCGGGCTTGCTCGTGGATCTTCTGATCGCTCAATACCCGGGTGGCCGTTACGTTTAGCAGACCGCTTGCGGCTTGTGGGTGCTTGATATGATCATCATCTGCTACCGGCGTATTGACGAGTTTTTAGAGTCCTGCACAGAGGTTTCCTGGCTCAAGCGAAAAGAAATAGGAGCGCATATGAGATATGTGCGGGACCGAGAATAATGTGTGTATGTGATACCGTATTCCATTCTCGCGATGAATGTATCGATTGGTTGTATGCGATATAACCTAGTTATCGAATCAAGGATTGATTCGATAAATCGATACATTGTATACTAGTCGGTTGTGTGCGACATGACCGGATCATTGAATCAAGTGTTGATTTAATGATTTAATGCATAATTATATATTTGATATATTACTTTGCATTAACTAGTATTGGTTCACTTTAAATGGATTTTTTCACTTGAAGTTCACAAGTTGTATATGTGATATACTTTTGTGCACTTGATTGTATCATGTTTGATGATACATGCTCACTAGGGTTTGTGTAAAGATTAAACCATGGTTGTGTAATGGTTAGGGTTTTCATTTTCTTATTCATTTATTTATTTATTTCATTTATTTTATTTTGGAAAAGAAAAAGGGAAAATGGTGGCTTTGTTTGTTTGTATATTGAAGCTTCATGAAGCTTTGACTAAGTGACCATTTTGTCTCATGCTTAACCCTAACCATTCCACTTAACCCTAGTTCATTCTCTACACTTGACCATGGTTTGATTATGATAAGTATTCATTTTATTTTCTTTTTGAAAGAATTCTTATGATAATCATCTTCATCTTCTTCTTCTTGAAAGATGAAGAAAGCTTGCTTCATCAATGGCAACTTGAGCAATTGAGTGAGAAATCCAATTCTAAAGTGAACCCACCTCCTATTTCTTCATCCTCTACCTCTTGCCAAGTAGTATAGGGTGTTTTCTTCACAAGTTTCATGACTTGGTGAAGTGGGAGCTTGATCTTGTAATGCCTCGACGTAGACCATCTTCGGCATCGTAGTCGATGACCTAGCCCGCCCATTTTTCCGATGAAGCCGACGCTAGAGCCCGGGATTCGATTTGGACAGCGAGGAGACTTCATTGCGGTGCTATGGAGGTGGAGGACCGGATCTACAAAGGTTGTATTTCCGTTCTTGTAGTTAAGTTGTTAACTAGTTTGATTTGTCGCCTAAAATCTAGTTAACGATCCGTATTAGGGTTTCTCGGCACCCGTAAAATTTGAAATTGGTATGGTTGATGCCTTGTGAGACCTCCTTAGTGTGCCTAGGAACCCAACAGTGGTATCAGAGCCTAGCTAGAGCCTTAGGCGATGTGTAGACGAAGTTTGAAACCCGATCGACCAGAAACCCTAACTTTTAACCCTCTCTGGACTTTTTCTGAAAAAGTGGTTTTTTCCAAATTAAAAATGCTTAAAAAATTCAGCAGGAAATTCTAAGAATTACGGTGCAAAAATTACCTAATGATCTGTCTAAAGCGCGGCGGAACCGCGGCATTAGCCGCCTATTGCGGCGGTTCCGCGCCCATTTAGTCTCTTCAGTCAACCATTTTTGCACAGTAACTTCTTTATTTAAATGCTGAGTTTTATGGGAATTTTTAATATTTATTCAAGAGTTGAATTTTTTGGGTTGTATTGGGGACTCGGTGTTTCGATCGGATTATCAAACTTTGTCTATGTGTTTTTCCGGGTAACTTTAGAATATGTTAAAAAGTTCGACCGGATATAAATACCCAACTTTTCCCCTGCCGGAAAATTTCCAAGTGTTGGATTTTTCCGTGGTTTAAAGACGTTCTAAGTTGTGCAAGTAACTCGATGGACCCTCTAGAAGACAACAAACCTTAACTCGATTATGTGACCGTCTTGAACTGCCCTTTGAACCTTCGGGTTTGGGGCAGTACGGCGTGCCACATGTGAGGCGTTGGCTTGACCCTTCTACGGCTGGACCGTTGGTACTGAGGCACGAACTGAATGTTTTTAGACTTATTTCATGTGTTGAGCTGTTTCGGGAAAACTTGTGAATTCCAATTATTGTATCACATTCCGGATAAACAGAAAATGTTAAGCTTTCCGACCACGGAATTTTGATGTGATCAAAAGTCCATTGCAATCACGTAGCGTACGCGGATACTCGACGGGTAAACTTAATAGACAGCCTCGCCCCATAGCCCCGACCAAGTGACTGTAGGAGAACCCCGTCGCCGAAAGCATCCGTTCGGGTGCTCGCGGTAGCGGTGTTCCGCCTTGGTGCACTTCGTCGACGGTATCGGGGGTGCGGCCGTCTACTAAAGTTTGCGACGAGCATTCGATCAGGATGTCGGGAATCTTGTTGAATTTCCCGACTTGATATTGAAAAGTGTTTTCGATAATGAGACTAAAATGCGGGGTTTATAATTGTTAGGCATGCGATGTCTAAGTAATTCATTTGATTAGGCATGTGATGTCTAAAGAGGTTGCGGATTCCAACTGTTGTAGTTTTACACTTTCTTTTCTGTGACCGTAAGTGCAATATGTGATATCGCCGGTTTCGTTGCTATATGTCAACGACCATTGGGATGCGCATATTTACTTACGTTGATGACATGTGATGTTATGTGTTGCTGGATATGTTATATTGGATCGTCGTGTTTGAATAGCCGGGGGTTTTTTATGTGAGATGAGTGTTTTTCATTTTCATTCATGTAAAAACTTGTATGTAATATTCTTTTATTGGGGCACTTCCAGGTTGCGGAAGATGTCACCTTTTGTATATTATTTACTTTTCCGCACTAGGATAGACCCAAGGAGGAGGGCACAAGTAACCGGGTTCTAGAGTCCAGTGGGAGACCAACTCGAGGAGTCGAGTCCGGGTCTCCTAACTCTAGAATTGGTAGGGTTGCTTGCTGCTCTCGTAGGGGTCTAGGGGTGTGGGTTTGGCTATTCATCGCGACCGTGGAATCCGTGTTTTATACTGGCTCGTATTGAAAACACGGACGTCCTAGTATATCCAATATTTCATATGATTCTTCTGCTGCGATATCTGTGATGTGATCATGTGATATGTTCTGTGATGGATACTGTATATAGTATATATAATATATTATATAAGCGTTACTTATGTTTTACACCCGCGCTAGCCCTGCCCCGCTCTGCCGTTAGTTACCTAACCTAACGGTGCACGAGGGGACATCGAGGCGAATGCGGATGGCATAAGTGTACGTCGTATTTATCTGTGATGTTTAGGTACTTTAAATGATGGGACTTCATTAATGAGATTAATGAAATAAAAGAAACCTAAGATATTGTAGAATTGAATTTCAAAATAAAACAGGTAGCTACAGTTCTTGCTTTGCACAGCGGTATATATGATATATCCTGCACCTTATTCGATGAGGAAAGGACCGAGATCCCTTCACCGGGAGTGACTCCTTTAGCAATAACTGGCAGATGCTACACACTCGGTTTGTCTTTTGATTGCTTTTAAGAGTTTTTGCTTTGCACAGTGATATATATGATATATCCCGCACCTCATTCGACGAGGAAAGGACCGACGATCTCTTCACCGGGAGTGACTCCTTTAGCAAAACTAGAAAAGCCTAAAAAACACTCCATTTTAAAATTATTTGATTCTACAACGATATCAAGTTCATTACGCAATAGGTTTTCAGAAAAACCTGTCGTAGCCCTCCGTCATTTCAGATAAGTGGTAGTTAGTATTCGTGTTACGTTTGTTGGCCTGCGTCAAGGCGTAGTGTGCGGTAGCTAACTAGTATTTATCTGCTTATGCATATGATGCAGATTGGATTAGGGTAGTCGTGCGACTTTGTTGGCCTACGTCAAGGGTCGTGCGGGTGGGTTTAATTCAATCAGGAAATGACGGGTTGAACTTGACTAGCGTACTATGGTTTGTTGGCCTGCGTCAAGGTCATAGGACACTAGGGGCAAAATTATCGGGAATTTCAAGTGTTGAAATTTGCAATGAGATTGCATACCTTCTATGAGATAGTTGGATCCTGATACCCGCTGCGAGTAAGAGTTACTCCTGAGAGAGTTTTACACATTACAATTAGCCGATCAAGTAGGTGTCTAGAAAGGTGTCAACGGGGTTACGCCTCTGGGAAAACGAGGTTTACATTAATTAGGTTCGTGCGAAAGCACGGGGGACCTCCCTCAAAGTACCGACACTGGCCTGGCTGAAAGATTGGCGAACTTGTAGTGTGTAATTAATCCCGGCTAGTCTTTCCTTTTAGGATTTGAAGGAAGATTTGATAAAAAGCAGTGGGAGCCATCCTGATTAGATAAAACATAACCAATCTATTCTTGCAAGAGCGCACGCTGAGTGTTTTCTTCTCTCTCTCTCCAGGTAGCGACCATATCATGCCTTAATCAAGATAATAATACGGAATATTGACCGAACCCGCTTGTTATACTGAGCTGGGGAACGTTGGTCCCGCTCCAACTTATAAATGTTATAAGACAGAGCAGGAAATTGGGGAATACCAGATTTCCCGTGCCGCCCAAACGAGAAAAGTGCATATGATGCATCATCTTCGGGTGTGTTCGTTACACAGAACTGTTTCTCAGTATCCTCTACGTCCTGGGTATTTGATACCAGATCAGGATCCCAGATATGTAATCTGTTACATAGGGCTACAGAGAGGTAGAGAACTGAGAACGGGTGATAAGTTTCATGAGGCAGAAAACGGGGCAAGTGTTGCAGCCAAGTCTGTTGGTCACTGTCACCCTGTATCCCAAATATATTGATTCTAAACGAATGTTATTAGATACCGAACCTGATATACAAAATCATATCTGTCTCTTTATTAGTAAAGAAACGATAAAATTTTGTATTGTCGGATTATGTTTTGAACATTTCCTATATCAAAAGTTGATCGGTTCAGGCACGTTATCTAAAAGCATTGATGTTCTAAATCAAACTACGGTTCTAAGTATACGGAACACACACAAGAGGAAGAGTTCAGAAATGAACGAATCCTTCTTGAGGCATTGTAGACTAGGTCATATCAATATGACCTGACTAGCTGAAGTTACATGAAGATGCATATTTAAATCTGTTTGAATTTACATCTTGTGAAACTTGCCAGTCATGTCACAAAGATACGATGACCATAGCTCTGTTTACTGGAAACAGAGAAAGAGTTAGTAAACTCTTGGGACTGATACATGATGATGTATGTTAGGTCCCCTGTCTACATATGCCAAGACCGGTTCTTTATACTTCATTACGTTCTATGATGATCTCTCAAGATTCAGACATATATTCCTGTTGAAACACAAGTCAGAACCTTTTGAGGTATTCACAGAATATAAGTTAGAAGTAGAGAACCAAAACGGGTATAAGTATTATGTCCTTTGATGTGATCAAGGAGGAGAATACTTGAGCACGAAAATCCTGGACTATTCTAAAGGAGAATGAGATTCTCTCTCAGCATTACTCCTCCGTATACACCATAGCTCGATGGTATATCGGGGCGGAGCAATAACACCCTATGAGATATGGTGTGCTCCATGATGAGTATTACTGAGTTTCCTATTTCCTTTTGGGAGTTATGCACTTGAGAAGCTGCATACCTATTGAATAGGGTTCAAATCAAAACAGTTGTCTACCACTTCATATTTGGTATGAAAAGGGAAGAGCCCATATCTTAAGTTAGTTAAGATTTGGGGTTGTCCGGACTATGTCTAAAAGCATAATCCGGACAAGCTCGAGGTAAGGTCTGTTATGTACAACTGGAAAGGTTCCAGCCATACAAATTACAGCAGATGATTTGGTAGAACCAAAGGATTCAGTAGATTCCAACGAACCACAGCCTCTCCGCCGATCTAGTATGGTTCCTCACCCACCTGAGAGATAATTCTGTTTCTCTGTGACAGTGGGAGCGAGGATTGCATCATGAGATGATGACCCAACTAGCTTCGAGCTGGCCATCAGGAGTAAGACTCTGTAAGAATGGCTGGATGCTTAGTGATCTGAGATGGAATCCATGTACACCAACAAAGTATGGACTTTGGTTGCTATATCTGAAGGGTTAAATCCCCATCAGGAGCAAGTAGATCTTGAGAAGATTACTTGGTGTACTTGGAAAAGTTGAGATTTTCAAAGCTAGACTTGTTAAAGGTTTTCGTCATCGACCAGGCGTGGATAATGATGAAACCTTTTTCCAGTGGCTATGCTTAAGTCCATCCAGATCCTACTTGTCACGGCTATATACTATGACTGCGATATCTGGCGGTTGGGTGCCATGACTACTTTTCTAAATAATGTTTTAGAAGAGAACGTCTGTAAGTACACAGCCAGAGGGCTTCGTAAACAGTGGGAGCAGCGGAAATGTGTACAAGATGCTTTATAAGATAAAGCAGGCATCGCGGAGTTGGAACGTCTGTTTTGATGAGATAGTCAAAGAGTTTGACATCATCAAAATGGTAGATGAACCTTGTATATACAAAAGGGTAGTAGGGAGTATGGTGGCGATCCTCGTAGAGTACGTGGATGACATACTCTTGATAGGGAAGGAGTTTCCTATGCTACGCTCGATCAATCTCCGCTTGTCACATGGATTCTCCATATAGGATCAAAGTGATACCTCCTAAATCCTGAGTTTTCATCTATGAGATAGATGTTATTTGGATGTTAGGATACTCACTAGATGTAGTGAGATGATATCAGTTGATCCTGGGGAGAATCACTGGAAGTGTTCCAGAGTGATAAGAACGACTGAATGTTAGTCACAGGCATTGTCTTTACCCTCAGTAAAGGGACGGTATGTTGGAAGCGTTCCAAGCTACATACCGTGGCATACTAGACGATAAAGGCTGGATACATCGCTACTTAAGATGCTACCAAAGAGGCTGTTTGGGTGTATATTGGTTCATGAGATGAACTATGTTCCTCCCATTGTTAGACAATGGAGTTATGGCTTGTGCCAAGGAACGCAGATCCCATCAGTGATCCAGACATATTCTAAGGCAGTGTCACCTGATCGTGGAGATGGTTGATCTCCAGGGGATCGAGGTCAGGAGAGTAGACTCAGAGGACAACACGACGGATCCACTCACGAAGGCCTATTCCCAAAGAGAGACTTTTATGGGATGGTTGAGTATGAGATACTACAACCACTGCTATCAGATGGCCCTAGTGCAAGTGGGAGATTGTTAGTTATATGTATGCCCTAGAGGCCATTACTATACATAGGATGTATATTGTAGTGGATGCTTGGACATATATAGGGAGGACTTTCTAGCTCGACATGATAGTATGCTATCTGGTTACTCTTTACCTTAACGTGTATACTGTTTGTCTCTCTGTTACATGTTGGTAAAGCCCTTAGGATGTGTACTTGACTACCTGGACTATGATGCGGATCATACTAGTGGGGACATGGTAGTCCATAAGTACATCCTTCAAGGTCCCTAGTCGTGGGTATATCGAGACGGGACATCGATATACCAGAGTAGACTAGCGTATACCTTCTCGACCCATACAGATGGGCGATGGATGATCCCATATCCATTGGTGTTTGACATCAGAGATGATATACGGGTGCTCAGTAAAGACTGGGTACACTGGACGGACTCGCCGAGAACTCCCAGATGGTATTATACCTTACGTCAGATGGCAGTTCTCTAGTGACACTGGTACAGAGTAGTCTGTTGACCCGAGATCGTCATAGAGTCTTGTGTGGTTCCCACTGTGCTTTGATTTCCACCTTACCACGTCCAAGAGGGCGTGCAAAACGGTGGTTTTTGGGTACAGTCCCGAATCACATGGAGGCAATGAGCGATAGGAGGGGATTCGTCTCTCCCGGTATAGGGAGTTGATGTTGCGCTGTGTTCGATTGGCTATAACCGGAAATCCCTGGCCAGGGTTGCTGAGATTTACTGGTAAGTGTTACCAGTAGTTTCTCGAACTGTTATAGGCCTCATATCGACACGACTTATCAAGCTATTGGGGTCTGACGTTTACCACCCCTAGGCGTGATATGCGACATATCAGACGATCAGACCAGACTGTACGGTAAGTGTTACTGGTTGGATTCACAGGAGTGTGAGCGGGCTTGCTCGTCGATCTTCTGATCGCTCAATACCCGGGTGGCCGTTACGTTTAGCAGACCGCTTGCGGCTTGTGGGTGCTTGATATGATCATCATCTGCTACCGGCGTATTGACGAGTTTTTAGAGTCCTGCACAGAGGTTTCCTGGCTCAAGCGAAACGAAATAGGAGCGCATATGAGATATGTGCGGGACCGAGAATAATGTGTGTATGTGATACCGTATTCCATTCTCGCGATGAATGTATCGATTGGTTGTATGCGATATAACCTAGTTATCGAATCAAGGATTGATTCGATAAATCGATACATTGTATACTAGTCGGTTGTGTGCGACATGACCGGATCATTGAATCAAGTGTTGATTTAATGATTTAATGCATAATTATATATTTGATATATTACTTTGCATTAACTAGTATTGGTTCACTTTAAATGGATTTTTTCACTTGAAGTTCACAAGTTGTATATGTGATATACTTTTGTGCACTTGATTGTATCATGTTTGATGATACATGCTCACTAGGGTTTGTGTAAAGATTAAACCATGGTTGTGTAATGGTTAGGGTTTTCATTTTCTTATTCATTTATTTATTTATTTCATTTATTTTATTTTGGAAAAGAAAAAGGGAAAATGGTGGCTTTGTTTGTTTGTATATTGAAGCTTCATGAAGCTTTGACTAAGTGACCATTTTGTCTCATGCTTAACCCTAACCATTCCACTTAACCCTAGTTCATTCTCTACACTTGACCATGGTTTGATTATGATAAGTATTCATTTTATTTTCTTTTTGAAAGAATTCTTATGATAATCATCTTCATCTTCTTCTTCTTGAAAGATGAAGAAAGCTTGCTTCATCAATGGCAACTTGAGCAATTGAGTGAGAAATCCAATTCTAAAGTGAACCCACCTTCTATTTCTTCATCCTCTATCTCTTGCCAAGTAGTATAGGGTGTTTTCTTCACAAGTTTCATGACTTGGTGAAGTGGGAGCTTGATCTTGTGATGCCTCGACGTAGATCATCTTCGGCATCGTAGTCGATGACCTAGCCCGCCCATTTTTCCGATGAAGCCGACGCTAGAGCCCGGGATTCGATTTGGACAGCGAGGAGACTTCATTGCGGTGCTATGGAGGTGGAGGACCGGATCTACAAAGGTTGTATTTCCGTTCTTATAGTTAAGTTGTTAACTAGTTTGATTTGTCGCCTAAAATCTAGTTAACGATCCGTATTAGGGTTTCTCGGCACCCGTAAAATTTGAAAATGGCATGGTTGATGCCTTGTGAGACCTCCTTAGTGTGCCTAGGAACCCAACATGTTGCGCGTGGCCAGCTCGAACAATTTTCTCATTTTATTTTGGGGAAACGAGTAAGGACGTCCCAGTCTCTCCTCAAGGGATGGGCGTGGACGCACGTTGTTTTGGCGAACAACCGGCTTTAAGTTGCTCGGCCATTGCTGAGTATTAGCGACGAGAGTTGCTTTCCCTTTCCCCTTCTCATTTTGAGAGTCCGGTTTTGGAAGAGACGGTCTATGGCCCATCTGGTCCATTTAGGCTAATTTGTCGATCAAGGCCTGGAAGGTGGTCAGCCTGAAGAACATCATGAATTGCGAGATGGTCGTTTGCGGATCAAGAGTGCCCATGAATATGCCTACCGCAGGTGCTTCTTCGATGCGTTGTTCGCATTTCAACCATAGGTTCCGCCATCGTGTTGCGTATTGGACCCACGTTTCGCCTGGCCTTATCCTGGCATTGATCAGTGCTGTTATCGGGGTGTGTTTATTAGCATTAGCGAATCTTTGTGTAAACAGTAGCTTCATCTCTACAAATGTTTTGACAGAGTCGTTAGGTAGCTCTGAATACCATTCAAAGGCTGTTTCCACTAAGCTGCCGATGAACTGGCGAAGCAACAGTTTGTCGTCGCCTCCCGTATTGCCGCATAAGGCCCTGAATTGAGCGACATGCTGATGTGGATTCCCTGTCCCTTTATATACGTGGAACTTAGGGATTGTATATCCCGACGGGTAACTGATTTGGTCATACCAACTCGGATAGGGTCGTCCAGTTCTAACAATTTGCCCAGCCGCTTTACTCGCCCGATGAGCTCGTATTTGCTGAGCTATATAATCATCGAGCGCGGCCTTGGAAATGGTTTCATGTTTGGCTGCTGAAAGAGCCGGCGAAGGATTAGATGTCTCCCTTCTATCGTCCTCAACAATGATTGGAAGGTCATCAGCTGGAGGGTCCGGCTGTAATATCATCCCTACCATATCTTGGAAGAGGAGCGCCATCTGTTTTATGTTAGCCGCTTGCTCTGCGGCTTCCTTGTCCTTCTTTTCGAGGACTCTGCGTAAAAATTCAGCGTCAGTTTCTTGTTCATGCTGCTGTTCTGATGATGCCTCCGATCTTTCTTTTGGCCCGGTAAGTGCAGCCATTGCAGTCATCATTTCCTGAAGCTTCTGTTGTTGCTCCTGGGCTTTGGTTACGGATCGGGTGAGCGGTCGGTGACCCGTCGAAGCACGGCTTTCCTCCTTTCCGGAAGCCATATAAATGGTATGCACCACCATGCCCCCAGCCTTGGGGTGTTTGTGCTCGGCGCATTTACGGTTCGCCATGTTCACAGGGGCTTTTTGCGGCCTCCTTTTCTTTTGAGTGACTGGAGTTGAGGGGGCTGTTATAGTGGGCACCCAAGTAGCTGTTGCTTTTTATGGCTTGACGAAGTAATCCTTCTCCTGCCGAACCTTCATCTTTTTCTGTCGGCGGAGATAATCTTGATCCACTACGGAGTCCTGAACTTGACGCCAGACCTTGTAAATTTTAGAGGACAGCCGTTGAGGGGGCTGCTCCAGCTTCGCCTTTGGGGACTTCTCCATAGATGGAGTAGATCTTTTCAGCACAGCAGTTGGCGAGTTCCTACACACCTTGTTAAGTAGTTCAAAGCTATTCCCGGTTGGAACAGCAGCATTGATTTCCACCATCGGAGCTGGCGGAGTTATCCCAGAGGGGGAGTTGCCCCCAGCCTTCCTTACCCGGCGCCAGTGACGACGGCGAGCATGTCGAGCGGACGGCGTTGGTTCAGCGATAGGGATGGCTTTGTCTTGCCCCTTGTCCAGATGAAGCGCTGCTAATGCCAGTCTCTTGAAGACTGACGTCTTTTGAGTAGCGGTATCCAATCTGTCAAAGACAGACCTTCGGGCAGGAACGGGAGCCGGAATAGTCAGTCTTGTGAAGACCGACCCTTTGGCAGGAGAAGCCGCCTTGACAACTTCAGGAGCAGGGATGGCTATCCTCTTCGGAACAACCTTTTCTGGTATTGCAGGCTTCTTCATGGGCCCATATGAGTTTTGGCCCAGTTTGCTGAAAGCTGAGGCATTGGGCTTGGGCGACCCGTTGAGAGGGGCCGCGATAGTTGTAAGCCGATCGAAGACCGACTTCTTCGGAGCTTCTTGCGATGTCATTGGGGC
This sequence comes from Agapanthus africanus, assembly GCA_030015575.1. NCBI lineage: Eukaryota > Viridiplantae > Streptophyta > Magnoliopsida > Asparagales > Amaryllidaceae > Agapanthus > Agapanthus africanus. The sequence goes on along the minus strand of CM057350.1, from coordinate 103,384,081 downwards.
ATAGAAGCTCATCGGTGGGAGCATGGTCCCGAAGAATAGTCCAGTGGTGGCTTGAGTTACCTGCTCCACTGGCATCTTAAAAAGGGAGGCCGCTTAGGGCCTATAAGTCACTCCTCCAGCAAGGACGGAGCGAGAGTTGCAGTTGCAGGCAGTGCAGTTTGAAGCCATTGATCTTCTATTTTCTGCATGGAGAAAGACACCAAATCTTAGTACCTCAAATCCACAGGCAACCACAGCAAACCGCGATTCGTTCGTGAACACGACACACGAAGTGTGGAGTGGAAGGAGGAAGAGGTCCCACCGGGCGTGCCAGAATTTGTTCCCCTCCGAACGGCGGCCGAGACAGGGACGTCTTGCCTGAGGTTCGGGGCAGATGCTATTTGGTTTTATCCATCCACCTCTCCGAAGATGCCAAGTTGATTTATGGCACCATGTATCGGAGGTTTAGACGGATGCGGCCGATGTAGCAGACTTCGTCAGATTCCCCCTCGTTTGAGGGGTTTTTGATTGGGGGGATGCTCTTCCCTGCAGGCGCAAGCCCCTGCAGTTAATTACGCTACCGCATCGCAGTAACAACTTTCTCCTTCTCCAGAAATTTTACATCGTGTCGTTTGTGTTTGTTTGTTTGTGGATGCCCGTGGATTGTATACGGAGACTAAGTTATGTCGTTGCCCATAGGACATGGATTAGTCCAAATCCGTATTTACTTAGATTTGGGTTTGGTGTTTTAGTTTAAGGATACGTTAGCCATATTGAGGCTAAGATCAACTTAAACGTTCGTTAAGGATACGTTAGTCCTATTTGAGACTAAGATCAACTTAACGGAAGAGCATTAGGGGCTCTAATGTTCCAGTTTAGGGACGTAGTGGTCCATTTAATATATGGCCGTCGGGACCCGTCACCTCTCTGACGACGTTGAAGGATTACAACGACAGGTGTCAGAGGAGTTCGGAGATGTACCCTTGAACCAAAGTTGAATAGGGAATATGTAGTCCGATTGAATGTTTAAGGATACGTTAGCCAGATTTGAGGCTAAGATCAACTTAAACGGGATCGTTTAGATTCGACGAAAGAGCGTTCGGAGGCTCTATTGTTCCAGTTTAGGGACGTAGTGGTCCATAGGTAGTTTAAGGACATTGCGGTCCATATTCCAGTTTAGGGACATGGTGGTCCATATTCCAGTTTAGGGACATGGTGGTCCATTTCCAGTTTAAGGACATGGTGGTCCAATTTATTTGTGGCCGTCGGGACCCGTCACCTCTCTGACGTCGTTGAAGGATTACAACGATAGGTGTCAGAGAAGTTCAGAGATGTCCCTTGAACCAGATGTAAATTGGTTTAAGAGAGCAGCCGTGCTCAGTCAATTTAATTTGAGGACTTACGGCAGTGATTGGGCTAAATCCAGTTAAAGCTGTTCAACGTTTTTATTTGTGGTTGGCCTGTTGGACCTTGGCTTGGGCTTTGCCCTTTGTTTAATAATGAAGTACATTTTGTCGGGCCTATTAGGCCCCCCTTTTAATTGGGCTATGCCCTTTTTAAATGATGCACAACATCTATTTTGAGCCTGACAGACCTTTGTTTGGGCTTTATCCCTTTTAATAGTGCATAGCACTTTGTTTGGTCTGATAGACCTTTCTTTATTGGGCTCTGCCCTTGATAATGCATTGCATTAATTAGTCTGACAGAGTGCCACATGGCTTGTCAGGTGCTTTGCGCTGATTGAGGAGCGCAAGGCGCAAGTCCATATGGAGGTGACACGTGTCACGCTCTGGTGAGCGCAAGCGCAGTGCGCTGCACCAGTGTGCTGCGCTGTTGCGCTTCTGACACGTGGCACGCTCTGGTGGGTTACGCCAATTCATGAAAGTAGTGCTCTATTTTAACAGCGCATAGCACAGATCATTCTGGAGCTGACACGTGGTGCTCCCTGGTGGCTTGCGCCAACCCAGGAGCGCAACAGTGCAGATTTGCAAGTGCAAGGCACTGTTTTTAATATCTTGATCCAATTTTGGATTCAAGAAAAGAATCTTTAAGATTCCAGAACCAATGGTTCATCAAAAGGCAATGCCTTTTTATTATTATATTTTTATTGAAGATCTTTGATCTTGTTCTTAGATCAATGATCTTTTTAGAAGAAATTCTTCTTTTATTCAAAGGTTTTTACCTTTTTCTTTCTTTGAGCTCTTCTCAAAATTCTTTAGAGGAATTCTCTGTTTTCTCTCTCTGTGTTAATGTTTTGAAATTGGGGTCTAGGGGCCTTTATATAGTGCCCATTAATTTATTAAATTTGTTAAAGAGATCATTCTCTGAGTGATTTGGGGAATTTCCCCCACCGTTGGATCTTTGATCCAAGGGCTTCTGTTTTACAGAAGACAATCTTCTTATTTTAACTAGAACAGAAAGATCTTACTGGAATTTTAATTCTGTTTGGTGCAAACGCATCAGCGCTTGACACGTGTCGCGCAGCCCAGAGCGCAGCGCAACTGCGCTGCCACGTGGCGAGCGGCGCAGAGCGCAAGTCAGCTGAAACGTTGCTTCTTTAATTTTTAATTTTTATTTTTATTTTAATTTTCAGAACAGAGCCTTGCTCTGATTGGGGGAAACAGAAGCGTTGCTTCGTTTCCCGCCTTAGAATTTGAGCAGAGCTTTGCTCTGATTGGGGTAAACAGTAGCAATTAGGGTTGTTCACGTTGCCAGGTTTCGATGGACGCCTCGTGTCTGGCAATGTGACGAGTTTATTATACACTGCCAATTCGAATAGTCTCCTCGTCTTGTCGCGGGGAAACGAGTAAACATGTCCCAGTCTTTCCTCCAAGGATGGGCGCGGACACACGTTGTTTTGGCTAGCAGTCGGTTTTGGGCCGCTCGGTTGTTGTTGCGTATTGGCAACGAAGGTCGCTTTCCTTTTACTCTTGGTATTTTGAGGGTCCTTATTTGAGGAGGAAAGCCCGTGGCCTATCTAGTCCATTTGGGCTAGTTTAACTATCAGAGCCTGGAAGATGGTTGGTTTGAAAAATTTCATGAACCGGGATACCGTCGTTTGAGGATCAAGGGTCCCGATAAATATGCCCACGGCGGGAGATTCTTCAATGCGCTGTTCGCTCTTAGATCATAAGTTTCGCCACCGGATTGCGTATTAGACCCATATTTCTCCCAGTTTTACCCTGGCATTGATTAATGTCGTGATTGGAGTATGTTCGCTCGCGCTGGCGAGCCGCTGTGTGAATAGCAGCTCCATTTCTGTGAATGTTTTTACGGAGTCATTTGGGGGCTTTGAGTACTATCCGAAGGCTGTTTCTGACAGGCTACCAACGAATTGGCGAAACAACAGTTTGTCGTCGCCTCCAGTGTTGCCGCACAGAGCTCTGGATTGTGCAATGGTTGGTGAGGGTTGCATGTCTCTTTGTATACATGGAACTTGGGGATCGTATACCCCGGCGGGTACTTGATTTGATCATACCAGCCCGGATATGGTCTCCTGGTTCTGACAATTTGGCCAGCAGCTTCATTAACCTGATGAGCTCTTATTTGTTGAGCAATGTAATTATCAAGGGCATCCTTAGAGATCGTTTCCTCTTTGGCTGCTGATAAGGCAGGAGGAGGGTTTGATGTTTCCCCCTGTCATCCTCGATGATTATCGGTGGATTTTCGGCCGGGGGTTCTGGCTGGATCATCATTCTAACCATGTCTTGGAACAAGAGAGCCATCTGCTTTATGTTAGCAGCTTGCTCAGAGGCTTCCTTGTCCTTTCTCTTGAGCACCCTTCGCAGGAACTCTGTATCAGTCTCCTGCTCTTGGCACTGTTCAGCTTCTTTGTCCGGACTTTCTTTCTGTCCGGTAAGTGCTGCCATTTTGGTCAGCATTTCCTAGAGCTTTTGCTGTTGCTCCTGAGCCTTTATCAGCGACCGAGTTTGCGGTCGGTGACTGACGGAGGCACGGCTTTCTTCTTTTCCTGAAGCCATGTAGACCGTATGTATGATCATGCCCCCAGACTTGGGGCGTTTGGGTCCATCGCCTTTGGGATTTGCCGCAGGCGGTGGGATTTTTTCCAGCCTCGTTCTTTTATGAGAGGTTGAAGTTGAAGGGGCCGCTTTAACAGGCGCCTGTGTAGAAGGAGTTCCCCGCTGTATGGCGGAGGAGTGATCTTTCTCTTGCCGAACCTTCAATTTTTTTAATCGACGAGAGTGATTTTCATCAATCACGGAGTCTTGGACTTTCCGCTAGACTTTATGAATTTGCGAGGAAAGCCGCTAATGGGGCCGCTCCATCTTTGCCTATACAAGGACTTTCGCAGGTAGGGGTGATTTCTTTAACACCGCAGTTGGGGAGTTCTTTCACACCCTCCTGAGCAGATCAAAGCTGTTCCCGGTTGGAACAGCAACGTCAACTTCCACCATTGGAGCTGGTGGGGTAAGTCCAGAGGGGGGGTTGTCCCTAGCTTTTCTCACTCGGCACCAGTGGCGACGTCGAGCGTGCCTTGCAGAAGGGACTGCCTCAGTTTTGGAAGCAGCTTTATTATACCCCTGGTTTTGTTGAGGAGCTTGGATCGGTGTCAGCCTGTTGAAGACTAACGTCCTTGTTGATGTTTGAGGAGTAGCGGACAGCCTTTCAAAAACCGACCTTCTAGTGGGGGAAGCGCCTTTAACGACTTCTCCTGAAGGAGGAGTTGGGAGGGCTATCCATTTTGGGGTAGCCCCTTCAGATATCACGAGCCTCTTTGAGGGCCCATTTAAGCTTTTGCTCAGCCTGTTGAAGGCTGAGACACCAGTTTTAGATGACCCGTTGAGAGGGGCCATTGTGGTTGCTAGTCGATCGAAGACCAACCTTTTGGGAGCTTCTTCTTGTAGTGCTAAAGCGCCGAAACTCACAGGTGGGAGAATGGTCCCAAAGAACAATCCTGTAGTGGCTTGTGTGACTTGCCCCACTGGCATTGAGAAAATTGAGGCCGCGTTGGGCCCATAGGTCACTCCTCCAGTTGGGGCAGAGTGAGAGTTGCTATTGCATGAGGTGCATTGGGAAGCCATCGATTTCCTGTACAAGAGCAAGACACCAAGTTTTAGTATCTCGAATCCGAGGGCAACCATAACAAACCGCGATTTTGTTCGTGAAACACGACACACGAAGTGTGGAGTGGAAAGAGGAAAAGTCCCACCGGGCATGCCAGAAACTGTTCACCGTTGAAAACAGAGACCGAGACGTTGGGACGTCTATCCTGAATTTGGGGGCAGATGCTATTTAGACTTCTCCATCCACCTCTCTGAAAATACCAAGTTGATTTATGGAACCATATATCAAAGGTTTGGACATATGCGACCGTTGTAGCAGACTATATCAGATTCCCCCTCCTTTGTGAGGGGTTTTTGATTGTGGGGACGCTCTTCCCTGCAGGCGCAAGCCCCTGCAGTTAATTACGTTATCGCGTTGCGATAACCACTTTCTCCTGCTCCAGCAGTTCACTTCGTGTCGTGTGTATTTTTGTTTATTTTGGTTTCCCGTGGATTGTATACAGAGACTAGTTTATGTCGTTGCCCATAGGGCGCAGATTAGTCCAAATCCGTATATTTGAGATTTGGGTTTGGGTTAAGGATTTGCTTGACGGGGTCCACGTTGGTAGCTTGATTTGCCAACGAGAATGAACTTAGAACGCATTTCTCACATTTGTGAGGTCCATTCGTTCATAAGATATTTGAGTTTGATTTACGGATCGTTAGTCATATTTGAGACCAATATCAACTTAGAAACAAATAAGTATATGGGCTCAATTATTTTAGTTTAAGGACATCGCGGTCCAACATTTCCATTTTGGGGACGAATGTTAGTTTAAGGACATTTCGGTCCATTATCGTCGTATTTGGGGCGAATGTCTAGTTTAGGGATATCTCGGTCCAATATTCCCATTTTGGTGACGAATGTTAGTTTAAGGACATTTTGGTCCATTATTCCCATTTTGAAGACGAATGTTAGTTTAAGGACATTTCGGTCCAACATTCCCATTTTGGGGACACATGTTAGTTTAAGGACATTTTGGTCCAATATCCATTTTGCACTCACGTGTATTTGTTACGTGGTGAAGTGAACGATGGTGACATGGAATGCACCCAATTTAGGGTGTGATCCAATTTGAGGTGTGCACGTCAATTTGGAAGTGCATCAATGTGGGATGAAAGGAGTTGTTGGTTGTCGGGACCCACCATCTCTCTGAAGACGCTGAGGAATTAAAACGACTTATATTAGAGGTGTGGAAAGATGCACCCTTGAACCAAATCCCTTATTTGAGGGACAGATCATGATGGACCATCTAAGAATCATTAGCCTTATTTAAGACTAAGATTAACTTAGAAGGTATGGGATGAAGATCGTTAGTCATGTATGGGACTAAGATCAGTTTGGATATCATGAATGTAAGCTTAGCCAATTTGGGCTAAGATTGGGTTTCTGTATCATCCAGCAGTGCTAAGCACTCAATTGCATATATCGCTCGCGTGTGTTTCACATGAGGCGCTGAACGTCTGGCGCTCATGTATGTTTCACGTGAAGCGCTGAGCGTCTGGCGCTCACGTGTGTTTCACGTGAGGCACTGCACTAGTGCTAAGCGGTAAAAAATTTTCTAGCGCTCACGTGTGTTTCACGTGAGGCGCTATATAACTTGGCCTTGGGTGCTCACGTGCTTTTCATGTGAGGCGCTGAGTTCTTTGGAGATTTAATCTCAGTTGATGTTCTTAGAGAACTTAAATATCTGTTAATACTATTTTAACCATTAACGATCATCAAGATCACTATTTTGATGATCTTGGATCGGGTTCTTTAAGAACTAAGTTCTTGATTTGGAGGAACTAAGTTCCTGGAGTATTATGGACTCCATATTCTTCATGTTCATGTTTTCAAAGAGGTTAAACCTCTGTTAATAGTATTTTGACCATTAATGATCACCAAGATCACTATTTTGAGAATCTTGGATCGGGGTTTAGAGAACTAAATTCTTGATTTGAAGGAACTAAGTTCCTGGAGTATTATGGACCCCATCTTCTTTTGGTTCAATTTTGTTCTTCTCCGAATTTTTGATTCTCAAGAACAAGATCATCCCAATGAGAATTAAATTCTCAACTTATGGGAGACTTGTCTTATGGATCTCAGATCCAGAAAAAGAACTGAGTTCTTGAGAAGGGTTAAACCCTTAGATATGTTATGATAGGTAAAGGAGATGTTTTGATCTCCGTGGTTTCTTTACCTAGGGTTTGAGAGGAGGAAGATTTTCTTCTTTACTGAGAATTAAATTCTCTATTGTTTTGAGAGATTTCTGTATTTTACAGAAGTTTATGGGGTGGTCTCTTCCTTATTTGGAAAGAGGGATCATTGGTCATTGGGACTCACCACCTCTCCGACGACACTGAGAGATTACAGCACCATATATCGAAGGTGTGGAGGGATGTACCCTTTGAACCATGTCCCATTCATCAGGGGGAAGAATAGGTTGGAGCTTAAACTCTTAACTGCTGAAAAAGGCTTCTTTGCATTCGCGCACGTTCGTCATACGTGTTGGGTGCACGTGCGTCGCATGTGGCGGAAGCACGTGTTGCGCACGACGTGGGCGCACTTGTGTTGCATGTGTTGCGCACTTGGCGGGCGCACGTGCGTTGCACTTGGCGGGCGCACATCATGGGAGCCCGCTAAGGCCCTAACTTGGAGAATTATGCTCCTATGGAGAACTAAGATCCTTTAAGGATTGTATCCTCGTACGTGATGCGCACATGATGGGTGTACGTGCGTCGCATGTGGGACACATGGTACTTGCGCATATACGCATTATGGGGTCGGCAGCTAAGTCCCTAATTTGTATAACTAAGCTCCTATGGAGAACTAAGCTCTTTTGAGGATTGAATCCCCATTTTTTCTAAGAGGTATCCCCTCTTATTTATTGGGGATTAGTAGAGAAGAGAACTTTTTTTTTCCCGATGTGGGACTAAAAATATATCCCCCATACGGTAGAGCATTACTTAGACTATACGTGCATAGCACATTTGCTCATAACTTTTGATTTTGGAAGAGTTATGCGGCCAGTAATATATCAAATCGAAGGATTTTTCGAGTCGCTTTCGATGCCATCAGAATTTACCCAATTCTCATTTGATAGTTTGGCAAAATACAGCCCGGAAAATACCGGTTTGCATTTTCTTAAGCGTATTGCTGTCATTTGATACCTTGGGCTCTTTTGCGTAGAAATTTTTGGCGGGAATATCTATGTATGTATTTTGATACATATATTTTAGTATTATTATTCACTATTCATTTTCACTCTTTGGTGCTATCTGTATTTTTATACGGATAAGCGTATATGTAGCGATACATATACCAGGTGAAGTATTCCGTATTTATACTGGAATGCTTCTAGAAGAAGGACACCTCATATTTATTTTTATATTTAGAAAAATAAAAGGAAATAAGGTGGAAAGTGAAGAGTTATGAAGCATGGTTATTAGCAAGTAGAGAGGTATGGCTTAGGGATTTTATATTGGAAAATTCATTTGGATGCACTATTGCACCATGGTTGTAAAAGCTAGCCATTCTCATCACTTGCAAGACTTGATGTTTTTCATTTATCATTTTTGAGCTTCATGCTTCATTCTTCTATCCTTCTCCTTCTTCTTGCTCTCATTTTTGAGTATAGATTTTAGAAAGAAAAATTTAGTGAAGTATTCCTACATCACCGATCATCCAAATCTAGCAAGTCTGGATCGTCGGTTAGAGCGTCCTCCGGATTCCCTCGGGTGGATCGTCTTCGGCAAGGATGGTCGATTCTCAAACGCGATCACGGCGACTACGAGCTTATAGGGGTCTTCCACAATTGGGTGGACACGCGACAACGGTTGTATTTCTTCAACCATTGCACTTTTAGTTAGTTAGTTTAGGTTTATTGGACTGTATCCTGGATTTTACGGGTGTTCGGTGTCCGCTAGAATTTTTGTTTTCGCTTCCGCCTTGGCCACGGTTTCTGCGACGCGGGAACCGAAACCCAACATGGTATCAGAGCCACTCCATAGACCTTAACTAGCTAGTTTGCACTTGTTTAGAATTTCGATCGATAGATTTTTTTGAATCGCATTTCCATTTTGCATGCTTGCTGTTCGAATTTTAAAGTTGTTTAAAAAATTGTTCTGGTTGCCTTAAAATTATGTGCAGGCAATTATAGAGGCTAGGAAGAAATTAGAGCACAAACTCCCAATTTTTGGCTGCGGAACTACCGCCTATCATAGCATTTGGCCGCGGTTCCGCGGTCATCTTGGGGCCACTGTGCCCCAATTTTCTTCAGTTGCTCTATTATATGGAAATGTGATTTTTGGAATGTTTACTTTTGGCCAAGATTTATTTGAGTACTGGTTTGTACGTGGGGCGAATGCGAAAAGTTTTAGTCAATTGAAATTTTGAATTCGTATTTATCAGTGCATATGTTAGTTTTTGCGACCGTAAATATCATAGAGCGGTACAACCCGACTGGTTGCAATATGTACAATCAGACGGGTTTACGAACATGATATTCACGTTGATATTCTGTGTTGCACTGATGTTATGGATGGATTGTCGTGATGGATAGCCTTGTGTGAAATGTTAGATGTACAACTCAGATTCATTTGTATATGGATTATTGCGGGGTGAGCGTCCGACATGTGGACTGCCATTTCTGCCAGTTATGTATATTCTTTTATTGGGGCACATCCGGATTGAGGTCGATGCCGCTGTTGTATATATTTTTTCTTTTCTATACCAGGATTACCCCATGGAGGAGTGCTCAAATAGCCGGGTTCTAGAGGGCAACGGGCCCGCATCTCATAGCGTTGAGACCGGAGGGGGCCTTACTCTAGAATTGGCAGGCTATTCGCCGCACTCATAGGGGGTATAGGTTGACCCATGGAGGGGTGCTTAAGTAACCTGATTCCGTGAAGTGTTGGATTGCCCATTCATTTTGTTGATTGGGGTTGCCTCACTTCAGGGATTGGCGGGTAACTTACCGCACTCGTAGGGGTCTAGGATCTTCATTGCATTAGCTATCCACATGATCGAGGAACGTCGCGTCTCATTTATGGTTCAAATGAAACGCGAGGCTCCTAGATTATCTGCTATTCCATATTGTTGTTCGCATGCTTGTGATGATTTTTATCTGCCTGTGATGTTGATATATATATATATATATATATTATATTTAGTAGATACTTCTATATGTTTTGCATCCGTACTAGTCCTACCCCCGCTCTGCCGTTAGTTAAGTAACCTAATGGTGCATGATGGGGCCCCATGGCGAATGTGGATGGCATATAAAAATCATGTTATTTTGGTTGTTTCTTTTGTGGCTTGGAAACATAAAATGATGGGAACGCATTATCCGAATAATGCAAGGAAAAATAAACCTAAATGATGTTGTCGGAATCAATTTTAAAAACTACTCGGTTTTTCTTCAAAACCCATAGTCGTATTCTTTTGCTTTGCATAGAGGTATTCAGTTAGGAATATCCCGCATCTCATTCTATAAGGGAAGAGCCTTAATCCCTTCATTGGGAGTTCGTTCTTAAGAGAAAGTTTATGTTACTAGTTTTAAAAAGCGGAGCTTAAGCCACTCCATTTTAAAGCCACTCGAGTTCCTTCAACGTTATCAAGTTCATTATGTTAAAGGGTTTTCGCCAAAAACCAGCCGTAGCCCTCTGTCATTTCAGATTAGTATTACTTAGTATTCGTGCTACGTATGTTGACTGTGTCAAGGCGTAGTGTACGGTAGCTCTGTAATGCTTTTCTGTCGCATGGATATTGGATTGGTTAGGATAGCCGTGTAACCATTTTGACTATATCAAGGGTATTATGCGGATGGATTTAATGCAATCAAGATAATGACGGGTTGAACTTAATTAGGATCCTTTGATATGTTGACTGTGTCAAGGTCATTTGGGTTATAGGGACAAAAACCATATCGGGAGTTTCAAACATACGGGAAACTTTCCAGGCATGCGCATACCTTCTGGAGTTTGGTAATTTTGGTCGTCTTCCGTCAAAGTTATCACACAATGATAGTTAGGTCCCGATTCTCACTGATAAATATGTATTACTCCTCGGGAGATTTTTCACTTCACAATTAGCTAAGCTATTAGGTGTCTAGAAAGTATTAACGATGTTACGCCTCTGCGGAAATAAGGTTATTAATTGGGTCCATGCGAAAGCACGGTGGACCTCCCCCGGAGTACTAACACTTGCCTGGCTGAACGGTTAGCAAACTTGTAAAGTGTAAATGATCCCGACTAGTTCTCCTTTTAGGGTTTGAAGGAGAATTTGAGAAAACAGTGGGAGGCATCCTTGTTAGTGTATATGCCCTAGGGGCCATTATTGTATTATACTAGATTGTATATTACTTAATGGAAGCTTGGGATATTCACAGTTATATATACAGTCTTGCTAAAAATGGTAGTATGCTACTTGGTTTGTGTCTACTTTAATATGTGCATATGTTTCTTGTAACGTATCACTTATACATATTAGTAGAGCCCATAGGATCTTTGCTTGATTACCAGCATCGTGATGGCAGTCACACTAGTGGGGGCTGGGAAGTCTGTAAACAACATCCTGTACAGGTCCCTGGTCATTGGATTATCGAGATAGGGCATCGATATTCCGGAGTAGACTAAGTGTGTACGCTTCTCATTCCAGTTGGGAAGATGGTCTGTCCCACAGCCATCAGTACGTCGTACTGGAGATAGTATGCAGGTGCTCGTTAGGTTACGGGTACACCGGACAGGACTCGCAGGGGAACTGATTAGTTGGTATTATACCCGTCGTCAGTTAACAGTTCCCAAATGACATGAGTACAGCATAGTCCGCAGACTTGACACTGCTACTTCGCCTTGAGTGTGTCCCACTGTTCTTAGATTGCTACCCTACCACGGCTCAAAAGAGTCGTGCAAACAGGTAGCAGTTGGGTGCAGTCCCGAGCACTTGGAGGCAGTAGTGGTTAGACAGGATTCGTCTCTCCCGGTATTGGGAGATGATATCGTGCTATGTCAGAGAGCCATTACGCAAAGTCCCTGGCCAGGGCAAGCGAGATATACTGGTAGTTTCCAGTAGCTTCTCAGGGTGTAATGGGTTTCGCTCCGACATGACTTATACAGCTATTAGGGGACTGACGCTTGCCGCCTCCTAGGCTAGATATGCGATAGTCTTAGACGAACAGACCGGATTGTATGGAGATTGTCACATCAGGCTCAGTGGGAGTTCTGATGATTTTCCTCATCGGCCTTCTTATCGACATCTACCTGGGGACTGTTACGTACAGCTAGTGCCGCTTGCGGTCTGTGGTTAAACCCACTGCCAGCGTAGTGTCGAGTCTTCAGAGTCCCATACAGAGAGTTTCCCTGCTCCAGGTGAAACGATATAGAGGTCATATGGTTTTACGACAAGGGTTCGGACGCATACGTGTGTTTACGCACGTACGACTTTTCGGACAGTTTTTACTAGCCGGCTTTGGTTTAAACCAGATTCTAGTATCGGGTTATTGGATTTATACAGTCTAAAGTTTTTCCGTGTTTTCACGGATTTGAGGGGCGTTCTCGTAATTTATCGGGAAGCTTCTAGAAGAGTGGTGACTAAGGGGTTAAGGTGGCATAAGCATTTAATGCTTAATGACTCATTTGTGTGATTCATCCTTTGTATTAAATGATGCATTAATTAGTTAGTGAGTCATATGATGAATCACACTAGGTGAATGAATCAACAATGATGATTAATCATTTATATTTATTTATTTGATAAATTGTTATGGTTGTTAAATTCACTTGAGCTCATTATTCATTCTCATTCTCATCTTCACCTTCTCTCTCCTCAAGCTCACTCTCTCTTCAAACCCTAACCCTAACCTCTCATGAGTTGAGATCAAGGGTTAGCTAGACTAATACATCCATAACCTCACTCTATATCCCCTAGGTAGCTTAGATTAGCACTTTGAGCAACCTAGTTATCTCAAGTTAGAGATCAAGCTTGTAGTAGGAGCTCTCGGGTGGATCATCTTTGATTCGAGGAGGCCGTTGAGGTGCTAATGTTCCAAGGAGCCTACGAGGAGTGGAGGACCGCGATGAAGACCCGAAGGACAAGTAACGTGAGGTATAACTTCGTATCCGAGTAGTTAAACCTCTAGTAGTTAGTTAGCAATGGTTTAGATAACGATTCATGCGCTCAAGTCCGTGTTACGAAGCTTTGATAATCGTTTTTCATATATTCCGCCTCCCCGCAAGTTCGTGGGGTGCGTGACATGGACTTACAATCCTGATCAGATAAAGCGATAACCATTCCGATCTTAATAGAGTGCACGCTGAGTGTTTCTTTTCTCTCTCTGGTACAGCGACCCATGACTTACCTTATAAACTCATGAACCAATTTGACCGAATCTTTTTACACCCTTGTCTTTAGCTTGTCTTGATTCGCGACAAAGTCGCATATATCCCTGCCACTCCTACTCTACCCTTTGCATTTCTTTAGAACACATCGTATCACTACGATAATCCATATTGCTTGGAACGGCCATCGTATAGTTACATACGAACTCGAAGGAGTTACTTCAGTCGAGAATGGCCACAGGTTCTGATGAAATTGAATAGGATTATTCGGTTGTCTCTTACCTTTACCTTCTCTCAGGTTGAGAGAGCTCCTTGTATTAGGAGAGTACACTTATTATACTTATTGGATAGTCTTCTTCTAAACCTCAGGCCGGTGCCAAAAGGTAGGGAAGGAAGAAAACCAGTTATTGCAGGAACAATGTGCAGAAGGTAAGATGTAGAGACATATAAAGGGATTTAAGTGAGGGCAAAGGAAATTGTGACTACTGTCATAAATCTGGATAATGGAAAAGGAATTACTAGGAATACATGACCATCCCCTATGAAACATTTTCAGTTTTCAGTTTTTCTGTGTACATGTAATAGAGAACTGTTTTCCCAATTAATTCTGACTCCAGGGTATGTATTTACCAGATTTGGATCTCACATCTGTACGGTGTTACAGATGATAAGTAGGAGTAGAATATTGAGAAATGGGCAATTTAATTCTCAATATCGGAATTCGTTGCAATTGGTGATATTAGATTAAATCGTCTGGCCTGACGGCAAACATTTGGTTTTGAATAATTGTTGTTATGCACCAAGTTTTAAAATGAAATATCTGTACCTTTATTTTATAAAGTGATATATACATTTTGAAAATTGTGTTGTAAACATTTACCTTTCTCAGTTGAGGATAAGGTAAGGTGCATTGAATAACGGTGTAATACATTCTTAACCAAGATACAGTTTTCAACTTACAAAACACGGAATTTGAGTTGGTATACTCTTTGGACTTATACATGAAAATGTATGTTGTCCAGTGTCCTTCGGGATAAGGGGTTGGTTCTCTTACTTTATTCAGGATTACTTATAAGTTCTCTGGCTTTAGACACGCATTCACAGTAATGCAAGGTCCAAAGATTTTGAGAAGTTTGTAGGTATAAGAATAAAGTAGAGAACCATACGTTGGAAGTATCGGGATTCTTCGAGGTGATCGAAGATGTAGATACTTATGCTAGGTATTCCATCATAGTAATATCGAGAACTTGATTCTCACACAGATTACTCATCCGTGGACACGCTCCATAATAAATAATGCTATATTGGGCCTTTTCCATTAGGTAATATGCACTGGAAACAGCTGCATGATATTTGAATCTGATTCCATCTAATTAGCGCCTTGATTCTATATGGACATAGAATGGTCACATATCTTGAGATTGTTAAGATATGGAGTTATCTGCTTTTTGTTTAAAAACAGAACCCAGACAAACTTGAGGTACGCTTCGGTAATGGCGGTTTATGGATTATCCCAAGCATTCGCTAGGATTTTGTTTCTACCATTTTCAAGATCAATGGTTACATTATTCTTGACTCGCTACCATTTTATAAAAGGATCTTTTTGCAAAAAAAAACTAGTGGGAGTATGGTAGAATTGGAAGTAATTTCATAACCACAACCGGTTACCGAAAATTTAGTAGAATCTAAGGATTCAATTAGACTAGACAAACCGTTAGCCACTCCGCAGATTTTAGTAGGTGATCTCAGACACCCGAAAGATACTTCAGTTTTCTCGCAGATGGTGACAAGGAGGTTAGCATCATGGTGATGATGGTCCTACTAGTTGTCAGCAGGTCATAGGAAGTGGTAATTTCTAGGTGGCCAGATGCTTATATCTAAGATTGACTCCACGCACTTCAGCAAAATTATGCATTTTGGATTTTGCTGGGTGCTCCTAAGGGGGTAAAACCCATTAGGAGCAAGTAGATCTTTCGAGATCTGTGCAGATGGAAAGATACTAACCTAATAAGGCTAGACTTGTTATAAAGAGTTTTCATCAAATACCTGTTGTGGATTGTGATGAGACTTTTACGTCAGTATCTATGCTGAAGTCCATACGGATATGACCTGACACTGCTATTCCCCCTACTTGTTATCAGCAGGTCATAGGAATTGGTAACTTCCAGGTGACCGGGTATTCATACCCAAGATGGACTCCACACACTTCAGCAAATTATGGATTTTGGACTTTGCTGGGTGCTTCTGAAGGGGTAAAACCCATTAGGAGCAAGTAGATCTTTCGAGATCTGTGCAGGTGGAAAGGTGCTAACCTAATAAGGTTAGACTTGTTGTAAAGAGTTTTCATCAAATACTCATTTTGGATTATGATGTGACTTTTACTTCAGTGTCTACGCTGAAGTTCATATGGATATGATTTGGCGCTAATGCAGTTTATGGCTATGATATCTGGCAGGTAGATGACTATAACGTCTTTCCAAATGACATTTTGGAAGTGCACGTGTATATGACTCTGCCAGAGGGTTATCATAGTCAGTGGGAGTAGCGGAAGGTGTGCAAGATGCTTATGTCTATTCGTAGACTGAAGCATGGATAGTGGAGACAAATCATCTGTTTTGATGAGACAGTCAAGGTAATTGACTTAATCAAAACAAAAGATGAACATATTAAGAAGGTTGTAGGGATTACTGTCCTGGATATGGATGATATACTCCAGATAGAAAGTGATGTTCTTATACTACAATTGGTCAATCTTTAGTTGTCACATAATGTTTTCTCCACGTTGGACGTGGATAGTATATCAGAAATTCTGGTGACTAGATCTAGATTTGCGATGATTTCCAAATTGGGTACTTAGACAACATTCTAAAAGTATTTAGAAGACATGGTAATGTACCCGCAGGTGATGGAGTCACTCTCTCTAAAGAGATGTCTTCCAGACCGATGAAGAGAGGGACTGACATGAATGGCATATCATTTGATCAGGCAATTGAGTCAATCATGTAATGTCATGTACAATACCAGATAGATAATTCTGGTTTTAAATCTAGATTTAGGAAGTTTCCCAATCGGACACTTAGACAGCATTCTAAAAGTATTTTAGAATGGACGACTTCTAGCGTGGTGGTGTACCCGCAGGTGATGGAGTCACCCTCTCTAAAAGGGATGTCTTTTAGACTGATGAAGAGAGGGGCTGGCATGAATGACACATCACTTTCTTAGGAAATTGAGTGCAAAGTCTTGTACAACACCAGATATTGCTTTTGCACTAGTTTCAACAAGCATATATTAATCCAATCCTTGAGAAACAAAGGGAAGAAGTAAAGAACATAAGAGGATGTTCTTGATATAAGATAACGACAGCCTCCTCTGGGAAGCGGTTATCAGTTCAGGCTTCTAAACTGACCTGGATGACAGAGATGTTGTTAGTGTCTTGAGTTTAGCCTCTTCTGAGGATCAGTGTATTGGATAAAGTTCCAATAGGGATACTGAGGTAATCATGGTGCAGGATGCCGGTTATAACTCAACAGAGGATACAACCCAAGAAGTTTGTTGGATGGAGTTGTTCATTGATGAACTTGGTCCCATCAGGTATCCAGAAAAATTATTGAGGCGGAGTATCGCTCAGTTTGGAAGATTGTTAATCTCCGTAAAGTTGAGATATAGAGAGATAAAGTTGGAATATTGTAACGGATCCACTCACTGAGGCTATTTCTCGAACAAATTAGGTTTCACAAACATGGTTTGCGAAACGGATTAGTAGAGAAGTTAGGTATTCGGTAGCACACGATCCGTGGGTATGCGATACCGTAATAATTGGTTTTAAGTGCAAGTGGGAGATTGTTGGATATAGTGCTCTCAAGGCAATTATTGTGATCGCAAGTAGGCGATTATGATAATTGTGGGAGGACCTATACAAGTATAACGGTCTTACTCAAAATGAAAGTGTGCTATCTGGTTTATATTCATCTTTGATGAAGCCCGTAGGATTTTTGCTTGATGACCAGCATTGTGATGGCAATCATATATGTGGGAGCTAGGTTGTCTATAAGCACATCCTTAAATGTCCCTAGTCGTGAGAGTATCGAGACCGGGCATCGATATTTCGGAGTAGAATAGTGTATACGCTTCTAGACCCCAACGAGGGGCGGTGGCCGGTCTCACAAGCCATTGGTGTTGTGTCGCTTAATATAGTATACATGTGCTCACTGGAGGTGAGTACACTGAACGGACTTGCCGAGAACTTCTGAATGGTATTATATCTATCGTCAGATGGAAGTTCTCAGGTAGCATGAGAACATGTTAGTCTTTTGACCTGAAGTCGTCATTTGTCTTGTGTGAGTTCCTACTGTACTTTGATTACTACCCTACCATGGCTCAAAGTAGTCATGAAAACAGGTTTTAGTTGGGTACAGTCTCAAGCCACATGGAGGCAGTGGTCGACTGTCTGGGATTCGTCTCTCCTGGTATTAGGAGTCGATGTCGCGCTGTGTTCAGTTAGCTATCACCAGAAATCCGTGGCTATGGTGGATGATATTTGCTGATAGTTGATCAATAGTATCTTAGTTGGTGATGAGCTTGACTCAGATACGACTTATCGGGTTAGTAGGGGTCTGACGTTATCCACCCTTAGACTCGATATGCGATACTCTTTGACGAAGAGACCGGACTGTACGTAGATTGTCACATTCAGGCTCAGTAAGGTAAGGACGTACTTGATTGTTGACCCTCTTTCGACAAGTACCAGGGTACCCATTACGTATAGCTATTGCCGCTGACGTGCTTGTGGTTAAACCCACTGCCAGCGTATTGTCGAGTCTTTAGAGTCCCACAAAGAAGATTTTCCCGGTTCAGGCGACAGATATAGGAGCCGTACATTGGTATGTGCAGGGGGTCCGATTAAATACGTGTACGCGATACACGGACTTTAATCGGATGGTTGATAATACTAGCCGGTTTAGGATTAAGCCAGATTATTAAATCAAGTTTTGATTTAATAATCTATGTATGTATTTTGATACATATATTTTAGTATTATTGTTCACTTTTCATTTTCTCTCTTTGGTGCAATCTGTATTTTTATATGGATACGCGTATATGTAGCGATACATATAACATGTGAAGTATTTCGTATTTATACGAGAATGCTTCTAGAAGAAGGACACCTTATATTTATTTTTCTATTTAGAAAAATAAAAGGAAATGAGGTGGAAAGTGAAGAGTTATGAAGCATGGTTATTAGCATGTAGAGAGGTATGGCTTGGGGATTTTATATTGGAAAATTCATTTGGATGCACTATTGCACCATGGTTGTAAAAGCAAGCCATTCTCATCACTTGCAAGACTTGATGTTTTTCATTCCTCATTTTTGAGCTTCATGCTTCATTCTCCTATCCTTCTCCTTCTTCTTCTTGCTCTCATTTTTGAGTATAGATTTTAGAGAGAAAAATTTAGTGAAGTATTTCTACATCACCGACCATCCAAATCTAGCAAGTCTGGATCGTCGGTTAGAGCCTCCTCCGGATTCCCTCGGGTGGATCGTCTTCGGCAAGGATGGTCAATTCTCAAGCACGATCCCGGCGGCTACAAGCTTGCTGGGGTCTTCTACAATTAGGTGGACACGTAACAAAGCTTATATTTCTTCCACCATTGCACTTTTAGTTAGATAGTTTAGGTTTATTAGACCGTAACCTGGGTTTTACGGGCGTTTGGTGTCCGCTAGAATTTTTTTTTCGCTTCCGCCTCGGCCGCTGTTTCCATGGCACGGGCACCGAAACCCAACACAAATGATCTCTTATAAAGGGTATCATTGACGAAGGCAAAAGACAAAGCTTGTTTTATGAGTTGATGTTTAGACGACGCATTTTCGGGCATTCGTTAGGATTTGAAGTAGTCTATGAAGACTTCCCTCCAGTCCTTGACATTTTCTTCGTCCTCTATTTGAAGGGCTATTTGTTCGGTCATTTCTTTTCTTTCGGATAGCTCTATCAGGTCTTTCAAAGATACATCTGTTGGCGTGAGGACCCTGCGGTTTTTCACAATGATCCTTATGTCATCGAGGTCTTTATCGGCCAATTCCTTAACCAATTTGGCCAACGCATCCGCCTTACTGTTTTTCGTTCGCGGTATACTTTTTAGGGTATAGAAAGAGATTTATGCCAGGAGTTGTTGCACTTTTTCGCCATACCTTATCAGCTCTGGCTTACGTGTCTGATAGTCGCTATTTACTTGACTGACGATCAGTTGGGAGTCTCCATTTATGAGGAGGTTTTTGATTCCCATATCGATAGCGATCTCAAGATTGGCTATTAAAACTTCATATTCAGCTTCGTTGTTAGTCATTGGCTCCGTTAAAGAGAGGGAGTAACGCAATATCCTTTCTTGCGGGGTCATGAAGATAAGGCCTACCCTAGCTTTGATTATGAGGGTGTTTTGCTTTCACCGCTTCATGGAGGATGCTTCATTGAAGTAAAGCTCCCACTGAGACTTATCTTCTTCTTTTTCTTCTTCGATTACGTCGAATGCGTGCTCATCTGGCAACTCGCAATTTAAGAGGGAGTCGGCTGGTATCGGATGCTCCGCTAGAAAGTCGGCTATGGCCTGTACTTTCACTGCTTTAAGAGGTCGATACATTACTGAGAACTCTATCAGGAGGAGGGCCTATTTGTCAAGCCTTTCTATCAGTATGGATTTCGACATTAGATATTTGATAGGGTCCACTTTCGATATGAGGTGGACCTCATGTGTCAAGGCGTAATGTCTGAGCTTCGTTATTGCGAAGATAGCGCCAGGCAATGCTTTTTGACGGGGGAATAATTGCTTTCTGCCCCGATGAGAACTCGATTTAAATAGTACATGGCTCTCTCCTTTCCTTGATCATTCTCATGTGCCCACAATGCGTCTAGAGAACCTTCAAGGGACATTGTATATAGGATAAGGGGTTTTCCCTTAACCGGAGAGGTCAATACCGACGGATTTTGAAAGTATTGCTTGATTTCGTCTAGTGCATTTTGGCACTTCTGATCCCAGTCAAACAGGGTCCCTTTGTTCATCAGATGACTGTAGGGACGGTATTTTCCGAAGAGGTTGGTTATGAACCGCCGGATATACGCGAGATTTCTTTAGAGAGACCACAGTTGTTTGAGGTTTCTTGGCGAAGGCAATTCCATAATCGCCTTGATTTTTGAGGGATTGATTTCGATACCTCGGTGATGTATGATGAATCCTAGGAACTTGCATGGGGAAACTCCAAACGCACATTTTAGATGGTTCATCTTTAGATTATACTTTTGAAGACGTTGGAACACTATTTCTAGATGTTCCCAATGTTCCTCATGAGATTTACTCTTCACTACGAGGTCATCGATATAGCATTCGACGATCTCGTGTATGAGGTCATTGAAGATCTTTGTCATAGCCCTCTGGTAGGTAGCGCCAGCGTTCTTCAAACCGAAGGGCATCATCTTATAGCAGAATATGCCCGACGGGGTCCGGAAGGCGGCATGCTTCTGGTCTTCAGGATGCATTTTTATTTGGTTGTATCCTGAAGATCCATCTATGAAAGAGAAGACTTCGTGAGTGGACGTGTTATCAATCATCAGCTCGGTGACAGACACTGGGAAGTCGTCCTTCGGGAAATCTTTGTTGAGGTCTCGAAAGTCCACGTAGATATGAACCATCCCATTTTTCTTCATCACTGGAACGATATTGGTGATCCAATCTGGATATTGAACCTCTTGGATAAATCCGGAGTCGATTAGTTTCTTGAACTCAGCGTTGACACTCATCTCAAGTTTGAGCCGCATCCTTCTTGGTGCCTGTTTGATAGGTTTATATATCTGGAGATATGGCCAGTTTATATACCGCTACTTTTGGATCTAGATCGGGCATCTCGGAGGAGTTCCATTCGAAGCAGTCTTTGTATTGCATAAGCATGTCTTTTAGTGTGGCCATTTGTTTTTCAGATAGCAGCTCACTGACAAATGTTGGCCTTAGATCATTTTTTGTCCCCAAGTCAATTTTTCTTAGGTTGTCCGCCATGGTGTGTATCCCATCTTCTAGCTCTTTTAGTGCTGGTGGAAACTCTGAGATCAACTCGTCCTCGTTTTTGTCGGGGAAGCACCTGAAGAGATCATTTATACTCTCGTGCCCTCTCTCTTTTAAGAGTCTTATCATATGGCAGGTACGTGTACGTTTCCCTTTTTTTGGTTGAGCTGGTCTTAACCTGATGGTGTAGGTCCTTTTTAGCTTGTATTTTCGTGGCGGGGTAACCCTCCAACTGTTGGATAATATAAACACGCCTTACTGGTATTGGTTCTCTATCCAGTCCTTAAACGTGAAGCAGTCCTCAAGGGGATGCCCTATCGCTCGGTGATAAGAGCAATAATCCGGGTGATGGACCTCGTTTATTTGTTTGGGGTGCCGAGACTCAGGAAGCGTCATCATTTGGTGCTTCATGGTAAGGTTGAAGATTTTCCCTGTCTTGTCTTGAGAGAACGAATATTCCCGACCCATCTTCTCTATAAAGGACGAGCTCCAATATAGCTTTTCTCGATTGAACAGCATCTTGGACCCGCTTTGTTGTCCTTGAACGTTGTTTGCGTTCCTTGACCTATTTTTACCTCCGCTTTGGGATTTTCCCCCTTCGCGAGAACACATAGCGGGCTGGGGCTGAAGAGCCTTATAGTCTACTTCTTCCACCGATTGCTTGCCGAGACGATGTGTCTTGGCCTTTTCATAAATGACCATTTCGCGGCTGTGGTTGTCCCGGCTCGCTTGACAAGCTTCTTTTATTAGTTTGTCAATTTGCTCTTTGAGCGACGAACTTAATGTTCTCAAAGTGAGATCTCGCTCCTATTCAATGTCATGGCTACTTGGAGAGCATTTTCCTCTTCACTCAAGCAGTCAATTGAGAGTAAGGTTGTCTTCCACGTATTATACGTAGATGGCATACTCTTGATAGGAAAGTGTTTCCTATGCTACACTCGGTCAAGCTCTGCTTATCACGAGGATTCTCCATGGAAGATCTGGATGATACCTACTATATCTTGTGGATTATGATCTATGAGACAGATCTAAGTAGATGTTGGGAGTGTCCCAAATCCAGGTACATTAACACCATACTAAAAGGGTTTAGTATGGAAGATTCTAAGCGTGGTGGCTCGCCCACTTACTGAGAAATCACTCTCTCCAAAGAGATGTCTTCCAAGACTGATTTGGAGAGAGCTCGTGTGCAAGGGATATCCTATGCTTCGGTAGTAGGCTCTATCATGTATGCAATGTTATGTACCAGACCAGATATAGATGACTCACTAGGTGTAGTGATCAGGAATTAATCGGATCTTGGGAGAATCACTGGATAGCTGTGGAGGACATTCTTAAGTACTTGAGAAGCACTAAAAGAATGTTCTTGGTTCGAGCTTCCAGAGTGATAAGGTCGACTGAAAGTTAGTCACAGGCATTGTCTTTACCCTCAGTGGAGGGACGGTATGTTGGAAGAGTTCCAAGATAGATACCGTGACATACTAGACGATAAAGGCTAGATACATCGCTACCAACGATGCTACCAAAGAGGTTGTCTGGACATTTCTTGTTCATGAGATAAACATGGTTCCTACTGTAACAACCCCAAAATCTTTATACATTTGTATTATCTCTCTTCAATAATATACCATATTTATTTGTACTTGGTATTTTCCGTTTTCTATTAAATTTATTATTATTTTATTTCTCAATCTATTATGTATTTTTTTCTAGGTACAATTTCTTTTTCTTATATTTAAGTTTTTAACTTCTCATTCTTATTTTTTTTCCTTTCATAAATATTTAACCCAAATCCATTATTTTTATTCTCTACAGCCCATCTAAAAAGCCCATTTTCTTTTTAAGCAACATCATATATTTAATTCTAATTAAATATGTGCATGAACAACCTTATAGCTCATTGGTTAAGTCCTTGCATTGTTATTCCGGTGCCGAATAGATTCTGATCTGTTTTGCGCGACGATACGAAAACATATATATCTCTCAAACCGGTAGTCATATTTAGGTGAAAGTGGAACTCACGCATGCAAAACATTTAGAGACATATCTATGTTTATATTCTGCATTCGTTCAACTTGATTAATTAGTCGTACATAATATTTCTTTACAGCATTGTTTATGGTAGTTACTCGAATAATATACTTGACTCATTTCATGCTATTCGAACATGTATACATATTTATCTTGATCATTAAATTGTTGTATGTACTTAAAGACGATATTTAAATACTTGAGTTATATTTTGAAAACTATACAAAAATATTTTTACATAAAACCCCCTCAAGTTTATAAATTACCCTAAGGACCCTAACAATTATAAGACCACGATTCATAATTCTGATTGTCTGACTCGGGTTTGAGTCTGATTAATTTGACTTGAATCTGATTCAAGTCAACCTATAATCTACAAGATTCCAATTCAAAATGAACACATGAATCCATGAATACAATTATCAATTTATACAATTTGGCTGAACCGAACCATGGATATATTCCTTTTACATGATTCTCAATATTCCATTTACATGACTCTACGGTTACAACCGTTTCCTGATATCATGGTTTCGGTCAGTCAGTCAATCAATTATACAATCAATACAATTTACAAGACAAACAATACAATCAAAACACTACGGGGTTTAAGGGGTAGATTGGTACGGAAGGTGTTAAAGGTGGCACGAGACGGTCAGATTAAGACACCTAACCTATATTCAGTTGCTGTTGTACCGTAGCATAAACGGTTCCTTGTACTATACGTGCCCTTAGTCTCTGGCATATAGAGACTCCCCTCGTATACACTGGCATCCTCCTGTACCAAGCTACAAACAACATCGTTAAACAATATTCCACAATTTACTACAATACTATACTCTGTCACTCTATACTCTGTTACATCATTCTTCTTGAGTAATTTCGAGGACGAAATTATTTTTAAGGAGGGTAGAATGTAACAACCCCAAAATCTTTATACATTTGTATTATCTCTCTTCAATAATATACCATATTTATTTGTACTTGGTATTTTCCGTTTTCTATTAAATTTATTATTATTTTATTTCTCAATCTATTATGTATTTTTTTCTAGGTACAATTTCTTTTTCTTATATTTAAGTTTTTAACTTCTCATTCTTATTTTTTTCCTTTCATAAATATTTAACCCAAATCCATTATTTTTATTCTCTACAGCCCATCTAAAAAGCCCATTTTCTTTTTAAGCAACATCATATATTTAATTCTAATTAAATATATGCATGAACAACCTTATAGCTCATTGGTTAAGTCCTTGCATTGTTATTCCGGTGCCGAATAGATTCTGATCTGTTTTGCGCGACGATACGAAAACATATATATCTCTCAAACCGGTAGTCGTATTTAGGTGAAAGTGGAACTCACGCATGCAAAACATTTAGAGACATATCTCTGTTTATATTCTGCATTCGTTCAACTTGATTAATTAGTCGTACATAATATTTCTTTACAGCATTGTTTATGGTAGTTACTCGAATAATATACTTGACTCATTTCATGCTATTCGAACATGTATACATATTTATCTTGATCATTAAATTGTTGTATGTACTTAAAGACGATATTTAAATACTTGAGTTATATTTTGAAAACTATACAAAAATATTTTTACATAAAACCCCCTCAAGTTTATAAATTACCCTAAGGACCCTAACAATTATAAGACCACGATTCATAATTCTGATTGTCTGACTCGGGTTTGAGTCTGATTAATTTGACTTGAATCTGATTCAAGTCAACCTATAATCTACAAGATTCCAATTCAAAATGAACACATGAATCCATGAATACAATTATCAATTTATACAATTTGGCTGAACCGAACCATGGATATATTCCTTTTACATGATTCTCAATATTCCATTTACATGACTCTACGGTTACAACCGTTTCCTGATATCATGGTTTCGGTCAGTCAGTCAATCAATTATACAATCAATACAATTTACAAGACAAACAATACAATCAAAACACTACGGGGTTTAAGGGGTAGATTGGTACGGAAGGTGTTAAAGGTGGCACGAGACGGTCAGATTAAGACACCTAACCTATATTCAGTTGCTGTTGTACCGTGGCATAAACGGTTCCTTGTACTATACGTGCCCTTAGTCTCTGGCATATAGAGACTCCCCTCGTATACACTGGCATCCTCCTGTACCAAGCTACAAACAACATCGTTAAACAATATTCCACAATTTACTACAATACTATACTCTGTCACTCTATACTCTGTCACTCTCATTCTTCATTCTTCTTTGGGACTTACCGAGCGACCTGTTCGCTGACGACATTCTATTTCTTTCTTCTTTGAATGTCGTCAGGTGGTTTGGACCCGGCAGAGATTGAGCCATCGCAAGAAGACTTGGAGCAGTTTACTGAAGACCCTGCACTGTAGTTTCATTGTACACTTTTCCTTTCTGTACTTCTCATTTCCTGTTATGCCACTGTTTAGGCATCTTTTATTTCAGTTGTATTTCCTTTCATGTATTGTACAAAGAA
The DNA here is from genome assembly GCA_030015575.1 of Agapanthus africanus. Taxonomy (NCBI): domain Eukaryota; kingdom Viridiplantae; phylum Streptophyta; class Magnoliopsida; order Asparagales; family Amaryllidaceae; genus Agapanthus; species Agapanthus africanus. Next base: position 103,358,150 of record CM057350.1, on the reverse strand, counting down.
TGTTAATAAATAAAAGTTGCTGTTCTTTTTATACTTTTGTCTCTTGTGATTATTTTATATTGCTTAGCTACGCTTAGCGTATGTACTTCTGAGTACATACGTAGCGGACCTCGTCGCGTCCACTTCGCCGTACACTGGGAAGCGGGGCGTGACACCTACCATTGTACGTCCAATAACTGTTATTGTGACAACAACGGAGTTGTGGTTTTGGCCTAGGAACGCAGGTCCCATCAGCGTTCCAGACATATTCTGAGGACAGTATCACCTGATTAGGGAGATGGTTGATCTCTAAAGGATCGAGGTCAGGAGAGTTGACGTGAAGAATAACACGGCGGATTCACTCACAAAGGCCTTTCCCTAGAGAGACTTCTATAGGACGTTGAGTATAAGATACTGCAACAAATGGTTTTAGTGCAAGTGGGAGATTGTTAGTTATATGTATGCCCTAGAGGCCATTACTGTACATGCGATGTATATTGTAGTGGATGCTTGGACATATATAGGGATGACTTTCTTGCTCGACATGATAGTATGCTATCTGGTTGCACTTTATCTTAACATGTACACTTATTGTCTCTCTATTACATGTTGATAAAGCCCTTAGGATGAGTACTTGACTACCAGGATTATGATGCAGATCATACTAGTGGGGCAATGGTAGTCGGTAAGTACATCCTTCAAATGTTCTTAGTCGTGGGAGTATCGAGACAGGGCATCGATACTCCAGAGTAGACTAGCGTATGCGCTTCTTGACCCATATGATGGGCGATGGATGATCCCATATCCATTGGTGTTTGACATCAGAGAAGGTATACGGGTGCTCAGTGGGGACTGGATACACTGGACAGATTCGCCGAGAACTCCTAGATGGTATTATACCTATCGTCAGATAGCAGTTCTCTGGTGACACTGGTACAGGTTAGTCCGTCGTCCCGAGATCGTCATAGAGTCTTGTATGATTCCCACTGTGCTTTGATTTCCACCATACCACGGTCAAGAGATCGTGCAAAAAGGTGGTTTTTGGGTACAGTCCCGAGTCACATGGAGGAAATGAGCGATAGGAGGGGATTCGTCTCTCTCGGTATTGGGAGTTGATGTTGCGCTATGCTCGATTGGCCATAACAGGAAATCCCTGGCCAGAGTTGCTGAGATCTACTGGTAAGTGTTATCAGTAGTTTCTCGAACCGTTATGGACCTTGCATCGGCATGACTTATCAGGCTATTGGGGTCTGATGTTATACCATCCCCAGGCTGTTGATATGAGACATGTCAGACGAAGAGACCGGATTGTACGGTAGTGTTACTGATTAGATTCGCAGGAGTATGAGCAGGCTTGCTTGTTGATCTTCTGATCGCTCAATACCCGGGTAGCCGTTACGTTTAGTAGACCGCTTGCGGCTTGTGGGTGTTTGATATGATCATCACCTACTGCCGGCGTATTGACGAGTCTTTAGAGTCTTATACAGAGGTTTCCTGGTTCATGCGGAACAAAGTAGGAGCACATATGTGATATGTGCGGGACTGAGATTGATGCGCGTATGTGATACCGCATTCTATTCTCGCGATATGTGATATCGGTCGGTTATATATGATATAGCCGAGTTATCGGATCAAGTGTTGATTCGATAAGTTCATTCATATGATATTAGTCGGTTGTATGTGATATAGCCGAATTATTAAATCAAGTATTGATTTGATAATTTAATGTATAATTATATATTTGATATATTAACTTACATTAACTAATATTTGCTCACTAAGTATTCTTTTTCTCACTTGTGTGCATATAGTATATATGTGATATATATTAATATACATTTTATTTGTGTCATGCTTGATGCCACATGCTTCATGGGTGTATGAGACTTACAACATGCTTGATATAATGTGGGGTTTATATTTATCTAAGTAATTCAAAATTGGATGGATATTTATCATGGCTACAAGCTTGTAGAAGCTTATGGAAACATTGACCAAGCCCACCATTTTTGTTTCACATATAGATATGTGTTAACCTAACCATTATACCTTAGCCATGGTTCATTCTCTACATGGGTTAGTGTATGACACTAACTCACCCATGGTTGCTATTCTCACCTCATGAGTTCATTCTCTCATCTTCATTCTTCATCTTCTTCTTCATTGAGAAAGCTTGCTAGCTTTTCTCAAGGTGAGAAAATATTGTGAGAAAAACAAATCTAAAGTGAGCGCATTTCCTACTTCATCATCCTCTACTATTAGCCATTTAGTTTAGGGTGTTTGCTTCACTAAACCCTAATTTAGTGAAGAGGTAGCATGAGCTTGAGTCTCCTCGACGTAGATCATCTTCGGGCTCGAAAACTTCGAGCAAGCTTGTTCATTTCTTCATGTGAACCCTTACTAGAGTTCGGGAGTTCACTACTTGGAGCAAAGGGACTACTACACGGAGCTTTAGAAGTGAAGGACCGGTCTACAAAGGTTGTATTCCTCATTCACTTTGTATGCAAAGTTGTTTGCATGTTGTATTGTTTAATTCTCTAGTTAGGATTCTAGGGTTAGCGTTCTTTAGTACTACAAAAATTTGAAAATGGCATGGATGATGCCTCCCGAAACCTTGCTGCCGACTTGGGGAACCCTGCAGTTAGGGTTTGTAGGATATGGTAGTATAATGGATGAAACAATCCCTTAACTTCTTTTATAATTTTAATTTTTATAAACTTTAGCAAAGGGAGTCTTAACCCTTTTATTCGGACGTAGTATCAATCCATGATAGTTATGACCATGATTAGAGATTCGTTAATACTCGCTTTGTTGAAAGCATGAGATAAATAGGAGTCAATGGAAGGACAAGGGTCAGTAGAGAGAAATCCTAATTCCTCCAAGAACTCTAAGCCACATTCATCGCAATTTCTCTAGGATTAAATAATTAAAAGATAAAAAGAATTATTTTTAAAATTCCATCCATTAACTACTTAATCCGATAAACACTACTGCCACGCTCTCACGCTCTGCTTCCCAAAATACGTAAACACGACACGTGATAGAGCCAACCATGCTACCTGTGGCTGGGAATTATCCCTCCATAATCACATTACAGCTGTCAAGCGGTTATCAAGAACACTAAATATATAATCTTACTAACACATGTCTATCTGCCACAATAAATAAAATCAAGAAAATGCATAAAGTGGAAACGAATCAAGATCCTATAAACAATATCTGAATCACGTCCCAATATAGGCCCACATCAAAAGAAAAAAAACCGCGGAAATAAATAAACTAAGAGTCTAAAAAGCTAGCTCCTCATTGCTTGGCTTAATGACTAAAGTACTCCTGTTCAGCCTGCGATAAAGGTAGAGGAACTGGGCCATGCAAAACCTAGATGTCAGTGCGTCATAAATATCAAAAGATTAATAATAACCAGGATATGATGCTATGATTAAACATGCATATAGACAATAAACACATGTATAAAACAAAGAGGTATTTGTTGTAGGTGATGTGTAACCTAAAGTCTGTGCTTCTATGTTATCTATTCTAGAATTCTTTGAAATTAATTTAATGGAATCGTCGATATAACTCAATAGTATCCCGTGCGTGTCCGGGACCACGTTCAAGATTCTTGGGCTGAATCCGAGACATGCCGCTAAGCAGTAAACAGGTAACATGTACAGATGAATGATGTCAGCAGCAACATCCCGAGGCTGGCCGAGCCCGTAAAGACCGATCAGTATAAGTATTGAACCGTTGAGTTACAAGTCAGGTTTCATTATTGATATCTCCTTTCCCCCATGGTTTTGTGTTCAAGTCGGGTATTTATGATGTAAATCTAATGCCAACACAGGATCAAGCAGGTATAGGTTTTGTCCATGCAGACAACAAGTCACGTCCGTCAGGATAACAATCAGGATTGTTGGCATTAGTAACAAGATTCAAGTAACAAGTCTGGTAATGTGTCGTGCACATGTCATGTAATGTATATTACCAAAATAGATACCAAATGTGAAACTGAAATCAATATCGAAACACGATAAGCACAACTACTGCCAGGATGCATATGTATTTATCTCTAATAACCGTTATACGTTCATTACCATATATGATGCAAACTAGATAACATACTGTAATATTATGGTAGTATAATGATGTCATGATGTTTCGGCATGCAACTAGATAGGTTATTATCAGTACGGATACTGTAAAACCGTAAATCGGTAAATTCGCTGAATTATAAGACACACGCACTATCATTTATTAAATAAGTACTAATATAATAAAAATAGCATGTTGCAAGTTTATAACTTGCCTGATCGAATCTCACGTCGAGATGCGGATGTCACGTCCGACGTCGGAAATAACGTCGCGATGCAAACTTACGCGTGTAGGACTGGACCTGGCTGATCGGTGACGTGACGTGGTGACTGGGCTGGACGACGACAGTGACTTGGTCGTTGTTCATATCATAATTTTGCATTATTATATTCTCCATTCTTATTCTTTTTACAAATAAACAGGTGCTTTTGACCTATGTCTGCTACATAGTTGCAGGTTACAGGTTCTCAGAACAAAAACAGTGAAAAAGATGAAAAGACGATACAAAAGTGAGACTACGACCAACAAATGGAAGAATCTTGATCAAGCCTACAGTTTAGAGACTAAACGAAGATCAATGGACGCTTTCACAAAGAATAAAGGCAGTGCAAGGTGTTCGATATAGTGCCCTCAGAGTCAATTATTGGATCGCAGGTACGTGATTGCAATGATTGAGGGAGGACCTATACCGATATGACAGTCTTGCTCAAGATGATAGTATGCTATCTGGTTTGTCTTTATCATCGTATACATGCTTTATTTCACTATTGCATGATGATAGAGCCCATAGGATTCTTGCTTGACTACCAGCAGTATGATGGCGATCATATACGTGGGAGCTGGGGTCTGTAAGCACATCCTTAAAGTGTCCCTAGTCATTGGAGTTTCGAGACAGGGCATCGATACTCCAGAGTAGACTAGTGTATACAGTCGAGACCCCGACGAGGGGCGGTGGCCGGTCTCACAAGCCATTGGTGTCAGTTGGTTCACCTAAGATGTATACAAGTGCTCATTGGGTTATGAGTACACCGGACAGGACTCGCCGGGAACCTGCTAGTTGGTATTATACCTAGCGTCAGATAGCAGTTCCCTGGTGACATGTGTACAGGTTAGTTCATCGACCTGAGGTCGTCATTTGTCTCGTGTGAGTTCCCACTGTGCTTTGATTTCTACCCTACCACGGCTCAAAGGAGTCGTGCAAACAGGTCTTTTTTGGGTACAGTCCCGAGCCACATGGAGGCAAGTGAGCGGATCGGCAGGGGATTCGTCTCTCCCGGTATTGGGGGTGAGATCGCACTGTGTCTAAGAGAGCCATTACACAAAGCCCTCGGCCGAGGCAGGAGATTTACTGGTACGTACTCCAGTGGTATCTCAGGGTGTTCTGGGCCACTCTCTGACACGACTTATACCACTATTGGGGGTCTGACGTTATCAGACCCCTAGGCCGATATGCGATACTCATAGACGAACGGACCGGACTGTATGTATATTGTCACTGTTAGGCTCAGTAGGGTTTCTGGATGAGTTCGCTCGTCAGCTTCCCTTCCAATCAATACATAGGCAACCGTTACGTACAGCTTGTACCTCTGACGTGCTAGAGGTTATACCCAGTGCCATTGTGTTGATGAGTCATTAGAGTCCCCCACAGACAGTTTCCCAAGTTCGGGCGAAACGTTGTAGAGCCCATATGGTTTTATGGCAGGGTTCGGAAAATGCATGTGCGTTTACGCACGTGTCATATTTCGGGCAGATAATACTGGTGGGCTTTGGTTTAAGCCGGATCTGAGTATTATACTGTGTAGATATAATATCTTTGTCTCAGTTGCATTTGTATTCGGTCGTAATACAAATGCGGGTATGTTTATACTGTTACGGGGTTATCCTGAAATTCGTTTCGGGATCACTTTTGGAAGTTGCCAGTTTCCTGTTTTCTATCACCCGTATTTAACATTCGGTTAAAAGCGGATTTATCTTTTCGTCACTTGGGTGAGTCATGAGGGTGAGTCGTGCTTCTAGATGCTTCTAGATGGTGACTAGGATTAGTGACTCATGGGTGCATTAATGGTTCATTTAATGATATGATGATGTGTTTATATGATTCATTATATGCATTAATGATATGCAAGGTGTTCATTTGACTCATGCTTTTGATTTAGTGCTAATGGTCACCTTCCCCTCTCCTACACTCACCTCCCTCCTCCCTTTATATGGCCGGCCCCCTCTTGCAAAAGAGATGGTTGTTCATTTGATAAAAAAGATTATGGTTCATGGAAATTAATCTACTCATTTCCCATTTACCCGATTCAAAAGGCAACTTCATTAACCGTTCGTCCATGGCATTGGACGAAGTGAGACAAAGTGTTCTACTCATTCTCTACATCAATCTTGGTCATCTTTTTTAGCAAACTTGATGATCGAGTTGCCTCAGTTTAGAGGCGGGAGCTCGTTTAAAGATCCGTCGACGTGGTGCCACCTAGACGAGAAAACTGGAGATTCAGGAGATCGGAGCAGCCGCAAAAAGGCGTGGGATGATGGTTGAAGACCGAAGGACTCGGATCGTTCGGTATAACATTTCTACCCACTTTGTAGTTTGTTAGTTTAGCTTTAATGGCAGATCCGGGTTATAGTACGCGATAGCGTCAGTTGTAAAAAGTTTATGTTCCGCATTTGGCGTCTGTTAGACGGCCGGGGCGCTACCGTGGACTTACACAAGGTTCAAGACTTCAACACGAAGCAAACAGTAAAGTCCACGACATTAATCACTGTGGAAATCTGGAAGAGAACTAGAAGATATTCTGAAGAACAAAGTGAAGAATACAGATGCTAAATGTAACCTGAAGCAACAGAAGAAATTTCAGCCAGCAAGCCTACAATATGGCCGCGAAACCGCTGCCAAACCAAGCTCTTGGCCGCGGATCCGTGGCCATGTGTCGCACGTGTTGCGCGTGTCAGTGCGTCGGTGCGTTGACTAGGTTTCTTAGGGGGTACAATTGTAATTTGCAGACGTGAGTCGATTGTAACTCTAGGGTTTCTATGTTCTATAAATAGAAGTCCTAAACCTCTTTTTGAGGTATGCCTCTTCTTGTGCCTCATTTCATTTTATCAAAATTCAGATCTGTAAATTTCTGTAAAGTATGAAGAGAGTATCAAATAAAAATTAGAGTAAGTTTCTTTTTATTGCCCTAGTTAAATTTTCTTTCCTGCCCTAGTATAGATCTTTATTATCTGCCCTAGTTAGATCTTTTATTCTCTGCCCTAGTTAGATAGTTTAGAAAATGTTTTTCAATTCGCTAATGAGTGAGTAGTCTCCTCGCTTGTTAGGGTTAGATTTGGGGAAGGCTTGAGAGATGAAGATCTCTCACCCCTTTCTTGCCCATCATACGTTTTTATAGGACTCCATGCATACATGCACACACCGCTCCCTACGGCACCCTATCCCACGAGGTAGCGGTGATACCGTAGTATAAACGATCGGTTGAGCGTGTTTTCCATGGAGGTTAGGATAAGAATTAAGAAAGGAAGGACAAGAACCTAGAGGAAGAAACATCGTTTCTTCCCGATGGTACTAATCCACTTTATTAATTATTACCATAACACCTCATAGATCTAAATTAGGGCATTGAAAGCGGTGAGGAATATTGACTTTCCAAATTTAACCTAAACATAACCCTAGCAAGATTTTAATTTAGATCAACTTAGTTTTTAGATTTAATCAATCCGACAACAATCAGAATTAACTCTTTAGAACAATTTGAGAATACACAAAATCCCTATGGACCGACCCGTACTCACCGGCTAGCTACCAAGCGACGCCGTTCTTGATTGCGGTTATAAATATTCTTTGAGACAAATCAAATGGCGCCGTTGCCGGGGATGGCGTTGTTATTCTCTTTTTGTAATTTCGGGTTAATATAAATTGAAAAAAAATCATAAAACCTGAAAAATAAAAAAAACATAAAAATTTTTATCATCTTGTTTTTGTTTGAAGGGTATTTTCGTTTGAATTGTGCAGGATCGAAGAACAAATTCAGATCTGAAAAAATCCATAGAGCGAAACAGAAAACAGAAAATCTAAACAAGCATAGGAGAATCAAAACAGAGAAACAGAAGAGATTTTAGGATCTGAACAGCCAAGTCAACCGCGGAACCGCCGCGTTGACCCACTTTTGACCGCGGACCGCCGCGTGGTGGTGACATCATCAATTGAAATTTTTTCTGTGAGCTTCCTTTCTTCTTCTGCAACCCCAATATCTCCTCTGTAAAAATTTCCTGCAGGATTCTTTGCGCCAAAAATTTCTCCCCTTCCAATAATTGATCTTGTGCAGGATTCTTTGCGCCGCGCTAAAAAAAATTGTTTGCAAGTGATTGTGTTTACTGCTTTGCATATTTAAATTGACTTTTAGGGGCTTGAACACCAATCCAGATTGGGTGGGGATTTCATTACCCTTCCCAGGACCCCAAAAATCACATAAGGCATATTGCATTGACTATAAGTTAATTAAAAAAGATTAGACTCAGCCCTAAGGACTTCGCGCTCAATAGGACAAAGGAATAGTTGTATGCATCGACCGTTGATCCTAACCTGACTTTGTGGTGCCTAGGCTAGACAGGTAGTGAAAGGTAACTTTAAAAGGCCCGTCTCACGGTGATTTGTGAGCGAATCCCTCCTTTCTCTACTTGTGCTTACCTGGCCACAATTGGCGGTGAAGAGGCGGTTTGAGGTCCTACTTCTTGCCCTTTGGAACAATTAGGAGCTGTCTAGCTGACCTAGGTGACCCTAAATCTAGGCCTGATTATGCATTTATGGTTGATTGAACGTGTGTCTAAGCCTTTTATTGAAAATCTTTTTGCAAAAAGCTCCACATAAAAAAAAACACAAAAAGAAAAAAAAAGGAAAAATTTTTACAAAAAAAACTTGCAACTTGTCGCTAAGAAATCCGTGCACCCCACATCCTTTTTTCTTCTCTTTCCTACATCATAGGTACCCCACCTCATAAAACTCTTGCCGAACTTTGGTACCCTCAACCAAACTTTGCTTTCTACGCGAATTGTTTTGGTCGAATTACGGACGACCCTTCCATACCTAAAATTTCTTTAAAAGATCGAATAGAAGCGTCTAGGAGAAACAGTTCGACTCCGCAATCCACTTTATATCAACCATTTCAATCTTCACCACCTTCTTATGGAACACGGCTGATGTCAATCCTGACCCCGTGGGAAGCACCCAGAGCAAATCCTGGTTCCGTGGAATACGGCTAATGTCAATCCTGACCCCGTGGGAAGCGCCCAAAACAAATCCTGGTCCCGTGGAACACGGCTAATGTCAATCCTGACCCCATGGGAAGCGCCCAGAGCAAATCCCGGTCCCGTGGAACACGGCTAATGTCAATCCTGACCCCGTGGGAAGCGCCCAGAGCAAATCCCGGTCCCGTGAAACACGGCTAATGTCAATCCTGACCCTGTGGAAAGCGCCCGGAGCAAATCCTGGTCCCGTGAAACATGGCTAATGTCAATCCTAACCCCGTGGGAAGCGTCCAGAGCAAATCCTGGTCTAGTGGAACACGGCTAATGTCAATCCTGACCCCGTGGGAAGCGTCCAGAGCAAATCCTGGTCCTGTAGAACACGGCTAATGTCAATCCTGACCCCGTGGGAAACGTCCAGAGCAAATCCTGACTCCGTGAAATGCGGATAAAGTCAACCCTCGACTTCCCCGTCAAAAAAATTCTTTGATTCGGGAGCAAGTCAACTCATCAACCACTTACAAGTCCTCTCGACTTGTAAGGAAGAAAATTCTCTCGGAAGATTCTTACGACTCTCAAGAGAAGACGCACTTAGGAATCCTCATGATTCTTAAGGAGAAAATACACCTACGGGATCCTCTCGACCTGTAGGGAGAAAATTCTTTATGAGACCCTCACGGCTCATAAAGTTGAAAAGTTTTAGGTGACAGATCCTAACCCTGTCTCCCAAGCCTTCATTGCCTCGCAGAAAGGTCAAGGTAGATTTTCTACAGGCTACACTCTCCGACAAGAAAGGAAACAATCACTTATGAGTCCTCTCAACTTGTAAGGAGAAAATTCTCTTGTGAGATCCTTACGACTCTCAAGAGGAAACGCACTTAGGAATCCTCACGATTCCTAAGGAGAAAATACACCTACGGGATCCTCTCGACCTGTAGGGAGAATATTCTTTATGAGACCCTCACGGCTCATAAAATTGAATAGTCTTAGGCAGCAGACCTGAACATGTTTCCTAATCCATCGTTACCCTGCAAAGAGTCCAAGATGGATCGTCACTTACTATCTATAGGCCACACTTGCTAAAATTACATGGCGATGACACAAAAGAGAAGAGAGCAAGAGATAACACAAGATAGTACGAAAGAAATGTATCTTTTATAAGTTCAATTGGGTACAAGATACATCATATGAAAGAATAAAAAATGGATACATGTTATTCAAAAATTACAAATATTAATTGATACAAAAACAACTATTGGGAGGGAGGCGTTTTCAATAAACTAATCAGTTGCTCACGCACTCCCCTCAGCCTCTTTTCACGGTCAGCTGCCGCGGCCAACTCCGCTTCGACCTGAGCCCGTTGCTGCAAATAAGATGAAAGTTGCTCATCGATGACCTGCTGAGCTGCCCCATGACTCTGCGCATCTCGCTCGATGAGGTCGAGCTTCTGCCTCAGCGTTAGCCCATCAGAAATACATCATAGAAGGCCCTCAAAGATAGCTTTCAGCTGTACAGCATTTGCGTCAACCTGAGCGTGCAGCCGGGCAGATTCGCTTGAAGTCTCTTCGCATTTCTTACGCTTTAAGGCCGCTTCTTATTCAAGATGTCGAAGGTAGAGAGTGCTCTGCTCAACCCATGCAGCCCGTTGGGAGTTCACAGCCAGGACCTCGGGAGCAGGATGTCCGAGCTCAAGCTCATGTAAGCAGGCCTCAATTTTCCTGCAGTGATTAACCCAAGACTCAACGACGCCTTCGCTATGGAAGTTCACGAGCGTCGCCAGCATAGGATTAACCTCGGCAGCAAAATCTGCAGCGAGGGCAGGGATCCCCGCGTCAAGCTCTTCAATGGATTCACTCAACATACGAAGGCTGGTCGCAGCGCCCTTAGAAGATGGACGTCTAGAAAATGGTCCTGCTGGCATTAAAATACAAGATTCGAAGGGAGCAGGAACCGGTGCGACTGCTGCAAAATGAATTACGGTTAAAAGCTAACTCGCAAAATAAATAAATCACATGAGTGATAAAGTATACTATACCGGCTGCGGCAGGTGGCAAGGCCGGGAGTAACGGTGGCGCAACTATTCTTTCATCTCCTCCTTCAATCTGTAGTGTTGCAGTCAAAACAAAGAATAATTAGCAACGACCTGGCTTCCCATAAAGAAAAGAGAAGATATTAGCTAGAGGCTGTACTCACCAACGCCACTAGATGAAGCAATCTCCGACTGGAAGGAGAAATGTGGGTGCAACACCTGATACAGATGATCAAAAAGGACTTCTGCAAGGGTGTAATAATGCAATGTCAGTACATAAAGTATATTTCCTATAATGAAACCGATAAGTCACAAACCCGTACCTTCCAGCATTTGGGAGGACACGAGAGAAGGCAAAGGGGCGGCCACCGTCAAAGCAGCAACTGGTGATACTTCCTCGAGTGGCACAACCTCAATGCTCACCACACCTGCATTAGAAACGGGAGAAATACTGTCAGAAAAGATTGAAAGGAATTGCGGAATGAAAAGGAAAGCAATGACCCAAGATCTAACTGGTGAGTCGCCGGTCAAAACAGTGACAAGGGAGTCGCTGGGTGCAGCGACTGCTTCACCCTCCTCCATCGGAATGGTTTCGCCGCCCGTAGTTTCATCCCCCGACTCCATGAGAACTGTCGTGATACTCGCAGCGCCCGGCAACGGCAAGGAACCGCAAGGGGAAAGAGTGGCAATTGGGGCAGTTCCAGACTCTTGAGAAAGAGTGGCCACTTCAGGCTCAGTGGTTGCCGCCGTCTCACCTACCACTTCCTCATCAAAACTCGGCCCTGCAGGATAGGATATATGAGAATCTGAAGATTAAAACTTTGACAAAAGGACCCAGTGTTACGTTACCTTGGGATGGATTTTTAATTGCTTCCCGAGCCGCGCGTACCGTCTGTCTGTGAGCGATAGACAGGGTGACCGGAACACCATCTGAAGAAGCAGGGACGGGGGAAGCAGCGCTCGAGCCTGCACCCGTGGCCAAGGCGGCGTTACGTTCTCGTGCTGCACGCCTCCTGCGCTTCCTTTCCGCCTGGGCCGTGAAAGATGATCTTCTCAGGACCTCCGTCAAGGAGACGTCATCGTCCACGCCAGGAGCTACCTCTGGAGCCATTATGGCGTCCGTCATCGGTTGCTTAAGTAAAGCCTCTTTCGGCAATACTGGAGAGGTCGGGACTTCGATAGCTGGCCCTGGAAGCATCTCCGCATCACCCTGCGGGATTGGCACTATACTGGGAATGACCTGAGTCGAGGTAGTCCCTGCGATAAGATGAAAAGGAGGTCAGATTACCCATAAGAAAGGGGAATGAAGGCACAATGAGCCGAAATATACCAAGGCCCAGCGAAGCACGAAGCCTCTCCTCCTCAAAAGCCTTGAGGGAAGCCGTGAGAGCCTCTTCAGTGGAAATGCATGTTAAAGAAGGAGTGTCAGTCAAAACATGATAAAAAAAACATAACAGAAAAAAGATACGGTTGAAGTTTACTTGATTGTGCGAGGATGATCAGTCCTGCTTTGTGGCTAGCTAGACGCTCAGAAGCTGCGATGGCAGTCTCCAGATCAGTATCATCTGGCGCCATGAATAGACCCTCGTTGGTCCCATATTCGCTCAGGCCCTCGCTATAAGGAGCATGAGGCTCCTGGCCGAGTACAACGTCTGCAGAAAGAATCGACTTCTTCTTCTTCTGCGAGCGAGTACCGGTCGCCGTTAGCACAAGCTTACGCTTAGTGAGCACCTTCGGACGACAAGTACCGATATCTGAACCCACGCCAGACTCAGGAGACGCCACAGTCACCGCTTTCATGGGAGCACAGGGTATCGATAGCTCAGGCCTATCACACGGGACCACAACCGCAGCAACCTCTCTCATAGGAGGACGAACGATGGTCCGTTACTTCAAAGGGATGGCTGGATTACCAGCAGGGGCTGCACCCTTACGATCGAGCAACAACTTCTTTTTCTCCCTGATGACGGCACCCATCGCGTGTTGATACCATGCCACGTATACGTTCAGGGCTTTCGGAACACAACTTGGCTCACTAATGAAGAAATTGGACCCTGTGTTTAGGCGCATGAAGTGGTGCAAAGCGCTTCGGATACCCTCTTCAGCATAAACCGGTTCTGCCAAGAATGCCTCGAGCGAGATGTCCTGATTATAACTTGATTGCTGGGCAAAACGGTAGGGGTTATATCTCATAAACAAAGCCGAGTCGTTCTTCCTGAACACCAAATATCCCGGCCTGATCGAGTACAAATGGAGAATCTCCCGAGCTTTCAAGGTAGAAGCTCCGTCCTTAAAGGTGTCCTATAACGGCTGCACCGTCTTAGTGGATTCCTTACCGATGGTCATAACCTTATCAACAAAGGTCATGCCGTCCCCGACGGTACGTGGGCGAAGAATTACACCCCGAGCCTCTCGCTGACTTGGCTCCATAATGGAAGCATTGACCAGCCGCATGATCCGTGGAAAATTGCAAGTTTCATAGAAATGAGGCCGCTTGTGCATTCCAAAAGCACCGAGCACATGCAGCTCGAGCCATGAAGTAAAATAATACATCGAGAAGTTCACGGGCTGCGACCCCGGTTGAGTAGTGTTGGCCGCCAAACTAAGGCCGTGATACAAATGAGCCTGCCCGGCAATCCCAACAACAACCTGTCTCCCTTCAACCATCCGATGAGCTGGGTAGAAGACAGACGGCCTCATGTAGTGAGGGTGCATGGGAAGCGCGAACCAGCTTAACCACAAACCGAGGAACCCTAGAAAGAACACTTCCTCATCGATGCCCGGAGCGACAATTTCTGAAAAGGGGACGATCGCGACGTTTGGAAGAAAGAAACTCTTTTGATCAGCTTTCAATATTGGCCGGCTATTCAAGCCAAAGCCGAAAGGATCATCAAGTTTGGCAAACCTTTCATCTTGTTGCGATAAAGCTTCTGGGCGGAGAAAACGGGTGATGAAGTCCGCAAAGCTAACCCCATGGCTTCCAGATTCAAGAAATAAGCCATCGTAAATGTTTAGCACCTTGATCAAGCTGGGGAATCGATGCTGAATGGCATTCTCTGGGTTTAGATCCGTCATCACCAGTCGGGTAGCGAAAATATACTCATCAGGGGGCAAGATCTCCTCATAATGCTCCCCTCTGACAGGCAAGCCGAAGATATCCGCAAACTCTTCCAAAGAGATGGAAACTTCTCGATCTAGCATAAGGAAGGTATAAGTTGGAACGTTCCACTGTTCCAAAAAGGCTTTGACCCACCAGGCTAGAGGTGGGGAATATTGAAACAGGGAAGCATAAAAAGCGGGGTACAACCCGAGCCTCAGCAACTCTGACTTCTTCGCCGATAGGATGTATCGGGCCCCCTGCAGATATCCAGCTGAGTGACGGGGAGTCAGGCCTATGTTGTATGGCTGTCCCCAAGGGCGCGACTCGCCCTGGCATATATGCCGCCCTAGAATGTCCAAAGACATCGGCGGTTGTACAGGTATTGCATCCATAGAGGGCTGAAGATAACCCTCTAAAGTCCAATTGACCACCTCCACGGCATAGTTCACCGGGGGTACGTCAGCAGAATGAATCGCCGAGATGGCCTCTGAAGGTGTTGCATAAGAGAAGCTGCGCCGACCTATGATGATCTGGTTGTACCATGTTCCCCATAGATGAAGATTCTTATGCTCCAGGTCATGGTCTTTGATCAGCGCAAAAACCTCTCGGTCTACGGGCGCTTCGGGAATCTGCCTTCCGAACGGACGAACAGGAAGGAAGTATCGAAAGACATAGTACTTGCGTGAAAAAAAACAAATTTTCAGCTGCCAATGCTACAGTTTAAGTTCTGTCACTAGGTGTTTCAAATCCGTACCACACTGCAATGCAGTGAAAAGGGACCAAAGGGGACCCACATAATCTAGATGACAGTTCATCTTTAATAAAACAGTCTCATCATTTGATGAGACTGTCATTAAATGAGGAAATCCTCAATTGATTCTCATTCAATAAGAACCCCTCGGGCTAAGGAGTAAACCTCCCCTTGAGAGCAGTGCTCTGTGGCAGAGTGACATCTGTCAACTCTAATGATGAAGGAATAAAAATTCCTCAAAAGCCTTGCTCTGTAAAAATAATGGAATAACCCATCAAAAAAATTGAAATAAATTTTTTTAATGAATTAAAATTCTGAGATCTTCAAGATCCATGAACAAACTCTTAAGAGTTCTTCATAAGAGATTAACAAAATCTCCATTATTCAAGAGAGCAAAGCTCTGTAAATGGGTTAAGAAACCCTAAAAAGGTTGTCTTTAGATCTAAGATCTATGAAGAGCAAAGCTCTGTTAATGGGTAAAAACCCTAATAACATTTTTTTTAGATCTAAGATCTATGAAGAATAAAGCTTTGTTAATGGGTAAAACCCTAAAAACATTTTAAGATCTATGATCTGAGGGAGAGCAAAGCTCTATTGATAAAGTTCAAATCTTACCAAAAATTTAGCAGAGTTTTGACTCTTGAAGGTTTTTAAAATGAAGAGCTATGCTCTGAAAGAGAATAGAAATTCTCAGAAGACAAAAATGAAGATGAACAGAAATCATTCTAAGGACCGAAGATCCTATTTATAGGTACTGAGTACCGTTTCAACTTCTAAGTTGATCTAATGGTGGAGATACTGCCACCGCTGCACTCATGTGTGAGCCACGTAAGCGCAATGGTGGGGGGCAATTGTTTCCCCCAATCAGAGCAAGCTTTGAGGCAGCGCACCACGTGCAAAGCACGAGTGCGCTAGCGCTAAGTGCGCCAAGAGCGCTAGTGCTCTAAGGCAGCGCACCACGTGCAAAGCACGAGTGCGCTAGCGCTAAGTGCGCCAAAAACGCCAGCGCTCTGAAGTAGCGCATCACGTGCAAAGCACGAGTGCACTAGCACTGGAACTAAATGTTCCCCACCGTTAGATCAAAGATCCAATAAAGATGATAAATCATCAATTAACTAGAATAAAATTCTGTTAAGGAAAGATTCCTTAAAATCTTTCCAAACAAGAAGATTGTGCTCTGTAAATCAGAGCACCGTGGGATCAATGATCCAAAAGTGATTAAAAATCACCAAAATACAGAGTAAATTCTGTATGGAAAAGATTTCCCAATATTGTTAAAAACAATAAAATTGCCTTCTGTAAATCAGAAGCCCTTGGATCAAAGATCCAACGGTGGGAAAATCCCCAAATCAATTGGAGAAAAGATCTCCTTAACCGATTGAACAAATCAGCTTGTCCTATATAAAGGCCCCAAGACTTCAAGTCTCATACAGAAGAACCCCCCTCCCCCATAAACTTTGAGAAATCTCAGAAAGAAGAGCAAGCTCTCGGTAGAAGAAGAAAATTTTCTTCAAGGTAAAAAGAACAGAAAGACGAAATCGTCTCATATAAAAAGAAGAACATAATTTTTCTCACAGATCATAGATCTATAAGACTAATGTCTTTCACAAAGAGATCATAGTATCTCATTATAATAGAGGAGAATAATTCAATTCTCTTAGGATCACAGATCCATAAAGGCAAAACTTTTCACCAAAATAAGAGATTGAAATATCTCCTATAAAATATAAGAACTTTGTTCTTAGAACCACGAGACAGTATCTTATAAGATTGAGAATTTAATTCTCGGGGTGCAAACTGATCTAAGTTGCATAAAAGAAGAGCCTTAGCGCTCCAAATTTAAAGTAGCGCACTGCGCTCATTGACTGGCGCTAGCGCTAAGCGCGCCACGTGCTCCTCACGTGTGCGCTACTTAACAGAAGCGCCTCAGCGCTCCACATTTGGCGCAAAGTGCTGCAGAGCCTTGGCGCTCCAGATTTAAAGAAGCGCACTGTGCTCATTGACTGGCGCTAGCGCCACGTGCTCCTCACGTGTGCGCTACTTAACAGAAGCGCTTCAGCGCTCCACATTTAGTGCAAAGCCCTGCAGAGCTTAGCGCTCCAAATATAGCGCACTGCGCTCTTTGACTGGCGCTAGCGCTAAGCGCGCTACGTGTTTCTCCCGTGTGCGCTGATATAACATAAACTGTTCTTTAAAATAAAGCCCTAGAGCTATGAGGAATGCTTAGCATTCAGTAAAAGACAAAAACATTGTCAAAATTCAAACCAATGCTCTGCATTGTTAAACATTTTAACTGAATGGGCCGAGCCCAAGTTGGCCATAAACCCCTCATTCAGATTAATTGAGCCCATATACTCATAAATCACATATCTTAGTCCCAATTGGACTACAGATCTCCCAACCAAAATTGGTTCAAGAGTACATCTCTTTACTCCTCTGATATTTGTCGTTACGTCTTCAGAGAGGTGACGGGTCCCAACAACCATACATTTCATAGACTATAACGTCTTTAAACTGGACTGTGGGGTCCTTAAACCTATGGACTATGATGTCCTTAACCTTGGACTGTGGGGTCCTTAAACCCATGGACTATGATGTCCTTAACCTTAGACCGTAATGTCCTTAAACTAATAATGGACCGCAATGTTCCTAAACTAAACAATAGAGCCCAAATGCTCTTTTGTTGGATCTAAACGATCCCGTTAAGTTGATCATAGTCTAAAATTAGACTAACATATCCTTAACATACGTTTAAGTTGATCTTAGTCTCAAATGAGACTAACGTATCCTTAAACCCAACTCCAAACCCAAATCTAAAAAAATACGGATTTGGACTAATCCACGCCCTACGGGCGACAACATAAATTAGTCTCCGTATACAATCCACGGGCAACCAAAAACAAAATAAACACACACAACACGAAGTGACCATCTGGAGAAAGAGAAAGTGGTTACCGCGATGCGGTAGCGTAATTAACTGCAGGGGCTTGCGCCTGCAGGGAAGAACGTCCCCACAATCAAAAACCCCTCAATGAGGGGGAATCTGACGAAGTCTGCTATATCGGCCGCATCCGTTTAAACCTTCGATACATGGTGTCATAAATCAACTTGGCATTTTCGGAGAGGTGGATGGATAGCACCAATTAGCATCTACCCTCGAAATTCAGGAAAAACGAACCTACGCGGTCGCGTCTCTGTGTTCGGCGGAGAACATGGGCATGACGAGAAACAAAAACCTTTTGTTCCTCTGCGTAATAGAAAAGATATCTCCTGGAGTTCTTTGGGTATCCTACAAACTTATACAGTACTGAGCGTGCCTCGAGCTTGTCCGCATGCTGCTTTTTTACAAAAGCTGGACATCCCTATATCTTAAGATACTGAAGATAAGGTTTCTTCCCACTCCACATCCGATATGATGTGGTAGGCACAGTCTTGGTAGGAACCTTGTTCAAAAGATATTCAGCTGATTCTATTGCATAGCCCCAGAAGGATCGCGGTAACTCAGCATTACTCATCATGGAACGTACCATATCCAATAAGGTTTTGTTCCGTCTTTCCGATACACTGTTGTGTTGAGGTGTGTTTGGAGGAGTAAGCTGAGAGAGAATTCCATTCTCTTTTAAGTAGTTCAGGAACTCGGCACTTAAGTATTCACCACCTCGATCAGATTTAAGTGTCTTGATACTTTTGCCGGTTTGTTTTTCCACTTCATTCTTATATTCCCGGAATTTCTCAAAGGCCTCGGATTTATGTTTCATCAAGAATACATGTCCATACCTTGAGAAATCATCCATAAAAGTAATGAAGTAGGAATAACCACTTCTTCCATGTATAGACATTGGACCATACACGTCGCTGTATATAAGTCCCAAGAGCTCGCTCGCTCTTTCTCCATGTCCAGTGAACGAAGTCTTTGTCATTTTTCCTTTGAGACATAATTGACAAGTTGCATAGGACTAATATTCGAACGGATCCAAATATCCCTCTTTAGTAACTTTGTCAATCGTGTTTCATTGATGTGACCCAGTCTACAATGCCAGAAGAAAACCTGATTTAATTCTGGAGA
This sequence comes from Agapanthus africanus, assembly GCA_030015575.1. NCBI lineage: Eukaryota > Viridiplantae > Streptophyta > Magnoliopsida > Asparagales > Amaryllidaceae > Agapanthus > Agapanthus africanus. The sequence goes on along the minus strand of CM057350.1, from coordinate 103,338,892 downwards.
CTTTTTTAAGTGTGTTCTGGATATTGAAAACCTGAGCTTGATTTAACATGTATATACCGTTATCTAGTATACCTGACCCAATCAAAACTTGATTTAGGTGGATGTTTACTACATCGCTTACAAATGTAAAATCATAACCTTCTTTAGAAAGTAAAGATACAGAGATGATATTACATGTCAGACTAGGTACACACAAACAGTTATGCAAAATCAAAATCTGCCCACTTGTCAATTCTAGATGATATTCCCTATGGATACAGCATCCATGCTCATTCCATTAGCAACCCTGAGAGTCATATCATAACTCTACGGTTTCTCAAAACCTGTAATGAATTACAGATATGAGATCCTGATACTGTATCTAGTACCCAGGAAGTAGAGTTAATTGACAGACAGTTTTCAATCATCAACACACCCGAAGCCGAAGCCACAACATGCTTCGAATCCTGGTTTCTGGCTTTCCAAGCCCTGCAGTCCTTCTGACAGTGCGCTTTCCCGTGACAACAGAAACATCTTTCCATCCCTACTGTTAGCCCCGAAACTTTTGCCATGTCCTTTCCTTCTACCTTAGCGCTTCTCAATATATTGAAGAGTCCTGGAAGTGTAACATCCTTCCCTTGAATTTTGAAATTCAAGATAAACTGGGTGTAGGTTGAGAGGAGCGACTGTAGAATCAAGTTAGTACATAACTCGTTCTCCAACGTGGTCCAATGGTCCGTGAGCTGTTCAATATAGCTAATCATCGTAAGGATGTGGTCCCCTACAGATGATCCGATAGCCAACCTCGCCTGAAGCAATATCTTCGAGGTCTCATATCTTGCGATACGAGATTGCTCTCCATATAAAACTTTGGTATGGAGGAAGATAGAAGCTAAGTCCATCTTCTCGTGCTGCCTCTGGTGTTTACTATCCATTGAGGCTAATACGAGGCACTTGGCTCTCGCACAATCCTTTTCTCATGTCTTACGGATATCAAAATCCGCGACAGTGGAAGCTGGACCTGGGACGGCGGGGGCTTTGGTAGTAAGGAGGTAGTCCAGTTTGTCATAGGTAAGTGCCATCTAGACATTCCTTAACTAATCATTATAATTTGGCCCAGTCAATATATTATCTAGTAACCTAATTCTGGTCATAGTGGTCGCTGCAATTAGGAGAGAGAGAAAAAACACTTAACATGATGCTCTTGCAAGTTTAGATTAGTTATTAGTATATCTAAACGGGATGGCTCCCACTGTTTTCTCGAATCCTTCCTCAAACCATAAAAAAAGAATTAGTCAGGATTAATCACACTTTACAATTCTTGTTTAACCTTTCGGCCAGGCTAGTGTTGGTACTTCGAAGGAACTTTTCCAACGCTTTTGCGAAGTTCCTTAATTACATAACCTCTTTTCCCTGGAGGCGTAGCCCCGCTAACACCGTTCTAGACACCTACTTGGTTTATAGCATTGATTGTTTAGTGAAAAAATCTCCTGAGGAGTAATCCTACTCATTAGTGGGATCGGGATCCAACTATCATTGTGTGATGACCTAAATAGAATCCACTCTAGTCACCACACTCCAGAAGGTATGCTCAAACTGCAAGTTTCCTTTATATTTGAAACTCCCGATGTGGATTTTTGCCCCATGCTCTTATGACCTTGACGAATGCCAACATATCATAAGTCACATGTCAAGTTCTACCCGTCATTGTCCAGGTTAATTTGAACACATCCGTACATACCCTTGACAAAGGCCAACATAGTAGTACAACTGTCCGAAACCAATGCATCTATCAATACTATATATGAATATCCAGCAGCTACCAATCACTATGCCTTGGCGAAGGTCAAAATATATAGCTTGAATACTACTGAATACCAATATGAAATGATGGAGGGCTACGAATGGTTTTGGTGAAACCGTGAACGTAGTGAACTTGATATAGTCGAAGGAACCATGATAGCTTTTTAAAAAGAAGTGGTTTAGGCTCCGCATTTAAAATTTGCTTTTTGAAGAAAACCGAGTGGTTTTGAAACCATTCCAACGATTAAGCTTTGGTTTGTTTTTCCTTGTATTAATCAATGTTAAGGCGGTCCCATCATTTAACCCTATCATTACAGAAAAAGAAATGAAAATACAACGTACGCTTATGCCATCCGCATTCGCCACGGGGCCCCGTCATGCACCGTTGGGTTACTTAACTACCGGCAGAGCGGGGGCTGGACTAGCACGGATGCAAAACATAAGCAACACCTACTATATATATATATCCATTCGTCTCACGCAATAATAGGCATTCCAGATCACAGATGAATATATTGGATATACTAAGAATTCCGCATTTCGTTTAAGCCTATAATAAAAGACGGATTCCACGGTCGTGATGAATAGCCAAACCCCACCCTAGACCCCTACGGGTACGGCAAACTACCAGCCAAATTCCCAAAGTGAAGAAACCTCCCTTAGTAAAATGAGTATGCCACTCGGCACTTCAAGAACCCGGTAGTTTGTGCATCCCACCATGGGCCTATCCTAGGAGCAAAAAACAGTAAAAGAAATAATACAACGGTGGCTACAATCTCAACCCGGATGTGCCCCGCAAAAAAATAATATTACATCACTTTTACAAATTATATGAATGAAAGAAAAGAAAACACTCTTCTCACAACCCCCGGCTATTCATCCACGACGATCCAATACTCAATATACACAAACCATCAACACAGATCACAGATATGTGCAACCCCCAACTAATCGACGTATAACAATTAGCAGAGGTTTACGAACACATATATCCAAACACAGAAAACCCGATTAGCCAAGTAATCTTAGAATTTCGATCGATTAACCAAATCCGAGTATACCCCATGCACAATCCAGCACACAAATAATTCTGGGTAGAAATAAAATTTCCCAAAATCATAATTCCAGAAATAAGACCCACTGAAGAAACTCGGACCGAGTCGGTCTTGACTCGGTCGCGGAACGGCGGCCAAACACACTATTTGGCCGCGTTTTCGCAGCGGTCTTGGGAACTTAGGATCTCATTATTCTTCTGTGTTCTTAGAAAATCCTGCTTGTATTTTTAAGGCTCTGAAAAGATTTTTAGACCGGTTTCGAAAATCAACAGAAACATGGTTTTCCGAACGTGATTTTGGGATTTTTCTGACGATCGAATTTCTAAATACTTGTTAACTAGCTAGTTAAGGTTTTATAGGCTCTGATACCACTGTAAGCCGATGTCGCGCACCCCACGGGTTCGCGGGGAGGTAGAATTTTCAAAAAACGATTTTAACATGCTTCACAACACCGGCTAACTCCAGGATCTATACTAAAACCTTAACTAACTAAACTATCTAGGAGGTTTAACTACTATGATAATTGGTTATACCTCTGTGACCAAGTCCTTCGGGTCTTCTTTGCCTCCTCTCCATGGCTCCTAGAAGTATGGATCGAGCTTGCAACGTCGGCCTCCTCGCATCAAAGATGATCCACCCAAGAGTATATGCTTTGAGCTCCAACCCCTAAACCGAGACGACTAGGGTAAATGGTTCACTAATCCAAGTAGCCTAGGTGATGTAAAGAATGTCTAATGGATTATTTTGTCTCACTAAACCCTATGACTCACAACACATGTGAAGGTTAGGGTTTAGCTAGAGGAAGAAAGATATGAAATGAAGAGAGAGAAGGAGAAGAAGCAAATGAACTCTTGTTGTGTCGACTAAGTGTGGAGAATGGCTAATAATAATCCCTCACTCATTGAACCATGGATTTAATTCTATTAGAATATGTCACCCATGCTTCAATAGCGAATCAAGACAAATAAAACATTACAAGAGCCATTCCTCACACCATGCTACAAAATGTCTCCTCCATTTCCACCTCATTAGTCTATTTTGCAAAAATAGTTAATCCAATAATGAGGTGTCCCCTTGTAGAAGCATGCCTTGTAAAATTACAAGAATGCCCTCACCGTATATGCATACCCGTATTCATATTCCGAAAAATATGAATACACTGAGACAATAACAATCCAATAATGCAATACTACGATTCGGCTAAAACCGAAGCCCACTAGTATTGTCCGTCCGAACATTATCCGTGTATAAGTATACGTATGTGGTCGTAGCCCTGTCGTAAAACTATACGGCCTCTACATCTTTTTCCCGAAGCAGAGAAACCCTCTGTGTGGGACTCTAAAGACTCGACAGTACGCTGGTAGTGGGTTTAACCACAAGCACGTTAGCAGTACTAGTTGCACGTAACGGCTACCCAGGTATCTGTCGATAAGAAGGCCGATGAGCAAACTCATCCGAACTCCTACTGAGCCTGTCTGTGACAATCTCTGTACAATCCGGTATGTTCGTCTGATATACTCGCATATCGTGCCTAGGGGGATGGTAAATGTCAGACCCCTAATAGTGCAATAAGTCATGCTGGGACAGAGTCCAAAACACCCTGAGAAACTACTGGAGTACCTACCAGTAAATCTCGCTTGCCCTGATTAGGGACTTTGTGTAATGGCTTCCCGAACACAGCGCGATATCAACCCCCAATACCGGGAGAGACGAATCCTATCTAACCGCTACTGCCTCCAAGTACTTCAGGACTGCACCCATCTACTACCTGTTTGTACGACTCCTTTGAGCCGTGGTAGGGTAGTAATCAAAGTACAGTGGGAACACACTCGAGGCGAAGTATGATGTCAAGTCAACGGACTAAGGTGTACTCATGTCACCTGGGAACTGCTAGCTGACGATGGGTATAATACCAACCAGCGGTTCCCGACGAGTCCTGTCTAGTGTAACTCATAACCTAATGAGCACCTGCATACTATCTCCTGCACGACATACTAATGGCTGTGGGACAGACCATCTCCCCTGCTGGGATGAGAAGCGTATGCATTAGTCTACTCTGGAGTATTGATGCCCCGTTTCGATAATCCTACGACTAGGGACCTGTATAAAGATGTGCTTATAGACTACCCAGCCCCCACCAGTGTGACTGCCATCACAATGCTGGTAGTCAAGCAAAGATCATAAGAGCTCTACCAATATGTATAAGCGATATACTAAAAGAAACAAAAGCACATAATGAGGTAAATACAAACCAAGTAGCATACTGCTATATCGAGCAAGACTGTTATCATAACTGTGAATATCCCAAACTTCTAATATGTAATATACAATTCAGTATGATACAATAATGGCCTCTAGGGCATATATCAGTAACACCTTGGGAGCTCCAGTTCTTCTAGTCAAGAAGAAAGATGGCACGCGGAGAATGTGCATCGATTATCGAGAATTAAATCGGATGACTATAAAGAACAAATACCCGATCCCTCGCATCGGCGAGTTATTCGATTAACTTAGTGGCGTGAGGGTATTCTCGAAATTAGATATGTGATCCGTATATCATCAAGTTCGGGTGAGATCAGAAGATATTTGCAAGACAGCGTTCCGAACTCGATATGGGCATTACGAGTACTTAGTGATGCCATTCGGAGTCACGAATGCACCGGCGATATTTATGGACTTGATGAACCGAATATTTTCACCGTATTTGGACCAGTTTATAGTACTGTTTATCGATGATATTCTGGTCTATTCGAGGAGCCAAGAAGAGAATGCAGAACACTTAAAGATCGCACTGCAAACATTGAAGCAAGAAAGGTTATATGCTAAGATGAGCAAGTACGAGTTTTGGCTGGATGAAGTGAAGTTTTTGGGTCATGTCGTATCCGGAGATGGAATTGTCGTTGACCCTGAAAAAATTGCAGCAGTTCACGATTGGCAGATTCCAAAGAACGTAGCGGAGATTAGAAGTTTTCTTGGGCTCGCTGGATATTATAGAAGGTTCGTGGAGAATTTTGCTCGAATAGCTGAGCCATTGACTAAGCTAACACGAAAGGAGGTACCATTCGTATGGACGGATAAATATGCGTCAGCTTTTGAAGCGTTGAAGCTAAGATTGACCACTACTCCTATTTTGACAGTGTCAGACAGTTCCGGAGGGTTGGTTATTCACAACGACGCATCTGGGAAAGGCTTGGAATGTGTTCTGATGTAGCATGAGAAGGTTATAGCCTACGCATCGAGACAATTGAAGACTCATGAGAAGAACTACTCGGCTCATGATTTGGAGCTTGCAGCAGTGATTTTCGCTTTGAAGATTTGAAGACACTATTTACTGGATGAAAGGGTAGAAGTATTTACCGATCACAAAAACCTAAAGTATGTGTTCACACAGAAAGATCTCAATTTGAGGCAGCGTAGATGGTTGGAGCTGATGGCTGACTATGATCTTAATCTAAAGTACCATCCGGGGAAAGTTAATGTAGTGCCAGATGCGCTAAGTCGGTTGCCAGCAATACAGATGTTGCCTGCACAGAAGGAGCTGATAGATGATTGTCAAATATTCGAGTTGGAGATCGTATTACCGCATTCTTCGGGACAGTTGATGCAATTGCAAGTACAGTCATCCTTGATTGATAATATTAAAGCAGCACAGTCGCACGATCCAAGATTGCAGAAATTTTGAGAACAAGTTGAAGCGGGACTTCAAACGGACTTGTTGATTCATGAAGACGGTTCGTTATGATATGGGATCCGTTTATGTGTGCCAAAAGGAGATATTCGTGAAGAAGTTATGAAGTAGGCTCATAGTTCCACGTATTTCGTACATCCAGGAGGCACAAAGATGTACCGAGATCTACAACAGCATTTCTGGTGGGAAGGCATGAAAAGAGAGATTGCTCACTATGTATCGAAGTGCTTGGTATGTCAGCAAGTCAAGGCTGGACATCAAAGGGTAGCTGGTTTATTGCAACCACTTTCGATTCCTCAATGGAAGTGGGAATATATAACCATGGATTTCATGATGGCTTTACCGCGGAGTCCAAAGGGCAATAATGCAGTTTGGGTGATGTTTCCCCAATCAGAGCAAAGCTCTGTTGAAATTCAAAATTCAAATTTTGAAGCAACGCTTCAAATCTCGGGCGCAACGCGCCACATGTCAAGCGCTGATACGTCAGCACAACGCCCAAGAAGGCACGCCCAATCAGAGCAAAGCTCTATTTAAACTAAAATTAGAGGAAGCAACGCTTGCGCTGCGCGACACGTGTCAGCGCAGATGCGCTGGCGCAGTCGCGCTGCGCGACACGTGTCAGCGCAGTCGCGCTGCGTTGTACGCTGCGCGACACATGTCAGCGCAGATGCGCTGGCGCAGTCGCGCTGCGCTGTGCGCTGCGCGACACGTGTCACGTGCTGGGGCATTTACGCCAAACAGAATTAAGATTTTAAAGAAATCTTTCTGTTCTTGTTAAAACAAGAAGATTTTCTTCTGTAAAACAGAAGCCCTTGGATCAAAGATCCAACGGTGGGGAAAATTCCCCAAATCACTCAGAGAAAGATCTCTTTAACAAATTTAACTAATTTATGGGCACTATAAAAAGGACCCTAGACCTCAATTCAAAGGCATCAACACTTTTGAGAAACCAAGAGCTTCAAACAGAGAGAACTCTGAAAAAGTTTCAAGAAAAAGGTAAAAAACCTTCACAAATTAGAAGAAATTTCTTCTAATAGATCATTGATCTAAAAACAAGATCAATGATCTTCACATAATAAATAGTGCTTTGCACTTTTATGACCCTTTGGTTCCTGAAATAAAAAGAAGAAAAAACTTGTTTTTTCTTTGATCTAAATTAGATCAAGGAAACGAATAGTGCTTTGCACTTCTTTTATGAGCCATTGGTTCTTGAATCTAAAAAAAATCCTAAATCATAGTGCTTTGCACTTACAAACTGCGCTGTTGCGCTCTTGGGAGAGCGCCACGTGTCAGCATCTGAACTACTTGCGCTATACGCTTTGAGATAGAACTTTGCTCTCTATAATTGGCGCAACTCACCAGAGTGCGCCACGTGTCAGCAGCGCAAGCGCAGCGCACTAGCGCAGCGAACTGCGCTTGCGCGACACGTGTCAACACTACAAGCGCTTGCGCTCTTTGATTGGCGCAAAGTGCCTGATAAATGCAAGACATTTCTTAAAGGGCCAGGCCCAAATCAAAAAGACCAAGCAGGCCTAATTAAATTGATGCTCTGCATCATTTATAAATGGGCAGAGCCCAAACAAAATAATAAAAATGCTATGCATTTTAAAAGGAGCAGAGCCCAAACAAAGTAGATGCTTTGCATCATGGGCAGAGTCCAAAACAAATTGATGCTCTGCATCTTTTATGGGTAGAGCTCAAATAAAAATGCAATGCAAAAGCAAATAAAATGTTGAAAATTTTCAACTGGACTTAGCCCAATTTTGGCCGTAAGTCCTCAAATTAAATTGACAGAGCAAGATCTCTCTCTTAAATCAATTTACCTCCGGTTCGAGGGTACATCTCCGAACTCCTCTGACACTTCTCGTTGTAATCCTTCAACGACGTCAGAGAGGCGACGGGTCCCAACGACCACACATGAATACGGACTGCGGGGTCCTTAAACTCATGGACCGAAACGTCCTTAAACTAACATTGGACCGAAACGTCCTTAAACTAACATCGGACCGAAACGTCCTTAAACTAATATCAGACTGAAACGTCCTTAAACTAATGTCGGACCACTACGTCCCTAAATTGGAACATAGACCACCACGTCCTTAAACTGGAATACGGACCACTACGTTCTTAAACTGGCAATGGACCGTCTTAAACTAATGATGGACCACTACGTCCTTAAACTGGCGATGGATCACCACGTCCCTAAACTGGAATATGGACCACCATGTCCCTAAACTGGAGCAATAGAACCACCAAATGCTCTTTTGCCGGATCTAAACGATCCCGTTTAAGTTGATCTTAGCCCCAAACACGGCTAACATATCCTTAAACATTCAAATGGACTGTAAAAATCCAAATTGACTTTGGTTCAAGGGTACATCTCTGAACTCCTCTGACACCTATCGTTGTAATCCTTCAACGACGTCAAAGAGGTGATGAGTCCCGACGGCCATATATTAAATGGATCATCACGTTAAGTTGATCTTTGTCTTAAATCAGACTAACGTATCCTTAACGAACGTTTAAGTTGATCTTAGCCTCAATACGGCTAACGTATCCTTAAACTAAAAACACCAAACCCAAATCTAAGTAAATACGGATTTGGACTAATCCACGTCCTACGGGCGACGGCATTACTCGGTCTCCGTATACAATCCACGGGCAACCACAAACAAAACAAACACCCACGACACGAAGTGAAATTCTGGAGAAGGAGAAAGTTGTTACCGCGATGCGGTAGCGTAATTAACTGCAGGGGCTTGCGCCTGCAGGGAAGAGCGTCCCCAAAATCAAAAACCCCTCAAGCGAGGGGGAATCTGACGAAGTCTGCTACATCGGCCGCATCCGTCTAAACCTCCGACACACGATGCCATAAATAAACTTGGCATCTTCGGAGAGGTAGGCGGGTAAAACCATATAGCATCTGCCCTGAATCTCAGGCAAGACGTCCTCACGTCGCGGCCGCCATTCGGAGGGGAACAGATTCTGGCACGCCCGGTGGGACCTTTTCCTCTTTCCACTCCACACTTCGTGTGTCGTCTTCGCGAACCAATCACGGTTTGTTAAATGGTTGCCTTCGGATTTTCGAGTTACTAAGATTTGGTCTTTTGCCTGGCGCAGAACTCAAACATCAATGGCCTCTAACTGCACCAACTGCTCGATGTGCCGCTGCAACGGACGCTCTACCTCCCCCGGAAATGTAGCATATGGGCCCAAGGCGGCTTCCTTCCTCGCTCTGCCAGTAGACCAGGTGACCCAGGCCACCACCGGCCTATTTTTCGGGACCATGATCCCGCCTACAATCTTCTCTATGCCAATACCTGCACCGAAAGTGAACAAGAAGTCGGTCTTCGACCGGCTCATTGCCACGACGGCCGCTGTCAACGGGTCGCCCATTACCAAACCAACAGCCTCTGTTTTCGCCAGGCTGGATCAGAACTCTAAATTGGCTGTCCCAAGGAAGGCAATAACTGCTGCTCCAGAAGTCGCCAAGGCGGCTTCCCCTATCAAAGAGTCAGTCTTTTCAAGACTGACGATTCCTGCTCCTGCCCCTGCTCGAGGATCCGTCTTCGACAAGTTGAATATCACCCCTCAAAATACAACCTCAGTCTTTAAGAGGTTAACAGCGGCGGCGCCTCATTCAGACAGGGGGCAAAAAGAAGCTGTTTCAATCTCCGAGCCAGTCCCAACGGCTCGTCATGCTCAACGTCGCCATTGGCAACGAGTGAGGAAAGCAGGGGGCAACTCCCCCTCAGGGCTAACTCCACCGGCTCCAGTGGTGGAAGTCAACGCTACTGTTCCAACTGGGAATAGCTTTGAACTACTGAGGAGGGTACGTAAGAATTCTCCAACCGCTACACTAAAAAGATCTCCTCCACCTGCGGAGAAAATTCCAGAAACGAAGCAGGAACAGCCCCCTCAACGGCTGTCCTCAAAAATATACAAGGTTTGGCGAAGGGTTCAAGACTCCGTGATCGACCCAGATCATTCTCGTCAACAAAAGAAGACGAAGGTGCAAAAAGAAAAAGACCGTCCTATTAAACAGCAGGGGACAACGATCGCTAGGGTGCCCACTGCAACGGCCCCTTCAACTTCAACGGACCATAAAAGAAGAAGGCCGGAGAAAGTGCCGACGCCGAGGACGAATATCAAAGGTGGTGAACCCAAACGCCCTAAGTCAGGGGGCATTGTAGTTCATACTGTCTATGTGGCATCTGGTAAAGAGGACAGCCGCATATCTACGGGTCATCGACCGCTTTCGCGATCAGTGACCAAGGCACAGGAGCAGCAGCAGAAGCTCCAAGAGATGATGAACGCTATGGCCGCACTTACAGAGCCAAAAGAAAACCCTGAAACGTCCTCAGATGAACGCCAGGAGGAAGAAACCGACGCCGAATTTCTTCGTCGAATATTGGAGAAGAAGGACAAAGAGGCTGCTGAACAAGCAGCCAACATACAGCGTATGGGCCTCTTCTTCCAAGACATGATAGGGATGATGATACAACAAGATCCTCCGGCTGAAGAGCCCCCGATCGTCCTTGGAGACGATAGGGGAGAGACATCAAATCCTCCGCCAGCTCTGTCCACGGCTAAAGAAGATACAATCTCTAAAGCTGATTTGGACAAGTACATAGCCCAACAAATACGGGTTCATCATGCGACTGAAGCAGCTGACCAGATCGTAAAAACGGGACGGCCATATCCAAGTTGGTACGACCAAATCAAGTACCTGCCAGGTTACACAATTCCCAAGTTCCATGTCTACAAGGGGACGGGCAATCCTCACCAGCATGTTGCCCAGTTTAGGGCACTCTGCGGCAACACTGGCGGTGATGACAAGCTTTTGCTTCGCCAGTTTGTTGGAAGTTTATCAGATACGGCGTTTGAGTGGTACTCTGAGCTCCCGAACGACTCTATCAAGACCTTTGCGGAGATGGAGCTGTTGTTTACTCAGCGTTTTGCAAGTGCCAGTGAACGCACCCCGATGACGGCACTGATTAACGCCAGGGTAAAGCCAGGCGAGACATGGGTCCAATATGCTATACGGTGGCGAAACCTATGGTCAAAGTGTGAGCAGCGCATTGAAGAAGCTCCTGCGGTGGGTATGTTTGTGGGAACCCTCGATCCTCAAGCAACTATCTCGCAATTTATGATGTTTTTCAAGCCGACTACCTTCCAGGCCTTGATTGACAAACTAGCGCAAATGGATCAGATGGGCCATAAACCCCCTCTTCCAAAGCCGGACTCCCGAAATGACAAGGGGAAAGGAAAAGCGATCGTTGTCGCTAATGCTCAATAACAACCGAGTGACTCGAAGCCGGTTGCTCGTCAAAATAATATGCGCCCGTACGTGGCCCTTGAGGAAAGGATGGGACGTTCTTACTCCTTTCCCCGCGACAAAACGAGGAGGTTATTCGAGCTGGCACTACGCAACCGACTCATAAATCTGCCGGATCCAAAACATCCGTTGCAACCAAATGATGTCAATGAGCCCAACTACTGTCCTTATCATCGAGTACTGGGCCATCCGATCGAAGATTGCTACGTCTTCAAAAATTGGCTTGAAAACCAGTACCGACAGGGCAAATTCGCGTTATCGGACAAATGGAAGGTGAATCCCCCGCAGCCCCACACATCTAAGGGGACGAATACGCCGGGGGCAACATGCTCCGTCGTTGAAGAAGCTCCTTGGGAGGTTGTATTATCAGCCAAGACAAAGAGGATGCTAAGCGATCTTCGAACATGTCCAGCGATTAGGTGGAAGAACCCGTTGGAACCGCAGGTCATTGAAGGGATGCTGAAGCCACGTACAACTCCAAAAACCACTGGTGGTGACTCAAGCACTCGCAACCAGCCGTCAAAATCTTCGAAGAAGAAGAAAAAGAAATCAAAGAAGTCCGTGAAGCCTGGCAACAAGCGCTCGGACTTACAAAAACAAATTGACGCACTGGAGGAATACAACCAGAAGGCACGGACTCCCATTACATTCCAAGAGTTCCTCGATCATGTCTTTCAAGAGGAAGATGAGGGAGAAAGTTCATCTGGTGAATCTGAAGAATGCGCGGCGAGCTGTCATGTAATTTCCCATTCGTTCATGGACGATGAAGAGACTCCTTGTACCGAAACGCCGGGGGCAGATCCTGAACCAAAAATTCTGAGGCCATCGGATGAAGTAATTGACGCATTCCTCAATGAAGCTCTCTTAAAAAGTAAAGCTGATCGAGAACGCGAGGCGGTCATATTCGAAAGGGCCAAGCGCCAACACCTTGACGAAAGAATTGAGATACTCCCGCTGGAGCGAAGTACACCCACTGCGGATAAAATCCAATTCAAGATGAGGAAAAGGTTTGCTAAAGCCATATCAATGGGCATGAAGCTACCATCTTCCGAAGGAAAAATTACTGGTGAACTAGAAATGCACCCCTCCTATTGCTTATATCATCAGAAGGTGTCGCACCCCACTCAAGAGTGCAAAGCTTTCGATAGATGGTGGCAAGGATATGTTGCTCATCGACAAAATTTCAAGCGGGAGAAACGTAAAACTCGTCGGGAACAGAAAAATATGACCGAAGGGTTTAACAGAACTACCGATGATTGTCGCATGGTTAACACCGGCGGGTCACAAGTGCCTACATTCGGGAGCAATTCTGATGAGGAGCCGGAACTTGCCCCTCTCTTTAAAGAGTCCACCTCGGGAAAAGAAGAAGAGCCGAAGGTCTGCGAAAACATCCGGCTGCGGAATCGGACGCTGCCCGAAAAGAATCTCGGACCCCCAAACAAAAAAGATAAAGGGAAGGAAAAGGTCTCTGAGGACATTACCCTAGATGACCAAGTTGTGGAAGAGCTAAGTGCCAAGGACCCGCCGAAGAGAAATAAGGAGGAAACTACCATCGCAGCTCAGCATTCTTGACGCCCTTTTACTATCAAAGGAGGCGAGAGATTCGTTAATTAAGGCACTACAGGACCCGGAGCAGTTCCAAGCTTTCCTGGCCGAAGAAAAAATGAAGGATGAATTGGAGGACGTGCACACGGTAGATGTTACTTTTGGCGATGAAGACCTTCTCCTTGGGACGTGCGAACACAATCGCCCTCTCTACGTCTCGGGATACTGCCATGATATAAAGATAGGCAAAATCCTGATCGATAACGGGTCATCTGTTAACCTACTCAATGTGCGAGTGTTAAAGGAAATCTGCATAAGCGTTCAACACCTTGCTCGGGACAAGATCACCATCTCCGGGTTCGACTCCCAATCATCAAAGACTCTTGGATCTGTGATACTGACGCTACGCTTCGGGCTGCTCGTCACGGACATTAAATTCCATGTCATAGATGCCAAGACGTGCTACAATGCTCTACTCGGCCGACCATGGTTACACGAGTACAACATCATCCCTTCTACACAGCATCAGTGTATGAAATATTTTAGGGATGGGCTAGAGTATACCGTGACGGGAGAATTGAATCCGTTTTCCGTGAACGAAGTTCGCAAATATGAAGATGCCAAATACTTCTTGCCGAATTTTGAAGACACGGAAAGGTGTCGCAAGCCAGAGAATAAAACTAATGCTACCATCCCTGTCTTCGGCAGTGATACCGAGGAGGAAGAGGAGATAGTGTATTCGGATCCGCCCCAATACAACAAGCCAGGGCTACCTGCTCCTACGTTGATCTTTGGTAGTGACTCGGAAGATGAGGTCCATGCTGTATTCCCCGCTCGACCCTTAATACAAGGCGATCATGGAAATGCCTCCGCCAATGACTCTTAAGCAGCTGCGATCTCTCCAAGGGAAGCTCGCATACATACGGCGATTTATAGCCAACCTTTCAGGCAAGTGCCGTCTTTACAGCCACCTGATGAAGAAGGGAACTCCATTCGTCTGGGATCAAAAATGTCAAGGCGCGCTGGACGAGATTAAACAGTACCTGCAGAACCCGCCAGTGTTGGCTGCTCCGGTTAAGGGAAAGCCTCTCATTCTTTACACAACCGCCCTCGAAGGTTCTTTAGGCGCATTATGGGCGCAAGAGAATGATCAAGGGAAGGAGAGAGCTCTTTATTACTTAAGTCGAGTTCTACTGGGGGCAGAAAGCAACTACTCTCCCATTGAAAAACACTGCCTGGCGTTGATCTTCGCGATAACAAAGCTCAGGCACTATGCATTGGCGCATGAAGTTCGTCTCATATCGAAGGTGGACCCCCTTAAATATTTGATGTCGAAGGCCATATTGACAGGTCGACTCGCTAAATGGGCTCTGCTCTTGATGGAGTTCTCGATAACGTATCAACCTCTTAAGGCGGTGAAAGGCTAGGCCATCGCCGACTTTCTTGCTGAGCACCCGATACCCGCCGATTCTCCTCTAAATTGCGATCTTCCAGACGAACATGCGTTTGACGCAATCGATGGTGGTGATACCCGATGGGAACTCTATTTCGATGGAGCATCTTCCGTGAAAAAGCGCAAACAAAGTACCCCTATAATCAAATCGGGGGTAGGACTCATCTTTGTAACTCTGCAAGCTGGGATAATGCGTTTCTCTTTCTCCCTAACAGAGCCGAGGACGAACAATGAAGCCGAATACGAAGCTTTGATAGCAGGCCTTGAGATCGCCATTGACATGGGAATTGAAAACCTCCTCATATACGGAGATTCTCAACTGGTCGTTAGTCAAGTAAACGGCGACTACCAAACGTGCAAACCGGAGTTGGTGAAGTACGGTGAAAAGGTGCAACAACTGTTGACCCAAATTCCCTCCTATACTTTGGAAAGCATACCACGTGCGGAAAACAGCAAAGCAGACGCGTTGGCCAAACTTGCTAAAGAACTGGCTGATGAGAACCTCGATGACGTTAGAATCGTGGTACAAAGCCGTCGGGTGCTTGCCCCAGCAGAAACATCTCCGGAATCATCCGAAGAGAAAGGAGTGACTGAGCAGACGACTCTGCAAGTAAAAGACCGGGAAAAAGCCGAGGATTGGAGGGAAGTCTTCATAGACTACTTTAAGTCCCACCGAATGCCTGAAGAAGCGTCCACAAGACATCAGCTCATAAAACGAGCTCTGTCTTTCGCCTTCGTCAATGATACTCTATACAAGAGGTCATTTGATTCCCTGTGGTTGAGATGTCTGGGACCTGACGAAGCGAAAAGAGTCATCCAGGAAGTTCATGACGGAATCTGCGGTTCTCACCAAACAGGCCCAAAGATGAAGTTGAAGATCAAACGAATGGGCTACTACTGGCCCACGATGATCCAGGACTGCCTCGAATATGCGAAGCAATGCCACTCATGCTAAATTCATGGGGACTTCATCCACCAGCATCCAAATCCACTACATCCAATGGTGGCTAGCTGGCCGTTCGAAATGTGGGGAACTGACATAGTCGGCCCCATCGAACCAGCATCGTCCAAGGGACATCGTTTCATCCTGGCGACGACTGACTACTTCTCTAAATGGGCAGAAGCAGTACCGTTAAGAGAAGTGAAGATGGAGAATATCCTCCATTTCTTCAGGACGCACGTCATATATCGGTTTGGAACTCCGCGACGGATCATCTCCGATAACGGGCCAGCCTACAGAAGCCACAAGATCAGTCGCTTCGCACAGCAGCATAATATAGACTGGAGATATTCTTCGGTTTATAATCCACGAGCTAATGGTCTAGCCGAGGCCTTCAACAAGACCCTGACAAAGATCATGAAAAAGACGGTGTCCCGAAATAAGAAAGACTGGCACGAGAGACTGCAAGAGGCTCTTTGGGCGTATCGAACTACGTTCAAGACAGCCACGAACACAACGCCATACGCGTTGGTATTCGGCACGGAAGCAATACTCCCCCTCGAGATAGAATTACCCTCTCTACGAGTGGCAGTCCACTATGAGTTGACGAACGAAGAAAATGCTAACCTTCGGCTTGAGGAACTTGATGCCCTTGAAGAAACACGGCTCATAGCGCAACAAAATCTGGAAGCTTATAAAACAAAGATGACGCGCTCATATGAAAGATTGACCCGACCGAGGACATTTCGCCAAGGCGAACTTGTGCTAGTGGTCAAAAGGCCTATGATCCCCAATCGTGCCAAGCGGGGAAAATTCGAGCCAAACTATGAAGGCCCATACATCATAGATAAGGTCTACCAGGGTGGGACCTTTCTCCTCATAGATATGCACGGTGAAAGGCCTTTCAGGCCAATAAACGGTCGCTTCCTAAAGAGATACTACGCTTAATGAGCCACAGCCTAGGTCAATGATAGATGACGACGACTATGTCCGCTCGCTATCTTCCTAAGCTCAAGCTTTATAAGCAGTAGCCGGCCTTCTCCATGACGGACCGAAACGTCCTTAAACTAATAGCGGACCGAAACGTCCTTAAACTAATACCGCAGCATCCGTAGGCTGACAAAAAAAAATATATAAAAAAATATAAATAAATAAAAACGGTATGTCCATAAGCAAAAAAGGGCACGGATGAAAACCCGAAAGAGCGCCGTGAGTAAAAACAGCAGGACTACCGGCGAGTGTTCGGGAAAACCCGAAAGGGTGCGACCTCGTAAAAAAAAGAAGAGAAGAAGAAAATAAATAAATAAATAAATATATATATATATAATAAAAACGGTATGTCCACAAGCAAAATGGGCACGGATGAAAACCCGAAAGGGCTCCGTGAGTAAAAACAGCAGGACTACCGGCGAGTGTTTGTGAAAACCCGAAAGGGCGCAACCTCGTTGAAAGACACTTATAAGATCCCCTCGACCTTGTAAGGAGAAACCACCCCCGTGAGATCCTTACGACTCACAAGGGAGCAGCACACTTAGGGATCTCCACGGTTCCTAAGGAGAAAATACACTTGCGAGATCCTCACGACTCGTAAGGAGAACTCTCTTATGAGACCCTCACGGCTCATAAGATTTGAAAGTCTTAAGTTACAGAGACCTAAACCTGTGCTTAAGAAACCCCCACAACCTTCGATATTGTCCTACAAGTGGTCCAATACTGGCCCTTGTATACAATCCACGGGCACGAATAAACATTTCCCTAACCAAGTTTCATCTGTGATTGGGAATATGTTCGCATAGTGAACAACCCTTATAAGTCCTCTCGACTTACAAGGAGAAAATCCTCTTGTAGGATCCTTACGACTTACAGAGGAACAAACACTTAGGAATCCTCACAATTCCTAAGAAGAAAATACACCTACAAGATCCTCACGACTTGTAAGGAGAAATAACTTCGTGAGACCCTTACGGCTCATGAAGTCAAAAGCCTTAGTCGACAGGACCCTAACCCTGGTCGCTAAGCTACCTTTGTTCAACATCGACAGAGGCAGATGATGATTCGCTCCTGGCAATATCCCAGTTGTAGCGGTGCTGATGCCGAAATCGGTGTCTAATTCAGGTTTACGGTGAAAAGCCGGTAGGCCGTACATGCATACGAAATAGCCGAAATGATGGGGCAGCTTGCAATAAAAAGCAGCAAGTAAAAATGTATGCATGCAAAATAGCCGAAATGATTGGGCGACTCGCAATAAAAAGCAGCGAGTAAAAAATAAAATAAACAGCCGAAATGATTGGGCACCGCAAAAAATAGCCGAAATGATTGGGCAATCGCGACCTTCGCGATATAAAAGCTGAAATGATAGAGCATCGCGGAAATAAAAATAAAAAAAAATTATGATAAAACTTTGGCCCTACAGTTGAGATCACATCGATCCCTGTATACAACCCAAGGGCGCAAACAAAGAGGGAACCATACTTTCCCAACAGGATCCGCCAGAAAACTAATCCAAATTTCGACGGTTCATCCCAACTCTAAAGAAACCAATGTCTTCAGCAAAATACCTCAACTCAGGGAAACAAACAATCCTTGACGAGAGCCTCCTGATCCGCGTCGACTCGCAGAGCAAGCAGTGCCTCCGTGGGAAATTCTCGACTCGTTTCAACACCAAGGAAACAAATAACCCTTGGCGCTAAGGAAACAAATAATCCTTAGCAAATACCTCAACTCAGGAAAACAAACGATCCTTGACGAGAGCCTGCTGATCCGCGTCGACTCGCAGAGCAACCAGTGCCTCCGTGGGAAATTCTCGACTCGTTTCAACACCAAGAAGACAAATAATCCTTGGCGCTAGGGAAACAAATAATCCTTAGCAAATACCTCAACTCAGGGAAACAAACGATCCTTGACGAGAGCCTCCTGATCCGCGTCGACTCGCAGAGCAACCAGTGCCTCCGTGGGAAATTCTCGACTCGTTTCAACACCAAGGAGACAAATAATCCTTGGCGCTAGGGAAACAAATAATCCTTAGCAAAAGCCTCAACTCAGGGAAACAAACAATCCTTGATGAGAGCCTCCTGATCCGCGTCGACTTGCAGAGCAACCAGTGCCTCCGTGGGAAATTCTCGACTCGTTTCAACACCAAGGAGACAAATAATCCTTGGCGCTAGGTGTAAGGTTCCTAGGCACACTAATGAGGTTCCACAAGGTATCAACCATGCCAAATTCAAAAAAAATTCCGGTACCGAAAAACCCTAATGCGATCGTTAACTAGAGTTTAGGCGAAACATGCAAGCTAGTAAACTGCTTTACTCTAAAGTGAATGGAAATACAACCTTTGTAGATCTGGTCCTCCACTTCCTTAGCTCCGTGATGATGTCCCTCCGCTGCGATCATCGGATCCCGGACTCTAGCAATGGTTTCGTCGAAGAAATGATCGGGCTAGGTCATCGACTTCGATGCCGAAGATGATCTACGTCGAAGCAACTCAAGATCAAGCTCCAACTTCACCAAGTCATGAAACTTGTGAAAAAAACACCCTATACTACATGGCAAGTGGTAGAGGATGAAGAAATAGGAAGTGGGTTCACTTTGGATTTGGATTTCTCACTTGGAATCATCACTTAGAATTTTCAAGAAAGGTTTTCTTCTCCTCCTCAAGAAGAAAAAGAAGAAGAAAAGAAAATGAATTATTCTCCAAAAAGAAAAATGAAGTGATATCTATCATAATGCAACCATGGGTGAGCAAAACAAGTGTAGAGACTAAACTAGGGTTAGGTATAATGGTTAGGTTTAGGATGAAAACAAAAATGGTAGACTTTCAAAGATGCTTTGAAGCTTCAAGAAGCTTCAAGCAAAGAAAAAAAAAAAAGAAAGCCACCATTTCAACTTTTCCAAAATGAATAAATAAATAAATAAATAATCCAAACCCTAACCATTAACCTAATCATAATTTAAAGCAAACATACACCCAAGTTTGCATGTATCATCAAAAATGATACAAACAAGTGCACAAAACTATATCATATATACAATGTGCACATCAAGTGAGAAAATCCATCATAAGTGAACAAATACTAGTTAATGTAAAGTGATATATCAAATATATAATTATACATTAAATCATTAAATCAACACTTGATTTAACGATCCGGTCATATCACATATGACCGACTAATATCCAATGTATCGACTTATCGAATCAATCCTCGATTCGATAACTAGGTTATATCGCATACAACCAATCGATACATTCATCGCGAGAATAGAATACGGTATCACATACACGCATTATTCTCGGTCCCGCACATATCTCATATGCGCTCCTATTTCGTTTCGCTTGAGCCAGGAAACCTCTGTGTAGGACTCTAAAGACTCATCAATACGCCGGCAGCAGGTGATGATCATATCAAACACCCACAAGCCGCAAGCGGTCTGCTAAACGTAACGGCCACCCGGGTATTGAGCGATCAGAAGATCAACGAGCAAGCCCGCTCACACTCCTGTGAATCCAACCAGCAACACTTACCGTACAGTCCGGTCTGTTCGTCTGATATGTCGCATATCTCGCCTAGGGGTGGTAAACGTCAGACCCCAGCAGCTCGATAAGTCGTGTCAATATGAGGTCTATAACTGTTCGAGAAACTACTGGTAACACTTACCAGTAAATCTCAGCAACCCTGGCCAGGGATTTCCGATTATAGCCAATCGAACACAGCGCAACATCAACTCCCTATACCGGGAGAGACGAATCCCCTCCTATCGCTCATTGCCTCCATGTGATTCGGGACTGTACCCAAAAACCACCGTTTTGCACGCCTTCTTGGACGTGGTAAGGTGGAAATCAAAGCACAGTGGGAATCACACAAGACTCTATGACGATCTCGAGTCAACAGACTACTCTGTACCAGTGTCACCAGAGAACTGCCATCTGACGTAAGGTATAATACCATCTGGGAGTTCTCGGCGAGTCCGTCCAGTGTACCCAGTCTCCACTGAGCACCCGTATATCATCTCTGATGTCAAACACCAACGGATATGGGATCATCCATCGCCCATCTGTATGGGTCGAGAAGGTATACGCTAGTCTACACTGGTATATCGATGCCCTGTCTCGATACACCCACGACTAGGGACCTTGAAGGATGTACTTATGGACTACCATGTCCCCACTAGTATAATCCGCATCATAGTCCAGGTAGTCAAGTACACATCCTAAGGGCTTTACCAACATGTAACAGAGAGACAATCAGTGTACACGTTAAGGTAAAGATCAACCAGATAGCATACTATCACGTCGAGCAAGAAAGTCCTCCCTATATATGTCCCAGCATCCACTATAATATACATCCTATGTATGGTAATGGCCTCTAGGGCATACATATAACTAACAATCTCCCACTTGCACTAGGGCCATCTGATAGCAGTGGTTGCAGTATCTCATACTCAACCATCCCATAAAAGTCTCTCTCTGGGAAAAGGCCTTTGTGAGTGGATCCGCCGTGTTGTCCTCTGAATCTACTCTCCTAACCTCGATTACCCTTTAGATCAACTATCTCCATGATCAGGTGATGCTGCCTCAGAATATGTCTGGATCACTGATGGGACGGACGTACCTTGGCATAAGCCACAACTCCATTGTCACACAATGGGAGGAACTAAGTTCATCTCATGAACAAATATACATCCAGACTGCCTCTTTGGTAGCATCTTAAGTAGCGATGTATCGAGCCTTTATCGTCTAGTATGCCACGGTATCTAGCTTGGAACTCTTCCAACATACCGTCCCTTCATAGAGGGTAAAGACAATGCTTGTGACTGACATTCAGTCGTCCTTATCACCCTCGAACACTTCCAGTGATTCTCCCCAGGATCGATTGATACCATCTCACTACATCTAATGAGAATCCTAACATCCATTTAGATCTATCTCATAGATCCAAAACCCAGGATTTAGTAGGTATCACTTTGATCCTATGTGGAGAATCATTGTGATAAGCGGAGATTGATCGAGCGTAGCATAGGAAACTCCTTCCCTATCAAGAGTATGTCACCCACGTACTCTACGAGGATCGTCACCATACTCCCTACTACCTTTTTGTTTATACAAGGTTCATCTACCATTTTGATGATGTCAAACTCTTTGACTAATACATCAAAACAGATGTTCCAACTCCGCGATGCCTGCTTTATCACATAAAACATCTTGCACACGTTTTCGCTACTCCCACTGTCTACGAAGCCCTCTGACTGTGTACTTATAGACTCTCTTTTCTGAAACATCATTTTAGAAAAGCAGTCATGACACCCAACCACCAGATATCGTAGTCATGGTATGTAGCCATGGCAAGTAGGATCTGGATGGACTTAAGCATAGCTACTTAGAAAAGGTTTCAACAAAATCAATACCTGGTCAATGATGCAAACCTTTAACAGCTTTGAAAGTCTCAACTTTTCCAAGTACACCAAGTAATCTTCTTAAGATATACTTGCTCCTGATGGGGATTTAACCCTTTAGATAAAGCAACTAAAGTCCATACTTTGTTGGTGTATAAGGATTCCATCTCAGATCGCTAAGCATCCAGCCATTCTTACAAAGTCTCACTCCTGATGGCCAGCTCGAAACTAGTTGGGTCATCATCTCATGATGCAATCCTCGCTCCCACTGTCATCGAGAAACATAAGTATCTCTCAGGCGAATGAGGAACCCTACTAGATCGGCGGAGAGGCTGAAGTTCGTTGGAATCTACTGAATCCTTTGGTTCTACGAAATCATCTGCTGTAGTTTGTATAGCTGGAACCTTTCCAGTTCTACATAACAAACCTTGTCTCGATATTGTCCGGATTTTTGCTTTTAGACATAGGCCGGTCAACCCCAAATCTTAACTAGCTTAAGACATGGGCTCTTCCCATACCATATCTCATATGGAGTGGTAGGCTGTGTTCTGATTCGAACATAATTCAATAGGTATGCAGCTTCTCAAGTGCATAATTCCCAAAAGGAAACTGGCAACTCAGTAGTACTCATCATAGAGCGCACCATATCGAATAGGGTGCAATTGCTCCGCCCCGATATACCATCGTGCTATGGTGTATACGGAGGAGTAATGCTGAGAGAGAATCTCATTCTCCTTTAGAATAATCCAGGAATTCCGTGCTCAAGTATTCTCCTCCCTGATCGCATCAAAGGACATAATACTTATACCCGTATTTTGGTTCTCTACTTCTAACTTATATTCCGTGAATATCTCAAAAGGTTCGGACTTGTGTTTCAACAGGAACATATGTCTGAATCTTGAGAGATCATCAGAGAATGTAATGAAGTACAAAGAACCGGTCTTGGCATGTGTAGACAGGGGACCTTTATACATCAACATGTATCATCCTAAGAGTTTACTAACTCTTTCTCTGTTTCCAGTAAACGGAGCTATGGTCATCTTATCTTTGTGACATGACTGGCAAGTTTCACAAAATGTAAATTCAAACTGATTTAAATATACATCTATATGTAACTTCAGCTAGTCGGGTCGCATTGATATGACCTAGTCTACAATACCTCAAGAAGAATTTGTTCATTTTTGAACTCTTCCTCTTGTGTGTGTTCTGTATACTAAGAACTGTAGTTTGATTTAGAACGTTAATGCTTTTAGATAACGTGCCTGAACCGATCAACTTTTGATATAGGAAATGTTCAAAACATAATCCAACAATACAAAATTATGTCCTTTCTTTATTAAATAAAGAGATTGATATGATTTTGTATATCAGGTTCGGTATCTAATAGCATTTGTTCAGAATCAATGTATTTGGAAATACAGGGTGACAGTGACCAACAGACTTGGCTGCAACACTTGCACCGTTTTCTGTCTCATGAAACTTATCATCCGTTCTCAGTTCTTTACCTATCTATAGCCCATGTAACAGATTACATATGCGGGATCCTAATCCGGTATCACATACCCAGGACGTAAAAGATACTGAGAAACAGTTCTCTGCAATGAGCACACCCGAAGATGATGCATCAGTATGCACTTTCTTCGTTTGGGCGGCATAGGAATTCAGGTATTCCTCTATTTACTGCTCTGTCTTATAACAATTATAAGTTAGAGCGGGACCAATGTTCCCCAGCTCAGTATAACAAGCGGGTTCGGTCAATATATCCGTATTATTATCTTGATTAAGGCGTGATATGGTCGCTACCTGGAGAGAGAGAGAAGAAAACACTCAGCGTGCGCTCTTGCAAGAATAGATTGGTTATTATTTTATCTAATCAGGATGGCTCCCACTGTTTTTATCAAATCTTCCTTCAAACCCTAAAAGGAAAGACTAGCCGGGATTAATTACACACTACAAGTTCGCCAATCTTTCAGCCAGGCCAGTGTCGGTACTTTGAGGGAGGTCCCTCGTGCTTTCGCACGAACCTAATTATAGTAAACCTCGTTTTCCCAGAGGCGTAACCTCGTTGACACCTTTCTAGACACCTACTTGATCGGCTAATTGTAATGTGTAAAACTCTCCCAGGAGTAACTCTTACTCGCAGCGGGCCTTTTCTCACTACTCCCTTTTTTCGAGGGATGAGCTCTGACTAAAGCTATTAACCAAGGAAGTAGGAGCAGAGTTCATTCTCATTGCAAATTTCAACACTTGAAATTCCCGATAATATTTTGCCCCTAACGTGCTATGACCTTGACGAAAGCCAACAAACCATAGCCCGCTAGTCAAGTTCAACCCGTACATTTCTTGACTGAATTAAACCCACCCGCACGACCCTTGATGAAAGCCAACAAAGCCGTACGACTACCCTAATCCAATCGCATCGTATGCAGCAGATAAGCAGCATATAGCTACCGCACACTACACCTTGACGAAAGCCAACAAATGTAGCACGAATACTATATACAACTTATCTGAAATGACGGAGGGTTACGACAGGTTTTTCTGAAAACCTATTGCGTAATGAACTTGATATCTTTGTAGAATCAAATGATTTTGAAATGGAGTGTTTTTTAGGCTTTTCTAGTTTTGCTAAAGGGGTCACTCCCGGTGAAGGGATCGTCGGCCCTTTCCTCGTCGAATGAGGTGCGGGACATATCATATATATCACTATGCAAAGCAGAAACTATAGAATCTATCAAAAGACAAACCGAGTGTGTAGTATCTGCCAGTTATTGCTAAAGGGGTCACTCCCGATGAAGGGATCGTCGGCCCTTTCCTCATCGAATAAGGTGCAGGATATATCATATATACCGCTGTGCAAAGCAAGAACTGTAGCTACCTGTTTTATTTTTGAAATTCGATTCCACAACATCTTTAGGTTTCTTTTACTTTCATTAATCATATTAATGAAGTCCCATCATTTAAGTACCTAAACATCACAGATAAATACGACGTACACTTATGCCATCCGCATTCGCCTCGATGTTCTGTCTGCACCGTTAGGTTAGGTAACTAACGGCAGAGCGGGGCAAGGCTAGCGCGGGTGTAAAACATAAGCAACGTCTATATAATATATCATATATACTATATACAACATTTATCACAGCACATCAAATGATCACATCACAGATATCGCAGCAGAAAATATCATATGAAATATTGGATATACTAGGACGTCCGTGTTTTCAATACGAGCCAGTATAAAACACGGATTCCACGGTCGCGATGAATAGCCAAAGCCACACCCCTAGACCCCTACGAGAGCGGCAAGCAACCCTACCAATTCTAGAGTTAGGAGACCCGCGACTCCTCGAGTTGGTCTCCCACTGGACTCCAGAACCCGGTTACTTGTGCCCTCCTCCTTGGGTCTATCCTAGTGCGGAAAAGTAAATAATATACAAATGGTGACAACATCCGCAACCTGGAAGTGCCCCAATAAAAGAATATTACATACAAGTTTTTTACATGAATGAAAAACACTCATCTCACATAAAAAAAACCCGGCTATTCAAAACGCGACGATCCAATATAACATATCCAGCAACACATAACATCACATGTCATCAACGTAAGTAAATATGCCCATCCCAATTGTCATTGACATATAGCAACGAAACCGGCGATATCACATATTACACTTACGGTCGCAGAAAAGAAAGTGTAAAACTACAACAGTTGGAATCCGCAAACTCTTTAGACATCGCATGCCTAATCAAATGAATTCCTTAGACATCACATGCCTAACAATTATAAACCCCGCATTTTAGTCTCATTTATCGAAAACTCTTTTCAATATCTAGTCGGGCAATTCAACAAGATTCCCGGCATCCTGACCGAATGCTCGTCGAAAACTTTAGTAGACGGCCGCACCCCCGATACCGTCGACGAAGTGCACTAAGGCGGAACACCGCTACCGCGAGCACCCGAACGGATGCTTTCGGCGACGGAGTTCTCCTACAGTCACTTGGTCGGGGCTATGGGGCGTAGCTGTCTATTAAGTTTACCGGCGAGTATCCGCGTACGCTACGTGATTGCGACGGACTTTTGATCACATCAAAATTCTGTGGCAACCGATCAAGTGAGACTAAACTGCTATGTTTATAACATTCATATTAGTTATCTCATAACTATTTGTGAATTACAATTATTGTATCACATTCCGGATAAATAGAAAATGTCAAACTTTCCGATCGAACAATCGAACACCCAAGTTTTCCCGAAACAGCTCAACACATGAAACAAGTTTAAAAACATTCACTTCATGCCTCAGTACCAACGGTCTAGCCGTAGAAGGGTCAAGCCAACGCCTCACATGTGGCACGCCGTACTGCCCCAAACCCTAAGGTTCAAAGGGCAGTTCAAGACGGTCACATAATCGAGTTAAGGTTTGTTGTCTTCTAGAGGGACCATCGCGTTACTTGCACTACTTAGAACGTCATTAAACTATGGAAAAATCCAACAATTGGAAATTTCCCGGCAGGGGAAAAAGTGGGTATTTATATCCGGTCGAACTTTTTAACATGTTCTAAAAATACCCGGAAAAGCACATAGACAAAGTTTGATAATCCGATCAAATCTACGGACTCCCAATACAATCCAGAATACTCAACTCTTGAGTAGAATTTAAAAAATACCAGAAAATACAGCACCAGAA
Organism: Agapanthus africanus; assembly: GCA_030015575.1. Classification (NCBI taxonomy): domain Eukaryota; kingdom Viridiplantae; phylum Streptophyta; class Magnoliopsida; order Asparagales; family Amaryllidaceae; genus Agapanthus; species Agapanthus africanus. The sequence goes on along the minus strand of CM057350.1, from coordinate 103,312,008 downwards.
GATAGGAATTACTGTGCAAAATTTAATGGAAGAAGCGACCGTACGACCGCGGAACCGCCGCGCGAGCCAGGCTCCTGCCGCGGTTCCGCGGCGGTTTAGTTGAGTTAGGTTCTCGTTTTGCACAGTATTTCTTAGAAAAGCCTGCAGATTTTTCTGCATATTTTTAATTTGAAAAAAACCCAGTTTTGAAAAAATGTACAGAGAAGGGTCTTGGATTAGGGTTTTGGGTTCGATCGGACTTCTAACATCGTCGACGCATCGCCTAAGGCTCTAGCCAGTCTCTGATACCACTGTAGGGTTCCTAGGCATACTAATGAGGTTCCACAAGGTATCAACCATGCCAAATTCCAAAAAAATTCCGGTGCCGAGAAACCCTAATGCGATCGTTAACTAGAGTTTAGGCGAAACATGCAAGCTAGTAAACTGCTTTGCTCTAAAGTGAATGGAAATACAACCTTTGTAGATCCGGTCCTCCACTTCCTTAGCTCCGTGATGATGTCCCTCCGCTGCGATCATCGGATCCCGGACTCTAGCAATGGTTTCGTCGAAGAAATGATCGGGCTAGGTCGTCGACTTCGATGCCGAAGATGATCTACGTCGAGGCAACTCAAGATCAAGCTCCAACTTCACCAAGTCATGAAACTTGTGAAGAAAACACCCTATACTACATGGCAAGTGGTAGAGGATGAAGAAATAGGAAGTGGGTTCACTTTGGATTTAAATTTCTCACTTGGAATCATCACTTAGAATTTTCAAGAAAGGTTTTCTTCTCCTCCTCAAGAAGAAGAAGAAGAAGAAAAGAAAATGAATTATTCTCCAAAAGGAAAAATGAAGTGATATCTATCATAATGCAACCATGGGTGAGCCAAACAAGTGTAGAGGCTAAACTAGGGTTAGGTATAATGGTTAGGTTTAGGATGAAAACAAAAATGGTAGACTTTCAAAGATGCTTTGAAGCTTCAAGAAGCTTCAAGCAAAGAAAAAAAAAGAAAGCCACCATTTCATCTTTTCCAAAATGAATAAATAAATAAATAAATAATCCAAACCCTAACCATTAACCTAATCATAGTTTAAAGCAAACATACACCCAAGTTTGCATGTATCATCAAACATGATACAAACAAGTGCACAAAACTATATCATATATACAATGTGCACATCAAGTGAGAAAATCCATCATAAGTGAACAAATACTAGTTAATGTAAAGTGATATATCAAATATATAATTATACATTAAATCATTAAATCAACACTTGATTTAACGATCCGGTCATATCACATATGACCGACTAATATCCAATGTATCGACTTATCGAATCAATCCTCGATTCGATAACTAGGTTATATCGCATACAACCAATCGATACATTCATCGCGAGAATAGAATACGGTATCACATACACGCATTATTCTCGGTCCCGCACATATCTTATATGCGCTCCTATTTCGTTTCGCTTGAGCCAGGAAACCTCTGTGTAGGACTCTAAAAACTCGTCAATACGCCGGCAGCAGGTGATGATCATATCAAACACCCACAAGCCGCAAGCGGTCTGCTAAACGTAACGGCCACCCGGGTATTGAGCGATCAGAAGATCAACGAGCAAGCCCGCTCACACTCCTGTGAATCCAACCAGCAACACTTACCGTACAGTCCGGTCTGTTCGTCTGATATGTCGCATATCTCGCCTAGGGGTAGTAAACGTCAGACCCCAGCAGCTCGATAAGTCGTGTCGATATGAGGTCTATAACTATTCGAGAAACTACTGGTAACACTTACCAGTAAATCTCAGCAACCCTGGCCAGGGATTTCCGGTTATAGCCAATCGAACACAGCGCAACATCAACTCCCTATACCGGGAGAGACGAATCCCCTCCTATCGCTCATTGCCTCCATGTGATTCAGGACTGTACCAAAAAACCACCGTTTTGCATGCCCTCTTGGACGTGGTAAGGTGGAAATCAAAGCACAGTGGGAATCACACAAGACTCTATGACGATCTCGGGTCAACAGACTACTCTGTACCAGTGTCACCAGAGAACTGCCATCTGACGTAAGGTATAATACCATCTGGGAGTTCTCGTCGAGTCCGTCCAGTGTACCCAGTCTCCACTGAGCACCCGTATATCATCTCTGATGTCAAACACCAACGAATATGGGATCATCCATCGCCCATCTGTATTGGTCGAGAAGGTATACGCTAGTCTACACTGGTATATCGATGCCCTGTCTCGATACACCCACGACTAGGGACCTTGAAGGATGTACTTATGGACTACCATGTCCCCACTAGTATGATCCGCATCATAGTCCAGGTAGTCAAGTACACATCCTAAGGGCTTTACCAACATGTAACAGAGAGACAATCAGTGTACACGTTAAGGTAAAGATCAACCAGATAGCATACTATCATGTCGAGCAAGAAAGTCCTCCCTATATATGTCCAAGCATCCACTACAATATACATCCTATGTATAGTAATGGCCTCTAGGGCATACATATAACTAACACTAGGGAAACAAATAATCCTTAGCAAAAACCTCAACTTAGGGAAACAAACAATCCTTGATGAGAGCCTCCTGATGCGCGTCGACTCGCAGAGCAACCAGTGCCTCCGTGGGAAATTCTCGACTCGTTTCAACACCAAGGAAACAAATAATCCTTGGCGCTAGGGAAACAAATAATCCTTAGCAAAATCCTTCGACTCAGGGAAACAAACAATCCTTGACGAGAGCCTCCTGATTCGCGTCGGCTCGCAGAGAAACCAGTGTCTCCGCGGGAAAATTCCCGATTCGTCTCAAATTGCAAGATGAAGCCTCAGGCAGCAGGAATTAAAAAGCTTGCTTCCTGAACAATGGTACTCTGCAAGTCGATCTAAAACGGTCTCTTGAATACTATTCACGGGTCTCACTCTCCAAAGTCGAGTTCCGACAAAGAGGGAAACAACCGCTTACAGGTCCTCTCGATTCGTAAGAGGGAAAAATTCTCTTATAGGATCCTTACGACTTATAAGAGAAAACCACACTTAGGAGTCCTCACGATTCCTAAGGAGAAAAACCCACCTACGAGATCCCCTCGATCCGTAGGGAGAAAAATCTCTACGAGACCCTCACGGCTCATAGAGTTGAAAAGTTTTAGGCAGCAGATCTGAACCTGCGGCCTAAGCCATCGCTATTTTTTAAGAAAGTCAAGATGCGTGCTCTATTATCTGTTGACCATGTTTACTAAGGCGGCATGCTGATAATAAAAGAAAGAAAAAGCAAAGAAATAGCACAAGACATTACAAAGAAATGTGTATCTTTTATTCATAAACTTGATTGAATACAGGATACATTGTGCTAAAGAATAAAAAATATATATATACATTTTCTTTATTTACAAGAACAAACGATATAAAGAGGGATAGCTACTGAGGAGGAAGTGTCTTTAACAAATCCGCAAGCCGCTCTCGCACTTCCTTCAGTGCCTCCTCCTGAGTGGCTGCCGCGGCCACCTCCGCTTCCACCTGGGCTCGCTGCTGCAAGAAGGATGAAAGTTGCTCCTCCGCCGCCTTCTGAGCTGCTTCCTGGCTGGGTGCATCTCGCTCGACAACGTCAAGCTGTTGCCTCAATGATAACCCTTCAGAAAGACATTGCAGAAGGCCCTCAAAGACAACCTTCAGCCGTGCAGCATTGGCCTCCACTCGAGCATGCAGTTGGGCAGACTTGCTCGAAGTCTCACCGCGCTCCTTACGCATTGAAATGACTTCTTGTTCGAGATGGCGGAAGTAAGAAGCGCTCTGCTCAATCCACGCTGCTCTTTGATTGCTGGCGACCAAGGTCTCGGGAGCGGGACGCAGCGACTCCGACTGATGCAGGCGGGCCTCAATCTCCCTGCAATGGTTAACCCAAGATGCAATGATACCCTCGTCATGAAAGTTCACGAGTATCACCAGCATCGGGTTAACCGCCGTAGCGAAGTCTGCGGCAGATGTAGGAGTTTCAACGTCGAGTTCCTCAACGTAGTCACTCAACATGCGCAGACTATTCGCGGCGCCTTTCGAAAACGGACGTCTCAGATAAGGACCCGCCGGCATTATAATGCGAGGCTCGAAGGGCGCCGAGACCGGAACAACAGCTGAGAAGAAACAGGATGTAATCAGATAACAGTACAAAAAAATTAAAAAGGGGGAGTTATCGATGTGATAGTCGCCGTACCAGCTAAGACAGGTGGCAAGGCCGGAAGGACCGGTGGCGCAGCCGATCTTTTATCCCCTCCTTCAATCTGTAGCACTGCGGTCGAGATGAGAAAAAAGGGGTTAGAAGTAATTCCATCAATGAAAAAAGAAGGATATCAATGGAAATCATACTCACCAACGTCACCAGAGGAAGAAGCGAGTTCGGATGGGAAGGAGAAGTGTGGGAGCAACATCTGATAAAGATGGTCAAAAAGCACTCCTGAAAGACATAACAGTATGAATTTAGTACACAAATTATACGTTTGAAAGATAAGATTAATAAATTGCAAACACATACCTTCCAACATCTTCGATGGTATGAGAGAGGGTTGAGAGGTGACCACCGCCAAGGCAGTCGTTGAAGTTGCTCCCTCGAGCAGTGAGGCATCGGCGCTGGCTGCACCTGCGTTACGAAAAAGGTAAATTTGTCAAAAAGAATTGTAAGGTAAAGAAAGACAGCAACTTGGGATTTACCTGATGAGCTACCGGCTGAAACGGAGGTGGCTCCCTCCTCCATCGACATGAGGCCACTGCCCGTGGTCTCATCACCCGACTCGATAGGGACCGTTGTCGTGCTCGCAAGGCCTGGAGACGGCGGAAGATCATACACGGGGAGGGCAATGATTGGAGCATTGCCGGACTCTTGAGAGAGAGCGGCTGACTCTTCCCCAAGAGTCGTGCCCATCTCACCCGCTACTTCCTCGGGCTCCGCGATCTCCATTGGCTCATCCGCCGTCACCACAAGGTCGCCGGCCTCAAGCGCCTCATCCGCCACTACCTTGGGCTCGGTAATAACGATCATTTCATTTGCCGCCACTTCAGGTTCGGCATCAATGACCTTCTCGGCTGCAGACCCCTCAACCTCCACCTCAGGCTCCGAATCCTCAGCGACGTTGCCCACCGTCGGCTCGAGTTCGGCAGGTGCCTCCTCCTCTGTTTCCTTGGGTTCGACAGTCTCCGTCTCCCCCTCGGTTGGGCTTGGCCCTGCGGGGTGGAACATATAAGAACCTACAGTTTTATAAGTCTTATGACAAGATTCTGAAAGAAGTATTATCTGAGGTAGACTTGTCATTGGCCTCTCGATTGGCGCGGATCGCCTACCTATGAGCTGTAGACAGGGCGACCGGAGGCTCTTCTGACGGAGTGTCGGCACGAGGAATGGTGTTTAGGCCCGCTCCCATAGCCAAGGCAGCCCTGCGTGCCTTTGCTTCGTGCCTCGACCGCTTCCGTTCCTCCCGGGCTGTCACGACGGACCTCCTTGATGCTTCCTTCATCGAAGCGTCGTCGTCCTCATTTAAAGATGCCTCCAGAGCCTTTAAGGCGTCTCTCATCGGCTCTTCAAGACGAACCTCCTGCAGTAACCCTGAGGAAGCAGGAACATCGGCAACGGATAGAACATCTGCGTCACTTGGCGGGAGCGGCATTGAGGTTCCTATGATAAAAAGGGAAAGGTTAGATCGACCATAACACAAAGGAAATGAAAACTTAATGAATCGAAACTTACTAAGGCCCATGGACGCTCTAAGACGTTCCTCCTCTTGGAAAGTCTTCAGAGAAGCGGCAATAGCTTCTTCATCAGTAATGCCTGTTGGAAGAAAGGAAAGAAAAGCGTTAGTCAAAGGCAATGAGGAGAATATGATGCAATAAAGAAAATGCGACTAGTAGTTACCTGATTGCGCAAGCTCAGCTAGCCACGCGTCACGCTTTGCCAACCATGCTGAAGTTTCGAGAGCGGCTTCCAAGTCCGTATCATCCGGCGGCGGCATGACTAATCCCTTGTTGGTCCCATATTCGATCAGGCCCTCGGCATAGGGAGCATGGGGTTCCTGACCGAACACGACATCTGCAGCGAAGAGCGACTTCTTTTTCTTCTGCCCCCCGACCCTAGGCTCACGTGGGATTGACTTACGCTTAGCAGCCATCTTGGGATGGCGGGTCCCGATGTCTGCACCCACGCCAGACTCCGGCAAGGCTATAACCACTGTCTCTACTGGAGCACAGGGCGCTGATGGTGCATCCGCAATATCAGGGAGCGGCAATCCGCGTGGAGGACTTTGCGCACGCGATGGTCCGGCCCCGGCATCTTTTAGAGGGGGAACCACCGGGGTCCTTGGCACTAAGGGAGCGTTACGGTCGGTGCCGGGAGGTGCACCTTTACAGTCGATCAACACTCGCCTCTCTTCCTTTATAACGACCCCCGTTGCATGATTGTACCACTCTTTATATACATTAAGGAGTCGTGGAGCGCAGGCCGACGCACTGATAAAAAAACGAGAACCCGTGTTCAGGCGCATGAAGTGATGTAACGCGTTCTCCATCCCTTCTTCATTGGCAGCAGGTTCCAGTAAGAAAGCTTCCAAGGGTACCCCTTGATCGTAGCCCAGTTGTTGGGCGAAACGATGCGGGTTATATCTCATGAAGATTGCCGCACCGTCCTGCCTGAAGACTAGGAAGCCCGGTCTAATAGAATACAAGTGGAGAGTCTCCCGGGCCGTCAAAACTAAAGCTCCATCCTTAAAGGAGTCCTGTAATGGTCGCACCACAGCGGTGGACGCTTTTCCAATGGTTAATACCTTGTCGATGAAGGACATCCCGACTCCAACGGTGTGAGGGCGAAGCAGTAAACCCCTGGCGTTCCGTGGTGATGGGGTCACGATTGATGCGCCAATCAACTGTATTATGCGAGGAAACCACACTTGTCAAAGAACGGGGGCCTTTTGTGCATGCCGAAGACTCCCGCCGTGTGTAGCTCGAACCACGATACAATGTAGTGCATCGGGAAGACCACGTGCAGTACCCCAGGCTCATTAGCATCCACTGCTCGGCTGAGGCCATGATATAAGTGCGCCAAGCCGGCGATCCCAACGGCCACCTTTACCCCGATAGTCATCCGGTGGGCTGGGTAAAAAACAGAGGGCCGCATGCGGTGAGAGTGCATTGGAATTGCAAACCAACTCAACCATAACCCGAGAAATCCTAAGAAAAAATCCTCCTCATCCATTCCAGGGGCCGCAATTTTTGCAAAAGACATAGTAGGGAAGTCCAGAAGGAAAAAACCCTTTTGATCTATCTCCTTCTCCGGTAGGTTATCCGCACCTAGACCAAAAGGGTCATCTAGAGTAGCGAATTTGGCAGCCTCTGATGAGAGGACACTTGGACGAAGAAACCGAGCAATGAAGTCCTCAAAGTTAACTCCCCGACTCCCATGTTCGACGAAAAGGGACTCATATATGTTCAACACTTTAATCAAGCTTGGGAACTGGTGTTGAACAGCATTCTCCGGCGTGAGCCCCCTTACCATCGGCTTAGCACCAAAGACGTACTCATCTGTCGGGAGCAACTCCTCATAATGTTCCCCCATCACTGGTAAACCGGATACCTCCGTGAACTCCTCCAAGGAGATTGACACTTCCCGATCCATGGCAAGGAAAGTGCGGGTAGGAATATTCCATTGCTCCAAGAAAGCCTTGAACCACCAGGTGGGGAGCGTAGGATACTGGAAGAGAGAGACATAGACCGCGGTGTATAGTCCTAACCTTATCAACTGCGACTTCTTCGTCGACAGGATGTACCGGGCCCATGGCAGATAGCTAATCGGGGGGCGGGGGATCAAACCAATGTTATATGATTGCCCCCAGGGTCTCGCCTCGTCCTGAAAGATACGGCATCCTAGGATATCCAAGACCATAGGACGCTGGACCGGAACCGCATCCATAGCGGGATGAAGAAAGCTCTTCGCGGTCCAGTCCACCATCTCCACGGCATACTGCACCGAGGGTGGGGTAGCATAGTGAATCGCCGTTATGGGTTCTGACGACACCGCGCATGTGAAGCTCCGTCGGCCCATGATGATCTGATTATACCACGACCCTCAAAGGTGGAGACTCTTGTATTCCGGGTCGTATTCCTTAATCATGGCCAAGACTTCACGGTCCAAGGGCGCCTCGGGAAATCCCTCCTCTGAACGAACAAACGGGAACGAGGTGTCGAGAGACATGATCGCTGCAAAAAAACAAAATAGCCGTCAGTGCTACAATTCCAACGCTTGGCGTTTAAAAATCTTCAATTAAATGAATTTAAAAATTAATTAGATTAAAATTAATCACACTGCAGTGCAGTGGATAGGGGACCAAATGGGGACCCACAAAATCTGGATGACAATACGTCAGTTAATAAGACAACCTCATCATTGGATGAGATTGTCAGTTGGTCCCCAGGAAAACATTCCCATTAATAATAAAAAAAGAAGAAGAATCCCTAGAGACAAGGAGAAAATCTCCTCTTTCAGAGCAAAGCTCTGTCACAGAGTGACACTTGTCAAACTTTGGTCTCAGGAGAATAAGATTCCTTAAAGGAGCCTAGCTCTGTGATGATTTATTTAAAACTTCTAAAGAAATAAAAAAAAAATTTAAGACTCTTAGAAGTTCTTCACTTTTAGATCAAAAAGATCTATTTTTGGATCCATGAGCAAAACTCTGCTCATGGGTTAAAACCCATGAACAAGATCTTTGTAGATCTATGGATTCATGAGAGCAAAGCTCTATTGGTGAAACCCCAAAGGGGATTTATTTAGATCAGAAGATCTATGAGAGCAAAGCTCTATTGGTTAATTAAAATTAATTTAACTCAAGATTAATTTTACCTAAAGTTTTCTAACTTGGAAAATGAGAGGAAAACTCTAAAGTTCTGTAAACGAGAGCAAAGCTCTGAAGTTCTAAGCAAGAGCAAAGCTCTGGAATCAAAAATCTTGAAACGGTGAGATCTTTCTAAGGGCCATAAGTCCTATTTATAAGGCGCTTGCGCCCCTTCAACTCACCCCTTTGATCCAACGGTCAAGAGTTTGCCACCGCTGCACTCACGTGTGCGCCACGTGAGCGCAACGGTGGGGGGGCATTTGTTTCCCCAATCAGAGCAAAGCTCTGTTGAAATTCAAATTTTGAAGCAACGCTTCAAATCTCGGGCGCAACGCGCCACATGTCAGGCGCTGATACGTCAGCACAGCGCCCAAGAAGGCGCGCCTAATCAGAGCAAAGCTCTATTTAAACTAAAATTAGAGGAAGCAACGCTTCAGTCGCGCTGCGCTTTGCGCTGCGCGACACGTGTCAGCGCAGATGCGCTAGCGCAGTCGCGCTGCGCTTTGCGCTGCGCGACATGTGTCAGCGCAGTTGCGCTGCGCTGTCCGCTGCGCGACACGTATCAGCGCAGATGCGCTGGCGCGGTTGCGCTGCGCTGTGCGCTGCGTGACACGTGTCACGCGCTGGGGCATTTGCGCCAAACAGAATTAAGATTTTAAAGAAATCTTTCTGTTCTTGTTAAAACAAGAAGATTTTCTTCTGTAAAACAGAAGCCCTTGGATCAAAAATCCAACGGTGGGGAAAATTCCCCAAATCACTCAGAGAAAGATCTCTTTAACAAATTTAACTAATTTATGGGCACTATAAAAAGGACCCTAGACCTCAATTCAAAGTCATCAATACTTTTGAGAAACCAAGAGCTTCAAACAGAGAGAACTCTGAAAAAGTTTCAAGAAAAAGGTAAAAAAAACTTCACAAATTAGAAGAAATTTCTTCTAATAGATCATTGATCTAAAAACAAGATCAATGATCTTCACATAATAAATAGTGCTTTGCACTTTTATGATCCTTTGGTTCCTGAAATAAAAAGAAGAAAAAACTTGTTTTTTCTTTGATCTAAATTAGATCAAGGAAACGAATAGTGCTTTGTACTTCTTTTATGAGCCATTGGTTCTTGAATCTAAAAAAATTCCTAAATCATAGTGCTTTGCACTTGCAAACTGCGCTGTTGCGCTCTTGGGAGAGCGCCACGTGTCAGCATCTGAACTACTTGCACTATGCGCTTTGAGATAGAACTTTGCTCTCTGTAATTGGCGCAACTCACCAGAGTGCGCCACGTGTCAGCAGCGCAAGCGCAGCGCACTAGCGCAGCGCACTATGCTTGCGCGACACGTGTCAACACTATAAGCGCTTGTGCTCTCTGATTGGCGCAAAGCGCCTGATAAATGCAAGACATTTCTTAAAGGGCCAGGCCCAAATCAAAAAGACCAAGCAGGCCTTATTAAATTGATGCTCTGCATCATTTATAAATGGGCAGAGCCCAAACAAAATAATAAAAATGCTATGCATTTTAAAACGAGCAGAGCCCAAACAAAGTAGATGCTTTGCATCATGGGCAGAGTCCAAAACAAATTGATACTCTGCATCTTTTATGGGTAGAGCTCAAATAAAAATGCAATGCAAAAGCAAATAAAATGTTGAACGTTTTCAACTGGACTTAGCCCAATTTTGGCCGTAAGTCCTCAAATTAAATTGACTGAGCATGATCTCTCTCTTAAATCAATTTACCTCCAGTTCGAGGGTACATCTCCGAACTCCTCTGACACTTCTCGTTGTAATCCTTCAACGATGTCAGAGAGGCGACGGGTCCCAACGACCACACATGAATACGGACTGCAGGGTCCTTAAACTCGTGGACCGAAACGTCTTTAAACTAATAATGGACCGAAACGTCCTTAAACTAATATCGGACCGAAACGTCCTTAAACTAACATCGGACCGAAACGTCCTTAAACTAATGTCGGACCACTACGTCCCTAAACTGGAACATAGACCACCACGTCCTTAAACTGGAATATGGACCACTACGTCCTTAAACTGGCAATGGACCGAAACGTCCTTAAACTAATGATGGACCACTAAGTCCTTAAACTGGCGATGGATCACCACATCCCTAAACTGGAATATGGACCACCATGTCCCTAAACTGGAGCAATAGAACCACCAAATGCTCTTTTGCCGGATCTAAACGATCCCGTTTAAGTTGATCTTAGCCCCAAACACGGCTAACGTATCCTTAAACATTCAAATGGACTGTAAAAATCCAAATTGACTTTGGTTCAAGGGTACATCTCTGAACTCCTCTGACACCTATCGTTGTAATCTTTCAACGACGTCAGAAAGGTGATGAGTCCCGACGGCCATATATTAAATGGATCATCACGTTAAGTCGATCTTAGTCTTAAATCAGACTAACGTATCCTTAACGAACGTTTAAGTTGATCTTAGCCTCAATACGGCTAACGTATCCTTAAACTAAAAACACCAAACCCAAATCTAAGTAAATACGGATTTGGACTAATCCACGTCCTACGGGCGACGGCATTACTCAGTCTCCGTATACAATCCACGGGCAACCACAAATAAAACAAACACCCACGACACGAAGTGAAATTCTGGAGAAGGAGAAAGTTGTTACCGCGATGCGGTAGCGTAATTAACTGCAGGGGCTTGCGCCTGCAGGGAAGAGCGTCCCCACAATCAAAACCCCCTCAAGTGAGGGGGAATCTGACGAAGTCTGCTACATCGGCCGCATCCGTCTATACCTCCGACACACGGTGCCATAAATCAACTTGGCATCTTCGGAGAGGTAGGCGGGTAAAACCATATAGCATCTGCCCCGAATCTCAGGCAAGACGTCCTCACGTCGCGGCCGCCATTCGGAGGGGAACAGGTGATTGTTGATCGATTGACCAAGACATCTCATTTTATACCGTTTCAAGTTGGTCAGGTGATGGAAGTTTTAGCAGAACGGTACGTGCAGGAGATTGTGAGATTGTATGGAGTACCTGTAAGCATCGTTTCCGATCGTGATAACCGATTCTTATCACACTTTTGGAGGAGTCTACAGAAAAGTTTGGGTACTCGATTGAAGTTCAGCACAACCTATCATCTCCAGACAGATGGCCAGACAGAAAGAACGATCCAAACTCTTGAAGATATGTTGAGAGCTTGCATGCTAGACTTCATGGGTTCATGGGAGGATCATTTGCACTTGGTGGAGTTTCCCTATAATAACAGTTTTCAGGCGACTAATCGGATGGCTCCATTCGAAACTTTAAATGGTCGCAGGTATCGCTCGCCCGTCTGTTGGGACGATGTTAGAGAAAGAAGATTATTGGGGCTATATCTTATTGTGCAAACAGTGGAGAAAGTTAATAAAATCCGAAATCATATGAAGGCGGCGCAAAATCGACAGAAAAGTTGGGCCGATACAGGACGAAGTCCTTTGGAGTTCGCAGTTGGTGATCTTGTATTCTTAAAAATATCATCGACTAGAGGAGTGGTTCGATTTGGGAGTCGAGGCAAGCTTAGTCCTCGATTCGTGGGGCCTTTCGGTATTATCGAACGCGTGGGAGAAATAGCTTATCGATTGGCTTTACCACCATCCTTGGCGAGTGTTCATGACGTGTTTCATATATCTCAACTCTGCAAGTATATTCGAGATGAGACGCATGTCCTAGATAACTTGGAGCTGACTGTAAGGGAGGACTTGACATTTGAAGAAAGCCCAATGGCGATTGTAGATCGAAGAGAAAAGGTCCTCAAGAACAAGGTTATCCCTCTAGTACTTGTTTCATGGGGGATCGTTTGCACGGAAAATCAACTTGGGAACGTGAAGACGAGATTCGACAGAAGTTTCCACACCTATTCTCTTAGATTCATGTTTTCTTATCTTTTCTTGTTCCGGGAATTTCGAGAACGAAATTCTTTTGTAGTTGAGTATAATGTAACACCTTAGTTCATTTATACCATATTCTATTTGAGTATTTCCTAATCTTGTAGCTATTTCTTGATTATTATTTGTTTTGGGTGCGTAGTGCTTTTGGTATCTGTAGATAGTATCTGACCCGACCGGCATACTTGAAACCCATTATGGTTTAAGATTACGTTATATCTTTGCTCATACAGAGGATCCGTGCATATTTAGATTCAATATTACACTTATATGATGTGTTACATCTGCATTCCTTTTAGATAATACAAATTATAACCAAATATAATATTTTAATGTCTAGCATGGCCTGTATCATACCCCATACCCTATGGTTGCATCCAGACATCGTGTTCATGTCTAGTTTAATGAAACCGACTCGTTTGGATCGCTACGTGCATTTTCGTGTATCCGTTCTTGGGAGTATGCATTTTATTTAACCAGACGTCGCATTATGGTTTTGGCTGATATATATATTATTCGTATTTTAAAACTAGATTTTTAGAAGTGATCCGGATAATTTTCAGAGTATTTTTGTATTAGCTATAAAATCCTATAATATTATAATATTTTAACAGTTTATACGAATATTATATATATATATATATATATATATATATATATTTCTAAACTAAATCTCTTTCTCTCCTCTCAGATTATTCTTACTCTCTCTCTCTCCCCGCTATATCTCTCTCTCTTTCTACTCTCTATATATACATTTTACCTATGATATCACAACACCTCTCTCTCTCCTCAAATTTTCTTCCTCGTCTTCCTCTGCCTCCTCACGAGAACCCACGCCCAAAACCCTAGCCTCGCCCGAGCCCTAGCCCTCATCGCCGACCATCCCAGCCTCACCATTCCCTCGCCCTTGACCACCTTGTCACCTTCTTCATCTCCTCTTCCTTTCTATCCCCAAAAAACCCGATGACCCACGGACCCAAGAACCCCGATGCCTGCCCTCTCCATCGCCGCTGATCCCAACCTCGTCACCTCACCATGACCTCGACATCACCACCTTCATCACCTCCACGTTCACTTCCTCTCCAATCCCCGACACCATTGTAGACCCGAAGAACCCATCTCCTGAGAACCCTACAGCCCCGACCTCGACCCAGACCTCCACCGCCGATCACTTCACGACCTCGTTGTCGTCCCCTTCTTCTCCTCACCTCCCTCTTCAACTTCCAACACCACCACCACCATCCCTACAACTCCCCGACTAATTTCTAGCAACCCCCGACCAACTCGAGATCCCTCTGCCATCGCCGTTACCCATCGTCGACAGTAGCTACCGTCGCTATCGTCGTCACCTCGCCTCTGTCCCGGAACCCTAGAGCCAAACCACAACCCTAAATCCCTCCATCTCTTTCTTCTATTTTCTTTCTTTCCTTTTCTTGGTTTCTTGATTCTTGGCCGTTGGCGAAGTCGCGCACGTCGCCGACAATCCGGACGACCAAGTCGTCATCATCATCCAGCATGGTCATGTCTTGGAGTAGCCTGGTCCAGTCCTGTACGCACGTGGTTGCATCGCGACGTTTACCCGACGTCGAACGTGACGTTCGTACCCTGACGTGAGATCCGATTAGGCAAGTTTATCTTGCTACATGCTATGCTACTATATTTATATCCATATGAATAAAAATAATACATGTATTTTAATTATTCATCCCATGTTATAGTTTTACCGTTTTTCGATACCCGGAAAAACTTAGAAAATGTCTCGCACTCTGGAGCAAGTCGAACAAATCGTCAATGCGAGGTAAAGGATACCTATCTGCACCGTAACTCGATTCAATTGACGATCAATCAATACACAACCTCAAACTGCCGTCCTTCTCTTGACGAACAGAATAGGAGCTCCCCAAAGCGAAACACTTGGACGTATAAGTCCCCCAATAAACAACTCTGCAGCTGATCCTTAAGCTCCCTAAGCTCCACCGGCTCATCTGGAACAACGTCGGAAAACTCTCGCACGATGGAAATCCGGTCCAACAAACCCACCGTGGCCCCAGCATCCCGAATGAAAGCCAAGAATCCTCGACATCCTCTCCTCAAAAGCCGACTAGCGAAAAAGACTGAATTCAAGCTGTGAGGGACGGCACCACTGTCCTCCCGCACAACAAGAACTGACTCGCCGGGAAAACAAAACCTGACTGTTTTCTCGCAGCAGTCCACAGACGCCTAGTACGTAGCTAACCAGTTCGTGCCCAGGAGAACGACAAATCCAACATCTCGAGAAGGATCAAAATGACGGACGAACCTCTATCTCCTATCCGATTGGCATACGACTGAAATACGTGTCGCGCAACAAAAGAATCGCTGCCAGAAGTTAACATAACAACGGCTGATCTAGCTAACCGACTCTCCTCGTCCCAAGCCTCTGCTACTCCTGTGACGTGCACGAAACCTGTCACGGTGACTGAACCTCTGTCTCTGGGCTGGTACAGCTGCACGAGCCCTCCTCTATCCTCGAACTCCCAAAGTCTCGGAAAGACGCTCCTCATCAAATAGGGCTGCGTCCACTGGTGCTGTGTGAGTAACACGATGTTGAGTGCTGATCGCAAGGAATAACTGGGTCACAGGGGTAGCAACCTCCTGTCGCCGTGCTCTACTGGCCTCAACCAAAGACCTCATCGTCTGGCGCAAGTCCTGCATCTTTGCCTCAAGCCTAGCGATACGATCTATCGAAGGCAGATCCATCTGCTCCTGTGCAACGAGCATGCCGTCCTGGTCAGTCCTCGTCCCACACGAGTCAACTCTGATCTCGGCTCTCGCTGCACCACTCTGAGTCCTCATGGTCATCGGCGGCAAAGGCTATAAATGGAAATATGATTCGATATGAACACGGAAATCGAATCATAAGGATATGTATCAGCAAGGAAGGAATTTCAAGCAATTAGTACTTAGGTCACTTTAGACGGAGTACCGTGTCGTGAGTATGCCGCGGACATACACACACTACGTTACTCTGCTTAAGCTACCTACTCCATTATACCAAGATCATCCTACACTCCGAAAGGTAAAACCTAGCGCTCTGATACCAACTTTGTCACGACCCGAAATTTGGCACGTGACGGCCCTTAAACTACGCAACGTTTACAGGCGTAACGCAATTTAAGTAAGCCAAGAACCCAGTAATCTAAACCATCAAAAGTAGTAAGTGATAAGAACATTGTTAAAACTTTTAAAAATCTCGAGTACAAATTCTTTAAAGTCCAAATTTACTTTCTTAAAAAATTTGGCAGCACCTTCTTTGTAAAAACTAACCCCAAAAATGGGTACAACATGAATATAAGTAAAGCATCCCCAACGGGAGCAAATCCACGCCTAACGGTGGAAAACAACCACCACAATAGATATACGACGCCGTAGCGAAGAAATAAAAGACGATATAAATAAAAACTGCATAAAAGACCTCCAAGTCACAAAATATCATACAATATCGTCCTCACATCAAGTCTCTAAGTCATACATGAAAGTGGTAGATGGAGAGTATATGGTACAAAGATAACAATAAACAACATCAGATAATCGCAAAACCCACCTATAGCAAAACCGCGCACAGTCAGCCGAAGCGGTATCCGCTGCAAAAGATGATATGATAGGTAGAAACCCTGACTCGACTACTCTGAGGAACCACATGCAAATCCTGTGGCACAACGGGGGTGAGTTGCCAACTCGTGAATAGTAAATAGCATATGCAGGTAATCTCAAGTATGCACGTACAGCGCGAATCTAATACATGCAAGCTGATAGTAATAAATGGCCATATATATACAACAGTCATGAAAGGTACTCTATCAGGTACAACTAATACATGAAACAATAAATGGCAATATGTATATGCAACGGTCATGAAAGGTACTCTCTCAGGTACTACAAATACATGAAGCAATAATATGGCAATATGTATATGCAACAGTCATGAAAGGTACTCTATCAGGTACTACAAATATATGAAGCAATGCATATAAAATAAATGTGGAGTATGGGATAAAATATGTCATCCTCACGGAATCCTGACCTCGTGGCAGGACCAAAGTCCATCAAGACAATCTAAATCCCAAATTTCCTCAAATCAGCCCTCATATCCTGTAAGTATCATATATCCTAAGTATCCAACATCAAGTAAATCTCATATATCCTGGGTGTCCAATATCAAGTAAATCTCATATATCCTGGGTGTCCAATATCAAGTAAATCTCATATATCCTGAGTGTCCAATATCAAGTAAATCTCACATAACCAGTATCCAATATCGAGTAAATCTCATGAAACCTGAGTGTCCAATATCTACATCCAAAAATATCATGAAAACAAGTGTCTAGTATCGACACAAAAATACTCATCTCTGAGGCACCGTCACCTGGGACTGGCCCTCCTATGTCATGTACGTACATCCTATGGAACTTGAGTGTCCACCACCCGCAATCGACAAGGGCATGTGTGTACATAACCTTGATCGGTATCCCCCAGATATCCATCGAGTTCAAATACTATCACCGGTTGGCACACGCCCCCAGCCAGGCTCATCGCCATGTACCGTCGATCTTCTTGCCCCGGGAAACCAACCGGGTTCCACCATGTACCCACACATGGCCCACGACACCTCCTCGCATTGGGTATATATAAGCTCAGAACCGAGAAATCTCATGGTAGAAGCTGAAATATCATATCAAGAGAAACCGGGTTTTTCAAATAATGCATAATTTCATGAAACAACCACGGTTCTCAAATCTAGAAAACATCAAGTAATGAATAAGTATAACTGCATGAATCAATACATAAATATGAGCGTCCCATTCCACTAATATATATATATGTGTGTGTGTGTGCGCGCGCGCGCGCGCGCGCATATATAACAACGTCACATTCCACTGTTATATATACTTTGGAGTAAAAATATCAGAGAACGTCATATGAAATCCATGAATGTAATATATGCAACATGAAACAGTAATATGAGCATATAAAGGAAAAACCGCTATTTAACTGCAACAAGTTAATATATATATCATGCGGTTTCTAATTTCTCCAAGTCCATACAATATCAAATAAAGGTGAACATATAGCTATAGTCAGGTATGCGTAACCATGTTGGCATAGCAAGATATGTGTATCTACCTATCAATAATGATGTAATACCCCCCAGGTATATGTATAAGTATGCATGCAAGATGTACATGTAGGTATGCCTCATATGTGTATATACCTATCACTAATGGTACAATACCACATAGGTATATGGGTAACTAGCATGTAAGCATGTCAAGGCATATGTGTAAGCATGTAGGTATACAGGTATGCTATATGTCATATGCACAATGAAAATGAGGATCATGTCTCAAGTCCCTAGTTAATACAATATCCTGTATGTATAGGTGTTGTGCGTGTCATGGCAATTATTGACGGTGTGAGTGGCATACAATCAGTGCTCGTGCACAGATTCGCACGTCCACCGGTCTTGCCTTGTCACGATCCGAAAGTATGGAACATGACCGGCACTTAAACTACGAACGTCTCGAGGCGTACGTAATCTAAATAAACCGAAAACCCAGAAATCCAAACCAAGAAAAGTAGGAGAGTGCAGGAAAAACCAACTTAAAGCAAGTAGTTTCAATAGCATAAGCCGAATTATGCGGTTTTTAAAAACATCAAAAATTTACTGAAAATTTCGGCAGAGTTTCCTTTGTAAATACTGGCCCCCAAACGGGATACAACATGAATAGTATACGAAATCAATAAAAGGCATCCCCAAGCGGGAGCTAGCTCTTCGTCAATCGACGGTCACAACCACACGAGCAATATAATATACAACGCCAACGGCGAGGATCAAAAACTCAAAAGGGAACTCAAAACCACCAGAAATATAACGAGCGACTCTAAGGTCGAAAGAATAAACAACACTGGTCTCTATCTCAATAGATACATGTTTGGTTGATGGAATTTACTAGATACAACTGAATAATATCATACAAGGTAATATGATGGGTACGATACAAGAAAAACCCACCTACTAGCAAGTCACCCGAATGAAACTGAGCCCGCAAGCCGTAATGAAACCTGTATGGCAAACCTGCAAATAACTGGGGCACAACGGGGGTGAGTTGCCAACTCGTGAATAGAAAAACATCTACGCACAGAAATCGCATAAATAACGCAACCTAGGTCAATGATCATAATATATCCTCAAATATAAGTATAACAGACAGCCTATAACAATGGCTAGGGTAATATCTAACCCGAGTATAATTTCATGTGCCCGTGTCAGTGCCTCAGGTAGCAATATATCATATGAATGAGGTATGAATGCATGAAACAGAATACATGTAAATGAAGAAACTGTTTTCATAAATTAGTGAGATTTCCTTCGTATTTTTAAACTGAGGTATCATAAATGAAATCAGCATCAACAGTGTCTAGCATCGACACAAAACATAAATCTCACTGTCTCGAAATATCAATGTCTCAATCTCAATATCTAGGGCGCCGTCAGTCCAGACCGGCCCCTACCATCCATCTCAAGACCACGACTGTATCCTCCGGATATCCGACGCGTCGGGTAATATCACCGGTAGGTAGTGCTCCCCAGCCAGGCTCAACGTCAACACCACATTCCTCTTGCCCCGGGGTACCATACCGGGCCCACCATGTACCCGTGACGGTTCCTCCACTCCTCGACACAGATCTCCAAAACCACAGCAAACTCATGGTGGACGACACTTTACATCACTAGAAAACCGCAACATTTTATATTTTAAAAGATCATAAGTTGTAAATTTTGCGGCTTTCCCCGAAATCCAGAAATATCATAAATCTCAAGAAATCATCACAAGTGCATATGTCAATGATAATGAACTAGGCATGAACAACTGAATAACAGTATGCATGAAGTGGTAGGTAATAACTACAACGTCTAATATGACATATAAGGGAAGTACACTAATATCATGTCAACACTACTAGCTAACAATCTAAGTCAAGCAATTATATTCTCTAAAGTGTACGTGACATGGCAATTACCGATGAAAATGTGTGTGAGCCGGCAAGTAGGTGTACGTGGTACATACGCATCATCGGTAATGGTGCTGGTGTCCTAACAGCATGATATCAATAATGGAATATGCAGCAAAATAAATATGCGAGGCAGAGCGAACAACAATAATGTGCGGGAGCTGAATACTAGACACAACGATAACTAATCTGCAATAATCTAATATAAGTCCTACAAATGGTGCCTTTTGAAATAACACGAATCATGGGGTTTTGAAAATAGGGGCTACGGTGTTTTTATGAAAAGATACGTCGTTTTTTGAAATATCCGTAGATTCCCTTGAGCTGTCTTTAAAAATGCCCACGATTCGTTAGTTTTTGAAATAGGTAAGAAGTCTAATCTAATCTAACAACTACACTAAACTATACGGCTGAACTAACAAGCTGAACTACAGGTAAGGAAACCGCCTATCATCTGAGTCGATACATATACATACCTGTATATGTATAGTCGGTGATCCCGCCTCAATAATATCGTATCCGATACCATATCTATAATCAGGCATCCCAAGTCAAGAGTGCGGATCAATCATCAATATAGCTCGTACGTAAATCCGTCGTACGGCATCCCAATCTGGGTACGGTTCAATATCACATTCATCATACTATTCACCTGGTATCCTCTTTATCAAATATCATGATCGGGGTACTGATCTACGTCTAGTACCATACTGATACCGCCTACGTATGCATGGACATGTGTGAAACACTACGTCAAGGACCCGCTACAACGTCATGTCGTATCTAAGATACGAACCCTGCTATATTACCGATCTCACGGCCTCAAATCAAATCTCATCGACTCAGCTCAATCCCAAGTATCATCATCAATCCGTATGTGAACACATAGTCCCATACCCATGTGAACACATAACTATAAAGAATCCCATGAGCACATATCAATAGGAATTTATGCAAGTATGTATGTGTGTATGTGTAGTGCAACACTACCCTAGGGTTCGCAACACTAAAAATAGTCCAACACACCAATATCCATCCTAAGCATCGTTATTAATCCTAAATAACATATAATAAATGTTGGTGTGTATACGCATCCGTATACACCACCACGGACTGCGGGGGTGCTATACGCCATCCACCCGACTTCTCCCCGTAGATATAAATCTACTCACCTGGTCCTCGCTAGCCGGTGCCGACGTCGCCACGCGCTTGCTTATCGTCTCGAAGTCCACATGGGGGTACCTACATATCATAATGCACCATATCTCATTAAAATCCGACTCATGATCAAAACGACGCACGAATCCCACATAGGTCAAAACCTATGGTTGCTTTCACAAATCAACCCAAAAACCCTCGACGTCGGCGTACAAACGCCAAACCATCGAGAAAAACCCAAATACACTCATTTGCATATTCACGAACACTAATTTTAATATAAACTAGGTTGAAACTCACAAAAACGCCAATTTCACTCAAAAAGTCATTTTTCCGAAAATCTAGCGAGCACAATTCACCGTTTTTGTACAAAACATGTTGTTTAAATGAATGTTGAGGCCAATAAATTTATTAAATATCTTAAATAAGTCATAGAAACAATTTCCGGAATTTAATCTCATTAAATTCCAAAAACCCTAATATTCTAGTTTACAAAATACCCTTTTTAACAATTTCAAAGCAAAAAAATGCACAAACTACAATTTATGTTGGATTTCCATGAACAAAAAGCATTAAACCACTCAATATAATCTTTATAATGACATGAAACCTAAATTTGAATTTTATCTCATAAGAATATAATTATTTAAAAAACCTAGTTTACCAATTATATAATTATCACTTTTAAATTAACAAATATGCAAACTAGCAACTTAAATTGGATTTAGCATAACATTAATATGTCAATTATATCACATAAAATAAATCTCACAACACAAAATACCAATTTAAAATCAAACCCCTCTCTTGAATTTTAAATCATGCACCTAAAACTAATTAAAAACCTAATTAAACAATTAATTAAGCTAACCTAAGCAATTAACAACACATTAAGCAAAAAGGTTAGAATTTATACCCAAATAATTTGAAGAACCCACAAGCACACTTAGCCTCCCAAATTGAAATCTAAATCCCTAGATCCATGCTATGGTAGCCAAGGGAAAATGGGTAGGAGGTGGATTTTGATTTGGATTTTTGCTTGATTTTTTGTGGATTTTTCAAGCATTTTTGAAGAAATTTTTTAAAGAGAAGGAGATGAAGAATGAAGGGCTGTTGGGGTTCAGATTTTGGCCAGAAAATGAGTGGGGGAGGAGAGAGAGGGAGGTGGAGAAAAATGGGGAGAAAGTCAAAGTCAATTCAAGGTCAAAAGTCTAACTAATTTATCCATTTTCTTTTCTTTTCTTTCATTTCTTTTCCTTTGAAATTCAAGTGGGGAAAAAAATGGGGGCTGCTGAATTTAGCTAAGGGGAGAAGTAAGTGGGGGTGTGTGGGTGTGGGCACGGGTGTGGGGTGATGAAAAATGATAAATACAATACCCCAAACATCCATTTACGCTAAAAAAAGCCTTTTTTCTTCAATAATTTCTAAACCGTTTTGGCAAATGATTTCGTTCCAAAAACCACATGATAAATTTTTTATTTAAAGTTTTATGATGCACAAAATTTGTTTCAACTCATTCCAATTTGTAATTTTCCCTAATTAAATGTATTAGTGACGGCTTAAAATAATAATAAAATAATATTTTTTTCAGAAAATTTGAAATTTCACCAGCGGCTCAATAAACACCAAATAATAGCAATTACATAGCTAGAATATGTATATTTAATTTTTATAATAAGATATTTGTATTTTGACTTTTTACAGAAAACCCCTTTATTTTACCGATTTTTCGAAATTTCAGCGAAACGATTTTCAAAACGCTACATGCCTGCACCACCCGTGCCTCCACCACTCATTTTTGCACCACCCGAGCCTTCACCACCTGTGTCCGCACCAGCCATTCCTATAACATATGCACGAACAAGACTTAGATGGACACAGCCGGAGCCGTCTCAACATCCCGATGAGTACAAGTATGGACCATCACAGCCAAAATCGTCTCAGCCACATTCTGCCAAAAAAACCAGACCATCACAGCATCGACGTCCTGTAGCGAAAAGGAGGACACCAGGGATGGTGCGACGACTTCGGTAGATTGCACGGATTATTGTGTTGTATTGTGTTGCGATAAGTTCATTATTTATTTTACTGTGTTTATTGTTTTCAGTTTATTGGTCTTCGCCGTTTGGGCATCGTATATTTTGTGTAGATTGTGTCTCTGCCATTTTGGCGTTGAGTCTCCGCCGTTTGGGCATTGAGTTAATTCCGTCTGTGGATGCTATTATTGTACTATCCTTATACATGGGTTTTATTCGAAATTTATAAAGGAGGTGCTGTCCGATTTTCAAATATTAATTCTTTACAAAAAACACTTTAACTCATTTTAATTCAAACGTTGATTCTTTCTCACACAAACACATGTTCATACACAATATATTACATACACATGGTATACACATCCACAATATACACGAGAATGACACAAACAAAATAGATAGCAAGAACAGTAATACCATAATTCATCACTAAAATTTCAGAAATAAATCATCTTCTTTACTGAGCCCCGCAGTAACAGAATTGATCCGTTCTGTAATTGCATTAATGGCTTCATTACCTACCGCAGAATCTCGAGTGAGTTCGAGATGGTTCAAAGTCCGACAGTGCATAAAGATATGGTAGAGAGAGCTTGCAGAGTACTTGATATTGTGACCAGAAAGAAGACCCATAGAAAAAAGTGGAGACGATGATTTGCTTCCCCATGGTGGTCATGGGTTACTTCTTTAGGGGAAGACGGCAGCACATCTAATACGGCTAAGTGCGAGAGCCGTAAGATTTCATAATCGATCTTCATCGACCCGTTCATACCCCCATAATTGATAGAGAATGCCTTCATAACTAAAGTAGTCTATCCTCGTGTATACAGATTTCACGATGGTGTAAGAGATGTACCTCTTAATTTTATCGATTGATGACAATCCTGCAGATGAAGATCCCGATATTGAGAAAGGGCGAGACTGAGAAATGAGAGGGAGGAAGATAGAGATGGTCATGGCGATGAGATCTGAGAGAGTGTGAGAGAGCTCGGCATAGAAAGTGAGATTCAAGATAGAGAGGAAGAGATTGAACTCTTCATATAAGGAACACAATCATTCACGGGTACGTGCTTTTTGGGGCGCCGTTGGCAACCGCGCCCCAGAAAAACATATATCCATAAATGATTGTGTTTCCTTTTGGGGCGCACCTGCAGACTGAGCCATAAAAAAGTACAAACCCATGAATGAGTATGTTTCTTTTTGGAAAGCAGTTTGCAGTTGCACCAAAAAAACAAAGTCCCAACAATGAAAATGGAGGACTTAATGATTCATTTTATTTCGCGCTAGATTTAAGGGGCACGGTTCTAAACCGCGTCCATTACAAATGTATAGGGCGCACTTTCAAAATGCGTCTATTACATTTGTAGTGGGCGTACTTTAGAACTGCGCCCAGTAGATTTGTATGGGACACACTTTTAAACTGCGCCCATTACATTTATAAGGGGTATAGTTTCAAACTGCGCCCGGTACAATTGTAAAGAGCGCAGTTTTAAGGTACGCCCCATACATTTGTAATAAATGCAGTTTCAAATTGCTCACCTTAAAAAAAAAATTATTGACGCCGACGCTTAGCTAGCGCTGACGTAGCGTCTACATGGTGGCACTTACGAGATAGAAAGTGGTATGTTTTTGTAATATATATTTAAAGCGGTTTATTTTTAAAAATATTATTTTAATATAGTTTAATATAAAAGAATTAACCTGCATAAATATCCTCCCATAAATTGGTGTTTACGTAGAGCTTCTTTGATGATTGCCTTTGTGGCATATACACGAACAGTTGAGATTAAAAATCAACTCTTCGTTTTTCCAAGAATATTATTTCTCTCTGGACAAATCTTAGTGTTCGTTGTATTAATGGAATATGGAAATGTGAATGCTGCAAGATTTGAATCCCAAAAAAACCCGACCTAATCATTAGAGAAGCTTTATGCGATTACCGATTTATGAAACAATATTCAAGCATGATACAAACCATCTTACAACCGTCTATCCATGTTTCTTCTTCGATTCTTCCAATTTATAAACCGACTTCCTTTGTTCGCTATAAAACCCCCAAAAAGTAACCCCTCTCTCCAATGGCGAATCAAGAAACCATGAAGAAAACTCGTCTTTACATCTCTGCCGCCAACCGACGTTGGCATATTGCACTGACTCTACAAGTGTGACAGCGACTCGTGTGTCTCTAAAGGTAGCGGTGTCGTTTCTGTTGTCGATAACAACGGATTCGGTGTTGTTAGAGACCTAAGGTTTTTTATTTGCAAAAATTATCAAATATGTGGTTTGCGGACTTCTTTTTCCAATGTTTGTTTTATATTTGTATTAATATCTGACTTTTACCAGATGCTAACATTAAATTTCTTTTCTAACAACTCTTTTGAAAACATGTAGGCGAGGAAGAGAGATTCCTCATATAAATAACATTCTTAACGAATCTTTGCTCTTATGTGCCCGTTTGGATTGGATTATTTTTTGTTAACAAGTGATTAAAAATCACATAAATATGGGCCTCAAGTAGATAGGGATTTTAGATCTCTCTTTTAATATTTAATAAGTGATTATTTTACCATGGGTCCCACCATGACTAGCTTAAAAATGACATCTTTTCCCACTTAAAAATAAGCTTGGAATTTCTAGCTTATTTCATAATTGATTATGGAATAGTAGAGTTGACCAAGTAATATACCATAACAACTCTTGTCTTTTCATCCAAATTTTAAGATGGCATTAATGACATGTAATTTTGGTCATTTTACACTCAATAATCACTTATCCATCTTTTCATCCAAACACACTATTTACCTATATCACTTTTCATACAAAATCATCGGAACACTAGACAACTTATTTGCCATAAGTATTTATAAGTGATTTTTTCATTTTTCTCATAAACAATCACTTATAAATGATTATTGCAAATAATCACTTAAAAAATAAGCTCATCCAAAGAGTTCCTATATCACAAGCTTTTGTCGTGTCCTGATTAATTGATTTTTTGTGTGGATCGATTATCTATGCTTTTCTCAGGAAAAGCCATAAAGAGAGAGAGAGAATTCCTCTCTTTCTTGAATTTGTTTTCTTAAATAACCCTAATTTTTTAAATAGATCCTAAAATTGGACCGGGGCCGAGCTATTTTCCACGATTCGGCCAACGTTTTCTTTTAAATGAAAGCTCTATCCTGAATAACGTTTTCCTTTTAAGAAAAAAGCTATCCCAATTAGTGTTTTCCTTCTGAGCATTTTGATTTGTACAGATATTGATGATGCTCGAAACCGGGATTTCCCCAGATCATGACACGTGGCAAGTGACATGTCCCAAAGCCTGCGAGAAAGGATCAAGAACGGTACATTAGAAGCATGCCCCGGACCCTCGAAGACCGAGGATGTTCCCGACCTTCGATGGCCTTCTAGACCACTCCGATAATCGCCTTACAAACAACCGTCGGCTCTCCTCCGAGCTATCACAGAACCAAGCTTGCTCGTTCCCGAGCTTCCCACCGAGCCTAACTTCCTCAGTCTCATCGACCGACCCACAGCACTGATCACAGGCGTCTCCGCCATAGCTCTATGAATCTCGCCAGACGCGAAATATCCGCCGCCCATGATCCCGGTTTCCACGCCATCGCGTTCCCCCATTAACGAGCATATCTCGTCATTAATGGGGTATCCCGCCTTTCACGCGGGCGTAACGCCAGGGGCTTAACGGCCGGCGTGAATCTCGCGCCCACCTGCCCATGGCTGCCGCTATATAAACCCCTCTCTCAGACGACTCGGGTAAGCCAATTTTACCCCAACAGGCCATTACTCTGCCCATTTAGCCCGTCTAACTTGATCGTCGGAGGGTCCTTGGTGGCACAACCACCCCGGGACTTCCTTGCAGGTAGCTCGGCCTCAACCACTTCAAGCTCATTGAGATCCACACGCTTCAAGAGGCAACCTCCCAACTCAATATCAGCCATCCATCAGCACTCGCTACAGATCTACGGAAGGTAACATCTGAAGGAGATCCAGAGATCCATCAGTTGGCGCCGTCTATGGGAACTTCTAGTTCCACTCAACGAAAGTTCACCTTCCGATCTCAACCTCATGGCGAGCGATCACCGAGATGATCCAAACACCAGCCGTCTCCCTCCTCACAATGGAGACGAGGGAGAATACCCTCCTCCCCCGAACGCCATTCACGCCCTATCTGCTCAGATAGATCGACTCGCATCCGTTGTGGATGCGCTCGTCCGTGTCCAAATGACCGGGAAAATTCCCTAGGTCGCCGCTCCCCCACCTCGGGACCAGGACCCCTATAGAGGGAAAGAAGACGCTGCCTACGTCAGCACGACCGAGCACCGCCTCGCTGTCCCCGGCGGACGCAGATCCCCTGTGGCGACCAATTCAATGACCCGTTGGACGCCACACAGCTTAACACCGAGGTCTCTCACAAGAGCACCCTGCCCTGAGGCCCCTCGCACTCCTGTCCCTCCTAAGGAGATGTCGGTCGGCTCGCCTGCTCCCAGGCATGACCGGCACCCCCTCCCTCGACAAGGTCGAGCGGACGAAACTCACCACGGCAGCTCAAAAACGACCTCGCCAGGGGACTTCAGGAACCTCATCGAACGGAACCAGAGGCACGGTCAGGCGCAGGTCGCCAGCAGCAGAGACTATAAATCAGAGTATGCCGAATCGTCGGGATACTACGGCCGACTCGACGCCCTCGAAAAGAAGATCGAAGGCATGCACCGGGAAAATCGTCCTTCAAGCGACGGGGCTAAATATGCCCCCGACTCGCTCACAAAGCCCTTCACCAAAGTGCTACTCGCCGTCCACATCTCCTCCCGGAACAAGCCCCCGAAGGTCTCCTTCTTCGACGGGAAGTCCGATCCGAAAGACCATTTGGACGCGTTCACAGCCGGGATGAGTTTCCAGGACAATTCCGACGTCGCGCAATGCCGCGCTTTCCCCGCCACTCTCATCCACTCTGAATGAGACTGGTTCCGAGGACTCGCGCCACGCTCAATCTCTACCTTCGATGAGCTGGCCACCCAGTCCCTCGGTTATTTTGTCGGGAACAGACGACAAAAGAGGACCGTTGATCATCACTTCACCATAAAGAGCGGGGACAAAGAATCCTTCAAAGGATACGTCACCCGCTTCTACAACGCCCTCCTTGAGGTCCCCGAGCACCGGAACGAGACGGTTATTACAGCCTTTAGGTCGGGTCTTAGGCATAAGGAGTGGCTACGCTCCTTTGCATTAGTGCAACTTAAGACCATGGCCGAGGTAAAGGCCTGGACCGAACGTGAGATCCAGCTTGAGTCCGATGTGAACGCCAACCTGCCCCGGACAGAGCAAGTCGATCAGAAGAAATGGGCCAGGGAGGAGAAAGAGAAGATTGAGCGGCCAAGGCCTTACTCCCCGAAGTTTCAGGAGTACACCCCGCTCAACGTCTCTCGGACGTTACTGTTGGAGGAGGCTAAGAGCGAGAGGTTCTTCAAACTCCCCCCAGTCTCGAATACAGCGGCAAAGCATTCCCGAGGCCCCTACTGCGCTTTCCACAGGTCGCAGGGCCACTCCACCGAGAACTGCAAGCAGCTCCGAGACTACATCGAGGAGTTGATCCGCTCGGGGCACCTAGTAAGGTACTTGCGGGACAAGCGACAAGCCGACCATGAACAAGAGCACCATCCCCCTCCCGGCGAGTTGACAATCGGCCAAATTATGATCGTGTCAGCGGGGGGTACGATGGGGACCGACGAAATGTGGCGCCCCCTACCAGTCGAGGGGACTGGCAGCCACCCAAGGAAGAGAGCTAAAGCAGCCGAGCCGATCATATTTACCGACGAGGACCTCCACGGGATATCCTCCTCTCGGATAGATCAGCTCGTCGAAAGTTCGGCAGGCCATGAGCTACTTAGTTTCATGGATGCATTCTCCGGCTACAACCAGATCCGTATGAATCCGTCAGACGAGGATCTCACCGCATTCACAACGGACCGGGGGGTATAATGCTATAAGGTGATGCCCTTCGGCCTAAAAAAAAAGGTGATGTAAATCTTTCTAAAGTTCTTTTTATTTAATAATAAGAGGGAAACAATAGAGTATCGCAAAAAGAAGAATTCTTATTTATTCAAAAGGTAATGTGGGATCCTCAGCCTTACATCAAAAAGAAAAAGAACAACTCTTACAACAACAGGGGAAGTGGTGCAAGAAACATTGCTCGTGGTACTCCAAAGAAACAGCCGTCAGCCGAGCCCTGGCCGCCTCGGACCTCTGCCTCTGATGCTGTCCGCCAACCCCCGAGGCCACGGACGAGCCGGAAGGCTCTACGGGCAGGCACCCATCGGCGAGATGCCTCAGTCGGTAACACTCGAGGACGAGTGCCACCGAGCGATCCCGCCAACTCATTGAGATCAGCCCGAGATGCCATAGCGATCTCAGCTTGCCAACCGCCTCATCTTTCAGTTGTTCGGACAAGGGGTTGTGCAGCCCCGGCGACACCCTCCAAATCGAATACATCAGCAGCTGGAGCAGGGGTGATCACCGGGGAAGCAAGCGACCGACATGATCCTCCACAAGCTGAACCACCGCCCGCAACGTCTCCTCGGAGCTCTGCTGATCATACAAATATACGTCTTCGAAGGAAATGATCTCGGAAATGGAGAAAGGGAATCCATCCATTATTATTGTGTTTCGGGGTGCAAATCTAAGTATGAGCAACACACCCTTCTCTATTTATAACCCCAAACAACATCTCTAAGAATCCAAATTCACGCGTGCATGGGCGCGAATCCTGGGATCCGCCCAAAATTGTTCCAATACCGCACCGCCACGTAGCGAAAATCCCTTATTTCTCGATGAACTGAAGTCGGGCCGACTCGGCTCTTCGAATCGCTTCGCCTCCCCAATATGTTTCTGCCGAGTGCCGCCCGTGATGGTGAGTCTTCCCGATGTTCACACAAAACCTCGCAAAACCGAGCAGCTACCCCGCTCGGTCCATCCATCGCAGGCAACTCCTTGCCTTCCCGCGCTAAGGATCGAAGCCCTCATCAAGAGGCTACCGAGCAGCTACCCTGCTCGGTCCATTCTTGGCTGGTAATCTCTTACCCAACGACGCCAAGGATCAAAGCCCTCAGCAAGAAGGAACCGAGCAGCAACCCTGCTCGGTCCATCCTTAACAGGCCACTCCTTGCCGTCCCACGCTAAGGATCAAAGCCCTCACCAAGAGGCAACCGAGCAGCAACCCTGCTTGGTCCATCCTTAGCAGGCAACTCCTTGCCCTCCTGCGCTAAGGATTAAAGCCCTCATCAAGAGGCTACCAAGCAGTAACCCTGCTCGGTCCATCCTTAGCAGGTCGCTCCTTACCCTCCCGCGCTAAGGATCAAAGCCCTCATCAAGAGGCAACCGAGCAGCAGCCCTGCTCGGTCCATCCTTAGCAGACTGCTCCTTGCCCTCCCGCGCTAAGGATCAAAGCCCTCATCAAGAGGCAACCGAGCAGCAACCTTGCTCGGTCCATCCTTAGCAGGCCGCTCCTTGCCCCCCCCCACGCGCTAAGGATCAAAGCCCTCATCAAGAGGCCACCAAGAAACTTCCCTGCTCGGTCCATCCTTGGCTGGTAATCTCTTACCCAATGACGCCAAAGATCAAAGCCCTCATCAAGAGGCCACCGAGCAGCTTTCTTGCTCGGTCCATCCTTGGCTGGTAATCTCTTACCCAACGACGCCAAGGGTCAAAGCCCTTATCAAGAGGCAACCGAGCAGCTTCCCTGCTCGATCCGTCCTTGGCTGGTAATCTCTTACCCAACGACGCCAAGGATCAAAGCCCTTATCAAGAGGCAACCGAGCAACAACTATTCTCGGTCCATCCTTGGCCGGTAATCTCTTACCCAACAACCCCAAGGATCGAAGCCCTCATCAAGAGGCCATCGAGCAGCTTCCCTGCTCAACTTCCTGCACGTATTTACTAAGCGATCCCCACCTCGACTTCGGAGCCATGGAGATACCGACCTTGCACCGGTCTTTGCACACTTGGAAAATGGTTGAGTTCAACTCGACGTGCGACCGCCAGATAAAAAACCGATCTCCGACCTAACGCATGAAAGCAATACCGCGCAAATAGAGATTTTACCACAAACAAAGGGAAAATATATACGCAAAGAACACTGCAAAATGATTTCATTCACAAAGATCGGAAGTCTTTACAGAAGTATTATGGGCTTTCCAGCCTTACAAAAACACCCAGGGGCTTACAAAATTTCAGCGCAAAAGAAAATGAGGTGAGGAGATTCAGGCCTCGGGGCCGGGGAGAATCTCGATGAGCTCCGCTTCTACCACGACAACCGGGGTGTCATCTTGAAGGTCGGTTCCCACCGCAAGAGCCTCGGCGCCGGGAGCCGGGGCGACCGACTTCTCCCCAACGCTCCCACTAGGGGCCTTCCCCCTGTAGCGCTTCCGAAGGCATTCCCCTGCGCCTCACCCCCGAGGGGGTACTCACCACGGAGCTCGCCATCAGGAAACTCTGGCATCAGGGCCTTGACGGCGTCGAGGGCGTCACGCTAAACGAGGGCAGTGGCTCCAGCGAGGTCGATGTAGTACTGGTCCGACTTCTGATAGTTCTCCACCGCCTTCGACGCTCGGAGGTCTGCACGCCTCACTCCTTCCTTCGCTGCCTCGCTCTCCCTCCGGAAGGTGCTCGCCGTCTTCTTCAGAGTGGCGATAAGCACCCTGAAATCTTCCAACTTAGCCTCGGCGGGTCGGACGGCCTCTCAGCAGCTGGCGATCTCCCGATCCCCGGCCGCCATCCGGTCTTCGAGGGCGGCGACCCTCTCCATCACCACTTGCAGCTCCAGCCTTGAGCTCTCCTCCCGCGAGAAGAACTCGCCCGCGACCTGCATCGCCGGAGCAATTTCCTCGTCCTCCATGTTGACGACGAGGGCGCAGTGCTGGAGGACCTGAAGAAAACCAAGGGGGTTAAAAAGAAAAGGGGGGGCACCCGATCTTGCGGACAAAAAGTACTGAATATGAGGTGCGAACACTGACCTGCACGGCCTTCTGGGCAATGACTGCCATTTGGGCCCTGAGGGTCCCCTGAGGGATTCTGCCCCCGGCCGACCTTTCCATCTCCGAGAGCAGGCTGTCGGCGATAGAAAGCCCCAAGGGCACCTCAAAGAGAAGCTCCCCTTCGTCCATGATGATCGAGGAAGTCGGGGAATGGGGTACCGTCCTATGGTACCTCTTGAGGAGAGACGCAGGAGAACCAATCTCTCCTCCCACCTCCAAAACCCGGGGCTCTTGCTCCCGAACGCATTTTCGGCTCGGCGCTTGGCTGGACTCGGGGGGCCCGGGCGCCTGGATGGAGCGGCCGCCGGTGGAGCGACGACGGGCGAGAAGGGCCGCACCTCCGGCCTTCTTCCCTTTCTTCTGTTCGACCAGGGCTGCCCGAAATTTAGCCATGTCCATGGGTTCTGCATAAGAAGAAAATACAAATGCCTGAAAAAGTGGAAGAATACACAAGTCTAAATAGGTCGCCTAAAAACTCTTAACTTACCCACAAACTGACCGGGGCTGAGCCCGGCCCAACTGAGGGCCTGCTCAGACAGCAACACATCGGCCTGGGGGAGGGGCTCCCACTCCGACACCACTACCGCGTCGGGATCATTCGACCGCTTCACCCGTGGGCAGTTGACCCTGTGCTACTGGATGGGCAAAGGCCGATCCTCATTCTCGGGTGGCCTGACAAACAAAAACTTCTTCTTCCATTCGTGGATAGAAGAAGGCACTACGACGACCCCCGACCCAGCAACACCTCCTTGGTATTTTCTAAAAGAAATGTATACCCGGCTCGGCTCTCCCCTGCGAGTGCCGGGGTGGTTTTTGTAGCAGAGAGAGGATATGAGAAGGCTCCGACTGAAAGGGATCGCTCGCAATTTCAACTGTACCAGGAACCCGAGGAGAATCCTCCAAGAGTTCGGCACTAACTGGCCCGGGGCTAATTCAAAACAATTCAACGCCGCACTCACCTCGGGAGAGAAGGGCAGGCGCATCCCGGCCCAAAAGGCTTCCAGGTACAAGGCAATCTCTTTATCCCGTACCTGGTCTGCCCTCTCCCCCTCCCCGGCCAGACAAAGCGAGTAGTCAGGAGGGATATGGAAGCGAGCCCAGATGGTGGCAAGCTCGTCTGCATGACTCAGTATAGAAGACGCGTCACGGACGCCTCTGACCTGCGCTTTTAGGACCGCACCCGTCGCACGACCCCGGAGAGCATGACTAACCCTAACTTTCCGGGGGGCTCCGACTCAGACGAGGAAGAGGAAGAAGCAGAAAATGAAGCTGCAGAAGAATCCCTAGACTCTACCCGGACTATTTGTACAGACTTCTCGGTAGAAGACATCTAATCTGCTCAAAAGGATGAGTCCTCGGAAGAGAAAAAGCAATGATCCCGACCTAAAGAAAAGAGTGCCGAGCTAACACGCGAAGCGACAAGGAATCCGACCTAAGGAGAAGAGCGCCGAGCTAACACGTGAAGGGACAAGGAAATTATGGCGAAGTATGGACCCTAAAGAGAATCCCACCTCTATTTATAGCAGCCGGCGTACGCATCCTACGGCACCGATCGTCTCCTGCCAAAACAGCGCTTCGCAATCAACAGCCGACAACATTCCACCTGTCGCGCTCATATTGGACGTGTCCAATCAGGCGCGGAGGATACCGGCGGCACGTCACGTCAGCCAACTAGTGCCAAACACGTAGACTGGCGCTTCGACGAACATACGCACGAATTGGCGCTTTCTCTTTAATGCGAGACCTCTCCCCTGATCCGTTGACGCCATCAAGAAAATACAACTAATTGCCCGGGAATACGCACCGACGATATCTTCAAATAAGAGCTTACCCCGGATGACCGGTTAGACCACTCTTGATCCGACCCATGAATGGGTCGAGACGAGAGTGAGGGGCTAATGATGATGCTCGATACTGGGGTTTCCCCAGATCATGACACGTGGCAAGTGATGTGTCCCAAAGCCTACGAGAAAGGATCAAGAACGGTACATTGGAAGCATGCCTTGGGCCCTCGAAGACCGAGGATGTTCCCGACCTTCGATGGCCTTCCAGACCACTCCCATGCTAGCCTTACAAACAATCGTCGGCTCGCCTCCGAGCCTTCCCACACGCTGAGTTCCCTCAGCCCCCTAGCTCGCCTTCGAGCTATCACAGAACCAAGCTCGCTCGGCCTCCCACTCGTTCCCAAGCCTCCCGACGAGCCTAGCTTCCTCGGTCTCATCGACCGACCCACAGCACTGATCACAGGCGTCTCCGCCACGGCTCCACAAATCTCGCCAGACGCGAGATATCCGCCGCCCATGATCCTGCGTTCTACGCCATTGCGTTCCCCCATTAACGAGCATATCTCGTCATTAATGGGGTATCCGCCTTTCACGTGGGCGTAACGCCAGGGGCGTAACGCCCGGCGTGAATCTCGCGCTCGCCTGCTTATGGCTGCCGCTATATAAACCATTCTCTCAGACAACTCAGGTAAGCCAATTTTACCCCAACAGGCCGTTACTTTGCCCATTTAGCCCGTCTAACTTGATCGTCGGAGGGTCCTCGGTGGCACAACCACCCCGGGACTTCCTTGCAGGTAGCTCGGCCTCAACCACTTCAAGCCCATTGAGATCCACACGCTTCAGGAGGCAACCTCCCAACTCAATCTCAGCCATCCATCAGCACTCGCTACAGATCTACGGAAAGTAACATCTGAAGGAGATCCAGAGATCCATCAGATATACTCTTTGTTAGTATTTTAATTGTAATCAGATATATTTTTGATTTGGTATACAGATAAATTTTAATTCTATACTAATATACTGATAACTAACCCTAACTTTAAATATTATTACTGGCTATCTTTTCATCTACTTATTCAGTTATAAAAATCTAACAATTATCTTTAATTCTATAATGACATATTGATAACTAACTCTAAGTTTAAAATTTATCTGCATACCAAATTAAAAACATATCTAATTACAGTTAAAATACTAACGAAGAGCCATAAAGAAAACGCTTTAAAGAGCGGTTGGGAAGGGGATTGGGGCTCAAAATCCTAACGCTAATAGGGATAGCGTTTTTGTTAAGAGTAAAACGCTATCCAGGATAAGGTTTTCGTTCAAAAAAAACGCTAGCGTTTTCTTTTTTGATCTAAGTGTCCTGCGAGTCCTATCCTACGTGGCGTACGGAGTTCTATTATGAGAAACACTTTGGACCCAGTTCTATTTTGGGATTTATTTTTAAAAATAGGGTTAATTTGGGGGAAAAATTCAAATTTCTTCTGATTTAGGCTGTCATGTCCTGACCCGTTTAAATTTTTAAATGACTAAACCACTCCATGGCCCTTCCTCTCTGTGTCAAAACGAAAAAGGCTCTCTCTTTCATACGCACATAAAAAATCTTAAAATCATTTATGTATAAAAAAACCAAAAAAATGAATGCATTGCAATTTTCATAAACATCAAAAGTTTTTTGCTACAAACAGTATTTGATGTGCTCAATTAAGAAACCATTTCCATTATACGTAAATTACGATAAATAACATGAATAATTTAGACTACAGGATAAAATTAGGAGCGGTGCAGGCCGCAATTTAGACTACAGGATAAAATACGAGTCCCACCGCCGCTCCCACGAACAGGAAGGGGTCGAGCGCACCGCTCAATGCTCGACCGCTTTCCGTTCGAGGGAGCGGCGGTGGGACCCGCCGCTCAACGCTTGATCGCTCCCCAACCGGGGAAGGGGCGGTGGGAATAAAAGGATAGGTCCCTTCTTAAATTTTTTAAAAAATAAATGTTCATCAAATTTAAGCTAAATATTTTTTGGTAATTTACATTTAAAATTATGGTTACACAAATATGGTTTAGATTATCCAAACACTCATAGTTACAAAACCATGATATCACACATTTTTCTGAACACACCTCAAACTATGGAATGAGACAAACATGATTTAGTTTATTAGAACACTCATCATTATAAAATCATCGTTTCGCCTGGAATTCCTGATCACATATCAAAATATGGAACGGGGCCCTAAAATTTTTTCGGCAAAATGCCCCGACGAGCCATCACTCTAAATCTCAAAACGAACGGCCAAAGGGAGGAAAGATCAGAACTTTGATGGAGAGAGAAACGTTGACCTTCACTTGTCCCGAGCTACCCGTCGCCGAGATCGTCGACGTCCTCAAGAAGTCCGAAGTGTCCGACCTGAATCCCGACGCTCTCTTGAACCCTACCGCCGAGCTCGTCTGCTCTCTTTACACCAACTTTCTCGTGTTCGTCGATCCCCTAGGGTTTGCCCCCTCAAACCCTAACCCTAGCCCTGATTTCCAGCGGAAGCCCTAACCCTAAATTTTCTTCCTGTTGTTGTTTGTAGTGATGCGCCTGATGACCAGATCGGATTCGCTGCGTTGGAGTTGTTGGATAACCCCGATCACTACGTCGATTCCATTAGGGCTATGAATCTCTATCGGAAGGTGAAGGATATACTGACTTCGATTCGGTATGAGAACTTCACGCTTCGGGATCTGTTGAAGCCCGAGGCGAAAAGGACTATTCAGATTCTCAGCACGATAGTCAATTTCATAGTCCACAGGTTCGGGGCTTTGGAATTTTCTCTCTTTAAGTCTTATCGCATCGCTGATCATTAGGAGTTATTTTTATTTGGGATGCGTTTGTTGTGCGACAAGCAAAATTTCGTTCGAATATGAAGCCTCCTAAACTAGTTTTAGAATTTACATTTGGGCAAAAGCCGAAATCTTCATATAAGCAGGAAATTACGGTTTAATTTTTTCCCCTAAGGAACAGGGACCAGGACTATAGGGTTAAAAAAAAATCTTGTAAATACGACGCACTAGTAACAACATGTGTGGTTAATGTGATATTGGATGAGGTTTTTCCCCCTTAGAAAAACTCGCTACGAGTGAATCGAGATGAGCTTCATGACTTACATAGGGAGAGGGAAGAGTTTCATCAGGAATTAGAAGGAAATTGGCAGCTGAATTGTTAAAGGATTAATAAAAAATGAATTTCTTAAATCTTAGGCACCGGCTTCCGCTATTTATTTATTTATTTATTTTTTGTTGTACGTGAGTAATATTGAATTACTAATGCAATTCTCAACGGTGGTTAATTCCTTAAGTATCAAAATTCACATGAGTAGCCACTTCAAGCAGGTCGGTATAATATAACTACTGGTCTTGTTTCCCAATCTATTGTTACTTCTTCTGTCAAGTATTTAGTGTTATTCCCTTGTACTTATCAGCCTGACCAAGAGTTGTGGTTTATATGGACATGTATCAACTTATGTCCGTGTAGGTTTTTACCTGTCTCGAGGCTGAAGTGAGAGGACCAGAGACCAATCCCTTGTAAACCTCCCAGGCAAGTTAGTTAATGTTTCCTTGTTGCCGCGTAACCATAGTCTCAAGCATAATCCCTTTACTTATATGCAAGATGGCTTTGGGCGTCCTAATAACCTCCACCTCATGGTATGGATGAATGATTTGCACATAAATAGGAGTATGTAAATGTTTTGTCAAGTACGACTCATGAATGACCAAGTATACTGATTCTGCAGGGGGTTCCAAATCGTAGGACGCATCTTCTGTGAGAGTTACATTGTAAGATCTTAGATCCACAGTAGAGCTTTGCAACTGACCTCCTTGGCCCTTGGATACTGACAATTATCTATAGGGTTTATCTTCAAGCATGAATAATTATTCAACTTCTCGTTTTGTGTTCATATGCTGATCTCTTCATTTATCATCAGCTCAAGAACTATAATATCAGCTTCAAATTCTGTGATCGACCATATAGAAGTTGGAGCGGGGGGGGGGGGCATCATACCAAAAATCTACCCTTCATAACCATCGACTCCTGTGACCTGTCTACTGGTTTATAAGCGCATAAGCATCTGGTTTTGTTTCTGAAAATCCATTGACGACCTCAGTTTTATCAACTATTTAAGGATGATGAGACATGATAAGTAACTTGATGTATTCAATCATTCGCGAGCTAGTGAAGAAGGCAACTCTATCACAAAAAGGCTTTTGAAAGCACGTAATGCTTAGACACTGCGTCAATCAAGGTTTGGACAACCATACTCTGTCTGGATGAGAAGCAAGGGGAGGAAATATGTGTACTTGGTTGACCTACCATGCAGTATGACAGTTGAAATAATTCTACACAATAACTTCTTAAAGTTAATGTAGAAATGGCAGAGGTTGCTGTAAACTAGCAGGCATAGATAACATCCCATCTTGTTATCTGCCACCAAATGCAAAGTTTCTAGTAAATATTTTTTTTATCCCAATACTGCCCAGCTATTGGGATGCAGTTGTGTTCAGCCAGTGGCTTAGCTCTAAAGACTGAGGTCTCATGCTGATTTCTCGTTAAAGAAGGTTACCCCTATCTTGTCGATACTTGACAAGATCCAAAGTTTCTTAACTAGCTCCAAGGGATATGGATCAAAGCATGCTTGAATACCACCAGTCAACTTGGGATTTATTATTTTAATGTCAGAGTGTAGTATGCAGTCACTATTCCTTTTGGATAGTCTTTTTGTTTCTATATATTCGTTTACCTTTCGCGTTTCCTCCACATAATTATAACCATTTAAATTTGTAAGCCTAGCTGATGAGCCTTACTAGTAAGCCTTTGAGCCAATAGTTGTTTAAGGGCTTCTTAGTACTAATGACAATTTTCCTTCCAATTAATGACAATTTTCCTTACGTCGACATATGCTTTGTTTCCACTTCTTAAAAGCTAGGACAGCCAAGATCATTTTCCTCTAAGCTGAATTTATACACCTTCTTTGACAGTGAATAGACTGTTCTTTAATCGATAATTGGTACTTTTTTGCCTTTTTCTATAAAAGCTCACAACCCCAATATCTTCCCTAAAAAGCATCACATCCCACGAAGTTGCAACTTGCTAGCACTCAGCAAAAACATTTGTGGGTTGACTATTTTAACGAGCCAGAATGAATTGTAGAGAAAATTTTGAATTATAGAGGGAATAGTTTAAGAATAGGATAGTGAGAGCTTGGAGAGGAGGGATTGTATTGATGTTGACAACTTGGTTCCCCTGAGTTCTCCCGACTCCTCTGAACTGATCACAGACTCCTTTCCTCTCTCACGACACTTAATCAAATATTTTATTTCGAATTAGAATTGAAATTCGCAAAGGCACATAATTCTTTCTCTTCCAAATAACCACCCAGCCAAGTCGTTGATGTTATTCGCTGATGGGAGTTCAGAAACTGAACTCTCTTTGTTCTGTTTGACTCAAACAATTGTAGCTTTGATATGAATGTATTATGAACCCATTGCTTTGGTTTTGTTTGTTGGGTTTATTAGGGATGAGAAATTAAACAAGCTTCAGCCAATTGTTGATGAGTTCTCAGGCTATGAGGAGAGGTGGATGGAGCTTGAGAACAAGAATTCTGAGGTTTCCTTTTTATCTCTCTGTTCTACAACATCCTATCTCCTTAATGCTATTTTTTGTGGATATGAAAAAAAATTGAATGCAATTTAATGTGGGATTGCAGCTTAACAAGGAGATAATGGACCTTGAGGTGGCACACCGGTTGGAGGAGCCTTTAGTCCAAGAGGTGGATGCAGAGATCAAAATGTTAAAGCAGTCCATACAAAATTATAACAAGCAGCAGATGTCTTTGAAGACAGTTGCCAAAGGGCTCAAAGAGAAGACACAGGCAATTGCCGAGAAGGTATCCTCCCTGATCATCAAATATCAGCTTCCTCCTGCGATTAGCTACAAACGACCAAGTTTATCTAAACAGTTAGAAGCTTGGTGTTTTGTTGATCCAATTGACATGGATCAAATTTGTGTAAAATACAACAGGAGACTTGGCCTTTTGTCAATTTAACTGATAAAGCGACAAACTGCTAATCACAACAAAAGACCAAGTTTTTCTAAACTAAATGCGAGAAACTTGGTCTTTGGTTGATCCAACCGTCACGGATACTGGTTTGCTTTGTGGATCATATGGTAGGTTATATGCTATTTGATAGTTTACTAAAGAATATATCTTTTTATCTGCTTCTTACAGATTTCTCAGGCGGATTTTGAACTGCTGAAAAATGTCCAAGAAAATTCGAAATTGCTTCCTAAAATTGTTCAATCCCCAGACAAGCTGCAGGTGCAATCTTCTTACAAACCTTTTAGTCTAATATTGCACATATCACACTTTCAATCTGTTCAATGTGACAGTATTATATGCCATCGATAGTACTCAGCATTCATTATTTGATAATCACTTATGTTTGTGCTGCCTTTTGCTAGCAAAGAACCACCAATCAGTCACAGACATACTACGCCTCCAAATTTCATGTTAAAACATTTTGTTTGCTTCCGACTTTGGTTGTACTATCTTATATTGAACCATTAGCAATCATTTAATCATAAATGGGATTAGCCTGCAAAAGTTCATAAAAATGTGTTATTTTCGCTCATGCCAGTTGGCTACTGATGACCTTTCGTAAATGTACTCATCTTCCTAAAGCCGTGACAATTATTTGAATTTGGTTCTCTAATTTGCCAACTGTTTAGATGTTTCAATTTTGTTTGATGATAACAAAGGCATCAATTCAAAAAAGGAGGTTATGTTTGTTCTTTCTATTGATGAATTTATGATTAGCTTACTGGACATCTATGATCTTTTGTTAATTGGAGTCCTGATACGATGTCAGGACTGTGAATCATTATTGTTCTTGACAATTATAATATGGCGCAGTTTGGTGATTAATAATAAAAAGTTTTGATTAGCTTGGAAGTCAATAGTTCCAACCTTGCTTTCTCTAGAATTAACATGACATTTTCTCTCATGCTTTTAAACAAAAGTATACCTGATATATCCAGTTTGCATCACATGCTTAATCAGGACAATAAGTATAATAAGTTGCTTGTAAATAAGTGAAGTTTGCATTTAGGTTTCTGCGCAGCTTAAATTTATCACTGGACAAAGTCATGACCTTCCCTACTTAGGCCTGACACTCTTGCACATCATAGGTAAATGCAGGTATGTCATTGAATGCAGTAGTACATGGACTGATGGGGATGCCATGGATGTAAGGTGTCCTGGCCATAAGCTTTTCGAAGTGATGGAAGAAATAAAATTGTTGGGAATGATGGCAATGGAAGCATATAAAAAAATCAGTACTAAAAGATAGAATAAGAAATTAGCTTGGTGAAGCCATTGACTATGGCATGGATTTTTGTTTTCTTTGTGGCAATTCGCGCCGCCGTGCTGAGAAATCCGTATTATCAACCCGTGCAGCAGGACTGTGGCACATTGGTCATGTGTGTGGTAATCTTGACGACAAGTTTGTAAGGGGCTCAGTCTCACTTAACCTCAATGTGTTCATTCACTCATATGATGTCTCTCTATGCATCTAAAATTATATTTCAAATATATTCTTTCCTTGCATACAATCTGGTTGTTCTTTATGTTCTCTGTGCATTGCTGTTTCATTTTAAAGTAAATCACGTCTAGGGCCATTTCTCGCATTTATATAGATATATTTTTTCGTCCATGTCTTCTATTTCTTATTTCAATGCAAAGTATGTTAAACACATGTTGTTTCCCCCAATACTGATGCAACTGTTCTTATTTTAAAATTAATTTAGGACATGGGCATATCAAGCTTTCGACATCTTAACTAAAGACATGCGTTGATTGTGTATCAGTTGTTACTTATGCAGTTAGTCTAGGAAGCCACACATTTATCTTTGCATTCTTTTGAATTTGTTTTTTCCTCCATCTGAAGAGGGCCCTTGAAGAGAAAAAAGCACACCATAAGGAGGTGAAGAATTCCGAAAAGTTAGTGATGCAAAGTCTTCAAAAGAAAGCCAGCACTTTGGAGGTGTACTCAAAGGTATTAAAGCCTGATTATTTTCTTATATGAAATTTAATGTCTATCAGTCTTTTCTCTGTATTATATCCATCTTGGATTGCCCAACTAGTGATATCTGAACCATATAGATTTCTATGCCTTCTGATATTATTAATTCAGATGCAGTTCTCTATCTAGAATGCTTGCACAAAGGACCTCATTGGGTGGCTGAGCATTCTAGCTGACATTTTTGCCCATCACTTATAACTGTACAAATGCATGGGCATGGATTTGTGGACTAAGTAATAATACCATCTAGGTTGACTCGATTTTATTTTTCGAAAATAAAATTTTAATATGCATTTGTTCTAATCAGCAAGTATCCAAGCACCAGGGTTTCAAGTTCTAACCTAGTTATTGGCAATTTAGAGATATTTTTATTTTCTCCATTATTTTACCCTCTAAATGAGTCCTTTGGATGCTAGAGACCTCTCCAGATGGCTAAAGGCCTAGATTAGAAGTGTCAAATGTGAAGTTTGGCTTGAAAGCTGATATATACTGTTAGCCCAAAGTTTATAAGTTTAACTATGTGGATATTTAGTTAAAAGGGCCCGGAACCTATATTCTCACAGACACGCCATGGCATGACCGACCAACACAACAAATTGTAAAATACTAAATACCAAAATGCTTATGGCACGGCAAAAAGTAACATGTATGATAGACATTAGACACAGGGATAAAGCTTGAAACCCATATGGCCTGAAAAGCTTGTTACAGAGTTTTGAATCCAAAGTTATCTAGCCATGCATTCGTTCATTCTCAAAAATAGGACTCTATCTTATCTCCATGCCTTACAGAGACGGGCGAGATATGTTGAGTGTTAAGGTAGGGGGATATATTCATTTCACTCCGTAACCAATCCCAAACATCACACAAGAGATTTTAATCTTTCCCTTCGGAAACTCGATGGTGTTCCTCTCTCTAAATCGGCGACAAAACAGTTCCTTCCCCACCCCCACCCAACACACACACACACAAATTAGTGGCAAAAGCTTTCTGGCCAAGCTACGTCCTTGATCATCTCCCTCTCTCCTTTGAAGTACAAACAACAATTGCTTAGTATGTATGCATTTTTCTCCTGGTATGCATGCTGGACCCCTGACCAATTTTTGGAAATTCAGTGTATCCTTGTGTCCCATATCCATTTACATGCATCATAGATGGAGACAAAAGTTTACATCTGCTATATTAAAGAACAACACTGTAACAATTATGATTGCAAGTCCCCCCCCCCCTCCAAATTGTAAGGGGTGTCTCCATAGTCAAGTAATTTTACACCATTCAAATTTAGTATTTTGCAATTGCTAGGGTAATTGCTAGGCGGCATTGCCAATTATCGGCTTGTAATTGACAAGTTTCTTATATTCTTGTTGAACATGTAAATACAGCAGATAATGATTTTAATTAGCAGTTGAGAATCTTTTTACATGAAATATACGTGAAGACAACAACATGAGCAGCATCAACAGTAAGTACAGGAAAGACAATAAACCCCCCATTTTTAGGCTCCACATAATCTACTGCAATTCAGCCAGTTAAATTCCATCTATCATCTAACTTAGTCTTTGCTTTTGTGATACTCAATTGGTCGCTCCAAACTATCTCATACTAATCTTGCATTCTTGCTCATCTTAATCTTCACTGACATCACCTCTTAGTCTCCGACTTTCTACTAATTCACTTGTTTCATACTATCGTTGGTCATGATTCATGAACATGCACTGAAGGGCCTGCCATTACAAATATCTGCTTAATATAATGGCAAATGCCACTGATTATATATTTAATTTCTGAGAGGTATGTAGAGTGTCTTGAGTTGCGTACCATTCAGAAATTTAGTTCTGATTCGTGTGGACTATTTATAGGATATGCCTGTTACATGGACTGCTATGTGGTCTAAACTAGGACATCCAGATTTCTGTATAACTGTGAGTTTTATTATCTGTCGACAAATTTAGTTTGCTTTTTTACTTATGTACTTTTTTGGTATCCTACTTTATCCTATTGAAGACTTTGGCTTTCCTGTTTTGATAATTTAATATGTTTGGATTTTAGTTACCGTTTTGAAAAAAAAATCAGTAATTATTGTTGATGGATTCTCACTCTAGGAATTTTGAAAGCCATATAGCATTATTTTATTCTTTTTTAAATGTATACGGTTGTGATGTTTGACAATTTAGTCAACCTTCCATTTTTTTGATGAGAGGGATCAAGAGAGTAACTATGGCAACCCCCCCCCCCCCCCCCC
Source organism: Agapanthus africanus (assembly GCA_030015575.1). NCBI lineage: Eukaryota > Viridiplantae > Streptophyta > Magnoliopsida > Asparagales > Amaryllidaceae > Agapanthus > Agapanthus africanus. The sequence continues at coordinate 103,267,817 of CM057350.1, read as the reverse complement.
CCCAAAAAAAAAAATCAAAAAAAACAAAAACCAAAAAAAAACCACCAAAAAAAGGAAAAAAGTTTTATGCTCTACCTACGATATGTTCACTGATAGGAGTATCATTGATTTGAATATCTGCAACTTATGAGCACTTTCTTGTTGTTTACATACATAAATCGTGAAAATGATTGTTACAGTAGACTGCTTAATTAGAATGCAGAATCCTGAAATCGGGAAATAACTTGGTTTCTATGACACTGACTTTTGTTTTTCAGACGTGCTCGCTTATAATGTTGCTTTCCCTTTTCAGTCAATTTATACTATGCAGTATGCACCCTCTTACAAACTCCTTTGTTTTGTAGGCTTATGAAAAAATGTCAAAGCACATTTCCCAGATGCAGGCGATACAGGAACAAGTATGATTTGCTTCAGAGTCCGAGCTTGAAATTGTGTGCAAATAGTTCTATTACATTTGAACAATTGCTGTGAACTAATGTTCTCCATGGTACCCGGTTCTATGAATTGGTTAATACCAATAATATCTTGCTATATTACCATATTAGGATGACCTTTAATAAGTAGGGGCCAAATATAATGTCGGAGTAAAGTTTTTTATTTTTATTTTTTTATAATCAATTATCTAGGACATCTACTCAGGGGATGTTCTAGTCATGCTTTGGTTAATAGCTGTCATCCATATTATGTGATATAAAAAAGTATGGAAATGATTTCATATTGTAACCAACAAATTTTCCGCCTTTAAAGTTTCTTAAATTTCCCTGAGGAATACCTTATTGCACAGGATGTGCGCGTGCTTGATAACTGATGGTGCAGAATTCAATTTGTGGTTCATTTAAGAGTCAAGAAATCCCTAATTAACAGGACGGACAAAATGCTTTTTATAAGCCATTTCAAAAAGTTGCACTATTTAATAACTGCTTTCTACATGTAGTGGATCAAAAGCTCTTTTCAATTATATACCATGGATCGTCAGTCCTAAATTATGTCATAAAACAAACACATGGCATTCTTAACTCTAGGCATGATTGATGTTATTCTTTGTATTATTGTCAGGTTAATAAAGCCAAAAGTTATGATAAGGATGTGAAAGTCTACAAAGCTAAGTTGAGCATGGAAGGGGTCTCAAATATTGCATTGGATGCAAAGATAGATGAATGGCAAGGAAAAGGTTATCCTGAGTTCGCTTCTCTTTTGTCTGTGTTCCATTTGTGAATATCATCTGTTTATCACCAAGGCAAAGGATTTAGTCTCATTTTTATTTTTATTTGCTAAATAACCTGATCAGCTAAGCAACCCGAGGGGCTTATTAAGACGATGAAGAAAGAGAAGGATACAAGATATGAACAGGATTCTCAAAGAATTGAAAGTTTGAGGAGAGAGTTAGAATGGAAGCTTCATTGCCTAGAACCTAGGGATAAGGAAGTTGAAGCTCTGGTTGCAAAGGTAAATTCCCTGGCCCCTCTGCTGAGTTATTGCACAAACCTTTATTAATTTACGTACACTCTGCGCTGATTAAAGAAAATGCAAGTGTTTTCATATTTTGTGCTTTTTGCCTTTTTAAAAATATTGGTTTGGATATAGATTTGATGTGGAATTATACATATGCAAAGTTGTAAAATCGTCACATATATTGTATATCGCTATTCTTATATATCATATCATATATTGTAAGATATTTCTTATATATCGTATCATATATTGTAAGATATACTGCTCGCTTGTGCAATAGCTAAGCAATTAAGCATACAAGTGTATATTTCATAAAAATATGATGAAATTAGTAATATTGAACAATACATGAGAAGAAATATGATATTTAGTAAAGCACCAGTCACACAAGTGACAAACACATGCAAACACAAGATACATGAAACCACAAAAGTCATGTGAACAATTATAATAAAATGACTAAGGAGCATTTAAATATTCAACAATGGACCACTACAAGGCAAGGGTGGTGACCAGAAAGATATTGAGATGAATATATGCAAATTTTTGTAAACATAAAGTGATTGCATTTGTATCTCATGGGGTTCTCGTGCAAGGCAGCATATCTTGTGGAGGAGCTCTTGTAGAGGGCAATAGGTCTCGTAGAGGAGCACTTGTAGTCAGGTGAGGCAGAGGCATCTAAGGAGATCCCCATGTGAGGGAGTGTCGAAGGGAAAATCTCGCGAGGGAAGCATACAAGGGAAAATTAGAACTTCCAAAAAAAATGGGAAGAATTCTTGTAGATCTTCATTTATTAAAGGCAATTAACCTATAGAACCCAACTTGCTAAAGTGAATACCCGACCCAATTCTGTACGCGAATCGTATTTTTCATATTGTGCTGTATCCAATCATACGATTTGGATCGTAACTCATAGGATACACTCATATTTCGCTATAACCCTTTGATATGTATCAAAAGCCCTCCATATTGTATAGAATCATAGGATTCAAATCATAAATCATACGATTTTTACAATTCAACTATGTACATATGTATTTGGCAAAGAAACATTTTTTTTCCTCCATTTTTTCCCCAACTAGTTCAAAAATCGATGTTCTTTTTGGGAGTGACAAATACTTTACTCCATCTCTACCGCTACTTCTATAATGCTTAGATCACTAGGGAGGTACCAAATTGATTTTCAATTTCTCTAAATGTTCTATGAGATAAAGACAAGCAACATCCTGAGGGAAAAAAAGTGCCCTCTTTTCTTAATAACAATTAACATTATAAAAGAAGCAACTTCTGCATTTCAGTTCATATAAAGCTAAAGTTGCAAATTGCTCTGATCTTCCTATCTTGTTGCCTTATTCATACACGTGCATTTCACATGACAAATAGTTAGTTAGATGATAATGATAATGCACGTATACGATTATCCAAAAAAGAAGATAATGAATATAAACCACCAAATATTTATATAGTAAGATAGAATTTTAAGAATTAAAGTTAGTTTACCCTTATTTTCGGCTATGTACTGTAGAAGAAATCTCTGACGTGTATCAATTCAGTGACGAGGAATCTTAATTACGAAATGAGGTCTTTCTTTCGTTGAGCTCTTGAGCTCTCTGTCTTTCTACTGGAAAACATACCGCTCCATTTTGTAAGATATGTAAATTATGACCTGCTATCAAAATCTAATGCACTGATCTTTCTTCTTGATATAAAAGGGCGATGGTTTATGTTCAGAAGCTGATTCAGTTAGAGAAGCTGGAAAGGCTGAACAACAGAAGCTTCAAGCGAAGCTCGAAAAGATCGTTGATGCGGTATGCATATTGTAATAGCTTTACTAACTCAAGAGGTATCCACTAGTGTAAAATCTGATTCTCTCTCTCTCTCTCTCTCTCTCTCTCACTCTCGGTCTTTAGTTCCATAGATATTCAGATATGGTAGTAGGAGCATTGCAGCCATTGCAAAGGGTTGAGGGCTTGAGGCAATTATAGAGAATGAAACCGTCATCAATGGGCATCGCAAATTGACTCCTAAATAGGTTGGCTCAACTTACATTGACAAGGATTCCATGATCACTTTGTGGTTGCGGCCTAACTTTATTCCCTATCTATGTAATTATTTTGTTATTGTTTTTATCAAATCTTCCTCAATCACCTGCATCCTAATTTATTTTAAGGGTTTTTCACCTACCCAAAAAAAAAATTCTGCTAATTACTGAACCCCCGAAACTTGGTAAGTGCTTATTACCCAAAAACTTTGAAGTTGCTCGTAAAACCCCTCAGCCATTTTTCCTCACTCCGTTGGTCAGTTAACAAAGAAACTCATGATGGATTGTTAAAACCACTCGTCTTTACTCTTCATCTAAAATCTCAATTAAAACCCCAATTCAATTTAGAGTTCAGGAATTGCTCATTAAATCCTCTAATTGGTAATGGAATATAGTTCTTTTTTTCTCAACCTTTTTCGGCCATGAAGGAGCTTAATTGCAAGTTTCGTGTAAGTGGAAAACTGAAAACAAAAGGGGGAAAGTTTGTCGGTTGTCCTAGGTATAATAATCCAAATCAACAGTAAGAGGAAGATGAAGCACAAGAGAGAAATGACGGTTTTATCGAATAGAGTCGTGGGGTTACAAGTGAGGTAGATGGTGTAGGGTGTTTTCGTCATCATATTGAGATAGGAATACGTTCGCTTGTCAGGTCAATTCAGATTCCCCTGTTTAGGTAAGCTGAGCTTTATTGATTATGAGATTCTAATCTCCAGCATTCGCGGATTAAACTGCCGTTAATTGTCCCTCGTTCCGAAACGAGCGAACCTCCAATTAACGGGTCGTAAAAATCATGTGAATTTAATACGGAACGTTTGTGTTTGGAAAATATGTACGCGGGTGTGTTCACTTCATTTTTGTTGTTATGTTCACCTATTTTGTTTTGCTTGTTTATATATATTATTATTATTACTATTATTACTACATAATATAAAAAAATTACCTGAACACAAATCCAAACATTTAAATAAATTTAAGAAGCTTGCTCCACTTTGATTTGGGAGGTCCCCACCCGTCTTGAAGGGAGAAAGGCTCCGAAACTGGGCCCCAGGAGGCTGGAAGCTGGAGCCTTCCCTGAGCGGGAGGCTCCAAAAAGGGCGGGAGCCTCCCCTGACTGGGAGTCTGGAAGGCTCAAAAAAATATTTTATTTATTTAAAATTTATTTTTAGCTGTTTTTTATTTGTGTTGCTTTTTTTCTAAAGGAGGGAACCTCTCAGCTTATGGGGTCCCCACTGTTCATACCCATATCTTTGATACACACTTACTTTTTTATCTATATATTTTTTATATGTTTAATTTTATAAACGTTAATTTTGACAAAACTTTGGCGGCACTGTTGGATTTGTCCATTTTATCGTGTTAAACGGTGAAGCACGGAAAAATCTGTACGCACCAAAAAGACAATACGGACCGAAAACCGTATTCCCAAGTTACCGAAAGGGAAATACAGATCGATCCGTATTTCCGAGGGTTTCTTCAAGGTAAAAGCCCGAAGGCTTTCCTTTTAATGGAGGCACTCATCCGATTCCGATTGGGTCCAAAAATATGTTCTATTGAATTTTCAAGACTTAGATCTTGAATCTTATGTAAAGAAAAGGATCGCCCTGATCCCTTTGAGATGCGCCCCTTCCCTGCTTCTCTTCGTTTCTTTTATTTATTTATTTTTTGGTGAACAGAGAAGGGAAAGATTGATTTTGGTATGGGTTTTTGGATTAAAAAAAGTATCTGTAGTGGAGAAAGAGAGAAAAGGATTCATTCTCTTTAAAAACATTATTTTTTTGTAGATGAAGAAGAGAGACGAGAGACTTCTCAAAACAAAAATTTAAAGAGAGAGGAAGAGAGAACCTAAAAGATGACGGCACAAAAACGCTAGAAATTGAGAGAGGGGTCATTTTTTATTCCCATGTGACCCTCGTGTAAGCTTTTCACTTTACATTTGGGTCTCTTGGGTTTTGCAATTTTAGTTTTTATCCTTCCAATGTTTATGTGTTTGTTGATTTTTGCACATATGCCATGTGTTTTACAATTATTTGGCCTTTTGCCCATTTCCCTTATATTATTCATAAAAATTACATTTAAATTCATTTATCACATAATTCTGTTCTCCTCTTCTTGGATGACTGGCTTCGCTTAGGCTTGAGACGGTTTGGGCGTAGCTCTAGTTACTTGGGGTCGGAGTCAGATTAGTTGGACCTATGTTGACTTGGGCGTTGACCTTGACCCGTTGACCCTGACCTTTTGTTTCTGATTTTTTTATTTTGGCAGATGTGTTAATTTTGACCCTAACAAAGTGCCCCTCATCAATAAATGCACACGACGTATATGGGTCGTGTGCATGAAATTGATGGATCTTTCATGGAGGTTGATTTGCTTTCTTTTTGTGACGTGGAGGTCGGTGCTGGGTTCCCTTTTGGCGACGTGGAGGCTATTGCTTTCTTTTTGGCGATGTGGAGGTCGTTGCTTGCTTCCCTTTTTACGACGTGGAGGTCGTTGTTTTCCTTTTGACGACGTGGAGGTCGGTGCTTGGTTCCCTTTTGGTGACGTGGAAGTCGGTGCTTCCCTTTTGGCGACCTGGAGGTCGTTGCTTGCTTCCCTTTTAGCGACATGGAGGTCGGTGTCCTTAAGCAGATCATGATTTCAACGCGGGTGCATATATTCCGCGACGGAGCTTGATTCCAACGGAAAGGTAAATGGTTGGTTTTGTCCTGGGGCGAAGCTTGATTCCGGCGCAGGAGTTAATTTTGAGGGTTAATTTGATCCTGAGGTGAAGCTTAATTCTAGCGCAGGAGTTGGTTCTGAGACGGACCTTGATTTCGACGCAGCAGGTGGAGCTTGATTCCGACAGGGGTTGGTTCCGAGACGGAGCTTGATTCCGATGCAGAGCTTGACTTTCCGAGGCGGAGCATGCGCGGGGGCAGACCTTCCGAGGCGGAGCATGATTCCGACGCGGGGGCAGACCTTCCGAGGTGGAGCATGATTCCAACGCGGGGCTTGATTTTCCGAGACGGAGTATGATTTCAAAGCGAGGTTTGATTTTCCAAGGCGAAGCATAATTCCGGGAGCGGAGCATAAATTTCTTGGTAGAGCATAATTCTGGGAATGGAGCATAATTCCTTGGTGGAGCATGATTCCGGATTGGTTCCGAGACGAAGCATAATTCCGATACGGGGATATATTCTGAGACGAACACGGTTCTGATGCAGAAGTAGACATTCTGAACGAAGTATGGTTCCGATGCAGATGTTAATTCCGGGGCGAAGTATGATTCCGACACGGGGATATATTCTAAGACGAAGCATGATTCCGACGCAGAGGTAGACATTCTGAACGAAGTATGGTTCCGGCACAAAGGTTGATTTCGAGGCCAAGTATGATTCCGTCACAGAAGGCAATTGATTGACTTGACTCTGGGACATGGCTTGATTCCGACGGAGTGGTCGATTTTCTGAGACGAAGCTTGATTCCGATGTGGAAGGTGATTTAATTTGATCCTGAGGCGAAACATAATTTCGGTGTAGGGGTTGGTTCTGAGATGGAGCTTGATTCTGACACAGCAAGTGAAGCTTGATTCCGAATGGGGATTGGTTCTGATACGGAACTTGATTTCGACGTAGAGTTTGACTTTCCGAGGTGAAGTATGATTCTGATGCGGTGCAGACTTTTCGAGGCGGAGCATGATTTCGACACGGGGTTTGATTTTTCGAGGTTGGGCATGATTCCGATGCTGGGGCAGACTTTCCGAGACGAAGCTTGATTTTAACGCGGAGGTTGATAATTTATTTGACCTTGAAGCGAAGCTTGATTTTGGTACAGGGGTTGGTTCTGAGACGAATCTTGATTCTGACGTAGAGTCCGATTTTCCAAGATGAAGCTTGATTTCTGCACAAGGTTGGTTCTGAGACGAAGCTTGATTCTGATGGAGAGTCCAATTTTCTGAGAGTTTCCTATTCATCATGCGGAACTTTCGAGCTTGGAAGCACCGTCGGGTGGGACTTTAATTTGACTTGTCCGATCTTGTCTTGTTTGGTAGGATTTCTGAGCTAGGATGCACTTGTCGAGTTTTTTGAATGAGTTTGCGTTCTCGCGGGTTTTTCACAAGCTCGCGGGTAGTCTTGATGTTTTTACTCACGAAGCATTTTTAGGTTTGCATTCATGCCCTTTTTGTCTGTGGACTTGTCTTTTTTTTCCTCCAAGTTTAACGACTTGGGGTTCGAAAATTGAACCTTAGGCTGACATCAGCGTTGCTAACACTGGAGTACGTGTGCCAGAAGCAATTCATTACTTGCCTTGGGGGAATTTTATATCTGGGTTTTGGTTCGGCATTAGCACACTAGCACTAAAACGTAGTGCTATGAGCGACTCATCATTTGTCGTTGCCTATTGGAGAGCGATGGCTTAGAAGACAGGTTTAGGTCCCTGTCATCTAAGACTTTTCAATTTTTATGAGCTATAAGGGTCTTATAAAAGTATTTTCTCCATACGGGTTGATAGGATCTTGTAAGTGTATTTTTTACTTGGGAGTCGTGAGGATTTCTAAGTGTGTTTTCCTTTTGTGCGTCGTAAGAATCCCACGACGGTGTATTTTTCTTACGAGTCGAGAGGATCCCGTAAGCGCTATTCTTCTCATGTATCGTGAGAAGACATGAGTAGGTCTTTTTCTCATTGGTAGTTTGGTTTGCCAATAAAGGACGTCTTGGATGCAACTTTATTGCGGGTAGTGTAGGGTTCCTAGGCACACTAAGGAGGTCTCACAAGGCATCAACCATGCCAATTTCAAATTTTACGGGTGCCGAGAAACCCTAATACGGATCGTTAACTAGATTTTAGGCGAAACAAAAACAAGTAAACAACTTTACTCTAAGTGAACGGAAATACAACCTTTGTAGATCCGGTTCTCCACCTCCATAGCTCCGTGATGAAGTCCCCTCGCTGTACAAATCGCATCCCGGACTCTAGCATCGGCTTCATCGGAGAAATGGGCGGGCTTGGTCGTCGGCTTCGATGCCGAAGATGATCTACGTCGAGACAACACTAGATCAAGCTCCAACTTCACCAAGTCATGAAACTTGTGAAGAAAACACCCTATACTACTTGGCAAGAGGTAGAGGATGAAGAAATAGGAAGTGGGTTCACTTTAGAATTGGATTTTCACTTGATTTCATCACTTCACCATTGATGGTGCAAGCTTTTCTTCTTTATGAAAATGAAGAAGTAAAAGAAGATGAATATGATAAGTTAATTATAAATGGAAAAGAAAATCAATACTTATCATATTCAAACCATGGTTTAGTGTAGAGATTTAACTAAGGTTAGAAGAATGGTTAGGGTTAGACATGAGACAAGAATGGTGGACTTGTTCAAAACTTCAAGAAGCTTCAATAAACAAACAAAACAAGCCACCATTCTTTTCTCTTTATCTTTTCCAAAAGAATGATAAATAAATAAATAGATAATAAGTGAATAAACAAAACCCTAACCACTCTCACAACCATGGTTTAATTTTTACACAAACCCAAGTGAGCATGTATCATCAAACATGATACAATCATGTGCACAAAAGTATATCACATATACAACTTGCACAATTCAAGTGAGAAAATCCATTTAAAGTGAACCAATACTAGTTAATGCAAAGTAATATATCAAATATATAATTATACATTAAATCATTAAATCAACACTTGATTTAACGATCCGGTCATATCGCATATAACCGACTAGTATCCTATGTATCGGCTTACCGAATCAATCCTTGATTCGATAACTAGGTTATATCGCATACAACATTTCGATACATTCATCGCGAGAATGGAATACGGTATCACATACACGCATTATTCTCGGTCCTGCACATATCTCATATGCGCTCCTATTTCGTTTCGCTTGAGCCAGGAAACCTCTGTGTAGGACTCTAAAGACTCTTCAATACGCCGGCAGCAGGTGATGATCATATCAAACACCTACAAGCCGCAAGCGGTCTGCTAAACGTAACGGCCACCCGGGTATTGAGCGATCAGAAGATCGACGAGCAAGTCCGCTCAGACTCCTGTGAATCCAACCAGTAACACTTACCGTACAGTCCGGTCTCGTCGTCTGATATGTCGCATATCTCGCCTAGGGGTGGTAAACGTCAGACCCCAATAGCTCGATAAGTCGTGTCGATATGAGGTCTATAACAATTCGAGATACTACTGGTAACACTTACCAGTAAATCTCAGCAACCCTGTCCAGGGATTTCCGGTTATAGCCAATCGAACACAGCGCAACATCAACTCCCTATACCGGGAGAGACAAATCCCCTCCTATCGCTCATTGCCTCCATGTGATTCGGGACTGTACCCAAAAACCACCGTTTTGCACGCCCTCTTGGACGTGGTAAGGTGGAAATCAAAGCACAGTGGGAACCACACAAGACTCTATGACGATCTCGGGTCAACAGACCACTCTGTACCAGTGTCACCAGAGAACTGCCATCTGACGTAAGGTATAATACCATCTGGGAGTTCTCGGCGAGTCCGTCCAGTGTACCCAGTCTCCACTGAGCACCCGTATATCATCTCTGATGTCAAACACCAATGGATATGGGATCATCCATCGCCCATCTGTATGGGTCGAGAAGGTATACGCTAGTCTACTCTGGTATATCGATGCCCCGTCTCGATACACCCACGACTAGGGACTTTGAAGGATGTACTTATGGACTACCATGTCCCCACTAGTATGATCCGCATCATAGTCCAGGTAGTCAAGTACTCATCCTAAGGGCTTTACCAACATGTAACAGAGAGACTATCAGTGTACACGTTAAGGTAAAGATCAACCAGATAGCATACTATCATGTCGAGCAAGAAAGTCCTCCCTATATATGTCCCAGCATCCACTACAATATACATCCTATGTATAGTAATGGCCTCTAGGGCATACATATAACTAATAGGTAGCCCATGGATCGTATACGGTAGTCAATTTGTAGAACTGCCGCAGGGCAACAGATACTTAGGGAGCATTGCTTGCTTTCAGGTGAACTCCGTTGAAGCATTTTTTTTAATCATGAATGCTCTATCATTTTAGCTTTTCTTATTGCGAAGGCCGCGATTGCTTTATTATTTTGGCTATTTATTCGTGGTTGCCCCATCATTTCGGCTATTTATTTTTATTTTTACTCGATACTTTTTATTACGAGCTGCCCAATCATTTCGGCCCATTTTCCTCCCAGTTTAATGACTTAAGGGTCGATGATGCACTTATTTTTTATTTGGCCTTGTCGACATCTTGTTTTTGTCATGAAGCTGCTTTTGAAGATCTATGAATATTGCTCGTTCCGTATTTTTGTGGACGGAGACTAGGCTATCACTGCCGTCTAACTCTTCAGGAATTGTGGGTTCTTTTTGTCCTTATGTCTGAGTAGAGTCTTTTGAACTGTAGAGTATTTTTCGTCATCATATTGAGATAGAAATGCGTTCGCTTGTCAAGCATATACAAATTCTCTCTGTCTACGATAGGCTGGGCTTTATTGATGTAGATCCAAATCCGGCAGCCGCAGACAAAATTGCTGTTAATTACCCCTCGCTTTTGGAGCGAGAGAACCTCCGATTAACGGGTCGAACAGATCATGCGAACTCAATGTGCAATGTGCGTTTTGTGCCTTGAAAACAATGCGAAAGTGCGTGTTCATTTAATTTTTTTTGTAGATATTTACAAGGAAACTGGGAATTTAAAAAGGTAACTTTAAAAGAAAATTTTATTAATCATTTTTTAAAAAAAGGTTTTATTCAACGTGAAGTGGCACGTGCGAAGTTACGCGTGCGAGGAGGGGCGCGAAGGGACGCACGTGCGGACAGCGCGCATAGTCCCAGGTGCGCACCCGGCATGCACGCGCTCCCAGGCGCGCGTGGCATGTGAGGGCGCAAATAGGCCTTCGCCCAGGTCGGCAAGCTTGAGCTCTAGACTTTTTTCCTTCTCATTTTGTCCCAAGTGGCTCTCTTGAATCTCAACACTTTGAATTTTGGATCTTGAATGATGAAAGGAAATCCTTTTCACTTTTCCAAGCCTTGGATCTTGCAAAAAACGAGGTTTTGGAAATGGATTCTCCTTCATCTTTTTCTTCTCTATTAGATCTTGAAGAAGAAAATGGAGGAAACTAAAAACTCTCCTTTTGGGGATTTGATGAAGGATTAATGCTTCCCTTCAATGGAAATCCTATTTATTTTTGAAAAAAGTAGGGTTTTTCCCTTGTATTAATTGAAAAAAGGGAGATAAAACTTGGAAAGAGCGAGAGAATGGAGGTACAAAATCCTAGAAGGATTGATGAGAGAATAATGTTAGTTATTATTCATCATGTTGACCTTTTATAGGCTTACAAGTTTACATATAGTTCCTTGGTCTTTACAAAATGACACTTATGCCGTTCCCATGGCTATGTGCTCATTTCTTTTTGCACATAAGCCATGAGTTTTACAAAATTTGGCTTCTTGTCTATTTACTTTACATTTTTTTTCTAGCAATTACACTTAAATTTATTCATTACATAATTTTGTCTATTCATGGCGATGAGCCGGCCCCTCCCCTTGCTTGGGTTTGACTTGGGCTTGGGCCCGCTTGCTTTGGCTTGAATGTTGACCTTGACCTTGACTTGATCAATGTGGTGTACTTTTTAACCCGAACAAAGTGCCACCATCAATAAATGCACACCACGTGTATGGGTTGTGTGCATGAAATTGATGGATCTTGTTTTATGTAAATGTTGAGTTGATTTGATTTCCTTTTGATGACGTGGAGGTCGATGCTCTATTTTTGTGATGCGGCGGTCGATGCTTGTCTTGGCTCCTTTTTGCAACATGAAGGTCGATACTATCTTTTTGTGACATAGCGGTCGATACTTGACTTGGCTCTTTTTTGCAATATGAATGTCGATGCTTCTTTTTGCGACATAGCGGTCGATACTTGATTTGACTCTGTTTTACTCGATACTTTCTTTTTGCGACATAGCAGCAGATGCTCCTTTTTGCGACATGAAGGTCGACGCTTGATTTGACTCCGTTTTGCGAAATGAAGGTCGATGCTCCTTTTTTGCGACATGAAGGTCGATACTTGATTTGACTCTGTTTTGCTCGATACGTTCTTTTTGTGACATAGCAGCAGGTGCTCCTTTTTGCGACATGAAGGTCGACGCTTGATTTGACTCCGTTTTGCGAAATGAAGGTCGATGCTCCTTTTTGCGACATAGCGGTCGATATTTGACTTGGTTTCCTTTTGCGACATGTCGGTCGATACTTACCTTGGCTCCTTTCTGCGACATGACGGTGATGCTCCCTTTTTGCGACATAGCGGTTGATGCTTAATTTGACTCCGTTTTGCGACATGTAGGTCGATACTTGATTTGACTCCGTTTTGCGACATGAAGGTCGATGCTCTCTTTTTGCGACATGTAGGTCGATACTTGATTTGACTCCGTTTTGCGACATGAAGGTCGATGCTCTCTTTTTGCGATATGTAGGTTGATACTTGATCTGATTCCGTTTTGCGACATGAAGGTCGATGCTCTCTTTTTGCGACATGTAGGTCGATACTTGATTTGACTCCGTTTTGCAACATGAAGGTCGATACTCTCTTTTTGCAACATGAATGTCGATCCTTGACTTGATTCCAGTGTGGGGAGTCGTTAACGCACTATCGGCTTGGGGCCTTCAACTTATCCGGCGGGACTTTTGAGCTTAGAAGCATTTCCGGGTGGGATTTTGATTTGATTAATTTGATTCCTGCCTTGTTCGGTGGGTCTTTCTAAGTTTAGTGGCATTCGTCGAGTGGGACTTTGATATTATTTTTAAGGGTTTGGACTCCGGGCTGGCGTCAGCGTTGCTAACACTAGAATATAGGTACCATGAGCAATTCATCATTTGTCATTAGAGGACTTGGGGATTTGGATTTGGTTCGGCATCAGCATCGCTAACAACGAAATAGTGCTAGGAGCGACTCATCATCTGCCTTGAGAGAACTGGAGGTTTGTGTTTTGGGTCGGCGTCAGCACCGCTAACTCTGAAGCGTAGTGCCAGGAGCGACTCATCATTTGCCTTTGCCTATTAAAGAGCAATGGCTTAGGAGACAGTTTTAGGTCCCTGTCACATGAGGATTTTTTCAATTTTATAAGCCGTAAGGGTCTCAAAAAAGTATTTTCTCCCCACGAGTTGAGAGGATCCCATGGTGTATTTTCTTCTTAGGAGTCGTGAGGACCCCTAAGTGAAGGCACGTTTTGGATGCAGTTTTGTTTCTAGTACCTCATGGATCGTATACGGTAGTCGATTTAGAGACCGTCCGCAAGGCTGGTGAACTCAGTTTATCTACGACTTGGGGCATTCATGCGTAATATTTCTTGAGATATTGGCCGTTGATGGGTGGAATGAGTTTTTCTCCCTAGACACTTATCAGTTCGTAGGATCCTCCGTCAAACACTTTCTTAAATGACGTACGGACCTTCCCAATTTGGCTTGAAGTTTTCCTTTGCATGTCGATTGGGGATGATCGGCCTTCTAAGGACCAACACCAATTCTCCTTTCTTACAAGCACGGAGATGGGTCATTTTATTATAGACCCGTGACATTTAGGCTCAGCACAACTCCAGATTTTGCTGTACCGTGAATCTTTCATCTTCTAGCGCGTCGAGCTCTTCGAGTTGAGAGAGCATTTTTCTCTTCTGTCAAACTGTGCCGGACGACCATTCTTAAGCTTAGAATTTCGACTTCGAGGGGGAAGATTGCCTCCATTCCGAAGAGCAGTGAGTATGGAGTGGATTGAGTCGGAGTGCGGTGCATGGTACTATATGCCCACAACGCCTCATGGAGCTTCAGATCCCAGTCTCATTTATTAGCCGAGACATTCTTTTTTAGGAGCTTGCATAGGGTTTTGTTGAATACTTCGGCCAACCCGTTGGCTCTTGGATTATTGATGGAGGAATATCTTCAGTCTATCTTATGTTGAGTGGCCAACTTCAAGACTTTGATGCTCTTGAAAGTGGGTCCGTTCTCAAAGATGATCCGTCTTAGTGTGCCAAAACGGCATAGCACATTTTGTTGGAAGAATGTTAGAATATCATCCGTTTTGACTTCTTTTAGAGGAACGGCTTCAGCCCATCTGGAAAAATAGTCCATTGCTGCTAATATGAACCTGCGGTCTTTAGATGACGGATGGTCAATTGGTCCAATTACGTCGGTGCCCCATATTTCGAATGGCTATGACACTACGGTAGGATGCAGCGGGTTAGGATGTTTGTGTATGAAGTTGCCGTGTATTTGACAGAGGTGGCATTTTTTCGCATATTCTTCATAATCCCTTATCATGGTGGGCCATAATATCTAAGCCGTTTGATTTAAAGCCGCATTTTGGGGCCCGATTGATGAGAACTCCGCAGACGCTCGAGTGAACTTCGTTCATAACTTTCTAGGCTTCGGCTGAGGACAAACACATGAGCCAGAGCTGGTCATATGATATTCGATATAGTGTGTCATTTACGAACACATATCAGAGAGCTCTCTTCTTTAGCTGAACTCTCGCAAATTTCTCTTCTGGCAACTTGTTATATCGGAGATACTCTATGAAGGGTTCTCTCTAATCGTGCTCGTCTTTGATGACTAGAGCTTCTTCGACAGGATTGTTCTCTTGTTCTACGCTTTCTTCTTCTCGTAGAGAAACTAGAGGTAGAATTTGCCGGTTTCTGACTGTAATCAGAATTTCATTCATGTCAGAATTAGCTAATTCTTTGGCTAGGCGAGTGAGTACGTCGGCTTTTCCGTTCAACGTCTTGGAAACTCTCATCAGTTCAATGTGAGTGAACCATTTCATGAGCTCCACGACCCGACTCCTGTATCGAGCTAACTCGGGTTTATATACTTTGTAGTCGTCGCTTGGTTGACGACTGGTTGAGAATCTCCATAGATGCGTAGCCGGGCGATCTCCATTTCTATGGCTAGCCCGAGACCAGCTATTAAAGCTTCATATTCAGCCTCATTGTTTGTTCGAGGCACGATAAGAGCGAATGAACATCGTTGGGTCCCTCTTGATGGTGTGATGAACACCAATCCTATCTTAGCTTTTATCTACGGGATACTTGATTTGCTCGGGGATCTTATTGATGAAGCTCCATCGAAATAAAGCTCCCAGCATGGCTCGTTATCTACAAGGTGCAGCGCTTGTTCATCAGATAACTCGCAATTTAGCGATGACCCTTCAAGCATGGGATGAGCAGCGAGGAAGTCGACAAGGGCTTGTCCTTTTACTGCTTTTTGAGGAGTATAGACTATATCAAATTCAAGCAGCATGACAGCCCATCTGGCTATCCTATTGGTTTGATTCGCCTTGGTCATCAAGTATTTCAGCGGGCCGATGTTGGAGATCAGCATAAGCCGGTGGGCAAGCAGATAATGCCTCAACTTCTTTACGGCAAACATCAGGGCCAAACACTGCTTTTCGTTCGGGGAGTATTTATGTTCCGCCCTTACTAATGTTCGACTGAGATAGTAGATGTCATTTTCTTTTCCCTCGTTATTTTGGGCGAGGGGTGCGTCGAGTGATCCGTCTAGTGCGGTGGTGTAGAAGGTCAACAGTTTATTTGGATTGGGAGCAACGAGCATTAGAGGGTGCAACAAGTATTGCTTGACGCTTTTGAATGCCTCTTGACATTCGGCGTCCCAGACAAAAAGAGCTCGTGTGAAGGTCGATATCTTCTTGAAAAGTTTGAGATGAACCTTTGTATGTAAGCGAGCTTGCCTTGGAAGGATCTTAGCCGCGTTAGATTCTTTAGGGGAGACATCGTCCTAATTGCTTTTATCTTTGACGGGTTGATTTCGATCTCTCGATGTCGGACTATAAAGCCTAGGATTTTTCCCGATGACACGCCAAAAACACATTTTAAAGGATTTATGTTTAGATTATATTCTCTCGGTCTTATGAAGATAATTCGGAGATTTTGGATGTGATTGGCTTCGGCTTTAGTCTTGACGACCAAACCATCAACGTAGTATTCGACAACTTTATGGATTAAATCATCAAAAATCTTTGTCATTGCTCTTTGATAGGTGGCACTCGTGTTCTTTAGTCCAAACGGCATCACCTTGTAGCAGTATATGCCGATCGGGGTTCGAAATACTACGTTTCTCATCCTCGGGTGGCATCTTGATCTGGTTGTACCCGGGCGAGCCATCCATGAAGGTGAACTGTTCGTAACTTGAGACATCATCGACACCATCATTTCCATGATTGGGAGCGGGAAATCATTTTTAAGGCATGCCTTGTTAAGGTCCCTGAAATTGACGCAAACTCGGATCTGCCCATTTTTCTTCTTTACTGGGACAATGCATGCGATCCGGTCCGTATATTTCTCTTCTCTGATGAAGCTGGCATTGATGAGTTTCTTGGTTTTCTCGATGATTTTCTTCCAGCTCCTTTCTCATTCTTCGAGGAGTTTGCTTGACCGGCTTGGCCTCGAGAGATATAGCCAGCTTATGCACGATCACCTCAGGAGAGGCCGGGCATTTCCTTATACGTTCATACGAAGCAATCAACGAACTCATGTAGCAGGGCGATTATATGCTCTTTTGCTTCTTCTGGCAAGAGCGAGCTGATATAGATCGGTTTTGGGTTGTCAGGTGTTCCCAAATCGATTTCAGTTAGCTTGCCAATGGTTGCTTGTCCGCCATTTTCGAACTCTTGAGGGGTTTCTTCTGACTCGGCTGGCTCATCATCCTCTTTTGCCTTTTCGCTGGCCTCGTTGACGTGAACCATGTAGCATGAATTAACATCAGGTTGGATGAAACATATACCCCTTTTATCTGGGATTCGTCCATCGATGAGCGGTCCGGTTTAAGGTGGATACCATAGCCCTTTATAGAATTTTGCTTCGAAATCTGTTTGACATAACAGACATCGGCACTTCTTAAAATATTCTCGCATTTCGGACGTATAATATCTGGGGTTTAAGATGGTTCTCATGCCTCTTTCATAAGGAAGACACGTCATATACAAATCGTTCGGGTGCACGACTTGGTTTGATCCGTAAAACAAGATGCCCATCTGCCCGCTCTTTCTTCCGAGAACGTATAAATTTTTCAGTTGGTCCACAGTGGATACCGATAGCGCGTCAAGTTCTTTGAACATCTGCTCCAGAACCCTTGTGATGGCCAGAAACCCTTCCATATTTCAGGGGTCTCCCTTAGTCTTGCTTTCTGCACGATCTCGGTCTGCACATTTGTTGCAAGACGAATTCTCTGCATCCGATTCTTCAGTGTCGCTGTCAAAGCAAGGGTGGATTTTGCTGAAGGATGGGCCCTTAATATCAGACTCGTTTGAGTCGCTACCGAAACGCGGGCGAATTTTACAGAGGGAAGGGCTTCCAGCGTCGGATTCATCGGCGTCACTGCCGAAACGCGGACGCATCTGAGTATTTTTGGTTTTGAAGATGACAGATGGTTCAAACTTGCTTTCGAATTCAAGACTACTTCGTCCTTGGCCGATGGTGGATTGGCATTTTGAAAGCTCATGAAGTACCGAGAATCTTCATACCGGACTTCATATACTCCGAAGGGACGTATGTCTCCGTCAATATGTTTTTCTTCACCATATTTGGTTTACTTCATGTATTGATGGAGTGTTGACGAAACGATATCATAATCGTGAAGCCACAGCCGTCCAAAAAGAATTTTATAGGACGTATCGGCATCGATGATATATCTTAACCTCCGTTTGCAAGTCCCCAAACTTGATTGGCTGTGCTATGGATCACAGAACTTGTTGGCAGTTTTGGTTGAAACCCTGCATGACGATACTTTTCCTTGATAGGTGGCGGACATCCATCGACAGACTCTTGAGGGTCTGTAGGTTCATAATGTTCACCGAGGACCCCAGATCAATCAATATGTGATTAATCCGATCTTCGTCACTGTTTCCTGTTACGTAAAGTGGCCGGTTATGCTCAGCTGTTTCCAGTAGCAGGTTTTCATATTTGAATATGACCGCAGCTGCGTGTATAGTATACTGGGCCTCCTTCATGTTGATTTCCGCGAAGGTTATGCTCAGTTGTTCCCAGTAGCAGGTCTTCATATTTGAATGTGACCACAGCTGCGTGCAAAGTATACTGGGCCTCCTTCATGTTGATTTCCGTGAAGCGAGCCTAATACCGCTCAGGCTTTTCTAGAGCGTGAATGAGGACATCTCTAAGCTCTTTGGATAAAACAAGAACATCATATATGCTTAAGAGGGACGGAAGTTTCCGGAGGTGAGTTAAAACATTATAGTCTACCGAGGAAGAGCTCGAATATTCGTGAACTAGCTCTCTGCTACCCTTTTCATTTGCAACTTGCTTTTCCTCATCTTTTGGAGCATTGTCTTGCTTTGGCGGTAGCACTTTGCTGCTTTTGATCTAAATTTGGTTGGCCTTTGTGGCGAGCTCCTCATCTTCTTCGGGAAAATAGAGCTCTTCCTTGGAGTAGCTGCCGAGACGAATGGCGTAGCAAGTCACGATAGGAATCTCATCATTAGCAACCTCTTCTAGCTCTTCCAAAATTTCTACTGCTTTCATAGTGGATAACGCTTTCAATTGAATAAGGGTTCTTTCCATTTAAATATAGTCTTCCGAGAGAATCGATATATTTTTGCACGGTTGATTTCCTCACAGACTCTTCTTCGCGTCCAACCGTGTTTTTCTTTTCTTCTTTCTAAGCCTCTTGGACTTTGAGCCCGATAGACCCTAATTGGTGGCTGGATCAGTTGGCTCTTTTTGTCCTTCCCATTCGATTTTGGGCTCTTTTTGAAGCAACTTCAACATTTTCTCCGCCTTGGATATGTATACATTCCATCGAGATTGCGACATGTTTCCATCGTTTTTCAGAGCAGATGGTCCAGTAGTATGTACCCAGAAGGTTCGGCTTCTGTCTGTATGAAATTAGCGGTTGCAGTTTGCTTGTTCGTTAACACACCTTTAGACAGTTCGATATCTCCTGCCTTATATTGCTTTTCGACCCAATCTTTGAAGGCGTAGCAATCCTCATTTTCAGCACTCAGGACTTAGCATTCTGTGTGAAAGTATGTCTTAGCACCTCTACTACGTTTCAATGTGTATCAAGTATGCAATTTTAAAAATTTAGAGGGCCAAGTATACTAAACAAGAATCGAAGTAGAGAATTAGGGTTTTAAAGTTAAGCAAATAAATTCTAAACTAAGTAAAGAGAGTCTACAACCTTTGTAGTCTAGTCTTTCACTTCTAAACCTCCAAGTAGTAATCCCTAGAAATCTTCTTTGACTCTACATGAAAGATGGAACGAGCTTACTTGTAGTCTTCATAGTCGAAAATGATCCACCTTAAAATAACTCACACTTCACTAATCAAGGTATTAGTGAAGATAACAATTTATACTAATTTGCTAGAGTAGTGTAGGTTGATAAAGTAGGAATTTTGCTCACTAAAATATTTCTTTTCCTTTTCTTTTTCTCACCTTAGAAAAACCAGTGAGGAGATGAAGAAGAAGATAAATTTGGAAGTGAAGTGAACCATTAGCCAAGATGAGATCAAGATGAGAATGACAAATATCTATGAATAAAACAAGAATTGAAGATGAGTCATGGCTTCTCAATACTTCTCCAAGCACCCAAAGCCATGACTCATTCTTCTTTTCATTTAATTCATAAATGTTTGTCATTATGTTTACTCACTGTGATTCTCACACATCCTAGTCTATATATCATCAACCATGATATATATATATATATATATATATATATATATATATATGAGTCGGGTTATATATGATATAACCGGATTATTGAATCAAGTGTTGATTTGATGATTTGATATATATATATATATATAAACTAATATTAAATATTAGCCGGTTATATATGATATAACCGGATTATTGAATCCGGTTATATATGATATAACCGGATTATTGATATATATATATCTCAAATCCGGTTATATATGATATAACCGGATTATTGATATATATATATCTCAAATCATTAAATCAACACCTAATTCAATAATCCGGTTATATCATATATAACCGGCTAATATTTAATATTAGTTTATATATATATATATATATCAAATCATCAAATCAAGACTTGATTCCATAATCCGGTTATATCATATATAACCCGGCTGATATCAAATAACGCTATATTAGAAAATACGGTATCATATACTCGTATTTAATCAAACTCCCGCACATATCTCCATACGTGCCCTACTTCGTTTTGCTTGAGCTAGGAAACCTTTATGTGGGGACTCTAAAGACTCGTCAATACACCAGCAGTAGATAATGATCACATCAGATATCCACAAGCCGTCAGCGGTACTAGCTGGACGTAACAGCTACTCAGGTATTGAATGAATAGAAGATCAACAAGCTAACTTGTCTAAACTCCCGTAGAGCCTATAAGAACCACTTACCGTATAGTCCAGTCTTTTCGTCTAATATGTCGCATATCGAGTCTGGGGGTGGAATCGTCAGACCCCAATAATTCGATAAGTCATGCCGATGTGTGGCCTATAACCTTTCGAGAAACTACTGATAACACTCATCAGTAAATCTCATCAGCCTTGGACAGGGACTTACTGTTATAGCCAATCGAGCATAGCGCAACATCAACTCCCAATACTGGGAGAAGCGAAACCCCTCCTATCGCTCACTGCCTCTATATGACTCGGGACTGTACCCAAAAACCACCTGTTTGAGCCATGGTATGGAGGAAATCAAAGCACAGTGGGATCCACACAAGACACTATGACGATCTCGGGTCTACAGACTAACATGTACAAGTGTTACCAGAGAACTGCTATCTGACGATAGGTATGGAACCTGTAACGACTCTAAAATCCTTGTACGGATATTTTTTTGTTGATATACAAGAAATGAGTTTTACAGCCCGAGTTCGAGTTATAAATTACTTTTGTTAAATAAAAGCAAGAAGCCATTTATAGCTCACGGGTAAAGCCCTTGCACTGTTGTGACGTAATCTCTGTGTTCGATTCCCATCAAACACAATTATTTTTCTGATTTTTTTCATTTTAACTTTTTGGAAGCCCAAAAGATTGCACGTGCAATACACGGGGAATTGAAAATCAAACATGTGGAAAATAGAGTAAACAAAGATTTTATCAGATGGCACGAATCTCAAGGCAAATGCCTTAAGATCGACTGGTGGATGTGGCATTTGGGCCGGCGGGGACGGTCGGATCAAAGCCAAATTGATCCGTGCTTTGCACACACATCTCTTCAGCTATCCTTAACTCCTCTACACTGTTTGATTTCCCTGCAATCAAACAAAGACCTTTCAATTCACCAATTAACACATTTTAATGCTTTTTAATTCCCAAACCCTAATTCTCCACTATAAATACCATCCCACACTTTGGCTCAGCACCATTCTGAAAATTCTAGTCAAAACTTTCTAAAAAGTTCCTAAATGCAAGTGGAGTAAAATGGAGTTAGCGAGCAAGTTAGTTCCAGCGAAGATCGAAGCCAATACCGGAGCTCCCGCGATGTCCCGAAACATCCCTCTTCTTCATAATTCTTCCTTTCACGTATTCAAATCGTAAGTCCTCCCAATTCTCCTCCTTATCATTGGTACTCATTTTAAATCAAATATCGATAAAAGTGGAGTTATTACCGATATCATCTTTTCTAAAACCTA
This sequence comes from Agapanthus africanus, assembly GCA_030015575.1. NCBI lineage: Eukaryota > Viridiplantae > Streptophyta > Magnoliopsida > Asparagales > Amaryllidaceae > Agapanthus > Agapanthus africanus. Next base: position 103,245,646 of record CM057350.1, on the reverse strand, counting down.
TAACTCCATTTTCTTTTATCATTTGGTCAACCAATTTTACCACTTCACTTGTAATCTTAGTACCAATGTTTAGAATCAATTTTAACCAAGAATCTCATGTGAAACAACTCTAATTAAATTTTTTCATTAAAATACCTTGAACTTTATTATCACTTTTAGTTTCGTTAAAACCATACCTTTAGGAAAATCTTCACGGGATAACAACCTACCCCTCACGTACACTGTGGTTACATAGCACGATGCTAATTTGTATGAATATTTGTTTCGAAATATAAGTTTTACAATAAAATACCTACTTTAAAATTGGGTTTCTTTTAAACGGTGTTTCATATTCCTTTGCAATTATGCATGTACAACCCTTTTTAGGGGACCCACTAATGGATGGTGCGGATTATCGCACATCCTGGGGATAGTAGAGCGGGATGCAGACCTCCCCACGGAGCATTCGATCTCGAAAGGAAACGAATACGGTTTTTAAGAAAAACGAATTTCTAAATAAAACCAATTTTTAAAATTATATAAAATTATAAATTCATATTTTCAAAATATAATAAACTTATATTTTTTCTAAATATGAAAGATTAACAAATGCCAATAAAATACCATCAAGATACCAAAAAAGACAAGTTTTTCAATAAAATACCATGAACTTTCAAATGCTAAGTGTTTGTCATTAAAATACCACAATATTTAAAATCCATGCTCATAAAAACCCTAAGTAATACTAATCACCCTCGAGATTTTATTTTTAATCCATATTAATATATTTTTCATAAAACCCTCTCGAGATGTATAAAATACAATATTTTAAGGATTTTAGTAAATATAGGTTTAAGCAGGATCAATTCTCTTGAGCCCCAGGGAGCCGGAGAAAGTGAGTGCTTGCCTATTCAGCTTAGAAAACTTTACCGGAGTTATCAATGGTAATTGTCTTGGAAAAAGACACAAATCCTGCCTTTCATGAGTAGCAGTTGCCGATAACTCCCGAACCTAAAAATTCCAAAGTTAAATCAGTATAAGTGTCTGACTAGTCTAAGTCCAAACTCAAACCTGAATCCAAAATCAAACATGAATACTTGAATTCAAACATCAATATTAAACATGTGTACTTGACTTGACTTGACCGAACCATGGTTATAACTTGACTTGAACTTGACATGACTACTTGAATACATGATTACATCCTGAACATGAATACCTGAACATTTTGTATCCATGGTTTCAGCAAAATTTGTAAACATAATCTACACAATACATTACGCGGGGATAAAGGGATAGAATGGTATGGAACGTATATCATGGTACGAGATGTCACTTAAAAGACACCTACATGAATTCTCGTGCCGTTGTCCCGTGGGTTATGACGGGGCCTTATACTGCATGTTACCATAGTCCACGGAGTAAAATGGACTCCTCTCGTATACATGAATACCTTCTTTACCAAATTACAAACAACCATATTATAATAACTATCATATACCAGCAATCAGTCACATACACTTACCTGTTCATTTTATTTAATATATTATCTTCTCTTTCTTCTTTTGGGACATACCGAGCGTTAGTTCGCTGACGACATTCCTTTCTGTTTCTTTCTTTGGAATGTTCGTCAGGAGGACCGGACTTTGAGGAGACAAAACTGAACCAAGAGGACTTGGACCGGCTTACTGCTCAGCCCAACTTTTAGTTCCGTGGCACTTACTTTCTTGTATGCCATTGTTTAGGTACTGCTTTACTCATTGTATCTTTTATTTTCAAACAGTTGTATCTAAAAATGAATGTAAATAAAGTAGTTGTTTTATTTTAATACTCTTGTCATTCTCTTCCATTTTATATATTACTTAATTACGCTTAACGTATTTATTTCTTAGTAAATACGTTGCGGCCTGCCACGTCACGGTTTCCGTCTATTAGGAAACGGGGCTTGACAGTATCATCTAGGAGTTCTCGGCGAGTCGTGTTCGGTGTACCAATTCTCCAATGAGTATATGTGTACAATCTTTGATGTCAAACACCAATGGCTGTGGGATCAACCATCGTCCCATACAGGGTCAAGAAACGTACACACTAGTCTAATCTGGAATATCGATGCCCTGTCTCGATAATCTCTCGATTAGGAACTGTTAAAGAATGTGCTTGTGAACTACACAAGCCCAACTAGTAAGATCTGTATCATAGTCTTGGTAGGCAAGCCAACATTCTAAAGGCTTTATCAACATGTATCAATAAGATAGTAAACTAAAAACAAGTGCATATGTTAAGATAAAGAGTCAGAAAGCATACTGTCATGTCGAGCAAGAAAGTCCTTTATATATGTCCGAGCATCCACTATAATATACAACAATGGCCTCTAGAGCATACATATTCCTAACACTGTGATATGGGCAAAATAGAGAATTATCGGTCATGTTTGCTTCATGCGACCTTTTTGATTTCGGCAGGTGCAAACTGTTCTTTAGAGCATCCTTGAATATCTTTCGTACCTTGTCTCTTCTGAAGGATTAGACCTTGCTTTTCTTCCATTCTAGAGTCGGTCCTTCTCCCCTCAGTAATGGTTTCTGAGACCGGTCGGTTTTTGATCCGCCCGCTCTCTGACCGCCTTCATCATCAGACGCATTGAAAGAATCGGTCTTATTAGAATTCCTGCTTTTTTGGCTGTCGTCTTTTCGGTTCCTCCAGGTTTGGTTACTTTGGGAATCCGGGGTGAACTTTTGCTTTGAGCGTTCCAATATTTAAACTTTTTTGGTCAAGCTTCTGGAATGTTCTGAGACCCGCTGTGCATAGGAAGTACTCATGCAATTGTCGAGATTGCCTTTAAGGAGGCTGACCGATTGGTCCTGTTCTAGAAGTGGCTTGCACTTGACGGTGAGATTGCGCAATCGGGTTATAAAGTCCGTGACGCTTTCATTCTTCTCTGGCTTGGTTCTTGCAAGGTCATCAATGGAGATTTTGTCGCCAACACTCATGAATGTTTGCCTAAATAGTGACTTCATTTGGGCAAACGTAGCGACAGAGCCGCCCAGTATACTTGCATATCGGTCGAAGGCAGTGTCAGTCAAGCTATTAACAAATTGGCGGAGGAGAAGCGCATCATTGCCCCCAGTATTCCCGCACGATGCTTTAAATTGGGCAATGTGTTGATTTGCATTTCCTGTTCCATCGAACCTTCCGAATTTGGGGACGGCGTAGCCACTGGGAAATTCCACCAAATCATATTGTGCAGGATACGGTCTCCTACTACTTTCGACCTCATTTTGCTCTTCGGTTTTGACCACCAACGTTTTGACTTTGTTGGTGACCAAATCTATGATCTGCTCTTGCATTAACGGGGTGCTATTATCGAGAGTCAAGACATTCCCTGAGGCGGAATGTGGTCGACTTTTACGTGGCTTGCCCGTCTTTGGCCCTAACGGAACAGATGTCGGCTGCTTCGGATCATTGTCACCCGGCTCATGAGTAGAGCCTTGCACTTGATTGAGCGACGGTCGAGCAATTTGTGCCGTGAGCTAAATGATTACATTTGTCAAGTCATCGATTTTGTAGTAGAGCTTGGTCATCTTCTTATCTTTGTTTTTGAGTTGCTTCTGGAGTTCTTGGAGAAACCGTTGCTCCGCGGTCTTGCGACGGAAAATTGGCTCCTCTTCGCTTTCTGAGCCCGACTCCTCTGCTTATCAACCTCATCGGAAAGGTTTTCATTATTTTCCGGAGGAGGTTGGTTTTGAGAAGCGGCAGCCACATTCAAGCCTGATTGGGCTTGGGATGTGGCAACCACACTCTTGCTCTTACCGCGAAAGTTGTCATTGGGGCACGTGCCCATTATATAAACCGTGTGAATCTCATATCCGGCCGTGTCTTTATTGCTGAGAGTTGATTTTTTGGACCGTCGTCGTGACCCTTCCACTTCCGGAAAAGACAAGCAACGAAAGATGGTCGGCTTGGCCGGGCTCTTAGGCGGCGCTAGCACCCTTTTCTGGCTTTTCCCCGTTGCTTACTGTTGGGGTAAAAATTGACACCCCGGTTAACCAAGTCAAAATTAAAGTCAATCCCAAGCCAAGTGGGCCCAAGCCCAGATCCAGTGGGCCCATGCCCAGGTCGAGCCCGAACATGAAGCGGCCGGCCTCCCCCCATGCCAAGATAAAAATTTTGTGATAAATAATTTTGTTGTATTTCTTTTATTTTTATTTTATGAATAAATGTAAGAAAATGGGCATAAAGCCAATTTTTGTAAAGCCCATGGCTTATGTGCAAAAAGAAATGGCATATGAGCCATGGGATGGGCAAAATGCCATTTTTGTAGAGCCCAAGGGGCTACATGTAAAGTGTATAGCCTATAAAGGCAAAGATAATGAAAATATCTCAACAACTTTTTTATCTCCTCCCAAAAAGAATCCAGATCTGCCTCTTTCTCCTTCCTCAAGGTTCTAAAACCTTCTTTTTTCTTTTGAATTAAATCAAGAGTTTAACTCTTCCTTTTCTCAAAATAAATAGATTTCCACCACAAAACCTACGAAGGGGAGCTCGGATCTCCAATCAGATCTCGAAAAGGGGAGGCTTTTAAGGCTATCCCCTTTTCTCCAAGATCTCGCCGGTCAAGAGCAAGAAGAAGGAGACTCATTTCCAAAAATCTAACTTTGGACAGACCCAAGACTCAAAAGAAGAGCAATAAATCTCCAGGAGTTTAACTCCTTTCTAAATTTGCTGGAGTTTAACTCCATAAATTAGTTTCTGTTGGAGTTTAACTCCATAAATTTGTTTCTGTTAGGAGTTCAACTCCAAAAATCCCCTTGGGAGTTCAACTCCCCAGTCTAGGGGCTAGGCCTCCTTTTCCGCGGGTTTTTCCCGCGGTCATGTGTGCGCACGTCACCCCGGGAGGCCAAGGCACCCATCGGTCACGTGTGTGCATGTGACCCCGGGGCGCCAAGGCGCCCATCGGTCACGTGTGCCCACGTGACCCCGGGGGGCGCCAAGGCGCCCATCGGTCACGTGCGCGCACGTGACCCCAGGCATTAAAGCGCCCACCTGCCATGCGAGCGTCATTTAGACGCCATTTTGTTTTCTTTCCCCCCTCGTTTTACGTGCACTCCACAACAAAATCCCTTCTGGAGTTGAACCTTTTTTTTAAAAAAAATTCTTTGGAGTTTAACTCCACAATAAAGTTCTGTTTTGGGAGTTTTACTCCGCATAAAATTCTTTTAGGAGTTTAACTCCGCATAAAATTCTTTTAGGAGTTTAACTCCATCTAAAATTCTTTGGAGTTTAACTCCACAATAAAATTCATTTTGGAATTAAACTCCACTTTTAAAAAAAGGGGGAGGGGGAGGGGGAGGGGGGGACACACACAGACTCCACGACACTGTCTTCCGTTAGAAAAATTTTTAACGGGGCGTTGCCTCGCACCCCGCAAGGGGGCTGCTAGCCCCCTTGACCCCCAGCCCGCTATCCGGGTAGCGGGACCCCCGTAAAAACTCTGCGGGGCCCCCGATATTTCCAAAACCCCTTCAAGACACGATACTGCACATTGAGTTCGCATGACCAGTTTAACCCGTTAATCGGAGGTTCTCTCGCTCCAAATGCGAGGGGTAATTAACTGCAGTTTAGTCCGTGGCTGCCGGAAATTCGGATTCCCACAGTCAAATAAACCACAGCCTACCCTAGGCAGGGGGAATCTGTGGTACGCCCGATAAGCGCGTGCGTATTCCCATCTCAATGGGGTGACGAAAAACACCCTACAGCTTCTTGCACGCCCAGTGGGACCTTTCTCTCCTCCCATATCTCGGGTTAAGCGTTCATGCGAACTCATTTAACATATACGCCGATGTTTGTACTGAAATAATTTCTTTCTTTCGTGCAGCAATCCAACTTTCAATGACGATGTCTCCTAAGATGAATTCGGCTTACGACGCGACCCCGATCTCGTACGTAGTCAAGATCAATGCCCGCGTAGTTCTCCCTTCCAGTCTCAGCCGGCAATGGGAGAAGCCACCCCGTCAATTTGGTTCTGTCATCATCTACCCTGCTGGAAGCGCCCATCTGGCGGAGGTCCCGGCAAACCAAACGGTCAAACAAATCTCAAGAGGAAGGAGGCCGAACGTTGTGGTCGTCAGAGCGCCCCACCCCAAAAGCAAATCTGTATTCGAACGACTCTCCACTGTTCCGAATGGAGGCAAGGCTGTCTACACCAATGGGGCTACGAAGCATCTCCAGCAAGCTCAGATTGTGCCCTTGACAATCGCGCGAGCAGGAATCTTCTCTGGGCTCTCTGTCACTCGATCTACGGCGTCTTCCCGAAGAGCCGAAGTCTGCCGGTGCTTAAAACAGAAAAGTTAAGGCAGAAGCGGCTCAGGTATCGAGCCAACAAGAGGGCCAGGACTCCGGCCAGGTGGAGTCATGTGAGATTTCAAGAGCAGAGTCATCCTGCGACGACGGCTGAGTCGGCCGTAAAAATCAGCAATTCCTTCGAACCTTTGAAGTGGGTTCAGAAAAATACCATGACCGCCAGAATCAAGAAGACATCGGTTCGAACGTCACTACAAAAAGACGTGTCCCGGCCCAAACAGAATTAGTGTGATACTGTCTCTTCAAGGGTTTATCAGGCGCTCTGTGCCGCGTGAATGCAGCAGGGCAAGTCCAGAAAAGAAGCGCCGGCACCATTCAAGAACCTGGTCAGGCCAGACGCCTTCAATCGACTGCCCGTTACCGAAACAAGAGGGCCAAGACAACGATCCGTGAAATCAGCCGCCGATAATAAAAAGACGGCTGGATATGTTGTCCATATGGTCTATATGGCGGGCGGGCGCCCCAGCGACAACTTTCGCAGCAAAAGCAGGGATGAGGCCACCACATCTCAAGCCCAATCTGGCTTGAATATGGTCGCCGCTCCCCAAGAACAGCCGCCTCCGCTGGATGTTGAAAACCCTCTCGAAGAGAACGATAGGCAGAAAGACCCTTCGGTCCAGGCAGAGTCAAGCTCGGAGAGTGAGGAAGAGCCGACTTTCCGCCCCAGGATCGCGGAGCAAGAGCTGCTCCAAGAGCTTCGGAAACAGCTCAAGAGCAAAGATAAAGAGATGGCCAAGCTCTATTCGAAAATTGACGACTTGACGAACGTTGTGATGCAACTTACGGCTCAAATTGCTCGAGCGCCTCCCAATCAAGCACAAGTCGCTACTCATGAGCCGGATGATGACAATCCGAAGCGGCCGGTGCCTGTCCCTTTGGGTCCTAGATTCGTCGAGCCGTACGAAAGTCGACCACATTCCGCTTCTGGGGACGCCTTGGCCCCAGATAACACTATCCCGTTAACACAAGATCGGATAATGGATTTGGTCACCAGCAAGGTTAAAACATTGGTGGCCGAAGCTGAAGCTCAGAAAGAGATTGGCAGTAGTGGGCGGCCATATCCCGCACAGTACGATCTGATCGAGTTCCCGAGCGGCTACGTCATTCCTAAGTTCGGAAGATTTGACGGGACGGGAAATGCAAATCAGCACGTCGCCCACTTTAAAGTATCGTGCGGAAATACAGGGGGCAATGATGCGCTCCTTCTTCGTCAGTTTGTCAACAGCCTGACCGGTGTCGGTTTTGACTGGTACGCGAGTATACCAGACGGGTCCGTCATTACCTTTGCCCAAATGGAGTCTCTGTTTCGGCAAAGATTCATGAGTGTCAGTGATAAAATCTCCATTGCTGACCTTGTGAGGACCAAGCCGGGGAAGAATGAAAGCAACACCGACTTTATTGCCCGATGGCATAATCTCACGGTCAAGTGCGAACTGCCGCTGGAGCAGGACCAGTCCGTCAGCCTTCTCATTGGGAAGCTCAGCAATTAGATAGTCCCATTCTTGTGTACAGCAGGTCTCAAGACGTTTCAAGAGCTAACCAAGAAAGTCCAAATGCTGGAACGCTCGAAGCAAGAGTCTACCCCGGACTCTCAGGGAGACAAGACTTGGAAAAGTAAGCGGGGCGACAACCGTAGAAGCGGGAGTTCCAGCAGTACCAATGTCTTCAATGCGTCCGACAGTGAAGAAAAGCGAAGGGCGGGCGAATCCAAAACCAACCGGTCTCGAAAGCCAGTGCTGGGAGGAGAAGGGCTTTCCCTAGAGGAGAAAAAGAACAAGGTTTACTCTTTCAGAAGGGACAAGGTCCGGAAGATATTTAAAGATGCCTTGAACAACAGTCTACAATTGCCAGAGTCGAAAAGACCTCAAGAAGCAAAAATGACCGACAATCCCCTGTATTGCCCATACCACTGAGTAGTGAGCTATGCGATCGAGAATTGCTATATCTTCAAAGACTGGGTCGAGAAGCAGTACAAGGCTGGAGAGATCGAGCTGTCCAAAAGTATATTGGTGAACAATCAAGTTGCAACCACCAATTTTATACAGACAGAAGCCGAAGCCTTCTGGGAGCAGACAGCCGAGCCCGCTGCCCTGAGAAATGAAACGGACTCATCGCGGCCTCCATGGAGTACACACATATCTAACAAGACGAAGAAGATGCTAAAGCTACTTCGGAAAGAGCTCAGAACGGAATGGGAAGGGCAGAAGAAGCCTGCCGTACCAGCTGCCAATGCGGCTCTATCAGGCTCAAAATCCAAAAAGCTCAAAAAGAAGAAAAGTGCAGCTAGGCGCGAAAAAGAGTCTGCAAGGAGATCGACCATTCAAAAATATGTCGATTCCCTCGAAGACTATGAACAGAAGGAAAGAACTCTAATTCAACTGAAAGAGTTCTTCCCTGTTGAGGCAACGGAGATTTTGGAGGAATTGGATGAAGACTCCAATGAAGAGATCCCAGTAGTGACCTGCTACGCCATCCATCTTGGCAGCGACTCTGAGGAAGAGCTCTGTTTTCCCGAAGAGGACGAGGAGCTTGCTGCAATGGCCAACCAGGTCCAGCTCAGAAGCGGTAGGGCCCTACCGCCAAATCAGGGAAACGCCTCAAAAGGAAAGGAAAAACAGGTAGCTAATGAGGAAGATGGCAGGGAACCGGCGAATGAAGATTCGAGTCCTCCCCCAGTGGACTATTATGTCTTGGCTCACCTCCGAAAGCTTCCGTCTCTCCTTAGCATCTACGATGCCTTGGTTCTATCTCAAGAGCTTAGAGATGTTCTCATTCATGCTCTACAAAACCCTGAGCAGTATCAGGCTCGCTTTGCGGAAATTAATATGAAAGAAGCTCAGTACACTTTGCAAGACGCCGCAGTGACGTTTAAGGACGAAGACTTGCTACTGGGAACAGCTGAGCATAATCGGCCGCTTTACGTGACCGGGTATAGCGACGGAGATCGGATTAATCGCATATTGATCGATCCAGGGTCCTCAGTGAACATCATGAACTTGCGAACTTTGAAGAGTTTGTCAATGGACGTCCGACACCTCTCAAGGGAAAGGATTGTCATTCAAGGCTTCAACCAAAATTGCCAGCAAGTTCTGGGGTCCATAGCTCTGCCAATCAAATTTGGGGATTTGCAAACAAAAGCTAAGATATACGTGATCGACGCTGACACGTCTTATAAAATTCTCTTGGGACGGTCGTGGCTCCACGATTACGGCATCATTCCGTCAACTCTCCATCAATGCATGAAGTATACTAAAAATGGCGAAGAAAGACGCATTGACGGAGACATCCAGCCGTTCGGTGTGCATGAAGTCAGATATAAAGATTTTCAGTACTTTATGAACCACCAAAATGCTAAGCCACAACTGACTGGGTATGGAGCGGCCCCAAGACTCAAAAGCAAATCTGAGCCGGCTATCACTTTCAAGAGCAAAAACGCCCAAGTGCGCCCGCATTTCGGTAGTGACACTGATGAGTCGGACGCTGGAAGTCCGTCCTTCCGTAAAACTCGCCCTCGTTTCGGCAGCGATACGGACAAATCAGATAGTGAAGGCCCATATCTAGTAGCAAAGTCTGCCCTCATCTTGGCAGCGACACTGAACAGTCGGAGGAAGAGGACCTGCCTTGCAACAGCTGTGCAGATTGGACCCCTATGCCACAAGCGAAACTACGAGAGACCCTCGAAATTGCAGAAGGGTCCTTAGCCTTCACAAGGGTACCGGAGCAGATGTGCAAAGAGCTCGATGCGTTGTCAGTCTCCACCGTGGACCAGCTGAAAACTTTCTACGTGCCCGGAAGGAAAAGTGGACAGAAAAGCATTCTTTTTATGGGTCAAACCCCGTTGTGCACTGGACGATTTGTCTGTCGCGTGCCTTCCATATGAGAGAGGCATAAGAGCCGTCCTCAATCCCAAATACTATGCGCCCGAGATGCGGGAATACTTTAAAAAGTGCGGATGCCGGTTATATCAAACGGAGTCCGAAGCAAAGTTTTACGAAGGGCTATGGCATCCACCTCAGGTCCGAGCACTCATCGATGGACGAATTCCAGATAGGCGGGGCATAGGCTTCATCCAGCCTGATTCTAAGGCATGCTACGTGATCCATATTGGGGAAGCCAGCGAAGAGTCAAATGAGAAGACGAGCTAGCCGAGCCAGAAGAAGCTCCTCAAGAGCTCGAAGATGGCGGACAAGCAACCTTTGACGAGCTAACCGAGATTGACTTAGGAACGTCCGATAATCCAAGGCCGACCTACATCAGCTCACTCTTGTCAGAGGAAATGAAAGAGCAGTTAATTGCCCTGCTGCATGAGTTCGTCGATTGCTTCGCGTGGACATACAAAGAAATGCCTGGCTTTTCCCCTGAAGCGGCCGTGCATAAGCTGGCTATATCTCCTGATGCTAAGCCAGTCAAACAGGCTCCTCGAAGAATGAGAAGGGAACTAGAAGAAAAGGTCATCGAGGAAGCCAAGAAGCTCATTGACGCCGGCTTCATCAGGGAAGAGAAATATGCTGACTGGATCGCATGCATAGTCCCAGTGAAGAAGAAAAATGGGCAGATCCGAGTTTGTGTTGATTTCAGGGACCTCAACAAGGCATGTCCTAAAGACGACTTTCCGTTACCGGTCATGGAAATGATGGTCAATGACATCTCAAATTATGAGTTGTTCACCTTTATGGATGGCTCGTCTGGATATAATCAGATCAAGATGTCGCCTGAGGATGAGAAGCACACAGCATTCCGAACCCCGATCGGAATATACTGCTACAAGGTGATGCCGTTCGGACCGAAGAACGCAGGTGCTACGTACCAAAGGGTAATGACCAATATCTTTGATGACCTAATTCATAAAGTCGTCGAATGTTATGTTGATGATCTGGTCGTCAAGACTAAAACCAAGGCCGATCATATCCAAGATCTTAGGACCGTTCTCACCAGGCTGAGAGAGTACGATCTGAAAATGAATCCCTTGAAGTGCGCCTTTGGCGTGTCATCGGGAAAATTCCTGGGCTTCATAGTACGACATCGAGGGATTGAAGTTGACCCATCCAAGATAAAGGCCATCATGGAGATGCCCCCTCCGAAGAGTCTGACGCAGCTGAGATCTTTTCAAGGTAAGCTTGCTTATATACGGAGGTTTATCTCGAATTTATCGGGAAGATGTAGGCCCTTCTCAAAGCTCATGAAGAAAGGAGCTCCTTTTATCTGGGATGCCGAATGTCAAGCAGCGTTCGAAAGCATCAAACAGTACTTGTTGCACCCTCCAGTGCTGGCCGCTCCCATTCCAAATAAACCGCTGATTCTCTACACCGCCGCGCTAGATGAGTCACTCGGTGCGCTCCTTGCCCAGAACAACGAGGAGGGAAAGGAGAATGCCCTCTACTACCTCAGTCGAACTTTAGTCGGGGCGGAACACAACTATTCCCCGATCGAAAAGCAATGCCTGGCTCTGATATTCGCTGTGAAGAAGCTGAGGCACTATCTGCTTGCTCATCGGGTCATGTTGATCTCCAAAGTGGACCCGCTCAAACACTTAATGACCAAGGCAAGCCTAGCCGACAGAATGGCAAGATGGACTGTCATGCCACTTGAGTTTGACATAGTCTATACTCCTCAGAAAGCAGTAAAAGGGCAAGCTCTTGTAGACTTCCTTGCTGCCCATCCCGTATCAAAGGGGTCACCGCTTAATTGCGAGCTACCCGACGAACAAGTGCTGCACCTAGAAGAAGATGAGCCATATTGGGAGCTCTACTTCGATGGAGCCTCATCAATGAGGAGCTTCGGCAAATCAAGTGTCCCGCAGATAAAAGCAGGGATAGGACTGGTGTTCATCACGCCATCGATGGGAACCCTACGACGTTCTTTTGCTCTCACTGAGCCTCAAACAAACAATGAAGCTGAGTATGAAGCTCTGATAGCTGGTTTGGAGCTTGCCATAGAAATGGAAATCCGTCGGCTACGGGTTTACGGTGACTCCCAGCTCGTCGTCAACCAAGTAAGCGGCGATTATAAGATATACAAACCCGAGTTAGCTCGGTACAGAAGCCGAGTGGTGGAACTCATGAAACGGTTCACTCATATTGAACTAATAAGAGTCCCTAGAGCGTTGAATGGAAAGGCTGACGTACTCGCTCGCTTAGCCAAGGAGCTGGCTGATCCTGACATGGACGAAATTCTGATCACGGTCAGGAGCCGGCAAATTCTATCCCCAGTCTCTCTACGAGAAGAGGAGAGCGCGGAACAGAAGAACACTCCTGCCGAAGAAGCTTCGATCATCCAAGACGAACCCGATTGGAGAGAACCCTTCATATAGTACCTCCGATACGACAAGCTGCCCGAAGGAAAATCTGCGAGGATTCAGTTGAAAAAGAGGGCTCTCCGATATGTGTTTGTAAATGACACTCTATACCGCAGGTCATATGACCAACTCTGGCTCAGGTGTTTGTCATTAGCCGAAGCCCAAAAGGTCATGAAAGAAATTTACTCAAGCGTTCGCGGGGCTCACCAGTCCGGCCCCAAAATGCGGCTTCAGATCAAACGGCTTGGATATTACTGGCCCACCATGATAAGGGATTGCGAAGAGCATGCAAAGAAATGCCATCTCTGCCAAATCCATGGTGATTTCATTCACAAGCATCCTAATCCGTTGCATCCTACGGTGGCGTCGTGGCCCTTCGAAGTTTAGGGCACCGACATAGTTGGCCCAATTGACCCTCCGTCATCCAGAGGCCACCGGTTCATATTGGCCGCAACAGACTACTTCTCTAGATGGGCTGAAGCTGTCCCGCTAAAAGAAGTCAAGACAGAAGATATTCTGACATTCTTCCAGCTTAATATTCTATACCGTTTCGGTACACCAAGAAGAATCATTTCTGACAACGGGCCTTCTTTCAAGAGCTTCAAAATCTCAAGGTTCGCTACTCAGCACAAGATAGACTGGAGATATTCCTCCATCTATAATCCAAGAGCCAATGGGCTAGCCGAAGCTTTCAATAAGACTCTATGCAAGCTCCTGAGGAAAAATGCTTCCGCCAACAAGAGAGACTGGAATCTCCAAATTCACGAGGCGTTGTGGACATATCGTACCACGCACCGTACACCAACCCAGTCCATTCCATACTCATTGCTCTTCGAAGTGGAGGCGGTCCTCCCCCTCGAAGTCGAAGTTCCAAGCTTAAGAATGGCCGTTCAGCACGAGTTGACGGAGGAGGAAAACGTGTTCCTTCGGCTTGAAGAGCTCGACGCCCTCGAAGAAAACAGGCTCACAGTACAGCAAAATCTGGAGCTGTACCGAGCCCAAATGGCACGGGCCTATGACAAGATGACTCGTCTCCGCACTTTCAAGAAAGGCGAATTGGTATTGGTCCTCAAAAGACCGATCATTCCCAATCGACATGCCAAGGGAAAATTCGAGCCAAACTGGGAAAGACCATACGTCATCGAGAAAGTGTTCGACGGAGGATCCTACCAAATAATAAGTGCCGAGGGAGAAAGGCCCATGCCACCCATCAATGGCCGGTATCTCAAGAAATACTACGCGTGAATGCTCTAAGTCGCAGGTGAATTGAGTACACCCGTACTACGGTCCGGATCATACATCTTGCAAAACCGTACACAATCCACGGGCGTAAATGACCCCTATCTCTCCCAAATCCTGCCGGTGAGACTACTTTTAAAGTCCCACCAGCGGCAAAAAAAAGAAAGAAAAAGAAAAAGAAAAAGAAAAGAAAAAAAAGAGAAAAAAAGGTATGTCCACAAGCAAAACGGGCACGGATGAAAACCCGAAAGGGCTCCATGAGTAAAAACAGCAGGACTACCGGCGAGTTTGTGAAAACCTGAAAGGGCGCAAACTCGTGAAAAGAGATGAAATACACTCGCAAGGTCCTCTCGACCTTGTGAGGAGAAAATCCCTGCGTGAGATCCTTACGACTCACAAAGGAGCAACATACTTAGGAATCCTCATGATTCCTAAGGAGAACATACACCTACGAGATCCTCTCGACTCGTTGGGAGAGAATGCTTTTATGAGACCCTCACGGCTCATAAAATTGAAAAGCCTTAGGTGATGGGGACCCAAACCTGTCTCCTAAGCCATCGTTCCCCAACGGGCAACGGCAAATGATGAGTCGCTCCTGGCATTTCGCTTCAGTGTTAGCGGTGCTGATGCCGACCAAAAACCCAAATCCCAAGTCCTTCCAAGGCAAATGATGAGTTGCTCCTGGCATTATTCCAGTGCAGCAATGCTGATGCCAAACAAGATCCAAATTCCAAGTCCCCAAACGGCGAATGATGAGTCGCTCCTGATGCCATATTCCAGTGTAGCGATGCAGACGCCAACCAAAATCCAATTTCTCAAAATTCTCCAGCCCTACGGCCAGTCCCCAAATTGACTGACGTATACAATCCACGGGCTTAAATAATTCTCATCATACCCATGCCCCATCACAATCACCAGTTACGCGGCTGGTCTCCGCCTTTGGAATTATGCTCCATTGAGAAGACCCACTCATGCGTCCTCATGATACATGAGGAGAACAAACCTTTGTGGGATCCTTACGACTCATAAAGGAAAAACACACTTAGGAGTCCTGACGACTCCTAAGGAGAAAATACACCTGCGGGATCCTTACGACTCGTAGGGAGAAAATGCTTTTATGGGACCCTTACGACCCATAAAATTGAAAAGCCTTAGGTGATAGGGACCTAAACCTGTCTCCTAAGCCATCGCTCCCCCCAACAGGAATAGGTAAATAATGAATTGCTCCTGGCACATGTGCTTCAGTGTTAGTAACGCTGATGCCTACCCTAACCCTAAAATTCCAAACTCAAATCCAATAGACCCCTAAGTCTTTAAACTGGGAACAGATGACCCCTAAGTCGTTAAACTGGGAACAGATGACCCCTAAGTCGTTAAACTAGGAACGTGGAAATTCCCTCGCGGCAAATGATGATTCGCTCCTGGTACCATATTCCAGTATAGCGATGCTGATGCCAAACCAAAACCAAAATCCCCAAATCCTGTCATGACAAATGATTATTCGCTCCTGGTACCATATTCCAGCATAGCGATGCTGTTGTTAACCCAAATCACATCAAGTTAGCAAAACAACCAATGACTTCCCTGGCAGAGTCAAATTCCACCTCGGAAACAAGTCAACTTCATCCCTGACGCCGTAAGAAGCGGGGCAAGTCAAATCCAGAGTCCAAGTCGCAAAAAGGGCAGCATCGACCGTCCAAGTCACAAAAGGGGCAACATTGACCGTCCATGTCGTAAAAAGGGCAGCGCAGGATTCCTACAAAGCGGGAACCAGATCACTCCGGGCCAGGGAGACGTCTATCACGGACACTCCGTTTCGGAGACATGTCAAGCAACGACCGTCCATGTCGTAAAAAGGGCAGTGCCAGCTTCCCAAAAAGCGGGAACCAAATCAGGTTGCCTCCAAGTAAAAGAAGATCCATCAATTTCATGCACACGACCCACATATGTGGTGTGCATTTATTGATGGCGGGCAATTTGTTGGGGTAAAAATTTACACCCCGGTTGACCAAGTCAAGATTAAAGTCAACCCCAAGCCAAGTGGGCCCAAGCCCAGATCCAGTGGGCCCATGCCCGGGTCGAGCCCGAACGTGAAGCAGCCAGCCTCCCCCCATGCCAAGATAAAAATTTTGTGATAAATAATTTTGTTGTATTTCTTTTATTTTTATTTTATGAATAAATGTAAGAAAATGGGCATAAAGCCAATTTTTGTAAAGCCCATGGCTTATGTGCAAAAAGAAATGGCACATGAGCCATGGGATGGGCAAAATGCCATTTTTGTAGAGCCCAAGGGGCTACATGTAAAGTGTATAGCCTATAAAGTCAAAGATAATGAAAATATCTCAACAACTTTTTTATCTCTCCCCAAAAAGAATCCAGATCTGCCTCTTTCTCCTTCCTCAAGGTTCTAAAACCTTCTTTTTTCTTTGAATTAAATCAAGAGTTTAACTCTTCCTTTTCTCAAAATAAATAGATTTCCACCACAAAACCTACGAAGGGGAGCTCGGATCTTCAATCAGATCTCGAAAAGATGAGGCTTTTAAGGCTCATCCTCTTTTCTCCAAGATCCCGCCGGTCAAAAGCAAGAAGAAGGAGACCCATCTCCAAAAATCTAACTTTGGACAGACCCAAGGCTCAAAAGAAGAGCAATAAATCCCCAGGAGTTCAACTCCTTTCTAAATCTGCTGGAGTTTAACTCCATAAATTAGTTTCTGTTAGAATTTAACTCCATAAATTTGTTTCTGTTAGGAGTTCAACTCCAAAAATCCCCTTGGGAGTTCAACTCCCCAGCCTAGGGGCTAGGCTTCCCTTTCCGCGGGTTTTTCCCGCGGTCACGTGTGCGCACGTGACCCCGGGGGGACAAGGCGTCCATCGGTCATGTGCGCGCACGTGACCCCGGGCATTAAAGCGCCCACCTGCCATGCTAGCGTCCTTTAGACGCCATTTTGTTTTCTTTCCCCCCTCGTTTTACGCGCACTCCCCAACAAAATCCCTTCTGGAGTTGAACCTTTTTTTTAAAAAAAATTCTTTGGAGTTTAACTCCACAATAAAGTTCTGTTTTCGGAGTTTAACTCCGCATAAAATTCTTTTAGGAGTTTAACTCCACATAAAATTCTTTTAGGAGTTTAACTCCATCTAAAATTCTTTGGAGTTTAACTCCACAATAAAATTCCTTTTGGAATTAAACTCCACTTTAAAAGGGGGGGGGGGGAAGGAAAACACACACAGACTCCACGACACTGTCTTCCGTTAGAAAAAATTTTAACAGGGCGCTGTCCCGCACCCCGTAAGGGGGCTGCTAACCCTCTTGACCCCCAGCCCGCTATCTGGGTAGCGGGACCCCCGTAAAAACTCTGCGGGGCTCCCGATATTTCCAAAACCCCTTCAAGACACGATACTGCACATTGAGTTCGCATGACCGGTTTAACCCGTTAATCGGAGGTTCTCTCGCTCCAAATGCGAGGGGTAATTAACTGCAACTTAGTCCGCGGCTGCCGGAGATTCGGATTCCCACAGTCAAATAAACCCCAGCCTACCCTAGGCAGGGGGAATCTGTGGTACGCCCGATAAGCGCGCGCGTATTCCCATCTCAATGGGGTGACGAAAAACACCATACACTTACGTGCGGCACAGAGCGCTTGGTAGACTCTCAAAGAGATGGTGTCGTGTTTTCTATCTTAGGGCTTGACCATATCTCTTTGTAACACTGTTCGAATCACCGTTTTCTTGATTCTGGCAGTCATAGCGTTTTTCTGAACCCACTTTAAGGGTTCAAAGGAGTTGTGTACTTTCACGGTCGACTCGATTATCGTTGCGGGGTGACCCGGCTCTTGGAACTTCACAAAGTTCAACTTGGTTGGAGCCTAGTTCTTTTATCGGCTCTATATCTGAGTCGCTTCTGCTTTAATTTCTCTGCCTTGAGGGCTTGGCGGGCATCCGCTCTCCAGGAGGCCGCCGTGGGTCGGTTGATAGAGAGTCTCGAAAAGACATCTGATCATGCATTTGTTGAGGGCATCGCTTGACCTTCCCCACGATGTTTGTGATTTCTTTTGTTTCGACGGTCTTGCCCCTAACTGGAGCAACAGAGAATCGTTCAAAAACCGATTTGAGCTTTGAATTGTGGTGCCTTCGCGACCACCATGTTTAGTCATGTTTAGTCTCCTGCCTTTTGAGGCTGGCTTGGCCGCTTTGTTCGATGGGGCCTCCGTAATAGGAGCACTGCCGGCTGTGTAGATCATGATGAAACCGAACCGACGGGGCGGTTCCTCCCATTGCCCTATAAGGCTTGCTGGGAGAATCACTCGTGCATTCGTCTTGACGGTGTACGAGATTGGGCTGTATTGGAAGCCAAGTTCGACTTCGAAGAGACATGGTTGTTGCGTTTGACATCGCAATTGAAAGCTGTTAACCTACATAAAAAAGCATGATATCAGTATAGACAATCAACGTATATATTAATTGAGTTTGCATGAACGTTTGACCCGAAATATGGGAGGAAATATAAGGTCTAATCGGGCATGCTAGAATCTGTAGAGTGTTTTTCGTTACCCTATTGAGATAGTAATACGCTCGTTTGTCAAGCGTATACAGATTCCACCTGTCTAGGATAGGCTGGGGTTTATTGATCGTGGTGATCCAAATCTCCAGCAGTCGCAGATAAAACTGCCATTAATTACCCCTCATTTTTGGAGCGAGAGAACCTCCGTTTAACAGGCCAAACAGATCATGTGAACGCAATGTGCAATGTGCGTGTTGTGCTTTAAAAACAATGCGAAAGGACGTGTTCATTTTATTTTATTGTAGATATTTACAAGGAAACTGGGAATTAAAGAATAACTTTAAAAGCAAATTTTATTAATTATTTTATAAAAAATAGGTTTTATTCACAGCAAAGTGGTGTGCGTGAGGGCGGGCGCGAAGGGACGTGCGTGCGAGGGCTCGTGCGCAAAGAGACGAGTGCGAAGGCACGTGTGAGCAGGCGTGCGCGGACGCTCATGTGCGCGCGAACGTGCGTGTAGGCATATGCGCGATGCGTGCTCCCATGCACGCACGCGGCTTGCACGTGCGGGCTGGTGCGCGCACGTAAATGGGCCTTCACCCGAGTCGGTGAGCTTGAGCTATTGGTTTTTTTCCTTCTCATTTAGTCCCAAGAGTCTCTAGGCTCTCTTGAATCTCAAACCTTTTGCATTTTGGATCTTGAATGATGAAAGGAAATCCTTTTCCTTTTTCCAAGCGTTGGATTTTTACCAAAAATGAGGTTTTAAAGATGGGTTATCTTTCTTCTTCCTCTTCTCTCTTGGATCTTGGAGGAGATGGAGGAAATTAAAAAAAAAAAAAAACCTTTTTGGGATTTTACGGGGGATTGATACTTCCCTTCATTGGATTTAATGACCAAATCCTATTTATTTTTGAAAAAAAGGATTTTCCCTTGATTTAATTGTAAAAAAGGAGATGAACCTTCAAGAGAGAGAAAAGAGAGGCACAAAACTCTAGAAAGAGTGAGGAGAGAATGATGTTAGTTATCATTCATCATGTTGGTCTTTTATAGGCTTACGAGTCTACATATAACCCCTCGGGCTTTATAAAATGGCACTTGTGCTTTTCCTATGGCTGTGCGTTCATTTTTTTTTGCACATAAGCCATGAGTTTTACAAAATTTGGTTTCTTGCCTATTTACTTTACATTTATTTTCTAGCAATTACACTTAAAGTAATTCATTACATAATTTTGTCTATTCCTTTGCTTGGGCTTGACTTGGGCTCGGGCCTACTTGGCTTGGGCTCGGGCCCACTTGGCTTGGATGTTGATCTTGACTTTGAATTGGTCAATGGGGCACAATTTTTAACCCCAACATGAACCAATCTGGGGTTGGGTATCGGCAACCATATCTTTATCGTGGTTGTGAAGCCTAGGAGGACTTGTTCTTTCAGGCCCCACCACATAGACTGTGTGGATTGTGTATCCGCCCAATGCCGCATCATTGGTAGAGATATTTGCTGTGTTTTTGGACCATTGTTGTAGTCCGCTCCTTTCCGGGAAGGACAAGCGTTGAGAGCAGTCGGTCCGACCGGAATTTTGAATATAGCTGGTACCTTCGGGGTTTTGGATATAGCTGGTACCCCTTATTTGAGTTCTTTCTTTTGATTTTGCTCAGCGGGTGAAGCTCGGCAGGCATTTGCTTCCTTGACAGCCGTTTTGGGCTGACAGCTAGAGAGTTCAAAGAAAACACTTGCATTTACTGTCGTCATAGACCTTGTTTGGGCTGGCCTAGTGTAACATTTTGAAAATTTGGAAATAAAAAAAATTAATTAATTAAATAATAAAATGTTAATTTAAAAAGTTATTAAATCAAATTAGGACATTTTCTTAAGTAGTATGTAAAACAAATTAAATTGAAATTTTAGTGTGTAACATTTATAAATTACAAGGGTTTTAGTGTGAAATTTAGCTTCATTTTAATTAAAATGGTATTATATAATAACATAAGTAGTGAAGGGTCTTTGTGAAAAATTTAGGAAATTATGCAAACTTGGAATTTTTGAGGGTGTAAATGGAAAATGGGTTAGATAATGTTTAGCTCAGAAATTATATCAAGATAAAACAAGTTGGAGTGATAATGCATAGCCACCACCTATTTGCATGCACACTTCATGCACAACACATCCTCCTTGCATGAGAATGACACACCTTGCTTGGTGACACCTTCTCTTACACCTCACTCTTTACCTTGACCATATATTATGTGTTCAGATCATTATAACCAAATTAAAATTCTGAAATTTCAAAACAAAGAGAAAGAAAACACTTAGAACTCACAAAAGAGAAATAAAAGAAAAGAGAAGTGAAGAAGAAGAACTAGGCTAAGGATTTCCACCATCAAGCTAGGGGCTAAGGACTTGAGTGTCTTGGAGGAAGCTCTCAACCATCCTTAGTGGGTATAATTCCTAACTCAGTAGATTTAGTTCTGTAATTGTAAAATTTAGAAATCGAATATCGTATTAAAGGTAAAAACTTAGCTCTGTATTAATCTGCTATAATTTAGAGAAAAATCAACTTAACCAAACAGTGTCTAAATTTTATAAACTGGACCTAAAACAAACTCTAGGAGTACGAACCAAGGGGCTCGGATTTTGGCCGGCGAGGCATAGGAAATTTCCGGCGTCGCCGGATTTTTAGTGAAGTTTGGTTTTTTGGGTAGGTTTCTGTATAGGTGTTGGGATATTTTGGTATTGTTTATTTAAGTTAATTTAACAGTATATAAAATCTGGGAACTAATATCGGAAAAGGGATCAAAGTTCTAAAATACGACACGGTAAATTAGTAACGCGTTTAAGTTTTCTGTTGCAAACAGCGAGGGGGTTAAAACTCAGTTAGTATAGGTGTTAGATAGTTTAAATTAGTCGTACGTAGTATAATTAGTACGTGAAACTCGTATTTCCATATTTCGCCGTATCGAAGTTAGCCGTTTCCTTATACAAAGTTAATTTCGATATTAGATTCAAATACGGGAACTTCGGAGGCCGCAATGAAAGGAAAAGGATTGGCGATTTCTGAGTAGTTTACGACGTATTCTGGTAAGTAGACTAAACATCTACCGGGGGATTTTGTATAGATGGTGTGATACGCCCGTAGTTGAGTTTAAATAAAAGTTTTTCTTTTGTGTGTTAAATTGATCATATGCATTCTTAAATATATATATACCTCCATGGTTAATAATTGTTAGAACACTGCACCATTATCGACAACTTATGCCGCACAGGCACATATCTACATGTTACACTACAGCTCATCGATATTAACATGCCACTTTCACACTTAGAAATTTATCCTGTTAAATATAATTCCTATCATAACTTAAACATCAATAACAGTAGTACTTTGTATAATTGACATCATGTTTTATGCTCACGTGTTAGAAGTTAACATTAGAGGCATTTGTATTATTGAGGATTTATGGTATTGAGTTTTCATACACTATTAAGTGTATTCAGAAATTCTTTATGATTGATGTGACATGTCCATCATGAGATATTTTTATGATTTGGTTTTATTCTTAACCGAGTTGGGGGTCATACGGTTGCGGATTTATACGTTATCCAGACTGAGCCGGGGGGCATACAGTTGGATAAATGGTGGACCCAGTCGAGACCGAGGGGCGGGATAGCCGCATTTGAGGCGGGGAGCCTAACGAGAATACTCGATACCGGAGATAGTTGTAAAACACGACGGATATCTAGATGATACCGACCGGTGTTATTGATTACAGGATCGTTCGAGGAATGATGCCTGAGAGAAATGTTGGACACGGAAAGATAAATTTTATTTGGAAATAAGTGATGAGATTTCAGTTTTTGGTTTATATGATTAGTAGTACAAATTCATGTTTTCCACATGCTATCATGCATCATACTTATCCATATTGCAGTTAGTTATAGTTCGTCATATTTACATTATCAGCCGTTATATGTTAGTTCTATTCACTGAGTTGGCAACCCACCCCCGTTGTGCCACGGTTCCTTGCAGGAGTCGAGGGGACGGTTAGCAGTAGTGCAGATCCACTTATCAGATTTTATTGCATCTTTTGCTAGGTGGGTTACATATATAGTAACCTTCTCTTTTGGTATTGTATATTGAATTCAGAATATCTCCATCAGACCCTTTATTATGACTTAGAACGAGAGGGGGTTGTATGTATATTATTTGACAGATGAGATCGTGTAGTTATATTAAATGATATTTCGTTTACTTGTGTCTGAGATTCTTATTGATGTTGTATAAAGTTGTATATTTATTTCCGCTGTTGACATTGTTGATCCCAACTAGGGATGCAACCAAATTAAACACTTTATAACTGTTTTTATTATGAATTCAATATGGAGTTACTGTTAAGATCTTAATTACTTAAAACTGTGATTTTTACTTAAAAACTAAATTTTCCTAAAAATTCCGCAAGAAGGGTTTTGATCTTGGTTTTTGGCTTACTCGGGTTGTGTAGATATTTTTAAATATTATACATTCTAATTGTCGGTTACATCCAAAGTTTGGGTCGTGACACCTAGGACATCTTGTTGCTCCCTATGTGTTGACGGCCTGGCCCTTAGATGGAGAGATAGAAAGCCGCACAAACACCGATTTGTGCTTTGGTTCGGACATCCTTACGGTTATGATGTTCGAACTTTTTTTTAAAAATAAATTTAGGCCGGTATGTTAATTTGGCTCATTGGAGTCTCCGCGACAGAGATGCTGATGGAGATTGAAGAAAATATGATGGGCCGAATCGGATCAGATGTCATGGCCCCTGCTACATGAGGTTTGACAGGAGAATCATTTGGGCGGTAGCCTTGATTGTGTATGTGACGGTGGTCGTGTTGGAAGTTGAGCTTGTCTTCTCGGAAATTTAACATACATTAGTTTAAAGTTATTTTGGACGCAACTTGAAAACTTGAGAAATTTTAGTTTAATGTCATTTCGGACATTACTTGAAAACTTGAGAAATTTTAGTTTGATATCATTTGGAACATGAACTTATGGAGCATGTATATGAAGCGGTTCTTTGTTGGCATTCGAACAGAAGGTAGAAGCGAAGAACGGCAAGCGGATCCTGATCGTCACCCGTTACTTACAACTAACAAGCATTTATGATGCCATCATCATTGATTTTTGTTAAGACGAGTTTGTTGTAGAAAGCTGATGATTTGGATGAAGGAGCATGGTTCTATATAGACAACAACGTATATCTGAGTTCGCTTGAGCCGAGAGATGGGAGGAGAGATGAGTCCTACTGGACGTGTCAGAATCTGTAGAATGTTTTTCGCCACCCTATTGAGATAGGAATGCGCTCACTTGTCAGGCTAGTACAGATTTCTCCTGCCAAGGATAGACGAGGGTTTATTGATTATGGATCATAATCTCCAGCAGTCGCGGACTAAACTGTCGTTAATTATCCTTTGCTCCGAAACTAGGGAATCTCCGATTAACGGATCGTAAAATCATGTGAGCGCAATATGAAACGTTTGTGTTTGGAAAATATGTAGGTGGGTGTGTTCACTTCATTTTTGTTGTTATGTTCATCTATTTTGTTTTGCTTGTTTTATTATTATTATTATTATTATTATTATTATTATTATTTTTACATCATAAAAAAAAGTTCCTCAACACAAATCCAACAATTTAAATAAATTTAAGAAGCTTGCTCCACTTTGATTTTATAAAAAAAAATCTTAGTGGGGAAGGTCCTCACGTGTCTTGAAAGAACCTGCCGAAGCGGGGCCCCAGGGTGGGGCCCACGGGATTGGAGGCTGGAGGCTCCCCGAAGCTAGAGGCTCCAAAAGCGGCGGGAGCCTCCCTTGAGCAGGAGGCTCCAAAAAAGGCGGGAGCCTCCTCTGAGCGGGAGGCTCAAAAAAATATTGTTTTTTAATTTTTTTTTGGGCTGTTTTTTATTTGTGTTGCTTTTTTTAAAGGGCGGGGACCCGGCTTGTGGGGGTCCTCGAGTTGTTCATACCCATACACACTTTTTTTATCTATATATTTTTAATTTTATAACGAGATCAAACACGATAATTTCGACATAATTTTGGCGGCACCATAGCTGGATTTTTCGATTTTATCGTGTTAAAGGTGAAGCACAGAAAAATCCGTGCATACTACATACCGAAATCCGCATTCCAAAAGGGAAATACAGATCAAAATCCATATTCCCAAGTTACCGAAAGAGAAATATGGATCGAAATATGCATTACTACGCCACCAAAAATGAAAATACGGATCGATCCGTATTCTTGAGGGTTTCCTCAAGAGAAAAGCCCAAATACTTTCCTTTTGATAGAGTCACCTCTCCTCCTCTGATTCCGATTGGGTCCAAGAATATGTTCTGTTGAGTTTTCAAGATTTAGATCATGAATCTTATGTAAAGAAAAGGATCGCTCTCTAATCCCTTTGAGATGTGCCCCTTCCTGCATCTCTTCGTAAAGGAGCTCCTTTTCGGGCCTCCGTCAGATGTTGTCTTCCGTTGATCTCGAGGTGAACTTGGTTGATTGTCCTTCGTTGCGTGTGGGTCTCAATGGGTTTTGAGAGGAGAAAGTGGGGTGAGGAGGCTGTCGCGCGAGTACCTGCAAAGAAGTCCCGGAGTGGTTTGGTACCACCAAGGACCCTCCGACGCTCAAGTTAGTGGTGAGGTCCGATCAGAGTAATGGCGTAAAGTGTCAAGAATGGCTTACTTGACCCCTCTGTGATGGGGTTTTATATAGCGGTGACGGCACACAGCAGCAGGCGCGAGAATCTCGCCGGCAGTTACGCTCCCGACGTCACGCTCCCGTAGAGAGCGGATCGCCCATTAATGGGGATCGTGATGGCGTGGAACGTGGGATGTTGCTGGCGGAGAATCCGCGCATGGCGAGATCCGCGGAGCGGCGGTTACGCCTGTGAGCGATGGAGTTGGTCGGAGGGACGAGGAAGATGGCCTCGGCAGAGAGCTCGGGACGAGCGGGGAGGCCGAGGAGTCTTGGTCCTACAGTGGCTCGGGGCGAGCTGAATGGCCTAGGAGGCTGATTTGCACAGGGCCTCGTGGAGGGCCAGCTTGTGCTCGCAGGTCGGGTGTGAGGCGGCCTGGTCGGCCTCTGCGGGCCCTTTCTTCTCAGTCTTGGGACACGTCATCTGCCACGTGTCCTGATCTTGGAGGTCGTCGGTATTGAGTATCATCATTAGCCCCCCACTCTTGCCCCGACCATCTAGCGGGTCGGGTCAGGAGTGGACTGCCGGGCCCCCCGAGGTGAGCTCCTCCCCAGGGTTGTGCCGGGATGAGTCCTCGAGCCGTCGGTTGTCTTTTCCACTAGCAAATCGAGGCGAGATTTTTGCATTTAAGGAGGGTGCGCCGGTTCGTGCGCTCTGCAGTCGAAGCGACGGTCCATGTGTCGAGCGCCAACTGGCTGATGTGACGCGCGCAGGCCTGCGGCGTCTGATGGGACGCGGTCAATCGCTGGGCTGCCACGTGGAGCGATCTGAGCCGCAGGGCGCAAGGAGCCATTTTGGCGGGAGACGATGGGCGCCGTTCGGTGAGGCTGTGTGCGGTAATAAATATGGGTGGGGCCCGCCCTAGGGCCCTTGCTCTATCATATTTTCTCATTCTCAAGCCCCAGCTGCTCGGCGCTCGTCTCCCCTCCCTTGTTCCCAACCTTTGAAGAATTTCTTTCCCAGGTTAGAAGTCTTCCCCTGTAGAATCAGTATACGTTGTAGGAGTAGATGCTAGGGTTCCTTTAGACGTGTCCGAGTCCCCTCGGGGAGCAGGGGCTGGGCCCTCTCCCCGGGGCTGTGAGGCGGGGGCCGCCTCCAGGGGAGAGGCGGTAGGTGTAGCCCCCAGCACCTCGTGCTGGGTGAGGCATGAGGACGAGCTCGCCAATGCTCGAGCTCGCTTCCACATTCCCCCGTGCTACATGCTCCGTCTGGCCGAGGAGGGAGAGAGGGCAGACCAGGTACGGGGCAGGGAGATTGCCCTGTATTTGGAAGCTTTTTGGGGCGGAATGCGCCTGCCCTTCTCTCCTGAGGTCATCGTCGCTCTGAATTTCTTCGGTTTGGCCCCTAGCCAGCTAGTGCCGAACGCGTGGAGGCTTCTCCTTGGGTTCCTGATCCGCCTGATGCTGCAGGCGGTTCCTTTCAGTCTTTCCCTTCTCGATTCCTCCCTTGTTTTCAAGAGTCACCCCGGCGGTCGAGCGGGCGACCCAAGATGGGTTTATTTTACTTTTAGGAAGAGGCCCGACGTCGCTGCCGGGACCGGGGTCGTGGCCTTGCCCTTCTCCATCCATGATTGGAAAAAGAAATTTTTCTTCGTTTCCCCTCCCGAGGGGGAGGACTGGACGGTACCCACCAAATGGTTGGGGGAGAAGTGTCTGCCGGGGAACCTGTCCAACGACCCCGCCGCGGTGAGAGTGGCGTCGTGGGAGCCTATCCCCAGACATGACGTGCTGCTGTCCGAGAGGGTCTTGAGTTGGGCCGGGCTTACCCCCGCCGAGTTCGTCGGTAAGTTAGGCTTGCTTTCTGGGTTTATGCTTCACTCGTGTTGCTGATAAGTTGGGTGTTTGTTTCGTGCAGGATCCATGGACTTCGGCACTCTCCGAGATGCTATGCGCCAACCGAGGCAGCCTGCCAGGGCCGGGGGTGCCAGCTCTTCCCAGGCGCAGCTTTCCCCCGCTCCCACTGCCCCGGTGACGGTTCCCTGGGGACATTCGGCGGTGGATCCCGTCCCGGGCCCCAGCAGAGCGTCGGGTCGGAAGCGAGCCCTGATTGTGGAGGATACGTCCTCGGAAGAGGAGATCGGCTCCCCCTCAGAGCCGCTCAAGAAGAGTTCCCGGAGACCTTCCCGGGGCCGGTCCTCGCCGACCGTGGTGGAGGAAGGGGGGCTCCAGTTCGCGGTGCCGTTCGGGCTGTCAATCGTGGACAGCTTCCTCCACGAGATAGAGACCTCGGCCGGGGGTCGGGTTCCTGGGGGGACCCTCAAAGCTCAGCTGGCATCGATCGCCCAGGAAGCCGTGCAGGAAAGCCCCCATTGCGCGGTGAGATTTAGTGTTTTCCTTCATATTTCTGCTCCTTCTTTTTGCGCCTTCCCAGACTCTCCAGCACGTAGCCCTCGCCCTCCGCATAGAGACCGAGGTGGTAGCCCCAGCGGTGGAGGCCGCGGGCCAGCTCGCCGCGTTGCAAGAAAGCTCCAGGCGAGAGCAGGAGGCGATGTCGACGAGGATCGCCGTCCTGGAGGGCGAGGTGGCAGCCGGAAAAAGCGAGGTCGCCCGGCTTCGCGAGGCTGCCGCGATCGCCGAGGCCAAGCTCGGGGACTCCCAGGTGCTCGCCGACAACCTGAAGAAGATGGTGAAGACCCTCCAGAAGGAGCTGGGGGCGTCGGCCGAGGCCTTCAAGTCGGCTGGATCGAAGGCCGTGGCGAGCTATAAGAGGTCGAGGGATTTTTATGATGATCTGGCCGTGGCCACGACCCGCATCTGGCATGACGCCCTTGATGCCGTGAAGTCTAAGATGCCGGAATTCGACGACACGGATCTCCGGGCCGAGTTCCCCCTCATGGGGGCCGACGGACAAGGGGGAGAGGCTCCCGGCGAGGTAGGGACCGAGGACCCAGCGCCCCCAGTGGTGGAGGTTGAGGACCTCGAGGTAGTGCCCGGGCCTGAGGTGTAGAGCCCCCGCTCTCCTACCTTCATTTTTTTTCCTTTTGACTTTTGTAAGGCTGAGGAGCCAGAGAATACCTTCTGTAAAAACTTATCTTCGGCAGTAGTGATAAAGTTTTTCTTCTTCAGCTGTGATAAATTTTCCTTTCTGCCATCTGTTTATGAAGAATACTCGCTTGGGATATTTTTACTTGCGCCGTTGTGCTTTCATGTCAGGTTGGCCCTCTGTCTAACGATCGTCCGTCGAGCTGACTGCAGTTGTTTGCCGACGAGCGTCTCCGAGGAGGTATCTCCTTGGACCCCGAGGTCGAGGGGGAGATCGTTGAGGCTTGGACAGACCTGACATTTGCTTCTAATTTAGAGTAGCTGCCGTCATCTGGGGGTGACCGGGCAGAGTAGCTGCGCCGTCATCTCCCGCTAAGGCTTCATGCATCTGTTGCGGCGTTAGAGCGGGTAAACCGCCAGGGGTGGCCATGCAGGGTAGCTGCTCGGTCATCTCTTTGGAGGGCTTGGCTCTTTAGAGTTGTGGGTAGGCGACTACCAGCCTTGGGGAGGAAATTTTGATCCCCGGCGTGTGGCAGGGAGCTGGCCGCCGGGGATAGCCAAGCGAGGGAACCTCGGGCTCGGCTACCTCTGGGAGGGCTTTTAGATCCTTCAGGACTGGGACCGAGCAGGGTTACTGCCCAGTGCCTCTTGGCGAGGACTTTGATCCCTGTCGGTTCAGTAGGAAGCTACCAGCCGGGGATAGCCGGGCAAGGACTCGACTGCCTCTGGGAGGACTTTGGCCCTTGGCGCGAGGAACCAAGGACCCTTGGCCGGGCAGGGTTACTGCCCGGTGCCTCTTGGCGAGAGCTTTTGTCCTGAAAGATAGCCGAGTGAGGGAACCTCTGGCCTCGACTGCCTCTGGGAGGGCTTTTGATCCCCGGCGTTGTGGCAGGGAAGCTGCCCGCGGGGGATAGCCGAGCGAAGGAACCTCGGGCCTCGACTGCCTCTGGGAGGGCTTTTTGATCCCCGGCGTCGTAGCAGGGAAGCTGCCCGAAGGGAATAGCCGAGCGAGGGAACCTCGGGCTCGGCTGCCTCTGGGAGGGCTTTGTGATCCCCGGCGTTGTGGCAAGGGAGCTGCCGGCCGGGGAGGTTTGAGCAGGGCGGCTGCTGAGTTGAATCTTTGACGAGGCGCAGCCCGGTCGTTCGACTGTAGGTGCGAGGAATGGGAACGGTCGGGGTAACGACGAGTGCATCTAGTGCATTGAATGCCGGGGGAGACGAAGCGATAGGGGCGCGTCATTTCGTTTCCACCGAGTAACGTTCGATGGACGCCACGTGGCGCGTTGCTTTGTTTCGACCGGGCGACGTTCGATGGATGCCGCGTGGCGGCCATTGGGTTGCACAGCGGGCTATATAAGGAGTACTGGTTTTTCCTCCTTCGCATTAGGCCATCGAAAATGGAGGATTTTCCGTTCACTATCCCCGAAATCATTAGTTCTGCAGATGTGTACCTTTATGACCGCGACCGCACCGAGGACACGGTGCAGTTGGTGGTTGCTCGCATTGAGGAGCACTTCGGTCAGCTGCTCCCAAGGCACTCCTCCCTGCTGCAGCTACTGATGTACTCCATCTGGAGGGCATCGACGGGGCTTTACAACCCCCTGTCGGAGCAGCTCTTCGACGAGGCCGTGGGCAAGCTGCTGTCCTTGAGGCGCTTCGGCTTGATCTTCGCAAACCGGCTGGCGCGCTCGAAGGCGCTCGTCCGCGAATGTTACGAGCTGAGGCTCGGGGTTGACGCCCGCGGGGGGAACCGGGAACAGAGGCTGGAACTTGCGCGGCCCCGGTTGGCGGAGATCTTCGCCGAGTACCACGAGCAGTGCTCGCTGCACCCCTTACCCCCGCTATTGTAACACCCTCCTTTTTTTGCATGTATGGCTGAGGAGCCCATAATACCCTTTGAATGAACAAAGATTTCCTTTTTTCGCAATGTTCCATTGATCTTTATTTAGTCAACAGTAGATCCTAGGAAGAATTTACATTGCTTTTAGAAAAAAGAAAGAAAAAGAACAGGTACGGGTTAAAGGATGACTTGGTCGGCTTGGGTCGGGCTCCCTGAAGGGCTATCGGCCCCCGTGGTTGGCATAGGGCATGGGGCTCCCTGAGCCCCGGGCAGGCAGTCTGCTGAAATAAGCATGATCTGGCCGATGGTCAGGTCGGTGGGAGGGCGAGGCTGCTCTTGCTCGCGGTCCGTCTGTCGTTTGTCCCTTAGGTAGCTGGCGAGGTGCCCAGACCGGATGAGCTCCTCGATGTAGTCCCTCAGTTGTTTGCAGTCCTCCGTGGCGTGGCCCAGTACCCGGTGGAAGGCGCAGTAGGGGCCCCGGGTTCGCTTAACGGCCTGACGTGGGACCGGGGGGGACTTGAAGAACCCCTCATTCTGGGCCTCCTCCAGCAACACCGCGAGGGAGACGTTGAGGGGGGTATACTCTTGGAACTTCGGATGGTAGGGCTGCTGACGCTCCGGCCTGTCCTCCCGAGTCCTTTTCTTCTGGTCGGGACGATCCGCCCAGGGAAGGTTGGCATTCACTTCGGATTCCAGCTGGACCTCGCGCTCGGTCCACGCCTTAACTTCGGCCATGGTCTTAGGTTGAGCCAGCGCGAAGGAGCGCAACCATTCTTTGTGCCTCAGACCAGATCTGAGTGCCGTTATAACGGTCTCGTCCCGGTGCTCGGGCACCTCGAGGAGGGCGTTGTAGAAGCGGGTAATGTAGGCCTTGAACGTTTCCTTGTCCCCGCTTTTAACCGTGAAGAGGTAGTCGACCGTGCGCTTCTGTCGACGGTTCCCCACAAAATGGCCGAGAAACTGGGTGGCCAGCTCGTCGAAGGTTGAAATTGAGCAGGGCTCGAGCTCCTGGAACCAGTCCCGACCCGCGCGGATGAGGGTGGCCGGGAAGGCCCTGCACTGGGAGGCGTCGGAGTGATCTTGGAAGCTCATTCCCGCGGTGAAAGCATCCAAGTGGTCCTTCGGGTCGGTTTTCCCGTCGAACAGAGAGACCTTCGGGGGCTTATTACGCGAGGAGACGCGCACGGCGAGCAGTTCCTCGGTGAACGGCTTCGTGGGCGAGTCGGAGGCATACTTAGCCCCGTCGCTCGAGAAGTGAACTTCTCGGCGCATGCCCTCGATCTTCTTCTCGAGGGCGTCGAGCCGACCGTGGTACCTTGAGGAATCGGCGCCTCGGGGTTCCCGGGCCCCGTTGCGGGTGGACTGCGTCTGGGAGCGGCCCCGGTTTCTGTCGATAAGGTGCCTCAGATCCCGAGATGGGGTAGCCCTCGAGTCGCCTGGACAAATCCCTTCTGTGCGTTCCCGCCGACCATGGTGGGGTCGGCCACGCTCGTGGATAGGAGAGGTGACCGACATTTCCTCGGGGGGGTAAGGGTCCCGAGGAGGCTGGGGATGAGGCTCCCTGGCGGCGGATCTCGGCGTGGAGCCCTGTGGCGCCCAGCGGGCCTCAGGGAGCACCGGTTCGAGGGACCGGTGGTGAGGGGATGCAGC
Source organism: Agapanthus africanus (assembly GCA_030015575.1). Classification (NCBI taxonomy): domain Eukaryota; kingdom Viridiplantae; phylum Streptophyta; class Magnoliopsida; order Asparagales; family Amaryllidaceae; genus Agapanthus; species Agapanthus africanus. The sequence goes on along the minus strand of CM057350.1, from coordinate 103,214,076 downwards.
CTGCTGGTGGTTAGCCGTCCAGACAGGGACAGAGTCTTCTGGAGGCGGAGGAGCAGCGATCTGGGACCCGGGCGCGGTCGTTTGGACGCGGACGAGGGCCTCCACGAGGGATTGCAGGCGATCTATCCGGCCTGCGAGGGCGTTGATGACGGTCATGGGGGGAGGTTCATCCCCGCCTTCGGTGAGCGGAAGGCGGCGACTGGTACTGGGATCCCCAGGATGGTCGTCTGCCATGAGAGAGGAGATAGGAAGGCCAACTTCGTATTTTGTGGAATTTAACTTTCCCACAGATGGCGCCAACTGAGGGAGCTCCTTTTCGGGCCTCCGTCAGATGTTGTCTTCCGTTGATCTCGAGGTGAGCTTGGTTGATTGTCCTTCGTTGCGTATGGCTCTCAATGGGTTTTGAGAGGAGAAGGTGGGGTGAAGAGACTGTTGCCGAGTACCTGCAAAGAAGTCCCGGGGTGGTTTGGTACCACCGAGGACCCTCCGACGCTCAAGTTAGTGGTGAGGTCCGAGCAGAGTAACGGCGTAAAGTGTCCAGAATGGCTTACTTGACCCCTCTGTGATGGGGGTTTATATAGCGGTGGCGGCACACAGCAGCAGACGCGAGAATCTCGCCAGCAGTTACGCTCCCGACGTCACGCTCGCGTAGAGAGCGGATCGCCCATTAATGGGGATCGTAATGGCGTGGAGAGTGGGATGTTGTTGGCGGAGAATCCGCGCATGGCGAGATCCGCGGAGCGGCGGTTACTCCTGTGAGCGGTGGAGTTGGTCGGAGGGCCGAGGAAGATGGCCTCGGTAGAGAGCTCGGGACGAGCGGGGAGGCCGCGGAATCTTGGTCCTACGGTGGCTCGGGGCGAGCTGAATGGCCGAGGAGGCTGATTTGCAGGGCCTCGTGGAGGGCCAGCTTGTGCTCGCAGTCGGGTATGGGGCGGCCTGATCGGCCTCTGCGGGCCCTTTCTTCTCAGTCTTGGGACACGTCATCTGCCACGTGTCCTGATCTTGGAGGTCGTCAGTATTGAGTATCATCACTTCGTTTGTTTGTTTGTATTTTGGTGAACAGAGAGGGGAAAGATTGATTTTGGTATGGGTTTTTGGATAAAAAAAAAATCTGTTGTCGAGGAGAAAGAAGAAAAGGATCGTTCTCTCGAAAAATTATTTTTTTGTAGATGTAGAAGAGAGAGACAGAGAGACTTCTCAAAAGAAAAAATTTAGTGAAAGAGGAAGAGAGAACCTATGTGTGAAAAAGATGACAGCACAAACACCTAGAAATTGCGGAGAGAGAAGGATCTCTTTTTTTTTAATTTCATGGGAGCATTATATTTTTCACTTTACATTTGGGCTCCTTGGGCTTTACAATTTTGGCTTTTACCCCTTCCATGTCCATGTGCTTATTTATTCTTGCACATAAGCCAATTATTTGGTTTTTTGCTCATTTCCCTTACATTTATTCATAAAAATTACATTTAAATTCATCTATTGTATAATTCTGTTCTCGCCTTCTTCGATGACCGGCTTCGCTTGGGCTTGAGATGGCTTGGGCATGGATCCGGTTACTTGGGATCGGACCCGGGTTAATCGGACCTGCGTTGACTTTAATCCGTTGACTTTAACCTCGACCTTTTGTTTCTAATTTTTTTATTTTGGGAAATGGGGCGTAAATTTTGACCCCAACAGATAGGGATATTATAATTAGCTAAGGGGCATTCTTTATTTGGACTAAAATTTGGAAAGGTTTTCGAGGGTAATAAGTAATTATCAAGTTTTGGTGTTATTTTTAGTAATTATCTAAGTTTTGGAGGGTTTTAAGTATAAAAAAAAACCTTATTATAATTGTGGCTTAACAAGTAAATTTTTACCTTCCAAGTTTAAAGGTGATCGCAGTTTGTCTCTCAACCAGCTTCTTGCCGTGCTCTATTAGTGTGAACCATTACCAGAACAAAAGGGGCATCTCATATCATGCCTTTATTTCCAAATATCTTTTGAAGGAATTTATTTTGAACAATTTTAGAATAGTATATGGACCCCTCCACTCAGTGTACTGATTTCGTTGTTAACGCTGATGCTTCCCTATGCTGGATACAACACTATACTGCAACATTAGAGTAATGTCGGTTAGCTTTATGAGGAATGTGGGTGGGGGTCAGCCACAAGCCTAGTAGATCGAGTAGTCGACAATCTATTAACCTTTCTAATGATTGGCATCGTTCATTTTGATCTATATTTTGTAAGTCTTACACACACAATGTTATTTGGAGACTTCTTGCACTTGCATTGGAGGGGGAATAAATGCAACGGTTGACTAATAATAAAACATTTTTCGTATCCAGATCAACGGTTAGAGGATATCAAAATCACAGGGAAATTGGTGTATATATGTTTTAGGCCATGAATATCACGATGGATAATGTTAATCATAAAAAAAGATTGTGTTGGGTTGGCTTGTTTTGATCAATACAGAAAAGAAACTCCCTCTTATGTCATTGATACCCATATTTCTCTTTATTTATCTCAAATAGAAGCAAACAAATGTTGTTTATAACATTATTTGTGTGATGTAAAATTTTCTATTTGTCCATATGTTGAGTAGAGAACATGAGCCACCATTTTATATAGAGCATGAAATGGTCATATTTTGTATTGTAGGTGTTTTGCCAATTTATAATTTGTGGGTATTTTCATGAAGATTATGCCAATTTACCTTATCATAAGAGTTGACTCAAATTGGGACCTATTAATTTGTAATGATTTGTAATGATGAATTGACTCCACTTTTTAAATTCATGTTTCTCTGAGTTTGTAAATATTAACATTTGTGCTTTTCTCTTTCAAGTTGCTTTCAGGCAACTAATCATTGTATGTTGACTTCTGTTATTTATGCAAGGAACCATTATCTCCAATATGTGGCCTTATTGATTTATGATGTATTGGACTGTTTCTTAGTATGTTACAATATTCTTATTTATATTTAAGTACTTTAGTGGTACAATTTGTTTGGGGAGAAGGGGGAAAGCAACAACTATGCTAAACGGCTAACCACGCAATGCGTAATAAACAAGAAAAGATAAAACAACGCGAGAATAAAAGAATTAAACCAGAGAGACAGTATTTGGTTAGTCCCCTGCAAAGCGGTATCTACAAAAACTTCTATTAGATCTTTAGTCAAAAATATACCAAGAGCAAACCCTTGGAGATTTCTTTCTAATCTCTCTTCGCCGTCACCCTCCCTCTATACAATTTAATAGTCTTTCTCAATAGCATCATATTTAGGGAAATTCTTTGGTGCTTCCAAAGAAGGAGGGAGAGAGAGAGTGAGTGAGTGAGAGAGAGAGGGGGGAGAGAGTGAGTGTGTGAGTGAGAGAGAGAGAGAATTATTTGGAAGCACCGAAGAATTACCCTCATATTTAATCTTTAATGAGAAATCCTATTTATAGCTAAACCCTAATTCGATTTAATTTAAGATTAAACAATATTACCAAAATATCCGGTTAGCACAGAAAATTGGCCTATGATGATTTTGAGCCGGCTCAACATTTATGTGAGTTGTCTCATACTATCAGAGAAGAATTGGTAATACCAGACATGTTGGGAGCCGACTCAACATAACCATGAGCCATCTCAAACGAACAGAGGAAAATTGGTAATTCTAGATATCTTGTGAGTCGGCCCAACATAACCATGAGCCGTCTCAATATGAAGAAACTGCACAATATCAACGTTCTTTCACTTGGAAATTCATCCATCTTGACTCCCAAAAAACTAGTAGACTTCACACGATTCCTCTATCTGCTCTCTCCTCATCAAATTTTCTCGGAAAGGTTCACCAACCTGCAACAGAGATCCAGTTTATCTCTGATTACAACCTTAATGAAAATATCTGCAGGATTCTTTTCTCCCGCAATATTCTGCAATGTCAACTCACTATCTTCCAACACTATGCATATGAAATGATACCGCAACTTGATGTGCTTTGTCCTAGAGTGATATGCAGCATTCTTGATCAAATGTATTGTATTTTGACTATCGCTCCACAAAGATATTAAACTCCTGTTTCTTACCCCATTCTTCGAGTAATCCTTGTAATCATATCATCTTTTTGGTGGCTTCCATGATGGTCATATATTCGGTCTCTGTCATTGACAATGCAACAATCTTTTGCATCTGAGAAATCTAACTGATAGTTGTTCTCCCAACCGTGAACACATACCCTGTTAAGCTTTATCCACTATCTTAATTACCTGAGTAGTCTACATTAATATAACCTTGCACATTGAGTGTATCACCCCCGAAATATAAGCAATGGGTGGATGTTCACCTGAGATATCTCAATATCCACTTCATTGTATTCCAATACTTCTTCCCCGGGTTTTGCATGTACATGCTTACAACTCCCACTGTTTGTGCAATATCTGGTCGTGTACTCACCATTGCATACATCAAACTTCCAACCGCCGATGCATACGGTACTCGTGCCATTCTATCCTTCTGCTCTTGAGTTATTGGGCACAACTCTTTGGTGAGTCTGAAATGCTTCACAAAAAGCATACTTACCGGTTTTGTTTTGTCCATCTTCAAAACCTTCTCTACGAAGTCCTGTTTCGACAGCCACAGCTTTCGTTGCTGTCTATATTTAATGATCTTCATGACTAGAATTTGCGTGGCTACTCCCAAATTTTTCATGGAGAATTGCTCAGCCATCAGCTTTTTTAGACTTTGAATTTTCTAGAAATTCGGACATGCAACCAACATATCATCCACATACAGTGATAAAATATTATAGTCTCCATCCTTAAATGTCTGAACGTAAACACAGTGATCTGAATCACATCTTACAAATCCTGAATCTAACATGAATCGATCAAACTTGAGATACCACCGCCTTGGAGATTGCTTAAGGCCATACAAACTCTTTCGCGGTTTATAAACCCAATTTGCCTTCCCCTTAACCCCGTATCTTGGTGGCTGCATCATATAAATTTTCTCCTCAAAATCTCTATGAAGGAACGCTGTTTTCACATCTAGCTGTTCTAAATGCAAATTTTTCACTGCCACCATACTAAGTATAATCCGAATTGAAGTCATCTTCACCGCTGGAGAAAATATTTCTTGATAGTCCATTCCATGCTGTTGCGCATATCCCTTCACTACCAAGCGAGCTTTGTACTGCTTCATACCATCGGCTTCATCCTTGATTTCGTATACACACCTTTTCAGCAACGCCTTTCGACACTTGGATAGCTTCACTAGATCTTATGTACGATTCTTTTTCAATGAATCCATCTCTCCATCCATGGCTTGCTCTTACTGCTTGCTAACATTGTCCTTTGTCGTTTCTGTGAGAGATTCGGGCTCACCTGAATCAGTGTACAATATGAAGTCGGTAACTAATTTTTTAGGTGGTCTTCTCTCTCGTGTAGATCTCCTCAGAATTGGAACATTTGGTTGCTGAACCTGGTCTTCATTCGGTTCCTAAACCTGATTCTGCACTGTAGTGCTTGTCTCCTTCATATTCTGATTTGCACCTATATGCATCTGACTATTCTCTTGAGTTTCATCTAACTCAACGAACTTAGATACTGCACCATTGTTAACATTGGTTTTCTTTGCTTCTTTGTACAAGTGTTGCTCATCAAATATGACGTTCCGGCTTTGTATTATCTTCTTGCTTGAGTAATCTCACAGCCGATATTCAAACCCATCTTCTCCATAACCAATGAATGCACACTTCCTTGACTTGGAGTCAAGCTTACTCCTTTCCGTCTTATCTATAAGCGAATAAGCAATACTGTTGGGGTAAAAAATTACACCCGGTTGATTAAGTCAAAGTCAAAGTCAACCCCAAGTAAGTGGGGCAAAGCCTAAGTCGAGTCCAAACATGAAGAGGCCGCTTCCCCATGCCAAAATCAAAATTATGTAATAAATAATTATGATATAATTTTTATGAATAAATATAAGGAAAATGGGTATAAAGCCAAATTTTTGTAAAGCCCATGGCTCATGTGCAAAAGCAATGGGCACATGAGGCATGGGATGAGCAAAATGTCATTTTGTAAAGCCCAAGGGGCTATGTGTAAACTTGTAAGCCTATATAAGGCAACATGATGATGAAATGAAAAGAACAATTCATTCCCCTTAAATATATTAGGGTTCTGTACCTCCTTCTCCTTCCTCAAGGTTCTAAATCTTCTTCTTCTTTTTTGAATTAAATCAAGAGTTTAACTCTTTTTTTTCCAAAAAGAAATAGTTTTTCACCATAAAACCCCTGAATAGGAGCTCAGATCTCCCATCAAATCTCTAAAAGGGGGGATTTTTTTTAAGTCTCACCCCCCTTTTCTCCAAGATCCAGCCAACTGAGAGGAGGAAGAAGGAGACTCATCTCTAAAAATCCCACTTTAGAAAGATCCAAGGCTCAAGAGAAGATCCAAGGCCTAAGCAAGAAGAAAGGGGTCCCCTTTCATCATCTCCGAAAATCTCTTGGGAGTTTAACTCCGAACAAGAATCTCTTCTTTAGGAGTTTAACTCCAAACCAATCTCTGAGAAGCTCGACTCCAAGATCCAAATTCTCGAAAGAGTTGAACCCCACCAGATCTTTTAGGAGTTTAACGCCACAAAAAATCCCCTTTTTTAAGAGTTTAACTCCAAAAGTCACTCGGGAGTTCAACTCCTAGTTCAGGAGCTAAGCCCCTTTTTTTTCCACGGACGCTTAGCGCCTACGTGCAAGACGTGTGGCCCGCTGGCACCCAGCGCCCGCGTGCAAGGCGCGTGGCCCGCTGGCTCCCAGCATCCACACGCCATGCACGTGAACCGCTGACACCCAGCGCCCGTGTGCAGGGCGTGTGGCCTGCGGGCATCCACGCGCCATGCATGTGAACCGCTGGCGTCCAGCGCCCGCGTGCAAGATGCGTGGCCCGCTGGCGCACAGCGCCCATACACCAGACACGTGACCAGCGGGCGTCGCTCACGTGACCCCGCCGCTCATGCATCCTTAGGACGCTTCTCACCCCTCTTTTTCCCTCACGCTGTACACTCAAAACACGTCTTCCGTTAGAAAAAATTTCTAACAGGGCGCTGCCTCGCACCCCGTAAGGGGGCTGCTAGCCTCCTTGATCCCAAGCCCGTTATCTGGGTAGCGGGACTCCCGTAAACTCTGTGAGGCCCCCGATATATCCTTCAAAACATAACACACACACTGCACATTGAGTTCATATGACCAGTTATATCCGTTAATCGGAAGTTCTCTCGCTCCAAAAGCGAGAGGTAATTAACGGAAGCTTAGTCCGTGGCTGCTGGAGATTCAAATCCCCAGAATCAATAAACCCCAGCCTACCCTAGGCAGGGGAAATCTATATATGCCTGACAAGCGACACGTATTCCCATCTCAATGGGGTGACGAAAAACACCCTACAAATGCAACCAAAAATTTTAAGGTGCGGATAATTTACTGATTTACCTGACCAAATTTCTTTCAGAATTGCTCTATCGAGTGCACTTACCGGGCTTCGATTGATCATATACATAACAACATCGACAACTGCCGCTTAGGAATTTGGGCACATCTGCATCCAAGGTTATACTCCTTATCCGCTCTAGATTCGTCATGTTCATCCTTTCAGCAATACTGTTCTGTTGCGGTGTCTCCGGTACCGTCTTTAACTAATGTATACCCTTCTATAAGCAAAACACCTCGAACTCTTGTATGCAATATTCCCCGCCATTGTCGGACTTTAGGCTTAACCTTCGTGCCTGTTTGGTTCTCCACAACGAAGACTCAGAATCTGTATCTGAACCTGTCTTCAATACAATCGAAACGCCACTGCTCCTACTGAAGGAATACAATGAACCAATCAATTTACCCCTTGCGAATACCAGCGATCCTTTGGAATTCTTCCACTGAAAATTCCCAAATACCGTACGGTATCCTTTGTTGTCCAGCTGACTTGTCGATATTATACTTTTATTCAGATCTGGTATGTGTTTAGCGTTCTTTAGCTTCATCCGACCTCTTCCTGACGGATGCAATATAGTCGTCTCTTTTCCAACGATTTTGCATGGCTGGCCATTTCCTATCGTTATATGCCCAAGATCCTCTTGAACATAATCACTAAAATGATTCCGACCTGAAGTGCAGTGAAAGAATTATTAGTTATATATATGCCCTAGAGGCCATTACTGTACATGCGATATATATTGTAGTGGATGCTTGGACATATATAGGGAGGACTTTCTTGCTCGACATGATAGTATGCTATCTGGTTGCACTTTATCTTAACATGCACACTTATTGTCTCTCTATTACATGTTGATAAAGCCCTTAGGATTAATACTTGACTACCAGGATTATGATGCAGATCATACTAGTGGGGACAGAGTAGTCGGTAAGTACATCCTTCAAATGTTCCTAGTCATGGGTGTATCGAGACAGGGCATCGATATACCAGAGTAGACCAGCGTATAACTTCTCGACCCATGTAGATGGGCAATGGATGATCCCATATCCATTGGTGTTTGACATCAGAGATAGTATATGGGTGCTCAGTGGAGACTGGGTACACTGGACGGACTCGCCGAGAACTCCTAGATGGTATTATACCTATCGTCAAATAGCAGTTCTCTGGTGACACTGGTACATCTTAGTCTGTAGACCCAAGATCGTCATATAGTCTTGTGTGATTCCCACCGAGCTTTGATTTCCACCTTACCACGTTCAAGAGAACGTGCAAAATAGTGGCTTTTGGGTACAGTCCCGAATCACATGGAGGCAATGAGCGATAGGAGGGGTTTCATCTCTCCCGGTATTGGGGGTTGATGTTGCGCTGTGCTCGATTGGCTATAACAGGAAGTTCCTGGCCAGGGCTGCTTCAGAGATATACTGGTAAGTGTTATCAGTACTTTCTCGACCCGTTATGAGCCTCACATCGGCATGAATTATCGAGTTACTGGGGTCTGACGTTTACCACCCCTAGACGAGATATGCGACATATCAGACGAAGAGACCGGACTGTACGGTAGTGTTACTGATTGGATTCGCAGGAATGTGAGCAGGCTTGCTTGTTGATCTTCTGATCGCTCCGGATGGCCGTTACGTTTAGCAGACCGCTTGCGGCTTGTGGGTGTTTGATATGATCATCGCCTACTGCCGGCGTATTGACGAGTCTTTAGAGTCCTACACAGAGGTTTCCTGGCTCAAACGAAACGGAGTAGGAGCACATATGTGATATGTGCGGGACCGAGATTAATACGATATGTGATACCGTATTCTATTCTCGTGATTTGTGACATCGGTCGGTTATATGTGATATAGCCGGGTTATCGGATCAAGTGTTGATTCAATAAGTTGTTACATATGATATTAGTCGGTTATATGTGATATAGCCGGATTATTAAATTAAGTGGTGATTTAATAATTTAATATATAATTATATATTTGATATATTAAGTTACATTAACTAATATTTACTCACTTATGATTTCTTTTCTCACTTGATGTGCACATTGTATATATGAGATATGTATATTTGTGTACATGTTTGTATCATGTTAGGTTACACATGCAACATAAATGTATGAGACTAATACCATGCTAGGGTTTATGTTATGGTTAATATTTATCATTAAGCAAATTACAAATTAGTAGATAATCTCATGGCTTGGAGTTTAGTGGAAACTTGTAGAGTTTTGACTTAGTCCACTTGTTCGTCATTGCTTAAAATATTTATTAACCCAACCTTAACCCTTGATCTTGGTTTATTCTCTACATGAGTTAGGCATGACATAATAACTCACCATGGTTGCATTTCTAACCTCATGAATTATTCATTCATCACTTGACTTCATCTTCTTCTTCCTCTTGAGTTTGCTCTCTAGCTTGTGATCAAGTGATGATCTTTAGTGAGAAAAATAAATCTAAAGTGAGCCCACTTCCTACTTCATCATCCTCTACTACTTGCCATTTAGTATAGGGTGTTTGCTTCACTAATTTCACAATTAGTGAAGGGGTAGCTTGAGTTAGTGTCTCCTCGACGTAGATCATCTTCGGCCTTGAAGACTTCGATGTAAGCTTGCTCATTTCTTCATGGGAGCCTTCACTAGAGTCCGGGAGTTCGATGATCGCAGCGAAGGGACTACTATACGGAGCTTTAGAAGTGAAGGACTGGTTTACAAAGGTTGTATTCCTTGTTCACTTTAGTTGCAAAGTTGTTTGCATTTCATTTCGTCGGATTTTCTAGTATACGATTCTAGGTTAGGGTTAGCTAGAACGGCAAATTTTGAAATTGGCATGGACGATACCTCCCGAAACCTTACTGCCGTGCTAGACAACCCTGCAAGAATGCCCCCGAATCTAGAAACCAAATATCTCTCTTTGTGCTCTTGCTCCCTGAAAGGCAACCCATGTTCCCCTTGTTCATGAGTAGATATCACATTAGCTTCCTTATCATCTGAGTTTTTTTCTTTCTTCAAGAGTCTGCAGTCCTTCTGTTGGATATAGTGCCCTCAAGGTAATTATTGTAATTGCAGGAAGGCGATTATGGTAATTGAAGGAGGACCTGTGCAGGTAGAACGGTCTTGCTCAAGATGATAGTATGCTATCTGGTTTATGTATATCATTCATGTGTATACATTTTACTTACTATTACGTATCGTTAATACATAATAAAAAAAGCCCTAGGATCCTTGCTTGATTATCAGCATTATGATGTCGATCATACTTGTGGGAGCTATGTAGTCCATAAGCACATCCTTAAATGTTCCTAGTCGTGGGAGTATCGAGACTAGACATTGATATTCCATGGTAGACTAGTGTATAGTTTCTTGACCCGGACGAGGGGCAATGGCCGGTCTCACAGCCATTGATGTTTGATACCAAAGATTGTATACAGATGCTTAATAGAGAATGAGTACACCGAAAGGTGCTCATTAGAGAATGAGTACACCCAACGGACTCGCCGAGAACTCCTAGATGATATTATTCCTATCGTTAGATAGCGGTTCTCTGGTGACATGAGTACATGATAGTCTGTAGACCTGAGATCATCATTTGTCTCGTGTGAATTCTTATTGTACTTTGATTACTACCCTACCACGGCTTTACTGAGTCGAGCAAACAGGTTTTATTTGGGTACAGTCTCGAGCCACATAGAGGCAGTAAGCAATCAGAAGGGATTCATCTCTCCCGGTATAGAGAGTTAATGTCGCGCTGTGTTGGGTTGGCCATCACCATAAGTACCTGACCATGACGGATGAGATTTACTGATATGAGATCAGTAGTTTCTCGGTTGGTCATGAGCCTGACATCGGCACGACTTATCGGGTTATTAGGGGTCTGGAGACTTCCATCCTCTAAACCCGGTATGCGACACTCTCAGACGAACAGACCAGACTGTACAAAGGTTGTCACTTATAGGATCAGTAGGGTACAGACGGACTTGATTGTCGACCTCCCTTTCGACATTTACCTGGGTAGCCGTTACGTACAGCTAGTGCCACTGACATGCTTGTGGTTATGAATTTTATCCAGCAACTCCCTGCCAGCGTATTGTTGAGTTTTTAGAGTCCGATACAGAGGGTTTTCTCGATTCAGAAGAAATGATATAGAGGTCGTATGTTGATACGTGCAGGATTTCGATTAAATACATGTACAGGATACACGAACTTTAATCGGATGTTTGATAAAACTAGCCGGTTTATGTTTAAGCCGGGTTATTAAATCAAGTATTGATTTAATAATATACATATATATATGGTTAAAGAGACATGGGCACAATATTTTAATTGAAAATGATTTAATAAAACTATTGTGACATGCTTGATTCTTTTAAATGATAGCTCATTCTCATCTCTTCACTCTGTCTTCTCTCATCTCTCCTTCCTCTCGAGTTTGTGAGAGCTCTTGATTTTGGAGTAAGAGAAAGAAAAAAATTGTGAAAATTCCTATATCCCTGACACCCTATCCCTAGCAAGTTTAGATGGTTAGTTACTTTTTCAAAGTTCACTTTGGAGTGAAACTGAAGCTTGGTTTGGTTTCCCTCGGGTGGATCATTTTCGGTAAGGACGATCGGCTTTCAAACTCGTTCCGGACGGCCTAGGAGCCTAGAAGGGGTCTTCCACAATTGGGTGGACACGCTACAAAAGTTGTATGCTCTTAACCTTGTAGCTAGCTCTCTTGATAATTTGCTAGTTTAGTGTTTGGACGATTTCTAGGTTTTGGGTTGCTAGTGCTTGCTCGAAAATTTTCGTTTATCATTCCGCCTTGGCCGCGAGTTTAGCGGCGCTAGCACTAGGAGTTTACTATGGTATTAGAGCTACTAGGCAGGGATGCCGACCCATGGGGATTCTCGTTGTGTGATAGTAGTGGCAAAGCGCATGCTCTTTGCCCCAGGGCGCCCCATGCGGATTGGTCCGACGGGTTGTAGTCCGTCGTGAGTGGACAACGTAAAAAGTAGCTGTTGTAGGATCTTTGGTTGCCACAACGAGCTTCCACTGCGCTGACTGACCCTTCACTGGTATCAGAGCTATTAGGCAGGAATGCTGACCCATAGAGGGTTCTCACTGTGTGACAGTAGTGGCGAAGCGCGTGCTCCTACCCCCAGGGTGTCCCGTGCGGATTGGTCCGATGGGTTGTAGTCCGTCATAAGGGGACAACGTAAAAAGTTGCTGCCGAGAGATCTTTGGACGCCACAGCGAGCTTCCGCTATGCCGACTAACCCTTACAATGGTATCGGAGCCACCCAAACACTAGAATTAGTTTTAAATGATGAATTAGTTTTAAACGATGCATTAGTTTCGAAATCAAAATTTAACCGTATTCTATTTCTAAATTTCGAGTTTCTGTTCGATTTCTAAAACGAACTTTGAAAATTTTTTGGTGCATGAAAATGGACTGGAAATGCTTTAAAAGAGACTAACCAAGAAAACGAGACCAAATTGAGGTGATATGACCGCCTGGGCCTGCCTTTTAGCCACCTGTGGCGGTTATACAACTCCAGTTTGTCTCGTGCTTCTTACAGAGACTTGGTATTTTGGAAATGGGATTTTTGGCATATGTCATTTTTGTCCAGATTTCTGTTGTGATTTGTGTTTTCGGGCAACACGGAAAAGTTTTAGGTGGATTTATAGCATCGTTTATTATCTGTTGTTTTGTATATGTGTTGATAAATGTCGTCTAATTGCTATATGGTCAATTAAAAAGGGTTGAACATATTTTGCTTGTGGTGTTGGTGTGTATATCATTATGATGGTTTAGCCGGATTGTCATGATGGATAGCCCCTTGAGTGATGATATATGTACAGTTTGAGTTGTATGTATATTCATTTATTCTAGACGAGTGGCCGGTTTGTAGTCGTCGTTGCTGGTGTATGTATGTTCTTTTATTGGGACACGTCCGAGTTGTGGTCGTTGCTACCATTATATATATTTTATTACATGTATTAGGATAAACCTGTGGAAAAGTGCTCGAGCCGCTGGGTTCTAGAGTGCAGTAGGTGGCCATCTCATGGAGTTGAGATCAGGCCGCCTCGCTCTAGAATTGGCGTGTTGCTCGCCACACCTGTAGGGGTTTAGGATAGACCCGCAGAGGGTTCTCAAGTTACCGGATTCTAGAAAGCGTCGGGTGGCCCACTCATGACTTTGAGGCCAAGTTACCCCGATCTAGAATTAATGGGCAGCTTGCCGCACTCGTAGAGGTCTTGGATCATTGATGTACGGGCTATCCACACGATCGGGAAACGTCACGTTTCATTTGCGGCTCAAATGAAACGTGGGGCTCCTAATTTATCCGCTATTCCACATTGTTAACCGCATGTCTGTGATGATTATTACCTGCCTTTGATGATAATATGTATAATTAATGCTTCTATATGTTTTGCATCCGCGCTGGCCCTGCGTCTGCCCTGCCGTAAGTTAAGTAACTTTACGGTACAGACCTGATGCCCCATAGCAAATAAGGATGATATATAAAAGTATTATATTTTGGTTATTTCTGGTGTGACTAGGAACTTAAATGATAGGACTGCATTATATGTTTAATGCAAAGAAATAAATCTAAACCAATGTTGTAGGAACCAACTTTTTCAAAAGAATTTATAGCCGTATTCTTTTGCTTTGCATAGAGGTATTCGGTTAGGAATATCCTGCACCTCATTCGATGAGGAAAGAGCCTTGATCCCTTCACGGGGAGTTGCTCTTAAGAAAAAGTTTATGTTACAATAAACCACTTAGTTTTCTTCAAAACCATTTGTTTTAAAAACGGAGCTTAAACCACTCCTTTTCAAAACTACTCAGTTCTTTCAACGATATCAAGTTTATTACATTTAAGAGTTTTCTTAAAAACCAGCCATAGCTCTCCGTCGTTTCAAATGAATAGCACATAGTATTCATGCTATGTATGTTGGTCTCTGTCAAGGCATAATGTATGGTAGCTATGTGATGCTTATCTGCTGCATTGAGATGTGATTATTTAGGACAATTACATAATCATGTTGGCCTTTGTCAAGGGTTCGTTTGGATGAGTCTGAATTAATCACGAAATAACGGGTTGAACTTGACTAGCGACTTATAATATGTTAGCCTCTATCAAGGTCATAAGCCGCTTGGGGCAAAAACTAGATCGGGATTTTCAAATACAAAGGAAAATTGCCAGGTGTATGCATACCTTCTGGAGTGTGATGGCTTGTTGACTTTAATCAAGATTATCACACGATGATAGTTGGGTCCCAATTCCTACTGTGAATAGGTATTACTCCCGGAAGATTTTTACTTCACTACTAGCTAACCCATTAAGTGTCTAGAAAGATGTTAACGGGATTATGCCTCTGCAGAACCGGGGTTATTTAATTAGGTTCGTGCGAAAGCACAGGAAGCCTTCCTCGGAGTACCAACATTGGCGTGGCTGAACGGTTAGCGAACTTGTAAGGTTTACATGATCCCGGCTAGTTCTCCTTTCAGGGTTTGAAGGAGAATTTGACGTAATAGTGGGAGCTATCCTGATTAGATAAATTAATAAATCAATTTAATCTTATAAGAGCGCACGCTGAGTGTTTCTTTTCTCTCTCTGGCAACGACCATGACTAACCTTAAAATTAAAACTCGTAAACCAAGTTAACCGATCCTTTTTACAAACTTTGACCTTGGAATGTCATGATTCACAACAAAGCTACATATGTCCCTGCCGCTCCTACTTCCCCTTTGCCTTCTCCAAAACACTTCGTATCGTTACGAAAATCCATATTTCTTGGAAAGATCATCTCGTATAGTTATATACGAACCCGAAAAAATTATTTCAGTCAGAGGATGACCACTGGTTCTGGAGAAATTGAATTGTATAATTCTGTTGTTTCTTCCTTTTACCTTCTTTCAGATTGAGAGCTCCTTATATTAGGAGAGTACACCAGTTACGCTTGTTGGATAGTCTTTTTCCAAACCAAAGTCTGGTGCTGAAAGGTAGGGAAAGAAGAAAACCAACTAGCCTAAATATGGTGTACAAAAGGTAAGAAGTAGAGACGTATAAAAGGGTTGAAGTGAAGGCAAAGAAAATTGCAACTAGTGTCATGAATCTGGGCAGTGAAAGAGGCATTACTAGGAATACCCGGCCACCCTTGAAACATTTTTTATATTTCAGTTTTCTTGTGTGTTTGTTGTTGAATATAGGTGCCCTTAAGGAAATTATTGGAATTATACAAAGACCTATATAGGAGAGAGTAGTCTTGCTTGAAATGATAGTATGCTATCTGGTTTATCTTTATCATTATATGAATTGCTTGATTTACATATTGTTAAGTGCATAATGATAAAGCCCTTATGGTAGTTGCTTGACTTCCAGGATTATGATGGAGATCATAATAGTGGGGTCTGGATAGTCCATAAGCACATCCTTAAATGTTTCTAGTCATGAGAGTATCGAGACCGGGCGTCGATACTCCTGAGTAGACTAGTGTGTACGTTTCCTAACCCGGTTGGAGGACGATAGCTGGTCCCACAGATATTGATGTTTTACATCGAGGATTGTACACATGTGCTCATTGGAGAATGAGTTCACTGAACGGACTCGCCGAGAACTCCTAGATGGTAGTATACCTATTGTCAAATGGCAGTTCTCTGGTGACATTTGTACAGGGCAGTCTTCAGACCTGAAATCACCATAATGTCTCATGTGTTTCCCACTGTGCTTTGATTACTACTTGAACACAGTTTTAATGGGTTGTGTATACGGGTTTTAGTTGGGTACAGTCCCGAGGCACATAGAGACAATGAGTGGCAGAAGGGATTCGTTTCTCCCGGTATTGGGAGTTGATGTCGCGTAGTACGTGATCAACTATAACCATAAAACATTGGCCAAGATAGTTAGGATAAACTGATAAGGGTTATCAGTTGTATCCCGGATGGTTATGAGTTTCTGACCAGCACGACTTATCAAGTTATTGGGAATCTGACAGAATCGACCCCCTAGACCCGGTATGCGATACTCTCTGACGACCAGACCGGACTGTACTGTAATTGTCACTGATAGATTTTGCAGGGTACATACGAGTTTACTTGTCGACCTTACTTTCGACAGATACCTGGGTAGCCGTTACGTACAGCTAGTGCCATTGATGTGCTTGTGAGTTATAAATTGTCTAGTAACTCACTGCCAGCGTATTGTTGGGTCTTTAGAGTCCTACATTGTGGGGTTTTCTGGTTCTAGTGAAATGATATAGTTGCTGGGAACTTAGGCACACTAGCAAACTAATTTTGCAAGATGGCAATATGAATTTCAAAAATTTCTAGTTTGCTAAAATTCCTAAACCAAGAATCGAACTAAAGAGCTAGAACTTGTAAACAAAACCAAGTGAGCTAAACTAATCTATTATGTGTAGAATACTCACATCCTCAAGCTTTTTTCAAATGCTCCGGATCGTACTTGGAAGCCGGTCCTCTTTTGCCGAAGATGATCCACCTAAGGAAAACGATCTAAGCTCTAGCATCGCCTAGCGAAGCAACCGACGCTCCAAGGTCGCTATCAATGGAGAGTGGGGATGTAGGAATTTTCCACTATTCTTTTCTCTCATTTTCAAAGCTCAAGTTAGCGACTAAAGAAGGAAGAGGAGGTGAAGAAACATGGGGATGAGCAACTCAAGAAAAATGAGCTTAATCAAAAAAATGAAGAAGAGAAAAAATGGCATGTAGAAAGAATGGCTCCATCATTTTTGAACTATACAAAAAATATCTCATTTCATTTTTACAATAAACAATTAAAGCCCATTCCTCTCTACATACCTCCAACCATGCTCATTCCATCTCACCCTCCACCTCATTTGCAAATGATTTTCTAAAGAGAAAATCATATAATGAGGTGTCTATCTTCTAGAATATATTCCGTATAAATACGGAATACAACCCGGTATACATATCGAAATATATATACGCGTATTTGTACAAAAATACGAATAGCCAAGAAAGAAAATAAATAGTGAACAATAATACTAGAACACACACACACACACACACACACATAAATTATTAAATCAAAACTTGATTTAATAATCCGGCTTAATCCTAAGCCGCTAGTATTATCAACCGTCCGATTAAAATCCATGTAGCATGTACACATATTTAATCGGACACCTGTATGTACCAACATACGTCGTCTACATCATATCGCCTGAACCGGAAAAACCCTCTGTGTGGGACTCTAAAGACTCGTCAATACGCTGGCAGTGGGTTTAACCACAAGCACGTCAGCGGCACTAGCTGTACGTAACAGCTAACCAGGTATTGAGCGAAAGGAAGGCCGACGAGCAAACTCATTCATATCCCTACTGAGCCTGTCTGTGATAATCTCCGTACAATCCGGTCTGTTCGTCTAAGAATATCGCATATCGGGTCTAGGGGTGGATAAAGTCAGACCCCTAATAACGCGATATTTCATGTCGGTGTGAAGCCCATCACCCACTGAGAAACTACTGATCCAAATCAGTAATTCTCGTCCACCTTGGCCAAGAATTTCTGGTGATGGTCACCCGTGCACAACACGACATCTACCCCCAATACCGGGAGAGACGAATCCCCGACGATCCGCTTACTGCCTCCATGTGGCTCGGGACTGTACCCAACTAAAACATGTTTGCACAACTCCTTTGAGCATGGTAGGGAAGTAATCAAAGCTTAGTGGGAACTCACACGAGACAAATGATGACTTCAGGTCGACGGACTAAACTATACTCATGCCACCTGAGAACTGCTATCTAACAATAGGTATAATACCATCTAGCATGTTCCCGACAAGTCCGTCAAGTGTAACTCATAACCCAATGAGCACCTGTATACTATCTTAGGTGACTAACTGACACCAATGGCTTGTGAGACCGGCCACCGCTTCTCATCGGAGTCTCGAAAAGTACACATTAGTCTACTCCGGAGTATCGATGCCCAGTCTCGATACTCTTTCGACTAGGGACATTTAAGGATGTGCTTATAGACCACCCAGCTCCCACGTATATGATCACCATAATAATGCTGGTAGTCAATCTAGAATCCTATGGGCTCTATCAACATGTAATAGTGATCTGTAATACCACATAATATATGTACATGATGATAGAGACAAACCAGATAGCATACTATTATCTCGAGTAAGACTGTTCTACCTACATAGGTCCTCCCTCAATCATCATAATCGCCTGCCTGTGATTACAATAATTGCCTTAAGGGAACTATAGCCAACAAAAGTGCACGTACGGCAATACATGTGGGGGTCTGATTAAACATGTGTGTTAAATCGGACGGCTAATAATAGTAGCCGGTGTATAATTAAGTCGGGTCATTAAATAAAGTTTTGATTATGGAAAGGGAATTAGATTATGGCAAGGGTCACATGATTTACTAGTCATAACTTATTTCATTTTCTTTTTCATCCCTTAGAGAGAAAAGAGAGTAAAGAAAAAGAGAGAGAGGAAGAGAGGTAGCCAAAGAACACTATATCTTTTTCACTTTGTTTCTAGCAATAGCAAAGTGAGTTACTTCACAAGGAAATCATTATGGTGAAGCTGAAGCTGGTTGCGGTTTCCCTCGCGTAGATCGTATCCAACAAAGAAGGCCAACCATCAAGCATGTTCCCGGTGTCTCGGAGTCTACCAATCATCCATTGACAAGTTTCAAGCACACTACATAGGTTGTAGTCTCTTGAAACTCTCTTTTGGTTCTTGCATGCTCTATTTTTGTTGCAAATGAAAGTCTTTGGGTTAGATTCTAGTGTTTGGATGTTGTAGCTCTTTTGGTTTTTATAGTTATACCTTCCGTTTCTCTAAAAACCCTTGTATGGAGAGGATGACATCCTACAATGGTATCAGAGCCGGCTCATAGACTTTAACTTGCTTTTTGATGCAATAATTTCGATTGAAACTTTCACCGGATTGTTTTCAAGGTTCAAATCACTGCAAATTTTTAAATTGCTCTCTGTAAAATTTTTGACATATATTTTTAACGTGGGCCTTTAACAAAAATGAAGCAGGAGGAGCATGGGACCAAGATACCTTGATCTAGCCGCCTGGATCGGCCTTAAGGCCGCCTAAGGCAGCCAGACTATAGTGTCTTGGCACGTGCTTCTGGTAATGTCTTAAACTTTGGAAAACTTGGTTTTTGGGACCTTTCAAAATTTCCCAGATTTTGTTTCCTATTCTCTGTGTTTCTGGGCATTCGAGGAAGTTATGATTGAAACAATTGCATCGGTTATGTTATGTGTTGATAAACGTCGCCGAATTGGTTTGTGACCAATTCGACGGGGTTGCATATAGGTTGTTTGAGTTGTTGGTGTCATATTAAACGGTTTCTTTTTAATCGTTGTGTCGGATAGTCCCGCGTGTGATTTGTATGTAAAATGTGATATATGTAATACATTTATTCAGGACGAGTGTCTGGATTGTGACCGTCATTGCCGGTGTTTGTTTATTTTTTGTGGTGCGATCAGGTTATGATCAACGTTGCCGTATAATGTATATTATTTACACTTGTAGATTACCCCACGGAGGAATGCTCGGGTCACCGGATCCTAGAATGCGCTAGGTGACCGCCTCAAGGAATTGAGGGTCTGGTCGTCTCGTTCTTGGATTGGCGAGTGGCTTGCCGCGCTCGTAGAAGGTAATGTTTCGGCTATGTAAGAGCTATCCGTACAACTGTGGAATGTCGCGTTTTGGTTCTGGCTCGAATGAAACGCGGGATTCCTAGTATTCCACCATTTCTGTTCTCTCTCTCTCTCTCTCTCTCTCTATATATATATATATATATATATATATATATATATATATATATATATATCATGCATATGATGAATATATACTATTAATAAGTGTTTCTTTATGTTTTACATTTGCGCTAGTTTTGCATCCACCCTGCCATAAGTTAAGTAATCTTACAATGAAGACCCGATACTCCGTGGCGAATGTAATGGCATAAAGATCACTCTATTTTGGTTTTCTCGGTGTGCTAGGTATTAAATGACGGGATTGCGTTAATGACATTAATGCAAAGAAAAATAAACCTTAAAAAGATGTTGTAGGAATCAAACTTTTTCAAAAAGGGTATTTCAGTTGTATTCTTATGCTCAAAACGTATTCAATTATGAATGCCATTCACCTCATTTTATGAGGATAGAGCTTGATCCCTTCACGGGGAATCCTACTCTAGAGCATAAGCTTATATTACTGTAATACAAATTGTTTCAAAAACACTTGATTCCTACAACAATATCGAGTTAATTACGTTAAAGGTTTTCTTTAAAACCATCATTTCCAACGAGTAGAGTATTTAGTATTCGTGCTATGTTTGTTGGCTCAGTCAAAGCGCGGTGTACGGTAGCTAGGTGATGCTTGTTTGTAACATATGATGCGATTAGTTAGGACGGTCGCATAGCCTTGTTGGCTCGGTCAAGGGTTCAAGCGGGTGGATCTAAATTAATCAAGAAAATGACAGGTTGAACTTAACTAGCGACTTATGATTTGTTGGCTCGGTCAAAGTCATAAGCCATTAGGGGTAAACACCAGATTGAGAGTTTCAAGAGTTGAAACTTGCAATGAGATTACATACCTTCTATATGATAGTTGGAGCCCGTTACCCACCGTGAGTAAGTGTTACTCCCGGAAGATTTTCACTTCACAACTAGATAACTCATTAGGTGTCTAGAAATGTGTTAACGAGATTATGCCTCCGCGGAAACAGGGACATTCAATTAGGTCCGTGCGATAGCATGGGGAGCCTCCCTCAGAGTACCAACACTGACCAGGTTGAACGGTTAGCGAAATTGTACGATGTATATGATCCCGGCTAGTTCTCCTTTTAAGATTTGAAGGAGGATTCGACAAAACAGCGAGAGCCATCCTGATTAGATAAACTAAATAAACCAATCTAATCTTGCAAGAAAGCACACGCTGAGTGTTTCTTTTCTCTCTCTACTGGCAGCAATCATGACTGGCCTTAAACTAAAACCCGTAAAACTAAGTTAAACCGAACCTTCCTACAAATTATTGGCTTTTGAATGTTATGATTGCCCTATTTCACGACGAAGTCGTATATATCCTTACCGCTCATACGCTTCCTTTATTTTCTCCTGAACCATCTGTGTCAGACACAGACATCCATATTGTTTGGATAGGCCATCTCATATAGTTACATGCGAACTCGAAGAAATTATTTCACTCCGAGAATGGCCACTGGTTCTAGAGAAAATGAATTATATATTGATATAGAACCTTCTCCATAACTCTCTGTACTAAGTACATAGATCCATATTGCTTGGAAAGGCCATCTCGCATAGTTATATGCGAACTCGAAGAAATTGTTTCAGTCCGAGAATAGCCACTGGTTTTGGAGAAAATGAATTGTATATTAATATAATTTAATTGTATCTCCTATCCACCTTCTTTCAAGTATAGAGCCCCTTCAATAAGGAGAATACACCAGTTATGCTTATTGGATAGCCCTTTTTTCCAACCCAAGGCTAAAGCTAAAAGGTAGGGAAAGAAGAAAACCAACTAGAATAAGTTTGGTATACAAAAGGTAAGATGAAGAGACATATAAAGGGGTTATAGTTAAAGGGAAAAGAAATTACAAACTACTGTCATGAGCCTGAGCAATGGAAGAGACGTTACTAGGAATACCCGACCAACCCTTGGAGCATTATAATGCTTCTTCCTGGGGTGTATTTGTATTTGAAAAATTGTTTCTCGATAAACTCTGACTCCTAAGTATGTGGATACCGGATTAGAATCCCACATCTATGGGTTACAGATGCTGAGAAGGAGTAGAGTATTGGGAAAGGATGATATGATCCCCAAAGTCAGAAATCGAAGCAAGTATTGTTGTTGGGGATTATCACATGGTTTTGCCTAGTGGCAAAACTTTTGGTTCTGAATAACCGTTATTGTGCACCATGTTTTAAACAGGATATATTTGTCTCTTTGGTTGATAAAGAGATATATAAATTTTTAAATTAATGTTTACCCACATCAAGTTTTGATTGGGTAAGGTGTATAGAATAACGGTATAAATATTCTAAACCAAAACACAGTTATCAAATTACCACACACGAAGTTTGAGTTAGTAAACTCTTCACACTTATACATAGTGATGTATGTGGTCAGATGTCCATATGGACAAGGGTATGGCACTCATACTTAATTTAGTTTACTTATGAGTTCTCTCGTTTTGGACCCGCGTTCTTGTTGAAATGCAACGTCCGAAGCTATTGAGTAGTTCACAGTGTATATGAATAAAATAGAGAACCAGATGTTAGAAGTATTAAGATTCTTCGATATGATCGAGGATGTGGAAACTTAAGCTCGGTATTTCATAGTTATCTAATTGAGAATTTTGATTCTCGCTCAGATTACTCCTCCGTTTATACCATAGTTTTATGGATTATCGGATATGAGTAAACGCGCCTAAGGGATATGATGTGCTTCTATGATGAGTATTGTTGAGTTGCCTTTTCATTTAGGGAAATGTACTGGAAGTAATTACATACCAATTAAATAAGGTTCCTTCTAAATTAGTGCATGTAATGCTATTTGTGATATAGAATAAGTGCATATCTTAAGGTTGTTAAGATATGGAGTTATCCGGCTTATTTTGAAAAGTAGAATACGAACAAACTCAAGACACGTTTCAGTACTAAACAATTTATGGGTTATCCCAAGCATACGCAGGAGTTTAACTTCTACCATTTTCAAGATCAAAAGTTGTTTTGTTCTTGACACGCCACCTTTGTGGAAAAGGGATTTCTTGTAAAAGAAATTAGTGGGAGTATGGTAGAACTAGAAGTAATTCCAGAACCACAAATGATTACTGAAGATTTAGAAGAATCTAAGAATTCAGTTGTCCCTGACAAACCTTAGCCACTCCGCAGATTTAGCAGGTGACCTCAGCCATCTGAGGGGTGCTTCGGTTTTCTCGTAGACGGTGAGATAGAGGTGTGCATCATGGTGATGACAGTCCTACTAATTATTAGCAGGCCATGTGAAGTAGTGACTTCCGACTGATGGCTGGATGCCAGGATATCAAAGCTGGACTCCATACACTCCAACAAAGTATGGACCTTTTTGAATGCTCCTGAAGGGGTAAAACCCATTAGGAGCAATTTTCCAGAAGAAGATTTGTGCAGATGGAAATGTAATAACCAAATAAGGCTATACTTGAAGTAAAAGGTTTTCGTCAAATACCCAGTGTGGATTGTGATGAAACTTTTATTTCAGTATCTATGCTGAAGTCCATAAGGATATAACTTAACACTGTTGTTTTTTTCATGACTATAAGATCTGGCAGGTAGAACATCTAAAATGTCTTTCTAAATAGAGATTTAGAAGAGCACTGTATATGACTCTGCCAGAGATCCTTGTAGTTAGCGGGAACAGCGGAAAAGTGTGCAAGTAACTTAAGTTCATTCCTGGACTGAAGTAGGCATAGTGGAGTTAGATCATCTGGTTTTGATGTAACAGTCAAAATATTTGACTTCATCAAAGTAGCAGATGAACCTGATATTTATAAGAAGGATGTAGGGAGTATGTCCATATTTCTCATGTAATGTGTGGATGACATCCTCCTGATAAGAAATGATGTTCGTATTCAAGATTCGGTAAAACTACGAATGTCATATTTGTTTCTCCATATAGGGTCTTGATGATACATCAATCATTCTAGGGATTTAATGTATAGAGATAGAGATAGAAAGATTTAGGGATTGTCCCAATCCAGGTATTTTGACACCATTCTACAAGAGCTTTAGAATGGATGACTCCAAGCGCGGTAGTATATCTGAATAAAAGGGGAGTCACCCTCTCTAAAGAGGTGTATTTAAGACTGATGAGAATAGGGACTCGCATGAATAACATACGACATGTTTTCAAAAGTGGGTTCAATCATGCAATATTATGTACCATACCAGATGTTACTTATGCATGAGTTATAATAAGCAGATATCAGTCAAATCCTAGAGAAACATAAGATAACGGTGAAGAACATAAGTGGATGTTCTTGGTGAATGATAATGACAGCCTCCAACCGGAGGCGGTTACCGATTCCAGCTTCCAAGGTGACATGGATAACAGATTGTCTGTCACGAGTTATAAGTTTACCCTCTTTTGAGGAGCAGTATGTTGGAAATGATTCCAAGCGGAATACTGAGGTTTACATAGCGCTGGGTGCTGAGCATGACTCAGCAAAGATACAGCTCAAGAAATTGTTTAGATTAATATGTTTATTTTTGAACTTGATCTCATCATCTATCCGAACAAATTCTAAAGCAAAGTATCGCTCGATTCGGTAGATAATTGATCTCCATGAAATTGAGATAAAAAGATATGAAATAAGAAACATTATAAACGGATCCACTCACTGAGGCTATGTCTCAATTACAGTTTGCATAATTATTACTAGAGAAGTTGGATATAGGGATACCGCAATAATTGGCCTTAAGTACAAGTGGGAGATTATTGAATATAGGTTTCCTTAAGGCAATTATTAGAATTGTACAAATACCTATATAGGAGAGAGCAGTCTTGCTCGAAATATTCGACGGAACCAATCGGAGATCAAGCACGTTTCGGAGAGCCTCAAAGCTTAGCCAGAGTCCGGAGTTCCATTATAGGAGCATGTGAAGGCGCTTCAAAAGTTGTATTTTCTCTTTATTCCATTCTTTAGTTTGCAAGTTTTAGTCTATGGTTGATTCTAGTGATTGGGTGATCTTGTTCGCATGGAATACTTCGTTTTTACGCTTCTGCAAATATTTTTAAACACCCATCCAGCGAGCAAGCCCCCCTAACACCTCCCTCATGGATGTCATTTTCGACCGGCATGCATATAAGGAAAATGCATGTTTCCTTGGAGGACCTCAAGCGGTATATCCGTATTGAAGATGGATGTTCAAACTTGTTCTAAAAACTACTTGCTTACCAAACAGAAGGCATCCGCGAATCTGATTTCTTCCAAACCAAATTCCAACTCATTCAAGAAGAAGAATAACTTCAAGAACAAGAAAACTTTCAATCTGAATGTTCAGAAGAAAAATTTCAGGAAGAATGGCTGCTACAACTGTGGCAAGAAGAGGCATTTCGCCAAAGACTGCAAGGGACCTTAGAAGGAGAAGAATGAGAATGTCAATCAGGTCGTGCAGGTTCAGAACTTTGTTGCGATGCTTACTCCGTTACAACACTCCCCGAACAAAGACTGGTGGCTTGACATAGGGGATACCTATCACGTATGCTTCAACAGGAACCTCTTCACCTCCTATGTGTCTGCCAAAGAGATCGTTGCAATGGCCGATCATTCCATCATTGTCGTTCGTGGGATCGTTGCAATGGTCCTCCCTTTGACATCAGGGAAGACTTTGACTCTGAAGAATATGAAGCATGTTCCTTCAATCGCCAAGAACCTTGTCTTAGGCTTTGCTGTGCAGGAATGCGGTTGGATTTCAAGGGAGGGAAAACCGTTTTGTCGTTTAAGAAAGAGTATTTTGGAAATGATTTTCTTTTTAATGGAATGTATAAAGTAAGTATCTTGTATTCTTTAATTATCAATGAAATATCTGTTTGTGGTTACTCGCCGACTCTTTAGCATCACATGCTTGATCATGTTAATTTCAAGAAGATGAATAACATAACTAAGTTAGGTTTAATACCAAATTGTGGCGGTGATAAACCGAGAAAGTGTGAAATCTGTGTTCAAGCCAAAATCACTCAAAATCCATTTCCCAATGTCACCCGAAGCACAAAGTTGTTGGACTTAGTACATTCTGACACTTGCGACTTCAAAAGTTTCGTGAAAAAAGAAAGGATGAAATACTGCATCACCTTCATCGACGATCATTCCTGATTCTGTCATGTCTATCTTCTGAAGTCTAAAGACGACAAATTCAAAGAGTTTCGAATTTGAGTAGAGAAGCAACTTGGCAGACCAGTGAAGAAACTCAGGAGTGACCGAGAAGGCGAATATCGTTCTAGAGAAATGGAAGCCTATTTCAAGGAGTATTGTATAATTGCTGAAATCATCGCACCTTATTCTCTGCAGTTGAATCGGATTGCAGAGAAGAAGAATCTCACACTGATAGAGATGGTGAATTCGATGTTGATAACATCGGGACTTCCGAACTGCTACTGGGGAGAAGATCTTCTTATGGCCAATTGGATCTTGAACTGGGTTCCTTATGCAATGACCAATTCCACTTCGCATGAACTGTTCTTGGATTATTCCGATTCCTCAGATACACTCAAAGTGTAAAGGTGTCTGGCATGTACCAGATATCAGAAGGCCAAAGTTGGGATCAAAGGCAAACATGTGTGTATTTCTAGGATTTGCTGCAGACAGTGATGCTGTGGCATTTCAAAAATTTTAAGGTTTATTTTAGAATTTAAATAATAATATAAAGAGTTTTATTAAAATGATAATATTTATTGAATTGGATTTTCATAATTTGGTATACATATGTCACGACCCAAAAAGGCACGTGACTGGCACAAAAATCACGTGAAGTCCAATGAACCCCACCATAACCCAAGTAAGCCAAAACCTGGAATATAAACCATATATAAGAAAAATAAAGGTGAAGTTTTAAGAAAAGATTTTATAAAATGAAGTAAAGCTTATTTTATAAAGAGTTAACGTTTAAAAAAAGGACAGCACCTTCTTTGTAAATTTTGAATAAAATTCATGTACAATGATAAAATATAAAAGCATCCCCAAACGGGAGCTAGCTCGATGCCTACACGGCGGAGACACAATCCACGTAAAATATACGATGCTCAAGACGAAGAACAATAAGCGGAAAACAATAAACACTATATATAAATACAGTCAAGACGACTCCACACGAGTTCGACTACAACAATAATACAACTTCTAAAGTCTCGGGCAATATCACTAGACTTGGTTGATGGAGTACTTATAGATAAAATAATAGATACAAGGCAAATATTGAAACGAATTCTAACCCACCTAACTCAAACAAAAGATACACAACTATGCCATCTATCGCTATCGATCTAAGCGACCAAATCTGTAAAAAGCTATGGCACAACGGGGGTGAGTTACCAACTCGTGGGTAGATTTCGCATAATAAGATAGAAATCGCATGCATAAGCGGTGAAACAACTAAGGCATGGGTAAACATGTATATTAAGAAGGGTAAATAATCATGCATCGAAACAAAAGTTCGAGGGATGAACAACAATAATAATAACCCATTATGTACAACTCGTGTGCCGCTATCCTAGCATGTGCAGTATGCAATATATGTGGTTATCATGGTATCATAAAATGAATCTATATCTCGCCCGATATGGGCATGTCAAACCACTAAAGTATAAGAAAGTATGTGAGTCACGAATGTAATATGCATAAATTAAACTTGAATTTAAGCATAATGAAACGGTAATAATAATCATTCGTGAACAACTCAACAATATAATTATAAAACGGTGTACAATCACTATCATTGTAGCCGTAGTGCATTATCTATAACACGCGACCATGCGCAATCACTATAATAAGGCTATAACACATATATAGCACGCATCCAATATAATCACTTAAAAGTAGTCGTACTATGTATATATACAATCATTTGAAATTAGCCGTACAGTATATATATCACGGCATAAGTAGCGGACGTTAATTTGTATAGCAATATAAATATTTCATTAAAATATATGTTACGCCGTTTGAAAATAATTTAAAAGGTTTCCTTTTGAAAAACGCTTGTGTCGATCATAGACAAGTGGAAAATAGTATGACAACAACTGTTTGCAAGTGATAGCAAATATCGATACATGAAAGCAATATCTCAGGTACTGTCTCTTGGACCAGTCCTGTTTGAAAACTATATAGTTTAATACATTTCATCATCGGCAGGGTATTAATAACGACCCTCCAGTCCTTGTTCATCACGAAAAACCGCATTTTAATACCGCTCATTCGTTATCATTTTTTGTGAATATCGGTACTATTAATCCGTGTCTGCTCAACAAGTACATGATACAGGTATTTGTGATAAAACAATGGAAACACACTCAAAATTCAAGGATACGACATTTGTGAGCCGATACTGCAACCGAAACGGAAAACCGATCTCTATTCAAGAAGTTTTTGTAAACAATTCAAGTGTACAACTTATTTTATCCAAAATAGTCTAACATTATACAATTTTAAAAATGTGAACACACATTTTGGATGCATGAACCAAGTTAGCCAGTCATGTCATGGTGTGAACACAAATTGTGCAAGTGGTTGATACAAGTGGACATGTGATAAGTGTGTTAAGAAGTATTGATGTGATGTATTCAAAGCTTAACATTTTCCCTCCAAATCTTCAGAGAAAAAACCGAGTTAATTTAAAAGAAACAAATCATACCAGAGAGATGGTGGAGAGGTCAAGATATCACGCAAAGAAGACGGGCCACAACAATTTAATTATAGTCGCAGAAATATTCCAAATGGCCACAATTTGTGGCCCCAAAGTCTCCGGTTGGCTCCATTTTTCTTCTAGTCATTCCTCCTTATCACATCACTGTTGGGATACCTAGGACGGCAGTAAGGTTTCGGGTGGCATCGTCCATACCAATTTTAAAATTTTGCCGTTCTAGATAACCCTAACCTAGAATCGATACTAGAGAATCATGCGAAAACTTAAAGCAAACAACTTTACTTCAAGTAATAGGGATTACAACCTTTGTAGTCCGTTCCTTCGCTTCATAAGCTCCGAGTTGTGGTCCCTTCGCTACGATCATCAAGCTCCCGGACTCTAGAGAGGCTCCATGAGGTGAATGATCCATGCTTTCTTGAAGTCTTCACAATCCAAGATGATCTACCTTAAAGAGTCACAAACCCAAGCTATCTCTTCACTAATCAGGAACTAGTAAAACTAACACACTAATCTTTATGGCTAGTATAGAAGAGGATGATGAAGTAGGAATTTTGCTCTCTTTAGTTTTCTTTTTCTCACTTTATTTCATCACAAATGAAAAGGCTAGCAAGCTTTTGTGGAGGAAGAAGAAGATGAAGTGATGAAAATGAATTATTGTTGAGGTTAGAAAATACAACCAAGGGTTAAGCATGTCATGCTTAACCCTTGTAGAGACTTAACCATTAGCTAGGGTTAAAGGTTAGGTCAAAAAATATCTTAAGCTAGACAAAAAGAGTGGACAAAGTCGAAGAAGCCTACAAGTTTCTACAAGCTTTCAACAAATATCAACCATGACAAAATCCACAATATTTGAATTACTTAATGATAAATATAAACCCTAATCTTAACCCTAGCATGGCTTAATTCTCATAAACCCTAGTTGCATTTATAACCTAACATGTTACAATTATACATATCACGTATATATATAGTTTTCTAACAAAAGAAAAGAATACATTTAACATATATCATATATATATCAATACATCCTAAGTGAGATAAAAGAATCATTTAAGTGAACTTATATTAGTTAATGTAATGTAATATATCACATATATAATTATACATTAAATCATTAAATCAATACTTGATTTAATAATCCGGCTATATTACATATAACCGACTAATATAATATATATCATTTTATCGAATCAACACTTGATCTGATAACCCAGCTATATCACATATACCCGGCCGATATCACATATCGCAAGAATAGAATACGGTATCACATACACGTATCAATCTCGGTCCCGCACATATCACATATGTGCTCCTACTCCGTTTCGCCTGAGCCAGGAAACCTCTGTGTAGGACTCTAAAGACTCGTAAATATGCCGGCAGTAGGTGATGATCACATCAAACACCCACAAGCTGCAAGCGGTCAGCTAAACGTAATAGCCACACAGGTATTGAGGGATAAGAAGATCAACAAGTAAACCTGTACACACTCCTGTGAATCCAATTAGTAACATTACCGTACAGTCCGGTCTCTTCGTCTGATATGTCACATATCCAGTTTAGAGGTGGTAAACGTCAGACCCCAGTAACCGATAAGTCGTGTCGATGTGAGGCTCGTAACGGGTCAAGAAACTACTGATAACACTTACCAGTAGATCTCCATATCATCCCTGGCCAGAGACTTCCAGTTATAGCCAATCGAACACAGCGCAACATCAACCCCCAATACCGGGAGAGACGAAACCCCTCCTATCGCTCATTGCCTTCATGTGATTCGAGACTGTACCTAAAAGCCCCCATTTTGCACGTTCTCATGAACGTGGTAAGGTGGAAATCAAAGCACAGTGGGAATCACACAAGACTTTATGACGATCTCGGGTCTACAGACTAACATGTACCAGTGTCACCAGAGAACTGCTACCTGACGATAGGTATAATACCATCTAGGAGTTCTCGGCGAGTCCGTTCAGTGTACCCAGTCTCTACTGAGCACCCGTATACCATCTTTGATGTCAAACACCAATGGATATGAGATCATCCATCGCCCATCATATGGGTCAAGATGCGTATATGCTAGTCTACTCTGGAGTATCGATGCCCTTTCTCGATACACCCTCGACTAGGAACAATTATAGGATGTACTCGTGGACTACCCTGGCCCCACTAGTATGATCTGCATCATAGTCCTAGTAGTCAAGTACATATCCTAAGGGCTTTATCAACATGTGAGAGCAAGACAGTAATACAATACAAGTCAACATGTTTAGACAAAGTGAAACCAGATAGCATACTATCATGTCGAGCAAAAAAGTTCTCTCTATATATATCCAAGCATCCACTATAATATACATCATATGTACAACAATGGCCTTTAGGGCATATACATAACTAACAATCTCTCACTTGCACTAAGGCCAGCTGTTGTAGTATCTCATACCCAACATCCCGAATAGTCTCTCAAATTGTATCTGGGTTATGGCCTTCATGAGTGAATCCGCAGTGTTGTCCTTCGTGTCAACTCTCCTGACCTCGATCTCCCGGCGATCAATTATCTTCCGGATCAGGTGATACCGCCTCAGAATATGCCTGGATCTCTGATGGGACCTGGGTTTCTTGGCCAAAGCCACAGTTCCATTGTTATCACAATACAAAGGTATTGGATGCTCAATGGGCAGAACCACTCCAAGTTCAGTTATGAACTTCTTTATCAAGACAGCCTCTTTGGCAGCATCGTTGGCAGCGATGTATTCAGCCTCCATCGTCGAGTCTGCCACGGTTTCTTGCTTGGAACTCTTCCAACAAACCGCCCCTCCATTGAAGGTAAAGACAAATCCCGAGTGCGACTTAGAGTCGTCCTTATCACTTTGGAAGCTTGAATCAGTAAAGGAATCCACTTGGAGTTCTCCGTTACCATATACCAAGAATATCTCTTTAGTCCTTCTCAAGTATTTGAGAATGTTCTTCACAGCTGTCCAGTGACTCTCTCCTGGATCTGCTTGATACCTACTCACCACACTTAGTGAGTATGCCACATCGGGTCTGGTACATAGCATCGCGTATATGATAGAGTCTACTACCGAAGCATAGGATATCCCTTGCATGCGAGCTCTCTCCAAATCAGTCTTAGGAGACATCTCTTTGGAGAGAGTGAGTCCAGATCTCGTGGGTAAATTCCCACGCTTGGATTCTTCCATACTAAACCTTTTTAGTATGGTGTCAATGTACCTGAATTGGGACAATCCCAGTATCCGCTTAGATCTATCTTTATAGATCTTAATCCCCAAAATGCAGGAGGCATCACCTAGATCTTTCAATGAGAATTTTTGTGATAAGAAGAGCTTGACTGAGTGCAGCATAAGAACATCATTTCCTATCAAGAGTATGTCATCCACGTACAATACGAGGAAGACAACCTTACTCTCTGCCACCTTCTTGTAAATACAAGGTTCATTTACGTTTTTGATGAAGTCAAACTCTTTGACTACCACATCAAAACAGATGTTCCAACTCCGCGATACCTGCTTTAACCCGTAGATGGATTTAAGCAGCTTGCACACCTTTCCGCTGCTCCCACTGTCTACGAAACCCTCTGGCTGAGTCATGTACACACACTCCTCTAAATCACCATTTAGAAAGGCGATCTTAACATCCATTTGCTAGATTTCGTAGTCATGGTATGCAGCAATGGCAAGTAAGATCGGATGGACTTAAGCATAGCCACTGGAGAAAAGGTTTCGTCATAATCCATACCTGGTCGTTGACGAAAACCCTTTGCAACAAGTCTAGCTTTGAAAGTCTCAACTTTTCCGTCTACACCAAGTTTCTTCTTAAAGATCCATTTGCTCCCAATGGGTTTTACCCCTTCAGGAGCAACTTCCAAAGTCCATACTTTGTTGGCATACATGGATTCCATCTCAGATCGCATTGCATCCAGCTATTTTACAGAGTCCCCACTCATGATGGCCTGCTCGAAGCTAGTCGGGTCATCATCTTCCATGTTGCAGTCCTCGCTCTTACCATCAATGAGAAAACCGTAGTATCTCTCAGATGGATGAGAAATCCTACTAGATCGGCAGAGAGGCTGAGGTTCGTTGGCAACTATCAATCCTCTGGTTCCACTAAATCTTCACTTATAGTTATTTTTGCTGGAACTTCTTCCAGCTCTACCTCTTCGCCACTAATTTCTTTTGCAAGAAATTCCTTTTCTAAAAAGATGGCATGTTGAGCAACAAACACCTTTTGTTGTGCACCGTGGTAGAATAGATATCCATTCGAATGTTTAGGATATCCAACAAACTTACAAAGAACTGATCGTGTCTCGAGTTTGTCTGGATTTTGCCTTTTGACATAGGTCGGACAACCCCATATCTTAACTCGTTTAAGACATGGTCTCTTCCCACTCCATATCTCATATGGTGTGGTAGGTACAGATTTTGGTGGAACCTGATTTAATAGGTATGCTGCTGCTTCAAGCGCATAACCCCAAAAGGAAATAGGTAACTCAGCGATGCTCATCATAGAACGCACCATATCTAATAGGGTGCGATTTTTCCGTTCTGATACACCGTTGTGCTGTAGGGTATACGGTGGAGTAAGCTGAGAGAGAATCCCATTCTCTTTTAGATAGTCCCGGAACTCATTGCTCAAGTATTCTCCTCTTCGATCAGATCAAAGGATTTAATACTTTTACCCTTTTGGTTCTCGACTTCGTGTTTATATTCTTTGAATTTCTCAAAAGCTTCAGACTTGTATTTCAACAGGAACACATGTCCGTATCTTGAGAGATCGTCAGTGAATGTAATGAAGTACGAGAAATCATCCCTGGCATGTGTAGACATGGGACCACATACATCACTACATATCAGTCCCAAGAGTTCTGTAACTCTTTCTCCGTGTCCACTAAACGGAGTTTTGGTCATCTTGCCTTTGAGACATGACTGGCAAGTATCATAAGATGAAAATTCAAACGGATTCAAATATCTATCCTTATGTAACTTAGCTAGTCGTGTCGCATTGATATGACCTAGTTTACAATACTACAAGAAGAATTCGTTCATTTCTGAACTCTTTCTCTTGTGTGTGTTTTGTACATTAAGAACTGTGGTTTGATCTGTTGGAAATAGTGCCCTCAGAGTCAATTATTGGATCACAGGCACGTGATTACAATGATTGAGGGAGGACCTATCCCGGTAGGACAGTCTTACTCGAGATGATAGTTTGCTATCTGGTTTACCTTTATCATCGTGTACTGCTTCAGGTGACCTTACAGGTCGCTATTACACGTTGATAGAGCCCCTAGGATTCTTGCTTGACTGCCAGCAGTATGAGGGCGATCATATACGTGGGAGCTGGTAGTCTATAAGCACATCCTTAAAAGGTCCCTAGTCGTGGGAGTTTCGAGACAGGGCATCGATTCTCCAGAGTAGACTAGTGTATACAGTCGAGACCCCGACGAGGGGCGGTGGCCGGTCTCACAAGCCACTGGTGTCAGTTGGTTCACCTAAGATGTATACAGGTGCTCATTGGGTTATGAGTACACCGGACAGGACTCGCCGGGAACCTGCTGGTTGGTCTTATACCTGACGTCAGATAGCAGTTCCCTGGTGACATGTGTACAGGTTAGTTCATCGACCTGGGGATCGTCATTTGTCTCGTGTGAGTTCCCACTGTACTTTGATTACTACCCTACCACGGCTCAAAGGAGTCGTGCAAATAGGTTTTAGTTGGGTACAGTCCCGAGCCACATGGAGGCAGTGAGCGGATCTTCGGGGGTACGTCTCTCCCGGTATTGGGGGTGAGGTCGCGCTGTGTCTAGGAGAGCCATTACACGAAGTCCTTGGCCAAGGCAGGAGATTTACTGGTAGGTATTCCAGTAGTATCTCAGGGTGTTCTGAGCTACACTCCGACACGACTTGTACCGCTTTTAGGGGTCTGACTTTTACCAACCCCCTAGGCCCGACATGCGATGTTCATAGACGAACGGACCGGACTGTACGGATATTGTCACTGACAGGCTCAGTAGGGTGTCAGGATGAGTTCGCTCATCGACGTCCCTTTTGGTCAATAGCTGGTGGCCCGTCACGTATTGGCTTATACCTCTGACGTGCTAGTGGTTAAATCCACAGCCATAGTATTGACGAGTCTTTAGAGTCCACCACACTTTCAGTTACTCAGCTTTCGGGCGAAACGCTGTAGAGGCCGTATGGAGATATGGCAGGGTCCGATCAGATACGTGCGGTATTGCACGGATCAGGATCGGACGGTTTGTACTAGAGGCCGTATAGATATATGGCAGGGTTCGATCAGATACGTGCGGTATTGCACGGACCAGGATCGGACGGATATTACTAGCCGGCTTTGGTTTAAGCCAGATCCTAGTATAGTACAGTGTAGATTTTGTCTCATTGCATTTGTATCCGGACGGAATACAGATGCGGGTGTGTATGCACAGTATCGGGGTTTTCCTGTAATTTATTACGGGACCAGTTTTCTGGAGTTGCCATTTTGCATTCCGTTCCGGCCGGTTTTCCTTTATTCTTTCCCGGCCGGACTTTTCCGATGGAGGGGGTTATTTGCAATTGTGCAGATAACATTTGTGGAGGGGGTTTCTTGCAAATGTATTCATTATGATAGGATAAGCATCTTTGCTTTTTCATGATGGTTTTTGCTTTTATGAGATTTGATAGGATATGGGTTGATTAAGGGTTTGATTTGAGGTTTACCTTGATGGAAGGGGTCACCCTCCACCTTTTCCTACACTCACCTCCCTTCTTGTTATGTTTGATATATCATTCCTCCACCATTCTCACTTGAAGGAAGGGGGCTACACTTGTGAGAAAAATATGAGAGAGTTTCATTTTGAGCTTGTGGGATTTTTCTTGATCTCATTTCATGCTAGGAAAAATGCAAGCACCATTTTTCCGTATCTTGTTTCCTCCATCATCTTCAAATGGCAACAAAACCCCAAATGAGACATAGCCTCTACACTACACTTTCTACGGCAAATCTTGGACGCGTCGGCCAGCCAACTTCGCGCCCGAGTTGCCTCGGTATTGAGGTGGGAGCCCGTAAAAGATGCAGGCGACGTGGTGCCCTTCCGGCGAGGAGATGGAGACCGGACATTCCGCGAGAGATCGGGACGACGACGAGAAGACCGGAGGACTCAGATCACTAGATATATCTCTAACCCGTCTTGTTGTTAGCTAGATCTAGTTTAATGGCCCGATCCGGGGTTTAGTGCGCGGTGGTGCCGGTTTGCTAAGTTCGCAAAATTAAAGTTTATCACCGCTTCCGCATTTGGCCGTCGGATTGACGGCCGGAGCGCCGCCGTGCACTTACATGATCTAGAACGTATATGCCATTATTTAACGAGCCTGATCCAATCAACTTTTGATTCAGGAAGATGTTCATAACATTATCCTGTACCAAAAAATTTATATCCTTCTTTACTCAATAAAGAAAGTGATATAAGATTGCATATCAGGGTCGGAATGTAATAGCATTCGTTCAGACCATTTGGTAATACAAGGTAATATTCGCCAACTGCTTTGGCTGCAACATTTGCACCATTCCCTACTCTTATGGAACGATCACTCATTCCCAGTTCCCTACCTTTTCTTAGCCCATGTAACATATTATATATGTGGGATCTTGATCCGGTATCTAATACCCAGGACGTAGAATGAACTGAGAAACAGTTCTCGATAACTAACACACCTGAAGAAGATGCATCAATATACTTATTCTTCGTTTGGATGGCGTGAGAACCTGGATATGTTTCTATTCCCTGCTCAGTCTTATAACAATTATAAAAAAGAACGGAACCAACGTTCCCCTGCTTAGTATAACAAGCGGGTTCGGTCAATACATCCATATTATTATCTTAATTAATGCCTGACATGGTCGCTACCTGGAGAGAGAGAGAAGAAAACACTTTAGAGTATGCTCTTGCAAGATTAGATTGGTTATTATTTTATCTAATCAGGATGGCTCCCACTGGTTTTATCAAATCTTTCTTCAAACCCTAAAAGGTAAGACTAGCCGGGATTAATTACTCTTTACAAGTTCTCCAATCTTTCAGCCAGTCCAATATTGGTGCTTTGAGGGAGGTTCCCCGTGCTTTCGCACGGACCTTATTAAAATAAACCTCATTTTCCCATAGGCATAACCCCGTTAACACCTTTCTATACACCTACTTGATCGGCTAATTGTGATGTGTAAAAATCTCCCAGGAGTAACTCTTACTCGCAGTGGGTATCGGGATCCAACTATCTCATAAAAGGTATGCAATCCCATTGCAAATTTCAACACTTGAAATTCCCGATAATGTTTTGCCCCTAGCATGTTATGACCTTGACAGAGGTCAACAAACTATAGTGCACTAGTCAAGTTCAACCCGTCATTTCTTGATTGAATCAAACCCACCCGCACAACTCTTGACAGAGGTCAACAAAGTCGTATGACTACCCTAATCCAATCTCATCACATGCTTTACAGATAAGTACTAATCAGCTACCGCACACTACGTCTTGACATAGGTCAACAAACGCGGCACGAATACTAAATAATCTTTATCTGAAATGACGGAGGGCTATGACGGGTTTTTATGAAAACCTTTTGCGTAATGAACTTGATATCGTTGTAGAAACAAGTGATTTTGAAAAGAAGTGTTTTTGAGGCTTTTACTAGTTTCGTTAAAGAGGTCACTCCCGGTGAAGAGATCTCGACTCTTTCCTTATCGAATAAGGTGCAGGATATTTCACAAATACCGCTATGCAAAGCAAGAACTATAGAAGCAATCAAAAACAAAACTGAGTGAGTTATAGCATCTGTTAGTTTCGCTAAAAAGGTCACTCTCGGTGAAGGGATCTCGGCTCTTTGCTTATCGAATAAGGTGCTGGATATTCTACAAGAAATACCGCTATACAAAGCAAAAACTAGAGCTACCCTTTTTGAAAATTTGATTTTACAACATCTTTTAGGTTTCTTTATCATTCATTAATCTCATTAACGAAGTCCCATCATTTATACTTCCTAAGCATCACAGAAGAAACGAAAATACAACGTACGCTTATGCCATCCGCATTCGCCACAATGTCCCGTTATACACCGTTAGGTTAATTAACGGCATACCGGGACGGGACTAGCGCGGGTGCAAAACATAAGCAGCGTTTATTATATATCATATATACAATAATAAAGCATTCGTCTCACGCATATAAAATGATCACATCACAGAATATTAGCAGCAGAAGATAACATATGAAATATTTGATATACTAGGAGGTCCGTATTTTATTTTAAGCCTGTATAAAACACGGATTTCACGGTCGCGATGAATAGCCAAACCCAAATCCCTAGACCTCTATGAGAGCGTCAAGTAACCCTCCCAATTCTAGGGTTAGGAGACCCGGTCTCGACTCCTCGAGATGGCCTCCCACTGGACCCTAGAACCCAGCTGCTTGTGCTTTCCTCCTTGGGTCTATCCTAATGCGGAAAAGTAAATAATATACAATGGTGATATCATCCTCAACCTGGAAGTGCCCCAATAAAAGAATATTACATACAATGAATTTTACATGAATGAAAATGAAAAACTCTCATCTCACATAAAAACCTCGGCTATTCAAATCACGACGATCCGATATAACATATCACAGCAACACATAACATCACGTGTCATCAACGTAAGTAAGCATGCGTATCCTAATTGTCGTTGATGTATAGCAACGAAACCGACGATACACCACATATTACACTTACGGTCGCAGAAAAGAAAGTGAAAAACTACAACATTTGGAATCCACAATCATATTAGACATCATAAACCCGAAATATCACATATTACGGATTTCATGCCTAACTATATGAATTCCACATATTGTATCACAATCTCAGATAACTAGACAATGTTAAACTTTCCGATCAAATAAACAAACACCCAAAATTTCCCAATTGAGCTCAACACTTGAGCGGAGTTCAAAAGGTCCCAGAACATGCCACATCTCCTATGAACCAACCATAGAAGGGTCAACCAATGCCTCACATGTGGCACCTCTGAACTACCACAAACCCTAGGGTTTAGTGACGGTTCTGACGGTCACATAATCGAATTAGGGTTTCGTTCTTCTAGAGGGTCCACAGAATCGCATGCATGGGTTTCTGAAAGTTTTAAACTAAAGAAAAATCCAACACATGGAAAAATTTCCAGCATAGGAAAAAGTGAGTTATTGATATCCTTTCGAACCTTTTAACATCGTCTAAATAACCCGAAAACAAACTAGAATTACGAATACGAAACACTCCGAATTGCCTTTATAAAAAGATAACATCATATGCAAATTTAGCAAAAACAAACAACACCTGAATTACCAAACCCCAGAGATTGGAACATGACCAAATTTTGAAGCCCAAAACCCAACAAGGGGCCGGCCTGCTCGGAATTTCCCTACTTGTGCTCGGCCAAAATCCGAGCACAGGGGTTCAAATTTTGGTAGTGTTCATTATGTATCTCATACATCATTCTGCAATTGTTTGAAAAAAAAATTGACACCTGAAAAAATTCGACAGAAACTAGGGTTTCGATTCGGATGTTTCGGAGTTGTTTCGGTTTCGTAATCCTACACATATCCGTCTAATTCTCTAGCTAGGCTCTGATACCACTGTTGGGATACCTAGGATGGCAGCAAGGTTTCGGATGGTATCGTCCATGCCAATTTCAAAATTTTGCCGTTCTAGATAACCCAAACCTAGAATCGATGCTAGAGAATCATGCGAAAATTTAAAGCAAACAACTTTACTTCTAAGTAATAGGGATTACAACCTTTGTAGTCTATTCCTTCGCTTCATAAGCTCCGAGTTGTGGTCTCTTCGCTACGATCATCAAGCTCTCGGACTCTAGAGAGGCTCCATGAGGTGAATGATCCATGCTTGCTTGAAGTCTTCACAATCCAAGATGATATACCTTGAAGAGTCACAAACCCAAGCTATTTCTTCACTAAATAGAAACTAGTGAAGCTAACACACTAATCTATATGGTTAGTATAGAAAAGGATGATGAAGTAGGAATTTTGCTCTCTTTAGTTTTCTTTTTCTCACTTTATTTCATCACAAATGAAAAGGCTAGCAAGATTTTGTGGAGGAAGAAGAAGATGAAGTGATGAAAATGAATTATTGTTGAGGTTAGAAAATGCAATCAAGGATTAAGCATGTCATGCTTAACCCTTATAGAGACTTAACTATTAGTTAGGCTTAAAGGTTAGGTCAAAAAATATCTTAAGCTAGACAAAAAGAGTGGACAAAGTCAAAGAAGCCTACAAGCTTCTACAAGCTTTCAACAAATATCAACCATGACAAAATCCACAATATTTGAATTACTTAATGATAAATATAAACCCTAATCTTAACCCTAGCATGGTTTAATTCTCATAAACCCTAGTTGCATTTATAACCTAGCATGTTACAATTATACATATCACATATATATATAGTTTTGTAACAAAAGAAAAGAATACATTTAACATATATCACATATATATCAATGCATCCTAAGTGAGATAAAAGAATCATTTAAGTGAGGTTATATTAGTTAATGTAATGTAATATATCACATATATAATTATATATTAAATCATTAAATCAATACTTGATTTAATAATCTGGCTATATTACATATAACCGACTAATATAATATGTATCATTTTATCGAATCAACACTTGATCCGATAACCCGGCTATATCACATATACCCGGCCAATATCACATATCGCGAGAATAGAATACGGTATCACATACACGTATCAATCTCGGTCCCGCACATATCACATATGTGCTCCTACTCCGTTTCGCCTGAGACAGGAAACCTCTGTGTAGGACTCTAAAGACTCGTCAATACGCCAGCAATAGGTGATGATCACATCAAACACCCACAAGCTGCAAGCGGTCAGCTAAACGTAATAGCCATCCGGGTATTGAGCGATTAGAAGATCAACAAGCAAGCCTGTACACACTCCCGTGAATCCAATCAGTAACATTACCGTACAGTCCGGTCTCTTCGTCTGATATGTCACATATCCTGTTTAGGGATGATAAACGTCAGACCCCAGTAACCGATAAGTCGTGTCGATGTGAGGCTCGTAACGGGTCGAGAAACTACTGATAACACTTACCAGTAGATCTCCATATCAGCCCTGGCCAGGGACTTCCAGTTATAGCCAATCGAACACAGCACAACATCAACCCCCAATATCGGGAGAGACGGAACCCCTCCTATCGCTCATTACCTCCATGTGATTCGGGACTCTACCCAAAAGCCACCATTGTGCACGTTCTCATGAATGTGGTAAGGTGGAAATCAAAGAATAGTGGGAATCACACAAGACTCTATAACGATCTCGGGTCTACAGACTAATCTGTACCAGTGTCACCAGAAAACTGCTACCTGACGATAGGTATAATACCATTTAGGAGTTCTCGGCGAGTCCGTTCAGTGTACCCAGTCTCCACTGAGCACCTGTATACCATCTTTGATGTCAAACACCAATGGATGTTGGATCATCCATCGCCCATCATATGGGTCAAGATGCGTATACGCTAGTCTACTCTGGAGTATCGATACCCTTTCTCGATACACTCTCGACTAGGAACAATTATAGGATGTACTCGTGGACTACCCTGGCCCCACTAGTATGATCTGCATCATAGTCCTAGTAGTCAAGTACATATCCTAAAAGCTTTATCAACATGTGAGAGCAAGACAGTAATACAATACAAGTCAACATGTTTAGACAAAGTGAAACCAGATAGCATACTATCATGTAGAGCAAGAAAGTTCTTTCTATATATATCCAAGCACTACTATAATATACATCATATGTACAACAATGGCCTCTAGGGCATATACATAACAAACAATCACTTCATTTTTATAGTTTGTTTTTGTTGATGAAGTTCCTATAAATACCAGATCAGTGAGCAAGCTTGGTATACTACTTTTTAGCCTACTTTTACAACTTAGAATATAATGTTTAGTTCTGGTTTTGTACATAGTAGATAGGTTTAACTTTAAGTTCTTTGCTGTTATCTGATCTTGCAATCTCTTAACTGAGCTTGCAAGGTTAGATTCCGGCATTTGAATTCACTATCTTGTACTCTCATTTGAACTTTAATGAAGTTTGCATTCAAGCACTTTGGTTCGTAATATCTTTTTACTATACTTGCAATTTTCTCCCCTTATTCTTTACATGCAATGTTTTATTTGATGTCTTCCCTCTT
Source organism: Agapanthus africanus (assembly GCA_030015575.1). Taxonomy (NCBI): domain Eukaryota; kingdom Viridiplantae; phylum Streptophyta; class Magnoliopsida; order Asparagales; family Amaryllidaceae; genus Agapanthus; species Agapanthus africanus. The sequence continues at coordinate 103,171,927 of CM057350.1, read as the reverse complement.
GTGTTTTCTTATCATTTTTGTGATGATTTATGAGTAGTTTACTTTCTTGTTAGAGAATGAGAATGGTTATGTTTTGAGTTAGATTTCTCTTTACTTCTTTCCTTTGCCCAACATCTTGCGAATTGAATTCCATCAAAATTTCACGCAATCGCTCTGTTAGGCACACTATCCTACCACGATAGCGGTGATTCCTAATCGTGACCGATTGCGTTTGGTTTGGCCGGAGGCGAGGGTTAAAAGACAAGAACGGAAGGACAAGGGTCAATAAATCGGATGTCACGCATAATCGCAAATACCGTACTTAAGCACCCCTAATCCACGTTGTAACCGATTACCCTAGTATCAATATTCAAGTGAGACACAAAGCAAAATGTACGGATTTTCCTAACTTGAACTAACTTAACTCTATCCTTAACAAGCGGTCTTTTGCATATACACAACACTTAGGTTAGAATTGAACAAACTCGGACCTTTTGACTTAACTCGTGAGAAAAAGAATCGAAAATGTATCTTCTCCTTACGGATGACCCGTACTCATCTCGGCTAGTTACACGCGATACCGTCTTGATTGCAGAATCTTTAAACTTAGTACGTCACGATAAAATCTCAAAACAATCAGTCCCCAATAAGACATTTTGCCTTCTAACCACAATCACTCATGAATTGAACATATATAAGCTCAATCGCTCATGGATTGATCACACCATGTATCCATAATCGGTTCTCCCCCATCTCGATATCGGATATCAACAAACAAGTCCACCATATATCCATAATCGGTTCTCGCCCACCTCGATATCAGATAACAACAAACCATAAATATATAGAAACTCATGGTGAATGCATCATCATCATAACAAAAGTAGACCACAATATGCAAACATATCCAAGCTTATAAAATAATACCACGCGGTCCCCAAATCTCACGGAAAATATGGCACACGCTAATAACATAATCATAACATGAACGGATAACATGTAAAGTAAATGTAACGTACACGATTGATAAGCAAGAACAGTGTAAACGAATAATAAGTAAAGCAGGTATAACGTGAACGAGCATTGTAAATGGATAAATACTTCTGAATAGTCCAATTATAGTCTAAAATAGTACGAAACGTTGTTTAAAAATAAGGAGACTGCGATATTTTAAACTAGATATCCCTTTTGAAATCCTACAGCGCATCCTTTGTATTATAGTTTTATTATATGAAACAAATCATTAGTTTTAGAAATAAGCATGTAATACCCAGTTCTTTTGTACACCAATATCCATACTTATATAAAGTGTTGCTTACAAAATTTGTTTATTTATATTTATAATTATTTTATTTATTTTAAAACCCTAACCTTTAAACCTATCCAAACCCTAACCCTATTTCTATTCCCTTTTATATTTTCTCCATTTCCCAGCTCAGCCCACCATTCCTTCCCCCCTCTCCTTTTAATTCTTTTTCCCCAGCCCAGGCCCAGGCCCCTCCCTAAAACCCCAAACCCATTTCTTTTCTCCCCCGAGCCCGGCCATACTCCCCCACACCCGACCCGCTTTTCCCCCTTCTTTCTCCCTCGTATCCCATTTTCCGCTCTTTTCCCACCTCTCTCCCTTCGCAACGGCCACTTCCCCACAACCCGCGTCCGTTCACCCGCTCCCCCACGACCTCGTCCTCATCCCAACTCCCCGCGTTGAGCTCCCCCTCTTCGCCCAACAAACCCCTACGACTCGCTCCTTCCTCGCCAACAACCCCACACCAACAAACCCCCTGATCTCATCGCCCGCGCCCTCCCTCTCTCTGCACTCCCTCTCTTCATCACTCTCGTCCACTCTCTCTCTCTCTCTCTCTCTCTCTCTCTCTCGTCGACCTCACCCTCATCCACGCCTCCTCGCAATCGCCACTTTGCACCACCGGAGCCTCCATCGCCTGCCACCTCTTCTCCTCGGGAACCTATCGCCGGGAGCATCTCCTACCTTCTTGAACCCATCTCCATAACCACCACCATCATCATCCCCACTCACCCCTTCGCCTGCACACCCGAGCCCCCGTCGCCCCTTCGCCGGCGACCCCTCACCGTCGCCCCAGTACCATCGAGCCTCAACCCCCGACCACCTCAACACCCGAGCACCTTCGCCTGCACATCGCCGTCACCAGGCCACCACGTTCGTCGAGCAACTGCCTCGACACATGTTGCTCCACTCATCGAGCCCCACTGCACACCTGCATCATCGGCCGACCCCTGAGACAACTCCGATGAGCTCCATCTCTTCGCTACTCCATCGAGCTCCTCTGCCACCTACACCCATAATTCCCGCTGGCCCCTTCTCGTTCGCACCCAAGCTCTAGTCGCAGCAGCTCCATCTCCAAGCTCGAGCCGAGGCCGCGAACCCTAACCGCGCATGCGTCACGATCGCGCCGTTGCCGTTGCCGTTGCCGGACTGTCATCAATACGTCACCAGGAAAGTTTAATACTTGCTTCATGCTAATTATACCTTTTCAGTTCGATTACACTTCAATATCATATATACATTTAGATTGCAAATCAAGTAATGCAAGTGTTCGATGCAAAACACGAACTGAAAACCCCCTTTAAACTGACGGAAACTAATCACAACTGATGGCCCGAGTGATAACGAATGTTGTGTTATGATTTGGCTTGAAAATATGGTTTTTAACAACGTGATATGTCTTTCCCTTCTAGACCCGTCAAAACTGAAATTTTCCCGTACCCGAAACTCGTAAAAATCACAGTTAATTGATTACAAATCGTAATGTTGAGTTTGAGGGCTAATATCAAATCCGACTCGATGACCTAGAACCCCATAAGAGTTTAATCTGTTTCTAAACTAAAAAGGTGACGGAAACTGGTTCGGAGTGCGGCTCTGGACTGCAGTCCGGAGCAGCTCTGGCTGTCGAGTCTCGTTTTGTAATGCTTTTACTCTGCTGTATGAAAATGTTATAATGCGGAATCCTATACCATAGCAAAGATAAATCTGTTAGATAATCATTGAAAGTGGTTCATTCGTTTTTACTGTCGTTTACTATTTAAATTATATTTTTAAATCAACAGAACACATAGCTGTCCCAAACAGGGACAGAACGTATACCTCTTTATTGTACAATGTATAACTTCCAGTACACCATGGATATTATCGATCCTTATAGTGCGATGGAAACCTAACTGATAAACCTAAATATTGTTCAACTATAGCATCGCCTAATTATGATCCCAACTGGAAGTAAAATGTGTTACGAAACGGACTTCCAATTCTGAAACCGGATTTCCAGCAGTGAACACTTAAATTGAAATGGCCACAACTAGTAAACCTGAAACCCGATTTACGCGAAACCAATTTTTATGGATAGATGATTAAACATACTGCTTACCCCTTTTACATTGTTTCGCTTAATTCTGAATGCATGATTTATAGTAAATTATGCAAGTGGTAGGACATTGGTTGATGATATTTTATTCATATCATAATTATTGCATTCTCATCATATCATGTAGAGCTCATATACATTGATAATCTAGTGATCGTGTACATTACCCAGTGGTAGGTATTAGTGTTTGATTGTGGCAAGTACGTTAATGTTAAAGCGTGAATGAATAAGTGAAAGTGACACGTACTTGTACACAATCAACGGACCCAGTTAATTTATTGCATTGTCGACGTCTATGGGACATGTATAAGTGTGACTATAATTGGCATGGGACAATTATGAAAGCACTTATATTAGTGCCATAGATAAGGCACCAAATACTGTCCATTTATCTTGGGTACCAATCGAGACATGCTTGATGGAGATCGTGTCTTCAGTTCTCGTGTAGACTTGTCATGGACCGACTAGTATTTGAGTTTATGGTTGGTGTTTGATGTAGACCACGGGGTGTGGGGTAGTTTGAGTGTGAGTTCAACGGAATCTCGGGAGTCCCATTGCCGGCATATACCGTGATTTTGGGAGTTGTATGGATGAAGTTACTGATTATTATCGTGCGTGATTCGGGCCCATGTTCCCTTGCCCCTGGGGCCCTACCCTTAGGTTGGGGATACTCCTGCGTGGTTGACTCTCACACTTGGACTGACGATAGGTTTAGCGACCTGGACAATGAGACTTAGAGACTAATAGGTTTAGTGACATGCATTGATTACTGACTAATACACCTGCTTTACTGTTTACCCGCTTTACTGTTTACCTGTATTGGCTCCTTCATGATCATATCATCACTTCATGCTTACTGTTTCATATTCATCATTATTACACTTGTTACACATGTATTTCTATTTATTGCTTTTGTGTCGCTCTGACGACCTAAGTATGCATGCTCAGAGTGAGAAGTGGATTTAGCTCGGACCAGGACCTGACGTACCCCGAGGACATTGCGGATATCTAGGTCAGCGACTCGGCGCTATACTTCCTTGATCTCTATCTGGTTAGTTTTTGTATCTGATTTGATTTAGTGACTGCATTTCTCAGTACCTGTGCATTGATTACTGATTATCACGTAAAGCTAGAAGCCGAAGTGTGACTACGGCAGGATGTTTTCTCGACCGTAGGAGCATGGCTGGCCTTGTCAACCCCTCGTATTCCGTATTTTGGGAAGCAGGGCGTGACAAAGCATAACCTTGTATTTTCATAATCTCCCAATCGCGATAAATAATGAGAGTCAGCGAGTCAATAATAAAAGGTCGTATTCGGCTAACCATCACCACCTCATCCTGTACGGAATCTCACCTCGTATGATGACAACCAATATTCCATTGAATTAAATCATAACTTCATTTTCGATAATTCCAAATGTTATGATAAATAATATAATGCGCTCAATAATAGTCAGTACGGAACTCTAGTCTACGTACGCAAACATACAGTTGAAATAGTACGGATATCTAGTCTCCATGCACACATAGCAATTAGTACGGACATCTAGTCACGTACACACACGGCGACTGGTGCGGACATCTCGTCGACGCACTCACTCATCAATCGGTATGGATATCTAATCACGTACACCCACAGCAACTGGTACGAAGCTCTAGTCGCATACTCGCCCAACAACTAGTCGCATACATAAACATAACGTTGAACATATTATTAATCATGCTAATATATATAAATCATGGCAAGTGCTACATGGCATGGCAATTACTAGTAATGTGTACGTGTTAGTATGTGCGTTTGTGATTGTGCCACATGGCAATTACTATTAAACGTGCAAGTGTTCTAATAAATGTATTAACGATAAACATACCAAAGCGAAACTGATTAAATCTACTAATTAACGGGCAAGTGTCGATATATACGTAGCATGAATCATAAGTATATAAATTGCATAAAATATTAATTTAAATATGTTTCACGGGGGTGGTATACGCCATCCACCCGATTTCCCACTCGTAGATACAAATATCTACTCACCGACGTAGCACCAGCTAGTCGAGTCTCACGACTGTTATGTCTCTACTCATCGCCTCAGGATCTCCTGCGCCCGATCCTATAACCAATAATAATCATAAATATAAAAGGGAAAACCCTATCAATATCGGTATAAACTCAAGCAACTAAATATGGCGCAAAATCAAGTTAATCATGCCATAAAAAGATCATCAGACGTCTGAAACTTAATGCTCAGACATCTTAAGAGACAGAGAAGAGGCAAACGTCTGAAGCTCAAAGCTCGGACGTCTGAAAAACAACATGAAATAGTTACAGAAAGATCTCAGACGTCTGATGAACAACATACAGATGTCTGAAGAAGACACAGAGGAAAACCCAGAGAAGGAGCAAACGTCTAAAGAACAAGTCTCAGACGTCTGACAAACAATATGCAACACAAATAGAGACATCGCAGACGTCTAAAGCTCAAGCCTCAAACGTCTGAAGCTCAAAACTGCTGCTTCGAAAAACCTGGAATTTGCAAAACATTAAAATCGAAACTTTTGTTTTAAACTATCTTCAACAATCCAAAACAACTTGTAATCATCAATAAAACTTTACTAACACATTACAAATACAAGTAACCATTTAAAAACCTATCTTTGCAAGATTTGAACAATAAAAACATGATTTTTGTGCAAAGGTATAGTTTTCATGCAAAACTCTTGAAACTTGAGACCAAATGGTTTACCTTGAAAGATTTAAACAAAAGAGGAGATCCAAGATTTGTACAGAGACACTTGATGATAGTTCCAACTTGAAGAAGTTGAGTTTGGTGTTGAGGAGATGAATTGTGAGAGGTTTATACAGGGTTAGGATGAGAGTGAGAGTGAGAGTGAGCCATAGTTGAGTGAGAGTGGGAGAGAGTTAGTTTTGGTGAAGATGAAAGGAATGAGAAGAGAAGGGAGAGGGTGCAAATGGGTATGGTGAGCTCATGCCTCACCCATGCCTCTCTCTCTCCCCTCCAATTATTTAATCAACCATACACAAAAATATTAATTCCCAATTTTTCGTTTAGAGTAATTAATCAAAACATTAATATAAACCTATACTTGCCATACAAAATAACTATTAATTAGAATTAGAAAATATTGGTATTATTATTACCAATTTTATAGATATATATACCAAATTATGATAACCCAATCCAGTAATTGGTATCATTTTAATAAAACTCGTTATATTATTATTTAAAATTCTAAATAAACTTTCAAATTTTTCTGAAATGTTACAATATATATCTATACAATTTTAATTAATGAAACTAATACAATTTTTTCTACTAAAAGTTTTATTATGCCATGGTAACCATATTATAATATTCTCATTTTCCTTAATTTCTCTAAATAAAATTTTTGGGATTTTTCTTCTTGGTTGATTAAATATTGGGAGAGGGAGGCATGGGTATGGGAGGAGGCATGGGATCACCAATTCATATGTACACCCATGCATTTCTTTTCTTCATTCTTTCCAAAATTATCTCTCACTCTCCCTCAAAGTCCAAACCCCAAAACTTAGCTCTTCTCCATCCAAGCCATATCCTCTCTTAAGTTCATCAACTAGAAGTCATCATCAACTTCTTAGTGGTATCCTACAAGTCTTGGATTTCCTTTAGCTCCATTATAAGGTGACAATCCCTCATCTCAGAAAAATTCTTAAGAGTTTTGCATGAAAAACTATACCTTTGTATAAAACTCAAATTTTTACGTCATAAATCTTGCACAAATGGAGTTTTAAGTGGTTACTTGTAGTTGTGGTGTGTTAGTGCAGTTTTCTTGTTGTTCCAACTTATTTTGGATTGTAGAGTGTAGTTTTTAGCAAAAAAAATTAAGTTTTGGTTTTAAAGTGTTTTGCAAATTCCACTTTTTCAAGCAGCGTTTTTCTTTCTTCGAACGTCAGAGCTTAGAGCATCAAATGTCAGCGAGTTCTCTGTATGAGCTCATGATGTTTTTCAAACGTCTGATCCTAAAAGCTTTAGACGTCTGGTCATTCTGTGTTTTGCCCTAAAATTGAGCCTCAGACGTCTGATGTCCCTTCTTCAAACGTCTGCTCTTTCTCTGGGGTCTCTGTATTTTTGAGGTCAGACGTCTGATGCTTGTTCTTTAGACGTCTACCCATTCTCTAGAACTTCTGTTTTGTTGAGCTTCATACGTCTGATGCTTTGGAGGCAAACGTCTGAAGTTCATTTTTGGCTATGTTTTGCTTTTCTGCTTAGTGTTTTGTTCTCTACCCCTCTCGACTAATCTCTACATGTGTATGCTTCGATTTAGGGAGCAATCCTAAGTAGTTTAGGCACGTTTATCATAGGTTTAAGATAGATATATGTTTTTGTTGTATTAGTTAGCTTCGATATTGGTTTTTATATTGTGACTCTACAGGTATAGGATCAATTGCGGGACTCCCGAGTCGACGAGGAAGGGTAAAGCGGTCGTAGGTTTTGATTAGCCCGAGCCGCATTCGATGAGTAGATTAACATCTATAAGAGGGAAATCGGGTGGATAGCGTATAGCACCCCCGACAACCAAAATTCTTGTGAATAGTTCTTATCCATTAAAATTCATGTCGCATATGCTCTGTTTACAATGTTGTGTCTGAACACTTATTATTCATTATAACTCATGTCTCATATGTTCGGTTTACAGTGCTATGTTTCATTTCCTTTGTTATGATTGTGCGAACACACTTGTTAGGACACATGCACAATTACTAACGATTACTATGTGGCACCAACACAGACTCACATGCAATACGTACACATCATTAGTAACTGTCATAACACGTATAGACTAGAACACTTGCACAATTACTAATGATTACTATGCGGCACCAACACAGACTCACATGCTGCACGTACATATCATTAGTAACAACCATGACACGTATAGAACTTGTCATGTTGCTCGCGTTGTATTTACATTCATGATAGTACCATATGTTGCTGATCATACTCTCATTATGTTACCATTGTTCCATACATTCTTATATCTTAACTTCTGTTGTTGCAAAGTTAATTATGTGATGGTGTTCCTATGAACTTTATGTTTTCCATGAGATTTGAGAAACCGCGTGGTTCTATTTTATAAAACTTTGTTATGTTTGCAAATTGCGGTTTACTTTTGAAATGATGATGATGATGATACGTTCACCATAAGTTTTCTATGTATTTATGGTTTGATATTATCCGGTACCGAGGGGGAGGAGTCGGTTACGGATATAACCGATACCGAAGGGGGAGGAACCGGTTATGGATACATGGTGGACTGGTTTGGTGACATCTGATACCGAGGGGGGGAGCCAGTTACGGATACATAGTGGACTGGTTTGGTGACATCCGATACTGAGGGGGAGGAACCAGTTACGGATTGATCCGATACCGAAGGGGGAAGGAACCGGTTATAGATATATGACGGAACACGGTGAATATCCTGAGGATACCGACCGGGGTTATATGATGAGATTGAAAATAGGGCCGATTCGAGAGACGGCGCCTAAGATATTATGAGATTTCGAGTGTTGATGATCGACACGGGATTTGATGATGGTTTTATTGATGATGTTTTTCTATTGTGTGTGATCCGTTATGATGCACTTACATTTACTTATGCTATATATACATGTTATCACACATCATGTTATTCTTGTACTTTATAATTAGTCGGTAGATCATTTATGCATACGACTTCTACCTTGTGATATATTTCTGCTCACAGGTTAATAACTCATCCCCGTTGTGCCATAGCTTTTTGCATGACCGACCGATTGGATCAGTAGCGGCTTTGTTGGCACATTTCTCTTTTTGGGCGTGATCGCATTTTTCTCCATGTGGGTTATAAAGTGTATCGTAACCATCTCTTTTTGTACCTATCTTTATATCTAGTTATTACTCCATCTACCACTTGTATATTCGTTTGACTTAGAGACATGTGACGAGACGTAGATGTTGTATATTTGGTTGCCGAACTCGATGTAAAGTTGGTTGTTGCATGTTGGCTTTGAGATATACAAATATATGTATACGTTGACCTTATCTACTCTTTTGGTTAGCAGCTTAGTATTCTTGTGATTCTTATTGTTTTGAAAATCCAAAAATATTTTAAAATTTTGATATTACTTTTCCCTTTAAAAGCGGATTTAATATTTTCAACCTATAGGTTTTGATTTTGGTTTAATCTTACTTGGGTTACGGTGAAGTCCACTGGACGTCACGTGATCCTTGTGCCGGTCACGTGCCTTTTCAGGTTGTGACAAATGCAAGAAGATTTTTAGATCTAGGCACCAACTCAATCATCAAAGCACGTGATGCAGAATTCTTTGAGGGTAAGTTCATCAAAAATAAGAACATATATTTCAAGAATTCTTACGAGAATGATCAAGTGGAAGAGCCGCCTCCTGTACAAGAAAAATGTGTACCTAAGCCGTCTCTAATACAAGAAGAAGCCATGCCTCCCGAGTTGGAAAAAAGCAAAGCTGCTCTAGAAGTTACAAAACCGCCCCACGCTAAGCATTTCAGAAAAGCTAAAACCTTCAGAGACGACTTCATCACCTTCAATGTTGATGGAGATCCACAATCTTTCGAAGAAGCGATGAAATGTAGCGATATTATTCTTTGGAAAGAAGTTGTGGATGATAAGATGGACTCACTGATTCAGAACCATACTTGGGAACTGACGGATCTTCCTCAAGGGGCAAGACCGATCGGGTGCAAATGGATATTCAAAAGGAAGCTGCGGATATATGGTACTATAGAGAAGTACAAATCCAAACTAGTGGCCAAAGAATTTACTCAGAAAGAAGGAGTCGATTTCTTTGACATCTATGTCCCAGTTTGCCGAATGATGACTATCCGAGTTTCGATTGCATGGGCGGTGAGTCAGGGTCATGTCATTCATCAGATGGATGTAAAGACCGCCTTCTTGAATGGTGATCTTACAGAAGAAATCTATATGAATCAACCGGAAATTCTTATTGTTGACGGCCCGAACAATAAAGTCTACTAATTGATCAAGTATCTCTATGGATTGAAGTTCCGAAGTTGTGGCACAAGAAGTTCGTAAAATTATTTTGAGCGATGGATTCCGGGTCAGCAAATCTGATAAGTGTCTGTATGTGTAACGTTTTGGAAAAATTTTAAATAATTGTTTTAAATTTTAAAATGTTATTTTTTTAATGTTATTTTTTTAAAAATTTTAAAGTATGATAAAAAGACTTTTATAAATGAGTATAAATATTATTGTAATTAGTTTAGATGGCTTTTAGTTGTAAAGAAAATGTTATAGTGAAAAGGTTTAATTGCAAAGAGGGTTATAGGTTTTTATGAGGGTTTAAGGGCAATTAGTGAGTATATAGGTGTTAAGGTTAATATGAACCTCACCCACAACACACCTTGAGGTGCACCATGAGCCAACACCTTACTCTTGCACACATGCACCTCACCCCTCCATGGTGACACCTCCTCCTTTCCTTTCACCACAAAACTCTCTTTTGTTCAGTTTATCATACTGAAAATAAGTTGTTCACAACACTTTTAGCACCAAAATAGTATAGCTCTCCACCCTTACAAAGAAAAACTAGAGTTTTTATGGATATTGGTTCAAATAACTCAAGCTAGGCCTCCTCAACTCATTGTCACACATCTTGATGCTTAGAATTCTGTGGAAGTCTTCAAAATCAAGTAAAAACCTAACTTTTCAAGTTTTCATATGAGTTCACGTACCAAAGAATGTATACGATATCGGAAAAATATGATTTAGTTTAGAGTCTTAGCCTCTGTTGGTATCTGCTATATTTATATTAGTCACGAAATAAATTTAACAGTACGGTAGATTGGTATTAGAACCTAGAGTGCACTCTTGAAACCCGGACCCAATTCCTTACAGTTCAACCGCCGGAATCCTTACTTTTCCCGCTACCGCCGGTTTTTTTATAGAGTTGGGTGTTGAATTTGTGTGGGTATCTCTCTATATTTTATTTAAGGTCTCTGGTGTACTTTGATTTTTCCAAGATAGTCTGTACAAAAATCTAGAAGCTAATTACTATACTTTTTGTGATATTTAACGTATGATATGGACATTGCGTATCACGTTTTAGAGTTTTCTCAAATAACGATGATTCGGGATAGCTCTAGTAAGCTTTGGGTCTATATAGCACACGATAATCACACGTTTGACGTTACGTAAGTTAGTTCACTTAGAATTTACATATTCGTCATATCGGAAGTTAGCCGCTTATATACGAAGTTTTATTTCTATGTTAGGATTGACCGCGGGGACTTCGGAAGCAGCGAGAAAAGGAAAAGGAGTGATGGAATCCGAGTAGATCGCGACTTGTTCCGGTGAGTAGACTAAATATCTACCGGGGACATTGTATGGATGGCGAATAGCGCCCGAAACCAAAAACTTGTTATAATTGTTTTCCATTCATGTTGTTTGCATAATTAGAACTAGAATTGCATTGTATACATGTTAGGAATATGTATGCCCTAGAGGCCATTATTGTTGATATAGTGGATGCTTGGACATATATAGAGGACTTTCTTGCTCGACATAGTAGTATGCTATCAGGTTACCTTTATCTTAACATGTAGACTGGTATTTATACTGTCTACCTCTTACATGCTGATAAAGCCCTTAGGATATGTACTTGACTACCAGGACTATGAAGAGATCATACTAGTGGGGCCAGGGTGGTCCAAAAGTACATCCTTTAATCGATTCCTAGTCGAGAGAATATCGAGACTAGGGCATCGATATTCCAGAGTAGACTAGTGTGTACGTTTCTTGTCCCTTAGAGGGCGATAGTTGATCCCACAACCATTGGTGTGTGACATCAAAGATTGTACGCAGGTGCTCATTGGAAAATGGGTACACCGAACAGGACTCACCGAGAACTCCTATGTGGTAGTATACCTATCATCAGATAGCAGTCCTCTGGTGACACTAATACAGGTTAGTCTGTAGACCCGAGATCGTCATAAAGTCTTGTGTGGCTCTCACTGTTCTTTGATTTCTTCCCTACCACGGCTCAAAGGAGTCGTGCAAACAGGTGGATTTTGGGTACAGTCCCGAGTCGTATGGAGGCAATGAGCGATAGGAGGAGTTTCGTCTCTTCCGGTATTGGGGTTGATATTCCGCTATGCTCGATTGGCTATAACTGGAAGTCCTTAGCCGGGGCTGCTGCCGAGATTTACTGATATGTGTTATCAGTAGTTTCTTGAACCGTTATAGACTAGACATCGGCATGACTTATCACGTTACTAGGGTCTAACGTTTACCACCCCTAGACATGATATGCGACATATCATACGAAAAGACCGGACTGTACGGTAGTGTTACTGATAGGTTTCATGGAGACCATGGACAAACTTGCTTGTTGATCTTCATATCGCTCAATACCCGGGTAGCCGTTACGTCTAGCTAGTACCGCTGACGGCTTGTAGGTGACTAATGTGATCATCACCTACTGCTGGCATATTAACGAGTCTTTAGAGTCCCACACAGAAGTTCCCTGGTTCAAGCGAAACGAAGTAGGACACATATGTGATATATGTGTGGGCCTGATTAAATACGTGTATGTGATACCGTGTTGTAATCTGGCAGTTATCTGTTATCCGTACGGTTATATGTGATATAACCAGATTGTCGAATCAAGTATTGATTTGATAATGTGATATACAGATAAATGATATTAGTCGGTCATATGTGATATAACCGGATTATTAAATCAAGTGTTAATTTAATAATGTGATATATATTATATGTGATATAATTATATCTTAACTAATATCATTAGCTCACTAATTATTCTTCATAATATATATATATATTAATATATATGATATATAATAATGAAGCTTGGCTTGATTTTCTATTTTTGATAAAAATAGAAATGAGGTGTAAATTGAGAGCATGGTTACAAGCATGAGAGTTATATTTGTTTATTCATCTTGACTCATTATTCAAGCATGGTTGCAATTTTATATTGCAAAATTTCATGCTTGAATGAGTGGGGGTCAAGTGTTGCCATTCATTCTTTACTCATTCTCAATACTTAGCCATTTTTCCTTAGTTGCTCCCATGGTTGCTCTCTTGCTTCTTCATCTTCCTCATTGCCATTATTCAAGCTTCAACCCTCACATGAGATGTGAATCATGAAGCTTGAACACAAACTGTAAGCTTTAACATCCTCTACTTCACCATCCTACACTTGACTAGTGATCGAGTGTAGCGTGTTTCCTAAGCTAAAGAGTTTAGTGTAGAGGTAGCTTGAGGTGGAGGGACTTCGCGTGGATCATCTTCGGCACGAAGGTCATCGAAGGAAGCTCGTCCAAAGTCTCAAGTGGAGCCTAGTGGAGTCGCGGGACTACTACATGGAGCATGTAAAGTGAAGGACTCGATCTATGAGGGTATAGCCATCTTTTATTTTCTCTAGTTGTTCACATCATCAAAACATAACCCTAATATTTTAGCAATGATCTTGTATAGTCTAACTTAGCACCTAATAAAAATTTGAATTTGGCATGCTTGATGCCTCTTGGACCTCATAGTGGTGCTAGGGTAGACTTTCATGGTTTCAGAGCCAAGTTAGAACATTAGGGTAGCTTGTAGCGACGTTCGAAATCCGCCGTTTTTGTCGGGCAAAAACTGCCGATAAAACAATTTCAAAAATGATGGTTTAAGTTGTTTGCACATCCCGCGAGCTCACGGTTTGAACCGAGAAGCCGTGAGGTGGAGCGTGCACACCCCGAGGACACCCCGGGGGACCGAACGCCTGGACCCACTCCCCAAGACCACCCAAGACCACCACAAGGTGGTCTTGATGGTGAGGACCCGAAACCGCCCCACCTTAGGCAGTTTCGGGTCTGCCTCACCCCCTGGCCACCTCGTGGTGGCCTCGGAAGTGGGGTACCCTCTCTAGGCCCCCCATTCAATACTTAATTTTGGGATCTTCGCCTCCGCGAAGATTCGGGCGGGATTCGAGTTTGTTTCGACTCCCGGATTGGCTTAAAATGATCGGTTTTGGAACTTTAGCTCACTGGATTTTTCAAGTCTTGGAAAAAATGGTTAAGTTTGCTAATTGCGTGCGGAATTCTAATGTCGCGGTTACTTTACAAGCTTAGTGATGTGTGATACAATTATTAGAATCCGGATTAATTAGTTTTATGAAAACTAGTTAGAATATTGTAAACCTAGACATTTAGTCTCAATTGATCGATTGCCACGAAGTTTTGATTCGGATCAAAACTTTGTCGCAATTGCGTATTGTACGCGATCACTAAGTCGGGAATCTTGTTGAATTATCCGACAACCAATTGAAAAGAGTTTTCAATTTGAGACTAAAATGCAAGTTTTATAAGTTAGGCATGAATTCCGGAATATGAGATATTCCGGGTTTATGATGTCTAAGGATATTACGGTTTCTAATTATTGCAGTTTTCTGTTTTCTTTTCTGCGACCGTAAGTGTAATATGTGGGGTATCCCAATCTCGTTGCTATATGTCAATGAGTTTTAGAGATACGCATATTTGCGTACGTTGATGATATGTGATATCATGTGTTGCTATTGATATGATTTATTGGATCGTCGTGAAAGAATAACCGAGGGGTTATGTGAGATGAGGGTTTTTATTTTCATTCATGTAAAATCTGTATGTAATATTCTTTTATTGGGACACATCCGGGTTGAGGATGATGTCACCATTGTTGTATATTATTTAATTTTCCGCATTAGGATAGACCCAAGGCGGGGAGCACAAGTAACCGGGTTCTAGAGTCCAGTGGGAGACCATCTCAAGGAGTTGAGACCGGGTCTTCTAACTCTAGAATTGGCAGGGTTACTTGCCGCTCTCGTAGGGGTCTAAGGATGTGGGTTTGGCTATTCATCACGACTGTGGAATCCGTTTTACATTACTGGCTAAATTTAAAACACGGACCTCCTAATATATCCAATATTTCATATGTTGCTTCTGCTGCTTAATTCTGTGATATTGATCATATAACTGCGTGAGACAAATGTAATATTATATATATGATATGTAATAAACGTTGCTTATGTTTTGCACCCGCGCTAGTCTAGCCCCCGCTCTGCCGGTAGTTAAGTAACCTAACGGTGCATGACGGGGCCCCGTGGCGAATGCGGATGGCATAAGCGTACGTTCTATTTTCGTTTCATTTTTCTGTAATGTTTAGGAAACATTAATTGATGGGATTTTATTAATTAGATTAATGAAAAGAAACCAAAAGATGTTGTAGAATCAAATTTTCAAAAAGGGTAGCTCTAGTTTTTGCTTTGCACAATGGTATTCCTTGATGAATATCCAGCACCTCATTCGATGAGGAAAGAGCCGAGATCCCTTCACCGGGAGTGATCTCTTTAGCGAAACTAGCAAATGCTACAACTCACTCTGTTTTGTCTTTTGATGGCTTCTCTAGTTCTTGCTTTGCATAGTGATATTTATGAATATCCAGCACCTCATTCGATGAGGAAAGAGCCGAGATCCCTTCGCCGGGAGTAACCTCTTTAGCAAAGCTAGAAAAGCCTCAAAGACACTCCTTTATAAAATCACTATATTCTACAGCGATATCAAGTTCATTACGCTCATGGTTTTCATAAAAATCCGCATAGCCCTCCGTCATTTCAGATAAATACTATTTAGTATTCGTGCTGCGTTTGTTGACCTCCGTCAAGGCGTAGTGTGCAGTAGCTGATTAGTGTTTATCTGCCGCATGTGATGCGATTGGATTAGGGTAGTCGTACGGGCTTGTTGACCTCCGTCAAGAGTCGTGCGGGTGGGTTTAATTCAATCAAGAAATGAACGGGTTGAACTTGACTAGCGGCCTATGGTTTGTTGACCTCCGTCAAGGTCATAGGAAGCTAGGGGTAAAAACCATTATCGGGAATTTCAAGTGTTGAAATTTGTAATGAGATTGCATACCTTCTATATGATAGTTGGATCCCGATACCCACTGTAAGTAAGAGTTACTCCTGGGAGAGTCTTACACTTTACAATTAGCTAATCAAGTAAGTGTCTAGAGAGCTGTCAACGGGGTTATGCCTCTAGGGAAATGAGGTTTATTTTAATTAGGTCCGTGCGAAAGCACGGGGAACCTCCCTCGGAGTACCGATACTTTCCTGGCCGAACGATTGGCGAACCTATAGGGTGTAATTAATCCCGGCTAATCTTACCTTTTAAGGTTTGAAGGAAGATTTGATAAAACCAGTGGAAGCCATCCTGATTAGATAAGATAATAACCAATCTAATCTTGTAAAGAGCACACGCAAAGTGATTACCCTTCTCTCTCTCCTGGTCGCGACCAATGACATGCCTTAATCAAGATAATAATATGGATGTATTGAATGAACCTACTTATTATACTGGGCTAGGTTCTGCTATATCTTATGATTGTCATAAGTCTGAGTAAGGAATAGGGGAATATTTAGATTCCCACGCCACCCAAACGAAGAAAAAGCATGTTGATGCATTGTCTTCGGGTGTGTTCGTTACCAAGAACGGTTTCTCAGTTTACTCTACGTCCTGGGCATGGGATAGTGGATCAGGATCCCAAATATGTAATTTGTTACATGGGCTACAGAAAGGTGGAGAACTGGAAAAGGGTGATATGTCTCTAGTAATAAAGATGGTGCAATTGTTGCAGCCAAAGCAGTTGGAAAATATCACCTTGTGTTACCAACTCGTAGTACATTGATTCTTAGCGACCGTTATTTCGTACCAATAAATATTGTGAATATTTTTCCTAAATCAAGTGTTGATTGGGTAAGGTACGTTGTATAACAGTGTACACGTTCTGAATCGAACTACAGTTCTAAATGTACAGAACACACACAAGAGGAACAGTTCAAAAATGAACGAAGTATTCTTATGGCATTGTAGACTCGGTCATATCAATGAAACAAGACTAGCTAAAGTTCCATAAGGATGCATATTTGAATCCGTTCGAATTTACATCTTATGAAACTTGCCAGTCATGTCTCAAAGACCAAGGTGACCAAATCTCCATTTACTGGAAACGGAGAAAGAGCTACTGAACTCTTAGACAGATACATAGTGATGTATATGGTCCTATGTCTACACATGCCAGGGATGGTTCCGCGTACTTTATTGCATTCACCGATGTTCTCTCAAGATACGGACATGTGTTCTTGTTGAAACATAAATCTGAATCTTTTGAGAATTTCAAGGAATATAAGTACGAAGATGAGAACCAGATGGGTAAAGGTATTCAAATCCTTCGATATGATCGGGGAGAAGAATACTGGAGCACGGAATTCCGAGACCATTTAAAAGAGAATGAGATTCTCTCTCAGCTTACTCCTCCGTATATACTACAGCATAACGGTATATCGAGATAAAGGAATCGCACCCTATGAGATATGGTGCGCTCTATGATGAGTACTGCTGAGTTGCCTATTTCCTTTCAGGGACGTGCACTTGAGAAGATGCATACCTATTGAATAGAGTTCCGATCAAATCCGTTGCCTACCACTCCATATGAGATATGGAATGAGAAGAGACCATCTCTTAAACGAGTTAAGATATGGGGCTGTCCGACCTATGTTGAAAAGCAAAATCCGGATATTCTCGAGGCAAGCTCAATTCTGTGCAAGTTTGTAGGATATCCCAAACATTCGCGAGGGAATATCTTCTACCACACCGAGGAACAAAAGATGTTTCGTTTCTCGACATGCCACCTTTTTAGAAAAAGAATTTCTTGTGGAAGAAATTAGTAGTAATGAGGTAGAACTGGAAGAAGTTCCAGCAAAGCAAATTGTAACAACCCTAAATTCTAGTACAACTTTCTGTACAAATTTTTCAAAAAATACAGAAAGGGATATTTTTGCCTGAGCACAAGATATAAGTTTGATTTGCTTTTTAATAGTAAGAAGGAGCTTGTAGCTCATTGGTAATACCTTGCACTGCTGAACCAAGCCGCCAGAGTTCAAATCCCATACCCCACATTATTTTTAATATTGTTTTATTTTGAACTTTTAGAATACCAAGGGTTTGCACGTGCATAACTCGTAAAAACCCCACTACACATGTTAAACAAACTGACCCAGGGGCTACACCAACCGACGACGTACCCAGGGGACCCCTGAATCGGCCTGACTCGGCCGACTCGGGCCGGCAGCGGCTGTGACTCGGCCGGCGGCGCCGGCCAAGTTGGCTCCAATGTTGAATTGGTCAACATGAAAAGTCTGCCTCTTCACCTCCCCATCACTCCTGCACACTTTATTTCCTTGGATCGGTTCCAGAGACACTTTAAAACACCAATTACTCCACTTTTAATACATTTTAATACATTTTATCACATTTTTTTCATTTCCACCTTTCACCTACCCAAACCCTAGCCTTACCTTCTAAATACAACCCCACACACACATCCCTCACTCCAAAATTCTGAATAAAACTCTCAAGAAAATTCCTAGAAGTTTAGTGTACTTTTGGAGTAGCGAAGGGCGAAAGCTTCGGCAATTTTCCGACGACGGCCCTAGGAGTTCCCGACGAGGAAACGACGCACCGGCGCCTCCTCCCGTCTCCTCTTCCTCATCCCTAACTTCTAAGCCAGCAAGTCCCACCTCCCTCTTCTCTTTTCTTTTCTAAAAATACGAAATTCTAAAACCCGACGGAATCGGAGTTAATCCGATTTCCGATTCGGTTCTTTCTATAAAAAAAATCCAACCTTTTCTTAAAAACAATTATACTAAACCTTTATATGTTGACTATTAAACATTAACGAATCATATTGAACAAATTCCATATCAAAAGGATTTCCATTTCAATTTTTATCGCTCTTTTTCAGTATAATACCATGTAGTTTCATTTCGACTTTGAAACAACCTTAATATTGCTATACCTTTAAGTAGATCACGAGGTAATGACCTACATCCTCACAACACTCATATGCAACATAGCACAATACTTTCGGGAACCTAGAAAACGGGAAAACGAAACCTTTCAAATAAATACCATTTACTAACAAAACAGTTTTCTAAAAAGATTAAGTATTTTACAAATCTTTGCAAAGCGCCGCTACAACCCATTTTGGGGAACCCGACTGGGATGGTGTGGATTATCGCACATCCCTGGGCTTAGTAGTGCGAGATGCAGACCTCCGCAAGGAGCATTCGGTCTCGAAAGATTTAAAATACAAATATCTTAAGAAAATGAGATTTCTAGAAATATAATATATATTAAAATTATTTTTATATAAATATGTATATATGTATCATTAAAATATCTATTTTGTGATAATATAAATATTCCAATTTTTTCTAAATATTCCAAGAATCACTTTACATTAAAATACCATGAAGTCCATACAAGTTCTATTACAATTAAATACCCTATATTATGAAATTAGATTATTCTCACTAGAAATATCACAAATATAAAATCTACATTTATTACAACTCTAAAGACGATAAATAAACACTTAGGGTGTATTTTGAAAATTATACAAAAGTATTTTTACATAAACCCCCCCTCAAGTTCTATAAATTACCCTAAGGACCCTAATAAATATAGGTTTAAGCGGGACTAATCTCTTGAGCTTCAGTGAGCCGGAGAAGTGGGTTCTTGACTATTTAAAATAGATAACTTAACAACGGTGTTATCAACACGGTAATCGTCTTTGAAAAAGATACAAATCCTGCCGCCCATGTGCAGCGGTTACCGATAACATCAAAACCTAATTCAGGACTTCGATTTCTTTTCTAATTGTTCTGACTCAGACTGAGTCTCATTAAATAATCTGACTTGAATATGATTCAAGTACAATCTACAATTCAACATGAATCCATGAATCCATATATTCAATCTATTCAATCTGTATTGACTGAACCGAACCATGGATATACTTCTATTTACATGATTCTCCAGTTACATCCATGATTCTCCAGTACATCCATTTTACTGATATCATGGTTTCGACAAGTCATCCAAATATACAATCTATATTACAATTCAATTACAAGTTGAAATACAATATAAACAATACAATCAAGACATCGTGGGATTTAAGGAGTAGATTGGTACGGAAGGTGTTAAAAGTGGCACGAGACTGCAAGATTAAGACACCTAACCTGAATCCAATTGCCGTTGTTCCGGGTTGTATAACGGAGCCTTGTACATTCCGTTTGCCCTAGTCTCTAACATATAGAGACTCCTCTCGTATACACTGGCATCCTTCTGTACCAAGATACAATCAACAGCGTTAACCATATAATACAACTTTAAAATCTACTTTCTCTTTCTGTCTATTCTATTTCTCCCTTATCTTTGGGACTTACCGAGCGATTGTTCGCTGACGACATTCATTCTCTTTCTTCTTTGGAATGTTGTCAAGTGATTTGGATACTAAGGAGATCGAACCTACCAGCGAGGACTTGGATCAGCTTGCTTACGACCCAGAGCTTTAGCTTCATTGTACACATTTTTATTTCAGTACTTTTCATTTCTGTTATGCCACTGTTTAGGCATCGCATTTATCCCATGTATTTACTTTTCCATGTATTGTAAAAAGAATGTGAATAAATAAAGTTGCTGTTTTATTATACCTTTTGTCTCTTGTGTACATTTCTTTTATATTGCTTAGTTACGCTTAGCGTATTTACTTCAGAGTAAATACGCAGCGGCCTCGTCGCGTCCCCTTCGCCGTACACCGGGAAGCGGGGCATGACATAAACTATAACTGACGATTTGGTGGAACCAAAAGATTCAATAGTCCCTGACGAACCGAAGCCACTCCGCAGATCTAGTTGGGTTTCTCATCCACCTGAGAGATTCTGCGGTTTTCTCATAGACGGTGGGAGCAAGGATTCCATCATGGAGATGATAACCCAACTAGTTTCGAGCAGGCCATCACAAGTGAAGACTATGTGAAATGGCTGGATGCTATGCGATCTGAGATGGAATCCATGTACACCAGCAAAGTGTTGACTTTGCATGTTGCTCCTGAAAGTGTAAAACCCATCGGGAACAAGGGGATATTTGAGAAAGATAATTTGGTGTAGATGGAAAAGTTGAGACTTTCAAAGCTATGCTTAAATCCATCAGGATCCTACTTGCCATTGCTGCATACCATGACTACGATATCTGGCAGACTGCACGTCAAAACCGCTTTTCTAAATGGTGATTTAGAAGAGAGCGTGTATATGACACTACCAGAGGGCTTCGTAGACAGTGGGAGCGGCGGAAGCATGTGCAAGCTGCTTAAATCCATCTACGGGTTAAAGCAGGTATCGCGGAGATGGAACATCTGTTTTAATAAAGCTGTCAAAGAGTTTGACTTCATCAAAAAAGTAGATGAACCATGTATAAATAAGAAGGTTGTAGAGAGTATGGTTGTCTTCCTCGTATTGTACGCGGATGACATACTCTTGATAGGAAAGGGTGTTCCTATGCTACACTCGTTCAAGCACCTCTTATCACACAAGTTCTCCATGAATGATCTAACTGATGTCTCCTACATTCTGGGGATATAGATCTATAGAGATAGATCTAACTGGATTGGGATTGTCCCAATCCAGGTATGTAGACACCATGCTAAAGGGGTTTAGTATGGACGATTCTAAGCGTGGTAATGTACCCGCTTGTTCAAGAATCACTCTCTCCAAAGAGATATCTCTCGAGACTGATTTGGAGAGGGCTCGCATGCAAGGAATGCCCTATGCTTTGGCAGACGGGTCAATCATATATGCAATGTTATATACCAGACCAGATGTAGCTTACTCACTAGGTGTAGTGAATAAGTATCGAAAAAATCTTTGGGAAAACCATTGGACAGCTGAAGAACATTCTTAAATGCTTGAGAAGGACTAAAGAGATGTTCTTGGTGTATGGTAACGGTGAACTCCAGATGGAGTCCTTTACCGATTCAATCTTCCAGAGTGATAAGGACGACTGAAAGTCGGTCTCGGGTTTTGTCTTCACCCTCAGTGGAGGGACGGTATGTTGGAAGGGTTCCAAGTTATATACCGTGGAAAACTCGTTGATAGAGACTAGTTGCATCGCTACCAACGAAGCTGCCAAAGAGGTTGTCTGGATGAATAGAGTTCATGAAATGAACTAGGTTCCTACCATTGGGCATCCAATACCTGTGTATTGTGATGACAATGGAGTTGTGGTTTTGGCCTAGGAACCCCGATCTCGTCAGCGATCCAGACATATTCTTAGACAATATCACCTGATTAGGGAGATAGTTAATCTCTAGGGGATCGAGGTTAGGAGAGTTGAGATAGAGGATAACACAGCGGATCTACTCACCGAGGCCATCCCCCAGATACTATTCGAAAGACTTTTGGGACGATGGGTATGAGATACTACAACAACCGGCCTTAGTGCAAGTGGAAGATTGTTAGGAATATGTATGCCCTAGAGGCCATTATTGTTGATATAGTGGATGCTTGGACATATATATAGAGGACTTTCTTGCTCGACATGATAGTATGCTATCAGGTTACCTTTATCTTAACATGTAAACTGGTATTTATACTGTCTATCTCTTACATGTTGATAAAGCCCTTAGGATATGTACTTGACTACCAGGACTATGATGAGATCATACTAGTGGGGCTAGGGTGGTCCAAAAGTACATCCTTGAATCAGTTCCTAATCGAGGTAAAATATCGAGACTGGGGCATCGATATTCCAGAGTGGACTAGTGTGTACGTTTCTTGTCCCTTAGAGGGCGATGGTTGATCCCACAACCATTGGTGTGTAACATCAAAGATTGTACACATGTGCTCATTAGAGAATGGGTACACCGAACAGGACTCGCCGAGGACTCCTATGTGGTAGTATAGCTATCGTCAGATAGCAGTCCTCTGGTGACACTGGTACAAGTTAGTCTGTAAACCCGAGATCGTCATAGAGTCTTGTGTGCTCCCACTGTACTTTGATTTCCTCCCTACCACGGCTCAAAGGAGTCGTGCAAACAGGTGAATTTTGGGTACAGTCCCGACTCGCATGGAGGCAATGAGCGATAGGAGGGGTTTAGTCTCTCCCGGTATTGGGGGTTGATGTTGCGCTATGCTCGATTGGCTATAACTGGAAGTCCCTGGCCAGGGCTGCAGCCGAGATTTATTGATAAGTGTTATCAGTAGTTTCTCGAACCGTTATAAACCAGACATTGGCATGACTTATCACGTTACTGGGGTCTGATGTTTACCACCCGTAGACATGATATGCGACATATCAGACGAAGAGACCGGACTGTACGGTAGTGTTACTGATAGGCTTCATGGAGATTATGGACAAGTTTACTTGTTGATCTTCATATCGCTCAATACCCGGGTAGCCGTTACATCCAGCTAGTACCATTGACGGCTTGTAGGTGACCGATGTGATCATCACCTACTACTGGCGTATTAACGAGTCTTTAGAGTCCCACACAGAAGTTCCCTGGTTCAAACGAAACGAAGTAGGACACATATGTGATATGTGTGTGAGCCTGATTAAATACGTGTATGTGATACCGTATTGTAATCTGGAAGTTATCTGTTATCAGTACGGTTATATGTGATATAACCAGATTGTCGAATCAAGTGTTGATTTGATAATGTGATATACAGATAAATGATATTAGTCGGTCATATGTGATATAACCGGATTATTAAATCAAGTGTTGATTTAATAATGTGATATATATTATATGTGATATAATTATATCTTAACTAATATCATTAGCTCACTAATTATTCTTCATAATATATATATTAATATATATGATATTGATTGTACGTTGTTTTATGCTTATGCGTTTTGAAATCAAAGAATTAACCGCAATCAATAACGGTGTCGCTTGGTAGGTAGCCAGTTGAGTACGGGTCGGTCCACAGGGAGATGGATTCCTATTCTTTATGTTCTAACGAGTTAATCCAATTATTTTGGGTTTTAATTTAAGATCTAAGAATGAGATTAAAATTGATTAAAAGTCTTGCTAGGGTTAGGATTAGGTTAGTTTGGAAAGTCAATTATTCTCATCCCTTTCTTTGCCCTAATTAAGAACTTTTAGGTGTTAAGGTAATAGTTAACAAAGGGGATTAGCATGACCGAGAAGAAACTAGGTTTCTTCTCTTTGGTCCTTGTCCGTCCATTCTTAACTGTTAGCCCTAACCTTTATGGAAATCAAACACAACCGGTCTTAACTATGGAATCACCTCTACCTCGTGGGATAGGGTGCCGTAGTGAGCGGTGTGTGTATGGTTTGCATAGAGTCCTACTTTAAAATATTGAACGGGTAAGAAAGGGGTGGGAGATTTTCATCTCTCAAACCTTCTCCAAACCTAACCCTAACAAGTGAGGAACTACTCACTCATTAGGGAATTAACAAATGAATTCATTTTTATATTTTTTATTAACCTAATTAACTTGCGGAAATTAACTACGGCAGATAAAAAAATTGCAGAGAAATAAAATTGCAGATAAGAAATTACTACTGCAGATAAAAAAAACTTACTTTTCTTTATTGATGCACTCTTGAACGATTACAATGGAATTGAAATTCTAGATCTAGAAATTAAAAAGAGACATCTCAAAAGAGGCACCCAAAAGAGGCACGCTCCAAAAAGAGCTGTAGGGTTCCTATTTATAGAGAATAGAAACCCTAGGGTTTACATTTGATCCATATCTAGAATTACAAAAATACCCTGAGAAGCCTGGTCAACGCACCGACACCCACCGACAAAATGCACCGACATAGGCTCAGCACGGCCGCGGAACCGCCGCCATAAGCCATGTTTGGCCGCGGATCCACGGCCATATGATGGGGTCTCTGTCTCTATTTCTCTGGGTGGCTTCAAGTTGCTATTTTCTTCTGTTTTCTTCACTTGGTTCTTCAGAATCTTTTCTAGTTTCTTCCAGATTTCCACAGTGCAGAAATGTTGTGGACTTTTACCGTTCGCTTCGTGTTGAACTCTTGAATCTTATGCTGCGTTCGTGCTTTGTGACATCGAACTGTTCATTGATCTTCAATTGTTCCTTAACTGTAGGCGGTATCTTGCAGATTCATCTATTTGTTGGTCGTAGTCTCACTTTTGTAGCGTCTTTTCACCATTTTCACTGTATTGTTCCGAGAACCTGTAACCTGCAACTATTTAGCAGATATGGATCAAAAGCACCTATTTATTTGCAATATGATTAAGAATGGGGAATATAATAATGCAAAATTATGATATGAACAAATACCCCCAAACTTATCTTTTGCTCGTCCCGAGCAAAACTATTTTATTCTCGAAAAAGCCTAACCTCACTTTCGCAGGGAGACGCGATTGCACTGAGCTCGTGCAACAAGCCGTTAAATCTCTAGGTATCCCTAGTAGGAGGAGTGTTGTCTCCTGAGGGTTTTCAGCGGATACTACCCACAAAATCCTATCAATTTGGCCCGTTGACTTTAATTCTTCAATTCAGTATTCTAGCAAGAAATTCTATTATCTTCAACTTAGAAATTATCAACCCGTATTTTTCACGCTTCCTTATCATTTAACTTAAGATTGTATATGTTCTGTAAATTTATTTAGCTTTAGCATCTTTTGAGTTTTCTTTCTAAGGTCCCATCTCAACTTAGGAATTTTTATCATCTCTACTAAAAATATAAGTCTTATTTTTCATTCCTATCTCTCATCCAAACCCCAATCATATACCTTTACGTGTGTGTATGTATCGCCCCTACACTTGGAAATTCAATTCAAACTATTATACTCTTGTCCATCGTCCAAAGTACTTTTAGTTGGTGAATTTTAGATGAAATTGCTCACACATCCTTCATGCGACCGTTAATACTTCTTGAGGTACTAACGATCGATTACAAAATGTGTTTGCGCATTAAGGCGTAATTTCTCGTCTTTTAATACCTAAGACTTTAGCAGTGACTCCCAAACTAGTTGGTCTAAGGCACTAGGTGATAAAGCACCCTCGCTATATATTTTTTTATTTTACGCAGCCTTAAGTAATTACAAAACCAGTGTTCATTTTTTTTATCTTTTAAGTCACACTTATACTTTTAAATTTTTTTTTTATACTAAGGATTTTAGACAAGAGAAATTCAAGGTATCCTCTACTATCCCAAGTTTCAAAGTGCGTGTATGTGCGAATTGTAGGGTATATATTTTCAGAATTTAGACTAAAGGTTCGGAATTATTTTTCAGACTTACACTTCAATAAAAATTTCAATACCCTTCCCTTATTTTGACTTAGCCCAAGAACTGAACTCAAAATTTGTCTATTTCTAAATAATCTACAAGGACATATATTTTCTACCATTAAACTTTAAGAAAGGTTATTTTTAGGGTTTTTAATTTACTAAGTTTAGGATCTAGTTATTCCCTACTATTCAACCGTCATGTTGAACTTAAGTCAAATATGGCCAAAATTGAACTTTTCAATTTTTATAATTTAAAATTTTTCAATTTTTATGGGTTTTAAGATAAGTATGCAAATGCAAAATTATACATATGAATGCGAAGGAAGAAAGCTTACCGAGCACACCCCCAAACTTAAACTTGACAGTGTCCTCACTGTCAGGCTACACCAAAAGGGTCAAAATTGTCGGCACTCCCCTGTTTTTTTTTATTTTATTAAAAGAAAACAAAATCTATATACATAAAAAGTTCCCCCCCCCCCAACTTAAGTGAGACAGTGTTTCCACTGTTTAAGCGTTAAAGTTCAGAGTTAAGGAGGAGAAAAACATAGTATGAAGCTATACAAGGCCTTACACAGGCCAAAGGTTAGCACCAACCATTCAAAAATTTTATCGTTATAATGGTATGGTCGGTGAAAGAATGGAGTGTAGAGGAAAGAAATGAGAAGCACATGAGACCGTGTGGAGATAGAAGCAGTATACGGTCTCGGTGGAGGAGAAAAATGGCGGAAGGGAAAAAGAAATGGTGGTGGTGGTTCGACTTCTTCGGGTGGAGGTTGATTAATCACAACATCCGTGTCGTTTAAGAATGCGAGTTCGTCGGCGAAAATATCTTTGAAACTTTCATCAAAGGTCCGATTGAACGTTTCAATGTCAATAAGTGTCGCGCCAGAATTCAACACACTTGATTTTTCAAAAATTACGGAAGTAGGAGACTCATGAAGGTCATCTACCTTATTCTCAAAAGATTCTAAGTCAAGTTGTTGGCTTTCTGGAATGATCAAACTTGAATTATCGGATTGTGATTCATTAACACTCGGTATCATTAAAGGAAGATTAGAATAAGAACCAGAGAAAGTGGGAGAAAGAAGTTGAATACGAACTTGAGGGTGGAGATGGAGTGTATAAATTAGCACATTTTGTAATGACCGATGTGTAAAGAGCGATTGTGCTAATCTATCAACCCACTGAGAAATGAGGTCAAATCCCTCAAGGTTCGTGAGAAAACATGGGTACGTCGAACTTGGTAAACCAGACATTGAAAATGAAAGGGATACAGTCTCTTGCGCGGTCGGAACGATGGAAAGGACGAAGGGGAGTGATTTAGGAAGGGTCACAGTTAAAGGTTCAGGAGGGTGTACACAGTCAGTGGAAAGAACAGGATGAATTGGAAAATCCGACTCGTCAAACAAAACTGGTTTATCCTTAATAATTTCCTCAATATTCTCCTCAAAATTTAGCTTATCCATGCCATTCTCATCAAAATCAAGACGCATATGAAGTTCGGGAAAAATATTTAATGATTCGGGATGATGAATTGGAGAGAAAAACTCGGCCAAATCTGCGGGTTCATCATCCAAATTATTCCCTGCGTCAATATCCTCAATCAAGTGAAAATCAATTTTTTCGGACACCTCATCAAAAGCATAGATATTTATCAATTCAGGTTCTAAATTGGAGGTGTAGAGGTCAAAAGGATTGGTGATGGTTTCACTCGAAAGAGACCCTTCACAATCTGGCAAATCAAGCACTACAAAGTCGCACAACTCATTAAACGTTTTATTTTCAACTGGTGAATCATTTGGGACACTTGATAGACATTCAAAACCGGAGTTGTGGGATTCAATTGGGGATGGATAGGTTTGATTTTGAAGGGTGCACAGCTTACTCTCTCCACTCAAATTCTCAATCTGTCCAACCGCCTCATCATACATTGGAAAATTTGGAGCTAGTTGGAAACTAGCTACCGGGTCACTATATTGTATAAGGGCGGCAATGGACGCATTCAAATCCCTCATCTGTTGGTTTGTTGCTACAATATAAGCTTCCAACGACTGTTCCAGACTAGACATGGGTTGTGAAGGGGTTTCAGTAAAAAATTCAAAATTGTTTGGATTCTGGAAACTCCCAAATGGTTGTGTAGAAGTAATGTCTAGGGAAGGTGCGAAAGTTGGGTAGGACTGGTAGGAATTGAATAGTTGGACAGGAGTAGGATCAACATTTGGATAAAAAGGTGAATGGACTTGTTGATCCCAAAAACTGGAAGTGTTGAAAGGAGTGAAAGATCGGTTACGGAATTGTTCAATATGTTCAGCAATAGACATGGGTTTCGGAGTTACAACAGGACTCGAAAAAGGAGTATCAACGTAAGAAGGTGATGAAGGTTGAAATGGTTGATGCAAAGTGGATTGCGGGGTCCAACTGTTTCTCCTAGACGTTTCTATTCAATCTTTCAAAGAAATTTTGGGCATGAAGGGGTCGTCCGTAATTCGACCAAAACGATGAGCGTAGGAATTAATGTCTGGTTGAGAGTACCAAAGTTCGACAAGAGTTTTGCAAGGTGGGATACCCATGATGTAAGAAAGGAGAAGAAAAAGAATGTGATGATTTTTTGATTTTTTGATTTTTTTTTATTATTTTTTTTTTAAAAATAAAATTTTTTTTTAGAGAAATTGTTTGTTTTGGGGTTTTTGAAATTTTTGAAAGTGTTTTTTTTTTAGAAAGAGTTTTTTTTTTGCACAATTTGTACGGACTACTACATACTTTCAAACAGTCACAATATAAGCATGCACAATCAAGCCTAGAGCTAGGGTCTCCTAAACCAACTAGACTGCTCCTAACTGTTCCAAAGGGCAAGTTGTGAGATCCTCAAATCGCCTCTTCACCGCCAATTGTGGCCAGGTAAGCACAAGTAAAGAAAGGAGGGATCCGCTCACGAATCACCGTGAGACGGGCTTTTTAAAATTACCTTTCCTACTTGTCTAGCCTAGACACCACAAAGTCTGGTTTAGATAAACGACCGATACCTACAACTTTTCCTTTGTCCTATTGAGCGCGACAGTCCTTATTGGCTGAGTCTAATATTTTTTAATTAACTCGAGGGTTGATGCAAAATACTTTTTGTGATTTCTGGGGTCTTAGGAAGGGTAATGAAATCCCCACCCAATCTTGATTGGTGTTATAGCCCCTTAAAAGTCCGTTTTAAATATACAAAGCAATTAACACACCAAAAATCTAAAACACTTTCAAAAAAATTTTAGTTGGCAGCACAGAGAATCCTGCACAAAAACAATTTATTGGAGAGGAGAAAGAATTTTGCGCAAAAAACGCTGCAGAAAAAATTTTCAGTGGAGTTCAGGGGGTTACAGAGGAGAAATGAATGCTTACAGAGACTTTTTGAAACGCTGACGTCACCACTGCGCGGCGGATCCACGGCCAAAAGCATGCAAGAGCGGCGATTCCGCGATCAGTCTGTTAGATCAGGTCTCCAAAATTTTTCTGTTTTCTGGTTATGATTCTCCTCTGTCTGTTCAGATCTTCTGTTTCTTGATTTGTTTACTGGGATTTTCCAGATCTGAATCTGTCCGTCTTTTTTTCCTGCACACTTGCACAAAAAAAAACCTTTCAAGAAGAACAAGATGATTTTTATTTTTATTTTTATTTTGTTTTTCAATTTTTATGTTTTAAATTTTTTTCAATTTTTATAAAAAAATTTAACCCGAAATTACCCAAAGAAAGAGACTACCGTCTCCCCGGCAACGGCACCATTTGATTGTACGTTGTTTTATGCTAAATCAAAGAATTAACCGCAATCAATAACGGTGTCGCTTGGTAGCTAGCCGGTTGAGTATGAGTCGGTCCACAGGGAGATGGATTCCCATTCTTTATGTTCTAACGAGTTAATCCAATTATTTTGGGTTTTGATTTAAGATCTAAGAATGAGATTAAAATTGATTAAAAGTCTTGCTAGGGTTAGGATTAGCTTAGTTTGGAAAGTCAATTATTCTCACCCCTTTCTTTGCCCTAATTAAGAACTTTTAGGTGTTAAGGTAATAGTTAACAAAGGGGATTAGCACGACCGGGAAGAAACTAGGTTTCTTCCCTTTGGTCCTTGTTCGTCCATTCTTAACTATTAGCCCTAACCTTTATGGAAATCAAACACAACCGGTCTTAACTATGGAATCACCGCTACCTCGTGGGATAGGGTGCCGTAGTAAGCGGTGTGTGTATGGTTTGCATAGAGTCCTAGTTTAAAATATTGAACAGACAAGAAAGGGGTGAGAGATTTTCATCTCTCAAACCTTCCCCAAACCTAACCCTAACAAGTGAGGAACTACTCACTCATTAGGGAATTAACAAATGAATTCATTTTTATATTTTTTATTAACCTAATTAACTTGCGGAAATTAACTACAGCAGATAAAAAAATTGCAGAGAAATAAAATTGCAGATAAGAAATTACTACGGCAGATAAAAAAAACTTACTTTTCTTTATTGATGCACTCTTGAACGATTACAATGGAATTGAAATTCAAGATCTAGAAATTAAAAAAAGACATCTTAAAAGAGGCACCCAAAAAAGACACGCTAAGAGCTGTAGGGTTCCTATTTATAGAGAATAGAAACCCTAGGGTTTACATCTGATCCATATCTAGAATTACAAAAATACCCTGAGAAGCCTGGTCAACGCACCGACACCCACCGACAAAATGCACCGACATGGGCTCAGCACGGCCACGGAACCGCGGCCATAAGCCATGTTTGGCCGCGGATCCGCAGCCATATGATGGGGTCTCTGTCTCTATTTCTCTGGGTTGCTTCAAGTTGCTATTTTCTTCTTTTTTCTTCACTTGGTTCTTCAGAATCTTTTCTAGTTTCTTCCATATTTCCACAGTGCAGAAATGTTGTGGACTTTTACCGTTCGCTTCGTGTTGAAGTCTTGAATCTTGTGCTGCGTTCGTGCTTTGTGACATCGAACTGTTCATTGATCTTTATTTGTTCCTTAACTGTAGACGACATCTTGCAGATTCATCTATTTATTGGTCGTAGTCTCACTTTTGTAGCGTCTTTTCACCATTTTCATTGTATTGTTCCGAGAACCTGTAAACTGCAACTATTTAGCAGACATGGATCAAAAGCACCTATTTATTTGCAATATGATTAAGAATGGGGAATATAATAATGCAAAATTATGATATGAACAGATATATAAATATATATAATAATGAAGCATGGCTTGATTTTCTATTTTTGAGAAAAATAGAAATGAGGTGTAAA
Organism: Agapanthus africanus; assembly: GCA_030015575.1. NCBI lineage: Eukaryota > Viridiplantae > Streptophyta > Magnoliopsida > Asparagales > Amaryllidaceae > Agapanthus > Agapanthus africanus. Next base: position 103,140,063 of record CM057350.1, on the reverse strand, counting down.
TTGAGAACATGGTTGTAAGCATGGGAGTTATATTTGTTTATTCATCTTGACTCACTATTCAAGCATGGTTGCAATTTTATATTGCAAAATTCCATGCTTGAATGAGTGGGAGTTAAGTGTTGCCATTCATTCTTTGCTCATTCCCAACACTTAGCCATTGTTCCTTAGTTGCTCCCATGGTTGCTCTCTAGCTTCTTCATCTTCCTCAATGCCATTATTCAAGCTTCAACCCTCACATGAGATGTGAATCAGGAAGCTTGAACACAAACTTGTGAGGTTTAACATCCCCTACTTCACCATCCTACACTTGACCAGCGATCGAGTGTAGCGTGTTTCCTACGCTAAAGAGTTTAGTGTAGAGATAGGTTGAGGTGGAGGGACTTCGCGTGGATCATCTTCAGCATGAAGGTCATCGGAGGAAGCTCGTCCGCCTCAAGTGGAGACTAGTGAAGTCGTGGGACTACTACATGGAGCATGTGAAGTGAAGGACTCGATCTACGAGGGTATAGCCATCTTTCATTTTCTCTAGTTGTTCACATCATCAAAACATAACCCTAATATTCTAGCAATGATCTTTTATAGTCTAACTTAGCACCTAATAAAAATTTGAATTTGGCATGCTTGATGCCTCTTGGACTTCATGGTGGTGCTAGGGTAGACTTTCAATACATTCATACATATTAAACATTATTGCTTAATACTTGCTAGGACACTTGTATTTTTACCGATGGGATATGTTGCACTTGCACATGCTTACATGCTACACTACACCCCATCAGTAATTAACATGCCACGTACACATTTAGAACTTGCCATGTCATCTATATGTTATTGCACACTGCTAGTATCATTAATAACTGTTGTCACGCATCATTAGCTATTGTTTGACATATATCGTATCGCATTGTCATTGTTATTACCTGTATCATGAAATGTTGGTTTATGAGATTTCTGTTGTTTTGAGTTTTAATTCACCGCGTGATATAGTCGATAAGATATAAATGGTTATAGCTTTACGGTTTCTTATGATATATGTGATACGTCCACCATGGGTTGATGTTTTTCTGATTTGGTTTTATTCCGAACCAAGTGGAGGAGCTATACAGTTGCGGATTTTTACGTTATCTAGACTGAGTGGGGGAGTAGACAATCGGATACATGTGGACCCGGTCGAGACCGAGGGTCAGGAAAGCCGCATTTGAGGCGAGAAGCCTAACGAGGACACTCGATACCGGAGATAATTTGAGAAACACGGCAGATATCTAGAGGATACTGACAGATGTTGTTGGTTGTCAGGATCGTTCGGGGAACGATGCCTGCTAGAACTGAAAATTTGTGTCGATATTTGACACTGGATTTGAGAATAGTTTATGAATATGACCAAGATTTTGGAATACTTGATGAGATTTCCGTTTTTTTCTATATAGACACTATAGTGGCATATTCATGTTTTACATGTTATCATATTTCATGACTACCTGATGCATAGGTTTAGTCGCTATTTCGTTTATGAATACAATTTCAACTGTTTGATGTTAGTTTATTCACTGAGTTGACAACCCACCCCCGTTGTGCCTTAGTTCCTTGCAGGAGAGATCGCGTGGATGCATAGCAACGTTGCGGACCCATATCTCAGATTTCGTCTCTTATCTTGTTAGGTGGGTTACATGTTTAGTAACTGTCTCTTTTGTGTATTTTGTATTTTGTATCTAGTATCACTCCATCAGACTGTGTATATTATTTGACTTAGAACGAGGGGAGACTTATATATATTTTGGGTCGATTTGTGTAGAATCGACTAGTTATGTTTGATTGTTCTTTCTTTTACTTGTATGCATGTGATTCTTCGCTTTTGAGCGTCGTGTATTCATTGCGTGGGTTGTTTCCGCCGTTTGGCGTTGATTTTGCTCCCAAGTAAGGAATGTCGTCATAATAATTATTATGTACTTGTTTTTCTCAAAATTTGCAAAAGAGGTGTTGTCAAAATTTCCAATACGAAACCAATTGTTTTAACTTCATTTCAAAAACCACTCGGCATATGCTTTAAACTAAGCAATCTTTGAAATTTAAATTATGTTCTCATTTTCATTACTTTTAAAACTGTACCTCCTTATTTCCGCAAACAGGGATTAGATCTTGGTTTCTGGCTTACTTGGATTATGTCAGTATCTTTAGACGTCACGCAATCTAAGTGTCGGTCACGTGCCAAATTTGGGTCGTGGTAAAGTTGGTATCAGAGCATTAAGTTTAACCTTTGTCGAGTTTTAGGTTTGACTATGCGGACTCTAGGGTATATATTTCAGGAATCTAGGCTTAACCTTACGGAACCTAGACGTGACTTTGGGGTTATTAGGCTCGAACTTTCGTTATTTAGATTGACCTTTGGTTTGATGGAGTAGGTAACTCAGGAAGAGTAACGTATCGTACATATGTTCCGCGGCATATTTACGATGTGATACTCCACCTAAGTAACCTTAGGATGTATGTCTTGATAAATTCTTCCTTTGACTCTCTATATTTGTTTATTCCTGTTCTCACACCTTACCAACTCTCATTTCTTGTAACAGTTGCCATGGCTACGGGAGCTAGGCGAGCCCCCACCAGGAATGCAGCTCGGACAGATCCACCAGTGACGGCGACTGACCAACGGGACATCCCTACGGCACAGGGACATGTTGATCCTCCTCTTCTCGATCGAATGACTAGACTGGAGGAAGGCATGTTGGACTTACAGAAGATGATGGGCAGTTGGCCGAGGTTACCCGTATTCAGAGTTCAGATCAGGCATCGACTATTGTAGAGCCCGTGATACTGCCCGTTCAGACAGTCGCACCAGTGGTCGCAAGATTTATGGAGGTATCATACCCAGAGTTCAAGAGGTTGAGACCTCCGGCGTTCATAGGGAAAAACACAGCAGAGGAACCCCGGTCGTTTCTTGATCGGATGGATAGGATCGGTAGGTCTTTGAGATGCTCAGATACAAGGTCGGTGGAGCTGACTAGTTTTCGGTTGGAGGGACTTACCCAGACATGGTGTGAGTCGATGGAGAGAGGTCGAGCAGCAGATCTTCCTCCGATGACATGGACAGAGTTTTTCAAGGTTTTCCTTGCTAGATTCCTTCCGCAAAGCACGATAGACGCTAGAACCGGTAGTTTTGAGGCATTACGGAAAGCTGTCAATATGTCTGTGGCAGATTATGACTTGCAGTTTACCCAATTGTCGCGTTATGCTCCACATTTAGTTCCGATGGAGGAGCTCAGGGTGAAGAGGTTTGTGAGGAGCCTTAATATGTAGTTGTTCCTTGCCATGGGCTCCCAGTACTTCGATATATATGCACAGGCTATGGACGCGGCGATTTCGAGTGGAGGAGCGTCTAAACGAGACGACGATTGTTCCATAATCAAAGCGGGCCAGACCTATTGGATCAGTCTCCGGGCAGTTTGGCAGAGGCCGAGGCAGATTCGTTCCAGGATGCAGTAGCGGTCGAAGTTAGGCTCAAGGCCAGATGTATGGCTCGTACCCCGAGGAGCAGAGGCCGCCGTCGACATGTTTCAGTTGCGGACGTCCAAGGCATTTCGCTATAGATTGTAGATGCCAGGGAGGGACTATAGTTCCACAGGCTGCTTTACCCCTCTCCACCTTCTTCTTCGATGGCATTGCTTCCTCTACCAGCTGCTACTCTATGCTAGGCGGTTGCACCGAGAGGCCGTGGTTTTACTGGACGTACTCAGAGGGGACGAAGAAACCGAGGGAGAGGATATCAGGATGCAGGTACGGGTCGGGCTAGAGTTTTCGCTTTGACTCCCCAGGATGCCCAGGCATCCAATGCAGTAGTTACAGGTACTCCCCCCGTATGCTCCCTAGATGCGCATATTTTGTTTGATCCCAGTTCTATGCACTCATATGTGTATGCACACTTCGCACTCTCTCTGGAAAGAGATTCGTCGTTGTTAGAGTTGCCGCTAGTTGTGATTACTCAGGTGGGAGATTCTTTCATAGCCCGACGCGTATTCAGGTCATGTTCTATATGTATTGGTGATAGTGATTCGTTGGTCGATTTGATTCTTCCCGATATGTTAGATTTAGACGTACTTCTCGGTATGGATTGGCTGGCTGCTTGTCACGCATACGTTGATTGCCAGGGAAAAGCAGTCAGATTCTGTTTTCCTGGTGAGCCAATTTTTATTATGTAGGGGGACTGCAGCACCACTCCTGTCAATCTAATTTATGCACTTAGTGCTAGACGGCTTTTGAGGAAAGGGTGTCGTGGGTTTTTGGCGTTTATTCAGGATGTGGGAGCCGCAGAGGTCCCCTTGGACCAGGTTCCGATTGTATGAGAGTTTTCTGATGTGTTTCCTGCTGAGTTGACAGGGTTGCCGCCAGAGCGCGATATTGAGTTCTTTGTTGACTTGATTCCTGACGCGGGGTCTATTTCTATACCGCCCTATCGGATGGTCCCGACGAAGCTGAAGGAGCCCAAGAATCAGTTGCAAGAATTGCTTGATAGAGGACTCGTTCGTCCGAGTGTATCGCCATGGGAAGCTCCGGTCCTGTTCGTTAAGAAGAAGGACGGCAGCATGAGATTGTGTATCGACTATCGACAACTGAATCGAGTTACAGTGCGGAATAGGTATCCATTATCTCGTATTGACGACTTGTTCGATCAGCTGTAAGGAGCCGGCTATTTCTCGAAGATTGATTTGCGGTCCGGGTATCATCAATTGCAAGTCCGGAATGATAACATTCTGAAGACTGCCTTTCGAACGTGCTACGGGCATTATGAATTCCTGGTGATGTCGTTCGAGCTCACCAATACCCCAGCAGCGTTCATGGATCTGATGAACCGGGTCTTCAAGCCGATCCTCGAACAGTTTATCGTTGTTTTCATAGATGATATTTTGGTCTACTCTAGGAGTCGGGAGGAGCACGAGCAACACTTGAAGATTGCATTGCAGACTTTGAGAGAGTATCAGTTGTTCGCTAAATTCTCTAAGTGTGCTTTCTGGCTTGACAGTGTGGAATTCTTGGGTCATATTGTTACGAGAGATGGGATGTAGGTTGATCCGGAAAAAATTGAGGCGGTACGGTATTGGCCCAGACCCGTGTCAGTGACTGAGATTCGTAGCTTTTTAGGCTTAGCGGGTTATTACCATCGCTTTGTATAGGACTTCTCTCATATTGCGGCACCTATGACTAGTTTGACCCGAAAGGGGGTTCCGTTTCTATGGACTGAGGAATGTGAGCAGAGTTTCCAGCAGTTGAAGACTCGTCTGACGACTGCGCCAGTTCTATCTTTACCTTCAGGCTCAGGCGGATTTGCAGTATATTGTGATGCGTCTCGTATGGGCTTAGATTGCGTATTGATGAAGCACGGCAGAGTTATTGCATATGCTTCTCGGCAGCTGAAAAAACATAAGCAGAATTACCCTGCCCACGATTTGGAGATGGCCGCGGTGGTCTTTGCACTGAAGATTTGGAGACACTATTTATATGGAGAGTCGTGCCAGATCTTTACAGACCACAAGAATCTGAAGTATATATTCCAGCTGCGGGATTTGAACTTAAGGCAGCGTCGCTGGATGGAGGTAGTGAAAAATTATAATTGTGAAATTCTTTATCACTTGGGCAAAGCAAATGTAGTAGCTGACGCGTTGAGTAGAAGACCTGGGATTAGCTTGTCTTATTTGGGTTCAGTTCGGAGGCAGTCGGATGTTGATTGGAAGATTTTGTGCGACAGTGGTATACATTTTGAGTTTACCTCTGTAGGTGGACAGTTTTCCCATGTTCATGCTCGTCCACTTTTGCTTGATCGTATCAGGAAGGCACGGTCCGAGGATGTACGATTATCAGAGATTTTGGATCGGATTCGGTAGTATGGAGATTCTGAGTTTACGATTGACAGCGAGAGAGTGCTATGGTTTGGGACCCGGTTGTGTGTACCTGATGTTGATAGACTGAGGCGTGTGATATTAGAGGAGGCACATCAGTCTTCCTACAGCGTTCATCCAGGGTCTACCAAGATATATCACGATTTATGAGACGTGTACTGGTGAGAAGGGATGAAATGTGTTATGTATGACTTCGTTTCGAAATGCCTGACTTGGTAGCAAGTCAAAGCCGAACATCAGAGGCTGGCTAGAGAATTGCAGCCTTTACCCGTTCCCGAATGGAAATGGGAACAGATCTCCATGGATTTCATTGTAAGTCTACCAAAGGTCTAACAGAGGGTATGACTCCATTTGGGTGATTGTGGATCGATTAACGAAGGCAGCTCACATTCTTCCGGTGAAAACTACTTTCGGATATGCTCAATACGTCCAGATCTACATTGATGAGATTGTGCGGTTGCACGGAGTTCTGACCTGTATTGTTTCTGATAGAGACACACAGTTTACCAGTCGTCTCTGGCAGAACCTTCAGGATGCTTTGGGCACTCGCTTGAGTTTCAGTACTACTTTCCACCCACAGACCGATGGCCAGTCGGAGCGTACGATTCAGACTCTAAAAGATATGCTCCGAGCTTGTACGCTGGATTTGGGTGGCAGTTGGGATCGTCACTTGACTTTGATTGAGTTCTCCAATAATAATAGCTTTCAGGAGACGATTCGGATGGCACCATTTGAGGCGTTATATGGGAGGAAGTGTCGGTCTCTAGTTTGTTGGACTGGGCTTAGCGAGAGCAGCCTCCTAGGGCCTCAGTTGGTTCAGGAGACTACTAAGAAAATACAGATGATCCAGGATAGGATGAGGGCAGTTCAGAGCAGGCAAAAGTCTTATGCCGATCGTCACCGCCGTAGACTTGAGTTCGATGTGGGAGACCATGTATTTCTCCGTGTCTCTCCGATGAAGGGTATGATGCGATTCAAGAAAAAGGGGAAACTCGGTCCCAGATATGTTGGACCCTATGAGATTCTTGAGAGGGTGGGTGCTATAGCGTATCGTTTAACACTTCCGCCAAATTTTCCCGATGTGCATCATGTGTTCTATGTGTTCGTACTTCGCAAGTACCTTCATGATCTTTCTCACGCTATTCAGCATCAGACTATACAGTTAGAGCGTGATTTATGTTACACTGAGCAGCCGGTAGCTATTCTCGACCGGCAGGTGAAGAAGCTGCGATCAAGGGTACTTCCTTCTGTAAAGGTTTTATGGCGTGGACCAAATAGCGAAGAGATCACTTGGGAAGCCGAGGATGTGATACGGAATAAATTCCCGCATCTTTTTGAAGGTATGTGTATTTAGATTTTTTAATTCGGAGACCGAATTTTCTTAAGAGGGGATATTGTAACGTTTTGGAAAAATTTTAAATAATTATTTTAAATTTTAAAATGTTATTTTTTAAAAAAAATTTAAAGTATGATAAAAAGACTTTTATAAATGAGTATGGTATTTAAGTATTATTGTAATTAGTTTAGGTGGCTTTTAGTTGTAAAGAAAGTGTTATAGTGAAAAGGGTTATAGGTTTTTGTGAGGGTTTAAGTGCAATTAGTGAGTTTATAGGTGTTAAAGTTAATATGAACCTCACCCACAACACACCTTGAGGTGCACCATGAGCCAACACCTCACCCTTACACACATACACCCCATCCCTCTATGGTGATACCTCCTCATTTCCTTTCAACACAAAACTCTCTCTTTTGTTCAGTTTATCAAACTGAAAATAAGTTGTTCACAACACTTTTAACACCAAAATAGTATAGCTCTCCACCGTTACAAAGAAAAACTAGAGTTTTCATGGATATTGGTTCAAATCACTCAAGCTAGGCCCCCTCAACTCATTGTCACACATCTTGTCACGACCCGAAAGTACGGAACATGACCGGCACATAAACTACGAACGTCTCAAGACGTACGTAATCTAAGTGAGCCGAAAACCCAGAAATCCAAACCAAGAAAAGTAGTAGAGTGAAGGAAAACCAATTTAAAACAAGTAGTTTTAATAGCATAAGCCGAATTATGCGGTTTAAAAAAAACATCAAATATTTCCCGAAAATTTCGGCAGAGTCTTCTTTGTAAATACTGGCCCCCAAACGGGATACAACATGAATAGTATACGAAATCCATAAAAAGGCATCCCCAAGCGGGAGCTAGCTCTTCGTCAATCGACGGCCACAACCACACAAGCAATATAATATACAACGCCAACGGCGTGGATCAAAATTCAAAAGGAAACTCAAAACCAAAAGAAAACCACAGAAATATAACGCGCGACTCTAAGGTCGAAGGAATAACATCACTGGTCTCTATCTCAAAATAAATACATGTTTGGTTGATGGAACTTCTAGATACAACTGAATAATAATATACAATGTATACTGATGGGTATGATACAATAAACCCACCTACTAGCAAATCACCCGAAAGGAGCAATGCCAGCAAAACCGTAAAGAAACCTGTACGGCAAACCTGCAAGAACTGGGGCACAACGGGGGTGAGTTGCCAACTCGTGAATAGAAAAATATCTACGCACAGAAATCGCATAAATAACGCAACCTAGGTCAATGATCATAATATATCCTCAAATATATGAATAACATGCAGCCTATAACAATGGCTAGGGTAATATCTAACCCGAGTGTGATCTCGTGTGCCCGTGTCAGTGCCTCAGGTAGCAATATATCATATGAATGCATGGAACAGAATGCATGTACTGACGAAGACTGCTTTCATAAATCAGTGAGATTTCTGTATTTTAAAAGTAAGGTACCATAAATGAAATCAGCATAAAACAGTGTCCAGCATCGACACAAAACAAGTGTCCAAATATCTCGATATCTCTGTATCACAATCTCTGTACCTCAATATCTCAAAATCTCAATATCTAGGGCGCCGTCAATCCAGACCGGCCCCTACCATCCATCTCAAGACCACGACGGTATCCTCCGGATATCCGACGCGTCGGGTAATATCACCGGTCGGTAGTGCTCCCCTGCCGGGCTCAACGTCAACAACACATTCCTCTTGCCCCGGGGTACCGCACCGGGCCCACCATGTACCCGAAACGGTTCCTCCACTCCTCGAATCGGGTCTCGAAATCCATCAGCAAACTCATGGTGGACGACTCATACATCATGGGAAAACCGCACTTTTTATTTTAAAAGAGAGAAAAGGTTTATTTATGTTTTTGCGGTTTTCCTCCAAATCCAGAAAATCTCATGGAAATCCGAATCCAAAACCTCAATAACACGTAAAATAGTGAATATATGCATGAGAATCCATGAATGCGGCATAACAATGAATAACAGTATGCATGAAGTAGCAGGTAATGACTACAATGTCTAAACTATTAGCTAACAGGCTATGTCAAGCGATAATATTTTCTAAGGTGTACGTGACATGGCAATTACCGATGAAGATGTGTGTGAGCCGGCAAGTAAGTGTACGTGGTACATACGCATCATCGGTAATGGTGCTGGTGTCCTAACAGCATGATATCAATAATGGAGTATGAAACATAATATAAGCATGCGATGCGAAGCGAACCACAATAATGAGCGGGAGCTGAATACTAGACGCAACTATAACTAATCTGCATTAATCTAATATAAGTCCTACAAATGGTGCCTTTTGAAATAACACGAATCATGGGGTTTTGAAAATAGGGGCTACGGTGTTTTTATGAAAAGATACGTCTTTTGAAATATCCGTAGGATCCCTTGGGCTGTCTTTTAAAATACCCACGATTCGTTAGTTTTTGAAATAGGTAAGAATCGAATCTAATCTAACAACTAAACTAAACTAAAGGACAAGGTTAACAAGCTGCACCGCAGATAAGGAAACCGCCTAACATCTGAGTCGATACATATACATACCTGTATATATATATAGTCGGTGATCCCGCCTCAATAATATCATATCCGATACCATATCTATAACTAGACATCCCAAGTCAAGAGTGCGGATCAATCATCAAAATATAGCTCGTACGTAATTCCGTCGTACGGCAACCCCAAATCTGGGTACGGGTCAATATCACATTCATCATACTATTCACCTAGTATCCTCTTTATCAAATATCATGATCGGGGTACTGATCTACGTCTAGTACAATACTGATACCGCCTAAGTATGCATGCACGTGTGTGAAACACTACGTCAAGGACCCGCTACAACGTCATGTCGTATCTCAAATACGAACCCTGCTATATCACCGATCTCACGGCCTCAAATCAAATCTCATCGACTCATCATAAATCCTAAGTACTATCCTCAAATCTGTATGTGAACACATGGTCTCATACCCATGTGAACACATAACTATATATTCCCGAATAAGCACAAATGAAAGAAGAAGTATGCAAGTATGGGTGGTTGTGTGCATGTGTGGTGCGACCACTACTCTAGGGTTTCGCGACACTAAATCATCCAAGAACACCAAATATCCATATCATCATCAATATACTCAAACAAAATATAATCAATATATATATGTGTGTATACGTATTCGTATACATCACCACGAACTGCGGGGGTGCTATACGCCATCCATCCGACTTCTCCCCGTAGATATAAATCTACTCACCTGGTCCTCGCTCGCCGGTGCCGACGTCGCCACGTGCTTGCTTGTCGTCTCGAAGTACACATGGGGTACCTACATATCATAACGCACCGTATCGCATTAAAACCAAATTCGAAATCGAAACGGCATACGAAAATCAAATCGGCACGCGTATCACGCATAGGTCAAAACCTATCGCCTACGCATGCAAGAACGGCCAAACCAACTCTCGATGTCGATGTACAAACGTCAGACCATCGAGAAAAACCCAAATACACTCATTTGCACATTCACGAACACTAATTTTAATATAAAATAGGTTAAAACTCACAAAAACCCCAATTTCACTTAAAAAGTCATTTTTCCGAAAATCTAGCAAGCACAATTCGCCGTTTTTGTACAAAACTCGATGTATAAACGAATTTAGCGGCCACAATATTCACTAAATATCTTAAATAAGTCATAAAAACAATTCCCATAATTTAATCTCATTAAATTCCAAAAACCCTAAAATTCTAGTTTACAAAATACCTAAATTTTAACAATTTTATAGCAAAAAATGCACAAACTACAATCTAGCTTGGATTTTCATGAACTAAAGTATTAAAATACACTTAATAATCTTAATAATGTGATAAAAACCCTAACCATATTTTTAATCTCACATATAAATGTATTTCATAAAACCCTAGTTTGCACAAAAAGCTTAATTTGGACATTTTACAAGTAACGAATTGTAATTAGCAACTAGATTAGTTTTCAACAAATCTTAAGATGCTAATCCACATCACATAACCATGCACAATTTATCACAACCCAATTCCAAAACAAAACCCTAACTTGAATTCCTTAATCATGCAATTGAACCCATTTAAAACCCAATTAACACTTAATTAAGCTAAACACAAGCAATTAACAACAAATTAAGTAAAATGGTTAGAATTTACCCAAACAATTTGAAGATCCCACAAGCACACTTAGCCTCCCAAATTGAAATCTTGTTCCCTAGATCCATACTAGAATAGCCAATAAGAAATGGGTAGGGATTAGATTTTGATTTTTGTGGGTTTTTTGATGAATTTGTGAGGTTTTTAGCACAAGAATTGAAGAAGCAAAAATGGGGGCTGTTGCTAGAGGGAGGCTCGGCCATATTAGGGAGGGGGAGGAGAGAGAGGGAGGTGGGGAAAGTGATTGGTTAAGTCAAAGACCCATATCCCAAGTCAACCCATTCTCATTTGTTTATTGTTTTCATTTTCTTTTCTTTTCTTTTCTTTAGCCTTTGAAGTGGGGACAAATTTTGGGGAGGGCTGCTGATTTCAGCAGAAAAGAGAGGTAGAAATGAGAGTGTGGGTGTGTGGGTGTGTGGGAAAATGATAAATACTATACCCCAAACAACCATTAACACTAAATTCACCGAAAAAAAGCCTTTTTCTTCGATATTTTCTAAACCGTTTTGGCAAACGATTTTATTTCAAAAACCATATGATAAAATTTTATTTAATGTTTTATGATGCACAAAATTTGTTTCAACTCATTCCAATTTGTAATTTTCCCTAATTAAATGTATTAGTGACGGCTTAAAATAATATTAAAATAATTAATTTCGGAAGAATTTTCAGAAAATTTGAAATTTCACCAGTGACTCAATAAACACCAAATACTAGCAATTACATAATTATAATATGTATATTTAATTTTATAATAAAGATATTTGTATTTTGACTTTTTACAGAAAACCCCCTTATTTACCGATTTTTCGAAATTTCATCGAAACGATTTTAAAAACGTTACACATCTTGATGCATAGAATTCTGTGGAAGTCCTCAAAATCAGGTAAAAACCCAACTTTTCAGAGTTTCATATGAGTTCACGTACCAAAGAGTGTATACAATATCGGAAAAATATGATTTAGTTTAGAGTTTTAGCCTCTGTTGATATCTGTTATAGTTATATTAGTCACAAAATAAATCTAACAGTACAGTAGAATGGTGTTAGAACCTAGAGTGCACCCTTGAAATCCGGACCCAATTCCTTACAGTTCAACCGCCGGAATCCCTACTTTTCCCGCTACCGCCGGGTTTTTTTGTAGAGTTGGGTGTTGAATTTGTGTAGGTATCTCTCTGTATGTTATCTAAGGTCTCTGGTATATTTTGATTTTTCCAAGATAGTCTGTATAAAAATCTGGAAGCTAATTGCTATATTTTTATGATATTTTAACATATGATATGGACATTGCGTATCACGTTTTAGTGTTTTCTCAAAATACGACGATTCGGGGTAGCTCTAGTTAGTTTTGGGTCTGTATAGCACACGATAATCACACGTCTGACGTTACGTAAGTTAGTTCACTTAAAATTTACATATTCGTCGTATCGGAAGTTAGCCGCTTATATACGATGTTTTATTTCGATGTTAGGATTGACCGCGGAGACTTCGGAAGCAGCGAGAAAGGGAAAAGGAGTGATAGAATCCAAGTAGATCGCGACTTGTTCCGGTGAGTAGACTAAACATCTACCGGGAATATTGTATGGATGGCGTATAGCGCCCGAAACCAAAAACTTGTTATAATTGTTTTCCGTTCATATTGTTTGCATAATTAGACCTAGAATTGCATTGTATACATTCATACATATTAAACACTATTGCTTAATATTTGCTAGGATACTTGCACTATTACCGATGGGTTATATTGCACTTGCACATGCTTACATGCTACACTACACCCCATCGGTAATTAATATGCCACGTACACACCTAAAACTTGCTATGGCATCTATATGCTATTGCACACTGCTAGTACATTAATAACTATTGTCACGCGTCATTAGGTATTGTTTAACAATCGTATCGCATTGTCATTGTTATTACTTGTATCATGAAATGTTGGTTTATGAGATTTCTATTGTTTTGAGTTTTAATTCACCGCGTGATATAGTCGATAAGATATAAATGGTTTATAGCTTTACGGTTTTATGTGATATATGTGATACGTCCACCATGGGTTGATGTTTTTCTGATTTGGTTTTCTTCCGAACCGAGTGGGGGAGCTATACGGTTGCGGATTTTTACGTTATCCGGATTGAGTGGGGGAGTACACAGTCGGATACATGGTAGACCCGGTCGAGACCAAGGGGCAGGAAAACCGTATTTGAGGCGGGGAGCCTAGCGAGGACACTCCATACCGGAGATAGTTTGAGAAACACGGCGAATATCTAGAGAATACCGACCGATGTTATTGGTTGACAGGATCGTTCGGGGAACGATGCCTGCTAGAACTGAAGATTTATGTCGATATTTGACACTGTATTTAAGGATAGTTTATGAATATGACCAAGATTTTAGAATACTTGATGAGATTTCCGTTTTCTTCTATATAGACACTATATTGACATATTCATGTTTTACATGTTATCACATATCATGACTACCTGATGCATAGGTTTAGTCGCTATTTCGTTTATGCATACAATTTCAACTGTTTGATATTAGTTTATTCGCTGTATTGGCAACTCATCCCCATTGTGCCTTAATTCCTTGCAGGAGAGATCGCGTGGATGCATAGCAGCGTTGAGGACCTATATCTCAGATTCTGTCTCTTATCTTGCTAGTTGGGTTACATGTTTAGTAACCGCCTCTTTTGTGTATTTTGTATCTAGTGTCACTCCATCAGACCGTGTATATTATTTGACTTAGAATGAGGGGAGACTTATGTATATTTTGGGTCGATTTGGGTAGAATCGACTAGTTATGTTTGATTGTGCTTTCTTTTACTTGTATGCACGTGATTCTTCGCTTTTGAGCGTCGTATATTCATTGCATGGGTTGTTTCCGCCGTTTGGCGTTGATTTTGCTCCCAAGTAGGGGATGCCGTTATAATAATTATTATGTACTTGTTTTTCTCAAAATTTGCAAAGGAGGTGCTGTCAAAATTTCCAATACGAAACCAATTATTTTAACTTCATTTCAAAAACCGCTCGGCATATGCTTTAAACTAAGCAATCTTTGAAATTTAAAATGTGGTCTCATTTTCATTACCTTTAAAACTGTACCTCCTTATTTCCGCAAACAGGGTTTAGATCTTGGTTTCTGGCTTACTTGGATTGTGTCGGTATCTTTAGACATCACACAATCTAAGTGTCGGTCACGTGCCAAATTCGGGTTATGACAGTATGTGAAGATTTTGAACATAAGAAAGTTGTGATATGCTTGTATGTTGACGACATGCTGATTGTTGGGACCGTCCTGCAAACAGTCACTTCTACATAGGAGTTTCTTTCGACCCAATTCAACATGAAGGACCTTGGTGTTGCTGAAGTAATTCTGGGAATCATTATTCTGAGAACTGAGCATTGCATGTGCCTATCTCAGTCTCATTACATAGAGAGCATGCTCAAGAAATACAGATATTTCGATCTGCTAGAGCTAGCTATTCCTTACAACTATAATAAGAAGCTTCAACCTAACACTGGAAGACCAGTGAAATAGCTAAAGTACGCATGAGTTATCGGGAGTTTGATGTATGCTATGAGCTGCACAAGGCCTGATATTGTTTTCGCCATTGGGATGCTTAGTAAGTTTATAAGCAGCCCAGGGAAAGCACATTGGGATGCGATCCAAGGCTAATGAGATACCTAAAGGGAACGTTAAAGCTAAGCTTGTTCTATTCCAGGTATCCAGAAACTGTTGAAGGCTTTTCTGATGCAAGTTGGTGTCGGTGCCGCACAAGTGCAGATCAACTGAAAGGTTTGTCTTTACTATGGGAGGAGCAGCTATCTTCCGGAAGTCCAAGAAGCAAACTATGATCGTGCAATTGTCAATGGAGTCCGAGTTATACACTTTGGCTATTGCAGGAGATAAAGATGAATGGCCCAGTGATCTTCTAAGAGATCTTCCATTGAAATAAATGCAAAGAGCAGTAATCATTGTCTATTGCGACAATCAAGCAATGAGTGTTGTGGCAGCCAACTCGTTATTCAATGGAAAGAAGCGGACTATTCGTCTGAAGTATGAGTATCTAAATGAGTTGATAACCCGCAGAGTCATTTCGGTGATTAACGTTCGATTTTCAGAGAAACAAAGGGTTTGAAAAAGGATATGGTCGATAAGACTTCTGCTGGTATGAGTCTCAAGTCTATGTAAGGTTACTACATTTACCATGTAATCAAATTTTTAGTTCAAAACTTCGTTACTATTAATGAGATTGCTGGTTAAAAAATTATGTAAACTAGACGGACTGTTGGAATTATGGTTTGGAGCCTTAATGAGTTCTATACATATAGAATGTTGGATACTTGGTTGTAAGCATGCCTGAGAAACATATTAAAATGAAGATGGCTTAGAGCCTTAATGAGTTCTGCGCGTCCGAGATACAGGGTGCTTGGTGGCAGGCAAGCCTAAAGAAACTCACCTATGTTTGAAAAGGAGTTTTGGCCGACTCTTATAGAATCTTGAGGCAGATTCTTGAAACTTGAGCAGAAACTTAGATATAGCACAGGGCTATTAACGTGCTACGACTCAGGAAATGGGTAATAGTTCAAGGCATAGTCCAATATAGTATAGTTTGGTTTAGTCATAGTGTGATCACTGCGATGTCAGTGAAGCGCTGATTCAAGACTCAGTCACCATGCACCTAACTGCACCTAAATTGATCTAAGTGGGATTCAAGTTCATATGACATCTTCACTATATGATGTGACTAAGATCTGGGTGTTGGTTAAAAACTTGTGGGGGATTGTTGATTCTTGTTGGTGTTTTCTGTAAAAAAAACAATATGTGAAGTTTCAAACTATATGTTATATGTTATTTATTTTGAATAATAACAAAAGACTTTAATAGCTCATTTGGTTTGCAAATGTTTTGCCGCACACGAGGTCAATCGTTCGAATCTTGTCGTAGGCTAATTAATTAATTGCTCATAAGTGATACTGGTGGTTTTGGCTTGGGCTTCGGGCCGTGGACATGAATCAGGATCGGACCAATCGGGCTCAGACGTATTGAACGCACAGCACTTCTGATGAGACCCTTGAGCTGGGTCTGAGAGCTCTATATATATAGAGCTCAAGCCAGAGAGAGAAGGCTTAATCGAAAAAGTGAAAGGCAGAAAAATATTTCCATGGTTCTAAAAACATAGACTATTTCCATAGTTCCAAAAACAGAGAAGAACAGAGAACTATTTCGATAGTTCTAGAGGACTAAAGCTGAACTACTTGTAATTCATTGAAAACTGAATAGAAATATGGAACCATTTATAGTTCTATTCTAATCAGAAAACTGAATAGGAAATTCCTATTCAAAGGAATTCAATTGAATTGAGAACAGAGAATATTGTGTAGTATTCTCGCTGATCTCGATTCAGAATTGTATAGAATATTGCAAAATATTCTAGTTTCAGAACTCCTGAAAGTATTGCAAAATACATTCAATCAGCCCAGAACCAGAGAGCTCCGCCTGTGCGCCCTCGGATCATTCACCACGGCCAGAATTGAATTGCTGGTTGGTGCACACCAGAATTCATAATTGTTGTTCTTGGGATAGATCGGTTTTGTGATTCTTACACCGGAGTAGGCCGAATCTACTTTAAGCTTCACGTGTGAAACGCACAGCAGCTTTCGATACTTAACCTTGCAGAATTTTTAAAAATTAACTGTCCATTTTCTTACCTACTCCAACACTATAATCGAATGCATGCCCAAACACTTGAAAAGATTTGATATTTATACGGTGATCTTTCTGTTTCTCAACTCATTTTTGGATAGAGTTTGAAAGTACTTCGCCCCGTTTAAAAACATTGGCATTACATCATTACTTTTCATTTTTGGGTTAAAAAAAATTAAGTGTATAATACCTTAATGCTATGATGTGTGCCAACTTGAGGTATGTATATTCAATTTCATATGTGGATAATTGATCTATAATGTAGGGAGTAGACATCGCTGGTGACGTAGCCACTTTACCAATGAGAATTGAGAGCAAAAATTAGCTCCTAGGAGTTGACATTCTGGCCAGCCTCCAAACCTCTCCCCTGACTAAACAAGACAAAAGCCCCCCTCTATATATTAAACGCCCCCTTGATTCCAAGGTCTCTCACTCTCACCTAAAACCTTCATTGCCTCCAAACTACTACTACTAATATTAATCTAATGAGCAATGAGCAATCTTATGCTTCCTAGGCCAAACATTATGTTGATCCATCAAGTTTATGATAGAGGCTAGAGAAAACTCAATCTTAGCATATAAACACATTATTGTATCTTCATATTCTTGCTTCCAATTGCTCGGTTTGCAACCCGCCCGGCTTTCGTGATGGGGAGGTTGGAGATAGACAAGAAAAGAAAGAAGAGTGTTGTTTTGAAGACCCCGAAGGGGTGTTTTTCGGTGTACGTGGGGCCGGAGAGGGAGCGGTTCGTGGTGCGGACGGAGTGGGTGAACCGCCCGCGCTTTCAGGCTCTCCTCGACGAGGCGGAGATGGAGTATGGATTTGATCACAAGGGAGGCCCCTTGGAGCTCCCTTGTGATGTAGGGCTCTTTGTGGAAGTGGTGGTGGAGATGAGCCAAGAAGATGTGAGGTTTCAAAGGTGCTTTGCTAAAGGGAATTTAGGGTACATGTGCAAAAACATAATAGAGATATAGTGGGACTTAAGTTTTATATGCGTTGGTTTTTTTATCGATATTTTCGTCTAAACAATCTCAGTAGTTTCTTTCGATCCAATTTAGAGCCCCACCCCCACCCCACCCCCTTTCCGTTGTGATTTGTTTTCATTAAGCCGTGCGTAACCCTATTGAGCGTTCGAACTCATATGCCTTCCAGAGAGTTCCCTTGCTCCTGCTGCGTGCTATTAGCCAGCCTTGCGACGGCAAAAGGATTAGGACGTCCCCCCATGCTAAGATTCTCTGCGGTCCGGACGCATTACGTTAGGGAGCAGGACGATACGATAATAGCCCCTCCGTATCCCCAAACACGCTACCTTCTAGACACGCAACTCTAAGTAATCCAAGTCAACCCACATTACTAACTAACGGTGGATAATTATCTTCTAAGAGGTACTAAATACAACTCCATGAATGAGCAAAATGAAGGTTGGGGTTAATGAGAAAGATTTCTGAGAAACCGCTAAGAACGTTAATGAGAAAGATTTCTCGGAAACCACTAAGAAAAAGATTGAACATGTGGAGGAGAGAGAACGAATTCTGCTGCTTCACACGTACGGAAACATTTGACATCTCCCGGTTGTGATTTATTTTCGTTAGGTTGTGCATGACCCTAAACCTTTTGAATAATTCAAACCTCACATATGAAAAGAGCATACCTCATACCTCTCCACAAGTAGGTATGCACAACTTAATGGAAAATTAAGTGTGAAAGATAATAACTTTTAAGATGTATTTATACCCTTTGCTGTTTTTCTTTCTCTCCAAAGATGATGTGCATTTCGTACATCTCATATATATGAAGGTTGAATGAAGATTTATTGATGTTTTCCTCTTTGCGAGCACAATTAAATTCATGTGGAAGATGGATTAATAATATTTACTGTTTTTTGGGTAATTATCACTAAATTTTCTTTATGGAAGCGGACATTAAATTTAAGTCATTTTTTTTTTTTTGAAAAAACTGTGATAAATCAAGGTTTGTTTTTTTAATCCTAATTTTGAATGTTCAGAATCTTCATTTATTTTTGTTAATGGGAGAACTGAGGAAATTAAGTGGAAGGTTTTTAATGTATAAGGTAGAATCCAAGTTAAATAGATATACATTTTTGGTTGAATGAACGATAAATAAGGTTTGGAGTTTGATGTAAAACAAGAAAATCAATCTGCAAATAAAAATTTTAAAGTATGCACGTGATATCATCCTCTATAGTAAAGTTGCTGAATACTTTGAAGTGTATATTTCTTTTTGATTGATACAGGTATCAAACGCATATAATGAAAAAGTTCACAATTTTTAATCAAATTTCAGAAACAAATAATCGAAATTCAAACCTGACTTGAATTTAACCTCGCAAAAAGTCAAGGCACAGAATTTTATCAATAGCAGCAAAAATACACTTTCTCCAATATGACAATAATAGCAGCAAATGCACCACAAAAACCTATCAAAAAGATCATAAAACTTCACAAACAGCCCTCGGAAAACCTAATCACACAACAGAATAATGAATGGAGTAATAACACAATCAGACAAGAAATCGAATTTTGAAACTGCGGTATCAAAAATTGGCATCAATTATCATCTAACAATCATCCAAAAAGACATTAAAGAAAGAATTTCTTCCGAAGAGAAAGGAGAAATACAAGAAAGGGTAACCAAGAGCATCTTATTGTACATGGAAAGTAACAATTACTAAAGCTACAGATTCAAACATCTAGTAAATACTATTGTACAGATTAAACAGGCCTGAAATCAAAGTAAAATTTAAAATATTGGGTCCAAGAAGCCGAGGGTAAGACCCTCAAGTTCAAATTAAAAACTGCTGTAGATTAGCATTACCAATGAGGCCATGATATGCAAAACTATTATTTGTCCTCTGCTTCAGATTCTTCTTCCTTTTTATTTCCTTCTTCCTCGTTATCCCTCTTATTATCCTCCTCTTCCTCGCCATCATCTTCCTCATCGTCTGTCATGTTGTTTATTACTTCTTCAATAATGCTCTTCACTTCCGCCTTTCTATCCATTAGGTCCATTTTAAAGTGAGCCCCTGCATCAGTAAAACAACAGACAATGAGACCTAGTTTACTACAATTTACCTTACATTTCAGAAGTGCCTCAATCCAAATCATATATTCAAAAATTTGTTCAACTAATTCATCCTTGTGATGCTGATATGCTTTGGCAATTACCAAGCAAATTTTAGAAACTATTCTAATTGATCGATACAATTTTGATTAGATTGCATTTTCCATTTAGACATTCTCAGTCGTTTATCATAATGGTACTTGGCATTACTATTGCACCAGTTATTACTATCACAATTTACAACCTTACACAAATTGGAGATTTTTAACTATTTTATCATTTCTGCTTCAGTTGAAAGGGTTTATCTAGTCCACGATAAAGTTTTATCAAGATTGATTTATTTTTTTATTTTTTTTATTCGTCTTGGAAGACTAATGTTTAACAGGAGATATATTATTTGCATTTTTTTGCTACTTGCTAGCTTATAATACTGCTATAATTTATTTAATCTACATTCATGCAATCATTTTATTTAGCACCCATATAATCTTAAAGTACAAAAGAAATTTGTGTACTTGTTATTCTTTATTTGTAATTAATTAATGACGCTCCTACACACTGATGCACATTTGATAAAATTCTGAGTGCATATGGTTAGCCAGTACATATTTAACAATCAAGTGTGCATAAGTTGCTACATCTGAATAATTAGCACTAAGAATATGATATATCAAGGAAAGGGAAGTTATGAGCTGACTAAATATTCATAACATCCATAAAGAGATGTCTAACATACCTAGCTTCTTGAGAATATCAGCCATGGTTGCCTGCATTTTAAACATTTCATTCAGCATCTTTAGATTAAATCTTAAATCAGGAGTGAGGAAAATGGGAAAATAAGAGAGGTGGAGTTATGAACTGCTTACAGTGTTGAAATCCACTTCTTTAAGTATGCTGCTGATCACAGAGTGCAACTCTTCTGTGCTGGGCCCAGCATTTTTCTTGCCTTTTCCTTAGAAATTATGGCAAACAATTATCAGAGGACATTTGTATATAATTGCTATTAAGATGAACAGACAAAAAGGCGTCCACTGCTTTGGGAGCATGCACATGGTAAGATTACCAGGGGTCACAGTGGGGTAAGAAAATACATCGATTCTCAGGCATTTACAATATAATGGCAGGCAGACAAATTTTGAAAAATAAAAAAATGAGAAAATGTGGACTGTATTTAGTTTCGCCATCGGCCTTTATTGCCTCTTGAACTTGGATGAGCATGATCTTCTATAGAAAAACTATCGCCTTTCCCAGGATTCTAGACCTTATCCAATCTAGGAGAATGTTGAAGACAACACCCCATCACTTATGATTTTAGCAAGATTGTTCTGTTGATAGTTTCTATGATTAGAATACGATTTAATAAATCTATGGTGTTGTCAAGAGAACATAATTTTTTTTCCTTTGAATTATAAAGAAACATAATTTCTTTTCATTGAATCATAAAGAAACATAATTTCTTTTCATTGAATCATAAAGAAGATGTGCTACCTTGTTTCTTGGTGGAAACCACTGCCACAGGTTGAGCTTCTTTCTTCTTCCTTGCCTTTTTCTCTGCAGCTGGTGCAGCTGGTGCCTTCTCTTCAATCTGGCCTTTCTTTGTGTCCTCCTTTTTGGAAGACTTAGATGGGCCAGAACCAGAATCTTTATCATCTACAGCAGCTTTCTTCCTTGAAGACTTCTTTTTATCCTCCTTTATTACTGGAGCAGCCTTTTCCTTTGTGACCTTTGAACCCTTTTTTGCCTGCTTTTTTGTAGAACTATCTTCTGTCACTTGAGCAGCATCCTTTGAGTCAGGTTTTGAAGGGTTCTTATTAGGCTTTACAGAAGAGTTTTTCTTATTCGTTGAATCCTTTCCTTTGTCTTCAGGTTCAGGATCGGCAGCATATTCTGGCTGTGTCTCATCAGGGATTTTCTTTTCCTCTGATTCATTTTCCCCGTCTTCTTCTTCAAGTTTATCATGTTCACTATCCTCTTCTCCAGACAATACATCTTCTGCACCATCAGAACCACCAGAATCTTCATGGTCATCTTCCTCCTTGGCTTCAAGTGCTCCTTTTTGTTCCTCAATTTCAGCCTTGGTGCGCCTTTTACGTTTCTGGATACCGACAGAATATATTAATCAAATCACCGCTCCCAATAATTAATATTAATATTTCTTACTTTGTGGGGCACTGGCCCGGAAGCCCTAACCTATGCATACAACACATGACACCCACGCATACATCACACACAAACAACACGCACAAAAGACCCACGAATTCGCCCCGAAAGGGTTAATTTGTGGCCACGACAATAAATATAAATTGTTGAAGTGAATATTTCAGATGCTGAAAGTAGTTGCACAAATGCATTTAGGAGCATTGAAATAGCAAGTTCAAAACATAAAGTCGCTGCAAAGCTCTCAGCTCCTCTAGCAGAGTATGGGATTTTACTAAAATCTGAACATCAAATTACATTAGTGTTTCTCAGATTTCAGTAATTTTAACAGATGTTTAAAAATTTTGAAGGAAAAAATAATTTATTTAATTGAAATAATAATATGCACATACCAATTTAAGCTCATGCATACTGCACCAGACGTAAGAAGCTAGGGATATTATTAGATTCATAGAAAATACTAAAGTAAACATTAGTTATCCATCAGGAACTGAGAATACATATCTGCAGATTTAAAATACTTTTAATTAATTAAAGGTAAAACAAAATCTTGTTGAATATCACAAATAATGAAATAATATACAATCAAGCTAAGGGAAAAAAGGATTAAAAGGGAAATGCAAAAAAATGCATGGAAAATTTACTTTTGTGGGAGCTCCATCTTCCAGGTAGGAGTCAACTTGGAGTTATAATTGTATTTAACATAGTTGTCACTGTTTTCACCAAGGAATATGAACTCGAATACATATAATATTGTTCAAATAAGAACAAAATATCCATATCGGTCCAGTTCAGATTGAATAAACGGCAGATTACAGTGGAATATTTGGGCATATTAACAAACAGCGATAAAAGGTAGGAGACATTGGTTAGGCTCTTACTTTTGATCACAGAAGCAAAAGTTGAAGAAACTCTTATTGTATAGATATATATATTTCCTTGTTTAAATTTCCAAAATAAAGTCACGCTTAAATATTTAGGACCAATTTCACATTTTAATCCTTCTTATCATGGATGCTTAGAGACCTTTCATTCCATAAATCGAGAATGCAACACTGAAAATAGACTCAAAACAAAACAGTTGGTATAACACTTTCATTCTAATAAATTTGCAATTCATAGTTCAAATAAAATCTAGGGTTATTTCCCCAAAACGCCCTTATCATTTGGGGTAATATCCAAAAACTCCTCTGAATTTCCGCCGTTATCCAAAAACTACCTAAACTTTACTTTTGTTACCTAGAAACCCCCTACCGTTATCTCACATCAAATGACCAGATTACCCCCCATCTTCCAAAAACCCAACTCCTCCACCAGTTCCATCTCCAGAGCGACCTCAACATCGCCTCCTCCCTCCTCTCCCTCCAACTCCATGCCCTTCACTCCGGCCTCCTCCCCCACAATGACATCGACGCCGCCGCCGCCATCCACTTCTCCTCCCTTGGCCTCCCCCTCTCCTCCCACTCCAACGTCTCCACCGCCAACTCCTTCCCGATTCTCTCCAACAACTCTTTATCTTTTCTCTTCACTCCCCCTAACACCTCTTGCATCCCCAATTTCGATTCCAAGACTGTCATGATCCCTTCGTGTGATAAGAATCTCGTGTATGCCTTCGTGGCCAAGCACTGCCTTCCCATGCAGTCAATTGACATGGAGGTGGAGGATGCAGCGGCGGCGTTCAAGATTAGCGTCGCCGGTGGGGCCCAACAGGCATTCACTCCAGCGAAACTTGGGGATGGGTTTCACATGGCGGAGGTCGAGCTTTACAGCGATGCGGTGCTCATGTTTGTTTCTCGCAGCGGCCAAAATCGAGGTGAGGCTCATAAAGATTTCAGTTTTATATTCTAAATTGCAAATAGTCAACATCTTTTTCTCAATTTTTCTACCACTTTTTTATCATAGTAAAGTGATTTAAATTTTGATCAATTTAATCGAGGTGAGGGTCATAAAAATTCAATTTTTATGATCTAAATTGTAGAAAGGTTGCACTTTTTCCCCGAAGCATCTTGGAGCTCTCGTTAGGGTTGTGAAACGACCTGTGGAGAAGTTGAACGAATTGAAAAAAGTTTAAAGGGTCATCGGTTGTTGAATGAAAAAAAGTTGAAAAAAATTGAAGAGAGGTTGTTGATGAAAAAAGGAAGAATAATTTGAGAATGAAAAAATCCACTTAAAACTAAAATTTAACGGCAAAAGGAAAGTAGTGTAACGGAAGTAAAGCTCATGAGATTTATAGATAACAGCGAAAGTTCAAGGGGTTTCTAAATATTACCTCAAACCACATAGGAGTTTTAGTGAAATAAACATAAAATCTAATATATATATGAACGAACAACTTTGTATTGTATTTAATCACAAAAGAATTTTCAAAAAAGACTCGGAGCAAGAAAAATACTCATTTGAATTAGGTATAAGAATTTAAATGGATAAAAAATCAAAACTTTTACGGAAAACTGGGTGTAACTACCTATGTTCAAACAACATGTTTAAGTCTCTACCCAAAAAAACTTGTGGAAAACTCCCTAGCAAAAAAAAACCATATTTAAATCCCTCGTGTACTTATATTTTCCATTATCTCTATAATATCCTTCTAAGCTATTATATTAAATGGAGTGAAAGTTACTACATAGACTTGGTTATGGTTAGTACTATATATACCTGATAAGTTAATAAATATACCTGAATAACTACTGCATTTTAAAATACTTGTGATTTACATAACTATTTTTGAGAAAAAACTAACACTCCAAAATAACTAAAGAGAAGAATTATTATAATACATAAAATATTTTGGAGTGTTGGTATTTTTTCAAAATTAATTAGATAACACAAGTATTTTAAATGTAGTAATTATACAATTACATGTACTTACAGGGTATATGTGTACTTATTTAAATACATGTAGTATTTACAGGGTGTATTAGTACTTATTCAGATATATATAGTTCTTATAAAGTATACGTAGTATCTTTTTAGCCAAGAGTAGTATATGAATATTGCAAAATATAAAATGGTTGAAGTACATAAAAGAACTTAAACATGTTGCTTTTTAAGATAGTTAGTTTTTTACAAGGTTTTTTTTTGCTAGGAACTTAAACATATTGCTTTTTGAGTGTAGAAAATTAGACGCGTTTTTTCCAAACTTTTAACATAGTTATCCTTCTAAAATCTTCAACTTAATCTCCTCCTCTTTCTCTGCAACTTAAACCTTTTCTTGTTTCTTCACCCCACTTATTTTATCATTCATTCTCCATTTATCTCTGTTCTTTTTATATGTCTTTTCCAAAAAAAAAATAAACCAACAATATCTGGAATAGGTTCTTGTAACTTATTATGCTAAGTGCAGGTCCACTAAATGTGTGAGGGAGTATTGAATAAAGGAGTGTTTACCTATGAAGCTCCAATACTTGTATATGTCTCATGAATCGTTCCCGATCACATAAGGGAGTCAGAAACTCTTAGATTCTTTCCAATTTCTCGGACTTGTAAATGTCTCACCAACCTACATCGAATCGACGTCCTTTCTCTTTCTCTCGAAAATTATGGCCCACGAAAATTGGAAAGTGTGTTGAATATATATCATGTCATTATTTATTTATATTATTATATATTTATATGTATATCTTAATACATAGCCATATTTATTTAACTAAAATCAATACAAAAACATATCACATATCCTAGGTTTTTAAAAATTTGCATATATCCGCAAATCCGTATTGTATCTATCATGTATCTGTATCTGAACCCGTACTACATAGATACTTACTATCTTAAAAATAAACATTCCTTATCATTCGCTCCCCATTCCAAATCCAAAGGTTTGATTTCATCTTTGAGACTTTTCCATGTGGCATTCAATTAGGATATGTAAGTTGAAATTGTAACCACCTTTAGAGTTGTAGTTAAAACAGTAGAGATATATAAAGATAAAAGCAAATTTAAGGGTAGACTGTAGAAGTATATATAGAAAAAAAAGGAGCAACACATTTTCAAATTTAAGTGTGCACGGTTTCCTAACCAGTCCGATTAATTCTAGAGTTACAATTTCAAAAAGGTAAATTTAAAATTATAATTAATGATATAACTACTTCAGATTTTTCACATAAAATACTTTAAAATTATTGTCTCAAACATTAAAAAAGGAGTTAATTAAAAAATAAAGGGTAAAATTATAAAAATATTACCAAAAAAAGAAAATTCAAAATTCAAATCAATGATATAACTGCTCTGGATTTTTTCATAATATACTCTAAAATTATTGTCTCAAACATTAAAAAAGAGGTTTATTAAAAAATTAATGGATGAAATTATAAAATGTACAACCAAAACCTGGTCCTTATTCTCTTAGTAGAGTAGTTTAGATTAGATAGATTATATTTAGATATAAATATATAAAATCACATGAACCTGGCTTGTTACAAGTCAAATGCTACATATTCTCTTCTTCCAAATCTTCTGTCAATTTGTATGACCATCGAGAAACGCTTTTACCGATTTCTTCCATTCCAATGTATTTCTTTCTAATTTTTTTTAGATCGTTTGGATCCGTTCTAATTCTATCGAATAAAAATTTCAAAGATTTTGCTTGATTTTCTGAATCAATTCCACGCGCGCGTTCAAAATAAAATTTATCGATTGAGGTTAAAGAATTCCCTCTATTAGAAATATGTCTGTGTGCGCTTGTGTGTGTGTGCATGCATGTGTTCAATACATAGGTATGTTGGGACATGTATTTTACTTCAGATAACTTTTTCCAAGTATAATATTAATAACCATGAATCCTCATTTTAACCGCATAGGTATCATATATACATATTTCGGATCAAGACATGAAATCGGTTATATGCTCGATAGAAAGGAGTATCCAATGCTTGTTTTCACCCATTTACTTGAGTGTGAGGGTCTGCAATCATGTCAACATATTTTATACAAGGAAGTTACAACAACGATTTTGAAAAAGACAACCGATTTTGAATAGTAACTAGTAAGGTAGTTGTGATGCATCCAGCAACAAGTACAAATTTCCCCGATATCTTTCATGGAGAAAAATGCATGGTATAACTCACTGGTATTTTTATAGAAAAAATGGTTGACAAGTGTTCAAGGAACAAGAGAGTAAAACTTGTGAAAGTTTATCCAATTTCTGAAGGATGCATTTTTCATTGAAATTAAAAACACCAAGTAATCAAACAGATTGAGACTCACCAGCATCACATGTACCCAATAACCAGAAAAAAGATGTGAATAAATAGTCATTACTGAGTCAGATTAAACAGGGAAACAATAAATAAATAAACTTTTCAAATTTTTGAAGTCAAAAATGGATGTTCAAACCTTGATTGCTTTTCCTGAAGACGCATCATCAGCTGTTTCTTGACTAACTTTTGTTCTGCTCCGGCGCTTCTTGCCCTTCTGGGGAAAAATTAGAGTATCGCATGAAATTATATTGCTAAAAGTACATAATATGCAGTACGTCCAAAAACCAGTAGAAACACAAAACCTTCTCTTTCTCAGCAAGTAGCAAATCCCTAGTGGCATGTGGAGATTCAAGGAATTCGAGTAACTTTGCAGAGACTTCCTCCTGAAATAACAGCACATCATTGTAAATTAAAGTTCATTAGTGTCCTTAAAAAATGATTAGTGGTCCTTGAAGGTTATTTTTATCAGCTTGTAGAACAAACCTTCTTGGTGGTGGCTCTTGGAAATTGGATATCAAGCAGATGACAGAAATCAATTAACCTCTCTTTGTTATGTTTATCAAGCTTTTCCTTGAGTTTTAACTTGTGTTTTTCCTGCAGGAAGGCATTATCGGCTGAATGAGAAAAAAAGATGAAACAAGAAAATATATAATGGCATCAAACTCTTTCATTGGCAGAGCAAGTATAGTTTAAATTTTCATAACTGGCATTAGGAAAAAAAGGGACATAAAATGTAGCATTCGACCATGTATCAACATCATGACAAACAATATGGTTTTGTAAACGAACAAACAATTTCACTACCTCATTCTCGGTCCATACGAAGCCTGAGAATTGTTGGATATTTCTTTTCAAAACATGTGCCTGAAAAGGAAGAAAATGTTAAATGCTTAGAACAAAGAACAGGAAGAAGAAAAAACACGACAAAAGAGTTACTGTACAAGAGTTTTACATTCGATTTCCTGCCAAAAAGGATCGTATGAAGAGCTTGTAAATTTTCATCGGCTTTTCTTTTTGATAGCTTGAACGCCACTGGAGCAGTTACAACAACAGAAAAGAAAACATTGGTTCCAGCTATAAATCTAATCTAATCTAATCTAGAGTATTCCTAGAGTAAAAATAGAATAAACTTTTTGGTACTCCCTCCATGTATTCATAACCATATTTTATTTTTCACTCATAATTTTTTTTCTTACACTTCTATAATTTATATGGTGTTACAGTGAAACTAATTAACAAGTAGAGTGGTAACATCCAATATGAATTCACACCCATTTGTTAACTGTCATCTAATATGCATTCAATAACTAATGGAGAGAGATAGTGAATGTAGTGCTAACAGCAATTGGTTTTTTATCTACTCATAAGTCCTTGCATCCCCCTTTTCTCCTCCATTAGAAGAACCCTTCTCATTCTTTTAACTTCTTTCTTATTAAGAAAGAAGAAGAATCATAACACAAGGCACGGTAACTAAAGAGAATGAGAATAGAATGAGAATAGAAGGATTTGATTATTAATGAGAGAAGTTAGTTATTAAAGGGCTTTAGAGTGGAGATTTCGAGAAGAAAAATATTTTTTTATGCCCACGGTGACTAGAGAGAGGGAGAGAGAAGGATAAATAGAATGGGAAAGACAAAAGGATGAAATAACTTCTATTATATTAGGAATCAAATATTGTATTCTTACAGATATTCTAATGCGTCTAAATGTCCATGGGTGTTCTTGTTCTTAATGGAGTTTTTTTCTTGTTTTTATTATTTTTAACTTCACAAAATTACTTAGTTACTACTTTATATTTTTTTCTCTTGATTAACTTTACCTGTAATGAGAAAACAACATATTTTTTTAATAGAAATGCTAAGGGTTTTGTGAACACGGTAATAAATGAAGAATACTTTCCAAGGTACTGTATCACCTACTTTCTACTCTTTGATGTTATAACGAAAAGCCAAACTCAAAAGCTACTGAAACTAATATTTAAACACCTAAATCTGCATTAAATGCCTTCGTTGGCTCACTGCCCATTATTTAGGTGCTTTAACAAAATACTAACAAGTACGCCCAATAAGTTGTAGTGGTGCTCCATAGCACATCCCATTTTGATGTGAAAAGACTAGGAGTACAGACAGTAAGTTAGCCAAACACTGCAACTGAACATGTTATAAGCAAGACACATTGTTACTGGACACTGTGAGCTGTTAAAAGTATTGAAGCAGCAAAAACCACTTAAATTAAAGTATGCTTCAATACTAATATGCAATTAATTCTAATTGATGTTTGGTAAATGGAAAGAGTGGAAGAAAAGTGGGAATGTAGGAGAAAAGAAGCACTTTCTTTGTTTGGGGATACAAGAAAGTGAGTAGAATGCGGCTGGCGCTTTCTTGCCGCATAGGATAGTTTCTTGATTTCACTTCCTAGCTCAACCTAGAAAGTGAAAGGAAAGTGGAGAAAGTGAGAGTTTATATATTTTTAATTATTTCTTGAAGCAATTTTTATTCATTCAATCATAATATATCCTTTTTACATCTTTAATCTTGTTGCCACGTGAGCTCCAGCTTTATCAACTTTCTAATTTTATTTAAGCAAACAAACAAATTTTTGCTACTTCATTAAAAGTTCACTTTTTTGCTGCTTTCTTGCTTTCTTGTATTTTTCAAGTTTACCAAACTTGAGAAAACTCCTTGCTTTGAAAACTTGGTGCGAAAAATGCAGCATTTAAATCAAAGTAAAGAAAATAATTGTTATAAAATCAGTCAGAGATCTGTACCATTCGGAATATCCTTCAGCTTCGTTCCAGAACCCTGAAAAAGGATCAAGAAACCCTGAATTCAGTAAATCTCCCAAAACCCTAGCTCTAAAACCCTAGCAAAACAACCAAAAACCCAAACTTTCCCCCAAATTTACCTGCTGGATCGAAAGAGCTTTCGACGCCGAGAGCTTTCTGGGAGACACTGCAGAGTATCTCTCGACCCTCTTCCTCTCTCTCGAGGGCCTCTTGTTCGCAGATCCCTCTTCTTCTTCCAATCGTTTCTCCGGCGACTCCCGCTTCGTCCCTCGCTTCCCTGGTTTCGGCGTCACTTGCTCCTCCTCCTCCTCCTCCTCCTCTTCCTCTGATTCTCCTTCGTCTTCTTGCTGCTGTTCTTGATCTTCGTCGGATTTGGGGGATTTCTTCCCGATTTCTGTAGACTCGGAGCCCATGAGAAAAAACCTAGATTTTTTCGAATTGGGGGAATTTTGATTTTATTTTGATGATTCTGTTGTCGCGAAGGAATTTAATGGGGGGTCCTTTTTAAATTTCATGCCAAAATTGGAGCGGGCTTTGAGGAAATTTTCGTTCGCCGCCAATTTTTTGGTGGACAAAAAAGTGAAATTGGGGTTTTGTGTGGAGGATCATTTCTACTCACTCTCACTGTGAATGGGTCGGGTCCGATCCGGATCACCATGCTCCAAATGCAGACCCTCTTTGATGGATCCAGATCTGTTAATAATAACAGAATGAATTATATTTTAAAAATAGTTAATGCTATGGTTAGAACGATAGTTACATGGGTTGGGTCACTTAGGTGTACTGAAACGACTTGTGAAGCGTGTGCGGCTTGAAAATAGAAGCAAATTACAGAATGTTAAAGACATGGGAAATTTTGATAAAAGAAATTCTTAGCAGCATAAAACCACTACCGGTTTTACAAGATTTCGAAATTACAGCTATTGATGATGCTCGATATCGGCGATCTCCCAGATCGTGACACGCGGCTGATGACGTGTCCCGAAGCCCGCAAGGAAGGGCCAAGAACAGCACATCGGAAGAATACCCGGGTCTGCGATCCTTGGACGTAGCCGACCCTCTGTGACCGACCACACAACTCCTGTGCCCGCCTTATAAACAACTGTTGGCTCACCTCCGAGCCCCCCGCACAACTCGCCTCCTCGGCCCTCTCAGCTCGTCTCCGGGCTTTAGCAGAACCAGGACACCTCGGCCTCCCGCCCGTCCCCGAGCTTCCCGCCGAGCTAGTCCTCAGCGCTGATCACAGGCTCCCGCGCCACGGCTCCGCGAATCTCGCCATGTGCGAGATATCCGCCGCCCACGATCCCACGTTCCACGCCATCACGATCCCCCATTAACGAGCATGTCTCGCCACTAATGCGGGATCCCGCTTATCACGCGAGCTTGACGTCGGGAACGTAACGGCCGGCGTGATTCTCGTGCCTTCCTGCCATCGCTGCCGCTATATAAATCCCTCTCTCAGACGATCAAGGTACGCGATTCTCTCCTCACTAGACCGTTACTCTGCTCAAATATCCGGTCTAACTTGATCGTTGGAGGGTTCTCGGTGGTACAACCATCCCGGAACTTCCTTGCAGGTAGCTCAGCCACAACCGCCTCAAACCCATTGAGATCCACACGCTTCAGGAGGCAACCTCCAACTCAATCTCAGCCGTCCATCGTCGCTCGGCAGCAGATCTACGAAAGGTAACATCTTGACGTGATAGGACACACGTCAGCTGGCGCCGTCTGTGGAAAACTCTTGATTCCACTGAACAAAGTTCATCTTCCGATCTCAACTCAATGGCGAGCGATCACCACGACGATCCAAGCACTAGCCGCCGCCTCCCCCACAACGGAGGCGCGGACGAATCTCCTCTCCCGAACGCCATCAACGCCCTAGCCGCCCGGATAGATCGACTCGCATCCGTCGTGGATGCGCTCGTCCGTGTCCAAACGGCGGGGCAGGCTCCCCAGGTCGTCGCTCCCCCACCTCGGGACCGGGACCCATACCGAGGGAAAGAAGACTTTGCTCGCGTCGGCACGGCCGAGCACCGCCTCGCTGCCTCCCATGGCCGCAGATCCCCCAGGCCAACATATTCTATGACCCGCTGGGCGCCCCACAGCTCCACACCGAGGTCCATCGCCAGAGCGCCTCGCCTCGAGCCCCTTCGCACCCCCGTCCCTCCCGAGGAGATGTCTGTCAGCTCGCCTGCGCCCAGGCATGACCGACACCCCCTCCCTCGGTGGGGTCACGCGGACGGGACTCGTCGCGGCACCTCGAAGACTACCTCGCCAGGAGACCTAAGGAACCTCATCGAGAGGAACCGAGGCCGCGGCCAGACACAGGTCTCCAACAGCAGAGGCCAAAGATCGGAATGTGCCGAATAGTCGGGATACCACGACAGACTCGACGCCCTCGAAAAGAAGATCGAAGGTATGCATCGGGATGGTCGTCATTCGAACGACGGGGCTAAGTACGCCTCCGACTCGCTCACAAAACCCTTCACCGAGGAGCTACTCGCTGTCCATGTCTCCTCCCGAAACAAGCCCCCAAAGGTCTCTCTCTTCGATGGTAAGTCCGACCCGAAAGACCATCTGGACGCATTCACCGCAGGAATGAGCTTCCAAGACAGCTCTGACGCCGCCCAATGCCGAGCTTTCCCGTCCACTCTCATCCGCTCCGGACGGGACTGGTTCCGAGGACTCGCGCCATGCTCGATCTCAACCTTCGACGAGCTGGCCACCCAATTCCTCGGCCACTTCGTCGGGAACAGACGGCAGAAACGAACCGTCGACCACCTATTCACAATCAAGAGCGGAGACAAGGAGACATTCAAACGGGTACGTCACCCGCTTCTACAATGCCCTTCCTTAAGTCCAAGAACATCGGGACGAGACGATCATTACAGCACTTAGGTCTGGTCTTAGGCACAAGAAGTGGTTTCGCTCCTTTGCATTAGCGCAACTTAAGACCATGGCCGAGGTAATGGCCTGGACCCAGCGCGAGATCCAGCTCGAGTCCGAGGTGAACGAGAATCTCCCTGGGGCTGAGCAAACTGACTCAAAGAAAAGGGCGAGGGAAGAGAGAAGGAGACTTGAGCGATCAAAGCCCTACTCCCCAAAGTTTCAGGAGTACACCCCGCTCAACGTCTCCCAGACGGTACTGCTAGAGGAGGCTAAGGGCGAGGGTTTCTTCAAGCTCCCCCCGATCTCGCGCATGGTGGCAAAGCGCACTCGGGGTCCTTACTACGATTTCCACAAGTCGCAAGGCCACTCCACAGAAAGCTGTAAGCAGCTCCGTGACTACATCAAAGAGCTCATCCGTTCGGGACACCTGGCAGCGTACTTACGGGACAAGCGGCAAGCTGACCGCGAGCAAGAGCAGCGTCCCCCTCCCGGCGAGTTAACAATCGGCCAGATCATGGTCATGTCGGCGGGGGGTACGTCGGATACCTACAAGGCTCAACACCCCACGCAGTATGCGGAGTCCAACAGACATCCGAGGAGTTCAAATCGTGCCAATGAAAAGAACATCTTCTACCTTGTACTTCTTTTACTAAGGCGATGTAAACTTTTCTCAAGATCTTTCTGTTTATATAATAAAAAAGGATCAATAAAGTATTGCAAAAAGAAGAGTTTGTTTATTCAAAGGGTACTATAGGCTCCTCAGCCGTACACCATGTTCTCCGCCGAAAGACGCGACCGGGACGTTGGGACGTCCGGCCTGAATTTCGAGGGCAGATGCTATTTGGTTTTATCCGTCCACCTCTCTGAAGATGCCAAGTTGATTTATGGCACCATATATCGAAGGTTTAAACGGAAGCGGCCGATGTAGCAGACTTCGTCATATTCCCTCTCATTTGAGGGGTTTTTGATTGTGGGGACGCTCTTCCCTGTAGGCGCAAGCCCCTACAGTTAATTACGCCACCGCATTGCGGTAACCACTTTCTCCTTCTCTAGATGGTCACTTCGTGTCGTGTGTGTTTGTTTTGTTTTTGGTTGCCCGTGGATTGTATACGAAGACTAATTTATGATGTCGCCCGTAGGGCGTGGATTAGTCCAAATCCGTATTTTCTTAGATTTGGGTTTGGGGGTTGGGTTTAAGGATGCATTAGTCTGATTTGAGACTAAGATCAACTTAAACGTTTGTTAAGGATACGTTAGTCTAATTTTAGACTGAGATCTACTTAACAGGATCATTTAGATCCAACAAAAGAGCATTTGGGCTCTATTGTTTAGTTTAAGGATATTACGGTCCATAGTTAGTTTAAGGACATTACGGTCCAATGTTAGTTTAAGGACATTTCGGTCCAGTTTAGAGACATCATAGTCTGTAAAATTTAAGGACATCATGGTCCACGAGTTTAAGGACCCCACAGTCCATGGTAGTTTAGAGACATCATAGTCTGTAAAGTTTAAGGACATCATAGTCCATGAGTTTAAGAACCCCACAGTCCGTAAATTTTAAGGACATCATAGTCCATGAGTTTAAAGACCCCACAGTCCGTGGAATGTCTGGTTGTCGGGACACGTCACCTCTCTGAAGACGTTGAAAGATTACGACGACAAATATCAGAGGAGTGAAGAGATGTACCCTTGAACCAATATTGACTGAAAGGCTCTAGATTTTACTTTGAATGTCATATGAGATGACCAATTTTGGAAGACAAAAGTGTGTTTGAGGTTCAGTCAAAAGGGGGTACCGCCTCTGGAAGACTTAGCTAATTTGAGCTAAGATTGGCTCGAATGTAGTGTTAAACACTAGAGTACACTCGTCTATCACGTGCTCCCACGTGATGAGCTTAGAATAGTGTTAGACACTAAGGATGAAGCATACAAAATAGTGTTAAACACTAAAAAAGAAGTTCTCACGTGGGATCATGCGAGGCGCTTGAGTGTTGGGCCCAAACTTCCTTTATTTTATTCTCAGAATATACAAATAAGTGTTGAACACTTTAGTCTTCATGGTCATCACGTGTGGGCACGTGATGGGTACCCATGCACTGGATATTAAAAGGATTTGTTAGGGGTCACGTGGGGACACGTGAGGGCGCCCATGCATTGGGTATTAATCCTTCAGTTTTTTCCATCTTCTCTTTTTTAGAGAAGTGTTTGCCAGGGGTCACGTGGGGACACGTGAGGCAACCCAAAATTGATTCTACCCTTTTATTTTGAGAAGTCTGTTCAAGGGTCACGTGGAAGCACATGACCTAATCTTATTCGTTCACTTTTGGTCATTGTAGGGAGGGCCACGTGTTGCCACGTGATCATGTTGGGTACTTGATCTTTTTACGTGCATGGAGAGATGAATCCCACATCGAATTAAATTCTCTTATAGGGTCAAACCCTAATTTTATTTAAAAAAATTAAATTCCTATATGTTCGAAAGAATTAAATTCTTTAAGCTCAATTCTTCCTCTAAGTTTTGGATCTGCATGGCAGAATCTCCACGATGAGAATTAATTCTCAACTTATGGGGAGATCTGCTTCTGCAGATCTATTACCATGAAGAAAAACTAAGTTCTTAAATTAAAGGTTAAACCCTATCTTTGTTGGAGGAATTAAATTCCTATATGCTTTATGGGAGAATAAAATTCTCTGAACTTAGGTCCTCCCTTTGGTTTTAGATCTGCATGGCAAAATCCCCCCGATGAGAATTAAATTCTCAACTTATGGGGAGATCTGCTTCTGCAGATCTTCAACCAAAAGAAGAACTAAGTTCTTATTCAGAAGAGTTAAACTCTTAGTTTGAGAATTAAATTCTCTTTTTGTTTTTATGGGAGCTTATAAAATGATTTCTTTTCTTCTCTTACCTAGGGTTTCTTTCTTTTCTGAAGAGATCTTCTTTTCTCTCTGGAGAATTAAATTCTCTCTTCTTTTTTTTATATTCTCTCTCTTTTGTTGTCTCTCCTCTTTTTTTCTTCTTCTTTTCTTGGCTCCTATTTATAGGAGAAAGAAAAGAATCAGTTTGTTTAGTCAATCTTTCATTAAAAGATTTTGATTGATTTTATAACCAACATGATCTTTTAGATCACTCGATGAATTTTATTCACCATTGGATTTTTTAATCCCCAAAAGATATTTTGTTTGTTGTTCCTGGCAAATTTTAGGAAAATATTTCCTTGTATAGAATCTTTCTATAAATTGGTGATTTTTTAATCACCATTAGATTTTTAATCCAACGGTGTTTCCTTTACAGAGTGCTAATCTTTTTGTTTAGAAAGATCTAGGGAAATATTAGGGTTTTTGATTTTCCTTAATTAGAATTTAATTCTATTAGTTCAGAAGGTTTAAGAGCCTATCACGTGTTGGCACGTGACCCCACTGATTGACCATTTAATTAGAATTTAATTCTATTAGTTCAGAGATTTTAGGAACCCATCACGTGTTGGCATGTGACCCCATGTCGCGTGTGGGCACGTGATACCCCATTTAGTGTTTTCTTTCCATTAACTCAGAGAGTTTTAAGACCCTATCACGTGGTGGCACGTGACCCACAGATTAAGCATTTAGCCATAATTTAATTCTATTATTTTAAAGAACTCGGGAACTCATCACGTGTCGGCATGTGACCCCTGATCACGTGTGGGCACGTGATGCCCCATTGGGGTTTTTTCTTGCTGTTTTATTATACATTTTAATTCCTTTCAGTGGGTTTAAAGGCCCATAACGTATGGGCATGTGACCCCTTTTGATCAGAATTTAATTCTTATTATTTCAGAGTCCTCAGGAAACCATCACGTGTGGGCACGTGACCCCCGATCGCGTGTGGGCACGTGATGCCCTACTTTTTTTCTTATATTTTATGAGGGAACAAATTCCCCCACAGTGTTGTTCTCACGTGTTTGCACGTGAGTACAACGCTGTCATCTTTGTAGCCGTTGGATTTGCCTAAGGAAGGGGGCAGATGAACCGTTTCTCATCACATCCTATAAATGCAATGGTCTCTTAAGAAGCGCCTCCACTCTTTCATCTTCTTCCTTGTTCATTTTCCTTTGAGAATTTAATTCTCTTCCTTAGAGTTCAATTCTCTGTTCCAAAAATTTCAGAGTTTAACTCTGTCCAAGAAAGAATCTTTTCTTCAGGTAATGGTTTTGAACGACCGAAAAACTTTTATATAAAAAACACTCTTTGGATTTTAAATCCACACCAAGAGTTTTTCCCTTCAAAGAACTCATCTTTTCGATCTTTAGGTAGTAAACCCCAAATGTTGGGCATTTTCTGATTTCAGGGGTTTAATGATGGTATCTGTTTCCTTCTGGAATTTGATTCCATTTTAAAGAGCTTAGCTCTGAAAAATTTTCTGGGAATTTAATTCCTCTGTTCAAAAGGAATTTAATTCCTCTAGAGAACTTAGTTCTAAAAGGAAGACTTCTTGGGATTTTTCATCCTGAGTTGTTCTTGCAAAAATAGTTTAGGAGAGATCCTTCTCGATTTGCACAGAGTTTCTGCAATAGGTTTTCTCCTTGGGGAAATGTGTAGAATTGTTTGAATTTATTGAGAATCTTCCTTTTGTTCTCATAATGATTGCTTAGCCTCATTATTAGTGAGCCACCATATTGATTTTGTGGAGCCCATGTGTTTTGTAACCCACGGTCCCATGAAATTGGCGGCTTGTCGCCTTATTCCACTGTCTTTTTATATATATATTTATAAATATATATACACGTGTGGGTTTCATTAACAGTTTCCTTTCCTTTGTTTCAGGAACAATGACTTCTCTTCCGTATTTTCCTTTTACCCGCTCGGAGGCTGCTTTTCCTCAGTCACCGTCTGATGAAAAGGTGATGGCAATGATTAAGGCTCATGACCCGGACTGCGCCAATCTACTTTTGTGGGGGACCCGGTACGGTCATATCATCCGCGGTCGCCGAAGCTTTCTTTACGAGGTGATAACAGAACCTCTCCGCCCGTTCTTGCCGATGGACCGTCCGCAGACTGCTTTTGCTGTAGAGGTAGCGGATTGGACTCCTACAGGCCGGCTAGAGCCGTCGACAGTTGGGATACCAAACCAGCCTGTGCCGGCCAAGGTGAAGCCCGGCCCTGGGGACAAGTCTACAAAATAGGGCTTACCCCTCGTCATCCCACGGGCTATCTTCTCTGGGCTCGTTACATCTTTTCCGCTCATCGTGCGCGACTGCAGAGGGTCGGGCTTTACCAGGCGGTGTATGCGTCCCTCTTCCATTATCAATCTCCCCATGTATGGTGGGTTAAAGCTTTCCTAAATCAATGGAATCTTCCTACCAACACCTTCTTGTCAGGGGACCGCGAAGTTTCGATCTCTTTGGAAGAGTTTCGCGAGATCTCGGGTTTACCGATCAGGGGAGCGCCTTACGAAGAATTGTTGCCCTCTGACGAGTATGCCTTCGAGACTGCGCCCGCTACGCTTGACGGCTTGTTGACTGAAAATGCCGTCCGCCACAAGTGCCCGAGTCTAATCAAGACTCTGGGGATTTTTGAGAAGTTGTTCACAGAGTCAGAGGAACAGGGCGTCACTTTTAAAAGGTTTATCGCCTGCTTCCTTCGTGGAGACGTTCTATCAAAAGCGGCTCCGAAGTTCGCGAAT
Organism: Agapanthus africanus; assembly: GCA_030015575.1. Lineage (NCBI taxonomy): Eukaryota > Viridiplantae > Streptophyta > Magnoliopsida > Asparagales > Amaryllidaceae > Agapanthus > Agapanthus africanus. Next base: position 103,101,141 of record CM057350.1, on the reverse strand, counting down.
ATCAACGACCCCTTCGGGTTTGGTTTAAATAAGCTACTGGCTAGAGAAGAGGATTTGCCACAGTTCTACATTCCAGTCTTGTTGGCTGTACCTTTCGAGTCGATCGCAGCTCCTGGCATGGATGAAGAAACTTTCTTCATCGGTTTTATCAGTGTTTGGCTCAATTGGTTTGTCGTTCCAACGCACCGTCGATTCATGAGAGTCTCGGTCATTTACCCTGCTTATCACATTGCCTAAGGAACGCGACTAGCCGTGGGCATTGCAGGGCTGTCGCATCTGTACCTTGGGCTAAGCACTGCAGCCGATACCTCAACCCCATGTGTGAATGTAGTGAGTTTCTCTCTTCATTATTTTACGTCATGGATTGAGATGCACGTGCTAGGAGCATTTGCTGCGCACCAGAGACCCAGCTTTTATGATGCTTATACCTTTCCGCGGCTCATGAGGTTGGTGGACGCTTCTCCTCCTGACCCGACTCAATTAGGGGCTCTTCGAGTGCTGCTCAATCCTTATGCCAACGAAGGCGGGATGGTATTTAATGATCGAGTCCTCTCTGCTCCTTCGGGACCTATTCAGCAGCTTTTTGACTTGTCGAAAGAGGGAGCACCCTCCTTGAAGCCCAAGGAAGCCATGCACTTGTATTCGATCAGACCCGGTTATCCGGTGTTTCGTCGAAATGATGCGGCTCTTTTCATGTGGTACAATTCACACCGCTTTGCCCAGCAATTAGGATATAACCAGGGTGTCCCCTTCGAGGCATTCACAGTGGAGCCCAGCCCTTCTTTGGAAGCTGTTCGTGACGCAACCCACCATTTCATGAGGCTGAACACCGGTTCCCATTTCATGATCCCCGAGGCCAACTACATTCTGAGGTGCGTGGGGGCTTTCACAGGTTGGTACCGCCACCGGGTTAGTCCAATCATTGCTGAGGAGAGGAGGATACTTTTTGGGCTTAGAGCTCCCGCCCCGCTCCAGGCTACGGGAGTCCCGCCGCGACTGCGAACAATGGTTCGCCCTCCCTTGAGGGATACTGGTACCGTACTTATTCCTGAGGCGGCGAATGTGGACTTGACTCCGACAGTTGGTATGCCGATGCGCACTAGAGCTCAGGCAAGGGCTTCTGATAAGGCGCCAGTAGCAGTTTCTGTAAGTCCACGTTGCCCACCCCGGTGCTTGCGGGGAGGCGGAAAACGGAATAAAAAACGAATTTTTATGAACTTAGGCAACATGGACTAGACTATGAAGGATCTTTGCTAAACAAAAACAAGCTAAAGCTAACTAGAAACTAGCTAAGTGCTAGAAAGGTTATACCTTGGGCTTTATGTCCTTCTCTCCTTGCTCCTTGGAGTGGTGGAAGGAGGTCACCTTTGTCGTCTTCTCACGTCGAAGAAAGATCCACCCGAAAGCCTCGACCTTTGGCTTCAACTCCAAGCTAGAAGTAACTAGGGTGCAAGAAGTGCTAATCCTTAAACCCTAGATGAGAGTAGAGATTATCAAGAAAGGGTTTTTCTCAAGCTCAAGTGTTTCTCAACACATGAGAGGGGAGAGCTTGAGGGAGAGGAAGAACAAGAGAGAGAAAATGAATGATAGAATGAGAATAAAATAAACCATTCTCACATATATGTGTGTATTATTTTAATTAGATAATTAGTAAGATAATTGTCATGGCTTAATCAAGACATGACCATTATCATTTCATTTTTAATGCAAATTGCAAGGATCAAAGAGCATCTTCCAAATGAAATGATGATGGTCAAAGTGTCAACCAAGGTCAACAAGTCAAGGAGGTCAAATGGTCAACAACCATAACCATGCACAATTATTTAAACTAATATCAATTAACCATAACACACACATAAGTATTAGGGTTAATAAAATGACAATAGTCATTAACCCTAATCAAAGTCCTCTCCCTCTGTCTCAAGCAACTGTGCATACGCACCCGTATTCGTGATCCGAGGAACATGAATACAATGAGATAAAACCAATCCCAAATCTATACTGGGATCTGGCTTAAACCAAAGCCCGCTAGTATAAGCTGTCCGGACAGCAAACGTGCACAAGTGCGCGGATGTGAACGAACCCTGTCGCAAAACCATGCGACCTCTACTCATTTTGCCTAAAGGCGAATAGCTCTCTGTGTGGGACTCTAAAGACTCGACACTACGCTGGCAGTGGGTTTAACCACAGACCGCAAGCGGCACTAGCTGTACGTAACGGTCCCCAGGTAGATGTCGATAAGAAGACTGACGAGGTGAACCCCATCTGAACTCCTACTGAGCCTGTATGTGACAGTCTCCGTACAGTCCGGTCTGTTCGTCTGATACATCGCATGGCGGGCCTAGGGGGCGGTGAACGTCAGTCCCCTAATAGCGGTACAAGTCATGTCGGAGTGTAGCCCAGAACACCCTGAGATAACACTGGAAACCTACCAGTATATCTCGCTTGCCCTGGCCAGGAACTACTCGTGTAATGGCTCTCCTGGACACAGCGCGATGTCAACTCCCAATACCGGGAGAGATGAATCCTGTCTAACCGTCACTGCCTCCAAGTGCTTCGGGACTGCACCCAAAAACTACCTGTTTTCACGACTCCTTTGAGCCGTGGTAGGGTAGTAATCAAAGTGCAGTGGGAACACACTCGAGGCGAAGTGACAGTGTCAAGTCAGCGGACTAAGCTGTACTCATATCACCTGGGAACTGATAACTGACGATAGGTATAATACCAACCAACAGTTCCCGACGAGTCCTGTCCAGTGTACTCGTAATCTAACGAGCACCCGCATACTATCTCAAGTACGACGTACTGACGGCTGTGGGACAGACCGTCTCCCACACTGGGATGAAAAGCGCATACGCTAGTCTACTCCGGAGTATCGATGCCCTGTTTCGATAGTCCAACGACTAGGGACCTGTATAAGGATGTGCTTATAGATCACCCAGCTCCCACGAGTGTGAGCGCCATCACAACGCTGGTAATCAAGCAAAAATCCTAAGGGCTCTACTAATATATATATCAGCGATATGCTAAAAGAAACATATGCACATATTAAAGCAGAGACAAACCAAGTAGCATACTACCATTTTGAGCAAGATTGTATATACAACTGTGAATATCCCAAGCTTCCATCAAGTAATATACAAACTAGTATGATACAGTAATGGCCTCTAGGGCATATACACTAACAGTTTCATCAGCTGCGGCGTCAGCAATGGTAGTGTCATCATCGGTAGCACCGCCGAGAGAGGATACTGAAGGCGAAGTGGGTCAACGTCGCACCAAAGCACCGAGGGGAAAGAAGCGATCGTCTTCTGGTGTTAGTTCTGGGTCAAAGAGGCGAAAGAAGACGGTCACCAATCTGCTCGACTTTTTAGTGGAATCCGAGCCTATCTTTCAAGATGAACCGATAACTATGCAAGAGCCAGATGGTGGTCTTCTTTTTCCAGGTTCATCTGCCGAGGAAGCCGCACAATTGGCTGAAGCTATAAGATGCTCCCAGGATAAGACTGAAAATGTGAGGGTCCCGAAGAGGCCTTATCCTACCATCATCATCTACAAAGATCCTCCATCGATACGGCGGATATTTATAGGTCCTTTGGAAAAGGGAGGCGAGATAGCCTTTAAGTGGCCTATCTCGGCCGATGCCGAAGATGAGCTGTCGTTGTGGACTGGTGGCCACGAGTCTACCCTCGAACCCCGTCGAGCATACCTCCTCAGGAAGGAACGTCGGCTTGAAAAAGCCATATTATAGGCATCCCGGCGTATCGTTATGCATGATTTCTGTATTTTTCCTTTGGCACGTAATTTGTTTCGCTTTCTACGTCTTCTTATCTTCGTAAAACTTTTGCAGGGACTTCGGCCATGGCTTTGAGTCGCGTCTTGACCGTGGACTCTGTAAATACCCCCGATAAGACACCAGTAGGTGTGGAGGGGGTCGCTACGGTTGCTATTATTGGGGCAGAGCTTCCATTGGTGGCTTCCATTCTCCCGGTGCTTGCTATCCCGGAAGAGGCATCTTCATTGGCCGCAAATCAATGGATCTTTCTGGGGACGGCCCGGAGACTATGGGACAGGTAGTCGAGGCCACCGTCCTTTCATTGGAGCCTGCAGCGGTGGCCGCTGCTTCTCAATTGGAAGCTGTTATACCGGCCCATGTCCCCGATGATGTGCCTGGAGGCATGGAGGAGGCTGCCGATGCTGCTATCTCTCCAGTTCAGAGCAGGAGGAGCATCGAAGGTAGCCTTCTATATTTTATTTTAATAATCTTTCCATCATCTGAACCTTTCTGTCTTTTCAGAATTACGCGGGTTGGCAGCGTCTATCGCTGATCTGTCTCCTAGAAAATCCTTTCAGCGTTTGCTAGAGATGGCCGCTCCGCAGGAAATATCCCCTCAACGCATCGTCCTCTCTTCCGGGCAAGATTAGTGTTATTTGTCCTCTTGATGGCATTATTATTATTTTGTATAATGATGCTGATGTCTTCTGTAGTTCTGGAAGCTGACGACGAAGTTGAGATCCTTGACGGGCCTGGAGATTCGTCTAGTCCTCCTTGCATGACCGTGGGTAAGTAAGACTTTTGACGTCACTTTATATATTCTTTGGGCATAAATCTCACAGACTGTTCATGGATCTTGACAGCCCTGCCCGCTTTTGTCCCACTGGAGTCTCGCATTCTTATGCCACCAGGCCCCTATGCCCGGCGCGTATCTGAACGGATGGCGAAGCAAAGCCTTCACCCTTTGTCGGCTCTTATCAAAGATCTTCATGTTGGTAGTCCAATCACAGTCGAAGAATTTGCCGTTGAAGCCAACATTTCTTTGCCCCTACTTGCCACTTACCATGATGAAGTATTGGTGCACGTTAGGGTTGAGTTTTGTCGTCGGGTGGAGACTTGCTTACATAGTCTTGAGTGCACGCGCCTTCCTTCAGAGGTCATGGCTGAAAATGCGAGCTTGCGGGGGATGGTTGAACGGTGCGCCGCAAATATACAGTCATGCGAGAAGAGGCTCAACCGAAAGTTTTCGGAGAGGGAGCCGGCTTCCAAAGCGCTGGGGGAACTTCAAGCTGAACTTACAGCCAAGACCATTCGTGCGTATGAACTTTGGCGAGTGCTTCAAGAAGCTATCAGGGAGGTGGTAGCTGTTGATAAAGCCGTCGTTTATACTCGCAAGATGGTTGAAGCTCACAAAGTTACCGAAAAGGAGCTTGAAAGTCGGCTCGCCTCGTACCAGGCCCAACAATCTCAAGAGGAGGCCCGTCTTATTGCAATAAAAAATATGAATCCGAGACCCGGCGGAAGAAGGATGAACCGACGACCCTATTAAATGGTCCGCCGGCTTGAAGTCAATGTATATGTTTTTTTTTGTACATGCTCCTGAATGAGAGTATTTTTTGATTCTTTCGTAAATTGTACTTCGTATTCATTTTGAATCATGAATAAAAGACATATTTTGCTTCATGGTGGTGTGTCCCTTTTGGTAAATGCATTTTGTGGATAATCTATTTTGATCTTCTTGTAGGACAGCGATGGCTTAGGAGTCAGGTTCAAATCTGCCTCCTAAGGCTTTCTAATTTTATGAGCCGTGAGGGTCTCATAAAGACTTTTCTCCCTACGAGTCGAGAGGATCTCATAGGTGTATTTTCTCCTTAAGAATCGTGAGGATTCCGAAGTGTATTTTCTCTTGAGAGTTGTAAGAATCTCACAAGAGAGTTTTTCTTTTTTACGAGTCGGAGGACTTGTAAGTGATTGTTTCCTTTCTTGTCAATGTTTGACTTAGGAGAGTGTGGCCTGTAGAAAATCTACCTTGACCTCTCTGCGAGTCAATAATGGCTTGGGAGACAGGGTTAGGATCTGCCACCTAAGACTTTTCAAATTTATGAGCCGTGAGGGTCTCATAAAGACTTTTCTCCCTACGAGTCGAGAGGATCTCGCAGGTGTGGTTTCTCCTTAGGAATCATGAGGATTCCTAAGTGTGTTTTCTCTTGAGAGTCGTAAGGATCTCACAAGAGAATTTTCTTGCTTACGAGTCGAGAGGACTTGTAAGTGATTGATGAGTTGACCTGCTCCCGAGTCAAAGTATTGCTTTGACAGGGAGTTCGAGGGTTTACTCTGGCTGTTTCCCACGGAGTCAAGATTGACTTTGGCCGTATTCTACGGGGCCAGGAGGGGTTGACTCTGGCCATACGGAGTCAGGATTAACTTTAGCTGTACGGGGTCAGAGGTTGCTCTGGCTGTTTCCCACGGGGTCAGGATTGACTTTAGCCGTGTTCTACAGGACCAGGATTTGCTCTGGCCGTTTTCCACGGGGTCAGTATTGACTTTAGCTGTGTTCTACGGGACCAGGATTTGCTTTGGCCGTTTCTGTTGGAGATAGTGCCCTCATAGTCAATTATTGGATCGCAGGTACGTGATTGCAATGATTGCGGAGGACTTATACCGGTAGGACAGTCTTACTCGAGATGATAGTATGCTATCTGGTTTGCCTTTATCAGTTGTGTGCATGTTCAGGTGACTGATTACATGTTCCACTTTGATAGAGCCCTTAGGATCTTGCTTTACTACCAACTGTATGATGGCGATCATATACGTGAGAGTTGGGTAGTTTATATGCATATCCTTAATTGTGGTCCCTAGTCGTGGGAGTTTCGAGACAGGGCATCGATACTCCGGAGTAGACTAGTGTATACAGTCGAGACCCCGACGAGGGGCGGTGGCCGGTCTCACAAGCCACTGGTGTCAGTTGGATCACCTAAGATGTATACAGGTGCTCATTGGGTTATGAGTACAACGGACAGGACTCGCCGAGAATCTGCTAGTTAGTACTATACCTATCGTCAGATAGCAGTTCCCTGGTGACGTGTGTACAGGTTAGTTCATCGACCTGAGGTCGTCATTTGTCTCGTGTGAGTTCCCACTGTGCTTTGATTTCTACCCTACCACGGCTCAAAGGAGTTATGCAAACAGGTAGCTTTTGGGTACAGTCCCGAGCCATATGGAGGCACGTGAGCGGATCGGCAGGGGATTCGTCTCTCCCGGTATTGGGGGCGAGGTCCTGCTGTGTCTAGGAGAGCCATTACACATAGTCCATGGCCATGGCAGGAGATTTACTGGTAGGTACTCCAGTAGTATCTCAGGGTGTTATTGGGCTGCACTCCGACACGACTTATACTGCTATTGGGGGTCTGACGTTGCTAGCCCCTAGGCGGATATGCGATACTCATTGACGAACGGACCAGACTGTATATACATTGTCACTGTTAGGCTCAGTAGGGTTTCCGGATGAGTTCGCTCATCGGCCTCCCTTGAGGTCAGTCCGTGGGCAGCCGTTACGCATTGCTAGTGCCGCTGACGGTTTGTAGTTAAACCCACTGCCAGGGTACTGACGAGTCATTAGAGTCCCCCACAGACAGTTTCCCAAGTTCGGGCGAAACGTTGTAGAGGCCGTATGGTTTTATGGCAGGGTTCGGAAAATGCACGTGCGTTTACGCACGTGTTATTTTTCGGGCAGATAATACTGGTCGGCTTTGGTTTAAGCCGAATCCGAGTATTATATTGAGTAGGTATAATATCTTTGTCTCAGTTGCATTTGTATTCGGTCGTAATACAAATGCGGGTGTATTTATACAGTTACGGGGTTATCCTGAAAGTTGTTTCAGGATCACTTTTGGAAGTTGCCAGTTTCCAGTTTTCTATCAGCCGTCTTTTAACATTCGGTTAAAGACGGATTTATCTTTTCTTGGATGAGGGTGAGTCATGCTTCTAGAAGGTTCTAGAAGGTTCTAGAAAATGGTGACAAGGATAATGACTCATGCTTTGATTTCTAAACATTCTTGTTTTCCTTAAGATATTCTTTTGTGTTCACATTATGATATTTTGCTTAAGGTTACTCTCCCCTCTCCTACACTCACCCCCCCCCCACTCCTATATATGGCCGGCCCCTCCCCCCTCTCACTTACACTTGATGTTTCACTTGCAAAAGATTATGATAGATTTTGGGGTGTATGGAATTTCACAGTTCATTTCATTCCATCACCCAATTCCCACGGCAACTTCATTAACCGATCGTCCACGGACTTGGACGAAGTGAGACAAAGTCGTCTACTCATTCTCTACATCATTCTTGGTCGTCTCTTTTAGCAAACTTGACGACCGAGTTGCCTCAAGTCAGAGGCGGGAGCCCGTTTAAAGAATCAGTGATGTGGTGCCACCTGGACGAGAAGATCGGAGATCGACGAGATCGGAGCAGCCGCAACGGAGCGTGGGATGATGGTTAAAGAACGAAGGACTCGGATCGTTCGGTATAACCTTTCTACACTCTTTACAGTTTGTTAGTTTAGCAATAATGGCAGATCCGGGTTAAAGTATACGATAGCGCCAGTTAAAAGTTTTTTGTTCCGCATTTGGCGTCTGTAGACGGCCGGGGCGCTACCGTAGACTTACAGTGGTATCAGAGCCTAACCATTTTGCTATACTAACTTGTGCTAACGCGTTTAAAAGATCGATCGAACGGATTTTTCGAAAATCGCAATTTCTAGTATTAAAGTTTCTGTTAATTTTCAAACTGGTCAAAATGATATTTGGACCATACCAGAAAATCAAGCAGGGTTTTTGAGGAATACTGTAGAAATTCGAGGAAGTGATTCCACTGTTCCGCCGCGGATCCGCGGCCCCAGATAGGGTTTTGCCGCGGATCCGCCGCAGGAAAGTGGGATCACTCACTCAATTTTCTACAGTGGATTCTATGTTGGAAATTGGGGTTTTTGGTATATATATTTTGGGCCCAGATTTTGTTACTGTGCAGCAGATTTGCGTGGGGCCCACTTCGGGAAATTTAGTCGATCGAAATTTAAACATGTTAGTTTACAGTGCTTACATTATATCTCCGACCGGGAATGTCATTTGATCGGTAAACCGCGTCTGATTGCTATAGTTCTTTTAGACGGGTTTGCGAACGTGACATTCGCGTTGATGTTCTGTGTTGTGCTGTGATGTTGCGGATTTGTCGTGGTGGATAGCAGTGTGCAATGGTAGTACAGTTTGAGTTTATTTGTACATTTGATATTGCGGGGCGAGCGTCCAACTTGTGGACTGCCGTCACTGCCTGTTGTATAATATTCTTTTGGGGCACGACCAGGTTGCGGTCGATGTACCTATTGTACTATTTTTCATTACTGTACTAGGTTTTGCCCCGCGACGGAGTGCACGGATAGCCGGGTTCTGAGGGGCAACGGGTCCGCATCTCATGGCTTTGAGAGGCAGAGGGGCCTCACTCTAGAATTGGCAGACTATTCGCCGCACTCGTAGGGGGTACAGGTTGACCCAAGGAGGGGTGCTCAATTTACCGGATTCCGTGAAGTGCCAGGTGTTCCATTCACTATGCTGTGGGGACTACCTCGCTTCAGGTTTTGGCGGGTAACTTGCCGCACCCGTAGGGGTCTAGGTTTCATTGCACAGGCTATCCACACGACAGGGGAACGTCGGGTTTCAGCAGCGGCTCTGTGAAACCCGGGGATCCCAGATATCTGTATTGTTCTGTGATGCTTATTACTTTTCTGTAATGTTGCATATTATCACGCCTGGAGCGATTATTGTATATTGGTTTATATACTATTAGATGTTGTATATGTTTTACACCCGCGCTAGTCCAGTCCCCGCTCTGTCGTTAGTTAAGTAACCTAACGGGTGATGACGGGACCCAGTGACGAATGCGGATGGCATATACGTACATTTTATTTTCGTTCTTTTCTGGTGTGATTGATTGATGGGACTGCGTTGATTCTGATCAATGCAAAAAGTAAAACAAACCTGTTTACAGTTGTTGGAACAAATTTAAAAAGTGTTATTGCAAAGACGTTTTCTTTTGTTATGCATAGCGGTATTCAGTGGAATATCCTGCACCTCATTCGACGGGGCAAGGGCCGATATCCCTTCACCGGGACTGACCCCTTGGGCAGAAGTTTGCGTCAGGGTAATAACTTCACTATAGTCGATTACAAGTTGCTTTGCATAGCGGTATTCAGTGGAATATCCTGCACCTCATTCCACGAGGAAAGAGCCGAGATCCCTTCACCGGGAGTGACCTCTTTAGCACAGGTTTTCGCCACTATATTTTAAAAAGCTATCAGGTTCCTTCAGCGATATCAAGTTCACTACATTAAAGGTTTTTTCGCCAAAAACCAGCCGTAGCCCTCCGTCACTTCTTTTGGGTATTCAGTAGTATTCAAGCTATGTATTTTGACCTAACGCCAAGGCATAGTGTTTGGTAGCTGCTGGGTATTCAATTGTTGCATAGATAGATGAGTTGGTTTGGGACAGCCGTTCTGCCATTTTGACCTAACGCCAAGGGCATGTGCGGGTGGGTTCAAATTAACAAGATAGTGACGGGTAGAACTTGGCATGTGACTTATGACATTTTGACCTAACGCCAAGGTTATAAGAGCATGGGGCAAAAATCAGATCGGGAGTTTCTAAAGAAACTGAAACTTGCCAAGTATGCGCATACCTTCTGGAGTATGAGTAACGTGGATGCATTCCATCACGTTATCATGCGATGAGAGTTGGATCCTGATTCCCACTAATGAGTTGGTTTACTCTTCGGGTGATCCCGATTGATTCTTCTTTCAGGTTTGGAGGAGAATTTGACAGGACAGTGGGAGGTTTCCGGATCAGATAAAGTAATGACCATTCTGATCTAGGTTAGAGTGCACGCAGAGTGTTTCTTTTCTCTATCTCTTTGGCAGCGACCTTTGACCGACCCTAGACTATGACTCAGTGACCAAGTTGACCGAACCTTCTTAAAATACTGGCTTTTGGATTGTCTGAGTTGCATAAGTCATTGCCACTCCTTCTTTTACCCTTTGCATTTCTCAGAACACCCGTTTTACTACGGACATCCACTTCCATTGGATAGATCCATCGTATGGTTATATACGAACTCGAAGGGACTTCTTCGAGGATGGATCCATGTTCAGGAGAAATAGAATTGGTTTATTCAGTTGTCTTTTATTATCACCTTCTCTCAGGTTGCGAGGGCTCCTTGGTTTAGGAGAGTACACCTATTACGCTTATTGGATAGTCTTATTCCAAACCATAGGCAGGTGCCGAAAGGTAGGGAATGAAGAAAACCAATTAGCCTAAGTAGGGTGTGCAGAAGGTAATATGTAAAGACAAAATAAAGGGATTAGAAAGAGGGCAAAGTAAATTGCGACTGTTATCATTCACGACCAAACCGCGTACTTCATCGCCACTCCTATTTCACCTTTAAAGGAATAAGGTATTATTCTATTGTCTTTTATCGTCACCTTCTCTCGAGATATGAGTACTCCTTGGTTTAGGAGGGTACACCTATTATGCTTACTGGATAGTCTTCTTCCAAACCATAGGCTGGTGCCGAACGGTAGGGAAGGAAGAAAACCATTTAGCCTAACGATGGTGTACAGAAGGTAACGACTAAAGACAAATAAAGGGATTTGGAGAGATGGCAATAGAATATACGGTTGAAGTCATGAATTGGATTATGGAAGAGGCATTGCTATGAATACCAGGATACCCCTACGAAACATTTTCATGTTTCAGTGCATTGTTAAAGGAAAAACTGTTTTCCCGATTAGACACTTACTCCAAGGGTATGTATTTACCAGGTTTCATTCTCATATCTGTATGGTTTTACAGATGATGAGTGGGAGTAAGTTATTGGGAATTAGGTGATCATCCTCATTATATCGGAATTCGTTGTAATTGGTGATATTTGAGGAAATCGCCAGGGTACAGTTTTCAACCTACGACGCACAGAATTTGAGTTGTTTAACTCAGCGGACTTATACAGAGTATTGTATGTTGTCCAAGTGTCCATCAGGACAAAGGGGTAGGTCCTCGTACTATGTTCTATTTACTTATAACTTCTCTAGTATTTGGACAAGTGTTTCGTAGAAATACAAGGTCTAAGTTTTGAGAAGTTGTGGGTATAAGAATAAAGTAGAGAACCAGGTATCACAAGTATCGGGATTCTTCAAAGAGATCGAAGATGTAGATTCTTGTGATTGGTATTCAGATGATAGTGATGGTTTTGAGAAACGTGTTTCTCTTTCAGGTTACTCATAATTGGATGGATTCCTAAGTTGAGTAATGCTGATTAGCCTCTTTCCATTAAGTTGATATGCACTGGAGACAGCTGCATGATTTGAATCGGGTTCCAATTAAATAAGTGCCAAAGTTTCTATATTGGATATAGAATGGTTCGTACCTTAAAAGATGTTAAGGTACAGGGAGTTGTACAGCTTATGCTTAAAACCAGACTCTGGATAACTCAGGGCACGTTTCTGTAATGGCTGTTTGTGGGTTGACCCTGGCTATGACGAGGGTTGATATTCTACCATTTGGAAGATCAATAGTGATATTGTTCTTGACTCGCCACAGTTTTAGTAAAATGGATCTTTTTCAGAAAACAGTAGTGGGAGTATGGTAGAACTGGAAGTGATTCCAGAACCGCGAACGATTACGGAAAATTTAATAGGACCTATATATTCAATCAGGTTTGACATTCCAATAGCCACTCCGCAGATATGGTGGGTAACCTCAGACACCCAAGAGGTACTTCGGTAGGCTCAAGGACGGTGACAGGGAGGTTCTTATCTACCCAGACTTGACACTACTGTTGTTCCAAGCTATGAGACCCGGTAGGAGGGTTGTCGTAGTCAGTGGGAGCAGCGGAAGCATAGTGGGCAAGATGCTTATATCTATTTATAGACTTGAGCAGTTATAGCGGAGATAGATCATCTAATTTTGATGTGACAGTCATGGGTTTGACTTCAATCAGAATAGGGGATGGATCTGTTAAGAAGGTAGTAGGGTGTGATGTCATGGTATTTGGATGACATACACAGAGTAGGAAGTAAAATTCCTATACTACGATCGGTTGTACTTTGGTCGTCACGCAGTTGTTTCTCCAGACAGGATATGGATATAATATTTGACATTCTGGTTTCTGGATCTATGGTTTTAGATCTGGATTTGGGTAGTTTCCCAATGTGGGTACTTTGACAGTATTCTAATGGTTTTTAGAATAGATGACTCCTAGCATGGTGGTGTACCTGCAGGTGATGGAGTCACCCTCTCTAAAGATGTCTTACAGACTAAAGGGGAGAGGGAAGTGCATGATTGGCAGATCACTTGCTTAGGCAATTGAGTCAATCATGAGATGTCAAGTACCACACCAGATGTTGTTTTTGCACTAGATGCAATGAGTTTGTATTAATCCAATCCTGGAGAAACATAAGGAAGCAGTTTTAGAACATAAGTGGATGTTCTACGGATTTGATGACGGCAGCCTCCTTCGGGAGACGATTATCATTCCAGGCTTCAAAGGTGACGTGGTTGACAGAGAGATTGTCAGAGTTATAGTTTTTCCCTCTGACGAAGAGGGACAGTATTATGGACAGGTGGTCCAAGAGGATACTGTGGGAGGCATGGTGCCCGATACTGATTAGGTTCAGTGATCGATACAGTCTAAGAAGTTTGGATTTGGAGTTCATTTATGAACTAGGTCCCATCAGATATCCAGACATATTCTAAGACAGGTATTACTCAATTCGGGAGATGACTTTCTCCGCGAACTTGAGATTAAGAGAGATATAGAAAGAAACATCTAGGCGGATCCACTCACTGAGGCTATTTCTCGAACACAATAGTTTTACAAACGGGCTTTGTGAAACTGATTAGTAGAGGAGTTGGATGTTCGGTTTCACACGGGCTGTGAGTAGTCGACATCGCAATAATTAGCCTTGAGTGCAAGTGGGAGATTGTTGGAGATAGTGCCCTCATAGTCAATTATTGGATCGCAGGTACGTGATTGCAATGATTGCGGAGGACCTATACCGGTAGGACAGTCTTACTCGAGATGATAGTATGCTATCTGGTTTGCCTTTATCAGTTGTGTGCATGTTCAGGTGACTGATTACATGTTCCACTTTGATAGAGCCCTTAGGATCTTGCTTTACTACCAACTGTATGATGGCGATCATATACGTGAGAGTTGGGTAGTTTATATGCATATCCTTAATTGTGGTCCCTAGTCGTGGGAGTTTCGAGACAGGGCATCGATACTCCGGAGTAGACTAGTGTATACAGTCGAGACCCCGACGAGGGGCGGTGGCCGGTTTCACAAGCCATTGGTGTCAGTTGGATCACCTAAGATGTATACAGGTGCTCATTGGGTTATGAGTACACCGGACAGGACTCGCCGGGAATCTGCTAGTTAGTACTATACCTATCGTCAGATAGCAGTTCCCTGGTGACGTGTGTACAGGTTAGTTCATCGACCTGAGGTCGTCATTTGTCTCGTGTGAGTTCCCACTGTGCTTTGATTTCTACCCTACCACGGCTCAAAGGAGTCGTGCAAACAGGTAGCTTTTGGGTACAGTCCCGAGCCATATGGAGGCACGTGAGCGGATCGGCAGGGGATTCGTCTCTCCCGGTATTGGGGGCGAGGTCGTGCTGTGTCTAGGAGAGCCATTACATATAGTCCATGGCCATGGCAGGAGATTTACTGGTAGGTACTCCAGTAGTATCTCAGGGTGTTATTGGGCTGCACTCCGATACGACTTATACTGCTATTGGGGGTCTGACGTTGCTAGGCCCCTAGGCGGATATGCGATACTCATTGACGAACGGACCGGACTGTATATACATTGTCACTGTTAGGCTCAGTAGGGTTTCCGGATGAGTTCGCTCATCGGCCTCCCTTGAGGTCAGTCCGTGGGCAGCCGTTACGCATTGCTAGTGCCGCTGACGGTTTATGGTTAAACCCACTGCCAGGGTACTGACGAGTCATTAGAGTCCCCCACAGACAGTTTCCCAAGTTCGGGCGAAACGTTGTAGAGGCCGTATGGTTTTATGGCAGGGTTCGGAAAATGCACGTGCGTTTACGCACGTGTTATTTTTCGGGCAGATAATACTGGTTGGCTTTGGTTTAAGCCGAATCCGAATATTATATTGAGTATGTATAATATCTTTGTCTCAGTTGCATTTGTATTCGGTCGTAATACAAATGCGGGTGTATTTATACAGTTACGGGGTTATCCTGAAAGTTGTTTCAGGATCACTTTTGGAAGTTGCCAGTTTCCAGTTTTCTATCAGCCGTCTTTTAACATTCGGTTAAAGACGGATTTATCTTTTCTTGGATGAGGGTGAGTCATGCTTCTAGAAGGTTCTAGAAGGTTCTAGAAAATGGTGACAAGGATAATGACTCATGCTTTGATTTCTAAACATTCTTGTTTTCCTTAAGATATTCTTTTGTGTTCACATTATGATAGTTTGCTTAAGGTTACTCTCCCCTCTCCTACACTCACCCCCCCACTCCTATATATGGCCGGCCCCTCCCCCCTCTCACTTACACTTGATGTTTCACTTGCAAAAGATTATGATAGATTTTGGGGTGTATGGAATTTCACAGTTCATTTCATTCCATCACCCAATTCCCACGGCAACTTCATTAACCGATCGTCCACGGACTTGGACGAAGTGAGACAAAGTCGTCTACTCATTCTCTACATCATTCTTGGTCGTCTCTTTTAGCAAACTTGACGACCGAGTTGCCTCAAGTCAGAGGCGGGAGCCCGTTTAAAGAATCAGTGATGTGGTGCCACCTGGACGAGAAGATCGGAGATCGACGAGATCGGAGCAGCCGCAACGGAGCGTGGGATGATGGTTAAAGAACGAAGGACTCGGATCGTTCGGTATAACCTTTCTACACTCTTTACAGTTTGTTAGTTTAGCAATAATGGCAGATCCGGGTTAAAGTATACGATAGCGCCAGTTAAAAGTTTTTTGTTCCGCATTTGGCGTCTGTAGACGGCCGGGGCGCTACCGTAGACTTACAGTTTCCCATGGGGTCAGGATTGACTTTAGCCGTGTTCTACAGGACCAGGATTTGCTCTGGCCGTTTCCCACGGGGTCAGGATTGACTTTAGCCGTGTTCTACGGGACCGGGATTTTCTCTGGCCGTTTCCCATGGGGTCAGGATTGACTTTAGCTGTGTTCTACGGGACCGGGATTTGCTCTGGCCGTTTCCCACAGGGTCAGGATTGACTTTAGTCGTGTTCTACGGGACCAGGATTTGCTCTCTCGGTTGTCTGGGAACCGTCGAGGTTTGGGGACTTTGCCATGGTTCCAAGGTTGATTGTTGCATCTGAATCCTATTGGAATGAGGAGGAACGCTGTTGGTGATCTCTAGGCTGTCTGTGAACCGTCGAGATTTGGAACTAGGGACTCTGTCATGGCTCCGTGGTGGTCTCTAGGTTGTCTGTGAACCGTAGAGTCTTAGAACTAGGGACTTTGCCGTGGCTCCATTTGTTGACGTCGCGTCCGAATCCTGCTGGAATGAAGAGGAACGCCGTTGTTGTTCTTCTGGGATGCAGATGTTGCCATCAATATCTGACTGTCCCTTTGACAAGGTCTGGTGGGGAAATATGGTCCCCTTTTTTGTTTATGCCCCTGGATTGTATACAGGGATCGATGTGATCTCACCTGTAGGGCGAAACGTTTCATTTCATTTTTTTAATTTCTTTCCGTGATGCTCTATCATTTCAGCTTTTTATATCGCGAAAGTCGTGATTGCACAATCATTTCGGCTATTTTTCGCGGTGCCCAATCATTTCGGCTATTTTTTTATCTTTTTTATTTGCTGCTTTTTATTGCGAGTTGCCCAATCATTTCGGCTGTTTTTGTATGCATACATTTTTACTTACTGATTTTGTTGCAAGTTGCCCCATCATTTCGGCTATTTCATATGCATTTTTGGCTCGCTGATGATTTTTTTGCGAGTATGGAACTTGGGATCTGATACCGATTTAGGCATCAGCATCGCTACAACTGGGATATTGCCAGGAGCGAATCATCATTTGTTTTTGTCGGTTCGAACAAAGGTGGCTTAGCAAACAGGGTTAAGATCCTGTCGACTAAGGCTTTTGACTTCATGAGCCGTAAGGGTCTTATAAAGGTATTTCTCCCTACGAGCCGTGAGGATCTCGTAGGTGCATTTTCTTCTTAAGATTCATGAGGATTCCTAAGTGTATGGTCTCTGTTCCCCTCCGAACGGCGGCCGAGACGCGGGACGTCTATGCCTGAAGTTCGGGGCAGATGCTAATTGGTGCTATCCGTCCACCTCTCCGAAGATGCCAAGTTGATTTATGGCACCATATATCGAAGGTTTAAACGGATGCGGCCGATGTAGCAGACTTCGTCAGATTCCCCCTCGTTTGAGGGGTTTTTGATTGTGGGGACGCTCTTCCCTGCAGGCGCAAGCCCCTGCAGTTAATTACGCTACCGCATTGCGGTAACAACTTTCTCCTTCTCCAGCTGGTCACTTCGTGTCGTGGGTGTTTGTTTTGTATTTTGTTGCCCGTGGATTGTTTACGGAGACTGAGTTATGTCGTCGCCCGTAGGGCGTGGACTAGTCCAAATCCGTATTATCTTAGATTTGGGTTTGGGGGTTTGGTTCGAGGATACGTCAGCCATGCTTGAGGCTAAGATCAACTCAAACGTTTGTTAAGGATACGTTAGTCTAACTTTGAGACTAAGATCAACTTAACGGGATCGTTTAGATCCGATAAAGGAGTGTTTGGACTCCATTGTTCCAGTTTAGGGACCTAGAGGTCCAACGTATGTATGGCCGTCGGGACCCGTCACCTCTCTGACGACGTTGAAGGATTACAACGACGGATGTCAGAGGAGTTCAGAGATGTACCCTTGAGCCAGAGTTAATTGGGGGGATTTATAGTCCACTCTGTTTGAAGGTTTAAGGATACGTTAGCCATCTTTGAGGCTAAGATCAACTTAAACGGGACCGTTTAGATCCGACAGAAGAGCATGCGGGGCTCTATTGTTCTAGTTTAAGGACATTGCGGTCCATGGGTAGTTTAAGGACATTGCGGTCCATTGTTAGTTTTAAGACATCTCGGTCAAGGTTAAGGACGTCGTAGTCCATGGGTTTAAGGACCCCATAGTCCGTTGTTAGTTTTAAGACATCTCGGTCAAGGTTAAGGACGTCGTAGTCCATGGGTTTAAGGACCCCACAGTCCATTATGTGCTCTGGATGCTTCACACGGGTTCACTGCCGTGCTCTGCGAGGACCAGGCTCCGCTCTGGACGTTTCCCACGGGGTCAAAGAGTGACATTATCCGCGTTCCACGTAACCAGGAATTTTGCATTAAACACGGGTTTAAGGACCCCGCAGTCCGTATCAATGTGTGGTCGTCGGGACCCGTCACCTCTTTGAAGACATTGAGGGATTACAATGCCAAGTATCAAAGGAGTGAAGAGATGTACCCTAGAACCGGAGTGGATTAAATAGTCCTTGGCCCAATTTGGGATCAAGACGAATTAATTATGTTATGAGTCCATTGGCCCAGTTAATCACAAATTGAGGACTTATGGCCATCTTGGGATAAGTCCAATCAGGAGAGGCTTTGCCTCCATCCATTTAGTCAATTGGGCCAAAGCCTAGTGTTAAACACTACAGAGCAATCAGTGTTGAACACTGGGAATGAGGTTGACAAGTTAGTGTTTAACACTAAGAGATAATTTAAACACCAGCAACAAGGCTTTTCAAATTAGTGTTAAACACTAAAACAGATCAGTGTTGAACACTGCAGATAAAGCTTTTTAATTAGTGT
This sequence comes from Agapanthus africanus, assembly GCA_030015575.1. Taxonomy (NCBI): domain Eukaryota; kingdom Viridiplantae; phylum Streptophyta; class Magnoliopsida; order Asparagales; family Amaryllidaceae; genus Agapanthus; species Agapanthus africanus. The sequence continues at coordinate 103,082,472 of CM057350.1, read as the reverse complement.
TGAACACTAAGGCCCAACAGTGTTTTAACACTGGGTTCGAGAGTTTTAATTTAGTGTTAAACACTAAGGCAAGAGGGGTCACGTGGCAGCACGTGAGAGCGCCCTCCCTTCATTTATTCTGCTGAGATTATCGCGTCTTTCAGAGCATCACGTGCCATCACGTGATGGGCATTCAAATGCCTATGTATTAGAGCTTCTGCCAAGGGTCACGTGGATCACGTGGGGTGCTGCCTCAAAGGGACTCTCTGTAGATCTCTTGGGGGGGTCACGTGATGACACGTGACCCTGCCTCTATGTATTTTGTTTAGAGGCTTTGTTAATCTTTTCCAGGAATTAAATTCCTCGTAGGGTTAAACCCTGACAATAATTTCAGAGGAATTAAATTCCTATTTTCTCTTAAAGGTTTACATTCTGAATAGAGTTGGACTCTGAATTTTCTGCAGGAATTAAATTCCTTGTTCATGTGAAGAATCAAATAGGGTTAAACCCTAACAAAAGCTTTTTAGGGAATTTGAACTTCCATCCTCTGTTAAATTATGATTAAAGGGATTAAATTCCCGTTGTTTCAACAGAACTAAGTTCTTAATTAGGGTTAAACCCTGTTTCTTTTGTTCTGAAGGAATTAAATTCCCATGATACAGGGGCAAGCCCTAATTTTATTTTAAAGGAATTAAATTCCTATAGTTCTGTGAGAATTAAATTCTCGTTCTTGCATTCCTTCTCTATGTTTTGGATCTGCATGGCAGGATCTCAACCCATTGAGAATTAAATTCTCAACCTTAAGGGGAGATGTGCACTTTGCAGATCCTCTATCAAAGAGAGAAGAAATATGTTCTTCTGTTTTTACCTTATCAGAGTTAAACTCTGTTGAGAATTAAATTCTCTTTTTCTTTCAAGGAGCTTTTCCCTTTCTTACCTAGGGTTTTTGCAGAAGATCCAAGTTTCTCCAAGTATCGAAGCTCTCTTCTTTTTCTTTTTCTCTCCCTGTCTCTGTATATATCTCTTTTGTATCTCTTGGCTCCTATTTATAGGAGAAGCAGCCGAGTCAATTAGTTTTTTGACGAATCTTCGTGAAAGATTTGATTTGCATCCATCATTCATTTTGGACCTTTAGATTGTTGGGTGAATTTTATTCACCATTGGATTTCAAATCCAGGGGTTTTTCCTTTGTTGTTTCGGTTAGATTTAAAGGGGAAATCTTTCCAAACCCGAGATTTTCCCATAGATAGATGATATTTCATCACCTCTGAATCTTTAATTCGATCGTTTCCAGATAGCCGCTTTCCTTTGGAAAGATTTGATTCTCCTTCAGAATTTAATTCTGTTTGACAAAATGGGCTTTAAAAGCCGGTCACGTGTGACCACGTGACTCATGGTCACGTGTGGGCACGTGACCCCCTTTGGAATGAGCCTTTTCCTTTCTTTTGCGCTCCGTCTTCTTATTGCTGCTTAAACGTCACGTGCTGCCACGTGACCCCTGGTCACGTGTGAGCACGTGACCCTTGTTTGAACTCTCTCTTTCCTTGGTTCAACTGGAGAACGAGTCTGCTGTCTTGAACGTCACGTGGCAACACGTGACCCTGGTCACGTAGGAGCACGTGACCTCTTCTGAACCCTTTTCCTTGACTTGATCAGGGAACCGGTTTGCCTTTTGACGCTTGCATTTAAATGTCACGTGTCGCCACGTGACCCGGGTCACGTGGGAGCACGTGACTCTTTCTGAAGCCCCCTTTTCTTCAACGTAGTCAGGAAACTGAACTTGCCTTGACGATGTCTTTAGGTGTCACGTGCCAACACGTGACCGCTAGTCACGTGTAAGCACGTGACCCTCTTCTGAAGCTTTTCCCAGAAGCTTTCATGATTTTAAATCAGGAAACAGTCTCTTATAAGTCGTAAGGATCTTATAAGAGTGTTTTCTCTTTATAAGTCGAGAGGATTTACAAGGGTCGTTCACCATGTGAAGATATCCCTCGTCAGTAGTGGGACTCTGTTGGGGAAACGTTTATTTGTGCTCGTGGATTGTATACAAGGGTCAGCATTGAACCGCTTGTAGGGCAATCTGGGGATTGTGATGGCTTAAGAACAGGTTCAGATCCCTATAGCTTAAGGTTTTTGAATCTTATGAGCCGTGAGGGTCTCATAAAAGGGTTCTCCTTACGAGTCGTGAGGATCTCGTAAGTGTAAGTTCTCCTTAGGAATCGTGGGGATCCCTAAGTGTGTTGCTCCCTTGTGAGTCGTTAAGATCTCACGCAGGTATTTTCTCCTCACAAGGTCGAGAGGACCTTGCAAGTGTCTTTTAACGAGATTGCGCCCTTTCGGGTTTTCACAAAACTCGCCGGTAGCCTTGCTGTTTTTACTCACGGAGCCCTTTCGGGTTTTCATCTGTGCCCATCTCGCTTATGGACATACCGTTTTCTCTTTTTTTTATTTTATTTTATTTTTATTTTTTTGTGCCAGCCTTGGGATGCTGCGCTTTGTAGTAGTTTACAGACGTTTCGGTCAGTAGCCAGTTTCAGGACATTGCAGTCCGTTGTTAGTTTAGGGACGTTTCGGTCCGTTTGCCGGCTACTACTTATAGAGTTTGGGCTTAGGAAGATAGCGAGCGGACATAGGCGTCGTCATCTATCGTTGACCTAGGCCGTGACTCGTCAGGCGTAGTATTTTTTCAGGAATCGACCGTTTATTGGCCTGAAAGGTCTTTCGCCATACATGTCCATGAGTAGATAGGCTCCACCTTGGTAGACCTTGTCTATGATATACGGGCCTTCATAGTTCGGCTCGAATTTCCCCCGCTTGGCACGATTGGGGATCATAGGTCTCTTGACCACTAGCACGAGTTCGCCTTGGCGGAATGTTCTCGACCTAGTCAATCTCTCGTATGAGCGCGTCATCTTTGCTCTATAAACCTCCAGGTTTTGTTGCGCCATGAGCCGGGTTTCATCAAGGGCGTCGAGCTCCTCAAGCCGAAGGTGAGCATTTTCTTCGTCAGTTAGCTCATAGTGAACCGCCACTCGTAGAGAGGGTAACTCTATCTCGAGGGGGGTACCGCTTTTGTGCCGAATACCAATGCATACTGCGTTGTGTTTTTGGCCGTTTTGAACGTAGTTCGATACGCCCAGAGAGCTTCATGCAGTCTTTCGTGCCAGTCCTTCTTATTTTTGGACACTGTCTTTTTCACGATCTTCGTCAAGGTCTTGTTGAAAGCCTCAGCTAGACCGTTAGCTCGGGGATTATAGACCGAAGAGTATCTCCAGTCTATATTATGCTATTGTGCGAAGCGGCTGATCTTGTGGCTTCTGTAGGCTGGCCCGTTATCGGAGATAATCCGTCGCGGAGTGCCGAACCGATAAATAACGTGTGTCTTGAAGAAATGGAGGATATTCTCCATCTTCACTTCTCTTAGCGGTATTGCTTCCACCCACTTAGAGAAATAATCAGTTGTCGCCAATATGAACCGATGCCCTCTGGATGATGCCGGTTTGATGGGCCCGATTATATCAGTTCCCCACATTTCGAATGACCAGCTAGCCACCGTTGGATGTAATGAATTTGGATGCTGGTGGATAAAGTCCCCATGAAGCTGGCACGAGTGGTACTGCTTTGCGTATTCGAGGCAGTCTTGGATCATCGTGGGCCAATAGTAGCCCATCCTTTTGATCTTCAGTTTCATCTTCGGCCCGGCTTGGTGAGAACCGCAGAGTCCATCGTGAGTTTCTTGGATGACTCTCCTTGCCTCTTCAGGTCCCAGGCATCTTAGCCACAGAGAATCAAATTATCTCTTATACAGAGTATCATTGACGAAGGCAAAAGATAGAGCTCGTTTCATGAGCTGATGTCTTGAGGACGCATCTTCAGGCGTTCGACGGGATTTGAAGTAGTCTATAAAAACTTCTCTCCAATCCTTAGCCTTTTCCTGGTCTTTTATTTATAGGGCCGTCTCTTTGGTCGGTTCTTTCTCTTCAGACGACTCCGGAGATATTTCTGCCGGTGCAAGAACCCGGCGGCTTTGCACAATGATCCTCATGTCATCGAGGTTCTCGTCGGCCAGTTCTTTAGCGAGCTTGGCTAATGCATCCGCGTTGCTATTTTTCGCACGCGGTATGCTTTCCAGGGCGTAGGAAGGGATTCGAGTCAGCAGTTGTTGCACTCTCTCGCCGTACTTTACCGACTCTGGTTTGCACGTTTGATGGTCGCCATTTACTTGACTAACGACCAGCTGGGAGTTTCCGTATATGAGGAGGTTTTCGATTCCTATGTCGACAGCGATCTCAAGACCTGGTATCAAAGATTCATATTCGGCTTCATTGTTCGTCCTCGGCTCTGTTAAGAAGAAGGCAAAGCGCATTATCCCTCCTTGTGGAGTCACGAAGATGAGGCCCACCCCGGATTTGATTATGGGGGTGCTTTGTTTGCGCTTCTTCATGGAAGATGCTCCATCGAAATAGAGTTCCCACCGGGTATCATTCTCTCTTCTCTCCCCGCCGATCGTGTCAAACGCGTGCTCGTCGGGTAATTTGCAGTTCAAAGAAGAATCGGCAGGTATCGGATGCTCAGCGAGGAAATCGGCGATAGCCTGGCCTTTTACCGCCTTGAGGGGACGATAAGTTATCGAAAACTCCATCAAGAGCAGGGCCCATTTAGCGAGTCGTCCTGTTAGTATGGCTTTTTACATCAAGTATTTGAGAGGATCCACTTTTGATATGAGGTGGACCTCATGTGCCAAAGCTTAGTGTCTGAGCTTCGTTATCGCGAAGATTAATGCCAGGCAGTGTTTTCGATGGGGGAGTAGTTGCTTTCTGCCCCTAGGATAACTTGACTCAAATAGTAGAGGGCTCTCTCCTTCCCTTGGTCGTTCTCTTATGCCCACAGCGCGCCTAAGGAACCTTCGAGGGCTTTTGTGTACAGGATGAGAGGTTTTCCTTTAACGGGAGCGGCCAGTACTGGCGGATTCTGCAGGTATTGCTTGATTTTGTCCAGTGCGCTTTGGCATTTGCCATCCCAGACGAACGGGGTTCCCTTCTTCATTAGGTGACTGTAAGTACGGCACTTGCCGGAGAGATTGGCTATAAATCGCCGGATATACGCGAGCTTTCCTTGGAGAGACCGCAGTTGCTTGAGAGTCCTTGGCGGAGGTATTTCCATGATCGCCTTGATCTTCGACGGGTCTATCTCGATGCCTCGATATCGGACGACGAATCCTAGGAACTTGCCCGAAGAAACTCCGAACGCGCATTTGAGAAAGTTCATCTTCAAGTTGTATTTCCGAAGGCGCTGAAACACGGTCTTCAGATGCTCTAAATGTTCCTCGTATGATTTGCTTTTAACTACGAGGTCGTCAATATAGCATTCGACGATTTCATGTATGAGGTCATTGAAAATCTTCATCATGGCCCTCTGATAGGTGGCACCGGCTTTCTTTAGACCGAAAGGCATCACCTTGTAGCAGAATATGCCCAAAGGGGTCCGGAAAGCGGTATGCTTCTGGTCCTCGGGATGCATCTTTATCTGATTGTATCCTGATGAGCCGTCCATGAAGGAGAAAACTTCATGAGTGGACGTATTATCTATCATCAGCTCAGTGACCGGTACTAGAAAGTCGTCCTTCGGGTAAGCTTTGTTGAGATCCCGAAAGTCCACACATATGCACACCGTCCCATTTTTCTTCATCACTGGGACGATGTTGGCAATCCAGTCAGGGTATTGAACTTCTTGGATGAAGCCGAAGTCGATTAGCTTCTTGACCTCGGCGTTGATGCTCATCACAAGCTCGAGCCGCATTTTTCTCGGTGCTTGTTTGATCGGCTTGACGTTCGGAGATATCGCCAGTTTGTGCACAGCAATCTCCGGATCTAGTCCCGGCATCTCGGAATAGTTCCATGCGAAGTAATATTTATACTGCATGAGCACGTCTTTAAGCGTAGCCTCCTTTTCTTCAGACAACAGTTCACTGACGAACGTCGGCCGTGGGTCGTTTGTCGTTCCCAAGTCGATTTTTCTAAGGTCATCTGCAGTAGTATGTATCCCATCTTCCAGCTCTTTTGGCGCCGGTGGAAATTCTGAGATCAACTCATCTTCATTGTTTTCGAAGCACCAAGAAAGGTCGTCCATGTTCTCGGGTTCTTCTTCTGACAACGTTATCGCGTGACAGGTATGAGATCGTTTCCAAGACCGATGTTGATCTGGTTCTACTCTCGCTATACACGTCGCTTTCGGTTCTTGCTTCTGTGGCGGGGCTATCCTCCAACTGCTGGATAGAGCGAACCTGCCTTGTTGATATTGGTCTTCGACCCAGTTCTTGAAGGTGAAGCAGTCTTTGAGAGGATGTCCTATTGCTCGGTGATAGGAGCAATAGTCTGGGTGAGAGACCTCGTCTGCTTGCTCGGGGTGCTTGGACTCCGGGAGCATAATCATCCGATATTTCACGATGAGGTCGAATATCTTCCTTGTCTTATCTTGGGGAAAAGAATATGCTCGACCCATCTTCTTTATAAGAGACGGATCCCGGCTGCTCGATTTTCGATTGCGTGACTTCTTAGACCCGCTTTGCCGCTGTCGAACGTTTTTTCCGTTCTTTGGTTTATTTTTGCCTCTGTGTCGGGTCTTTTGTATGACGGGCTGGCAACGAAGAGCATTGTCATTCTCCACAGCCTGCTGAAGGAGGCGTTGCGTCTTGGCTTTCTCGTAAATAGCCATTTCGCGGTTATGGTCATCCCGGACCTTCTGACCCGCTTCCCTTATTAGCTTGTCTATCTGTTCTTCAAACGACGGACTTGGTATTTTCATGGCGGGACCTCGTCTTGGTTCAGGGTTAGCGTCTCTTAAAAGACCATCCTCTTCTTCATCGAAATCATGTATAATGTAGCAGCCATGGAATCGCTCCCGTTTCTTGGATTGAACATATCCAAGCCCACTCGTTTCCATTCTCCCATTGGGCAATTTTCGCTGAGTTCCAGGGACGCTCCAAATCTTGTTGTAGAACTGGGCTTGTCGAGCAGTCTGTTTGAAGGGTACGCCTTGGCGCCTCAACAGCATTTTTAATTCTTCTGTGTAGTATCTGGGCAGACGGATGGGCTGGACCCTGTCAAATGTAGAATCGGCACCATGCCAAATCTCTTTCTCCACTTTGGTTTCCGTGGATCGATAAAAGAGGATCGCATTTTCATCTCTTCGCCTGGGGGGGAAGTAGAATATCTGCAATTCCTGCACACCATAGGTATCAAGTGCGTCGAGCTCTTTGTAATGCTCTTGCGGAACTATGGCGATTTGCAAACTTCGATCATCGCCAGCGAAGGCTTGTATTGATGGCCGAACAGAAAATACGGCATTGACCTCATCTTCCGAGTCGCTGCCGAAGACCAGAATAGGGGTGGACGGTCCCGGCTTGTTGCATTGGGGCGGCCCTGAATAAACTATTTCTTCTTCCTCCTCGGTATCACTCCCGAAGACCGGAATAGTAGTGATAGCTCTGTTCTTCGGTTTGTGGCATCTTTCCGTATCTTCGAAATCTGGTAAGAAGTATTTTGCATCTTCGTACTTTCGGACTTCATTCACGGAGAATGGGTTCAACTCCTTGTCACGGTATACTCGAGACCATCCTTGAAATACTTCATACACTGATGTTGTGTAGAAGGGATGATATTGTACTCATGTAACCAAGGCCTGCCGTGCAAAGCATTGTAACATGTCTTAGCGTCAATGACGTGAAATTTGATGTCCGTGACGAGCAGCCCAAAGCGTAACGTCAGTATCACAGACCCGAGCGTCTGTGATGACTGGGAGTCAAACCCGGAGATGGTGATTTTATCACGAGCGAGGTGTTGAACGCTCATACAGATTTCCTTCAACACTCTTACATTGAGGAGATTGACGGAGGACCCATTGTCAACCAGGATTTTGCCTATCTTAATATCATGACAATATCCAGAGACATAAAGGGGACGGTTATGCTCGTACGTCCCGAGGAGGAGATCTTCATCGCCGAAGGTGATATCGGCTATGTGCACTTCTTCCAGCTCGTCCGTCATCTTTTCTTCGGCGAAGAAAGCCTGGAACTGTTCGGGCTCTTGTAGTGCCTTGATCAGGGAATCTCTCGCCTTTTTAGATAGTAGAAGGGCGTCGAGAATGCTTAGCTGCGAGGGTATCTTCCTCAGGTGTGCCAGAACGTTGTAATCCACCTTACTTTTCTTTGGCGGGTCCTTGGCTGTTAACTCTTTGACGGCTTGGTCATCGAGGGCGATATCTTCAGGGACTTTTTCTTTCCCCTTATCTTTTCTATTCAATCCATCGTTCGCAGGTCCGGGGTTCTTTTCGGGCAGCGTACGATTGCGCAGCTGAATATTCTCACAGGTCTTCATTTCTTCCTCTTTTCCTGAGGTGGATTCTTTGAAGATAGGGCCGAGAGTCATTTCTTCTTCCGAATCGCTCCCGAAGGTGAGAATTTGCGATCCCCTGCTATCAACCATATGACAATTGCCGACAGCTCTTCCACGTTCGTCTGTCGCATTTTTCCGCTGTCGACGAGCTTCACGTTTCATCCTCTTGAAGTGCTGCCTGTGAGCGACATACCCTTGCCACCAATTTTTAAAGGCGTTGCATTCTTCAGTAGGGTGTGCAATCCTTCGATGATATAAACAGTAATTAAGATGCACATCCTCTTCATTAAGGTGTGTCTCATCAGAAGTGTTTCTTTCGGAGGGTGGCAGCTTCATTCCCATCGATATGGCTTTGGCGAACCTTTTCCTTGTCTTGAACCTGCTTTTGCTGGCGGCCGAAGTGCTCCTATCTGGTTGGGGTGCTTCAATCTTTCTGTTCAGTCGTCGGCATTTGTCTTTTCCAAATATGACCGTTTTGCGCTCTCGATCAGCCTTGCTTTTCAGAAGAGCTTCGTTCAGGAATGCCTCAATTATCTCGTCTAACGGTCCTAGGAGCTCCGATTTAGGATCTGCCCCCAGTTTCTCTGCGTCAGGAGCTTCTTTACCGTCTATCGACGAGTGAGAGATCACATGGCAGCTTGCCACATAATCCTCAAGTTCATCTGACGAGTCTTCTCCATTGTCATCATCTCCATCCTCAAGGACGTGGCTGAGAAACTCTTGAAGTGTGACCGGGGTTCGCGCTTTCTAATTATATTCCTCTAGTGCGTCAATATGTTTTTGCAGGTCCGTGCGCTTGTCATCAGGCTTCACGGGCTTTTTGGTCTTTTTCTTCTTCTTCGAAGACTTTGACGGCTAGGTATGGGCGCTTTGACTATCACCACCAATTTTTGGAGTTAGGCGTGGCTTCAGCATTCCCTTGATGACTTCGGGTTCCAGTGGACTTTTCCATTTGATCGCCGGGCATGTTTGGAGATCCTTCAGCATTCTTTTCGTTTTGGCTGAAAGAACGACCTCCAATGGAGCTTCTTCTATAAAAGAGCATGATGCCCCCGGTGTGTCCGGCTTTTTGAGAGCGTGTGGCTGGGGCGGGTTTACTTTCCAATTCTCGGACAGTGTGAATTTGCCCTGTTGGTATTGGTTCTCAATCCACCCTTTGAAGATGAAGCAATTTTCGATTGGATGGCCTATCGCTTGGTGATAGGGGCAATAATTGGGATTATTAGCCTCACCGGGTTGCAATGGGCGTTTTGGATCCGGCAAGTTGATGAGCCTGTTGCGCACCGCCAGCTCGAACAATCTCCTCGTTTTGTCCCGGGGAAACGAATAAGGGCGCTTCATTTTCTCATTAAAGAATCGCCGTCTCTTGTCTTGGCGATCAGTTAGTTTTGGACCACTGGGCTGCTGTTGAGCATTGGCGACGAAGGTTGCTTTTTCTTTTCCTTTTTCGTTTCGAGGCTCTAACTTCAAAGAAGATGGTCTATGACCTATCTGATCCATTTGGGCTAGCTTGTCAATTAAGGCCTGGAAAGTAGTTGGCTTGAAGAATATCATGAATTGGGAAATGGTCGCCTGAGGGTCGAGAGTACCCACGAACATGCATACCGCAGGCGCTTCTTCGATGCGTTGCTCGCACTTCGACCATAGATTCTGCCACCGTTTCGCGTACTGCACACATGTTTCGCCTGGCTTCACTCTGGCGTTAATTAATGTGGTGATCGGGGTGCGTTCACTAGCGCTTGCGAACCTTTGTGTTGACAGTAACTCCATTTCTGCAAAAGTTTTGACGAAGTCGTTCGGGAGCTCAGAGTACCACTCGAATGCTGTCTCCGACAAACAACCAACAAACTGGCGAAGCAATAGTTTGTCATCCCCTCCAGTGTTGCCGCACAGAGCCCTAAATTGAGCAATGTGCTGGTGTGGATTTCCTGTCCCCTTATATACGTGGAATTTGGGGATTGTGTATCCCGGCGGGTACTTTATCTGGTCGTACCAATCCGGATAGGGTCGTCCAGTCTTAACAATTTGCCCGGCCGTTTCATTCGCCTGATGAACTCGTATCTGCTGAGCGATGTAATCATCCAGGACGGCTTTTGAGATGGTCTCCTCTTTGGCTGCTGAACAAGCCGGAAGAGGGCTTGATGTCTCCCCTCAGTCATCTTCGAGGATAATCGGAGGATCTTCAGCTGGAGGATCCGGCTGTAACATCATCCTGACCATGTCTTGGAATAAGAACGCCATTCATTTTATGTTGGCAGCTTGTTCCGCTGCCTCTTTGTCTTTCTTTTCGAGGATTCTGCGGAGGAACTCAGCATCAGTTTCTTGTTCTTGACGTTGCTCCGATGACGTTTTCGGGCTTTCTTTTGGCCCTGTGCGTACGGCCATTTGCGTCAACATTTCCTGGAGCTTCTGTCGTTGCTCCTGGGCTTTTGTTATGGATCTGGTGAGTGGTCGATGGTCCGTAGAGATACGGCTATCCTCTTTCCCGGATGCCATATAGACAGGTGACGACATAAGGTTTGAAGAGCATTCTCGGGTGGTAGAATGGTGTTGGGAGACTATTAAAACTGCCCCCAAACTTGGGGCGTTTAAATTCAGTGTTCTTGTGATTCGTCGCAGACACCGGGATTTTCTCCAGCCTTCTCCTCTTGTGAGCGGTCAAAGTTGAGGGGGCCGTTACAGTGGGCACCCAAGTAGCTGTCGCCTTCTGTGGCTTGACAGGGTGGTCCTCTTCTTGCCGAACCTTCATCTTTTTCTTTCGGCGGGGATAGTCTTGATCTACCACGGAATCCTGGACCTGTCGCCAAACTTTATAAATTTTAGAGGACAGCCGCTGAGGGGGCTGCTCCAGCTTCGCCTTTGTAGCGTTCTCCATTGGTGGAGGAGATCTTTTTAATACAGTAATCGGAGAGTTTTTGCGTACCCTCCTAAGTAGTTCAAACCTGTTCCTAGTTGGAACAGCAGCATCAATTTCCACCGTTGGAGTCGGCGGAGTCAATCCTGAAGGGGAATTGCCCCCAGCTTTTCTCACTCGGCGCCAATGGCAACGTCGAGCATGTCGAGCTGACGGTATCACCTCTTCCGTTGGATGAGCTTCTTCATGACCCCCGCTCTGATGAGGGGCTGTTGTCGCCGTTAGCCTGTCGAAGACCGACGCCTGTTGAGAGGGGATGGTCAGTCTTGCGAAGGCCGACTTTCAAGCAGGAGGAGCAGTCTTAGTGACTTCGTTTGGAGCGGGAGCCGAAACAGTCAGTCGTGCAAAGATCGACTCCTTAGCAGGGGAAGCCGCTTTGGCGGCTTCAGGAGCAGGAATGGCTATCCTCTTCGGGCTAACCCCTTCCGGTATCGCGGGCTTCTTCACAGGCCCATTGGAGCTTCGGCCCAATCTGTTAAAGACTAAGGCGCTTGGTTTGGGCGACCCGTTAAGAGGGTCCGCAGTAGTTGTGAGCCGATCAAAGACCGACTTCTTCTTAGCTTCTTGTGATGTCAGTGGTGTGTTGAAGCTTATGGGTGGGAGCATGGTCCTAAAGAATAGCCCTGTGGTGGCTTGCGTCACCTGTTCCACCGGCATTGTAAAAACGGAGCCCGTAGGTCACTCCTCCAGCAGGGACGGAGTGAGAGTTATTGTCGTTGTTGCAGCTTGTGCAGTTGCAAGCCATTTGATCTTTTGTTTTTCCTGCACGGAGCAAGATACCAAATCTTAGTACTTCACATCCAAAGGCAACCATGTCAAACCGTGACTTGTTCGCGAAACACGACACACAAAGTGTGGAGTGGAAAGAGGAAAAGGTCCCACTGGGCGTGCCAGAATCTGTTCTCCGCCGAAAGACGCGACCGGGACGTTGGGACGTCCGGCCTGAATTTCGAGGGCAGATGCTATTTGGTTTTATCCGTCCACCTCTCCGAAGTGCCAAGTTGATTTTATGGCACCATATATCGAAGGTTTATACGGATGCGGCCGATGTAGCAGACTTCGTCAGATTCCCCTCATTTGAGGGTTTTTTGATTGTGAGGACGCTCTTCCCTGCAGGCGCAAGCCTCTGCAGTTAATTACGCTACCGCATCGCGGTAACCACTTTCTCCTTCTCCAGATGGTCACTTCGTGCCGTGTGTGTTTGTTTTGTTTTTGGTTGCCCGTGGATTGTATACGGAGACTAATTTATGATGTCGCCCGTAGGGCGTGGATTAGTCCAAATCCGTATTTTCTTAGATTTGGGTTTGGGGTTGGGTTAAAGGATGCGTTAGTCTGATTTGAGACTAAGATCAACTTAAACGTTTGTTAAGGATACATTAGTCTAATTTTAGACTGAGATCTACTTAACGGGATCATTTAGATCCAACAAAAGAGCATTTGGGCTCTATTGTTTATTTTAAGGACATTACGGTCCATAGTTAGTTTAAGGACATTACAGTCCAATGTTAGTTTAAGGACATCTCGGTCCAGTTTAGAGACATCACAGTCTGTAAAGTTTAAGGACATCATAGTCCATGAGTTTAAGGACCCCACAGTCCATGGTAGTTTAGAGACATCATAGTCTGTAAAGTTTAAGGATATCATAGTCCATGAGTTTAAGGACCCCACAGTCCGTAAATTTTAAGGACATCATAGTCCATGAGTTTAAAGACCCCACAATCCGTGGAATGTCTGGTTGTCGGGACCCGTCACCTCTCTGAAAACGTTGAAGAATTACAACGACAAATATCAGAGGAGTGAAGAGATGTACCCTTGAACCAATATTGACTGAAAGGCTCTGGGTTTTACTTTGAATGTCATATGAGATGACCAATTTTGGAAGACAAAAGTGTGTTTGAGGTTCAGTCAAAAGGGGGTACCGCCTCTGGAAGACTTAGCTAATTTGAGCTAAGATTGGCTCGAATGTTGTGTTAAACACTAGAGTACACTCGTCTATCACGTGCTCCCACGTGATGAGCTTAAAATAGTGTTAAACACTAAGGATGAAGCGCACAAAATAGTGTTAAACACTAAAAAAAGAAGCGCTCACGTGGGATCATGTGAGGCGCTTAAGTGTTGGGCCCAAACTTCTTTTATTTTATTCTCAGAATATGCAAATAAGTGTTGAACACTTTAGTCTTCATGGCCATCACGTGTGGGCACGTGATGGGTACCCATGCACTGGATATTAAAAGAATTTGTTAGGGGTCACGTGGGGACACGTGAGGGCGCCCATGCATTGGGTATTAATCCTTCAGTTTTTTTCCATCTTCTCTTTTTTAGAGAAGTGTCAGGGGTCACGTGAGGACACATGAGGCAACCCAAAATCGATTCTGCCCTTTTATTTTGAGAAGTATGTTCAAGGGTCACGTGAGAGCACGTGACCTAATCTTATTCGTTCTCTTTTGGTCATTGTAGGGAGGGTTACGTGTTGCCACGTGATCATGTTGGGTACTTGATCTTTTTACGTGCATGGAGAGATGGATCCCTCGTAGAATTAAATTCTCTTATAGGGTTAAACCCTAATTTTATTTAGAGAAATTAAATTCCTATATGTTCGAAGGAATTAAATTCTTTAAACTCAATTCTCCCTCTAAGTTTTGGATCTGCATGGCAGAATCTCTCCGATGAGAATTAAATTCTCAACTTATGGGAAGATCTGCTTCTGCAGATCTATTACCATGAAGAAGAACTACAACAACAACAACAACAACTGAGCCTTTTATCCCAAGCATATGGGGTAGGCTACATGAACCAACATGAGAATCACGCCGGGTCCAGCACATGAATCCTCCACCTCCACTCACTCCTAACGAACAATATACTTTCATCGAGTCCTTTGGCAACCATATCGTTTCGTATCACCTCCATCCATGTTTTCTTCGGTCTCCCTTTTGCTTTTTTGCCATTGCCCATATCGAGAGTATCTATTCGTCGAACCGGTGCTTCCATAGGTCTGCGTCGCACATGACCAAACCATCTTAGCCGATTTTCCCGCATCTTCTCCTCTACAGGTGCTACACCAACTTTTGCACGAATATCCTCATTTCGCACCTTATCTTTTCTAGTGTTACTGCATATCCAACGAAGCATGCGCATCTCCGCCACGTGCATCTTCTTTGTATGATGCTTCTTAGGAGCCCAGTATTCTGTACCATATAATAAGACAGGCCGAATAGCACTCTGATAAAACTTCCCTTTCAATTTTAACGAAAAGTTACGATCACACAAAATCCCTGTCGCGCTCCTCCATTTCAACCAACCAGCTTGGATCCTTTGATTAACATCACTATCGATCTCCCTATTCTTTTGGACGATGGAATCTAGATATCTAAACTGGTCGCTCGGTGATATCTTTTGCCCTTCCAATGTTATACCAATATGGTTTTGACTTCTCTGGTTACTAAATTTGCAATGCATATATGCTGTCTTGGACCTGCTCAATCTGAATCCCCGAGATTCCAATGTTTGCCTCCATAATTCCAATTTGGCATTAACCCCTGCTTTCGTCTCATTTACTAGAACAATATCATCAGCGAATAGCATACACCAAGGTACCTCATCTTGGATAGTTCTAGTAAGTTCATCCATCGCGAAGGTAAACAGGAATGGACTTAATGCAGATCCTTGATGTAAACTAATTGTAATCGGAAAATTACTCGTTAAGCCGCCGCAGGTTCTGACATTTGCCACTACTCCATTGTACATATCCTTGATTATGTCAATATACTTGACGGGCACCCCCTTCTTCATCATTGTCCCCCATAATACCTCTCTAGATACCTTGTCGTACGCTTTTTTCCAAATCAATAAATATCATATGCAAATATTTTCTCGTCTCTCGAAAACGCTCGACGAGTTGACGAAGCAAATGAATAGCCTCTGTCGTCGATCGAAGAAGAACTAAGTTCTTAAATTAAGGGTTAAACCCTATCTTTGTTGGAGGAATTAAATTTCTATATGCTTTATGGGAGAATAAAATTCTCTGAACTTAGGTTCTCTCTTAGGTTTTAGATCTGCATGACAAAATCCCCCCGATGAGAATTAAATTCTCAATTTATGGGGAGATCTGCTGCTTCTGCAGATCTTCAACCAAAGGAAGAACTAAGTTCTTATTCAGAAAGGTTAAACTCTTAGTTTGAGAATTAAATTCTCTTTTTGTTTTTATGGGAGCTTATAGAATGATTTCTTTTCCTCTCTTACCTAAGGTTTCTTTCTTTTCTGAAGAGATCTTCTTTTCTCTCTGAAGAATTAAATTCTCTTTTCTTTTCTTTTTATATTCTCTCTCTGTTGTTGTCTCTCCTCTTTTTTTCTTTTCTTCTTTTCTTGGCTCCTATTTATAAGAGAGAGAAAAGTTCCAGTTTGTTTAGTCAATCTTTCATTGAAAGATTTTGATTGATTTTATAACCAACATGATCTTTTAGATCACTCGGTGAATTTTATTCACCATTGGATATTTTAATCCCCAAAAGATATTTTGCTTGTTGTTCTTGGCAAATTTTAGGAAAATATTTCCTTGTATAGAATCTTTCTATAAATTGGTGATTTTTTTATCACCATTAGATTTTTAATCCAACGGTGTTTCCTTTACAGAGTGCAATCTTTTTGTTTGGAAAGATCTAGGAAAATATTAGGGCTTTTGATTTCCCTTAATTAGAATTTAATTCTATTAGTTCAGAAGGTTTAAGAGCCTATCACGTATTGGCACGTGACCCCACTGATTGACCATTTAATTAGAATTTAATTCTATTAGTTCAGAGATCTTAAGAACCCGTCACGTGTTGGCACGTGACCCCCTGTCACGTGTAGGCACGTGATACCCCATTTAGGGTTTTCTTTCCATTAACTCAGAGAGTTTTAAGACCCAATCACGTGGTGGCACGTGACCCACAGATTAAGTATTTAACCAGAATTTAATTCTATTATTTTAAAGAACTCGGGAACTCATCACGTGTCGGCACGTGACCCCTAGTTACGTGTGGGCACGTAATACCCCATTGGGTTTTTTTCTTGCTGTTTTATTATACCTTTTAATTCCTTTCAGTGGGTTTAAAGGCCCATCACGTGTAGGCACGTGACCCCTTTTGATCAGAATTTAATTCTTATTATTTCAGAGTCCTCAGGAAACCATCGCGTGTCGGTACGTGACCCCCGATCGCGTGTGGGCACGTGATGCCCCACTTTTTTTCTTGTATTTTATGAGGGAACACACCGAAAAAGAAAAATTACAATAGCGGGGGAAGGGGGTGCAGGAAACACTGCTCGTGGTACTCCGAGCATATTTCCGCCAGCCGAGCCCTCGCATCTTCAGCCCTTTGCCTCTGTTGCCGCCCACGAGTGTCGGCGTGGTGCCTCAATTGATAGCACTCAAGGATGAGCGCCACCGAGCGATCCCCCCGACCCACGGAGATCAGGCTGAAGCGCCACAAAGACCTTAGCAACCCTGCTCGGCCCATCCTTAGCAGGCCCTTTACGGCCCCTCCCGCGCTAAGGATTAAAAGCCCTCATCAAGAGGCAACCGGGCCCGCCCTTGCTTGGTTATCCCTGGCTGGTAGTTCCCTACCCCATGACACCAGGGATCAAAGCCCTCACCAAGAGGCGGCCGAGCGGCTACCCTGCTCGGCTATCCCTGGCTGGTAGTTCCCTACCCCGTGACGCCAGAGATCAAAGCCCTCACCAAGAGGCACCGGGTAGTAACCCTGCTCGGCCCGTCCTTAAGGATCAAAGCCCTCGCCAAGAGTCACCAGGCAATAACCCTGCTCGAACCGTCCTTAGCAGGCCCCTTACAGTCCCTCCTGCGCTAAGGATCAAAAGCCCTCATCAAGAGGCAACCGGGCCCACCCTTGCTCGGTTATCCCTGGCTGGTAGTTCCCTACCCCACAACGCCAGAGATCAAAGCCCTCGCCAAGAGGCACCGAGCAGTAACCCTGCTCGGCCCATCCTTAAGGATCAAAGCCCTCTCCAAGAGGCACCGGGCAGTAATCCTGCTCGGCCCGTCCTTAGCAGGCCCCTTACGGCCCCTCCACCGCTAAGGATCAAAAGCCCTCATCAAGAGGCAACCGGGCCCGCCCTTGCTCGGTTATCCCTGGCTGGTAGTTTCCTATCCCACAACGCCAGAGATCAAAGCCTTCGTCAAGAGGCACCGGGCAGTAACCCTACTCGGCCCGTCCTTAGCAGGCCCCTTACGGCCCCTCCCGCGCTAAGGATCAAAAGCCCTCATCAAGAGGCAACCGGGCCCGCCCTTGCTCGATTATCCCTGACTGGTAGTTCCCTACCCCACAACGCAAGATATCAAAGCCCTAGCCAAAAGGCACCGGGCAGTAACCCTGCTAGGTCCGTCCTTAAGGATCAAAGCCTTCACCAAGAGGCACCAGGCAGTAACCCTGCTCGGCTCGTCCTTAGAAGGCCCCTTACGGTCCCTCCCGCGCTAAGGATTAAAAGCCCTCATCAAGAGGCAACCGGGCCCGCCCTTGCTCGGTTATCCCTGGCTGGTAGTTCCCTACCCCACAACGCCAGAGATCAAAGCCCTCTCCAAGAGGCACCGGGCAGTAACCCTGCTCGGCCCATCCTTAAGGATCAAAGCTTTCACCAAGAGGCACCGGGCAGTAACCCTGCACGGCCCGTCCTTAGCAGGCCCTTTACGGCCCCTCCCGCACTAAGGATCAATCCCTCATCAAGAGGCAACCGGGCCCGCCCTTGCTCGGTTATCCCTGGCTGGTAGCTCCCTACCCCACGACGCCAGGGATCAAAGCCCTCGTCAAGAGGCAGCCGAGCGGCTACCCTGCTTGGCTATCCCTGGCTGGTTGTCACGCCCCACTTCCCGGTATACGGGAAGGGGATATGGCGAGGCCGCTACGTATTTACTTAGAAATAAATACGCTAAGCGTAACTAAGCAATATAAAAGTAAATACACAAGAGGCAAGATATAATAAAACAGCAACTTTATTTATTCACATTCTTTTTATACAATGCATGGAAAAGTAAATACAACTGGAAGAAAGCAATGCCTAAACAATTGCATAACAGAAAAGAAAAGGTACTGAAATAAAAGTGCACAATGAACTAAAGCTCTGGGTTTTCAACAAAATAGTCCAAGTCTTCAGCGCTGGGCTCGATCTCTGACGTGTCCAGGTCACCTGACGACATTCACAGAAGAAAGAAGAGAATGTCGTCAGTGAACAGATCGCTCGGTAAGTCCCAAGGATAAGGGAGAAATAGAATAGACAAAATAAGAAGGTAACTTTTAAAGTTGTATTATATTGTTATAATGTGGTGTTAACACTGTTGTTTGTAGCTTGGTACAGAAGGATGCCAGTGTATACGAGAGGAGTCTCTATATGCTAGAGACTAGGGCAAACTGAAAGTACAAGGCTCCGTCGATAATACCATGGAACAACGCATGAATGTAATTACGTCTTATGGTTGCTGTCTCGTGCCACTTCTAACACCTTCCATACCAATCTACCTCTTAAACCCCGAGATGTCTTGTTTGTATAGTTGTATTGTATTGTCTTGTATTGTAAACTGTATAGATTGTATAATTGGATGACTTACCGAAACCATGATATCGGTAAATGGATGTAACTGAAGAATCATATAAATGGATGTAACTGGATAATCATGTAAATGGAAGTATATACATGGTTCGGTTCAGTCAAGTTGTATAGATTGATAGATTGAATATATGGATTCATGGTTCATGTTGAATTGTAGTATTGTAGTATTGTAGATTGCAGATTGTAGATTGTAGATTGTACTTGAATTATATTCAAGTCAGTTTATTAATGAGACTCAGTCTAAGTCAGACAATTAGAAAAGTAAATTGAAGTCCTGACGATTTTGATGTTATCGGTAACCGCTGCACATGGACGGCAGGATTTGTGTCTTTTTCAAAGACGATTACCGTATTGATAACATCGTTGTTAAGTTGTCTACCTTAGATAGGCAAGCACCTACTTCTTCGGCTCCCTGAGGCTCAAGAGATTGGTCCCGCTTAAACCTATATTTACTAGGGTCCTTAGGGTAATTTATAGAATTTGAGAGGGGTTTATGTAAAAATATTTTTATATATTTTTCAAAATACTCCCCAAGTATTTAGTTATCGTTTTTAGAGTTATCATGAATGTAGATTTTATAATTGTGATATTTCTATTGAAAATATCCTAAATTTATAATAGGGTATTTATTTGTAATATTGACTTGTATGGAATTCATGGTATATTAATGTAAAGTGATTCTTGTGATTTTTGAAAAGAGTTGGAATATTTATATTATTTCAAAATAGATATTTTAATGTTACTTATACATATATTTATATAAAAAAAATTAATATATATTTTATATTTCTAGAAATCTCATTTTTCTTAAAATATTGTATTTTAAATCTCTCGAGACCGAATGCTCCTCGCGGAGGTCTGCATCTCGTACTACTAAGCCCAAGGATATGCGATAATCCGCACCATCCCAGTCGGGTTCCCTAAAATGGGTTGTAGCGGCGCTTTGCAAAGATTTGTGTAAAATACTATATTTTAGAAAACGGTTTTAATAGTAATGATATTTATTTGAAATGCTTCGTTTTCCTGTATTCTATGTTCCCGAAAGATATTGTGCTATATTGCATATGAGTGTTGTGAGGAGGTAGGTCATTACGTCGTGATCTACTTAAAGGTATAGCAAGTTTGTGATGTTCAAATATCGAAAATGAAACTATATGGTATTTTAATGAAAAAGTACGGTAAAATGAAAATAGCAATTTCTTTTGATATGGAACTTGTTCAATATGATTAGTTAGTGTTTAATAGTCAATACATAATGGTTTAATAAGATTGTATTAAAGGAAAAGTGAGATTTTAGGAAGAACTGAATCGGAAATCGGATTTGCTCCGATTCCGTCGGGTTTTAGAATTTCGTATTTTCAGAAAGAGTAGAGAAGGGGGAAGGTGGGACTTATGGTTTTAGACATTAGAGGAGAGGAAGAGGGAATGGTAGACTTCGCCGGTGCGTCGTTTCGTCGCCGGGAACTCCTAGGGTTGTCGCCGGAAAAAACGTCGGAGCTTCGCCTCTTTGTTCACTTAAAATGCACACTAGGGTTTCTAGGAATTTCTTGAGAGTTTGCTCAGAATTTTGGAGTGAGGAGGTAGTGTTTAGAGGTTGTATTTATAGGGTTATGTTAGGATTAGGGTAGATGAAAAGTTAAAATGAAAAAAAATATGATAAATTGTATTAAAATGTAATAAAAATAGAGTAAATAGGGTATTAAACAGTCTCTGTTGCTGGTCTAAAGTTTTAAAGTATGCAGGTTTACAGGGGAGGCCAAAAGACACATTTTCCATGTTGATGACTCGGCGGTCCGGCCGGCGGAGGCGGGCCGAGTCAGCCGGTCCGCCGGCCGAGTCCGGCCGAGTCAAGTGGTCGGAGCACTCCTCGTTACTTCATTGGGCCTCTGGTACTGTTATTTTTCAGGGTGTAGTGGGGTTTTTGTAAGATATGCACGTGTAAACTCTTGGTATTCTAAAATTTTAAAATAAAACAATATTAAAAAATAATGTGGGGTATGGGATTTGAACTATAGTGGCTTGGTTAAGCAGTGCAAGGTATTACCAATGAGCCGCAAGCTCCTTCTTGCTATTAATTAGTAAAACAAATATTTAACTTGTGCTCAGGCAAAAGTACCCATTTCTTTAAATTTTGAAAAATTTGCACAGAAAGTTGTACAGGGAATTTAGGGTTGTTACATTCTACCCTCCTTAAAAAAAATTTCGTCCTCGAAATTTGTAAAAGGAAAGTGTAACAGATTCAGGGAAAGTTTGGTGACTGAAGTGCTGATAGTGTATGAGTAACAACAAAGTGATGAAAGGGTTTTAAAATGTGAAAGGGTCTTACTAGTGTTACCTTGGTCAACCGTTTTGGCTTCTATGGCTGCTAAGGTGTAAGCCTGTCGCCGTGGTACGTTCCTCCTAGCTGGAGGCACGTTCCTCTGTCTTCGAGGCATGTTCCTCAATGCCTGATGGAATTGGCGATTTGGCTGTGTAGGAAATCCATGTGGAGGAGGTGCTGGGAGTGCAGGACAAGTTGCAGGAGTCTGGATAGTTGGCCGCTGCGGGTAGTTGGTGTAGGGTTCCTAGGCACACTAAGGAGGTCTCACAAGGCATCAACCATGCCAATTTCAAATTTTACGGGTGCCGAGAAACCCTAATACGGATCGTTAACTAGAATATTAGGCGAAAAGTTAAACTAGTTAACAACTTAACTACGAGTAAACGGAAATACAGCCTTTGTAGATCCGGTCCTCCACCTCCATAGCTCCGCAATGAAGTCTTGTCGCTGTCCAAATGGAAACCCGGGCTCTAGCGTCGGCTTCATCGGAGAAATGGGCGGGCAAGGTCGTCGGCTTCGTGCTAAAGATGATCTACGTCGAGGCATCACTAGATCAAGCTCCCACTTTACCAAGTCATGAAACTTGTGAAGAAAACACCCTATACTACTTGGCAAGAGGTAGAGGATGAAGAAATAGGAGGTGGGTGCACTTTAGAATTGGATTTCTCACTCTTTTTTCATCAATCACCATTGATGGTCAAGCTTTTTCTACTTTGAAAGAAGAAGAAGAAGATGAATAATATAATAAGTAAGTTTCTAAATAGAAAATAAATGATTTCTTATCATATCATGAACCATGGTCAAGTGTAGAGAGCTAACTAGAGTTTATGTGAATGGTTAGGGTTAAAGAAGAAGACAAAATGGTCACTTGGTCAAAAGCTTCATGAAGCTTCAACAAGCTTCATGAAAGAAAAGAATGAAAGAAAACCATTTTGTTTTTTCTCTTAATGCTTTTATTTTCCAAAACTAATAAATAAAAAAATGAATGAATAAGTAATCACAACCCTAACCATTCATATAACCATGGTTCAATCTTTACACTTAACCAATTTTGTATGTATCATCAAACATGATACAAACAAGTGCACACAAAAATATATCACATATACAATGTGCACACCAAGTGAGAAAATCCATTTAAAGTGAACCAATACTAGTTAATGCAAAGTAATATATCAAATATATAATTATACATTAAATCATTAAATCAACACTTGATTCAATGATCCGGTCATGTCGCACATAACCGACTAGTATCATTAGTAACATCTTATCGAATCAACACTTGATTCGATAACCCGGCTATATCGCATATAACCGATCAATGTCACAAATCGCGAGAATCGAATACAGTATCACATACTGGTATTATTCTCGGTCCCGCACATATCTCATATGCGCTCCTATTTCGTTTCGCTTGAGCCAGGAAACCTCTGTGTAGGACTCTAAAGACTCGTCAATACGCCGGCAGCGGATGATGATCATATCAAACATCCACAAGCCGCAAGCGGTCTGCTAAACGTAACGGCCACCCGGGTATTGAGCGATCAGAAGATCGACGAGCAAGCCCGCTCACTCCTGTGAATCCAACCAGTAACACTTACCGTACAGTCCGGTCTGATCGTCTGATATGTCGCATATCTCGCCTAGGGGTGGTAAACGTCAGACCCCAATAGCTTGATAAGTCGTGTCGATATGAGGTCTATAACAATTCGAGAAACTACTGGTAACACTTACCAGTAAATCTCAGCAACCCTGGCCAGGAATTTCCGGTTATAGCCAATCGAACACAGCGCAACATCAACCCCCTATACCGGGAGAGACGAATCCCCTCCTATCGCTCATTGCCTCCATGTGATTCGGGACTGTACCCAAAAACCACCATTTTGCACGCCCTCTTAGACGTGGTAAGGTGGAAATCAAAGCACAGTGGGAACCACACAAGACTCTATGACGATCTCGGGTCAACAGACTACTCTGTACCAGTGTCACCAGAGAACTGCCATCTGACGTAAGGTATAATACCATCTAGGAGTTCTCGGCGAGTCCGTCCAGTGTACCCAGTCTCCACTGAGCACCTGCATATCATCTCTGATGTCAAACACCAATGGATATGGGATCATCCATCGCCCATCTGTATGGGTCGAGAAGGTATACGCTAGTCTACTCTGGTATATCGATGCCCCGTCTCGATACACCCACGACTAGGGACTTTGAAGGATGTACTTATGGACTACCATGTCCCCACTAGTATGATCCGCATCATAGTCCAGGTAGTCAAGTACACATCCTAAGGGCTTTACCAACATGTAACAGAGAGACAATCAGTGTACACGTTAAGGTAAAGATCAACCAGATAGCATACTATCATGTCGAGCAAGAAAGTCCTCCCTATATATGTCCAAGCATCCACTACAATATACATCCTATGTATAGTAATGGCCTCTAGGGCATACATATAACTAACAGTTGGTGGGTGTGGGAGCTGAGTTGCGTCTATAAGGACAGTTTCCAATTTCGTGATTGGACGCGCCACAAACTAAACATAAGCCTTTTGCACGCCTACAGTCCTTCCACAAGTGTCCTTCCCTCTTGCAATAAAAGCAAAAACTGGGACTTGGCTGATCATTGGCTTCTTCCAGTCTTCTGAGTTCAACAGCTGGCCTTGAAGAGGCTCCTTGATTGGTTTTGGTTTCACGTGTGCGTTTTTAAAAGATTAATCAAAGAATAATTTTACCGCAATCAAGAACGGCGTCGCTTGGTAGCTAGCCGGTGAGTACGGGTCGGTCCACAAGGATTTTGTGTATTCTCAAATTGTTTTAACGAGTTAATTCCGATTGTTGTCGGATTGATTAAATCTAAGAACTAAAGTTTATCTAGACTAGGATTAAAATCTTGCTGGTGTTAGGTTTAGGTTAAGTTTGGAAAGTCAATATTCCTCACCGCTTTCTATACCCTAATTAAGATCTATGAGGTGTTATGGTAATAATTAATAAAGTGGATTAGCACCATCGGGAAGAAACGATGTTTCTTCCTCTAGGTTCTTATCCTTCCTTTCTTAATTCTTACCCTAACCTCCATGGAAAACATACGCAACCGGTCTTTTAAACTACGGTATCACCGCTACCTCGTGGGATAGGGTGCCGTAGGGAGCGGTGTGTGTATGTATGCATGGAGTCCTATAAAAATATGTGATGGGCAAAAAAGAGATGGGAGATCTTCATCTCTCAAACCTTCCCTATTCCTAACCCTAACAAGTGAGGAACTACTCACTTATTAGGGAATTGAAAAACATGTTCTAAACTAATTAACTAGGGCAGATAATAAAAATCTATACTAGGGCAGATAATAAAAGTTACACTAGGGCAGATAATAAAATTAACTAGGGCAATGAAAAGAAAACTTACTCTAATTTTTATTTGATGCTCTCTTCCAACATTTACAGGATCTAAATTTTGATAAACACAATGAGGCACAAGAAGAGGCATATCTCAAAAAGAGGTATTAGGGTTTCTATTTATAGAACATAGAAACCTTAGGATTATAATCGACTCACATCTGTAATTACAAGTATACCCCTAAGAAGACTAGTCAACGCGCTGTCGCACCGATAAAATCCCCACCGACACCTGTCTAGCACGGCCGCGGATCCGCGGCCGTAGGCCCTGTTTGGCCGTGGATCCGCGGCCAAATAGTGGAGTCTTGGGTTGCTTTTCTCTGGACTTCTTCTGTTTGCATTTGTCTTCTGTTTTCCTTAGTTGGTTCTTCAGAATGTCTTCTAGTTCTCTTCCAGATTTTCACAGTGAATAATGTAGTGAACTTTACCGTTCGCTTCGTGTCGAAGTCTTGAACCTTGCGCTGCCTTTGTGCTTTGTGAACTTGTTTGTTGATCTTCGTTTAGTCTTCAAACTGTAGGCATGATCAAGATCTTTCCGTTTGTTGGTCGTAGTCTCACTTTTGTATCGTCTTTTCATCGTTTTCATTGTTTTTGTTCCGAGAACCTGTAACCTGCAACTATGTTGCAGACATGGGTCAAAAGCACCTGTTTATTTGTAAAATAAATAAGAATGGGGAATATAATAATGCAAAATTATGGTATGAACAAATACCCCCAAAATTATCTTTTGCTCGTCCTCGAGCAAACCTAGTTTTATTCTCGAAAAAGACTTAGCCTCACTTTCGCAGGGAAACGCGATTGCACTGAGCCCGTGCAACAAGCCGTTAAACCTCTAGGTGTCCCTAGTAGGAGGAGTGTTGTCTCCTGAGGGTTTTCAGCGGATACTACCTACAAAATTCTATCAATTCGGCCTATTAACTTTTATTCTCCAATTATAAGAATTCTATTATTTTCGACTCATAAATTATCCACCCGTATTTTTCACGCTTCCTTATCATTTAACTTAAGATTATATATACTCTTGTGAATTTACTTAGCTTTTGGCATCTTTTAAGTTTTCCTTCTAGGGTTCCATCTCAACTTAGGAATTTTTATCATCTCTATTAAAGATATAAGTCCTTTTTTTCATTCATATCTCTTATCTAAACCCCAATCACATACCCCTACGTGTGTGTATATATCACCCATACACTTGGAAATTAAAATCAAGCTATTATACTTTTGTCCATCGTCCAAAGTACTTTTCAATTGGTGAATTTTTAGATGAAATTGCTCACACATCTTTCATGCGACCGTTAATACTTCTTGAGGTACTAACGACCGATTACAAAATGTGTTTGCACATTAAGGCGTAATTCCTCGTCTTGTAATACCTAAGGCTTTAGCAGTGACTCCCAAACCAGTTGGTCTAAGGCACTAGGTGATAAAGCACCCTCGCTAAATATTTTTTTCTATTTATGCAGTCTTAAGTAATTACAAAACCAGTGTTCATTTTTTTTATCTCTTTATTCACACTTGTATTTTTATTTTATTTTCCTTCATACTAAGGATTTTAGACAAGAGCATTTCAAGGTCTCTTCTACTATTCCAAGTTTCAAGTTTCGTGTTTGTGCAATTTATAGGGTATATATTTTCAGAATTTAAACTTAAGCTTAGGAATTATTTTTTAGACTTATACTTTAATAAAAATATCAATACTTTTCCCTTGTTTTAACTTAGCCCAAGAAGTGAACTCGAAATTTGCCTATTTCTAAATAAACTACAAAGGCATATACTTTCTATCATTAAATTTTAAGAAAGGTTATTTTTAGGGTTTTTAATTTACTAAGTCTAAGGTCTGGTTGTTCCTAACTAGTTAACCGTCTTGTCAAACTCAAGCTAATTATGGCCAAAATTGAATGTTTTAATTTTTATAATTTTTGAAAATTTTCAATTTTTTATGGGTTTTAAAATAAGTATGCAAATGCAAAAATATACATGAATGCGAAGGAAGAAGGCTTACCGAGCATACCCTAAACTTAAACTTGACAGTGTCCTCACTGTCAGGCTACACCAAGAGGGTCGAAAATGTCCGCACTCCCTTGTTTATTTTTTTATATTTTTTTATTGTTAAAAAAATTAAAAATATATATATACAAAAAGGTCCCCCCCAAAAACTTAAGTGAAACAGTGTTTCCATTGTTTTAAGCGTTAAAGTTCAGAGTTAGAGAGGAGAAAAATCAAACTATACAAGGCCTTACACAGGCTAAAGGTTAGCACCAACTATTCAAAAATTCTATCGTGATAATGGTAGGGTTGGTGGAAGAATGGAGTGTAGAGAAAGGAGTTGAGAAACACACGAGACCATATGGGAAGAAGGGTGGAATATGGTCTCGGTATATTCGGAGAAGAATGGCGGAAGAGAGAAAGAAGTGTAGTACGAACTTGAGGGTGTAAATTGAGTGAATAAATTAGCACAAATTGTGATGACCGATGTGTTAAAAGCGATTGTGCTAATCTATCAACCCGTCGAGAAATGGGGTCAAATCCCTCAAGATTCGCGAGAAAATATGGGTACTTTGAACTTGGTAAACCATCCATTGAAAATGGAAATGCGACCGATTCTTGCGCGGTCGAAACGATGGAAAGGACGAAGGGGGGTGATTTAGGGATAGTCTTATTCTCACCTAAGTAAACTGTCTCGAACTCGAAGGATTCCATCAATAGTTCGAAATAACTGTAAGCAACCAAGTCTGATGGTTCAACTAACTCATCTGAAAATTCAAAGGCCTCAAACTCGGACGGTGAGTCTTCAAAATCGTCCGAAAAAGTGAAACACTCGTAATCGTTATCGGCTGTGAGAACTGTGTCAGATTCAAAGAGGAACGCACTAGTGGCGTCCAAACTGCTGTGATTGAACAGAAATTTTTCAAGCTCACAGTCCTCCTGCGTGATCTTTTGCGTGGTCAGAACGATGGAAAGGAGGGGGGGTGATTTAGGAAGTATAACAGTTAAAGGTTCAGGAGGATGAATTGGAAAATCCGACACATCAAACAAAACTGGTTCATCCTCAATACTATCCTCAATACTCTCCTCAATATTATCCTCATAATTCTCCTCAAAAGTTATCCCATCCATGCAATTATCATCAAAATCAAGACGCATAAGAAGTTCGGGAGAAACATTTAATAACTCGGGATGATGAATTGGAGATAAAATTTCAGTCAAATCTACGGGTTCATCATCCAAAATATTCCCGGCGTCAATATCCTCAATCAAGTGAAAATCAATTTTTTTAGACACCTCATCAAAAACATGTATATTTATCAATTCAGGTTCTAGATTGGAGGTGTAGAGTTCGAAAGAATTAAGTTTGGGTTCACTCGAAAAGGGCTCTTCACAATCAGTTAAATCAAACACTACAAAGTCGCACAACTCATTACACATTTTATTTTTAACTGGTGAATCATTTGGGACACTTGTTTGAAAATCGGAGTTGTGGGATTCAATTGGTGATGGGTAGGTTTGATTTGGAAGGGTGCACAGCTCACTCTCTCCACTCAAATTCTTAATCTATCCAACCGCTTCATCATACATTGGAATTTTTGGAGTTAGTTGGAAACTAGCTACCGGTTCACTAGGTTGCATAAGGGCGGCAATGGACGCATCCAAATTCCTCATCTGTCGGTTTGTTGCTGCAATGTACGCTTCCAACGACTGTTCCAGACTAGACATGGGTTGTGAAGGGGTTTCAATAAAAGATTCAAAGTTGTTTGGATACGTGAAACTCCCAAATGGCTGTGTAGAAGCAATGTCTAGGGAAGGTGTGAAAGTCGGGTAGGACTGGTAGGAATTGAATGGTTGGACAGGAGTAGGATCAACATTTGGATAAAAAGGTGAATGGATTTGTTGATCACAAGAACTGAAAGTGTTGAAAGGAGTGAAAGATCGGTTACGAGATTGTTCAATATGTTCAGCGATAGACATGGGTTTCGGAGTTACAACAGGACTCGAAAAGGGGGTATCAACGTAAGAAGGTTGTGAAGGTTGAAATGGTTGATACAAAGTGGATTGCGGAGTCGAACTGTTTCTCCTAGACGCTTCTATTCGATCTTTCAAAGAAATTTTGGGCATGGAGGGGTCGTCCGTAACTCGACCAAAACAATTCGCGTAGGAAGTAATGTTTGGATGAGGGTACCAAAGTTCGGCAAGAGTTTTGTGAGGTGGGGTACCCATGATGTAAGAAAGGAAAAGAAAAAGAATGTGGGGTGCACGGATTTCTTAGCGACAAGTTGCAGGTTTTTGTAAAAAAAATATTTCCTTTTTTTCTTTTTGTGTTTTTTTTATGTGGAGCTTTTTGCAAAAAAAGATTTTCGATAAAAGGCTTAGACACACGTTCAATCAACCACAAATGCACAATCAGGCCTAGATCTAGGGTCACCTAGGTCAGCTAGACAGCTCCTAACTGTTCCAAAAGGCAAGAAGTAGGACCTCAAACCGCATCTTTACCGCCAATTGTGGGCAGGTAAGCACAAGTAGAGAAAGGAGGGATCCGCTCACGAATCACCGTGAGACGGGCCTTTTAAAGTTACCTTTCACTACCTGTCTAGCCTAGGCACCACAAAGTCAGGTTAGGATCAACGGTCGATGCCTACAACTATTCCTTTATCCTATTGAGCGCGAAGTCCTTAGGGCTGAGTCTAATCTTTTTTTAATTAATTGATGGTCAATGCAATATGCCTTATGTGATTTTTGGGGTCCTGGGAAGGGTGATGAAATCCCCACCCAATCTGGATTGGTGTTCAAGCCCCTTAAAATCAATTTAGATATGCAAAACAGTAACACAATCACTTGCAAACAATTTTTTTTAGCGCGGCGCAAAGAATCTTGCACAAGATCAAGTTATTGAGAAGGGGGAGAAATTTTTGGCGCAAAGAATCCTGCAAGAAATTTTTACAGAGGAGATATTGGGTTGCAGAGAAGAAGAAAGGGAGCTTACAGCGATTTTTTAACAAGCTGACGTCACTTTCCTGCCGCGGTTCCCCCGCTAAAACGTGCTTCCCGCCGCGATTCCGCGGTCTTCTAGACCGTTCTGTTCTCGAGAATTTTTCTTCTCCTCTGGTAGGATTTTTCTCTGTTGTTCAGATCTGTCGTTTTCTGTTTTGCTCTCTGGATTTTTCCAGATCCGAACTTGTTCGTCGATCCTGCAAAATTCAAACGAAAATACCCTTCACAAAATAACAAGATGATAAATTTTTTATATTTTTTTATATTTTTCAGTTTTTATGATTTTTTCAACTTTTGTATTAACCCGATATTGCAAAAAGAAAATAACTACGCCATCCCCGGCAACGGCGCCATTTGATTGGTTTTGGTTTCGCGTGTGCGTTTTTAAAAGATTAATCAAAGAATAATTTTACCGCAATCAAGAACGGCGTCGCTTGGTAGCTAGCCGGTGAGTACGGGTCGGTCCACAGGGATTTTGTGTATTCTCAAATTGTTCTAACGAGTTAATTCCGATTGTTGTCGGATTGATTAAATCTAAAAACTAAAGTTTATCTAGACTAGGATTAAAATCTTGCTAGGGTTAGGTTTAGGTTATGTTTGGAAAGTCAATATTCCTCACCGCTTTCTATGCCCTAATTAAGATCTATGAGGTGTTATGGTAATAATTAATAAAGTGGATTAGTACCATCGGGAAGAAACGATATTTCTTCCTCTAAGTTCTTGTCCTTCCTTTCTTAATTCTTACCCTAATCTCCATGGAAAACATACACAACCGGTCTTTTAAACTACGGTATCACCGCTACCTCGTGGGATAGGGTGCCGTAGGGAGCGGTGTGTGTATGTATGCATGGAGTCCTATAAAAATATGTGATGGGCAAAAAAGGGGTGAGAGATCTTCATCTCTCAAACCTTCCCTATTCCTAATCCTAACAAATGAGGAACTACTCACTCATTAGGGAATTGAAAAACATATTCAAAACTAATTAACTAGGGCAGATAATGAAATCTATACTAGGGCAGATAATAAAAGTTACACTAGGGCAGATAATAAAATTAACAAGGGCAATGAAAAGAAAACTTACTCTAATTTTTATTTGATGCTCTCTTCCAACATTTACAAGATCTGAATTTTGATAAATACAATGAGGCACAAGAAGAGGCATATCTCAAAAAGAGGTATTAGGGTTTCTATTTATAGAACATAGAAACCCTAGGGTTACAATCGACTCACATCTGCAATTACAAGTATACCCCTAAGAAGACTAGTCAACGCGCCGTCGCACCGACAAAATCCTCACCGACACGTATCTAGCACGGCCGCGGATCCGCGGCCGTAGGCCCTGTTGGGCCGCGGATCCGCGGCCAAATAGTGGAGTCTTAGGCTGCTTTTCTCCGGACTTCTTCTGTTTGCATTTGTCTTCTGTTTTCCTTAGTTGGTTCTTCAGAATGTCTTCTAGTTCTCTTCCAGATTTCCACAGTGAATAATGTAGTGGACTTTACCGTTCGCTTCGTGTCGAAGTCTTGAACCTTGCGCTGCCTTTGTGCTTTGTGAACTTATTTGTTGATCTTCGTTTAGTCTTCAAACTGTAGGCATGATCAAGATCTTTCCGTTTGTTGGTCGTAGTCTCACTTTTGTATCGTCTTTTCATCGTTTTCACTGTTTTTGTTCCGAGAATCTATAACCTGCAACTATGTAGCAGACATGGGTCAAAAGTACCTGTTTATTTGTAAAATAAATAAGAATGGGGAATATAATAATGCAAAATTATGGTATGAACACTCCTCCTGCCACCTGATTGGCAGGGCGCTTCACTCCGGCAGATTGAGGTCTGCCCTTCTTCTTTACCACTGCCTCGTATCTTCGGGCAGCTTTCAAAGCCATATCATGGGTTGGGAAATTTCCTGTAGCTAATGCAGCTTGGATTTCCGGGTCCAACCCTTACTAAAATGTTCTAGCTATGATCTCAGCAGTCGGTATGAGATGGGCCGCAAACCTGTTACGGTCTTGTGTTAGCTGTGTAGTATGTGATATAAAATCGAACATTGAGACATATCTTACCGACTGGGCATGGTGAACTCAGCGTCATACTCATCTACTGACTTGGTCCAAATCGAACCTTGTTGCAGATGGATGAACTGTTGTTCCATGTCGAACTTGGCAGTCTCAGGGAAATACTTTGCGTCGAACATATCTCGGAAAGTCTTCCATTCGATGTGTTGATCAAGACGACTTTCTTCCGCCTTCCACCAAACCCGTGCATTGTCCGTGAGCTGCAGTTTTGCAACTCGGACCCAAGCTATTTCTGGCACTTGTGCTGCCGCCAGATCATTTTCGATGCTCTGAGCCCATTCCTCAGCTTCCAGTGGGCTCTCTTTTCCTGAGAATTGTTTGGGATGTAAAGCTGTGAATTGCTTCACCCCAGGTGCTTCAGCCTCGGGATGGTTCAAGAGCTGCTGCTGTCCCTCTAGGAGGCTGCAGATTGCATTAAGAAGAACCGTTTGCTCGTTGGGTGGAGCAGGAACGGCAAGTGTGATTGGTAGTGGAGGTGGAGTGTTGTTGAAGTTGGTGCTGGTGTTGTTTGGGGAATCCATAACCTTGAATGAAAATTTTAGGTTAGGACAGATTCAAAGTATATGATTCAAAGAATATGAAATGATAAGATTCAAGGAGCATGAATTGTAAAGAATGTTTTAGTTGCTGGTTCTTGTGTTATATTGCTTAGGTTGTTCACGCAGAATAGAACTGCATGGTAGTGTTCCATACAGCTCAGACCTGTATGGGCCGCCAACAAAACCTGTCACGTCCCGCTTCCCGGTGTACGGGAAGGGGACGCGGCGAGGCCGCTACGTATTTTCTCAGAAATAAATACGCCAAGCGTAACTAAGCAATATAAAAGTAAATACACAAGAGACAATATATAATAAAACAACAACTTTATTTATTCACATTCTTTTTGTACAATGCATGGAAAAGTAAATACATTTGGAAGAAAGCAATGCCTAAACAATGGCATAACAGAAAAGAAAAGGTACTGAAACAAAAGTGTACAATGAACTAAAGCTCTGGGTCTTCAACGAAATGGTCCAAGTCTTCAGCGCTGGGCTCGATCTCTGATGTGTCCAGGTCACCTGACGACATTCACAGAAGAAAGAAGAGAATGTCGTCGGCGAACAGATCGCTCGGTAAGTCCCAAAGATAAGAGAGAAATAGAATAGACAGAATAAGAAGGTAACTTTTAAAGTTGTATTATATTGTTATAATATGGTGTTAACGCTGTTGTTTGTAGCTTGGTACAGAAGGATGCCAGTGTATACGAGAGGAGTCTCAATATGCTAGAAACTAGGGCAAACTGAAAGTACAAGGCTCCGTCGATAATACCACGGAACAACGGCATAAATATAATTACGTCTTATGGTTGCTGTCTCGTGCCACTTCTAACACCTTCCGTACCAATCTACCCCTTAAACCCCGAGATGTCTTGTTTGTATAGTTGTATTGTATTGTCTTGTATTGTAAACTGTATAGATTGTATAATTGGATGACTTACCGAAACCATGATATTAGTAAATGGATGTAACTGAAGAATCATGTAAATGGATGTAACTGGATAATCATGTAAATGGAAGTATATACATGGTTCGGTTCGGTCAAGTTGTATAGATTGATAGATTGAATATATGGATTCATGGATTCATGTTGAATTGTAGTATTGTAAATAGCAGATTGTAGATTGTACTTGAATCATATTCAAGTCAGTTTATTAATGAGACTCAGTCTGAGTCAGACAATTAGAAAAGTAAATTGAAGTCCTGATGGTTTTGATGTTATCGGTAACCGCTGCACATGGGCGGCAGAATTTGTGTCTTTTCAAAGACGATTACCGTATTGATAACATCGTTGTTAAGTTATCTACCTTAGATAGGCAAGAACCCACTTCTCCGTCTCCCTGAGGCTCAAGAGATTGGTCCCGCTTAAACCTATGTTTACTAGGGTCCTTAGGGTAATTTATAGAACTTGAGGGGGTTTTATGTAAAAATATTTTAATATACTTTTCAAAATACTCCCCAAATATTTAGTTATCGTCTTTAGAGTTATCATGAATGTAGATTTTATAATTGTGATATTTCTAGTGAAAATATCATAAATTCATAATAAAGGGTATTTATTTGTAATATTGACTTGTATGGAATTCGTGGTATATTAATGTAAAGTGATTCTTGTGATTTTTGAAAAGAGTTGGAATATTTATATTATTTCAAAATAGATATTTTAATGTTACTTATACATATATTTATATAAAAATAATTTTAATATATATTTTATATTTCTAGAAATCTCATTTTTCTTAAGATGTTGTATTTTAAATCTCTCGAGACCGAATGCTCCTCGCGGAGGTCTGCATCTCGCACTACTAAACCTAGGGATGTGCGATAATCCGCACCATCCCAGTCGGGTTCCCTAAAATGGGTTGTAGCGGCGCTTTGCAAAGATTTGTGTAAAATACTAATCTTTTAGAAAACGGTTTTAATAGTAATGGTATTTATTTGAAATGCTTCGTTTTCCCGTATTCTATGTTCCCGAAAGGTATTGTGCTATGTTGCATATGAGTGTTGTGAGGAGGTAGGTCATTACCTCGTGATCTACTTAAAGGTATAGCAAGTTTGTGATGTTCAAATGTCGAAAATAAAACTATATGGTATTTTAATGAAAAAGTACGGTAAAATGGAAATAGCAATTTCTTTTGATATGGAACTTATTCAATATGATTAGTTAGTTTTTAATAGTCAACATGTAATGGTTTAATAAGATTGTATTAAAGGAAAAGTGAGATTTTAGGAAGAACCGAATCGGAAATCGGATTTGCTCCGATTCCGTCGGGTTTTAGAATTTCGTATTTTCAGAAAGAGTAGAGAAGGGGGAATGTGGAAATTACGGTTTTATACATTAGAGGAGAGGAAGAAGGAACGGTAGACTTCGCCGGTGCGTCGTTTCGTCGCCGGGAACTCCCAGGGTTGTCGCCGGAAAAATCGTCGGAGCTTCGCCTCTTTGTTCACTTCAAATGCACACTAAGGTTTCTAGGAATTTCTTGAGAGTTTGCTCATAATTTTGGGGTGAGGGGGTAGTATTTAGGGGTTGTATTTATAGGGTTAGGCTAGGGCTAAGGTAGATGAAAAGTTAAAATAAAAAAATATGATAAATTGTATTAAAATGTAAAAAAAATAGAGTAAATAGGGTATTAAACAGTCTCTGTTACTGGTCTAAAGTTTTAAAGTATGCAGGTGTACAGGGGAGGCCAAAAGACACATCTTCCATGTTGATGACTCGGCGGTCCGGCCGAGTCCGGCCGGCGGAGGCGGGCCGAGTCGGCCGGTCCGCCGGCCGATTCGGCCGAGTCCGGCCGAGTCAGGTGGTCGGAGCACTCCTCGTCGTTTCATTAGGCCTCTGGTACAGTTACTTTTCAGGGTGTAGTGGGGTTTTTATGAGATATGCACGTGTAAACTCTTGGTATTCTAAAAATTCAAGATAAAACAATATTAAAAAATAATGTGGGGTATGTGATTTGAACTCTGGTGGCTTGATTCAGCAGTGCAAGGTATTACCAATGAGCCACAAGCTCCTTCTTGCTATTAATTAGCAAAACAAATATTTAATTTGTGCTCAGGCAAAAGTACCCCTTTCTTTAAATTTTGAAAAATTTGCACAGAAAGTTGTACAGGGAATTTAGGGTTGTTACACTGGTAGTTCCTTACCCACAAAGCCAGAGATCAAAGCCCTCGCCAAGAGGCATCGGGCAGTAACCCTGCTCGGCCCGTCCTTAAGGATCAAAGCCCTCGCTAAGTGGCAGCCGAGTGGCTACCCCGCTCTGCTATACCTGGCTGGTAGCATCCTACCGCAACGCCAGGGATCAAAACCCTCACCAAGAGACAGCCAAGCGGCTACTCTGCTCGGGTATCCCTGGCTGGTAATGCACTGCCAACAACGCCAGGGATCCAAGCCCTCGCCAAGAGGCCCCGAGCAGGAACAACGCTCGGCCAATTCTTTGGAAAGAACCAATCTCCTTGCAACAAAGGTCCCTCCAAATTGTTCAAGCGAACGATCACCACCTCGACTCCGGGGGCTGGAGGACACCGACCTTCTTTCACAGCGGGTAACCAACAAGCACTCGAAGGGCGATCGTTATCTAAAATACGGGCCAGCGACATGCGGCTTAACGCTTGATCGAGGTCAGAACTGACAAGCTCAAGCACTCACGTAGGAAAAAGCATTATCACGCAGAAGAAAAAAACTAAGTTTCATTCCCACTTCCAAAATCTTTTTACAAGGTACTCTGGGCTCCCCAGCCTTACCAAAGTTGCACGGAGGCTTATAAAAAAAGAGAGAAAAAGGAAAGGCCAAAAAGTCCAAGCCGCAAGCCCGCCTAGACCTCATACCCCTCGGTACCATCCCCAGAAGCCGGGACTTCCGCTCCAGCAGCAGCTCCTCCCTCATCGCCCTCTGCCGAAGGCATGACCACCGATAGCGGGACCCGAGCGCGGAGCTCACCATCGACAAACTCCGGAGACTGCGGCTTGATGACATCAAGAGCTGTGTGCCACGCAATGGCAGAGGCTTCGCCGAGATCGACGTAAAACTGGTCCGATCCCTTATAATCGGCCACCACCTTTCGAGCTCGAACCT
Organism: Agapanthus africanus; assembly: GCA_030015575.1. Lineage (NCBI taxonomy): Eukaryota > Viridiplantae > Streptophyta > Magnoliopsida > Asparagales > Amaryllidaceae > Agapanthus > Agapanthus africanus. The sequence goes on along the minus strand of CM057350.1, from coordinate 103,046,208 downwards.
CGGCAACCTTCGCCGCCTGAAGCGCAGCCTCAGTATCCCGTCTGCTGGCATCCCTCGCCTTCTTCATTACTGCATAGCGATCGGCCAGCTCCACCAACTTAGCCTCGATGGCTCGGTGGGACTCACTCAACCGGTGGTAGGACTCCCGGCACTTTGAGACGGTAAGCTCCCCGGCGGCCAATTGGGCTTCAAGGATGGCTATCCTTTCCTTCTCCAAACGCAGCTCGAGTCGAAGGTCCTCGGCCTCTGAAGAAGACTCCCCCGCCAACCTCCTAGCATGGGCATCATCCTCGGCCTCCATACGAGCAACGAGAGCGCAGTGCTGAAGGATCTGATGAAAAACGACAGAGAGGCTTAGAGACGCTCGAACTGAGAAAATGACGCTCAAAATAACACATAGGGGAATGCGTACCTGCACCGCCTCCTGAGCTATAGCTGCCACTTGGGCCCTCAGGGTCCCCCGCGGAATCTTGCCTCCGGCCGACTCTTCTATGTCAGCGAGCAGGCTGGCGGCGATGGAAAGCCCGGACGGGACTACGAAACAGGCGTCTCCCTCCGGCACAGGAACCCCCTCGGGAATCTCAATCGGTGGCGCGCGGGAAACCGTCTTTTTCCTCTTAAGAGGGACCCCGTCTTCGCCCTCTCCCGCTTCCCTCGGCCGGGGTTTGGGAACCCGCGGACACCTCTGGCCACCGCCGCTGCAATCATTGGGGTCTAGGGTCAAGGCGGACAACCTCGTCGCCGGCGACTCCCCTGGCGCGGAACCCAGGTCAGCCCGAGGCACGGCCATGCCCCCGGCTCTCTTCTGGATAGGGAACCGAGGGCAACAAGAATCCTGGATCAGTCCATTTGCTCTGCAACAGGGGGAAATAGGCTCAACTTAGAAGAAGTAGAAGAGGAAGAAGTAGAAGAGGAAGCTTCAGAGGACCCCCTAGACTCTACCAGCACTACATCTACAGACTCCTCAGAAGAAGACATCTAACTTGATTGAAGAATGGTGTCCTCGGGAGATCAAAAGCGAGGAGTCCGAATTGAGGAGATGAGCGCTGAGCTAACAAGACTCTGGACGAGGGAAATATGAAGAGGTATGGGCCCCGATGAGGACCCTACCTCTATTTATAACTACCGGTGTACACATCCAACGGCGACAGTCATCTCCCGCCTAAAAAACTCATCACATTCGACGGCCACCATCGCTCCACCTGTCGCACACGCATTGGTCGTACCCCATCGGACGCCGAAATCTGCGGCCCGTCGCGTCAGCCAACCAGCGCCAGACACGTGGGCCGTCGCTTCGGTGGACGTACATGCGATCCGGCGCATCCTCTTTAATGCAGGATCTGGCCCTTGATCCGCTGACGTCGTCAAGAGAATACAACTGATTGCCCGGGAATGCACACTTACGCTATCTACGGAAATGAGCTCACCTCGGCCGACCCGACAGACCACTCTCGACCCGACCTGTGAACAGGTCGGGACGAGAGTGGGGGGCTAATGATGATGCTCGATATCGGAGATCTCCCAGATCGTAACACGTGGCTAATGACATGGCCCGAAGCCTGCAAGGAAGGGCCAAGAACAGTACGTCGGAAGAACACCCGGGTCTGCGACCCTTGGACGTAGCCGACCCTCTGTGACCGACCACACAACTCCTGTGCCCGCCTTACAAACAACTGTTGGCTCACCTCCGAGCCCCCTGCACAACTGGCCTCCTCGGCCCTCTCATCTCATCTCATCTCCGAGCTTTAGCAGGACCAGGTCATCTCGGCCTCCCGCTCGTCCCCGAGCTTCCCGCCGAGCTAATCCTCCTCGGTCTCATCCTGACCGACCCGCAGCGTTGATCACAGGCTCCCACGCCATGGCTCCGCGAATCTCTCCATGCGCGAGATATCCGCCGCCCACGATCCCACGTTCCACGCCATCACGATCCCCCATTAACGAGCCTGTCTCGCCATTAATGCGGGATCCCGCTTATCACGCGGGCGTGACGTCGGGAGCGTAACGGCCGGCGTGATTCTCGCGCCTGCTTGCCCATCGCTGCCGCTATATAAACCCCTCTCTCAGATGATCAAGGTACGCAATTCTTTCCTCACTAGGTCGTTACTCTGCTCAAATATCCGATCTAATTTGATCGTCGGAGGGTCCTCGGTAGCACAACCACCCCAGGGCTTCCTTGCAGGTAGCTCGGCCACAATCGCCTCAAACCCATTGAGATCCACACGCTTCAGGAGGCAACCTCCAACTCAATCTCAGCCGTCCATCGTCGCTCGGCAACAGATCTACGGAAGGTAACATCTTGACGTGATACGACGCACGTCAGCTATCGAACATGGAATTGTAATTAGACAAAGAGAGTGTTGTACTCCATGAATTGACTCATACGGCAATCACATTTGAAATCGATGCTTGGATCTTTGGTTCGAGTGTCTTGTTGCAAAACGTGCTCAGGCCGACGGATTGGCAAAGGTTAGAAAGGATGGTGGATTGGGTCTAAATAGGCCGGATCCAAAAAAATTCAGGTTTGGGCTGTTTTTTAAGTCCTTCAATGGATTTGGGTTGTGTTTAGGTAAAAGGGTTTGGCATCTATATTAGATGTGTAATTTAGCAATAAAATTTTGCAGAGTCTTGACCAAATCCAATCCATGGTCTCTCTCGTTAGAATATCAAGGGATAGACCCAGAGCGAATATACGTGTTAGCTTGTCTATATCTGATCATCGGCTGATGCAAATAGAGATGCATATAGCTCCCATTGGGCACAACTGCGATAACTAAGAAACCATGGCCTTAAATCAAAGCCTTATTTTCTGGTGCCATTCCTGTATTTAGTAAGCATGGCTATGAGAAGCATAAAATCCCTCTGGAATACCCTTAACCATCATTGTATTTCATTGCCTTAAAGGGTTTTTTATTGCAGTCTATACCTTGAGCTATGATTTTGAAGAGAACTTTCCCACTAAAAATACCCTCAAATGGAACGATTAAGGGGTTTTACCGTAATAAAAGAAATTTTAAGGTATTTTACTATAAATCATGATGACTAAGGATGCTTGGAAGTAATTTACCATAAATTTTATTGTAGCCAAAACGATTCAATAGAAGAACATTTTACAAGCATGTTGACATCGATCAGAGAACAATCCACAAAATTTTCCACAAAATTTTTTGCTCGCTCGTTAGGATAAGTTTGCATTTACAACCGCCGATTATAAATTAAATGAACCGGACACATAGCATTGCTATATCCCTACACAACGGCAGTTGAGGGATGCAAATGTTTGGAAACATAAATAGAAAACGAACCAGCCATGTTCAATAAAGCGGGTCATTTACAAATACAAAATCAACTTACTGCGTTCATAGTCATTTACATCCTTGCTTTTCGAATGTAATTGGCCATACGACGGAATCGACCGGGCTTACTGTCACGCCACGCTGTCTAAAATTCTGAAATTTCGAGAACGTAACAAAGCCAACCATGCTGTCTACGGTAAGAAAATATCCTCCCACAGTTATATTACGGCTGTTAATCAGTAATCAAGAACGATAATATAATTGTCTATCTCTAAACATGTCCAATAACCACAAGAACGGTAACAGTAAACAATGGTGGAAGGAATAAAGATCTAAGGGAAAAGAATACATAAATCATCAATAAAAACTGTTTCGGTGAAGTGGTCCACACAGATCCGCAATCCTGTCAACTTACTCACGATCCTTCTGTGCTAAAGTCATGCAAAATCCAGACGTCAGTGCGTTATAGATATTATAATAATAATAAACTGAACAGTGTGCTATACATGATCTCATGTGCAAGAGTGAGATATGAGTATAAACAAAATCGATCACAGATGTTATAACAGTAGGCTATAGGTAGTCAAATATGTCACGTATATCTTAAGGTCTGGGTTTTCAGGTTAACTATCTTGCAAGTATTTAAAACCAATTAACGTACTCCTCCATGTAACTAATAAATATATATCCCACTACCTCCGGGATCATGGACACAGGATATATCCCGTTACCCCTCGGGATGACGGATGCAAAATGTATGAATCAAGAATGATTCTGTTCCGTTACCCCCCGGAACCACAGAAATATGCAATATCCTTTTAAATTACACTTCAGTTACACTTTTGATTTCCCCATTTCTCCAGGTTTCGTTTTCCAAATCAGATATGAATATAATATCTATCTAATACCAACACAGGAATAGACATGCACAGATTATGTCTATCAAGACAACAAGCCATGTCCATCTGGACAACAAGTCAGGATCATTGGTATCGATAAGTATTACAGGCAACAGATATTAATATGATAACAAAATAGTAATAGTCTGGCAGGTTACAAACATGTCAGGGATAGTGTAATTAAGCAGGTATGTTGTGTGTATCACAGTCGTATAGACAAACAAGTCATGATGTACAATAGGCAATATAGTCAATACGGTAGAATTGTAACGACAATAACCATATGGATACATGAAATCAATCAGTATATTATTAGGGCAAGAATATCATAACTATCTCCATCACACACCATAAACATGTCAAGGTACGAGTCAGGTAACTTGGTTAAAAACCATGCATTATGCAATCGTGAATGATATAAATTAACAGATCATATTATGTTTAAATTTTAATTGAAACTGCTTGAAATAATGTTGAGTCAGCTCAATATCCTCTTTTGAGACGATCGAATTTTATTAATTAGAGTTATCATCTAGATTCGATATACGCAATAACGACTGTGATAAAGATCAATCCCTACAAGTTCATTATATCGATTTAAATATGCTAAATTAATCTTTTGTTAAGATGATCATATTGCTAACTTTTATAAACTATTCATAATGCTCTAATATTAAATAAAAGCACTCTACAGTTGGTTAATCAATAACACATTAACCTTTTATCAAGTTTAATCTTGTGTGGCTGTCACGCATATGTTTATACTTATTATACTATAAAATATTACTTATATAAATATAACTATAGTTTTACGGCAAGATTGGGCCTTGCAGAAAATAGCATGTTAGAGCAAGTATTTAGATACTTGCCTCAGTTTGATGATTACGGAAACGACGACGGCATGATGCAAAATCGAAGCTTCGGATCTCCGCTGGGCCCGGCCTAAACTGGGCTCAGGTAAGGATGCAGCCAAGGAACTCAGCAACAATGGCGAAGAAGCAAACGATCATGACGACGATGATGGCTGTAGTTAGGTCTCAAGTATGGGATTGCTCCGGTCTTGATAGGTTCTCGATTATCTTGGAGGGTGCTATCAACTTGGGTCAAGGGCTGGAGCTTGGATGAGGGATGATGGACGATGGTGGTAGTGGTTGCTTGGTGTTGAAGGGGGCGATGTTAGAGTTTTTGCAAGATGGAGAGGAGAGATGACGTCGTGGCACGTTTGGTGCTTGTGGGCTGTAGAGGTGATGATGCTCAATATTGGCGATCTCCAAGATCGTGACACGTGGAAGATGACGTGTCTCAGAACTCAGAAGAAAGGGCCACAAGGGCCGACCAGGCCACTCCTGTACCCGACCTGCAAGCTCAAGCTGGTTCTCCTCAGAGCCCCCTGAAAATTGGCCTCATCGGCCTCTCAGTTGGCCCCGGGCTGCCGCAGGATCAAGACTCCTCGGCCTTCTCGCTCGTCCCCGAGCTCCCCAGCCGAGGCCATCTTCTTCGATCCTCCGATCAACTCCACCGCTCACAGGCATAACCGCCGCTCCGCAAATCTCGCCATGTGCAGATTCTCCGCCAGCAACATCCCACGTTCTACGTCATCACGATCCCCATTAATGGGCGATCCGCTCTCTACGTGGACGTGACGTCGGGAGCGTAATTGCCGGCGAGATTCTCGCGCCTGCTGCTGCGTACTGCCACCACTATATAAAACCCCCATCATAGAGGGGTCAAGTAAGCCATTTTTATTCCACTTAGCCGTTACTCTGCTCGGATCTCGTGCTAACTTGATCGTCGGAGGGTCCTCGGTGGTACCAAACCATCCCGAAACTTCTTTGCAGGTACTCGGCGCTAAACTCCTCAAATCACCAATCTCCTCAAAACCCATTGAGACCCACGCGCAATAGGAGATCACCTCCAAAATCCACCTGGAGATCAACGGAAGACAACATCTGAAGGAGACCCGAAAAGGACCTCCATCAGTTGGCGCCGTCTGTGGGAAACTAAACTCCACAAAAAACAAAGTTGGCCTTCCGATCTCCATCCACATGGCAAGCGACCACCCTGAAGATCCAGGTACCAGCCGCCGCCTCCCCCTCACCGGAGGCGGGGATGAACCTCCCCCGGTGATTATCATCAACGCCCTCGCCAGCCGAATAGATCGGCTACAGTCACTCGTGGAGGCGCTCGTCTGCGTCCAAGCGGCCGGGCCAGGGGCCCAAATCGCCGCTCCTCCGCATCCAGAAGGCTCTGCCCTCGTCGGCACAGCTAACCGCCGGCAGACTATGACTCCTGGCCACAGATCTCGTGGGCCGATACTCCCTGAGTCTTTCTGGACGCCCTACGGCTCCACATCAAGATCCACCGCCAGAGCGCCTCGCCTCGAGCCTCCTCGCGACCCTTACCCCACTGAGGAGATATTGGTCACCTCACCTGTCTACAGGCATGATCGACACCCCCTCCCCCGACGGGGTCGCACAGAGGGGGCTCGCCACGACGGCTCGAAGGTCACCTCGCCCGGGGATCTGAGGGACCTCATCGAGAGGAACCGGGGCCGCGCCCAGACGCAGGTCTCCCACAGCAGAGGCCAGGGATCACAAGGCGCCGAATCCTCGGGGTACCACGGCCGACTCGACGCCCTCGAGAAGGAGATCGAGGGCATGCGCCGGGAAGGTCACCTCTCGGGCGACGAGGCTAAGTACGTCGCTAACTCGCTCACCAAGCCGTTTACCGAGGAACTGCTCGCCGTACACGTCTCATCGCGCAACAAGCCCCCGAAGGTCTCTCTGTTCGACGGAAAAACCGACCCGAAAGACCATTTAGATGCTTTCACCGCGGGGATGAGCTTCCAGGACCATTCTGACGCCGCCCAGTGCAGGGCCTTCCGGCCATCCTTATCCGCTTTGGTCGGGATTGGTTCCGAGGACTCGAACCTCGCTCAATCTCGACCTTTGACGAGCTGGCCACTCAGTTCCTCGGCCACTTCGTTGGGAACCGTCGGCAAAAGCGCACGGTCGACTACCTCTTCACAATTAAGAGCGGGGACAAGGAGACGTTCAAGGCTTACATCACCCGCTTCTACAACGCCCTCCTTAAGGTCCCCGAGCACCGGGACAAGACCGTCATCACGGCGCTCAGATCTGGTCTTAGGCACAAAGAGTGGTTACGCTCCTTTGCGTTGGCACAGCCTAAGACCATGGCCGAGGTCAAGGCATGGACCGAGCGCGAGGTTCAGCTGGAGTCCGAGGTGAACGCGAACCTCCCCCGAGCAGAACGGCCTGACCAGAAGAAGAGAGCTCGGGAAGAGAGGCCGGAGCGTCAGCAGCCCTATCACCCGAAGTTCCAGGAGTACACTCCGCTCAACGTCTCCCTCGCAGTATTATTAGAGGAGGCCCAGGGCGATGGGTTCTTCAAGTTCCTCCTATCCCGCGTCAGGCCTCGAAGCGAACCCGGGTCCCTTACTGCGCCTTCCACCGGGTGCTGGGCCACGCCACGGAGGATTGTAAGCAACTCCGGGACTACATCGAAGAGCTCATCCGATCGGGGCATTTCGCCGCCTACTTGAGGGACAAACGGCAGGCCGACCGCGAGCAGGAATATCGTCCCCCTCTCGCCGAGCTGACCATCGGCCAGATCATGCTCGTTTCGGCAGATGACCAGTCCGGCGCTCAGGGAGGCCCGTACCCGGTGCCGAGCACGGAGACTAACAAGCCTCCGGGGAGCTCGGGCCACGCTAATAAGGTCATCTACTAGCATGTACTTTTCTTTTGGGGCAATGTAAACTCTTCATAGGGTCTGTTGTTAATTTAATAAAGATCAATGGAACATTGCCAAAAAGGAAAGATCTCATTTATTCCAAAACGGTATTATGGGCTCCTCAGCCATACATACAAAAAGAAAAAGAAAATTATAACAGCGGGGGAAGGGGGTGCAGAGAGCACTGCTCATGGTACTCGGTGAAGATCTCCGCCAGCCTAGGCCTCACGAGATCCAACCTCAGCCCTCGATCCCCCCCGCGCGCGTTGACCCCGAGCGTCAGTTCGTAGCACTCACGGACGAGAACCACTGAGCGTGCCAGCCTACTCGCGGAGATCAGGCCGAAACGCCTAAGGGACCGCAGCTTGCCCATGGCCTCGTCGTAGAGCTGCTCGGACAAGGGGTTGTAAAGCCCCGGCGACGCCCTCCAGATGGAGTACATCAGTAGCTGCAGCAGGGAGGAGCGCCGGGGGAGCAACCGGCCGAAGTGGTCTTCGATGCTCCCATAGACCAACTGCACCGTGCCCTTGGTGCAGTTCTGGTCATAGAGGTATACGTTTTCGAAGTGGATGATTTCGGGGATGGTAAAGGGGAAGTCCTGCATTCTCAACGATTTGTTTGCGAGGAAAGGAAGGACCAATGCTCCTTCAGCCATATATAACCCACTGCGCCCCAACAGAACTCAACAGTCGTCTCCTTTCGCCCAAAAAGTCGCCGTCACGCGGCGATCATCCAGCCTTCTCTGGCGGAATCGGAATGACGTGACCCTGGCGCTTCGCCTCCCCCATATTCAATGCACATGCTACGCGCACGACAGCCGCGACCGTCCCTGTTCCCCATACCTGCAACTAGATGGTCGGGCGAAGTCTCATGAAGAATCAGCCAAGTGGTTACCCTGCTCGGTTATCCCTGGCCGGTAGCTTCCCTACTCACGACGCCAGGGATCAAAGCCCTCGCCACGAGGCAACCGCGCAGCTTCACTGCCCGTATATCCTTAGCAGGCCTCATACGGCCCCTCCAATGCTAAGGATCAAAGTCCTCCGCGGAGGTAGTCGAGCGGCTTCCCTGCTCGGCTATCCCTGGCCGGTAGCTTCCCTACTCGCAACGCCGGGGATCAAAGCCCTCGCCAAGAGGCAACTGCGCAGCTTCACTGCCCGGATATCCTTAGCGGGCCTCATACGGCCCCTCCAACGCTAAGGATCAAAATCCTCCGCGGAGGCAGTCGAGCGGCTTCCCTGCTCCGCTATCCCCGGCCGGTAGCTTCCCTACTCGCAACGCCAGGGATCAAAGCCCTCACCAAGAGGCACCCGCGCAGCTTCATTGCCCGGATATCCTTAGCATGCCTTATACGGCCCCTCCAATGCTAAGGATCCAAGTCCTCCTTAGAGGCAGCTCAGCAGCTACCCTGGTCGGCTATCCCCGGCTGGTAGCTTCCTACCATGACCGACAGGGATCAAAAGCCCTCCCAGAGGCAGTCGAGCCCGAGGATCCCTTGCTCGGTTATCCTTCAGGACAAAAGCCCTCGCCAAGAGGCACCGGGCAGTAACCCTGCCCGGCCAAGGGTCCTTGGTAGGCTTCTTACAGCCCCTCCCACGCTAAGGACCAAAGTCCTCCCAGAGGCAGTCGAGTCCTTGCTCGGCTTTCCCCAGCTGGTAGCTTCCTACCACAACCAACAAGGATCAAAGTCCTTGCCAAGAGGCACTGGGCAGTAACCCAGCTCGGTCCCCGTCCTGAAGGATCAAAGCCCTCGCAAGAGGCAACCGAGCGGCTACCCTGCTCGGTCATCTCCGGCTGGTAGCCATGACGCCAGGATCGAAGCCCTCGCAAGAGGCATCCGAGCGGCTACCCCGCTCGATCATCCTAGGCTGGTAGTTGCCTACCCACGATGCCAGTGATCAAAGCCCTCGCCAAGAGGCAACCGCGCAGTTTCACTGCTCGGTCATCCTTAGTGGGCTTCTTACAACCCCTCCAACGCTAAGGATCAAAGTCCTCCTTAGAGGCAGCTCAGCAGCTCCCCTGCTCGGCTATTTCCGGCTGGTAGCTGTAAGTGCACGGCGGCGCCCCGGCCGTCAATCCGACGGCCAAATGCGGAAACGGTGATAAACTTTAATTTTTGCGGACTTAGCAAATCGGCACCACCGCGCACTAAACACCCGGATCGTAACCATTAACAAGTCTAAGCTAACTACAAGATGGGAAGAGATATACCGAATGATCCGAGTCCTCCGGTCTTCTCGTCGCCGTCCCGATCTCCTGCGGAATGTTCGGTCGTCGCCTCCTCGCCGGAAGGGCACCACATCGCCTGCATCTTTTACGGGCTCCCACCTCTTGACCGAGGTAACTCGGGCGCGAAGTTGGCTAGCCGACGCGTCCAAGGGATGCTGTAGAATAGTGTAGTAAGCAGGTCTCTTTGGGGTTTATGAGGTTGCCATTTTGGAGGAATTTTTTTTGCACAAGAGTTTTCATGGAAGCTTGCTAGAAAAAGAATGGAGCATGCTAGAAAAATGAGCTCGGCCAAGCCAAACAGAAATGAGCTCTCTGGAATAAGAATGAAGCCAGCACTCATAAATTAATCCTCATCTCATTTTCTATCACTCCAGCACACTCATAATAATTTATATTCCATTCCTTACAAAGGAAATTAATCCACTCAAAACAATTCCAGCACACACTCACAATAATTCTCCTGCACACACTATTTCACAATGTAGCCTCAATATTAATTAACATTAAAATAATCCCTCATCACCATGATTCCAACAGTGGCCGGCCCATACCCTCTCAAGTCAAAATTAATGCATCATGGAGCAAAGATGCAATCATATTAAATTAATCCTTTTGCAATAAACCCCCTTCCACAAAATGTTAATTGCAAACTTGCAATTAACACCCTCCAACGAAAAGTCCGACCGGGAAGGAAAAAGAGAAAACCGGCCGGAACGGAATGCAAACTGGCAACCCAGAAAACTGGTCCCATAAAAAATTACAGGAAAACCCCGATACTGTGCATACACACCCGCATTTGTATTCCGTCCGGATACAAATGCAAAGAGACAAAACTACATTATCAAATACTAAGATCCGGCTTAAGCCAAAGCCGGCTAGTAAAAACCGTCCGATCACGATCCGTGCAATACCGCACGTATCTGATCGAACCCTGCCATATCTCCATACGGCCTCTACAGCGTTTCGCCCGAAAGCTGAGTAACTGAAAGTGTGGTGGACTCTAAAGACTCGTCAATACTATGGCTGTGGATTTAACCACTAGCACGTCAGAGGTATAAGCCAATACGTAACGGGTCACCAGCTATTGACCAAAAGGGACGTCGATGAGCGAACTCATCCTGACACCCTACTGAGCCTGTCAGTGACAATATCCGTACAGTCCGGTCCGTTCGTCTATGAGCATCGCATGTCGGGCCTAGGGGGTGGGTAAAAATCAGACCCCCAAAAGCGGTACAAGTCGTGTCGGAGTGTAGCCCAGAACACTCTGAGATACTACCGGAATACCTACCAGTAAATCTCCTGCCTTGGCCAAGGACTTCGTGTAATGGCTCTCCTAGACACAGCGCGACCTCACCCCCAATACCGGGAGAGACGACCCCCCGAAGATCCGCTCACTGCCTCCATGTGGCTCGGGACTGTACCCAACTAAAACCTGTTTGCACGACTCCTTTGAGCCGTGGTAGGGTAGTAATCAAAGTACAGTGGGAACTCACACGAGACAAATGACGATCCCCAGGTCGATGAACTAACCTGTACACATGTCACCTGGGAACTGCTATCTGACATCAGGTATAAGACCAACTAGCATGTTCCCGGCGAGTCCTGTCCGGTGTACTCATAACCCAATGAGCACCTGTATATATCTTAGGTGAACCAACTGACACCAGTGGCTTGTGAGACCGGCCACCGCCCCTCGTCGGGGTCTCGACTGTATACACTAGTCTACTCTGGAGAATCGATGCCCTGTCTCGAAACTCCCACGACTAGGGACCTTTTAAGGATGTGCTTATAGACTCCAGCTCTCACTTATATGATCGCCCTCATACTGCCGGCAGTCAAGCAAGAATCCTAGGGGCTCTATCAACGTGCAATAGCGACCTGTCAGGTCACCTAAAGCAGTACACGATGATAAAGGTAAACCAGATAGCATACTATCATCTCGAGTAAGACTGTCCTACCGGGATAGGTCCTCCCTCAATCATTGCAATCACGTGCCTGTGATCCAATAATCGACTCTGAGGGCACTATCTCCAACAATCTCCCACTTGCACTCAAGGCTAATTATTGCGATGTCGCATACTCACAGCCCGTGTGATACCGAACATCCAACTCCTCTACTAGTCAGTCTTACAAAGCCTGTTTGCGAAACTCTTGCGATCGAGGAATAGCCTCAGTGAGTGGATCCGCCTAGATGTTTCTTTCTATGTCTCTCTATATCTCAAGATCGCGGAGAAAGCCATCTCCCGAAATGAGCAATACCTGTCTTAGAGTGTCTGGATGTCTGATGGGACCGAGCTCATAAATGAACTCCAAATCCAAACTTCTTAGACTGTATCGTCAACTGAACTTAATCAGTATCCTGCGCCATGCCACCCTCAGTATTGCCTTGGATCACCTGTCCAAAACACTGCCCCTCGTCAGAAGGAAAAACTATAACTCTGACAACCTCCTTGTCGTCCATGTCACCTTGGAAGCCTGGAATGATAACTGTCTCCCAAATGAGGCTGTCGTTATCATATCCCTAGAACATCCATTTATGTTCTAAAACTGCTTCCGACTGTTTCTCCAGGATTGGATCAATATCAACTTATTGCATCTAGTGCAAGAACAACATCTGGTGTGGTACTTGACATCTCATGATTGACTCAATTGCCTAAGCAAGTGATCTGCCAATCATGCACATCCCTCTCTACTTTAGTCTATAAGACACCTTTAGAGAGGGTGGTTCCATCACCTGCAGGTACACTACCGTGCCAGGAGTCGTCCATTCTAAATACTCTTAGAATGCTGTCAAAGTACCCTGATTGGGAAACCACCCAAATCTAGATCTAAAACCATAGATCTAGTAACCAGTATGTCTGATATAATGTCCAAGTCCCATGCGGAGAAAACACTGTGTGACGACCAAAATATAACCGATCGTAGTATAGGAATATCACTTCCTACTATGTGTATGTCATCCAAAACCCGGATGTCACACCCTACTACCTTCTCAACAGATCCATCCCCTATTCTGATGACGTCAAACCTATGACTGTCATATCAGAAACAGATGATCTAACTCCGCTATATCTGCTTTAGTCTATAAATAGACATAAGCCTGATGTCCACCAATGCTTCCGCTGCTCCCACTGACTACGACAACCCTTCGGCAGAGTCATATAGACGTGCACTTCTAAAGCTAGTTTAGAACGACGCTATACTCATCCTCCTGCCGGGTCTCGCAGCCTGGAACAACAACAATGGCAAGTGTGGGTAAACAAGAACTTCCCTGTCACCGTCCTTGAGGCTACCGGAGTACCTCTCGGGTGCCTGAAGTTACCCACCTTATCTGCGGAGTGGCCAATGGAATGTCAAATCAGATTGAATCTTTAGGTTTCTTATCAAATCTTCAGTAATCGTTTGCGGTTCTGGAATCACTTCCAGTTCTACCATACTCCCACTACTGTTTTTGAAAAAATCCAATTTTTTTAATAAAACTGTGGCGAGTCTAGAACAATATTACTATTGATCTTCCAGATGGTAGAAAATCAACCCTCGTCATAGCCTGGGTCAACCCACAAACAGCCATTACAGAAACGTGCCTTGAGTTTTCCAGAGTCTGGTTTTAATCATAAGCCGGACAACTCCCCGTACCTTAACAATGTTAAGATATGAACTGTACTATATCCAATATAGAACCAGAGGCACTGATTTAATTGAACCAGATTCAAATCATGCAGCTGTCTCCAGTGCATGTCAACTAAATGGAGAGAGGCCGATCAGCATTACTCAACTTAGGAATGCTTCCAATTATGAGTAACCTGAAAGAGAAGCAATTTCTCTTTATCATTACTATCAACTGAATACCATACACAAGTATCTACATCTTCGATCACTTTGAAGAATCCCGATACTTGCTACACCTGGTTCTCTACTCTATTCAAATACCTATAACTCCTCAAAACTTAGACCCTGTGTTTCTACGAAAAACATGTCTAAGAACTAGAGAAGTTAAAAGTAAACATAATATAGTATGAGGACCAACCCCTCTGTCCTAATGGACACTGGACAACATACAATACTCTGTATGAGTCCGCTGAGTCTAACAACTCTTTTACTGTGTGTCGTAGGTTGAAAACTGTACTTATGGTTAAGAAGAATTACACCGCTGTTTAATGCTCCTTACCTAACCATCCACTGATACAGGTAAATGTCATCGACATAATATCAAAAGGTATATCTCACTCTATAAAAATAGATGTACAGATATATCAATTTGAAATTGGTGCACAACAGCGGATATTCAAAACCAAAAATTTGCCGACCGGCAAACAGCCCAGGTGATCTCCTCAAATATCACCGATTACAACGAATCCCGATATAATGAGGATGATCACCCAATTCCCAATAACTTACTCCCACTCATCATCTGTAAAGCCATACAGATGTGAGAATCATACCTGGTAAATACATACCCTGGAGCAAGTGTCTAATCGGGAAATCAGTTTTCATTTAACAGTACACAGTGAAACTGAAACATTGAAATGTTTCGATGGGGTATCCTGGTATTCCTAGTAATGCCTCTTCCATTATCCAGATTCACAACTGTAACTGTATAATTCTTTGCCACCTCTCCAAATCCCTTTATATGTCTTTAGTCATTACCTTCTGCACACCCCTTTAGGCCAATTAGTTTTCTTCCTTCCCTACCGTTCGGCACCAGCCTATGGTTTGGAAGAAGACTATCCAATAAGCATAACGGGTGTACTGTCTTAATCCTAGGAGCACTCGCAATGCGAGAGAAGGTGAAAATAAAAGACAACCGAATAAACCTTATTCCTATTTCTCCTGAACCAGAATCCATTCCCGAACTGGAACAAGTTCCTTTCGAGTTCGTATATAACCATACGATGGAGTATCCAATAAACTGTGGATCTTCGTAGTAATACGGAGTGTTCTGGAGAAATACAAAGGTGATTTAGGATTGGCGAAGAAATACTTGGTTTGGTCGTGAATATCAGTCGCAATTTACTTTGCCCTCTTACTAATCCCTTGCTTTGTCTTAATCTTAATACCTTCTGCACACCATGGTTATGCTAATTGGTTTTCCTCATTCCCCACTGTTCGGCACCAGCCTAAAGTTTGGAAGAAGACTATCCAATTTGCGTAATAGGTGTACTATCTCCTAAACCAAGGAGTACTCATAACTTGAGAGAAGGCAAAAAGGAAAAGATAACTGAATAATTCTATCCGTTTTCTCCAGAACCGGAAACCATCCTCGAATCCCTTCGAGTTCGTATCTAACCATACGATGGTTTTGTCCAATGGAAGTGGACGTTCGTAGTAATACGGGGTGTCCTGGAGAAAAGGGTAAAAGTAGGAGTGGCAATGAGGTCTGCAACTCTGACAATCCAAAAGCCAGTGTTAAGAAGGTTCGGTCAACTTGGTCACTGAGTCAAAGTCTTAGGGTCGGGTCAATGGTCGCTGCTAAAGAGAGAGAGAAAAGAAACCCTCAGCGTGCACTCTAACCTAGATCAGAATGGTTATCACTTTATCTAATCTGGAAACCTCCCACTGTACCTCAAATTCTCCTCCAAACCTGAAAGAAGAATTAGTCGGGGTCACCCGAGGAGTAAACCAACTCATCAGTGGGAATCGGGATCCAACTCTCATCGCATGATAACGTGACGGAATCCGCTCACGTCATCACACTCCAGAAGGTATGCGCATATCTGGCAAGTTTCAGTACTTTTGAAACTCCCGATGTAATTTTTACCCCATGCTCTTATGACCTTGACTTTGGCCAACATATCATAAGTCACATGTCAAGTTCTACCCGTCATTCTCCAGGTTAATTTGAATCCACCCGTACCTACCCTTGACTTTGGCCAAAATGGCAGTACGACTGTCCCAAACCAACGCATCTATCTATGCTGCATATGAATACCCAATAGCTACCAATCACTGTGCCTTGACTTTGGCCAACATACACAGCTTGAATACTATTGACTACCCATATGAAACGACGGAGGGCTACGAATGGTTTCTGGCGAAAACCTTTAACGTAATGAACTTGATATCGTTGAAGGAACGGATAGCTTTTTAGAAAATATAGTGACGAAAACCTTTACTAAAGAGGTCACTCCCGGTGAAGGGATCTCGGCTCTTTCCCCGTAGAATGGGGTGCAGGATATTCCAAATGAATACCGCGATGCAAAGCAAAAGTAATCGGCTATAGTGAAGTTAATGCCCTGACGCAAACTTCTGTCCAAGGGGTCACTCCCGGTGAAGGGATCTCGGCCCTTGCCTCGTCGACTGAGGAGCAGGATATTCTAAATGAATACCACGATGCAAAACAAAAGTGAACGTCCTTGCAATAACAGCTTTTTGAAAAGTGTTCCAACAACATCAGAATAGGTTTGTTTAACTTGCATTGATCCGAATCAACGCAGTCCCATCAATTGATCACACCACAAAGAACGAAAATATACTGACGTACGTATATGCCATCTGCATTCGCCACTGGGTCCCGTCATCACCCGTTAGGTTAGCTAACTAACGGCAGAGCGGGGACTGGACTAGCGCGGATGAAAAACATATACAACATCTACTAATATATATACCAATATATAGTATTTCGCTCAAGGCGTGAATAAAATGCAACATCACAGAAATGTACAGCATCACAGAACAAAACAGATATCTGGGATCCCCGGGTTTCACAGAGCCACTACTGAAACCCGACGTTCCCCTGGTCGTGTGGATAGCCTGTGCAATGAAATCCTAGACCCCTACGGGCGCGGCAAGTTACCCGCCAAAACCTGAAGCGAGGCAGCCCCCTTCAGCACCGTGAATGGACCACCCAGCACTTCACGGAATCCGGTAACTTGGGCACCCCTCCTGGGTCAACCTGTACCCCCTACGAGTGCGGCGAATAGCCCGCCAATTCTAGAGCGAAGCCCCCTCCGTCCCAATGCCATGAGATGCGGGCTTGTTGCCCTCTTGAACCCGGCTATCCGTGCACCCCTCCGCGGGGTAATCCTAGTACAGAAAGTAAAATATACATACAACGGGTACATCGACCGCAACCAGGTCGTGCCCCAAAAGAATAATACAATCCGGCAGTGACGGCAGTCCACAAGTCGGACGCTCGCCCCGCAATATCAAATGTACATAATACAACAAAACTGAACTAGCATTGCATCCAGGCTATCCCCCACGACCGATCCGCAACATCACAGCATAAACATAGAACATCAACGTGAAGGTCACGTTCGCAAATCCGTCTAACCGGGCTATAGCAGTCAGACCGGATTTACCGATCGAGTGACATTCACGGTCGCAGATATAATGTAAATACTGTGAAAAATGTGTTTAAAATATCCGATCAATCAAAAATTAACAAGTGGGCCCCCAAGCAATACTGTAGCACTCACAGAAATAATGGGCCCAAATTTAACATTCCAAAACCCCTAAAATCACCCCAGAAGCCCACTGAAAAAACTCGACCCATTGAATCCTCCATACTGCGGCGGAACCGCGACAACAAGTAGGGTTTTGCCGCGGTTCCGCGCTCCCCTGAGAAGATCAGTGTCTCGACTTTTTCCAGAACTCTTAGATCTTCCAGTACATCAAATTTATACAACCTGAAAAAATTTTCGACACTGAAAATTTCCAACAGAAAACTGATGTGATCAAAATACGGGTTTTGGAACATTTGATCGATCGGAACTGAAAAACACATTACACAAAGCTAGACTAAGTTAATGGCGAGGCTCTGATACCACTGTAAGTGCACGGCGGCGCCCCGGCCGTCAATCCGACGGCCAAATGCGGAAACGGTGATAAACTTTAATTTTTGCGGACTTAGCAAACCGGCACCACCGCGCACTAAACACCCGGATCGTAACCATTAATAAGTCTAAGCTAACTACAAGATGGGAAGAGATATACCGAATGATCCGAGTCCTCCGGTCTTCTCGTCGCCGTCCCGATCTCCTGCGGAATGTTCGGTCGTCACCTCCTCGCCGGAAGGGCACCACATCGCCTGCATCTTTTACGGGCTCCCACCTCTTGACCGAGGTAACTCGGGCGCGAAGTTGGCTAGCCGACGCGTCCAAGGGATGCTGTAGAATAGTGTAGTAAGCATGTCTCTTTGGGGTTTATGAGGTTGCCATTTTGGAGGAATTTTTTTTGCACAAGAGTTTTCATGGAAGCTTGCTAGAAAAAGAATGGAGCATGCTAGAAAAATGAGCTCGGCCAAGCCAAACAGAAATGAGCTCTCTGGAATAAGAATGAAGCCAGCACTCATAAATTAATCCTCATCTCATTTTCTATCACTCCAGCACACTCATAATAATTTATATTCCATTCCTTACAAAGGAAATTAATCCACTCAAAACAATTCCAGCACACACTCACAATAATTCTCCTGCACACACTATTTCACAATGTAGCCTCAATATTAATTAACATTAAAATAATCCCTCATCACCATGATTCCAACAGTGGCCGGCCCATACCCTCTCAAGTCAAAATTAATGCATCATGGAGCAAAGATGCAATCATATTAAATTAATCCTTTTGCAATAAACCCCCTTCCACAAAATGTTAATTGCAAACTTGCAATTAACACCCTCCAACGAAAAGTCCGACCGGGAAGGAAAAAGAGAAAACCGGCCGGAACGGAATGCAAACTGGCAACCCCAGAAAACTGGTCCCATAAAAAATTACAGGAAAACCCCGATACTGTGCATACACACCCGCATTTGTATTCCGTCCGGATACAAATGCAAAGAGACAAAACTACATTATCAAATACTAAGATCCGGCTTAAGCCAAAGCCGGCTAGTAAAAACCGTCCGATCACGATCCGTGCAATACCGCACGTATCTGATCGAACCCTGCCATATCTCCATACGGCCTCTACAGCGTTTCGCCCGAAAGCTGAGTAACTGAAAGTGTGGTGGACTCTAAAGACTCGTCAATACTATGACTGTGGATTTAACCACTAGCACGTCAGAGGTATAAGCCAATACGTAACGGGCCACCAGCTATTGACCAAAAGGGACGTCGATGAGCGAACTCATCCTGACACCCTACTGAGCCTGTCAGTGACAATATCCGTACAGTCCGGTCCGTTCGTCTATGAGCATCGCATGTCGGGCCTAGGGGGTGGGTAAAAATCAGACCCCCAAAAGCGGTACAAGTCGTGTCGGAGTGTAGCCCAGAACACTCTGAGATACTACCGGAATACCTACCAGTAAATCTCCTGCCTTGGCCAAGGACTTCGTGTAATGGCTCTCCTAGACACAGCGCGACCTCACCCCCAATACCGGGAGAGACGACCCCCCGAAGATCCGCTCACTGCCTCCATGTGGCTCGGGACTGTACCCAACTAAAACCTGTTTGCACGACTCCTTTGAGCCGTGGTAGGGTAGTAATCAAAGTACAGTGGGAACTCACACGAGACAAATGACGATCCCCAGGTCGATGAACTAACCTGTACACATGTCACCTGGGAACTGCTATCTGACATCAGGTATAAGACCAACTAGCATGTTCCCGGCGAGTCCTGTCCGGTGTACTCATAACCCAATGAGCACCTGTATACATCTTAGGTGAACCAACTGACACCAGTGGCTTGTGAGACCGGCCACCGCCCCTCGTCGGGGTCTCGACTGTATACACTAGTCTACTCTGGAGAATCGATGCCCTGTCTCGAAACTCCCACGACTAGGGACCTTTTAAGGATGTGCTTATAGACTCCAGCTCTCACTTATATGATCGCCCTCATACTGCCGGCAGTCAAGCAAGAATCCTAGGGGCTCTATCAACGTGCAATAGCGACCTGTCAGGTCACCTAAAGCAGTACACGATGATAAAGGTAAACCAGATAGCATACTATCATCTCGAGTAAGACTGTCCTACCGGGATAGGTCCTCCCTCAATCATTGCAATCACGTGCCTGTGATCCAATAATCGACTCTGAGGGCACTATCTCCAACAGTAGCTCCCTACCCATGACGCCAGGGATCGAAGCCCTCGTAAGAGGCATCCGAGCTGCTACCCCGCTCGGTCATCCCAGGCTGGTAGTTGCCTACCCACGACGCCAGAGATCAAAGCCCTCGCCAAGAGGCAACCGCGCAGCTTCACTGTCCGGTCATCCTTAGTGGGCTTCTTACAGCCCCTCCAACCCTAAGGACCCAAAGTCCTCCCAGAGGCAGTCGAACCCGACCCTCGCTCGACCATCCCCAGCTAGTGGTCGTTGCTCACAACGCTAGAAATCAGAAGCCCTCACCAAGGGGCAACCGAGCAGATTCTCATTCATGCTCGGCACAAATATGGCGGACAACCCTCTGCCCATCACATGCAGAGGACCCGAGGCCCCAACAAGGGGCATCAGGTCTATCCAAGTCTGAGCGATCCCCCCTCGACTTCGAGACCATGGAGACGCCTCCTCCTCTGCAGCACTTGGCACGCTTGGCAAGTGATCGAAATCAACTCGACGAACGATCGTTAGACGGATAGCCGACCTGACATGGAAGCCCACCAGTGCAAGCAGCGATATTTTATGAGCATTCTTCACGAACAGAAGATAAAGGGCAAACCGATGAAACCAAAGAAAAAGTTTTATTACCAAAGGCAAGGTCTTTACAAAGGGTATTTTGGGCTCCCCAGCCTTACAAACTGCCCGGAGGCTTACAAAAATTCCAAAAGCAACAAAATAAAAGAAGGAGGAAGACGGTGGCTTTAGGCCTCGGGGCCAGGCGCGACCTCGGGATCCTCGACATCCGCCACGAGACGAGCAGGGTCCTCGGCGACTTCCTCGTCAGGAATCTCTTTCCCCTGCTCCTCGGCGTCCGCGAGGGGGTATTCGGCCCGGAGCTCTTTGTCGGCGAACTCCGACATCCGGGCCTTAACAGCGTCGAGGGTCTCGTGCCAGATGAGGGTTGTGGCCACGGCCAGGTCATCATAGAAGTCCTTCGACTTCTTGTAGCCCTCCACTGCCTTCGATGCCAAGAGGTCGGCCAACTTTTCCGCTCTTAGGTCGGCCGACTTCGCCGACTCGGCCGCCGCCCCCAGCTCCTTCCGGAGGGTCTTCACCGTCTTCTTCAGGTTGCCGGCGAGCACCTGAGCGTCCTC
Source organism: Agapanthus africanus (assembly GCA_030015575.1). Classification (NCBI taxonomy): domain Eukaryota; kingdom Viridiplantae; phylum Streptophyta; class Magnoliopsida; order Asparagales; family Amaryllidaceae; genus Agapanthus; species Agapanthus africanus. Next base: position 103,024,910 of record CM057350.1, on the reverse strand, counting down.
AAGCTTGGCATCGGCAGCCACGGCGGCCTCGCGGTACCGGGCAACTTTCCGTTTCTCGGCCTCCACCTCGCCCTCCAGGGCGGCAACCCTCGCTATCACCGCCTCCAGCTCCCGCTTGGAGCTCTCTTCCAGCGAAGCGAGCTGGCCCGCAGCCTTCATCGCCGGGGCTATCACCTCGGCCTCCATGAGCAAAGCGAGGGCAACGTGCTGGAGAACCTGAAAGATAGGAAAGAGATCAGAAAGATGAAGGAGGCACCAAATCGCACAAAAAACCAAATACTTACCTGCACGGACTCCTCGGCGATGGACCCCATCTAGGCCCTGAAGGTCCCCCCGGGGACCCTACACCCCGCCGATTTCTCTATCTCATGAAGCAGGCTATCCGCCACGGATATCCCAGAGGGCACCGCGAACTGGAGGCCTCCTTCCTCCACCATGATCGGCGAGGGCAGGCCCCGGGAAGACCTCCGGGAACCCCTCTTAAGCGGCTCCGATGGAGAGCCGATCTCCTCCTCCTCGGCCGGGTCTTCTAGAATCCGAGCCCGCTTCCGGCCCGACGCTCTACTAGGCCCCAGAGCGGGATTCGCCCCGGAACGCTCACGGGACGTGACCACCGGAGGAGAAGGAGCCGGGGCGGGCTTCGAGCGGGAAGGGCCGGCGCCTCCGGCCTTCGTGATCCTCCTCGGCTGGCGCATGGAGGCTTTGAGCTCGTCCATATCCATGGGTCCTGCACAAAACCAAATGCAAAGAATTCAGCGGCACAAGCAATATACCAGCCAAAAAGCAAGCCTAACTTACCGACAAACTCGACGGGGCTGAGCCCGGCCCAACCCAGGACCCTTTCAGACAGCAACACGTCAAATCGGAGGATGGGCTCCCACAACGCCACTCTCACCGCGGCGGGGTCATTGGACTGGTTCCCCGGCAAGCATTTTTCCCTCGACCACTTAGTAGGCACGGGCCAGTCCTCGCCCTCGGGAGGGGAAACGAAGAAGAATTTCTTCTTCCAGTCGTGAATGGAAGAAGGCAGAGCCACAACCCCTGTCCCAACGGCGCTCCCCTGTCGCTTTCTAAAGGAGAGGTAGACCCACCTCGGGCCGCTTGCTCGACCCCCAGGATGATTTTTGAAAATGAGGGAAGAATCAAGGAGGGAGAGGCTAAAAGGAACCGCCTGTAACTTCAGGCGGATCAGAAACCCGAGAAGAATCCTCCATGAGTTCGGCACCAACTGGCCAGGGGCTAACCCGAAGAAGTTCAACGCTGCGACGACCTTGGGAGGAAAGGGCAGGCGCATTCCACCCTAAAAAGCTTCCAAGTACAGGGCGATCTCTCTACCCCATACTTGGTCTGCCCTCTTTCCTTCCTCGGCCAGACGAAGCGTATAACGTGAGGGGATGTGGAAGCGAGCCCGAGCATTGGCAAGCTCGTCCTCATGCCTTACCCAACACGAAGCGCCGAGGACAGCATCTACTGCCTCCTCCCTGGGGGCTGCCCCCGCCGCACGATCCCGAGAACAGGGTCCCATCCCTACTCCCCGAGAAGACTCAGGCTCAACTAAAGGGTCCCTAGAACCTACTTCTATGACGTCTACAGATTCCCTGAAAGAAGACATCTAACCTGAAGAAGATGGATACTCGGGAAACGAAAACAGAAGGAAGGAGAAGAGCGCCGAGCAGCCAAGACTTAGAAGAAAGGAAATATGAAAGAGTAGGGGCCCTGGGATGGGCCCCACCTCTACTTATCACCGCGAACGACCTCATCCAACGGCGCCCTTCATCTCCCACCAAAAACGCCTCCTCGCATCCAGTGGCTCCGATTTCTCCACTTGTCGTTCCCACGCTGGACCGCACCCCATTAGGCGTCGCAGGTCTGCACACGTCGCGTCGGCCAACCGACGCTTGACACGTGGACCATCGCTTCAGTGGCAGGATGCACGAACCGGTGCACCTTCTTTAAATGCAGAGATCTCGCCCTGATTCGCTGACAGAAAAGACAGCCGACAACCCGGGGACGCGTCCTGACGAAACCTTAGGAGGGAGCTCACCCCGGGCGGCCCGGCAGTCCACTCCTGACCCAACCTGCTAGCTGGTCGGGACAAGAGTGGGGGGCTAATGATGATGCTCAATATTGGCGATCTCCAAGATCGTGACACGTGGCAGATGACGTGTCCCAGAACTCAGAAGAAAGGGCCACAAGGGCCGACCAGGCCACCCCTGTACCCGACCTGCAAGCTCAAGCTGGCTCTCCTCAGAGCCCCTGAAAATTGGCCTCCCCGGCCTCTCAGCTGGCCCCAGGCTGCCGCAGGATCAAGACTCCTCGGCCTTCTTGCTCTTCCCCGAGCTCCCCAGCCGAGGCCATCTTCCTCGGTCCTCCGACCAACTCCACCGCTCACAGGCGTAACCGCCGCTCCGCAAATCTCGCCATGTGCAGATTCTCTGCCAGCAACATTCCACGTTCCACGCCATCACGATCCCCATTAATGGGCGATCCGCTCTCTACGCGGGCGTGACGTCGGGAGCATTACTGCCGGCGAGATTCTCGTGTCTGCTGCTGCGTGCTGCCACCACTATATAAAACCCCCATCACAGAGGGGTCAAGTAAGCCATTTTTATTCCACTTAGCCGTTACTCTGCTCAGATCTCGTGCTAACTTGATCGTTGGAGGGTCCTCGGTGGTACCAAACCACCCCGAGACTTCTTTGCAGGTACTCGGCGCTAAACTCCTCAAATCACCAATCTCTTCAAAACCCATTAAGACCCACGCGCAATAGGAGATCACCTCCAAAATCCACCAGGAGATCAACGGAAGACAACATCTGAAGGAGACCTGAAAAGGACCTCCATCATGAGGGGAGATGGCGACGATGGAGGGAAGATGTGGTGGTCGGCGTGGGTTGAGGGAAGATGAGGTCTGGGTGCATCTGATGGAGCGACGAGGGTTGTTGGGTGCTGCTGCGATGGGGAGGAGCAAGGAGTTAGGCTCGTTTGAGGAGGTTGGCGACGATGGAGGGTGTTGTCGAGGGTTGTGCTCGGAGGAGATGGGTTCAGCTGTCGAGCTGGGTGTAGGGATCTCAGTTCTCGGTTGCAGTGAAGAGGAAGGTATTGGCGAATGGGTGAAGGGGTCGCCGACGATGGGTTTGGAGTCGAGAGGAAGGAGGCAGCGATGAGTACGAAGATGTGTCGGGTCTTTGAAGTCGACGGCGAGATGATGGAGTTGGTGGTGATAGGCGTCGTTGTTGGCTACGAGAGGAGAAAAAGAGGAGAGAGAGAGAGAGAGAGAGACGAGGGGGAAGAGAGATGGGTGAGAGTGAGAGTTAAGGGAGAGAGATGGTGAGAGAAAGAGAGAGAGAGTTAAGGCAGAGAGAGAGATGGGTTATAGGGTTTTGTTGGAAATAGGGTATAATAATATTAAAATTATTAAAATAAAATTAATTTTTTATTTACCAAAATAGGACGGTTTCAAACCCGCCCCCACCCTCTAAAGAAGAGGGCGGGTTCTGGGAACCCGCCCATATTTTAAAAAAAATTTAAATTAAAAACAAAATTTAATAAATATCGACTAAAAAAATTAAACAATAATATTATTGTTGTTTTTTTCCGAACAATTGTTATTACAGTTCATATAGAATTACTATAAATATGAATCTTATATACACTCTAATAACAAAATGAATAAGTCAGGTAACCATACCTTAGGTGATTAACTTTGTTTAAAAATTTTAAATTAGCTTCATAAAAATTTTGTATTATGTTAGTTACGCAGTTCACGTGGACGCCTTATACAGCATATCGTCTGCAAGGATTACCCGGCATTTGTATCGAAGGAGAGCCGGTTTGGCGGGCTCGATGCCCACTACTCTGCATTAATATTGTGGTCATGCACCTATCGGACCGGGTGTTACGACAGTTCAGTAGATTGTAACATATTCCTGTTCCGCCGCCTGCGCCTATGACAATAGAGGGAGACATGCGAGGAGGAAAGGCGGAGCGTGATTGGAGGGAGCATCATCATCAATATTTGCTGAGATGGGAAGATAGGCAGCGTAATATAGCCTTACAGCAAATAGGTAACCAAATAACCACCGACGCTACAGAAACATATCTATAATGGTATAAGCGTGTCACTATAAGATATCTTTCTGGTCTTCCTAACTACTTTCCAAACATCCAGCAGTACGAGCCTAGAGGCCACGTGGAACGAGAAATGGTAAGTTAAATTCTTTAAATTATATTAATTTTTAACATCTGGCGGTATGAGTCAATAATTATTTCTTATTTATAATGTAACGACAGGCTTGTGGGTTGCATCATATACAATCAATGATACAGGATCCATATCCGACCGATACTGGTCCAGATACTCATGCTTTATTTTCTACTATAGACTCATATATTGGTGGTATATTCGGTTCATATAATATGCTTCCATATTTATCGCCATCGCGAGAGCAGCAGTATGAGCCGGCACCAGAGCAGCAGCATGAGCCGGCACCAGAGCCGCAGTATCAGGGATATCCAGAGCAGCGGGATCAGTGGTTTGGAACACCATACTATCAGCAGCAATCCTGGTATACTGAACAAGCGCAACAATCGGAGGAACAATAGTTTTGAGGGACAGGTTTTGCGCAACAACAGCAGTCTTGGGGGTCAGGATTTGCGCAGCTATGGGGGCCAGGTTTTGTGCAGCAGCAGCAACATGAAACCAGGACAGGTTCTTCGCAACAACAGCCCAGTTGGGAGACGAATTTTTCGTCCTACATACAGTTGTTGGGAGGCAGCACATATCCGACACCTGTTCCACATTCAGGATTTGTGGAACAACAGCTTGTCCAAGACGATACTGAAGACGAAGCAGAAGAGCAGCAGCCGCCGCCATATACCCAAGAAACAGGAGGGTCGTCCAGTCATCCCAAGAGGCATAGGCTTATGTCAAGCCTTCTCGGATTGGGAAATGGAAAGAGAAATGGAAAGCGATAATTGTATACTTTTACAAACAAATGATTTTTTTGTATTATAAATTTGACGGATTCATTTGTTATTAAAGTGTATAAAAGATTCATATTTAAACAACAATAATATTATTGTTTAATTTTTTTAGTCGATATTTATTAAATTCTGTTTGTAATTTAATTTTTTTAAAAATATGGGCGGGTCTAGAAACCCGCCCCCGCCCTCTCATTTATAAAGGAGAGGGCGGGTTCCTAGAACCCACCTTCTTCTTTAGAGGGCGGGGGCAGGTTTGAAACCGTCCTATTTTGGTAAATAAAAAAATTGATTTTATTTTAATAATTTTAATATTATTATACCCTATTTCCAAAAAAAACCCATGGGTTATATGTAGGAAATATATGTGTGTGTGTGTATTTGTTTAAAACTAAATAACCAATAAAATTTTATAAAGATATTATGATCTTCGATCCGTCTCTACTAAATCTCAAAAATATAACTAGAAGTTATCTGCACACACGTAGCCTACTTAAACCATAAATATAATGGTTAGAAAAAAATATTTTATTCTAATATATTATACACAGTATCTTATGACGTTTAGGATTTATGTGTAATAGATAACCGTCAATAAAATATCACGAGATGTTAAAACAGGATAAAAGCATACTGACAATTAATATAAGATACTCATAACATACGGCTACCAGAAAATATATAGTTTAAATATTGTATATCTATTATTTGGGATTCATATAGATATGGTCTAAGGATAAATATCAATAAAATATACTCTATTTAACTATCAACCAATAACAGATTTCACACAAGCGAGTCATGTCCAATAAACACACATACTATCCAAACACCAATCACAACCCAAACAATAATAATTAAAATTCCCCCTAAAAATTATTTAAATAACGTACGATCGCGCTAGCGTGTTACATTATACCCAACTGTTAAGGTTCGTAGCGCCCTGGTCGCTAACCGCGACCGTTGTGGAATGAAAAAAACTTTAACTTTTAAAACTTGGCACTAGAAACAACTACCTAGAATCTAACCAAACATTAAAACTAGTAAACATGAAGAGATCTAGCTACTCTAAAAAAAAGGTTATACCGAATGATCCGTGTCCTTCGGTCCTCTACCCTCTTCCTTAGTTCCATGGGGCCTCCGTGATCGAGCTTGACCGTGGGTCTTCCTCCGTCGAAGATGATCCACCCGAGAGATGTGGTTCATTGCTCTAACTCCACACAAAAAACCTAGTGGGGCAACTAAAAGCTCTAGGTTGCTAATCTAGAGTGTCTAGTAATGTAGTGTGTTGTTTTAGTATTTTTTCAGCCTCTCTTCACCCTTAATTCTCAACTCATGAGAGTATATGGTGAAGACGAAGAAGGAGCTTAAGAATGGAGAGAGAAAGAGAATGGTGAAAATGAAAATCTCATCACAAAATAATAATGCAAGCATGATTTTATCAAATCATTTTTGCATATATAAAATCCAACCATACTGGAATAGTGTAGACAAATGAATTATTATAAATTCATTTGTCTACCCTATTCAACCATACTTCACACCATTCTTATGCCACCTCACCCCTCCACCTCATTTCAATTTTCTAGAAAAGAAAAGGCATGGAAATAAAGTGTTTTCCTTCTAGAATGTTTTCCGTATAAATAAGGAATACACTCCACCGTTTATACAAACCCATATTCGTATCAAAATATGAATATCCAAAGAGATAGAATAATACAAAGAATATAATACTAGAATATACATATCGAAATGTGTATATGTAAATTATTAAATCAATACCTTATTTAATAATCCGGCTTAATCCTAAGCCGGCTAATATTATCAACCGTCCGATCGAAAACACAGATAATACTAGAACATACATATCGAAATATGTATATGTAAATTATTAAATCAATACCTGATTTAATAATACGGCTTAATCCTAAACCGGCTAGTATTATCATTCGATCGGAAACCTGCACGCATCAAAATACGACTACTATATCATTTCGCCTGAACCAGAGAAACTGTCTGTGTGGGACTCTAAAGACTCGACAGTATGCTGGCAGTGGATTTAACCATAAGCATGTTTGCGGCACTAGCTGTACATAACAGCTACCTAGGTACCCGTCAAAAAGAAAGGACGACGAGCAAGCTCATCCGAACCCCTACTGAGCCTATCCGTGACAATCTCTGTACAGTCCGGTCTCTTCGTCTAAGAGTATCACATACCGGGTCTAGAGGGTGGTAAACGTTAGACCCCTAATAACCTGATAAGTCGTGTCGATTTGGCTCAGGACCTATCCGAGAAACTACTGATATAACCATCAATAAATCTCAACTGTCTTGGCCAAGATCTTATAGTTCTAGCCAACCGGACACAGTGCAATATCGACTTCCAATACCGGAAGAGATGAATCCCGGACAATCACTCACTGCCTCCATGTGGCTCGGGACTGTACCCAACCGAAACCCGTTTGCATGACTCAGTAGAGCCGTGGTAGGGTAGTGATCAAAATACAGTGGGAACTCACACGAGACAATGATGATATCAGATCAAAAGACTAACATGTACTCATGTCATCTGAGAACCGCTATCTGACGATAGGTATAATACCATCTAAAGGTTCTCGGCGAGTCCATCCAGTGTACTCACCCCCAGTGAGCACCTGTATACAATCTTAGGTGATCACACCAATGGTTGTGGGACCAACCACCGCCTCTCGTCGGGGTCTAGAAACGTATACATAAGTCTACTCTGGAATATCGATGCCCGATCACGATACTCCTGCGACTTGGGACTTTTAAGGATGTGCTTATAGACTACCGAGCTCCCACAAGTATGATCACCATCGTAACGCTGATAATTAAGCAAAATCCTGTGGGCTCTATTAACATTTATCCGCCATATATGATATCGAGTATATCATCTGCACATGTTAAGATAAAAACAAACCAAAATAGTATACTACTGTAACGAGTCTTTTTCAACATGTATAAGTAATATAAAGCAGTAAGAAAAATAAATACACATGTTCAGATAAAGACAACTCAAATAGTATACTATATAACTGAGTAAGATTATCCTGTACATACATATCCCCATCATCCTATACGATACATGCCTCTACGGCATACATATCTAGCAATCTCCCACTTGCACTAAGACCTGTAATTGGCGTACCGAATACCCAACATCTGCTCTAGGGTCAGTTGTTGGCGTATTGCATACCCAACATCTCAAAAAGTCACTCGAATTGCGCTTGAGGGAGGGCCTTGGTAAATGAATCCACCGTGTTGTCTTTTGTATCTACTCTCCGGATCTTGATCTCCCGGCGATCTACGATCTCCCTGATCAGGTGATACCGCCTCAAGATATGCCTAGATTTCTGATGGGACCTTGGTTCCTTCGCTGAAGCTATAGCCCCATTGTTATCGTAATACAAAGGTATTGGATTAACAATGGACGGAACCACCTCAAGTTCAGTACTGAACTTCTTCATCCAGACTGTTTCTTTTGCGGTATCGTTGACAGCAATGTATTCAGCCTCCATCGTCGAGTCTGTGACGGTATCCTATTTGGAGCTCTTCCAACAGACCGCCTCTCCATTGAGGCTGAACACAAAACCCGAGACAGACTTAGACTTGCTGTCATCCTTGTCACTCTCGAAGCTTGGGTCGGTAAAGGACTCGACATGAAGGTCTCCATTACCGTAAACCAAGAACATCTCCTTAGTCCTTCTCAGGTACTTGAGAATGTTCTTCACTGTTGTCTGGTGGTTCTCTCCTGGATTCGACTGATACCGGCTTACCACGCTAAGCGCGTAAGCTACATCTGGTTTGGTACACAGTATCGCATACATTATAGTTCCTACCGCCGAAGTATAGGGTATAGTGCTCATGTGAATCCTCTCCTCATCAGTCTTGAAGACATCTCTTTGGAGACAGTGATTCCATGCAAAGCGGGTATATTACCACGCTTGGAATTTTCCATGCTAAATCTCTTTAGTATGGTCTCTATATATCTGGACTGTAAAAGTCCCAACAATCTCTTAGATCTATCTCTGTAGATATTAATCCACAGAATGTAAGAGGCATCACCAGGTCTTTCATGGAGAACTTTGTGACAAGAACAACTTGATCGATTGCAGCATAGAAATGTCATTTCCTATCAAGAGAATATCATCCACATACAAGGTGAGGAATACAACAATTCTCTCTACAATCTTCTTGTAGATACATAGTTCATCCTCATTTTTGATGAAGTCAAATTCCCTGACCGTCTCATCAAAACAGATGTTCTAGCTGCATAATGCCTGCTTTCACGCATAAATGGATTTAAGCAACTTGCACACCTTCCCGCTGCTCCCACTGTCAACGAATTCCTCCAGCTGATGCATGTAAACACACTCTTTTAAATTTCCATTTAGAAAAACCGTTTTTACGTTCATCTGCCAGATATTATAGTCATGGAAGGAAACAATGGTAAGTAGGATCCGAATGGTTTCAGTATAGCCACTGGAGTAAAGGTTTCATCATAGTCCACTCCTGGTCTTTGACAAAAACCTTTTTCAACAAGTCCAACCTTATAGGTTTCTACCTGTCCATCCACACCAATATTTTTCTTGAAGATCCACTTGCATCCAACGGGTTTTACCCTAGGAGGAGCAACATCTAAAGTCCAAACTTTGTTAGTGTACATGGACTCCATTTTGGATTGCATAGCATCCAGGCAATTTACAAAGTCCCTACTGGTAATGGCCTGCTCGAAACCAGTAGGATCATTTTCTTCTAAGATGCAATTCTTTCGATCCCCGCCTATGAGAAAACCGTAGTATCTCTCGGGCGGATGAGAAATCCTACTAGATCTGCGGAGTGGCCGCGGTTCGTCCGGGATGATTGAATCCTCTGATTCTATCAAATCTTCAGTTATAGTTTGTGTTTCTGGAACTTCATCCAGTTCTACCGCGCTCCTACTAATTTCTTTTTCAAGAAATATCCTTTCAAGAAAGATGGCGTGTCGAGAAACAAATATCTTTTGTTCTTTGATATGGTAAAAAAGATATCCATTCGAATACTTGGGATATCCACAAACTTACATAAAACTGATCGTGCCTGAAGTTTGTCCAGATTCTGGTTTTTAATATAGGCCGGACAACCCCATATCTTAACTCATTTAAGACATGGTTTTTTACCACTCCATATTTTATATGGAGTCTTAGGCATGGATTTAGATAGAACCTGATTTAATATATATGCAGCCGTTTCAAGCGCAAGTCCCTGGAATGAAAGAGGCAATTCAGCATTACTCATCATGGAGCGAACTATATCCAATAGAGTACGGTTCCTCTGCTCCGATACACCGTTGTGTTGTGGTGTATACGGAGAAGTAAGCTGAGAGAGAATACCATTCTCTTTTAGAAAGTCCCGGAATTCCGTACTCAAGTACTCCCCTTCTCGATCAGATTGAAGGATCTTGACACTCTTTCCTATCTGGTTCTCTACTTCGCTTTTAAATTCTTTGAACTTCTCAAAAGCTTCATATTTGTACATATCCAAACCTAGAGAGATCATCAGTGAATGTAATAAAGTATGAGAACACATCCCTTGCATGTATAGACATTGGACCCCATACATCACTGTGTATGAGTCCCAAGAGCTCCGTTGCTCTTTCTCCATGTCTGGTGAACGGGGATTTGGTCATCTTTCCTTTAAGACAAGACCGACAAGTTTCATAGGATGAAAATTCGAACGGATTCAGATATCCATTTTTATGCAACTTACTTAGTCTTTTCTCACCGATATGACCAAGTCTACAATGCCACAAGTAGGTTTCGTTCATATCTGAACTCTTCCTCTTGCGTGTGTTCTGTATATTGAAGACCGTGTTTTAATTAAGAACATAAATATCATTACACAGTGTACCTTGTACAACCAATACCTGATTAAGGTAAATGTTCATGATATTTCTATCTAGAAAAAATTATATTTATCTTTATCAAGTAAAGAAACTGATATGATATTACAAAGTATGGAAGGTACATAGTAGCAGTTGTTCAAAATCATAGTATTGCCGTTTGGCAAAACTATGTGATATTCACCGACGGCAGCAGCATCAATTTGTGCTCCGTTCCCTACTCTGAGAGACATATCACCCGGTCCAACCATTCTATTTTTCTTCGGTTTTTGTAATAAATTACAGATATGAGATCCTTATCCGGTATTTAGTACCCAGGAGGCAGGGTTGACTGAAAAATAGTTTTCAATAACAAATACACCCGAAAAAGATACAATAGAATGTTTCTCCTTCATTAGGGTCATCTGGAATTCCTTACAGTACTCTTTCCCTTGCTCATACTCATGACAGTTGTCACCAGTTTGAGCAGAACCGACGTTCCCCAGCTTGGTGTAATAAGCTAGTTCAGTCAAGTCAAACATTTTATTATCTTGATTAGGGCGTGAATTTGTTGCTACCTGGAGAGAGAGAGAGAAAAGAAACACTCAACGTGCGCTCTTACAAGATTAGATTGGTTATTAGTTTATCTAATCAGGATGGCTCCCACTGTTTCCTTGAATTCTTCTCCAAACCTTAAAAGGAGAATTAGTCAGGATCGTTCACGCCTTACAAGTTTGCTAACCGTTCAGCCAGATGAGTGTTGGTACTCCGAGGGATGTTCCCCGTGCTCTCGCACAGACCTAATTAAACTAAACCTTGTTTCCGCAGAGGCGTAGCCCCGTTAATACTTTTCTAAACACCTAATAGGTTAGCTAATTGCGAAATGAAAAATATCTCCCAAGACTAATCCTAGTCAATAGTGAGATCGAGATCCATCTGTCATTGCGTGATGACCTAGATGGAAGCCACTCTGGTTACCACACTTTAGAAGGTATGCAACACTAGCTAGTTTCCTGTATATTTGAAACTCCCGATATAGTTTTTTCCCCTAGGAACCAAGTGACCTTGACGAATAATCAACAAATCAAAAAGTCCTAGTCAAATTCAACCCGTCATTATCCAAGATTGCATTAGACCCACCCGCATGACCTTTGACGAATAATCAACAAAGTCACATGACTGCCCTAACCAATCGCATTATCTATGCTACAGACAATCATTACTTAGCTACTGTACACTACGTCTTGACAAATAATCAACAAACGTAGCACGAAACTAAGTAGTAATTATCTGAAACGACGGAGGGCTACGGCTAGATTTTTGGCAAAAAACCCTTTAACATAATGAACTTGATATCGTTGAAGGAACCGAGTAGTTTTGAAAAGGAATGGTTTAGGCTCCGCTTTTGAAAACTAGTGATTTTGAAGAAAACCGAGTAATTTATAGCAACATAAAATTTTGCGCAAGAGGTCACTCCCCATGAAGGGATCTAGGCTCTTGCCTCATCGAATGAGGTGCGGGATATTCCTAACTGAATACCACTATGCAAAGCGAAAGAATACGACTATAGTTTTTCGAAAATTTGTTCCAACAATATCTTTTAGATTTATTTTTCCTTGCATTAATCAAAATTAATGTGGTCTCATCAAATAAACCCTATCACACCAGAAAAGAACGAAAATAAAATATACGTATATACCATCTGCATTCGCCACGGGGCCCCGTCATGCATCGTTAGGTTACTTAACTAACGGCAGAGCGACTAGCGCGGATGCAAAACATATACAATATCTACTGGTATATATAAATATATATAACCATTTGTCCTAGGCATAATATAAGCAGCATCAATGAACAACGATAAGAAAAATGGAATAGTAGATAATCTAGGAGCCCCGGGTTTCGTTTGAACCGCAAATGAAACTCGACGTTCTCCGGTCGTGTGGATAGCCTGTGCAATGAAGAACTAAGACCCCTACGAGCACAGCAAATTACCTTCCAATCCCGGAAGTGAGGCAATCCCCATCAACGAAGTGAATGAGCCATCCAGCACTTCATGAAATCCAGTAACTTGAGCACCCCTCCATGGGTCATTCTATACCCCCTACGAGTGAGGCTAATAGCCCGCCAATTCTAGAGTAAGGCCCCCTGGTCTCAACACCATGAGATGGAGGCCCATTGCCCTCTAGAACCTGGCTATTCGAGCACTCCTCCGTGGGGTAATCCTATTACAGAAATGCATACACACACACACAATAGTGACATCGACCTCAACCCGGTCGTGCCCCAATAAAAGAATATACAAACTGGCGGAAACGGCAGTCCACATGTCAGACACCCGCCCTACAATAATAAATATACAAATGAATCAAAACTGTACTACAAACATTGCACTAGGGGCTATCCGTCATGATAATCCGAATAAATCATCACAGATATAAACATCACAGCAGCAGAAGTAAGTATGTGCAACCCCGTCTAAATGACATATAACAATTAGATAACGTTTGAAAGCACATACACAACATCATAGAGATCAACGATGCAAAAGTTTCAAGTTCTAAAACTTTCCAAGTTGCCCCAATGAAAAGATAACACTAAGTGAAATTTGGGGCAAAACAAACAAGTCCAAAAATCCCAATTCTTAAAACCCAAGACACTGAATGAAAACGAGGACCAGAGGAGACCAAAAAACCGTTGGTAGTAGGGTTTTGGGGATTTCTGGCGGTTTTTGTACGGCTAAACATCCTCATTTTATTGTGTGTCACTATAATATCAAGAGTAAGCCTTTGCACTTGTTTAAAAAAATTTCAGAGACTATAAAAATTTTGGACAGAGAGTGGGTTTTCGAAAATCAGAATTTTTCGGTTTTGAAATTAAAGTATCATCTACTACTAGTTTATAATGTTTGGGTAGGTTTGATACCATGTTGGGGTTCCTAGCGCCCTGGCCGCTAACCGCAGCCGTTGCGGAACGAAAAAAAACTTTAACTTTTAAAACCTGGCGCTAGAAATGACTACCTAGAATCTAACCAAACATTAAAACTAGTAAACATGAGGAAATCTAGCTACTCTGAAAAAAAGGGTTATACCAAAAGATCCGTGTCCTTCGATCCTCTACCCTCTTTCTTAGCTCCATGGGACCTCCGTGATCGAGCTTGACCGTGGGTCTTCCTCCGTCAAAGATGATCCATCCGAAGGATATGTTTCATAGCTCTAGCTCCATACAAAAAACCTAGTGGAGCATTTAAAGGTTCTAGGTTGCTAATTTAGAGTGTCTAGTGATACAGTGTGTTGTTCTAGTATTTTTTCCACCTCTCTTCACCCTTAATTCTCAATTCATGAGAGTGTAGGATGAAGAGGAAGAAGGAGCTCAAGAATGGAAAGAGAAAGAGAATGATGAAAATGAAAATCTCATCACAAAATAATAATGCAAGTATGGCTTTATCAAACCATTTTTGCATATATAAAATCCAACCATATTTGAATAGTGTAGCCAAATGAATTATAAATTCATTTATCTACCCTATTCAACCATGCTTCACATCATTCTCATGCCACTTCACCCCTCCACCTCATTTCAATTTTCTAGAAAAGAAAAATCATGGAAATGAAGTATCCTCCTTCTAGCATGTTTTCCGTATAAATACGGAATACACTCTACCGTATATACATACCCGTATTCGTATCCAAATAGATAGAATAATATAAAGAACATAATACTAGAATATACATATCGAAATGCGTATATGTAAATTATTAAGTTAATACCTTATTTAATAATCCGGTTTAATCCTAAGCCGGCTAGTATTATCAACCGTCCGATCGAAAGCCTAGATAACACTAGAATATTCATATCGAAATATGTATATGTAAATTATTAAATCAATACTTGATTTAATAATCCAGCTTAATTCTAAGCTGGCTAGTATAATCATTCGATCGGAACGTTGCACGTATCAAAATACGACTACTACATCATTTCGTTTGAACCAGAGAAACCCTCTGTGTGGGACTCTAAAGACTCGACAGTACGCTGGCAGTGGGTTTAACCATAAGCACGTCAGCGGCATTAGCTATATGTAACGGCCACCCAGGTACCTGTCGAAAAGGAAGGCCGACGAGCAAGCTCATCTGAACCCCTACTGAGCCCATCCGTGACAATCTCCGTATAGTCCGATTTCTTCGTCTAAGAGTATCGCATACCGAATCTAGAGGGTGGTAAACGTCAGGCCCTTAATAACCTGATAAGTCGTGTTGATTTGGTTCAGGACCGATCCGAGAAACTACTGATCTAACCATCAGTAAATTTCAATTGTCTTGGCCAAAGTCTTATGGTTCTAGCCAACCAGACACAGTGCTATATCGACTCCCAATACCGGGAGAGACGAATCCTTGACAATCACTCACCGCCTTCATGTGGCTTAGGACTGTACCCCACCAAAACCTGTTTGTATGACTCAGTAGAGTCGTGATTGGGTGGTGATCAAAGTACAGTGGGAACTCACACTCCAAATGATAATCTCAAGTCAAAAGACTAACCTGTACTCATGTCACCTGAGAACCGCTATCCGACCATAGGTATGATACCATCTAGAGGTTCTCAGCGAGTCCGTCCAGTGTACTCACCCCCAGTGAGCACCTGTATACAATCTTAGGTGATCACACCGATGGCTGTGGGACCAACCACCATCCCTCGTCGGGGTCTAGAAATGTATACACAAGTCTACTCTGGAATATCGATACCCGGTTTCGATACTTCTGTGACTTGAGACCTTTAAAGATGTGCTTATGGACTACCCAGCTCCCATAAGTATGATCGCTATTATAACGTTGGTAGTCAAGCAAAATCCTACGAGCTCTATCAGCCTGTGTAACAACTCCAATTTTTGTATACATAAATTTAATTTAAATTTGAAGTATGCTTGGAGTATTTAATGTTGCTGTTATCACTTTAAGTATCTATTTTCCCACAATACAAGAAGGAGCTTGTAGCTCATTGGTAATACCTTGCACTGCTGAACCAAGCCACCAGAATTCAAATCCCATGCCCCACATTAATTTTAGATTATTTTTCTTTTAAAATTCTTGGAAGCCCAACAGTTCACATGCCATAACTCCCAAAAGTTGAACTGAACCCTAAAAAGTGAATATACCAGACCCTACGTCAGGAGACCCCCCACCCATCGGCACCCCGACTTGGCCGAGTCGGCCGGCGGACCGGCCGACTCGGGCCGGCGCCGCCGGCCGGACTCGGCCGGACGGCCGAGTCGCCAACACGAAAGTTGCGTCTTTTTGCATTCTATAACTCCCTGCACACACCATTTTAATGAATCGGTTCCCAAATGTTAATTACACCCTATTTACTACAAATTTTAATGATTTTTCTTTAATTTTTACATTTTTTTTAAAAATAAAAGCTTTTCACCTACCCTATCATAGTCTACCCTATAAATAGACCCCTACCCTCTACCCTCTCATCCCAAAACACTAGGTTTACTCTTTCAAAATTTTTACAAGAAGGGTGTACTTTGAAATCGAGTTCACGGCGAAGCGCTGACGGAATTCCGGCGACGTTTTTTTGAAACAACCGACGACGAAACAATGCCTCGGCCACTCATCTAGTTACCCTATACTCTTTATTATAGATCGAAACTCGTAAGTCCCATTCTTCCCTTCTTTCTACTTCTCAAAAATACGAACTTACGAAACCCGACGGAAATCGGAACAAACCGATTTCCGATTCGGTTTTTCTATAAAATCTCACTTGTCACCAATTCCATAATACTTAAACTTATTCATGATGACTATTAATCACATAACAACTAATTTGGACAAAGTTTCTCACATGAAATGATAGCTTTTGCGATATCGTATTCTTTTTCACTTTAATACCATAATGTTTATTTTTCTTCTTCTAATCAATTCAATCATTCCTAAACATCTCTATCTTGACCATTAAACTTGTAAAAGTCATTTTGAATAAGTTTTCACACATGAAATGATAACCTTTTCAATTTACCGTATTTTTACACTTAACCCTTAAATTGCTATACATTTAAAGTAGAGCACGAGGTAACGACCTACCTCCACATACACGCAAATACAACCCTAAAATGATATCATCAAAACTTAGAATACGATAAAACGAAATTTTCATTAAAATACCATAATCTTCATAAAACTATTCTTAAAGGTTTTAGATTTGTTACACATTTAAGTAAATATTTCTTACTAGGAAAATACGATAAGTTGTGGACATCGATCGTTTATCTAAACCTGATTTTGTGGTGTCTAGGCAAGTGTGTCTAAGGCAAGTGGTTACTTAATTAGGCCCACTACTTGTAGTGGAGAGCCTCCCACTTACCTGGCACTTACCTGGCCGTAATTGGCGGTGAAGAGGTGATTTGAGATTTCTAACGACTTGTCGTTTAGACTATTTAGAAATAGGCTAGTTGGCTTAGGAAACCCTAGAACCTAAAATATGGAAAATTACACTTTTCAAATAAATACCTTTTACTTTATAAAAACCGTTTTCTAAAGGATTAGTATTTTACAATCTTTGCAAAGCGCCGCTACAACCCATCTTTGGGGAACCCGTTCGGGATCGTGCGGTTTATCGCGCACCCTCGGGCTAGTAGTGCGAGATTCAGACCTCCGCAAGGAGCATTCGGTCTCGAAAGGTTTAAAATACGACATCTTAAGAAAATGAGATTTTTGAAATATAAAATATTTATTAAAATTATTTTTTGTATAAACATATGTATATTTATCTTTTAAATACCTATTTTATTATAATATAAATTTTCCACCTTTTTCTAAAAATCACAAAAGAATAAAGGTTACACTAAAATACCATGAACTTCAAATAATCAATATTACAGATAAATACCATTATTTATGAAACTAGGATATTTTCATTCGAAATGTCACAACATAAAATCCACAACTCTAAAGATGAAAAATAAATACTTGAGGTGAATTTTGAAAAGTATATAAAAGTATAAAACCCCATCAAGTTTATAAATTACCCTAAGGACCCTAGCAATTATAAGACTTCGATTCACATTTTTGATTGTCTGACTTGGGTTTGAGTCTGATTAATCTGACTTGAATATGATTCAAGTCAATCTATAAACTACAAGATTCCAATTCAATATGAACACATGAACCCATGAATACAATCATCAATTTACACAATTTGGCTGAACCGAACCATGGATATATTCCTTTTACATGATTCCCAGTATTCCATTTACATGACTCTACGGTTATAACCGTTTCCTGATATCATGGTTTCGGTCAGTCAGTCAATCAATCATACAACCGACACAATTTACAAGATAACAATACAAACAAGACATCACGGGGTTTAAGGGGTAGATTGATACGGAAGGTGTTAAAGGTGGCACGAGGTGGTCAGACTTAACACACCTAACATGAATCCAGTTGCTGTTGTACCATGGCATAAACGGTACCTTGTACTATACGTGCCCTTAGTCTCTGGCATATAGAGACTCCCCTCGTATACACTGGCATCCTTCTGTACCAAGCTACAAACAACAGCGTCGACATAACATTACAACAATAGTTTACACTTTAAAATATATCTTCTTATTCTGCCTTTTTCTACTTCCCTCTTACCTTTGGGACTTACCGAGCGATTTGTTCGCTGACGACATTCTGTTTCCCTCTTCTTTGAATGTCGTCAGGTGATTTGGACCAGGCAGAAGTTGAGCCACCACAAGAAGACTTGGAGCAGTTTACTGAAGACCCTGCACTGTAGTTTCATTGTACACTTTTCTTTTCAGTATTTTTTCATTTCCTGTTATGCCAATGTTTAGGCATCTTTTATTTCAATTGTATTTCCTTTCATGTATTGTACAAAGAATGTTAATAAATAAAAGTTGCTGTTCTTTTTATTCTTGTCTCTTGTGTATTTATTTTATATTGCTTAGATACGCTTAGCGTATGTACTTTTGAGTATATACGCAGCGGACCTCGTCGCGTCTCCTTCACCGTACACTGGGAAGCGGGGCGTGACAGATTTTGTTGGTGGCCCATGCAGGTCAGACCTGTATGAATCCCTATCATGCAGTTCTGTTCTGCTTGAACAACCTAAGCAATATAACACAAGAACCAGCAACTAAAACATTCTTTACAATTCATGCTCCTTGAATCTTGCAATTTCATATTCTTTGAATCTTATCATTTCATGTACCTGAATCTGTCCTAACCCAAATTTTTCTTCAGGGTTATGGATTCTCCGAACAACACCAGCACCAACGTCAACAACACACCTCCAGCACTACCTCTCACACCAGCTGTTCCTGCGCCACCTACCGAGCAAACAATACTACTTGAGGCGATCCACAGCCTTCTCGAGGGACAGCAACAACTCCTGAACCGTCCAGAGACTGACGCTCCGGGGGTAAAGCAATTCAGGGCTTTACATCCGAAGCAGTTCTCAGGAAAGGGGAGTCCACTGGAAGCTGAGGAATGGGCTCAAAGTATCGAGGATGATCTGGCCGCAGCACAAGTACCAGACGTCGCTTGGGTCCGTGTAGCGAAACTACAATTCACGGAAAACGCTTGCAACTGGTGGAAGGCGGAAGAAAGCCGTCTTGCGCAGCCTATTGAATGGAAAACGTTTCGCGAGAAGTTCGACGCGAAATACTTCCCTGTGACTGCCAGGTTTGCCATGGAGCAGCAGTTCATTCATCTACAGCAAGGATCAATGTGGGACAAATCGGTAGATGAATACGACGCTGAATTCACCATGTTAAGCCGGTAAGATATGTCGCAATAGTTCAGTTTTAAATATCACATACCACACAGCTAACACTATCCTTGAACAGATTCGCGGCACATTTGATACTGACGGACGATATCAGAGCCCGTCGTTTCCAACAAGGACTGGACACGGAGATTCAGGCTGCTTTAGCCACAGGAAAATTTTTGACTCATGAGGATGCTCTAGAAGCTGCCCGCAGTTATGAGGCAGTGATAAAAGCAAGGGGCAGACCTCAGTCTGCAGGAGTCAAGCGCCATGCCAACCAGATGGCAGGTGGAGCCTCGTCCAGACCACCTTTTGTGCCAAGACTTCCTGGAGCACCAATCGGCAGACCCAGCCCAGCCTTTTGTAACTACTGCAAGAGAAATGGGCATCTGCCGAGAGATTGCCGGCGTGCGAACAACCTTTGCTTGATCTGTGGCTCAGCTGCTCATGGTATTGGGGCTTGTCCTCATAAACAAAACCCAGTTGCTGCACCCAGGCCAGCAAATAATTATCCACAGCGTCCAGCCATCCAAGCCCCTGCTCCAAGACTGGCACTGCCTGCACCACACAGAGGACCACAAGCTGCACCACCTCCTCGACAGTTCCATCAAGCTCAAAGGAACGTTCCGAGGAATTCTCCTCAGGCCAGGAGGAATGTGCCAAAGCGCCAGGCTTTCATGATGTTTGTGGAAGAAGCTGAGGCCACTGGCCAAGTCATTACTGGTAAACATCCCTTCTCAAACTTATCTTTTATTCTTGCTTATCTACACACTTTCCCTATACCTAAAACATATCCTATATACCTTAGGTACAATCCTAGTAGCTTCACTACCTGCACTTGCACTGTTTGATACTGGAGCATCCCACTGCTTTATGTCGCAACGGTTTGTCCGAACCCATGCGATTCCAGACTCACCGCTTGTATCTAGCTGGAATGTCAGTTCCGGAAATGGCGTTCTAAAGGCAACTATGGGATACAGCTTGTGTCCAGTCGTCGTCTGCAGTCGAGAGTTTTATGCTGACTTCAAAGTACTGGACATACCAAACTTCGATGTGGTTCTAGGAATGGATTGTCTTGGAACCTTTTATGCTACCATCGACTGTCGTCAAAGGAGGGTAGTATTCGAGATTCCAGACCATCCGATCTTCTATTTCAAGAGCGGAGATCGTACCCTGGAGCCAGGTACCTACAAAGCGAAGCCAAGAGAAGCAGTAGTTGCGACAACTCAAGCGGAAGAAGAATTAAGACCAGAGGTAGTTTGAGAGTTCGACGATATATTTCCTGACGATATATCAGGTTTGCCTCCCGATCGAGCTCTTGAATTTAGTATTGATTTAGTACCAGGAGCACAACCGGTGATCAAAGCACCTTATAGACTAAGTCCGGAAGGATTAAAGGAAGTCCGAACACAGTTGGACGAATTATTGGCGAAAGGATGGATTCGTCCCAGCACTTCAAGTTGGGGAGCACCTGTACTACTGGTGAAGAAGAAGGAAGGTTCATACAGAATGTGCATCGATTATAGGGCCTTGAACGAAGTCACTATAAAGAACAAGTATCCACTCCCGCGCATCGATGATTTATTCGATCAGCTAAGTGGATCTTGTGTTTTCTCTAAATTGGATCTTCGTTCAGGCTATCATCAAGTGAAGGTCAAGGAAGCTGATATTCACAAAACAGCTTTCAGAACTCGATATGGACATTACGAATTTCTAGTGATGCCATTTGGAATGACCAATGCACCAGCAATATTCATGAACCTAATGAACCAAGTTTTCCGGGAGTATTTAGACAGGTTTGTTGTCATCTTCATCGACGACATCCTGGTATATTCTAAGAATCGGAAAGAGCATACAGAGCATCTACGAATTGTCCTGGAAACTCTTCGGCAACATAAGCTTTATGCCAAGTACAACAAGTGCGAGTTTTGGCTAAATCAAGTTGGTTTTCTTGGACATATCGTATCAGGAGAAGGAATTTCTGTGGATCCAGCCAAAGTTTCAGCAGTTAGCGAATGGCCTACACTAAATTCAGTGAAAGACATTCGGAGTTTCTTGGGTTTAGCTGGATATTACAGAAGGTTCATTGAAGGATTCTCAAAGATAGCAACACCCCTGACCAAGCTCACACGAAAAGATGAAGAATTTGTGTGGTCAGAAGCATGCGAACAAGCTTTCGTAGAACTCAAGTCAAGATTGACATCTGCACCTATTCTCGTAATACCGGATCAATCTGGAGGATTTGAAGTGCATTGTGATGCATCCGGTAAGGGATTAGGATGTGTTCTACATCAGCACGGTAAGGTTGTGGCTTATGCTTCAAGACAACTGAAGACTCATGAGCGCAATTATCCGACGCATGATCTGGAGTTGGCAGCCGTCATCTTTGCTCTCAAGATTTGGCGCCACTACTTACTTGGTGAACGAGTGAACATCTACCCAGATCATAAAAGTCTGAAGTACGTGTTTACTCAGAAGGAGTTGAATATGCGGCAGAGAAGATGGTTAGAACTCATGGCGGACTTTAACATCAACTTGCAATATCACCCAGGGAAGGTGAACGTAGTACCTGATGCTCTTAGTCGCCAACCATTATCGATGAATCTCACCGCTCAGTGGAAGCTTCAGCAAGACTTACATCAGATGGAGATTGAAGTAGTCATGCCAGGTAATGCTTCAAGTTTGATGAATCTACAAGTTCAATCAACCATCGTCAATCAGATCAAAGCAGCTCAAGCAAGTGATGCTAAGTTGCAAAAGATCAGAGAACAAGTGGAGAATGGACTCAGAACAGACTTCATCATCCATGAAGACGGATCTTTGAGATACGGCAGCAGATTGTGTGTACCAAAAGGTCCTGTTCGGGAAGAGTTAATGAAAGAAGCTCACAGCTCTCCCTACTCAGTACATCCTGGAGGTACCAAAATGTACAAAGATCTACGTCAGAATTATTGGTGGCATGGAATGAAGCGTGAAGTAGCTAGAAGCGTCGCAAAATGTTTGGTGTGTCAGCAAGTAAAGGCTGAACATCACAGGACAGCTGGACTACTTCAACCGTTACCAATTCCAGAATGGAAGTGGCAGCACATCACGATGGACTTTGTGACTGCTCTTCCTCGCAGCACAAAGGGTAACGATGCTATATGGGTCATCGTGGATCGACTCACAAAGTCGGCTCACTTCATCCCATTTCGAGTTGGCCAATCAACTGAGACACTGGCAAAGAAGTACATGGAGGTAATAATCTAGTTAAGATTTAAACTCTTCATAAAGTACTATCTCTGATACCCATGAACTCATACAGGAAATTGTGAGACTTCATGGAGTACCGGTCTGCATTGCCTCCGATCGTGACACCAGGTTCCGATCACAATTTTGGCAGAGTCTGCAAGCTAGCTTGGGAATAAGTCTGAACTTCAGCACGGCTTATCATCCACAAACAGATGGTCAGTCGGAACGAACTATTCAGATCTTGGAGGATATGCTCAGAGCGTGTATGCTAGATTTCAAAGGATCGTGGGAAGATCACCTGCATCTTGTGGAGTTCGCGTACAATAACAGCTACCAAGCAAGCATAGAAATGGCACCTTTTGCAGCATTGTATGGAAGGAAGTGTCGATCACCATTAAGTTGGGACGATATCGGAAATAGGGAACTTCTTGGACCAGAGATGATAGTAGCAACCGTTGATGCGGTTCGTACTATCAGGGAAAGAATACGCATAGCCCAAGATCGACAGAAACACTGGGCTGATGCAAAGAGACGACACTTGGAGTTCCAGCCAGGAGACCATGTATTCTTGAAGATATCTCTGAACCGCGGAGTGATTCGATTTGGAAGACGGGGTAAATTGAGTCCGAGATATATTGGACCGTTCGACATACTCGAACGAGTCGGTGAAGTGGCATACCGCTTAGCGCTTCCACCCTCATTGGAAGGAGTGCATAACGTGTTCCACATATCCCAACTCAGAAAGTATGTGAGTGACCCCAGCCATATACTTGATCATTCCGAGCTCACTATACAACCCGACTTGTCTTGTGAGCAACAACCTGTGGAGATCCTGGACAGGAAAGTGAAGACACTACGGAACAAGGAAGTTAACTTGGTCCGGGTAATGTGGAGGAAAGACATTCCAGGAGAATCCACGTGGGAAAGGGAAGATGAAATGCGTGCAAGATATCCTCACCTCTTTGTAAACTAGTCCTCAAATAAAAGTTGTAAATTTCGAGGACGAAATTTTTGTAAGGAGGGTAGATTGTAACAACTCCAATTTTTGTATACATAAATTTGATTTAAATTTGAAATATACTTGGAGTATTTAATGTTGCTGTTATCACTTTAAGTATCTATTTTCCCACAATAATTACAAGAAGGAGCTTGTAGCTCATTGGTAATACCTTGCACTGCTGAACCAAGCCACCAGAGTTCAAATCCCATGCCCCACATTATTTTTAGATTATTTTTCTTTTAAAATTCTTGGAAGCCCAACAGTCCACAGGCCATAACTCCCAAAAGTTGAACTGAACCCTAAAAAGTGAATATACCAGACCCTACATCAAGAGACCCCCCACCCATCGGCACCCCGACTCGGCCGAGTCGGCCGGCGGACCGGCCGACTCGGGCCGGCGCCGCCGGCCGGACTCGGCCGGACGGCCGAGTCGCCAACACGAAAGTTGCGTCTTTTTGCATTCTATAACTCCCTGCACACACCATTTTAATGGATCGGTTCCCGAATGTTAATTACACCCTATTTACTACAAATTTTAATGATTTTTCTTTAATTTTTACAATTTTTTAAAAAATAAAAACCTTTCACCTACCCTACCCTAGCCTACCCTATAAATAGACCCTACCCCCTACCCTCTCATCCCAAAACACTAGGTTTACTCTCTCAAAATTTTTACAAGAAGGGTGTACTTTGAAATCGAGTTCACGGCGAAGCGCTGACGGAATTCCGGCGACGTTTTTTGAAACAACCGGCGACGAAACAACGCCTCGGCCACTCATCTAGTTCCCCTATACTCTTTAGTATAGATCGAAACCCGTAAGTCCCATTCTTCCCTTCTTTCTACTTCTCAAAAATACAAACTTACGAAACCTGACGGAAATCGGAACAAACCGACTTCCGATTCGGTTTTTCTATAAAATCTCACTTGTCACCAATTCCATAATACTTAAACTTATTCATGATGACTATTAATCACATAACAACTAATTTGGACAAAGTTTCTCACATGAAATGATAGCTTTTGCAATATCGTATTCTTTTTCACTTTAATACCATAATGTTTATTTTTCTTCTTCTAATCAATTCAATCATTCCTAAACATCTCTATCTTGACCATTAAACTTATAAAAGTCAATTTGAATAAGTTTTCACACATGAAATGATAACCTTTTCAATTTAGCGTATTTTTACACTTAACCCTTAAATTGTTATACATTTAAAGTAGAGCACGAGGTAACGACCTACCTCCACACACACGCAAATACAACCCTAAAATGATATCATCAAAACTTAGAATACGATAAAACGAATTTTTCATTAAAATACCATAATCTTCATAAAACTATTCTTAAAGGTTTTAGATTTGTTACACATTTAAGTAAATATTTCTTACTACGAAATTACGATAAGTTGTGGATATCGATCGTTTATCTAAACCTGACTTTGTGGTGTCTAGGAAAGTGTGTCTAAGGCAAGTGGTTACTTAATTAGGGCCACTACTTGTAGTGGAGAGCCTCCCACTTACCTGGCACTTACCTGGCCGCAATTGGCGGTGAAGAGGCGATTTGCGACTTCTAACGACTTGTCGTTTAGACCATTTAGAAATAGGCTAGTTGGCTTAGAAAACCCTAGAACCTAAAATATGGAAAATTACACTTTTCAAATAAATACCTTTTACTTTATAAAAACCGTTTTCTAAAGGATTAGTATTTTACAATCTTTGCAAAGCGCCGCTACAACCCATCTTTGGGGAACCCGTTCGGGATCGTGCGGTTTATCGCGCACCATCGGGCTAGTAGTGCAAGATTCAGACCTCCGCAAGGAGCATTCGGTCTCGAAAGGTTTAAAATACGACATCTTAAGAAAATGAGATTTTTGAAATATAAAATATTTATTAAAATTATTTTTTGTATAAACATATGTATATTTATCTTTTAAATACCTATTTTATTATAATATAAATTTTCCACATTTTTCTAAAAATCACAAAAGAATAAAAGTTACACTAAAATACCATGAACTTTAAATAATCAATATTACAGATAAATACCATTATTTATGAAACTAGGATATTTTCATTCGAAATGTCACAACATAAAATCCATAACTCTAAAGATGAAAAATAAATACTTGAGGTGAATTTTGAAAAGTATATAAAAGTATAAAACCCCCTCAAGTTTATAAATTACCCTAAGGACCCTAGCAATTATAAGACTTCGATTCACATTTCTGATTGTCTGACTCGGGTTTGAGTCTGATTAATCTGACTTGAATATGATTCAAGTCAATCTATAAACTATAAGATTCCAATTCAATATGAACACATGAACCCATGAATACAATCATCAATTTACACAATTTGGCTGAACCGAACCATGGATATATTCCTTTTACATGATTCCCAGTATTCCATTTACATGACTATACGGTTATAACCGTTTCCTGATATCATGGTTTCGGTCAGTCAGTCAATCAATCATACAACCAACACAATTTACAAGATAACAATACAAACAAGACATCGCGGGGTTTAAGGGGTAGATTGATACGGAAGGTGTTAAAGGTGGCACGAGGTGGTTAGACTTAACACACCTAACATGAATCCAGTTGCTGTTGTACCGTGGCATAAACGGTACCTTGTACTATACGTGCCCTTAGTCTCTGGCATATAGAGACCTCCCTCATATACACTGGCATCCTTCTGTACCAAGCTACAAACAACAGCGTCGACATAACATTACAACAATAGTTTACACTTTAAAATGTATCTTCTTATTCTGTCTTTTTCTACTTCTCTCTTACCTTTTGGACTTACCGAGCGATTTGTTCGCTGACGACATTCTGTTTCCCTCTTCTTTGAATGTCGTCAGGTGATTTGGACCAGGCAGAAGTTGAGCCACCACAAGAAGACTTGGAGCAGTTTACTGAAGACCCTGTACTGTAGTTTCATTATACACTTTTCTTTTCAGTATTTTTTCATTTCCTGTTATGCCAATGTTTAGGCATCTTTTATTTCAGTTGTATTTCCTTTCATATATTGTACAAAGAATGTTAATAAATAAAAGTTGCTGTTCTTTTTATTCTTGTCTCTTGTGTATTTATTTTATATTGCTTAGATACGCTTAGCGTATGTACTTTTGAGTATATACGTAGCGGACCTCGTCGCGTCTCCTTCACCGTACACTGGGAAGCAGGGCGTGACAGCCTGTATCCGCCATATGTGATATCGAGTATGACATATGCATATGTTAAGATAAAAACAAACCAAAATAGTATACTACTGTAACGAGTCTTTATCAACATGTATAAGCAATACAAAGCAATAATAAAAACAAATACACATGTTCAGATAAATACAACTCAAATAGTATACTATATAACTGAGCAAGATTATTCTGTACATACATATCCCCAGCATCCTATACGATACATGCCTCTAGGACATACATATCCAACACCAACTACAAAAAGAATTTCGTTCTCGAAATTCACGAGAACGAAAGAATTAAGACAATGAAAAGACCAAGAAAACACGGATTCAAGGAAACAAATGTGGGAAATCATGTACGTAAGGTAATGTGAAAACACGTGCTGTAGGAAAAAAATTCCGAAAGGTAATCGTGTAGGTAGTAATAATGCATGTAAAGAAGGTGGTGTCAAGCCGAAATATCAATAATCAAGTCGGCCTAGAGGGAAACCGAAGGTCAATGTAGAGGTCAAGTCATGTAGGGTATCAATAAAGGAGTCAAATTAGGTAAAAAAGCTGTGTATTGATGGAATTGATTGATAGACGTACTCGTATTCCCGGGGTATCCGATGACTAGCTGGAAGCAGAATGAGCAGGACGCTCGTGCCTGGACGACATCAATATCAAGAATCAGGTCAGTAGCGTGAACATCCTGGAGAGATGTACCATGACTACGATGAAGTTCTGTCTAGCATGAATATCGCCCGAGTGTACATGTATCTTCACCTTCCAATCCCAACAATCTTAAACTGATAATCTATTAATCAGATCCATGTCAACATAAGTCACTGTCACGCCCCACTTGCCAGTAGACGGAAAACGGTGACGTGGTAAGCCCGCAACGTATTACTATGACAATACGTTAAGCGTAATTAAGCAATATAATCATGAGTAAGAATAACAAAAGTAATAAAATGAAACAACAACTTTATTTACATTCAACTTTACATACAACCGTCTGAAATAAAAGATACAATAATAGAAGCAAATGCCTAAACAATGGCATACTGAAAGTAAGTACAGGCCGGGCGGAGCTAGTAGTCAGGCTGTGCTTTGAACTGGTCCAAGTCCTCCTGGCTCGGCTCTACGTCTTCAGAGTCCGATCCTCCTGATAAACATTCCAAAGAAAGAAAATAGAGAGGAATGTCGTCAGCGAACTAGCGCTCGGTAAGTTCCAAAAGAAGAGAAGATAGTATATAATGTGAACATAAACCAAATGAACAGAGGACAAGTAAAATTATATATGATCATTCATAAGTATAGGATAGTTATTCTAGCATGGTTTTTTGTAGTTTGATAAAGAAGGTATTCATATATACGAGAAGAGTCCATCTTACCCTGTGCATTATGATAACATGTAGTACAAGGCCCCGTCATAACCCACGGGTCAACGACACGTGAATTAATGTAGGTGTCTTTTAAAGTGACCTCTCGTGCCACGATATTCGTTCCGTACCAATCTACCCCTTTATCCCCGCATATGGTATAGATTAAGATTACAGGTTTTGACCGAATCCATGGATATAAAAATGTACAGGTTTATGTTCAAGATGTAAGCATGTGTTCAGGTATTCATGTCAAGTTCATGTCAAGTTATAATAATAGTTCGGTCAAGTCGAGTCAAGTATGCAAGTTTGAGTTTGATATTTGAATTTGAGTATTCAGGTTCATAATCAAGTATTCAAGTTCGTGTTTGATTTTGGATTCTGGTTTGAGTTTGGACTCAGATTGAGTCAGAAACTTGTGAACGGATTTAACTCTTGAATTTTTCTTAGGTTAGGGAGTAATCGGCAACTGCTGCATATGGACGGCATGATTTGTGTCTTTTTTCAAGATAATTGCTATTGAAAACTCCGTTAAGTTGTTTAGCCTGAATAGGCAAGCACTCACTTTCTCCGTCTCCCCGAGGCTCAAGAGATATGATACCGCTTAAGCTTATATTAATCTATAATCCTTAAAATATTGTTTTGCATATCTCGAGGGGTTTTTAATGAAAATATACTTTCAATATAGTTTAAAAATAACCTCGAGGGTGATTTGTACCATTTAGGGTTTTGACGAAAATATATTTTAATTGTTATGGTATTTTGGTGATGAAATTTATCCTTTTTAAAAGTTTATGGTATTTTATTGAAAACTAGCTCTTTTGGAAACTTAATGGTATTTTATTAAAATTTTAATCTTTCAATTTAAAAATATAGTTTCATAATATGTTTTTTATTGAAAATACAAATTCATAGTTTTATATAATTTTTCCAAAAATTTAGTTTTTATTTAGAAATTTGTATTTCTTAAAAACCGTATTTTCATTTCCTTTCCTTTCGAGAACGAATACTCCGTGAGGAGTTCTGCATCTCACTCTACTATCTCAAGAATGTGCGATAATCTGTACCATTCATTAGCGGGTCCTCTAACTAGGGTTGGAGAGACGTAATTGCCAAGAATTTCAAAATACCGATTAAAAGAAACATGTTTTTTAAAGGTGTGGTATTTTAATGTAAAAGTTATTCTTTAAATTAGTCATGTGTTTAGAATACCGTGCTATGAAACCATCGTGTGTGTGTAGGGTAGGTCGTTACCCTATGAAGTTTTTCTAAAGGTATCTTTTAACAATTATTGAAAAGGGGTTATACTAATGTTCATGGTATTTTAATGAAAAGTTCGTTTTATGATAGTTTCATATGAAAGTTTTGATTAAATTCAAAGCTAAATGATTGTAAACCAAATTACAAGTAGTGCGAGAAAGTTATTTTGACCTATTTTGCTTTAGAAAAAGAGACTACAAAGGTTAAAACTACACATATCGGAGTTAACTCCACTTTTCTGATATGTTTTTTAGAAGATGGTTTTGAGATGAAAGAAGAAGAGAGAAGAGGGACTTACTCGCCGTGTAGTGTTAGAAAGAGGGGGATTCCCGTGGCATCGTGGAAGTTCCGAAAACGGCTTCGATCTTCGATGGAAGGAGCTTGGTTGCTAACTCCACTTGCACTTAGGAACTTTTGGGATGATTTTGATAGAAATTTTCAGAATAGAAGGGAGCTAGGGCATGGGTGGTATTTATAGTGAAGAATTAGGATTTGGAAATTAAAAATGTGGATTAAAAGAATTTAAATGGTGTTAAATGGTGAATTGAAGAGTCTCTGCTCGATTGCCGGAAAATCAAACAGTGTAGGAGAATTGAGGGGAGTTGAAAGGTCAAGTGTGCAAAGCACGGAGGCAATTAGGCACACCTCACCCATCGACGGCGGCCAATAGTGACGAATGGGTGGTTGGATTTGATTGGCCTGTCTCAAGATTTTTACCACGTGTCAAGTTTGGTGTGTACACCTCATTGTGCCAGTTTGATTTTTTCTGAAACTTTTCGTTTCTCCGTGTATTGCACGTGCAACTTTTGGGCTTTTGAAAAAATAAAAATAAAAATCTAAAAATAATTGTGTCTGATGAGAATCGAAGACACAGGTTATGTCACAGCAGTGTAGAGGTTTTACTAGTGAGCTATAAGTTATTTCTTGTTTTATTAAATAAATCTAATTTATAACTCTTACACAGGCTGTAATACCCTTTACTGTGAAATAACAAGAAATTTTTGTACAGTGATTTCAGAGTCGTTACATTTTACCCTCCATATAAAAATTTCGTCCTCAAAATTTATATAAAGGACTTGTCACGCCCCGCTTCCCAGTGTACGGGGAAGTAGACATGGTGAGGCCGCGACGTATTTACTCAGAATTAAACACGTTAAGCGTAAATAAGCAATATAATAAATGTTCACAAGAAATGACAAGAGATATAAATAAACATCAACCTTTTATTGATTAAACATTCTTTACATACAACTGGAAAGTAAATACAATGCTGGAAAGCGATGCCTAAACAATGGCAAATGAACTGAAAGTAAAGTAAGTATAAGTGAACTAAAACTCCGAATCCTCAGTAAAATGCTCCAAATCGTCCTAGCTGGGCTCGATCTCTTGAGAGTCGGGTCCTCCTGACAACATTCCAAACAAAGAAGAAATAGGAATGTCGTCAGCGAAAAATTGCTCTGTAAGTCCTAAAAGAGAAATAGATCAAGTAAAAGGAATATATATGGTAATTTATCTATTTTTGTTATACTAACGTAGTTGTCTGTAGGTTGGTACAGAATATATCAGTGTATATGAGAGGAGTCCAACTTGCTTCGTGGACTAAGGCATATGGAGTACAAGGTCCCGTTAAAACCCACTGGACAACGGTAACGGATATTCAGGTTAGGTGTATTATAGTGTCCGTCTCATTCCACTTCTAATACATTCCGTATCAATCTACCCCTTAAAACCCCCATAAATGTTTATTGTATTGATTGTAATGATTTGTTGTATAGGACTTGCCGAAACCATGGTATAAGGATTGGATGTAAACGGATAGTCATGTAGTCAAGTCAAGATATATCTATGGTTCAGTCAATTCAAGTCATGTTGATTTGTTCTGGTATAGTTCTGGTATTCATGTTCAAGTTAAAGTATAGATTGGATTCATGTTGTATTGGAGTTAAGATTGGATTGTGTTCATGTTTAGATTATATTCAGATTAGACTGAGACTCAGATTGAGTTAGACATTTAAACAGAATTGGATTCCTGAATTAGGTTTTGGAGTTATCGGTAACTGCTGCATATGGACGGCAGGATTTATGTCTTTTTCCAAGACAATTACCATTTGATAACCCCGTTTTAGTTTTCTAGCTTAAATAGGCAAGCACCCACTTTCTTCGGCTCCCTGAGGCTCAAGAGAATTGGTCCCGCTTATACCTATATTTACTAGGGTAGTTATTGTAATTTAATATAACTTAAGGGGGTTTTATGAAAAATATTTCTTTTGGTATACTTTCAAAATAAACCTCAAGTATTTATTTATGTTATTTAGAATTGTCATGGCTGTGAATTTTATATAATGAGGTATATTAATGATTATATATATATATACCTCAAGTATTTATTTATGTTATTTAGAATTGTTATGGCTGTGAATTTTATATAATGAGGTATATTAATGATTATATATATATATAATAGTTTAAGGTGACTTGAATGGATTCTTGATGGTATTTTCATGAAACTTGTAATTCTTTTCTTTTGTTTAGAAAAACATGGAATTTATTATATATTTAAAATAGATGGTTTGATAATATTTATATATAATTATTAAAAATAAAATTTATTTATTGAATAGAAAATCACGTTTTTCTTAAAAATTGTATTAAAAATTCCATCGAGATCGTATGCTCCGTGAGGAGATCTGCATCTCACCCTACTAGTCCGATGGATGTGCGATAACCCGCACCAACCGAATTGGATTCCCCAAAAATGGGTTGTAGAGGCACAATCGTAAGGAATTTAAATAATACAATTTAAAGAATACGGTTTTTAGGTATTTTAATGTAAAAGTCGTATTTGTCCTAAAATATATATTGTTAAAAGCTAATCTTGCTATTTCATGATGCGTGTTGTGAGAGGTAGGTCATTACCTCGTGAGATTTTCTAAAGGTAATACAAGCAAAAATGATAAAAGATGCCATATGTAACTTTATAGTATTTAAACGTAAAAGTGTAATAAAAGTTGTTTTATGGAGTTTTGAAATGAAACTTGTTTATAATTATTGTTTAATGTTTAACAAACAAAGTATAATGATTTAGATAATTAGTTCTTAAGAAAAGTTGTTATTTTAAAAAGTTTTAGAATGAATGTCGGTATAACCCCACTTACCGACATCATTGAAAAGAAGAAGTTTTGAGATGTGAAAAGAAAAGAAGAGAGGGAACTTACTAGCTTAGAGAATAGAGAGGAGGTTGAGGGAACGTTTGATGGTTTCGTGGAGTCACGGGGTCGCCGGAATCGTCACCGGAAATTGACCTTGTGCTAACTCTACTTGTACTCTTCTTTGACTTGGAAAATTTTGAGAATTTTAACAAAAGATTTCAGAATGAAGAGGGGTAGGGTGCGGGGTTGTATTTATAGGGTAGAATTAGGGTTTTGAGAATTGAAAAGAGAATTAAAAATGCATTTAAACTTGGATTAATGGTGATTTTAATCTCTTTGTTAATTTACAGGGAAATCAAATAGCATGGGAGTAGTGGGGGTAGGCCAAAGGACTGGGGTTCAGAACATGGAAGCATTCCCAACGGGGGACCCGGCGCCGCCGGCCCTATGGCCATCTCACTGGCCACTTATATGGGTTTGGGTCTTGGATTTTTGCCATGTGTCTAGGTTGGTTCATATATCATTTAGCACATGTTTGATTTTCCGTGACTTTTCATTTTTACGTGTATTGCACGTGTAAACTTTTGGGCTTCCAAAAAGTTTAAAATAAAAATCAGTAAAAATATATGTGGCTGATGGGATTGGAACACAAGGCTATATCACAGCAGTGCAAGACTTTACCAGTGAGCAACAAGTTGCTTCTTGTTGTTCTTAAACAAATTAAATTTATAACTTGTACTCAGGCTTACAACTCTATTCTGTACATTAACTTAAAAATTTTCGTACAGTAAAATTTGAGTCGTTACAGGACTAATCTTCGAATAGCTGAGGGTATCGTGCACGCATATCTTCTTTTCTTTCCCAAGTTGATTCTCCTGGCGAATCCTTTCTCCACATCATTCGGACCAAGTTCACTTCCTTATTCCGTAAGGTCTTCACCTTTCGATGCAAGATCTCGACTGGCTGCTGCTCACAAGTCAGATCGGTCTGTACAGTGGGCTCTGAGTGATCAAGTATGTGGCTGGGGTCGCTCACATATCGTCATAGTTGGGATATATGGAACACATTATACACTCCTTCCAATGAGGGTGGTGGTGCCAAACGGTATGCCACTTCTCCAACTCATTCAAATATGTCGAACGGTCCTATGTACCTTAGACTTAGTTTACCCCTTTTGCCAAAACGTATCACTCCTCTATTTGGAGAGATCTTCAGGAACACATGGTCTCCGGGTTGGAACTCCAGATGTCGACGCTTTGCATCTGCCCAATGTTTCTTTCGGTCTTGGGTTATGCGCATCCTTTCCCTGATCGTGCGAACCATATCTACAGTTGCCACAATCATCTCTGGTCCAAGAAGTTCATGATCTCCAACGTTGTCCCAACTCAATGGGGAATGCCATTTCCGTCCGTAGAGTGCTGCGAAAGGTGACATCCCAATACTTTCCTGATAGCTGTTGTTGTATGGAAACTCTACAAGGTGTAGGTGATCTTCCCACGAACCTCCGAAGTCTAACATACAGGCTCTCAGCATATCTTCTAGTATCTGAATTGTTTGTGGATGGTACGCCGTGCTAAAATTCAGACTCGTTCCCAGGCTAGCTTGCTGACTCTACCAAAACTGTGATCGGAAATTGTATCACGATCGAAGACGATGCTAACAGGTACTCCATGTAATCTCACAATCTCCTACATGAGTTTATGGGTATCAAGTATGGTACATCTTGAAGGTATCAAATCTTACTTTAGATTTATACTCACCTCTTTGTACTTCCTTACTAACGTCTTGGTTGACTGGCCAACTCGGAATAGAATAAAGTGAGCCGACTTGATGAGTCGATTGACAATAACCCAAATCGCGCCGTTACTCTTTGTGCTGCAAGGAAGAGCAATCACGAAGTCTATGGTAATGTGCTGCCATTTCCATTCCGGGATTGGTAACGGCTGAAGTATACCAGCAGTTCTGTGATGTCCAGCCTTCACTTGCTGACATACTAAACACTTTGCTATGCTCCTTACTAATTCTCGCTTCATTCCATGCCACCAGTAATGTTGCCGTAGATCCTTGTACATCTTTGTACCGTCGGGATGTACAGAATAAGGAGAGCCGTTTGTTGGGGTCAAAAATTACACCCCAGTTGACCAAGTCAAAACCAAGGTCAACCCCAAGTCAAGTGAGCCCAAGCCCAAGCCTATGTCAAGACCAAGCATGGAAGGGGCCGGCTCCATGCCAAAAAGGAGGCAATAAATTAGTCTAAATGTATTTTTTAGAAATAAATATATATAAAGTGGGCAGAAAGCCAAAATTTTGTAAACCCAATGGCTTATGTGCAAAAAACAAATAAGCACATAAGACAAGGGGTGCCATTTGGAAATGCCCAATGGGCCATATATAAAGTGTGTAGCTTATAAAGGCAACATGATGAAAAAAATCAAGGGAATTTTTTCTCTCTCTCAAAAAATTAGGGTTCTGGGCCTCCTTCTCCTTCCTCAAGGTTCTAAACATTCTTCCCTTTTTTTTGAATTAAATTAAAAGTTTCACACTTCCTTTTCCAAAAATAAACAGTTTTTCACCATCAAACCGTTGAAGGGGAACTCAGATCTTCCATCAAATCTCAAAAAGGGGAGATTTTTAAATCTTACCCCCCTTTTCTCCAAGATCCGGCCAACAGAAGAGGAGGAAGAAGGAGACCCATCTCCAAAATCCCACCTTGGAAAGATCCAAGGCTCAGAAGAAGATCCAGCTCTAAAGGAGAGAAGAAAGGGGTCCCCTTTGATCATCCCCAAAGATTTCTAGGAGTTTAACTCCATCCAAGATCTGTTGGAGTTTAACTCCATAAATCAAACCCTTTTTTTTATATATAGGAGTTCAACTCCATTCAACATCTGTCGGAGTCTAACTCCATAAATAAAAAACCCTATTTCAGAGTTTAACTCCTATTTCCGGGGGTAAAAGCCCCCTTCTTTCCGCCGAAGCCTAAGCACCCAGCGTCCACATGCTGGGCGCATGAGGCGCTAGCGCCCAAGCATCCAGCGCCCACATGTCGGACACATGAGGATCTAGCGCCCAGCACCGATGTGCCGGGCGTGTGAGGCGCTAGCACCCAAGCGCCCAGTGTCCACGTGTCGGGTGCGTGAGGCACTCGCGCCCAGCGTCCACGTGTCGGGCGCATGAGGCACCAGCGCCCAGCTTCCAGCTCTCTAGCGTCTTTAAGACGCTCCTCATCCTACTTTTTCCCACACTGTCCCACACTCAAAATACACGCTCGTTAGGAAAATTTTTCTAACGGGACGCTGCCTCGCCCCCCCCAAGGGGGCTGCTAGCCCTTTTGACCCCCAGCCTGCTATTCGGGTAGCGGGACCCCTGTAAACTCTGCAGGGCTCCCGATATATCCAAAATCCCTCAATGCACAACACACATATACTGCACATTGAGTTCGCATGACCAGTTTGACCCGTCAATCAGAGGTTCTCTCGCTCCAAAGGCGAGGGCTAATTAACGGCAGTTTAGTCCGCGGCTGCCGGAGATTCGGATCCCCACAATCAATAAACCCCCGCCTACCGTAGGCAAGGGAAATCTGTAGTACGCCTGACAAGTGACGTGTATTCCCATCTCAACTGGTTGACGAAAAGCGCCCTACAGATTCTGGCGCCCAGTGGGACATTTCTCTCCTCCCATATCTCGGGTCAAGTGTTCATTCGAACTCATTTAACATATATGCCGATGTTTATACTGAAATATTGTTTTTTCCGTGCAGTAATCAGCTTTCAACGATGATGTCTTCTAAGATGAATTCAACTTCCGATGTGACCCCGATCCAGTACGTGGTCGAGATCAATGCCCGCGTGGTTTTCCCTGCAAGTCTCAGCCGGCAATGGGAGGAGCTACCCCGTTAATTTGGTTCTGTCATCATCTACCCTGCCGGAAGCGCTCATCTGGTGGAGGTCACGGCAAACCAAGCGGCCAAACCGACCTCAAGGGGCAGGAGGCCGAACGTTGTGGTCGCTAAAGCATCCCACCCCAAATGCAAATCTGTATTCGAACGGCTCTCCACTGTTCCGACTGGGGGCAAGGCTGTCAACACCAATGGAGCCACAAAGCATCTCCAGCAAGCTCAGATGGTGCCCTTGACAATCACGTGAAAACAGCGGGGCAAATCCAGAAAAGAAGCGCCAACACCACTCATGAATCCGGTCAGGCCAGCCATCTCCAATTGATTGTCCGCTGTGAAAACAGAAGGGCCAAGACGGTGGTCCATAAAATCAACTACCAATAATGAAATGATGGTCGGATATGTTATCCATATGGTCTATATGGCGGGTGCGCATCCCAGCGACAACCTGTGCAGCAAAAGCAAGGATGGGTCCACCACATCCCAAGCCCAATCTGGCTTGAATTTGGTTGCCACTTCCCAAGATCAGCCGCCTCCGCTGGATGATGAAAACCCTCTCGATGAGGCCGATAGGCAGAAAGACCCCTCAGTCCATGTGAAGTCAAGTTCGGACAGTGAGGAAGAGCCGACTTTCCGGCCCAGGACCGCAGAGCAAGAGCTGCTTCAAGAGCTTCAAAAACAGCTCAGGAGCAAAGATAAAGAGATGGCCAAGCTCTATTTAAAAATTGACGACCTAACGAACGTTGTGATGCAGCTTACGGCTCAAATTGCTCGGGCGCTTCCCAACCAAGCACAAGTCTCTACTCATGAGCCGGGTGATGACAACCCATAGCAACCGATGCCTGTCCCTTTGGGTCCAAAATTGGGCGAGCCGCATGAAAGCCGTCCACATTCCGCTTCTGGGGACGCCTTGGCCCCATATAGCAGTATCCCGCTAATACAAGATCGGATACTGGATTTGGTCACTAGCAAGGTGCGAACATTGGTAGCCGAAGCCGAAGCTCAGAAAGAAATCGGCAGTAGTGGGTGGCCATTTCCCGCACAGTACGATTTGATCGAGTTCCTTAGCGACCACATCATTCCTAAGTTCGGAAGATATGACAGGACGGGACATGCAAATCAGCACGTCTCCTACTTTAAAGCATCGTGCGGAAATACAGGGGGTAATGACGCGCTCTTTCTTTGTCAGTTTGTTAACAGCCTGACCGGTGTCGCTTTCAACTGGTACGCGAGTATACCAGACGGGTCCATCATCACCTTTGCCCAAATGGAGTCTCTGTTTTGGCAAAGATTCATGAGTGTCAGCGATAAAATCTCCATTGCTGACCTTGTGAGGACCAAGCCGAGGAAGAATGAAAGAAACACCGACTTTATCGCCTGATGGCGTAATCTCACGATCAAGTGCGAACCGCCGCTGGAGCAGGACCGTGTCCGTCAGCCTTCTCATTGAGAACCTCAGCAATTGGATGGTCCCATTCTTGTGTACAGCAGGCCTCAAGACGTTTCAGGAGCTAACCAAGAAAGTCCAAATGCTGGAACACATGAAACAAGAGTCTACTCCAGACTCTCAGAGAGA
This sequence comes from Agapanthus africanus, assembly GCA_030015575.1. NCBI lineage: Eukaryota > Viridiplantae > Streptophyta > Magnoliopsida > Asparagales > Amaryllidaceae > Agapanthus > Agapanthus africanus. The sequence goes on along the minus strand of CM057350.1, from coordinate 102,986,589 downwards.
CAAGACTTGGAAAAGCAAGCGGGACAACAATCGTAGAAGCAGGAATTCCAGCAATACCAATGTCTTCAATGCGTCTGACAATGAAGACAAGCGAAGACAGACGAATCCAAAACCAACTGGTCTCGAAAGCTCGTGCTGGGAGGAGAAGGTCCTTCACTAGAGGAGAAAAAGAACAAGGTTTACTCATTCAGAAGGGACAAGTCCGCAAGATATTTAAAGATGTCTTGAATAACGGTCTACAATTTCCGGAGTCGAAAAGACATCAAGAAGCAAAAATGACCGACAATCCTCTATATTGCCCGTACCACCGAGTAGTGAGCCATGCGATCGAGGATTGATATATCTTTAAAGACTGGGTTGAGAAATAATACAATAATGGAGAGATCGAGCTGTCCAAGAGTGTGTTGGTGAACAATAAAGTTGCAACCACCAACTTTATACAGACAGAAGCTGAAGCCTTCTGGGAGCAGACAGCTGAACCCGCTGCCCTGAGAAATGAAACTGACTCACCGCAGCCTCCGTGGAGTACGCATATATCTAATAAGATAAAGAAGATGCTAAAGTTACTTCAGAAAGAGCCCAGAATAGAATGGGAAGGGCAGAAGAAGCCCACCATTCTAGCTGCCAATTCGGCTCAATCAGGCTCAAAATCCAAAAAGCTCAAGAAGAAGAAAAGTGCAGCTCGACGCGAAAAAGAGTCTGCAGGGAGATCGACCATTCAAAAATATATCGATTCCCTCGAAGACTATGAACAAAAGGAAAGAACTCTAATTCAATCGAAGGAGTTCTTTCCTGTAGAAGCAGCTGAGATTTTGGTGGAGCTAGAAGAAGACTCCAATGAAGAGATCCCTATAGTGACCTGCTACGCTATCTATCTGGGCAGCGACTCTGAGGAGGAGCTCTGTTTTCCCGAAGAGGACGAGGAGCATGCCACAAAGACCAACCAAATCCAGCTCAGAAGCGGCAGAGCTCTACCGCCGAATCAGGGCAACGCCCCAAAAGGGAAGGAAAAACAAGTCGCTAATGAAGAAAATGGCAGAGAGCCGGCTCATGAAAATTTGAGTCTTTCCTCGATGGACTATAATGTCTTGGCTCATCTCCGAAAGATTCCGTCTCTCCTGAGCATCTACGATTCCTTGGTCATATCTTTACAAAACACCGAGCGGTACCAGGCTCGCTTTGAGAAAATTAATATGAAAGAAGCCCAGTACACCCTGCATACTGCCACGGTCACGTTTAAGGACGAAGACCTGCTACTGGGAACATCTAAGCATAACCGGACGCTTTACGTGACAGGGTACAACGACGGAGATCGGATTAATCGCATATTGATTGATCCGGGATCCTCAGTGAATATCATGAACTCGCGGACTCTGAAGAGTTTGTCAATGGACGTCCGACACCTGTAAAGGAAAAGGATTGTTATTTAAGGCTTCAATCAAAACTGCCAGCAAGTTCTGGGGTCTATAGCTCTGCTAATCAAATTTGGGGATGTGCAAACCGAACCTAAGATATACGTAATAGACACTGACACGTCTTATAAAATTCTCTTGGGACGATCGTGGCTCTACGATTATGGCATCATTCCGTTAACTCTCCATCAATGCATAAAGTATGCTAAAAATAGCGAAGAAAGACGCATTGACGGAGACATCCAGCCGTTCGGTGTGCATGAGGTCCGATATGAAGATTCCCGTTATTTTGTGAACCTCCAAAGTGTCGAGCCACAGCTGACCAAAGACAGGACGACCCCGAAACTCAAAAGAAAGTCTGAGCCGGCTGTCACTTTCAAAAGCAAAAACCCCCAAGTGCGTCCGCATTTCGGCAGTGACATTGATGAGTCCGACGTTGGAAGTCCGTCCGTCCATAAAAACCGCCCTCATTTTGGCAGCGATATGGACGAGTCTGATATCGAAGGCCCATCCGACAACAAAATTCGCCATCGTTTAGGCAGCGACACTGAAGAGTCGGAGGAAGAGAACCTTCCTTGCAATAGCTATACAGGTTGGGCCCCCACGCAACAAGCAAAGCTACGAGAGACCTTCGAAGTTGCAGAAGGGTCCCTAGCTGTCACAAGGGTGCTGGGGCAGATGTTTAAAGAGCTCGATGCATTGTCAGTCTCCACCGTGGACTAGCTGAAAACTTTCTACGTTCCTGGAAAGAAAAGTGGACAGAAGGGCATCCTGTTTTATGGGTCAAATCCTGTTGTGCACCAGGATGATTTGTCTATCACGTGTCTTCCCTATGAGAGAGGCATAAGAGCCGTCCTCAATCCCAGATACTATGCGCCCGAGATGCGGGAATATTTCAAAAGGTGCGGATGCCGGTTATATCAAATGGAGTCCGAGGCGAAGTTTTATGAGGAGCTATGGCATCCGCCTCAGGTCCGAGCACTCATCGATGGACGAATTCCAGATAGGTTTCATCCAGCCTGATTCCAAAGCATGCTACACGATCCATGTTGGTGAAGCCAGCGAAAGGTCAAATGATGATGACGAGATAGCCAAGCCAGAAGAAGCTCCTCGAGAGCTCGAAGATGGCGGACAAGCAACCTTCGATGAGCTAACCGAGGTTGATTTGGAAATGCCCGATAATCCAAGACCGACCTACATCAGCTCACTCTTGTCAGAAGAATTGAAAGAGCAGATAATCGCCCTGCTGCATGAGTTCACCGACTGCTTCGCATGGACGTACAAAGAAATGCATGGCCTATCCCCTGAAGTGACCATGCATAAGCTGGCTATATCTCCTGATGCCAAGCCTTTCAAACAAGCTCCTCGAAGAATGAGAAGAGAGCTGGAAGAAAAGGTCATCGAGGAAACTAAGAAACTTATCGATGCTGGTTTCATCAGGGAAGAGAAATACACAGACTGGATCGCATGCATTGTCCCAGTAAAGAAGAAAAATGGGCAGATCCGGATTTGCGTCGATTTCAGGGACCTTAACAAGGCGTGCCTTAAAGATGATTTCCCGCTTCCGGTCATAGAAATGATGGTCGATGACACCTCAAATTATGAGCTGTTCACCTTCATGGACGGTTCGTCTGGGTATAATCAGATAAAAATGTCGCCTGAGGATGAGAAGCATACAACATTTCGACCGATCGGCATATACTATTACAAAGTGACGCCGTTCGGACTGAAGAACGCATGTGCTACATATCAAAGGGCAATGACCAATATCTTTGATGACCTAATCTATAAAGTCGTCGAATGTTATGTTGATGATTTGGTCATCAAGACTGAAGCCAAGGCCGATCAAATCCAAGATCTTAGGACCATTCTCACTAGATTGAGGGAATACGATATGAAGATGAATCCTCTGAAGTACGCTTTGGCGTGTCATCGGGAAAATTCCCGGGTTTCATAGTCCGACATCGAGGGATCGAAGTTGACCCATCCAAGATAAAGGTTATCATGGAGATGCCCCATCCGAAGAATCTGACGCATCTAAGGTCTTTTCAAGGCAAGCTTGCTTATATACGAAGGTTTATCTTAAATTTATCGGGGAGATGTAGGCCCTTCACAAAGCTCATGAAGAAATGAGCTCCTTTTTTCTGGGATGCCGAATGTCAAGAAGCGTTCGAAAGCATCAAACAGTACCTGTTGCACCTCCAGTGCTTGCTACCCATATTCTAAATAAACCGTTGATTCTTTATACTGCCGTGCTAGATGAGTAACTTAGTGCACTCGTTGCTCAGAACAATGAGGAGGGAAAAGAGAATGCCCTCTACTACCTCAGTCGAACTTTAGTCGGGGCGGAACACAAGTATCCCCCGATCGAAAAGCAATGCCTGGCTCTAATATTCTGTAAGTGATATATGCCCTAGAGGCCATTATTGTATCATACTGGATTGTATATTACTTAATGGGAGCTTGGGATATACACGGATATGGTAATAATCTTGCTCGAAATGGTAGTATGCTACCTGGTTTGTTTCTACCTCAATATGTGCATGTGTTTCTTTTAGCATATCGCTTATACATATTGGTAGAGCCCTTAGGATCTTTGCTTGATTACCAACGTTGTGATGGCAGTCACACTAGTGGGGGATGGGTAGTCTATAAGCACATCCTATACATGTCCCTAGTCATAGGATTATCGAGACGAGGCATCGATACTCCACAGTAGACTAGTGTATACGCTTCTCATCCCAGCAGGGGAGATGGTCTGTCCCACAGCTATTAGTACGTCGTACTGGAGATAGTATGCAGGTGCTCATTAGGTTATGAGTACACTGGACAGGACTCTTCGGGGACTGTTAGTGGGTATTATACCTATCGTCGGGTAGCAGTTCCCACATGACATGAGTACAGCTTAGTCCGTCGACTTGACACTACTGCTTCACCTCGAGTGTGTTCCCACTGTACTTTGATTACTACCCTACCATGGCTCAAAGGAGTCGTGCAAACAGGTAGTAGTTGGGTGCAGTCCCGAAGCACTTGGAGGCAGTGGCGGTTAGATAGGATTCATTTCTCCCGGTATTGGGGGTTGATATCGCACTGTGTTCGGAAGGCCATTACACAAAGTCCTTGGCCAAGGCAAGCAAGATTTACTGGTAGGTACTCCAGTAGTTTCTCAAGGTGTTTCGGGCTACTCTCCAACACGACTTATTGCGCTATTAGGGGTCTGATGTTTACCGCCCCCTAGGCCCGATATGCGATACTCTTAGACGAACAGACCGGACTGTACGGAGATTGTCACATTCAGGCTCAGTAGGAGTTCGGATGAGTTAGCTCATCGGCCTTCTAATCGACACATACCTGGACAGCCGTTACATGCAGCTAATACCGCTTGCGGCTTGTGGTTAAACCCACTGACAGCGTAGTGTCGAGTCTTTAGAGTCCCACACAGAGGGTTTCTCTGCACCGGGCAAAAGGTGTAGAGGCCGTATGGTTTTACAGCAGAGCTTCGATCACTTACGTGTACTTATGCACGTATGATGATCGGGAGGATAATACTAGTGGGCTTTGGTTTAAGCCGGATCCCAGTATTATATTGATGGATTGTTTCGTCTCTTAATATTCGTTTTCTTCGGAATACGGATGCGGGTATGTATATACAGATGAGGGGCATTCTCGTAATTCCTCGGGATTGGCTTCTAGAAGGGGGACACCTATTAGGGTTTTATTCTTTTTGGATTAAACAAAAGGGTGGAGGAAATGAGGAGGATTTTAAGCATTGAACCTAGCATGGCTACTTGGTGACTCATGGTCATGAGTCACCACTAGATATTTGTGAAGGTTTGGAGATATTTTATTGTGATATTTATCTCATAAAATATCTAATATTCTTCATTCTATCTCAAGAGGACAACCAAGCTCAAGTCCAATGTTCACTTCTCCTTTCTCATTTCCTCAAGTCTCTTCTCTTCATCACAAACCCTAGACCACTCATGAGTTGAGAAACCTAGGGTTCCAAGAAACAAATCTCTCCATCTTCTCATTGTACACAACCTAGAACTTCTTGTTTAGCGAACTAGAAGCTGTAGTTACCTCGGATTTGAGGTAGGAGCTCGGACTATAGACTCTCGGGTGGATCGTCTTTGACTCGAGGAGACCGTCGAGGTAGCCGCGATCCGTTCTGATCCTTAGAGCCTACGATGACGAAGGAGGACAACGAGAAGACCCGAAGGACATGATACTACGAGGTATAACATTCATCCGAGTAGTTAAACCTCAAGTAGTTTGCTAGCTAGGGTTTATGATCGATCCTTGGTTCTAGTCGGTGCTGCGAAGCCCGTAAAAATCAATTTTTGCAATTTTCGCCTCCCCGCGAACACATGGGTGCGCGACATCAACTTACAGTGGTATCAGAGCCTCTCATAAACCTTAGATAGCTTGTAGAGACGTTAGAATTCCGTCGTTTTTGTCGCGCAAAAACTACCGACAAAAACAGTTTCCAAAATTGATGTTTTGAGTTGTTTGCACACCCCGCGGGCTCACGGTTTGAACCGAGAAGCCACAGGGTTGAGCGTAGGCACCCCGAGGAACCCCCCTGGGGGGATCGAACGGTTGGGCCCACTCCCCAAGACCACCACAAGGTGGTCTTGGCGGTGGGGACCCGAAACTGCCCCACCTGAGGCAGTTTCGGGTCTGCCTCACCCCTGGACACCTCATGGTGGCCTCGGGTGTGGGGTACCCCCTTTAGGCCCCCTAACTCAAAGTTAATTTCATGCTCCAACTCTCCGCGGAGATTCAGATGGGTTTCGAGTTCGTTTCGACTCCCGGATTGGCTTAAAATGATCGATTTTGGAACTTTAGCTCACTGGATTTTCAAGTTTTGGAAAATTGGTTAAGTTTGATAATTGCATCGCAGTTACTTTATAAGCTTTGTGATGTGTATATGTGTTTAGAAATGTCGACTAATTGCTATATGTCGATTAGTCGGGGTTGCACATATATGTTATTATGTTATGTTGGTTTGTGTATATGAACTTGTTGGATCGTCGTGAATGGGTAGCCGGGGATGTGAGATGAGCGTTTTCATTCTTTCATTCGATGTATAATTTGTAAAGTGATATAATATTATTTTATGGGGCACATCCGGGTTGAGATTGTAGCCACCGTTGTATTATTTCTTTTACTGTTTTTGCTCCTAGGATAGACCCAAGGTGGGATGCATAAACTATCGGGTAGTTTGAAGTGCTGAGTGGACTACTCACTTTGATGAGGGAGGTTGCTTCACTTTGGGTATTTGGCGGGTAGTTTGCCGCACCCGTAGGGGTCTAGGGTGGGATTTGGCTATGCATCACGACCGTAGAATCCGTCTTTCGTTACAGGCTCAAACGAAACGCGGAATTCCTAATATATCCAATATGTTCATCTGTGATCTGAAATGCCTATTATTGCGTGAGACGAATGTATATATATCTATATATAATATCTTGTGGGCGTTGCTTATGTTTTGCATCCGCGCTAGTCCAGCCCCCGCTCTGTCGTTGGTTAAGTAACTTAACGGGTGATGACGGGCCCCATGGAGAATGCAGATGGCATAAGTGGACGTTGTAGTTTCGTCTTTTTCTGTGATGATAGGTGTGAATGATGGGACTGCATTATATTAATGCAAAGCAAACAAATCAAAGATGAATCGTTGGAACAAATTTTAAAACTACTCGGTTATTTTAAAACAGGAGAATTTTAAATGCGGAGCTTAAACCACTCCTTTTAAAAGCTCTCAGGTTCCATCGATTATATCAAGTTCACTACGTTCACGATTTCGTCAAAACCATTCGTAGCCCTCCGTCATTTCATATGAATATTCAATAGTATTCAAGCTATGTTTGTTGGTTTTAGTCAAGGCATAGTGATTGGTAGCTGCTGGGTATTCATATGTTGCATATATAGATGCGTTGGTTTGGGACAGTCGTACTACTTTGTTGGCCTTAGTCAAGGGTATGCACGGGTGGGTTCAAATTAACCTGGACAATGACGGGTAGAACTTGACATGTGACTTATGATTTGTTGGCCTTAGTCAAGGTCATAAGAGCATGGGGCAAAAATCCACATCGGGAGTTTCTAAGGAAATTGAAACTTGCTAGTGCTGCATACCATTTGGAGTGTAATAATATTGGTAGGATTCCTTCAGCATTATAACACAATGATATTTGGATCCCGATCCTACTGTGAGTATATGCTACTCCTCGGGAGAGTTTTCACTTAATGATCAATACTATAAACCAAGTAGGTGTCTAGAACAGTATTAGCGGGGCTACGCCTCCAGGGAAAAGAGGTTATTTAATTAAGGAACTTCGTGAAAGCGTCGTAAAACCTCCCTCGAAGTACCGACACTAGCCTTGCTGAACGGTTAAGCAAGTATTGTATGGTGAGATTAATCCTGACTAATTCTTCTTTTATGGTTTGAGAAAGGATTCGAGAAACAGTGGGAGCCATCTTGTTTAGATAAACTAAAAACCAATCTAAACTTGAAAGAGTATCATGCTGAGTGTTTTCTTCTCTCTTTCCTAATTGAAGCGACCAGGTGACCCGATTAGGTTACAGATAGTTAATAAAAGGACCGAGTTATACTATAATGACTGGCAAAGATTTGTCCAGATGTCCATTACCTATGACAAGCCGGACCACCTCATTACTACTGAAGCCCCTGCCGTCCCAGGTCCTGTTTCTACCGTCGCGGATGTTGATATCCGTTAGACAAGGGAAAAGGACTGCGCGAATGCCAAGTGCCTCGTGTTGGCCTCAGTTGATGGTGTATACCATAGGCAGCACGAGAAGATGGACTTAGCTTCTATCTTCCTCCATAATAAAGTTTTATATGGAGAGCAATCTCGTATCGCGAGATATAAAACCTTGAAGGAATTTCTTCAAGCGAGGTTGGCTTTCAGGTCATCTGTAGGGGACCATGTCCCTACAATGATCAGCTGTATTAAAACAGCTCACGGACCTGGAGACTACGTTGGAGAATGAGTCATGTACTAACTTAATTCTACAGTCCCTATCTTCTACTTACGTCCAGGGGAAGAAAGTTATACTTCCAGTTGAGGGCACCCTGAAGGAAACCAGGGTGACACCCGTTCTGCTTATTGGGGAATCTTCCTCTTCTAGATCTAAGGCGAAATCTAAGGGAGAGAAGACGAAAACCTCCACAAAGCCGATAGGCGGTGTCCTTAAGGTAGAGGGACAGGGAATGGCGAAAGTTTCAGGACTAACAGTAGGGAAAGAGGGTTGTTCCTATTGTCACAGGAAAGGGCATTGGCAGAAGGAATGCATAGCTTAGAAAGCCAGAATCCAGGATCCGAAGCATGTTGTGGTTTCGGCTTCGGGTGTGTTTGTGATTGAAAATAGTCTGTCAATTAACTCTACTTCCTGGATACATGATACCAGATCAGGATCTTATATTTGTAATTCATTACAGGCTTTGAGAAACCGTAGAGTTACCAAGGCAGGTGATATGACTCTCAACGTTACTAATGGAATGAGCGTGGACGCTGAATCCGTAGGGAATATCACCTAGGATTGACAAGTGGACAGATATTGATTCTACGTAACTGTTTGTGTGTACCTAGTCTAGTTTGTAAGCGATGTGGTCAATATCCACCTAAATCAAAGTTTGATTGGGCAAGGTACACTAGAGGACAGTGTATACGTATTAAATCAAGCTCAGGTTTTCAGTGTCCAGAACACACTTAAAAGAAAGTCTCCAGAATTAAATAAGGCTTTCTTATGACATTGTAGACATGGTCAGATCATTGAAACACGGTTGATGAAGTTCCATAGAGAGGGATATTTGGATCCGTTCGAATATCAGTCTTATGCAACTTGTCAATCTTGTCTCATAGGAATGATGACAAAAACTCTATTCACTGGACACGGAGTAAGAGCGAGCTAGCTCTTTGGGACCCATACACAGCGATGTGTGTAGTCCAATATCTACAGATGCACGAAGTGGTTATTCCTATTTCATTACTTTTTCGGATGATTTCTCTAGGTAAGGACATGTCTTCTTGATGAAGCATAAATCCGAACCCTTTGAAAAATTCCGGGAATATAAGAATGAAGTGGAAAAACAAACAGGCAATAGTATCGACACTGAGATCTGATCGACATGGTGAATACTTAAATTGCCGAGTTCCTGAATTATCTAAAAGAAAATGGAATTCTCTCTCAGCTTACTCCTCCATACACACCACAACACAACGGTGTATAGGAAAGCCGAAACAGAACCCTATTGGATATGGTATGTTCCATGATGAGTAATACTGAGCTACCGCGATCCTTCTGAGATTATGCACTAGGATCAGCTGCATATCTTTTGAACAAGGTTCCTACCAAGACTGTGCCTACCACACCATATCAGATATGGAGTGGGAAGAAACCCTATCTTCAGTATTTGAAGAGATTGGGATGTCCAGCTTTTGTAATAAAGCAGTATGTGGACAAGTTCGAGACACGCTCATTACTGTTTAAAGTTTGTGGGATATCCAGAGGACTTAAAGGGGTATTTTTTCTATTACGTGGAGGAACAAAAGGTGAGGAACAAAAGGTCTTTGTTTCTCAGTATGCCCACTTTTTGGAAAATCTATTTTTTGGAAAAGGATAGTGGGAGCGCAATAGAGCTGGAAGAAATTCTAGAACCACAAACTATTACTGAAAGTATGGTAGAACCAGAGGTTTCAGAAGAACCGGACATTCTTGCGCTACTCCATGGAACTAGTAGGCAGTCTCATCCGCCCGAGAGATACTACGATTTTCTCGTAGACGTGGATTGAGAGGATCGCATCATTGAAAATGATGAGCCAACTAGCTTCCAGTAAGCTATTTAGAGCATAGACTCGGTAAAATGGCTGGATGCAAAGCGGACTGAAATGGAGTCCATGTACACCAGCAAAGTATGCACTTTGAATATTGCTCCAGAAGGGGTAAAACTCAAAGGTTGCAAATGGATCTTCAGATAGAAGATTGGTGTAGATGGATAGGTTGAAACCTATAAAGCTAGACTTGTTGCAAAGTGTTATCGTCAAAGACCTGGTTTGGACAATGATGAAACCTTTTCTCCAGTGGCTATGCTCAAATCCATTCGGATCCTTCTTGCCATTGCTGCCTTTTAAGATTATGAGATCCGGCGGATGGACATAAAGACGACTTTTTCTAAAATGGTAATTTGGAAGAGTGCGTTTATATGGATTAGCCAGAGGGTCTCAATCAGAGTGGGAGCAGCAGAATAATGTGCAAGATGCTTAAGTCCATTTATGGACTAAAGCAGGCATCGCGGAGTTGGAACAACTATTTTTATTGAGACAGTCAAAGAATTCGACTTTATCAAAAATCCAGATGAACCATGCATTTATAGTAAGATTGTAGCAAGAACTGTGGAATTCCTCATTGAGTACGTGGATGACATTCTCTTGATAGGAAATGACATTCCTATGCTACAATCAGTCAAAGGATTCTTGTCATAGAGGTTCTCCATGAAAGACCTGGGTGATACCAACTACATTCTGGGGATCCAGATCTATCGTGATAGATCAAAGAGGATGGTGGGACTTTCACAGTCAAGGTACAATAACACCATATTGAAATATTTAGTATGGATGATTCTAATCACGGTAGTCTACCGGATTGTCACGGAATCACCCTCTCCAAAGAGATGTCTCCAAAGACTGATTTGGAAAGGGCTCTCATCACATCTATACCCTACGCTTCTTTGGTAGGCTCTATAATGTATGCGATATTATGTACCAGACCAGATGTTGCTTACGCACTCAGCATGGTAAGCCAGTATCAGTCAAACTTAGGGGAGAAACACTGGATAGCAGAAAAGAACATTCTCAAGTACCAGAGAAGGACTAAGGAGATCATTCTTGGTGTATGGCGGAAAAGACCTCCAGATCAAGGCCTTTGCCGACTCCAGCTTCCAGAGTGATAAGAATGACTCCAAGTCCATGTTGGGTTATGGCTTTACCCTTAGTGTAGGGGCGGTCTGTTGGAAGAGCTCCAAGCAGGACACCGTTGCAGACTTGACGATGGAAACGGAGTAGTTCGCTGCATGAGACGCCGCAAAAGAGGTAGTCCGAATAAGAGTTCTTAATTGAACTTCAGATGGTTCCTTCCATTTTGTTGGTACAATACTTTAGTATTGTGACAACATACGGCGCTATAGCTTTAAGGAAGGAATCCAGGTCCCATCTGAGATCCAGACATATCTTGAGGCGGTACCACCTGATCAGGGAGATCGTTGATCCCCAGGAAATTGAGGTGATGAGAGTAGATACAGAGAACAACACTGCAGATCCACTCACAGAGGCCATCCCTCAGACAGTGTTCGAGAGGCTATTTGAGATTTTTGGTCTGTGATATGCCAGTATATGGCCTTAGTGCAAGTAGGAGATTGTTAGTGACATATGCCCTAGAGGCCATTATTGTATCATACTAGATTGTATATTACTTAATGGGAGCTTGGGATATACACGTATATAGTAACAGTCTTGCTCGAAATGGTAGTATGCTACCTGGTTTGTTTCTACCTCAATATGTGCATGTGTTTTTTTTAGCATATCACTTATACATATTGGTAGATCCCTTACGATCTTTGCTTGATTACCATCGTTGTGATGGCAGTCACACTAGTAGGGGCTAGGTAGTCTATAAGCACATCCTATACAGGCCCCTAGTCGTAGGATTATCGAGACGGAGCATCGATACTCCATAGTAGACTAGTGTATACGCTTCTCATCCCAGCATGGGAGATGGTCTGTCCCACAGCCATTAGTACGTCGTACTGGAGATAGTATACATGTGCTCATTAGGTTATGAGTACACTGGACATGACTCGTCTGGGACTGTTAGTGGGTATTATACCTATCGTCGGGTAGCAGTTTCCAGGTGACATGAACACAGCTTAGTCCGTCGACTTGACACTGTTGCTTCGCCTCGAGTGTGTTCCCACTGTACTTTGATTACTACCCTACCATGGCTCAAACGAGTCATGCCAACATGTAGTAGTTGGGTGCAGTCCTGAAACACTTGGAGGCAGTGGCGGTTAGATAGGATTCGTCTCTCCCGGTATTGGGGGTTGATATCACACTATGTTCGGAAGGCCATTGTATAAAGTCTTTGGCCAAGGCAAGCGAGATTTACTGGTAGGTACTCCAGTAGTTTCTCAGGGTGTTTTGGGCTACTCTTCGACACGACTTATTGCGCTATTAGTGGTCTGACGTTTACCACCCCCTAGGTCGGATATGCGATACTCTTAGACGAACAGACCGGACTATACGGAGATTGTCACATTCAGACTCAGTAGGAGTTCGGATGAGTTAGCTCATCGACCTTCTTATCGACATATACCTGGGCAGCCATTACGTGCAGCTAGTACCGCTTGCAGCTTGTGGTTAAACCCACTGCCAGCGTAGTGTCGAGTCTTTAGAGTCCCACACAGAGGGTTTCCTTGCAACGGGCAAAAGGTGTAGAGGCCGTATGGTTTTACGGTAGGGCTTCGATCACTTACGTGTACTTGTGCATGTATGATGATCGGGCGGATAATACTAGTGGGCTTTGGTTTAAGCCGGATCCTAGTATTATATTGATGGATTGTTTCGTCTCTCAGTATTCGTTTTCTTCAGAATACGGATGCGGATATGTATATACGGATGAGGGGCATTCTTGTAATTCCTCGGGATTGTCTTCTAGAAGGGGGACACCTATTAGGGTTTTATTCTTTTTGGATTAAACAAAATAGGTAGAGGAAATGAGGTGGATTTTGAGTATTGAACCTAGCATGGCTACTTGGTGACTCATGGTCATGAGTCACCACTAGATATTTGTGAAAGTTTGGAGATATTTTATTGTGATATTTATCTCATAAAATATCTAATTTTCTTCATTCTATCTCAAGAGGACAGCCAAGCTCAAGTCCAATGTTCACTTCTCCTTTCTCATTTTCTCAAGCCTCTTCTCTTCATCACAAACCCTAGACCTCTCATGAGTTGAGAAACCTAAGGTTCCAAAAGACAAATCTCTCCATCTTTTCACTCTACACAACCTAGAACTTCTTGTTTAGCGAACTAGAAGCTGTAGTTACTGTTCCCCTCCGAAAGACTTCGCGACGGACTTCTTGCCTGAAATTCGGGGCAGATGCTAATAGGTGCTATCCGTCCACCTCTCCGAAGATGCCAAGTTGATTTATGGCACCGTGTATCGGAGGTTTAAACGGATGCGGCTGATGTAGCAGACTTCGTCAGATTCCCCCTCGTTTGAGGGATTTTTGATTGTGGGGACGCTCTTCCCTGCAGGCGCAAGCCCCTGCAGTTAATTACGCTACCGCGTTGCGGTAACAACTTTCTCCTTCTCCAGGTGGTCACTTCGCGTCGTATGTGTTTAATTTGTGTTTGGTTGCCCGTGGATTGTATACGGAGACTGAGTTATGTTGTCGCCCGTAGGGCGTGGACTAGTCCAAATCCGTATTATCTTAGATTTGGGTTTGGGGGTTGTGTTTAAGGATACGTTAGCCTCATTTGAGACTAAGAACAACTTAAACATTTGTTAAGGATACGTTAGTCCAGTTTGGGACTAAGATCAACTTAACGGGATCGTTTAGATCCGACAAGAGAGCAATTAGGGGAGCCCTGTTGTTTAGTTTAGTGACATTGCGGTCAATAGGTAGTTTAAGGACATTACGGTCCAGTGTTAGTTTTAAGATGTTGCGGTCAAGGTTAAGGACGTCGTAGTCCGTGGATTTAAGGACTCCACAGTCCGATATTAGTTTTAAGACATTACGGTCAAGGTTAAGGACGTCATAGTCCATGAGTTTAAGGACCCCACAGTCCGTGGTTAGTTTTAAGACATTACGGTCAAGGTTAAGGACGTCGTAGTCCGTGAGTTTAAGGACCCCACAGTCCGTTGTTAGTTTTAAGACATTACGGTCAAGGTTAAGGATGTCGTAGTCCATGAGTTTAAGGACCCCACAGTCCGTATCAATGTATGTGGTTATCGGGACCCGTCACCTCTTTGAAGACGTTGAGAAATTACAACGCCAAGTATCAAAGGAGTGAAGAGATGTACCCTTAAACCAGGGTGGATTAAGTGATCTGCAGTCCAATTTGGAAACTAAGATCAATTATTATATTATGAGCCCATTGGCCCAATTAGGTTTGAATTGAGGACTTACGGCCATCCTGGGCTAAGTCCAATTGTTTGGGATATTTGCTCTCTGTTGATTCATTGAAGGAGAGGCTTTGCCTCTGGAAACTTTAGCCAATTGGGCTAAAACTAGTGTTGAACACTATAGACCAACAGTGTTGAACTCTAGGAAAAGATTGACAAGTTAGTGTCAAACACTAAAAGATAATCAGCGTTGAACACTGGAAAAAGAGCTTTCAAATTAGTGTTAAACACTAAGCAACTCAGTGTTAAACAGTGCAAATAGAATTTTCCGAATTAGTGTTAAACACTAAGGAGAATCAGTGTTAAACACTGGATATAGAAGTTTCAATTTAGTGTTAAACACTAAGGCAAAAGGGGTCACGTGGTAACACGTGAGAGCGCCCTTCTTCCCTTTATTTTGTTCTACAGATAAGTGTTTAACACTTTTAGTTCTGAAAGCCATCACGTGCAGGCACGTGATGGGGGCTCATGCTCTGGTTTTTTAGAATACTCATTAGGGGTCACGTGGTGACACGTGGGGGCGCCCCAGAGTTCTCTTTTATTTTACTATTTCTTTTATATGTCCCGGGGATCACGTGGGGCACGTGAGGCATTGCCTCAAAGTTCTCTTTTATATATCTTCGCAGAAGTCACGTGGCAGCACGTGAGGTGCTTTGCAGGGTTCTATTCTGTGGGTCTTTGCAGGGGTCACGTGGTAGCACGTGACTCTGCATGTTTTAAAGTTATGTTCATAGGGTTAAACCCTAAATCTAAGAGGAATTAAATTCCTGCTTTCTTCTGAAGAATTATATTCTTAATAGGGTTAAACCCTAGTTTCTTTCCTTAAAGGAATTAAATTCCTGTCAGTTTGAGAGAATTATATTCTCAGTTAGGGTTAAACCCTAGTTTTGTTCATTTTGAAGGAATTAAATTCCTATAATATAGGGTTAAACCCTAACTTTATCTCAAAGGAATTGAATTCCTATCATTTTGTGAGAATTAAATTCTCTAAACTCAGTCCCTCCTCTGCGTTTTAGATCTGCATGGCAGGATCTCAACCCAATGAGAATTAAATTCTCAATTCATGGGGAGATGTGCACTTTGCAGATCCTCAAACAGAGAAAGAACTAAGTTCTTTTCTTTTTATATAAGAGTTAAACTCTTTTGAGAATTAAATTCTCCTTTGAAGCCTCCCTTTTCCTTTCTTACCTAAGGTTTTCCTTTTTGCAGAGAATCAAAGGCTCTAACTCTCTCTCTCTATGTATCAAAAGAAAAAGATCCAAAGGTCTCAAGGTTTCAGAAAAAATTTTTTAGAGAAAAGATCTTCGAAAAAGAAAGGGTCCTCCTCTTCTTTTCTTGGCTCCTATTTATAGGAGAAGGAAGAGAATCAATCTGCTTAGTAAATCTCTCATTGAGAGATTTGATTTGTATGTTGAGAGATTTTTATCATTAATCTGGGTCTTTAGATTGTTAAGCGAATTTCATTCACCATTGGATTTTAAATCCAAAGATATTTCCTTGTTGTTTCGGTTAGATTTAGGGGGAAATCTTTCCAAGTCCAAGATTTTTCCATAAATAGGCGATATTTAATCACCTTTAGATTTTTAATCCAACGGTTCTAAATAATCATTCTCTATTTTGGAAAGATTTGAATGATCTCTTCTCAGAATTTAATCCTGTTAAATAATAAATCTTTTAACGCCAGTCACGTGTGGCCACGTGACCCCTGGTCACGTGTAGGCACGTGTCCTTTGGTCACGTGTGGACACGTGACCCCTGGAACGGGCCTTTCTTCTTCTTTTGCGCTCTGTCTTCTGGCCGCTGCTTAGCCGTCACGTGCCAACACGTGACCATTGGTCACGTGTGAGCACGTGACCTTTTCTGGAATCTTTTCTTGAAAGTGCTTTGTGCCACTGCTTTGAATGTCACGTGCCAACACATGACTGCTGGTCACGTGTGAGCACATGATTCCTCTTCTGAGCCCTTTCCTGATATTTAATCAGGGAACAGTTACCTCCGATTTGAGGTAGGAGCTCGGACTATAGACTTTCAGGTGGATCGTCTTTGACTCGAGAAGGCCGTCGAGGTAGCCACGATCCGTTCCGATCCTTAGAGCCTACGATGATGAAGGAGGACAACGAGAAGACCCGAAGGACTTGATACTACAAGGTATAACATTCATCCGAGTAGTTAAACCTCAAGTAATTTGCTAGCTAGAGTTTATGATCGATCCTTGGTTCTAGTCGGTGTTGCGAAGCCCGTAAAAATCATTTTTTGCAATTTCCGCCTTCCCGCGAACACGTGGAGTGCGCGACATCGACTTACATATTCGCTGTGAAGAAGCTGAGGCACTATCTGCTCGTTCATCGGGTTATGCTGATCTCCAAGGTCGACCCGCTCAAACAATTAATGACCAAGGCAAGCCTAGCCGGCAGAATGGCAAGATGGGCTGTCATGCTACTTGAGTTTGACATAGTTTATACTCCTCAGAAAGTAGTAAACAGACAAGCTCTTGCAGACTTCCTTGCTGCTCATCCCGTACCAGAAGGGTCACCGCTCAATTGCGAATTACCTGACGAACAAGTGCTGCACCTCGAGGAAGATGAGCCATGTTGGGAGCTCTACTTCAATGTAGCCTTATCAATGAGGAGCTCCGGCAAATCAAGTATCCCACAGATAAAAGCATGGATAGGATTGGTGTTCATCACGCCATCGATGGGGACCCTACGACGTTCTTTTGCACTCACCGAGCCTTGCACAAACAACGAGCCAGAGTACAAAGCTCTAATAGCTGGTTTGGAGCTCGCCATAGAAATGGAAATCTTTCGGCTACGAGTCTACGGTGATTCCCAGCTTGTCGTCAACCAAGTAAGCGGCGACTACAAGATATATAAGCCCGAGTTAGCTTGATATAGAGGCCGGGTGGCGGAACTCATGAAAAGGTTCACTCACATTGAACTAATGATAGTCCCTAGGGCGTTGAATAGAAAAGCCGACGTACTCGCTCGCCTAGCTAAAGAGCTGACTGATCCCGACATGGATGAAATTCTGATCACAGTCAGGAGACGGCAAATTCTGCCCCCAGTCTCTTTACGAGAAGAGGTAAGTGCGAAACAAAAAAGCAATCCTTCCGAAGAAGTTCTGATCATTCAAGAGGAGCCCGATTGGAGAGAGCCTTTCATAGAGTACCTCCGATACGACAAGCCGCCCGAAGAAAAATCTGCGAGGGTTCAGCTGAAGAAGAGAGCTCTCCGATACGTGTTTGTAAATAATATGCTATACCGCAGATCATATGACCAACTCTGGCTCAGATGTTTGTCATCGGCCGAAGCCCAAAAATTCATGAAAGAAGTTCACTCGGGCGTCTGCGGGGCTCACCAGTCTGGCCTAAAATGCGACTTCAGATCAAACGGCTTAGATATTACTAACCCACCATGATAAGGGATTGCGAAGAGCATGCAAAGAAATGCTATCTCTGCTGAATTTATGGTAATTTCATTCACAAGCATCCCAATCCGCTGCATCCTACGGTGGCGTCATGGCCTTTCGAAGTTTGGGGCACCGAAATAGTTAGTCCAATTGATCCTCCGTCATCCAAAGGCCACCGGTTCATATTGGCCGCAACTGACTACTTCTCCAGATGGTCTGAAGCTGTCCCGCTAAAAGAACTCAAGACAGAAGATATTCTGACGTTCTTCTAGCATAATATTCTATACCGCTTCGGTACACCAAGAAGAGTCATTTCTGACAACGGGCCTTCTTTCAAGAGCTTCAAAATCTCAAGGTTCGCTACGCTGCACAAGATAAACTGGAGATATTCCTCCATCTATAATCCAAGAGCCAATAGGCTAGCCGAAGCCTTCAATAAGACTCTATGGAAGCTCCTGATGAAAAATGCTTCAGCCAACAAGAGAGACTAGAATCTCAAGCTCCACGAGGCGTTGTGGGCATATCGTACCACACACCGTACTCCAACTCAGTCCACTCCATACTCACTACTCTTCGGAGTGGAATCAATCCTCCTGCTCGAAGTTGAAGTTCCTAGCCTAAGAATGGCCATCCAACATGAGTTGACGGAGGAGGAAAACGTCCTCCTTCGTCTCGAAGAGCTTGATGCCCTAGAAGAAAAGAGGCTCGCGGTACAGCAAAATCTTTAGCTATACCGAGCCCAAATGTCACGGGCCTATAACAAGATGACCCGTCTCCGTGCTTTTAAGAAAGGCGAATTGGTGTTGGTCCTCAAAAGGCCGATCATCCCCAATCGACATGCCAAAGGAAAATTTGAGCCAAACTAGGAATGACCATACGTCATCGAGAAAGTGTTCGATGGAGGATCCTACCAACTAATAAATGCCGAGGGAGAAAGGCCTATGATACCTATCAATGGCCGATATCTTAAGAATACTATACGTGAATGCTCCAAGTCGCAGACGGATTGAGCACACCGGCCCTACGGTCTGGATCATACATCCTGTAAAACCGTATAAAATCTACGGGCGTAAATGACCCCTATCTCTCCTAAGTCCTACCTCCAAAAAAATGGTATGTCCACAAGCGAGAAAGGCACGGATGAAAACCCGAAAGGGCTCTGTAAGTAAAAACAGTAGGACTGCCGGCGAGTTTGTGAAAACCCGAAAGGGCGCAAACTCGTGAAAAGAGATGAAATACACTCGCAAAGTTCTCTCGACCTTGTGAGGAGAAAATCCCCGCGTGAGATCCTTACGACTCACAAAGAAGCAACACACTTAGGAATCCCCACGATTCCTAGGGGAAATACACCTGCGAGATCCCCTTGACTCGTAGGGAGAAAATACTTTTATGGGGCCCTTATGGCTCATAAAATTGAAAAGCCTTAGGTGATAGGGATCTAAACCTGTCTCTTAAGCCATCGTTCCCCAACGGGCAACGGCAAATGATGAGTCGCTCCTAGCATTACGCTTCAGTGTTAGCGGTGCTGATGCCGACCCTAAACCCAAGTCCCAAGTTTTCCCAACGGAAAATGATCAGTCGCTCCTGGTATTACGCTTCAATGTTAGCGGTGCTGATGCCGACCCAAAAACCAAATCCCAAGTCCTCCTGGGGCAAATTATGAGTTGCTCCTGGCATTATTCCAGTGGAGCAATGCTGATGCCAACCCAAAAACCAAATCCCAAGTCCTCTCGGGGCAAATGATGAGTTGCTCCTGGCATTATTCCAGTGCAGCAATGCTGATGCCAAACAAAATCCAAATTCTAAGTTCCTCTCAAGTTCAAAAATCCCGCCAAATAAGGCATAAATCAAACAGATCAAATCAAAATCCCACCCGGCAACACTTCTAATCTCGAAAGTCCCGCTGGATATGTAGGGAACTTCCAAAACAAATTAAATCAATCCTGACACTGCAAGAAACGGAGCAAGTCAACTTCAACCCCGACATCGCAGAAAGTGGAGCAAGTCAAATCAAATCCCGACACCGTAAGAAGCGAAGCGAGTCACCGACCGTATAAGTCATAAAAAGGGCAGAACCGACTGTCCAATTCGCAAAAAGGGCAGAACCGACTGTCCACGTCGCAAAAATGGCAAACCGACCGTCCACGTCGCTAAAATGGCAGAACCGATGGTTCACGTTGCAAAAATGGCAGCACCGACCATCCAAGTCGCAAAAAGAGCAGAACCGACCGTCCACGTCGCTAAAATGGCAAAACCGACCGTCCACGTCGCAAAAATGGCAGCACCGACCGTCCAAGTCATAAAAAGGGCAGCACCGACCGTCCACGTCGCTAAAATGGCAGAACCGACCGTCCATGTCGCAAAAATGGCAGCACCGACTGTCCAAGTCGTAAAAATGGTAGCGCCGACCGTCCAAGTCATAAAAAGGGCAAAACCGACCGTCCACATCGCTAAAATGTCAGAACCGACCGTCTACATCGCAAAAATGGCAGCACCGACTGTCCAACTCGCAAAAACGGCAGAACCGACCGTCTACGTCGTTAAAATGGCAGGACCGACCGTCCACATTGCAAAAATGGCAGCACCGACTGTCCACGTTGCAAAAAGGGTAGTATCGACCTCCACGTCATCAAAATGGGAACCAAATCAAGTCAACCTCCACGCGAAAGAAGATCCATCAATTTCATGCACATAAACCACATATGCAGTGTGCATTTATTGATGGGGCACTATGTTGGGGTCAAAAATTACACCCTAGTTGACCAAGTCAAAACCAAGGTTAACCCCTAGTCAAGTGGGCCCGAGCCTAAGCCCATGTCAAGACCAAGCATGGAAGGGACCGGCTCCATGCCAAAAAGGAGGCAATAAATTAGTCCAAATGCAATTTTTAGAAATAAACATATATAAAGTGGGCAGAAAACCAAAATTTTGTAAACCCCATGACTTATGTGCAAAAAAGAAATAAGCACATAAGATATGGGGTGGCACAAGTGCCATTTGGTAAAGCCCAAAGGGCTATATATAAAGTGTGTAGCCTATAAAGGCAACATGATGAAAAAAATCAAGGGAACTTTTTCTCTCTCTCAAAAAATTAGGGTTCTGGGCCTCTTTCTCCTTCCTCAAGGTTCTAAACCTTCTTCCCTTTTTTTGAATTAAATCAAGAGTTTCACTCTTCCTTTTTCAAAAATAAACAGTTTTTCACCATCAAACCCTTGAAGGGGAATTCAGATCTTCCATCAGATTTCAAAAAGGGAAGATTTTTAAATCTCACCCCCATTTTCTCCAAGATCCGGCTAACAGAAGAGGAGGAAGAAGGAGAACCATCTTCAAAATCCCACCTTGAAAAGATCCAACGCCCAGAAGAAGATTTGGGGCTAAAGGGGAGAAGAAAGGGGTCCCCTTTGATCATCCCCAAAGATTTTTAGGAGTTTAACTCCATTCAAGATCTGTTGGAGTTTAACTCCATAAATCAAACCCTTTTTTTTTTATATATAGGAGTTCAACTCCATTCAACATCTATCGGAGTTTAACTCCATAAATAAAAAACCCTCTTTCGGAGTTTAACTCCATAAATAAAAAACGCTTTTTCGGAGTTTAACTCCTATTCCCGGGGCTAAAAGCCCCCTTCTTTCCGCCGGCGCCCAAGCGCCCACG
Organism: Agapanthus africanus; assembly: GCA_030015575.1. Classification (NCBI taxonomy): domain Eukaryota; kingdom Viridiplantae; phylum Streptophyta; class Magnoliopsida; order Asparagales; family Amaryllidaceae; genus Agapanthus; species Agapanthus africanus. The sequence continues at coordinate 102,964,909 of CM057350.1, read as the reverse complement.
TGTCGGACGCCTGAGGCCTAAGTGCCCAGCGCCCACGTGCCGGGCGCGTGAGGCGCTAGCGCCCAGCGCCCATGTGCCAGGCGCGTGAGGCGCTAGCGCCCAAGTGCCCAGCTCCCTAGCGTATTTAAGACACTCCTCACCCTACTTTTTCCCACACTGTCCCACACTCAAAATACACCCCTGTTAGAAAAATTTTTCTAACGGGGCGCTGCCCCGCACCCTATAAGGGGGCTGTCATCCCCCTTGACCCCCAGCCCGTTATCCGGGTAGCGGGATCCCCGTAAACTTTGCAGGGCCCCCGATATATCCAAAACCCCTCAATGCACAACACACGCACACTGCATATTGAGTTCACATGACCAGTTTGACCCGTCAATCGGAGGTTCTCTCACTTCAAAGGCGAGGGGTAATCAACAGCAGCTTAGTCCGCGGCTGCCGGAGATTCGGATCCCCACAATCAATAAACCCCCGCCTACCCTAGGTAGGGGAAATCTGTAGTTTGCCTGACAAGCGACACGTATTTCCATCTCAATGTGGTGACGAAAAACACCCTACACCGTTAGCTTCTTTCATCAACTCTTCTCGAACAGGTCCGACTGGCACGCATAAATGACTTCTATATTGCAAGGATCCATTTTCGTGGATGATGAAGTCAGTTCTTAGTTCACTTTCTACTTGTTCTCGGATCTTTTATAGATTGGCATCATTTTCTTGAGCTGCCTTGATCCGATTGACAAGAATGGACTGGACTTGTAAGTTCATCAAAGATGAAGCGTTAACTTGCACAACTACTTCAATCTCTTATCCATGCAGTTCTTTTTGTAGTCTCCACTGAGCGGTAAAGTTCATCGCTAATGGCTGGCGACTAAGGGCATCGGGAACTACGTTCATCTTTCTAGGATGATACTGTAGGTTGATGTCGAAGTCCGTCATGAGTTCTAGCCATCTTCTCTGCCATATGTTGAGTTCCTTCTGAGTAAATACATACTTCAGATTTTTGTGGTCAGTGTATATATCCACTTGTTCTCCTAAAAGATAGTGGCGCCAAACTTGAGTGCGAAGATGACGGCTGCCAATTCTAGATCATGTGTTGGATAGTTGCGATCATGGACCTTTAACCATCTTGATGCAAAAGCTACAACTTTTCCATGCTGGTGTAGAACACATCCTAATTTTTTACCGGACGCATTACAATGCACAACGAATTCGCCATATTGATCAGGTATCACAAGAATAGGTGCAGAGGTTAACCTCGACTTGAGTTCTATAAAAGCCTTTTCACATGCTTCTGACCACACGAATTCTTCGACTTTACGTGTGAGCTATGTCAGGGGTGATGCGATCTTTGAGAATCCTTCGATGAAGCATCGGTAGTATCCTGCTAAGCCCAAGAAACTTTTTATACTTGAGATCCCCAACTTGAAGTACTGGGTCGGATCTAACCTTTCTTCAGTAGTTCGTCCAACTGAATGAGGATCTCTTTCAATCCCTCCGGACTTAATCGGTATGGAGCTTTGATTACAGGTTGTGCACCAGGTTGTAAATCAATACTAAGTTCAAGAGCTCGATCGGGAGGCAAATCTGATATGTCTTCAGGGAACGCATCCTCAAACTCTCGAACTACCTTAGGTTTTTCTTCTTCAGCTGGTAGAGGGAACACTTCCGCATTCTTTGGTTTAGCACAGTTGTTTCCTGGTTCCAAGGTTCTATCTCCACTTTTGAAATAGAAGACTGGGTGATCTGGTATCTCAAATACTATGCTTCTTTGACGACAGTCAATAGTAGCATAGAATGCTCCCAGCCAACCCATTTCCAACACAACATCGAAATTTGGTATGCCCGGTACTATGAAATTTGCATAGAATTCTCGACCGCAAATTACAACTGGACACTGATCATACCCCAAATTTGCCTTCAAGACTTCATTTTCGGAACTGACATTCCAGCTTGAAATAAGTGGCTTCATGGGAATTGCATGCATTCTCACGAATCGTTGTGACATGAAACAGTATGAAGCTCCAATGTCAAAAAGTGCGAGTGCAGGAATGGTGGCTACTAGTATAGTACCTAAGTTGTGTGAGATCGTGTTTAGATATAGAGAAGTATAATGATACACAAGGATTGAAAGGTTGAAAGGATGGGGGATTTTACCAGTGATGATTTGTCCTGTGGGTTCAGCCTCCTCGACCGTTGATTGATTTGTTTCTAAAAAAGTGTGTTCGTAAAGTAACTGCAATCAAGACGGTGTCGCTAGTAGCTAGCCACGATGAGTACAGGTCGTCCGCAGGGAAACGTTAACTCTTTTCTTGCTTTAGATGAGTTGATTAAAGAAGGGTGATTGTTTGTCGTTGCGGATATAAGATTTATAAAGAAAGAGATTGTAGGGTTCATAGGACTTTGTAGTAATGGATGAATAATTAAAAATGACTACTTTTATCTTTTAATAGTTTAAAACTAGATCGATAGTGATGAATGTAGATTATGGTACTTTGAAAGAAACTAGGGTTTTCCCACTACTAACCCTTGTCCTTACATTGATCTCTATTCATGTCTAACCCCTAACAAAATAAGTGTTAAACCAATCTCAAATCGTGGTTGTGACTATCAATAAATTGGTAGCGCCCAATAAGTATGTTAACATTTATTTTGCTAAACTTTATAAACTTTAAAATGTATAAAAAAATTTAAAAGATTTTATCATCCATTGATCTACCATATCCTATAAAGCCTAGCAAAGTAGGAATTACTCACTCATGGTTTGGGATTTAGAAGAAAGGTTGAAGAAGAATGAAAACATGATTAAGATGCAGAAATGTAAGTGCAGAAAGTAAGTGCGGAAATTAATTGCAAAAAGAATAATAAAAACACTACCTTTATTAATCAACTATTGCATTTACAATTCTCTTTAGAAAGTAGAATACAAGAACCCTAGTTTTTGTTCTCGCTCTCTCTCTTGTTGGAAGTAGATGACTAGCTGATGATCCCTCGGATGCGTGGATCGCTTGGACCTCTTGATCTCTTCGATGATGATCTTCAATGTGAAGCTCTCAATCTATTATATAGTCACAGAAAATAGAAACCCTAGATTCCCTATATGAATATACGCTGTTAAAATCAAATCCCCAAAATCTAAGATCCTACGGCCATCAATGCGCCGCTGTTCTGCCGCAAATCCCTATCTTTAGCCGTGGATCCGCTGCAGTTTAGTAGGATCAGGCTTTGGGATTTTTTCTGGTGTTTTGTATTGTCATGTGGAGATCCTCTAGATGTCTATATTCTGAGAATAATGCTCCGAGTCTCTGCCGTTGCTAAATCTTATGATTTGCTTCCATATTTTGGCAGATTTGATTCCGACATCCCGATTTAGCTTGGATCTCTTATTTTCCTGACCTGAGCTAATATTTGCACAATATCTCAAATCAAAGTGTTAGTAGTATTTGGTATTTTGGAGATATTATCCTAACCATTTTATATGATATTAAATCTTAAAGAATATTGATTAGAAATATTTGATATGATATGAATATTTTAATAATTAAGATTTCATATAAATATTATATGCATATTTTCCCTCATTATGTTAAATATAATATAGAAATACATGATAATAAACTTTTACACATAAACTCTCATATGTTCTATAATTATAATAGACACATTTTAGTACTTAACGATAGTGGGGGAAATATTCATTCAAATATGCAATATTTTAGACTAATACAATACCCCCAAAATTAATTTGATCATCCCGAGCAAATTAGTTATTAAAGAGAAGAAGAAAAAAAAGAAAAAACCTAGCACACTTTCGTAGGCAACACGATTGCACTTAGCATGTGCAACAACCGTACCTCTAGGTGTCCCTAGTAGGAGGAGTGTTGTCTCCTGAGGGTTTATAGCGGATTCCACCCACAAAATCCCATGATAAAAAGAAGGAAGATGAAAGTTACATACAAAGATAAGGAACATATAAAAGAAAAAACTTGAAAATAACAGTTTCAAACTAAATTAGCTTTTTAGTAGCCATGAGCCCGATCTTAATGGTCATGAAAGGATGTCAGAAGTCACATCATCCCTCAATAAAACATCGTCTTTAGTTTTCCTCCATACCTTTCTTCCAAACATCGATCATATACCCCTACGTGTGTGTAAAAGACATCCCTACACTTAGAGAATTCAATTCAAGCTATCATACTCTTGTCCGTCTTCCTTAGTATTTTTTAGTCGGTGAATATTTCAGATGGAATTGCTCACACATATTTCACGTGACCGTTAAAACTTCATGAGGTACTAACCAACTGATTACCAAATGTGCTCACTCTTTTAGGCGTAATTAGTAATATTCTCGTCTTGCAACACCTAAGGCTTAGCAGTGGCTCCCAAACCAGTTGGTCTAAGGCACTAGGTGATAAGGCACCCACCCTATATTTTTTTTATGCTGCCTTAAGTAATTACAAAACCAGTGTTCATTTTTCTTCACTATTTTTTTGTTTGTTTATATATATTTTTTTCTTCATACTAAAACTTTTAGACAAGAGCATTTCAAGGTATCCTCTACTATCCTAAGTTTTAAGATGTGTGCAAGTGCGTGTAGTAGGGTATCAACATTCAGAAGTTTGGACTCAAGAATAGGGGCTATTTTTCAAACTTATCTCTATTCTCAGATTAGTCATTCATTTTATCTTACTAACCCTTGGGACAACAGCTCATGATTAACTATTACTAGCTTCGTTTTAAAACATCTAATTTTCGTGTTTTTCTTGAATCTCTTCCTATCTTTATGTATTTTTTCACATCCTAACTTTTATTATCAAAAGAAATTTTAAAATTTTTTGTGCCATTATTTAGTATAATGCAAAATGATGCGTGAATAAGCACAAATCTCCCCCAAACCTATTTGCAGTAGTGTCCTCACTGATATCATCTGTTAAGCTTAAAAACCTGTAGACTTGAGAGGAAAAAGTTCTTAATTATTAGCAAAAGGGGACCAAAAAATCAATGATAGTGAAATCCTCCCCCAAACTTATTTTTGGCTCACAATTGTGTAAAAATTTTCTTTTTCTTTCAAGAGCCAAAATATTTTTCTCCCCCCAAACTTGAGTGAAACAGAATTAAGCATTTAAAATTATAAGAAGGGGGTAAAGTTATTGGTCTATGCAAAGCTTTACAAAGACCAAAATTTAACACCAACCATTCGAATATTTTATCAATGTAATACCATGATTGGTAGAAGATAATAGACGTGAAGAAGTGGGGAGATAAGAAGCGTAATCGATCAGGTTTACGTCTCGGTTGATAGAGATTAAACAGTGTTGGTGAACGAAAACGAGAATATGAATGATTAGGAATGGGTGGAATAGTCACATTCTCGTACATGATAGAAAAAAGGGTGGCGGTTCAACTTCTTTGGATGGAGATTAATTCATCACAACATCCATGCCTTTTAGGAATGCGAGTTCTTCGGCGAAAATGTCTTCAAAACTTTCATCAATGGTCCGAGTAATAATTTCATCAATATCTATATTGATGGAATATGGAGATTCACCAGGACGATTGAAAGTTCCAAGGTCAGTTTTTTGCGCACCAAGATTCAACACACTCGATTCGTCAGAAATTATGGAGGTAGAAGATTCGAAATGATCGTCTCCTTCCTTCTCAAAAGTGTCTAAATCGAGTGATCTTTCAAGAATCAAAGAACTCGAAATATCGGAGTATGATTCATCGAAACTCGGTGGAGTTGAAAGAAGATTAGAAGAACCAAAGAAATTGGGTGATGAAATGGGTAAACAAATTTAGGTGTCGAGCATTATTGAACCAGAGGTAGGAGATGAAGGCTGAATATCGTTTTGCTTATCGGATAGGTCGGTGGTAAGAATAGGATCGGTTAATTGTACAGGAAGATGTTCGTTTTCAATAGAAGGGACATGATGGGTCGGAGAATCCAACTCATCTAACATAACGGGTTCATCTTCAACGATATTCTCATCACTGCTCTCACTAACACCTTCGGTCAAATCAAACGAATATGTATTTATAAATTCATTAATTATACTATCCTCAATCGATAAATCACTTGGTTTACTTGATAGAGTTGGAAGGTTTGAAATCTCAAGTGTAGTCGAATAAGGATCGGTTTGATTTGAAATAGTGTAAAACTCTCTTTCACGCTGACTATTAGAAAAGTCAAACATGTTATGCTCGGACACTTCATCACTATGAAGCAGTTGAACATCCATACCAATAGGATGCAGACGCAACGTCAACAAAGGCCCAAGGGTCAAAGCAAAAGTGGAGTAACGACAAAATCCTAACTCCAAGTCTCAACGGTACATATACAACCTAGAGACTATCACATCGTTCACTCTCATCTCAGCAAGATGCGTGCGCGACTATCAAATGAAATTGAAGCAATGGCATATTCCTAACTCCGGACTTCAATTGCAATATATACAGCATAGAAGTCCTACAGATGTCTACCCTACTTCAGCAAAGGAACGACACAGCATTGTTAAAACAAAAATGAATGACGGCATATTCCCAGCTTCGGGTCTCGACGGCAACTCATATAAAGCCTAAAAGACTATCGGAGATCATCGCACACCAGAGCGGCGTGGTTATGACTCATTGGGGCTCTAAATTGAGTCTAACCTCAAGTAAGAAGCGTCATGGAAAATTCCTAACGTCTGCCCTTCTCACGGTAATATGTCCTAAGGAGATTACTTGAAGACGTCTTGTCCAGCCCCTGAAGGGATCAGAGACACGACAGTCGCGGGGCTACCCGAACAACAGCTTGAAGACTGTATATCGAGGAATACATCGGCCAACACGACGGTATCATGGACTAAAACCCTATTACCACAAACCTAACGGACCTCTGTCGTATAGAATGAGGGTTATCTGCATATAACGTTAGGACAAGTTTGCATGTAAATTCAAGGGAGGTAAACTAAAAGCACTCTGAAACGAGTATATAAACTAGAGACTCCAAAATGAGTGAATAAACTACAAACCCCGAAATGAGTACACAAACTAGAAACTCCGAAATGAGTGAATAAACTACAAACTCTGAAATGAGTACATAAACTAGAAACTCCGAAATGAGTGAATAAACTACAAACTCCGAAATGAGTACATAAACTAGAGACTCCGAGATGAGTGAATAAACTAATTGGTGCTAAATTAAGACATCAAGAAACAGAAAGGCGCAACTCATAGACCTTGGGGCTCGGAATTACGTTTCTTAAGGATCAAGACCCGAGTTAATCATGGATGACGATAATTGTGTCCATCTGCTTTCAAAATTCTAAATGACATGACAGCCCAAAACCAGCCATATATTATACTTCACTCATGGGTATACCACCGTGAGCAAGGTGGCAGGGCGAAGAATTTGTTCACATCAGTCCAGTACTCACCTATGTCTAGATACATGCATCAAAAACTTCTAAGGTTAAAATACAAAGTATATGTGCAGAGGCAAGATGCCCACATGGATATGTGCTGGGGGCGAAACGTTAAGCGGTCAACAAATTATTTATTTATTTATTCCATAGAAAAAAATCACCAAATATGGGATCGGAGATACAGGGATTAGTAAAACAATAAACAAAATTCTCTAACTCTCTCTCTTCCTTCTTTACCATGTCGAAACGGTGATCTTTGTGAGGGGTCGCTCCCCATCGGTCAGTGCCATGCCCATCACGAAGGCGGACATGCCGGCCCGCCGAGCCCCCATCTGACTTAGCAACTGAACAGAACGGTCCTTCAAAGGCTGGGAAATCAAATATGCCTCATAAAAGCACTCGATCTTGTCCTCCGCTGCGTCGAGCATCGCCGGAGTCATCTCCGCTGGATGAGGGGGGATGTCAGCAAGCACGGATAGGAAGATCATCCGGAGCCAAATGGAGCCGATAGGAAGAGGAGGGCCCCTACGAACCAGAAGCTCGTACATCACCGTGTCACACTGGTCATCAGTGAGAACGGGATCCACTAATCGCACAGCAAAATGGGGAACAATTCCTTCGATAAGTACCTCCCATGGTTGCCGACGAGCATGGGGACAATTGCAAGCCATAAATCTTGGTCTGTAAAAAAATGGCTTTCTTCTTATGAAGAAGAAGAAGAAGATCATCACTTCAGAATATAAAGAGAAGCATTTAAATTTAGGCATAGAAAACGTTGTGCATGGTGGAACTATTTCCAAGGCCTGGGAAAAAGGGCATGGAAAAAGAAAGAGTTAACTCATGGGAATCAGAGTAAGAAGGTGAAACGATTCCCCCAGCGGCGCCCCACGTGCCTGACACGTGAGCATCGGTGTTGATTCTTTCTGGGATTAGAGCAGCACCTCACGTGCATGACATGTGATCGTTGGCGCTAGTTCTTTTCGGGATTAAGTCCTGCAATAGCGCCTCACGTGTGTGACATGTGGGCACCGGCATTTTTTTATATATGTAATAATACCTCATACGAGCATTGGCGTAAAGAAAAGGAGTGTTTTGTCATTCATACTTCAAAGAAATTTATACATTGGTGATAAGGGTGATAAAAATGAGACATCATCAAAATGTTTTCAATAGCAAGACGTTGAATTCTGGACACGGATTCATAAACTTAGAGGCAAGTTTGAGTAAAGTGCTTCTGGTTTTGTTGGAAGACGCGATGCAAAACAGCAACAAGATCATCTCTCCGCTTCTTTGAAATCAGGCCCATCAGATATACTGAATGCACCTTGTCTTCAGCATCATCAAGTGACTCGAGCGACATAGCCTCATCAAGCTCAGGAAGTGCTTCCTAAATCGACCTAACGAAAATCTTAAAAAGTGCATAACGGCGGGGGAGCAATCGAACATTGTAATCGTCAAAGCAATGCATCATCTCAGCGCATTGGGTATCAGTAAACTCTTGGCCTTGACAACAGCCTTAGATACGAATCTCCTCATAAGATATAACCTCTTCAAGATCATACAGATGACAAGCCATAGTATCTGAAAAGAAAAACCAGTAAAGGGTTAGCAATCAAAATAGTGGCCCCCACAAAAATCAAGGTGATGCCTCATCAATGATGAGGCATGCACCCATTATGAAAATCCAAAAGGATTCTCGTTTATTGAAAAATCTCATAGAACAGCGGAGTTCAAGGCTCCCAATGGTCTCGAAGAATGTGTTCTACAGCAGATTCAAATCAGCAAGAAGAACCTTAAAATGAAAATAAGAAAAGGGAATAAAATTCCTAAAAGAATTTTCAAAAGAAATTATCTCAGAAATCCCCACGGGAAATGGAATTAAATTCCAAACAAATCTCAAAGATCAAAGTCACTAACAGGGTAAGAACCCTAAGATCTCTAAGACCCATGGTCTACCCAAATAAAAGTTTTTAAAGATCTCTAAGAGATCGTTCCAAGAGAAGAGCAAAGCTCTGTTAATGGGTTAAAAACCCAAACACGGAAAGAGATTCTTTTAAGAGTTTCTTTAAGAGTTAAATCGTGGTCATAATTCTTACCAATTTTTAACAGAGTTTAACTCTGAGTTATTCATGTTCAAGCGAGTTTCAACAATACCATTGTAACTGTAACAGATGTACGAGGCCGGGTGGTTTCTTAGGCCTCCGCCGGTACTTCTGGATTCAAAGGCACAAGATAGGAACAGAGATTTAAGTTCCGAGGAGAGAATTAAATTCTCAAGGAAGATGAAGACTCAAGAAGATGATGGAATGGCAGTCATCTCAAGGGCCAAAGGCCCTATTTATAAGACATAAAGGGACGGTTCAACTCCCCAGGAGATCGAACGGTAGAAAAGGGTGACAGCGTTGCACCCATGTGTGAGCCACGTGAGCACAACGGTGGGGGGGCATTTGTTTCCCCAATATTTAAACCTAATAAAAGTGCAAAGCTTTGTTGGATTTAATGAGGCAGCGCCTCACGTGCTCTTCACGAGGGCGTCGGTGCCAGAGCCAATCTTATAGGATTAAATCCTATGGTGGCGCCGCACGTGCTCCTCACGCCGGCGCCAATGTGCAAAGCACAGAAAACGATTTCTGAATAAGAATTAAATTCTTATATGGCGCCGCGCGTGCTTATCATGCGGACGCCGATGTGCAAAACACATAAATACGTATCATAAGAATTAAATTCTTAAGTGGCGTCCACGTCATAACACGTGAGCGCCAGCACCCAAGTTCATATCAGTAGAATTAAATTCTACATTTCCCTGGGATATTCTCTGTTAAACAGAGCCGTTGGATTAAATATCCAATGGAGATGATAAATCATCAAAATACATAATTAAATTCTTTTGGAAGAAAACATCTCCCAAATCTTTCTAAAATAAGAAAGATACTTTCGGTTGGATCAAAAATCCAATTATAGAATAAAATTCTATTTTGGAATATATTCTCTTAATCTTTCTAAACAAAAAAAAATCGCTCTCTGTAAAACAGAGAACCATTGGATTAAAAAAATCCAATGGTGATTAAAAATCACCATTTTACAGAATAAATTCTGTATAGGGGAAAATATTTTCCCAATCTCGTTAAAAACAAAAAATCATATTCTGTAAAACAGAAATCCTTGGATCATAGATTCAATGGTGGGTAAAATTCCCCAAATCAATTTTGAGACCAATTAAATCAATTGGAATCACTCAATGAGAGATTTTCTCAAAATTAATTAACAAACTTTTCACCACTATATAAAGGACCCGAGACCTCAAGTCTCACACGGACACATAGATAGAAGAAATCCCCCATAAGCTTCTGAAAAATACAGAAAGCTTCCAAAAACAATAGAGAATTCAATTCTCAAATAGAAAGACTTTCCTTTCAAAAGAAACCTAGGTAAAGAAATACAGAGATCAAAAATATTTCTTTTTACCTATTTTAAAGGTTTAACCTTTCTTGAAGAACATAGTTCTTTCTCTAGATCAGAGATCCATTAGACAAGTCTCCCATAAGTTGAGAATTTAATTCTCATTGGAAAGATTTTATTCTCGAGAATCAAAAATTCAGAAAAGAACTAGGTCCAAAAAGAAAAACAAAAGAAAAAAGAACTTATAAAAGAACTTGGTTCTTAAGCAAAAAACTTGATCTCGGATCATCAAAAAAAACACAAAGATCTTGTTGATCATTAATGGTCAAAATGCCATTAACAGAGATTAATCTCTAAAAAAGGAAAAGACTAGCGCCTCACGTGCTTCCCATGTGGGCATCCTTTTAACAGCGCCTCACGTGAAAGACACGTGGGCACCTAAAACAGAATGCCAGTGCCTCACGTGGAACACATGTGGGCGCTGAATAAAGTGCTTAGCACTCCACATATAGCTAAAATGGCTGAGTGCTTAGCACTGATTGGACAGCGCCCAGCGCCTCACGTGCTCCTCACGTGAGCGCCACATAAAAAGTGCTTAGCACTCCATATGCAGCCAAAACAGCTGAGTGCTTAGCACTGATTGGGCAGCGCCCAGCGCCGCACGTGCACCTCATGTAAGCACCATAAAAAGTGTTTAGCACTTCATGATTAGTAAAACGACTAAAGTGCTCAACACTCATTTGGCAGCGCCCATGACTGAATACCTCACATGATATACATATGAGCGTTAGAGCCCAAATAAGTGCTTTGCACCTTTGAATGAATAAATAGAAAAGACTAAGCCCAAATTGGCTAGATCTCTGAGGTTTTCATACAACTGAGCCTAATGCTCTGTTGTTGGATCTGAAATAAAAATGATCTGAGCCCAAATGCTCATATATTTAAGTTGATTTTAATCTCAAATTAGATTAACGGTCCTTAAATAAAACAAAATATTTTTGAACTAAGAGAACATACAACCTAAGTTCAAAACCCAAATCTAAAATATACGGATTTAGACTGATTCACGCTCTACGGGCGACGACACAAACCAGTCTCCATTAGCGCCTTACTGTCTTTCGGCGGTGAACAGTGGTTCCAACCATTGTTAATTTAATACCCTTGTATTATGATAACAATGGGGCTATGGCGTTAGCCAAGAAACCCCGGTCCCATCAGCGTTCTAGACACATTTTGAGGCGGTATCACCTGATCCGGAAGATAGTTGATCGCCGATCGAGAATATGATAGTGGACACGAAGAATAACACAGCGGATCCACTCACCAAGGCCCTCCCTTAGATACAGTTCGAATGACTTTTTGAGATGTTGGGTATGCGATACGCCAATAATTGGCCTTAGTGTAAGTGGGAGATTGTTAGATATGTATGCCCTAGAAGCAATTATTGTAATTGTTGGACATATATATATACAGGAAAATCTTGCTCGATATGATAGTATGCTATTTGGTTTTCCTTTATCATTCATGTGTAAAGTTTCTACTTGTGATTACTATCGCTAATACATGTTGATAAAGCCCGTAGGATCTTTTGCTTGACTCCCAGGATTATGATAAAGATCGTACTAGTGGGACATGAGTAGTCTATAAGCACATCCTTAAATGTTCCTAGTCGAGAGAGTATCGAGACTGGGTATCGATACTTCAGAGTATACTAGTGTATACGTTTCTAGACCCTGATCGGGAAATGGTTGTTCCCATAGCCATTGGTGTTTGACACCCAAGATTGTATACAGGTGCTTATTGGAGAATGAGTTTTACCGAACGGACTCATCAAGAACTCCTGTATGGTATTATACCTATCGTTAGATAGCAGTTCTCTGGTGACATAAGTACAGAGTAGTCTGTAAACCTAAGATTGTCATAGTGTCTTATGTGTTTCCTACTATGCTTTGATTATTACCCTACCACAGTTTTAAAGAGTCATGCAAACAGGATTTAGTTGGGTACAGTCCCGAACCACATGGAGGCAGTGAGCAATCGGAAGGGTTTCGTCTCTCCCGGTATGGGGAGTTGATATCGTACTGTGATTGATCGACTGTAACCATAAGTCCCTGGCCAGGGTGGATGAGATAAACTGATAAGTGTTATCAGTTATATCTACAGTGGTTATAGGTCAATCATTGGCACGACTTATCGGGTTATTGGGGGTCGGACGGATTCCACCCTCCAGACTTGATAAGCGACACTCTTAGACGAACCAACCGGACTGTATGATGGGTGTTACTGATAGGCTTTGCAGGGTTAAGATGAGCTTGCTTGTCGACCTTTATTTCGGTAAATACCCGGGTAGTCATTACGTACAGCTAATGCCGTTGACGTGCTTGTGGTTATGGATATGATCCTGAACTACTGCCAGTATATTGTCGAGTCTTTAGAGTCCCACACAGAAGGTATTCTAACTTTGGCGAAATGATGTAGTGTGCGTATGATGATGCACGCGGGAGTTCGATTAAACACATGTATATGATGCAAGTATTTTAATCGAACATTTTGATAATACTTGTGGGATATTAAATCAAGTGTTGATTTAATATCAATAGTATTGTATCTTTTATTTTCTCTCTCTCTACAGTATTCGTATTTTGATACGAATATGGGTATATGTATTTGATACATAAACATGTGTAGGTATTTAATATAATTATATGTGTGTGTGTATGAATATATATGTAAATATGTTAAATAAAACACACTCTTTTCTTATCATTTTAGAAGTGTGGAGAAGGATGTGGGCTTATGAGTCATAGGATGACTCATTAAAACATTCCCCTCTCCACAAATTGGAATGCATAAAGAGTTAAAAAGAGATATTTTCTTTTTAATTCTCTACACTTCATCTTCTTCCTCCAAGACTTTCTAAAAAGAAAAAGAAAATTTAGAGAAGAGAGAAAATACAAAGAGAACCTTACTACTTCTCTTGATTTAATTCCCTAGCAAAGAATTAAATCAAGTTACTTCATCCAAGTTCACACAAGAGTGAAGGCAGAGCCAAAGTTGCGGTTTCCTTCGCGTGGATCATCTAGGACGAAGAGGATCGACTTGCAAGTTCGTTCAAACCACTTGGAGCGAAGAAGTAGTCCATCAAAGAAGCTTTAGAAGATGCTATAAAGGTTTTAGTTCCAACTCCTAACTTTGCTTCTTCATTTTGTTTTCAAGTTATAATCTTTAGGTTCGATTTCGGTTTCTTAGTGTTTTTGCTCTCTAGCTTTTCCAAAATCGCTTCCGTTAAATTTTATAAAATCCTATCTAGTGAGCAAACAACCTTACAAAAATAAGAGTATCTGAGGTTAAAGAGGTTTTGAAGAGAATGAATTAAGAAAAGCAGTTGGTTTAGACGGGATTCTTATCGAGATTTAGAGTTGCTTAAGAGAGATAGGCGTTAAATAGATTCCACTGTAGTTTGACTAAAAATATGCCAAATGAGTGGACTAAAAATATGCCAAATGACTCATAAGCCAAATGAATAGCCCCTATCTATAAGAATAAGGGTGACATTCAAACTTACTCAAACTACCGTGGAATAAAGCTTATGTGTCACACCATGAAACTTTGGGAGAGAGTGATTGATCACAGGCTAAACAGGAATATTAAGATAACAGAGAACCAGTTTGGATTCATGCCTGGACGATCGACGACAGAGGCTATTCATTTACTTCGTCAATTTGTCAAGTGTTTTCGATAAAAGGAGAAGAGATTTGCATATGATATTTATTGACTTAGAGAAAGCGTAAGATAAGGTACCTAAAAAGGTATTATAGAGGATAATGATGAAGAAGGGGTCCCAGTCAAGTACATTGACATAATCAAGAACATGTAAAATGGAGTAGTGGAAAATGTCAGAACTTGCGGAGGCCTGACAAGTGATTTTCCGATTACAACTGGCTTACATCAAGGATTCACATTAAGTCCATTCCTGTTTACCATCATGATGGATGGGCTTACTAGAACTATCCAAGATGAGATACCTTGGTGTATGCTATTCGCTGATAATATTGATCTAGTAAATGTGACGAAAGCAGGGGTTAATGCCAAATTGGAGGTATGGAGACAAACGTTGGAATCTCGGGGTTCAGATTGAGCAGGTCCAAGACAGCATATATGCATTGCAAATTTAGCAAATAGAGAATCCGAAACCACGGTGGTATAACACTGGATGGGAAAGAGATATCACCGAGCAATCAGTTTAGATATCTAGGTTCTATCATTCAAAAGGATGTGGAGATCGATAGCGATGTCAATCAAAAGATCCAAGCTGGTTGGTTAAAATGGAAGAGTGCAATAGGGATTTTATGCGATCGTAACTTTCCGTTACGATAGAAAGGGAAGTTTTATTAGAGCGTTATTTGTCCTGCCTTATTATATGGTACAGAATGTTGGGCTATTAAGAAACATCATATATAGAAGATGCACGTAGCGGAGATGCACATGCTTCGTTGGATGTGTGGTAACACTAGAAAAGATAAAGTGCGAAATGAGAATATTCGTGCAGAAGTTAGTGTAGTACCTGTAGAGGAGAAGATGCGGGAAAATCGGCTAACATGATATTTATATTTACCGCCGAAAACAGAGATGAACCGGGATAGGTCGTCTTGCCTGAATTTGGAGGCAGATGCTATTTGGAATATATTTTTACCACCGAAAACAGAGATGAACTGAAATTGATCGTCTTGTCTGAATTTGGGGGCAGATGCTATTTAGACTTACCCATCCACCTCTCCAAAAATATCAAGTTGATTTATGGCACCGTATATCGAAGGTTTGGACAGATGCGACCGTCGTAGCAGATTTCATCAGATCCCCCCTCATTTGTGAGGGGTTTTTGATTGCGGGAACGCTCTTCCCTGTATGCGTAAGTCTCTGCAGTTAATTACGTTATCGCGTTGTGATAACCACTTTCTCCTGCTCCAGTAGTTTAGTTCATGTCGTGTGTTATTTTGTTTGTTTTGATTGCCCGTGGATTGTATACGGCGACTAGTTTATGTCGTCGCCCGTAGGGCGAGGATCGGTCCAAATCCGTATATTTTAGATTTGGGGTTTTAGGTCAAGGATTTGCTTGACGGGGTCTACGTTGGTAGTTTGGTTTTCCAACGGGAATGAACTTAGGACGCAGATCTCATATAAATGAGGTCCATCAGTTCACGGGATATTTTAGTTGTCTAAGGATCATTAGTCATATTTGAGATTAAGATCAACTTAAAACAAATGAGTATACGGGCTTCATTATTTTAGTTTAAGGACATCACGAACCAAAATTCCCTGTTTGGGACGAATGTTAGTTTAAGGACCTTTCGGTCCATTATCCATCTTGCGCGCACGTGTATTTGTTACATGACGGAGTGAACAATGGTGACATGAAATGCACCCGATTTGGGATGCAGTCTAATTTGAGGTGTGCACGTCAATTTGGAAGTGTATCAATGTGGAATGAAATGAGTTGTTGGTTATCGGGACCTGCCACCTCTCTAAAGACGTTGAGAAATTACAACGACATATATCAGATGTGTGAAGAGATGTACCCTTAAACCAAATCCCGTATTTGAGGGAAAAGATCATGTTGGATCATTTAAGAATCATATGTCTTATTTGAGACTAAGATTAATTTAGAAGGTATGGGATGAAAATCGTTAGTCATTTATGGGACTAAGATTAGTTTGGACATCAGTTTGAATATCATGAATATAAGCTTAACCAATTTAGGCTAAGATTGGGTTTCTGTAACACCTGGCAGTGCTAAGCACTCAGTTGCATATAGCGCTCACGTGTATATCACGTAAGGCGCTATAATAGTGCTAAGCACTAATTTTTCTTTGGCGCTCACGTGTGTTTCACGGGAGGCGCTGAGCTTTTGGCCTTGGGCGCTCACGTGCTTTTTACGTGAGGCACCGAGCTTTTGGCCTTGGGCGCTCACGTGCTTTTCACGTGAGACGCTGTTTTTTTTGGAGATTTAATCTTTGTTGATTTTTTTAGAGAAATTAAATCTCTGTTAATGGCATTTTGACCATTAACGATCACCAAGATCACTATTTTGAGGACCTTGGATCGGGTTCAACTAAGTTCTTAATTTAAAGGAATTAAGTTCCTTGAGTATTATGGACTTCATATTCTCTATATTCTTTTATCCATATTTTCCTGTTCATGTTTTCAGAGAGGTTAAACCTCTGTTAATGGTATTTTGACCATTAACGATCACCAAGATCACTATTTTGAGGATCTTGGATCGGGTTCTTAAAGAACCAAGTTCTTGATTTGAAGGAACTAAGTTCTTGGAGTGTTATGGACTCCAGATTCTTTCTTTTCAACTTTGTTCTCCTCTGAATTTTTTATTCTCAAGAACAAGATCTTCCCGATGATAATTAAATTCTCAACTTGTAGGAGACTTGTCTTGTGGATCTCCGATCCCGAGAAAGAACTAAGTTCTTTTAAAATGGTTAAACCTTTAGATGTGATATGATAGGTAAATAAGATATTTTGATCTCTTCTTTTTTCTTTACCTAGGGTTTTGAGGAGGAAATTTTTTCTTCTTTACTAAGAATTAAATTCTCTGTTATTTTGTGGGAGTTTTTGGAGAGACTTCTATATTTTTACAGAAGCTTATGGGGGCTTCCTCCTTTTTTTTTACCTTTTTCTCTTTGTGTTTTTGTGTGCGAGGCTTGAAGTCTCATGTCCTTTTTATAGGCAAGGAAAATTATTGATTAGTTTTGAGAAAATCTTTCATTAAGAGATTCTAATTGATTTTATTGGTTTCAAAGATATTTGGGGAATTTTTATCCACCGTTGGATCTTTGATCTAGTGATTTCTGTTTTACAGAATATATTTTCTTGTTTTTAACAAGATTAAGAAAATATTTTCCCATATAAAGAATTTAATTCTGTCAAACGGTGATTTTTAATCACCATTGGATTTTAATCCAAGGGCTTTTTGTTTTACAGAGAACAATCTTTCTTTGTTTAGAAAGATTGGGGAAATATTCTCCTATTTCATTGGATTTTTGATCCAACAACTTTCTGTTTAACAGAAAATATCCTTCTCATTTAAAAAGATTAGGGAGATATTTCATTCCAATAGAATTTAATTCTATATTTGGTAATTTTTAATCACCCTTGGATTTTTGATCCAACGATCCTCTGTTAACAGAGAATATCTTTTCCTTTTAGAAAGAACAAGAGAGGTATTTTCCTAGGACTAGAATTTAATTCTATATAGGGAGGCACTCTTACGTGTTTAACACGTGACCCCGATATAGGTTTTAGCATATTTGATTTAGCGCCCATATGCCTTGTATATGGGCGCTCACTTATTTAACACGTGAGGTTAGTTTGACCTTTAGTCACTTAGTGCTTATATGCTTTGCATACAAAATAGAATTTAATTTTATGTATAGAGTTTAACTCTATTTGAAGTTAATACTTCAAAAGGGTGTTCTCATGTGTTTAATACGTGACCCCAATGTGGGTTTTAATTAATTTATTTAGCGCTTATATACTTTGCATATAAGCGCTCACGTGTTTAACTCGTGAGGCATGTTTAGCCTTTACTTGTTTGCTTTCAGAGCTTATATATTTTGCATATAAGCGCCCACGTGTTTAACACGTGAGGCATAAAACGTGGGGAATACACCTCTTTTTCCTTTTCCCCTTTTTTAATAAGGGATCAATATTCGTCCAACTTTCCGAAAATACCAAGTTGATTTATGGCACCATATATCAGAGGTTTGGACAGATGCGACCGTTATAGCGTGACTTTATTAGATTCCCTCTAATTTATGAGGGATTTTTTTATTGTGGGGACTCTCTTCCCTGCAGGCGCAAACTCCCCAGTTAATTACGTTATCGCGTTGCGATAACAACTTTCTCCTGCTTCGGTAGGTCACTTCGTGTCGTATTATATTTTGTTTATTTTGGGGCTGCCTATGGATTATATACGGAGAATAATTTATGTCGTCGCTCGTAGAGCACGGATTAGTCCAAATCTGTATATTAAATTTGGGTTTGAACTTACAACGTAGATCTCGTATGAACGAAATCCATTAGTTCAAAATATGTCATCTGAGAATCATTAGTCATATTTGAGACTAAGATCGACTTCGGAATTTATGCTTAAAACTAGTTAATCCTGTTTTGGATTAAGATCAACTTAACAAATATAGATTAAGGACCTTTAGTCATCTTTGAGACTAAGATCACTTGGGTCTATTGATATTTTGATCAATAGAACCTTCATCATTTAATTAAATTTTGTTTAAGTGATTAAATGATGTTTTATGGTAGAAGTGCGCAGGTATACGTAACGCGTATGCCTGTCTGTTTCATTTGAAAAGGGGTGCGCGCGTGCATTGCACGTGGTTACTCACTGTTTTATTTCAAGGATGTTGCGTATGTGTATCACATGATATGTGTTTCAAGTATATACGTGCATATGTATGTATGTGCGTATGTACTTAGGAAGCCAGTGTACGTTGCACATAGCACTTGCACGTTGGGGTCATGTGCGCACACGTGAATGTCACATGATGCGCATGCCATCATAGGCAGTTTTCATTAAGTGCGCACACATGGGTATCACGTGATGCGCATGCCTTTGAAGGCAAGTTTCATTAAGTGCGTAAACGTGGATATCACGTGATGCGCATGCCTTTGGAGGCAACTTTATTAGGTGCGTACATGTGAGTATCATGTGATGCGTACTTCCCCGAGAGATTATTTTCCTAAGAGCAGAAGCCTCTTTTTTTCATTAAGTGTGCACTGATTTAAGTGCGCACTTATTTTTATCAGAAAGCATAAGAAGCCATGCCTTCTGTTTTATTTTCTTTTCTTCTTCTTTTATTTGCACAGAAGTGGAAATCTTGGTTTTCATATGTTTTTTAGTGCGCATCTTATTTTTAATTTTTGATCTTAGGATCAATCTCTCGCAAAAATACAAATTTTATGAACGAGAGACGAACCCTAAGATCATTTGAACTCTTAATAGCAAATCAATAGATTCAAAGAGAATCAAAGGCTTTTGTATAAAAGCGAAAGCTTTTGAATGGAGAAAAAGAGATGTTTTTCTCTTTATTTCTACTTTGCGCAATTTTTGCTAATGAATGAGAAGTCTTGAGATGTTTTCAAGCTTATGGGGAGATTTTTCCCCCTTCATATGAGGCTCCTATTTATAGGAGAGAAGAAATTAGAGTTTGTTTAAGTTTGTTTCGATCTCAATCTGATTTCAGATTGATTTAAAAGATTTAATTGATTTATATCAATTAAGGGTGGTATGCGCATCGTTGGATATTTGATCCACAGATATTTCTTGTTAAAGTGTTTGTAACGACTCTGTTTTTACTGTACGAATTTTTTTAAAAGTTAATATACAGAATGGAGTTTGCTAACCTGAGCACAAGTTAAAAACTAATTTGTTTAAGAATGGCAAGAAAGCACTTGTAGCTCATTGGTAAATCCTTGCACTGCTGTGACATAACCCCTGTGTTCGAATCCCATCAGTCACATATTATTTTTCTGAATTTTTATTTTAAAATTTTTGGAAGCCCAAAAGTTTACACGTGCAATACACGTAAAATGAAAAGTCATAGAAAATCAAACATGTGCAAAATGCAATTAACTGCGAGAGGGACACGTGGCACCAATCTAAGCACCAAATGCTTCAACTCGACCGACGAGATGCGCGTTTGGGCCGGTGACGTCGACCGTCCGTAAGGGATAGTCTCCCGTGCTTCGCCCACAACACCTCTTGGCCTACTCCACTACTCCTATTCTGTTTGTTTTCCCTGAAAATTAACAGAGATATAAAAATGAGCTTTAAATTCTATTTTTAATGCAATTTTAATTCTCTCTTCAATCCTTAAACCCTAATTCCATCCTATAAATACAACACCATACCCTTGCCCTCATCATTCTAAAATCCATTGCCAAAATTCTCAAAATTTCCTAAGTCAAAAAAGAGTACAAGTGGAGTTAGCCCAAGTTAACTATCCGGCGAGAATTCGAAGCGATTCCGGCGACCCCGTGTTAGTAATATGTATGCCCTAGAGGCCATTACTGTACATACGATGTATATTGTAGTGGATGCTTGAACATATATAGAGAGGACTTTCTTGCTCGACATGATAGTATACTATCTGGTTGCACTTTATCTTAACATGTACACTGATTATCTCTATGTTACATGTTGATAAAGCCCTTAGAATGAGTACTTGACTACCAGGACTATAATGCAGATCATACTAGTGGGGACAGAGCAGTCGTTAAGTACATCCTTCAAATGTTCCTAGTCGTGGGAGTATCGAAACAGGGCATCGATACTCCAGTGTAGACTAGCGTATACGCTTCTTGACCCATATGATGGGCAATGGATGATCCCGTATCCTTTGGTGTTTGACATCAGAGAAGGTATGCGGGTGCTCTGTGGAGACTGGGTATATTGGACGGACTCACTGAGAACTCCCAGATGGTATTATACCTCACGTCAGATGGCAGTTCTCTGGTGACACTGGTACAGGTTAGTCTGTAGACCCGAGATCGTTATAGAGTCTTGTGTGATTCCCACTGTGCTTTGATTTCCACCTTACCACGTTCAAGAGAACGTGTAAAACGGTGGCTTTTGGATACAGTCCCGAGTCACATGGAGGCAATGAGCGATAGGAGGGGTTTCGTCTCTTCCGGTATAGGGAGTTGATGTTGCGCTATGCTCGATTGGCCATAACAGGAAATCCCTGGCCAGGGTTGCTGAGATCTATTGGTAAGTGTTATCAGTAGTTTCTCGAACCGTTATGGACCTTGCATCGGCATGACTTATCAGGCTATTAGGGTCTGATGTTACACCACCCCCAGGCTGTGATATGCGACATATCAGACGAAGAGACCGGACTGTACGGTAGTGTTACTGATTGGATTCACAGGAGTACGAGTAGGCTTGCTTGTTGATCTTCTGATCGCTCAATACCCGGGTGGCCGTTACGTTTAGCAGACCGCTTGCGGTTTGTGGGTGTTTGATATGATCATCATCTACTGCTGGCATATTGACGAGTCTTTAGAGTCCTACACAGAGATTTCCTGGCTCAAGCGAAACGGAGTAGGAGCACATATGTGATATGTGCGGGACCGAGATTAATGTGCGTATGTGATACCGCATTCTATTCTCGCAATATATGTATTGATTGGTTATATGTGACATAGCCGAGTTATCGGATCAAGTGTTAATTCGATAAAACGATACATTTGATATTAGTCGGTTATATGTGATATGACCAGATTATTAAATCAAGTGTTGATTTAATAATTTAATGTATAATTATATATATTTGATATATTATATTACATTAACTAATATTATCTCACTTAAGTATTCATTTTTCTCACTTGATGATACATTGATATATATGTGATATATGTTAAATGTATTGTTTTCTTCTTGAACACTTATTATATACGTGATATATATTAGTGTGTCATACTAGGTTACACATGCAACATGTATGTATAAGACTTATACCATGCTAGGGTTAAGCTAGGGTTTTATTTTTTTTAAGCTAATTCAAACATTTGGTTTAGTCATGGTAGATATTTTGTGCAAACAAGATAACTATTGACCAAGTCAACTTGTTTGTCTAGCTTAGGATATTTATTGCCCCAACCCTTAACCATAGGGTATGGTTTATTCTCTACAATGGTTAGGCATGATATTTTGTGACCATGGTTGCATTTGTAACCTCATGAGTTGATCTTTTTGATTCATCACTTGCTTCATCTTCTTCTTCTTCTCAAGCTTTCTAGCTTCAATGGAAAGTGATGATTTCTTGTGAGAAAATGATTTCTAAAGTGAGCAAAATTCCTACTCCATCATCCTCTACTACTTGCCATTTAGTATAGGGTGTTTGCTTCACTGATTCCATGAGAGATAGCTTGGGTTAGTGTCTCCTCGATGTAGATCATCTTTGGCCTCGAAGTCTTCGAAGCAAGCATGTTCGTTTCTTCAAGGGAGCCTCTCAAGAGTCCGGAGTTCACGATCACAGCGAAGGGGGCTATTACACGGAGCTATTGAAGTGAAGGACCGATCTACAAAGGTTGTATTCCTTGATCACTTCTTATGCAAAGTTGTTTGCATTACTTTCCATACGATTTCTAGTAAACGATTCTATGTTTAGGGTTAGCTAGAACGACAAAATTTTAATTTGGCATGGACGATGCCTCTCGAAATCTTGCTGCCGTGCTAGGCAACCCTGCAGTGGTATCAGAGCCATACTAGAAATTTAGACGGATTTTGTTGCGATTACAAAATCGAAATACTCCGAAACTTGAAACCGAAAAATGAAGTTTCTGTCGATTTCAAAAGGTTGTCAAAAAATTATTTAAACAATTGTAGAATGTTGTATGTGATGCAACATGAACACACAAGAAAATCTAACCCCTCTGCTCGGACCATGGTCGGCGACATGCCCACCTTTTCCGACGACCTCGGCTTTTCAATGAGAGAATGGGTTGAATTTTTTGGTGTGTTCCAGGTTCTTGGTTTTGGTGTTTCAGGTGTTGTTTAATTTTGCAAATTTTGCATGTGATGTAATCTTACACTATAAACAATTCGAAGTGTTTCGTATTCGTAGTTTTAACATTGTTTCGGGTTATTCGCATGTTGTCTAGACGAAGTTAAAAAGCTCGTTCGAATGTCAAAAACCCATTTTTCCAAGTTTAACGTATTCGGAAAAATATGCAAGTAATCCTATGAACCCTCTAGAAGAATGAAACCCTAACTCGACTTTTTGGATCGCGGAACCGTGGTCAAACCCTAGGGTTTGCCGTAGTTCCGTGGAAACATGAGTGAGGCTTGGGTTTGCCCTTCTACGGCTGGTGCATAGGTACTGTGGCATATTCTGGGTATTATTAAAACTGTGCTCAAGTGTTGAGCTGTCAGGAAATTGTGGGACTTTGATGAATCGATCGAAAAGTTTAACGTCGTCCGGATATTATGTCATGGGATACAATATTTGGAATCCACAAATGTAGTATGAGATAACTAGTTTGAATGTTATAAATCTAGCAATTTAGTCTCATTTGATCGGTTGCCACGGGATTTTGATGCGATCAAAAGTCCGTCGCAATCACGTAGCGTACGCGGATACTCGCCGGGTAAACTTAATAGAGAGCCACGCCCCATAGTCCTGACCAAGTGACTGTAGGAGAACCCCGTCACCAAAAGGATCCGTTCGGGTGTTCGCGGCAGCGGTGTTCCGCCTTAGTGCACTTCGTCGACGGCATCGGGGGGTGCGGCCGTCTACTAAAGTTTCCGACGAGCATTCGATCAGGTTGTCGGGAATCTTGTTGAATTGCCCGACTTGATATTGAAAAGTGTTTTCGAGATCGAGACTAAAATGCGGGGTTTATAATTGTTAGACATGTGATGTCTAAGGAATTCAATTGGTTAGGCATGAAATCCAATATATGTGATATGTTGGGTTTATGATGTCTAAGGTGGTTGTGGATTCCAACTGTTGTAGTTTTCACTTTCTTTTATGCGACCGTAAGTGTAATATGTGGTGTATCGCCGGTTTCGGTGCTATATGTCAACGACAATTGGGATACGCATATTTACTTACGTTGATGACATGTGATGTTATATGTTACTGTGATATGTTATATTGGATCGTCGTGTTTTGAATAGCCGGGGGTTTTATGTGAGATGAGAGTTTTTCATTTTCATTCATGTAAAATTCATTGTATGTAATATTCTTTTATTGGAGCACTTCCGGGTTGAGGATGATATCACCATTGTATATTATTTACTTTTCCGTATTAGGATAGACCCAAGACGGAGAGCACAAGTAACCGGGTTCTAGAGTCTAGTGGGAGACCATCTCGAGGAGTCGAGACCGGGTCTCCTAACTCTAGAATTGGTAGGGTTGCTTGCCACTCTCGTAGGGGTCTCGGAATGTGGGTTTGGCTATTCATCACGACCGTGGAATCCATGTTTTATACAGGTTTAATCTAAAACACAGAAATCCTAATATATCCAATATTTCATATGTCGTGTTCTGCTGCGATATTCTGTGATGTGATCATTGATTATATTCTGAGACGAATGCCTATATTATATATATGAGATATAATTAATATTGCTGCTATCGTTTCATATCTGATGCTTTGGAAGCATAATAAATGTGACTTCATTAATGAGATTAATGAAATAAAAGAAACTTAAAAGATGTTGTAGAAACTTGTTTTAAAAGCTGGTAGCTCTAGTTCTTGTTTTGCATAGCGGTATTCCTTGTAGAATATCCAGCACCTTATTCGATAAGGAAAGAGCCGAGATCCCTTCACTGGGAGTGACCTCTTTAGCGAAACTAGCAGATGCTACAAACTCGGTTTGTCTTTTGATTGTTTTTATAGTTTTTGCTTTACATAGTGGTATTTGTGAAATATCCTGCACCTTATTCGATAAGGAAAGAGCCGACGATCCCTACACCAGGAGTGATCTCTTTAGCGAAACTAGTAAAAGCCTAAAAAACACTTCATTTAAAATCACTCGATTCTACAACGATATCAAGTTCATTACGCAAAGGGTTTTCTTAAAAACCTATCGTAGCCCTCCGTCATTTCAGATAAGTAGTATTTAGTATTCGTGCTGTGTTTGTTGGCTTTTGTCAAGGCGTAGTGTGCGGTAGCTGATTACTGCTTATCTGTATAAGCATATGATGTGATTGAGTTAGGGTAGTCATGCGACCTTATTGGCCTTTGTCAAGGGTCGTGCGTGTGGGTTTAATTCAATCAAGAAATGACGGGTTGAACTTGAGTAGTATCTTATGGTTTGTTGGCCTTTGTCAAGGTCATAGGAGGTTAGGGGTAAAATATTATCGGGAATTTCAAGTGTTGAAATTTGCAATGAGACTGCATACCTTCTATGAGATAGTTGGATCCTAATACCCACTGCGAGTAAGAGTTACTCCTGGGAGAATTTTACACATTATAATTATTCGATCAAGTAGGAGTCTAGAAAGGTGTTAACGGGGTTACGCCCCTGGGAAAACGAGGTTTATTTTAATTAGGTCCGTGCGAAAGCACGGAGAACCTACCTCAAAGTACCGACACTGGTCTGGCTGAAAGATTGGCGAACTTGTAGGGTGTAATTAATCCCGACTAGTCTTACCTTTTAGGGTTTGAAGGAAGATTTGACTAAAACAGTGGGAGCCGTCCTGATTAGATAAATTAATAACCAATCTAATCTTGCAAGAGCATATGCAGAGTGTTTTCTTCTCTCTCTCTCTCTTCAGGTAGCGACCATGTCACGCCTTAATCAAGATAATTTTACGGATGTATTGACCGAACCTGTTTGTTATACCGAGCTGGGGAACGTTGGACCCGCTCCAACTTATAATTGTTATAAGACCGAGCAGGAAATTGGGGATTACCAGGATACCCATGCCGCCCAAACGAAGAAAGTGCATGATGATGCATCTTCTTCGGGTGTGTTCATTACAGAGAACTGTTTCTCAGTATCCTTTACGTCCTGGGTATGAGATACCGGATCAGGATCCCAGATATGTAATCTGTTACATGGGTTATAGATAGGTAGAGAACTGAGAACGGGTGATAAGTTTCAAGAGTGGGAAACAGTGCAATTGTTGCAAGCCAAGCAGTTGGCAGTTATCACATTGTATTACCAAATACATTGATTCTGAACGAATGTTATTAGATACCGAACCTGATATACAACATCATATCTGTATCTTTATTTAGTAAAGAAGGATATAATTTTGTATTGTTGGATAATGTTTTGAACATTTCCTATATCAAGAGTTGATCGGTTCAGGCACGTGTTTCCCCCAATCAGAGCAAAGCTCTGTTTGAATTTCAAAATTCAAATTTTGAAGCAATGCTTCAAAATCCCGTACGCTGCGCGCAACGCGCAACGTGTCAGAAGCTGATACGTCAACGCAGCGCCCAAAGCAGTGCGCCCAATCAGAGCAAAACTCTATTAAAAAACAAAATTAAAGAAGCAAAACTTCAGTTGCGCAAGCGCTGCGCTGCGCGACACATGTCAGCGCAGTCGCTTTTGCACAAGCGCTGCGCTGCGCGACACGTGTCAGCGCAGTTGCGCAAGCGCAGTTGCGCTGCGCTGTGCGCTGCGCGACATGTGTCAGCGCAGTTGCGCTGCGCTATGCGCTGCGCGACACGTGTCACGCGCTGGGGAATTTACGCCAAACAGAATTAAGATTTTAAAGAAATCTTTCTGTTCTTGTTAAAACAAGAAGATTTTCTTCTGTAAAATAGAAGCCCTTGGATCAAAGATCCAACGGTGGGGAAAATTCCCCAAATCACTCAGAGAAAGATCTCTTTAACAAATTTAACTAATTTATGGGCACTATATAAAGGATCCTAGACCTCAATTTAAAATCATCAATATCATCATTGAGAACTCTGAAGAATTGGAGAGAATTCCTCAAAAACAAAAAAGGTAAAAACCTTTAGAAAAAAGAGAAAATTCTCTTATAAACAGATCATTGATCTGAGAAGAAGATCAATGATCTTCAATAAAAAAAATATAATGATAATAGTGCTTTGCACTTTCTTATGAACCATTGGTTCTTTGAAAACAAGAAAAACTTGTTTTCTTTGATTTAAAATCGATCAAAACATAAACAGTGCTTTGCACTTAAAAAATTGCACTGTTGCGCTTGCGCTCCTCAAATCTTGACACGTGTCACCACCTTATGAGTTTGCGCCTTGCGCTCCTCAATTGGCGCAAAGCGCCTGACAAGCCACGTGGGGCACTGTCAGAGTATTAAATGCAATGCATTATTAAAGGGCAGAGCTCAATTAAAAAGTCTAAACAGACCAAAAATAATGCTATGCATTATTTAAAGGGCATAGCCCAATTGAGAGGTCCAATGGACCAAAATAAATGCTCTGCATTATAATAAAAAGGGCAGAGCCCAGTCAAAAAAGGCATAAATGGCCTGGAATAATGCTATGCACTATTTTAAAAAGGGGAAAGCCCAAACAAAGGCCTAACAGGCCAAATGCAAACAAAATGTTGAACATTTTCAACTGGACTTAGCCCAGTCATGGCCGTAAGTCCTCAAACTAAATTGACCAAGCAAGATTGCTCTCCTAAAATCAATTTACCTCCGGTTCGAGGGTACATCTCCGAACTCCTCTGACTCCTATCGTTGTAATCCTTCAACGACGTCAGAGAGGTGACGGGTCCCGACAACCACACATCGATACGGACTGCGGGGTCCTTAAACTCGCGGACCGAAACGTCCTTAAACTAATGACGGACCCAAAACGTCCTTAAATTAATGACGAACCGAAACGTCTTTAAACTAATGACGGACCGAAACGTCCTTAAACTAATAATGGACCACCACGTCCCTAAACTGGAACATGGACCACTACATCCCTAAACTGGAACAATAGAGCCTCCAAATGCTCTTTTGCCGGATCTCAACGATCCCGTTTAAGTTGATCTTAGCCCCAAACACGGCTAACGTATCCTTAAACATTTAAATGGACTATAACACTCCAAATCGACTTTGGTTCAAGGGTACATCTCTGAACTCCTCGGACACTTATCGTTGTAATCCTTCAACGACGTCAGAGAGGTGATGAGTTCTGAAGGCCATATATTAAATGGATCACCACGTCAAGTAGATCTTAGTCTCAAACAGGACCAACGTATACTTAATGAACGTTTAAGTTGATCTTAGCCTCAATGCGGCTAACGTATCCTTAAACGAAAACACCAAACCAAATCTAAGTAAACACGGATTTGGACTAATCCACGTCCTACGGGCGACGAAATAAATAGTCTCCGTATAGAATCCACGGGCAACCACAAACAAAACAAACACACACGACACGAAGTGAAATTCTGGAGAAGGAGAAAGTTGTTACCGCGATGCGGTAGCGTAATTAACTGCAGGGGCTTACGCCTACAGGGAAGAGCGTCCCCACAATCAAAAACCCCTCAAGCGAGGGGGAATCTGACGAAATCTGCTACATCGGCCGCATCCATCTAAACCTCCGATACACGGTGCCATAAATCAACTTGGCATCTTCGGAGAGGTAGACGGATAAAACCAAATAGCATCTGCCCAGAATCTCAGGCCAAGATGCCCAGGTCGCATCTCTATATTCGGAGGGGAACAGATTCTGGCACGCCCAGTGGGACCTTTTCCTCTTACCACTCCAAACTTCATGTGTCGTCTTCGCGAACGAATCGCGGTTTGTTAATGATTGCCTTTGGATTTCAAGTTACTAAGATTTGGTCTTTTGCCTTGCGCAGAAAAAGAAATCAAGAATCGATGGCCTCTACCTGTTCGAAGTGCTCCAACTGCAGCTGCAGCTCGCGTCCGGCCTCAACTGGAGGCATAACCTACGGGCCCCAAGCGGCCTCTTTGTTCACCATGCCCGTGGAGCAGATTACTCAAGCTACCACGGGGTTGTTTTTCGGAACTATGCTTCCACCAACAAGCTTTAGCACCCCGGTGCCCGTACAATAAGCTCCTAAGAAATCGGTCTTCGATCGAGTTTCAGTTACTGCGGCCCCTCTCAACAGGTCGCCTAATACCAGTGCTTCGGTCTTCTCCAGACTGGGCCAAAACTCCTGCGGGCCTACAGTGAAGCTTGCAGTCCCGGGAAAGGCTATTCTAAAAAGAGTAGCCAAACCTGCTCCTGAAGTCGTCAAGGCGACTTCTCCTACTAAGAGATCGGTCTTTACAAGACTGACCGTCCCAACTCCCACTCCTGCTGCTCAAACGACATCAGTCTTCAATAGGCTGACGCCGGCAACAGCCCCACACCTGAACAGGGGGCAAGAAGAAGCTGTTTCTGTCTTTGAACCAATACCGACAACTCGTCACGCCCGACGACGCCACTGGCGCCGGGTAAGGAAGACTGGGGGCAACTCCCCCTCTGGGATAACTCCACCAGCTCCAACGGTGGAAGTTAATGCTGCTGTTCCAACTGGAAACAGCTTTGAGCTACTGAATAGGGTACGCAGAAACTCGCTAACTGCGGTCCTTAAAAGATCTCCTCCACCGGTAGAGACCGCTGTGGAAGCAGAAAAGCCAGAGCAGCCTCCTCAATCGCTGTCCTCCAGGATTTACAAGACATGGCGACGAGTCCGAGAATCTGTGATTGACCCTAAGTTCTCTCGCCAACATAAAAAGTCGAAAGGTCGGCAAGAAGAAAATCCCCCGATCAAGCAACGAAAGGTGACGACCACTTGGATACCCAAAGCAACGGCCCCCTCAACTTCAACGGCCCATAAGAGAAGGAGGCCAGAGAAAGTCCTCACGCCGACGGCGAATGTCAAAGGTGGTGAACCCAAACGCCCTAAGTCTGGGGGCATGGTAGTTCATACCGTCTATATGGCATCTGTAAAGAGGACAGCCGCATATCAACAGGTCATAGACCGCTCACGCGATCGATGACCAAAGCGCAGGAGCAGCAGCAGAAGCTCCAAGAGATGATGAACGCTATGGCCGCACTTACTGGGCCAAAAGAAAGCCCTGAAACATCCTCGGATGAACGCCAGGAGCAAGAAACCGACGCCGAATTCCTTCATCGAATATTGGAGAAGAAGGATAAAGAGGCTGCTGAACAAGCAGCCAACATAAAGCGTATGGGCCTCCTGTTCCAAGACATGGTGGGGATGATGATCCAACAAGATCCTCCGGCCGAAGATCCCCCGATCGTCCTTGAAGACGATAGGGGAAAGACGTCGAATCCTCCGCCAGCTTTGTCAACAGCTAAGGAGGAGACGATCTCCAAGGCTGACCTGGATGAGTACATAGCCCAACAAATACGGGTTCATCATGCGACTGAAGCAGCCGGCCAGGTCGTAAAAACAGGACGGCCGTATCCGGGTTGGTACGACCAGATCAAGTACCCACCGGGCTACACAATTCCCAAGTTCCATGTGTATAAGGGGACTGGCAATCCTCACCAGCATGTTGCACAGTTCAGAGTGCTTTGCGGCAACACCGGCGGGGATGACAAGCTGTTGCTTCGCTAGTTTGTTGGAAGCTTGTCAGATACAGCGTTCGAGTGGTATTCTGAACTCCCGAACGACTCTATCAAGACCTTTGCAGAAATGGAACTGCTGTTTACCCAGCGTTTCGCGAGTGCCAGCGAGCGTACCCCGATAACGGCGTTGATTAATGCCAGGGTGAAGCCAGGCGAGACATGGGTCCAATATGCTATACGGTGGCGGAACTTATGGTCAAAATGTGAGCAACACATTGAAGAAGCTCCTGCAGTGGGTATGTTTATGGGAACCCTCGATCCACAAGCAACCATCTAGCAATTTATGATGTTCTTCAAGCCGACTACCTTCCAGGCGCTAATCGACAAGCGGGCGCAAATGGATCAAATGGGCCATAAACCCCCTCTTCCAAAGCCGGACTCCCGAAATGACAAGGGGAAGGGAAAAGCGATCGTTGTCGCTAATGCTCAACAACAACCGAGCAACTCGAAGCCGGTTGTTCATCAAAATAATACGCGCCCGTACGTAGCCCTTGAGGAGAGACTAGGACGTCCTTACTCATTTCCCCGAGATAAAACGAGAAGGTTATTCGAGCTGGCGTTGCGCAACCGACTCATAAATCTGCCAGATCCAAAACGTCCGTCGCAACCAAATGATGTCAATGAGCCCAACTACTGTCCTTATCATCGAGTACTGGGTCATCCAATCGAAGATTGCCACGTCTTCAAAAATTGGCTTGAAGACCAGTACCAACAGGGCAAGTTCGCGTTATCTGACAAATGGAAGGTGAATCCCCCGCAGCCCCACATCTCTAAAAGGATGAATACGCCGGGGGCAACATGCTCTGTCATTGAAGAAACTCCTTGGGAAGTTGTATTATCAGCAAAGACCAAGAGAATGCCGAACGACCTTCAGGCATGCCCAGTGATCAAGTGGAAGAATCCGTTGGAACCGCAGGTCATTGAGGGGATGTTGAAGCCACGAACAATTCCAAAGACCGAGGGTG
This sequence comes from Agapanthus africanus, assembly GCA_030015575.1. NCBI lineage: Eukaryota > Viridiplantae > Streptophyta > Magnoliopsida > Asparagales > Amaryllidaceae > Agapanthus > Agapanthus africanus. The sequence continues at coordinate 102,933,066 of CM057350.1, read as the reverse complement.
GTGGCCCAAGCACTCGCAACCAACCGTCAAAATTTTCAAAGAAGAAGAAGAAGAAATCCAAGAAGCCTGTGAAGCCTGGCGACAAGCGCACAGACCTACAAAAACAGATTGACGCGCTGGAAGAATACAATCAGAAAGCACGGACTCCCATTTGTTAGTTATATGTATGCCCTAGAGGCCATTACTATACATAGGATGTATATTGTAGTGGATGCTTAGACATATATAGGGATGACTTTCTTGCTCGATATGATAGTATGCTATCTGGTTACTCTTTACCTTAACGTGTACACTGATTGTCTCTCTGTTACATGTTGGTAAAGCCCTTAGGATGTGTACTTGACTACCTAGACTATGATGCAGATCATACTAGTGGGGACATGGTAGTCCATAAGTACATCCTTCAAAGTCTCTAGTCGTGGGTGTATCGAGACGGTGCATCGATATACCAGAGTAGACTAGCGTGTACCTTCTCGACCCATATAGATGGGCAATGGATGATCCCATATGCATTGGTGTTTGACATCAGAGATGATATACGGGTGCTCAGTGGAGAATGGGTACACTGGACGGACTCGCCAAGAACTCCCAGATGGTGTTATATCTTACGTCAGATGGCAGTTTTCTGGTGACACTGGTACAGGTTAGTCTGTAGACCCGAGATCGTCATAGAGTCTTGTGTGATTCCCACTGTGCTTTGATTTCCATCATACCACGTCCAAGAGGGCGTGCAAAAAGGTGGCTTTTGGGTACAGTCCCGAATCACATGGAGGCAATGAGCGATAGGAGGGGTTTCGTCTCTCCCGGTATAGGGAGTTGATGTTGCGCAGTGCTCGATTGGCTATAACAAGAAGTCCTTGGCCAAGGCTGCTTTAGGGATTTACTGGTAAGTGTTACCAGTAGTTTCTCGACCCGTTATGAGCCTCATATCGACACGACTTATCGAGTTATTGGGGTCTGACGTTTACCACCCCTAGACGAGATATGCGACATATCAGACGAACAGACCGGACTGTACGGTAGTGTTACTCGTTGGATTCACAGGAGTGTGAGCGGGCTTGTTCGTTGATCTTATGATCGCTCAATACCCGGATGGCCGTTACGTTTAGCAGACCGCTTGCGGCTTGTGGGTGTTTGATATGATCATCACCTGCTGCCGGCGTATTGACGAGTCTTTAGAGTCCTACACAGGGGTTTCCTGGCTCAAGCGAAACGAAATAGGAGCGCATATGAGATATGTGCGGGACCGAGAATAATAACAGTATGTGATACTGTATTCTATTCTCACGATTGGTATCATCGGTTGGGTATATGTGATATAGCCGGGTTACCGAATCAAGTGTTGATTCGATACATTGATACACTTGATATTAGTCGGTTATATGCGATATGACCGGATCGTTAAATCAAGTGTTGATTTAATGATTTAATGTATAATTATATATTTGATATATTACTTTACATTAACTAGTATTGGTTCACTTAAGATTGATTTTCTCACTTGAATGTGCACATTGTTTATATGTGATATATGCAAGTGTACATGTTTGTATCATGCTTGATGATACAAAAAAGTTGTGTGTATGAGACTTGAACCAAATCAAGGTTAGATTAGGGTTTACTATTTTCCTAAGCATTTAACAAAAGAGTGTGACTTTGGTCAAAGTTATCAAGCTTCATGAAGCTTGATAAACATTGACAAAGTCAGCTCTTTTGTCATATGTTTAAAGATATTAGTTAACCCAACCTTTAACCTAATGGTTTGGTTAAATCTCTACATGAGTTAAGCATGAGGGCTTAACTCAACCATGGTGCCATGATTAAAAGGATAAGTATTGATATTATTCTTTTAATTGATATGATTCTTTTCTTCTTCTTCATCTTCATTAAGCTCACAAAAGCTTGAGAGCTCCAATGGTGCCATGAGAAAAAGAGTGAGAAATCCAATTCTAAAGTGAACCCACTTCCTATTTCTTCATCCTCTACCACTTGCCATGTAGTATAGGGTGTTCTCTTCACAAAGTTTTTGACCAAGTGAAGGAATAGCTTGAGTTTGAGTCTCCCCGATGTAGATCATCTTCGTCCTCGAAATCAATGAACTAGCCTGATCATTTCTCCGACGAAACCATTGCTAGAGTCTGGAATCCCGATGATCGCAGCGGAGGGACGTCAACACGGAGCTAAAGAAGTGGAGGACCGGATCTACAAAGGTTGTAATCCCTTTCACTTAGCAATAAAGTTGTTTACTTGCTCGCTTTTCGCCTAATCTCTAGTTAACGATCTAGTTTAGGGTTTCTCGGCACCGGAAAATTTTAATTTGGAATGGTTGATGCCTTGTGGAACCTCTTGAGTGTGCCTAGTAACCCTATAGTGGTATCAGAGACTAACTAGAGCTTTAGGCGATGTGTTAACGAAGTTAAAACTCCGAACGAACCCGATACGTCCAAATTTACCCCCTCTCTGTACATTTTTTCAAAACTGTGTATTTTCTGAATTAAAAATACCTGAAAAATTAAGCAAGGGAATATAAGAATTTTGGTGGAAAACGAGCTTCTAATGCTTCCAAACCGCCGCGGAACCGCGGCTGTACCATGCTTGGGCCGCGGATCCGCGGCCGTACGGAGGGATTGGGTCATTTTGTTTGCACAGTAATTCTTATATATTAAAGTTCTATTTTATGGGTATTTTTAAACTGACTCAAGTGTTGAGTTTTCTGGGGGTTTATTTTGTAATTGTCGATTCGATCGGAGAATTTAATTTTGTTATGTTTTCCGGATATTTTTAGAATATGTTAAAAAGTTCGACCGGATATAAATACCCACTTTTTCCCCTGCCGGGAAATTTCCAAGTGTTGGATCTTTCCGTAGTTTGAAAACGTTCTAAGTAGTGCAAGTAACTCGATGGACCCTCTAGAAGACAACAAACCTTAACTCGATTATGTGACCGTCTTGAACTGCCCTTTGAATCTTAGGATTTGGGGCAGTACGGCGTGCCACATGTGAGGCATTGGCTTGACCCTTCTACGGCAGGACCGTTGGTACTATGGCATGAAATGGATGTTTTTGAACTTATTTCAAGAGTTGAGCTGTTTCGGGAAAACTTGGGTGTTTATTTGTTCGATCGGAAAGTTTAACATTTTCTATTTATCTGGAATGTGATACAATATTTGGAATCCACAAGTAGTTATGAGATAACTAATTTGAATGTTATAAACGTAGCAGTTTAGTTTCGATTGATCGGTTGCCACGGAATTTTGATGCGATCAAAAGTCCGTCGCAATCACGTAGCGTACGCGGATACTCGCCGGGTAAACTTAATAGACAGCCATGCCCCATAGCCCCGACCAAGTGACTGTAGGAGAACCCCGTAGCCAAAAGCATCCGTTCGGGTGCTCGCGGCAGCGGTGTTCCGCCTTGGTGCACTTCGTTGACGGTATCGGGGGTGCGGCCGCCTACTAAAGTTTGCGACGAGCATTCGATCAGTTTTTCGGGAATCTTGTTGAATTGCCCGACTAGATATTGAAAAGTGTTTTCGATATAGAGACTAAAATGCGGGGTTTATAATTGTTAGGCATGTGATGTCTAAGGAATTCATTTGGTCAGGCATGCGATGTCTAAGGAGATTGCGGATTCCAACTGTTGTAGTTTTACACTTTCTTTTCTGCGACCGTAAGTGTAATATGTGATATCGCCGGTTTCGTTGCTATATGTCAACGACAATTGGGATGCGCATATTTACTTACGTTGATGACATGTGATGTTATGTGTTGCTGGATATGTTATATTGGATCGTCGCATTTTGAATAGCCGGGGGTTTTATGTGAGATGAGTGTTTTTCATTTTCATTCATGTAAAAACTTGTATGTAATATTCTTTTATTGGGGCACTTCCAGGTTGCGGAAGATGTCACCATTGTATATTATTTACTTTTCCGCACTAGGGTAGACCCAAGGAGGAGAGCACAAGTAACCGGGTTCTGGAGTCCAGTGGGAGACCAACTCGAGGAGTCGAGTCCGGGTCTCCTAACTCTAGAATTGGTAGGGTTGCTTGCTGCTCTCGTAAGGGTCTAGGGGTGTGGGTTTGGCTATTCATCGCGATCATGGAATCCGTGTTTTATACAGGCTCGTATTGAAAACACGGACGTCCTAGTATATCCAATGTTTCATATATTTCTTCTGCTGCGATATCTGTGATGTGATCATTTGATATGTGATGATAGATACGGTATATGATATATATGATATATTATATAGACGTTACTTATGTTTTACACCCGTGCTAGCCCTGCCCCGCTCTGCCGTTAGTTACCTAACCTAACGGTGCACGAGGGGACATCGAGGCGAATGCGGATGGCATAAGTGTACATCGTATTTATCTGTGATGTTTAGGTGGACTTAAATGATGGGACATTCATTAATGAGATTAATGAAAGAAAATAAACCTAAAAGATGTTGTGGAATCGAATTTCAAAATAAAACAGGTAGCTACAGTTCTTACTTTGCACAGCGGTATATATGATATATCCTGCACCTTATTCGATGAGGAAAGGGCCGACGATCCCTTCACCGGGAGTGACCCCTTTAGCAATAACTGGCAGATGCTACAACCCTCGGTTTGTCTTTTGATTGCTTCTATAGTTTCTGCTTTGCACAGCGGTATATATGATATATCCTGCACCTTATTCGATGAGGAAAGGGCCGACGATCCCTTCACCGGGAGTGACCTCTTTAGCAAAACTAGAAAAGCTTAAAAAACACTCCATTTAAAAACATTTGATTCCGCAACGAGATCAAGTTCAAAGCGTTAAAGGTTTTCTTAAAAACCATCCTCAACCCTCCGTCATTTTAGGAAGTAGAGTACTTAGTATTCGTGCTACGTTTGTCGACCATAGCCGAGGCGTAGTGTACGGTAGATAAGTGATGTCTTCCTATACCGCATATGATGCGATTAGTTAGGACAGTCATGTGGCTTTGTTGACCTTAGCCAAGGGTCATGTGGGTGGGTCTAATTAATCATGAAATGACGGGTAGAACTTGACTAGTGCTTATGATTTGTTGACCTTAGCTAAGGTCATAAGTGCTAGGGGTAAAAACTACTATCGGGAGTTTCAAGTATTGAAATTTGCAATGAGATTGCATACCTTCTATATGATAGTTGGATCCCGATACCCACTGCGAGTAATTGTTACTCCTGGGAGAGTTTTGCACTTTACAATTAGCCGATCAAGTAGGTGTCTAGAAAGGTGTCAACGGGGTTACGCCTCTGGGAAAACGAGGTTTACTGTAATTAGGTCCGTGTGAAAGCACGGGGAACCTCCCTCAAAGTACCGACACTGGCCCGGCTGAAAGATTGGCGAACTTGTAGAGTGTAATTAATCCCGGCTAGTCTTTCCTTTTAGGGTTTGAAGGAAGATTTGATAAAAACAGTGGGAGCCATCCTGATTAGATAAAATAATAACCAATCTGATCTTGCAAGAGCGCACGCAGAGTGTTTTCTTCTCTCTCTCTCCAGGTAGCGACCATGTCACGCCTTAATCAAGATAATAAAACGGATATATTGACCGAACCCGCTTATTATACTGAGCTGGGGAACGTTGGTCCCGCTCCAACTTATAATTGTTATAAGACAGAGCAGGAAATAGACGAATACCAGAATTCCTATGCCGCCCAAACGAGGAAAGTGCATATGATGCATCTCCTTCGGGTGTGTTCATTACAAAGAACCGTTTCTCTGTATCCTTTACGTCCTGGGTATGTGATACCGGATCAGGATCCCGCATATGTAATCTGTTACATGGGCTACAGAAAGGTAGAGAACTGAGAACGGGTGATAAGTTTCATGAGACAGAAAACAGTGCAAGTGTTGCAGCCAAGTCTGTTGGTCACTGTCACCCTGTATTAGCAGAATACATTGATTCTGAACGAATGTTGTTAGATACCGAACCTGATATAAAACATCATATCACTCTCTTTATTAGTAAAGAAATGATATAATTTTGTATTGTTGGATAATGTTTTGAACATTTCCTATATCAAGAGTTGATCGGTTCAGGCACGTTATCTAAAAGCATTGACGTTCTAAATCAAACTACAGTTCTTAGTATACAGAACACACACACGAGGAAAAGTTCAGAAATGAACGAATTCTTCTTGAGGTATTGTAGACTAGGTCATATCAATACGACCCGACTAGCTTAAGTTACATTAAGATGCATATTTAAATTACTTTGAATTTACATCTTGTGAAACTTGCCAGTCATGTCACAAAGATAAGGTGACCATAGCTCTGTTTATAAGAAACAGAGAAAGAGTTAGTGAACTCTTGGGATGATACATATTGATATATGAAGGTCCCCTGTCTACATATGCCAAGACCGGTTCTTTGTACTTCATTACATTCTCTGATAATCTCTCAAGATTCAGACATATGTTCCTGTTGAAACACAAGTCCGAACCTTTTGAGATATTCATAGAATATAAGTTAGAAGTAGAGAACCAAAATACGGGTAAAAGTATTATGTCCTTTGATGTGATCAAGGAGGAGAATACTTGAGCACGGAATTCCTGGATTATTCTAAAGGAGAATGAGATTCTCTCTCAGTATTACTCCTCTGTATACACCATAGCACGATGGTATATCGGGGCGGAGCAATAGCACCCTATGTGATATGGTGTGCTCTATGATGAGTACTACTGAGTTTCCTATTTCCTTTTAGGGAGTTATGCACTTATGAAGTTGCATACCTATTGAATAGGGTTCCGATCAAATCAGATGCCTACCATTTCATATAAGATATGGAAAGGGAAGAGCCCATCTCTTAAGTCAGTTAAGATTTGGGGTTGTCCGGCCTATGTCTAAAAGCAAAATCCGGACAAGCTCGAGGCAAAGTCAGATCTGTGGAAGTTTGTTGGATATCCCAAGCATACGCAAGGGAATATCTTCTACCTAACCGAGGAACAAAAATGTTTTTTTTTCTCAGCATGCCACCTTTGTGAAAGGGAATTTCTTGTGAAGAAATTATTGGTTATGGGGTAGAACTGGAAACAGTTCCAGCTATACAAACTGCAGCTGATGATTTGGTAGAACCAAAGGATTCAATAGCAACCAACGAACCTCAGCCTCTCCGCCGATCTAGTAGGTTTCCTCACCCACCTGAGAGATACTCCGGTTTCTTTATGACAGTGGGAGCGAGGATTGCATCATGAGATGATGACCCAACTAGTTTCGAGCTGGCCATCAGGAGTGGGACTCTGTAAGAATGGCTGGATGCTTATCGATCTGAGATGGAATCCTTATACACCAACAAAGTATGGACTTTGGTTGCTTTATCTGAAGGGTTAAATCCCCATCAGGAGCAAGTATATCTTGAGAAGATTACTTGGTGTACATGGAAAGTTTGAGACTTTCAAAGCTAGACTTGTTAAAGGTTTGCATCATTGATCAGATATGGATTAAAATGAAACCTTTTCTAAGTAACTATGCTTAAGTCCATCCAGATCCTATTTGCCACGGCTACATACCATGACTACGATATCTGGCGGTTGGGTGTCATGACTGCTTTTCTAAATAAAGATTTAGAAGAGAGTCTATAAGTACACAGTCAGAGGGCTTCGTAGACAGTGGGAGCAGCGGAAACGTGTGCAAGATGTTTTATATGATAAAGCAGGCATCGCGGAGTTGGAACATCTGTTTTGATGAATTAGTCATAGAGTTTGACATCATCAAAATGGTAGATGAACCTTGTATATACAAAAAGGTAGTAGGGAGTATGCTGGTGATCCTCGTAGAGTACGTGGATAATATACTCTTGATAGGGAAGGAGTTTCCTATGCTACGCTCGGTCAATCTCCGCTTATCACAAGGATTCTCCATATAGGATCAAAGTGATACCTACTAAATCCTGGGTTTTGGATCTATGAGATAGATCTAATTGGATGTTAGGATACTCACTAGTTGTAGTGAGAAGGTGTCAATTGATCCTGGGGAGAATCACTGGAAAGGTTCCAGGGTGATAAGGACGACTGAATGTCAGTCACAGGCATTGTCTTTACCCTCAGTAAAGGGACGGTATGTTGGAAGAGTTCCAAGCAAGATACCGTGGCATACTAGACGATTAAAGGCAAGATACATCGTTACCAAAGATGCTACCAAAGAGGAAGTCTGGGTGTATATTAGTTCATGAGATGAATTTCGTTCCTCCCATTGTGTGACAATGGAGTTGTGGCTTATGCCGAGGAACGCCCGTCCCATCAGTGATCCAGACATATTCTTAGGCAGTATCACCTGATCGTGGAGATGGTTGATCTCCAGGGGATCGAGGTTAGGAGAGCAGACTTAGAGGACAACACGGCGGATCCACTCACAAAGGCCTTTTCCCAGAGAGAGACTTTTATGGGATGGTTGAGTATGAGATATTTCAACCACTGCTATCAGATGGCCCTAGTGCAAGTGGGAGATTGTTAGTTATATGTATGCCCTAGAGGCCATTACTATACATAGGATGTATATTGTAGTGGATGCTTGGACATATATAGGGATGACTTTCTTGCTCGATATGATAGTATGCTATCTGGTTACTCTTTACCTTAACGTGTACACTGATTGTCTCTCTGTTACATGTTGGTAAAGCCCTAGGATGTGTACTTGACTACCTGGACTATGATATGGATCATACTAGTGGGGACATGGTAGTCCATAAGTATATCCTTCAAAATCCCTAGTCATGGGTGTATCGAGACGGGGCATCGATATACCAGAGTAGACTAGCGTGTACCATCTCGACCCATATAGATGGGCGATGGATGATCCCATATACATTGGTGTTTGACATCAGAGATGATATACGGGTGCTCAGTGGAGACTGGGTACACTGGACGGACTCGCCGAGAACTCCCAGATGGTATTATACCTTACGTCAGATGGCAGTTCTCTGATGACACTGGTACAGGTTAGTCTGTAGACCCGAGATCGTCATAGAGTCTTGTGTGATTCCCACTGTGCTTTGATTTCTATCATACCACGTCCAAGAGGGCGTGCAAAAATGTGGCTTTTGGGTACAGTCCCGAATCACATGGAGGCAATGAGCGATAGGAGGGGTTTCGTCTCTCCCGGTATAGGGAGTTGATGTTGCGCAGTGCTCGATTGGCTATAACCGGAAGTCCTTGGCCAAGACTGCTTTAGGTATTTACTGGTAAGTGTTACCAGTAGTTTCTCGACCCGTTATGAGCCTCATATCGACATGACTTATCGAGTTATTGGGGTCTGACGTTTACCACCCCTAGACGAGATATGCGACATATCAGACGAACAGACCGGACTGTACGGTAGTGTTACTCGTTGGATTCACAGGAGTATGAGCGGGCTTGCTCGTTGATCTTATGATCGCTCAATACCCGGGTGGCTGTTACGTTTAGCAGACCGCTTGCGGCTTGTGGGTGTTTGATATGATCATCACCTGCTGCCGGCGTATTGACGAGTCTTTAGAGTCCTACACAGGGGTTTCCTGGCTCAAGCGAAACGAAATAGGAGCGCATATGAGATATGTGCGGGACCGAGAATAATAATAGTATGTTATACTGTATTCTATTCTCGCGATTTGTATCATCGGTCTGGTATATGTGATATAGCCGGGTTACCGAATCAAGTGTTGATTCGATACATTGATACACTTGATATTAGTCGGTTATATGCGATATGACCGGATCGTTAAATCAAGTGTTGATTTAATGATTTAATGTATAATTATATATTTGATATATTACTTTATATTAACTAGTATTGGTTCACTTAAGATTGATTTTCTCACTTGAATGTGCATATTGTTTATATGTGATATATGCAAGTGTACATGTTTGTATCATGCTTGATGATACAAACAAGTTGTGTGTATGAGACTTGAACCAAATCAAGGTTAGATCAGGGTTTACTATTTTCCTAAGCATTTAACAAAAGAGTGTGACTTTGGTCAAAGTTATCAAGCTTCATGAAGCTTGATAAACATTGACAAAGTCAACTCTTTTGTTATATGTTTAAAGATATTAGTTAACCCAACATTTAACCTAATGGTTTGGTTAAATCTCTACATGAGTTAAGCATGAGGGCTTAACTCAACCATGGTGCCATGATTAAAAGGATAAGTATTGATATTATTCTTTTAATTGATATGCTTCTTTTCTTCTTCTTCATCTTCATCAAGCTCACAAAAGCTTGAGAGCTCCAATGGTGCCATGAGAAAAATAGTGAGAAATCCAATTCTAAAGTGAACCCACTTCCTATTTCTTCATCCTCTACCACTTGCCATGTAGTATAGGGTGTTCTCTTCACAAATTTTTTGACCAAGTGAAGGAATAGCTTGAGTTTGAGTCTCCCCGACGTAGATCATTTTCGGCCTCGAAGTCAATGACCTAGCCCGATCATTTCTTCGACGAAACCATTGCTAGAGTCCAGGATCCCGATGATCGCAGCGGAGGGACGTCAACACGGAGCTAAAGAAGTGGAGGACCGGATCTACAAAGGTTGTAATCTCTTTCACTTAGCAATAAAGTTGTTTACTTGCTCGCTTTTCACCTAATCTCTAGTTAACGATCTAGTTTAGGGTTTCTCGGCACTGGAAAATTTTAATTTGGCATGGTTGATGCCTTATGGAACCTCTTGAGTGTGCCTAGTAACCCTACACCATTACACTCCAAGAGTTTCTCAACCACGTCTTTCAAGAGGAAGATGAGGGAGAAAGTTCGCCGGATGAGTCTGAGGGATACGTGGCGAGCTGCCATATGATTTCCCATTCGTTGACAGACGATAAGGAGACTCCTTGCACTGAAAAACTGGGGGCAGAACCTGAACCAAAAATTCTGGGGCCATCATATGAAGTAATTGACGCATTCCTCAATGAAGCTCTGTTGAAAAGTAAAGCTGATCGGGAACGCGAGATGGCTATATTTGAAAGGGCCAAGCGCCAGCGACTTGACGAAAGAGCTGAGACACTTCCGCTGGAGCAAAATACATCCACAACGGACAAAAGAAAATTCAAGACGAGGAAAAGGTTTGCTAAGGCCATATCGATGGGCATGAAGCTACCATCCTCCGAAGAAAACATCACTAGTGAAGTGGAAATGCACCCCTCCTACTGCTGGTATCATCGGAAGATTTCGCACCACACCGAAAAGTGCAAAGCTTTCAATAGATGGTGGTGAGGATATGTTGCTCATCAACAGCATTTTAAGCGGGAGAAAAGCAAAACTCGTCGAGAGCAAAAATTTATGATCGAAGGGCTTAACAGAACTACCGGCAATTGTCGCATGGTTAACGCCGGGGGATCGCAAGTGCTCACATTTGGAAGCGATTCTGACGAGGAGCTGGCTCTAAGCCCCCTCTTTAAAGAGTCCACCTCGGGAAAAGAAGAAGAGCCGAAGGTCTGCGAAAATATCCGGCTGCGTAATCGGACGCTACCCGAAAAGAATCTCGGACCCCCAAACAAAAAAGATAAAGGGAAAGAAAAGGTCTCTGAGGACATCGCCCTAGATGACCAAGTCATGGAAGAGCTAGCTGCCAAAGACCCGTCGAAGAAAAATAAGGTGGATTATAACGTCTTAGCGCATCTGAGGAAGTTACCCTCGCGGCTCAGCATTCTTGACGCCCTTTTACTATCAAAGGAGGCGAGAGATTCGTTAATTAAGGCACTACAGGACCCAGAACAATTCCAAGCTTTCCTGACTGAAGAAAAGATGAAAGATGAATTGGAGGAAGCGCACACGGCCGATGTCACTTTTGGTGATGAGGACCTTCTCCTTGGGACGTGCGAACACAATTGCCCCCTCTACGTCTCAGGATACTGCCATGATATAAAGATAGGCAAAATCCTGATCGATAACGGATCGTCTGTTAATCTCCTTAACGTGCGGGTGTTGAAGGAAATCTGCATGAGCGTCCAGCACCTTGCTCGGGATAAGATCACCATCTCCGGGTTCGACTCCCAATCATCAAAGACTCTTGGATCTGTGATTCTGACGCTACGCTTTGGGCTGCTCGTCATGGACATTAAATTCCACGTCATAGATGCCAAGACATGCTACAACGCTCTGCTCGGCCGACCATGGTTACACGAGTACAACATCATCCTTTCTACACAGCATCAGTGTATGAAATATTTTAGGGATGGTCTCGAGTATACCGTGATAGGAGAACTAAATCCGTTTTCCGTAAACGAAGTCCGCAAATATGAAGATGCTAAATACTTCTTGCCGAATTTCGAAGACACGGAAAGGTGTAACAAGCCGGAGAATAAAACTAACGCTACCATCCCTGTCTTCGGCAGTGATACCGAGGATGAAGAGGGGATAGTTTATTCGGGTCCACCCTAATATACCAAGCCGGGACCATCCGCTCCTATGTTGATCTTTGGTAGTGATTCGGAGGATGAGGTCCATGCTGTATTCTCTGCTCGACCTTCAATACGAGTTTCCGCTGACGAAAAGCAAAGCCTGCAAATCGCCATGGTGCCGCTTAGACATTATAAATAACTGGATGCGCTCGATAACGACAGTGTAGAGGAGCTGCAGACGTTCTATATCCCTCCCAGGCGAGAAGGCGAAAAGGCAATTTTATTCTACCGCTCTGAAGAAAACAAAGTGGAGAAAGAAATCTGGCACGGGGCGGATCCTACGCTGGACAAGCTTCAGCCCATCCGTCTACCCAGATATTATACAGAAGGCTTGAAGAGGCTGTTGAAGCGCTAAGGGATACTCTTCAAACAGACCGTTAGAAGGGCCAAATTCTATGACAGGGTCTGGAACGTCCCCGGAACTCAGCACAAGCTGCCTAGTGGAAGGATGGAGACAATCGGGCTCAGATACATTCGCTCCAAGAAACGAGAGCTGCTCCGCGACTGTTACGTCGTGCATGACTTCAATGAAGAAGCAGATGCTCAATGGGAGGACACTAATCCTGAACTAGTAAAAGTTCCTGATGCCAAAGTGCCCAGTCCATCGTTCGAAGAGCAAATGGACAAGCTTATAAGAGAAGCTGGTCAAAAGGTCCGAGACGATCATAAAGGTGAAATGGCCATCTACGAGAAAGCCAAAACGCAACGCCTCCTCCAGTAGGCCATGAAAGATGAAAGTGCCGCCCCCTGTCAACCTGTTATAAAAAAGGCTCGACGCAGAGGCAGAAACAAGTCGAAAGGCCAAAAAAGCGCTCAACAGCAACAAAGCGGGGCTAAGAAGCCATGCAAGCAGGAAATGAGCGGTTCCGATCTATCCCTCATGAAGAAAATGGGTCGAGCATACTCGTTTCTTCGGGACAAGACAAAGAAGATACTTGATCTTGCTCTAAAACATCAAATGCTTACACTGCCGGAGTCCAAGAACCCCGAACAAGCAGGCGAAGTCTCTGACCCAAATTATTGCTCTTACCATCGAGTAATAGGGCATCCTCTCGAAGACTGCTTCACCTTCAAGAATTGGGTCGAAGATCAGTATCAGCTTGGCAAGTTCGCTCTGTCTGACAACTGGAGGGTAACGCCGCCACAGAAGCACGAACCCAAGGCCACGAAAGAAGAACCAGTTCCTCATTGGGATTGGAAGCGAATTCGTACTTGTCACATGATAACAATATCAAAGGAAGAGCCCGAGAACATGGATGACCTTCCCTGGTGCTTCGAAAATAGCAACGATGAGGTGATCTCAGAGTTTCCACCAGCGTTAAAAGAGCTGGAAGATGGTATACATACCACTGCGGATACCTCAAGAAAATTGAGTTGGGGACGGCGAACGATCCGCGACCGACGTTTGTCAGCAAGCTGCTGTCTGAAGAAAGGGTGGCTGCGTTAAAAGACGTTCTTATACAGCATAGAGATTGCTTCGCATGGAACTATTCCGAAATGCCGGGACTAGATCCAGAAATTGCTGTGCACAAATTGGCGATATCCCCGGACGTCAAGCCAGTCAAACAGGCGCCGAGGAGAATGCGGCTCGAGCTTGAGATGAGCATCAACGTCGAGGTCAAGAAGCTAATCGACTCTGGTTTTATCCAGGAGGTTCAATATCCTGAATGGATCGCCAACATCGTCCCGGTGATGAAGAAAAATGGGACGGTGCGTATATGCGTGGATTTTCGGGATCTCAATAAAGCCTGCCCTAAGGACGATTTCCCGGTGCCAGTCACCGAACTGATGATAGACAATACGTCCACTCATGAGGTTTTCTCCTTCATGGACGGCTCATCAGGGTATAATCAGATAAAGATGCATCCTGAAGACCAGAAGCATACCGCTTTCCGGACCCCTTTAGGAATATTTTGTTACAAGGTAATGCCCTTCGGTCTAAAGAACGCCGGCGCCACCTATCAGAGGGCTATGAAGAAGATCTTCTATGACCTCATACATGAAATCGTCGAATGTTATATCGACGACCTCGTGGTCAAGAGCAAATCATATGAGGAACATCTCGAGTATCTGAAGACTGTATTTCAACGCCTTCGACAATACAACTTGAAGATGAACCCCCTCAAGTGTGCGTTCGGAGTTTCCTCGGGCAAATTCCTGGGATTCATCGTTCGACACCGAGGTATTGAGATAGATCCGTCAAAGATCAAGGCGATCATGGAAATACCTCCGCCTAGAACTCTCAAACAGCTGCGGTCTCTCCAAGGAAAGCTCGCGTATATACGGCGATTTATAGCCAACCTTTCAGGCAAGTGCCGTCCTTACAGCCACCTGATGAAGAAGGGAACTCCATTCGTCTGGGATCAAAAATGCCAGGGCGCGCTGGACGAAATCAAGCAGTACCTGCAGAATCCGCCAGTATTGGCTGCTCCGGTCAAGGGAAAACCTCCCATTCTTTATACAACCGCCCTCGAAGGTTCCTTAGGCGCATTATGGGCGCAAGAGAATGACCAGAGGAAAGAAAGAGCACTCTACTATTTAAGTCGAGTTCTTCTGGGGGCAGAAAGCAACTACTCTCCCATTGAAAAACACTGCCTCGCGTTGATCTTTGCGATAACAAAGCTCAGGCACTATGCATTGGCACATGAAGTCCGTCTTATCTCGAAGGTGGACCCTCTTAAATATTTAATGTCGAAGGCCATATTGACAGGTCAACTCGCTAAATGGGTTCTGCTCTTGATGGAGTTCTCGATAACGTATCAACCTCTCAAGACAGTGAAAGGCCAGGCCATCGCCGACTTCCTTGCTGAGCATCCGATACCGGCCGATTCTCCTCTGAATTGCGAGTTGCCAGACGAACATGTGTTTGACGCTATCGATGGGAACGATACCCGATGGGAACTCTATTTTGATGGAGCGTCTTCCATGAAGAAGCGCAAACAAAGTACGCCAATGATCAAATCAGGGGTAGACCTCATCTTCGTGACCCCACGAGGAGGAATAATGCGCTTCACTTTCTCCTTAACAAAGCCGAGGATGAATAACGAAGCCGAATATGAAGCCTTGATAGCAGGTCTCGAGATCGCCATCGACATGGGAATTGAAAACCTCCTCATATACGGAGATTCTCAACTGGTTGTTAGTCAAGTAAACGGCGACTACCAAACGTGCAAGCCAGAGTTGGTGAAGTACGGCGAAAAGGTGCAGCAACTGTTGACCCAAATTCCTTCCTATACTTTGGAGAACATACCGCGCACGGAAAACAGCAAAGCGGACGCGTTGGCCAAGCTCGCCAAGGAACTGGCCGATGAGAACCTCGATGACGTAAGAATCGTGGTACAAAGCCGTCGGGTGCTTGTCCCAGCAGAAATATCTCCGGAATCACCTGAAGAAAAGAGAGCGACTGAGTAGGCGACTCTGCAAATAAAAGATCGGGAAAATACCGAGGATTGGAGAGAAGTCTTTATAGACTACTTCAAATACCGTCGAACGCCCGAATATGCGTCCTTAAGACATCAGCTTATGAAACGAGCGCTGTCTTTCGCCTTCGCCAATGATACCCTATACAAGAGGTCATTTGATTCTCTGTGGTTGAGATGTCTGGGACCTGACGAAGCGAAAAGAGTCGTCCAGGAAGTTCATGATGAAATCTATGGTTCTCACCAAGCAGGTCCAAAGATGAAGTTGAAGATCAAACGGATGGGCTACTACTGGCCCACGATGATTCAGGACTGCCTCGAATATGCGAAGCAATGCCACTCATGCCAAATCCATGAGGACTTCATCTACCAGCATCCAAATCCTCTACACCCGACGGTGGCTAGCTGGCCGTTCGAAATGTGGGGAACTGACATAGTCGGCCCCATCGAACCAGCATCGTCCATGGGACATCGTTTCATCCTGGCGACGATCGACTACTTCTCCAAATGGGCAGAAGCAGTATCGTTGAGGGAAGTGATGACGGAGAATATCCTCCACTTCTTCAAGACGCACGTCATATATCGGTTTGGAACTCCGCGACGGATCATCTCCAATAACGGGCCAGCTTATAGAAGCCACAAAATCAGTCGCTTCGCGCAACAGCATAATATAGACTGGAGATATTCCTCAGTTTATAATCCGCGAGCTAACGGTCTAGCTGAAGCCTTCAACAAGACCTTGATAAAGATTATGAAGAAAACGGTGTCCCGAAATAAGAAGGACTGGCACGAGAGACTGCAAGAAGCTCTCTGGGCATATCGAACTACGTTCAAGACGGCCACGAACGCAACGCCGTACGCGTTGGTATTCGGTACAGAAGCAGTACTCCCTCATGAGATAGAGTTACCCTCTCTACGAGTGGCAGTCCATTACGAGCTGACGGATGAAGAAAATGCTTACCTTCGGTTTGAGGAGCTTGATGCCCTTGACGAAACCCGGCTTATAGCGCAACAAAATCTGGAAGCCTATAAAGCAAAGATGACGCGCTTATATGAAAGATTGACCCGGCCGAGGACATTCCGCCAAGGCGAACTCGTGCTAGTGGTCAAAAGGCCTATGATTCCCAATCGCACCAAGCGGGGAAAATTCGAGCTAAACTATGAAGGCCCGTACATCATAGACAAGGTCTACCAAGGTGGAGCCTATCTACTCATTGATATGCACGGTGAAAGGCCTTACAGGCCAATAAATGGTCGATTCCTAAAGAAATACTACGCTTAGCGAGTTACTACCTAGGTCAATGATAGATGACGACGACTATGTCCGCTCGCTATCTTCCTAAGCTCAAACTCTATAAGCAGTAGCCATCCTTCTTCATGATGGACCAAAACGTCCTTAAACTAATGACGGTCCGAAACGTCCTTAAACTACTACCACAGCATCTTCAGACTGACGAGATGAATACAAAAAAAATATAAAAAAAAAATATATATATATATATATATATATATATATATATATATATATAAACGGTATGTCCATAAGCAAAACGGGCACGGATGAAAACCCGAAAGGGCTCCGTGAGTAAAAACAGCAGGGCTACCGGCGAGTGTTCGTGAAAACCCGAAAGGGCGTGATCTTGTAAAAAAAAATATATAAAAATAAAAAGAATAAAAAAAGGTATGTCCGTAAGCAAAAAGGGCATGGATGAAAACCCGAAAGGGCTCCGTGAGTAAAAACAGCAGGACTACCAGCGAGTGTTTGTGAAAACCCGAAAGGGCGTAACCTCGTTAAAAGACACTTATAGGGTCCTCTCGACCTTGTAAGGAGAAACCACCCGCGTGAGATCCTTACGACTTACAAGGGAGCAACACACTTAGGGATCCCCACGATTCCTAAGGAGAAAATACACTTGCGAGATCCTCACGACTCGTAAGGAGAACCCTCTTATGGGACCCTCACGGATCATAAGATTTGAAAGTCTTAAGTTACAGAGACCTAAACCTGTGCTTAAGCAACCCTCACAACTTCCAATATTGCCCTACAAGTGGTCCAGTACTGGCTCTTGTATACAATCCACGGGCGCAAATAAGCATTTTCCCTAACGAATTCCCATCCGTGACTGGGGATATATGCACATGATGAACAACCCTTATAAGTCCTCTCGACTTACAAGGAGAAAACCCTCTTGTAGAATCCTTACGACTTACAGAGGAACATACACTTAGGAATCCTTACGATTCCTAAGGAGAAAATACACCTACAAGATCCTCACGACTTGTGGGGAGAAATACCTTTGTGAGATCCTTACGGCTCATGAAGTTAAAAGCTTTAGTCGACAGGACCTTAACCCTGTTCGCTAAGCCACCTTTGTTCAACATCGACGGAGGCAAATGATGATTCGCTCCTGGCAATATCCCAGTTGTAGCGGTGCTGATGCCGAAATCGGTGTCTAATTTCAGGTTTACGGTGAAAAGCCGGTAAGCCGCACATGCATACAAAATAGCCGAAATGATGGGGCAACTTGCAATAAAAAGCAGCAAGTAAAAATGCATGCATACGAAATAGCCGAAATGATGGGGCAACTTGTAATAAAAAGCAGCAAGTAAAAATGCATGCATGCAAAATAGCCGAAATGATTGGGCAAATCGCAGTAAAAAGCAGCGAGTGAAAATAAAATAAATAGCCGAAATGATTGGGCACCGCGAAAAATAGCCGAAATGATTGGGCAATCGCGACCTTCGCGATATAAAAGCTGAAATGATAGAGCATCGCGGAAATAAAACAAAAAAATGATAAAACTTTGGCCCTACAGTTGAGATCACATTGATCCCTGTATACAATCTAAGGGCGCAAACAAAGAGAGAACCATACTTTCCCAACAGGCTCCGCCAGAAAACGAAGCCAAATCTCGATGGTTCATCCCAACCCCGAAGAAACCAGTGTCTTCGGCAAATCCTTCGACTCGAGGAAACAAGTGTCCTTGACGAAGAAAATCCTGATTCGCGTCGGCTCGCAGAGAAACCAGTGTCTCCGTGGGAAATTCTCGACTCGTTTCAACACCAGGGAAACAAATATCCTTGGCAAATACCTCAATTCAGGGAAAGAAGCGTCCTTGATGAGAGCCTCCTGATTCACGTCGACTCGCAGAGAAACCAGTGTCTCCGTGGGAAATTCTCGACTCGTTTCAACACCAGGGAAACAAATATCCTTGGCAAATACCTCAATTCAGGGAAAGAAGCGTCCTTGATGAGAGCCTCCTAATTCGCGTCGACTCGCAGAGAAACCAATGTATCCGTGGAAAATTCTCGACTCGTTTCAACACCAGGGAAACAAATATCCTTGGCAAATACCTCAATTCAGGGAAACAAGCATCCTTGATGAGAGCTTTCTGATTCGCGTCGACTCGCAGAGAAACCAGTGTCTCCGTGGGAAATTCTCGACTCGTTTCAACACCAGGGAAACAAATATCCTTAGCAAATACCTCAATTCAGGGAAAGAAGCGTCCTTGATGATAGCCTCCTGATTCGCGTCGACTCGCAGAGAAACCAATGTCTCCTTAGGAAATTCTCGACTCGTTTCAACACCAAGGAAACAAATATCCTTGGCAAATACCTCAATTCAGGGAAACAAGCATCCTTGATGAGAGCCTCCTGATTCGCGTCGACTCACAGAGAAACCAGTGTCTCCGTGGGAAATTCTCGATTCGTTTCAACACCAGGGAAACAAATATCCTTGGCAGATACCTCAATTCAGGGAAAGAAGCGTCCTTGATGAGAGCCTCCTGATTCGCGTCGGCTCGCAGAGAAACCAGTGTCTCCACGGGAAATTCCCGATTCGTCTCAACTTGCAAGATGAAGCCTCAGGCAGCAGGGATTAAAAACTTGTTTCCTGAACAATGGGACCCTGCAAGTCGGTCTAAAGCTGTCTCTTGCATACTATTCATGGGTCTCACTCTCCAAAGTCGAATTTCGACAAGGAGGGAAACAACCGCTTACGGGTCCTCTCGACTCGTAAGAGGGAAAAATTCTCTTATAAGATCCTTACGACTTATAAGAGAAAACGCGCTTAGGAATCCTCACGATTCCTAAGGAGAAAATACACCTACGAGATCCTCTCGATCCGTAGGGAGAAAAGTCTCTATGAGACCCTCACGGCTTATAGAGTTGAAAAGTCTTAGGTGGCAGATCTGAACCTGCGGCCTAAGCCATCGCTATCTCTTGAAAAATCTAGACGCTTACTCTATTATCGGTCAAATGTGTTTATCAAGACAGCATGCTTATAATAAGAGAAAGGAAAAAGCAAAGAAATAGTACAAGACATTGCAAAAAAAAATGTGTATCTTTATTGAATGTAATCAAGTACGAGATGAAGCGTACAAAAGAATAAAGAATGGATACATATTATTTAAAAAGAAAATTTTTACAAGTATCAAGATACAAGGAGAATTACTGGGAAGGAAGCGTCTTGCATAGCTCTAGCAATTGTTCGCGCATTTCCTTCCCCATTTTCTCCTGATCGGCCACCGCCGCCAGCTCCGCCTCCACTTGGGCCCGTTGCTGTAAGATAGATGCAAGCTGCTCCCTGACAGCCTGATGAGCAGCTTCGCGGCCTGGGGTATCACGCTCGGCTACATCAAGCTTTCGCTTCAAGTTTAGCCCATGGGAGATGCGCTCCAGGAGACCCTCAAAGATAGCCTTCACTTGGGCAGCATTCGCCTCAACCTCAGCACGCAGACGGGCCATCTCGCTCGAGGTCTATTGGTATTCCCTTAGCCTTAAAGCTGCTTCTTGTTCCAAGTGGTGGACGTAAGAAGCGCTTTCCTTGATCCATGCTTCTCTTTCATTGCTCGCGGCTAAAGTCTCGGGGGCGAAACGCATCGACTCCAGCTGATGCAGGCAAGCCTCGATCTCCATACAATGGTTAACCCAAGATGCGATGATGCCCTCGTCATGGAAATTCATGAGTATCACCAGCATCGGGTTAACCGCCGTAGCGAAATCCGTAGCAGACGTAAGGGTCTCGACGTCGAGCTCCTCAACGTAGTCGCTCAACATACGCAGTCTGTTCGCGGCGCCTTTCGAAGATAGACGTCTCAGGTAAGGACCTGCCGGCATTGTGATGCGAGACTCAAAGGGCGCCGAGACCGGAACAATAGCTGAAAAGAAACAAGATATGATCAGATAACAATTCAGGAAATAAAAAAAGGGGGAGTTATCAATATGATAGTCGCTGTACCAGCTGAGGCAGGTGGTGATTGATACGAAAAAGTGTTTGTAGTTTAACCGCAATCAATAACGGTGTCACGTATAGGTAGACCGAGATGAGTACGGGTCGTCCTCTGGGAAACGTGGAACCTTTTACTTTTACTTTAGATGTGTTGAGAAAGAGAGGAGGGATAAAGAATTTTATAGAATGGTTTCTAGATCTACGTTAAACAAGAATATAAAATATAGATCTAGATTATTTTAAAGATGTAATTAATATAATAAGAAGGCTTGTAGGGTTCGTTAGGATTTAGTAGTTATGGACGATTAATTAAAGTTACCATTTTTATCCATTAATAGATTTAGAACTAGAACGACGGTGATGCGTGTAGATTAGGGTTTCTGGAGGGAAAAGGAATCCCACTCTTAACCCTTATCTCGACACGGAACTCCGTTCATTATCTAGCCTTTACCAAAACAATCATTAATCTAATCTCTAATCGCGGTCGGAACTAGCAAAGAATTTCTAGCGCGCCCGATTAGGATGTTAATGATTCTTTTGATAAAGTTCTTAAACTTTATAGGACTTAAAAAGGGTTTAGTTATTTTCATCGTCCATTAGCCTACCCTAATTCTACGAACCCTAACAAGCGGAGAATTACTCGCGCATGTTGGGAGAAGAAGATGAAAAGAAAGAGAGGGAAAACATAATGTAAAAAAAATAATTAAATAAAATAACTACCTTTATTAATCGACTTGAACAAACTACACTTTAATCCGTAGAAAATGATTACAAACTAGTTGCTTCTCGATCTTTCCTAAGGAGGTAGTCGAACAGTTGATGATCAGCCTGGATGCGTGAGAGTCTGGAGCGTCGTGATCTCTTCGGCTTGATAACTTTTCCAAGAGGCTCTCGGTGCCCTTTTATAGTGCAAAGCCAGAATCTTATTGTTAAAAACTTGGTAAAATTCTTCATAGATTTATGCCAAAAAATCTTGCTTCCCAATTCCCTAGAAGTGCGGCGGATCCGCGCTTAATGGTTGAGATCTCTCGACTGAATTTTTTGGGCTTTCATCTCATGACATGTGGCAATCCTAGGCACTTTCAGAATTCAAAAATCTTTTCTCGGTTGCTTCCAGACTTGGTCTCCAAGTTTTGCTTCTTAATTTGGCAAGATTTCTTCAACAACTTGATTTGTTTGATAAATTCTGCATAACAACTTGGAAAATTCTGCACAATAATCTCAAATAATATTTAGTAGGCTTAGTTCTACTAGGATTTGGTCAATATATTTATTTGCATACATTTTCCTACCAAATGATAATTAAAATATATTAACACATGGAAAATGGTGTTTTAACACATAAACCCTCATATGTATAATATATTAAAATAAAGTCCTTTTTTAATATAAAAATGGTAGGAAACATGTAATACAAATGTGCAGTTTTATCAACTGAACAAATACCCCCAAACTTATCTTTGATCGTCCCGAGCAAACTAGTTTATTTAAGAGGAGAAAAAGAAAGGAGAAAACTAAGCACACTTTCGTAGGCAACACGATTGCACTGAGCACGTGCAACAAGCCGTTAAACCTCTAGGTGTCCCTAGTAGGAGGAGTGTTGTCTCCTGAGGGTTTTCAGCGGATTACACCCATAATAAAAGAGAGATGGTGTAATTTACATATAAAGATAAGAACCATAAAAGAAAGACTTTGAAAATAAGAGTTTCCAACTATACTAGCTTTTCAGTTGTCATGAGCCCTATCTTAATAGTCATGAAAAAATGTTAGAAATCACATCATCCCTCAATAAAACATCGTCTTTATTCTTCATTCCTACCTTTCGTCCAAACATCAATCATATACCCCTACGTGTGTGAATAGAACATCCCTACACTCGGAGAATTCAATTCAAGCTATCATACTCTTGTCCATCTACCTTAGTACTTTTTAATTTAATGAATATTAAAGATTTTCTCACACATTTTCATGCGACCGTTAATACTTCTTGAGGTACTAACCAACCGATTACTCATGTGCTTGCTAATTAGGTGATAATATTTTCCTCGTCTTGCACCACCTAAGGCTTAGCAGTGACTCCCAGACCAGTTGGCCTTAGGGCACTAGGTGAAGAGGCACCCTCGCTATATTTTTTTATTGCTGCCTTGGCGATAACAAAACCAGTGTTCATTTTTTTCTTTTCACCATTTTTATATTTTCTTCATTTTTTTTTAATTTCCTTCATACTTTGGCTTTTAGACAAGAGCATTTCAAGGTATCCTCTACTATCCCGAGTTTCAAGACGTGTGTAAGTGCATATAGTAGGGTATCAACATTCAAATATTTGGCTTCCAGAATAGAAACTATTTTTCAGACTTATTTTTATCCTCAGATTAGTGACTTCCTTCATTTTACTAACCCTTAAGACAACAGCTCATAACTACTTATTACTAGTTTGTGTAAGAAAACTTCTAATTTTCTTGGTTTTCTTAAACTATTCCAATCTTTTGGATGTAATTTTTCATTTTCTACTCTTTTGTTATAAAAAAAATTTAATGCCCGGTGTCAAAGATAATTCAGTGAATACAAACCTCCCCCCCAAACCTGTTTTCAGCAGTGTCCTCACTGATGTAGCCTTTTGAGAACAAGGACCTGTATACTAAGGGAGAGATACAAGGGGTAAAATAATAGTGAAATGAAAAATTCCCCCAAACTTATTCTTTGACACGCACAGATATTCAATCAAATCATTTTTTTACTCACCTCCATTCTTAAAATGTGAAAAAGTTACCAAAACATGGAGGTGAGGCGGAGGAATTTTAGTTTTGATAAAGCGGCTCCTGTAAAAACAGGAGCTCCTCCGCGGGGTCAGCAGAAAAATACGGTTTTAATTTATGCCCATTCACTATAAAAATCGAACCGTTTTTCAAATTTTCGACTTCAACTGCCCCGTGCGGGTGTACATACCGCACCACAAAAGGTCCTTTCCAACGAGATTTAAGTTTACCCGGATGAAGATGGAGACGGGAATCGTAAAGGACTTGTTGCCCCGATGTGAAGGTTTTTCTAGAAAGATTTTTATCGTGGAATACTTTAGTCCTATTCTTTACTATCACCGCATTATCGTAAGCTTCATCGCGGAGTTCGCTTAGCTCATTCAATTGCAGCTTCCGATAGCTGCCTGCATGATCAAGATCAAAATTAAGCTCTTTAATAGCCCACATTGCCTTATGTTCAATCTCGACAGGGAGGTGGCATGCCTTCCCAAACACAAGACGGTATGGAGACATACCAAGATCGGTCTTATAAGCGGTGCGGAATGCCCAAAGAGCATCCGTCAATTTGGTTGACCAATCCTTACGGTTTTTCGAAACCGTCTTCTCCAATATCTGTTTGATCTGCCTATTTGAGATCTCAGCCTGCCCGCTTGTTTGGGGGTGATAGGGTGTAGAAAGCTTGTGAGTGATTGAATATTTCCGCATCAAGGCCTCGAAAGACCTATTGCAGAAATGTGTCCCGTTGTCGCTAATGATAGCGCGAGGGTGTCCGAATCGCGAAAAGATATTTTCTTTAAGGAACTTAATGACAACTTTGTTGTCATTAGTGCGACACGGTACAGCTTCCACCCACTTCGAGACATAATCAACCGCTAACAAGATATATAGATTCCCAAAGGAGTTGGGAAAAGGGCCCATAAAATCAATACCCCAAACATCAAATATTTCCACAACCAATATAGGTTGGAGCGGCATCTCATTCCTTCGTGAAATCCGACCCAAATGATGACATCGCGGACAAGTTTTGCAATGTTCAAATGCATCTTTAAATAATGTTGGCCAATAAAATCCACATTGCAAAACTTTCTCCGCCGTTTTTCGAGGTCCAAAGTAACCGCCGCAGGCCTGATCATGACAAAATGATAACACGCTCTTGAATTCATCGTTAGGGACACACCTGCGAATGATTTGATCGGAACAATACTTGAATAGATATGGTTCATCCCAGTAAAAATATTTTACTTGGGATAAAAATCGAAGTTTGTCTTGTTTCGACCAATCGCTAGGTATAAGTCCCGTCGCAAGATAGTTCACGATATCCACAAACCAAGGTTCGTAGGATACATTCAAGAGCTGTTCGTCGGGAAATGAGTCATTTATCGGCACGGTCACAGTTGGCGAAGAAGTGATGCGTGAAAGATGGTCGGCTACAACGTTTTCACATCCACTCTTGTCTTTGATAACAAGATCAAATTCTTGTAACAATAGGATCCAACGTATTAGCCTGGCCTTCGCATCCTTCTTCGATAAAAGATGTCGTAGGGCGGAGTGATCTGTGTAAACCACAATAGGCGAGCCAATCAAGTAGGGCCTGAATTTCTCTAATGCAAATACAACTGCCAAGAGTTCTTTCTCGGTAGTTGTGTAATTTATTTGTGCATCATTCAAGGTCCTACTTGCATAGTAAATTACATATGGCATCTTATCAATATGCTGTCCTAAGACAGCACCAATAGCAAAATCTGATGTGTCACACATAAGCTCGAACGGGTGGTTCCAATCCGGAGATGATAGAACGGGGGCTGTAGTGAGTGATTCTTTAAGCGATTCAAAAGCAGCCTCACAATCCGAATCGAAGTGAAAAGTAGTGTCCTTGGCTAATAGAAGGGTTAAGGGTCTAGCAATTTTGCTAAAGTCCTTAATAAATCTCCTATAAAATCCTGCATGACCAAGGAAGGTTCGTATATCTTTGACGCAATTGGGATGAGGGAGGTTTTGAATGACATCTATTTTAGCTCTGTCGACCTCAATGCCTTTATGTGAAATTATATGTCCAAGTACAATACCTTCTTGGACCATAAAATGGCATTTTTCCCAATTCAAAGTCAGGTTCTTATCCTTACAGCGGGTAAGAACAGCGTCAAGATTACGAAGGCAGTCCTCAAAGGAGTCCCCAAAAATGGAGAAATCGTCCATAAAAATTTCCAGAAAATTTTCCACCATATCTGAAAATATCCCCATCATGCACCGCTGAAATGTAGCGGGAGCGTTGCATAACCCAAAGGGCATGCGTCTATAAGCAAAAGTTCCGAAAGGACAAGTAAAAGTGGTTTTATCTTGATCCTTTTCGGCGATGGGGACCTGGTTATAACCAGAGTATCCGTCCAAGAAACAGTAGTATTCGTGTCCCGCTAATCGTTCTAACATCTGGTCAATGAAAGGTAGAGGGAAATGATCTTTCCTCGTCGCGGCATTGAGTTTCCTGTAATCGATACATACGCGCCACCCAGTTTGGGTGCGTGTTTGGATTAACTCATTAGCCTCATTAGTGATGACCGTGATGCCAGACTTTTTAGGGACCACATGAATGGACTTACCCATTGACTATCAGATATGGGGTAAATTATTCCACTATCAAGGCACTTGACGATTTCTTTCTTTACCGTCTCTTTCATAACAGGATTTAACCGTCTTTGTGGGTCTCGGGTTGGTTTGGCTTCATCCATCAGATGTATGTAATGTTCAACAATTAAGGGACTAATCCCTTTGATGTCAGCCATAGTCCAACCAAATGCTTCCCGATTCTATCTCAACACTGCCAAAAGTGCATTCTCTTGCTCTAAGGCTAGAGAAGCGGAAATAATCACTGGCAAAGTCTCATTCTCTCCTAAATATGCATATTTAAGATGAGAAGGTAGCGGTTTGAGATCAAGAATTGGCGGAGAGACTATAGAAGGTGGGGTAAGCGAATGATATTCGGACTCCCGAAGAGGTTCAAAACTTGCATAAGATATTGACTCGGAAAGTGCTGCTGACTTTTGCAACGAGTCAACGGGTTCAATCTCAAGGTCGGACTCATTGAACATATCCTCACTGTAAAGTGGTGCAAGATCAAACGATGTCTCATTAATGTTGTCGAGAACATCAAAGCAAAGCTCCTCGTCCATGCGGCTTTCGGAAGCTATCTCGTGGATGGAACAAACATCCAGCAAATGAGCAGTAGGTTCTGATGGCTGACTTCCTAGCTTGTAAATATTAAGCTCAATTGTCATTTTCCCGAAGGATAAGTTCATAGAACCGTTACGACAATTAATTACAGCGTTAGAAGTTGCTAGGAAGGGTCGACCAAGTATCACCGGGATTTGATTGCGTGGGTTTGCCACAGGTTGCGTATCTAAAACAATAAAGTCCACGGGAAATATGAATTCCCCGACTTTAATTAACACATCCTCTAGTTCGCCCCGAGGTTTGGTGATAGATCGGTCTGCCATTTGGAGAGTACAATGGGCGGGTTTTAACTCTCCAATTCCTAACTGCTCGTATACTGAATAAGGAAGCAAGTTGATGCTAGCGCCTAGATCGAGTAAAGCACGATTTATATTTTTACCCCCAATAGAAATAGAGATTGTAGGACAGCCGGGGTCCTTACGTTTCTTTGGTATTTGTTGGGTAAAAGCTGTGCTAACATTACTCGTCATGAAAACCTTTCTAGGCACTTGAGTTTTTCTCTTCCTAGTGCACAAGTCTTTAAGGATTCTTGCATAAGATGGGACTTGTTGAATAGCATCTAGGAGAGGAATATTCACGCTCACTTGCTTAAACATTTCCACAATCTTTTCCATTTGCGGGTTAGGTCTGTTGCCCCTTAACCTGTTTGGATAAGGTGCTTTATCAATAAGGGTTTGGTCCAACATTGGAGAGGATTGTGTGGACGGATTCGATCCCAAAACTGGAGTGGGGATCGTTTTAGGTAGATTCGAGGAAATGGGCGAAGGGTTCGAGCCTTGGGGAAAACGGAGAATAGGCTCGGGTGAAGGTGGGAGACTAGACGAATTAGGGGAAGAAGAAGAAGAAGCTGGGGTATCAAATGTGTCACTAACATCATCACCATGTTCACCCACTCGGTTATTCAGCACTTTTCCCGATCTCAACGTAGTAACAGCACTCACATTATAACTTTGTGAGTGGCCAGGATTAGGTATGGGTTGAGATGGAAGTTTCCCTTTCTCTCTCGCACTCATTGCGGCGTTTAACTGTGCGATTTGGTTTTCTATTGATTTAATACTCTCACCATGGGAGGAGGAGTTTTTCGTTAGGGTATCAATAGAAGACTTCATCTCAGCCGAAAATTGCATGGATTGTTTCATGAACATATCCAAAGTTTGTGCAAGTGAGTTGTCAGTACCGGCCACTTGTGGTGCAGAAATGTTGGCCGGATTTTGGAAATCCTGTGACTGAAAGGGGGGCTGATTCTGTGGTTGTGGTTGCTGTGGAGGAGGTCTTTGATAATTACTTTGTTGGTTTTGATTCCAAGCAAAGTTAGGATGATTCCTCCATCCTTGATTGTACGTAGAAGAATAAGGGTCGTTTCTAGGTCGCTGCTGAAAAGAAGCATTAGCTTGAAACGATGCATTCATAGGACATTCTTCCATTAAGTGTGAAGGATCCGAACAGCAACCACAGACGGTCTTAGGAAGCGTGACCTGATTTAGGGAGAAAGATGAGAACTTGTTTTCGATAGCGTCGAGTTTCTTCTGTATCGCTGCCATTTCGGCTTTTACTGCGATAGAAACATCGAGCTGGTGAATACCTCCCTTAGTTGAAGGTGGTCTTACGCTTTCCCGCTGCAACGTGTGTTCAGTAAGGTCTTCCAGATATTTCCACGCTTCACCGTCATCTTTAGACATGAAATTGCATTGACACATTGTTTCAAGCATCTGCTTTGTTGCTGGATTAATGCCCTCATATATAATCCGACATAAATCCCATCTTTGTATTCCGTGATGGGGGCATTGGACAAGCAGATCTTTGAAACGTTCAAATCACTTCCAAAATAGTTCATTGGGAAGCTGGGTGAACTGGTTGATCTCGCTCCTAATGTGGGCAGTCTTATGATTTGGGTAAAACTTCTTAAGAAATGCTATGACGAATTCGTCCCAATTAGTGATAGAGTGTGCGGCAGTATTGTAAAGCCATTTTTCTGCCAAGTCGCACAGTGTGAATGGGAGAAGACGTAAGCGCATAACATCTAAAGTCAATTGTGAAGTACCCATCATTGCGCATACGTTTTCGAATTTGGTGATGAAAACGTACGCGTCTTCCGACTCAAGCCCGTGAAATTTGGGCAGCAGGTTGAAGTAGTGGGGTTTAATTTCAAAATTATCCCCGTTAGGTGGTGGAAGAGATAGACAAGTAGGAAGGGGACCACGAATAGGATAGCATCTCTCTTGGAGAGAGATGTGCGGTGGATTCTGCGCACCTTCGGGCGGTGGCAGCGTGGTGTTATAATTAGATGGAGTGCCGTCCATCACGGTCGATGTGGTGTGTGGTGGGGGAAAAGAAGATGAAGAAGTACCGACTTCGGCGTCGATAGCAGGAACGCGGACAAGACGGACACTAGGATCACGTGTCTAGCCGAGCATGCACTAAACAGGTTTAGTGCAAGTGGCAGCGTGTGTGTGATTTTAAAATTGGCTTGTTTTTGAAAAAGTGGGACTCAGGACAAATCACCCTAAGATGCACAAGCAACCCTAGAACTAAGGTCACCTGGGTCCAGTCTCTAGACCGCTCCTAGACTTCCAAAGGACAAGCCGCAGGATAAATCCTCTACCGCCTCCGTACTACCCTTGTAGCCAGGTAAGTGCCAGGTAAGTGGGAAGGAACCACGTCGTGGGCCTAATTAAAAACCACTAGCCTTTGTCACACTTGCCTAGGTACTACAAAAGTAATGCGGATAAACGATAGATTACCCACGACCTTCCTCTGTCCTTATTGAGCGCGACAGTCCTTAGAGTCTACTCTAGATATTTTTTAAATTAATGAAGGGCTGATCTATATGCTCGGTTTGTGATTTGTGGGGCTTAGGAAGGGTGATGAAATCCCCACCTAATCTTGATTTGGTCTTTGCCCCTTAAAGTCCGTATTAAATATGCAAAACAAAACCAATCACAAAACTTTTGCAAAAAGATTTTTGAGCGGCGCAATTTTGCAAAGAATCCTGCAGAAAATAGATTTGATTGGATTTGAGGAGAGAGGGAAGGAGTTAAGAAAGATACCAGAGAATTCTGTGGCCCTAACTCTTTTATCCTGCCGCGATTCCGCCGCACAAAGTGCCTTTATGCCGCGGTTCCGCCGCGTGGCAGAGGGATCACTTGATGAAAATTTTTGTATAGCCTTCTGTGCTCCTCTGGATCTCTAAAAATGTCTCTGTTTCTTGTTCCCCTTAATTCTGTGTCTCCAGATCTCCTTACAAAAATTCAAGCACAAATCGTTAAATATGCAATTTGCAGTTTTGTGTTAATAATGATATGACCCGTCAAAGAATTCAACACAAATAGTAAAAATAAAAAATTACGCACGTATCCCCGGCAACGGCGCCATTTGATTGATACGAAAAAGTGTTTGTAGTTTAACCGCAATCAATAACGGTGTCGCGTATAGCTAGACCGAGATGAGTACGGGTCGTCCTCTGGGAAACGTGGAACCTTTTACTTTTACTTTAGATGTGTTGAGAAAGAGCGGAGGGATAAAGAATTTTATAGAATGGTTTCTAGATCTACGTTAAACAAGAATATAAAATATAGATCTAGATTATTTTAAAGATTTAATTAATATAATAAGAAGGCTTGTAGGGTTCGTTAGGATTTTGTAGTTATGGACGATTAATTAAAGTTACCATTTTTATCCATTAATAGATTTAGAACAAGAACGACGGTGATGCGTGTAGATTAGGGTTTCTGGAGGGAAAAGGAATCCCACTCTTAACCCTTACCTCGACACGGAACTCCGTTCATTATCTAGCCTTTACCAAAACAATCATTAATCTAATCTCTAATCGCGGTCGGAATTAACAAAGAATTGCTAGCGCGCCCGATTAGGATGTTAATGATTCTTTTGATAAAATTCCTAAACTTTATAGGACTTAAAAAGGGTTTAGTTATTTTCATCGTCTATTAGCCTACCCTAATTCTACGAACCCTAACAAGAGGAGAATTACTCGCGCATGTTGGGAGAAGAAGATGAAAAGAAAGAGAGGGAAAACATAATGTAAAAAAAACAATTAAATAAAATAACTACCTTTATTAATCGACTTGAACAAACTACACTTTAATCCGTAGAAAATGATTACAAACTAGTTGCTTCTCGATTTTTCCTAAGGAGGTAGTCGAACAGTTGATGATCAGCCTGGATGCGTGAGCGTCTGGAGCTTCGTGATCTCTTCGGCTTGATAACTTTTCCAAGAGGCTCTCGGTGCCCTTTTATAGTGCAAAGCCAGAATCTTATTGTTGAAAACTTGGTAAAATTCTTCATAGATTTATGCCAAAAAATCTTGCTTCCCAATTCCCTAGAAATGCGGCGGATCCGCGCTTAATGGTTGAGATCTCTCGACTGAATTTTTTGGGCTTTCATCTCATGACATGTGGCAATCCTAGGCACTTTCAGAATTCAAAAATCTTTTCTCGGTTGCTTCCAGACTTGGTCTCCAAGTTTTGCTTCTTAATTTGGCAAGATTTCTTCAACAACTTGATTTGTTTGATAAATTCTGCATAACAATTTGGAAAATTCTGCACAATAATGTCAAATAATATTTAGTAGGCTTAGTTCTACTAGGATTTGGTCAATATATTTATTTGCATACATTTTCCTACCAAATGATAATTAAAATATATTAACACATGGAAAATGGTGTTTTAACACATAAACCCTCATATGTATAATATATTAAAATAAAGTCCTTTTTTAATATAAAAATGGTAGGAAAAATGTAATACAAATGTGCAGTTTTATCAACTGAACAGGTGGCAAGGCCGGAAGGGTCGGTGGCGCAGCCGATCTTTCATCCCCTCCTTCGATTTGTAGCACTGCAGTCGGGACAAAAAAAGGGTTAGAAGTAATTCCATCAATGAAAAAGAAAGATATCAATGGAAACCATACTTTCCAG
The DNA here is from genome assembly GCA_030015575.1 of Agapanthus africanus. Classification (NCBI taxonomy): domain Eukaryota; kingdom Viridiplantae; phylum Streptophyta; class Magnoliopsida; order Asparagales; family Amaryllidaceae; genus Agapanthus; species Agapanthus africanus. Next base: position 102,901,122 of record CM057350.1, on the reverse strand, counting down.
CGCCACCAGAGGAAGAAGTGAGTTCAGATGGGAAGGAGAAGTGTGGGAGCAACACCTGATAGAGATGGTCAAAAAGCACTCCCGAAAAGACACAACAGTATGACTTTAATACATAAATTATGCGTCTGAAAAAATAAGATTAACAAGTTGCAAAGCCATACCTTCCAACATCTTCGATGGTATGAGAGAGGGCTGAGAGGTGACCACCGCCAAGGCAGTAGTTGACGGCGCTCACTCGAGCAATGGGGCATCGGCGCTGGCCGCACCTGCGTTAAAAACAAAGGTAAACTTGTTAGAAAGGATTGTAAGATAAAAAGAACAGTAACTTGGGATTTACCTGATGAGCTGCCGGCTGAAACGGAGGCGTCTCCCTCCTCCATTGACATGAGGCCACCGCCCGTGGCCTCATCACCCGACTCGATGGGGGTCGTCGTTGTGCTTGCGCGGCCAGGAGACGGCGGAAGACCGTAGACGGGGAGGGCAATAATCGGAGCATTACTGGACTCTTGAGAAAGAGCGGCTGGTTCTTCCCCAAGAGTCGTGCCTATCTCACCCGCTGCTTCTTCGGGCTCAGCTGTCTCCATCATTTCATCCGCCGTCACCATGAGGTCGCCGGTCTCAAGCGCCTCATCCGCCGCTACCCCGGGCTTAGTTATAGCGGTCGTCTCATTTGCCGCCACCTCAGGCTCGGCATCGACGACTTTCTCAAGTGCAGCTTCCTCGGCCCCCAACTCAGGCTCCGCAGCCCCAGCAACGTTGCCCACCGTCGGCTCGAGTTCGGCCGGTGCCTCCTCCTCTGTTTTCTTGGGTTCGACGGTCTCCGCCTCCCCCTCGGTCGGACTTGGCCCTGCAAGATAAGATACATAAGAACCGGCGAGTTTACAATTTTTACAAACAAATCTCAAAAGATTCATTACCTGAAGTGGATTTATCGTTAATACTCCGAACTGCACGCGCCACCTGTCTGTGAGCAGTGGATAGGGCGACGGGTGCCTCTTCTGAGGGAGTATCAGTACGAGAGACGGTGCTTGGGCCCGCTCCAATGGCCAAGGCAGCCCTGCGTGCCTTCGCTTCACGCCTTGACCGCTTCCTTTCCTCCCGGGCCGTCGCGATAGACCTCTTCGACGCTTCCTTAATCAAGGCGTCGTCATCCTCGTTTAGAGTCGCCTCCAGAGCCTTTAAGGCATCTCTCATCGGCTCTTCAAGATGGACCTCCCGCGGTAGCCCTGAGGAAGCAGGAACATCGGCAGCTGGTAAAACATCTGCGTCGCTTGGCGGGAACGGCATTGAGGTTCCTGCGATAAAAAGGGAGAGGTTAGATCGACCATAACATAAGGAAAATGAAAACTTGATGAATTGAAACTTACTAAGGCCTAGAGACGCTCTAAGGCGTTCCTCCTCTTGGAAGGTCTTCAGGGAAGCGGCAATGGCTTTTTCAGTGGTGATGCCTGTTGGAAGAAAAGAAGGAAAAATATTTGTTAAAGGCAATAATAAAGATATGATGCAATAGAAAATGCGACTAGTGATTACCTGATTCCGCAAGCTTAGCCAGCCATGCGTCACGCCTCGCCAACCGCTCCGAAGCTTCGAGGGCGGCCTCCAAGTCCGTATCATCCGGCGGCATGACTAATCCCTCATTAGTCCCATATTCACTTAGGCTCTCGACATAAGGAGCGTGGGGTTCCTGACCGAACGCGACGTCTGCGGCAAAGAGCGACTTCTTTTTCTTCTGCCCGCCAACCCTAGGTGCACGCGGGCTCGACTTATGCTTAGCAACCACCTTAGGACGGCGGGTCCCGATGTCCACACCCACGCCAGACTCCGGCGAGGCTACAACCATTGTCTCCACTGGAGCACAGGGCGCTGGAGGTGCATCCGCAATATCGGGGAGCGGCAATCTGTGCGGAGGACTTTGAGCACGCGGTGGCCCGACTCTAGCATCTTTTAGAGGGGCAACTACTGGGGTCCTCGGCACTAAAGGAGCATTGCGGTCGCTACCTAGAGGCGCACCCTTACGGTCGACCAGCAATCGCCTTTCCTCTTTTATAACGGCTCCCGTCGAATGACTGTACCATTCTGTATATACCCTGAGGAGTCGTGGGGCGCAAGCCGGCTCACTGATAAAGAAGTGGGAGCCCGTGTTTAGACGCATGAAATGATGCAGCGCGCTCTCCATCCCTTCTTCGGTCGCAGCAGGTTCTGATAAGAAAGCCTCCAGCGGCACCCCTTGATTGTAGCTCAGCTGTTGGGCGAAACGATGCGGGTTATATCTCATGAAAATCGCCGCCCCGTTTTGCCTAAACACCAAGAAGCCCGGTCTGATAGAATATAAGTGGAGGGTCTCCCGGGCCGTCAAAACTGAAGCTCCATCCTTGAAAGTGTCTTGTAATTGCCGTACTGCAGTGGTAGACGTCTTTCCAATAGTCAACACCTTGTCGACAAAAGACACACCGTCTCCAACGGTGTGGGGGCGAAGGAGAAAACCCCTGGCATTTCATGGCGATGGACTCACAATTGATGCGCCAATCAACTGTATGATGCGAAGGAAGCTGCACTTTCGTAGAACGATGGCCTTTTATGCATGCCGAAAACACCCGATGTATGTAGCTTGAGCCACGATATGAAATAGTGCATCGGGAAGATCACGTGCAGCACCCCGGGCTCATTACCATCCGCCGCTCGTCAGAGGCCGTGGTACAAATGTGCCAAGCCGGCTATCCCAATGGCTACCTTTACCCCGATGGTCATCCGGTGAGCCGGGTAAAAGACAGAGGGTCGCATATGGCGAGAATGCATTGGGAGTGCAAACCAACTCAGCCATAGCCCAAGAAATCCTAAGAAAAAGGCCTCCTCGTCCATCCCGGGGGCCGCAATTTCCGCAAAAGACACAGTCGGGGAGTTAGGAAGGAAAAAACCCTTTTGGTCTATTTCCTTCGCCGGTAAGTTATCCCAACCTAGACCGAAAGGGTCCTCGAGAGTGGCGAACTTGGCAGCTTCTGCCGAAAGAGCGCTTGGGTGAAGGAACCGGGCAATGAAATCCTCAAAACTAACTCCGCGGCTCCCACGCTCAATGAAAAGGGCCTCGTAGATGTTCAACACCTTGATCAGACTTGGGAATTGGTGTTGAACAGCGTTCTCCGGCGTGAGGCCCCTTACCACCGGCTTGGTGCCAAAGACATACTCATCTGTCGGAAGCAACTCCTCATAGTGCTCCCCTATAACTGGTAAACCGGAGACTTCTGTGAACTCCTCCAGAGAAATCGACACTTCCCGATCCATCGCGAGGAAAGTGTGAGTGGGAATGTTCCACTGCTCCAAGAAAGCCTTGAACCACCAGGTGGGAAGCGTGGGATACTGGAAGAGGGAGACATAAACCGCGGTATACAATCCTAATCTTATCAACTGCGACTTCTTCATCGATAGGATATACCGAGCCCATGGCAGGTAGCCGATCGGGTGGCGGGGGATCAGACCTATATTATATGATTGCCCCCAAGGTCGTGCCTCACCTTGACAGATACGGCATCCCAGGATATCCAAAACCATAGGACGCTGAACCGGAATCGCATCTATGGCGGGATGTAGAAAGCCCTTCGAGGTCCAATCGACCATCTCCACGGCATACTGCACCGGGGGTGGGCTGGCGTAGTGGATCGCTGTGATGGGTTCTGACGGTACTGCGCATGTGAAGCTCCGTCGACCCATGATAATCTGATTGTACCACGACCCCCAAAGGTGGAGACTCTTATATTCCGGGTCGTGGTCCCTAATCATGGCTAGAACTTCGCGATCCAAGGGCGCTTCGGGAAACCCTTCCTCCGAGCGAGCGAACGGGAATGAAGTATCGAGAGACATGGTTGCTGCAAGGAAACAAAAAAATATAGCCGTTAGTATTGCAATTCCAACGCTTGGCGTTTAAAATTTTTAATCAACTGAATTTAAAAAGTTAATTAAATTAAAATTAATCACACCACACTGCAGTGCAGTGGGTAGGGGACCAGATGGGGACCCAGAAAATCTGGATGACAGTGCCTCATGTAATAAGACAGCCCCATCATTGGGTGAGACTGTCAATTAATGAAAAGATCCCCAAGTGAATATTCTCATTAGTGGGAAATCCCTAGAGACAAGGAGAAAATCTCCTCTTTCAGAGCAAAGCTCTGTCACAGAATGACACTTGTCAAACTCTGGTCTCAAAGGAATAAAATTCCTTAAAAATAGCTTAGCTCTGTAATAGTGATAAAAAAAATCCATCAAAAAGAAAATTTTAATTTTAAAAAGAAATTGAAAATTGAAAATTTTGGGCTCTTGAAAATCCAAGAAAAACTCTTAAGAGTTCATTATCAGAAGATCAAGAGATCAATGTCAATGAGCAAAGCTCTGTTCATGGGTTAAGAAACCCTAAAATAAATTCTTGAGAGCAAGGCTCTGTTTATGAAACCCCAAAAGGGATTTCTTTAGATCAAAAGATCTATGAGAGCAAAGCTCTTTTGGTTAAGATTAATTTGAATTAATTTAATTTAAATGAATTTTACCTAAAGTTTTCTAACTTTGGAAACGAGAGCAAAGCTCTAGAAGTTCTCAAGCAAGAGCAAAGCTCTGGAAATTAAAATCTTGAAAATGGTGAAGATTTTCTAAGGGCCAGGGGTCCTATTTATAAGGCGCTTGCGCCCCTTCAGCTCACCCATTGATCCAACGGCCTGGATCTTGCCACCGCTGCACTCACGTGCGCGCCATGTGAGCGCAACGGTGGGGGGCATTTGTTTCCCCCAATCAGAGCAAAGCTCTGTTTGAATTTCAAAATTCAAATTTTGAAGCAACGCTTCAAAATCCCGTGTGCTGCACACAACGCGCCACGTGTCAGAAACTAATACGTCAGCGCAGCGCCCAAAGCAGTGCGCCCAATCAGAACAAAGCTCTATTAAAAAACAAAATTAAAGAAGCAAAGCTTCAGTTGCGCAAACGCTGCGCGACACGTGTCAGCACAGTCGCTTTTGCGCAAGCGCTGCGCTGCGCGACACGTGTCAGCGCAGTTGCGCTGCGCTGTGCGCTGCGCGACACGTGTCAGCACAGTTACGCAAGCGCAGTTGCGCTGCGCTGTGCGCTGTGCGACACGTGTCACGCGCTGGGGCATTTGCGCCAAACAGAATTAAGATTTTAAAGAAATCTTTCTGTTCTTGTTAAAACAAGAAGATTTTCTTCTGTAAAACAGAAGCCCTTGGATCAAAAATCCAACGGTGGGGAAAATTCCCCAAATCACTCAGAGAAAGATCTGTTTAACAAATTTAACTAATTTATGGGCACTATATAAAGGACCCTAGACCTCAATTTAAAATCATCAACATCATCGTTGAGAACTCTGAAGAATTGGAGAGAATTCCTCAAGAACAAAAAAAGGTAAAAACCTTTAGAAAAAAGAGAAAATTCTCTTATAAACAGATCATTGATCTGAGAAGAAGATCAATGATCTTCAATAAAAAAATATAATGATAATAGTGCTTTGCACTTTCTTATGAACCATTGGTTCTTTGAAAATAAGAAAAACTTGTTTTCTTTGATTTAAAATCGATCAAAACATAAAACAGTGCTTTGCACTTGAAAAATTGCACTGTTGCGCTTGCGCTCCTCAAATCTTGACACGTGTCACCACCATATGAGTTTGCGCCTTGCGCTCCTCAATTGGCGCAAAGCGCCTGACAAGCCACGTGGGGCACTGTCAGAGTATTAAATGCAATGCATTATTAAAGGGCAGAGCCCAATTAAAAAGTCTAAACAGACCAAAAATAATGCTATGCATTATTTAAAGGGCAGAGCCCAATTGAGAGGTCCAATGGACCAAAATAAATGCTCTGCATTATAATAAAAAGGGCAGAGCCCAGTCAAAAAAAGGCATAAATGGCCTGGAATAATGCTATGCACTATTTTAAAAAGGGGAAAGCCCAAACAAAGGCCTAACAGGCCAAATGCAAACAAAATGTTGAACATTTTCAACTGGACTTAGCCCAGTCATAGCCGCAAGTCCTCAAACTAAATTGACCAAGCAAGATTGCTATGCTAAAATCAATTTACCTCCGGTTCGAGGGTACATCTCCGAACTCCTCTGACTCCTATCGTTGTAATCCTTCAACGACATCAGAGAGGTGACGGGTCCCGACAACCACACATCGATACGCACTGCGGGGTCCTTAAACTTGCGGGCCGAAACGTCCTTAAACTAATGACGGACCAAAACATTCTTAAACTAATGACGGACCGAAACGCCCTTAAACTAATGACGGACCGAAACGTCCTTAAACTAATGACGGACCGAAACATCCTTAAACTAATGATGGACCACCATGTCCCTAAACTGGAACATGGACCACCACGTCCCTAAACTGGAACAATAGAGCCTCCAAATGCTCTTTTGCCGGATCTAAACGATCCCATTTAAGTTGATCTTAGCCCCAAACACGGCTAACGTATCCTTAAACATTTAAATGGACTATAAAACTCCAAATCGACTTTGGTTCAAGGGTACATCTCTGAACTCCTCGGACACCTATCGTTGTAATCCTTCAATGACGTCAGAGAGGTGATGAGTCCTGACGGCCATATATTAAATGGATCACCACGTTAAGTAGATCTTAGTCTCAAACAGGACTAACGTATCCTTAACGAACGTTTAAGTTGATCTTAGCCTCAATGCGGCTAACGTATCCTTAAACGAAAACACCAAACCCAAATCTAAGTAAACACGGATTTGGACTAATCCACGTCCTACGGGCGACGAAATAAATAGTCTCCGTATACAATCCACGGGCAACCACAAACAAAACAAACACACACGACACGAAGTGAAATTCTGGAGAAGGAGAAAGTTGTTACCGCGATGCAGTAGCGTAATTAACTGTAGGGGCTTGCGCCTGCAGGGAAGAGCGTCCCCACAATAAAAAACCCCTCAAGCGAGGGGAAATCTGACGAAATCTGCTACATCAGCCGCATCTGTCTAAACCTTCGATACACGGTACCATAAATCAACTTGGCATCTTCGGAGAGGTAGACAGATAAAACCAAATAGCATCTGTCCTGAATCTCAGGCCAAGACGCCCAGGTCGCGTCTCTGTATTCGGAAGGGAACAGCACATTATCTAAAAGCATATACGTTCTAAATCAAACCACGGTTCTTAACGTACAAAACACACATGTTCGCACCAAAAAATTTCTGCGCAAAAGAGCCAGAGGTATCTAATGGCAGCGATACGTTTAAGAAAATGTGAACCAGTATTTTCTGGGCAGTATTTTGACAAACTCTTGAATGTGAAACAGCTAAATTCTGATGGTATCGAAAATGTCTCGAAAACCCTTCGATTTGATATATTATGAGCCTCATAATTCATCCGGGATCAAAAGTTATGAGGTATCATGTGCTCACACGTGACTAGGCATCACGTGCAGACACGTGACCATTTACAGGCAAAGCCTGTAGGCACTGAATAAAATAAATAATTGGAAATAATTAATCAGTGGGGTCACGTGCCAACACGTGATGAGACTTTAAACCCACTGAAAAGAATTAAAGGTATAATAAAATAACAAGGAAAAACCCCAATGGGGCATCACGAGCCAACACGTGACCAAGGGTCACGTGCTGACACGTGATAATTTCCGAGTTCTTTAAAACAACAGAATTAAATTCTGGTCAAATGCTTAATCAGGAGGTCACGTGCCAACACGTGATGGGTTCCTAAAGATATATGAATTAATAGAATTAAATACTAATTAAGAGAGAATCAAAAACCCTAACTAGAAAAATATTTCTCTAAATCTTTCCAAACAAGAAAGATGGTGCTCTGTAAAATTGAGCACCGTTGGATTAAAAATCCAATGGTGATTAAAAATCACCAATTTATGGAAAGATTTTATACAAGGAAAGATTTCCCTGAAATTTGCCAGGAATAACAGATAAAAGATCTTTTGGATTAAAAATCCAATGGTGAATAAAATTCACTGAGTGATCTAAAAGATCATCTTGGTTACAAAATCAATTAAAATCTTTCTATAAAAGATTGACAAAACAAATTGATTCTTTTCTTTCTCCTACAAATAGGAGCCAAGAAGAGAAGAGAAGAGATCTACTTTTTTGGGAGATAACAACAACAGAGAGAAAAGAGAGAAAAAAGAGAAAAGAATTTAATTCTCAAGAGAGAAAAAAAGATCTCTTCAGAAAAAAGAAATCCTAGGTGAGAAAGGGGAAAGGGATCTAAATTCCATAAAACAAAGAGAATTTAATGCTTAATTTAAGAGTTTAACTCTTCTGAATAAGAACTTAGTTCTTCCTTTGGTTGAAGATCTGCAGAAGCAGATCTCCCCACAAGTTGAGAATTTAATTCTCATCGGGGAGATTCTGCCATGCAGATCCAAAACTTAGAGGGAGAATTGAGTTTAAGGAATTTAATTCCCCCAAATTCATAGGAATTTAATTCCTCCAAAACAGAACTAGGGTTTAACCTTATATGAGAATTTAATTCTCCCAAGTTCATAGGAATTTAATTCCTCCAAAACAGAACTAGGGCTTAACCCTATATGAGAATTTAATTCTCCCAAATTCATAGGAATTTAATTCCTCCAAAACAGAACTAGGGTTTAACCCTACATAAGAATTTAATTCTTCCATATATATAGGAATTAAATTCCTCTAAAACAGAATTAGGGTTTAACCCTACAGAGAATTTAATTCTTAAAACAAGAAACTTAAAGCTCTCCATGCACGTAAAGAACTTGGTCATGTGGTAACACGTGACCCCCATTCTCAATGAGCAGAAAAGAGAGAACAAAACTAGGTCACGTGTTCCCACGTGACCTCTAAACAGACTCCCCAAAATGAGAAGAAAAAATCTTGGAGGCATGCTCACGTGCCCCCACGTGCCCCTTTAATGGACTCCTCAAAATAAAAAGGAATTAGCCCAGAGGCAATGCCTCACGTGCTCCCACGTGACCTCTGAACAAACTTCTCAAAAAAATAAAGGCTGAATAGACTTTGGGCGCCCTCACGTGTCCCCACGTGACCCCTGACAAACACCTCTTTAAAAAAAGAGAAGATAGAATGAACTGAAGGATTAAAATCCAATGCATGGGCGCCCTCACGTGTCCCCACGTGACCTCTAGCAAATCCCTTTAATATCCAGTATATGGATGCCCATCACGTGCCCACACGTGATGACCTGGAAGACTAAAAGTGTTTAACACTTATTCTCAGAATAAAATAAAGGAAGCTTTGCCCAATCCTAGGGCGCCTCACGTGTCCTCACGTGAGCGCTTCATCTTTTTAGTGTTTAACACTATTTTTGGGTGTTTCATCCCTAATGTTTAACACTATTCTAAATTCAACACGTGGAAACACGTGGCCGCTAAATATGTGCTAGTGTTTAACACTATTTTAAAACCAGTTTTAGCCCAAATTGGCTAAGTCTTCCAGAGGCAAGACTCTCCTTTGACTGAACCTCAAATACATCCTTGCCTTCTAAGATTGATCATCTTATATGGCATATGAGTGCTCATCACTCAATAAGAGATAAAAATATGGTCAGAACCCAGACCCATGCTTAGCATTGCTAAATAATGGGGAGGCTGAACCCAGATAAATGTTCAACAGTCCAAGAAAGGTCTAACATCTTAAACCTAATTGGACCTAGCCCAAGTTGGCCATAAGTCCTCAATTCAGATTTAATTGAGCCAATGTGCTCATAATCTAATTAATTGATCTTAGTTCCAAATTGGACTGTAGATCTCTCAACCAATATTGGTTCAAGGGTACTTATCTTCACTCCTCTGATATATGTCGTTGTAATCCTTCAACGTCTTTAGAGAGGTGACGGGTCCTAACAACCAGAAAATCTTACGGACTATGATGTCCTTAACCTCGGACTGTGGGGTCCCTTTAAACCCACGGACTATGATGTCCTTAACCTCGGACTGTGGGGTCCCTTTAAAACCACGGACTATGATGTCCTTAACCTTGGACCACTATATCCTTAAACTGGTAATCGACCGCAAAGTCCCTAAACTAGAACAATAGAGTCCAAATGCTCTTTTGTTGGATCTAAATGATCCTGTTAAGTAGATCTTAGTCTAAAATTAGACTAACGTATCCTTAACAAATGGTTAAGTTGGCCTTAGTTTAAAATTAGACTAACGTATCCTTAACAAACTGTTAAGTTGATCTTAGTCTAAAATTAGACTAACGTATCCTTAACAAACGTTTAAGTTGATCTTAGTCTCAAATGAGACTAACGTATCCTTAAACCCAACCCCCAAACCTAAATCTAATAAAATACGGATTTGGACTAATCCACGCCCTACGGGCGACAACATAAATTAGTCTCTGTATACAATCCACGGGCAACCAAAAACAAAACAAACACTCACGACACGAAGTGACCATCTGGAGAAAGAGAAAGTGGTTACCGCGATGCGGTAGCGTAATTAACTGCAGGGGCTTGCGCCTGCAGGGAAGAGCGTCCCCACAATAAAAAACCCCTCAACGAGGGGGAATCTGACGAAGTTTGCTACATCGTCCGCATCCGTTTAAACCTTCGATATACGGTGTCATAAATCAACTTGGCATCTTCGGAGAGGTGGACGGATAGCACCAATTAGCATCTGCCCCGAAATTCAGGCAAGACGGACCTACGCGGTCGCGTCTTTCGGCGGGGAACAGATTCTGGCACGCCCGGTGGGACCTTTTCCTCTTTCCACTCCACACTTAGTGTGTCGTGTTCGCGAACGAATCACGGTTTGCTATGGTTGCCTGTGGATTCGAGGTACTAAGATTTGGTATCTTTCTCCGTGCAGAAAACAGAAGATTAATAGCTTCAAACTGCACTAACTACAACTGCAACCCTCGCTTCGTCCTGTCCGGAGGAGTGACTTACGGGCCCCAAGCGGCCTCCATCTTCGCTATGCCGGTAGAACAGGTGACTCAGGCTACCACTGGGCTATTCTTCGGGACCATGATCCTACCAATGAGCTTCAACGCCCCATTACCGTCGCAAGAAGCTCCAAAGAAGTCGGTCTTTGATCGTCTTACAACTACCGCGGCCCCTCTTAACGGGTCGCCCAAATCCAGTGCCTCAGTTTTCAACAGACTGGGCCAAAGCTCAAGTGGGCCCGTGAAAAAGCCCGCAATACCTGAAGCGGCCATCCCGAAGCGGATAGCCATTCCTGCTCCTGAAGTCGTCAAGGCAGCTTCTCCTGCTAAAGGGTCGGTCTTCACAAGACTGGCCGTTTCAGCTACTACTCCATGCGAAGTCACGAAGGCTACTTCCCCTGTTCGAAAGTCGGCCTTCGCAAGAATGACTATCCCCTCTCAACGGACGTTAGTCTTCGACCGGCTAGCGCCAATAACAGCCTCTCCTCAAAGCAGGGGGCATGAGGAAGCTCATCCAACAGCGGAAGTAATCCCGGCCGCACAATATGCTCGACGTCGCCACTGGTGCCGAGTGAGGAAAGCTGGGGGCAATTCCCTTTTTGGACTGACTCCGCCGGCTACAATGGTGGAAGTTGATGCTGCTGTTCCAACCGGGAACAACTTTGAACTACTTAACAGGGTGCGCAGGAATTCGCCAACTGCCGTGCTAAAAAAGTCTCCTCCGCTCGTTGAAAAGATCACAAAGGCGAAGCTAGAGCAGCCCTCACAGCGGTTGTCCTCTAAAATTTATAAAGTTTGGCGATAGGTCCAAGACTCTGTGATTGATCAAGACTATCCCCGCCAACAGAAAAAGATGAAAGCACGGTGAGAAGAGGACAATCCTGTCAAGCCACAAAAGGTGTCGTCTACCTGGGTGCCCGTTGCAACGGCCCCCTCAGTTTCGACCGCCCATAAAAGAAGGAGGTCGGAGAAGATCCCTGCGTCTTTGGCAAATCGCAAAGACACTGAATCTAAACGCCCTAAGTCTGGGGGCATGGTGGTGCACACTGTTTATATGGCATCCGGAAAAGAGGATAGCCGTATCTCCACAGGTCATCAACCGCTTACGCAATTTGTAACAAAGGCCCAGGAGCAACAACAGAAGCTCCAGGAAATGTTGACGCAGATGGCAGTACTCACAGGGCCGAAAGCAAGCCCAGAGAAATCCTCGAAGCAGTGCCGTGAGCAAGAAACTGATGCCGAATTCCTTCGGAGAATGCTCGAGAAGAAGGACAAAGAGGCCGCGGAACAAGCGGCCAATATAAAACAAATGGTCATTCTATTCCAAGAAATGGTGGACATGATGATCCAGCCGGATCCCCCAGCCGAAGATCCTCCAGTAATAATTGAAGATGATAGAGGAGAGCATCAAATCCTCTGCCGGCTTTGTCAACAGCCAAGGAGGAGACAATCTCCAAAGCTGCCCTGGATGATTACATCGCTCAGCAGATACGAGTTCACCAGGAGAATGAAGCGGCTGGGCAAATTGTTAAAATTGGACGACCCTATCCAGGTTGGTATGACCAAATAAAGTACCTGCCGGGATACACGATCCCCAAATTCCACGTATATAAGGGGACGGGAAATCCGCATCAGCACGTCGCTCAATTCAGAGCCTTGTGCGGCAACACCGGAGGTGATGATAAGCTACTGCTTCACCAATTCGTTAGTAGCTTGTCGGAGACAGCATTCGAGTGGTATTCCGAACTCCCAAATGACTCTGTCAAGACATTCGTAGAGATGGAGTTGCTATTCACCCAGCGTTTCGCGAGTGCCAGTGAACGCACCCTAATCACAGCATTGATCAATGCCAGGGTGAAGCCTGGAGAAACATGGGTTCAGTACGCGATACGGTGGCGGAACCTATGGTCAAAATGCGAACAACGCATAGAAGAGGCTCCTGCAGTAAGCATGTTTATGGGAACCCTCGATCCGCAGGCGACCATATCCCAATTCATTATGTTCTTCAAGCCGACCACCTTCCAGGCCTTGATTGACAAGCTAGCCCAAATGGACCAGATGGGCCATAGGCCTTCCTCTTCAAAGACGGAGCCTTGGAATGAAAAGGGCAAAGGGAAAGCAACCTTCATCGCCAACTCTCATTAACAACCGAGTGGCCCGAGAGCGGTTGTTCACCAAAGCAACAAACGGCAATCCCTTGATGAGAAGTTGAGACGTTCTTACTCGTTTCCCCGATATAAAACAAGGAGACTATTCGAACTAGCAGTGAGCAACGGGTTCATCACTCTACCGGAGTCGAGACACCCAACGCGACCGAACGACGTCAACGATCCCAATTACTGCCCCTACCATCGAGTATTGGGCCATCCACTCGAAAATTGCTACGCGTTCAAAAATTGGGTTGAAGACCAATACCAGCAAGGAAAATTTGCGTTGTCTGAAAATTGGAAGGTGAACCCGCCACAACCACATGCTCCGAAAAAGATGGACATGCCGGGGGCATCGTGCTCATTTGTAGAGGAAGCTTCATGTTCTTTTGGCAAAAACTAAGAAAATGCTGAAAGATCTTCAAACATGTCCGAAGATCAGGTGGAAAAGCCCGCTAGAGCCGGAGATCATCGATGGGATGCTGAAACCACGCCCAACATCGGGAATTAATAGCAATGGGCAAAACACCCAGGCCCAGCCGTCAAAGTCTTCGAAGAAAAAGAAGAAGACCAAAAAGCCTGCGCAGTTTGATGACAAGCGCACGGATCTGCAAAAACATATTGACGCGCTGGAGGAATATAACTAGAAGGCGCGAACTCCGGTCACACTCCAAGAATTTCTCAACAATATCCTTGAGAGCGGAGATAATGACAATAACGACGGGGATGACTCGTCAGAAGAATCTGAGGACTATGTGGCAAGTTGCCACGTGATCTCTCATTCAGCGTTAACTAACGAAGAAGCTCACTCGGTGATAGAAGACAGCATAAAAGAGCTGGGGGCAGGATCGAAACCAAAACCCTTGGAACCGTCTGACGAGATGATCGACTTGCTACTGAACGAAGCCCGTCAGAAAAGCAAAGCCAATCGAGAGCGCGAACTGGCTATATTCGAAAAAGCCAAACTCCGACGACTGTATGAAAAGGTCGAGGCACCCCAATAGGATCGAAGCATCCCTGTCGCCAGCAAAAGCAAGCTTAAAGTAAAGAAACGATTCGCTAGGGCCCTGTCAATAGGAATGAAGTTGCCCTCTTTCAAAGGAAATTCTCCTGGCAGTATACATCTTGATGAAGCGGACATACATCCTAACTTCTGCTTATACCATCAGAGGATTGCACACCCTACCGAAGAGTGCACAGCCTTTACAAATTGGTGGCAGGGATATGTTGCCCACCGACAACACGTTCAATGAGTGAAGCGCAAAGCTCATCGAGAACAAAAAAGCATGACAGATGAGCGCAAAAGAGCTGCTGGCAATTGTCACATAGTCGACACCAAGAGATCGTAAGTTATCACCTTTGGAAGCGACTCTAACGAAGAAATCGCCCTCAGCCCTCTTTTCAAGGAATCCACCTCCGACACAGAAGATGCGAAAATTTGCGAGAAAATCTAGCTGCATAATCATACGTTGCCCGAAAAATCTCGGACCTATGAACGCATGACCGAAACGTCGTTAAACTAATACAAACCCGCGGCATCTTCAGGCTGATGTGGTAAAAAAAAAGGTACGTCCATAAGCAAAATGGGCACGGATGAAAACCCGAAAGGGCTCCGTGAGTAAAAACAGTAGGACTATCGGCGATGTTTGTGAAAATCCGAAAGGGCGCAGGCTCGTAAAAAAAAAGAACGGTACGTCCGTAAGCAAAATGGGCACGGATGAAAACCCGAAAAGGCTCCGTGAGTAAAAACAGCAGGACTACCGGCGAGTTTTGTGAAAACCCGAAAGGGCGCAATCTCGTTAAAAGACACTTACAAGGTCCCCTCGACCTTGTAAGGAGAAAATACCTGCGTGATATCCTTACGACTCACAAAGGAGAAACACACTTAGGGATCCCCACGATTCCTAAGGAGAAATTGCACCTATGAGATCCTCACGACTCGTAAGGAGAATTCCCCCTATGAGACCCTCACAGCTTATGGGATTCAAAAGCCTTAAGCTACAGGGATCTGGACCTGTTCTTAAGCCATCACAATCCCAAGACTGCCCTACAAGCGGTTCAATGCTGACCCTTGTATACAATCCACGGGCACGAATAAACATTTCCCTAACAAAGTCCCACCAGCGACTAGGGATATGCTCATACGGCGAACGACACTTGTAAGTCCTCTCGACTTATAAGGAGAAAACACTCTTGTAAGATCCTTACGACTTATAAGAGAACACACACTTAGGAATCCTCACGATTCATAAGGAGAAAACGCACCTACGAGATCCTCACGACTCGTAGGGAGAAACACCTTTATGAGACCCTTACGGCTCATGAAGTCAAAAGCCTTAGTCGACGGGATCCTAACCCTGTTTTCTAAGCCACCTTTGTTCGACATCGACAGAGGCAAATGATGATTCGCTCCTGGCAATATCCCAGTTGTAGCGATGCTGATGCCTAAATCGGTATCAAATTCCAAGTCCTTTCATGGCAAATGATGATTCGCTCCTGGCAATATTCCAGTCGCAGCGATGCTGATGCTAAGATTGGCACCAGATTCTAAGTTCCATACTCATGGCGAAAAGCCAGCGAGCCACAAATGCATATGAAATAGCCGAAATGATGGGGCAACTTGCAACAAAATCAGCAAGTAAAATATATGCATATGAAATAAGCCGAAATGGTTGGGTAACTCGTAATAAAAAACAGTGAGTAAAAAGAAAAAAAATAGCCGAAATGATTGGGCACCGCAAAAAATAGCCGAAATGATTGGGCAATCGCGATTTTCGCGATATAAAAGCTGAAATGATAGAGTATCGCGGAAATAAAAAAATAAAAGAATAAAACTTTTGCCCTACAGGTGAGATCACATCGATCCCTGTATACAATCCAGGGGCACAAACAAGAAGGGAACCATATCGTCCCACCAGGTTTCGTCGAAGCGAAGCCAAATCTCGACGGTTCACAGACAGCCTAGAGATCAACACCGGCGTTCTTCCTCCCTCCAGCAGGATGCAGATGCGACGTCAGCAAACGACCCCAGGGTCAAAACAACGGAACCATGGTAAAGTCCCCTAGTTCCAAATCTCGACGGTTCACAGACAGCCTAGAAATCACCAACGGCGTTTCTTCTTATTCCAGCAGGACGCAGATGCTACACCATCAATTGGAACCATGGCAAAGTCTCCTAGTTCCAAATCTCGACGGTTCACAGACAGCCTAGAGACTACCCTGGAACCATGGCAAAGTCCCCTAGTTCCAAATCTCGACGGTTCACATACAGCCTAGAGATCACCAACGGCGTTTCTCCTTACTCCAGCAGGATGTAGATACGACGTCAACGAACGACCCCAGGGTCAAAACAACGGAACCATGGCAAAGTCCCCTAGTCCTAAATCTCAACGGTTCACAGATAGCCTAGAGATCACCAATGACGTTTCTCCTCACTTTAACCAGATGCAGACGTGACGTCAACAACCGACCTCAGAGTCGCAACGAAAAGGAGCAATGGCAAAGTCCCTAGTTCCAAATCTCAATGGCCACATCTACGGCCCGAAGACCAACAACGGTGTGCCTCCTCATTCCAGCAGGACACAGATGCTACACCATCAATCGGAGCCACGGCAAAGTCCCCAGTTCCAAGACTCTACGGTTCACAGACAACCTGGAGTCAACCAATGACCTCCCTGCCAGATCAACGCTCCGTCTCGGAAATAAGTCAACCAACCTCAGGGAAATCAGTGTCCTTGGCAAAACCTTGATTCGCGTCGACCCGCAGAGAAATTAGCGTCTTTGCAGGAATATCTCGATTCGTTTCAACTCCGAGGAAATCAGCGTCTTTGGCAAAAACCTCGATTCAGGGAAATCAGTGTCCTTGACGTGAGCATCTCGACTCGCGTCGACCCGCAGAGAAATCAGCGTCTTTGCAGGAATACCTCGATTCGTTTCAACTCCGAGGAAATCGGCGTCCTTGGCAAAAACCTCGATTCAGAGAAATCAGCGTCCTTGACGAGAGCATCTCGATTCGCGTCGACCCGCAGAGAAATCAGCGTCTTTGCAGGAATACCTCGATTCGTTTCGACTCCGAGGAAATCAGTGTCCTTGGCAACCTCCTCGATTCAGGGAAATCAGCGTCCTTGACGAGAGCATCTCGATTCGCGTCGACCCGCAGAGAAATCAGCGTCTTTGCAGGAATACCTCGATTCGTCTCAACCCCAGGGAAATCAGTGTCCTTGGCAACCACCTCGATTCAGGGAAATTAGCGTCCTTGACGAGAGCATCTCGATTCGCGTCGACCCGCAGAGAAATCAGCGTCTTTGCAGGAATACCTCGATTCGTTTCAACTCCGAGGAAATCGGCGTCCTTGGCAAAAACCTCAATTCAAGGAAATCAGCGTCCTTGACGAGAGTATCTCGATTCACATCGACCCGCAGAGAAATACGCGTCTTTGCAGGAATACCTCGATTTGTCTCAACCCCAGGGAAATCAATGTCCTTGGCAACCTCCTCGATTCAGGGAAATTAGCGTCCTTGACGAGAGCACCTTGATTCGTCGACCCGCAGAGAAATCAGCGTCTTTGCAGGAATACCTCGATTCGTCTCAACCCCAGGGAAATCAGTGTCCTTGGCAACATCCTCGATTCAGGAAAATCAGCGTCCTTGACGAGAGCACCTTGATTCGCGTCGATCCGCAGAGAAATCAGCGTCTTTGCAGGAATACCTCGATTCGTTTCAATTCCGAAGAAATCAGTGTCCTTGGCAAAAACCTCGATCCAGGGAAATCAGCGTCCTTGACGAGAGCACCTCGATTCGCGTCGACCCGCAGAGAAATCAGTGTCTTTACAGGAATACCTCGATTCGTTTCAACCCCAGGGAAATCAGTGTCCTTGGCAACCTCCTCGATTCAGGGAAATCAGCGTCCTTGACGAGAGCACCTTGATTCGCGTCGACCCGCAGAGAAATCAGCATCTTAGCAGGAATACCTCGATTCGTCTCAACCCCAGGAAAATCAGTGTCCTCAACCTCCTCGATTCAGGGAAATCAACGTCCTTGAAGAGAGCACCTTGATTCGCATCGACCCGCAAAGAAATCAGTGTCTTTGCAGGAATATCTCGATTCGCCTCAACCCCAGGGAAATCAGTGTCCTTGGCAACCTCCTCGATTCAGGGAAATCAGCGTCCTTGACGAGAGCACCTTGATTCACGTCGATCCATAGAGAAATCAGTGTCTTTGCAGGAATACCTCGATTCATCTCAACCCAAGGGAAATCAGTGTCCTTGGCAAAACCTTGATTCGCGTCGACCCGCAGAGAAATCAGCGTGTTTGCAGGAATACCTCGATTCGTCTCAACCCTAGGGAAATCAGTGTCCTTGGCAAAACCTCGATTCGCGTCGACCCACAGAGAAATCAGCGTCTTTGCAGGAATACCTCAATTCGTCTCAACTCCGAGAAAATCAGTGTCCTTGGCAACCTCCTCGATTCAGGGAAATCAGCATCCCTGACGAGAGCACCTCGATTCGCGTCGACCCGCAGAGAAATTAGTGTCTTTGCAGGAATACCTCGATTCGTTTCGACTCCAGAGAAATCAGTGTCCTTGGCAACCTTCTAGATTCTGGGAAATCAGCGTCCTTGACAAGAGCATCTCGATTCGCGTCGACCCGCAGAGAAATCAGCATCTTTGCAGGAATACCTCGATTCGTCTCAACCCCAGGGAAATCAATGTCCTTGGCAAAACCTTGATTCAGGGAAATCAGCGTCCTTGATGAGAGCGCCACGATTCGCGTCGGCCCGCATAGAAATCAGCGTCTTTGCAGGAATAGCTCGATTCGTTTCAACTCCGAGGAAATCAGTATCCTTAGCAACCTCCTCGATTCAGGGAAATCAGCGTCCTTGACGAGAGCATCTCGATTCGCATCGACCCTCAGAGAAATTAGCGTCTTTGCAGGAATACCTCGATTCGTCTCGACCCCCAGGGAAATTAGTGTCCTTGGCAAAAACCTCGATTCAGGTATATCAGCGTCCTTAACGAGAGTATCTCGATTCGAGTCGACCCACAGAGAAATCAGCGTCTTTGCAGGAATACCTCGATTCGTCTCAACTCTAGGGAAATCAGTGTCCTTGGCAAAACCTCGATTCAGGGAAATCAGCGTCCTTGACGAGAGCATCTCGATTCGCGTCGACCCGTAGAGAAATCAGCATCTTTGCAGGAATACCTCGATTCGTTTCAACTCCGAGGAAATCAGCGTCCTTGGCAAAAACCTCGAGTTAGGGAAATCAGCGTCCTTGGCGAGAGCATCTTGATTCGCGTCGACCCGCGGAGAAATCAGCGTCTTTGCAGAAATATCTCGATTCGTCTCAACCCCAGGGAAATCAGTGTCCTTGGCAACCTCCTCGATTCAGGGAAATCAGCGTCCTTGACGAGAGCATCTTGATTCGCGTCGACCCGCAGAGAAATCAGCGTCTTTGCAGGAATACCTCTATTCGTCTCACCCCCAGGGAAATCAGTGTCCTTGGCAACCTCCTCGATTCAAGGAAATCAGCGTCCTTGACGAGAGCATCTCGATTCGCGTCGACCCGCAGAGAAATCAGCGTCTTTGCAGGAATACCTTGATTCGTCTCACTCCCAGGGAAATCAGTGTCCTTGGCAAAAACCTCGATTCAGGGAAATCAGCGTCCTTGACGAGAGCATCTCGATTCGCGTCGACCCGCAGAGAAATCAGTGTCTTTGTAGGAATACCTCGATTCGTCTCAACTCCGAGGAAAATCAGCGTCCTTGGCAAAAACCTCGATTCAGGGAAATCAGCGTCCTTGACGAGAGCATCTCGATTCGCGTCGACCCGCAAGGAAATCAGTGTCTTTGGCGGGAATACCTCGATTCGTCTCAACTCCGAGGAAATCAGCATCCTTGGCACAAACCTCGATTCAGGGAAATCAGCGTCCTTGGTGAGAGCATCTCGATTCGCGTCGACCCGCAAGGAAATAAGTGTCTATGCAGGAATACCTTGATTCGTCTCAACCCCAAGGAAATCAGTGTCCTTGGCAAAAACCTTGATTCAGGGAAATCAGTGTCCTTAACGAGAACATCTCGATTCGCGCCGACCCGCAGAGAAATCAGTGTCTCTGCAGGAATATACAACGTCAGCAAAGCGGAGCCGCGACAAAGTTCCCAGTTCCATGACCCAGCGGTGCACAGACAAACCAAAGTCAACCCTCGACCTCCCTGTTGAAGCAATGCTTTGACTCGGGAGTAGGTCAACTCATCAATCACTTACGAGTCCTCTCGACTTGTAAGGAAGAAAATTCTCTTGTGAGATCCTTACGACTCTCAAGAGAAAACACACTTAGGAATCCTCACGATTCCTAAGGAGAAAATACACTTACGAGATCCTCTCGACTCGTGGGGAGAAAAAATCTTTATGAGACCCTCACGGCTCATAAAGTTAAAAAGTCTTAGGCAGCAGATCTGAACCTGTTTCTTAAGCCATCGTTTCTTATCTCGATTCAGGGAAATCAGCATCCTTGGCGAGAACCTCTCAATTCATTTCGACCCACAAGGAAATCAGTGTCTTTGCGAGAATCTCTCGATTCGTTTCAACCTGTGGGGAAATTAGTGTCCCTACGCATAAAGAAAATTCTCTTGTGGGATCCTTACGATTCTCAAGAGAAAACGCACTTAGGAGTCCTTACGACTCCTAACGAGAAAAGACACCTACGAGATCCTCACGATTCGTAGGGAGAAAAGCCTTTGTGAGACCCTCACGGCTCATAAAGTTGGAAAGTCTTAGGCAACAGATCCTAACCCTGTTTCCTAATCCATCGTTACCTTATAAAGAGTTCAAGATGAACTGTTATCTACCATCTATGGGCCACACTTGCCAAAGCTACATGCCACTGAAATGGAGAAATTACTCATGAGCATATAAACTACTTCACGCTAGAGTAAAACATAAAGAAATAGAAGGGTGCGGCTCTTGGAGCTGAGGGTTTGGAACTATATCCCTTAAGAGTCGAAATTTGAGTCAATGATAAATGACGACGCTTGTATCCGCTCGTTATCTTCTCAGATCAAGATTCTGAAAATTATATACCAACCCAAAACTGGTCATACGCTATGAATTACTCTGCACTACTTCACCCACGTATATACTTACATGGGCAAAGTAGTGAGGGGCATTTGTTCCCGCCAAAAAATTTCTGCGCAAAAGCGCCCAAGGTATCTAATGGCAGCGATACGTTTAAGAAAATGTGAACCAGTATTTTCTGGGCTTTATTTTGACAAACTCCTGAATGTGAAACAGCTAAATTCTGATGGTATCGAAAGTGTTTCGAAAAACCCTTTGATTTGATATATTATGAGCCTCATAATTCATTCGGGATCAAAAGTTATGAGGCATCACGTGCTCACACGTGGCCGGGCATCACGTGCAGACACGTGACCATTTACAGGCAAAGCCTGTAGGCACTGAATAAAATAAATAATTGGAAATAATTAATCAGTGGAGTCACGTGTGCCAACACGTGATGGGCCTTTAAACCCACTGAAAAGAATTAAAGGTATAATAAAATAACAAGGAAAAACCCCAATGGTGCATCACGTGCCAACACGTGACCAAGGGTCACGTGCTGACACGTGATAATTTCCGAGTTCTTTAAAATAACAGAATTAAATTCTGGTCAAATGCTTAATCAGGGGGTCACGTGCCAACACGTGATGGGTTCCTAAAGATCTATGAATTAATAGAATTAAATTCTAATTAAGAGAGAATCAAAAACCCTAGCTGGAAAAATATTTCTCTAAATCTTTCCAAACAAAAAAGATGGTGCTCTGTAAAATTGAGCACCATTGGATTAAAAATCCAATGGTGATTAAAAATCACCAATTTATGAAAAGATTTTATACAAGGAAAGATTTCCCTGAAATTTGCCAGGAATAACAGATAAAAGATCTTTTGGATTAAAAATCCAATGGTGAATAAAATTCACTGAGTGATCTAAAAGATCATGTTGGTTACAAAATCAATTAAAATTTTTCAATGAAAGATTAACAAAACAAATTGATTCTTTTCTTTCTCCTACAAATAGGAGCTAAGAAGAGAAGAGAAGCGATCTACTTTTTTTTTGGGAGATAACAACAACAGAGAGAAAAAAGAGAGGAGAATTTAATTCTCAAGAGAGAAAAAAAGATCTCTTCATAGAAAAAAAACCCTAGGTGAGAAAGGGGAAAGAGATCTAAGTTCCATAAAACAAAGAGAATTTAATTCTCAATTTAAGAGTTTAACTCTTCTGAATAAGAACTTATTTCTTCCTTTGGTTGAAAATCTGCAAAAGCAGATCTCCCCACAAGTTGGGAATTTAATTCTCATCGGGGAGATTCTGCCAAGCAGATCCAAAAATTAGAGGGAGAATTGAGTTTAAGGAATTTAATTCCTCCAAAACAGAACTAGGGTTTAACCCTATATGAGAATTTAATTCTCCCAAATTCATAGGAATTTAATTCCTCCAAAACAGAACTAGAGTTTAACCCTATATGAGAATTTAATTCTCCCAAATTCATAGGAATTTAATTCCTCCAAAACAGAACTAGGGTTTAACCCTACATAAGAATTTAATTCTTCCATATACATAGGAATTTAATTCCTCTAAAACAGAATTAGGGTTTAACCCTACAGAGAATTTAATTCTTAAAACAAGAGACTTAAAGCTCTCCATGCACGTAAAGAACTTGGTCACGTGGTAACACGTGGCCCCATTTCTCAATGAGCAGAAAAGAGAGAACAAAACTAGGTCACGTGTTCCCATGTGACCCTTAAACAGACTCCCCAAAATGAGAAGAAAAAATCTTGGAGGCAAGCTCACGTGCCCCCACGTGACCCTTTAATGGACTCCTCAAAATAAGAAGGAATTAGCCCAGAGGCAATGCCTCACGTGCTCCCACGTAACCCCTGAACAAACTTCTCAAAAAAATAAAGGCAGAATAGACTTTGGGCGCCCTCACGTGTCCCCATGTGACCCCTGACAAACACCTCTTTAAAAAAAAGAGAAGATGGAAAGAACTGAAGGATTAAAATCCAATGCATGGGCGCCCTCACGTCTCTCCACGTGACCCCTAGCAAATCCCTTTAATATCCAGTGCATGGATGCCCATCACGTGCCCATACGTGATGGCCTGGAAGACTAAAAGGGTTTAACACTTATTCTTAGAATAAAATAAAGGAAGCTTAGCCCAATCTTAGGGCGCCTCACGTGTCCTCACGTGAGCGCTTCATCTTTTTAGTGTTTAACACCATTTTGGGTGTTTCATCCCTAGTGTTTAACACTATTCTAAATTCATCACGTGGAAACACGTGACCGCTAAATATGTGCTAGTGTTTAACACTATTTTAAAACCAGTCTTAGCCCAAATTGGCTAAGTCTTCCAGAGGCAAGACTCTTCTTTGACTGAACCTCAAATACATCCTTACCTTCCAAGATTGATCATCTTATATGGCATATGAGTGCTCATCACTCAATAAGAGATAAAAATATGGTCAGAACCCAGACCCATGCTTAGCAATGCTAAATAATGGGGAGGCTGAACCCAGACAAATGTTCAACAGTCCAACAAAGGTCTAACATTCTAAACCTAATTGGACTTGGCCCAAGTTGGCCATAAGTCCTCAATTCAGATTTAATTGAGCCAATGTGCTCATAATCTAATTAATTGATCTTAGTTCCAAATTGGACTGTAGATCTCTCAACCAATATTGGTTCAAGGGTACATCTCTTCACTCTTCTGATATATGTCGTTGTAATCCTTCAACATCTTTAGAGAGGTGACGGGTCCCAACAACCAGCAAATCTTACGGACTATGATGTCCTTAACCTCGGACTGTGGGGTCCCTTTAAACCCACGGACTATGATGTCCTTAACCTCAGACTGTGGGGTCCCTTTAAACCCACGGACTATGATGTCCTTAACCTCGGACTGTGGGGTCCCTTTAAACCCACGGACTATGATGTCCTTAACCTTGGACCACCATGTCCTTAAACTCGTAATCGACCGCAAAGTCCCTAAACTAGAACAATAGAGTCCAAATGCTCTTTTGTTGGATCTAAATGATCCTGTTAAGTAGATCTTAGTCTAAAATTAGACTAACGTATCCTTAACAAATGGTTAAGTTGACCTTGGTTTAAAATTAGACTAATGTATCCTTAACAAACTGTTAAGTTAATCTTAGTCTAAAATTAGACTAACGTATCCTGAACAAACGTTTAAGTTGATCTTAGTCTCAAATGAGATTAACGTATCCTTAAACCCAACCCCCAAACCCAAATCTAATAAAACACGGATTTGGACTAATCCACGCCCTACGGGCGACAATATAAATTAGTCTCCGTATACAATTCACGGGCAACCAAAAACAAAAAAAACACCCACGACACGAAGTGAGCATCTGGAGAAGGAGAAAGTGGTTACCGCGATGCGGTAGCGTAATTAACTACAGAGGCTTGCGCCTGCAGGGAAGAGCATCCCCACAATCAAAAACTCCTCAACGAGGGGGAATCTGACGAAGTCTGCTACATCGGCCGCATCCATTTAAACCTTCGATATACGGTGTCATAAATCAACTTGGCATCTTTGGCGAGGTGGACGGATAGCACCAATTAGCATCTGTCCCGAAATTCAGGCAAGACGGACCTACGTGGTCACGTCTCCGTGTTTCGGCGGGGAACAACACATAAGAGGAAGAGTTCAGAAATGAACGAATCCTTCTTGAGGCATTGTAGACTAGGTCATATCAATGCGACCCGACTAGCTAAGTTACATTAAGATGCATATTTAAATCAGTTTGAATTTACATCTTGTGAAACTTGGCAGTCATGTCACAAAGATAAGATGACCATAGCTCCGTTTATTGGAAACAGAGAAAGAGTTAGTGAACTCTTGGGATTGATACACGATGATGTATGTAGGTCCCCTGTCTACACATGCCAGGACTGGTTCTTTGTACTTCATTATATTCACTGATCATCTCTCAAGATTCGGACATATGTTCCTGTTGAAACACAAGTCTGAACTTTTTGAGATATTCAAAGAATATAAGTTAGAAGTAGAGAACCATAACGGGTATAAGTATTATGTCATTTGATGAGATCAGGGAGGAGAATACTTGGACACGGAATTCCTGGACTATTCTAAAGGAGAATGAGATTCTCTCTCAGCATTACTCCTCCGTATACACTACAGCATGTTGGTATATCGGGACGGAGCAATCGCACCCTATGAGATAAGGTGCGCTCTATGATGAGTACTACTGAGTTGCCTATTTCCTTTGGGGGTTATGCACTTGAGAAGATGCAACCAAATCATGCTCCTACCACTCCATATGCGATATGGTATGGGAAGAGCCCATCTCTTAAGTAAGTTAAGATTTAGGGTTGTCCGGCCTATGTCAAAAGCAAAATCCGGACAAGCTCGAGGCAAGGTCGGTTCTGTGGAAGTTTGTTGGATATCCCAAGCATCCGTAAGAGAATATCTTCTATCGCACCGAGGAACAAAAGCTGTTTTGTTTCTCAGCATGCCACCTTTTTAGAAAAGGAATTTCTTGTGAAGAAATTAATGGTCATGAGGTAGAACTGGAAGGAGTTCCAGCTATACAAACTACAGCTGACGATTTAGTAGAACCAGAGGATTCAATAGTTCCCGACGAACCACAGCCACTCCGCCGATCTGGTAGGGTTCCTCATCCGCCTGAGAGATACTTCGGTTTTCTCTATGACAGTCGAAGCGAGGATTGCATCATGAGATGATGACCCAACTAGTTTCGAGCAGGCCATCAAGAGTGGGGACTCTGTAAGAATGGCTGGATACTTAGCGATCTGAGATAGAATCCATATATATCAACAAAGTATGGACTTTGGTTGCTTTATCTAGAGGGTTAAATCCCCATCAGAAGCAAGTATATCTTGAGAAGATTACTTGGTGTACATGAAAAAGTTAAGACTTTCAAAGCTATACTTGTTGTAAAAGGTTCTTGTCATCGACCAGGTGTGGTTTATGATGAAACCTTTTCTCCGGTAGCTATGCTTAAGTCCATTCGGATCCTACCTGCCATTGCTACATACCATGACTACGATATCTGGCGGTTGGGTGTCATGACTGCATTTCTAAATAGCGATTTAGAAGAGAGCATCTATAAGTACACAGCCAGAGGGCTTCGTAGACAGTGGGAGCAGCAGAAACGTGTGTAAGTTGCTTTATGAATTAAAGCAGGCATCGCGGAGTTGGAACATCTGTTTTGATGTGGTAGTCAAAGAGTTTGACTTCATCAAAATGGTAGATGAACCTTGTATATACAAAAAGGTAGTAGGGAGTATGGTGGTGATCCTCGTATAGTACATGGATGACATACTCTAGATAGGAAAGGAGTTTCCTATGCTACACTCGTTCAATCTCCTCTTATCACAAGGATTCTCCATATAGGATCAATGTGATACCTCCTAAATCTTGGTTTTGGATCTATGCGATAGATCTAAATGGATGTTAGGGTTCTCACTAGGTGTAGTGAGATGGTATCAATCGATCCTGGGAAGAATTACTGGATAGCTTTCAGGGTGGTAAGGTCGACTGAATGTCAGTCACAGGCATTGTCTTTTCCCTTAGTGGAGGGACGGTATGTTGGAAGAGTTCCAAGCTAGATGTCGTGGCAAACTAGAAGATAAAGGCTGGATACATTGCTACCAAGGATGCTACCAAAGAGGTAGTCTGGATGTATATAAGTTCATG
The DNA here is from genome assembly GCA_030015575.1 of Agapanthus africanus. Lineage (NCBI taxonomy): Eukaryota > Viridiplantae > Streptophyta > Magnoliopsida > Asparagales > Amaryllidaceae > Agapanthus > Agapanthus africanus. Next base: position 102,874,314 of record CM057350.1, on the reverse strand, counting down.
AGATGAACTTCGTTCCTACCATTGTGTGACAATGGAGTTGCGGCTTAGGCCTAGGAACCCCCATCCCATCTATGATCCAGACATATTCTTAGACAGTATCACCTCATCATAGAGATGGATGATCTCCAGGGAGATTGAGGTTAGGAGAGTAGACTATAGAGGACAACACGGCGGATCCACTCACAAAGGCCTTTTCCCAGTAGAGACTTTTATGGGATGGTTGAGTATGTGATACTTCAACCAATGCTGATTATTGGGTATGCGATACTACAATAAATGGCCCTAATGCAAGTGGGAAATTGTTAGTAATATGTATTCCCTAGAGGCCTGTCACGACCCGCAAGGCACGGAACGTGACCGGCACTTAAGTTACGAAACGTCTCAAGGCGTCCGTAAAATAAGTAAGCCGAAACCCAGAAATCAAAACCCGATTTAGAAGTAGAGTGAAGGAAAACCAATTTATTTAAACACTTTATTCCATTAAATCGCATCAAGTCCTTTTTTTTTTTAAAAACAACTTTCCTTTTTCCAAAAATTCCGGCAGAGTCTCTTTTGTAAAACAGGCCCCCAAACGGGTACAAAACAGGAATATAAATGAATAACATGAATATGGCATCCCCAAGCGGGAGCTAGCTCTTCGCCTCAAGACGGTCACAAATCCCACGCAATGTAAAATAACAGTGTGCATAAGTAAGCATGAAAGCACAAGTAAAAATAACATATCGACTCAAGTGAGCTCGACCTCAAATAACATAAAGTCCACAAGTCTCACAACCTCACCTCTAGGTCAATATACAGTAATCCAAATAAAACTGGTACAGCTGAAATAGTAGCAGATGGAGTACTCTAGATACAATAAATATATATAAGGTGGTACAAAATGATAACATAACCCACCTATGAGCAAAAGCCTCGAGTCCAGGCAAAAAGAGCAAAATGAGCAAAAGTTTCCGCCGCTACAGTGCTGACGGAACGGACCTGCAGAAAATCTGTGGCACAACGGGGGTGAGTTTCTAGCTCGTGAGTAATAAATAACATCTACAAAGGCTATCGCATGCATGCACACAAGTATCCTAGTATCTCTAAAACAGGTATGGCTGGATGTACTAGCAGGTATGTATGCAATATCAGTGTACTAGCAGGTATGTATGCCACATAATGTACTAGCATGTATGTATGCAACATAAATCAACTGTGACCTCAATATGTATATATAAGAATCACTCTATCGCTTTTTGTTTTGAAACTCTTTTCAAATATCAGCATAATACTAATAGAATCAACAAAATCCGTGTCCAGCAACGACACCTTAAAACTGTTTCAAATCTCATATATCCATGTCACAGTATCTCTGGCCTCAGCCGTCCGGCTGACCCCAAATATCAATATCTCAATCTCGCGACCACGGTCGGTACCCTCTGGATATCCGCCGTGCCAAATGAAGTCACCGGTAGGTAATCCGTCCCCTGCCAGGCTCAACGCCATCTCCTGCGATCTTCTTGCCCTGGGGTACCTCACCGGGCCCACCATGTACCCGAGATGGTTCATCCACCTCCTCGAAACGGGTCTCGAAAACCAAAGCAAACTCATGGTGGACGACACTTTACATCACTAGAAAACCGCAACTTTTCATATTTGTAAAAGATAATAAGTTTGTAAATCTTGCGGCTTTCCCCCGAAATCCAGAAATATCATAAAATCTCATGAAATCATCATGGGTGCATATGTCAATGATAATGAATGCATATGGTATCAATGTTCAAGTTGCAATGTATGATTTATACTAGGCATGAACAAAAGATATAATGATGTATATGCACGCGAATAGTAATTCTATGATTTCATTTTGAAGATTTATTGCAATAGCACAGGTCTAAGTATCAATTATTAACATATTTCATGTTATAAATCATCTAGTGTCGTGACATGGCAATTATCAGGGCATGTGTATACACATGAATAGTGCTCGTGCTGCATATAAAACCCTGATAATGGTGCATGTGTCCTACAGAATGAGTTCGCACATGCAAGTACAACATATAGATCCTGATTTCAGCAAATGTCATGCAAGTATTACGATTTCTAGTGTCACAAGCAATTTTTAAGTTTACTACTTTTAAGTTTACTAAATCTATCGGGCGATTTGCGCCATCCAAATGATGGTCCCCCGTAGACGTTAAATCTACTCACCCGTGATCCCGTGCTAGGTGTGTCCGGCCACCTGCTTTCCTTTCTCCGCTGCGCTCGAAGTCTTCGCCGGCGAACCTAGAATTTACAAAAGTCACAAACATAAGGAAAATCCTGCAAAAACACGATATATCGATAAAAAGGACACGCGTGCGTGAAACTAAACGCGCGTGCACACGATACGTCGCGGCGCGTGCATACGATACGTCGCGACGCGTGCAACTCACCAGAACCCACTTCGACGTGCTGTGTCGCGCAGCGCGCCACAGAACTACGCGGATCACGTGCATGTCGCACAAGTTTAAAACGTCGATAACTCGTTAAGGCTCCAGATTTTGCCTCTGGGCCAAACTTAAAAAGTTACAGATACCAACACCCTAAGCTACCCAGCAGAACCCCACACCCAAAAACCCAACACCCCACCCCTTACTCTGGCCGCAATTTGCGGCCAGATTGAATAAACCGGCGGCCAAGAGTAGGAGGTGGATCCCCGTGTTTTATGTGTGTGTCACTGCTAAGCTCACCATGATACAGTATTCCCAATTTTATTCTGAGAGGTTCGGGTTAACATCAGATCTTACAGAGGCTTAAAAGTCGCTAAAATGGCTAAATTACGCCATGTCGGACAAATCGGGTATTTTATGAAAATCTGGGAGATTTCCTAAGTTAACTGGCCCTAAACACACTTATACGAGCCATACTATCAGTGAGAACCAACACTTGGCCAAGTCTTACACAAAATTGCTAAAACTAGCGCTAAACTACATATTATGAACACTAACTACACTATCGACCATAACTTAGCAAAAAGGAATTGAGTTAAGGGGTTATACTTCTAGAGATCCTAGATGAAGGAGAAGAGAAGGAGGAGGAGGGTGTTGTGCTGCTGCTACAGCTCCTGGTGCTGAAATTCTTGGATGGAATATGCTGTTGCTCTGTTGTGCTTCACTGCTGCTGATGCAGTTCAGGCTGTTGCTGTTTCCCTTTTTTTTTGTGTTAGAAGCTGTTGGAGCAGCAGGTGGTGAAGGAGTTGGTATATGTTGTGTTGTGTGGTGTTGTGGTGATGGTATGCGGGTGTTGTTTATGAAGTTGGGGGCTGTTGTTGCTGTTTCATTGCAGCTGTGCTGCTGATGTTTTGGGTGGCTGATGATGTGCTGATGTTTGGGATGATGGTGTAGTATCAGGTGTTGTTGCAGCAGCTGATGTTGTTTGAAATGATGTAGTTGTTGCTTGTGCAGCAGCTGGTGTTGGTTTGGTGGCTGAATTGAGCTAATATTGGCTGATGTGTGTGCTGAAATTGGGCTGATGTGTGTGCTGAAATTGGCTGATATGTGTGTGCTGAATTGAGTTGAAATTGGGCTGAAATTGGTGGCTGAATTGAGCTGAAATTAGCTGATGTGTGTGCTGAAATTGGCTGATATGTGTGTGCTGAATTGAGCTGAATTGAGCCGAAATTGGGCTGAAATTGGTGGTTAAATTGAGCTGAAATTGGCTGATATGTGTGCCGAAATTGGGCTGCTGATGTTGGTTAGGTGTTGATGTTATGTGAAAGAGAGTGTGAGAGAGATGTGTAAAAGTTTTGAAAAGAGGTGGAGGGTGACATAACCATGGCCACCATTCTTTCTCTCTCAATAAATGCTTGCATGACACCCATCATAATCTCTTTCACCTCAACACAAGTCAACCTTAAACCCTAATCACCCTTAATTAAAACTAATTAGCTCATAATTAACCCAATTAGCTTAACCACGTGTGTTAGGCCATCATGGTTGCCTAAACATGGTTAACCCACAAGCTCACCTAAACATGGAAACCCTAGACTTAAACCACATTAACATGCACAAGTGTGTGCAGTCGAGATAAAATTCTAATAAAATAACCATAAAACCAGATAAATTATTAGAAACCCGTTTTGGTAAACTTTTCACCAAAAACCCCACATTAACACACAATTACTACTAAACATAAACTTAGGTGTTACAGTCTTCCCCCCTTAAGAAAATTCGTCCCCGAATTTAAAATATATAACTACGCGTACCTTCGAAGAGATGAGGAAATTTCTTCTGCATCTCTACCTCAGCTTCCCAAGTGATCTCCTCACTATTCGGGCTGCGCCAAAGAACCTTCACAGACGGCAAGACCTTTGATCGAAGTTTCTTCACCTGCCGATCCAATAACTCAACCGGCTGCACGGTGAACGAAAGATCGGGCTCAAGCTGAACGGTCTGATGCTGAATCGTGTGGGAAGGGTCATGAAGATATCTGCGTAGCATCGACACGTGGAAGACGGGGTGAACATCTAAAAAGCTGGGTGGAAGAGCCAAGCGATATGCAACTGCGCCGACACGCTCGAGGATCTCGAAGGGACCCACAAATCTGGGGCTAAGCTTTCCCTTTCGCCCAAATCGCATCACGCCCTTCATCGGAGAAACCCTCAGAAAAACATGATCGCCAACCGTGAACTCTGATTTGCGACGGCTTCTGTCTGCATACGATTTCTGCCTTCTCTAAGCCGCTCTCATCCAATCTCGAATCAACTATACTTTCTCGGTCGTCTCCTGCACGATCTACGGCCCCAAAATACTGCTCTCGCTCAGCTCAGTCCAACAGATGGGCGATCTACATCTCCTCCCATACAAAGCCTCGAAAGGTGCCATCTGAATAGTATCCTGGAAGCTGCTGTTGTAGGAGAACTCCACTAAAGGCAAATGACGATCCCAGCTACCGCCAAAGTCCAAAACGCATGCTCTGAGCATGTCCTCAAGAGTCTGAATTGTCCGCTCTGACTGGCCGTCGGTTTGCGGATGAAATGCCGTGCTGAAACTCAAACGAGTGCCCAAATCCTCCTGAAGTCTTTGCCATAGTCGGCTGGTAAACTGGGTGCGTCGGTTTGATACGATACAAGTCGGTACACCATACAACCGCACGTTCTCGTCGATGTAAATCTGGGCATACTGAGCAAAACTGAAAGTGGTCTTCACTGGCAGGAAGTGAGCCGCTTTCATCAATCGATCCACAATCACCCAAATAGAGTCGTACCCTCGACTGGTCCTGGGTAGACCCACAACGAAGTCCATCGAAATCTGCTCCCATTTCCACTCCGGAATGGACAAAGGCTGCAACTCTCCTGCTGGCCTCTGGTGCTCGGCCTTGACTTGCTGACAAGTCAGGCATCTCGATACGAAGTCTGTGACATCTCTCTTCATCCCGTCCCACCAATAGATATCTCTCAAATCACGGTACATCTTGGTGGAACCCGGATGAACATTGTATGTCGATCTGTGCGCCTCCTCAAGAATCTCACGCCGCAGTCCCCCGGAATCTGGTATGCACAATCGGGTTCCAAATCGCAGTACTCCCTGATCATCGGTCATGAACTCGGAATCTCTGCCCTGCCTAATCTGCTCTATGATCTCTGAAAGTCGGTCATCCCTGGGCTGTGCCTCTCGAATGCGGTCAAGTAACTGCGGACGTGCACGAACATGCGCAAGTTGTCCCCCTGTCGAAGTGAACTCGAACTCGACTCGGCTGTCGCATAAAATCTGCCAATCTGCTGACGACTGCCTCTGCCCTGGGTGCAAACAAGATAGACTACCCTCGGGCCTCCTGCTCAAAGCATCCGCCACTACATTGATCTTGTCCGGGTGATACAAGATCTCGCAATCATAGTCTTTCACCAGCTCCATCCAACGACGCTGTCTCAGATTCAGATCTCGCTGCTGAAATATATACTTTAAGCTCTTGTGGTCAGTGAATATCTGGCATGACTCGCCGTATAGGTAATGTCGCCAGATCTTAAGTGCAAAGACCACTGCAGCCATCTCCAAATTGTGAGTGGGGTAGTTCTGTTCATATTTCTTCAACTGCCGTGAAGCATACGCAATCACCCTGTTATGCTGCATCAATACGCACCCTAGCCCCACCTGTGAAGCGTCACAATAGACCACAAATCCGCCTGATCCTTACGGCAATGATAACACTGGCGCCGTAGTTAAACAAGTCCGTAGCTGCTGGAAATTGTGCTCGCACTCCCCCGTCCAAACGAAAGGAACTCCTTTCCGGGTCAGACCGGTCAAAGGTGCAGCAATACGGGAGAAATCCTGAACGAATCGCCTGTAGTAGCCCGCCAGGCCTAGAAAACTGCGGATCTCCGTAACTGATGTCGGTCTGGGCCACTGCTGAACAGCCTCGATCTTCTTCGGGTCCACACATATGCCATCTCTCGTAATCACGTGACCCAAGAAACCCACGCTGTCCAGCCAGAATGCACACTTGGAAAATTTTGCGAAAAGCCGATGCTCCCTCAAAGTCTGCAGCGTAATCCGCAAGTGCTGCTCGTGCTCCTCTCGGCTCCGGGAATACACCAAAATATTATCAATGAACACTATGATGATCAAGTTGAGATACGGCCTGAATGTACGGTTCATCAAATCCATGAATGCTGCTGGGGCGTTTGTGAGTCCGAACGACATCACCAAAAACTCATAGTGGCCATAGCGTGTGCGGAAAGCTGTCTTCGGTATATCCTCCTGTCGAACTCGCAGCTGATGGTATCCTGATCGCAAGTCGATCCTCGAAAAATATCCTGTCCCCTGAAGCTGGTCGAACAAATCATCAATGTGTGGCAAGGGATATCTGTTCCGCACGGTCACCTTGTTCAGCTGACGGTAGTCGATACACCGACGCAAACTGCCGTCCTTCTTCTTGACAAACAGGACCGGAGCACCCCATGGAGAAACACTGGGTTGAATAAGTCCCTTATCTAACAAATATTTTATCCGAACCTTCAACTCTCTAAGCTCCGTCGGGACCATCCGATAAGGCGGTATAGAAATAGGCCCCGAGCCGGGAATCAAATCAATACAGAACTCGACATCGCGCTCAGGCGGTAATCCTGGCAGCTCATCAGGGAAAATATCGGGGAACTCACATACAATCGGAACCTGGTCCAATAGAACATCTGTAGCTCTAGTATCGCAAACATAGGCTAGAAATCCCCGACATCCCTTCCTCAACAGTTGTCCAGCGCGAAGGGAAGAAATCAATATGTGAGGGGCGGCACCACGGTCCCCATGCACAACAAAAGCCGACTCGCCGGGAAAACAAAATCTTACTGTCTTCTCGCGGCAGTCCACAGACGCATAGCACGTGGCTAACCAATCCATACCCAAAAGAACGTCGAAGTCCAACATCTCAAGAAGGATCAAGTCGACAGGCAGCTCTCTCTCGCCAATACGGACAATACAGGATCGGAACATGTGCCTAGCAACAAATGACTCTCCCACAGGAGTGGTCACAACCAGCGGCTGATCAAGCAAACTGGACTCTCTACCCAAACTCGGCACGAAGTGTGTGGAAACGTACGAGTGCGTGGATCTGGGATCAAACAACACGTGTGTATCAATAGAGCATACTGATAGGGTACCTGTCACAACGACATTGGATGCCTGTGCATCCCGCGGTATCAACGCAAAAACTCGGGCCTGACCTCCACCCATAGCGGGCTGACCTTGGCCTCGGCCTCTGCTTCTTCGTCCTCTCTGGATAGGTCTGCCGTGTCTACGGCCTCTGGGTGCACCTAACTAGCATGGAGCATCGCCTGTGGCAGGAAGTAGAGCTCTCTGAGGAAGGGGTGGTGATGGTGGTAGGGTCACATGTGGAACTGCCGCCGCTCCCTATCGTCTCACCGGACAGTCTCTGATACGGTGGTGTGGACTCTCGCACCCAAAACATCCTAGCGACGACTGCTATCCCTGTGGGTATGAACTATACAGCTGACGTCGTCCAATCCCCCTGCCGGCCCTATCTCTCGGGAAGAATCTGGCATGCTGCCTTTGATCTGCTACACCGGTACGAATCCTCTTCGGCTCGGGAACGGTCGAAGTCGCTGAAATACGTGCCTCCATCCGCAACGCCGTATCCATAGCAGCTGAATAAGTGTCGAAATGCTAGGCGCCAATGGCAAGAAATAGCTGGGCATCAAGTCCCTGTATGAACCTCTTCACCCTCTTCTCTTCGGTATCCACCAAGTACGGAGCATATCTGGATAACTGCGTGAACTGGACTTCATACTAAGACACCGTCATCCCTGGAGTCTTGATCAAGGCCTCAAAACTACGAGCTCTGGCGTCACGAACACTCTCCAGAAAGAAACGGGCTAGAAAGACTGCTGTAAACTCGGTCCAAGTCATCGGCGGTAGAACTGCAGCTCGACCTCTCAAAACTGACTCCCACCGTATCTGTGCGAGGCCCTCTAGACGGAAACTCGCAAGCTCCACCCATCGATCGTCCGAACATCTCAGCGAACGGCAGATCCTGGCTAAACTGTCAAGGAACGTCTGCGGGTCCTCTGCTGCATCGGTACCCGTGAAGACTGGAGGTCTCAGCCTCATGAAATCCTGCAGCGATACTGGAATAGCCACGGTAGTAGCGGTAGGAGCAGGTATCATGGTAGTTTGGGATGTGGTAGGTACGTCCTCCGGCCTCGGTGCACGACTGGCCGCTACTAAGGACCCCACCATCTGTCGCAACTCCTGCATGCCTCCCATCATCTGTCGCAGCTCCTCCATACTGGACTCAAGTCTATCCATACGGCCCGGGGAAGGCGGATCAGTCTGTCCCTACGGCGTAGGCATACCACCCTGCTCGGTCCTAGTCTCGGACGAGCCAGCTCGAATCTCATCTCGGACGGCAACCCTCTGCGCTCTGGTAGCCCTCTGCGGCATAGTGACTGGTACAGGAAACAGGACAATAAGAACGGTGCAATAGAATCATAGGATACACGGAATTGAAGAAGGAATTTTCAAGCAAGTATATCCTAAAGTCACCTAGGCGGAGTACTGTATCGCAAGTATGCCGCGGACATATGCACGCTACGCTACCCTACTTAAGTCACTTACTCCATCTACTAAGGGTGATCCTACACTCGAAAAGGTGAAACCTATCGCTCTGATACCAACTTTGTCACGACCCGCAAGGCACGGAACGTGACCGGCACTTAAGTTACGAAACGTCTCAAGGCGTCCGTAAAATAAGTAAGCCGAAACCCAGAAATCAAAACCCGATTTAGAAGTAGAGTGAAGGAAAACCAATTTATTTAAACACTTTATTCCATAAAATCGCATCAAGTCCTTTTTTTTTTAAAAACAACTTTCCTTTTTCCAAAAATTCCGGCAGAGTCTCTTTTGTAAAACAGGCCCCCAAACGGGTACAAAACAGGAATATAAATGAATAACATGAATATGGCATCCCCAAGCGGGAGCTAGCTCTTCGCCTCAAGGCGGTCACAAATCCCACGCAATGTAAAATAACAGTGTGCATAAGTAAGCATGAAAGCACAAGTAAAAATAACATATCGACTCAAGTGAGCTCGACCTCAAATAACATAAAGTCCATAAGTCTCACAACCTCACCTCTAGGTCAATATACAGTAATCCAAATAAAACTGGTACAGCTGAAATAGTAGCAGATGGAGTACTCTAGATACAATAAATATATATAAGGTGGTACAAAATGATAACATAACCCACCTATGAGCAAAAGCCTCGAGTCCAGGCAAAAAGAGCAAAATAAGCAAAAGTGTCCGCCGCTACAGTGCTGACAGAACGGACCTGCAGAAAAGCTATGGCACAACGGGGGTGAGTTGCCAGCTCGTGAGTAATAAATAACATCTACAAAGGCTATCGCATGCATGCACACAAGTATCCTAGCATCTCTAAAACAGGTATGGCTGGATGTACTAGCAGGTATGTATGCAATATCAGTGTACTAGCAGGTATGTATGCCACATAATGTACTAGCATGTATGTATGCAACATAAATCAACTGTGATCTCAATATGTATATATAAGAATCACTCTATCTCTTTTTTTTTTGAAACTCTTTTTAAATATCAGCATAATACTCATAGAATCAACAAAATCCGTGTCCAGCAATGACACCTCAAAACTGTCTCAAATCTCATATATCCATGTCACAATATCTCTGGCCTCAGCCGTCCGGCTGACCCATCTCAAATATCAATATCTCAATCTCGCGGCCACGGTCGGTACCCTATGGATATCCGCCGTGCCAAATGAAGTCACCGGTAGGTAATCCGTCCCCTGCCAGGCTCAACGCTATCTCCTGCGATCTTCTTGCCCCGGGGTATCTCACCGGGCCCACCATGTACCCGAGACGGTTCATCCACCTCCTCGAAACGGGTCTCGAAAACCACAGCAAACTCATGGTGGACGACACTTTACATCACTAGAAAACCGCAACTTTTCATATTTGTAAAAGATAATAAGTTTGTAAATCTTGCGGCTTTCCCCCGAAATCCAGAAATATCATAAAATCTCATGAAATCATCATGGGTGCATATGTCAATGATAATGAATGCATATGGTATCAATGTTCAAGTTGCAATGTATGATTTATACTAGGCATGAACAAAAGATATAATGATGTATATGCACGCGAATAGTAATTCTATGATTTCATTTTAAAGATTTATTGCAATAGCACAGGTCTAAGTATCAATTATTAACATATTTCATGTTATAAATCATCTAGTGTCGTGACATGGCAATTATCAGGACGTGTGTGTACACATGAATAGTGCTCATGCTGCATATAAAATCCTGATAATGGTGCATGTGTTCTACAGAATGAGTTCGCACATGCAGGTAAAACATATAGATCCTGATTTCAGCAAATGTCATGCAAGTATTACAATTTCTAGTGTCACAAGCAATTTTTAAGTTTACTACTTTTAAGTTTACTAAATCTATCGGGCGATTTGTGCCATCCAAACGATGGTCCCCCATAGATGTTAAATCTATTCAACCGTGATCCCGCGCTAGGTGTGTCCGCCACCTGCTTTCCTTTCTCCGCTGCGCTCGAAGTCTCCGCCGGCGAACCTAGAATTTACAAAAGTCACACACATAAGGAAAATCCTGCAAAAACATGATATATCGATAAAAAGGACACGCGTGCGTGAAACTAAACACGCGTGCACACGATACGTCGCGACGCGTGCAACTCACCAGAACCCACTTCGACGCGCTGTGTCGCGCAGCGCGCCACAGAACTACGCGGATCACGCGCGTGTCGCACAAGTTTAAAACGTCGATAACTCGTTAAGGCTCCAGATTTTGCCTCTGGGCCAAACTTAAAAAGTTACAGATACCAACACCCTAACCTACCCAGCAGAACCCCACACCCAAAAACCCAACACCCCACCCCTTACTCTGGCCGCAATTTGCGGCCAGATTGAATAAACCGGCGACCAAGAGTGGGAGGTGGGTCCCCGTGTTTTGTGTGTGTGTCACTGCTAAGCTCACCATGCTACAGTATTCCCAATTTTATTCTGAGAGGTTCGAGTTAACAGCAGATCTTACAGAGGCTTAAAAGTCGCTAAAATGGCTAAATTACGCTAAGTCGAACAAATCGGGTATTTTATGAAAATCTGGGAGATTTCCTAAGTTAACTGGCCCTAAACACACTTATACGAGCCATACTATCAGTGAGAACCAACACTTGGCCAAGTCTTACACAAAATTGCTAAAACTAGCGCTAAACTACATATTATGAACACTAACTACACTATTGACCATAACTTAGCAAAAAGGAGTTGAGTTAAAGGGTTATACCTCTAGAGATCCTAGATGAAGGAGAAGAGAAGAAGGAGGAGGGTGTTGTGCTGCTGCTACACTCTTGGTGCTGAAATTCTTGGATGGAATATGCTGTTGTTGCTGTTGTGCTTCACTGCTGCTGATGCAGTTCAGGCTGTTGCTGTTTCCCCTTTTTTTTGTGTGTTAGAAGCTGTTGTAGCAGCAGGTGGTGAAGGAGTTGGTATATGTTGTGTTGTGTGGTGTTGTGGTGATGGTGTGTGGGTGTTGTTTATGAAGTTGGGGGCTGTTGTTGCTGTTTCATTGCAGCTGTGCTGCTCATGTTTTGGGTGGCTGATGATGTGCTGATGTTTGGGCTGATGGTGTAGTATCAGGTGTTGTTGCAGCAGCTGATGTTGTTTGAAATGATGTAGTTGTTGCTTGTGCAGCAGCTGGTGTTGGTTTGGTGGCTGAATTGAGCTAATATTGGCTGATGTGTGTGCTGAAATTGGGCTGATGTGTGTGTTGAAATTGGCTGATATGTGTGTGCTGAATTGAGCTGAAATTGGGCTGAAATTGGTGGCTGAATTGAGCTGAAATTGGCTGATGTGTGTGCTGAAATTGGCTGATATGTGTGTGCTGAATTGAGCTGAATTAAGCCGAAATTGGGCTGAAATTGGTGGCTAAATTGAGCTGAAATTGGCTGATATGTGTGCTGAAATTAGGCTGCTGATGTTGGTTAGGTGTTGATGTTATGTGAAAGAGAGTGTGAGAGAGATGTGTAAAAGTTTTGAAAAGAGGTGGAGGGTGACATAACCATGGCCACCATTCTTTCTCTCTCAATAAATGCTTGCATGACACCCATCATAATCTCTTTCACCTCAACACAAGTCAACCTGAAACCCTAATCACCCTTAATTAAAACTAATTAGCTCATAATTAACCCAATTAGCTTAACCAAGTGTATTAGGCCATCATGGTTGCCTAAACATGGTTAACCCACAAGCTCACCTAAACATGGAAACCCTAGACTTAAACCACATTAACATGCATAAGTGTGTGCAGTCGAGTTAAAATTCTAATAAAATAACCATAAAACCAGATAAATTATTAGAAACCCGTTTTGGTAAACTTTTCACCAAAAACCCCACATTAACACACAATTACCACTAAACATAAACTCAGGTGTTACAGTCTTCCCCCCTTAAGAAAATTCGTCCCCGAATTTAAAATATATAACTACGCGTACCTTTGAAGAGATGAGGGAATTTCTTCCGCATCTCTCCCTCGGCTTCCCAAGTGATCTCCTCGCTATTCGGACTGCGCCAAAGAACCTTCATAGATGGCAGGACCTTTGATCGAAGTTTCTTCACCTGCCGATCCAATATCTCAACTGGCTGCATGGTGAATGAAAGGTCGGGCTCAAGCTGAACGGTCTGATGCTGAATCGTGTGGGAAGGGTCATGAAGATATCTGCGTAGCATCATACGTGGAAGACGGGGTGAACATCTGAAAAGCTGGGTGGAAGAGCCAAGCGATATGCAACTTCGCCGACACGCTCGAGGATCTCGAAGGGACCCACAAATCTGGGGCTAAGCTTTCCCTTTCGCCCAAATCGCATCACGCCCTTCATCGGAGAAACCCTCAGAAAAACATGATCGCCAATCGCGAACTCTAATTTGCGACGGCGTCTGTCTGCATACGATTTCTGCCTTCTCTAAGCCGCTCTCATCCGATCTCGAATCAACTTACTTTCTCGGTCGTCTCCTGCACGATCTGCGGCCCCAAAATACTGCTCTCGCTCAGCTCAGTCCAACAGACGGGCGATCTACATCTCCTCCCATACAAAGCCTCGAAAGGTGCCATCTGAATAGTATCCTGGAAGCTGCTGTTGTAGGAGAACTCCACTAAAGGCAAATGACGATCCCAGCTACCGCCAAAGTCCAAAACGCACGCTCTGAGCATGTCCTCAAGAGTCTGAATAGTCCGCTTTGACTGTCCGTCGGTCTGCGGATGAAATGCCGTGCTGAAACTCAAACGAGTGCCCAAAGTCTCCTGAAGTCTTTGCCATAGTCGGCTGGTAAACTGGGTGCCTCGGTCTGATACGATACAATTCGGTATACCATGCAACCGCACGATCTCGTCGTTGTAAATCTGGGCATACTGAGCAAAAGTGAAAGTGGACTTCACTGGCAGGAAGTGAGCCGCTTTCGTCAATCGATCCACAATCACCCAAATAGAGTCGTACCTTCGACTGGTCCTGGGTAGACCCACAACGAAGTCCATCGAAATCTGCTCCCATTTCCACTCCGGAATGGGCAAAGGCTGCAACTCTCCTGCTGGCCTCTGGTGCTCGGCCTTGACTTGCTGACAAGTCAGGCATCTCGATACGAAGTCTGTGACATCTCTCTTCATCCCGCCCCACCAATAGATATCTCTCAAATCACGGTACATCTTGGTGGAACCCGAATGAACACTGTATGTCGATCTGTGCGCCTCCTCAAGAATCTCACGCCGCAGTCCCCCGGAATCTGGTACGCACAATCGGGTCCCAAATCGCAGTACTCCCTGATCATCGATCATGAACTCGGAATCTCTACACTGCCTAATCTGCTCTATGATCTCTGAAAGTCGGTCATCCCTGGGCTGTGCCTCTCGAATGCAGTCAAGTAACTGCGGACGTGCACGAACATGCGCAAGCTGTCCCCCTGTTGGAGTGAACTCGAACTCGACTCGGCTGTCGCATAAAATCTGCCAATCTACTGACGACTGCCTCTGCCCTGCGTGCAAACCAGATAGACTACCCCCGGGCCTCCTGCTCAAAGCATCCGCCACTACATTGGCCTTGCCCAGGTGATACAAGATCTCGCAATCATAGTCTTTCACCAGCTCCATCCAACGACGCTGTCTCAGATTCAGATCTCGCTGCTGAAATATATACTTTAAGCTCTTGTGGTCAGTGAATATCTGGCATGACTCGCCTTATAGGTAATGTCGCCAGATCTTAAGTGCAAAGACCACTGCAGCCATCTCCAAATCGTGAGTGAGGTAGTTCTGTTCATGTTTCTTCAACTTCCTCTCAAGCTTTCTAGCTTCAACGGAAAGTGATGATTTCTTGTGAGAAAATGATTTCTAAAGTGAGCAAAATTCCTACTTCATCATCCTCTACTACTTGCCATTTAGTATAGGGTGTTTGCTTCACTAATTCCATGATTAGTGAAGAGATATCTTGGGTTAGTGTCTCCTCGACGTAGATCATTTTCGGCCTCGAAGTTTTCGAAGCAAGCATGTTCGTTTCTTCAAGGGAGTCTCTCAAGAGTCCGGAGTTCACGATCACAGCGAAGGGGACTACTACACGGAGCTATTGAAGTGAATGACCGGTCTACAAAGGTTGTATTCCTTAATCACTTCTTATGAAATGTTGTTTGCATTACTTTCCGTACGATTTCTACTAAACGATTCTATGTTTAGGGTTAGCTAGAACGGCAAAATTTTGATTTTGCATGGACGATGCCTCCCGAAACCTTACTGCCGTGCTAGGCAACCCTGCACCCCGCGACTCCATGAAGCCACGAATCTCTTCCTCAACCTCCCCTCTCTTCTTTCAACTTGTAAGTCCCACTTCTTATTCTATTCTTTCACCTTAAAAAGTTCTTTTTTCAAAACTTGTCGGAAGTGGAGTTATCCCGATATTCATTTCTAAAATCCTTAAAATCACAATTTTCTAAAAAATCACTCATCCATATCATTATATCTTGCTTAGTAATCATGAAACAAATATTGAGAACAATTTTCATCTTAAAATATCATGTTTTGTATCTTTAATTTGCGTTTTTCGTTTAAATACCACAAACATTACATATAACATCTTTTACGTATTTAGCTTAGCATACCTTTAGAATATCTCATGAGGTAATGACCTACTTCTCACGTACACACATCTTGACATAGTACAATTCGCTTGGAACCAATATCATGTGGCAAAATACGACTTTTCAAATAAATACCTTAAACAATTAAAAAAAACCGGATTTCTTTAAATTATGTTAATTCATTTCTTGGGATTATGCATTTACAACCTATTTTGGGAAACCCGATTGGGATGGTGCGGATTATCGCACATCCTCGGGACTAGTAGAGCGAGATGCAGACCTCCTCATGGAGCATACGATCTTGATGGAATTTTAATACAATTTTTATGAAAAACGAGAATTTCTATTTAATAATAAATATTTATTTTTAATAATTATATAAATATTATCAAATCACATATTTTCAATATATAATAAATTCCATGTTTTCTAAACAAAATAAAAGAATTACAAGTTTCATGAAAATACCATCAAGAATCAATACAATTCTAATTTTACACTAAAATACCTTGAACTATTCAAGGTAGGTATATATTCACTAGAATACCTCACTTTTTAAAAGTTACATCCATGAAAACTTTAAATACGATAAATAAATACTTGAGGTTTATTTTGAAAGTATATTTAAAATATTTTCATAAAAAACACTCAAGTTATATAAAATTACATTAAGGACCTTAGTAAATATTGGTTTAAGCGGGACCAATTCTCTTGAGCCTCAGGAAGCCGGAGAAAGTGGCTGTTTACCTATTTAAGGTAGAAAACTAAAATGGGGTTATCAATGGTAATTGTCTTGGAAAAAGACACAAATCCTGCCGTCCATGTGCAGCAGTTACCGATAACTCCTAAACCTAATTCAGGATCCAATTTTGTTTAAAGTGTCTGACTCAATCTGAGTCTCAGTCTAATCTGAATGCAATCCAAACATGAATACAACTCCAATTCAACATGAATCCAAAATACCAAACATGAACACTTGAACCTGAATATGAATACCAGAACAAAACCAGAACATGCAACATGACTTGACTTGACCAAACCATGGCTATATCTTGAACTTGACTACATGACTATCATTTACATCATGAATCAGTGTACATGAACAACTTATACCATGGTCTCGGCAAGTCTGGTAACTAGAAATCAATACAATCAATACAATACACATTACGAGGTTTTTAAAGGGGTAGACTGGTATGGAATGTGTTAAAAGTGGCATGATGACGGTCACAAAAAGACACCTACATGAACATCCTGTGCCGTTGTCCCATAGGTTTTGACGGGGCCTTGTACTTACATGTTACCTTATTCCACGGAGCAAGTTGGACCCCTCTCGTATACACTGGCACATTCTGTACCAAGCTACAAACAACTATGTTAGCATAACAAACACATACCTTATCTATTCTATTCTCTTTACCTATCTATTACATTCTATTTCTTGGGACTTACCGAGTGCTAGTTCGCTGACGACATTCCTATCTCTTCTTTCCTTGGAATGTTGTCAGGAGGACCCGACTCTCAGGAGATCGAGCCCAGCCAAGACGACTTGGAGCAGTTTACCGAGGAGGACGACTTTTAGACTTACTTGTACTATTTTCTTTTCAGTTCATATGTCATTATTTAGGCATCGCTTTCCATCATTGTACTTTACTTTTCAGTTATATGTAAAGAATGAATATAAATAAAAAGTTGTTGTTTTATTACATCTATTGTCATTCTTGTGCTTTACATTTATATTGCTTATTTACGCTTAACGTGTTTACTTCTAAGTAAATACGTCGCGGCCTCGCCACGTCTTCTTACCCGTACGTTGGGAAGCGGGGCGTGACATGTTTTGTTGGTGGCCCATGCAGATCAATTCTGCATGGAAACCTAAGCAATATAACACAAGAATTATAAAAATCAGCAACTAAAACATTCTTTATATTTCAAATGCCTTGAATTTATCCTAACC
Source organism: Agapanthus africanus (assembly GCA_030015575.1). Taxonomy (NCBI): domain Eukaryota; kingdom Viridiplantae; phylum Streptophyta; class Magnoliopsida; order Asparagales; family Amaryllidaceae; genus Agapanthus; species Agapanthus africanus. The sequence continues at coordinate 102,856,708 of CM057350.1, read as the reverse complement.
CTACTTTTTCTTTCAAGGTTATGGATTCCCCCAACAATACGAGCACGAACGTTAATGGCAACACCCCACCACCACCACCACCTCTACTACTTACACCTACAATAGCAGCTCCTATCAATGAGCAAACGGTATTGCTTGTGGCAATCAAGAGCTTCTTGGAGGGACAGCAGCAGCAGACTGCTATTCTTTTGCACCACCATGAGACTGAGGTACCCGGAGTCAAACAATTCTGGGCACCACACCCTAAACAATTCTCTGGAAAAGAGATCCCCTTGGAAGCAGAAGAATGGGCTCGGTCAATTGAGGATGATCTTGCAGCAGCACAAGTGCCAGATATTGCTTGGGTAAGAGTTGCGAAGCTGCAACTAACTGACAACGCCAGAGTATGGTGGAAGGCTGAAGAAAGCCATCTTACCCAGCCGATCGAATAGAAGACATTTCGTGATATGTTCAACGCGAAATATTTTCCCAAGACTTCCTGTTTTGACATGGAGCAGCAATTCATCCACCTGCAACAAGGTGCGACGTGGACCAAATCTGTGGATGAGTATGATACTGAGTTTACCATGCTTAGCAAGTAAGATATGTCTCAATATTCAATTTCCTAATATCACATACTACACTGCTAACACGAGACCGCAACAGGTTCGCGGCACATCTCATATCGACTACTAAGATTAGAGCACGACGATTTCAGCAAGGGTTAGACCCAGAGATCCAAGCTGCTCTAGCTACAGGGGATTTCCCAACCCACGACCTTGCACTGAAGGCTGCCCGAAAATATGAGGCAGTAGTGAAGAAGAAGGTCAGACCTCAGTCTTTCGGTATGAAGCGCCCTGCTACTTAGATAGCAGGAGGGGCCTCTTCTAGGCCACCGTTTGTACCCAGGAGATCGGAAGTACCATTTAATCGGCCCAGTCCAGACTTTTGCTTCTACTGCAAAAGGAATGGACACCTGGCGAAGGACTGCAGGCGTGCTAACTGCCTTTACTTAGTTTGTGGCGCATCCACTCATGCCATTGGTGATTGCCCACATCGTCTCACCCCAGCTCCCGCACCCCGACTAGCGATTACCTTTCAGCAGCGGTCAGCTATTCAGGCACCTGCACTTCATCTTGCTCTCCCAACTCCACCTCCTCATGGACCTCCTGCACAGCCTCCTCATCAGTTCCATCATACACAAAGGAACCTACCTCAAGGACAGAGGAACAGACAGTGGAATGCTCCCCCAGTAAGGAGAAATATACCTGGGCGTCAGGTTTTCACAATGACTGTGGAAGAAGCTGAAGCCATTGGTCAAGTCATCACTGGTAACTCCCCATATTTTAAACCTTTTCAATCTTTATACATCAATATATTCTTTTCCTATACCTAAACAAATTCCACACAACTTAGGTACAATCTTAGTAGCCTCTCTACCTGCCTTAGCACTCTTCGATACCGGAGTATCACATTGCTTTATGTCGCAACGGTTCGTCCGAACTCATGTGATTCCAGTTAAACCGCTCGTATCCAGCTGGAATGTCAGTTCAGGGAACGGCGTTCTAAAGGAAATTTTGGGATACGACCTGTGTCCAGTGGTCGTCTGCAGCAGAGAATTTTATGCAGACTTCAAGGTGCTGGACATACCCAACTTCGATATAGTCATGGGTATGGACTGGTTAGGATCTTTCTACACTACTATCGACTGTCGTCAAAGGAGGGTAGTGTTCGAGATACCAGATCATCCGGTCTTTTATTTCAAGAGCGGAGACCGTACCCTGGAACCTAGCACCTACAAAGCTAAACCAAGGCAGTGATTGCAAGAATACAAGCAGAAGAAGATAAGCTAAAGGTAGTTCGAGAGTTCGAAGACGTATTTCCTAAATACATCTCAGCTTTGCCTCCCGATCGAGCTCTTGAATTCATTATTAACTTAGTACCTGGTGCACAACCGGTGATAAAAGCACCATATCGCTTAAGTCCAGAAGAATTGAAGGAGATCCGTACTCAGCTAGACGAATTTCTGAAGAAAGGATGGATTCATCCCAGTACCTCAAGTTGGGGATCTCCAGTTTTGCTTGTGAAGAAGAAAGAATGTTCATACAGAATGTGTATAGACTACCGAGCTTTGAACGAAGTGACGATAAAGAACAAGTATCCACTACCGCACATCGACGATCTGTTCGATCAGCTAAGTGGGTCTTGCATTTTCTAAAAGTTAAATCTTCGTTCGGATTATCATCAGGTGAAGGTCAAAGAGTTTGATATTCCGAAGACGGCATTCAGGACTCGCTATGGTCATTATGAGTTTCTCGTGATGCCATTTGGAGTGACCAATGCACCGGCCATATTTATGAATCTGATGAACCAGGTTTTCCGAGAGTACCTAAACAGGTTCATTATCATATTCATCGACGACATCCTGGTGTATTCAATGAATCAGAAGAACATGCTTAGCATTTACGAATTGTCCAGGAGACTTTACGACAGCATCAACTCTATGCCAAGTGCGAATTTTGGCTAGATCAAGTCGGATTTCTCGGACATATCGTTTCGGGCGAAAGAATCTTTATGGATCCAGCTAAAGTATCGGCAGTAAGCGAATGGCCGACACCAAAGACAGTGAAGGAAATTCGAAGTTTCTTGGGATTAGCAGGATACTACCGAGGATTCATAGAAGGTTTTTCGAAGATTGCAACACCTCTGACCAAGCTCACACGTAAAGATGAAGTATTCGTGTGGTCAAAAGCATGTGAACAAGCTTTTGTAGAACTCAAGTCAATATTGACATCAACACCTATTCTCGTAATACCGGACCAATCTGGAGGTTTCGTTGTGCATTGTGATGCATTCGGTAAGGGATTAGGATGTATTCTACACCAACATGGAAAGGTTGTAGCTTTTGCATCAAGACAGCTGAAGATTCATGAGCACAACTATCCAACACATGATTTGGAGTTGGCGGCCGTTATCTTTGCACTTAAGATTTGGCGCCATTATCTACTTGGAGAGCGAGTGGACATATACACTGACCACAAAAGTCTGAAGTATGTGTTTACTCAGAAGGAGTTGAATATGCGGCAGAGAAGATGGCTAGAACATATGGCAGATTTCGACATCAACCTACAGTATCATCCAGGGAAGGTGAATGTAGTTCCTAATGCACTTTGTCGCCATCCTTTATCAATGAATCTCACCGCACAGTGGAAGCTTCAACAGGAATTGCATAAGATGGAGATAGAAGTGGTTATGCCAGGTAACACTTCATATTTGATGAACATACAAGTTCAGTCTACTATTGTCAATCAGATCAAAGCAGCTCAAGCAAGTGATGCCAAGTTACGAAAGATCCGAGAACAAGTAGAAAGTGGACTTCGAACCGATTTCATCATCCACGAAGACAGATCTTTGAGATATGGAAGCAGGTTGTGTGTACCACAAGGTTCTGTTCGGGAAGAGTTGATGAAAGAAGCTCACAGCTCTCCATACTCAGTACACCCTGGTGGTACAAAGATGTACAAAAATCTATGGCAACATTACTGGTGGCATGGAATGAAGTGTGGAGTAGCCAGAAGCGTAGCCAAATGCTTAGTGTGTCAGCAAGTAACAACTGAACATCACAGAACTGCTGGTTTACTTCAACCGTTACATATTCCAGAATGGAAATGGAAACACATCACCATGGACTTCATGACTGCACTTCTTCGCGGCACAAAAGATAACGATGAGGTATGGTTATTATGGATCGACTCACAAAGTCGGCCCACTTCATCCCATTTCGAGTTGGCCAATCTACCGAGACACTGGCAAAGAAGTACATGGAGGTAAGCATGAATCTAATGTAAGATTTAACCTCAAGATATACTATTTCTGATACCCATGAACTCATGCAGGATATCGTGAGATTACATGGAGTACCGGTTTGCATTGTCTCCGATTGTGACACCAGATTCCGATCGCAGTTTTAGCAGAGTCTGCAAGCTAGCTTGGGAACGAGTTTGAACTTTAGCACATTTTACCATCAACAAATAGATGGACAGTCTGAGCAAATGATTCAGATCCTTGAAGATATGCTAAGAGCTTGTATGCTAGACTTCAGAGGATCGTGGGAAGGTCACCTACATCTTATAGAGTTTTCATAAAACCGCTACCAAGCGAGTATTGGAATGGCACCCTTTGCAGCTCTATATGGAAGGAAGTGTTATTCACCACTAAGTTGGGACGACATCGGAGATAGGGAACTCCTTGGACCAGAGATGATCGTAGCTACTGTGGACGTAGTTCGCACGATCAGGGAAACAATACGCATAGCCCAAGACAGACAGAAGCACTGGGCTGATGCAAAGCGCAGTCATCTGGAGTTTCAACCGGGAGATCATGTGTTCTTAAAGATCTCTCCAAACCGTGGAGTGATTCGCTTTTGCAAGAGGGGTATGCTCAGTCCAAGATCCATTGGACCGTTTGACATACTCGAACGAGTCGGAGAAGTGACATATCGTTTGGCACCTCCACCCTCATTGGAAGTAGTGCACAACATGTTCCACATATCCTAACTTCGAAAATATGTGAGTGACCCCATCCACATTCTTGATCACTCCGAGCTCACTGTACAGACAGATCTATTTTGTGAGCAGCAACCCATTGAAATCCTGGACAGAAAGGTAAAGTCACTTCGGAACAAGTAAACTTGGTCTGAGTGATGTGGAGAAAAAATTCACCAGGAGAATCAACGTGGGAACGTGATGACGACATGCGTGCAAGATACCTTTTACTATTTGTAAATTAGTCTTTATGTAAATGTAAATTTCGAGGATGAAATTTTTGTAAGGAGGGTAGAATGTAATGACTTTGTTTTTACTGTACGAAATTTTTTAAAAGTTAATATACAGAATGGAGTTTGCTAACCTGAGCACAAGTTATAAAATTAATTTGTTTAAGAACAGCAAGAAAGCACTTGTAGCTCATTCGTAAAAGCCTTGCACAGCTGTGACATAGCCCCTGTGTTCGAATCCCATCAGCCACATATTATTTATCTGAATTTTTATTTTAAACTTTTTGGAAGTCCAAAAGTTTATACGTGCAATACATGTAAAATGAAAAGCCACAGAAAATCAAACATGTGCAAAATGCTATTAATTATGAGAGGGACACATGGTACCAATCTAAGCACCCAATGCTTCAACTCGACCGGTGAGATGCGTGTTTGGGCCGGCGACGCCGGCCGTCCGTAAAAGATAGTCCCCCGTGCTTCACCCACAACACCGCTTGGCCTACCCCACTACTCCTATTCTGTTTGTTTTCCTTAAAAATTAACAGAGAATTAAAAATGAGCTTTAAATCTCATTTTTAATGCAATTTTAATTCTCTTTTCAATTCCTAAACCCTAATTCCATCCTATAAATACAACACCATGCCCTTGCCCTCTTCGTTCTGAAATCCATTGCCAAAATTCTCAAAATTTCCTAAGTCAAAGAAGAGTACAAGTGGAGTTAGCCCAAGTTAACTTTCCGGCGAGGATCGAAGCGATTCTGGCGATCCCACGACTCGACGAAGCCACCAATCTCTTCCTCAACCTCCCCCCTCTTCTTTCAACTTGTAAGTCCCACTTCTTATTATATTATTTCACCTTAAAAGTTCTCTTTTCAAAACTTGTCGGAAGTGGAGTTATTCCGACATTCGTTTCTAAAACCCTTAAAATCACTATTTTTCTTAAGAATCACTCATCCATATCATTTATCTTACTTAGTAATCATGAAATAAACATTGAGAACAATTTTCATCTTAAAATATCATGTTATGTACCTTTAATTTGCATTTTTCGTTTAAATACCAGAAACTTTACATATGACATTTTTTTACGTATTTAGCTTAGCATACCTTTAGAATATCTCACGAGGTAATGACCTACCTCTCACGTACACACTGCTTGACATAGCACGATTCGCTTGAAACCAATATCATGTGGCAAAATACAAAATTTCAAATAAATACCTTAAACTATAAAAAAACGGATTTCTTTAAATTTTGTTAATTTATTCCTTGCGATTATGTCTCTACAACCCATTTTGAGGAACCCGATTGGGATGGTGCGTATTATCGCACGTTCTCGGGACTAGTAGAGCGAGATGCAGACCTCCTCACGGAGCATACGATCTTGATGGAATTTTAATACAATTTTTAAGAAAAACGAGAATTTCTATTTAATAATAAAAATTTATTTTTAATAATTATATAAATATTATCATATCACATATTTTCAATATATAATAAATTCCATTTTTTCTAAATAAAATAAAAGAATTACAAGTTTTATGAAAATACCATCACGAATCAATACAAGTCTAACTTTACACTAAAATACCTTAAACTATTCAAGCTAGGTATATATTCACTAGAATACCTCACTTTTTAAAAGTTACATCCATGAAAACTTTAAATACGATAAATAAATACTTGAGCTTTATTTTGAAAGTATGTTTAAAATATTTTTCATAAAAACTACTCAAGTTATATAAAATTACATTAAGTACCCTAGTAAATATTGGTTTAAGCGGGACCAATTCTCTTAAGCTTCAGTGAGTGGGTGCTTGCCAATTTAAGGTAGAAAACTAAAATGGGGTTATCAATGATAATTGTCTTTGAAAAAGACACAAATCCTGCCGTTCATGTGCAGCAGTTACCGATAACTCCTAAACCTAATTCAGGATCCAATTTTTTTTAAAGTGTCTGACTCAATCTGAGTCTCAGTCTAATCTGAATGCAATCCAAACATGAATCCAACTCCAATTCAACATGAATCCAAAATACCAAACATGAACACTTGAACTTGAACATGAATACCAGAATAAAAGCAGAACATGCAACATGACTTGACTGGACCGAACCATGGCTATATCTTGAACTTGACTACATGACTACCGTTTACATCCTGAATCAGTGTACATGAACAACTTATACCCTGGTCTCGGCAAGTCTGGTAACTATAAATCAATAAAATCAATACAATATACATTACGGGGTTTTTAAAGCGGTAGACTGGTACGGAATGTGTTAAAAGTGGCACGATGACGGTCACTAAAAGACACCTACATGAACATCTTGTGTCGTTGTCTCGTGGGTTTTGACGGGGCCTTGTACTTACATGTTACCTTATTCTATGTAGTAAGTTGGACACCTCTCGTATACACTGGCACATTCTGTACCAAGCTGCAAACAACTACGTTAGCATAACAAACACATACTTTATCCATTCTATTCTCTTTAATTATCTATTACATTCTATCTCTTGGGACTTATCGAGCGCTAGTTCGCTGACGACATTCCTATTTTTTCTTTCCTTGAAATGTTGTCAGGAGGACCCGACTCTCTGGAGATCGAGCCCAGCCAGGACAACTTGGAGCAGTTTACCGAGGAGGCTGACTTTTAGACTTACTTGTACTATTTTCTTTTCAGTTCATATGTCATTGTTTAGGCATCGCTTTCCATCATTATACTTTACTTTTCAGTTATATGTAAAGAATGAATATAAATAAAAAGTTGTTATTTTATTACATCTCTTGTCATTCTTGTGCTTTACATTTATATTGCTTATTTACGCTTAACGTGTTACTTCTGAGTAAATATGTCGCGTTCTCGCCACGTCACCTTACCCTTACACTGGGAAGCGGGGCGTGACAGTGTTTAACCAACAGAATATTTTTCTGTTAATTAAGAATTTTGATTACTCATTAATAAAGATTTTATTTCCTTTTTAATAAGCGTCTGTTTTGTGAGAATGCGCATGTACTTGCACATGTTGTTGATTAAGTGCGTATTGCATCCGTGCATTGCACGTGCGGATGGCGAATATATGTGCACTTATCATATGTGCACTTGCTTTGCGCATGCCTATGGCTAGCATGTGCGCACGTGCTTTGCATTTGCACATCGCACTAAATGGATTTTGTTAAGTACGACCGTCAATGATGTTTATATCAAGTGCGCACTTAAATGTAAGTGTGCAGACTGATGACCTATAATTTTTAATGCTATCCACCTCTTTTTCAACATTTTTCTTAGTCAAAGCTTGGAAATTGTTCCCATTTTAATGACATCCAAAAAAATTTTGTGCCAAGACTTGAATACTCCTCCTTATAAATTTGAGAAGTGATCATCTTCTCTTTCGCACCCACAGAGAAAAGAATACGGCGTGTGGCCGCTGACACGCTCCTCGACAGCCATGGGAAGTACCCATTGAAGAGCTCATTCCCCGTTTTGCTGCCCACTTAGTGAATCTGGTCTCATGGATGCTCAGTGTGACACCGTGATATATGAGTTGATGTTCCATAGGGGATCTCATCTTCCTGCCGGCTCTATATGGCTTCGCATGATCTTTCTTGGGATTCTCAACGATGTTCCTCTTCACCTAGCGGAGATGACTTTAGCGATGCTCAACGCAACGGAGGAAAATGTCGACTGCTTTCGGTTGGCAGGTCTGATCATGAAGCCTTTAGGAGACCACTCCGTCCGCATGTTGAGTCAGATACGGGATCGGCGAGCTGTCATGTTTTCTTTTGCCGACGAACACGGCGTTGATAGATGGGGAACGACTTCTAGCAAGAATCGTCGCTTTGACATGGTTGAGAAGGTTGAGAGAGAGAGAGAGTTAGAGAATTTTGTATTTTGTTTTACTAATCCCTGTAGCCGGGATCCCGTGTTTGGTGATCTATTCCTAATGGAATAAAATGTTCATTTAAATGCATGTTTTTGTTGTTATCTGATAAATATTTCATCTCTAACAAATTTCCTTCCACAGATATACGCATCTTGCATATGTGCACGTGTTTTGCACATGTACTTCGCATTTAGGAATCTCTGTTAAGTGCGAGCGTCGATAATGCGCGTATATGCTGCACACGTGTCATGAATTAACCCCCGCATGCGCACATGCCTTTAGACTTATTCTTCTCTCAAGTGCGCACTTGATTTAGATGCGCACTTAAACAGGTGCGAACAGATGGTTTGGTCTGTAAGACCATGTCGGGCACCCCGCGTGTCCGTGGGGAGGCAGAATTTTCAAAAAATGATTTTTCCAAAGCAACACGGACTTAAACTCCAGGATCGATGCTAAACCCTAGCTAACAAAATACCGTGTGAGGTTTAACTACTCGGATGAAAGTTATACCTCACGAAACCAAGCCCTTCGGGTCTTCTAGTCGTTGTCCTCCTCCTCGTCATCATAAGCTCCAAGGATTGTTTGAATCGAGCAACCTCGCCGGCCTCCTCGAGTCAAAGACGATCCACCCGAGAGTCTATAGTCCGAGCTCCAACCTCAAATCCGAGGTAACTAGGGCAAATAGTTCGCTAAACTGGATGGCCTAGGTGATGTAGAGAGTGAAGATGGAATAGTTTGTCTCTTGGAACCCTAGGATTCTCAACACATTAGAGGTTTAGAGTTCATGAGGAATAAGAAGAAGACTTGAAGAAAATGAGAGTGGAGAGTGAACTCTAGAAAGAAGCTTGGATGCCCTTGATAAAAGAATGAAGCATATATGATAATTGAGGAGATATAATATCTCACACAAATATCTCATGAGCTTCACAAAATATCTAATGGTGAGTCATAGCCATGAGTCACCAAGTAGCCATGCTAGATTCAATGTAAAACTCCACCTCATTTCCTCACCTCATTATGTTTAATCCAAAAAGAGTAAACCCTAAATGAGGTGTCCACTTCTAGAAGCTTTCCCGACAAATTATGAGAATACCCCTCATCCGTATATACATACCTGCATCCGCATTCCGAAGAATATGAATACAAAGAGACGAAATAAATCCATCAATACAATACTATGATCCGGCTTAAACCAAAGCCCACTAGTATTATCCGTCCGAACATCATACGCGCAAAAGTGCACGTACGTGATCGAAGCCCTGCCGTAAAACCATACGGCATCTATATCTTTCACCCGATGCAGGGAAACCTTCTGTGTGGGACTCTAAAGACTCGACGGTACGCTGGCAGTGGGTTTAACCACAACCCGCAAGCGGTACTAGCTGCACGTAACAGCTACCCATGTGTCTGTCGATGAGAAGGCCGATAAGCAAACTCATCCGAACTCCTACTGAGCCTGTATGTGACAATCTCCGTACAGTCCGGTCTGTTCGTTTAAGAGTATCGCATATCGGCCTAGAAGGCGGTAATCATCAGACCCCTAATAGCGCAATAAGTCGTGCCGGGGTGCAGCCCAAAACACCCTGAGCAACTACTGGAATATCTACCAGTAAATCCCGCTTGCCCTGGCCAGGGACTTTGTGTAATGGCTCTCCAAACACAGCGCGATATGAACCCCTAGTACCGGAAGAGATGAATCCTATCTAGTCGCCACTGCCTGAGAGTTATATCACCTATCCTGATAACTCTACGGCTTCTCAAAGCCTGTAATGAATTATAGATATGAGATCCTGATATGATATCTAGTACCCAGGAAGTAGAGTTAATTGACATACAGTTTTCAATTACAAACACACCCAAAGTCGAAACCACAACATGCTTCAGATTCTGGCTTTCAATGCCCTGCAATCCCTCCGCTAATGCCCTTTCCCATGACAATAGGAACATCCCTCATTCCCTACTGTCAGCCCTGAAACTTTTGCCTTTCCTTGTCCCTCTACTTTACTAACACCGCATATCGGTTTTGTGGAGGTCTTCTTCTTCTCACCCTTTGCTTTCGCCTTAGAGGCAAAAGAGGAAGATTCCCCATTAAGCAGAGTGGGTGTCTCCCTAGTTTCCTTCAGGGTGTAAGTAGAAGGCAGGGACTGTAGAATCAAGTCGGCATAAGACTGGTTCTCCAACGTGGCCTTCAGGTCTATGAGCTCATCAATATAGCTAGTCATTGTAAGGACGTTGTCCCTTACAGATGACCCGATAGCCAACCTCGCTTGAAGCAATTTTTTTGAGGTCTCATATCTTGCGATACGAGATTGCTCTCCATATAAATCTTTGTTATGGAGGAAGATGGAAGCTAAGTTCGTCTTCTCGTGCTTCCTCTGGTTTTCACCATCTACTGAGGCCAACACGAGGCACTTGGTATTCGCACTGTCCTTTTCCCTTGTCTTACGGATCTCTTTATCCGTGACGGTGGAAACTGGTCCTAGGAAGGCGGGGCTTGAGTAGTAATGAGGTGGTCCAGCTTGTCACAGGCAAATGACATCTGGACAAATCCTTGCCAGTCAATATAGTCTGGCCTGGTCAATTTATTAGCTAAATGTAACCTAGGCACGGTCAACTGGCCGCTGCAATTAGGAGAAAGAGAAGAAACACTTTAGTATGATACTCTTGCAAGTTTAGATTGGTTTTTAATTTATTTAAACAGGATGGCTCCCACCGTCTCTCGAATCATTCCTCAAACCATAAAAGAATAATTAGTCAGGATTAATCTCACCGTACAATACTTGCTTAACCGTTCAGCCAGACTAGTGTCAGTACTTCGAGGGAGGTTTTATGACGCTTTCGTAAAGTTCCTTAATTAAATAGCCTCTTTTCCCTGGAGGCATAGCCCCGCTAACACTGTTCTAGACACCTACTTGGTTTATAGCATTGATTGTTAAGTGAAAAATCTCCCGAGGAGTAGCATATACTCATAGTAGGATCGGGATCCAAATATCATTGTGTGATAAGCTTGAAGGAATCCTACCAATATTATCATACTCTAAATGGTATACAGCACTAGCAAGTTTCAGTTTCTTTAGAAACTCCGGATGTGGATTTTTTCTCCATGCTCTTATGACCTTGATGAAGGCCAACAAATCATAAGTCGCATGTCAAGTTCTACCCATCATTGTCCAGGTTAATTTAAACCCAGCCATATATATCCTTGACGAAGGCCAACAAATCATAAGTCGCATGTCAAGTTCTACCCATCATTGTCCAGGTTAATTTGATCCCACCCATGTATATCCTTGACGAAGGCCAACAAAGTAATACGACTGTCCCAAACCAATGCATCTATCTATGCTACATATGAACACCCAGCAACTACCAATCACTATGCCTTAACGAAGGCCAACAAACATAGCTTGAATACTACTGAATATTCATATGAAATAACGGAGGGCTATGAATGATTTTGGCGAAACCGTGAACGTAGTGAACTTGATATAATCGAAGGAACCTGATAGCTTTTTAAAAGGAGTGGTTTAAGCTCCGTATTTAAAAGTCTGTTGTTTTGGAAAAACCGAGTTGTTTTAAAAGTATTCCAACGATTCAGCTTTGGTTTGTTTACTTTGCATTAATGTAATGCAGTCCTATCATTTACACCTATCATCACAGAAAAAGATGAAAATACCACGTCCACTTATGCCATCCGCATTCGCCACTGGGCCCCGTCTAACATCGTTGGTTACTTAACTAATGCCAGAGCGGGGTTTGGACTAGCGCAGGTGCAAAACATAAGCAACGTCTATTATATATAATATATATATAATAACATTCGTCTCACGCAATAATAGGCATTCCAGATCATAGATGAACATATTGGATATACTGGAATTCCGCATTTCGTTTAAGCCCGTAACGAAAGTCGGATTCCACGGTCGTGATGAATTGCCAAACCCCACCCCAGACCCCTATGGGTGCGACAAACTACCCGCCAAATACCCGAAGTGAAGCAACCCTCCTCATCAAAGTGAGTAGGCCACTCGTTACTTTAAAGTACCCGGTAGTTTGTGCACCCCACTTTGGGTCTATCCTAGGAGCAGAAAACCGTAAAAGAAATATTATACAACGGTGACTACAACCTCAACCCGGATGTGCCCCGCAAAATAATATTACATCACTTTACAATTTATATCTAATGAAAGAATGAAAACTCTCATCTCACATCCCCGGCTATTAACCCACGACGATCCAATAAAATTCATATACACAATCCATCAAGAGCAGCAATACAGATATGTGCAACCCCGACTAATCGACGTATAGCAATTAGTCGACGTTTCCAAACACATATATCACAACTTGAAACTTGTTAAACGACGTTAAAACTGCGACTTCGAAACACTCCGTATTGCCACAGAAAAAAGATAACAGTATATCCAAAATTGGAAAAAACAAACAATACCAGAGACCTTAGATCCAAGAAACTAGAACACATACCAAAATTAAAGTCATTCCACCACAAATGACCCGGTGAGGCCGGGAATTTTCCCAATGTGTCCATTCATAACATGATGAAATTGGCTCTTATTTGGTGTGTGTTCGATACATACCAGGTAGAGCACTCTGCAACTGTTTAAAAAAATTCAGAGGCTCGAAAAAAATTGACAGAAACTTAGATCTTTGTCTCGATATTTCGGAATTTTTCGGTTTCGTAGTTTAAACTTCGTATAAAATGTTAGCTATGATTTAGTAGGCTCTGATACCACTGTAAGTCTATGTCGCACACCTCGCGTGTCCGCGGGGAGGCGGAATTTTGAAAAAATGATTTTTCAAAGCTCGCAACACGGACTTGAACTCCAGGATCGATGCTAAACCCTAGATAACAAAATACCGTGTGAGGTTTAACTACTCAGATGAAAGTTATACCTCACGAAACCAAGTCCTTCGGGTCTTCTAGTCGTTGTCCTCCTCCTCGTCATCACAAGCTCCAAGGATCGTTTGAATCGAGCAACCTCGCCGGCCTCCTCGAGTCAAAGACGATCCACCTGAGAGTCTATAGTCCGAGCTCCAACCTCAAATCCGAGATAACTAGGGCAACTAGTTCGCTAAATTGGATGGCCTAGATGATGTAGAGAGTGAAGACGGAATAGTTTGTCTCTTGGAACCATAGGATTCTCAACACATTAGAGGTTTAGAGTTCATGAGGAATAAGAAGAAGACTTGAAGAAAATGAGAGTGGAGACTGAACTCTAGAAAGAAGCTTGGATGCCCTTGATAAAAGAATGAAGCATATATGTTAATTGAGGAGATATAATATCTCACACAAATATCTTATGAGCTTCACAAAATATCTAATAGTGAGTCATAGCCATGAGTCACCAAGTAGCCATGCTAGATTCAATGTAAAACTCCACCTCATTTCCTTACCTCATTATGTTTAATCCAAAAAGAATAAACCCTAAATGAGGTGTCCACTTCTAGAAGCTTTCCCGACAAATTACGAGAATGCCCTTCATCCGTATATACATACCCGCATCCGTATTCCGAAGAATACGAATACAAAGAGACGAAATAAATCCATCAATACAATACTAGGATCCAGCTTAAACCAAAGCCCGCTAGTATTATCCGTCCGAACATCATACGCGTAAAAGTGCACGTACGTGATCGAAGCCCTGTCGTAAAACCATACGGCCTCTATATTTTTCGTCCGATGCAGGGAAACCCTCTGTGTGGGACTCTAAAAACTCGATGGTACACTGGCAGTGGGCTTAACCACAAGCCGTAAGCGGTACTAGCTGCACGTAACGGCTATCCAGGTATCTGTCGATGAGAAGGCCAATGAGCAAACTCATCAGAACTCCTGCTGAGCCTGTATGTGACAATCTCCATACAGTCCGGTCTGTTCGTCTAAGAGTATCGCATATCGGGCCTAGCAGGTGGTAATCGCCAGACCCCTAATAGCGCAATAAGTCATGCCAGAGTGTAACCCAAAACACCCTGAGAAACTACTGGAATACCTACCAGTAAATCCCGCTTGCCCTAGCCAGGGACTTTGTGTAATGGCTCTCCAAACACAGCGCGATATCAACACACAGTACCGGAAGAGACGAATCCTATTTAACTGCTACTGCCTCCAAGTGCTTTGGGACTGCACCCAACTATTACCTGTTTGCACGACTCTTTTGAGCCATGGTAGGGTAGCAATCAAAGTACAGTGGGAACACACACGAGGCTAAGTAGCAGTGTCAATTCAACGGACTAAGCTGTACTCATGTCACCTGGGAACTGCTACCCGACAATAGGTATAATACCTACCAACAGTTCCCGACGAGTCATGTCCAATGTACACATAACCTAATGAGCACCTGCATACTATCTCCAGTATGACATACTAATAGTTGTGGGACAGACCATCTCCCATGCTGGGATGAGAAGCGTATACACTAGTCTACTCTGGAGTATCGATGCCTCGTCTCGATAATCCTACGATTAGGGACCTGTATAAGGATGTGCTTATAGACTATCCAGCCCCCACTAGTGTGACTGCCAACACAACGCTGGTAATCAATCAAAGATCCTAAGGGCTCTACCAATATATATAAGCGATATGCTTAAAGAAACACATGCACATATTGAGATAGAAACAAACCAAGTAGCATACTACCATTTCGAGCAAGACTGTCAACACAACTGTGAATATCCTAAACTTCCATTAAGTAATATACAAACCAGTATGATATAATAATGGCTTCTAGGGCATATATCACTAACATGGTCATGTGCGACGCAGACCTATGGAAGCACCGGTTCGACGATTAGATACTTTCGATATAGGCAATGTCAAAAGGGAAAAAGGGAGACCGAAGAAAACATGGATAGAGGTGATACGAAAAGATATGTTTGCCAAAGGCCTCAATGAAAGTATATTATTCAACAGGAGTGAGTGGAGGCGGAGGATTCATGTGCTGGACCCGACGTGATTCTCATGTTGGTTCATGTAGCATACCCCATATGCTCGGGATAAAAGGTTCTGTTGTTGTTGTTGTAACTGTCATGCATGTATTTTATTATTCAATACTATCATACTATAAAATATTACTTATAAATATAACGATAGTTTTACGGCAAGATTGAGCCTTGCGTTAAATAGCATATTAGAGCAAGTATTCAGATACTTGCCTTGGTTTGATGATTACGGAAACGACGATGACACGATGCAAGATCGAAGCTTCGGATCTCCGCTGGGGCCCGGCCTGAACTATGCTCAGGTAGGGATGCAGCCAAGGAACTCAGCGACAATGGCGAAGAAGTAAACGATCATGACGGCTGCGGTTAGGTCTCGGGTATGGGCCTGCTCCGGTCTTGATGGGTTCTCGGTTGTCTTGGAGGGTGCTGTTGACTTGGGTCAAAGGCCGGAGCTTGGATGAGGGATGGTAGAAGATGATGATAGTGATTGCTTGGTGCTGAAGGAGGCGATGTTAGGATTTTTGCGAGATGGAGAGGGGAGATGACGTCGTGGCGCGTTTGGTGCTTGTGGGCTATAGAGGGGAGATGATGGCGATGAAGGGAGGTTGTGGTGGTCAGAGTGGGTTGAGGGAAGATGCGGTCTGGGTGTATCTGAGGGAGCGATGAGGGTTGTTGGGTGCTGCTACGATGGGGAGGAGCAAGGAGTTGGGCTCGTTTGAGGAGGTTGGCCACGATGGAGGGTGTTGTCGAGGGTTATGCTCGGTGGAGATGGGTTCGGCTGTTGAGTTAGGTGTAGGGATCTCAGTTCTCGGTTGCAATGAGGAGAAATGTGTTGTCGAATAGGTGAAGGGGTCGCCGGCGATGGGTTTGGATTCGAAAGGAAGGAGACAGCGATGTGTACGAAGATGTGTTGGGTCTTTGAAGTCGACGACGAGATGATGGAGTTGATGGTGATGGGTGTCGTTGTTGGCTACGAGAGGAGAAAAAGAGGAAGAGAGAGAGAGAGAGACGAGAAGGATCGAGTTAAGGCAGAGAGATGGGTTATATATATGTGTGTGTGTGTGTGTGTGTGTGTGTGTGTGTGTGTTTAAAACTAAATAACCAATAACATTTTATAAAGATATTATGATCCCCGATTCGTCTTTACTGAATCTCAAAAATATAACTAGAAGTTATCTACACACACGTAGCCTACTTAAACCATAAATATAATAGTTAGAAAAAATATATTTTATTTTAATATATTATACACAATATCTTATGACGTTTTGGATTTATGTGTAATAGATAAACCGTCAATAAAATATCATGAGATATTAAACTAGGATAAAAGTATACTGACAATTAATATAAAATACTCATAACATATGGCTACCAAAAAATATATAGTTTAAATATTGTATATCTATTATTTGGAATTCATGTAGATATGGTCTAAACATAAATATCCATAAAATATACTCCATCTAACTATCAACCCATAACGGATTTCACACAAGCGGGTCGATCCAATAAACACACATACTATCCAAACACTAATCACAACCCAAACAATAATAATAATTTAAATACCCCAAAACAATTATTTAAATAACGTGCGATCCTGTTAGGGTGTTACTTTTACGTTCTTGTTTAAGTTTATAGTTTATTTTACTTTTAAGCTTAGACCAATCTTTGTTTCTAAAATCAATATTTTGGATTTATTTGACTAAAATAGGAACACATTGGAATTAAGATCATGATATGACTACCGATTAAAACTGTGAAAAGATTATTTGGACCTCCTTGATTTCAAACATGTTTTTATATACAATTTAATATCCCAAAAGGTTCAATATTCTGAATACCAACTCAAAAGCTTTATTTATTTTTAAACAGAAAAAAGGTTCCCTTCGTTGCCGATTTCTCTCCGATCTCTCTAACATCAAATCAGACGGTTGGATTGACCAGGATCATAAACTAATAAAAGACACAAGTTAAATGTTAACTCTCTAACAAAGGGTTAGATGACTTCACTTCTTCTCAAGTCTTTCTTTAGCTCTCCATTCTTTGACATTCTCCATCAAGTTCTTCAATCCGTTCCGATTCTTGTTGATCTTCTAAAAAAAATCCTATAATCCAGACAAAGTCACTTTGAGATCCACGGAAACCCTCCATCATGTAAAAGAAGCTATGCCATTCCATAGAAAGTCAGATTTATCTCATTTGTTGTTTGTTTTTTTCTAAACGTTGAGAAAAAATTCCTTTACACTTGAAAGAAACCTGAGCTTACAAAGGACTATCTAGAGCTCGTTTTAAGTCCTCGTGATTGTTGCGCTAATGGGCATGATTTTCTCTGCATCCAAACATAAAGGTTGGGCTAAATCGAAAGACCCTAATTTGTTTTCTATGAAAAAATCTATGATTTTGAAATTGGAACAAAATCCTAGACCTTGGTCCTTTCGTATCATTGGAGAGGAGGAGGAGCGATACAAGCCCTTTTGATTTTTTGCTAACCGCCACTGATGAGGCTCGATATCGGTGGCTCTCCAGATGCTGACACGTTGCAGATGACGTATCCCAGAACCTACGAGAAAGGATCAAGAACTTCAGTTGGGATCGCACCTCGGGCCTCCGGCCCGAGGAGTCTTCCAACCTCTGGTGGCCTTCCAGACCACCCCTCGGCTCGCCTCCGAGCTATCACAGAACCAGGATGCCTCGACCTCCCGCTCGTGCCCGAGCCTCACGCCGAGCTCATCTTCCTCGGTCCCACCCAGACCGACCCGCAGTGCTGATCACAGGCGCCTACGCTGCGGCTTCGCAAATCTCGCTATGCGTGAGATATCCGCCGCTCACGATCCCGCATTCCACGCCATCACGATCCCCCATTAACGAGCCTGTCTCGTCATTAATGTGGGATCCCGCCTATCACATAGGCGTGACACCATGGGCGTAACGTCCGGCGTGATTCTCGCGCCCACCTGCTCTTTGCTGCCGCTATATAAACCCCTCTCTTAGACGATCAAGGTAAGTTATTTTTACTCCACTAGGCCGTTACTCTGCCAAAATACCCTGCTTAACTTGATCTTCGGAGGGTCCTCGGTGGCATAACCACCCCAGGACTTCTTTGCAGGTAGCTCGGCCTTAACCACACCAAACCCATTGAGATCCGCACGCTCCAGGGGTCAACCCTCCAACTCAATCTCAGCCGTCCGTCAACAAGCGAAGAGATCAACGGAAGATAACATCTGGAGGATATCTAGAGATCCGTCAGTTGGCGCCGTCTGTGGAGAACTTAGTTCCACTCAACCAAAAGTTCATCTTCCGATCTCAACTACATGGAAAGCGGTCACCGCGACGATCCAAGCACCAGCCGTTGGCTTCCCAACGGTGGAGACGAGGGAGAATCCTCTCTTCCACCGAACGCCATTCACGCCCTATCCGCTCGGATAGATCGACTCACGTCAGTCGTAGATGCGCTAATCCGTGTCCAAATGGCCGGACAAGCTCCCCAGGTTATTGCTCCCCCTCCACGGGACCGGGACCCCTACAGAGAGAGAGAAGACTCTGTCCGCGTTGGCACAAGCGATCACCGCCTCGCTGTCTCCGACGGCCGCAGATCCCCTGGGCTGACATATTCAATGACCCGGTGGGCGCCGCACAGTTTAACTCCGAGGTCTTGCGCCAGAGCACCTCGCCCCGAGCCCCATCGCGCCCTCGTCCCTCCCGAGGAGGTATCGGTCAGCTCACGTGCACCCCGGAATGACCGGCACCCCCTCCCTCGACGGGGTCGAACGCACGGGACTCGCCACGGCAGCTTGAAAACGACCTCGCCAGGAGACCTGAGGAACGTCATCGAACGGAATCGAGGACATGGCCATGCAGAGGTCTCCGGTAGCCGAGACCAAAAATCGGAGTATGCCGACTCATCGGGATACCACGGCCGACTCGATGCCCTCGAAAAGAAGATCAAGGGTATGCATCGGGAAGGTCGTCATTTGAGCGACGGGGCTAAATACGCCGCCGACTCGCTCACAAAGCCCTTCACCGAAGAGCTGTTCGCCGTCCATGTCTCCTCCCGGAATAATCCCCCAAAGGTCTCGCTCTTCGATGGGAAGTCAGACCCGATGGACCACTTGGATGCGTTCACAGCCGAAATGAGTTTCCAGGACTGTTTCGACGCCGTCCAATACCGCGCTTTCCTAGCCACTCTCATCCGCTCCGGACGAGACTGGTTCCAAAGACTCGTGCCACGCTCGATCTTAACCTTCGACGAGCTGGCCACCCAATTCCTCGGCTACTTTGTTGGGAACAGACGGCAGAAGCGGACCGTCGACCATCTCTTCACAATAAAGAGCGGGGACAAAGAAACCTTCAAAGGGTACGTCACCCACTTCTACAACACCCTCCTCGAAGTCCCAGAACACCGGGACGAGACGATCATTACGGCACTTAGGTTGGGTCTTAGGCACAAGGAGTGATTACGCTCCTTTGCATTAGCGCAACCTAAGATCATGGCCAAGGTAAAGGCCTGGACCGAACATGAGATCCAGCTAGAATCCGAGGTAAATGCTAATCTTCCCCGGACAAAACAAGCTAATCACAAGAAAATGGGCCGGAAAGAGAAAAAGAGGCTTGAGCAGCCAAACCCCCACTCCCCGAAGTTTTAGGAGTACACCCCGCTCAACGTCTCCCAGACGGTACTGCTGGAGGAGGCTAAGGGCGAGAGGTTCTTCAAACTCCCCCTAGTCGCGCATAGCGGCAAAACGCACCCGGGGCCCCTACTTCGGCTTCCACAGGTCGTAAGGCCACTCCACGGAGAACTGCAAGCAGCTCCGAGACTACATCGAGGAGCTAATCCGCTCGAGGCACCTGGCAACGTACTTACGGGACAAGCGGCAATCCGACCGTGAGCAAGAATAACGTCCGCCTCCCGGCGAGTTGACGATCGGCCAAATCATGGATATATAAGCAGGGGGCGGCAAATACCGATGAGGCTCAGCATCCCTCACCGGTCGAGGAGACTAACATCCATCCGAGGAAGAAGGCCAGGGAAACCGAGCCAATCGTTTTTAACGACGAGGACCTCCATGGTATATCCCTGCCCCCACAACGACCCGCTGGTGATCACAGCTCGGGTCCACCACTACGAGGTGCAGAGGATACTAGTTGACTCTGAAAGCTTGGCAGACATTCTATTTTATGACTGCTTCCTGTGTATGGGACTCGTCCCGTCGGACCTAAGGCCGACCTTACACGTCCTGTCAGGGTCCACCAACCACTCCATCCTGGCGGAAGGAATAATCACTCTCTAGTTTAACATCGGGGAGGCCGGCCATACGCGAACACTGCCTGTGGAATTCATCGTAGCGAGAATCCCATCGGTCTACAACATCCTCCTCGGCCGCCCTACATTGAACTCCTTCAGGGCCTAGATATCGACTTACCACCTGACGATGAAATTTTCGCTCGACCAAGGTGGGATAGGTCGGGCCTACGGAGACCAACGGACTGCAAAGGTTTGCTTCACCGCAACATCTTCATCTGAGCAGCCAAACAATGATGTTGAGGCTGAGGGTGACATCAGGGGTTCTCTGGACACTCAAGACGAGCAAAAGGAGGTCCGAGGGACCCCGATGGATCCATTGACAGAGGTCCCCTTCATAGAAGGGGACGATGAACGAACTGTTCAGATCGGGTCGCTTCTGAAAGAGGCTCAGCAAAATGACCTGGTTGGCTTCCTCAGAAACAACTCTGACGTGTTCGCCTGGGCACCTGTTGACATGCCTGGGATCGACCCCAAATTCATATCTCACAAGCTCGGGGTAGATCCTACGGCCCGACCCGTCAGGCAGAAGAAGCGAAGCTTCACCCCGATCAAACAGAAGACGATCGAAAACGAGGTAGACAGGCTCCTTGCCGCCAACTTCATTCGGAATATGCTTTACTCCGAATGGTTGGCAAACATGGTCATGGTCAAAAATTCAAGCGGGAAGTGGCGCATGTGCGTCGACTTCACCGTCCTCAACAAGGCCTGCCCAAAAGACAACTATCCCCTCCCTTGGATAGATCAGCTCGTCGACAGCTCGGCAGGCCATGAGCTACTTAGCTTCATGGACGCCTTTTCTGGCTACAATCAGATTCGTATGAATCCGGCAGATGAAGATCTCACCGCATTCACAACAGACCGGGGGGTATACTGCTACAAGGTAATGCCTTTCGGCCTCAAAAACGCCGGAGCTACACACCAACGCTTGGTCAATCGCATGTTCAAACCGCAGATCGGTAGGAATATGGAAGTTTATGTCGACGACATGCTCGTCAAGTCGGTCTCATCGGTTGACTACGCCAATGATCTGGGAGAGGCCTTCGACGTCCTTCGCAAGTTCAAGATAAAACAGAACCCCGCCAAGTACGCATTCGGGGTCACCGGGGGAAAGTTCCTCAGTTTTATGGTCACTCACCGCGGGATTGAAGCTAACCCAGAGAAAATTAACGCCATCCTCAACATGGCCGCTCCTAAGACTAATGTCGAGATCATGTGGCTGACAGGGCGGGTAGCCGCTATCACGTTTCATATCGAGGTCTGGGAAGAAGTGCCTCTCGTTCTTCAAGGCTCTAAGGAAAATTCCAAGGTTTGAGTGGTCGGAGGAGCGTCAAACCGCCTTTGACCAGTTGAAGAGGCATCTTATGACCCCACCACTGCTCACCCGGCTGGTTGAAGAGGACGAGCTATCGCTATATCTGGCGGTATCCGACCAAGCAGCGGGCTCAGTGCTCATCCGAGAGGTCGACGGAGTCTAGAAGCCGATATACTATGTGAGTCACGTCTTCAAAGATGCAGAAATGAGGTACCCAGCCATAGAGAAGATCGTCTTGGCACTCATCGTGGCCTCAAGGAAGCTGCGGCACTATTTCCAGGCGCACACCATCCTCGTTCTTACCGAGCGCCCTCTGGGGGCTATCCTCACCTCACCCGAGTCCTCTGGCCGCTTGGAGAAGTGGATGTGGGAGTTGTCCTAGTTCGACATAAAATACCGACCGAGGCAGGCTATCAAAGCACAAGCCCTGGTCGATTTTATCATCGAGTGCACATCCCCAGCAAGGAGCCGGAGTCAACGCCGACCCCCACAGCTCAACCCTCTGTCGACGGGAAGCCCGACTCAGTCCCTGATTGGATCCTTTACGTCGACGGGTCCTCAACCGAGGAAGGCTGTGGTGCCGGCCTCATCATTCGGGGCCTGGACAAGGCAGAAATGGAGTATTCCCTGAAGCTCGGGGTTCAAAGCCTCAAATAACGCGGCGGAATACGAGGCCTTGCCGACCGGACTACGCATAGCCTCTGGACTGGGGATGAAAACGATTCGGGTCCGCAGCGACTCTGCCCTAGTCGTCGGCCAAGTGACCGGCCATTTCGAGGCACGGGAGCCTCTGATGGTGAAGTATCTGGCCGAGGTAAAAAGACTGCGAAAGGACTTCGACAAAGTCCAGGTAGAGCAGATCCCCAGACAGCTCAACACCCAAGCCGACGCCTTGAGTAAGCTGGCTTCATCCTACTCGCCCAACAACAAGAGGAGCATCCTGTTTGAGGTCTTGCCATGGCCCAGCGTGGAAGACGGGTCAACAATACTTCAAGTGTATACAACCCAAGAAGAAGGCCGGGACTGGTGAAAGCCCCTCGTGGAATTCCTGAGGGAAGGTATACTCCCAGAAGATCGGGGAGAAGCCTGCCGTCTCCGAGCCAGAGCTCGCCATTTCGTTTGGAGCAATAGGAATCTCTACAAGAAGTCCTTCACTCATCCCCTGCTGCGGTGCGTTGACCCCCACGAAGCCGACTACGTCCTCCGTGAGATCCACGAAGTGGTCGGCGGAGCGCACCAAGGGGCCCGCACCTTAATCCAGAAGGCATTGCTCCAGGGGTACTACTGGCCGACCATTCATCAAGATTCCCAGAAGTTGTTCAGGAGATGAAAAAGCTGCCAACTCCATGGGAGCATACCTCGCCTTCCCGCAACCGAGCTAACCGCCCTAACTTTCCCATGACCGTTTGCCAAGTGGGGAATGGATATGATAGGCCAATTCCCTAATGGTACGGGCGGGCACAAGTACGTCCTTATCGCGGTGGACTACTTCACGAAGTAGATCGAGGCCATTCCCATCAGGAAACCGAACGCCACCACGACTATTAAGTTCCTGCAGAACAACGTGATACTCCGGTTCGGCATCCCGAGGTGCATCATCACCGACCACGGAACAAATTTCGAAAATGAAAGAGTTAAGGAATTTTGCAGCGAATATCACATCCTTATGAAATTTGTCGCGGTCGCACATCCCCAATGCAATGGGAAAGCCGGGGTCGCTAATCGGGACGTCCTCCGAGGTCTTCGGACACGCCTAGAAGGACGCCAAGGCAGTTGGGTCGAGGAATTACCCCGGGTCCTATGGTTCCTGCGCACGTCGAAGAAAACCCCTACCGGGGAGACCCCTTTCAGCCTCTGCTACGAAACTGAGGCAATGGTCCCAGTGGAGATCGGGCTCCCTAGTCACCGGGTCGAGCATTTCGATGACGAAGCGAACACCTCAGCACTCCGAACTAACCTGGACGTCTTGTTAGAGAAACGAGACCGGGCTCAGATCAGAGCTGCCGCCTATCAACAGTAAACTGCCCGCTACTACAACGCGCGAGTCAAGCGTCGCTTCTTCAAGACCGGAGATTTAGTCCTAAGAAGGAACGAGTTCGTCGACCAAGACAAGCTGCATAAGTTTTCCCCAAAATGGGACGGTCCTTTCCTCGTCTCCGAGGTACTGCTCGGTGGATCCTACTGTTTGCAAGATGTGGAAGGACGCAAGTTTCCACGGCCTTACAATGCTGAGAAGCTCAAACTGTATCAATGAAAAGAATATCTACGAGCGTGTATTTCTTCTTTCACATGGGCAATGTAAATCTGTCTAAAGTTCTTTCTATTTAAATAATAAGAAGAAAACACTAGAACATAGCAAAAAGAAGAGTTTTATTCATTCAAAAGGTATTACGGGCTCCTCAGCCTTACAGGAAAATAAAAAAAACATTTACAACAAAGGTGGTACGGGATCGAGGAAGTACTCCTGGTGATACTCGGAGTAGATTTCCATTAGCTGAGCCCTAGCCTCTGCAGCCCGTTCCTGCCGATACTGCATGCGAACCCGGGACGCCACAGAGGCACCCGACGCTCCGCCCTCTGGGCCTTGGCTCACGATGTACCTCATTTTGAAGCACTCCAGAATGAGGGCCAATGATCGATCATGTGGTTTTCGAGATGAGGCCGAACAGGAAGATCGAACGCACCTTGTCGAGTGCCTCATCCAGAAGCTCCTCGATGAAGGGGTTGTCCAACCCCAGGGACCTCCTCCAAATCGCGTACGTCAACAACTGTAGGAGGGACGACCGCCGAGGGAGGAGCCAGCCGAAGTGATCCTCGAGACGCTGAACCACTCCCCGGTACCCATCCTCAGCCAGGGATTGGTCATACAAGGATACGTCGTCAAAGGTGATGATCTCTTCGATCAAATACGTACGACCAGTCATCTCAAAAGAAAACGATGCCGAAGGGGCTGCCATACGGAATCCTTGAAAGCCGAGATTCGCGCGTGAATCCTGGGATTCTCCAAGATCAATCCAATACCGTGCCGCCACGTAGCAAGAACTGACGCAACTTCCCGAAACGTCACACTTCCCCTAAGAAATCCTACCACATGCAACCTGCAACGGTCGCCCCTTCCAATGTTCACGAACCAACGGGGATTGGACTGAACCACCGGATCCACCGAGCAGCTACCCTGCTCAGTCCATCCTTCGTAGACCGCTACTTGGATTCTTCAACAAAGCAATGTAAATTCTTCTAAGTTCCTTTTATTTAAACAAATAAGAAAGACACGAAAGAGCATTACAGAAAAGAAGAATTTTATTAATTAAAAAAGGTATTGTGGGCTCCTCAGCCGTACATTGAAAAAGAAAAGAAAAAATACAGTAGCGGTGGAAGGGGTGCAGGAAACACTGCTCGTGGTACTCGGAGTAGATCTCCACCAACCGAGCCCTCGCCGCCTTGGACCTCTGCCTCTGATGCCGTCCGCGAACGTCGTCATGATGCCTCAGTCGGTAGCACTCGAGGATGAGTGCCACCGAGCAATCCCGCCGACCCGCCGAGATCAGGCTGAAGCGGCATAGAGACCTCAGCTTACCAACCGCCTCGTCCTTCAGCTGCTCGGACAAGGGGATGTGCAACCCCGACGACGCCCTCCAGATTGAGTACATCAACAGCTGGAGGAGGGGTGAGCGCCGGGGAAGCAGTCGGCCAAAATGGTTCTCAATGCGACCTATGACTACTTGCACCGTATCCTCGGTGCAATACTGGTCGTACAGGTACACGTCCAGGAAAGTTATGATATCGGGAATGGTGAAAGGGAAAGTGTCCATTCTTACGTTTTGGAGAGGGGGAAAGGAGTGCTCAACAAGCCCTCAGCTTTATAGCCCCACTGCGCTCTTAAGAGTCTAACAGGCGATCGTGTCTCCCACGACTGTACCGCCATGTGGCAGACATCCCGCCTTTCTCGGTGAAATCGGAACGACGTGGCTTTTACGCTTCACCTCCTCCCCCCCACGCGTTAAAGACACGTGTCGACCGCAACGGTCACTCTTCCCAATGTCCAAACACCGGGGAAGAACGGACAGAACCTCACAACTCAACTGAGCAGCTTCCCTGCTCGGTTATCCCTGGCTGGTAGTTCCCTACCCCACGACGCCAGGGATCAAAGCCTCGCCAAGAGGCAACCGAGCAGCTACCCTGCTCGGTCTATCCTTAGCAGGCCTCCCTATACCCTCCCGGGCTAAGGATCCAAGCCCTCACCAAGAGGCAACCGGGCAGCTACCCTGCTTGGTTATCCCTGACTGGTAGTTCCCTACCCCATGACGCCAGGGATCAAAGTTCTCGCCAAGAGGCAACCGAGCAGCTACCCTGCTCGGTCCATCCTTAGCAGGCCTCCCTACGCCCTCCTATGCTAAGGATCCAAGCCCTCGCCAAGAAGCAACCGGGAAGCTACCCTGCTCGGTTATCCCTGGCTGGTAGTTCCCTACCCCACGACGCCAGGGATCAAAGCCCTCGCCAAGAGGCAACCGGGCAACTACCCTGCTTGGTTATCCCTGGCTGGTAGTTCCCTACCCCATGATGCCAGGGATCAAAGCCCTCGCCAAGAGGCAACCAAGCAGCAGCCCTGCTCGGTCCATCCTTAGCAGGCCTCCCTATGCCCTCCCGCGCTAAGAATCCAAGCCCTCGCCAAGAGGCAACGGGGAAGCTGCCCTACTCGGTTATCCCTGGCTGGTAGTTCCCTACCCCACAACGCCAGGGATCTAAGCCCTCACCAAGAAGAAACTAAGCAGCAACCTTGCTCGGTCCATCCTTAGCAATCCTCCTTATGCCCTCCCGTGCTAAGGATCCAAGCTCTCGCCAAGAGGCAACCGGGCAGCTACCCTGCTCGGTTATCCCTAGCTGGTAGTTCCCTATCCCACAACGCCAGGGATCTAAGCCCTCGCCAAGAGGCAACCAAGAAGCAACCTTGCTTGGCCCGTCCACGTCTAAGCGATCTCCACCTTGACTTCGGGACCATGGAGATACCGTCCATTCACCGGTCTTTGCACACTTGGCAAATGATCGAATTCAACTCGACGTGCGATCGCTAGACGAAAAATCGACCTTACATGAAAGCAGTACCATGCAAATACAAATGTTTACCACAAACAAAAGGAAAACGCGCACGCAAAGAAACTGCAAGAAGATTTTTTATTCATAAAAAGTCGGAAGTCTTTACAAGGTATTATGGGCTCCCCAGCCTAACAAAACGCCCGAAGGCTTACAAAATTTCAACGCAAAAAGAAAGGAGACGAAGAAGTTCAGGCCTCAGGGCCGGGGAGAACCTAGACGTGCCGCGTGTCCACCACGACCACCGGGGCTCCTGCTCCCGAGCACACTTTCGGACCGGCGCACGGCTGGACTCGGGGGCCCGAGGCGTGTTTGGGCGCCTGGATGGAGCGGCCGCCGGTGGGGCCGTAGCCGACGATGGGCGAGAAGGGCCGGCGGCTCCGGCCTTCTTCCCCTTCTTCACGTCAACCACTACCGCCCGAAACTAACTTAGGTCCATAGGTCCTGCATAAGGCAAAATACAAGGAGTCAGCAATGCCAAGAAAAATGAAAGAATGCACAAGTCTAAAACAGGTTGCCTGAAAGCTCCTAATTTACCCACGTAATAGGCGGGGTTGAGCCCGGCCCAACCGAGGGCTCGCTCAGACAGCAGCACATCAGCCCGAGGGAGGGGCTCCCACTTCGACACCGCAACTGCGTCGGGATCATTCGACCGACTCACCCACGGACAGCTGGCCCTTTGCCACTGGGTGGGCACAGGCCAATCCTCACCCTCGGGCGGCGCAATAAAGAAAAACTTTTTCTTCCATTCATGAATGGAAGAAGGTACTACGACGATCCCCGACCTGGCAACGTCCCCCCGTTAATTTCTAAAAGAGAGGTACACACAGCTCGGCTCGCCCTTACGAGCGCCGGGGTGGTTTTTTTAGCAAAGAGAAGAAACGAGGAGGCTCAAGATGAAGTAGATCTGACTCAATCTCAACCGGACCAGGAACCCGAGGAGGATCCTCCAAGAGTTTGGCACTAGCTGGCCCGGGGCTAACCCAAAACAATTCAACGCCGCGCTCACTTCAGGGGGGAAGGGCAGACGCAACCCGGCCCAAAAGGTCTCCAGGTACAAGGCAATCTCCTCGCCCCGTACCTGGTCTGCCATCTCCCCCTCCTCGGCCAGACGAAGCGAATAGCCGGGAGGAATAAGGAAACGAATCTTGATGTTGATGAGCTCCTCCGCACGCCTCAGCGAGGACCGCATGCCAAGAACACCCATTCTCTGTGCTCTGGGGACCGCCCCCGTCGCACGACCCCAAGGGAACTCCTACTCAGAGGGGGAAGTGGAAGAAGTAGAAAAGGAAGCTTCAGAAGACTCCCTAGACTCTACCCAGACTACATCTACAGACTCCTCGGAAGAAGACATCTAACCTGATCGAAGGGAGGTTTCCTCGGGAGATCAAACGCAAGGAATCTGACCTGAGAAGAAGAGCGCCGAGCTAACACGACTAAGGACGAGAGTGTTTTGAGGAGGTATGAGCCCTGATGGGGATCCCACATCTATTTATAGATGCCGGCGTACTCATCCTACGGCTCTGATCACCTCCCGCCAAAACAATGTTTCGCAACCAACGGCCGACAACGTTCCACCTGTCGCACCCACATTGGGCACGTCCCTTCGAGCGCGGGAACACCTACGGCACGTCTCGCCAGCCAACCAGCGCCAGACACGTGGGTCGTCGCTTCGACGAACGTACACATGATCCGGCGCTTCCCCTTTAAATGCAAGATCTCTCCCCTGATCCGCTGGCGTCATCAAGAAAATACTACTCTCTGCCCGGGAATGCGCGCCGACGATATCTTCGAGTGAGAGCTCACCCCGAGTGATCGGTCAGACCACCTTCGACCCGACCCAGAAACGGTTCGAGACGAGAGTGGGCGGCTAATGGCGAGGCTCGATATTGGTGGCTCTCCAGATGCTGACACGTTGCAGATGATGTGTCCCAGAACCTACGAGAAAGGATCAAGAACTTCGGTTGGGATCGCACCTCGGGCCTCCGGACCGAGGAGTCTCCCGACCTCTGGTGGCCTTCCAAACCACCCCTCGGCTCACCTCCGAGCTATTACAGAACCAGGATGCCTCTGCCTCCCACTCGTGCCCGAGCCTCCCGCCGAGCTCATCTTCCTCGGTCCTACCTAGACTGACCTGCAGTGCTGATCACAGGCGCCTACGCTGCGGCTCCGCAAACCTCGCCATGCGCGAGATATCTGCCGCCCACGATCCCGCATTCCACGCCATCACGATACCCATTAACAAGCCTGTCTCGTCATTAATGCGGGATCTCGCCTATCACACGGGCGTGACGCCCGGGACTAACGGCCGGTGTGATTCTCGCGCCCGCCTGCCCTTTGCTGCCGCTATATAAACCCCTCTCTCCGACGATCGAGATAAGCCATTTTTACTCCACTAGGCCGTTACTCTGCCAAAATACCCCGCCTAACATGATCGTCGGAGGGTCCTCGGTGGCACAACCACCCCAGGACTTCTTTGCAGGTAGCTCGGCCTCAACCACACCAAACCCATTGAGATTCGCACGCTCCAGGGGTCAACCCTCCAACTCAATCTCAGCCATTCGTCAACACGCGAAGAGATCAACGGAAGATAATATCTGAGCAGAGATCCGTCAGCCACAAATCCAACCAGCCTAAATAAATATCCCTAATAGATTACCGATAAAAGTAACTTTTTGAAAGCTTATAGGTTTTGGGACAATGTTTAAAATATCGAAATTTTTGGAGCTATTTTTTAAAACAGCATATTTGTTGGAGGGGATATGAAAAACCCGATTTTGTATCCAAACAATAAGAACCTGATTCGCAAAAATAAATCTCTGGGGATTTACTTGGTTTATAAGCTAGTGCATTTGCTTTTATTGACTAGCTATCAACGATTTCAAAACCAATATTATTATAATGCAAAGCGACCTCAACCATGGATCCATGCGGGATTAAGATAGATAGCAACACGGAATATGATGACAAACACAAAACCGCATGAAAGAACGCCAAGATTTATCATGGTTTGATCCCGGCTTGGACTTAATCCATCCATTGAGAAAGAGAGAGAGAGATAGATATTCCACCGTGGTCAAGAAACACGAAGAGCGATTGCAACACACATCCAAAATCACAACAGCTTTGGAATCACCTATCAATAAATAAAAATACAATGGGAATATTAGCTCCTACCCACAAATCACTTTCAATGCAACTCCTCCCAGACAAGTTAGAAGGCTTAAACTTTTCCGATGTGATGTATGGTGTAAAATCAGATGAACTCTTATGAAAACCCAACCTTGTTTCCCTCTTTCTTCTCTCTCCTTCTATCAAGACTTCACATGTGGGAACGAGAACGACAATACGTGGAATAAAATGAAACTGAGAGCTCCCTTTCTTGTTTGATTAAGTCCTTACTCCACGACATAATGGGTCCAACCCGATTGATACGACTTAAATTTGATCTTCTTCACCAAATAAACCAAGTGGCCCAAAGTAGTTGGGTCCACCCATGTGGATGAACCCAAACCCAACGTTTAACATATCCAGCCTGAATTTTGACAAAGGATTAATGTTTTAAATAAGAGATTTTCTTAATAAAAAAATGAGTTAATTTTATTTTAATACTGTAAGTTCGCAAGTCTTAGGGAAAAATGAGGCCGACATTGACTTAACATGAACGATTTTTCTCTTCTTGACTGGCAATTTATATATCCCTGCATTGCATTCATTGTTTTCTTGCTCTAAACATGTCTTTTAGTTTTTGATTAAATTAGATAAGCACATGCATGTACGTGTAAAGAGAATGAATTGTTTTACGACAAACAAAAGCTATTAGTGTCATAAACTTGTTGCCACCACGTTTTTTTATTTTTTATATTAAAACGGCAACAAAAAGCCTCCGTCTTTCATTAAAAAAGGATCTAATCAAACCACATCAAAACCCTGCCAAATGAAAACAAGAAACAGGAAAAAAAAAAGCAAAGAGACAAATACAATGTATAATTTAAACAACCACGTATTTTAATTATCAGTCCCTCTAATTTATGCAGAAATAAATTTGTTACAACATATAATATAACTGTATGTGTCAATGCAGCTTATCGTTTTCTCTTCAGAAAATATGTTAGGGGTCTTGTATAAATCGGTAACCCGACCAAAAAATCTTTTTTTCGTTGTATTTTATTCCGTCGGACATCATCTGACGGAATAAGTTTATTTTGTCGGGTACACATTTGTTCCGTCAGGTGAAGCTCGACGAAATAACTATGTTTTTCTTGCAGTGTTTGCTTCAACAATATTGATCAGCCTGGATTATTTTCATTCGTTGTTTGTCTTCCAAGTCAGAAAAAAGACAAGCAGTTACAAATTGTTAGTAGATATAACAATTATGATGCCTTGTGTATAGAGGAGCAGTGTCTCCTTCTACGTTCGAGTATATACATCGTCGTTTATATGACTTATTGGGCTGCGGTAGCGAGACCCTGCCCCTTGGGGGTAGGCCCTCCCACTTAATTGAGCCAAGGGCCCGGGATAAACCCCATCGCCACTTGCAAGGGCTGCGTTCCTGCAATGACAGACCCATCTTACTCTTTATATATTTCACCCATCGAGTCACTTGATGGAGGCTGGGATCTCCTTAAGATGTTGTCCTCCGTCGATTCTTTGATGGTGGTCTTTAACGGATGAGATTGATTGGGAGTTGCTGAGTGTGGATCTCAATGGGTTGATGTTGGATGCCGAGGTACCTGCAAAAAAGTTCCGGGATGGGTGACCACCGTAGGACCCTCCGACGATCAAGTTTGAGTCGAGGAATAAGTGCAGAGTAGCGGCGTATTTGAAATTCGAGATACCTAAATCGTTTGAAAGAGAGGTTTATATAGGGGTCGCGTGGAGCGAGCAGATGTGAGATCACCGCCGTCAGTTACGCCCCAGCATTATCCTCGTCTTGAATGGCGGGATACGCCGTTAATGGGGGGGATACGCCCATTAATGGGGGAATGCGCTAGCATGGGACGCAGATCGTGGGGAGGCGAATATCTCGACCTGGCGATATGCGTAGAGCCATTGAGAGACACATGGGATCCACGCTCTTGGTTGATCGGGGGAGGCCGACGAAGCTCGGCACGTCAGACGGCTCGGAGACGAGCTGGGAGGCCGAGAAAGCTCGACACGTCAGACGGCTCGTAGACAAGCAAGAAGATTGAGAAAGCTCGGAGACGAGCTTCTGGTAGTTTCCTCGGTGGAGGTGGTATATATTCAGGAAGGTCTCTCGAAAGGTCGAATACGTTCTTCGAGAAAAGGATCTTGAGGAATGTCCCTGATGCAAATCATTTATTCCACCCCCGCAGCCTTCGGGATATGTCATCCACCACGTGTCGTAATTTGAGGAGACACCACTTGTGAACATGATCATTAGCCCTCCACTCTCGTTCCGACCTACTCATGGGTCGGGTCGAGAGTGGCCTTCTCGGTTTTCTTTTGTTCGTTTTGGCGCCAAGAAATCATAACGCGGATCGTCCGGGAATGGCACGGCGTTTGGTGGTTATGTCGTTTCGAATTTTAGGCCCACGTGTCGTCTCGTCATTCGCCTGAATCTTCGCGCGTATCCCTGATGGCGTCAGCGGATCAATGAAATGATCGTGCTTTAAAGAGGGGGCGCCGTTCCAGCCGATCGCCAGTTGGGATTCAGGCCACGTGTCTGTTCGCCGCCGAAAACTGGGACGAGACCGCGTAAGCTCGTCTTGCCTGAATTTGGGGGCAGATGCTATTTAGGTTTAGTCCGTCCACCTCTCCAAAGATGCTAAGTTGATTTATGGCACCATGTATCGAAGGTTTAGACAGATGCGGCCGTTGTAGCATACTTCATCAGATTC
Organism: Agapanthus africanus; assembly: GCA_030015575.1. Taxonomy (NCBI): domain Eukaryota; kingdom Viridiplantae; phylum Streptophyta; class Magnoliopsida; order Asparagales; family Amaryllidaceae; genus Agapanthus; species Agapanthus africanus. The sequence goes on along the minus strand of CM057350.1, from coordinate 102,823,547 downwards.
TCCCTCATTTGAGAGGTTTTTGATTGTGGGGACGCTCTTCCCTGCAGGCGCAAGCCCCTGCAGTTAATTATGCTACCGCATCGCGGTAACCATTTTCTCCTTCTCCAGATGGTCATTTCATGTCGTGTATATTTGTTTTATTTTTGGTTGCCCGTGGATTGTATACGGAGACTAATTTATGTTGTCGCCCGCAGGGCGTGGATTAATCCAAATCCATATTTTCTTAGATTTGGTTTTGGGTTGGGTTTAAGGATCATTAGTCTTGTTTTAGACTAAGATCAACTCAAACGTTTGTTGAGGATACGTTAGTCTAATTTTGGACTAAGATCTACTCAACAGGATCATTTAGATCCAACAAAAGAGCATTTGGGCTCTATTGTTTTAGTTTGGGGACGTTGCGGTCCAGAAGTTTAAGGACATCATAGTCCATGAAGTTTAAGGACGTCATAGTCCATAGTTTAAAGACGTCATAGTCTGTAAAGTTTAAAGACGTCATAATCTATGAGTTTAAGGACCTCACAGTCCGTAAAGTTTAAGGACATCATAGTCCATGTGTTTAAGGACACCACAGTCCGTGGAATGTCTGGTTGTCGTGACTCATCACCTCTCTGAAGACGTTGAAGGATTACAACAACAAATATCAAAGGAGTGAAGAGATGTACCCTTGAACCAATATTGGTTGGGAGATCTGTAGTCTAATTTAGGACTATGATCAAAGATTTATGAGCATATGGGCTCAATTAATCTGAATTAGGGATCTGTGGCCAACTTGAGCTCGGCCCATTCAGTTAAATTGTTTGACATTTAATTAGACTCAGTACTTTTTCATTTAACAATGCTGAGCATTGGTTTGGGTTCTGACAACAGTTTTTGTCTTTTATTGAGTGCTGAGCACTCATTATAGCTCTGGGGCTTTATTTTAAAAACAGTTTATGTTCTCTCAGCGCACACATGAGGAGCATGTGGTGCGCTTGGCGCTGAGCGCCAGTCAATGAGCGTAGAGCGTTTCTGTTAAGTAGCGCACACGTGAGGAGCACGTGGCGCGCTTGGCGCTGAGCGCCAGTCAATGAGCGCAGAGCGCTTCTGTTTAAGTAGCGCACACGTGAGGAGCATGTGGCGCGTTTGGCTCTGCGCTTTAGTCAATAAGCGCAGAGCGCTTCTGTTTAAGTAGCGCATACGTGAGGAGCACGTGGTGCGCTTGGCGCTGAGCGTCAGTCAATGAGCGCAGAGTGTTTCTATTAAGTAGCGCACACGTCAGGAGCACGTGGCGCGCTTGGCGCTGAGCGCCAGACGATGAGCGCAGAGCGTTTCTGTTTAAGTAGCGCACACGTGAGGAGCACGTGGCGCGCTTGGCGCTGAGCGCCAGTCAATGAGCGCAGAGCGCTTCTATTAAGTAGCGCACACGTGAGGAGAACGTGGCGCACTTGGCACTGAGCACCAGTCAATGAGCACAGAGCGCTTCTGATAAGTAGCGCATATGTGAGGAGCATGTGGCGCGCTTGGCGCTGAGCGCCAGTCTTGGAGCGCTGAGGCGCTTCTTTTTAATTTGGAGCGCTAAGGCTCCTTTTAGGCAATTTTGATCAGTTCTGCGCTCTGAGAATTAAACTCTCATTCATAGGAGGCTTTGTCTCATAGATCTAAGAACAAAATTCTTATTTTTGTAGGAGATATTACAATCTCTTATTTTTTGTGAAAGGCTTTGCCTTTATGGATCTGTGATCTGAAGAGAATTGAATTCTTCTTCCCCGCCTTTTTTATGATGAGATGCTATGATCTCTTTTGTAAAAGGCGTATGTCTTATAGATCTATGATCTAGAAGAAGAACTAAGTCCTTCCTTGATGAGATGTTTTTTTTATCTCTCTGTTTTTACCTTGAAGAAAAATTCTTCTTCTCAGAGTTTGCTCTTTTCTTTGAAATTTCTCAAAACTTGTGTGTGTGTGTGTGGGGGGGGGGTTCCTCTCTGTGAGACTTGAAGTCTTGGGGCCTTTATATAGGGTAGGCTGATTTCTTGAATCAGTTGAAGAGATCTTTTCTCTAATTGATTTGAGGATATTTCCCACCGTTGGATCTTTGATCCTAAGGTTTCTGTTTTACAGAAGGCGATCTTCTTGTTTTTAACGAGATTGGGAAAATCTTTTCCCATACAGAACTTGTTCTGTTCCTTGGTGATTTTTAATCACCATTGGATCATTGATTCAATGGTGCTCTGATTTATAGAGCACAATCTTCCTAGTTTGGAAAGATTCTGAAAAGTATTTTCTTAACAGAATTTTATTCTGGTAATTTGATGATTTATCATCTTCATTGGATCTTTGATCCAACGGTGGAGAATATTTAGTTCTAGCGCTTGGCGCTCTTGTGCCTTGCATGTGAGCACTGCCTTAGAGTCTTTGACTAACAGCGCTGGCGCACTTGGCGCCGGCGCACTTGGCGCCGGTGCACTCGTGCTTTGCACGTAAGCGCTGCTTCAGAGCGCTTGCGCTCTTGGTGCTAGCGCACTCGTGCTTTGCACGTGAGCGCTGCTTCATTTCAAATTTTAAAATTTGAACAGAGCTTTGCTCTGATTGGGGGAAACAAATGCCCCCCCACCGTTGCGCTCACGCGGCTAACATATGAGTGCAGCGGTGGCAGCATCTTCACCATTAGATCAACTTAGAAGTTAAAACGGCTTTTAGTGCCTATAAATAGGGCCTTTGGCCCTTGAGATGACCTCTGTTCATCTTCTTATTTGTTTTTTTGAGAATTAATTCTCTTTTAGATCACAGCTCTTTGATTTAAGAACTTCTCTCAGAGACATAACCCTGTCGAAAATTTCAGATAAAAATTAACTCTTTGACGGGATTACTTTGTAATCTAGGGTTTCACCCATTAACAGAGCCTTGCTCTTTTTAAATCATATAGATTTTTAGGGTTTCTCAATAGAGCTTTGCTCTTCATAAATCTAAAATGATCTTTCTTAGTGTTTCTTACCCTATTAATAGAGCTTTGCTCTTTTCAAATCATGTAAATTTGTTAATCTTTCATGAAGAACTTTTAGAGCTTGTTCATAAATCTTGAAGATCTCGGAATTTTTAAATCATTAAAAGCTTTACTTTTAGGTTTCCTGATGGGTTATTCCATCATCTTTACAGAGCATGGCTCTTCAAAATTTTTCTTGAGGGATTTTTTATTCCCTTCATCATCAGAATTGACAGATGTCACTCTGTTGTAGAGAACTGCTCTTAAGGGAGATTTACTCCTTGGCCCGAGGGGCGCTCATTAAATGAGAATTTTTTGAGGATTTCCTCATTTAATGATTGTCTCGTCAAATAATGAGACTGTTTTATTAATGTTGAGCTATTATCTAGATTATGTGGGTCCCCCTTGGTCCCTTTCCACTGCATTGCAGTGCAGTACGAATTTAAAATACGAAGTGCCAGAACTTAAATTGTAGCATCGACGGCTAATAATTCTTTTGTTATTTTTCGTGCAGGCACTATGTCTTTCGACACCTCCTTCCCCCTTGTTCGTCTGGAGAGTGTATTTGCTGACGCGCCAGTAGACCGGAAAGTTTTTGCACTGATCAAGGATCATGACCCAGAGCGGAAGAACCTTCATCTATGGGGAACGTGGTACAATCAGACCATCAGGGGTCGGCGTAGCTTTTCTTGCGCAGCACCTTCGAAGCCCATTTCGGCGATCCATTATGCTGACGCACCTCCGGTGAACTATGCAGTGGAGGAGGTCAACCGGACCTCAGAGGGTTGTCTCCAACCTTTTATGGCCACGATACCCATGCAGCCGCCGATGGCTTTGGATATCCTGGGATGGCGTATATGTCAGGGCGAGTCGCGCCCTTGGGGACAGCCATACAACATAGGCTTAACTCCCCGTCACCCAGTCGGATATCTGCAGTGGGGCCGATACATCTTATCGGCAAAGAAGTCACAGCTGCTAAGGCTCGGGTTGTACCCCGTGATCTATGGTTCTTTGTTCCAGTATTCCACACCTCATGCATAGTGAGTGATTGATCGTTCTTTTGCGTGCGTTTTAAAATCAAAGTTAAGAATACCACAATTATAACGGTGTCGCTTAGTAGCTAGCCGGTTGAGTACGGGTCGGTCCACAGGGAAAACGTGTTCTTTTCTTATTGTTCTAACGAGTTAAGTTATATTTTTGGTAGGTTTTGATTTTTATAAAAACTAAGATTGAATTTTATTTGATTTAAAACCTTGCTAGGGTTAGGATTTAGGTTAGTTTGGAAAGAGAATTCTACTCACTGCTTCCTTTGCCCTAATTAAGAACATAGGTGTTAAGGTAATAGTCAACAAAGGGGATTAGTACGAAGAAACGTAGTTTCTTCATTTTGGTCCTTGTCCGTACTTTCTTAACTCTTCGCCCTAACCTTTATGTAAATCAACCACAACCGGTCTAACTAGGGAATCACCGCTATCTCGTAGGATAGGGTGCCGTAGTGAGCGGTGTGTGATTGATTAACATAGAGTCCTAATTTAAAAATATTATACGGAGAAGAAAGGAATGAGAGATATTCATCTCTCAAACCTACCCAATCCTAACCCTAACAAGTGAGGAATTACTCACACATTAGGGTATTAACAATGGAATTCATTTTTATGTTTTATTTTAAAAACTATCTAAGTTGCAAATAATAAAAGACAAAATAAAATAGCAGATATTAAAAGAACAGATAAAAATGCAAGAATTAAATTCAGATAAAAAGTCTTACTTTATTGATGCAATCTTGACGATTACAAAGGAATTGAAATTTTAGACTAGAAAATAAAAAGAGGCATGCCCCAAAAGAGGCTGTAAGCTTTCCTATTTATAGATAGGAGAAACCCTAGGGTTTACATCTGATCTACATCTGAAATTACAAGACTACCCTAAGAAAGCCGGGTCAAAGCACCGACACCCACCGACACATGCACCGACACGTGCACTGCACGACCGCGGATCCGCGGCCATATTGTAGGGTCTTGAGTTCATTTTCTCAGGGCTGCTTCATGTTGCTTTTTCTTTCTATTTTCTTCACTTGGTTCTTCAGAATCTCTTCTTCTCTCTTCCAGATTTCCAACCGTGCAGACTTTGTGGACTTTTACCGGAAGCTTCGTGTTGAAATCTTGAATCTTGTGTTGCCCTTGTACTTTCTGTATTGAACTGTTTGTTGATCTTCGTTTGTTCCTCAAACTGGTAGGCGGCATCTTGCAGATTCATTTATTTGTTGGTCGTAGTCTCACATTTGTAGCGTCTTTTCCTGAATTTCACTGTATTGTTCTGAGAACCTGTAACCTGCAACTATTTAGCAGACATGGATCAAAAGCACCTATTTATTTGCAATATGATTAAGAATGGGGAATATTATAATGCAAAATTCTGATATGAACAAATACCCCCAAACTTATTTTTTGCTCGTCCCGAGCAAAACTGTTTTTATTCTCGAAAAATCCTAACCTCACTTTCACAGGGAATCGCGATTGCACTGAGCTCGTGCAACAAGACGTTAAACCTCTAGGTGTCCCTAGTAGGAGGAGTGTTGTCTCCTGAGGGTTTTCAGCGGATACTACCCACAAAATTCGATCAATTTGGCCTATTGACTTTCATTCTTTAATTCGGTGTTCTAGCAAGAAATTCTATTATCTTCAACTCAGAAATCATCAACCCGTATTTTTCACACTCACTTATCATTTAACTTAAGATCGTATATGTTCTGTAAATTTATTTAGCTTTTAGCATCTTTTGAATTTTCCTTCTAAGGTTCCATCTCAACTTAGGAATTTTTATTATCTCTACTGAAAATATAAGCCTTATCTTTCATTCCTATCTCTCATCAAAACCCCAATCATATACCCCCTACGTATGTGTATGTATCACCCCTACACTTGGAAATTCAATTCAAGCTATCATACTCTTGTCCATCGTCCAAAGTACTGTTAGTTGGTGAATTTTAGATGAATTTGCTCACACATTCTTCATGCGACCGTTAATACTTCTTGAGGTACTAACGACCGATTACAAAATGTGTTTGCGTATTTTAGGCGTAATTCCTCGTCTTGTAATACCTAAGGCTTTAGCAGTAACTCCCAAACCAGTTGGTCTAAGGCAGTAGGTGATAAAGCACCCTCGCTGTATATTTTTTTATTTTACGCAGCCTTAAGTAATTACAAAACCAGTGTTCATTTTTTTTATCTCTCTTTATTCACATTTATACTTTTATTTAATTTTTTTTCTCATACTAAGGATTTTAGACAAGAGCAATTCAAGGTATCCTCTACTATTTCAAGTTTCACGGTGCGTGTATGTGCGAGTTATAGGGTATATATTTTCAGAATTTAGACTAAAGGTTCGGAATTATTTTTCAGACTTACACTTCAATAAAAATTTCAATACTCTTCCCTTACTTTCACTTAGCCCAAGAACTGAACTCAAAATTTGCCTATTTCTAAATAAACTAAAACGACATATATTTTCTATCGTTAAACTTTAAGAAAGGTTATTTTTAGGGTTTTTAATTTACTAAGTTTAGGATCTAGTTTTTCCTAGCTAGTTAACCGTCTTGTCAAACTTAAGTCAAATATGGCCAAGTTGAAATTTTTTTTTATCTTTTTAGTTTTTTAATTTTTTTAATTTGATTTTTTTTTAATAATTTTTTTTTATTTTCAGTTTTTATAATTTTTTTTATAAAGATGCAATGCAGAATTAAACATGCAAAGAAAGAAAAAGAAAAAATATGTACAAAAATTAAAATATGCAATGCAATGATAACTATTTACAAACCACCTTCTCCCCCAAACTTACCAAAAGCAGTGCCCTCACTGCTCATGTCCTTGCCGTCCCCTTAAACGTGAACGGGAACGCTCCTCTCGCGCCAGCAGCGTAGATACGCCATGTTCAATCTCTATCACCCGGTGATCCAAGTTGATCACCATCCCCACCAACCTATCAATCCCCCTAGTGGCTCTTCTAAGCAGACGTACATGTTCTGCTGGGGTAAGCTCTTCCTCGCTCACGGTCGAGCTGGAGCTGGGTGTCCTGGCGGGTACATGTTCGGCCGGTTCTCTTCGCGACCATACATCAGTTAGGCGGGTATAGGACGTGGATACGCCCTCAATAAGAGGCCTAATGGGTATACCTCCATGAATGTAAAACTCAAACTCCTCCACAGGGAGGAAATAGCGACACAGTTGTGTCACTAACATAGGGCATGGGTAATTTGCGGCCCTTTTGCCACTACCAATTGAATTAAGTAAAACCGTGCACAAGTCAAATCTAGGATTCCTAGTCATTAAGGTGTGCACGATATGAAGAGATGGGTTGAAAAATGTTGTATTATGTGTGTTAGTGTTTATGCCCTAGAAGGCCATTACTGTATCATACTAGTTTGTATATTACTTAATGGAAGCTTGGGATATTCACATGTATATAACAGTCTTGCTAAACATGGTAGTATGCTACTTGGTTTTTCTATCTTAATATGTGAGTATACGTATTGATAGAGCTCTAAGGATCTTGCTTGATTACCAGCGTTGTGATGGCAGTCACACTAGTGGGGGCAGGGTAGTCTACAAGCACATCCATATTCAGGTCCTTAGTCGTTGGATTATCGAGACAGGGCATCGATACTCCGGAGTAGACTAGTGTGTACGCTTCTCATCCCAGTTGGGGAGATGGTCTGTCCCACAGCCGTCAGTACGTCGTACTGGAGATAGTATGCAGGTGCTCGTTAGGTTACGGGTACACCGGACAGGACTCACAGGGAACTGTTGGTTGGTTTTATACCAGTCGTCAGTGAACAGTTCCCAGGTGACATGAGTACAGCATAGTCCGCAGACTTGACACTGCTACTTCGCCTCGAGTGTGTCCCACTGTTCTTAGATTGCTACCCTACCACGGCTCAAAGGAGTCGTGCAAACAGGTAGCAGTTGGGTGCAGTCCCGAGCACTTGGAGGCAGTGGCGGTTAGACAGGATTCGTCTCTCCCGGTATTGGGGGTTGATATCGCGCTGTGTCAGAGAGCCATTACGCAAAGTCCCTGGCCAGGGCAAGCGAGATTTGCTGGTAGGTTCCAGTAGTTTCTCAGGGTGTAATGGGCTTCGCTCCGACACGACTTATACCGCTATTAGGGGACTGACGCTTGCCGCCCCCCTAGGCCCGATATGCGATAGTCTTAGACGAACGGACCGGACTGTATGGAGATTGTCACATCAGACTCAGTAGGAGTTCGGATGGGTTTCCTCATCGGCCTTCTTATCGACATCTACCTGGGGACCGTTACGTACAGCTAGTGCCGCTTGCGGTCTGTGGTTAAACCCACTGCCAGCGTAGTAGTCGAGTCTCTAGAGTCCCACACAGAGAGTTTCCCTACTCCAGACGAAATGATATAGAGGTCGTATGGTTTTACGACAAGGGTTCGGACGCATACGTGTGTTTACGCACGTACGACTTTCGGACAGTTTTTACCAGTCGGCTTTGGTTTAAGCCAGTTACTGGTATCCGGTTATTGGATTTATACAGTCTAAAGTTTTTCTGTATTTTTACGGAAAGGAGGGGCGTTCTCGTAATTGCGCAAGAAGCTTCTAGAAGGTGGTGACTAAGGAGGTTTAGGTGGCATATACATTGAATGAGATTAGTGAGTCATATGGATGATTCATCCATGTCATTAATGCTTCATAATTGCTTAATGACTCATGGAGATGAATCACCACTAGATATTTATCAAGCATGGTTGTAAATCATTTTCTTTTCTTTTCTTGATAAAAATAAATGCTTGATATATATTATGATAACTCATTATTCTCACTTCATTATTATCTTCACCTTCTCTCTCCTCAAGCTCTCCCTCAAACCCTAATCCTCCCCTCTCATGTGTTGAGTACAAGGATTAGTTAGACTTATTAAACCATAACCCTCACTCTATTTCACCTAGCTTCTTTGATTAGCACTTAAAGAAGTTTAGTTGCCTCAAGTTTAGAGGCTAAGCTTGGAGTAAAGCTCTCGGGTGGATCGTCTACTACTTGGAGAAGGCCGAGAAGGAGGTGGAGTTCGTAAAGACGAAGGACACGGTTCTTTAGGTATAATCCCTTTACATAGTAGTTGTTAACAACTATGTTTGTTGTTAGTTATCGTTTAGCTTCGATTCATGCGGTTAGTCGATGTTTAGCATAAGAACAAGATCGTTTTTCATATTTCCGCCTCCCCGCAAGTCGTGGGGTGTTGTACATCGACTTACAGTGGTATCAGAGCCTCGCTAAATAATAAATAACTTACTTGCAAATTTGTATGAATTTCGAACGGAAAAAACGAAACCGGAAAAACCCGAAATCACAAGTTTCTGTCGATTTTTAAATGAAGTCCAAAATTTTTTCAGGAAGGTTCAGAAAGCTTAAAAAGATAGTAGAAGAACACCCAAGAAATTTGGGCCCCTGAATCGCCTAAAGCGCCGCGGAACCGCGGCGGATCGCACCGATCCACCGCGCTTCCGCCGCCGAGTTGGCGATTCAGGAACCCAATTTTCCTGTGTTGCTTCTCTGTGATATTTGGTATTTTCTGGAAGTTTTTATTTTTGCTCAGGTTTCAGATTTACAGAGAAGTATTGGAGCAAAATTAAAAGTGTTTAATCAATCGAAATCATACAGTATTTGCTTGTTGGATTATATCTGTGTTTGTATAATGTGTTCGTAAACCTCCCCTAACTGCTAGTATGTCGGTTGGCAGGGGGTTGCACATTTCTGTAATGGTTTTTACTGTTTGTGGATATGAACTGTGTTGGACTGTTGTGATGTTTAGCCGGGGTTATGTGATGGGTTGTTATTTAATTCATTTGATATAAATGTAATTTGTTGTAATATTATTTTGCGGGGCACATCCAGGTTGCGGTTGTAGCCACCGTTGTATTATTTCATTTTACTGTTTTTGCTCCTAGGACAGACCCAAGGTGGGGTGCACAAACTGCCGGGCGGGTAGTTTTCCGTACCCGTTGGGGTCTTGGATGGGGTAATGGCTATTCATCACAACTGTGTAATCCGTCTTTTGTTGCAGGCTCAAAACAATCACGGATTGCTAGCAAATCCAATAAAGTTCATCTGTGATCTGGAATGCCTATTATTGCGTCTGACGAATGTACAATATCTATATATGATAGCTATTTAGACGTCACTTATGTTTTACACTCGCACTAGCCCAGCCCCCGCTCTGTCGTTAGTTAAGTAACCTAACGGGTGATGACGGGACCTCGTGGCGAATGCGGATGGCATAAGAGGACGTTGTATTTTCGTTGTTTTCTGCAATGATAGGTTAATGATGGGACGCATTATTTATAATGCAAAGAAAATAAACCAAAAAGTTTAATCGTTGGAACAATTTAAAAGAAACCACTCGGTTAATTTTAAAAACAGATATTTTTAAATGCGGAGATTTAACCACTCCTTTTAAAAAGCTATCAGGTTCCTTCGGTTATATCAAGTTCACTACGTTCACGGTTTCGCCAAAACCATTCGTAGCCCTCCGTCATTTCATCTGGGTATTCAGTAGTATTCAAGCTATGTATTTTGACCTAACGCCAAGGCATAGTGTTTGGTAGCTACTGGGTATTCATTTGTTGCATAGATAGATGAGTTAGTTTGGGACAGTCGTATTATCATTTTGGCCGAACGTCAAGGATATATACGGATGGGTTCAAATTGACAAGATAATGATGGGTAGAACTTGACATGTGACTTATGACATTTTGACCTAACGCCAAGGTCATAAGAGCATGGGGCAAAAATATATATCGGGAATTTCTAAAGAAACTGAAATTTGCAAAGAATTGCATACCATTTGGAGTTTGATGAATGTTGGTAGGATTCCTTCAACATTATCATACAATGATATTTGGATCCCGATCCTACTGTGAGTATATGCTACTTATCAGGATATTCGTCACTTAACGATCAATGCTATAAACCAAGTAGGTGTCCAGAAAGGTGTCAGCGGGGTTACGCCCCCAGAGAAAAGAGGTTATTTAATTAAGGAACTTCGCGAAAGCGTTGGAAAACCTCCCTCGAAGTATCGACACTAGCCTGGCTGAACGGTTAAGCAAGTATTGTACGGTGAGAATAGTCCTGGCTAATTCTTCTTTTATGGTTTGAGGAAGGATTCGAGAAACAGTGGGAGCCATCCAGTTTAGATAAACTAAAAACCACTCTAAACTTGCAAGAGCATCATGCTAAAGAGTTTTCTTCTCTCTCTCCTAATTGCAGCGACCCTGAAAATGACTGGACTTAAGTTACTTTTAGAGAAAAATATACTGACAGGGCCAAACTATAAAGATTGGCTGCGGAATGTCAAAATGGCTTTGACCTATGACAAACTGGGGTACGTCCTCACCGCTACGGCACCTGCTGTCCCTGGTCCTAAATCCAGCAATGCGGATAAGGAAATCCGCAAAACCTGGGATTTAGATTGTGCGAAAGCCAAGTGCATCGTGCTTGCCTCAATGAACAATGAACATCAGAGGAGGCACGGGGATATGAACCTAGATGGCATATTTCTCCATACAAAGGAACTTTATGGAGAGCAATCTCGTATAGCAAGATACGAGACCTCTAAGAACTTGTTTCGAGCGAGGTTGGCTGTCGGGTCATCGGTAGGAGAACATGTCCTAAAGATGATAGGTTATATTGAAGAGCTCGCAGACCTTGGGACGACTTTGGATAATGAGCTCTACACAGACTTTATTCTCCAGTCCCTTCCTCACACCTACGCCCAGTTTATCCTGAACTTCAACCTTCAAAGAAAAGAAGTTGAACTTTCGGAACTCCTGAACATGTTAAGGAGTGCAGAGGGCACCTTGCAGAAAACAAGGGAAACACCCGCTATGTTTGTTAGCGGTGCATCTTCTTCCGGGTCCAAGGCTAAGGCCAAAGGAAGGAAGAAGAAGGCCGCCACCAAACCTAGAGGAGGTGTTAGTAAGGTGGGAGGGAAGGGAAAGAAAAAGTTTGCGGTACCGGTAGTTGGCCAGGATGAGTGCTTCCATTGTCACAGGAAAGGGCACTGGAAGAAGGATTGCAAGGCGTGGAACGCCAAGAACCAGGAACCGAAGCAAGCTGTGGCTTCGACTTCAGGTGTATTTGTAATTGAGAATTGTCTGTCGATCAACTCTACTTCCTGGGTATTGGATACCGGATCAGGATCTCATATTTGCAATTCATTGCAGGCACTGAGAAACCGTAGAGTGCTGAAGGAAGGTGATATGACCCTAAAGGTTGCTAACGGAGCTAGCGTGGGAGCTGCGTCCGTCGGGGATTATCACCTAGGATTGACGAGTGGACACATTTTGGTTTTACATAACTGTTTTTTTGTACCAAGCTTAACGTGTAATATCATATCAGTTTCCTTGTTATCAAATAAAGGTTATGATTTCACGTTTATAAGAGATATTGTTAACATCCACCTTAATCATGGTTTGATTGGGTCCGGTACACTAAATAACGGTATATATGTTTTAAACCAACTCCAAATTTTCAATGTCCAGAACACACTAAAAAGAAAGTCTCCAGATTTAAATAAAGCTTTCTTATGGCATTGTAGACTGGGTCACATCAATGAGAGAAGGTTGACTAAGTTGCATAGAGAAGGATATTTGGACTCGTTCGAATATCAAACTTATGACACTTGTCAGTCTTGTCTCAAAGGAAAGATGACAAAGACTCCATTTACTGGACAAGGAGTAAGAGCGAGCGAGCTCTTAGGACTCATACACAGCGATGTATGCGGTCCAATGTCTACACATGCAAGAGGTGGTTTTTCCTATTTCATTACTTTCACGGATGATTACTCAAGGTACGGATTCATTTATCTGATGAAACATAAATCCGAGGCTTTTGAGAAATTCCAAGAGTATAAGAATGAAGTAGAAAACCAAACCGGCAAAAGTATCAAGACATTTAGATCTGATCGAGGTGGTGAATACTTGAGTGCCGAGTTCCTAGGTTACCTAAAAGAGAAAGGAATTCTCTCTCAGCTTACTTCTCCATACACTCCACAGCATAACGGTGTATCGGAGAGACGGAATCGAACCCTATTGGATATGGTACGATCCATGATGAGTAATGCTGAGTTACCGCGATCTTTTTGGGGTTATGCGCTAGAATCAGCAGCATATCTTTTGAACATGGTTCCTACCAAGACTGTGCCTACCACTCCATATCAGATGTGGAGCGGGAAGAAACCCCATCTACAGTATATAAAGATTTGGGGATGTCCAGCTTTTGTTAAAACGCAGCATGTGGACAAGCTCGAGGCACGATCAGTAAAGTGTAAGTTTGTGGGATATCCAAAGAACTCCAGGGGATATCTATTCTACTACGCAGAGGAACAAAAGGTATTTGTTTCTCGTAATGCCCATTTTCTAGAACATCAGTTTTTAGAAAAAGAATCAAGTGGGAGCGAAATAGAACTGGAAGAAATTCCAGAACCACAAACTAATACTGAAAGTTTGGTAGAACCGGTAGTTCAAGAAGAACAGGACATTCCCGCACCCCTCCGCAGGAGTAGTAGGCCGTCTCATCCGCCTGAGAGATACTACGGTTTTCTCATAGATGGGGATAGAGAGGATTGCATCATAGATGATGATGAACCTACTGACTTCCAGCAGGCCATCCAGAGCGGCGACTCGGTACGATGGCTAGATGCAATGCGGACCGAAATGGAGTCCATGTACACCAACAAAGTATGGACTTTGGACTTTGCTCCAGATGGGGTAAAACCCATAGGATGCAAATGGATCTTCAAGAAAAAGATTGGTGTAGATGGACAGGTAGAAACCTATAAAGCTAGACTTGTTGCAAAGGGTTTTCGTCAAAGACCTGATTTGGACTATGACGAAACTTTTTCTCCAGTGGTTATGCTCAAATCCATTCGGGTCCTTCTTGCTATTGCTGCCTTCCATGATTATGAAATCTGGCAGATGGACGTAAAGACGGCTTTTCTGAATGGAAATTTAGAAGAGTGCGTCTATATGGATCAGCCAGAGGGTTTCAATCAGAGTGGGAGCAGCGGGAAAGTATGCAAGCTGCTTAAGTCCATTTATGGACTAAAGCAGGCATCGCGGAGTTGGAACATCTGTTTTGATGAGACAGTCAAAGAATATGACTTTATCAAAAACCAGATGAACCGTGCTTATATAGTAAAGTTGTAGCCAGAAGTGTCGTATTCCTCGTCTTGTACGTGGATGACATTCTTTTAATAGGAAATGACATTCCTATGCTACAATCTGTCAAAGGATTCTTGTCACACAGGTTCTCCATGAAAGACCTGAGTGATGCCTCTTAAATTCTGGGGATCCGGATCTATCGTGATAGATCCAAGAGGATGTTGGGACTTTCGCAGTCCAGGTATATCGACACTGTACTGAAAAGATTCAGTATGGAAGATTCTAAGCGCGGTAATCTACCGGCTTGTCACGGAATCACCCTCTCCAAAGAGATGTCTCCCAAGACTGATTTGGAAAGGGAACGCATGTCTATTATACCCTACGCTTCTGCGGTAGGCTCTATAATGTATGCGATGTTGTGCACCAGACCAGATGTAGCTTACGCACTGAGCGTGGTAAGCCGGTATCAGTCAGACCCAGGAGAGAAGCACTGGATAGCAGTAAAGAACATTCTCAAGTACCTGAGAAGAACTAAGGAGATGTTCTTGGTTTACGGCGGAAAAGACCTCAGGTTGGAGGCCTTTGCTGATTCCGGCTTTCAGAGTGATAAGGACGATTCCAAGTCCATGTCGGGTTATGTCTTTACCCTCAATGGAGGGGCGGTGTGCTGGAAGAGCTCCAAGCAGGACACCGTTGCTGACTCAACGATGGAAGCGGAGTATATAGCTGCTTGCGATGCCGCAAAAGAAGCAGTCTGGATGAAGAAGTTTCTAACAGAACTTCAGGTGGTTCCTACCATAGTTGATCCAATACCTCTGTATTGCGACAACAACGGAGCTATAGCTTTAGCAAAGGAACCAAGGTCCCATCAGAAGTCCAGACACATCTTAAGGCGGTATCACCTGATCAGGAAGATCATTGATCGTCAGGAGATCGAGGTTCGGAGAGTTGCTTCTGAAGAGAACATTGCTGATCCATTCACAAAGGCCCTACCTCAGATTCAGTTCGAGAGGCTACTCGAGATCATCGGTCTTCGATACGCCAGTACATGGCCCTAGTGCAAGTGGGAGATTGTTAGTGTTTATGCCCTAGAAGGCCATTACTGTATCATACTAGTTTGTATATTACTTAATGGAAGCTTGGGATATTCACATGTATATAACAGTCTTGCTAAACATGGTAGTATGCTACTTGGTTTTTCTATCTTAATATGTGAGTATACGTATTGATAGAGATCTAAGGATCTTGCTTGATTACCAGCGTTGTGATGGCAGTCACACTAGTGGGGGCTGGGTAGTCTACAAGCACATCTTTATTCAGGTCCCTAGTCGTTGGATTATCGAGACAGGGCATCGATACTCCGGAGTAGACTAGTGTGTACGCTTCTCATCCCAGTTGGGGAGATGGTCTGTCCCACAGCCGTCAGTACGTCGTACTGGAGATAGTATGCAGGTGCTCGTTAGGTTACGGGTACACCGGACAGGACTCACAGGGAACTGTTGGTTGGTTTTATACCAGTCGTCAGTGAACAGTTTCCAGGTGACATGAGTACAGCATAGTCCGCAGACTTGACACTGCTACTTCGCCTCGAGTGTGTCCCACTGTTCTTAGATTGCTACCCTACCACGGCTCAAAGGAGTCGTGCAAACAGGTAGCAGTTGGGTGCAGTCCCGAGCACTTGGAGGCAGTGGCGGTTAGACAGGATTCGTCTCTCCCGGTATTGGGGGTTGATATCGCGCTGTGTCAGAGAGCCATTACGCAAAGTCCCTGGCCAGGGAAAGCGAGATTTGCTGGTAGGTTCCAGTAGTTTCTCAGGGTGTAATGGGCTTCGCTCCGACACGACTTATACCGCTATTAGGGGACTGACGCTTGCCGCCCCCCTAGGCCCGATATGCGATAGTCTTAGACGAACGGACCGGATTGTATGGAGATTGTCACATCAGACTCAGTAGGAGTTCAGATGGGTTTCCTTATCGGCCTTCTTATCGACATCTACCTGGGGACCGTTACGTACAGCTAGTGCCGCTTGCGGTCTGTGGTTAAACCCACTGCCAGCGTAGTAGTCGAGTCTCTAGAGTCCCACACAGAGAGTTTCCCTACTCCAGGCGAAATGATATAGAGGTCGTATGGTTTTACGACAAGGGTTCGGACGCATACGTGTGTTTACGCACGTACGACTTTCGGACAGTTTTTACCAGTCGGCTTTGGTTTAAGCCAGTTACTGGTATCCGGTTATTGGATTTATACAGTCTAAAGTTTTTCCGTATTTTTACGGAAAGGAAGGGCGTTCTCGTAATTGCGCGAGAAGCTTCTAGAAGGTGGTGACTAAGGAGGTTTAGGTGGCATATACATTGAATGAGATTAGTGAGTCATATGGATGATTCATCCATGTCATTAATACTTCATAATTGCTTAATGACTCATGGAGATGAATCACCACTAGATATTTATCAAGCATGGTTGTAAATCATTTTCTTTTCTTTTCTTGATAAAAATAAACGCTTGATATATATTATGATAACTCATTATTCTCACTTCATTATTATCTTCACCTTCTCTCTCCTCAAGCTCTCCCTCTTCAAATCTTAATCCTCCCCTCTCATGTGTTGAGTACAAGGATTAGTTAGACTTATTAAACCATAACCCTCACTTTATTTCACCTCGCTTCTTTGATTAGCACTTAAAGAAGTTTAGTTGCCTCAAGTTTAGAGGCTAAGCTTGGAGTAAAGCTCTCGGGTGGATCGTCTACTACTTGGAGAAGGCCGAGGAGGAGGTGGAGTTCGTAAAGACGAAGGACACGCTTCTTTAGGTATAATCCCTTTACATAGTAGTTGTTAACAACTATGTTTGTTGTTAGTTATCGTTTAGCTTCGATTCATGCGGTTAGTCGATGTTTAGCATAAGAACAAGATCGTTTTTCATATTTCCGCCTCCCCGCAAGTCGTGGGGTGTTGTACATCGACTTACAATGTGAACTGCCAAAAATGTTGTTTTGTGCCCAACGGCACACGGTTAATACATTGGCGAAGATGGTTCTAGCATGTATGCCCTTCCTAGGTTCCCTCGAACAGTCATTACCCATTAAGGGTAAGTAGTCTTCAAATTGAAGGGGATGGTCGTGAACAGGTAATTTAGGAATTAAGGTGACTTCATGGATGATGTCCCTATCAATGATTATTTCCCTATCGCCCCAAAGTAATTTAATAAAACTGTATTGTGCTAGGCAACCTTCCTCCATGCACTCGTAAAAACGAGTGACTAGATCTGGAACAGCGTAGGCATTGGGATGATTAAAAATTAAAAAGTTTCACCCTCGCCATGTGATCTCATCACCAAAATAACTCCCGTAAATTGTGTGTGAAAAGATTTATGAAAAATCTCGTTCTAATTGCATGGTTGGTGCCATTCAGAAAGTTCACAAATTTATAAAAAAAACGTAACAGAGAGGGAGAGATGATGCAAACCTCCTCTGAAAAAAATCAGAGGGTGACGACACAGAGGCGGCGGAAGGGCGGCAATAAGCAGGGTTTGGCGGCGGAAGGGCGGCGCGATGAGGCGATCTCCTTCTTCTAGCTGTTGCGGCGGCTAGGTTTCTGAGAGGAATTTTTAGGGTTTGATAAAAACAGAGAGGGGTCGGGTTCTATTTATAGGGGGAAGTGTGTTGGTTATTTGCAAAAAGCCCCTCTTAAAAAGAGGAATTTATTTGTAAAAAAAATTTATTTTTTATTAATACTGGAAAATTACAAAAATACCCAAAAAAATTTATTTTCAAAATTTTTTATTTTTTATTTTGTTTTTATATAATTACAAGTGATACATACCCCAAAACTTGTTTGAAACAGTGTTTTGGCTAGATAATCGAAATTTAGGGGTAGATGGAGCAAGATCAGTCAATGTAGATCGGCTCCTGCAAAAACAGGAGCTCCTCCGAAGGGTCCGCAGTGAGGAACGGTTTAAGTCTATGTCCGTTCACTTTAAATAGTGAATTGTCCTCCGGATTTTCTAGATCGACTGCACCGTGCGAATATACGGTGCGTACCAAAAATGGCCTTTTCCATCGAGATCTGAGCTTGCCGGGATAAAAATATAACCGAGTGTCGTAAAGTAAAACCTGTTGACCAGGTTTAAAAGTTTTTCGCATAAGGTGTTTATCGTGGAACACCTTCGTTCGGTTTTTGACGATTATTGCGTTCTCATAAGCTTCATCCCGAAGCTAATTTAATTCGTTCAACTGCAGCTTTCTATTGCTGCCCGCATCTCCTAGAGATATATTCAACTCTTTTATTGCCCAAAATGCTTTATGCTCTATTTCAACTGGAAGGTGGCAAGCATTTCCATAAACAAGCCTATATAGGGACATACCAAGATCGCTCTTATAGGCAGTTCGGCATGCCCAAAGGGCATCAATAAGTTTTGACGACCAATATTTACGGTTTTTGGAAACCGTTTTCTCCAATATCTGTTTAATCTGCCGGTTCGAAATCTCGGCTTGCCCACAAGTTTGGGGATGATAGGGCGTTGACAGTTTGTGAGTAATGGAGTATTTCCGCATTAAGGACTCGAAAGTCCTATTACAAAAGTGAGATCCATTATCGCTGATAATCGCGCGAGGATGCCCAAACCGAGAAAAACATTTTCTTTGAGAAATCTAACGACAACCTTGTTGTCATTAGTTCGGCTGGGCACAGTCTCGACCCATTTAGAAATATAGTCAACAGCGAGTAGAATATACATGTTCCCAAAGGAATTGGGAAATGATCCTATAAAGACTATCCCCCAAACATCAAAAATTTCAACAATCAATATTGGTTGGAGCGACATTTCATTTCTCCTAGATATCCGGCCCAAGTGTTGGCACCGAGAGCATGTCTTGCAGTACTCATGTGCGTCTTTAAAAAGTTGTGGCTAGTAGAAGCCACACTACAAGATCTTTTCTGCTGTCTTTTTAGGGCCAAAATGCCCGCCACACGCTTGATCGTGGCAAAATGACATCACACTCTTAAACTCATTGTCGGGGACACACCAACGAATAATTTGGTCGGGACAGTATTTGAATAGATATGGTTCATCCCAGTAAAAATGTTTTACCTGGGATAGAAATCTGAGTCTGTCCTGATTTGACCATTCGTTTGGTATAAGTCCGGTGGCCAAATAATTTACGATATCTGCGAACCAAGGTTCGCATGACACAGTTAAAAGCTGCTCATATGGAAAAACGTTTTTAATAGGAATTTGAAGTGTAGGCGAAGAAGGAAGTCATGAAAGATGGTCGGCGACTACGTTTTCGCATCCTCTCTTGTCTCTGATGACAAGGTCAAACTCTTGTAGTATGAGGATCCAACGTATCAGCCGAGATTTAGCATCCTTCTTCGCGAAAAGATGGCGAAGAGCTGAGTGGTCAGTATAAACGATGACTGGAGAGCTGATTAAATAGGGCTTGAACTTTTCTAATGCAAACACAAAAGCATAGAATTCTTTTTCAGTTGTTGTGTAATTCAATTTGGCCTCGTTTAAGGTTCGGCTAGCGTAATAAATCCAAGGACAGCACCAATGGCGAAATCAGATGCATCGCACATAATTTCAAATGGATGCGTCCAGTCAGGTGATGAAAGAATGGGAGCGGAAGTAAGTGAGTTTTTCAATGACTCGAACGCCTTCATACAGCTCAAGTCGAAATTGAATATGGTGTCCTTGGCCAACAAAAGAGTCAAGGGTCTAGCAATCTTGTTAAAATCCTTGATGAACCGTCTATAGAAACCGACATGGCCAAGGAAGGCTCGAATGTCTCGGACGCACTTGGGAGGAGGAAGATTGGAAATGACTTCAATCTTAGCTTTATCTACTTCAATGCCATTTTGCGAGATAATATGTCCTAAGACAATACCTTCTCGTACCATAAAGTGGCACTTCTCCCAATTTAAAGTGAGGTTCTTATCCCTACATCGGGTAAGAACCGCGTCTAAATGTAGCAAACACTCATCAAAGGAGTCGCCGAAAATGGAGAAATCATCCATAAAAATCTCCAAGAATTTTTCCACCATGTCTGAAAAAATGCCCATCATACACCGCTGGAAAGTAGCGGGTGCATTGCATAACCCAAAGGGCATACGACGGTAAGCAAACGTACCGAAAGGACAAGTGAATGTGGTCTTGTCTTGGTCCTTTTCGGCGATGGGAACTTGATTATATCCGGAGTAGCCATCCAAAAAGCAGTAAAATATATGCCCAGCCAATCGTTCTAGCATTTGGTCAATGAAAGGTAATGGAAAGTGGTCTTTCCGTGTCGCGGCGTTGAGTTTTTTTATAATCGATGCAAACTCGCCACCCAGTTTGGGTGCGAGTTGGTATTAACTCATTCGCCTCATTAGTTATGACCGTTATGCCCGATTTCTTTGGGACAACGTGAATGGGGCTAACCCACTGGTTATCAGAGATAGGGTAAATGATACCACTATCAAGACATTTTACAATCTTCTTTTTAACAGCCTCTTTCATTATAGGGTTTAGACGTCTCTGTGGATCCCTTGCTTGCTTGGCATCATCCATCATATGAATATGATGTTCAACTATTATGGGACTAATCCTTTTGATGTCCGCCATAGTCCAGCCAAAAGCTTGCCGATTATTTTGTAAGACCATTAAAAGGGCTTTCTCTTGCTCGAGGGCTAGAGAGGTCGAGATGATAACGGGAAGGGTCTCATTCTTACCTAAATAAGCGTATTTAAGGTAAGACGACAATAGCTTGAGTTCGAGTTTTGGAGGCAAAACAATTAAAGGTAAAATTGGTGAAACTGTCTCAAACTCGAAGGATTCCAACAAAGGTTCAAAGCGAGTGTAAGCAACCGAGTCGGATGGTTCAGCTAACTCATCCGAAAATTCAAAGGATTCAAACTCGGGTGGTGATTCTTCAAAATCGTTCGAAAAAGTGAAACACTCGTAATCATTATCGGGTGTTACAGCAGTGTCAAATTCAAGGAGGAACGCACTAATGGCGTCAAAATTGCTGTGATCGAACAGAAATTTTTCGAGCTCACAGTCCTCCTGAGTGATCTCTTGGATCGAGCAAACATCAAGTATATTAGCATTAGGTTCGGAGGGCTGATTCCCCCAACTTAAAAAAGTTGAGCTCAATTGTCATGTTTCTAAAAAATAGGTTCATCGAACCATTTCGACAATTGATCACCGCATTAGAAGTTGCAAGGAATGGTCGACCGAGTATCACCGGAATTTGACTCCGGGGGTTAGCTACAGGCTGTGTGTCCATAACAATGAAATCAATGGGGAAAATGAAGTCCCCTACTTTAATCAACACATCCTCTAACTCACCCCTAGGATGGGTGATAGATCGGTCGGCCATTTGGAGAGTACAATGTGTGGGTTTCAGCTCTCCAACGCCTAACTGTTCATATACTGAATAGGGAAGCAAATTAACACTGGCACCAAAATCTAAAAGTGCGCGGTAGATGTTCTTATCCCCAATAGTTATTGAAATTGTAGGACAGCCAGCGTCCTTTCATTTTTGAGATAAAGGTTGGGTAAGAGCATCACTTACTGCACTAGCCAAGAAAACTTTCTTAGGCACCTGTGATTTCCTCTTCTTGGTGTATAAGTCCTTCAAGATTTTAGCGTAAGAAGGCACTTGTTGGATTGCATCCAAGAGAGGTATGTTAATGCTAACCTGTTTAAATAACTCCACAATCTTCTCCATTTGTGGAGTTTGTTTATTGGATCTCAACCTGTTTGGAAATGGAATATTTTGAAAATTTGTTGAGTCCAATGTTTGTGGAGTAGACTGTGGAGTTGGAACGGATCCCAGTGTTGATGTTTTCGTGGAGTGAGATGTGGGTCCGTTCGAATTAGTAGAAGAAGTAGAGCCTTGTGAAGAATGAAGAACAAGCTCTTAAGAAGGTGAAGCAGATGAAGAAGAAGAAGCGGCGGCCCGGGTGTCATTATTATTGCCAACGTTGTTGTGCAATACCTTTCCAAATCTCAATGTAGTCACGGCACTCACATTATGATTTTGTTGTTCATGAGCAACATGTGCATTTTGTGTGTGACCAGGATTTGGCAGTCGTTGAGATGGAAGTTTCCCCTTCTCTCGCTCGCTTAGAGCAGCATTCAGTTGTGCAATTTGAGCTTCAATGGTTTTGATGCTTTGCTCATGTGATGCAGTGTGTTGCACCAAAGACTGAATGAAAGACTGGATGTTGGCTGAGGATTGCGTAGATTGTTTTAAAAATGCATCCAGACTTCGTTCTAGCGAGGAAACCTTATTGTTATTTGGCTGAACAAAATTCTTTTGAGGAAAAGAGTTGTTTGGTGCAAAATTGTTCAGTTGATTTTGGTAAGGTTGGGGTTGGAAAGGTTGCTGATATTGAGTTTGTTGAGGGGCTTGTTGTTGTGGAGAGGCCTTTGGAAATTGTTATTGCCTTGGAATTGTTGTTGATTTTGATTCCAAGCAAAATTAGGGTGGTTCCTCCAACCAGGATTATAAGTTGAAGAGTATGGATCATTTCTTTGTCTCTGCTGAAAGGCAGTATTGACTTGATCTTGTCCTTGAGCAGGTGGGTTATAAGGACACTCTTCGGTCAAATGGGACGGATCCGAACAACAAACGCAAATAGTGTGAGGGGGTAAAGCGGGGACAGGAGAAGGCGATGAGAATTTGCTCTCAATTGCTTCTAGTTTACGTGTAATTGCGGCCATTTCGGCTTTCATTGAAATTGACATGTCAAGTTGATGAACACCTGCCCTAGACGAACCGGATGAAGTAGATGAAGTGGACGAAGCGGTTCGTCTAGTTCTTTCCCACTGAAGCGTTTGTTCAGCAAGATCGTCGAGAAATTGCTAAGCTTTCTCGTCAGATTTGGTAAGAAAGTGACCTTGACAAATGGTTTCCAACAACTGCTTAGTTGCTGGGTTCAGTCTTTCGTATAAAATTTGGCAAAGTTGCCATCTCTCGATACCGTGGTGAGGGCACTGAACAAGAAGGTCCTTAAATCGTTCGAAACACTTCCAAAAAGGTTCGGAAGGAAGCTGGGAAAATTGGTTAATTTCATTTCGAATTCTCGCGGTCTTATGGTGTGGGTAAAACTTTTTAAGAAAAGCCTTAACAAACTCTTCCCAACTTTTTATGGAATGTGATGCTGTACTATATAGCCATTTTTCAGCTAGGTCACATAAAGTCAAGGGAATGACACGTATCCTTATAGCATCATCGGAAAGTTGGGTGGTCTTCATTATTGCGCAAACATTCTGGAATTTGTTAATGAAGATGTAGGCATCTTCGGATTCTAGCCCGTGAAATTTGGGCAACATATTGATGAAGTGGGGCTTAATCTTGAAATTATCCCCATTAGCCGGCGGAAGTGAAAGACAAGTAGGAAGTGAGGTGCGGGTTGGATAGAAAAGATCCTGGAGCGCGATTCGTTAGGGCGCTTCAACAGGAGGGTGTTGTGGATTATTTGCACCCAGTTGAGGTGGAATCAGTCCCGAAGTAGGTAAGGGGTTGTTAAGATTGAATCCTGACATCTCCTTAGAAGATGATGAATTTGAAGATGAAGGTAAAGAAGTGGAGGGAATTTCGACTTCGGAGTCGAACGCGTCGTCAGTAGGAACTAACGAGACATGGACTAAACGGACGCTAGTGTCCCTAGTCCAACTGGACATACACTAACGAGTTGTAGTGTAGTCAAAAAGTAGAAGGTGGGGGTAAGAAAACGTCAATGAGAGAATGTGGGTATAAGTTGGGTGCAATTGATTTTTAGCGACAAAATGGCAAGTTTTTGTAAAATTTTGTTTTGTGGGTTTTTATTTTTATTTTTTTCTTTTAGAGTCTTTGCAAAAGATTTTTTATAAGGAACTAAGACACACTTTCAAGAAATCATAATTTAAGCATGCACAATTAAGCCTAGAGCTAGGGTCTCCTAAGTCAACTAGACTGCAACTAACTGATCCAAAGGGCAAGTTGTGAGATATCTCTCGAATCGCCTCTTCGCCGCCAATTGTGGCCAGGTAAGCATAAGTAAAGAAAGGAGGGATCCGCTCACGAATCACCGTGAGACGGTCCTTTTAAAATTACCTTTCCCACTTGTCCAGCCTAGGCACCACAAAATCAGGTTTAGATAAACGACAGATTGCCTACAACCTTTCTCTGTCCTAATGAGCGCGACAGTCCTTAATTGGCTGAGTCTAAATATTTTTTAATTAACTCGAGGGTTGATGCATATGCTTTTTATGATTTTTAGGGTCTTAGGAAAGGTAATGAAATCCCCACCCAATCGGGATTGGTGTTATAGCCCCTTAAAAGTCCGTTTTAAAAAATGCAAAGCAGTAAACAAACAAAAATCTAAAACACTTTCCAAAATTTTTTTCTTTTATTTGCAGCGCAAAGAATCCTGCACAAAATTGATTTATTGGAGAGGGAGAAGAAGTTTTGCGCAAAGAACCCTGCAGGAAAATTTTTCAGTGGAGCTCAGGGGTTACAGAGAAGATAAAAATACTCACAGAGAGTTTTGAAGTGCTCACGTTAGCAAGAGGCCGCGGATCCGTGGTCAACAGCACCAGACTGCGGCGGTTCCGCGGTAGAAAAATTGGTTCAATCCTCCAAAATTCTTCTGTTGTCTGTTGTGTTTTTTCTCTGTCTGTTTAGATCTTCTGTTTCTGGATTTGTTCACCAAGCTTGCTCCAGATCTGAATCTGTCCTTCTTCCTTTCCTGCGCAATTCACATAAAACCCTTCAAAAAATAACAAGATGATATTTTTTATGTTTTTATATTTTTCAGTTTTTATAATTTTTTCAATTTCAATTAACCGGAAATTACAAAAAGAAAGTAACTACCGTTATCCCCGGCAACGGCGCCATTTGATTGATCGTTCTTTTGCGTGCGTTTTAAAATTAAAGTTAAGAATACCGCAATCAATAACGGTGTCGCTTAGTAGCTTGCCGCTTGAGTACGGGTCGGTCCACAGGGAAAACGTGTTCTTTTCTTATTGTTCTAACGAGTTAAGTCCTATTTTTGGTAGGTTCTGATTTTTATAAAAACTAAGATTGAATTTGATTCGATTTAAAACCTTGCTAGGGTTAGGATTTATGTTAGTTTGGAAAGAGAATTCTACTCACTGCTTCTTTTGCCCTAATTAAGAACATAGGTGTTAGGGTAATAGTCAACAAAGGGGATTAGTACGACTAGGAAGAAACGTAATTTCTTCCTTTTGGTCCTTATCCGTCCTTTCTTAACTCTTAGCCCTAACCTCTATGTAAATCAACCACAACCGGTCTAACTAGAGAATCACCGCTATCTCATAGGATAGGGTGCCGTAGTGAGCGGTGTGTGATTGATTAACATAGAGTCCTAATTTAAAAATATTATACGGAAAAGAAAGGAATAAGAGATATTCATCTCTCAAACCTACCCAATCCTAACCCTAACAAGTGAGGAATTACTCACTCATTAGGGTATTAACAATGGAATTCATTTTTATGTTTTATTTTAAAAACTATCTAAGTTGCAAATAGTAAAAGACAAAATAAAATAGAAGATATTAAAAGAACAGATAAAAATGCAAGAATTAAATTCAGATAAAAAGTCTTACTTTATTGATGCACTCTTGACGATTACAAAGGAATTGAAATTTTAGACTAGAAAATAAAAAGAGGCATGCCTTAAAAGAGGCTGTAGGCTTTCCTATTTATAGATAGGAGAAACCCTAGGGTTTACATCTGATCCACATCTGAAATTACAAGACTACCCTAAGAAAGCCGGGTCAAAGCACCGACACGTGCACCGACACGTGCACTACACGGCCGCGGATCCGCTGCGGAATGCCATGTTTGGACGCGGATCCGTGGCCATATTATAGGGTCTTGAGTTCATTTTCTCAGGGCTGCTTTTTCTTTCTGTTTTCTTCACTTGGTTCTTCAGAATCTTTTCTTCTCTCTTCCAGATTTCCAACAGTGCAGACTTTGTGGACTTTTACCGGAAGCTTCGCGTTGAAATCTTGAATCTTGTGCTGCCCTTGTACTTTGTGTATTAAACTGTTTGCTGATCTTTGTTTGTTCCTCAAACTGGTAGGTGGCATCTTGCAGATTCATCTATTTGTTGGTCGTAGTCTCACATTTGTAGCGTCTTTTCCTGAATTTCACTGTATTGTTCTGAAAACCTGTAACCTGCAACTATTTAGCAGACATGGATCAAAAGCACCTATTTATTTGCAATATGATTAAGAATGGGGAATATAATAATGTAAAATTCTGATATGAATAGTGGGTCAAAGCCTTTTTGGAACAATGGAACGTTCCAACTCATACTTTCCTTCTACTAGATCAGGAAGTTTCTATCTCTTTAGAAGATTTTGCGGAGATTTCCGGCTTGCCTGTCAGGGGGAGCACTATAAGGAGATCTTACCCCCCGACGAGTATATTTTTGCCACTCGATCGGTAATGATGGGTCTGACCCCAGAGAATGCCATTCAGCACCGGTTCCCAAGCTTAATCAAGGTGCTAAATATTTACGAGGGCTTATTTCTCGAATCTGGAAGCCACGGGGTCAGCTTTGCGGACTTCATCGCCCGTTTTCTTCGTCCAGAAGCTTTGTCACAACAAGGTGAGAAGTTCGCCAAACTCGACGATCCTTTCGGTTTTGGCTTGGATAGTCGGCTGATAGCGGAAGCAGATCAAAAGAGTTTCTTCCTCCCGAATGCCACGGTCGTCCCCTTTTCAGAACTCGCCGCTCAGAACATCGATGAAGAGGTGTTCTTTCTAGGGTTTCTTGGTTTATGGCTAAGCTGGTTCGCGCTCCCCATGCACCCTCGTTACATGAGGCCGTCCATTTACTACCCGGCTCATCGAATGGTTGAAGGGACTCAGGTTGCCGCTGGGATTGCCGGGCTAGCTTATTTGTATCATAGCCTTAGCTTGGCGGCCGACACTACTCAATCGGGGGTGCAGCCCGTGAACTTCCCAATGCATTATTTTACTTCATGGCTCGAGTTGCATGTGCTTGGCGCTTTTGGAATTCATAAGCGGTCCCATTTCTATGAAACTTGCAACTTTCCCCGAGTCATGCGGCTAGTCGATGCTTATTCTTTGGAGCCAAATGAGCGAGAGGCTCGAGGTCTGATTCTTCGCCCGCGTACAGTTGGTGACGGCATGACCTTTGTTGATAAGGTCATGACTATCGGTAAGGAATCCACCAAGATGGTGCAGCCGCTGCGGGACACCTTTAAGGACGGAGCTTCTACCTTGAAAGCTCGGGAGATTCTCTATTTATATTCGATCAGGCCGGGCTACTTGGTGTTCAGGCAGAATGACTCGGCTTTATTCATGAGATATAACACCCACCGTTTTGCCCATAGCTGACGCTCCCTATGAGATGAAGACCCTTCTGGTTATAATCAAGGCGTCCCGCTTGAGGCCTTCTTGGCAGAACCGGTTGCTACTGAAGAGGGTATCCAGAGCGCTTTGCACCACTTCATGCGCCTAAACACAGCGTCCAATTTCTTCATCAGTAAGCCGAGTTGTGTTATGAAAGCCCTAAACGTATATGTGGCGTGGTATCAACATTCGATGGGCGCCGTTATTAGGGAAGAAAAGCGATTGCTGCTTGATCGCAAGGGCACCGCCCCGGCTGGTAATCCAGCCGTTCCCTTGAAGCGACAGACCATTGTCCGTCCTCCCTTGAGGGAAGCTGCTGCGGCTATGGTACGACGTGTTATTTCTGAGCTACCCGTACCCCGCGTTCCTGTAGAAGCGGTAGCTGTGGCGTCTCCTGAGTCTGGTGTGGGTGCGGAGATTGGAACTCATCGTCCAAAATTGCCCACCAAGCGCAAGCTTGTGTTATTGGCTACCGGCGCTCGCTCGCAAAAGAAAAAAGTTGATACTTTCTGCGGACGTTGTATTTGGCCAGGATCCCCATGCTCCTTACAGCGAGGGCTTGAGCGAATACAGGACCAATGAAGGTTTATTCATGGCGCCGGATAATACCGATCTGGAGGCTGCTATCGCAGTTTCAGGTATACTTCAGTCTTATCTTTCCGTGGTCATTTTAATTACTATGCTTTGACTAACGCTTTCTTCTTCAACATGTATCTCCGCCGAAGAAGCTCTTGCAGCTTCCCTCAAGACTTTCGAAGAGGAGGAAAGGCTTCGCGCTTCCTTAGGCCTCGGTATATTTCGGTTCATTGTGCCTTCGTTCCCTTTATCTTCATGGGTAGTCTGACCCTTATTTTTCATCTTATTACAAGAACTAGCTCGACTCAGATTATCCCGAGTGTAGTGTCGATCCCGCATGGTGGCGTGGCGACGCTTCCAGAGCCAGCTGTTGAAATCCCAGCTCCCTCAGTATTGCCAAAAGAGGCCTCGCTCAAGCAGCCGATGACGGGCGCCGTAACGGCTCCAGAGGTAGCTCCTGGCTCAGACGATGACGTCACTTTGACGGAGGTCTTGAGGAGGTCTTTTCTTACTGCCAAGGCTGACAAGAAGCGCGGAAAGCGTGCGGCGAGGGAACGTGATGCCAGCTTGGCTGCTGGTGCAGGCTCAAGCGCTATTCCATCCGTCACTATTCCTCCGAAGATGCTCCAGCTGCCCTGTCTACCGTTCATAGACAGGTTTTGCGCGCGGCTCGGGAGGCAATCGAAAAGCCGCCCCAAGGTAACATAATACTGGGTCTTTTTATTAGAATTTGATCTTCAAATTCTCATATATCATATCCTGCAGGGCTAAGTCTTGGCGATGAGGCAGCAGGTGAGATGACGGCAACCACCGATCCTGAAGTGGCCACTCTTTCTCAGGAGTCCGGGACTGCCCCAATTGCTACTCTTTCCCCATGCGGTTCCCTGCCATCGCCCGGCATTGCGAGTGTCACGACGGCCCTTATAGAATTGGGGGATGAAGCTACTGGCGCCGAAACCGTCCCCCCAAATGAGACCGAAGAAGTCGCGATGCTTGGTGATGCTTCCGTCGTAGTTTTTGCTGATGACCAGTCTGGTAGGTCTCAGGTCGCTACATTCTTTTCGTTTTGCAATCCCTTTAGGTCCCTTCTGATGACATTTTGTTTATTTCGAATGTAAGTGTGGTGAGCGCTGAAGTTGTGCCACCTGAAGAAGCATCATCAGTTGCCGCTCTGACTGTCGATGTCCCTTCGTCTCCTCTTATATCCTCTCAAATGCTGGAAGGTATGGGTTTATGATTAATTTAAATCGGGGATAGCATCTTTCGTGTACTGACCATGTATCATCGTAACCTTGCAGGAGTTATCTTTGATCATCTGTATCAAGTGTTGAACCCGCACTTTCCCTTCCAATCGGAAGTCTCTTTGCCTACTGGTGCCGGTAAATATCTTTTCTAACCGACGTCCTTTCTTTTCTTTAACGGGTGACCCTGCCGTTGTTAACTTTAAATTGATTACAACACTACAAATTGAAGGAGGGGACAAGAGAATCGGCGCGCCGCCAGTACTCTCAGCTCTGCCACCTGTCGTAGCCGGTATAGTAGCCTTCATCGCTCTTGCATCTTCTTTATCTCTTAAGCCGATATCTGATTATGATTTGTTTTGCAGCAATCACACCGACTCCAGCTCCCTTCGAGTCTCAGATTCCCATGCCGGCAGGGCCTTTTGCTAAACGCCCTTCTTCCAGGGGTGCTGCGAATAGCCTGCTGATGTTAAGCGAGTTCGTCGAGGACCTTGACGCCGAGGCCTTTGCATCTGCTGCAGATTTTGCCGCTGAAGTTAATCTCATGTTGGCGATGCTCGTGAACTTCCATAGCGAGGGCGTCCTCAAGTCTTGGGTTAACTACTGCAGGAAGATCGAGGCCTGTCTGCATAAGATAGAGCTCAGGCGTCCCGTTCCAGAAATGTTGGCTTTGAATTCTCAACGGGCTCCATGGGTTGAGCAGAGCGTTCTCTTCTTCTGCCATTTCGAACAAGAAGCAACCTTGAGGCGAAAGGAACGCGAGGATGCTTCAGGTGAATCCGCCCGGCTGCGCGCCCAGGTTGAAGCAAACGCTGCACAATTGAGAGTCGTCTTTGATAATTTGCAGCAATGCATTTCGAACGGGCTAGCGCTAAGGCAAAAGCTCGACCTTCTGGAGCGGGTTACGCAGAGTCGCGAAGTTTCTCAATGGGAAATCGATGAGAAACTTTCGTCTTGTTTGCAGCAATGGGCTCGAGTCGAAGCGGAGCTGGCCGCAGCGGCTGACCATGAAAAGGAGTTGAGAGGAGCGCGCGAGCAACTGGCTGATTTATTGAAAACGCCTCCTTCTCAGTAGTTGCCTTTGTATCAATTAAACATTTGTAATCTTTGAATAACATGTATCCATTTTTTTTAATTCTTTTATATGATTCGTCTTGTACTCAATTGAATTCATGAATAAAAGATACACATTTTTTTATCTCTCTCTGTTGCTTTCTTCTCTTTGTTGTGTTGTCGCCATGTGATTTTAGCAAGTGCAGCCTGTAGACAGTACGTAGCTGTCCATCTTAGACTCTTTGCAGGGTAGCGATGGCTTAGGAAACAGGTTCAGGTCTACTGCCTGAGACTTTTCAATTTTATGAGCCGTGAGGGTCTCATAAAGATTTTTCTCCCTATGAGTCGAGAGTATCTCATAGGTGTATTTTCTCCTTAGGAATCGTGAGGATTCCTAAGTGTGTTTTCTCTTGAGAGTCGTAAGGATCTCATAAGAGAATTTTCTTCCTTACAAGTCGAGAGGACTCGTAAGTGGTTGATGAGTTGACCTACTCCCGAGTCAAAGCACTGCTTCGACGGGGAGGTCGAGGGTTGACTTTTGCCGTTTTCCACGGTGTCAGGATTCACTTTTGCCGTGTTTTACGGGGTCAGGGGTTGACTTTGGCCGTTTTCCACATGGTCAGGATTGACTTTAGCCGTATTCTACAGGGTCAGGGGTTGACTTTGGTCATTTTCCACGGCTCAGGATTGACTTTAGTCGTGTTTTACGGTGTCGGGGTTGACTTTCGCCGTTACGGTGTCAGGGTTGACTTTCGCCGTTTCGGTGTCAGGGTTGACTTTCGCCGTTTCGGTGTCGGGATTGACTTTCGCCATTTTGGTGTCAGGATTGACTTTCGCCGTTACGGTGTCAGGGTTGACTTTCGTCGTTTCGGTGCCGGGGTGCAAAGTCTCAGAACTGGGGACTTTGCAGTGACTCTGATTGGTAGTGCCGCGTCCGTATCCTGCTAGAATGAGGAGGAACACCATTACTGATCTCCAGGCTGTAGATGTTGTCGTCGAGATCTGACTCTCCCTTTGACAGAGTCCGGTGGGGAAAATGCAGTTCCCTCTCGTTTATGCTCATGGATTGTATACAGGGGTCAGTGTGATCTCACCTGCAGGGCAGAAGTTTCATTCTTTTCATTTTTTTATTTCTTTCTGCGGTGCTCTATCATTTCAGCTTTTTGTATTGCGAAAGTCGCGATTGCCCAATCATTTTGGCTATTTTTCACGGTGCCCAATCATTTCGGCTATTTTGTATGCATATATTTAACTTGCTGATTCCGTTGCAAGTTGCCCCATCATTTCGGCTAATTCATATGCATTTTTGGCTCGCTAATTTTTTATCGCGAGTATAAACTTGGAATTTGATATCGATTTAGACATTAGCATCGCTATAACTGGGATATGGCCAAGAGCGAATCATCATTTGCCTTTGTCGGTTTGAACAAAGGTGGCTTAGTAGACCGGATGAAGATCCTGTCAGCTAAGGTTTTTGACTTCATGAGCCGTAAGGGTCTCATAAACGTATTTCTCCCTACGAGTCGTGAGGATCTTGTAGGTGTACGTTCTCATTAAAAGTCGTGAGGACCTCTAATTGGTGTTCTCTCTTATAAGTCGTAAGGATCTCATAAGAGTACATTCTCCTTATAAGTCGAGAGGACTTATAAGTGTCGTTTGCCATATGAAGATATCCCTCATCAATGGTGGGACTCTGTTGGGGAAACGTTTATTTATGCCCGTGGATTGTATACAAGGGTCAGTATTGGACCACCTGTAGGGAAAAATTAAGGTGTATGACGGCTTAAGAACAGGTTCAGATCCCTGTAGCTTAAGGCATTTGAATTTTATGAGCCGTGAGGTTCTCATAAGAGGGTGTTTCCTCCAATCAGAGCAAAACTCTGTTTGAATTTCAAATTCAAAAGGTGAAATAACGCTTCAGATCTCTTGCGCTGCGCGCAGAGCGCCACGTGTCAAAAGCAGACATGCCAGCGCAAGGGGCGCTGCGCCCAAGGCAGCGCACCACAATCAGAGTAAGGCTCTGTTTTAAAATTTAAATTTTAAAAATAAAGGAAGCAACGCTTCAGATAACGTGCGCTCTGCGCTGCGCGACACGTGTCAGCGCAGGTGCGTTAGCGCAGTTGCGCTGCGCTCTGCGCTACGCGACACGTGTCAGCACAGTTGCGCTGCGCGGCACGTGTCAAACGCAGGTGCACTTGCGCCAACTGTGCCAGCACTAAAACGTAAATAATGAATTATTTAATCAGAATTAAAATTCTAGAAAGATCTTTTTAATCTTATTAAAACAAGAAGATTATCTTCTGTAAAATAGAGGTCTTAGGATCAAAGATCCAACGGTTGGGAAATATCCTCAGATCAATCAGAGAAAGATCTCTGTAACTAACCTAACAAACTAATTGGCCCTATATAAAGCCCCCTAGACTCCAAGTCTCAGATATACAGAGCTCCTCCAAAAACTTTGAGAAAAAAACTCAAAGAGAAAAAAAGGTAAACCTTTGAAAAAAGAAGAATTTCCTCTAAAAAGATCAATGATCTAAGAACAAGATCAAGATCTTCAATAAAAAAGAAAATAAAGAGATCCAATCATAAAAAAAGAAGTAATTTACTTCATTATTAGATCTTTTGATCTATATAAATGCATAGCCTTTTGATGAACCATTGGTTCTTGAAACTTGAGGTAGAATCTCTTGAGAACTAAAAAGATTATTTTCTTTGATCTAAATTGGATCAAGATGCGCTCTGCGCTATTGAACAGTGCCATGCACTCTTAATTTGCGCTGTTGCGCTCCTTGGGCTGGCGCAAGTCACCAGAGAGCGCCACGTGTCAATCTGCGCCTTGCGCTCCTAAAAACAGAGCACTGCGCTCTTGGATTGACGTACAGCACTAGAGCGCGCCACGTGTCAGCAGCGCACTAGCGCAGCGCACTGGTGCAGCGTACTGGCGCAGCGCACTGCGCTAACAGACTTGCGCTCACTAGAGCGTGACACGTGTCACCTCCACATGCGCTGGCGCCTTGCGCTCTTTAATTGGCGCAGAGCGCCTGACAGGCCACGTGGCGCACTGTCAGACCATTAAATGCTCTGCATTATTAAAAAGGGGCAGAGCCCAATTAAAAGGTCTAACAGACCAAAACAAATGCTATGCATTATTAAAAAGGGGCAGAGCCCAATTAAAAGGCCTAACATGCCTAATCTAAATGCTGTGCATTTAATTAAAAAGCCTAATGCTGTGCATTATTTAAAAAAGGGCAGAGCCAAAGCAAAGGCCTAAACAGGCCAATCATGAACAAAATGTTAAACATTTTCAGATGGACTTAACCCAATTCTGGCCATAAGTCCTTAAATTAAGTTGAACTGAATGCAACTACTCTCCCAAATCAATTTACACCTGGTTCAAAGGTACATCTCTGAACTTCTCTGATATTTGTCGTTGTAATCCTTCAACGTCGTCAGAGAGGTGACGGGTCCCGACAACCATACATTGCTACGGACTGTGGGGTCCTAAAACTCATGGACCGAAAGGTCTTTAAACTAATATTCGTCCCCAAAATGGGAATGTTGGACCGAAATGTCGGACCGAAATGTCACTAAACTAATATTCGTCCTCAAAATGGGAATGTTGGACCACCATGTCCTTAAACTGGCAATGGATCACTATGTCCCTAAACTAGAACAATAGAGCCCCCAAATGCTCTTTTATCGTATCTAAATGATCCTGTTAAGCTGATCTTAGTCTCAAATTAGACTAACGTATCCTTAACAAACGTTTAAGTTGATCTTAGCCTCAAATATGGCTAACGTATCCTTAAACCAAAACCCCAAACCCAAATCTAAGAAAATACGGATTTGGACTAATCCACGTCCTACGGGCGACAACACAAATTAGTCTCCGTATACAATCCACGGGCAACCGAACACAAAACAAACACCCACGACACGAAGTGACCATCTGGAGAAGGAGAAAGTTGTAACCGCGATGAGGTAGCGTAATTAACTGCAGGGTCTTACGCCTACAGGGAAGAGCGTCCCTACAATCAAAAACCCCTCGAACGAGGGGGAATCTGACGAAGTCTGCTACATTGACCGCATCCGTCTAAACCTCTGATACACGGTGCCATAAATCAACTTGGCATCCTCGGAAAGGTGGACGGATAGCACCAAATAGCATCTGCCCCGAATCTCAGGCGAGACGCCCGTCGCGTCTCCGCCGCGTCTTTTGGCGGGGAACAGATTCTGGCACGCCCGGTAGGACCTTTTCCTCTTTCCACTCTACACTTCGTGTGTCGTATTCGCGAACGAATCGCGGTTTGTTAATGGTTGCCCTTGGGTTTCAAGTTACTAAGATTTGGTCTCTTGCTTGGCGCAGAAAGCAAACAGGAATGACATTTACCTGCTCGAACTGCAACTGCAACCGACGCTCCGCCTGACCTGGAGGTGTAGCCTATGGACCTCAGGCGGCATCACTGTTCACGATGCCGGTGGAACAAATCACCCAGGCTACTACCGGACTATTTTTCGGGACCATGCTCCCGCCAATAGCTTCATGGCCCCAGTGCCCGTACCGGAAGGTCCTAAGAAGTCGGTCTTCGATCGACTTACAGCTGCTGCGGCCCCTCTCAACGGGTCGCCCAACACCAGTGGCTCAGTTTTCTCCAGGCTGGGCCAGAACTCCTGCGGGCCCACAATGAAGCTTGCGGTCCTAGAGAAGGTTATTCCAAAGAGAGTAGCCAAACCTGCTCTTGAAGTCGTTAGGGCGGCTTCTCCCGCTAAGTGGTCGGTCTTCACAAGACTGACCGTCCCAACTCCTACTCCCGCTCCAGCTACTCAAAAGGCATCAGTCTTTACTAGGCTGACACCGGCTACAGCCCCTCACCTGAACAGAGGGCAAGACAAGGCCATCCCCGTCACCAAGCCAATTCCCACAACTCGACATGCTCGACGTCGCCACTGGCGCCGAGTGAGGAAGTCCGGAGGTAGTTCCCCTTCTGGGTTAACTCCACCAGCCCCGACGACGGAAGTTAATGCTACTGTTCCGACTGGGAACAGCTTTGAACTGCTAAATAAAGTGCGTAGGAATTCTCCTACCGCTGTACTGAAGAGGTCTCCCCCTCCGCTGGAAAAGGCTGTAGAAGCAAAGCCAGAACAGCCCCAATCCCCTTAACGGCTGTCCTCCAAAATCTATAAAGTCTGGCGGCAGGCCCGAGACTCGGTGATCGATCCAAATTTCTCCCGCCAGCACAAGAAACTGAAGGTCCAAAAGGAAGTCAGCCATCCTGCTAAGCCACGAAAAGCTGTCTGGGTGCCCACCTCGACGGCTCCCTCAACTTCGACCGCTCCTGAGAAAAGAAGGCCGGAGAAGATCCCTGTGCCGGCGACAAAAGTCAAAGGCACTGAACCCAAACGCCCTAAGTCTGGGGGCATGGTGGTACATACCGTCTACATGGCGTCCGGGAAAGAGGATAGCCGTATATCCATAGGTCATAGACCGCTTACGCGATCGGTGACTAAAGCTCAAGAGCAGCAGCAGAAGCTCCAAGAAATGATGACTGCGATGGCCGCACTCACCGGGCCAAAAGAAAGCCCAGAAGCATCCTCGGATCAACGCCATGAGCAAGAAACCGATGCCGAATTCCTTTGGAGAATACTGGAAAAGAAGGACAAAGAGGCTGTGGAGAAAGCGGCCAATATAAAGCAGATGGCTCTCCTATTTCAAGACATGGTCAGGATGATGATCCAGCCAGATCCCCCAGCCGAAGATCCTCCGATTATCCTTGAAGATGACAGAGGAGAAACGTCAAATCCACCGCCGGCTCTTTCAACAGCCAAGGAGGAGACAATTTCTAAAGCTGCCCTGGATGACTATATTGCTCAAAAAATACGAGTTCACCAGGCAACTGAGGCAGCCGGTCAAGTTGTCAAAACGGGGCGACCATATCCGAGCTGGTATGATCAGATCAAATACCCGCCGGGTTACACGATCCCAAAATTCCATGTCTACAAGGGGACAGGCAATCCCCATCAACATGTTGCCCAGTTCAGGGCTCTTTGTGGCAACACCGGCGGCGATGATAAGCTCCTGCTTCGCCAATTCGTCGGCAGTTTGTCGGAGACGGTGTTTGAATGGTACTCCGAGCTTCCGAACGACTCTGTCAAAACTTTCGCTGAAATAGAGTTGTTGTTTACCCAGCGTTTCGCAAGCGCCAGCGAGTGTACTCCAATAACAGCTTTGATCAATGCAAGAGTAAAGCCGGGCGAAACTTGGGTTCAATATGCAATCCGATGGCGGAACTTGTGGTCAAAATGCGAACAACGCATCGAAGAAGCGCCAGCAGTGGGCATGTTCGTGGGCACCCTAGATTCTCATGCAACTATTTCACAGTTCATGATGTTCTTTAAACCAACCACGTTCCAGGCCTTGATTGACAAATTAGCCCAAATGGACCAGATGGGCCATAGACCGTCTCCTCCAAAGCCGGACTCTCAAAATGAAAAGGGTAAAGGAAAAGCGATCGTTGTCGCCAATGCTCAACAACAGCCGAGCAACTTGAAGCCGGCTGTCCGTCAAAACAATATGCGTCCGCGCCTATCCCTCGAGGAGAGGCTAGGACGTCCTTACTCGTTTCCTCAAGATAAAACGAGAAGACTGTTCGAGCTGGCAGTGCGCAACAGACTCATCAATCTGCCAGATTCAAAACGTCCGTTGCAGCCAAACGACGTCAATGATCCCAATTACTGCCCCTACCACCGAATATTGGGTCATCCGATCGAAGATTGCTACGTCTTCAAAAACTGGATTGAAGACCAATACCAACAAGGCAAGTTCGCATTATCCGAAAAATGGAGGGTGAACCCGCCGCAACCTCATACCCTTAAAAAGGTGAATATGCCGGGGGCAACGTGCTCCCTTGTTGAAGAAGCTCCGTGGGAGGTCGTGCTATCAGCCAAAACTAAAAGGATGCTGAATGATCTCCAGACATGCCCGACGATCAGGTGGAAGAACCTGCTAGAACCCTAGATCATCGAAGGGATGCTAAAGCCACGCCCAACTCCAAAGATCGGTGGTGATGGCCCAAGCACTCACACCCAGCCGTCAAAGTCTTCAAAGAAGAAGAAGAAGAGATCCAAAAAGCCCATGAAGCCTGGCGACAAGCTCATGGACTTACAGAAATAGATGGACGCGCTGGAGGAGTATAATCAGAAGGCACGGACTCCCATCACGCTCCAAGAGTTCCTCAGCCATGTCTTTCAGGAGGAAGATGATGGAGAAAGCTCGTCGGATGAATCTGAGGGTTACGTAGCAAGTTGTCATGTGATCTCTCACTCGTCGATAGACGATGAAGAAACTCCTTGCACTGAGAAGCTGGGGGCAGATCCTAAGCCAGAACTTCTGGAGCCATCGGATGAAATAATTGATGCATTCCTGAATACAGCTCTTTTGAAAAGTAAAGCTGATCAGGAGCGTGAGATGGCCATATTTGAAAGAGCCAAACGCCGACAACTAGATGAAAGAATTGAGACACTCCCGCCAAATCAAGGAACATCCGTCGCGGATAAAAACAAGTTCAAGACGAGGAAAAGATTTGCTAAAGCCATATCAATGGGGATGAAGCTACCACCCTCTGAAGGAAACACTGCCGGCAAAGCAGAAATGCACCCTTCCTACTGCTTATATCATCGAAAGATTTCGCATCCCACCGAAGAGTGCAAAGCTTTCAATAGATGGTGGCAGGGGTATGTTGTTCACCAGCAACATTTTAAGCGGGAGAAGCGCAAAACTCGTCGGGAGCAGAAAAGTACGACCGAGGAGCTTAGAAGAACTACCGACGATTGTCGCATGGTTAACGCCGGGGAAGCGCAAATTCTCACATTTGGGAGTGACTCTGACGAGGAAATAGCTCTTAGCCCTCTTTTTAAAGAGTCCACCTCGGGAAAAGAGGGAGAGCCGAAGGCTTGCGAAAATATCCGACTGCGAAATTGTATGCTACCCGAAAAGAATCTCCGACCCTCAAATAAAAAAGATAAGGGAAAAGAAAAGGTCTCTGAGGATATCGCCCTAGATGACCAAGTCATGGAAGAGCTAACCGCCAAGGACCCGTCAAAGAAATATAAGGTGAACTACAACGTTCTGGCACACTTGAGGAAGTTACCCTCGCAACTCAGTATTCTCGATGCCCTCTTACTATCAAAAGAAGCAAGAGATTCATTGATCAAAGCGCTACAAGAGCCAGAGCAATTCCAAGCTTTTCTCGCCGAAGAAAAGATGAAGGACGAGCTGGAAGAAGTACACACAGCCGATATCACCTTCGGCGACGAAGACCTCCTCCTTAGGACGTGCGAACACAATCGTCCCATCTATGTCTCAGGGTACTGCCACGATATAAAGATAGGAAAAATTTTGGTTGACAATGGGTCTTTCGTCAATCTCCTCAATGTACGGGTATTGAAGGAAATCTGCATGAACGTCCAGCACCTCGCTCGGGATAAGATCACCATCTTTGGGTTCGACTCTCAATCATCACGGACTCTCGGGTCTGTGATACTGACGTTATGCTTTGGGCTACTCGTCACGGACATTAAATTCCACGTCATAGACGCCAAGATATGCTATAATGCTTTGCTCGGTCGACCCTGGTTACACGAGTACAACATCATCCCTTCTACACAGCATCAGTGTATGAAATATTTTAAGGATGGTCTCGAGTATACCGTAACAGGAGAGCTGAACCCATTCTCCGTGAACGAAGTCTGCAAATATGAAGATGCAAAATACTTCTTACCGGATTTCGAAGACACGGAGAGGTGTCACAAGCCGGAGAACAAAGCTATCGCCACCATCCCTGTCTTCGGGAGTGATACTGAGGAAGAGGAAGAGATGGTTTATTCGGGTCCACCCCAACATAACAAGTCGGGACCATCCACTCCTATGTTGATTTTTGGCAGTGACTCGGAAGATGAAATCCATGCTACATTCTTGGCTCGGCCTTCAATACAAATATTCGCTGACGAAGAGCAAAGTCTGCAAGTCGCGATGGTTCCGCCCAAATATCATAAAGAACTAGATGCGCTCGATAACTACAGTGTGGAAGAGCTGCAGACGTTCTATGTCCCTCCCAGGCAAGAAGGTGAAAAGGCGATCCTATTCTACCGCTTCGGGGAAACTAAAGTGGATAAAGAAATCTGGCACGGCGCAGATCCTACACTTGACAGGCTCCAGCCCATCCGCCTGCCTAGATATTACACAGAAGGCTTGAAAAGGCTATTGAAGCGCCAAGGGATACCCTTCAAACAGACCGCTCGAAAAGCCAAATTCTATGACAGGATCTGGAACGTTCCCGGAACTCAGCGCAAGTTGCCCAATGGGAGAATGGAAGCGATCGGGCTTGGATACGTTCGATCCAAGAGACGGGAGCTACTCCGCGACTGCTATGTTGTGCATAACTTTGAGGAAGAAGGGGATGCTCAATGGGAAGATGCTAACCCTGAACCAGAAAAAGTCCCCTACGTAAAAATGCCCAGTCCGTCGTTCGAAGAACAAATGGGCAAGCTTATAAGGGAAGCTGGTCAAAAAGTTCGAGACGACCATAACCACGAAATGGCCATCTACGAGAAAGCCAGGACGCAACGCCTTCTCCAACAAGCTGCGAAAGATGAAAACGCCCCTCCCTGTCAACCTGTTGGAAAAAAGGCCCGACGCAGAGGCAGAAACAAGTCAAAAAGCGAAAAAGGCGTTCAACAACGACAAAGTGGGACCAAAAGGTCATGCGAGCGGGAATTGAGCGGTCCGGATTTGTCCCTTATAAAGAAGATGAGTCGAGCATACTCTTTTCCTCAAGACAAGACAAAGAAGATACTTGATCTCGCCATAAGGCATCAAATGATTACACTGCCGGAGTCTAAACACCCCGAGCAAGCAGGCGAGGTCTCTCACCCAGATTATTGCTCTTATTACCAAGCAATAGGACATCCTCTCGAAGACTGCTTCACCTTTAAGAACTGGGTTGAAGATCAGTATCAGCTCGGCAAGTTCGCTCTATTTGACAGCTGGAAGGTAACGCCGCCGCAAAAGTATAAACCCAAAGTTATGAGAATAGAACCAGATCCACATCGGTCTTCGAAACGAGGTCGTACTTGTCATATGATAACGATATCGAAAGAAGAGCCCGAGAATATGGATGACCTTCCCTGGTGCTTCGAAAACAATGATGACGGGATGATCGCAGAATTTCCACCGGTGCCAAAAGAGCTAGAAGATGGAATACACACTACTGCAGATAGCCTCAAGAAGATTGATTTGGGAACGGCAAGTGACCCGCGACCCACATTCATTAGCGAGCTGCTATCTGAAGAATGGGTGGCCGCGTTAAAAGACGTGCTTATGTAGCATAAAGATTGCTTCGCATGGAACTATTCTGAAATGCCAGGACTAGATCCAGAAATTGCTGTCCATAAACTGGCAATATCCCCGGACGTCAAGCCAATCAAACAAGCACCGAGAAGAATGCGGCTCGAGCTTGAGATGAGCATCAACGCCGATGTCAAGAAGCTGATCGACTCCGGCTTCATCCAGGAAGTTCAATATCCTGACTGGGTCGCCAATATCGTCCCGGTAATGAAGAAAAATGGGACAGTGCGCATTTGCGTGGACTTTCGGGATCTCAATAAAGCTTGCCCGAAGGACGACTTCCCAGTACTGGTTACCGAGCTGATGATAGACAATACGTCCACTCACGAAGTCTTCTCCTTCATGGACGGATCATCAGGATACAATCAGATAAAGATGCATCCCGAGGACCAGAAGCATACCGCTTTCCGGACCCC
Organism: Agapanthus africanus; assembly: GCA_030015575.1. Lineage (NCBI taxonomy): Eukaryota > Viridiplantae > Streptophyta > Magnoliopsida > Asparagales > Amaryllidaceae > Agapanthus > Agapanthus africanus. Next base: position 102,782,353 of record CM057350.1, on the reverse strand, counting down.
TTTGGGTATATTCTGCTATAAAGTGACGCCCTTCAGTCTGAAGAACGCCGGTGCCACTTATCAGAGAGCCATGACAAAGATCTTCGATGACCTCATACATGAAATTGTCGAGTGCTATATTGACGACCTCGTGGTGAAAAGCAAATCATACGCAGAGCATTTAGAGCATCTGAAGACCGTATTTCAACGCCTTCGACAATACAACTTGAAGATGAACCCTCTCAAGTGCGCATTCAGAGTTTCCTCAGGCAAATTCCTAGGATTCATCGTCCGACACCGAGGTATCGAGATAGATCCGTCAAAGATCAAGGCGATCATGGAAATGCATCCGCCAAGGACTCTCAAGCAATTGCGGTCTCTCCAAGGGAAGCTCGCGTACATCCGGCGATTTATAGCCAACCTCTCAGGCAAGTGCCGCCCTTACAGTCACCTGATGAAGAAGGGAACACCTTTCGTTTGGGATCACAAATGCCAGAGCGCGCTGGACGAAATCAAGCAATACCTGCAGAATCCGCCAGTGTTGGCTGCTCCGGTCAAGGGAAAGCCTCTCATTCTTTATACAACCGCCTTCGAAGGTTCCTTAGGCGTATTATGGGCACAAGAGAACGACCAAGGTAAAATAAGAGCTCTTTATTACTTAGGTCGAGTTCTCCTGGGGGCAGAAAGCAACTATTCCCCTATCGAGAAACACTGTCTGGCGTTGATCTTCGCGATAACAAAACTCAGGCACTATGCATTGGCACATGAAGTCCGTCTCATATCGAAGGTGTACCCTCTCAAATATTTAATGTCGAAGGCCATATTGACAGGGAGACTCGCTAAATGTGCCTTGGTCTTAATGGATTTTTCGATAACCTATCAGCCTCTTGAAGCAGTGAAAGGCCAGGCCATCACCGACTTCCTCGCTGAGCATCCGATACCGTCCGATTCCCCTTTGAATTGCGAGCTGCCAGACGAACATCCGTTTGATGCGATCGACGGTAGTAATACCCGATGGGAACTCTATTTTGATGGAGCGTCTTCCATGAAGAAGCGCAAACAAAGCACCCCTATAATCAAATCGGGGGTAGGCCTCATCTTTGTAACTCCACAAGGAGGGATAATGCGCTTTACTTTCTCCTTAACAGAGCCGAGGACGAACAATGAAGCCGAATACGAATCTTTGATAGCAGGCCTCAAGATCGCCATCGACATGGGAATTGGAAACCTCCTCATATATGGAGATTCTCAACTGGTAGTCAGTCAAGTAAATGGCGACTACCAAACGTGCAAACCCGAACTGGTAAAGTATGGTGAGAGAGTACAGTAATTGCTGACTCAAATCCCCTCCTACATGCTGGAAAGCATACCGCGCGCGGAAAATAGCAAAGCAGATGCACTAGCTAAGCTCGCTAAAGAACTAGCCGACGAGAACCTCGATGACGTAAGAATCGTGGTACAAAGCCGTCGGGTGCTTGCCCCAGCAGAAATATCTCCGGAATCATCCGAAGAAAAGGGAGTGACTGAGCAAATGGCTATGCAAATAAAAGACCAGGAAAAGGCTGAGAATTGGAGAGAAGTCTTTATAGACTACTTCAAATCCCGTCGAACGCCTGAAGATGCGTCCTCAAAACATCAGCTCATGAAACGAGCTCTGTCTTTCGCCTTCGTCAATGATACTCTGTACAGGAGGTCGTTTGATTCTCTGTGGTTGAGATGTCTGGGACCTGAAGAGCCGAAAAGAGTCGTTCAGGAAGTTCATGACGGACTTTGCGGTTCTCACCAAGCAGGCCCAAAGATGAAGTTGAAGATTAAACAGATGGGATACTATTGGCCCACGATGATTCAGGACTACCTCGAATATGCGAAGCAATGCCACTCATGCCAGATTCATGGGGACTTTATCCATCAGCACCCAAATCCTCTACATCCAACAGTGGCCAGCTGGCCGTTCGAAATGTGGGGGACTGACGTAATCGGCCCCATCGAACCAACATCGTCCAGGGGACATCGATTCATTTTGGCGACGACTGACTACTTCTCCAAATGGGCAGAAGCAGTACCGCTGAGGGAAGTGAAGACGGAGAATATCCTCCATTTCTTCAAGACGCACGTCATTTATCGGTTTGGAACTCCGTGACGGATCATCTCCGATAACGGGCCAGCCTATAGAAGCCACAAGATCAGCCGCTTCGCACAACAACACAACATAGACTGGAGATATTCCTCAGTTTATAATCCCCGAGCTAACGGTCTAGCTGAGGCTTTCAACAAGACCTTGACGAAGATCGTGAAGAAGACGGTGTCCCGAAATAAAAGGGACTGGCACGAGAGACTGCAAGAAGCTCTCTGGGCGTATCGAACTACGTTCAAGACGGCCACGAACACAACGCCGTATACGTTGGTATTCGGTACAGAAGCAGTACTCCCCCTCGAAATAGAATTACCCTCTCTACGAGTGGCAGTCCATTACGAGCTGACGGACGAAGAAAACGCTCACCTTCGGCTTGAGGAGCTTGATGCCCTTGATGAAACCCGGCTCATAGCGCAACAAAATCTGGAGGCTTATAAAGCAAAAGATGACACGCTCCTACGAAAGATTGACCAGGCCGAGGACATTCCACCAAGGCGAACTCGTGCAAGTGGTCAAAAGACCTAGGATCCCCAATCGTGCCAAGCGGGGAAAATTCGAGCCGAACTATGAAGGCCCGTATATCATAGACAAGATTTACCAGGGTGGAGCCTATCTACTCATGGATATGCACGGTGAAAGGCCTTTCAGGCCAATAAACGGTCGGTTTCTAAAGAAATACTATGCTTAATGAGTCACAACCTAGGTCAATGATAGATGATGACGACTATGTCCGTCGCTATCTTCCTAATCCCAAACTCTATAAGTAGTAGCCGGCCTTCTTCAACAACGGATCGAAACATCCTTAAACTAACAACGGACCACTACGTCCTAAAACTAGCTATTGACCGAGATGTCGATAAACTACGGTGGATTGCAACATCCCAAAGCCGATACAAAAAAGAAAAAAAGAAAAGAATAAAAAAAATAATAAAAGAAAAATAAAAATAAAAACGGTATGTCCATAAGCAGAATGGGCACGGATGAAAACCCGAAAGGGCTCCGTGAGTAAAAACAGCAGGGCTACCGGCGAGTGTTTGTGAAAACCCGAAAGGGCGCGACCTCGTTATATAGAAAGAATAAAAAAAATAATAAAAAAAACGGTATGTCCACAAGCAAAATGGGCACGGATGAAAACCCGAAAGGGCTCCGTGAGTAAAGACAGCAGGGCTACCGGCGAGTGTTTGTGAAAACCCAAAAGGGCGCAACCTCGTTAAAAGACACTTACAGGGTCCTCTCGACCTTGTAAGGAGAAACCACCCGCGTGGGATCCTCACGACTCTCAAGGGAGCAACACACTTAGGGATCCTCACGATTCCTAAGGAGAAATTACACTTGCAAGATCCTCACGACTCGTAAGGAGAACTCTCTTATGGGACCCTCACGGCTCATAAGATTTGAAAGTCTTAAGTTACAGAGACCTGAACCTGTTCTTAAGCAACCCCCACAACCTTCGATATTGCCCTACAAGTGGTTCAATACTGACCCTTGTATACAATCCACGAGCGCGAATAAATATTTCCCTAACCAAGTCCTACCCGTGACTAGGGATATGTCCACATGGTGAACAACCCTTGTAAGTCCTCTCGACTTATAAGGAGAAAACCCTTTTGTAAGATCCTTACGACTTACAGGGGAACATGCACTTAGTAATCCTCATGATTCCTAAGGAGAAAACACACCTACGAGATCCTCACGACTCGTAGGGAGAAATACCTTTGTGAGACCCTTACGGCTCATGGAGTCAAAAGCCTTAGTCGACAGGATCCTAACCCTATTTACTAAGCAACCTTTGTTCAACATCGACAGAGGCAAATGATGATTTTCTTCTGGCAACATCCCAGTTGTAGCGGTGCTGATGCCGAAATCGGTGTCTAATCCCAAGCTTGCGGAGAAAAGACAGCAAGCCACACATGCATGCAACATAGCCGAAATGATGGGCGACTTGCAACAAAATCAGCAAGTAAAAATGTATGCATGCAAAATAGCCGAAATGATTGGGCAACTCGCAATAAAAAGCAGCGAGTAAAAATAAAATAAATAGCCGAAATGATTGGGCACCGCGAAAAATAGCCGAAATGATTGGACAATCGCGACCTTCGCGATATAAAAGCTGAAATGATAGAGCATCGCGGAAAGAAATAAAAAAAAGTATAATAAATAAAATCTATGCCCTACAGGCGATATCACAGCAATCCCTGTATACAATCCAGGGGCACAAATACAGAAGGAAACACATCTTCCCTCCCCATGCTCCATCAAACAACGGAGCCAAGTCTTGACGGCAACTCATATAAAATCTGAAAGACAATCGGAGATCATCTCGCACTAGCGCGGAGTGGTCACCACCTCGACGTTCGTCTCAATACAACAGACGGGATATCATGACAGCATCCTTCCTCCAACTGGATTCGGACACACCAAAGCAAACGAAGCGAAGGCCAAATTCCTAGCTTCAGGGTCTTGACGGTAACTCATATAAAACCGGAAAGACCATTGGAGATCATCTCACACCAGCATAGAGTGATCACTACCTCGACATCCATCTCGATACAGCAGACGAGATGTCACCACAGCGTTTTTCCTGCAGCAGGATTCAGACGCGAAAATCAAACAACGGAGCCACGGCAAAATCCTTAGTTCCAAACCTTAACGGTTCACCAACAACCTAGAGACAACCATGACATTCGTCTAGATATAACAGACGCAATGACAGCAAACGAAGCGAAGGCCAAATTCCTAGCTTCAGGGTCTTGACGGCAACTCATATAAAACCTAAAAGACTATCGGAGATCATTCCACACCAGCGCGGAGTGGTTATGACTCATCGGGGCACTCCAAAATGAGCCTAATCTCAAGTAAAAAGCGGCATGGCAAAATTCCTAACGCTTGCTCTTCCGACGGTCAAACTGCCTAAGAGGATTGCTTGAAGACGTCTTGTTCAGCCCCCGAAGGGATCAGAGACACGACAATCGCAAGGCTACTCGAACAGCAAGATTGCCTATCGAGAAATACATCAGCTAATGTGACGGTACAACGGACAAAACCCTAGTACCACAGACCCTAACGGATCTCTGTCGTAAAGAGCAGAGGTTAACTATGACGTTAGGATATTCTTGCGAGAACTGCTCGATTCGTCTCGACTCGTGAGGAAATTAGTGTCTTTGTGAGAACTTCTCGATTCGTCTCGACTTGTGAGATAAAGCCTTAGGCACCGGGGATTAAAAAACCTGTTTTCTAAGCATTGGGACCCTGCAAGTCGGTCCAAAATGGACTCTTGCATACTATTCACGGGTCACACTCTCCAAAGTCAAATCTCGACAAGGAGGGAAACAACCGCTTACGGGTCCTCTCGACTCGTAAGAAGGAAAATTCTCTTATAAGATCCTTACGACTTACAAGAGGAAACGCACTTAGGAATCCTCACGATTCCTAAGGAGAAAATACACCTACGAGATCCTCTCGATCTATAGGGAGAAAAGTCTTTGTGAGACCCTCACGGCTCATAAAGTTGAAAAGTCTTAGGTAGCAGATCTGAACCTGCCTCCTAAGCCATCACTACCTCTTGAAAAAGCCAAGATAGGATGCTCGCTCTATCATCTGTCGACCATGTTTATTAAGGTAACATGCTGATAATAAAAGAAAGAAGAAAGCAGAGAAATGACACAAGATATTACGAAGAATGTATATCTTTTATTCATAAATTCGATTGAGTACAAGATACATTGTGTTAAAAAGAATAAAAGAAACAAATACATTTTATTTACAATTACAAATGATACAAAATGTTCATGGAGAAGGAAGCGTCTTCAACAAATCCGCAAGTTGCTCTCGCACTTCCTTCAGCACCTTCTCCTGATCGGCTGCCGCAGCCAACTTTGCTTCCACCTAGGCCCGCTGCTGCAAGTAGGATGAAAATTGTTCTTCGATGGCTCGCTGAGCTGCTTCACGACCTTGGGCATCGCGCTCAACGGTATCGAGCTTCTGCTTCAATGTTAACTCGTCGGAGATACTTTGCAGGAGGCCCTCGAAGATAACATTCACCCGAGCAGCATTTGCGTCGACCTCAGCACGCACTCGAGCAGACTCGCTTGAGGTCTCTTGGTATTCCCTCCGCCTTAAAGCCACTTCTTGTTCCAGATGGCGGAAGTAAGAAGCGCTCTGCTCGATCCATGCCGCCCGTTGAGTACTCGTGGCCAAAACCTCAGGGGCAGGGCGCATAAGCTCCAGCTGATGCAGGCGGGCCTCGATCTCCCTGCAGTGGTTAACCCAAGACTCGACGACGCCTTCATTATGGAAATTTACAAGCGTCGCCAGCATCGGATTAACCTCCGCAGCAAAATCTGCGGCGGATGTAAGAGCTTTTGCGTCAAGCTCTTCGACGCATCCGCTCAGCATGCTCAAACTCATCGCAGCACCCTTTGAGGATGGACACCTGGAGAACAGGCCTGCCGGCATCATGATGCGGGACTCGAAAGGGACCGGAACCGGAGCGATAGATGCAAAACAAATCACAATCAGATGACAGACCTAAAAATACAGGAGACTCATGAACAGTAGAGTCTACTATACCGGCTGCAGCAGGCGGCAAAGCCGGGAGGATCGGTGGCGCAACTGATCTCTCATCTCCTCCTTCGATCTGTAGCACTGCAATCAGAGCAAGAAAAAATCAGAAACAATTTCATTATTGAAAAAAGAAAGGGCATTAATTGAAAACTATACTCACCAGCGCCACTGGAGGAAGCAAGTTCCGACGGGAAGGAGAAGTGTGGGTACAGCACCTGGTAAAGGTGATTAAAAAGCACTCCTGCAAAGACGCAATAGTATAACGTCAGTACATAAATTATGCAGACAAGATAAGACTGGTGGGTCATAAATCCATGCCTTCCAGCATTTGCGATGGTGCGAGAGAAGGTAGAGGGGTGGTCACCGTTAGGGCGGTAACTAGCGGCACTGTCTCGAGCAGCGCGGCATCAACACTAGCCGCACCTGCGTAAGAAACAAGATAAACTTTATTAGGAAAGATTGCAGAATAAAAAAAAGAAGGGCGGTGACCCAAGATTTACCTGATGAGTCACCAGCCGAAACGGCGACGTCTTCCTCCTCCATTGGCATGGGTTCACCTCCCGTTGCCTCATCGCCAGACTCTACGGGAGCCGTCGTCACGCTCGCGACGCCGGAAGACGATAAGGAGCCATAAACGGGGAGAGCGATGATCGGAGCGGCACCCGACTCTTGAGAAAGAGCGGTCGTCTCGTGCTCAACGATCATGCCTGTCTCTTCCACTACCACCTCGGGCTCGGCGGTCGTAGCCGTCTCGTCCACCACCGCCATGGGTTCATCGGTCGCAACCGCTCCATCCGCTGCTGCCCCAGACTCAGTTGTAGCAGTCGTCTCAACTGCCGTCCCCTCGGGCTCGGCATCAACAGTGGTGGCCGTCTCGGGCATAGTAGTCGTGACTGTCTCGTCGGCCACTAGCTCAGGCCCGGCGACTACGGCTGCACCGCCTACCGTCGCCTCGGGCTCAGCTGCTACTTTCTCCACCGTCCCCTCAGGCTCGACGGTTTCCGCCGCTCCTTCAGTTGGACTCGGCCCTGCAGGACAAGATGCATAAGAACCGATAGTTTTACAACTTTTACAACAAAGCCTCGAAAAACACATTACCTGAGGTGGATTGATCGTTGGTTTCTCGAGCTGCACGCACCGCCCGTCTATGAGCAGTAGACAAGGCGACCGATGGCTCCTCGGAAGGAGTAGCAGCGGGAGTAACGGCACTTGGGCCCGCTCCAACGGCCAAAGCAGCGCTGCGCTCCTTCGCTGCGCGCCTCAAGTGTTTCCTTTCCTCCTGGGCCGTCACTACGGACCTTTTGGAAGCCTCCTTCAGCAAGGCGTCGTCATCCGCGTTCAGAGTTGCCTCCAGAGCCTTCAAGGCATCCATCATCGGCTTTTTGAGTTGGGTCTCTTGTGGCAATTCCGAAGAGGCCGGAACATCGGTGGCTGGCCCGGAGAGAATGCCCGCATCAGTTTGCGAGATAGGTCTTGTGGTCCCTGCGATAAGACAAAGAGGGGGTCAGATTACTCATAAGAAATGGAAGGTGAGACATAGTAAACCGAAATGTACCAAGGCCTAAGGATGCTCTGAGTCGTTCCTCCTCCTGGAAAGTTTTGAGGAAAGCAGCGATGGCTTCTTCGGTAGAAATGCCTGTTAAAGAAGGAAAAGCGTTAGTTAAAATAAAAATAAAAAAACAATGATAGAGGTACGATGCAATGACGAAAAATACAACTAGTAATTACTCGATTATACAAGTTTAGCCAACCACGCATCGCGCCTTGCCAATCGCTCAGAAGCTGCGATGGCGGCCGCCATATCAGTGTCGTCTGGCGGCATAAATAGGCCCTCGTTGGTCCCATACTCGCCCAAGCCCTCGCTATAAGGGGCATGAGGTTCCTGACCAGATGCAACGTCAGCAGAGAAGAGCGACTTCTTCTTCCTCTTTTGCGCATGAACTCCAGCCGCACCCAAAATCAACTTGTGCTTCGTGGGCACCTTGGGACGGCGGGTCCCGATGCCCGAGCCCGCGCCAGATTCAGGCGAAACCACATTCACCGTCTCCACCGGAGCACGAGGCGCTGGGGGCACGTCCACGGTATCACGGGGCAATCCGCACAAGGGGCATAGCACACGCGGAGGCTCATCTCCAGCATCTCCTCTTAGTGGAGGAGGGACAGGGGTCCTTCGCTTCAGGGGAACGTTGCGATTGCTGGCGGGGGGCGCACCCTTACGGTCAATCAGCAGCCGCTTTTCTTCTCGGATAACAGCACCCATCGCGTGCTGATACCAAGCCCCTTACACATTGAGGGCCCTTGGAACGCAAGTCGGCTCACTAATGAAGAAATGGGATCCCGTGTTTAGCCGCATGAAGTGATGTTATGCATTCCGTATCCCCTCTCCGGTGGCCGCAGGCTCTTCCAAAAACGCCTCCAGTGGGACCCCTTGGTTATAACTTAACTGCTGGGCGAAGCGATGGGGGTTGTACCTCATAAAAAGCGCCAAATCATTCTTCCTGAACATAAGGAAGCCCGGCCGGATGGAGTATAAATATAGGATCTCCCGGGCTTTCAATATGGAGGCCCCGTCCTTGAAACCATCATGCAACGCCAACACCGCCTTGGAAGTCTCCGGGCCGATGGTCATGACCTTGTCCGTGAAAGAAATGCTCGCTCCGACCATGCGCGGACGAAGAAGCAACCCCCTAGCCTCCCGCGGAGACGGATTCACAATAAAGGCGCCAATCAGCCGCATAACTCTCGGGAATCTGTACTTCTCGTAAAGCGAGGGTCTTTTATGAACACCAAATACCCCGAGCACATGCATTTCCATCCATGAAGTAAAATAGTGCATCGGGAAATTGGCGGGTTGCACCCCTGGTTCATTTGCGTCTGCCGCCACGCTGAGTCCATGGTACAGGTGGGCCAACCCGGCAATTCCAATCGATAATTGTATACCAGCCACCATCCGGTGCGCTGGGTAGAAGATGGACGGCCTCATATAGCGCGGGTGCATGGGAAGCGCGAACCAGCACAACCATAGCCCCAGAAACCCCAGAAAGAAGGTCTCCTCGTCAATGCCCGGAGCGGCGATTTCCGATAAGGGGATGGCGGCAGCATCGGGAAGGTAAAAACTATTTTGATCGGCTTCCAGTGCTGGTCGACGATCTAAGCCCAGGCCGAAGGGGTCGTCGAGCTTGGCGAACTTTTCGCTCCGCTGCGATAGAATCTCCGGTCGAAGAAAGTGGGCAATGAAATCTGCAAAACTGACTCCCCGGCCTCCCGATTTCAAATAGAGACTTTCATACATATTCAGCACCTTCACCAGATTCGGAAACTGGTGCTGAATAGCATTCTCCGGCGTTAGGCCCATTACCAGCGGCTTGGTGGCGAAGACGTATTCGTCAAGAGGAAGTAACTCTTCATAATGCTCCCCCCTCACCGGCAAACCAGAAATCTCAGCAAATTCTTCCAGGGGGATGGAGACTTCCCTGTCCGTCAGAAGAAAGGTATGGGTGGGGATGTTCCATTGTTCCACGAATGCCTTAACCCACCACGTCGGAGGAACAGGGTACTCGAACAATGAGGCGTAGACTGCGGGGTATAGACTAATCTTCATCAAATGCGTCTTCTTCGCTGACAAGATGTATCTGGCCCACTGCAAATACCCCGCCGATTGTCGAGGGGTCAATCCAATGTTGTAAGGTTGTCCCCAAGGGGGCGCTTCACCCTGGCATATGCGCCGCCCCAGAATATCCACAGCTGGCGGCGGCTGCACGGGAATAGCAGCAATCGAAGGCTGAAGAAGATCCTCCGAGTTCCAATTTACGACCTCCACGGCATAGTTCACCGGGGGTGCATCCGCATACGGGATCGATGAGATTGGCTCTGACGGCGTCGCACAAGAGAAGCTTCGGCGACCCTTGATGATTTCACTGTACCATCTGCCCCACAGATGAAGGTTCTTATACTCCGGGTCGTGATCCTTAATGAGAGCGAGAACCTCCCGGTCCACCGGTGCCTCAGGGAAACCTCCCTCTGAGCAGAAGAACGGGAATGAAAGATCAGCAGACATGGTGCCTGCAAGAAAAAGCAAAATTCAGTTATCAGCATCATAAGTTAATTTTAAAAATTCCCACGCTTGGTACTTTAAAATTTATACCACACTGCGATGCAGTGGAAAGGGGACCAAAGGGGGACCCACAAAATTCAGATGACAATGCATCAGTTAATAAGACAGCCTCATCATTGGATGAGACTGTCAATTAATGAGAAGATCCTCAAAAGAATATTCTCATTAAATGAGAAATCTCTTGAGACAAGGAGAAAATCTCCCTTTTCAGAGTAAAGCTCTGTCACAGAGTGACACTTGTCAAACTCTGGTCACAAGGAAATAAATTTCTTAAAAGAGCCTAGCTCTGTAATAATGATGGAAAAATCCATCAAAGGAAAAACTAATTTCTAAAAATTAAAGTTTGGGATCTTAAAAGATCCATGAAAAACTCTTAAGAGTTCATCATCAGAAGATCAAAAGATCTATGCTTTTGTCAATGAGCAAAACTCTGTTCATGGGTTAAGAAACCCGGAAACAAATTCTTGAGAGCAAAGCTCTGTTTATGAAACCCCAAAAGGGTTTTTTTTAAATCAAAAGATCTATGAGAGCAAGGCTCTATTAATTGAAATTAAAATTAATTTAATTAAGTTAAGTTAATTTTTACCTAAGATGTTTCTAGAGTTCTAACTCTGAAAATGAGAGCAAGGCTCTGAGGTTCTTGAAAATAAGAGCAAGGCTTTGAAAATAAAATTCTTGAAGATGATAATCATATGCTGAGGACTAAGGGTCCTATTTATAGGCGCTTAAGCGCCCCTTCAATCAGATCTTGCCACCGCTGCACTCACGTGTGCGCCACGTGAGCGCAACGGTGGGGGGCATTTGTTTCCTCTAATCAGAGCAAAGCTCTGTTTGAATTTCAAATTCAAAAGGTGAAGCAACGCTTCAGATCCCTTGCGCTGCGCGCAGAGCGCCACATGTCAAATGCAGATACGCCAGCGTAAGGGGCGCTGCGCCCAAGGCAGCGCACCCCAATCAGAGCAAGGCTCTGTTTTAAAATTTAAATTTTAAAAATAAAGGAAGCAACGATTCAGATAACGTGCGCTTTGCGCTGCGCGACACGTGTCAGCGCAGTTGCGCTGCGCTCTGCGCTGCGTGACACGTGTCAAGCGCAGGTGCACTTGCGCCAACTGTGCCAGCACTAAAACGTAAATAATGAATTATTTAATCAGAATTAAAATTCTAGAAAGATCTTTTTAATCTTATTAAAACAAGAAGATTATCTTCTGTAAAACAGAGGCCTTAGGATCAAACATCCAACGGTTTGGAAATATCCCCAGATCAACAGAGAAAGATCTCTTTAACTAACTTAACAAACTAATTGGCCCTATATAAAGGCCCCTAGACTCCAAGTCTCGGATATACAGAGCTCCTCCAAAAACTTTGAGAAAAAAACTCAAAGAGAAAAAAAGGTAAACCTTTAAAAAAAGAAGAATTTCTTCTAAAAAGATCAATGATCTAAGAACAAGATCAAGATCTTCAATAAAAAAGAAAAAAAAAGAGATCCAATAATAAAAAAAGAAGCTCTGCGCTATTGAACAGTGCCCTGCACTCTTAATTTGCGCTATTGCGCTCCTTGGGCTGGCGCAAGTCACCAGAGAGCGCCACGTGTCAATCTGCGCCTTGCGCTCCTAAAAACATAGCACTGCGCTCTTGGATTGGCGCATTGCACCAGAGCGCGCCATGTGTCAGCAGCGCACTGGCGCAGTGCACTGGCACAGCGCACTGCGCTAACAGACTTGCGCTCACCAGAGCGTGATACGTGTCACCTCCACATGCGCTGGTGCCTTGCGCTCTTTAATTGGCGCAGAGCGCCTGACAGGCCACGTGGCGCACTGTCAGACCATTAAATGCTCTGCATTATTAAAAAGGGGCAGAGCCCAATTAAAAGGTCTAACAGACCAAAACAAATGCTATGCATTATTAAAAAGGGGCAGAGCCCAATTAAAAGGCCTAACAGGCCTAATCTAAATGCTGTGCATTTAATTAAAAAGCCCAATGCTGTGCATTATTTAAAAAAGGGCAGAGCCCAAGCAAAGGCCTAAACAGGCCAATCATGAACAAAATGTTAAACATTTTCAGATGGACTTAACCCAATTCTGGCCATAAGTCCTCAAATTAAGTTGAACTGAGCGCAACTGCTCTCCCAAATCAATTTATACCTGGTTCAAGGGTACATCTCTGAACTCCTCTGATATTTGTCGTTGTAATCCTTCAACGTCGTCAGAGAGGTGACGGGTCCCGACAACCATACATTGCTACGGACTGTGGGGTCCTTAAACTCATGGATCGATAGGTCTTTAAACTAATATTCGTCCCCAAAATGGGAATGTTGGACCGAAATGTCACTAAACTAATATTCGTCCTCAAAATGGGAATGTTGGACCACCATGTCCTTAAACTGGTAATGGACCACTATGTCCCTAAACTAGAACAATAGAGCCCCCAAATGCTCTTTTGTCGGATTTAAATGATCCTGTTAAGCTGATCTTAGTCTCAAATTAGACTAATGTATCCTTAACAAACGTTTAAGTTGATCTTAGCCTCAAATATGGCTATCATATCCTTAAACTAAAGCCCCAAACCCAAATCTAAGAAAATACGGATTTGGACTAATCCACGTCCTACGGGCGACAACACAAATTAGTCTCCGTATACAATCCACGGGCAACCGAACACAAAACAAACACCCACGACACGAAGTGACCATCTGGAGAAGGAGAAAGTTGTTACCACGATGCGGTAGCGTAATTAACTGCAGGGGCTTGCGCCTGCAGGGAAGAGCGTCCCCACAATCAAAAACCCCTCGAACGAGGGGGAATCTGACGAAGTCTGCTATATCGGCCGCATCCGTCTAAACCTCCGATACACGGTGCCATAAATCAACTTGGCATCCTCGGAGAGGTGGACAGATAGCACCAAATAACATCTGCCCCAAATTTCAGGCGAGACGCCCATCGCATCTCCACCGCGTCTTTCGGCGGGGAACAGAGGGTTCTCCTTACGAGTCGCGAGGATCTCGTAAGTGTAATTTCTCCTTAGGAATCGAGGGGATCCCTAAGTGTGTTGCTCCTTTGTGAGTCGTAAGGATCTCACGCAGGTGTTTTCTCCTTACAAGGTCGAGAAGACCTCGCAAGTGTGCACGAATTTTTTTACGAGCTTGCGCCCTCTCGGGTTTTCACAAACTCGCCGGTAGCCCTGCTGTTTTTACTCACGGAGCCCTTTCGGGTTTTCATCCGTGCCCATTTTGCTTGTGGACGTACCATTTTTTTTAACGCATCAGCCCAAGGATGCTGCGGGTTTGCAGTAGTTTAAAGACGTTTCGGTCAGTAGTTAGTTTTAGGACATTTTGGTCCGTTGCTGGTTTAGGGGCATTTCGGTCCGTCGCACTTTTCAAGGCGAGGTTTCGTCGGATACTACTTATAGAGTTTGGGCTTTGGAAGATAGCGAGCGGACATAGGCGTCGTCATCTATCATTGACCTAGGCCGTGACTCGTCAGGCGTAGTATTTTTTCAAGAACCGGCCGTTTATTGGCCTGAAGGGTCTTTCGCCATGCATATTCATGAGCAAATAAGCCCCACCTTGGTAGACCTTGCTATGATGTACGGGCCCTCATAATTCGGTTCGAATTTCCCTCGTTTGGCACAATTGGGGATCATAGATCTCTTGACCACTAGCACGAGTTCGCCTTGACCGAATATTCTCGGCCTAGTCAATCTCTCGTATGAGCGCGTCATCTTTGCTTTGTAAGCCTCTAAGTTTTGTTGCGCTATAAGACGAGTTTCATCGAGGGCATCGAGATCCTCAAGCCAAAGATGAGCATTCTCTTCGTCTATTAGCTCGTAATGGACCGCCACTCATAGAGAGGGTAGCTCTATCTCCAAGGGAAGTACTGCTTCAGCACCGAATACCAATGCATACGGCGTTGTATTCGTGGCCGTTTTGAATGTGGTCTGATACGCCCATATGGCTTCATGCTGTCTCTCGTACCAGTCCTTATTATTTCGAGACACTGTCTTCTTTATGATCTTCGTCAAGGTCTTGTTGAAAGCCTCTGCTAGACCATCAGCTCGCGGATTATAGACCGAAGAGTATCTCCAGTTTATATTATGCTATTGTGCGAAGCGGCTGATTTTGTGACTTCTATAGGCCGACCCGTTATCGGAGATAATCCTTCACGGAGTGCCGAACCGATAGATGACGTGTGTCTTGAAGAAATGGAGAATATTCTCTGTCTTCACTTCTCTTAGCGGTACTGCTTCTGCCCATTTGGAGAAGTAATCAGTTGTCGCCAATATGAACCGATGTCCTCTGGACGATGCTGGTTCGATGGGCCCGATTATATCGGTTCCCCACATTTCGAATGGCCAGCTAGCCACTGTCGGGTGTAGCAGATTCGGATGCTGGTGGATGAAGTCCCTGTGAATTTGGCACGAGTAGCACTGCTTCGCGTATTCGAGACAGTCTTGGATTATCGTGGGCCAATAGTAGCCCATCCTTTTGATCTTCAGCTTCATCTTTGGTCCGGCTTGATGAGAACCGCAGACTCCGTCGTGAGTTTCTTGGACGACTCTCTTGCTTCCTCTGGCCCCAGGTATCTTAGCCATAGAGAGTCAAACGATCTCTTGTACAGAGTATCATTGACAAAGGCAAAAGACTGAGCTCGTTTAATGAGCTGATGTCTCGAGGATGCATCTTCAGGTGTTTGACGGGATTTGAAGTAGTCTATACAAACTTCTCTCCAGTCCTTAGCCTTTTCCAGGTCTTTTGTTTGTAGGGCCATTTGCTTGGTCGCTCCCTTTTCTTCAAACGACTCCGGAGATATTTCTGCCGGTGCAAGAACCCGACGGCTTTGTACCACGATCCTTACGTCATCGGGGTTTTCGTCAGCCAGTTCTTTAGCGAGTTTAGCTAACGCATCTGCTTTGCTATTCTCCGCTCGCGGTATGCTTTCCAAGGCATAGGAAGGGATTTGAGTCAGCAATTGTTGCACTCTCTCACCGTACTTTACTAACTCTGGTTTGCACGTTTGATAGTCGTCATTTACTTGACTAACGACCAGCTGGGAGTCTCCGTATATGAGGAGGTTTTCGATTCCCATGTCGACGGCGATCTCTAGACCTGCTATCAAAGCTTCATATTCGGCTTCATTGTTTGTCCTCGGTTCTGTTATGGAAAAGGCAAAGCGTATTATCCCTCCTTGTGGAGTCACGAAGATAAGGCCTACCCCAGATTTGATTATAGGGGTGTTGTGTTGTCGCTTCTTCATGGAAGATGCTCCGTCGAAATAAAGTTCCCATCAAGTATCATTCTCTCCTTTCTCCTTGTCGATCGTGTCAAACGCGTGCTCGTCTGGTAATTCGCAATTTAGGGATGAATCGGCAGGTATCGGATGCTCAGCGAGGAAGTCGACAATGGCCTGGCCCTTCACTGCCTTAAGAGGTCGGTATGTTATCGAGAACTCCATCAAGAGGAGGGCCTATTTAGCGAGCCGTCCTGTTAGTATGGCTCTTGACATCAAATATTTGAGAGGATCCACTTTTGATATTAGGTGGACCTCATGCGCCAAAGAATAATGCCGGAGCTTCGTTATCGCGAGGATTAACGCCAGGCAGTGTTTTTCAATAGGGGTAGTTGTTTTCTGCCCCCAGGAGAATTTGACTCAAATAGTAGAGGGCTTTCTCTTTTCCTTGGTCGTTCTCCTGTGCCCATAGTGCGTCTAAAGAACCTTCAAGGGCTGTTGTGTACAGGATGAGAGGTTTTCCCTTGACTGGAGCGGTCAGCACCGGCAGATTCTGCAGGTATTGCTTGATTTCTTCTAGTGCGCTCTGGCATTTACGATCCCAGACGAAAAGGGTCCCCTTCTTCATTAGATGACTGTAGGGGCGGCATTTGCCGGAGAGGTTAGCTATGAACCGCCGGATATATGCGAGATTTCCTTAGAGAGACCGCAGTTGCTTGAGAGTCCTTGGCGGAAGTATTTCCATAATCGCCTTGATCTTTGATGGATCTATCTCAATACCCCAGTGTCGGACGATGAATCCTAGGAATTTGCCCGAGGAAACTCCGAACACGCATTTCAGACGGTTCATTTTCAGATTGTATTTCCGAAGACGTTGGAACACTATCTTTAGATGCTCTCAATGTTCCTCGTACGATTTGCTTTTAACCACGAGGTCGTCGATATAGCATTCGACGATTTCATGTATGAGGTCATCGAAAATCTTCGTCATGGACCTTTGATAGGTAGCGCCGGCGTTCTTCAGACTGAAAGGAATCGCTTTGTAGTAGAATATGCCCAAAGGGGTCCGGAAAGCGGTATGCTTCTGGTCTTCGGGATGCATCTTTATTTGATTGTACCCTGATGTGCCATCCATGAAGGAGAAGACTTCGTGAGTAGACGTGTTGTCTATCATCAGCTCGGTGACCGGTATAGGAAAGTCATCCTTTGGGTAGGCTTTGTTAAGGTCTCGAAAGTCTACGCAGATGCGTACCGTCCTATTCTTCTTCATCACTGGGACAATGTTGGCAATCCAGTCAGGGTACTGAACCTCTTGGATGAAGCCGGAGTTGATTAGCTTCTTGACCTCGGCGATGATGCCCATTTTAAGTTCGAGCTGCATTCTTCTCGGCGCTTGTTTGACCGGCTTGACGTCCGGAGAAATCGCCAATTTGTGGACGGCTATTTCTGGATCTAATCCCGGCATCTCGGAATAGTTCTATATGAAGCAATCTTTATACTGCATGAGCACGTCTTTGAGCATAGCCACCTTTTCTTCAGACAACTGCTCACTGACGAACGTTGGCCGTGGGTCATTTGCCGTCCCCAAGTCGATTTTTCTGAGGTTATCTGCAGTAGTATGTATCCCATCTTCCAGCTCTTTTGGCGCCGGTGGAAACTCTGAGATCACCTCATCATCATCGTTTTCGAAGCACCATAGGAGGTCAGCCATATCCTCACGTACTCCTTCTCCTGACAGCGTTATCGCATGACAGGTACGAGATCGCTTCCAAGACCGATGTTGATTCGGCTCTACTCTCGCCGCATACGTGGCTTTCGGTTCATGCTTCTGTGGCGGGGTTACCCTTCAACTGCTGGATAAAGTGAACCTGCCTTGCTGATACTGGTCATCTACCCAGTCTTTGAATGTAAAGCAGTCTTCGAGAGGATGTCCTATTGCTTGGTGATAGAAGCAATAATCTGGGTGAGAGACCTTGTCTGCTTGTTCGGGGTGTTTGGATTTCGGGAGTGTCATCATCTGATGTTTCATGACAAGATCGAATATCTTTTTTGTCTTGTCTTGGGGAAAAGAATATGCTCGACCCATTTTCTTTATAAGAGACGAATCCCGGCTGCTCAATTCTCGATCGCATGGCTTCTTGGACCCGCTTTGCCGCCGTCGAACGTTTTTTTCCGTTTTTTAGTTTGCTTTTGCCTCCGCGTCGGGTCTTCTATATAACGGGCTGGCGATGAAGGGTATCATCATTCTCCATAGCCTGCTGAAGAAGGCGCTGTGTCTTGGCTTTCTCGTAAATTTCCATTTTACGGTTGTGGTCATCCCGGGTCTTTTGACCCGCTTCCCTTATTAACTTGTCCATCTGTTCTTCGAACGACGGACTTGGCACTTTCATGGCGGGACCTCATTTTGGTTTGGGATTAGCGTATTCTAACAGAGCATCTCCTTCTTCATCAAAGTCATGTATAACGTGGCAGCCATGGAATCGCTCCCGTTTCTTGGGTGGAACATATACAGGCCCGATCGTTTCCATTCTCTCATTGGGCAATTTTCGCTGAGTTCTGGGGATGTTCCAGATCCTGTTGTAGAACTGAGCTTGTCGAGCAGTCTGTTTGAAAGGTACGCCTTGGCACCTCAACAGCCTTTTTAATCCTTCCATGTAGTATCTGGGCAGACGGATGGGCTGGAGCCTATCAAGTGTAGAATCGGCACCATGCCAGATTTCTTTCTCCACTTTATTTTCCGCAGATCGATAAAAGAGAATCGCCTTTTCATCTTTCCGTCTGGGAGGGATGTAGCATGTCTGCAGTTCTTGCACACTATAGGTATCAAGTGCGTCGAGCTTTCTGTAGTGCTGCCTCGGAACCATAGCGATCTGCAAACTCTGATCATCTCCAGTGCGGGCTTGCACCGATGGACGGACCGAGAACACTGCATTGACTTTGTCTTCAGAGTCACTGCCGAAGACCAAAATAGGGATAGATGGTCCCGGCTTGCTGCATTGGGGTGGCCCTGAATAGACTATCTCTTCCTCCTCCTCAGTATCGCTTCCAAAGACCGGAATAGTGGTGATAGCTTTTTGCTTATTCTCCGGTATATGGCACCTTTCCGTGTCTTCAAGTTTGGCAGGAAATACTTTGCATCCTCGTATTTTCGGACTTCATTTAGGGAAAATGGGTTCAGCTCCCCTGTCACGGTATACTCGAGACCATCCTTGAAATACTTCATACACTGATGTTGTGTAGAAGGGATGATGTTGTACTCGTGTAACCAAGGCCTGCCGAGCAAAGCGTTGCAGCATGTCTTGGCGTCAATGATGTGAAATTTGATGTCAGCGACGAGTAGCCCAAAGCGTAATGTCAGTATCACAGACCCGAGCGTCCATGATGACTGAGAGTCGAACCCAGGGATAGTGATTTTATCCCGAGCGAGGTGTTGAATGCTCATACAAATCTCCTTCAACACTCTTACATTAAGAAGGTTGACGGAGGACCCATTGTCGACCAGGATCTTCCCTATCTTGATGTCATGGCAGTATCCTTCATTTTTTCTTCAGCCAGGAAAGCTTGGAACTACTCGGGTTCTTGTAGTGCCTTGATCAAAGAATCTCTCGTCTCTTTAGATAGCAGAAGGGTATCGAGAATGCTTAGCTGCGAGGGTATCTTCCTCTGGTGTGCCAGAAAGTTGTAATCCACCTTGTTTTTCTTGGGCGGGTCCTTGGCTGCCAACTCTTCAACGACTCGGTCATTGAGGGCGATATCATCAGAGACTTTTCTTTCCCTTTATCTTTTTTGTTCGATCCCTTGTTTATGGATCCGAGATTCTTTTTGGGTAACGTGCGATTACGCAGCTGAATGTTCTCGCAGGTCTTTATCTCTTCTGTTTCGGAGATGGACTCTTTGAAGAGAGGGCCGAGAGCTATTTCTTCATCAGAATCGCTCCGGAAGGTGCGAAATTGCGATCCCTCGAAATCAACCATATGACAGTTGCCGGCAGTTCTTTTGCGCTCATCTGTCGTGCTCTTCTGCTCTCGATGCGTTTTGCGCTTCATTCGCTTGAAATGCTGCCAATGAGCAACGTATTCCTGCCACCAATTCTTGAAGGCCATGCATTCCTCGGTAGGGTGTGTGATCCTCCGATGGTATAAGCAGTAGTTTGAATGTGCATCTAGTCCGTCGGGGAACGTATTTTCTGAAGTGTCTTCTTTGGAAGGTGGCAACTTCATTCCCATTGACAAGGCTTTAGCGAATTGCTTCCTTGTCTTAAACCTACTTTTGCTGGCGGCAGAAGTGCTTCCATCCGGTTGGGGTACTTCAATCCTTTTGTCCAGCCGCCGGCGTTTGGCTTTTTCAAATATGGCCATTTCGCTCTCTCGATCAGCTTTGCTTTTCTGAAGCACCTCATTCAGGAATACGTCTATCATCTCGTCTGGTGGTTCTAGGAGTTCCGGTTCAGAATCTACCCCTAGTTTCTCTGCATCAGGAGCTTCTTTGCCATTTATTGAGTGCGAGATCATGTGGCAGCTCGCCACATAGTTTTCGGGCCCTTCTGAAAAATTGTCTCCTTCGTCAGCGTCAGCGTCAGCGTCAGCGTCAGCGTCTTCATTCTCAAGAACATGCTTAAAGAATTCATCCAACGTGATTGGGGTCCGTGCCTTTTGGTTATATTCTTCCAGTGCATCGATATATTTCTACAGACCTGTACGGCTATCGTCGGTTTGGACAGGCTTCTTGGCCTTCTTCTTTTTCTTTAAAGACTTTGGAGACTTGGCCTGAATGTTTTGTTCACCATCACCAACTTTCAGCGTTGGGCACAGTTTTAGCATCCCCTCAATAATCATGGGATCCAGCGGGCTCTTCCACCTAATCGCCGGACATATTTGAAGGTCCTTCAGCATTCTTTTAGTTTTTGTCGAAAGAACAACTTCCTATAGAGCTTTCTATATAAATAAGCATGATGCCCCCGGCGTGTCCATCTTTTTTGGAGTGTGTGGTTGTGGCAGGTTTACCCTCCAGTTTTCAGACAACGCGAATTTTCTTTGCTGGTACTGGTCCTCAATCCAGTTTTTGAAGACAAAGCAATCTTCGATTGGATGGCCCATTATTCGATGGTAGGGGCATTAGTTGGGGATGTTGATGTCACCGGGCTGTAGTAGGTGTTTCGGATCCGGTAGGGTGATGAGACTGTTGCGCACCGCTAACTCGAACAGTCTTCTCGTCTTATCCCGAAGAAACGAATAAGGGCGTTTTAGCCTCTCGTGGAAGAGTCATTGTCTATCACTTTGGCGATCAACTGGTTTCGGACCACTAAGCTGCTGTTGAGCATTGGCGACGAAGGACACTTTCCCCTTCCCCTTCTCGTTTTGAGGCTCCATTTTCGAGGAAGACGGTCTATGGCCCATCTGATCCATTTGGGCCAGTTTGTCAATCAAGGCCTGGAAGGTAGTCGGCTTGAAAAACATCATGAACTGGGATATGGTCGCCTGCGGATCAAGGGTACCCACGAACACGCCTACTGCAGGAGCCTCTTCTATGCGTTGTTCGCACTTCGACTATAGATTCCGCCAGTGTATCGCGTACCAAACCCATGTTTCGCCCAGCTTTACCCTGGTGTTGATCAAAGCCGTGATTGGGGTGCGTTCGCTAGCGCTTGCGAACCTTTGTGTAAACAGTAATTCCATTTCTGCAAATGTCTTAACGGAATCGTTCGGAAGCTCAGAGTACAACGCTGTCTCTGACAAGCTGCCAACAAACTAGAGAAGCAGTAGCTTATCGTCACCTCCGGTGTTGCCGCACAGAGCCCTGAATTGAGCCATGTGTTGGTGTGGATTTCCCGTCCCCTTATATACGTGGAATTTAAGGATCGTATATCCTGGCGGGTACTTTATTTGATCGTACCAACCCGGATAGGGTCGTCTAGTTTTAACGATTTGGTTAGCCGCTTCGCTCGCCTGATGAGCTCGTATCTGTTGAGCTATATAGTCATCCAGGGCGGCTTTGGAGATCGTCTCCTCTTTGGCTGTTGATAGAGCCTGAAGAGGGTTCAACGTCTCCCCTCTGTCGTCTTCAAGGATAATCGGTGGGTCTTCAGCTGGAGGATCCGGCTGTATCAACATCCCGACCATATCTTGGAATAAAAGCGCCATTTGTTTTATGTTGGCCGCTTGTTCCGCGGCCTCTTTATCTTTCCTCTCGAGCATTCTTCGGAGGAATTCGGCTTCAGTTTCCTGTTCTTGGCGCTACTCCGACAATGTCTCCGGGCTTGCTTTTGGCCTGGTGAGTGCAGCCATAGTTTTCAGCATCTCCTGGAGCTTTTGCTGTTGTTGCTCCTGAGCCTTTGTCACTGATTTGGTGAGAGGTCGATGGCCCGTTGAGATACGGCTATTCTCTTTCCGGGATTCCATATAAACAGTGTGCACCACCATGCCCCGAGACTTGGGGCGTTTAGGTTCAGTGCTTTTTAGATTCGTCGCAGACACGGGGATTTTCTCCGGCATTCTTCTTTTGTGAGTGGTCGAAGTTGAGGGAGCTGTTGATGTAAGCACCTGTGCAGACGACACCTTTTGTGGTACTACAGGGTGGTCCTTCTCTTGCCGAACTTTCATCTTCTTTGGTCAGCGAGAGTGGTCTTGGTTGATCACCAAGTCTTAGACCTGTCGCCAGACCTTATGAATTTTAGAGGACAGCCGTCGAGGGGGCTGCTCTGGCTTCACCTTTGTAACGTTCTCCATAGGTGGAGGAGATCTTTTTAGCACGGCCGTCGGAGAGTTCTTACGCACCCTCCTGAGTGGTTCAAAGTTGTTCCCAGTTGGAACAGCAGCATCAATTTCCACCATTGGAGCTGGTGGAGTCAGTCCAGAAGGGGAACTGCCCCCAGCTTTCCTCACTCGGCGCCAGTGGTGACGTCGAGCGTTTCGAGCGGACGGGACCACCTATGCTGTTGGATGAGCTTCTTTATGCCCCCCGCTCTGATGAGGGGCCGTTTTCGTCGTTAGCCTGATGAAGACCGACGTCCGCTGAGAGGGGATGTCCAACCTGTCGAAGGCAGACTTTCGAACAAGGGTAGCAGTCTTGGTGACTTCGCCTGGAACGGGAGTTGGAGCGGCCAGTCTTGAAAAGACTGATTCTTTAGCAGGAGAAGCCGCTTTGACGACTTCATTTACTGGAGCAGGGATGGCTATCCATTTCAGGATAACCCCCTCAGGTATCGTGGGCTTCTTCACGGGCCTAATGGAGTTTTGGCCCAGTCTGTTAAAGACTGAGGCGTTGGATTTGAGCGACCCATTGAAACGGGCCGCGGTAGTTGCAAGCCGATCAAAGACTGACTTCTTCGGAGCTTCTTGCAATGGCAGTGGGGCGTTGAAGCTCATTGGTGGGAGCATGATCCCAAAGAACAACCCAGTGGTGGCTTGCGTCACCTGTTCCACTGGCATCGTGAAAACGGAGGCCGCTTGAGGCCCATAAGTCACTCCTCCGGCAAGGACGGGGTGTGAGTTATTTTTGTTGTTGCAGTTGGTGCAGATGAAAGCCATTGATCTTCTGTTTTCTGCACGGAGCAAGACACCAAATCTTAGTACCTCGAATCCAGGGGCAACCATAGAAAACCGCGATATGTTTGCGAAACACGACACACGAAGTGTGGAGTTGAAAGAGGAAAAGGTCCCACCGGGCATGCCAGAATCTGTTCGCCGCCGAAAACGCGGACGAGACCGTGTAGGCTCGTCTTGCCTGAATTTGGGGGCAGATGCTATTTGGGTTTTATCCGTCCACCTCTCCGAAGATGCCAAGTTGATTTATGGCACCATGTATCGGAGGTTTAGACAGATGCGGCCGTTGTAGCAGACTTTGTCAGATTCCCCCTCATTTGAGAGGTTTTTGATTGTGGGGACGCTCTTCCCTGCAGGCGCAAGCCCCTGCAGTTAATTACGCTACCGCATCGCGGTAAACATTTTCTCCTTCTCCAGATGGTCACTTCGTGTCGTGTATGTTTGTTTTATTTTTGGTTGCCCGTGGATTGTGTACGGAGACTAATTTATGTTGTCGCCCATAGGGCATGGATTAGTCCAAATCCGTTTTTTCTTAGATTTGATTTTGGGTTGGGTTTAAGGATCGTTAGTCTTGTTTTAGACTAAGATCAACTCAAATGTTTGTTGAGGATACGTTAGTCTAATTTTAGACTAAGATCTACTCAACAGGATCATTTAGATCCAACAAAAGAGCATTTGGGCTCTATTGTTTTAGTTTAGGGACGTTGAGGTCCAGAAGTTTAAGGACATCATAGTCCATGAAGTTTAAGGACGTCATGGTCCATTGTTTAAAGACGCCATAGTCTGTAAAGTATAAAAACATCATAGTCTATGAGTTTAAGGACCTCACAGTCCGTAAAGTTTAAGGACATCATAGTCCATGAGTTTAAGGACCCCACAGTCCGTGGAATGTCTGGTTATCGGGACCCGTCACCTCTCTGAAGACGTTGAAGGATTACAACGAAAATATCAGAGGAGTGAAGAGTTGTACCCATGAACCAATATTGGTTGGGAGATCTGTAGTCCAATTTAGGACTAAGATCAAAGATTTATGAGCATATGGGCTCAATTAATCTGAATTAGGGATCTGTGGCCAACTTGGGCTCGGTCCATTCAGTTAAAATGTTGGACATTTAATTAGGCTCAGTCCCTTTTCATTTAACAATGCTTAGCATTGGTTTGGGTTCTGACAACATTTTTTGTCTTTTATTGAGTGTTGAGCACTCATTATAACTCTGGGGATTTATTTAAAGAACAGTTTATGTTCCCTCGGCACACACGTGAGGAGCACGTGGTGCGCTTGGCGTTGAGCGCCTATCAATGAGCGTAGAGCGCTTCTTTTAAGTAGCGCACATGTGAGGAGCACGTGGCGTGCTTGGCGCTGAGCGCCAGTCAATGAGCGCAGAGCGCTTCTGTTTAAGTAGCGCACACGTGAGGAGCACGTGGCGCGTTTGGCGCTGAGCGCCAGTCAATGAGCGCAGAGCACTTCTGTTTAAGTAGCGCACACGTGAGGAGCACATGGCGCGCTTGGTGTTGAGCACTAGTCAATGAGCGCAGAGCGCTTCTGTTAAGTAGCGCACACGTGACGCGCTTGGCGCTGAGCGCCAGACAATAAGCGCAGAGCACTTCTGTTTAAGTAGCGCACACGTGAGGAGCACGTGGCACGCTTGGCGCTGAGCGCCAGACAATGAGCGCAGAGCGCTTCTGTTAAGTAGCGCACACGTGAGGAGCACGTGGTGTGCTTGACGCTGAGCGCCAGTCAATGAGCGCAGAGCGCTTCTGATAAGTAGCGCACACGTGAGGAGTACGTGGCGCGCTTGGCGCTGAGCGCCAGTCTTGGAGCGCTGAGGCGCTTCTTTTTAATTTAGAGCGCTAAGGCTCTTTTTAGGCAACTTTGATCAGTTCTGTGCTCTGAGAATTAAACTCTCATTCATAGGAGACTTTGTCTCATAGGTCTAAGAATAAAGTTCTTATTTTTATAGGAGATGTTACAATCTCCTGTTTTTTGTGAAAGGTTGTGATCTGAAGAGAATTGAATTCTTCTTCCCCCTCTTTTTTATGATGAGATGCTATGATCTCTTTTGTGAAAGACGTCTGTCTTTTAGATCTATGATCTAGAAGAAGAACTAAGTCCTTCTTCCTTGATGAGATGTTTTTTTATCTCTCTGTTTTTACCTTGAAGAAAAGTTTTTCTTCTCAGAGTTTGCTCTTTTCTTTGAAATTTCTCAAAGCTTGTGGGGGGGTTCCTCTCTGTGAGACTTGAAGTCATGTGGCCTTTACATAGGGTAGTCTAATTTGTTGAATCAGTTGAAGAGATTTTTTCACTAATTGATTTGAGGATATTTCCCACCGTTGCATCTTTGATCCTAGGGCTTCTGTTTTACAGAAGGCAATCTTTTTGTTTTTAACGAGATTGTGAAAATCTTTTCCCATACAGAACTTTTTCTGTTCCTCGGTGATTTTTAATCACCATTGGATCATTGATCCAATGGTGCTCTAATTTACAGAGCACAATCTTCCTAGTTTGGAAAGATTCTGAAAAGTATTTTCTTAACAGAATTTTATTCTGGTAATTTGATGATTTATCATCTTCATTGGATCTTTGATCCAACGGCGGGGAATATTTAGTTCTAGCGCTTGGCGCTCTTGTGCCTTGCACGTGAGCGCTGCCTCAGAGTCTTTGACTCAGAGCGCTGGCGCTCTTGGCGCTAGTGCACTCGTTCTTTGCACGTGAGCGCTGCTTCAGAGCGCTGGCGCTCTTGGCTCTAGCGCACTCGTGCTTTGCACGTGAGCGCAGCTTCATTTCAAATTTTAAAATTTGAACAGAGCTTTGCTCTGATTGGGAGAAACAGTGTCGGATGTCGGTTAGCGGAAGTGACAACTGTCTCTGACTCCCTGTCTCTGACTCCTGCAATCGAAAAGACGTCCCTAATGGCTGATCGCCACGTGGAGCCTCATCAGTCACTGGGCATGACGTTTCGTTTTGGCGGGAATCAATCAGGGTCGTAGGATGTTCCCCTTTGGGGGTGTATAAATAAGAGGGGACCATCTTAGGGTTGATACTTTACTCAAATTCTCTTTCATTGCTGAAGATTGCCCGGTGCTCTTTCTTTTAGATTGGATCCCTTGTCGATTTTACCTCAGTGAGTCCCTTCCTTTGAATCAGGTTTAATGTTTTCATCTGAGGAGTCCATAGAGGTAGTAAGGGTAGAGTCGGGCGATGAGGTTCCCATTGTTGAGGTCGAGTCCAGTGGGTCTTTCTCCTCTTCGGCTTCAGATAGCCAAGAGGGTTCCTCTTCTTCTTCGTCCTCTGTGTCAGGTTCGCCCTTTAGAGTCAGGGCCGCCCCTGTCGCTTGCCGTCGGGCGGCGACAAGGGCCCCTAAGGTGCGCATTGGGAACATCCGCGATGCGCCCTCTGTTTTGAAGAGTCTGGATGAGCTTTCCAAAATTCAAGATTGATTCCACATCCCCTCAAACTATTCCATCCGTTTAGTTAGAGAGGGTGAGTGGGAAGACCAGGTGCAGGGTAAGGAGGTTTCCCTATATTTAGAAGCGTTCCGGGAAGGAATGTGTCTGCCCTTCCCAACTGAAGTCTGTGAGGTGCTCCGTTGCTTTCATCTCGCCCCGGGCCAGCTAGCACCAAACTCGTGGAGAATTCTCCTCGGGTTTCTGGTCCGGTTAAAACTTGAAAACATCTCCATCAGCTTGACTCTCCTTGTCTCTTTCCTGTGTTAGAAGAATCACCCCGGCACCAGTAAGGATGAGCCGAGCTAGGTGTATTTCTCGTTCAAAAAATGCAAGGGAGGAGTGGCCGGGTCAGGGGTAGTAGCCGTCCCTTCTTCCATCTATGAATGGAATGAGAAGTTTATATTCGTCGGGTCGCCCGAAGGTGAGGATTGGCCTGTGCCTATATAGTGGCACAGGGCCGACTGCCAGAGGGCAAGGCAGTCGACTTCCCCTGAAGCAAGGGTGGTGTCCCAGTGTGAGCTGATCCAATGGGCAGATGTCCTGCTATTCGAGCAGGCACTGAGCTGGGCTGGACTCAGCCCTGCACATTTCTTGGGTAAGTTAGGGCTTTCGACGATCTGTTTAGACTTTGTCAAGTTTCTTTTGTTGTTTTGTGTTGCTAACTCCCTTTGTTTCTGTGCTCCTTTTTTGCAGAGCCCATGGACCGAGCGAAGATCTTAGCTGCCCAGGCCGCCAAGACTCGGGGAAAGAAGGCCGAGGGCACAAGCTCGTCCGACCCAGTCCGAGTTCGACCCCGAGACCAACTCCACCGTCTAAGCCTTCCGCCGCTCCCCGAGCCCCAGAAGAACGCCGCGGGGGAGGGGGGTCACAAGCATGCGTAGGACCCGGCGTCCCGGGCAAGAGAAGAGGAGGAGGAGGCTGAGCCCGCCGAAGCCACCCCTCAAGAAACACAAGAGGACGGTTTCTCGGGCGCCTTCTACCGAGATCCCAGTGCATGAGGGCGACTTATGCATTGAGGTGCCCTCGGGGCTCTCCGTCACCGACAGCCTGCTGTTTACCCCAATCAGAGCAAAGCTCTGTTCAAATTCCAAGGCGGGAAACGAAGCAACGCTTCTGTTTCCCCCAATCAGTGTAATGCTCTGTTTTGAAAATTAAAATGAAAATTAAAGTTAAAATAAATGAAGCAACGCTTCAGATCCCCTGCGCTGCGTGCAGAGCGCCACGTGTCAAAATCAGACATGCCAGCGCAGGGAGCGCAGCGCCCAAGGCAGCGCACCCAATCAGAGCAAGGCTCTGTTTAAAATTCAAACTTTAATTAAAGAAACAATGCTTCAGCTGACTTGCGCTATGCGCTGCGCGCCACGTGGCAGCACAGTTGCGCTAGCGCAATTGCGCAAGCGCTGCGCTGCGCGACACGTGTCAGCGCAAACGCAGTTGCGCTGCGCGACACGTGTCAGCGCAGTTGCGCTGCGTTGTGCGCTGCGTGACACGTGTCAAGCGCTGGAGCATCTGCGCCAAACAGAATTAAAATTTTAATAAGATCTTTCTGTTCTTTTTAAAACAGGAAGATTGTCTTCTGTAAAACAGAAGCCCTTGGATCAAAAATCCAACGATGGGGAAAATTCCCCAAATCACTCAGAGAAAGATCTCTTTAACAAATTTAACAAATTTATGGGCACTATATAAAGACCCCTAGACCCCAATTCAAAAGAGGATCAACATTGTGAGAGATTAAGAATCTCAAAACAGAGAGAACTCTAAAGAAAGTTCAAGAAGAAGGTAAAAACTTTCATAAAATAGAAGAGTTTCTTCTAATAGATCATTGATCTAAGAACAAGATCAATGACTTCAATAAAAACAAATAATAATAAGTGCCTTGCACTTTTTATGAACCACCGGTTCTCTGAAAACAAGAAAAAATAAGAAAAACTTGTTTTCTCTGATCTAAATTAGATCAATAAATTAAACAGTGCCCTGCACTTATAAAATTTGCACTGTTACGCTCTTGGGCTGGCGCAAGCCACCAGAGAGCGCCATGTGTCAGCACCTGAGCCACTTGCGCTATGTGCTTTTAAGATAGAGCCTTGCTCTCTGAAATTGGTGCCACTCACCAGAGCGCGCCACGTGTCAGCAGCGCATTGGCGCAGCGCACTGGCGCAGCGCACTGCGCTTGTGTGACACGTGTCATCACCACAAGTGCTTGAGCTCAGTGATTGGCGCAAAGCGCCTGACAAATGCACTGTATTGTTTACTGAAGGGCCAGGCCCAAATCAAAAAGGCCTAGTAGGCCAAAATAAATTGCAATGCAATAAAAGGGGCAGAGCCCAAACAAAATTGATGCTCTGCATCATTTATAAAATGGCAGAGCCCAAACAAAATAAAATGCAATGTATTAAAAGGGCAGAGCCCAAACAAAGCAGATGCTCTGCATCATTTATGAAAGGGCAGAGCCCAAACAAAATAAGAAATGCAGTGCATTATTTAAAAAGAGGCAAAGCCCTAGCACAGGCCTAATAGGCCAAAGACAAATAAAAGCGTTGAGCATTTTTCAACTGGACTTAGCCCAATCATGGCCGTAAGTCCTCAAATTAAATTGATTGAGCACAGCTGCTCTCCTAATCAATTTACAGCCGGTTCAAGGGTACATCTCCGAACTCCTCTGACACCTATCGTTGTAATCCTTCAACGACGTCAGAGAGGTGACGGGTCCCGACAACCACACATTGATACGGACTGCGGGGTCCTTAAACTCATGGACCGAAATGTCCTTAATCTAATGTTCGTCCCTAATTGGGAATGATGGACCACCATGTCCCTAAACTGGAAATTGATCGCAACGTCATTAAACTAAACAAAAGAGCCAATTGCTCTTCTGTTGGATCTAAACGATCCTGTTAAGTTGATCTTAGTCTGGAGATTAGGCTAACGTATCCTTAACAAAAGTTTAAGTCGATCTTAGCCTCAATATGGCTAACGAATCCTTAAACCCAACCCCCAAACCCAAATCTAAGTAAACACGGATTTGGACTAATCCACGTCCTACGGGCGACGGCATCACTTAGTCTCCGTATACAATCCACGGGCAACCACAAACAAAACAAACACACACGACACGAAGTGAAATTCTGGAGAAGGAGAAAGTTGTTACCGCGACGCGGTAGCGTAATTAACTGCAGGGGCTTGCGCCTGCAGGGAAGAGCGTCCCCACAATCAAAAACCCCTCGAACGAGGGGGAATCTGACGAAGTCTGCTACATCGGCCGCATCCGTCTAAACCTCCGATACACGGTGCCATAAATCAACTTGGCATCTTCGGAGAGGTGGACGAATAAAACCAAAATAGCATCTGCCCCGAATCTCAGGCAAAACGAGCCTACGCGGTCGCGTCTCTGTGTTCGGAGGGGAACAGATTCTGGCACGCCCGGTGGGACCTTTTCCTCTTTCCACTCCACACTTCGTGTGTTGTTTTCGCGAACGAATCACGGTTTGTTAATGGTTACCTTTGGATTTCAAGTTACCAAGATTTGGTCTTTTGCCTGGTGCAGAAATCAAGCATCAATGGCTTCAAATTGCTCGAATTGCTCGAAGTGCCAATGCAGCCGACGCTCCACCTCGCCTGGAGGTGTAGCAAATGGGCCTTAAGTGGCCTCCATACTTACTATGCCTGTGGAGAAAGTGACTCAAGCCACCACCGGCCTGTTTTTCGGGACCATGATCCCTCCAGCAAGCTTCACCATCCTTGTGCCCGCGCCGGAAGCTTCGAAGAAGTCGGTCTTCGATCGACATGCTATTCCCACGACCCCTCTCAACGGGTCGTCCAACTCCTCTGTCTTCTCCAGACTGAGCCTGAGCACCAAAGGGCCTATCAAGAAGCCCATAACACCTGAGGCGGTCACCCCAAAGAAGACGGTTGCTCCCGAAGTCGCCAAGGCGGCTTCTCCTGTCAAAGAGTCAGTCTTTGCAAGGCTGACTATTCCCACTCCCGCTCAGAAATCTGCTTTTGACCGCTTGGACACAGCTCCTCAACGGACGTCAGTCTTCAAGAGGCTGACACCGGCAACAGTCCCTCGCCTGAACAGGGGGCAAGAAGAAGCTTTCTCTGAACCAATACCGACAACCCGTCGCGCTCGACGACGCTACTGGCGCCGGATAAGGAAGACCGGGGACCAACTCCCCCTCTGGGATAACTCTACCAGCTCCGACGGTGGAAGTTAATGCTGCTGTTCCAACTAGGAACGGCTTTGAGCTGCTGAACAGGGTACGCAGGAATTCGCCAACTGCGGTGCTCAAAAGATCTCCTCCACCGGTGGAGACCGCCGTGGAAGCAGAAAAGCCGGAGCAGTCTCCTCAATTGTTGTCCTCCAGGATCTACAAGACATGGCGATGAGTCCGAGAATCTGTGATTGATCCTAATTTCTCTCGCCGACATAAGAAGTCGAAAGGTCAGCAGGAAGAAAATCCCCCTGTCAAGCAACGAAAGACGACGACCACTTGGGTGCCCAAAGCAACGGCCCCCTCAACTTCAACGGCCTCCAAGAGAAGAAGGCCGGAGAAAGTCCCCACGCCTATGGCGAATATCAAAGGTGGTGAACCCAAACGCCTTAAGTCTGGGGGCATTGTAGTCCATACAGTATACATGGCGTCGGGAAAAGAGGACAGCCGTGCATCTACAGGTCATAGACCGCTTACACGGTCAGTGACCAAAGCTCAGAAGCAACAACAAAAGCTCCAAGAAATGATGAACACAATGGCCGCACTCACTGGGCCAAAAGAAAGCCCTGAAGCGTCCTCGGATCAACGTCAGGAACAGGAAACTGACACTGAATTCCTTCGTCGGATATTGGAGAAGAAGGATAAAGAGGCTGCGGAACAAGTAGCCAGCATAAAGAAAATGGGCCTCCTGTTCCAAGACATGGTGGGGATGATGATCCAACAAGATCCTCCGGCCGAAGATCCCCGATCGTCCTTGAAGACAATAGGGGAAAAACGTCGAATCCTCCGCTAGCTCTGTCAACAGCCAAGGAGGAGACAATCTCCAAAGCTGACTTGGACGAGTACATAGCCTAACAAATACGGGTTCATCATCCAACTGAAGCAGCCGGCCAGGTTGTAAAAACTGGACGACCATATCCGAGGTGGTACGACCAGATCAAGTACCCGCCGGGCTACACAATTCCCAAGTTCCATGTCTATGAGGGGACGGGCAATCCCCACCAGCATGTTGCCCAGTTCAGGGCACTCTGCAGCAACACCGGCGGTGATGACAAACTGTTGCTTCGTCAGTTCGTTGGCAGCTTGTCAGATACAGCGTTCGAGTGGTACTCTGAGCTCCCGAACGACTCTATCAAGACCTTCGCGGAGATGGAGCTACTGTTTACTCAGCGTTTTGCAAGCGCCAGCAAACGCACCCCGATGACGGCACTGATTAACGCCAGGATGAGGCCAGGCGAGACATGGGTCCAATACGCGATACGGTGGCGGAATTTATGGTCGAAATGCGAGCAACGCATTGAAGAAGCTCCTGCAGTGGGTATGTTTGTGTGAACCCTTGATCCACAAGCAACCATCTCGCAATTTATGATGTTTTTCAAGCCGACTACCTTCCAGGCCCTGATTGACAAGTTAGCGCAAATGGATCAGATGGGCCATAGACTTCCTCTTCCAAAGCTCGATTCCCGAAATGAAAAGGGGAAGGGGAAAGCGATCGTTGTCACGAATGCTCAACAACAGCCGAGCAACTCGAAGCCGGTCATTCGTCAAAATAATATGCGTCCACAGGTACCCCTTGAGGAGAGACTAGGACGTCCTTACTCGTTTCCCCGAGATAAAACGAGAAGATTATTCGAGCTGGCGTTGCGCAACCGACTCATAAATCTGCCGGAGCCAAAACGTCTGTCGCAACCAAATGATGTCAATGAGCCTAACTACTGTCCCTATCACCGAGTACTGGGTCATCCGATCGAAGATTGCCACGTCTTTAAAAATTGGCTTGAAGACCAGCACCAACAGGGCAAGTTTACGTTATCCGACAGATGGAAGGTGAATCCGTCGCAACCTCACGCCTCTAAAAGGATGAATATGCCGGGGGCAACGTGCTCTCTCGTCGAAGAAGCCCCATGGGAGGTTGTGCTGTCAGCCAAGACAAAGAGGATGCTGAACGATCTTCAAACATGCCCAGCGATCAAGTGGAAGAACCCGTTGGAACCTCAGATCATTGAAGGGATGTTGAAGCCACCTCCAACTCCAAAGACCGATGGTGGTGGCCCAAGCACTCACAACCAGCCGTCAAAATCTTCAGCAAAGAAAACGAAGAAATCCAAGAAGCCCGTGAAGCCTAGCGACAAGCGCACGGACTTACAAAAACAGATTGATGCACTGGAGGAGTACAACCAGAAAGCATGGACTCCCATTACGCTCCAAGAGTTCCTCAACCACTTCTTTCAAGAGGAAGATGAGGGAGACAGTTCGTCGGATGAATCTGAGGAATACGTGGCGAGCTGTCATATGATCTCCCATTCGTTTACAGACGATGAGGAGACTCCTTGCACTGAAAAGCTGGGGGTGGACCCTGAACCAGAAACTCTACGGCCGTCAGATGAGATGATCGATGCCTTCCTGAATGAGATTGTCTGAAAGTTAAAGCCAATCAAGAGCGTGAAATGGCCATGCTGGAGGGAGCCAAACACCGCCGACTGGATGAAAGAGTCGAGGTATTCCCATCAAATCAAAAGACATCCACTGCCGATGAAAATGAATTCAAGACGAGGAAAAGGTTTGCTAAAGTCGTATCAATGGGAATGAAGCTACCGCCCTCTGAACAAAACACTCTCGGTGGAATAGAGATGTATCCTAATTATTGCCTATATCATCAGAAGATCGCACACGCTACTGAAGACTGCGACTCCTTTAAGTGTTGGTGGCAAGGGTATGTCACGCACAGGCATTACGTCAATAGAACAAAGCGGGAAGCCCGTAGACAGCAAAAAAATACGACAGATAAGCATAAAAGCGTCGCCGGCAATTGCCACAGGGACAAGCCTGGGGGATCGCGAGTTCTCACCTTTGGGAACGACCCCGATGAAGAAACAGCCTTCAACCATCTCTTCAAGGAATCCATCTCTGAAGAATTGAAGAATTATGAGAACATTCATCCGTACAAGGGCATATTACCCGGAAAGAATCTCGGACCCGCAAACGACAGAGCGAACAAGAAGGATAAAGGAAAGGGAAAAATGACCTTCGTCGCCAACACTCAACAACAGCCGAGCAACTCAAAATCGATTGTTCGCCAATATAACATGCGTCCACGCCCATCACTCGAGGAAAGACTGGGACGTCCTTACTCGTTTCGCCAGGATAAAACGAGGAAACTGTTTGAACTGACAGTGCGCAACGGATTCGTCAATTTGCCGAATCCGAAACGTCCGCTACAGCCAGGAGATATCAACGATCCTAATTACTGCCCCTACCATCGAACAGTAAGTCATCCGATCGAAGATTGTTTCTTCTTCAAAAACTGGGTTGAAGACCAATACCAACAAGGCGAACTCACGCTGTCCGAAAACTGGAAGGTGAGCCCGCCATAACCACATGCTCCGAAAAAGATGGATATGCCGGGGGCATCATGCTAATTCATAGAGAAAGCCCAACGGACCACTACGTCTTAAAGATAACGGACCGAAACTTTCTTAAACTAATGGCGGACCGAAACGTCCTTAAAACTAATGGCGGACCGAAACGTCTTTAAACTAATGGCGGACCGAAACGTCCTTAAACTAATGGCAGACCGAGACGTCCTCAAACTAATGGCGGACCGAGACGTCCTCAAACTAATGGTGGACCGAGATGTCCTTAAACTAATGACGGACCGAAACGTCTTTAAACTAACGAAGGACCGAAACGTCTTTAAACTATTACCGCAGCATCTTCAGGCTGACGAGATGAATAAAAGAGAAAGAAAAAAAATATATATATATATAAAAAACGGTATGTCCATAAGCAAAAAGGGCACGGATGAAAACCGGAAAGGGCTCCGTGAGTAAAAACAGCAGGGCTACCGGCGAGTGTTCGTGAAAACCCGAAAGGACACGACCTCGTAAAAAATTAATAAAAATAAAAAAAGAATAAAGAAAAGGTATGTCCATAAGCAAAAAGGGCACGGATGAAAACCCGAAAGGGCTCCGTGAGTAAAAATAGCAGGACTACCGGCGAGTGTTTGTGAAACCCCGAAAGAGCGCAATCTCGTTAAAGGACACTTACAGGGTCCTCTCGACCTTGTAAAGAGAAACCGCCCGGGTGAGATCCTTACGACTCACAAGGGAGCAACACACTTAGGGATCCTCACGATTCCTAAGGAGAAAATACACTTGCGGGATCCTCACGACTCGTAAGGAGAACTCTCTTATGGGACCCTCACGGCTCATAAGATTTGAAAGTCTTAAGTTACAGAGACCTAAACCTGTGCTTAAGCAACCCCCACAACCTTCGATATTGCCCTACAAGTGGCTCAATACTGACCCTTGTATACAATCCACG
The DNA here is from genome assembly GCA_030015575.1 of Agapanthus africanus. Lineage (NCBI taxonomy): Eukaryota > Viridiplantae > Streptophyta > Magnoliopsida > Asparagales > Amaryllidaceae > Agapanthus > Agapanthus africanus. The sequence continues at coordinate 102,746,819 of CM057350.1, read as the reverse complement.
GGCTCGAATAAACATTTCCCTAACCAAGTCCCACCCGTGACTAGGGATATGTCCATACGGTGAACAACCCTTGTAAGTCCTCTCGACTTATAAGGAGAAAACCCTCGTGTAGGATCCTTACGACTTACAGAGAAACATACACATAGGAATCCTCACGATTCCTAAGGAGAAAATACACCTACAAGATCCTCACGACTTGTAGGGAGAAATACCTTTGTGAGACCCTTATGGCTCATGAAGTTAAAAGCCCTGGTCGACAGGACCCTAACCCTGTTCGCTAAGCCACCTTTGTTCGACATCAACATAGGCAAATGATGATTCGCTCCTGGCAATATCCCAGTTGTAGCGGTGCTGATGCCGAAACCGGTGTCTAATTTCAGGTTTATGGCGAAAAGCCGGTAGGCCGCACATGCATACGAAATAGCCGAAATGATGGGGCAACTTGCAATAAAAAGCAGCAAGTAGAAACGTATGCATACGAAATAGCCGAAATGATTGGGCAACTCGCAATAAAAAGCAGCGAATAAAAATAAAATAAATAGCCAAAATGATTGGGCACCGCGAAAAATAGCTGAAATGATTGGGTAATCGCGACTTTCACGATGTAAAAAGCTGAAATGAAAGAGCATCGCAGAAAGAAATAAAAAAAAATGAAAGAATGAAACTTTTGCCCTGCAGGTAAGTCCATAGTGACCCCTGTATACAATCCATGGGCATAAATAAAAAAAATGAAAGGGGACTACATTTCCCTACCAGGCTGCGTCAAAGGGAAGTCAGATCTCGACGACCACATCTACAGCCTGGAGACCAACAGCGGCGTTCCTCCTCATTCCAGCAGGACATGGACGTGACATCACCAATCGGAGCCACGGCAAAGTCCCCAGTTCCAAGTCTCTACGGTTCACAGACAACCTAGAGTCAGCCAACGACCTCCGTCTCGGAAACAAGTCAGCAAATGACCTCCGTCGCGGAAACAAGTCAGCCAACGACCTCCGTCTCGGAAACAAGTCAGCCAATGACCTCCGTTGCGGAAACAAGTCAGCCAACGACCTCCGTTGCGGAAATAAGTCAGCCAACGACCTCCATCTCGGAAACAAGTCAGCCAACGACCTCCGTCGTGGAAACAAGTCAGCCAACGACCTCCGTCTCGGAAACAAGTCAGGCAACGACCTCCGTCTCGGAAACAAGTCAGCCAATGACCTCCGTCGCGTAAACAAGTCAGCAAATGACCTCCGTCACGGAAATAAGTCAGCCAACGACCTCCGTCTCGGAAACAAGTCAACCAACGACCTCCGTCGCGGAAACAAGTCAGCCAACGACCTCCGTCTCGGAAACAAGTCAGCCAATGACCTCCTCGTCTGAACAACGCTCCGACCCGGAAACAAGTCAGTCAACGACCTCCCCGTCGGAGCAATACTTCGACTCGGAAACAAGTCAATTCACCAACCACTTACGAGTCCTCTCGACTTGTAAGGGAGAAAATTCTCTTATAAGATCCTTACGACTTATAAGAGAAAACACACTTAGGAATCCTTATGATTCCTAAAGAGAAAATTCACCTACGAGATCCTCTCGATCCGTAGGGAGAAAAGTCTCTATGAGACCCTCACGGCTCATAGAGTTGAAAAGTCTTAGGCGGCAGATCTGAACCTGCGGCCTAAGCCATCGCTATCTCTTGGAGAAACCAAGATGCTTACTCTATTATCTGTCAATCATGTTTATTAAGGCAGCATACTGATAATAAAAGAAAGAAGAAAGCGACAAAAAGGACATCCGATGTGCATTTGATCAAGCATTTGAGACACATTTATTCATGCATTTGCAAAAGACTCAGAGCGAGAAATAAGACAAGCTGAAACAGAAATTTTTCATTTATATTGCCAAAAATTCTTACAATCATAAAAGCAATAAACGAGAAACATTATTACAATGGAATAACCTCAGATCCAGGACACGGATTGAGGAAGTCAAAAGTAAGGCCATCCAGAGTTCTTCTGGCCTTTCTGATTATTCTCGTGCGCAGCCTCTTGCGCTCCTGGGTGTCAAGATCTTCTGCGAGGCCCCCCAGCCTTCGATAAGCAGCGATTATCGTCGTCTGCTGGAAATTTTGATGCAGGATGTCGATGAGGCTATCCCGCCGTTTCTTCGAGATCAACCCCGACAGATACACTGAATGCACCTTGTCTTCGGCATCATCCAGCGCATTGAGCGGTAGGGCCTCGTGGAACCCCGGGAGTGCTCTCCAGATTGCTCCCAGCATGACTTTCAAGAGAGCAGAACGGTGAGGGAGCAGCCAACCAACGCATGCGTTCAGACGACCCATGACCTCCGCACATTGGGCGTATGTAAACTCTTAGTTTTGTTGACGGCCCTGTGCACGGATATCCCCGTAGGTAATGAATTCGTGCAGACTGTATAGACGCACTGCCATAATGCCTGAAGGAAACATCATTAGAAGATTAGCAATGAGGAAAAAGCATAGGGAGTTAAAACTCCTCGAGAGCAACGCCCTGCAGACAGGAGTGACACCTGTCAAAATCAATTATGAAGAGAATTTGAGGAAAATCCCCTAAGAATATTGAGAGCTTTGCTCTGAAAAGATGATATAATAATAATAATACAAAATGCCATCTTTAACTTCCAAGATCCATGAAGAATTCTCAAGAGTTCTTCTATATGATTTGGAAGGAGCAAAGCTCTATTAATGAATTAAGAAAATCCAAGGAAAATCTTTTAGAGAACAGAGCTCTATTAATGGAACCCTAATAGGGTTCTCCTTAGTCCTTTTTAGACCCCTTTAGAGCAAAGCTCTGCTAAGTGAAACCCTAAATGGGTTTTCTTTAGATCAGGGATCTATTGAGAGCAAGGCTCTGTTAATTAAAATTAATTTGATCCAATTTAATTTAAATTAAAAATTTTACCTAAAAAGTTTTAAGAAATTCTAACTCTTGGAGTTCTTAAAGGCAAGAGCAAGGCTCTGAAGTTTTGAAAGTAAAAATTTTGAAAATGATAATCATCTGTTGAGGACCAAAGGTCCTATTTATAGGCATCAAATGCCCTTTCAACTTCCAAAAGTTGCCGCGACGGTTGGAATTCTGCCACCGCTGCGCTCACGTTTGGGGGACACGTAAGCGCACCGGTGGGGGGCCATTTGTTTACCCCAATCAGAGCAAAGCTCTGTTTAAATTCCAAGGCGGGAAATGAAGCAACGCTTTTGTTTCCCACAATCAGAGCAAAGCTCTGTTTTGAAAATTAAAATGAAAATTAAAGTTAAAATAAATGAAGCAACGCTTCAGATCCCCTGCGCTGCGCGCAGAGCGCCACGTGTCAAAATCAGACACGCCAGCGCAGGGAGCGCAGCGCCCAAGGCAGCGCACCCAATCAGAGCAAGGCTCTGTTTAAAATTCAAACTTTAATTAAAGAAGCAATACTTCAGCTGACTTGCGCTATGCGCTGCGCGCCACGTGGCAGCGCAGTTGCGCTGCACTAGCGCAGTTGCGCAAGCGCTGCGCTGCGCGACACGTGTTAGCGCAGTTGCGCTGCGCTGTGCGCTGCATGACACGTCTCAAGCGCTGGTGCATCTGCGCCAAACAGAATTAAATTTTTAATAAGATCTTTCTGTTCTTGTTAAAACAAGAAAATTGTTTTCTGTAAAACAGAAGCCCTTAGATAAAAGATCCAACGGTGGGGAAAATTCCCCAAATCACTCAGAGAAAGATCTCTTTAACAAATTTATGGGCACTATATAAAGACCCCTAGACCCCAATTCAAAAGAGGATCAACATTGTGAGAGATTAAGAACCTCAAAACAGAGAGAACTCTGAAGAAAGTTCAAGAAGAAGGTAAAAACCTTCATAAAATAGAAGAGTTTCTTCTAATAGATCATTGATCTAAGAACAAGATCAATGATCTTCAATAAAAAAAATAATAATAAGTGCCTTGCACTTTTTATGAACCACTGGTTCTCTGAAAACAAGAAAAACTTGTTTTCTCTGATCTAAATTGGATCAGGAAATTAAACAGTGCCCTGCACTTGTAAAATTTGCACTGTTGCGCTCTAGGGTTGGCGCAAGCCACCAGAGAGCGCCACGTGTCAGCACCTGAGCCACTTGCGCTATGCGCTTTTAAGATAGAGCCTTGCTCTCTGAAATTAGCGCAACTCACCAGAGCGCGCCACGTGTCAGCAGCGCAAGCGCAGCGCACTGGCACAGCGCACTGCGCTTGTGTGACACGTATCATCACCACAAGTGTTTGCGCTCAGTGATTGGCGCAAAGCGCCTGACAAATGCACTGTATTGTTTACTGAAGGGGCAGGCCCAAATCAAAAAGGCCTAGTAGGCCAAAATAAATTGCAATGCAATAAAAGGGGCAGAGTCCAAACAAAATTGATGCTCTGCATCATTTATAAAAGGGCAGAGCCCAAACAAAATAAAATGCAATGCATTAAAAGGGCAGTGCCCAAATAAAGCAGATGCTCTGCATCATTTATGAAAGGGCAGAGCCCAAACAAAATAAGAAATGCAGTGCATTATTTAAAAAGAGGCAAAGCCCTAGCACAGACCTAATAGGCCAAAGACAAATAAAAGCGTTGAGCATTTTTCAACTGGACTTAGCCCAATCATGGCCGTAAGTCCTCAAATTAAATTGACTGAGCACAGCTACTCTCCTAAATCAATTTACAGCCGGTTCAAGGGTACATCTCCGAACTCCTCTGACACCTATTGCTATAATCCTTCAACGACGTCAGAGAGGTGACGGGTCCCGACAACCACACATTGATACGGACTGCGGGGTCCTTAAACTCGTGGACCGAAATGTCCTTAAACTAATGTTCGTTCCTAAATAGGAATGATGGACCACCATGTCCCTAAACTGGAAATTGACCGCAACGTCATTAAACTAAACAAAAGAGCCAATTGCTCTTCTGTTGGATCTAAACGATCCTGTTAAGTTGATCTTAGTCTGGAGATTAGGCTAACGTATCCTTAACAAAAGTTTAAGTCGATCTTAGCCTCAATATGGCTAACGAATCCTTAAACCTAACCCCCAAACCCAAATCTAAGTAAACACGGATTTGGACTAATCTACGTCCTAAGGGCGACGGCATCACTTAGTCTCCGTATACAATCCACGGGCAACCACAAACAAAACAAACACACACGACACGAAGTGAAATTCTGGAGAAGGAGAAAGTTGTTACCGCGACGCGGTAGCGTAATTAATTGCAGGGGCTTGCGCCTGCAGGGAAAAGCGTCCCCACAATCAAAAACCCCTCGAACGAGGGGGAATCTGACGAAGTCTGCTACATCGGCCGCATCCGTCTAAACCTCCAATACACGGTGCCATAAATCAACTTGGCATCTTCGGAAAGGTGGATGGATAAAACCAAAATAGTATCTGCCCCGAATCTCAGGCAAGACGAGCCTACGCGGTCGCGTCTCTGTGTTCGGAGGGGAACACCTGCTTTCCGACATGGAGCAACCTGCCGGGGTTTAAATACCCCGGGGGACCATGAAGGCCCAGGTGGCCGCCATAGCCCAAGAGGCGGTTCAGGCCGGTTCTTGACTTTTTTCAGAAATTATTTTAAGTCTTGTTTTCTCGGTTTGAGCTTTCTAACCTGTATGTTGCTTTCTTCATGTCCTCCACCACTGCGCGCTCCTCGTCGCCATAGAGTCCGAGGAGGTAGCCCCGGCCAAGAAAAAGGCGGGCGAGTCCTCCAAGATGGAGGAGGAACTCTGCCTATAACTGTGGAAAGCGGGGGAGAAGGCGGCCATCCTCGACACTCATCTAATCGCCGAGAGGCTGACGAACTCCAAGCTGAAGGAGTCTCATCGGCTTCTGGACGAGTCCAATCGGGCTATTTAGGCCAACTTGGAGGAGGTGAACGGCTTCTACCATTCGATGAAGAAGTCGAGGGACGCCCTCAAGAGGGACGTCCAGGTGGCTTTGGACGTGGTGAAGCTTGCCGAGTGCCGGGCGAAGAAGGCAATAGAGGCGTACAAGGCGTCGGACCAATTCTACGTCGATCTCGTCGAATCCGCGGCCGTTGTCTAGCACAGCGCACTCGACGCCATCAAGGAGTCCACGCCCGGGGTCGATATCAGCGAGCTCCGCGCTAAATATCCCATGGCCCAGGAGGAGCCGCAAGGGGAAGTTGCCGTGGCGGAGGCTGCCGGTGGAAGCACCGATCCAGAGGTCGCAGTTTTGGTCCCCGACACTGGCGTCGGGCAGGGCGAGATCCTCCCCGAGCCGACGGCCTGAGCTTTCCTTCCTTGGGGATTCTTTTCCTTTAAAAAATTTTGTAAGCCTCTGGGTATTTTGTAAGGCTGTAGAGCCCAGAATACCTTGATTTATTTTTGGATCATAAATAAAGTACTCCTTTTCCTTTGCCCAAATGTTTGCTCACTGCGCTAGTACCTTTAGCTCGTTTATTTTTGTTCGAATCATTGTTCTACAAGTATTTTTAGCTCGTAGGTCTTTTTATCTTGTTAGTATCAAAGTTGAATGATAGCGGTCTGTAGGAAAGTCGGTACCCTACATTTCCCCGGAGCAGAGGTTGCTATCGTGTGTTGGTGGCCAAGTGTAGGAAGGTCCGTACCTTCCTTTCTACTTGTTAGTTAGGAAGGGATTCGTCTCTTCCGGTATTGGGAGTTGATGTTGCGTTGTGCTCGATTGGCAATAACAGGAAGTCCCTGGCCAGGGCAGATACGGAGATCTACTGGTAAGTATTATCAGTAGTTTCTCGACCCGTTGTGTGTCTCACATCGGCACGACTAATCGGTTACCGGGGTCTGATGTTTACCACCCCTAGACTGGATATGCGACATATCAGATGAAGAGACCGGACTATACGGTAGTGTTACTGACAGGCTTTACAGGAGTATGAGCAGGCTTGTTTGTTGATCTTCTGAGCTCAATACCCGGGTAGCCGTTATGTCCAGCTAGTACCACTGACGGCTTGTGGATGCCTGATATGATCATCACCTACTGTCGGCGTATTGACGAGTCTTTAGAGTCCTACACAGAGGTTTCCTGGCTCAGGCGAAACGAAGTAGGAGCACATATGTGATATGTGCGGGACCGAGATTAATACGTGTATGTGATACTGTATTCTATTCTCGCGATATGTGATATCGGTCGGTTATATGTGATATAGCCGGGTTATCGAATCAAGTGTTGATTCGATAAGATGATACATATAATATTAGTCAGTTATATGTGATATAGCCGGATTATTGAATCAAGTGTTGATTTGATAATTTAATGTATAATTATATATTTGATATATTAATTTACATTAACTAATATTTGCTCACTTGTGTTTTCTTTTTCTTATATGTGCACACTTAATATATATGCGATATATATTAATTGTGTTTTCTTTTTTGTGTCATGCTTGATTATATATGCAACATGGGTGTATGAGACTCACACCATACTCATGATAATGTAGGGTTTATTTATTTAAAGTAAATAAAAAATTAGTTGGAAATTAGCTCATGGTTGAAGCTTGTAGAAGCTTGTTGATCCATTGACTTAGTCCACTGATTTTGTTTTACTTAAGATATTTATTAACCCAACAATTCTCATTAGCCATAGTTAAGTCTCTACATGAGTTATATGAGATATTATCTCACCCATGGTTGCCTCTCTCATTCATTCATTCTATTCTCTTCATCTTCATCTTCAACAAGAGAAAGCACTCTAGCTTTTGAGGAAGTAAGGAAAAATAGTGAGAAAAAGAATTCTAAACTGAGAAAAATTCCTACTTCATCATCCTCTATTAGATTAGCCATTTAGTTTAGGGTGTTAGCTTCACTAATCCCTAACTAGTGAAGAGGTAGCTTGGGTTAGTGTCTCTTTGGCGTAGATCATCTTCGGCCTCGAAGACTTCGTGCAAGCTTGTTCCTTTCATCTTGTAGAGCCATTCTAGAGTCCGGAAGATCACTACTTGGAGTGAAGGGACTACTACACGAAGTTATTAAAGTGAAGGACCGGTCTACAAAGGTTGTATTCCATTTTCACTTAGATGTAAAGTTGTTTACATGTTGTTTTGTCTAATTCTCAAGTTAAGATTCTAGGGTTAGGGTTATGTAGCATGTCAATTTTTTGAAAATGGCATGAACGATGCCTCCCGAAACCTTGCTGTCGTGCTAGGTAATCCGACACTGGTATCAGAGCCAAGCTAGAGAATTAGACGATGTTTGTTAGATTACGAAACCGAAACTACTCCGAAACTTGAAACAATGAAATCTAGTTTCTGTCGATTTTTAAATGGCCTCTAAAATTTTTTTAAGCAACTGCAGAATGTTATATGAGATGTAACATGAACATTGAACAAATACGAACCAATTTCGCCAGTTTTGATCCTGTGACATACACTGAATTTCCGGCCTGGCCGGCCCCTTTAAGCTTTCTTTGGTTCGTATTCGTTTGGTGTTCTGGTCTATGGGTTTTGGTGTTTCAGGTGTTGCTTGTTTTTGCTGAAATTGCATGAGATGTTAACTTTCTGTAAAGGCAATTTGGAGTGTTTCGTAGTCATAATTGTAACATTGTTTCGGTTTATTTAGACGGCGTTAAAAAGTTCGAACGAATATCAAATACTCAATTTTTCCCTCAATGGAAATTTTCCAATAGTTGGATTTTTTCCAACTTTGAAACATTCAAATATCATGCAAGTGATTCAATGGACTCTCTAGAAGAACAAAATCCTAACTCGATTCTATGACTGTAAGAACCGTCGCCAAACCCTAGGGTTTTCTGTAGTTCCGCGGCGCCATTGGTGAGGCAGGGGTTGGCCCTTCTACGGTTGGTCCATAGGTACTGTGGCATGTTCTTGGTACTTTTAAACTAGGCTCAAGTTTGAGCTCTTTGGAAAATTTTAGGTGTTTGTTGATTCGATTGGAATGTTTAACATCGTCTAACTATTTGTGGAATGTGATACAATATTTGGAATTCATTTGGTTAGGCATGAAATTCGAAGTATGTGATATTTCGGGTTTATGATATCTAAGGTGATTGTGGATTCCAAATATTGTAGTTTGACATTTTCTTTTCTACGACCGTAAGTATAACATGTAGTGTATCGCCGGTTTCGTTGCTATATGTCAACGACAATTGGGATACGCATATTTACTTACGTTGATGATATGTGATTGTTCGCCGTCGAAAGACGCGACCGGGACGTTGGGACGTCTGACCTAAATTTTGGAAGCAGATGCTATTTGGTTTTATCCGTCTACCTCTCCGAGATGCCAAGCTGATTTATGGTACCGTGTGTTGGAGGTTTAGACGGATGCGGCCGTTGTAGCACACTTAGTCAGATTCCCCCTCATTGTGAGGTTTTTTTTATTGTGGGGACGCTCTTCCCTGCAGGCACAAGCCCCTACAGTTAATTACACTACCGTATCGCGGTAACCACTTTCTCCTGCTCCAGATGTTCACTTCGTGTCGCGTGTGTTTATTTTATTTTCGGTTGCCCGTGGATTGTATACGGAGACTAATTTATGTTGTCGCCCGTAGGGCATGGATTAGTCCAAATCCGTATTTTCTTAGATTTGGGTTTGGGTTGGTTTAAGGATTGTTAATCTTGTTAAAGATTAAGATCGACCCAAATGTTTATTGAGGATACGTTAGTCTAATTTTAGACTAAGATCTACTCAACGAGATTTTCTTTAATTTATAGGGCCATTGCGGTCCGTAATTTAGTTTTTAGGAACGTTGTGGTCCGCAATTTAATTTTAAGGACGTTGCGGTCCATTGGGTTTAGTTTTAAGGACATTGCGGTCCATTGGGTTTAGTTTTAAGGACATTGCGGTCCAAAGTTTAAGGACATCATAGTCCGTGGAATTTAGATTTTAGGGACGTTGCGGTCCACAATTCAGTTTTAACGACGTTGCGGTCCATGGAGTTGTTGGTTTGGGGGGTTACCAAGAATTATTGGTTATTGGGACCCTCCACCTCTCTGAAGAAGTTGAAGAATTACAACGACATGTATCAGAAGTGTGGAGAGATGTACCCTTGAACCAATGAATATTCATCAAAGATTTGATAACCTTGTTTGGGACTAAGTCCAATTTAGAAGAAGACCTATGGGCTCGGTCGATTTTGGGGGTTGGCCAATATTGGGCTCAGCCCACGTAGTCTTTGTCATTTCCCTTTTTTTTATAAAGTGTTAGACACTTCCTAGGACACAGTCCTTTCTCTGTGCACATAATGCTAAACATTTATGTGAATACTGACACCCACTTTCTTTTTGTTTTTTATGAGTGTTGAACACTCTTCATGGCGCTAGGCTCTTCTTGAGGAGTGCAGAGTGCTCTATGTTAAGTAGCGCCCACGTGAGGGGCACATGGGGCACTTACCACTGAGCGCCAGTATTTGAGTGTCGGGCACTCTTTTTATTTTGGGCAGCGCCCAAGGGAAGGGCATGTGGAGCGCTTGGCGCTGAACGCCAGCATTTGAGTGTTGAGCACTCTTTATTGAGAAGCGCCCACATAAGGAGTACGTGGAGCGCTCGGCGCTGAGCGCCGGACTTAGAGTGCTAAACCCTTCTTATTAAATAGCGCCCAAGTGAGGAGCACGTGGAGCACTCGGCGCTGAGCGCCAGATTTGAGTGCTAAGCACTGAGTTTTTTATTATACCCAATTCAATTCTCTGAAAATTTGGTTCTCCCTTGTGAAAGACTCCATCTTATAGATCTAAGATCTGGAAAAAGAACTAATTCTTCTGATGTGAGAGTTAAACTCTTAGATGTGAAGGAGATATTATGATCTCTCTTCTTTTTATGAAAGACTTTGTCTTATAGATCTGTAATCTGGAAAAAGAACTAAGTTCTTCTGATATGAGAGTTAAACTCTCAAATATTGATGAGATGCTATGATTTCACATATTGTTATTTACCTTGAAAAAATTCTTCTTCTTAAAGCTTGCTCTTCTCTTTAAGATCGAAGTTTATGGGGGGGGTTCTTCTGTGCCAGACTTAAAGTCTTGAGTCCTTTATATAGTGGAAGCTGATTCGTTGAATCAGTTAAGGAAATCTCTCATCGAGAGATTTCTTAATTGATTTGTTGAATTTATCCACCATTGGATCTTTGATCCAAGGACTTCTGTTTTAGAGAAGACATTTTTCTTGTTTTTAACAAGATTGGGAAAATATTTTCCCCAAACAGAACTTATTCTGTATCTTGGTGATTTTTTAATCACCATTGGATCTTTGATCCAACAGTGCTCTGATTTACAGAGCACAATCTTTCTTATTTGGAAAGATTTGAGAAGTATTTTCTCAACAGAATTTTATCCTGGTAATTTGATGATTTATCATCTTCGTTGGATCTTTGATCCAATGGTGGAGAACATTTAGTTCTAGCGCTGGCGCTCTCGTGCTTTGCACGTGAGACGCTGCTTCAGAGTCTTTGACTCTTGGCACTGGCACTCTCGTGCTTTACACGTGAGGCGCTGCCTTAGAGTCGTTGACTCTTAGTACTGGCGCTCTCGTGCTTTGCACGTGAGGCGCTGCCTCAGTTCAAATTTTGAACAGAGATTTGCTCTCTTATTAGGGGGAACAAATGCCCCCCACCGTTGCTCTCACGTGGTTTACACATGAGTGCAGCGGTGGCAGCTTTTCCACCGTTGGATCTTCTTGGAAGTTGAATCGGCTTCCCCTGCCTATAAGTAGGGCCTTTGGCCCTTGAGATGACTGCTTGTTCATCTTCTTGTTTTCTTGTTCTTGAGAATTTAATTCTCCTTCAGAGCTAAGCTTTCTGCCTTAAGAACTCTTCTAGAGTCAGAACCTTGCCAAAAATTTTGGTAAGTATCAAATCTTTGAAGGAATCATTTCATATTCTAGAGTTTTACCCATTAACAGAGCCTTGCTCTTCATAGATCATAGATCTTAAAGTGGATTTTAGGATTTCTTAACCCGTTAAACGAAAACAGAGCTTTGCTCTTCTTAGATCATAGATCAAAAAATCTTCTTTTAGGGTTTCTTAACCCATTAATGAAGAACTTTTAGAGTTCGTTTTGCAGATCTTAAAGATCTCGGAGTTTTTAACTCAGTAAAAGATTTACTTTTTAGGGTTTTGATGGATGATTCCATCGTTTTCACAGAGCATAGCTCTTGGAATTTTATTTTCCTTATAATTAGAGTTGACAGATGTCACTCCTATTTGCAGAGCGTTGCTCTCGAGGGAGTTTAACTCCTTGACCCGAGGAGTCTCTCATTAAATGAGGATCTCTCTTTTCTTTTCAGGATTTCTTTTTTGATAAGTGATTGTCTCATCAATGATGAGCTGTCACCTTGATTTTGTGGGTCCCCCTTGGTCCCTTTCCACTGCATTGCAATGTGGTATGAATTTAAAGTACCAAGTATCAGAATTTAGACTGTAGCATTGACATTTAACCCTTGTTCTTTTTCGTGCAGGTACTATGGCTGTTTATTTGTATGATCTTGACGAAATTATCTTCTATGAAGACATTCGCGTCCAAGGCCGTTGTCAAAACCAGGAGTTTACGGACGCTTAATACGCTGAGGTTATGCATCGCCTCGATGAACACAACGGTCGACTACTCCCCCATCGTTCTTCTTTATTGAAGATCATCGTGGGAGCGATTTAGGAAGCCCTTCCTGGATTTTACGAAGCCATGCCGCTGGAGGGGCTTGATAACACCGAAGACAAGGTACACTCAGTGTATCTGATGGGCTTGATCTCGAAGAGGCGGCGAGATAGTCTTGTTGATATCTTGCATCAAGTTTTCCAACAGACAATGATAATCCCTGCCTATCATAGGGCGGATGATATCAGTGAAAATCATAATGCTTGTATTCGCGAGAGGATGCACACGAGAATGGTCAGAAAGGCCAGAAGCATTTTAGACGGCCTTACTTTTGAATTCCTCAATCCATGTGCAAGATTTAATGTTTTACCATTGTAAACATTTTAATGATGTTTTTTGTTTTACTGTCTTCATCAATGTAAGAATTTTCTGCAGTATGAATGACGAATTTTCTGCAATATGAATGAAAAAATTTTCGCAGTATGAATGAAAATTTTTCCCTTTCTATGAATTTATTTCACGCATTAATCCTTTCCGCGTATACATGAGTGGGTATGCATCGAAATCATAATTGGATGCGAGTCGAATGTTCTCTTTGTTGCCTTGCATAGTATGTGGCTGATGTCCATGGGTTATGCCTTTTTGTTTTGACTTGGCACATAGTAGTTTATGTGCACTTGAGTAGCATTTCCATTTCAGTGGCATGTAATTTTGGCGAGTGTGGCTTGTAGACGGTAGATAACAATTCATCCTAACCTCTTTGTAAGGTAGCGATGGCTTAGGAAGCAGGTTCAGGTTTGCTGTCTAAAACTTTTCAACTTTATGAGCCGTGAAGGTCTCATAAAGAATTTTCTCCTTACGAGTCGAGAGGATCCCGTATGTGTATTTTCTCCTTAGGAGTCGTGAGGATTCCGAAGTGTGTTTACTCTTGAGAGTCGTAAGGATCTCATAAGAGAATTTTCTCCTTTACAAGTCGAGAGGACTCGTAAGAGGTTGGTGAGTTGACTTGTTTCCGAGTCTAAGCATTGCTCCGACGGGGAGGTCGTTGGCTGACTTGTTTCTAAGACGGAGGTCAGTTGCTGACGTGTTTCCAAGACGGAGGTCATTGGCTGACTTTTTCCCAAGACGGAGGTCATTGGCTGACGTGTTTCCGAGACGGAGGTCATTGGCTGACTTGTTTCAGAGACGGAGGTCACTGGCTGACGTGTTTCTGAGACGGAGGTCATTAGCTGACGTGTTTCCGAGACGGAGGTCATTGGCTAACGTGTTCCCGAGACAGAGGTCATTGGCTAACGTGTTCCCGAGACGGAGGTCACTGGCTGATGTGTTTCCGAGACGGAGGTCACTTGCTGACGTCTTTCCAAGATGGAGGTCATTTGCTGACATATTCCCGAGATGGAGGTCATTTGCTGACGTATTTCCGAGATGGAGGTCATTGGCTGACTTGTTTCCGAGACGGAGGTCACTGGCTGACGTGTTTCCGAGACAGAGGTCACTGGCTGATGTGTTTCCGAGATGGAGGTCACTGGCTGGCGTGTTTCTGAGATGGAGGTCATTGGCTGACTTATTTCTGAGACAGAGGTCATTGGCTGACGCGTTTCCGAGATGGAGGTCATTGGCTGACGTGTTTCCGAGACGGAGGTCATTTGCTGACGTGTTTCCGAGACAGAGGTCATTGGCTGACGTCTTTCCGAGACGGAGGTCATTGGCTGACGTGTTTCTGAGACGGAGGTCATTGGCTAACGTACTCCGCTTTATGCGGTGTCGGGTTGACTTGCTCCGCTTTCTGCGGTGTCGAGGCTGACTCTAGGTTGTCTGTGAACCATAGAGTCTTGGAACTGGGGACTTTGTCATAGCTCCGATTGGTGGTGTCGCGTCCATGCCCTGTTGGTATGAGGAGGAACGCCATTGTTGGTCTTCTGGGATGCAGATGTTGCTGTCGAGATCTGACTTTCCCTTTGACAGAGTTTGTTGGGACATGTGGTTCCCTTATCGTTTATGCCCATGAACTGTATACAGGGGTCGGTATGGACTTACCTGCAGGGCAAAAGTTCATTCTTTCATTTTTTATTTCTTTCCACGATAGTCTATCATTTCAGCTTTTTATATCGCGAAAGTCGCGATTGCCCAATCATTTCGGCTATTTTTCGCGGTGCCCAATCATTTCAGCTATTTTTCTTTTTCTTTACTCGCTGCTTTTTATTGCGAGTTGCCCAAACATTTCGGCTACTTTTATATGTATATATTTTACTCGCTGGTTTTTATTACGAGTTACCCAAACATTTCTGCTATTTCATATGCATTTTTTTTTGCGAGTATGGAACTCAAGATTTGATACCAATCTTTGCATCAGCATCGCTGCGACTGGAATATTGCCAGGAGCGAATCATCATTTGCCATGAAAGGACTTGGAATTTGATACCGATTTAGGCATCAGCATCGCTACAACTGGGATATTGCCAGGAGCGAATCATCATTTGCCTTTGTCGATTTGAACAAAGATGGCTTAGCAAACATGGTTAGAATCCTGTCGACTAAGGCTTTTGACTTCATGAGCCGTAAGGGTCTCATAAAATTGTTTCTCCCTACGAGTCGTGAGGATCTCGTAGGTGCGTTTTCTTCTTAAGAATCGTGAGGATTCTTAAGTATATGTTCTCTTATAAGTCGTAAGGATCTTACAAGAGTGTTTTCTCCTTATAAGTCGAGAGGACCTACAAGTGTCGCTCACAATATGAGGACATTTCGCGCCATTGGTGGAACTGGGTGGGGGAACGTTTATTCGTGCCCGTCTATTATATACAAGGGTCAACATTGAACTGTTTGTAGGGCAGTCTGGGAAATGTGATGGCTTAAGAACAGGTTCAGATCCTTGTAGTTTAAGGCTTTTGAATCTTATGAGTCGTGAGGGTCTCATAAGAGGGTTCTCCTTACGAGTCGTGAGGATCTCGTAAGTGTAATTTCTCCTCAGGAATCGTGGGGATCCCTAAGTGTGTTTCTCCCTTGTGAGTCATAAGGATCTCACGCAGGTATTTTCTCCTTACAAGATCGAGAGGACCTCGCAAGTGTGCATGAATTTTTTTTTACGAGTCTGCGCCCTTTCAGGTTTTCACAAACATCACCGGTAGCCTTTCTATTTTTACTCATGGAGCCCTTTCGGGTTTTCATCCGTGCCTATCTCGCTTATGGACGTACCGTTTTTTTTTGTGTCAGCCCTAGGATACTGCGGTATGTATTAGTTTAAAGACATTTCGGTCCGTAGCTAGTTTCAGGACATCTCGGCTCCTTGTTAGTTTAGGGACGTTTCAGTCCATAGCTAGTTTCAGGACATCTCGGCCCCTTGTTAGTTTAGGGACGTTTCGGTCCATAGCTAGTTTCAGGACATCTCGGCCCCTTGTTAGTTTAGGGACGTTTCGGCCCCTTGTTAGTTTAGGGACGTTTCGGTCCATAGGGATTTTGAGGCGAGTTTTTGCTGGATACTACTTATAGAGTTTGGGCTTGGGAAGATAGCAAGCGGACATAGGCGTCGTCATCTATCGTTAACCTAGGTCGTGACTCGTCAGGCGTAGTATTTTTTCAGGAACCGGCCATTTATCGGCCTGAAGGGTCTTTTGCCATGCATATCCATGAGCAAGTAAGCCCCCACCTTGGTAGACTTTGTCTGTGATGTACGGGCCCTCATAGTTTGGCTCGAATTTCCGCCGTTTGGCATGATTGGGGATCATAGGTCTCTTGACCACTAGCACGAGTTCACCTTGGCGAAATGTTCTCGGCCTAGTCAATCTCTCGTATGAGCGCGTCATTCTTGCTTTGTAAGCTTCTAGGTTTTGCCGCGCCATGAGACAGGTTTCATCGAGGGCGTCGAGCTCCTCAAGCCGAAGATGAGCATTCTTTTCATCTGTTAGCTCGTAATGAACCGCCACTCGTAGAGAAGCTAGCTCTATCTCGAGGGGGAGTACCGCTTCTGCGCCGAATACCAACGCGAATGGCGTTGTGTTCGTGGCCATCTTGAACGTGGTCCGATATGCCCAGAGAGCTTCATGCAGTCTCTCATGCCAATCCTTTTTATTTTTGGACACCGTCTTCTTTATGATCTTTGTCAAGGTTTCGTTGAAAGCCTCAGCTAGATCGTTAGCTTGGGGATTATAAACCGAAGAGTGTCTCCAGTCTATGTTATGCTGTTGTGCGATGCGGCTGATTTTCGATGCGGCTGATTTTGTGACTTCTGTAGGCTGGTTTGTTATCGGAGATAATCCGTCGCGGAGTGCCGAACCAATAGATGAAGTGTGTCTTGAAGAAATTGAGGATGTTCTCAGTATTCACTTCTCTTAGCGGTACTGCTTCTGTCCACTTAGAGAAGTAATCGGTTGTTGCTAATATGAACCGATGTCTCCTGGACGATGCTGGCTCGATGGGCCCGATTATATCGATTCCCCACATTTCGAACGGCCAGCTAGCCACTGTTGAGTGTAGCGGGTTTGGATGCTGATGGATGAATTCTCCGTGAATAAGAACCCGGCGGCTTTGTACAACGATCCTCACGTCATCGAGGTTTTCGTCAGCCAGTTCTTTGGCGAGTTTGGCTAATGCTTCCGCTTTGCTATTTTATGTACATGGTATGCTTTTCAGGACATAGGAAGGGATTTGAGTTAGCAATTGTTGCGCTCTTCCTCCGTATTTTACCAACTCCGGTTTGCACGTTTGATAGTCGCCGTTTACTTGACTAACGACCAGCTGGGAGTCTCCATATATGAGGAGGTTTTCGATTCCCATGTCAACAGCGATCTCAAGACCTGCTATCAAGGCCTCATATTCCGCTTCATTATTTGTCCTCGGCTCTGTTAAGGAAAAGGCAAAGTGCATTATCCCTCCTTGCGGAGTCACGAAGATAAGGCCTACCCCTGATTTGATTATAGAGGTGGTGTGCTTTCTCTTCTTAATGAAAGATGCCCCATCAAAGTAGAGTTCCCATCGGGTATCACTCCCTCATCTCTCCCTATCGATCGTGTCAAACGCGTGCCGTCCGGCAATTCACAATTTAGGCGTGAATCGGCAGGTCTCGGATGCTCAGCGAGGAAGTCGGCGATGGCCTGGCCTTTCACTGCCTTGAGAGGTCGGTATGTTATCGAGAATTCCATTAAGAGTAGGGCCCATTTAGCGAGCCGCTCCGTTAGTACGGCTCTTGACATCAAATACTTGAGAGAATCCACCTTTGATATGAGATGGTTCTCATGCGCCAACGCATCGTGTCTGAGCTTAGTTATCGCGAAGATTAACGCCAGGATGTGTTTTTCGATAGAGGAGTAGTTGTTTTCTGCCCCTAGGAGAACTTAACTCAATTAGTAGAGGGCTCTCTCTTTCCCTTGGTCATTCACCTGTGCCCATAGCACGCCCAAAGAACCTTCAAAGGCAGTTGTGTACAGGATGAGGGGCTTTCCCTTGACCGGAGTGGTCAGTACCGGCGGATTTTGCAGGTATTGCTTGATTTCGTCCAGTGCGCTTTGGCATTTGCGATCCCAAACAAACGGGGTCCCCTTCTTCATTAGATGACTGTAGGGGCGGCATTTGCCGGAGAGGTTAGCTATGAACCGCCGGATATATGCAAGCTTTCTTTGGAGAGACCGTAGTTGTTTGAGAGATCTGGGCGAAGGCATTTCCATAATCGCCTTGATCTTTGACGGGTCTATTTCGATGCCCCGATGTCGTACGATGAATCCTAAGAATTTGCCTGAGGAAACTCCAAACGCGCATTTCAGAGGATTCTTCTTCAGGTTGTATTTTCGAAGGCGCTGAAACACTATCTTCAGATGCTCCCAGTGCTCCTCATACGATTTACTTTTCACCCTAAGATCGTCAATATAACATTCGACAATCTCGTGTATGAGGTCATCAAAGATCTTTGTCATGGCCCTCTGGTAGGTAGCGCCGGCGTTCTTCAGACCGAAAGGCATCACTTTGTAGCAGAATATGCCTAGAGGAGTCCGGAAAGCGGTATGTTTCTGGTCTTCGGGATGCATCTTTATTTGATTGTACCCTGATGAGCCGTCCATGAAGGAGAAGACTTCGTGAGTGGACGTGTTGTCTATCATCGGCTCGGTAACCGGTACGGGAAAATCATCCTTCGGACATGCTTTGTTGAGATCCCGAAAGTCCACGCAGATGCGCACCGTCCCATTTTTCTTCATCACTGGGATAATGTTGGCGATCCAGTCAGGGTATTGAACTTCTTAGATGAACCCGGAGTCGATTAGCTTCTTAACTTTGGCGTTGATGCTCATTTCAAGTTCGAGCCGCGGTCTTCTTGGTGCTTGTTTGATTGGCTTGACGTCCGGAGATATCTCCAATTTATGCACAACTATTCCTAGATCTAGTCCCGGCATCTTGGAGTAGTTCCATGCGAAGTAGTATTTATACTGCATGAGCACCTCTTTTAGCGTAGCCTCCTGCTCTTTAGACAGCAGCTCACTGACGAACATTGGCCGTGGGTCATTTGTCGTCCCCAAGTCGATTCTTTTCAGGTTGTCCACCGTAGTGTGTATCCCATCTTCCAATTCTTTTGGCGCCGGTGGAAATTTCGAGATCAACTCATCCTCACCCTCATTTTCGAAGCACCGGGAGGAGTCATCCATATTCTCATGCATTCCTTCTTCTGACAGCGTTATCACGTGGCAGGTACGAGATCGTTTCCAAGACCGATGTTGATCTGGTTCTACTCTTGCCATATACGTTGCTTTTGGCACATGCCTTTGCGGTGGGGCTATCCTCCAACTGTTGGATAAAGCGAATCTTCCGAGTTGATATTGGTCTTCGGCCCAGTTTTTAAAGGTGAAGCAGTCTTCAAGAGGATGTTCTATCGCCCGGTGATAGGAGCAATAATCTGGGCGATGAACCTCGTTTGCTTGTTCGGGATGCTTGGAATCCGGGAGCGTAATCATATAATTTTTCATAACGAGGTCGAATATCTTCCTTGTCTTGTCTTGAGGGAAGGAATATGCTCGACCCATCTTTTTCGTTAGGGACGGATTCCGGCTAACCTTTTCTTGATCACGTGGCCTTTTGGATCTGTTTTTCCACTGTCGAACATTTTTTCCGTTCTTTGACTTGTTTTTGCCTCTGCGTCGGGCCTTTTTCTTGTCTTGGGAATGCATGGCGGGCTGACGGTGAAGGGCATCGTTGTCCTCCGTAGCCTGCTGAAGGAGGGGTTGCGTCTTGGCTTTCTTGTAAATGGCCATTTCGCGGTTGTAGTCAATCCGAACCTTTTGATTCGCTTCCCTTATTAACTCGTCCATCAGTTCTTCAAATGACGGACTCGGCACTTTTATGGCAGGACCTCGTTCTGGTTCAACGTCAGCGTCTTTTAAAAGAGCATCCTTTTCTTCATCAAGGTCCTTTATGACATGGCAGTCATGAAATTGCTCCCGTTTCTCGAACTGGACATATCCAAGCCTAATCGTTTCCATTTTCCGTTGGGCAATTTTCGCTGGGTTCCGGGGACGTTCCAAATCCTGTTGTAGAACTGAGCGTGTCGGGGAGTTTGTTTGAATGGTACGCCTTGGTATTTTAATAACCTTTTCAATCCCTCGGTGAAATACCTAGGCAGACTAATGGGTTGGAGCCTGTCGAGCGCAGGATCAGCACCATGCTAGAACTTTAGTCTCCGTGGATCGATAGAATAGGATCGCCTTTTCACCTCTTCGCCTGGGAAGGACGTAGAATGTCTGCAACTATTGCACACTATATGTCTCCAGCGCTTCAAGCTCTCTGTAGTGCCGCCACGGAACCATGGCGATTTGCAAACTCCAGTCTATTCCAACGAAGGTTTGCATCGACGGGCGGACGGAGAATACGGCGTTGGTTTCATCTTCAGAGTCGCTGCCAAAGACCAAAATCGGAGCGGATGGTCCGAGTTTATCATTCCCCTTCTGAGGCTGTCCCGAGTAGACTATTTCTTCATCCTCTTCGGTATCGCTTCCAAAGGTAGGAATGGGAGTGACGGGCTTCTGTTTAAGCTCCGGCTTATGACACTTCTCCATGTCTTCGAAGTTTGGCAGGAAGTACTTGGCGTCTTCATATTTTCGGATTTCGTTCACAGAGAATGGGTTTAGCTCTCTCGTAACGGTGTACTCGAGGCCGTCTTTAAAATACTTCATACGCCGATGTTGTGTAGAAGGGATGACGTTATATTCGTGTAACCAAAGCCGACCAA
The DNA here is from genome assembly GCA_030015575.1 of Agapanthus africanus. Classification (NCBI taxonomy): domain Eukaryota; kingdom Viridiplantae; phylum Streptophyta; class Magnoliopsida; order Asparagales; family Amaryllidaceae; genus Agapanthus; species Agapanthus africanus. The sequence goes on along the minus strand of CM057350.1, from coordinate 102,726,061 downwards.
GTAGAGCGTTGTAGCAAGTCCTAGCGTCGATGACATAAAGTTTGATGTCTGTGACGAGAAGCCTAAAGCGCAATGTCAGTATCACGGACCCGAGCGTCTGCGACGACTGCGAATCAAATCCAGAGATAGTGATTTTATCTCGGGCTAAATGATGAATTCTCATGCAGATTTCTTTTAGCACCCGCACGTTGAGAAGGTTGACAGAGGACCCGTTGTCAACAAGTATTTTCCCTATTTTGATGTCATGGCAGTATCCAGTGACATATAAAGGACGGTTGTGGTCGCACGTACCAAGGAGAAGATCCTCGTCGTTAAATGTAATGTTAGCCGTGTGGACTTCTGTCAGCTCATCTTGCATTTTCTTCTCTGCGATGAAGGCCTGGAACTGATCGGGCTTTTGTAATGCCTAGACCAAGGAATCCCGTATTTCTTTAGACAGAAAGAGGGCATCCAGTATGCTTAGTTGTGAGGGTATCTTCCTCAAATGCGCTAGAATATTGTAATCCACCATGCTTTTCTTAGGCGAGTCCTTGGCTGCGAGCTCTTTGACGACCCCATCATCGAGGGCAATCTCCTCATGGATTTTGTCCTTCCCCTTGTCTTTTCTGTTCGAATCTTTGTTTGAAGGCCCGAGATTCCTTTCAGGCAACGTGAGATTACGCATATTTCCCCCAATCAGAGCAAAGCTCTGTTCAAAATTCAAATTTTGAAATGAAGCAACGCTTCGAAAACAGCGCTAAGTGCGCTGCGTCCTAAATAGCGCACCACGTGCAAAGCACGTGTGCGCTAGCGCTAGGTGCGCTGCGCTCCAAGCAGCACACCACGTGCAAAACACGGATGAGCTAGCGCTGGGTGCGCTGCGCCCTAAATAGCGCACCATGTGCAAAGCACGTATGCGCTAGTGCTCGGTGCGCTGCGCTGTAAGCAGCGCACCATGTGCAAAGCACAGATGCGCTAGCACTAAGTGCGCTGCACTCTAAGCAGCGCACCAGGTGCAAAGCATGGGTGTGCTAGCGCTGGAACTAAAAGCTCCCCACCGTCAGATCAAAGATCTAATAATAATAATGATAAATCATTAATTAATTAGAATTAAATTCTGTTAAGGAAGGATTCCTCAAAATCTTTCCAAACAACAAGATTGTGCTCTGTAAATTAGAGCACCGTTGGATCAATGATCCAATGGTGATCACCAAAATAGAGAGTAAATTCTGTCTGAAAAGATTTCCCAATCTTTGTTAAAAACAAGAAGATTGCCTTCTGTAAATGATAAGCACTTGGATCAAAGATCCAACGATGGGAAATTCCCCAAATCAATTGGAGAAAAGATCTCCTTAACTGATTGAACTGATCATCTTACCCTATAAAAAGGCCCCTAGACTTCAAGTCTGAGACAGAGAAGCATACAGAGGAACCACCCCATAAAATTTTGAGAAAGTTGAAAGAGAAGAGCCAAGCTCTCAGAGGAAGAACTTCTTTTCTTCAAGGTAAAACGATGATGAACAAAGAGATGAAATCATCTCATAATTGAAAGAAGAACTCACTTCTTTAAAGATTATAGATCTATAAGACTGAGGTCTTTTACAAAGAGATCAAAAGATCTCATCATAAAATAAAAAGAAGAACATAACTCTTCTTACATCTAAAAGACAAATTGTCTTTTACAAGAAGAGATCATGAACATCTCATTGTAAACAGAGGGGGAGAAAGAATAATTCAACTCTCTTAAGGATCATAGATCCATAAAGGCAATTCCTTTCATCAATATAAGAGATTGAAACACCTCCTACAAAATAAGAACTTTTGTTCTTAGGATCTTGAGACAAAGTCTCTTCTAAGGGAGAATTTATTTCCCAGATCATAAAATTGATCAAATGCGCTTCTGCTCTCTTAGACTGGCGCTCAGCGCCAAGCGCACCACGTGTCACTCACGTGTGCGCCACTCAATAGTTAGCGCTTTGCGCTCTTGAACTAGCGCTTTGCGCTCATGGACTGGCGCTCAGTGCCAAGCGCACCGCATATCACTCACGTGTGCGCCATTGAACAAATAGCGCTATGTGCTCATAAATCAGCGCAACGCGCTCACGGACTGGCGCAAAGCGCCAAGCGTGCCATGTGTCCCTCACGTGTGCGCTACTCGGCAGAAGCGCACTGCGCTCTTTGACTGGCGCGAAGCGCCAAGCGCACTACGTGCTTTTCACGTGTGCGCTGATAGAACATAAATTGTTCTTTAATAAGCCCAGAGCTCTGATGAATGCTCAACATTCAATAAAAGACAAAACATTGTCAGAATACAAGTCAATGCTCAGCATTGTTAAAAGGGCCAAGCCCAAATAAATGCTCAACAGCCCAAAATAAATGTTAAACATTTTAACTTGATTGGAATTAGCCCAAGATTGGCCATAAGTCCTCAATTCAGATTAATTGAGCCCACAGGCTCATAAATCTTTGATCTTAGTCCCAAATTGGACTATAGATCTTCCAACCAATATCGGTTCAAGGGTACATCTCTTCACTCCTCTGATATTTGTCGTTGTAATCCTTCAACGTCTTCAGAGAGGTGACGGGTCCCGACAACCATACATTCCATAGACTATGACGTCTTTAAACTGGACTGTAGGGTCGTTAAACCCATGGACTATGATGTCCTTAACCTCGGACTGTGGGGTCCTTAAACCCATGGACTATGATGTCCTTAACCTCGGACTGTGGGGTCCTTAAACCCATGGACTATGATGTCCTTAACCTCGGACTGTGGGGTCCCTTTAAACCCACGGACTATGATGTCCTTAACCTCGGACTGTGGGGTCCTTTAAACCCATGGACTATGATGGCCTTAACCTTGGACCACCATGTCCTTAAACTGGTAATCGACCGCAATGTCCTTAAACTAAACAATAGAGCCCAAATGCTCTCTTGTCGGGTCTAAACGATCCCGTTAAGTCGATCTTAGTCTAAAATTTAGACTAACGTATCCTTAACTAATGTTTAACTTGATCTTAGTCTCAAATAAGACTAACGTATCCTTAAACCTAACCCCAAACCCAAATCTAAGAAATTACGGATTTGGACTAATCCACGCGCTCCGGGCGACAACATAAATTAGTCTCCGTATACAATCCACGGGCAACCAAAAAAAAAAACACCCACGATACGAAGTGACCATCTAGAGAAGGAGAAAGTGGTTACCGCGATGCGGTAGCGTAATTAACTGCAGGGGATTGCGCCTGCAGGGAAGAGCGTCCCCACAATCAAAAACCCCTCAAATGAGGGGGAATCTGACGATGTCTGCTACATCGGCCGCACCTGTTTAAACCTTCGATACATGGTGTCATAAATCAACGTGGCATTTTCGGAGAGGTGGACGGATAGCACCAATTATCATTTGCCCCGAAATTCAGGCAAGACAGACCCACACGGTCTCGTCCCCGTGTTTCGGCGGGGAACAAATTCTGGCACGCCCGGTGGGACCTTTTCCTCTTTCCACTCCACATTTCGTGTGTCGTGTTCGCGAACGAATCGCGGTTTAATATGGTTGCCCTTGGGTTCGAGGTACTAAGATTTGGTTTTGCTCTCGTGCAGAAAGAAGAACATCAATGGCCTCTAACTGCACAAGCTGCAACAATGGAAATAACTCTCATTCCGTCCCCGCGGGAGGAGTGACCTACGGGCCTCAGGCGGCCTCTGTTTTTACAATGCCGGTGGACCAGGTGACTCAGGCCAGCACCGGGCTATTCTTCGGGACCATGCTCCCACCCATGAACTTCATTGCCCCGCTGCCGTTGCAGGAAGCCCCAAAGAAGTCGGTCTTTGATTGACTTACCACTACTGCGGCCCCTCTCAACGAGTCGTCCGGCTCCAATGCCTCAGTCTTTGACAGACTGGACCAAAGCTCATTTAGGCCCATGAAGAAGCCCGCGATACCGGAAAGAGTTATCCCTAAGCAGATAGCCATTCCTGCTCATGAAATCGTCAAGGCGGCTTCTCCTGCCAAAGGGTCGGTCTTCACAAGACTGACTGTTCCGGCTCCCGCTCCAGGCAAAGTCCTCAAAGCTGCTTCCCCTGCCCAAAGGTCTGTCTTTGACAGATTGGACACTGCTTCTCAACGGACATCAGTTTTCAAGAGGCTGGCGCCAGCGACAACCCTTCGCCAACACAGGGGGCATGAGGAAGTCACCCCTACAGCTGAGACAATACCAACGGCTCGACACGCTCGATGTCGCCACTGGCGCCGAGTAAGGAAGGCTGGGGGCAATTCCCCTTCCGGACTGACTCCGCCAGCTCCAACGGTGGAAATCGATGTTGTTGTTCCAACTAGGAACAGCTTTGAACCGCTAAGGAGGGTGTGCAAAAACTCTCCGACTGCCATGCTGAAGAGATCTTCTCCACCTGTGGAGAATACTACAGAGAAGAAGCCGGAGCAGCCCCCTCGGCGGCTTTCTTCCAAAATTTACGAAGTCTGGCGACAGGTCCAGAAATCGGTGATTAACCAGGACTACTCACGCCGGCTGTTCATATCAGATTTTTGCATTTTCATACCGCCCAATTTTTATCACATTGCATATCGGTAGATACTCTTGAGCCGTGTTTGCTAGTCAATTGCAGGATACAGGTTCTCGGTTCTAAAACGGTGAAATTCATGAAAAACACGACAAAATCCGGATTTCTGCCAACCACAGATAAAACACGGTCTCCGCTCTTCATCCGTATGTTGCCAGATACCAGTTTAGGAAGACAAAATGTCAAATCTATGTCACCTTCATGCACAAGGCTCAATGGCAACAACAACTTCCAAGAAATCTACGCGGAGCTCGAGGCAATCATGACAAAATCTTGACAAAAAGTCCACCTTTCCCTCAACAGAAATTCTGGAAAAATCGTGGAGCCAAATTGAGAAAATACATGTACCAGAATTAGGTACACTGAAGAACAGGGAAGCACAAAAAAGAAGAGGGCCCAACTCCTCTAAAGGGCCGCGGATCCGCGGCCAATAGGGGGTCTAGGCCGCGGATCCGCGGCCATATGGTGGCGGCAGTTGCTCAGTTTTTTGGGGTATTTTGGTCTTTGTACAGGTGTTCTGGTGGTTGCCCTAGGTTTTCATTTTTTGGCCTATAAATAGCCCAGAACTTTGTAAAGGAAATGGGCCATTCTTGTATTTTCATTTTTCTAAGTTTAGTTGTGTTTCTTCTTCCTCTTCTCACCTCTTCTCCATTAAACTTGTAGTGAGCTTGTGAGTGAAGAGTGATGAATAAAGAAGAACCATTTATTATCATGCTTGTCTCTTTATTTTGTTAAATGTTGTAACTTTAATTCGTTAAGTAGTTGTTGTTATTTTCTTGTTGTTTCTTTCTTCTCTCTTTTTCTTTATCCTTACATACGACAATGATACTTACGCTCGATCCTCGCCAAGGTGAGGTCGCAAATAGCTAGTCGTATTCTTCTAATCTCCTTCTTTCTATCTTCCTCTTTTGTTTTGTTTTATTTTTCCGTATTATGATGTGTGAGTAGTTCATTCTTGTTAGGGTAGGATAAGGGAAGTTTGAGAGAAGGAAATCTCTCTCACTCTTTCCTTGCCCAACAGCTTAAATCAACTCCCGTTAATTGAACCACAATCCGCTCCTTACGGCACCCTATCCTACATGATAGCGGTGATTCCGTAGTGAGACCGGTTGTGGTTGAATTAACCGGAGGTTATGGCTAAGAGCCAAGAACGGACGGACAAGCACCAAAAGGAAGGACTTATGCGTTGGAAAGCCTAGCTTATACTCGCAAGTTCCTTCCTAGTCGTGCTAATCCCCGTTGTTGCCGATTACCGTAACACCGATATTAAGAGGGGCAACGAAAGATTTGGAAACTCCTAACTCAAACTAACCTAATCCTAACCCTAACAAGCTCGCTTTAAATATCAACTCAACACTTAGATAATCACAAACAAAAATCTGAACAACCGGACTTAACTCGTTAAAACACATTGAAAAAGACTCCCATCTCCCTGCGGACGACCCGTACTCAACCGGCTAGCTACAAGCGAAACCGTCTTGATTGCGGTATTTAAAACTAAACTTGAACACGAACAAACTCTGTCAATCAAATGGCGCCGCTGCCGGGGAGACGGTAGTTTATTTCCTTGTGTAATTTCGGGTTAACTTGTGAATATAACCGAAAAACAAAACAACAAAAAAAATATACTTTGTAAAAGAAACCATCTTGTTATTTTTTATTAGCTTTTGTGCAAGTGTGCAGGAAAATACAAGGTTCGAGTTCCGTAGCCAAGACGTTGAAAATACGGAGTTCAAGTACAGTGCCAAAGACGTGGGAAGATAGACCCACATTTCGCGGCTACACCGCGACGGACAAAACGAAGCATACGGTCTACTGTCAAGATCTGGAGCAGGTACAGTGAGCAAATAAAAATTCAGAAGTTCCAGACAAGCAGAGGAGACCCATACCAGCACCCACAGAAAAAACGAAGCCCAAACTCTCTGTTCCTGCCGCGGATCCGTGGCAATAGAGGTCTTAGGCCGCGGATCCGCGGCCGTTTGGTGGCCTTGGGCTGCCATCTTTTCTCTGTAAGTCTCTCTGCTCCTCTCCACTCCCCTGGACTCCACTGAATTGTGTTTTCTGCAGCTTTCTTTGCGCAAATTCTTCTCCCCCTTCCAATAAACTGTTCTTGTGCAGGATTCTTTGCGCCGCAAAAATAAAAATTGTTTGCAGTTGATTTGTTACTGCTTTGCATTTCTTTAATACGGACTTAAGGGGCTTGAAACCAATCCAGATTGGGTGGGGATTTCATCACCCTTCCCAGGACCCCAAAAATCACTAAAGCATATGCATTGTCCATTGTAAATTAAAAAAATACTAGACTTCAGCGCTAAGGACTTCGCGCTCATTAGGAGAAGATAAACCGTGTTTAGAACCTCGCTTAACCGTATATTGTTTACGGGGTGTCTAGGAAAATGTTAAAGGCGCAACCGCCGAAAGAGAAAGGGTTATTTAATTAAGGAACTTCGCGAAAGCGTTGGACGACCTCCCCTTATCTCTGCACTTACCTGACCTCGTGATCAGTGTATTTTTAAGCCCGTTTCTCGGCACTGTTTAACTTCGACAATCAAGTTCAGGAGCAGGTCTAGTAGACCTAGGTTACCCTAGATCTAGGTGTGATTGTGCATATCTTGTTTGTGATTGCTTAAGCCGTATTTCCGTACATATTTCTGTAAATCTCTTTCTAAAAACAAAAAAAAGAAGAAAAAATCAAAAACTTTTATAAAAACCTTTCCCTTTTGTCGCCAAATCCATTTTCACCCATCGCCTTTCTCCATTGACGTTTTCTTACCCTCACCTTCTCCGCTTTGACTATACTAAACTCGTTTAGTGTATGTCCGCTTGGACTCGGGACACTAGCGCCCGTCTAGTCCGCGTTACGTTAGTCGCGACCGACTACGCGACCGACTCCGAAGTCGATACTCCGTCCACTCCTCTTTCACCCCTTCCTTTGCCGGCCAACTCCGATGTTGACCGGAATTCTGTTCATACATCTTCACCTTCACCTTCACCTTCACCAACCTCTTCTTCCGCGATGTCGGGATTTAATCCGAACATCTCTTTGACCACCGCTGGATTGGCTCCACCTCCTACGGAGACCAATCTCCCACCACCTCCGCCTGTTGTAGCGCCGCAGCGAATCGCGCTCCAGGATCGTTTCTATCCCACCCGTTCTGCACTTCCCACCTGCCTTTCTCTTCCTCCGGCCAATGGGGACAACTTTGAAATTAAGCCCCATTTCATCAACATGCTTCCACATTTTCATGGGCTTGAATCTGAAGATGCCTATATCTTCATCAACAAATTTCAAAACGTCTGTGCCATGATGAAAACCACCCAGCTGTCGGACGATGCTATACGTCTACGGGTCATTCCGTTCACTTTATGCGATCTCGCTGAAAAATGGCTGTATAGCACCGCCTCCCACTCAATCACCAGCTGGGACGAGTTTGTTAAAGCGTTTCTGAAAAAATTCTATCCGAATCATAAGACCGCAAGGATTCGAAATGAAATCAACCAATTCTCCCAGCTTCCTTCTGAACCCTTCTGGAAGTGCTTTGACCGGTACAAAGACCTTCTTGTTCAGTGTCCTCACCACGGTAAAGAGAAATGGCAACTTTGCCAAACCTTATACGAGGGACTGAACCCAGCAACGAAGCAGTTGCTGGAAACCATCTGTCAGGGCCACTTCCTATCGAAATCTGACGAGGAAGCGTGGCAGTTCTTTGACGATCTTGCGGAGCAAACGCTACAGTGGGAGAGCACCAGACCGACTTCTTCTTCTTCTACCTCCACTTCTACCGGTCAGTCTAGGGTAGGAATCCACCAACTTGACGTCTCTATTGCGATGAAAGCTGAAATGGCTGCTATAACAAGAAAGCTTGAAGCAATAGAGAGCAAATTTTCTGCTCCTACTCCTGCCCCTGTTCTCCCCCTTCGTACCATCTGCGCTTGTTGTTCTGATCCTTCCCACTTGACCGAAGAGTGTCCTTACAATCCACTCTCGCAAGGACAGGATCAGGTTAATGCTGCCTTCCAGCAAAGACCGAGGAATGATCCATACTCTTCCACCTACAATCCCGGTTGGAGGAACCACCCCAATTTCGCCTGGAATCAGAATCAGAATCAATTTCAGGGCAACAATTTCCAAAAGGCCCCTCCACCGCAACAACAAGCGCAACAACAAACTCAACATCAATATCAGCAGCCCTTCCAACCCCAACCTTTCCAAAACCAGAGGAACAACTTTGCACCCAACAACTCTTTTCCACCAAACAACTTTGTTCCGTCAAACAACGATAAGGTTTCCTCGCTCGAACGAAGTCTGGAGGCGTTTGTTAAACAATCGACTCAATCCACCGCCAACATCCAGTCTTCCATTCAATCTTTAGTGCAACACACTGCCGCACACGGGCAAAGCATCAAGACCATCGAGGCCCAGATTGCACAGCTGAACGCGGCCTTAAGCGAGCGAGAGAAGGGGAAGCTCCCGTCCCAGCCACTTCCAAATCCCGGTCACCCACATAATGCACATGTTGCTCTTGAACAACAAAACCATAATGTGAGTGCCGTGACCACACTGAGATCGGGAAGGATACTGCAAAACAACACCGGCACACGAATCAACAATGACACCCCGGCCGCCGCTTCTTCTTCTTCTTCTTCTTCTTCGTCGTCTGAGCCTATTCTCCGTTCTTCACAAGGCTCCCCTTCCTCTTCTTCTGCTCTAAACGGACCCACTTCTCACTCCACGAAAACACCTATTCTGGGATCCGTTCCAACTCCACAATCTCCTCCTCCATCATTAGACTCAACCAATTTTCAAAATGTTCCATTTCCAAACCGGTTGAGGTCTAATAAACAAAATCCTCAAATGGAGAAGATTCTGGAGTTATTCAAGCAGGTTAACATTAACATTCCTCTTTTAGATGCTGTCCAACAAGTCCCGTCCTACGCGAAAATCTTAAAGGACTTGTGCACGAAAAAGAGGAAGTCTCAGGTACCCAAGAAAGTTTTCTTGGCTAGTGCTGTGAGTGATGCCCTTACCCAATCTTTACCACAAAAACGGAAGGACCCTGGCTGTCCTACGATTTCAATTACTATTGGGGATAAGAACATCAACCGCGCACTATTAGACCTTGGTGCCAGTGTTAACTTGCTTCCGTATTCAGTATACGAGCAATTAGGCGTCGGAGAGTTGAAACCCACACACTGCACTCTCCAAATGGCCGACCGATCGATCACCCATCCTAGGGGTGAGCTAGAGGATGTGTTGATAAGAGTCGGGGACTTCATATTCCCCGTTGACTTCATTGTATTAGATACACAGCCTGTAGCTAACCCCCGGAATCAAATTCCGGTGATACTCGGTCGACCATTTCTCGCAACCTCAAATGCTGTGATCAATTGTCGCAATGGTTCAATGAACCTCTCTTTTGGAAATATGACGATTGAACTCAACATTTTTAGGTTGGGGAATCAGCCCGCCGAACCTAATGCTCATATACTGGACGTCTGCTCGATCCAGGAGATCACCCCAGAAGAGTGTGAATTCGAGGAGTTTCTGTTTGATCACGATAATCTTGACGCCACTAGTGCGTTTCTCTTCGAACCTGCTGCTGTTTCTGCGCCCGACAACGACTACGAGTGTTTCACATTCACGAACGATCTTAGCCGCGCACAACCCGAGTTTGAATCTTTCGACTTTCCGAATGAGTTACCTGAACCATCCAACTCGGTTGCTTACACTTGCTTTGAACCTTTGCTGGAGTCCTTTGAGTTCGAGACCTTTGCACCAATCTTGCCTTCCATCGTTTCACCTCCAACGCTCGAACTCAAGCCTTTGCCGTCTCACCTTAAGTACGCTTACTTAGGTGAGAACGAGACCCTACCTGTCATCATCTCGGCTTCTCTAGCTCCCGAGCAAGAGAAAGCCCTTCTCGCGGTCTTGCACAGCAACAGGCAAGCTTTTGGCTGGTCCATGGCGGACATCAAGGGGATTAGTCCCCTCATCGTTGAGCATCACATTCATCTGATGGATGATGCCAAACCAGCCCGGGATCCACAAAGACGTCTTAATCCAGTCATGAAGGAGGCTGTGAAGAAGGAGATCGTCAAATGTCTAGATAGTGGTATCATTTACCCTATCTCTAATAGCCAGTGGGTTAGCCCCATCCACGTTGTCCCCAAGAAGTCGGGCATCACGGTCATAACCAACGAGGCGAACGAGTTAATCCCTACTCGCACCCAAACTGGGTGGCGAGTTTGCATTGATTACAGAAAACTCAACGCCGCAACGCGGAAAGACCACTTTCCGCTACCCTTCATTGACCAGATGCTTGAACGATTGGCCGGACACGAGTACTACTGCTTTCTTGATGGCTACTCCGGCTATAATCAAATTCCCATCGCCGAAAAAGACCAGGACAAGACCACTTTCACTTGTCCTTTCGGCACGTTTGCATATCGACGCATGCCCTTTGGGTTATGCAATGCGCCCGCTACCTTCCAGCGGTGTATGATGGGAATTTTTTCGGACATGGTGGAAAAAATTTTGGAGATTTTCATGGATGACTTCTCCATCTTCGGCGACTCCTTCAACGAGTGTTTGCTGCATCTTGACGCTGTCCTTACCCGATGTAAGGACAAGAATCTCACTTTGAACTGGGAGAAATGCCACTTCATGGTGCGCGAAGGTATTGTCTTAGGACATATCATCTCGCAAAATGGCATAGAGGTTGACAAAGCAAAGATTGAGGTCATTTCCAATCTGCCTCCTCCCCGATGCGTCAGAGATATCCGAGCCTTCCTTGGCCATGCCGGTTTCTATAGACGGTTTATCAAGGACTTTAGCAAGATTGCTAGGCCCTTGACTCTTTTGCTGGCCAAGGATACGCCTTTCGACTTCAACTCGAGCTGTGTGACTGCCTTCGAGTCACTGAAATGCTCACTCACTTCTGCTCCCGTTCTTTCTTCTCCTGACTGGACGCACCCATTCGAGATTATGTGCGATGCATCCGACTTTGCCATCGGTGCTGTCCTTGGACAGCACATCAACAAGATGCCGCACGTAATCTATTATGCGAGCCGAACCCTGAACGACGTCCAACTCAACTATACAACAACTGAGAAGGAATTCTTAGCTGTTGTATTTGCTTTAGAAAAGTTCAGGCCCTACCTCATCGGCTCCCCAGTCATTGTCTACACAGACCATTCAGCTCTGCGCCATCTTTTTGCGAAGAAAGATGCAAAATCTCGGTTAATACGTTGGATCCTCTTGCTTCAAGAGTTTGACCTTGTCATTAAGGACAAACGAGGATGTGAAAACGTAGTTGCCGACCATCTCTCACGACTTCCTTCTTCGCCTTAGCTTCCAATTCCAATGAACAACGTTTTCCCGGATGAACAGCTCTTGACAGTATCATGCGAACCCTGGTTCGCAGATATTGTGAACTATTTGGCCACAGGATTACTCCCGACTGAATGGTCGAGTCAGGACAGACTTCGCTTCTTATCCCAAGTAAAACACTTTTACTGGGATGAACCCTACTTGTTCAAGTACTGTCCCGACCAGATTATTCGTCGGTGTGTCCCTGACGAGGAATTCAAGAGTGTGCTGTCATTTTGCCACGATCAAGCGTGTGGCGGGCATTTTGGGCCCAGAAAGACAGCTGAGAAGATCTTGCAATGTGGTTTCTACTGGCCACAACTCTTCAAAGACGCTCATGACTATTGCAAGACTTGCTCCCGGTGCCAACACATGGGCCGGATATCCCGGAGGAACGAGATTCCGCTCCAACCGATCTTGGTTGTGGAGATTTTCGATGTTTGGGGGATAGATTTCATGGGGCCGTTTCCCAGCTCTTTTGGGAACTTGTACATCCTTCTAGCTGTTGATTACGTCTCTAAATGGGTCGAGGCTGTGCCGAGCCGGACTTAGGTTCCTTAAAGAAAACATTTTCTCCCGGTTTGGCCACCCTCGAGCGATCATTAGCGACAATGGAAGTCATTTCTGCAATAGGACTTTCGAGGCCTTGATGCGGAAATATTCCATTAATCATAAGCTTTCTACGCCCTACCACCCCCAAACCTGCGGGCAGGCCGAAGTTTCAAATCGGCAAATCAAGCAGATACTGGAGAAGACGGTTTCCAGGAACCGTAAGGATTGGTCGCTAAAACTCACTGATGCCCTTTGGGCATTTAGAACCGCTTATAAGACCGACCTTGGCATGTCTCCCTATCGGCTTGTGTACGGAAAAGCCTGCCACCTACCTGTCGAAATAGAGCATCGCGCATTTTGGGCGATAAAGGAGCTGAATCTGTCTCTTGAGGATGCAGGCAGCCATCGGAAGCTGCAGTTGAACGAACTGAACGAGCTTAGGGATGAGGCTTACGATAACGCGGTTGTCGTTAAGAATCGAACGAAGGTGTTTCACGATAAACACCTTTTGCGCAAAACCTTCGTACCTGGTCAGCAGGTACTGCTTTACGACACCCGACTTCATTTCCATCCAGGAAAGCTCAGATCTCGCTGGAAAGGGCCGTATTTTGTGCGGAATGTGTATCCGTAGGGCGCTGTGGATTTGGAAAATCCAAAGGACGGTTCACTTTTCAAAGTAAACGGACACCGATGCAAACCGTACCTTAGCGCCGAACCAACAGAGGAGCTCCTGTTCTTACAGGAGCCGGTTTACCCTGAATGATCTTCCTCTGCCTACCTCCAAACTTCGGTTATCCAGCCTAGAACAGTGGACACTGTTCCGAATAAGTTTGGGGGTATGTACAAACCATTTTTGTATATATTTGTGTATATTCTTTTTCTTTTCTTTAAAAACAAAAACAAATAAAAATTTATGTATCGCTAACCGACAATTTTGACCCTTCAAATGATCTCTTCATGCAATGACAGTGAGGACACTGTCCTGTTTAAGTTTGGGGGTACGCTCGGTACGCATTTCTTACCTTCGCATTCATATGTATATTTTGCATCTGCATATTAAATCCATAAAATCCATAAAAATTTGAAAATTTTCTAAAAATATAAAAACTTTTCTGTCAAGTTAGCTAGTGGAAGAACTTTGATTCAACATTTCGACGGTTTTGTTTGAAAAAATAGGAATAACTAAATCTTATGTTTAGATTTTGAAAACCTGAAAGATAACTCTCCTTTGAAGTTAACTATAGCTGATATACATCTTTACATCACACTACACGTGTCGTGAATTTTGGAATTTAGATGACAAGTCTTTCATGTTTAAACTTTTAAACAGATAAATGATTTTCTGAGGATCAAATAGGTTTGTTCTGAAATAAGTAATGTCAAGAATAGTTTATGAAGTAAAGTGAATATGAAGGAATGTTATTGATGCCGTAATTGGAGCTAAGTCTGAAAAATAACCCATCTGAAACTTGATTGGAATGATTACACACCAAACCCACTAAACACGTCTTTTATCCAAAAAATAATTGAATTGCCGGTTATATCTCCGTTCGTATTAAATCATCTGATTTTCACGCCAAACTGTCTTTTGTTTTTGGACCTAGGTAACTTGAGTAATTAAGTCCGCTGGGGTGTTTCTATACCTAATGCCCTAAAACCAACTGGTTTGGGTGCATTGGCCCAAAGCTCGCTAAGAAGCCCAGAAAGTCCAGTCTAAAACAAAGTCAAGCAAGTGTTCTCTCCGAGTTAAAATTCCTAACGGTTCTTTGTGTGAGAATAATCTTGATAAAAGACAGGCTTTTATAAAAAAATTTAACGGAGATATGAAGGTTTTATTCTATGATAAAGACTATTGCACGTTCACAGAGGTGTGTATGAAATGAAAACAAGAAAAAGGTGGAGTGAAGAATACGACTTAGTTTCCTGTTAAGGAAGATAGAAATTCTGAAGTTGAAACCTTACTGGAAAACGAAACTTGAAAATTGCTTAACTCTTTATAAAACTTATGTGATCCTTTTAAAATTGTTATCTGGGCTTTATTGTGCGACATGATGACTTTATTCGATCTTTCGTGAACTTAACGACACTATTTGCACTGCACGTAAAGACATATAAAATCTGTAGTTAAATAAGAAGCGAGGTGTGAAAAATAAAGGTTCGATAGTCTAGACTTAGGATTATAGAATTGTTATTTTCTAAAACAAAACTTTAGGGTTTGAATCTTAGTCATTTTACAAACCAACTTGACCGGATTTTGTGGGTAGTATCCGCTGAAAACCCTCAGGAGACAACACTCCTCCTACTAGGGACACCTAGAGGTTTAACGGCTTGTTGCACATGCTCAGTGCAATCGCGTTCCCTGCGAAAGTGAGGTTAGGAAATTTTTTGTGAATAAATGGGCTTTGCTCGGGACGAGCAAATGATAAGTTTGGGGGTATTTGTTCATATCAGATTTTTGCATTTTCATACCGCCCAATTTTTATCACATTGCATATCGGTAGATACTCTTGAGCCGTGTTTGCTAGTCAATTGCAGGATACAGGTTCTCGGTTCTAAAACGGTGAAATTCATGAAAAACACGACAAAATCCGGATTCCTGCCAACCACAGATAAAACACGGTCTCCGCTCTTCATCCGTATGTTGCCAGATACCAGTTTAGGAAGACAAAATGTTAAATCTATGTCACCTTCATGCACAAGGCTCAATGGCAACAACAACTTCCAAGAAATCTACGCGGAGCTCGAGGCAATCATGACAAAATCTTGACAAAAAGTCCACCTTTCCCTCAACAGAAATTCTGGAAAAATCGTGGAGCCAAATTGAGAAAATACATGTACCAGAATTAGGTACACTGAAGAACAGGGAAGCACAAAAAAGAAGAGGGCCCAACTCCTCTAAAGGGCCGCGGATCCGCGGCCAATAGGGGGTCTAGGCCGCGGATCCGCGGCCATATGGTGGCGGCAGTTGCTCAGTTTTTTGGGGTATTTTGGTCTTTGTACAGGTGTTCTGGTGGTTGCCCTAGGTTTTCAATTTTTAGCCTATAAATAGCCCAGAACTTTGTGAAGGAAAGGGGCCATTCTTGTATTTTCATTTTGCTAAGTTTAGTTGTGTTTCTTCTTCCTCTTCTCACCTCTTCTCCATTAAACTTGTAGTGAGCTTGTGAGTGAAGAGTGATGAATAAAGAAGAACCATTTATTATCATGCTTGTCTCTTTATTTTATTAAATGTTGTAACTTTAATTCGTTAAGTAGTTGTTGTTATTTCCTTGTTGTTTCTTTCTTCTCTCTTTTTCTTTATCCTTACATACGACAATGATGCTTACGCTCGATCCTCGCCAAGGTGAGGTCGCAAATAGCTAGTCGTATTCTTCTAATCTCCTTCTTTCTATCTTCCTCTTTTGTTTTGTTTTATTTTTCCGTATTATGATGTGTGAGTAGTTCATTCTTGTTAGGGTAGGATAAGGGAAGTTTGAGAGAAGGAAATCTCTCTCACTCTTTCCTTGCCCAACAGCTTAAATCAACTCCCGTTAATTGAACCACAATCCGCTCCTTACGGCACCCTATCCTACATGATAGCGGTGATTCCGTAGTGAGACCGGTTGTGGTTGAATTAACCAGAGGTTATGGCTAAGAGCCAAGAACGGACGGACAAGCACCAAAAGGAAGGACTTATGCGTTGGAAAGCCTAGCTTATACTCGCAAGTTCCTTCCTAGTCGTGCTAATCCCCGTTGTTGCCGATTACCGTAACACCGATATTAAGAGGGGCAACGAAAGATGTGGAGACTCCTAACTCAAACTAACCTAATCCTAACCCTAACAAGCTCGCTTTAAATATCAACTCAACACTTAGATAATCACAAACAAAAATCTGAACAACCGGACTTAACTCGTTAAAACACATTGAAAAAGACTCCCATCTCCCTGCGGACGACCCGTACTCAACCGGCTAGCTACAAGCGAAACCGTCTTGATTGCGGTATTTAAAACTAAACTTGAACACGAACATACTCTATCAATCACCGGCCAAAGAAGCTTAAAGCTCAGCAAGAAAAGAGCCATCCCATGGTACCACAGAAGATGTCATCCGTCTGGGTGCCTGCTGCAACGGCTCCCTCAACATCAACCGCTCACAAGAGAAGGAGACCGGAGAAAGCCCATGTGACCGCGGCGAACCGCAAAGACGCTGAATCTAAACGCTCCAAGTCTGGGGGCATGGTAACACATACCGTTTATATGGCTTCCAGAAAAGAGGAAAGCCGTGCTTCCACGGGTCATCGACCGCTTACTCGATCGATAACAAAGGCTCAGGAGCAGCAGCAGCAGAAACTTCAGGAGATGCTAGCTGCAATGGCCGCACTCACTGGGCCGAAAGACAATCCGGAGACCTCAGAGCAACGTTAGGAACAAGAAACTGATGCTGATTTCCTACGAAGAATGCTCAAGAGGAAAGAAAAAGAGGCCGCGGAACAGGCGGCCAACATAAAACGAATGGCTCTTTTGTTCCAAAACATGGCCGGGATGATATTACAGCCGGAAACTCCAGCTGAAGACCCCCCGATTATCATCGAAGACGACAGAGGGGAGACATCAAACCCTCCTCCGGCTCTTTCAGCAGCCAAGGAGGAGACTATCTCCAAGGCCGCTCTGGATGATTACATTGCTCAGCAAATACGAGCTCATCATGCGAGCGAGACGGCTGGGCAAATCGTTAAGACTGGACGACCCTATCCAGGCTGGTATGACCAAATAAGGTACCCGTCAGGATATACGATCCCTAAATTCCACGTATATAAGGGGACATACAATCCCCATCAACATGTCACTCGGTTCAGAGCTCTTTGCGGCAATACCAGGGGTGACGACAAACTGTTACTTCGTCAGTTCGTCGGCAGCTTGGCGGAGACGGCGTTTGAATGGTATTCAGAGCTTCCCAACGATTCCGTCAAAACATTCACGGAGATGGAGTTGTTATTCACCCAGCGTTTCGCAAGCGCTAGTGAACGCACCCCAATAACGGCATTGATCAATGCCAGGGTGAAACCTGGAGAAAGGTTCAATACGCAATACGATGGTGGAATTTATGGTCGAATTGTGAGCAGCGCATCGAAGAAGCGCCGGCAGTGGGCATGTTCGTGAGTACTCTTGACCCTCAAGAGACCATATCTCAATTCCTGATGTTTTTCAAGCCGACCACTTTCCAGTCCTTGATTGACTAGCTAGCTCAAATGGATCAGATGGGTCATAGACCATTTCCCTCGAAGCTGGAACCTCGAAACGAAAAAGGGAAGGGGAAAGCAACCTTCATCGCCAATACTCAACAACATCCGAGCAACTTAAAGCCGGTTGTTCGCCAAAACAACGTGCGTCCATGCCCATCCCTCGAGGAGAGACTGGGATGTCCTTACTCGTTTCCCCGGGATAAAACGAGGAGACTGTTCAAGCTGGCAGTGCGCAACAGACTCATCAATCTGCCGGACCCAAAACGTCCGTTGCAGCCAGGCGATCTCAACAATCCTAATTACTGACCTTACCACCAAGCAGTAAGCCATCCAATCAAAGATTGCTTCGTCTTCAAAGGCTGGATTGAGGACCAATACCAACTGGGAAAATTCGCGCTGTCTGAAAACTGGAAGATGAACCCGCCACAACCACATGATCTGAAAAATATGGACATGCCGGGGGCATCGTGCTCATTCATAGAGAAAGCCCCTGGACCGAAAAGCCCGTAAACTAGAAATTCGCCTCAAATATGGCAACGACGGACCGAAACGTCCCTAAACTAACGATGGACTACCATGTCCTAAAACTGGCTAATGACCGAAACGTCTTTAAATTACTACAAACCCGTGGCATTGCCAGGCTGGCATGGTAAAAAAAAAGATGGGTATGTCCATAAGCGAAATGGGCACGGATGAAAACCCGAAAGGGCTCCGTGAGTAAAAACAGCGGGGCTATCAGCGAGTTTTGTGAAAACCCGAAAGGGTGCAATCTCGTCAAAAGACACTTGCAAGGTCCTCTCGACCCTGTAAGGAGAAACCACCTGCGTGAGATCCTTACGACTCACAAAGGAGAAATGCACTTAAGGATCCCCACGATTCTTAAGGAGAACTTACACTTACGAGATCCTCACGACTCGTAAGGAGAATTCCCCTTTGAGACCCTCACGGCTCATAGGATTCAAAAGCTTTAAGTACAGGGATCTGAACCTTTTCTTAAGCAGTCATACACCCTGATTTTGCCTTACAAGTGGTTCAGTATTGACCCTTGTATACAATCCACGGGCGTGAATAAACATTTCCCTAACAAAATCCCACCAGAGACTGGGGATATGCTCATATGGAAAAAGACACTTGTAAGTCCTCTCGACTTATAAGGAGAAAACACTCTTGTAAGATCCTTACGACTTATAAGACACCATACACTTGGGAATCCTCACGATCCCTAAGGAGAAAATGCGCCTACGAGATCCTCACGACTCGCAGGGAGAAATACCTTCATGAGACCCTTACGGCTCATGAAGTTAAAATCCTTAGTCGATAGGATCCTAACCCTGTTTACTAAGCCACCTTTGTTCGACGTCGATAAAGGCAAATGATGATTCGCTCCTGGCGATATCCCAGTTGTAGCGATACTGATGCCTAAATCGGTATCAAATCCCAAACTCGCAGCGAAAAGTCAGCGAGCCACAAATGCATATGAAATAGCCGAAATGATGGGGCAACTTGCAACGAAATCAGCAAGTAAAAATGTATGCATACAAAAACAACCAAAATGATTGGGCAACTCGCAATAAAAAGCAGCGAGTAAAAAGAAAAACAGCCGAAATGATTGGGCACCATGAAAAATAGCCGAAATGATTGGGCAATCACGACTTTCGTGATTTAAAAGCTGAAATGATAGAGCATCGCGGAAAGAAAAATATATAAAATGAAACTTTTTTCCCTACAAATGAGATCACATCGATCCCTGTATACAATCCAGGGGCGCAAACAAAGAGGGAACCATATCATCCCACCAGGCTCCATCGGAAAAAGAACCAAGTCTCAATGGCCATAACTACAGTCTGGAGACCCACAACAGCGTTCCTTCTCATTCCAGTAGGACTTAGACGCAACATCACCAAACAGAGCTACGGCATAGTCCCTAGTTCCAAATCTCGACGGTTCACAGATAACCTAGAGACAACCATGACATTCGTCTCGATACAGCAGACGCAACGCCAGCAAACGAAGCAAAGGCCAAATTCATAGCTTCAGGGTCTTGACGACAACTCAGATAAAACCTGAAAGACTATCGGAGATCATCCCATACCAGCGAGGAGTGATCACCACCATGACATTCGTCTCGATACAGCAGACGCAATGCTAGCAAACGAAGCAAAGGCCAAATTCCTAGCTTCAGGATCTTGACGGCAACTCATATAAAACCTGAAAGACCATAAGAGATCATCCCACACCAGCGCGGAGTGATCACCACCATGACATTCGTCTCGATACAGCAGACGCAATGCCAACAAACGAAGCAAAAGCCAAATTCCTAGCTTCAGGGTCTTGACGGCAACTCATATAAAACCTGAAAGACTATCGGAGATCATCCCACACCAGCGAGGAGTGATCACCACTATGACATTCGTCTCGATACAGCAGACGCGATGCCAGCAAACGAAGCAAAGGTCGAATTGCTAGCTTCAGGGCCTTGACGGCAACTCATATAAAACCTGAAAGACCATCGGAGATCATCCCACACCAGCGAGGAGTGATCATTACCATGACATTCGTCTCGATACAGCAGACGTGATGCCAGCAAACGAAGCAAAGGCCGAATTCCTAGCTTCAGGGCCTTGACGGCAACTCATATAAAACCTGAAAGACCATCGGAGATCATCCCACACCAGCGAGGAGTGATCACCACCATGACATTCTCTTGATACAGCAGATGCAATGCCAGCAAACGAAGCAAAGGCCAAATTCCTAGCTTCAGGGTCTTGACGGCAACTCATATAAAACCTGAAAGACTATCGGAGATTATCCCACACCAGCGCGGAGTGATCACCACCATGACATTCGTCTCGATACAACAGACGCAATGCCAGCAAACGAAGCAAAGGCCAAATTCCTAGCTTCAGGGTCTTGACGGCAACTCATATAAAACCTGAAAGACCATCGGAGATCATCCCATACCAGCGAGGAGTGATCACCAACATGACATTCATCTCGATACAGCAGACACAATGCCAGCAAACGAAGCAAAGGCCAAATTCCTAGCTTCAAGGTCTTGACGGCAACTCATATAAAACCTGAAAGATTATTGGAGATCATCCCACACCAGCGCGGAGTTATCACCACCATGACATTCATCTCGATACAGCAGACGCAATGCCAGCAAACAAAGCAAAGGCCAAATTCCTAGCTTCAGGGTCTTGACGGCAACTCATATAAAACCTAAAAGACTATTTGAGATCATCCCACACCAGCGCGGAGTGATCACCACCATGACATTCGTCTCGATACAGCAGACGCAATGCCAGCAAACAAAGCAAAGGCCAAATTCCTAGCTTCAGGGTCTTGAGGGCAACTCATATAAAACCTGAAAGACTATCGAAGATCATCCCACACCAGCGCGGAGTGATCACCACCATGACATTCGTCTCGATACAGCAGACGCAATGCCAGCAAACGAAGCAAAGGCAATATTCCTAGTTTCAGGGTCTTGACGGCAACTCATATAAAACCTGAAAGACTATCAGCGATTATCCCACACCAGCGCGGAGTGGTCACCACCTCGACGTTTGTCTTGATACAGCAGACGCGATATCACCCCAGCGTTCTTCCCCCGGCAGGATACAAACACGACAATCAACCTTGCAGCCATGGCAAAGTCCCTGTTCCAAATCTCAACGGTTCACATACAGCCTAGAGGTCAACAACAGTGTTTCTTCTCACTACAACGGAATGCAGAGACGTCAACAAGCGATCCCAAGGTCAAAAAAAATCGGAGCCGTGGCAAAGCTCCCAATTTCATGACTCGGCGATGCACAAACAACAGAGAGTCAACCCCTCCTGGTTTTGTAGAACACGGCTAATGTCAATCCTGACCCCGTGGGAAGCGTCCAGAGCAAATCCTGGTCCTTGCAGAATACGGCTTATGTCAATCCTGACCCCGTGGGAAGCATCCAGAGCAAATCCTGGTTTCATGGAACACGGCCTATGTCAATCCTGACCCCGTGGAAAACGTCCAGAGCGGATCCTGGTCCTTGCGGAACACGGCTTATGTCAATCCTGACCCCGTGGGAAGCATCCATATCAAATCCTGGTTTCGTAGAACACGGCCTATGTCAATCCTGACCCCGTGGAAAACGTCCAGAGCGGATCTTGGTCCTTGCGGAACACGGCTATGTCAATCCTGACCCCGTGGGAAGCATCCAGAGAAAATCCTAGTCCTTGCTGAACACGGCTTATGTCAATCCTGACCCCGTGGGAAGAATCCAGAGCAAATCCTGGTCACGTGGAATACGGCCCATGTCAATCCTGACCCCGTAGGAAGCGTCCAGAGCGGATCCTGGTCCTTACGGAACACGGCCTATGTCAATCCTGACCACGTGGGAAGCGTCCAGAGCGGAACCTGGTCCTTGCAGAACACGGCTATGTCAATCCTGATCCCGTGGGAAGCATCCAGAGCAAATCCTGGTCCTTGCTGAACATGGCTATGTCAATCCTGACCCCGTATGAAGCATCCAGAGTAGAACCTGGTCCTTGCGGAACACGGCCTATGTCAATCTTAACCCCGTGGGAAGCGTCCAGAGCGGAACCCGGTCCTTGCGGAACACGGCTTACGTCAATCCTGACCCCGTGGGAAGCATCCAGAGCAAATCCTGGTCTAGTGGAACATGGCCTATGTCAATCCTGACCCCGTGGGAAGCGTCCAGAGCAAATCCTGGTCCCGTGGAACACGGCTAAAGTCAATCTTGACCCCGTGGGAAACGCCCAGAGCAACTCCTGACTCCGTGAAATGCAGATAATGTCAACACCATCAATCACTTACGGGTCCTCTCGACTCGTAAGGAAGAAAATTCTCTTGTGAGATCCTTACGACTCTCAAGAGAAAACACACTTAGGAATCCTCACGATTCCTAAGGAGAAAATACACCTACGAGATCCTCTCGACTCGTAGGGAGAAAAGTCTTTATGAGACTCTCACGGCTCATAAAGTTGAAAAGCCTTAGGCAGCTGATCTGAACCTGCTTCCTAAGCCATCACTACCTTTCAAAGAATTCAAGACGGAATATTCTCTATCATCTACAGGCTACGCTTACTAAGATAACATACCGGCAACAAAGAAAAGAGAAGAAAGCAAGAGATAACATAAGATAGTATGAAAGAAATGTATCTTTTATTCATAAATTCAATTGGGTACAAAATATATCATATGAATGAATAAAAGATGGATACATGTTATTCAAAATTTACAAATTGGTACAAGAACAACTATTGGGAGGGAAGCGTTTTCAATAGGCAAATCAGTTGCTCGTGCACTCCCCTCAGCCCCTTTTCACGGTCAGTCGCCGCGGCCAACTCCGCTTCAACCTAAGCCCGTTGCTGCAAATACAATGAAAGTTGCTCATCGACGACCCGCTGAGCTGCCCCATGACTTTGCGCATCTTTCTCGATAAGTTCAAGCTTCTCCCTCAGCGTCAGCCCATCAGAGATACATCGTAGAAGGCCCTAAAAGATAGCTTTCAGCTGTACAGCGTTTGCATCAACCTAAGCATGCAATCGGGCAGATTCGTTTGAAGTCTCTTCACACTCCTTACGCTTTAAAGCCACTTCTTGTTCAAGATGGCGCAAGTATGGAGTGCTCTGCTCGACCCATGCAGCCCGTTAAGAGTTCACAACCAGGTCCTCGGGAACAGGACGTCCGACCTCGAGCTCATGCAGACAAGCCTCGATTCTCCTGCAGTGATTAACCCAAGACTCAACGACGCTCTCACTATAAAAGTTCACGAGCATCGCCAGCACAGGATTAACCTCGGTAGCAAAATCTGCAGCAAGGGTAGGGGTCTTCGCGTCAAGCTCCTTGATGTAATTGCTCAACATGCGCAGACTATTCACAGCGCCTTTTGAAGAGGGACGTCGAGAAAAGGGGCCTGCTGGCATTATGACTCGAGACTCGAACGGAGCTGAAGTCAGTGTCACTGCTGCAAAACAAATCATAGTTAAATAACGGTTCAAGAAATGGAGAAGCTACATGAACAATGGAGTTTACTATACCGGCTGCGGCAGGTGGCAAGGCCGGGAGTACCGGTGGTGCAACTGTTCCTTCGTATCCTCCTTCAATCTGTAGTGCTGCAGTCAAAACAAAGAAGAATTAGAAACGATTTGGCTGCCCATGAAAGAAAAGAAAAGATATTAGCTAAAGGCTGTACTCACCAGCGCCACTAGATGAGGCAATCTCTGACTGGAAGGAGAAATGTGGGTGCAGCACCTGATACAGGTGATCAAAAAGGAATCCTGCAAGGATGAAATAATGCAATGTCAGTACATAAAGTATACTGCCTATAATGAAACCGATGGATCACAAATCCGTACCTTCCAGCATTTGAGAGGATACGAGAGAAGGCAAAGGGGCGGCCACCGTCAAAGCAGCAACCGGTGATGCTTCCTTGGGTGGCACAACCTCAACGCTCACCACACCTGTATTAGAAATGAGAGAAATACTGTCAAAAGAGATTGAAAGGGATTGCAGAATAAAAGAGAAAGAAATAACCCAAAATCTACCTGGTGAGTCGCCAGTTGAAACCGCGATAAGGGCGTCACTGGGTGCAATGACTGCTTCACCCTCCCCCATTGGAATAGTTTCGCCGCCTGTAGCTTCATCCCCAGACTCCACAAGAATCGTCGTGACACTCACAGCGCCCGGCAACGGCAAGGAACCGCAAGGTGAGAGAGTGGCAATTGGGGCAGTTCCAGACTCTTGAGAAAGAGTGGCTACCTCCGGCTCGGTGGTTGCCGCCATCACACCCACCACTTCCTCATCAAGACTTGGCCCTGCAGGATAGGATATATGGGAATCTGAAAATTAAAACTTTGACAAAAGAACTCAATGTTGCGTTACCTTGGGTCGGTCTTTCAACTGCTTCCCGAGCCGCACGTGCTGCCTGTTTGTGAGCGGTAGACAGGGCGGCCGAAGCACCCTCCGAAGGAGTAGGGGTAGGGGTAGCAGCGCTCGAGCCTGCACCCGCGGCCAATGCGGCGTTACGTTCCCTTGCTACACGCATTCTGCGCTTTCTTTCCGCCCGGGCCGTGAGAGCTGATCTTCTCAAAACCTCCGTCAGGGGGATGTCATCGTCTGCGCCAAGAGTTACCTCTGGAGCCGTTATGGCATCCGTCATCGATCGCTTAAGTAAAGCCTCTTTTGGCAGTGCTGAGGAGGCCGGGACTTCGATAGCCGGCCCTGGAAGCATCTCCGCATCATCTTGCGGGATTGGCATTATAGTTCCTGCGATAAGATAAAAAGGAGTCAGATTGTCCATAAGAAAGGCGAATGAAGGCGCAATGAGCCGAAATATAACAACGCCCAGCGAAGCACGAATCCTCTCCTCCTCCTCAAAGGTCCTAAGGGAAGCCGCAAGAACCTCTTCAGTGAAAATGCCTGTTAAAGAAGAAAAAGTGTCAGCCAAAACATGATAATAAAAATATAATGCAATGACAAAAGGTACGGCTGATGTTTACTTGATTGCGCATGGATGGCCAGTCCCGCTTTGTGGCTTGCTGATCGCACAGAAGCTGCAATAGCAGCCTCCAGATCAGTATCGTACGGCGCTATGAATAGACCCTCGTTGGTTCCATATTCGCCCAAGCCTTCACTATAAAGAGCATGAGGCTCCTGACCAAATACAACGTCGGCAGAGAGGATCGACTTCTTCTTCCTCTTCTGCGAGCGAGCTCCGGTCGCAGCTAGCACAAGCTTACGCTTAGTGGGCACCTTGGGACGACGAGTCCCGATATCTAAACCCACGCCAGACTCGGGGGAAGCTGCAGTCACCGTTTCTACGGGAGCACGAGGTATCGGTAGCTCGGACCTATCATGCGGGACTTCGACCGCAGCAACTTCTCTTAAGGGAGGACGGACATTGGTCCGTCGCTTCAGAGGAACATTTGGATTACCGGCCGAAGCGGTACCCTTGCGATCAAGCAGTAATCGCTTCTCCTCCCTAATGACGGCGCCCATTGAATGTTGATACCAGGCCACATACACATTGATGGCCTTCGGAACACATCTCGGTTCGCTGATAAAGAAGTTGGACCCTGTGTTCAGGCGCATGAAATGATGCAATGCGCTTCGCATTCCCTCTTCGGTAGCAGCAGGTTCTGCTAAGAACGCCTCAAGCGGGACTCCCTGATTATAGCTCAACTGCTGGGCGAAACGATGCGGGTTGTATCTCATGAATAATGATGCATCATTTTGCCTAAATACGAGAAAGCCCGGCCTGATGGAGTACAGATGAAGAATCTCCCGAGCTTTCAACACAGAGTCCCCGTCTTTAAAAATGTCTTGCAATGGAAGCACCGTTGTTGAAGATTCCTGGCCGACGGTCAAGATTTTGTCAGTGAAAGACATACCATCTCCAACCGTGCGTGGACGAAGGAGTAAACCCCTAGCTTCCCACGGTGTCGGACTTATAATGGAAGCGTCGACCAGCCGCATTATCCAAGGGAATTTACATCTGTCATAAAAAGAAGGTCTTTTATGGATACCGAAGACCCCGAGCACGTGCAACTCTAGCCATGAGGTGAAATAATGCATTGAGAAGTTGGCGGGCTGCACCCCTGGTTCAGTGGTATCTGCTGCCAAGCTGAGGCCGTAATATAGGTGGGCTAACCCGGCAATCCCGATGGCCACTTGTATTCCGGCAACCATTCGATGCGCGGGGTAGAAAAAAGACGGCCTCATGTAGCGAGGATGCTTGGGAAGCGCGAACCAGCTTGACCATAAACTGAGAAACCCTAAAAAGAACGCTTCCTCATCAACGCCCGGAGCGGCAATTTCCGAAAAGGAGACGATCGCGGCATTGGGAAGAAAGAAATCCTTTTGATTGGCTTCCAATATTGGCCGGCGATCCAAACCAAAGCCGAAAGGATCGTCAAGTTTAGCAAATTTTTCACCTTGTCGCGACAAAAGTTCCGCACGGAGAAAACGAGCGATAAAATCCATAAAGGTAACCCCGCGGCCTCCAGATTCAAGAAAGAGGCTCTCATACATATTCAACACCTTTATCAGACTTGGGAACTGGTGTTGAATGGCGTTCTCTGGGGTAAGACCCATTACCACTGATTTGGTGGCAAAAATATACTCATCCGGGGGAAGCAGCTCCTCATAATGCTCTCCCCTAATGGGTAAACCAAAGACCTCGGCAAATTCCTCTAAGAAAATGGAGACTTCTTGATCCAATAAAAGGAAAGTGTGGGTCGGAATGTTCCACTGCTCTAAAAACGCCTTGATCCACCATGTGGGAGGTGCAGAATACTGGAACAAGGAAGCGTAGATCGCAGTGTACAATCCGAGCTTCAGTAGCTGCGACTTCTTCGCCGATAAAATATATCGGGCCCACTGTAAGTATCTGGCCGGGTGACGGGGAGTAAGTCCGATGTTGTAGGGCTGTCCCCAAGGGCGCGACTCGCCCTGACATATGCGCCGTCCTAGGGCGTCCAAAGCCACCGGCGGCTGCACGGGTACTGCGGCAATAGAAGGCCAAAGGAGATCTTCTGAAGTCCAATTTACCTCCTCCACAGTATAATTGATCGGGGGTGCATCTGCATAAGGGATCGCAGAGATAGGCTCCGAAGGTGTCGTACAAGAAAAGCTCCGGCGGCCTCTGATAATTTGATCGTACCATCTACCCCATTGGTGAAGATTTTTGTGCTCCGGGTCATGGTCTTTGATCAGCGCAATAACCTCTCGGTCTACGGGCGCTTCAGGGAATCCGCCTTCTGAACAGACGAACGGGAAGGAGGCGTCGAAAGACATGTCACCTGCGCGAAAAAAAAACAAAAGTCAACCGTCAGCGTTATAATTTAAATTCTGACACTCGGTACTTTAAAATTCGTACCACACTGCAATGCAGTGAAAAGGGGACCAAAGGGGGACCCACAAAATCTAGATGACAGTTC
Organism: Agapanthus africanus; assembly: GCA_030015575.1. Lineage (NCBI taxonomy): Eukaryota > Viridiplantae > Streptophyta > Magnoliopsida > Asparagales > Amaryllidaceae > Agapanthus > Agapanthus africanus. The sequence continues at coordinate 102,698,415 of CM057350.1, read as the reverse complement.
ATCATTAATAGAACAGCCTCATCAAATGATGAGGCTGTCAATTAAATGAAGAAATCCTCAATTGATTCTCATTCAATGAGAACCCCTCGGGCTAAGGAGTAAATCTCCCCTTGAAAGCAGTGCTCTGTGACAGAGTGACATCTGTCAAACTCTAATGATGAAGGAATAAAAATTCCTCAAGAGCCTTGCTCTGGAAAAAATGATGGAATAATCCATCAGAAAAATTAAAATCAATTTTTATATATGAATGAAAAATTCTGAGATCTTCAAGATCTATGAACAAACTCTAAGAGTTCTTTATGAGCAAAGCTCTGTTCATGGGCTAAGAAACCCCAAGAAAAGATCTCTTTAGATCTATGGGTTCAAGAGAACAAAGCTTCGTTGATGAAACCCTAAAAGGGTTTTTCTTTAGATCAAAGATCTATGAAGAGAAAAGCTCTGTTAATGGGTGAAACCCTAGATTATTAAAAGGTTCTTTAAAAGATTTAATCTTTACCTAAAAATTTTGACAGAGTTATGTCCTTAAGAAAGTTCTTAAGCCAAAGAGCTTTGCTCTGCAGGAGAATAAAATTCTCAGAAGGAAGAAGATGAATAGAAATCATCTCAAGGGCCAAGGGTCCTATTTATAGGCACTGAGTGCCGTTTCATCTTCTAAGTTGATCTAATGGTGGAGATGTTGCCACCGCTGCACTCACGTTTGAGCCACGTGAGCGCAACGGTGGGGGGGCATTTGTTTCCCCCCAATCAGAGCAAAGCTCTGTTCAAAATTCAAATTTTGAAATGAAGCAACGCTTCAGAAACAGCGCCAAGTGCGATGCACCCTAAATAGCGCACCACGTGCAAAGCACGTGTGCGCTAGCGCTGGGCCTAAGCAGCGCACCACGTGAAAAACACGGATGCGCTAGCGCTGGGTGCGCTGCGCCCTAAGCAGCGCACCACGTGCAAAGCACGTATGCGCTAGCGCTGGGTGCGCTGCGCCCTAAATAGCGCACCACGTGCAAAGCACGTATACGCTAGCGCTGGGTGCGCTGCGCTCTAAGCAGCGCACCACGTGCAAAGCACGGATGCGCTAGCACTAAGTGCGCTGCACTCTAAACAGCGCACCACGTGCAAAGCACGGGTGCACTAGCGCTGGAACTAAAAGCTCCCCACCGTCAGATCAAAGATCTAATAATAATAATGATAAATCATTAATTAATTAGAATTAAATTCTGTTAAGGAAAGATTCCTTAAAATCTTTCCAAACAACAAAATTGTGCTCTGTAAATTAGAGCACTGTTGGATCAATGATCCAATGGTGATCACCAAAATAGAGAGTAAATTCTGTATGAAAAGATTTCCCAATCTTTGTTAAAAACAAGAAAATTGCCTTCTGTAAATGATAAGCCCTTGGATCAAAGATCCAACAATGGGAAATTCCCCAAATCAATTGGAGAAAAGATCTCCTTAACTGATTGAACTGATCATCTTACCCTATAAAATGACCCCTAGACTTCAAGTCTGAGACAGAGAAGCATACAGAGGAACCTCCCCATAAAATTTTGAGAAAGTTGAAAGAGAAGAGCCAAGCTCTCAGATGAAGAACTTCTTTTCTTCAAGGTAAAACGATGATGAACAGAGAGATGAAATTATCTCATAATTGAAAGAAGAACTCACTTCTTTAAAGATCATAGATCTATAAGACCGAGGTCTTTTACAAAGAGATCAAAAGATCTCATCATAAAATAAAAAGAAGAACATAACTCTTCTCACATCTATAAGACAAATTGTCTTTTACAAGAAGAGATCATGAACATCTCATTGTAAACAGAAGGGGGAAAGAATAATTCAACTCTTTTAAGGATCATAGATCCATAAAGGCAAAGCCTTTCATCAATATAAGAGATTGAAACATCTCCTAAAAAATAAGAACTTTTGTTCTTAGGATCTTGAGACAAAGTCTCTTCTAAGGGAGAATTTATTTCCCAGATCATAAAATTGATCAAATGCGCTTTTGCTCTCTTGGACTGGCGCTCAGCGCCAAGCGCACCACGTGTCACTCACGTGTGCGCCACTCAACAGTTAGCGCTTTGCGCTCTTGAACTAGCGCTTTGCGCTCATGGACCGGCGCAAAGCGCCAAGCGCACCACGTGTAACTCACGTGTGCGCCATTGAACAAATAGCACTATGTGCTCATAAATCAGCGCAACGTGCTCACGGACTGGCGCAAAGCGCCAAGCGCGCCACGTGTCCCTCACATGTGCGCTACTCGGTAGAAGCGCACTGCGCTCTTTGACTGGCGCAAAGCACCAAGCGCACCACGTGCCCTTCACGTGTGCGCCGATAGAACATAAATTGTTCTTTAATAAGCCCAGAGCTCTGATGAATGCTCGGCATTCAATAAAAGACAAAACATTGTCAGAATTCAAGTCAATGCTCAGCATTGTTAAAAGGGCCATGCCCAAATAAATGCTCAACTGCCCAAAATAAATGTTAAACATTTTAACTTGATTGGACTTAGCCCAAGATTGGCCATAAGTCCTCAATTCAGATTAATTGAGCCCGCAGGCTCATAAATCTTTGATCTTAGTCCCAAATTGGACGATAGATCTTCCAACCAATATCGGTTCAAGAGTATATCTCTTCACTACTATGATATTTGTCGTTGTAATCCTTCAACGTCTTCAGAGAGGTGACGGGTCCCGACAACCATACATTTCATAGACTATGACGTCTTTAAACTGGACTGTGGGGTCCTTAAACCCATGGACTATGATATCCTTAACCTCGGACTGTGGGGTCCTTAAACCCATGGACTATGATGTCCTTAACCTCGGACTGCGGGGTCCCTTTAAACCCACGGACTATGATGTCCTTAATCTCGGACTGTGGGGTCCTTTAAACCCATGGACTATGATGTCCTTAACCTTGGATCACCATGTCCTTAAACTAGTAATCGACCGCAATATCCCTAAACTAAACAATAGAGCCCAAATGCTCTCTTGTCGGGTCTAAACGATCCCGTTAAGTCGATCTTAGTCTAAAATTTAGACTAACGTATCCTTAACTAACGTTTAAGTTGATCTTAGTCTCAAATGAGTCTAACGTATCCTTAAACCCAATCCCAAACCCAAATCTAAGAAAGTACGGATTTGGACTAATCCACGCCCTACGGGCGACAGCATAAATTAGTCCCCGTGTACAATCCACGGGCAACCAAAAACAAAACAAACACCTACGACACGAAGTGACCATCTGGAGAAGGAGAAAATGGTTACCGCGATGCGGTAGCATAATTAACTGCAGGGGCTTGCGCCTGCAGGGAAGAGCGTCCCCACAATCAAAAACCCCTCAAATGAGGGGGAATCTGACGAAGTCTGCTATATCGGCTGCATCTGTTTAAACCTTCGATACATGGTGTCATAAATCAACTTGGCATCTTCGGAGAGGTGGACAGATAGCACCAATTAGCATCTGCCCCGAAATTCAGGCAAGACGGACCCATGCGGTCTCGTCCCCGTATTTCGGCGGGGAATAACGCAGCTAAATGTTCTCGCGGTTCTTCATCTCCTCCTCTTTTTCTGAGGTGGATTCTTTGAAGAGAGGGCCGAAGGGTATTTCTTCGTCAGAATCGCTTCCGAAGGTGAGAACTTGCGATCCCCTGGTATCAACCATATGACAGTTGTCGGTGGTTCTTTTGTGCTCATCTGTCGCATTTCTCTGCTCCCGACGAGTTTTGCGTTTCAACCGCTTGAAATGTTGTCAGTGTGTAACGTATCCTTGCCACAATTTCTTGACGGTATTGCACTCTTCGGTAGGATGTGTAATTCTCCGATGGTATAAGCAGTAGCTAGGATGCCCATCCGCTTCGTCAAGGTGTATACTGCCAAGAGTATTTCCTTTAAAAGGTGGCAGCTTTATTCCCATCGACAGGGCATTAGCGAACCGTTTCCTTGTCTTAAGCCTGTTTTTGCCGGTAACAAGGGCACTTTGACTCGATTGGGGTATTTTATGGCTTCTCATTACCGGAGCTTCTTCAGCTTGACGCCGACGCTTGTCCTTTTCGTATATGGCTGTTTCACTCTTTCGGTCAGCTTTGCTCATTTGAAGAGCTTCGCTCAGCAGCCTGTCAATCAATTCGTCTGATGGCTCCAGGGATTTTAGTTCCGTTTCTTCCCCCAGTCTCTCTGCATCAGGAGTTTCTTTACCATCTATTGATGAGTGAGAGATCATGTGGTAGCTCGCCGCATAATCCTCGGGCTCTTCTAAAGAATTGTCTCCTTCATTGGCGTTACCGTCTTCATTCTCAAGAACATACTTGAAGAATTCGTCCAATGTAATTGGGGTCCGTGCCTTCTGGTTATATTCTTCCAGTGCATCGATGTATTTCTGCAAACCTGTACGATTGTCGTCGGGTTGGACGAGCTTCTTGGCATTCTTCTTTTTCTTTAAAGACTTCAGAGGTTTGGCCCGAAGGTTCTGTCCATCATCACCAACTTTCAGAGTTGGGAACGGCTTCAACATCCCCTCGATAATCTCAGACTCCAGCGGGCTCTTCCAACTAATCGCCGGACTTGCTTGAAGGTCCTTCAGCATTCTTTTAGTCTTAGCTGAAAGGGCCACCTCCCATGGGGCTTCCTCTATAAGTGAGCATGATGCCCTCGGCGTGTCCACCTTTTTAGGAGCGTGCGGTTGTGGTGGGTTCACTCTCCAGTTTTCAGACAGCGCGAACTTGCCCTATTAGTATTGGTCTTCGATCCAACTTTTGAAGATGTAACAATCTTCGATTGGGTGACCCAATATTCGGTGGTAAGGACAGTAATTGGGGTTGTTAACGTCGCCTGATTGCGTTGGGCATCTCGGCTCTGGCAAGTGATGGGCCTGTTACGCAACGCTAGCTCGAATAATCTCTTCGTCTTATCCCGTGGGAACGAGTAAGGGTGTCTCATCTTTTCTCCGAGTGACCGCTGTTTATCGTTTTGGTGAGTGACCGGCTTCGGGCCACTCGGTTGTTGCTGAGCGTTGGCGACGAAGGTCGCTTTCCCTTTCCCCTTTTCATTCCGAGGATCCGTCTTTGAGGAGGACGGTCTATGGCCCATCTGGTCCATTTGGGCCAGCTTGTCGATCAAGGCCTAGAAAGTGGTCGGCTTGAAGAACATCATGAATTGGAAAATGGTTGTCTGAGGGTCAAGGGTCCCTATGAACATGCCCACGGCAGGAGCATCCTCTATGCGTTGTTCACACTTTGACCACAGGTTCCGCCACCGGATGGCGTATTGAACCCAGGTTACCCCCGGCTTCACTCTAGCGTTAATTAGTGCGATGATTGGGGTGCGCTCGCTAGCGCTTGCAAATCTTTATGTAAACAGTAGCTCCATTTCTGCAAATGTCTTGACAGAGTCATTCAGGAGCTCGGAGTACCATTCGAATACTGTCTCCGAACAGCTGCCAACAAACCGGCGAAGCAGCAGTTTGTCGTCACCCCCAGTATTACCGCACAGAGCCCTGAATTGAGCAACGTGCTGGTGTAGATTACCCGTCCCTTTATACACATGGAATTTAGGGATCGTATATCCTGGAGGGTACTTTATTTGATCGTACCAACCCGGATAGGGTCGTCCAATCTTGACGATTTGGCCGACCGCTTCGCTCGCCTGATGAGCTCATATCTGTCGAGCTATATAGTCGTCAAGGGCGGCTTTGGAGATGATCTCTTCCTTGGCTGCTAATAGAGCTGGAAGAGGATTTGATATCTCCCCTCTGTCGTCTTCAAGGATTATTGGAGGGTTTTCAGCTGGAGGACCCGGTTGTATCATCATCTCGACCATATCTTGGAATAAGAGTGCCATTTATTTTATGTTGGCCGCTTGTTCCGCACCCTCTTTGTCTTTCTTCTCGAGCATTCTTCGGAGGAACTCGGCATCGGTTTCCTATTCCTGGCGCTGCACCGACGACGTCTCCGGGGTTTCTATCGGCCCAGTGAGCATGGCCATCTTCGTTAGCATCCCCTGGAGTTTTTGCTGTTGCTCCTGAGCCTTTGTCACAGACCGGGTGAGTGGTAGATGACCCGTGGAGATACGGTTATCCTCTTTCCCGGAAGCCATGTAGATGGCGTTGTTCCACTCCGAATGGCGGCCAAGACATGAGACGTCTTGCCTGAAATTCGGGGCAGATGCTAATAGATGCTATCCGTCCACCTCTCCGAAGATACCAAGTTGATTTATGGCACCGTGTATCGAAGGTTTAAACAGATGCGGCCGATGTAGCAGACTTCGTCAGATTCCCCCTCATCTGAGGGGTTTTTTGATTGTGGGGACGCTCTTCCCTGCAGGCGCAAGCCCCTGCAGTTAATTACGCTACCGCATCGCGGTAACAACTTTCTCCTTCTCCAGCTGGTCACTTCGTGTCGTGGGTGTTTGTTTTGTTTGTGGTTGTCCGTGGATTGTATACGGAGACTAATTTATGTCGTCGCCCGTAGGACGTGGATTAGTCCAAATCCGTATTTTCTTAGATTTGGTTTTGGGGTTTTGGTTTGAGGATACGTTAGCCATATTTGAGGCTAAGATCAACTCAAACGTTTGTTAAGGATACGTTAGTCTAATTTGAGACTAAGATCAACTTAACGGGATCGTTTAGATCCGACAAAAGAGCATTTGGGCTCTATTGTTCTAGTTTAGGGACATAGTGGTCCATTGCATGTATGGCCGTCGGGACCCATCACCTCTCTGACGACGTTGAAGGATTACAACGACAGATGTCAGAGGAGTTCAGAGATGTACCCTTGAGCCAAAGTTGATTGGGGGATCTATAGTCCAATTTGGGACTAAAGTCTGTTTGAAGGTTTAAGGATACGTTAGCCATATTTGAGGCTAAGATCAACTTAAACGGGATCGTTTAGATCCGACAAAAGAGCATTTGGGGGCTCTATTGTTCCAGTTTAGGGACGTAGTAGTCCATCGCCAGTTTAGGGACATGGTGGTCCATCGTTCCCGTTTTGGGGATGAATGTTGGTTTAAGGACGCATAAGTCCATGAGTTTAAGGACCCCACAGTCCGTGAAATGTATGTGGTTACCGGGACCCGTCACCTCTCTGACGACGTTGAAGGATTACAACAACAGATGTCAGAGGAGTTCGGAGATGTACCCTTGAACCAATGTTGGTTGAAAGAGCAGATGTGCTCAGTTCAAGATGATTTGAGGACTTATGGCCAGTTTGGGCTAAGTCCAATTATGTTTGAAATATTGGCCCTTTAGGCCATTAGACATTTGTCTGGGTTTAGCCCCTTATCATTCAGCAGTGCTAAACAGAGGTTTGGGGGTTCTGACACATTTTGTCTTTGATTTCCTCAATTTTGAGATTCATTTGGAGGAGAGACTTTTGCCTTTGGAAAATTAGCCAATTTGGCTAAAAGTAGTGTTAAACACTAGAGAACAACAGTGTTAAACACTGGAGGTAGAACTCTCAAATTAGTGTTAAACACTAAAAGACAATCAGTGTTAAACACTGGAGATATAATCTTCAATTTAGTGTTAAACACTAGAAACAAACGGTGTTAAACACTGGAAATATAATCCCCAAATTAGTGTTAAACACTAAAGAAAGAGGGGTCACGTGTGGACACGTGAGAGCGCCCAAAGGTGGGACTAGATCCCTTTTCTTCGTTCTGCAATTAAGTGTTAAACACTTTTTCATCTTTTGAGCATCACGTGTTGACACGTGATAGGGATTTATGCGCTGACTGTTAAAGCGTTTGCCAAGGGGTCACGTGTTAACACGTGAGAGCGCCCAAAGCCTTCATTTCCTCTGCTTTTTCTTTCTGCGTTTTGGGAGTCACGTAGGAGCACGTGAGGCATTGCCTCAAAGTTAATTCCTTCTTATTTTCGGGGATCTCTTCAGGGGTCATGTGGGGACACGTGACCTTAGTCTTTTGCATGCATGGAGATTTTCTGAGTTCTCTGTTATTTTTAAGAATTAAATTATTTGTAGGGTTAAACCCTAATTATGACTTTGGAGGAATTAAATTCCTATTGTGCAAGAATTAAATTCTTAAGTAGGGTTAAACCCCGATTTCTTTTTAGAGAAATTAAATTCCCATATATGTAAAAGAATTTAATTCTTGATTAGGGTTAAACCCTAGTTCGATTTTTTTTAAGAGGAATTAAATTCCTGTGGATTTGAGAGAATTAAATTCTCAATTAGGGTTAGACCCTAGTTATGTTTTGGGAGAATTAAATTCTGTAAACTCAATCCCCCCTCTAAGTTTTGGATCTGCATGGCAGGATCTCAACCCGATGAGAATTAAATTCATCCTATGGGGAGATGTGCACTGTACAGATCTTCAACCAGAAGAAGAACTAAGTTCTTTATTTGCAGAAGAGTTAAACTCTTAAATTTTGAGAATTAAATTCTTTTTTTGAAGTTGATCTTTTTCCCTTTTCTCACCTAAGGTTTTCTTTGTTGAGAATTGAATTCTCCTTTCTTTTTTCTCTGCAATTTCAAGATCCCAGAATTCTCTCCAAAGTTTTCTCTCTCCAAATTCTCTCTCCTATTATCCCCTTGGATCTTATTTATATGAGGAGGAAAAGAATCAATTTGTTTAGCAAATCTTTCATTGAAATATTTGATTTGTTTTCATAATTAATATGATCCTTTAGATCATTCAGTGAATTTTATTCACCGTAGGATTTTAAATCCAAAAGATATTCTGTTTGTTATTTTCGGTGAGATTTAGGGGAAATCTTTCCTTGTCTAAAATCTTTCCATAAATTGGTGATTTTTAATCACCCTTGGATCTTTAATCCAACGGTCCCCATAATCCTTTTCCATTTGGAAAGATTTAGAAGCTTTTAGAATTTAATTCTATTAACTGTAAGGCTTTCGAAGCCTGTTACGTGCTGGCACGTGACCCTTGGTCACGTGTGAGCACGTGACCCCCAATTGGTTCTTTTCTCAGCGTTTATTTATGCTACAGTTTTAACCATCACGTGTCAACACGTGACTATTGGTCACGTGTGAGCACGTGACACCTCATTGAGGTATTTCCTTCAGCCGTTTGTTATTTTATTTCTGTTTTAACTATCACATGTCAACACGTGACCATTGGTCACGTGTGAGCACGTGACCCCCAATTGGGTCCTTCTTCAGCCATTGTTTTTATTTCTGTTTTAACTATCACGTGTCAATACGTGACCATTGGTCACGTGTGAACACGTGATACCTCATTGAGGTAATTCCTGATTTTTAATCAGGGAACAGTGCATAGCGTATTTGCTCATAACTTTTGATCCCGGATGAATTATGAAGCCCATAATATATCAAATCGAAGGGTATTTCGAGATGCTTCCAATATTATCATAATTTAGCTGTTCCTCCTTCGGGAGTTTATCAAAAAACAGGCCGAAAGATACTGGTTCGCATTTCCTTAAGCGTATCGCTGCCATCTGATACCTTAGACTCTTTGCGCAGAAATTTTTGGCGGGAACAAATGCCCCCCACTACTTTGCCCACGTAAGTATGTACGTGGGTGAAGTAGTGCAGAGTTATGCATAGCGTATGACCAGTTTCGGGTTGGTAAATAATTTTCAAAATCTTGATCTGAGAAGATAACGAGCGGACACAAGCGTCGTCATTTATCATCGACTTAAATCTCGACTCTTAAGACATATAGTTCCAAACCCTTAACTCCATGAGCCGCACCCTTCTATCTCATTATGTCTTACTCTGGCGTGAAGTAGTTTATATGCTCGTGAGTAACTTTTCCATTTCAGTGGCATGTAGCTTTAGCAAGTGTGGCTCATAGATGGTCCATCTTGACCTTTTTGCAGGGCAGTGATGACTTAGGAGACAGGGGTAGGATCTGCCATCTAAGACTTTTCAATTTTATGAGCCGTGAGTGTCTCACAAAGACTTTTCTCCCTACAGATCGAGAGGATCTCGTAGGTGTATTTTCTCCTTAGGAATCGTGAGGATTCCTAAGTGCGTTTTCTCTTATAAGTCGTAAGGATCTTATAAGAGAATTTTCCCTCTTACGAGTCGAGAGGACCCGTAAGCGGTTGTTTCCCTCCTCGTCAAGATTTGACTTTGGAGAGTGTGACCCGTGGATAGTATGCAAGAGACCATTTTGGACCGACTTGCAGGGTCCCAGTGCTTAGGAAACAGGTTTTTTAATCCCCACTGCCTAAGGCTTTATCTCACGAGTCGAGACGAATCGAGAAGTTCTCGCAAAGACATCAATTTCCTCACGAGTCGAGACGAATCGAGCAGTTCTCGCAAGCATATCCTAACGTCACAGTTAACCTCTGCTCTTTACGACAGAGGTCCGTTAGGGTCTGTGGTACTAGGGTTTTGCCCGTCGTACCGTCGCATTGGCCGATGTATCCCTCGATAGGCAATCGTGTTGTTCGAGTAGCCCTACGACTGTAGTGTCTCTGATCCCTTCGGGGGCTGGACAAGACGTCTTCAAGCAATCTTCTTAGGCAGTTTGACCGTCGGAAGAGCAAGCGTTAGGAATTTTGCCATGCCGCTTTTTACTTGAGGTTAGGCTCATTTTGGAGAGCCCCGATGAGTCATAACCACTCCGCGCTGGTGTGGGATGATCTCCGATAGTCTTTCAGGCTTTATATGACTTGCCGTTAAGACCCTGAAGCTAGGAATTTGGCCTTTGCTTCGTTTGCTGGCATTACGTCTGCTGTATCGAGACGAATGTCGCGGTTGTCTCTAGGTTGTTGATGAACCGCCGAGTTTTGGAACTAGGGATTTTGCCGTGGCTTCTTTTGGTGATGTTGCGTCTGCTGTATCGAGATGAACATCGAGGTGGTGATCACTCCATGCTGATGTGAGATGATCTCCGGTAGTCTTTCAGGTTTTATATGAGTTACCGTCAAGACCCTGAAGCTAGCAATTTGGCCTTTACTTCGTTTGCTTTGGTGTATCCGAATCCTGTTGGAGGGAGAACGCTGTGGTGACATCTCGTCTGCTGTATCGAGACGAACGTCGAGGTGGTGATCACTCCATGCTGGTGTGAGATGATCTCCGATGGTCTTTCCGGTTTTATATGAGTTGCCGTCAAGACCCTGAAGCTAGGAATTTGGCCTTCGCTTCGTTTGCTGGCATTACGTCTGCTGTATCGAGACGAATGTTGCGGTTGTCTCTAGGTTTCCGGTGAACCGTCGAGGTTTGGAACTAGGGATTTTGCCGTGGCTCCTTTTGGTGATGTTACGTCTGCTGTATCGAGACGAACGTCGAGGTGGTGATCACTCCATGCTGGTGTGAGATGATCTCTGGTAGTCTTTCAGGTTTTATATGAGTTACCGTCAAGACCCTGAAGCTAGGAATTTGGCCTTCGCTTCGTTTGCTGGCATTACGTCTGTTGTATCGAGACGAATGTCGCAGTGGTGATCACTCCGTGCTGGTGCGAGATGATCTCCGAATGTCTTTCAGGCTTTATATGACTTGCCGTCAAGACCCTGAAGCTAGGAATTTGGCCTTTGCTTCGTTTGCTGGCATCGCGTCTGCTGTATAGAGACGAATGTCGCGGTTGTCTCTAGCTTGCTGGTGAACCGTCGAGGTTTGGAACCAGGGATTTTGCCGTGACTCCTTTTGGTGATGTTGCGTCTGCTGTGTCGAGATGAACGTCGAGGTGGTGACCACTCTGCACTGGTGCGAGATAATCTCCGATTGTCTTCCAGGCTTTATATGACTTGCCGTTAAGACCCTGAAGCTAGGAATTTGGCATTCGTTTCGTTTTCTTGCATTGCATCCGCTGTATTGAGATGAATGTCTTGGTTGTCTCTAGGTTGCTGGTGAACCGTCGAGGTTTGGAACTAGGGATTTTGTCGTGGCTCCTTTTGGTGATGTTGCGTCTGCTGTGTTGAGACGAACGTCGAGGTGGTGACCACTCCGCACTGGTGCGAGATAATCTCCGATTGTCTTTTAGGCTTTATATGACTTGCCGTTAAGATGCATGAAGCTAGGAATTTGGCGCGTCCGAATCCTGCTGGGGCGACATTTCATCTGCTGGGGAAGAATGCTGGGGCGACATTTCATCTACTGTATCGAGACGATCGTCAAGGTGGTGACCACTCCGCGCTGGTGTGAGATGATCTCCGAATGTCTTTCAGGCTTTATATGACTTGCCGTCAAGACCCTGAAGCTAGGAATTTGGCCTTTGCTTCATTTGCTTTGGCGCGTCCGAATCCTGCTGGGGCAAGAACGCTGGGGCGACATTTCATCTGCTGTATCGAGACAATCGTCGAGGTGGTGACCACTCCGCGCTGGTGTAAGATGATCTCCGATTGTCTTTCAGGCTTTATATGAATTGCCGTCAAGACCCTGAAGCTAGGAATTTGGCCTTTGCTTCATTTGCTTTGGCGTGTAAGGTCTTTTGTTGACGCTGCGTCTGCATCCTACTGGACTGCGAAGGAACGTTGCTGTTGACATTGCGTCTGCTGTAACGAGACGAATGCTGAGGTGGAGCTAGGATTTTGCCGTCAGTTCGCTTTGCTGAGCATGGGGTCTTTCGTTGATGTTGCATCTTCATCCTGCTGGACTACGGAAGAACACCGTTGTTGACATCTCGTCTGCTGTATCGAGACGAATGCTGAGGTGAAGCTGGGATTTTGCCGTCGCTCCGCTTTGTTTCGACCATGGGGTCTTTTGTTGACGTTGCATCTGCATCCTGCTGGACTGCGGAGGAACACCGTTGGTGATCTCTAAGTTGTCGATATCGACGTCGAGATCCTGAAGCTAGGGATCTTCCTTTAATTCATTTGTTGACATTGTGTCTGCGATATTGCGACAAATGTCGAGGTTGTCTCTTGGTTGTCTATGAACCGTCGATATTTGGCTTCGCTTTCTGGTGGAGCCTGTTGGGAAGGTAGGGTTCCCTATTTGTTTGTGCCCCTGGATTGTATACAGGGATCGATGTGATCTCACCTGTAGGGCAAAAAGTTTCGTTCTTTCATCATTTTTTATTCTTTCCGCGATGCTCTATCATTTCAGCTTTTTATATCGCAAAAATCGCGATTGCCCAATCATTTCGGCTATTTTTCGCGGTGCCCAATCATTTCGGCTATTTTTCTTTTTACTCGCTGCTTTTTATTGCGAGTTGCCTAATCATTTCGGCTGTTTTTGTATGCATACATTCTTACTTGCTGTTTTTTATTGCAAGTTGCCCCATCATTTCGGCTATTTCGTATGCACGTATGGCTCGTTGATTTTTTATCGCGGGTGTGGAACTTGGAATCTGACGCCAATCACAGCATCAGCATCGCTACAACTGGAATATTGCCAGGAGCAAATCATCATTTGCCATGAAAGGGCTTGGGATTTGATACCGGTTTTAGGCATCAGTATCGCTACAACTGGGATATTGCCAGGAGCGAATCATCATTTGCCTCTGTCGATGTCGAACAAGGGTGGCTTAGCGAACAGGGTTAGGATCCCGTCGACTAAGGCTTTTGACTTCATGAGCCGCAAGGGTCTCGCAAAGGTATTTCTCCCTACAAGTCATGAGGATCTCATAGGTGTGTTTTCTCCTTAGGAATCGTGGGGATTCCTAAGTGTATGTTCCTCTGTAAGTCGTAAAGATCCTACAAGAGAGTTTTCTCCTTGTAAGTCGAGAGGACTTACCAGGGTTGTTCACCATATGGACATATCCCTAGTCACGGGTGGGACTTTGTTAGGGAAATGTTTATTCGCGCCCATGGATTGTATACAAGGGTCAGTATTGTGCCGCTTGTAGGGCAATATCGAAGGTTGTGGGGGTTGCTTAAGAACGGGTTAAGGTTTCTGTAACTTAAGACTTTCAAATCTTATGAGCCGTGAGATTCCCATAAGAGAGTTCTCCTTACGAGTCGTGAGGATCTCGCAAGTGTAATTTCTCCTTAGGAATCGTGAGGATCCCTAAGTGTATTGCTCCCTTGTGAGTCGTAAGGATCTCACGCGGGTGGTTTCTCCTTACAAGGTCGAGAGGACCCTGTAAGTGTCTTTTAACGAGGTTGTGCCCTTTCGGGTTTTCACAACACTCGCCGGCAGCCCTGCTGTTTTTACTCACGGAGCCCTTTCGGGTTTTCATCCGTGCCCATTTTGCTTATGGACATACCGTTTTTTTTTAACGAGTCTGCGCCCTTTCGGGTTTTCACAAACATCGCCGGTAGTCCTGCTGTTTTTACTCACGGCGCCCTTTCGGGTTTTCATCCGTGCCCATCTCGCTTGTGGACGTACCCTTTTTTTTTACCACGTCAGCCTGAAGATGCCGCGGGTTGGGAGTAGTTTAACGACGTTTCGGTCATTTGCAAGTTTTAGGACATTGCCGTCCGCCGTCGCCATATTTGAGGCGAATATCTAGTTTACTGACTTTTCGGTCTATGGGGCTTTCCCTATGAATGAGCATGATGCCCCCGGCATATCCATATTTCTCGGAGCGTGTGGTTGTGACGAGCTCACCTTCCAGTTTTCGGACAACGCGAGTTTGCCTTGTTGGTATTGGTCTTCAACCCAGTTTTTGAAGATGAAGTAATTTTCGATCGGATGACTTACTGCTCGATGGTAGGGGCAGTAATTAGGATCGTTGACATCGCCTCGCTGTAGCGGACGTTTCGGACTCGGCAGATTGACGAATTTGTTGTGCACCGCCAGTTCGAACAGTTTTCTCGTTTTATCCTGAGGAAATGAGTAAGGACGTCCTAGTCTTTCCTCAAGGGATGGGCGTGGATGCATATTGTTTTGACGGACAACCGGCTTCAAGTTGCTCGGCTGTTGTTGAGCATTGGCGACAACAATCGCTTTTCCTTTCCCCATCTCATTTCGAGAGTCCGGCTTTGGAGGAGACGGTCTGTGGCACATCTGGTCCATTTGGGCTAATTTGTCGATTAAGGCCTGGAAGGTGGTCGGCCTGAAGAACATCATGAATTGGGATATGGTCGCCTGCGGATCGAGGGTTCCCACGAACATGCCTACTGCAGGAGCCTCTTCTATGCGTTGTTCACATTTCGACCATAGGTTCCGCCATCGTGTTGCGTATTGAACCCACGTTTCGCCTGGCCTTATCCTGGCATTGATCAGTGCTGTTATCGGGGTGCGTTCGCTAGCACTCGTGAATCTTTGTGTAAACAGCAGCTCCATCTCCGCAAATGTTTTGACAGAGTCGTTAGGTAGCTCCGAATACCATTCAAAGGCCGTCTCCGACAAGCTGCCGACAAACTGGTGAAGTAGCAGTTTGTCGTCGCCTCCAATGTTGCCACAAAGCGTCCTGAACTGGGCGACATGCTGATGTGGATTCCCTGTCCTTTTATATACGTGGAACTTAGGGATCGTATATCCCGGTGGGTAACTGATTTGGTCATACCAGCCCGGATAGAGTCGTCCAGTTCTAACAATTTGCGCAGCCGCTTCGTTCGCCTGATGAGCCCGTATTTGCTGAGCTATATAGTCGTCCAGGTCAGCTTTGGAGATTGTCTCCTCCTTGGCTGTTGACAGAGCCGGTGGAGGATTTGACGTTTCTCCCCTGTCATCTTCGAGGACGATCGGAGGATCTTCAGCAGGAGGATCTTGTTGGATCATCATGCCCACCATGTCCTGGAATAGAAGGGCCATTCGTTTTATATTGGCTGCTTGTTCGGCAGCCTCTTTATCCTTCTTTTCCAGTATCCTGCGAAGGAATTCGGCGTCAGTTTCTTGCTCCTGGCGTTGATCCGAGGACACTTCGGGGCTTTCTTTTGACCCAGTGAGTGCGGCCATCGCATTCATCATTTCTTGGAGCTTCTGCTGTTGCTCCTGAGGTTTGGTCACCGATCTCGTAAGCGGTCTATGACCTGTAGAAGCACGGCTGTCCACTTTTTGCCAGACGCCATGTAGACGGTATGGACTACAATGCCCCCGGACTTAGGGCGTTTGGGCTCACCGCCTTTGGCGTTTGCCGCAGGCATGGGGACCTTCTCCGGCCTTCTTCTCTTGTGGGCCGTTGAAGTTGAGGGGGCCGTTGCAGCGGGCACCCAGCCAGCTGTCACTTTCTGTGGCTTTGAGTAGTCCTTCTCCTGCTGAACCTTCATCTTTTTCTGTCGGCGGAGATAGTCTTGATCGATCACTGACTCTTGGACACGTTGCCAAACTTTGTAAATTTCAGAGGATAGCCGTTGAGGGGGCTGCTCCAGCTTCACCTTTGGGGACTTCTCCATAGGTGGAGGAGATCTTTTCAGCACAGCAGTTGGCGAATTCCTGCGCACCTTGTTAAGTAGTTCAAAGCTGTTCCCGGTTGGAACAGCAGCGTCAACTTCCCTCGCTGGAGCCGGTGGAGTCAATCCAGAAAGGGAATTGCCCCCAGCTTTCCTCACTCGGTGCCAGTGGCGACGTCGAGCGTGTCGTGCGGATGAGATCACCTCCATTGTTGGATAAGCTTCTTCATGCCCTCTGCTTTGAGGAGAGACTGTTATTGGTGCTAGCCTGTCGAAGACTGACACCCGTTGAGAAGCAATGTCTAATCTGTCAAAGACAGACCTCTGGGCAGGGGAAGCAGCTTTGAGGACCTCGCCTGGAGCAGCAACCGGAATGGCCAGCCTTATAAAAACTGATTTCTTGGAAGGAGGAGCCTTTCCAATGATTTCGTCCGCTTGAGCCGGGATGGATATCCGCTTTAGGATGGCAGCTTCGGGTATCGCGGGCTTGTAGACGTTCTGGCCCAGTCTGTTGAATACTGAGGTATTGAAGTTGGGCGACCCGTTGAGAGGGGTCGCGGCAGTGGTAAGTCGATCAAAGACCGGCTTCTTTGGAGCTTCTTGCGATGTCATTGGGGCATTGAAGCTCATCAGTGGGAGCATGGTCCCGAAGAATAGTCCAGCGGTAGCTTGAGTTACCTGCTCCACTGGCATCTTGAAAAGGGAGGCCGCTTGGGGCCCATAAGTCACTCCTCCAACAAGGACGGAGGGAGAGTTGCAGTTGCAGGTAGTGTAGTGTAGTTTGAAGCCATTGATCTTCTGTTTTCTGCACGGAGCAAGACACCAAATCTAAGTACCTCGAATCCACAGGCAACCACAGCAAACCGCGATTTTTTCGCGAACACGACACACGAAGTGTGGAGTGGAAAGAGGAAAAGGTCCCACCGGGCGTGCCAGAATCTGTTCCCTTCCGAATGGCGGCCAAGATATGAGACGTCTTGCCTGAAATTCGGGGCATATGCTATTAATGCTATCCTTCCACCTTTCCGAAGATGCCAAGTTGATTTATGGTATCGTGTATCGAAGGTTTAAACGGATGCGGTCGATGTAGCAGACTTCGTCAGATTCCCCCTCGTCTGAGGGGTTTTTTGATTGTGGGGACGCTCTTCCCTGCAGGCGTAAGCCCCTGCAGTTAATTACACTACCGCATCGCGGTAACAACTTTCTCCTTCTCCAGCTGGTCATTTCGTGTCGTGGGTGTTTGTTTTGTTTGTGGTTGCCCGTGGATTGTATACGGAGACTAATTTATGTCGTCGCCCGTAGGATGTGGATTAGTCCAAATCCGTATTTTCTTAGATTTGGTTTTGGGGTTTTGGTTTGAGGATACGTTAGCCATATTTAAGGCTAAGATCAACTCAATCGTTTGTTAAGGATACGTTAGTCTAATTTGAGACTAAGATCAACTTAACGGGATCGTTTAGATCCGACAAAAGAGCATTTGGGCTCTATTGTTCTAGTTTAGGGACATAATGGTCCATTGCATGTATGGCCGTCGGGACCCATCACCTCTCTGACGATGTTGAAGGATTACAACGACAGATGTCAGAGGAGTTCAGAGATGTACCCTTGAGCCAAAGTTGATTGGGGGATCTATAGTCTAATTTGGGACTAAAGTCTGTTTGAAGGTTTAAGGATACGTTAGCCATATTTGAGGCTAAGATCAACTTAAACGGGATCGTTTAGATCCGACAAAAGAGCATTTGGGGGATCTATTGTTCCAGTTTTGGGACGCAGTGGTCCATCGCCAGTTTAGGGACGTAGTGGTGCATCGCCAGTTTAGGGACATGGTGGTCCATTGTTCCCATTTTGGGGATGAATGTTAGTTTAAGGACGCATAAGTCCATGAGTTTAAGGACCCCACAGTCTGTGAAATGTATGTGGTTATCGGGACCCGTCACCTCTCTGACGACGTTGAAGGATTACAACGACAGATGTCAGAGGAGTTCGGAGATATACCCTTGAACCAATGTTGGTTGAAAGAGCAGATGTGCTCAGTTCAAGATGATTTGAGAACTTATGGCCAGTTTGGGCTAAGTCCAATTATGTTTAAAATATTGGCCCTTTGGGCCATTAGACATTTGTCTGGGTTTAGCCCCTCATCATTCAGCAGTGCTAAACAGAGGTTTGGGGGTTCTGACACATTTTGTCTTTGATTTCCTCAATTTTGAGATTCATTTGGAGGAGGGACTTTTGCCTCTGGAAAATTAGCCAATTTGGCTAAAAGTAGTGTTAAACATTAGAGAACAACAGTGTTAAACACTGGAGGTAGAACTCTCAAATTAGTGTTAAACACTAAAAGACAATCAGTGTTAAACACTGGAGATATAATCTTCAATTTAGTGTTAAACACTAGAAACAATCAGTGTTAAACACTGGAAATATAGTCCCCAAATTAGTGTTAAACACTAAAGAAAGAGGGGTCACGTGTGGACACGTGAGAGCGCCCAAAGGTGGGACTAGATCCCTTTTCTTCGTTCTGCAATTAAGTGTTAAACACTTTTTCATCTTTTGAGCATCACGTGTTGACACGTGATAGGGATTTATGCGCTGACTGTTAAAACGTTTGCTAAGGGGTCACGTGTTAACACGTGAGAGCGCCCAAAGCCTTCATTTCCTTTGCTTTTTCTTTCTGCGTTTTGGGAGTCACGTAGGAGCACGTGAGGCATTGCCTCAAAGTTAATTCCTTCTTATTTCCGGGGATCTCTTCAAGGATCACGTGGGGACACGTGACCTTAGTCTTTTGCATGCATGGAGATCTTCTGAGTTCTCTGTTATTTTTAAGAATTAAATTCTTTGTAGGGTTAAACCCTAATTATGACTTTGGAGGAATTAAATTCCTATTGTGCAAGAATTAAATTCTTAAGTAGGGTTAAACCCCGATTTCTTTTTAGAGGAATTAAATTCCCATATATGTAAAAGAATTTAATTCTTGATTAGGGTTAAACCCTAGTTCGATTTTTTTTAAGAGGAATTAAATTCCTGTGGATTTGAGAGAATTAAATTCTCAATTAGGGTTAGACCCTAGTTCTGTTTTGGGAGAATTAAATTCTCTAAACTCAATTCCCCCTCTAAGTTTTGGATCTGTATGGCAGGATCTCAACCCGATGAGAATTAAATTCTCATCCTATGGGGAGGTGTGCTCTATACAGATCTTCAACCAGAAGAAGAACTAAGTTCTTTATTTGCAGAAGAGTTAAACTCTTAAATTTTGAGAATTAAATTCTCTTTTTGAAGTTGATCTTTTTCCCTTTTCTCACCTAGGGTTTTCTTTGTTGAGAATCGAATTCTCATTTCTTTTCTTTCTGCAATTTCAAGATCCCAGAATTCTCTCCAAAGTTTTCTCTCTCCAAATTCTCCCTCCTATTCTCCCCTTGGCTCTCATTTATAGGAGGAGGAAAAGAATCAATTTGTTTAGCAAATCTTTCATTGAAAAATTTGATTTGTTTTCATAATTAATATGATCCTTTAGATCATTCAGTGAATTTTATTCACCGTTGGATTTTAAATCCAAAAGATATTCTGTTTGTTATTTTCGGTGAGATTTAGGGGAAATCTTTCCTTGTCTAAAATCTTTCCATAAATTGGTGATTTTTAATCACCCTTGGATCTTTAATCCAACGGTCCCCATAATCCTTTTCCATTTGGAAAGATTTAGAAGCTTTTAGAATTTAATTCTATTAATTGTAAGGCTTTCGAAGCCTGTCACGTGCTGGCACGTGACCCTTGGTCACGTGTGAGCACGTGACCCCCAATTGGTTCTTTTCTCAGCGTTTATTTATGCTTCAGTTTTAACTATCACGTATCAACACGTGACTATTGGTCACGTGTGAGCACGTGACACCTCATTGAGGTATTTCCTTCAGCCGTTTGTTATTTTATTTCTGTTTTAACTATCACGTGTCAACACGTGACCATTGGTCACGTGTGAGCACGTGACCCCCAATTGGGTCCTTCTTCAGCCGTTGTTTTTATTTCTGTTTTAACTATCACGTGTCAACACGTGACCATTGGTCACGTGTGAACACGTAATACCGCATTGAGGTAATTCCTGATTTTTAATCTGGGAACAGTGCATAGCGTATTTGCTCATAACTTTTGATCCCGGATGAATTATGAAGCCCATAATATATCAAATCGAAGGGTTTTTCGAGATGCTTCCAATATCATCAGAATTTAGCTATTCCTCTTTTGGGAGTTTATCAAAAAACAGGCCGGAAGATACTGGTTCGCATTTCCTTAAGCGTATCGCTGCCATCTGATACCTTGGACTCTTTGCGCAGAAATTTTTGGCGGGAACAGGCGTGCACTACCATGCCCCCAGACTTGGGGCATTTGGATTCAGCACCCTTGAGATTTGTCGCAGACACAGGGATCTTCTCCGGCCTTCTCCTTTTATGGGCGGTCGAAGTTGAGGGGGCCGTTGCAGCGGGCACCCATATAGACGATACCTTCCGTAGCATGGCGGCGAGATGGTCCCCCTCCTGTCGATCCTTCATTTTCTTCTGTCGGCGGGGGTAGTTTTGATCAACTACAGAGTCTTGGACTCTTCGCCAGACCCTGTGAATTTTGGAGGACAGACGCTGAGGAGGCTGCACCGGCTTCGCCTTTGTGACATTTTCAGCGGGTGGAGAAGACCTTTTTAGTACGGCAGTTGGAGAATTCTCACGCACCCTCTTGAGCGGCCCAAAGCTATTCCCAGTTGGAACAGCAGCATCAATTTCCACCATCGGAGCTGGTGGAGTCAATCCAGAAGGGGAACTGCCCCCAGCTTTTCTCACTCTGCGCCAGTGGCGACGTCGGGCGTGTCTTGCAGACGGGATCGGCTTAGTTACGGGGGTGGCTTTGTCATGCCCTTTGCTTTGAGGAGAGGCTGTTGTTGGTGCCAGCCTGTCAAAAACTAACGTCCGTTGAGGGGGAACGCCTAATCTGTTGAAGGCCGACTTTCGAGCTGGGGAAGTAGTTTGGACGACTCCACCCGCAACGGGAGTTGGAACGGCCAGTCTTGCGAAGACTGACCCGTTAGCAGGAGAAGCCCCTCTGATGACTTCATTTACCGGAGTTGGAATGGCTATCCGCTTCGGGATAGCTCCTTCGGGTATTGCAGGCTTCTTCACGGGCCTGCTTGAGCTTTGGCCTAGTTTTTTAAAGACCGAGGCACAGGACTTGGACGACCCATTGAGAGGGGCCGTAGTAGTGGTAAGCCGATCAAAGACCGATTTCTTTGGAGCTTCCTGTGACGGCGCCGGAGCGTTGAAGCTCATTGGCGGGAGCATGGTCCTGAAGAACAACCCGATGGTGGCCTGTGTCACCTGTTCCACCGGCATTGCGAAGATGGAAGCCGCTTGGGGCCCATAGGTCACTCCTCAGGCAAGGACGGAGCGGGAGTTGTTGTTGCCGTTGGTGTAGTTGGAAGCCATTGACGCCATCTTCTCTTCTGCACGGAGCAAGACACCAAATCTTAGTATCTCGAATCCAGGGGCAACCATATTATACCGCGATTTGTTCCCGAACACGACACACGAAGTGTGGAGTGTAAAGAGGAAAAGGTCCCACCGGACGTGCCAGAATCTGTTCGCCGCCGAAAGACGTGACCGGGACGTTGGGACGTCTGGCCTAAATTTTGGGGGCACATGCTATTTGGTTTTATCCGTCTACCTCTCCGAAGATACCAAGTTGATTTATGGCACCGTGTGTTGGAGGTTTAGACGGATGCGGCCGTTGTAGCAGATTTTGTCAGGTTCCCCCTCATTGTGAGGGGTTTTTTTATTGTGGGGACGCTCTTCCCTGCAGGCGCAAGCCCCTGCAGTTAATTACGCTACCGCATCGTGGTAACCACTTTCTCCTGCTCCAGATGTTCACTTTGTGTCGCGTATGTTTGTTTTATTTTCAGTTGCCCGTGGATTGTATACGAAGACTAATTTATGTTGTTACCCATAGGGTGTGGATTAGTCCAAATCCGTATTTTCTTAAATTTAGATTTGGGTTAGTTTAAGGATCGTTAATCTTATTTTAGATTAAGATCAACTCAAACGTTTGTTGAGGATACATTAGTCTAATTTTAGACTAATATCTACTCAACAGGATTTTCTTTAGTTTATAGGGCCATTGCGGTCTGCAATTTAGTTTTTAGGGACGTTGCGGTCCGCAATTTAATTTTAAGGACGTTGTGGTCCATTGGGTTTAGTTTTAAGGACGTTGCGGTCCATTGGGTTTAGTTTTAAGGACATTGCGGTCCAAAGTTGAAGGACATCATAGTCCGTGGAATTTAGTTATTAGGGACGTTGCGGTCCACAATTTAGTTTTAACGATGTTGCGGTCCATAGAGTTGTTGGTTTAGGGGGGTATACCAAGAATTATTGATTATTGGGACCCTCCACCTCTCTGAAGACGTTGAAGAATTACAACGACATGTATCAGAGGTGTGGAGAGATGTACCCTTGAACCAATGAATATTCATCAAAGATTTGATAACCTTGTTTGGGACTAAGTCCAATTTAGAAGAAGACCTTTGGGCTCGGTCGATTTTGGGGTTTGGCCAATCTTAGGCTCAGCCTACTTAGTCTTTGTCATTTCCCTTTTTTTATAAAGTGTTAGACACTTTCTAGGACACGGTCCTTTCTCTGTGCACATAATACTAAACATTTACGTGAATACTGACACCCACTTTCTTTTTGTTTTTATGAGTGTTGAACACTCTTCATTGCGCTAGGCTCTTCTTGAGGAGTGCAGAGCGCTCTATGTTAAGTAGCGCCCACGTGAGGGACACATGGGGCGCTTGGCGCTAAGCACCAGCATTTGAGTGTTGAGCACTCTTTTTATTTTGGGCAGCGCCCATGTGAAAGGCACATGGAGCGCTTGGCGCTGGGCGCTAACATTTGAGTGTTGAGCACTCTTTATTGAGCAGCGCCCAACTGAGGAGCACGTGGAGCGCTCGGCGCTGAGCGCCAGACTTGGAGTGCTAAGCCCTTCTTATTAAATAGCGCCCATATGAGGAGCACGTGGAGCGCTCGGCGCTGAGCGCCAGATTTGAGTGCTAAGCACTTCTTATTAAATAGATCCCACTTGAGGAGCACGTGGAGTGCTCGGCGCTGAGCGCCAGATTTGAGTGCTAAGCACTGAGTTTTTTCGTTCTACCCAATTCAATTCTCTGAGAATTTGGTTCTCCTTTATGAAAAACTTCATCTTATAGACCTGAGATCTGGAAAAAGAACTAAATTCTTCTGATGTGAGAGTTAAACTCTTAGATGTGAAGGAGATACTATGATCTGTCTTCTTTTTATGAAAGACTTTGTCTTATAGATCTGTGATCTGGAAAAAGAACTAAGTTCTTCTGATATGAGAGTTAAACTCTCAAATATAGAGGAGATGCTATGATCTCACTTATTGTTATTTACCTTGAAGAAAATTCTTCTTCTTAAAGCTTGCTCTTCTCTTTAAGATCGAAGTTTATGGGGGGTTCTTCTGTGCCAGACTTGAAGTCTTGAGTCCTTTATATAGGGGAAGCTGATTCATTGAATAAGTTTAGGAAATCTCTCATTGGGAGATTTCTTAATTGATTTGTGGAATTTATCCACCGTTCGATCTTTGATCCAAGGACTTCTGTTTTACAGAAGACATTTTTCTTGTTTTTAACAAGATTGGGAAAATATTTTCCCCAAACAAAACTTATTCTGTATCTTGGTGATTTTTTAATCACCCTTGGATCATTGATCCAACGATGCTCTGATTTACAGAGCACAATCTTTCTTGTTTGGAAAGATTTGAGGAGTATTTCCTCAACAGAATTTTATCCTGGTAATTTAATGATTTATCATCTTCATTGGATTTTTGATCCAATGGTGGAGAACATTTAGTTCTAGCGCTGGCGCTCTCGTGCTTTGCACGTGAGACGCTGCCTCAGAATCTTTGACTCTTGGCGCTGGCGCTGGCGCTCTCGTGCTTTGCGCATGAGGCGCTGCCTCAGAGTCTTTAACTCTTGGCGCTGGTGTTCTTGGCGCGAGCGCTCTTGTGCTTTGCACATGAGGCGCTGCCTCAGTTCAAATTTTGAACAGATCTTTGCTCTCTTATTGGGGGGTAACAGTGATGTTATGTGTTGCTGGGATATATTATATTGGATCGTCGTGTTTTGAATAAACGGGGTTTTTTATGTGAGATGAGAATTTTTTCATTTTCATTCATGTAAAAACTTGTATGTAATATTCTTTTATTGGGGCACTTCCGGGATAAGGATGTTGTCATCAACGATGTATATTATTTACTTTTCCGCATTAGGATAGACCTAAGGTGGGGAGCACATGTAACCGGGTTCTAGAGTCCAGTGGGAGACCATCTCGAGGAGTCGAGACCGGGTCTCCTAACTCTAGAATTGGAAGGGTTGCTTGCCGCTCTTGTAGGGGTCTAGGGATATAGGTTTGGCTATTCATCGCGACCGTGGATTCCGTGTTTTATATTGGCTTAATTTAAAACACGGAATTCCTAGTATATCCAATATTTCATATGTTATCTTCGGCTGCTGATATTCTGTGATGTGATCATTTTATATGCGTGAGACGAATGCTTTAATATTATATATATGATATATGATAAACGTTACTTATGTTTTGCACCCGCGCTAGCCCCGCCCCACTATGCCGTTAATTAAGTAACCTAACGGTGCATAACGGGACACTGTGGCGAATGCGGATGGCATAAGCGTACGTTGTATTTTTGTTTTTTCTGTGATGCTTAGGAAGCATAAATGATGGGACTTCATTAATGAGATTAATGAATGAAAAGAAACCTAAAAGATGTTGTGGAATCAAATTTTCAGAAATGGTAGCTCTAGTTTTTGCTTTGCATAGCGGTATTCCTTATAGAATATCCAACACCTTATTCGATAAGGAAAGAGCCGAGATCCCTTCACTGGGAGTGACCTCTTTAGCGAAATTAGCAGATGCTACAACCCACTCGGTTTTGTCTTTTGATTGCTTCTCTAGTTCTTGCTTTGCATAGTGGTATTTGTGAAATATCATGCACCTTATTCGATAAGAAAAGAGCCAAGATCCCTTCACCGGGAGTGATCTCTTTAGCGAAACTAGCAAAAGCCTCAAAAACATTCCTTTTCAAAATCACTCGATTCTACATCGATATCAAGTTCATTGCGCAAAAGGTTTTCTTAAAAACCTGTCGTAGCCCTCCGTTATTTCAGATAAGTGCTACTTGGTATTTATGCTACGTTTGTTGACCTCCGTCAAGGCGTAGTCTGCGGTAGCTGACTAATGCTTATCTGTTGCATATGATGCGATTGATCAGGGTAGTCGTACGACCTTGTTGACCTCCGTCAAGGGTTATACCGGTGGGTTTAATTCAATCATGAAATGTACGGGTTGAACTTGACTAGCAGCTTATGGTTTGTTGTCCTCCGTCAAGGTCATAGGACGCTAGGGGCAGAACATTATCAGGATTTTCAAGTGTTGAAATTTGCAATGAGATTGCATACCTTCTATGAGATAGTTGGATCCCGATATCCACTGCGAGTAAGAGTTACTCCTGGGAGAGTTTTACACATCACAATTAGCCGATCAAGTAGGTGTCTAAAAAGGTATTAACGGGGTTACACCCCTGGGAAAACGAGGTTTATTTTAATTAGGTCCGTGCGAAAGCACGGGGAACTTCCCTCAAAGTACCGACACTGGCCTGGACGAAAGATTGACGAACTTGTAGGGTGTAATTAATCCCGGCTAGTCTTACCTTTTAGGGTTTGAAGGAAGATTTGATAAAAACACTGGGAGCCATCCTGATTAGATAAGATAATAACCAATTTAATCTTGTAAGAGCATACGCTAAGTGTTTTCTTCTCTCTCTCTCTCCAGGTAGCGACCATGTCAGGCCTTAATCAAGATAATAATATGGATGTATTAACCGAACCCGCTTGTTATACTGAGCAGGGGAACGTTGGTTCCATTCTTTCTTATAATTGTTATAAGACTGAGCAGGAAATAGGGGAATATCCAGAATCCCACGCCACCCAAATGAAGAATGAGCATGTTGATGCATCTTCATCGGGTGTGCTAGTTACCGAGAACTGTTTCTCAGTACACTCTACGTCCTGGGTAGGGGTGTAAACGAGCCGAACTCGAGCCAGCCAAGCTCGGCTCGAGTTCGGCTCGTGGTTCTTTTTGTCGGCCCAAGTCCGGCTCGTTTAGTTAATCGAGCTAGAGATGCTCGGCTCGAGTCCGGCTCGATTAAACATGCCCAGCTCGTGTTCGGTTCATTTGTGACCCATTAACTAAATGAGCCGAGTTCACGAGCCGAGCTCAACTGAGCTCGTTTAGTGCTCGTTTGTGAGCTCGGCTCGTTTTTAGCTCATTAACTCATATTAATAGTATCATCCAAGAAAAACACATAATTAACAATAATGCTTAAAACTCAGGGTTTTGAGATATGGAAAAATTAAAAAAACATTAACATTTAGGGCATTGAATGGGTGTAAGTGCTGGGTTTTATATTTATCTCAGTACACTTTATATACTATCATTTAATTGAATTAAGTGTTCTGAGAGTTGTATAGAATCTGCTATATATTACATATTACTGTTTTTTTTAAACTGTGTAACCCAGCCGAACCCGAGTCAATACCGAACGAGCCTGGCTGAGCTCGAGTCCGGCTCGTTTAATAAACAAGCCAGGCTTTCTGGCTCATGTCCGGCTCGTTAATAAATGAACCGAATTTGAACGAGCTGATACCGAGCCGAACCTTAATCGAACCCGAGCTGGCTCGTTCAATTACCACCCCTAGTCCTGGGTATTAGATACCGTATCAGGATCCCACATATGTAATATATTACATGGGCTAAGGAAAGGTAGAGAACTGGGAATGGGTGATCATTCCGTAAGAGTAGGGAATGGTGCAAATGTTGCAGCCAAAGCAGTTGGTGAATATCACCTTGTATTACCAAATGGTAATATATTGACTCTGAACGAATGCTATTAAATACCAAACCTGATATACAATCTTATATCAGTTTCTTTATTAAGTAAAGAAGGATATAATTTTGTAGTACAGGATAATGTTATGAATATTTTTCTGAATCAAAAGTTGATTAGAATAGGCTCGTTAAATAATGGCATATACGTTCTAAATAAAACCACGGTTCTTAATGTACAAAACACACACAATAGGGAAAGTTCAAAAATGAACGAATCCTTCTTGTGGCATTGTAGACTAGGTCATATCAATGCGACACTACTAGGTAAGTTACATAAGGATGGATATTTGAATCCATTCGAACTATCATCTTATGAAACTTGCCAGTCATGTCTCAAAGGAAAGATGACCAAAACTCCGTTTACTGGACACGGAGAAAGAGTTACCGAACTCTTGGGACTGATACATAGTGATGTATGCGGTCTCATGTCTACACATGCCGGGAATGGTTTCTCATACTTCATTACATTCACTGACGATCTCTCAAGATACGGACATGTGTTCCTATTGAAATACAAGTCTGAAACTTTTGAGAAATTCAAAGAATATAAGCATGAAGTTGAGAACTAGACGGGTAAAAGTATTAAAATCCTTTGATCTGATCAAGGAGGAGAAAACTTGAGCAATGAGTTCCTGGACTATCTAAAAAAGAATGAGATTCTCTCTCAGCTTACTCCTCCGTATACACCACAGCACAACGGTGTATCGGAACGGAGGAATCGCACCCTATTAGATATGGTGCACTCTATGATGAGCACCGCTGAGTTACCTATTTCCTTTTAGAGTTATGCGCTTGAGAAAGCAGCATACCTATTGAATAGAGTTCCAACCAAATCAGTGCCTACCACTCCATATGAGATATGGGAGGGGAAGAGACCGTGTCTTAATTTTGTTAAGATATGGGGTTGACCGGCCTATGTTAAAAAGCAAAATCCGGACAAGCTCGACGCAAGGTCATTTCTGTGCAAGTTTGTAGGATATCCCAAGCATTCGCGAGGACATATCTTCTACCACCCTGAGAAACAAAAGGTGTTTGTTGCTCAGGATGCCATCTTTTTAGAAAAGGAATTTCTTATGAAAGAAATTTTTGGCGAGGAGGTAGAACTGGAAGAAGTTCCAGCTACACAAACTTCAACAGAAGATTTAGTAGAACCAGAGGATTCGTTAGTTCCCAACGAACCTCGGCCTCTCCGCCGATCTAGTAAGGTTCCTCATCCACCTGAGAGATACTACGGTTTTCTCATTGATGGTGGGAGCGAGGATTGCATCATGGAAGATGATGACCCAACTAGATTCGAGCAGGCCATCACGAGTGGAGACTCTGTGAAATGGCTGGATGCAATGCGATCTGAGATGGAATCCATGTACACCAACAATTTATAGACTTTAGAAGTTGCTCCTGAAAGGGTAAAACCCATTAGGAGCAAATGGATCTTTAAGAAGAAACTTGGTGTAGATGGAAAAGTTGAGACTTTCAAAGCTAGACATGTTGCAAAAGGTTTTCGTCAACGACCAGGTGTGGATTATGATGAAACCTTTTCTCCAGTGGCTATACTTAAATTCATCCGGATACTACTTGCCATCGCTGCATACCATGATTATGAAATCTGGCAGATGAATGTTAAGACCGCCTTTCTAAATGGTGATTTAGAAGAGAGCGTGTACATGACTCAGCCAGAGGGCTTCGTAAACAGTGGGAGCAGCGGGAAGGTGTGTAAGCTGCTTAAATACATCTACAGGTTAAAGCAGGTATCGCGGAGTTGGAACATCTGTTTTGATGTGGTAGTCAAAGAGTTTGACTTCATCAAAAACGGAGATGAACCTTGTATATACAAGAAGGTGGCAGAGAGTAAGGTTGTCTTCCTCGTATTGTACGTGGATGACATACTCTTGATAGGAAATGATGTTCCTATGTTGCACTCGGTCAAGCTCTTCTTATCACAAAGATTCTCAGTGAAAGATCTAGGTGATGCCTCCTACATCTTGGGTATTAAGATCTATAGAGATAGATCTAAACGGATACTAGGATTGTCCCAATCCAGGTACATTGACACCATACTAAAGAGATTTAGTATGGAAGATTCCAAGTGTGGGAATTTACCCACGATCTCAGGACTCGCTCTCTCCAAAGAGATGTCTCCCAAGACTGATTTGGAGAGAGCTCGCATGCAAGGGATACCCTATGCTTCGGCAGTAGGCTCTATCATATACGCAATGTTATGTACCAGGCCCGATGTAGCATACTCACTAAGTGTAGTGAGTAGGTATCAAGCAGATCCAGGAGAGAATCACTGGACAGCTGTGAAGAACATTCTCAAGTACTTGAGAAGGACTAAAGAGATGTTCTTGGTGTATGGTAACGGTGAACTCCAAGTGGAGTCCTTTACCGATTCGAGCTTCCAGAGTGATAAGGACGACTCTAAGTCAGTCTTGGGATTTGTCTTTACCCTTAATGGAGGAGCAGTTTGCTGGAAGAGTTCCAAGCAAGAAACCGTGGCAGACTCAACCATGGAGGCTGAATACATCGCTGACAACGATGCTACCAAAGAGGCTATCTGGATGAAGAAGTTCATAAATGAACTTGGTGTGGTTCCGTCCATCGAGCATCCAATACCCTTGTATTGTGATAACAATAGAGCAGTGGCTTTGGCCAAGGAACCCAGGTCCCATCAGCGATCCAGGCATATTCTGAGGCGGTATCACCTAATCCGGGAGATAGTTAATCGCCGGGAGATCGAGGTCAGGAGAGTTGACACGAAGAACAACACGGCTGATCCACTCACGAAGGCCATACCCCAGATACAATTTAAGAGACTCTTCGGGATGTTGGGTATGAGATACTACAACAACTGGCCTTAGTGCAAGTGAGAGATTGTTAGTTATGTATATGCCCTGGAGGCCATTATTGTACATATGATGTATATTATAGTGGATGCTTGGACATATATAGAGAGGACTTTTTTGCTCGACATGATAGTATGCTATTTGGTTGCTCTTTGTCTTAACATGGGGACTTGTATTGTGATACTGTCTTGCTCTCACATGTTGATAAAGCCCTTAGGATGTGTACTTGACTATCAGGACTATGATGGAGATCATACTAGTGGGGTCAGGGTACTCCACAAGTACATCCTTTAATTGTTCCTAGTCGAGGGTGTATCAAGACAGGGCATCGATATTCCAGAGTAGACTAGCGTATACGCTTCTTAACCCATATGATGGGCGATGGATGATCCCACATCCATTGGTGTTTGACATCAAAGATGGTATACAGGTGCTTAATGGAGACTGGGTACACTGAACGGACTCGCCGAGAACTCCAAGTTGATATTATACCCATCGTCAGATAGCAGTTCTCTGGTGACACTAGTACAGGTTAGTCTGTAGACCCGAGATCGTCATAGAGTCTTGTGTGATTCCTACTGTACTTTGATTTCCATCTTACCACGTTCAGAAGAACGTGCAAAACGGTGGCTTTTAGGTACAATCCCAAATCACATGGAAGCAATGAGCGATAGGAGGGGATTCATCTCTCCCGGTATTGGGGGTTGATGTTGCGTTGTGCTCAATTGTCAATAACAGGAAGTCCCTGGCCAGGGCAGATACGGAGATCTACTGGTAAGTGTTATCAATAGTTTCTCGACCCGTTATGTACCTCACATCGGCACGACTTATCGGTTATTGGGGTCTGACGTTTACCACCCCTAGACTGGATATGCGACATATCAGATGAAGAGACCGGACTGTACGGTAGTGTTACTGACAGGCTTTACAGGAGTATGAGCAGGCTTGCTTGTTGATTTTATGAGTTCAATACCCGGGTAGTGTCACGCCCCGCTTCCCAGTGTACGGCGAAGTGGACGCGACGAGGCCCGCTACGTATGTACTCAGAAGTACATACGCTAAGCGTAGATAAGCAATATAAAGTAAATCACAAGAGACAAAAGATATAGAAATAACAGCAACTTTTATTAATAACATTCTTTGTACAATGCATGAAAAGAAATACAACTGATATGAAAAGCAATGCCTAAACAGTGGCATAACAGAAAATGGAAATACTGAAAAGAACAAGGTACAGTATCTAGAGCTCTGGGTCTTCGTGGAACTGCTCCAAATCTTCACCGGTGGGCTCGATCTCAGCTTGGTCCAACGCACCTGACGACATTCAAAGAAGAAAGAAATAGAATGTCGTCAGTGAACAGGTCGCTCGGTAAGTCCCAAAGATAAGGAAGAATTAGAATGACAGTGTAAAATTATTTTCTAAAGTATTAAGTTGTTGGATATTATGGAATATTGAGTTAACGTTGTTGTTTGTAGCTTGGTACAGAAGGATGCCAGTGTATACGAGGGGGATCTCTATATGCTAGAGATCAGGGCAAAAGGAAAGTACAAGGAACCGTTATGCCACGGTACAACAGCAATAGGATTCAGGTTAGGTGTCTTAATCTGACCAGCTCGTGCCACCTTTAACACCTTCCGTACCAATCTACCCCTTAAACCCCGTAGTGTTTTAACAGTATTGTGGTATTGTATTGTGTAAGTTGGGTGACTGACCAAAACCATGATATCAGTAAACATGGAATATCAGGATAATGGATGAATATCCATGGTTTGGTTCAGTCAAAATGAATAGATTGTTAACTGGATTCAGGGATTCATGTATTCAAATTGTGTTGTAATATAAAAGAATATAGATTGACTTGAATCATATTCAAGTCAGAAATAGTCAGACTCTAACTCGAGTCAGACTAAAAGAAAAGTAATTTGAAGTTCAATAATTGTTAGGGGCCTTATTGTAATTTATAAAACTTGAGGGGGTTTTATATAAAAAGTACTTTTGTATAGTTTTCAAAATACACCTCAAGTATTTATTATTCGTATTTATAATTGTAATGAGTGTAAATTTTATTTGTGTTATTCTAGTGACTATATCCTAATAAAAGTATTAATTGTTTTATTTGAAATTCATGGTATTTTAATGTAACTTTTAATCTTGTAATTTTAGGAAAAAGTGGAAACTTTATATTATAATAAAATAGGTGTTTAAACAATAATTATATATATATTAACACAAGAATAATTTTAAATAAATATTTTAATCTCCAAAATCTCATTTTTCTCAAATGTCGTATTTTAAACCTTTCGAGACCGAATGCTCCTTGCGGAGGTCTGAATCTCGCACTACTAGGCTGCGGGTGCACGATAAACCGTACTATCCCTAACAGGTTCCCCAAAGGTGGGTTGTAGTGGCACTTTGCTTAGGCTTTATAAATACTTTTCATTTAGGAAAACGGTTTTATAAATATAAGGTATTTATTTGTAAAAGAGTATAGTTTTCTGTATTTTAGTTTCTAGGGTTTCCTAAGCCAACTAGCCTATTTCTAAGGGTCTAAACGACAAGTCATTAGAAAGCTCAAATCGCCTCTTCACCGCCAATTGTGGCCAGGTAAGTACAAGTGAGGAGGGAGGGCTCCGCTCACGAATCGTGAGACGGGCCTTTTAAAGTTACCCAAGCTCACTTGCCTAGCCTAGACACCACAAAGTCAGTTTAGATAAACGATCGATGTCCATGACCAATCGTGCTTTCATTTTATAAAAGATTTTATTTAGAAATGTTTACAACTTAAAGCTTTCAATAAAGATTATAAAGATTATGGTATTTTAGTGAAAAGTCCTGTAATTTCGTATTCTATGTTTTGACATATATCAATTAGGGTTATATTTGTGTGTGTGTAGAGGTAGGTCATTACCTCGTGACTTATTTTAAGTTTTGATGAAGTTTAGAGGTAAAACATGACATATTAAACTTGAAGGTATTAAAGCGCAAGAATACGGTATTTGAAAACGTTATCATTTCATGTGTGAAATTTCATTCAAATTGATTTCTACAAGTTTAGTGATCAAGATAAACATATTTAGAAGTGAGGGAATTGATTTAACGAAGAAAAATAAACTTCATAGTATTTTTTATAAAAAGAATACGGTTTTACAAAGAAGCTATCATTTCATGTGAGAAAGTTTGTTTAAATTGGTTTATGGGTGATTAATAGTCATCATGAATATAGGTAGGTATTATGTATTAGGTGACAAGTGGAAATTTGCAGAAAAACGAATCGAAAATCGGTTTGTTCCGATTTCCGTCGGGTTCCAAAACGTCGTATTTTTATATTAAAGAACAGAGAGATAGAAGAGATGGGACTTACGGGTTTGGACAAGCTAAGGAGGCTAAGGGATGTGGTGGTTGTCGATGCGTCGAAAACGTCGCGAAGGTTCTAGTCCGGTCGCCGGA
Organism: Agapanthus africanus; assembly: GCA_030015575.1. Classification (NCBI taxonomy): domain Eukaryota; kingdom Viridiplantae; phylum Streptophyta; class Magnoliopsida; order Asparagales; family Amaryllidaceae; genus Agapanthus; species Agapanthus africanus. Next base: position 102,664,966 of record CM057350.1, on the reverse strand, counting down.
ATCCGTCGTCGGTTTCGGCAGCACTTTGCTTCTCGCTCTTTGTACCGAGTTCTCGAGAATTTGGGAGAGTGGACTTAGAGTGGTGAGGTGAAATGGTAGAGGGTAGGGATCTTTATATAGGGCTAGGCTAGGGTTAGGGTTAGGATTAAAAAATATTTTAAAAAATATAAAAAATCATTAAAATTTCATTAAATTTGGACTTAAAGGAGGTTTAATGAAAAATCAGTAACAGTACTGGGAAAATGGACCATGCAGGTGGGTTGACCAAGCCAACACGAAAATTTTTCGTGTTGACGACTCGGCCGACCGGCCGAGTCCGGCCGGCGACGCCGGCCGATTCGGCCGAGTCGCCGGCCGACTTGGCCGAGTCAGGGCCGAGTCGGGTCTCGTTGGGTGTGGTTTTGTCTGGGGGGAATTTTGGTATACTTTATTTTTTATATATTGTAATAAATTGTGAGTTATGGTTGTTTGACCGTTTGACTTCCCAAAAATTTAAAACAAAAGGATATAAAAAATATGTGGGGCATGGGATTCGAACTCTGGTGGCTTGGTTCAGCAGTGCAAGGTATTACCAATGAGCTATAAGCTCCTTCTTGTAATTATTGTAAGGAAATAGATACTTAAATTGTTTCCAGCAACATCAATACTCCAAGTATACATCATATTTAAAGCAAATTTTGGTATACAAAAATTGGAGTTGTTACAATCTACCCTCCTTACAAAAATTTCGTCCTCGAAATTTACAATTTTTATTTGAGGACTAGTTTACAAAAAGGTGCGGATATCTTCCACGCATCTCATCCTCCCTTTCCCACGTGGACTCTCCTGGAGTGTCTTTCCTCCACATTACCCGGACCAAATTAACCTCTTTGATCCGAAGTGTCTTCACTTTCCTATCCAGGATCTCCACAGGTTGTTGCTCACAAGACAAATCGGGTTGTATCGTGAGCTCAGAATGATCAAGTACATGGCTGGGGTCACTCACATACCTTCTGAGTTGGGATATGTGGAACACGTTATGCACTCCTTCCAATGAGGGTGGAAGCGCTAAACGATATGCCACTTCACCGACTCGTTCGAGTATATCGAACGGTCCAATGTATCTTGGACTCAACTTTCCCCGTCTTCCAAATCGGATTACTCCACGGTTCGAAGAGATTTTCAGGAATACATGATCTCCTGACTGGAACTCCAAGTGTCGTCTCTTCGCATCAGCCCAGTGTTTCTGTCTATCTTGGGCTATGCGCATTCTTTCCTTGATAGTATGAACCACATCAACGGTCGCTACTATCATCTCTGGTCCAAGGAGTTCTCTATCTCCGATGTCGTCCCAACTTAATGGCGATCGACACTTCCTTCCATATAATGCTGCAAAAGGTGCCATTCCTATGCTTGCTTGGTAGCTGTTGTTGTACGCAAACTCCACAAGATGCAGGTGATCTTCCCACGATCCTTTGAAGTCGAGCATACATGCTCTAAGCATATCCTCCAAGATCTGAATAGTTCGTTCCGACTGACCATCTGTTTGTGGATGATAAGCCGTGCTGAAGTTCAGACTTGTTCCCAAGCTAGCTTGTAGACTCTGCCAAAATTGCGATCGGAACATGGTGTCACGATCGGAGACAATGCAGACCGGTACTCCATGAAGTCTCACAATTTCCTGTATGAGTTCATGGGTATCAGAGATAGTACATTATGAAGAGTTTTAAATCTTAATTTAGATTATTACCTCCATGTACTTCTTCGCTAGTGTCTCAGTTGATTGGCCAACTCGAAATGGGATGAAGTGAGCCGACTTTGTGAGTCGATCCACAATGACCCAAATCACATCGTTACCCTTTGTGCTGCGAGGAAGAGCAGTTACAAAGTCTATCGTGATGTGCTGCCACTTCCATTCTGGAATTGGTAACGGTTGAAGTAGTCCAGCTGTCCTGTGATGTTCAGCCTTTACTTGCTGATACACCAAACATTTTGCGACACTTCTGGCTACTTCACGCTTCATTCCATGCCACCAATAATTCTGGCGTAGATCCTTGTACATTTTGGTACCTCCAGGATGTACTGAATAGGGAGAGCTGTGAGCTTCTTTCAATAACTCTTCCTGAACAGGACCCTTTGGTACACACAATCTGCTGTCGTATCTCAAAGATCCGTCTTCATGGATGATGAAATCTGTTCTGGGTCCATTCTCCACTTGTTCTCTGATCTTTTGCAACTTAGCATCGCTGGCTTGTGCTGCCTTGATCTGATTGACAATGGTTGATTGAACTTGTAGATTCATCAAACTTGAAACATCACCTGTCATGACTAGTTCGATCTCCATCTGGTGTAGGTCTTGCTGAAGCTTCCACTGGGCGGTGAGATTCATTGCTAATGGTTGGCGACTAAGAGTATCAGGTACTACGTTCACCTTTCCTGGATGATATTGCAAATTGAGGTCAAAGTCCGCCATAAGTTCTAACCATCTTCTCTGCCGCATATTCAACTCCTTCTGAGTAAACACATACTTCAGACTTTTATGATCTGTGTAGATGTTCACTCGTTCACCAAGTAAGTAGTGGCGCCAAATCTTGAGAGCAAAAATGACGGCTGCCAACTCCAAATCATGCGTCGGATAATTGCGCTCATGAGTCTTCAGTTGTCTTGAAGCATAAGCCACAACCTTACCGTGCTGATATAGAACACATCCTAATCCCTTACCGGATGCATCACAATGCACTTCGAATCCTCCAGATTGATCTGGTATGACGAGAATAGGTGCAGATGTCAGTCTTGACTTGAGTTCTACAAAAGCTTGCTCGCATGCTTCTGACCACACAAATTCTTCATCTTTTCATGTGAGCTTGGTCAGGGGTGTTGCTATCTTCGAAAAGCCTTCAATGAATCTTCTGTAATATCCAGCTAAGCCCAAGAAACTCCGAATATCCTTCACTGATTTTGGCGTAGGCCATTCGCTGACTGCTGAAACTTTGGCTGGATCTACAGAAATTCCTTCTCCTGATATGATATGTCCAAGAAAACCAACTTGATTTAGCCAAAACTCGCACTTACTGTACTTGGCATAAAGCTGATGTTGACGAAGAGTTTCCAGGACAATTCGTAGATGCTCCGCATGTTCTTTCCGATTCTTAGAATATACCAGAATGTCGTCGATGAAGATGACAACGAACCTGTCTAAATACTCCCGGAAGACTTGGTTCATAAGGTTCATGAAGATTGCTGGTGCATTGGTCACTCCAAATGGCATTACTAGAAATTCGTAATGTCCATAGCGAGTTCTGAAAGCTGTTTTGTGAATATCAGCTTCCTTGACCTTCACTTGATGGTAACCTGAACGAAGATCTAGTTTAGAGAAGACACAAGATCCACTTAGCTGATCGAATAAATCGTCGATGCGCGGGAGTGGATACTTGTTCTTTATAGTAACTTCGTTCAAGGCCCTATAATCGATGCACATTCTGTATGAACCTTCCTTCTTCTTCACCAATAGTACAGGTGCTCCCCAACTTGAAGTGCTGGGACGAATCCATCCTTTCGCCAGTAATTCGTCCAACTGTGTTCGAACTTCTTTCAATCCTTCCGGACTTAGTCTATACGATGCTTTGATCACTGGTTGTGCTCCTGGTACTAAGTCAATACTGAATTCAAGAGCTCGATCGGGAGGCAAACCTGATATATCGTCAGGGAATACATCATCGAACTCTCGAACTACCTCCGGTCTTGATTCTTCCTCTGCTCGAGCTGCTTCAACTATTGCTTCTCTTGGCTTCGCTTTGTAAGTACTTGGTTACAGTGTACAATCTCCACTCTTGAAATAGAAGATCGGATGATCTGGAATCTCAAATACTACCCTCTTTTGATGACGGTCGATGCTAGCATAAAAGGTTCCAAGCCAGTCCATTCCTAGAACCACATCGAAGTTCGGTATGTCCAGTACTTTGAAGTCAGCATAAAACTCCCGACTGCAGACGACGACTGGACACATGCTGTATCCCATAGTTGCCTTTAGAACACCATTTCCGGAACTAACGTTCCAGCTGGATACAAGCGGTGAGACTGGAATCGCATGGGTTCGGACAAACCGTTGCGACATAAAGCAGTGGGATGCTCCAGTATCAAACAGTGCAAGTACAGGTAGTGAAGCTACTAGGATTGTACCTAAGGTATATGGGATAGGTTTTAGGTATAAGGAAAGTGTGTAGGTAAACAAAACTAAAAGATAAGTTTGAGAAGGAATTTACCAGTAATGACTTGGCCAGTGGCCTCAGCTTCTTCAACAGACATCATGAAAGCCTGGCGCTTCGGCACATTCTTCCTGGCCCGAGGAGCATTCCTCGGAATGTTCCTTTGAGCTTGATGGAACTGTCGAGGTGGTGGTGCAGCTTGTGGTCCCCTGGGTGGTGCAGGCAGTGCAAGTCTGGGAGCAGGTGCCTGAAGAGCCGGTCGCTGCTGATAGCTATTTGCTGGCCTGGGTGCAGCAACTGGGTTCTGTCTTTGGGGACAAGATCCAATACCGTGAGTGGCTGAACCGCAGATTAAGCAAAGGCGGTTGGCTCGACGGCAGTCCTTCATCATATGTCCAGTTCTCTTGCAGTAGTTGCAAAAGGTTGGGCTAGGACGATGGGTTGGTACTCCGGGTCGCCTTGGCACGAAGGGTGGTCTGGAAGTCGCTCCACCTGCCATCTGGTTGGCAGGGCGCTTGACTCCTGTAGACTGAGGTCTGCCCCTCTCTTTAATCACTGCATCATAACTGCGGGCAGCTTCTATGGCTTCCTCATGAGTCAAAAACTTTCCTGTGGCTAGAGCAGCCTTAATCTCTGTGTCCAAACCTTGCTGAAAACGACGGTCTCTGATCTCGTCCGTCGGTATCAGGTGTGCCGTGAATCTGTTTAAAGATTGTGTTAGCTGTGTAGTATGTGATAATTAAAAATTGAACTATTGTGACATATCTTACCGGCTCAATATGGTGAACTCAGCATCATATTCATCTACCGATTTCTCCCACATTGATCCTTACTGTAGATGAATAAACTGTTGCTCCATAGCGAACCTGGCAGTCACAGGGAAATATTTCGCGTCGAACTTCTCGTGAAATGTCTTCCATTCAATCGGCTGTACCAGACGGGTTTCTTCCGCCTTCCACCAATTGCGAGCATTATCCGTGAGCTGTAGTTTCGCTACACGGACCCAAGTGTTTTCTGGCACTTGAGCTGCAGCCAGATCGTCTTCGATGCTTTGTACCCATTCTTCCGCTTCAAGAGGGCTTCCTTTACCAAAGAACTGCTTTGGGTGCAAAGCTCTGAATTGCTTTACTCCCGGTGCATCGGCTTCAGAACGGTTCAAAAGTTGTTGCTGTCCCTCGAGAAGGCTGCGGATCGCCTCAAATAGCATTGTTTGCTCAGTGGGTGGTGTAGGAACAACTGGTGTGAGAGGTAGTGCTGGAGGGGTGTTGTTGACGTTAGTGCTGGTGTTGTTCGGGGAATCCATATCCCTGAAGAAAAATTTGGATTAGGACAGATTCGAATACATGAAATGATAAGATTCAAGGAATATGAATTGTAAAGAATGTTTTAGTTGCTGGTTCTTATGTTATATTGCTTAGGTTGTTCACGCAGACCAGAACTGCATGACAGAGATTCATACAGCTCTGACCTGCATGGGCCACCAACAAAACCTGTCATGCCCCGCTTCCCAGTGTACGGCGAAGTGGACGCGACGAGGCCCGCTACGTATGTACTCAGAAGTACATACGCTAAGCGTAGATAAGCAATATAAAGTAAATCACAAGAAACAAAAGATATAGAAATAACAGCAACTTTTATTAATAACATTCTTTGTACAATGCATGAAAAGAAATACAACTGATATGAAAAGCAATGCCTAAACAGTGGCATAACAGAAAATGGAAATACTGAAAAGAACAAGGTACAGTATCTAGAGCTCTGGGTTTTCGTGGAACTGCTCCAAATCTTCACCGGTGGGCTCGATCTCAGCTTGGTCCAACGCACCTGACGACATTCAAAGAAGAAAGAAATAGAATATCGTCAGCGAACAGGTCGCTCGGTAAGTCCCAAAGATAAGGAAGAATTAGAATGACAGTGTAAAATTATTTTCTAAAGTATTACGTTGTTGGATATTATGGAATATTGAGTTAACGTTGTTGTTTGTAGCTTGGTACAGAAGGATGCCAGTGTATACGAGGGGGATCTCTATATGCTAGAGATCAGGGCAAAAGGAAAGTACAAGGAACCGTTATGCCACGGTACAACAGCAATAGGATTCAGGTTAGGTGTCTTAATCTGACTACCTCGTGCCATCTTTAACACCTTCCGTACCAATCTACCCCTTAAACCCCGTAGTGTTTTAACAGTATTGTGGTATTGTATTGTGTAAGTTGGGTGACTGACCAAAACCATGATATCAGTAAACATGGAATATCAGGATAATGGATGAATATCCATGGTTTGGTTCAGTCAAAATGAATAGATTGTTAACTGGATTCAGGGATTCATGTATTCAAATTGTGTTGTAATATAAAAGAATATAGATTGACTTGAATCATATTCAAGTCAGAAATAGTCAGACTCTAACTCGAGTCAGACTAAAAGAAAAGTAATTTGAAGTTCAATAATTGTTAGGGGCCTTATTGTAATTTATAAAACTTGAGGGAGTTTTATGTAAAAAGTACTTTTGTATAGTTTTCAAAATACACATCAAGTATTTATTATTCGTCTTCATAATTGTAATGAGTGTGAATTTTATTTGTTTTATTCTAGTGACTATATCCTTATAAAAGTATTAATTGTTTTATTTGAAATTCATGGTATTTTAATGTAACTTTTAATCTTGTAATTTTAGGAAAAAGTGGAAACTTTATATTATAATAAAATAGGTGTTTAAACGATAATTATATATATATTAACACAAGAATAATTTTAAATAAATATTTTAATCTCCAAAATCTCATTTTTCTCAAATGTCGTATTTTAAACCTTTCGAGACCGAATGCTCCTTGCGGAGGTCTGAATCTCGCACTACTAGCCTGCGGGTGCACGATGAACCGTACTATCCCTAACAGGTTCCCCAAAGGTGGGCTGTAGTGGCACTTTGCTTAGGCTTTATAAATACTTTTCATTTAGGAAAACGGTTTTATAAATATAAGGTATTTATTTGTAAAAGAGTATAGTTTTCTGTATTTTAGTTTCTAGGGTTTCCTAAGCCAACTAGCCTATTTCTAAGGGTCTAAACGACAAGTCATTAGAAAGCTCAAATCGCCTCTTCACCGCCAATTGTGGCCAGGTAAGTACAAGTGAGGAGGGAGGGATCCGCTCACGAATCGTGAGACGGGCCTTTTAAAGTTACCCAAGCTCACTTGCCTAGCCTAGACACCACAAAGTCAGTTTAGATAAACGATCGATGTCCATGACCAATCGTGCTTTCATTTTATAAAAGATTTTATTTAGAAATGTTTACAACTTAAAGCTTTCAATAAAGATTATAAAGATTATGGTATTTTAGTGAAAAGTCCTGTAATTTCGTATTCTATGTTTTGACATATATCAATTAGGGTTATATTTGTGTGTGTGTAGAGGTAGGTCATTACCTCGTGACTTATTTTAAGTTTTGATGAAGTTTAGAGGTAAAACATGACATATTAAACTTGAAGGTATTAAAGCGCAAGAATACGGTATTTGAAAACGTTATCATTTCATGTGTGAAATTTCATTCAAATTGATTTCTACAAGTTTAGTGATCAAGATAAACATATTTAGAAGTGAGGGAATTGATTTAACGAAGAAAAATAAACTTCATAGTATTTTTTATAAAAAGAATACGGTTTTACAAAGAAGCTATCATTTCATGTGAGAAAGTTTGTTTAAATTGGTTTATGGGTGATTAATAGTCAACATGAATATAGGTAGGTATTATGTATTAGGTGACAAGTGGAAATTTGCAGAAAACGAATCGAAAATCGGTTTGTTCCGATTTCCGTCGGGTTCCAAAACGTCGTATTTTTATATTAAAGAACAGAGAGATAGAAGAGATGGGAATTACGGGTTTGGACAAGCTAAGGAGGCTAAGGGATGTGGTGGTTGTCGATGCGTCGAAAACGTCGCGAAGGTTCTAGTCCGGTCGCCGGAATCCGTCGTCGGTTTCGGCAGCGCTTCGCTTCTCGCTCTTTGTACCGAGTTCTCGAGAATTTGGGAGAGTGGACTTAGAGTGGTGAGGTGAAATGGTAGAGGGTAGGGGTCTTTATATAGGGCTAGGCTAGGGTTAGGGTTAGGATTAAAAAATAATTTAAAAAATATAAAAAATCATTAAAATTTCATTAAATTTGGACTTAAAGGAGGTTTAATGAAAAATCAGTAACAGTACTGGGAAAATGGACCATGCAGGTGGGTTGACCAAGTCAACACGAAAATTTTTCGTGTTGACGACTCGGCCGACCGGCCGAGTCTGGCCGGCGGCGCCGGCCGATTCGGCCGAGTCGCCGGCCGACTCGGCCGAGTCAGGGCCGAGTCGGGTCTCGTTGGGTGTGGTTTTGTCTTGGGGGGATTTTGGTATACTTTATTTTTTATATATTGTAATAAATTGTGAGTTATGGCCGTTTGACCGTTTGACTTCCCAAAAATTTAAAACAAAAGGATATAAAAAATATGTGGGGCATGGGATTCGAACTCTGGTGGCTTGGTTTAGCAGTGCAAGGTATTACCAATGAGCTATAAGCTCTTTCTTGTAATTATTGTAAGGAAATAGATACTTAAATTGTTTCCAGCAACATCAATACTCCAAGTATACATCATATTTAAAGCAAATTTTGGTATACAAAAATTGGAGTTGTTACAGGTAGCCATTACGTCCAGCTAGTACCGCTGACGGCTTGTGGGTGCCTGATATGATCATCACCGACTGCCGGCGTATTGACGAGTCTTTAGAGTCCTACACAGAGGTTTTCTGGCTCAAGCGAAATGAAGTAGGAGCACATATGTGATATGTGCGGGACCGAGATTAATACGTGTATGTGATACCGTATTCTATTCTCGCGATATGTGATATCGGTCGGTTATATGTGATATAGCCGGGTTATCGAATCAAGTGTTGATTCGATAAGATGATACATATAATATTAGTCGGCTATATGTGATATAGCCGGATTATTGAATCAAGTGTTGATTTGATAATTTAATGTATAATTATATATTTGATATATTAATTTACATTAACTAATATTTGCTCACTTGTGTTTTCTTTTTCTCACATGTGCACACTTAATATATATGTGATATATATTAATTGTGTTTTCTTTTTTGTGTCATGCTTGATTATACACGCAACATGGATGTATGAGACTCACACCATGCTCATGATAATGTAGGGTTTATTTATTTAAAGTAAATCAAAAATTAGTTGGAAATTAGCTCATGGTTGAAGCTTATAGAAGCTTGTTGATCCATTAACTTAGTCCACTAATTTTGTTTTACTTAAAATATTTATTAACCTAACCATTCTCATAAGCCATAGTTAAGTATCTACATGAGTTATATGAGATATTATCTCACCCATGGTTGCCTCTCTCATTCATTCACTCTATTCTCTTCATCTTCATCTTCAACAAAAGAAAGCTCTCTAGCTTTTGAGGAAGTGAGGAAAAATAGTGAGAAAAAAATTCTAAAGTTAGCAAAATTTCTACTTCATCATCCTCTATTAGATTAGCCATTTAGTTTAGGGTGTTATCTTCACTAATCCCTAATTAGTGAAGATGTAGCTTAGGTTAGTGTCTCCTCAGCGTAGATCATCTTCGGCCTCGAAGACTTCGTGCAAGCTTGTTCCTTTCATCTTGTGGAGCCGTTCTAGAGTCCGGAAGATCACTACTTGGAGCGAAGGGACTACTATACGGAGCTATTGAAGTGAAGGACCGGTCGACAAAGGTTGTATTCTATATTCACTTAGATGTAAAGTTGTTTACATGTTGTTTTGTCTAATTCTCAAGTTAAGATTCTAGGGTTAGGGTTATGTAGCATGGCAATTTTTTGAAAATGGTATGGATGATGCCTTCCGAAACCTTGTTGTCGTGCTAGGTAATCCGACACTACTCAGCTGTCTCGTGGTGAGGGCTTTGATCCATAGCATTGACGGGAAGGAAGATGCCCACCGCAGATGGTCCGAGCAGGAAGCTGTTCGACGGCCTCGAAAGGAAGGCTTTAGATTCTTAGCGTTGTTGGGCAGGAAGCTACCCGCTAGGGATGGACCGAGCAGGAAGCTGCTCGGTGGCCTTGTGAAGAGGGCTTTCGATCCACAGCGTAGTTAAGCAGGAAGCTACCCGCTGCAGATGGGCCAGCAGGAGATTGCTCGGCGGCCTCTTAATGAGGGATTTTGATCCACAGCGTTGTTGGGCAGGAGGCTACCCGTTAGTGGATGACCAAGCAGGAAGCTGCTCGGCTCCTCATGAGGAGGGATTTGGATCCACAGTATTGTTGGGCAGGAGGCTGCCCGCTGGTGGATGATCGAGCAGGAAGCTACTTGGTCGCCTCGCGAGGAGGGCTTTAGATCCACAGTGTTGTTGGGCAGGAGGCTACCCGCTGGTGGATGACCGAGCGGGAAGCTACTCGGTCGCTTCATGAGGAGGGCTTGGATCCACAGCATTGTTGGGCAGGAGGCTACCCGCTGGTGGATGTCCAAGCAGGAAGCTGCTCGACGGCCTCGAGAAGAAGGCTTTGGATCCATAGCGTTGTTGGACAGGATGTTGCTCGCTGCAGATGGGCCAGCAGGAGATTGCTCGATGTCCTCGTGATGAGGGCTTTTGATCCACAGCGTTGTTGGGCAGGAGGCTACCCACTGGTGGACGACCGAGCAGGAAGCTACTCGGTCGCCTCACGAGGAGGGCTTTGGATCGACAGCGTTGTTGGGCAGGAAGTTACCCGCTGTAGATGGGCCAGTAGGAAATTACTCGGCGGACTCATGATGAGGGCTTTTAATCCACAGCGTTGTTGGGTAGGAGGTTACCCGCTGGTGGATGACCAAGCAGGAAGCTACTCGGTCGCCTCGCGAGGAGAGCTTTGGATCCACAACGTTGTTAGATAGGAAGCTACCCACTGTAGATGGGCCAGCAGGAGATTGCTCGGCGGCTTCGTAATGAGGACTTTTGATCCACAGTATTGATGGGCAGGAAGCTACCCACTAGTGGATGACCGAGCAGGAAGCTGCTCGGTCGCCTCATGAGGAGGGCTTTAGAGACTCCTTTGCGCCTTCGTGGGGCGTCATTCAACCTTCCGTGGCCCGCATAGGCGGGAGTGAAGACACGGCCCACATAGGCAGGAGTGATGGCGTTGTTCAACCTTCCGAGGCCCGCATAGCCGCTCATGAAAACTGGCATGACCAACACATAGCAGTTCTATATCGGGAAATTGAGACGTCCCGTGATTCGCGTCACTACGCGAGTAAATTTTGATCGTTGGAAGATTTTGTAGAAGCTATAAATACCGAAGGTGCATCCTTGAGGGGGTGTTGGTTTCCTCTTAATCGTGTGTTCCTTCGAAGATGTCTGGGCGTATATTCCTCATCAAGGAGATCATCTCTCGTGACGACTTGTACCTTTACTACCTTAATCACTCCGAGCAGACGTATAAGGCGGTGATAGACCGCGTGGAGGGTCACTTTGGTCGCCTACTTCTCCGGCGATATGCTCTCCTCCAAGTGCTTCTTTATGCAAACTGGAGGATGTCCCCGGGTCTGCACAACGCCCTGTCTCCACAGCTAAGGGACGAGACGCTTGACAAGGTGCACATGCTTTACCACCTCGGTCTGATCTCGCAGAGCAGACGGGAGAGATCAATGTGCCTTCTTCTAGAGTGTTTCCAGAAAAGGCTGATCGTTGCCTCCGGTCCGGCGGATATGGTCCCCGGCGCTTCTGTGGCATCTAGGGTCCGCGGGCACCATCAGAGGGAGCGGGTTGAGGTAGATTGGGCTCGGCTACAGGAGATTTCCTTGGAGTACCATCAACAGTGCTTCCTTGATCCCCGCCCCCCTCTATTGTAATTGTTGTAAGGCTGGGGAGCCCATAATACCCTTTAGTCAATAAATAAACAATGTTTTTCGTAGTAGTGTGTTGTCTCTTTTTTTTTCTTTTCTCTTCGCACATTCAATGGACATAACTAAACGACAAAAGGAATTATATTATTCCAAAAGAAGGTACACATTTTTTTCTTATTTATACAACTTGAGTTTTTCAACGTTGTAAGGCCGGGGGCGACGGTCTCCCCCGCCTTCCCAAACTTGATCCGAGGTAACGGCCATGATGTGGCCGATCATTAATTCCCCGGGAGGGGTTTAGTTCTTGTTCTTCTGCCCCGCCTGCCGCTTGTCCTACAGGTACTTCGCCAGGAGGCCTGAGCGGATCAATTCCTCGATGCAGTCACGGAATTGTTTGCAGTTTTCGGTCAGGTGGCCCTGCGTCCTGTGGAAGGCGCAGTATAGGTCGCGGAGGTGTTTGCCTGCCCTTTGGGGGACCGGCAGGAGCTTAAAGAACCTGTCACCCTTAGCTTCCTCCAGTAGCTCGGTCTGGGAGATGTTTAAAGGAGTATACTCCTGAAACCTCGGAAAGTAAGGCTTCGGACGATCGGCCTTCTTTTTCTCCTCCCTGTCCCTTTTCTTTCTGTCTGGCTGGTTAGCTTGGGGCAGGTTTAAGTTCACCTCAGACTCGAGTTGGATTTCTCGCTCAGTCCAAGCTTTCACCTCGGCCATGGTCTTAGGTTGTGCTAATGCAAAAGAGCAGAGCCACTCTTTGTGCCTAAGACCTGACCTTAGCGCGGTGATGACCATTTCATCACGGTGCTCGGGGACCTCGAGGAGCGCGTTATAGAAGCGGGTGACATATCCTTTGAATGATTCTTTGTCTCCGCTCTTGATGATGAACAGGTAGTCGACTGTCCTCTTCTGCTATCGATTCCCGACGAAATGGTCGAGGAATTGGGTGGCCAGCTCATCGAAAGTCGAGATGGAGCGTGGTGTGAGTCCTCAGAACCAATCGCGGCCAGCCCGGATGAGGGTGGTGGGGAAAGATCGGCATTGAGCCATGTCGGAGTTATCCTGGAATCTCATGCCCGCAGAAAATGCGTCCAGGTGGTCCTTCGGGTCGGATTTCCCGTCGAAGAGGGCCAACTTGGATGGCTTGTTCCTGGATGAGATATACTCGGCCAGCAGCTCTTACGTAAATGGCTTCGTTAGTGAATCGTCGGAGTATTTGGCCCCTTCGCCGGACGCGTGGTCGTCCCGTCGTATGCCCTCGATTTTCTTCTCAAGGGCCTCGAGTCGGTGGTAGTATCCCGAGGATTCTACACAGTCGGAGTGGTGGCTACCCCCGCTCCGGGTTTGTGTCAAGATGCATGTCAAACCCCGCTTCCCGGTGTACGGCAAGAGGACGCGATGAGGCTGCTACGTATTTACTCGGAAGTAAATACGCTAAGCGTAACTAAGCAATATAAAGTAAAGTACACAAGAGACAGGAATATAAATGGACAGCAACTTTATTTATTAAACATTCTTTTACAGGTACAACTGAAATGTAAATACATTAGTAGAAAGCGATGCCTAAACAATGACATAACTGAAATGAAATAAATATGTACAAGTGCCTGCAGCTTTGGGTTAAATGGTATCTGCTCCAAATATTCAGTGCTGGGCTCGATCTCCAATGAGTCCGAAACACCTGACAATATTCCAAACAAAGAAGAAAAGGAATGTCGTCAGTGAACAATCGCTCGGTAAGTCCCAAAGATGAGTAGAGATAGAATAGACAGAAAGAAAATATAACTTATAATGTTTGATTATATTGTTAACGCTGTTGTTTATAGCTTGGTACAGAAAATACCAGCGTATACGAGAGGGGTCCCACCATTCCGGAGACTAAGGTATACGGAGCACAAGGAACCGTTCAGCCACGGTACAACGACAATGGATATTCAGGTTAGGTGTATTATGGTTACAGTCTCGTGTCACTTTTAACACCTTCCGTACAAATCTACCCCTTATAAACCCCGCGATGTCTTTTGTATTGATTGTATTGTTTTGTTATATAGATGGTTGACTTGCCGAAACCATGATATCAGTAAATGGAATGGATATAAATGGAGAGTCATGTAGATGGAGTATATCCATGGTTCGGTTCGGTCAATATAAATTGAGATAGATTGAATAGACGGATTCATGGATTCATGTAGTATTATAGTTTATACTTGAATCATATTCAAGTCAGATTGATTAGATTGAGACTCAGTCTGAGTCAGACACTTTGAAAAGAACTTGAAATCCTGAATTAGTTTTGATGTTATCGGTAACTGCTGCACATGGACGGTAGATTTGTGTCTTTTTCTAAGACAATTACTGTGTTGATAACACCGTTTATTAGATTGTCTACCTTAAATAGGCAAGCACCCATATTCTCCGGCTCCCTGAGGCTCAAGAGAACTGGTCCCGCTTAAACCTATGTTTACTAGGGTCCTTATTGTAATTTTGTATAACTTGAAGGGGTTTTGTGTAAAAATAATTTTGGTATAATTTCAAAATACACCTCAAGTATTTAATTATCATTTTTAGAGTTTTCATAAATGTATATTTTATAAATGTGAAACTTCTAGTGAGTAAAACCTAGTTTTCCTAGTGTATGGTATTTTATTGAAATATCGGTATTGTTTTGTATTTGGATGGTATTTTTCATGTAATGGTGATTCCTTTGATTTAGAAAACTTGGAATATTTATATAATATAATTAAAATAGATATTTTGATAATAGTTATATACATATATATTTAATGAAAATAAATTTTATTTATTTTCTTGTAGAAATCTCATTTTCTAAAGAAAAATGCATTAAAATTCCATCGAGATCGAATGCTTCTTTCGGAGGTCTGCATCTCGCTCTACTAGGCCCGAAGATGTGCGATAACCCGTACCATCCCAAACGGGATCCCCAAAAGTGGGTTGTAGAGGCGCAATTGCAAGGAATTGTTTAATACACTTTTTAAAGAAATGGTTTTGCAAGTTATGGTATTTATTTGTAATGTCGTGTTATCCCATAATTTTATTACCAAAACTTCATCGTGTTATGTCAAAAATGTGTGTTGTGATGAGGTAGGTCATTACCTCATGAGTTGTCTAAAAGTAATACAAGTAATATGTTGTTTTATGTCGAAACTAAAGTATGTGGCATTTTACCGTAAAATTACGATAAAAGTCGCAATAAAGATTATTTTGATATGAAACTTGTTTTAAAGTGTTTTCTAATGTTTTTTAAATAATATATGAGAGTATGGTATTTTCTTGTTTAAAAAAAATAGAGTTTTTTTAAGGAAAACCGAATCGGAAGTCGGATTAACTCCGCTTCCGTCGGGTTTTAGAAATGAAAGTTTTTAAAATAGTAGTAGAAGGGGAAGAAGGGACTTACTGGCTAGGGAACAAGAGAAGAGAGAGGGGAAGTCTAGGGAAGTGTCGGGGCATCGTTTCGTCGTCGAAATCTCCTTAGAACGTTTCGCTAACTCCATTTGCACACTAAAAGGACTTGAGAAATTTTTAGAGTTTTGACAGGGAATTTCTGAGTGAGAATGTGTGAAATGGAGTGTGGTATTTGTTGGAGATAGTGCCCTCAAAGTCAATTATTGGATCGCAGGTACGTGATTGCAATGATTGAGGCAGGACCTATACCGATATGACAGTCTTGCTCGAGATGATAGTATGCTATCTGGTTTGTCTTTATCATCGTATACATGCTTTAGTTCACTATTGCATGATGATAGAGCCCATAGGATTCTTGCTTGACTATCAGCAGTATGATGGCGATCATATACGTGGGAGCTGGGGTCTGTAAGCACATCCTTAAAGTGTCCCTAGTCGTGGGAGTTTCGAGATAGGGCATCGATACTCCAGAGTAGACTAGTGTATACAGTCGAGACCCCGACGAGGGGCGGTGGCCGGTCTCACAAGCCACTGGTGTCAGTTGGATCACCTAAGATGTATACAGGTGCTTATTGGGTTATGAGTACACCGGACAGGACTCGCCGGGAACATGTTAGTTGGTATTATGCATATCGTCAGATAGCAGTTCCCTGGTGACATGTGTACAGGTTAGTTTGTCGACCTGAGATCGTCATTTGTCTCGTGTGAGTTCCCACTGTGCTTAGATTACTACCCTACCACGCTCAAAGGAGTTGTGCAAACAGGTTTTAGTTGGGTACAGTCCCGAGCCACATGGAGGCAGTGAGAGGATCGTCGGGGATTCGTCTCTCCCGGTATTGGGGTAAGATCGCGCTGTGTCTAGGAGAGCCATTACACAAAGCCCTCGGCCGAGGCAGGAGATTTACTCGTAGGTACTCCAGTAGTATCTCAGGCTGTTCTAGGCTACTCTCTGACACGACTTATACCGCTAATGGGGGTCTGACGTTACCAGCCCCCTAATCAGATATGCGATACTCATAGACGAACGGACCGGATTGTATGTATATTGTCACTGTTAGGCTCAGTAGGGTTTAGAGATGAGTTCGCTCGTCAGCTTCCCTTCCAATCAATACATAGGCAACCGTTACGTACAGCTTGTACCTCTGACGTGCTAGTGGTTATACCCAGTGCCAGTGTGTTGATGAGTCATTAGAGTCCCCCACAGACACTTTCCCAAGTTCGGGCGAAACGTTGTAGAGGCTGTATGGTATTATGGCAAGGTTCGGAAAATGCACGTGCGTTTTCGCACGTGTCACTTTTCGGGCAGATAATACTGGTAGGCTTTGGTTTAAGCCGGAACCCAGTATTATACTGTGTAAATATAATATCTTTATCTCAGATGCATTTGTATTCGGTCGTAATACAAATGCGGGTATGTTTATACCATTACGGGGTTATCCTGAAATTCGTTTCAGGATCACTTTTGGAAGTTGCCAGTTTTCAGTTTTCTATCACCCGTATTTAACATTCGGTTAAATACGGATTTATCTTTTCGTCACTTAGGTGAGTCATGGTTCTAGAAGGTTCTAGATTTGGTGACTCATGGTTAGCATTTAATGTTTTGGTGATTCATTGTTAAGGCATTAATTATTGTGATGATGTGTTAAGGTGAATCATAGTTTTCATTAATGAGTTCATACTAGGTGTAAATGGTGACTCATTCTTTCATGTCCTTATGATCACCCTCCTAGCTCCTACACTCACTCTCCCTCTTCTATAAGTGGCCGGCCCCTCTTGTGGCAAGAGATGAGATTCATTCTTGGCAAAAAGATTATGATAGTTTAGTTCATGGAAATTTCATATAGCTCAATTTCCATTTACCCGATTCCAATTGGCAACTTCCATAACCGTTCGTCCATAGCCTTGAACGTAATGAGACAAAGTGTTCTACTCATTCTCTACATCAATCTTGGTCAACTCTTTTAGCAAACTTGACGATCGAGTTGCCTCGGTTCAGAGGCGGGAGCCCGTTTAAAGATCCGTCGACGTGGTGCCACCTGGACGAGAAGACTGGAGATTCAGGAGATCGGAGCAGCCGCAACAAAGCATGAGATGATGGTTGAAGACCGAAGGACTCGGATCGTTCGGTATAACAATTCTAACCCACTTTGTAGTTTGTTAGTTTAGCTTTAATGGCCGATCCGGGTTATAGTAGGCGATAGCGCCAGTTATAAAAAAAAATTTGTTCCGCATTTGGCGTCTGTTAGACGGCCGGGGCGCTACCATGGACTTACAGTGGTATCAGAGCCTCACCATTAAGCTATACTAACTTGTGCTAACGCGTTTAAAATATCGATCGAACGGTTTTTCGAAAACCGCAAATTCCAGGGTTAAATTTTCTGTCGATTTTAAACAGTGTCTAAAAATTATTTTGACCATCACAGAAAAACAAGCAGGCTTTTTAAAGAATAACAGAGAAATATGGTCCACTGAATCATCCGTACGACCGCGGAACCACGGCCGTCTTGGCGTTTCAGTTGGTCAATTTTCTACTGTTGGTTCTTTGCTGGAAATTGTGGTTTTTGGTAATATTTGTTTGGGCCCAGATTTTGTTACTGTACAGCAGATGTACGTGGGGCCCACTTCGGAAAATTTGGTCGATCGAAATTTTAAATTTGTTAGTATGCAGTACTTACTTTATATCTCCGATCGGGAATGTCATTTGATCGGTAAACCGCGTCTGATTGCTATAGTTCTTTTAGACGGGTTTGCGAACGTGACATTCATGTTGATATTCTGTGTTGTGCTGTATTGTTGCGGATATGTCGTGGTGGATAGCAGGATGCAATGATAGTGCAGTTTGGATTTATTTGTACATTTGAAATTGCGGGGCGAGCGTCCAACATGTGGACTGCCATCACTGCCTGTTGTATAATATGTAAGTCCACGTTGCCCATCCCGGTGCTTGCGGGGAGGCGGAAAACGGAATAAAAATCGAATTTTTATGAACTTAGGCAACATGGACTAGACTATGAAGGATCTTTGCTAAACAAAAACAAGCTAAAGCTAACTAGAAACTAGCTAAGTGCTAGAAAAATTATACCTTGGACTTTATATCCTTCTCTCCTTGCTCCTTGGAGTAGTAGAAAGATGTCACCTTTGTCGTCTCCTCACGTCAAAGAAAGATCCACCCGAAAGTCTCAACCTTTGGCTTCAACTCCAAGCTAGAAGTAACTAGGGTGCTAGAAGTGCTAATCCTAGAACCCTATATGAGAGTAAAGATTATCAAGAAGAGGTTTTTCTCAAGCTCAAGTGTTTCTCAACACATGAGAGGGGAGAGCTTGAGGGAGAGGAAGAACAAGAGAGAGAAAGTGAATGATAGAATGAGAATAAAATGAACCATTCTCACATATATGTGTGTATTATTTTAATTAGATAATTAGTAAGATAATTGTCATGGCTTAATCAAGACATGACCATTATCATTTCATTTTTAATGCAAATTGCAAGGATCAAAAAGCATCTTCCAAATGAAATGATGATGGTCAAAGTGTCAACCAAGGTCAATAAGTCAAGAAGGTCAAATGGTCAACAACCATAACCATGCACAATTATTAAACTAATATCAATTAACTATAATACACACATAAGCATTAGGGTTAATAAAATGACAATAATCATTAACCCTAATCAAGGTCCTCTCCCTCTGTCTCAAGCAACCGTGCATACGCACCCGTATTCGTGATCCGAGGAACATGAATACAATGAGATAAAACCAATCCTAAATCTATACTAGGATCTGGCTTAAACCAAAGCCCGCTAGTATAAGCTGTCCGGACAGCAAACGTGCACAAGTGCGCGGATGTGAACGAACCCTGTCGCAAAACCATGCGACCTCTACTCATTTTGCCTAAAGGTGAATAGCTCTCTGTATGGGACTCTAAAGACTCGACACTACGCTGGCAGTGGGTTTAACCACAGACCGCAAGCGGCACTAGCTGTACGTAACGGTCCCCAGGTAGATGTCGATAAGAAGACTGACGAGGTGAACCCCATCTGAACTCCTACTGAGCCTGTATGTGACAGTCTCCGTACAGTCCGGTCTGTTCGTCTGATACATCGCATGGCGGGCCTAGGGGGCGGTGAACGTCAGTCCCCTAATAGCGGTACAAGTCATGTCGGAGTGTAGCCCAGAACACCCTGAGATAACACTGGAAACCTACCAGTATATCTCGCTTGCCCTGGCCAGGGACTACTCGTGTAATGGCTCTCCTAGACACAACGTGATGTCAACCCCCAATACCGGGAGAGACGAATCCTGTCTAACCGTCACTGCCTCCAAGTGCTTCAGGACTGCACCCAAAAACTACCTGTTTGCACGACTCCTTTGAGCCGTGGTAGGGTAGTAATCAAAGTGCAGTGGGAACACACTCGAGGCAAAGTGACAGTGTCAAGTCAGCGGACTAAGCTGTACTCATGTCACCTGGGAACTGATAACTGAAAATAGGTATAATACCAACCAACAGTCCCCGACGAGTCCTGTCCAGTGTACTCGTAACCTAACGAGCACCCGCATGCTATCTCAAGTACGACGTACTGACGGCTGTGGGACAGACCGTCTCCTACACTGGGATGAGAAGCGCATACGCTAGTCTACTCCGGAGTATCGATGCCCTGTCTCGATAGTCCAACGACTAGGGACCTGTATAAGGATATGCTTATAGATCACCCAGCTCCCACGAGTGTGAGCGCCATCACCACGCTGGTAATCAAGCAAAGATCCTAAGGGCTCTACTAATATGTATATCAGCGATATGCTAAAAGAAACACATGCACATATTAAAGCAGAGACAAACCAAGTAGCATACTACCATTTTGAGCAAGATTGTATATACAACTGTGAATATCCCAAGCTTCCATCAAGTAATATACAAACTAGTATGATACAGTAATGGCCTCTAGGGCATATACACTAACAATCTCCCACTTGCACTAAGGCCATGTACTGGCGTATCGAAGACCTATCATCTCGATCAGCCGCTCGAACTGAGTCTGGGGCAAGGCCTTGGTGAATGGATCTGCTGTGTTATCTTCTGAAGCAACCCTCCGAACCTCAATCTCCTGGCGATCCACGATCTCCCTGATCAGGTGATACCGCCTTAAGATGTGTCTGGATTTCTGATGGGACCTGGGTTCCTTCGCTAAAGCTATAGCCCCGTTGTTGTCGCAATACAGAGGTATTGGGTCAACAATGGACGGAACCACCTGAAGTTCTTTCAAGAACTTCCTCATCCAGACAGCTTCTTTTGCGGCATCAGATGCAGCGATGTATTCCGCTTCCATAGTCGAGTCGGCAACGGTTTCCTTTTTGGAGCTCTTCCAACACACCGCCCCTCCATTGAGGGTAAAGACAAAACCCGACATGGACTTGGAATCATCCTTGTCACTCTGAAAGCTGGAGTCAGCAAAGGCCTCAATCTGGAGGTCTTTTCCGCCATACACCAAGAACATCTCCTTAGTCCTTCTCAGGTCCTTGAGAATGTTCTTTACTGCTATCCAATGTTTCTCCCCAGGGTTTGACTGATACCTGCTTACCACACTCAGTGCATAAGCCACATCCGGTCTGGTACACAACATCGCATACATTATAGAGCCTACCGCAGAAGCGTAGGGTATAATAGACATGCGATCCCTCTCTAAATCAGTCTTGGGAGACATCTCTTTGGAGAGGGTGATCCCGTGACAAGCCGGTAGATTACCGCGCTTGGAATCTTCCATACTGAATCTCTTCAGTATGGTGTCGATGTACCTGGACTGCGAAAGTCCTAATATCCTCTTGAATCTGTCACGGTAGATCCGGATACCCAGAATGTATGAGGCATCACCCAGGTCTTTCATGGAGAACCTGTGTGACAAGAACCCCTTGACAGATTGTAGCATAGGAATGGCATTTCCTATTAAGAGAATGTCATCCACGTATAAAACGAGGAATACTACAGTTCTCGCTATAAATCTACAATAGATGCATGGTTCATCTGGATTTTTGATAAAGCCAAATTCCTTGACCGTCTCGTCAAAACAGATGTTTCAACTCCGCGATGCCTGCTTTAGTCCATAAATGGACTTAAGCAACTTGCACACCTTTCCGCTGCTCCCACTCTGAATGAAACCCTCTGGCTGGTCCATATAGACACACTCCTCTAAATGTCCATTTAGAAAAGCTGTCTTTACGTCCATCTGCCAAATCTCATAATCGTGGAAGGCAGCAATGGCAAGAAGGATCCGAATGGATTTCAGCATAGCTACTGGAGAAAAGGTTTCGTCATAGTCCAAACCAGGTCGCTGACGAAAACCCTTTGCTACCAGTCTAGCTTTATAGGTCTCAACCTGTCCATCTACACCAATCTTCCTTTTGAAGATCCACTTGCATCCTACGGGTTTTACCCCATCTGGAGCAATGTCCAACGTCCATACTTTGTTGGTGTACATGGACTCCATTTCGGTCCGCATTGCATCCAGCCATTTTACCGAGTCGACGCTCTGAATGGCTTGCTGGAAGCTAGTAGGCTCATCAAAGTCTATGATGCAATCCTCTCTATCCCCGTCAATGAGAAAACCGTAGTATCTCTCGGGCGGATGAGACTGCCTACTACTCCTGCGGAGTGGCGTGGGAATGTCCTGATCTTTCGAACCCTCTGGTTCTACTAAGCTTTCAGTAATAGCTCGTGGTTCTGGAATTTCTTCCAGTTCTATTGCGCTCCCACTTAATTCTTTTTCTATGAACTGGTGTTCTAGAAAGTGGGCATGGCGAGAAACAAACACCTTTTGTTCCTCTTCGCAATAAAAGAAATATCCCTTGGAGTTCTTTGGATATCCCACAAACTTGCACTGTACTGAGCGTGCCTCGAGCTTGTCCGCATGCTGCTTTTTTACAAAAGCTGGACATCCCCATGTCTTAATGTGATTAAGATAGGGTCTCTTCCCACACCACATCTGATATGGTGTAGTAGGCACAGTCTTAGTTGGAACTCGGTTCAAAAGGTATGCAGCTGATTCTAGCGCATATCCCCAAAACGATCGCGGTAACTCAGCGTTACTCATCATGGACCGTACCATATCCGATAGGGTTCGGTTCCGTCTCTCCGATACACCGTTATATTGCGGAGTGTATGGAGGAGTAAGCTGAGAGAGAATTCCATTCTCTTTTAAGTAACCCAGGAACTCGGCACTCAAGTATTCACCACCTCGATCAGATCTCAGTGCCTTGATACTTTTGCCTGTTTGTTTTTCTACTTCATTTTTATATTCCTGGAATTTTTCAAAAGCCTCGGATTTATGTTTCATTAAGAAGACATAACCGTACTTTGAAAAGTCATCCGTAAAAGTAATGAAGTAAGAATAACCGCTTCGTGCATGTGTAGACATTGGACCGCACACGTCGCTGTGTACGAGTCCCAAGAGCTCGCTCGCTCTTACTCCGTGTCCAGTGAACGGAGTCTTTGTCATCTTTCCTTTGAGACAGGATTGACAAGTTGCATACGATTGATATTCGAACGGATCCAAATATCCTTCTGTATGTAACTTAGTCAACCTTCTCTCATTGATGTGACCCAGTCTACAATGCCATAAGAAAGTTTTATTGATTTTTGGAGACTTTCTTTTGTGTGTATTCTGGACATTGAAAATCTGTGGTTGGTTTAACACGTATATACCGTTGTTTAATGTACCTGACCCAATCAAAACTTGATTAAGGTGAATGTTCACTACATTACTTACAAATGCAAATTCATAACCTTCTTTAGATAATAAAGATACAGAAATGATATTACAGGTTGCATTTGGTACATAATAACAACTACACAAAACCAAAAAGTGTCCATCCGACAATCCCAGGTGATAGTCCCCCACGGCCTCAGCATCCATGCTAGCACCGTTTGCAACTCTGAGGGTCATGTCACCTGCCTTCAAAACTCTACGCTTTCTCAACGCCTGCAAAGAATTACAGATATGAGATCCTGATCCGGTATCCAATACCCAGGATGTAGAGTTTATTGATAGACAGTTTTCAATAACATACACACCTGAAGCTGAAGCCGCAACTCGCTTCAAATCCTGTGTTCTGGCCTTCCAAGCCTTACAATCCTGTTTCCAGTGACCACTTTTATGACAGTAGAAGCATTCTTCCTTCCCCACCAGCTTTCCCGCTACCTTTGTTGCTTTTCCTTTTCCCTTCGTATCCACTTTACTGACACCGCCTCTTGGTTTGGCGAGGGCTTTCTTCTTCTTATCCTTGGCTTTCCCCCTGGATCTAGAAGAGGAAGATCCTCCTACAAACAAAGTGGATGTCTCCCTACTTTTCTGTAGGGTGCCCTCTGCACTCCTCAGCATGTTGAGGAGCTCTGAAAGTTCAACTTCTTTTTCCTGTAAGTTGAAGTTCAGGATGAACTGGGCGTAAGTGGAAGGAAGGGACTGGAGAATCAAGTCCGTATATAGCTCATTCTCCAACGTGGTCCCAAGTTCTGCGAGCTCCTCTATGTAGCCAATCATCTTAAGCACGTGTTCCGCTATCGATGATCCGACGGCCAACCTTGCCGAAAACAACTTCTTCGACACTTCGTATCTGGCGATACGAGACTGCTCTCCATACAGTTCTTTTGTATGAAGAAATATAGACTCTAGGTCCATATTCTCGTGCCTCCTCTGATGTTCGTTGTCCATCGAGGCAAGTACGAGGCATTTGGCCTTCGCGCAATCTATTTCCCATGTCTTACGGATTTCCCTATCCGTGACACTGGTTTTGGGACCTGGGACAGGGGGAGCTTTGGTGGTAAGGAGATACCCCAGCTTGTCGTAAGTGATTGCCATCTTGACATTCCTGAGCCAATCTTTGTAGTTTGGCCCTGTCAATATGTTTTTATCTAGTAATAACTTAAGTCCGGTCATTTTGAATGGTCGCTGCAATTAGGAGAGAGAAAAGAAACACTTTAGCATGATGCTCTTGCAAGTTTAGAGTGGTTTTTAGTTTGTCTAAACAGGATGGCTCCCACTGTCTCTCGAATCCCTTCTCAAACCGTAAAGAAAGGATTAGTCAGGATCAATCTTACTTACTTAACTATTCAGCCAGGCCAGTGTCGGTACTTCGAGGGAGGTTTTCCAACGCTTTCACGAAGTTCCTTAATTAAGTAACCTCTTTTCCCTGTGGGCGTAGCCCCGCTAACACCTTTCTAGACACCTACTAAGTTTATAGCATTGATCGTTAAGTGAGAGTTTTCCCGAGGAGTAGCATATACTCACAGTAGGATCGGGATCCAAATATCATCGCGTGATAAAACCGAAAGAATCCTACCAGAATTATCACACTCCAAATGGTATGCAGCGCTAGCAAGTTTCAGTACTTATGAAACTCCCGATGTGGATTTCTGCCCCATGCTCTTATGACCTTGACTTTGGCCAAAATATCATAAGCCACATGTCAAGTTCTACCCGTCATTCTCCTGGTTAATTTGGACCCACCCGTACCTACCCTTGACTTTGGCCAAAATGGCAGCACGACTGTCCCAAACCAACACATCTATCTATGCTGCACATGAATACCCAATAGCTACCAATCACTATGCCTTGACTTTGGCCAAAATACATAGCTTGAATACTTTTGACCATTCATGTGGAATGACGGAGGGCTACGAATGGTTTTGGCGAAACCGTGAACGTAGTGAACTTGATATAATCGATGGAACGAGATAGCTTTTAAAAGGAGTGGTTCAAGCTCCGCGTTTAAAAGTTTAGTTTTTGAAAAGAACCGAGTGGTTTTCAAAGTGTTCCAATCGACTTTTACTTGGTTTATTTTCTTGCATTAGTTCTTTTAATGCGTCCCATCATTTAATCCTACCATTGCAGAAAACAACCAAAATATGACGTACGCTTATGCCATTCGCATTCGCCACGGGGCCCCGTCATCACCCGTTAGGTTACTTAACTAACGACAGAGCGGGGGCTGGGCTAGCACGACTGTAAAACATAAGCAACGCCTAAATAGTTGTCATATATAAATATATAGCAATGATAGACATTACAGATCATAGATGAATACATTGGATATACTAGGAATCCGCAATCCGTTCGAGCCTGCAACGAAAAGAGGATTACACGGTCGCGGTGAATAGCCAATACCCCACCCAAGACCCCTACGGGTGCGGCAAACTACCCGCCAAGTACCCGAAGCGAAGCAACCTCCCTCACCACCGTGAGTAGGCCACTCGGCACTTCGAGATACCCGGTAGTTTGTGCACCCCCTCCATGGGTCTATCCTAGGAGCAAAAACAGTAAAAAGAATTATACAATGACGGCTACAACCCCGACCCGGTTGTGCGGCCAAACAAATAATAATATTACATCAATTTACATATTACAATGAATGAAAGAAAAAGAAATACTCATCTCACATCCACCCCGGCTATTCACCCGCGACAATCCAACACATTCATATACACATACCATCATCAAACACAGATCACAGATATGTATAACCCCGACTAATCGACATATAGCGATTAGCCGACGTTCAATACATATAAACATCACAGATATAACATTTTAGTCAAAGTGTATTGAAGTTCGATAAAAAATACGGATTTATAGGCCCCCAAAACCAAATTTCTATTCTGGAAAACCTGGGCACATATAAACCATCTTAAAAATCCCAAAACCAAGCCAGAAATACACTGCACCAAACTCGACCCAGTGAAGAGCCAATACGGCCGCGGTTACGCGGCAATAGCTTGCTATTGCCGCGGAAACGCGGCTCTTTGGTCGAATCACTGGATCGTTTTTGGTGGCTTTCTTCACAAAACCCTGAGATGATTTTTGGAGTATGATTTATTTTGTTTTGAACAGAAAAAAATTTAACAGAAACTTAGGGTTTTGAAAACACGGTTTTTCGATTTTTCCGATTCGAACTTCGATACACTCTACTACCTAGCTAGTTTATGTTTAGTTAGGCTCTGATACCACTGTAAGTCCACGTTGCCCACCCCGGTGCTTGCGGGGAGGCGGAAAACGGAATAAAAATCGAATTTTTATGAACTTAGGCAACATGGACTAGACTATGAAGGATCTTTGCTAAACAAAAACAAGCTAAAGCTAACTAGAAACTAGCTAAGTGCTAGAAAGGTTATACCTTGGGCTTTATGTCCTTCTCTCCTTGCTCCTTGGAGTAGTAGAAAGAGGTCACATTTGTCGTCTCCTCACGTCAAAGAAAGATCCACCCGAAAGCTTCAACCTTTGGCTTCAACTCCAAGCTAGAAGTAACTAGAGTGCTAGAAATGCTAATCCTAGAACCCTAGATGAGAGTAAAGATTATCAAGAAGAGGTTTTTCTCAAGCTCAAGTGTTTCTCAACACATGAGAGGGGAGAGCTTGAGGGAGAGGAAGAACAAGAGAGAGAAAGTGAATGATGGAATGAGAATAAAATGAACCATTCTCACATATATGTGTGTATTATTTTAATTAGATAATTAGTAAGATAATTGTCATGGCTTAATCAAGACATGACCATTATCATTTCATTTTTAATGCAAATTGCAAGGATCAAAAAGCATCTTCCAAATGAAATGATGATGGTCAAAGTGTCAACCAAGGTCAATAAGTCAAGAAGGTCAAATGGTCAACAACCATAACCATGCACAATTATTAAACTAATATCAATTAACTATAATACATACATAAGCATTAGGGTTAATAAAATGACAATAGTCATTAACCCTAATCAAGGTCCTCTCCCTCTGTCTCAAGCAACCGTGCATACGCACCCATATTCGTGATCCGAGGAACATGAATATAATAAGATAAAACCAATCCCAAATCTATACTAGGATCTGGCTTAAACCAAAGCCCGCTAGTATAAGCTGTCCGGACAGCAAACATGCATAAGTGCGCGGATGTGAACGAACCCTGTCGCAAAACCATGCGACCTCTACTCATTTTGCCTAAAGGCGAATAGCTCTCTGTGTGGGACTCTAAAGACTCGACACTACGCTGGCAGTGGGTTTAACCACAGACCGCAAGCGGCACTAGCTGTACGTAACGGTCCCCAGGTAGATGTCGATAAGAAGACTGACGAGGTGAACCCCATCTGAACTCCTACTGAGCCTGTATGTGACAGTCTCCGTACAGTCCGGTCTGTTCGTCTGATACATCGCATGGCGGGCCTAGGGGGCGGTGAACGTCAGTCCCCTAATAGCGGTACAAGTCGTGTCGAAGAATAGCCCAGAACACCCTGAGATAACACTGGAAACCTACCAGTATATCTCGCTTGCCCTGGCCAGGGACTACTCGTGTAATGGCTCTCCTAGACACAGCGCGATGTCAACCCCCAATACCGGGAGAGACGAATCCTGTCTAACCGTCACTGCCTCCAAGTGCTTCGGGACTGCACCCAAAAACTACCTGTTTGTATGACTCCTTTGAGCCGTGGTAGGGTAGTAATCAAAGTGCAGTGGGAACACACTCGAGGCGAAGTGACAGTGTCAAGTCAGCGGACTAAGCTGTACTCATGTCACCTGGGAACTGATAACTGACGATAGGTATAATACCAACCAACGGTCCCCGACGAGTCCTGTCCAGTGTACTCGTAACCTAACGAGCACCCGCATACTATCTCAAGTACGACGTACTGACGGCTGTGGGACAGACCGTCTCCCACACTGGGATGAGAAGCGCATACGCTAGTCTACTCCGGAGTATCGATGCCCTGTCTCGATAGTCCAACGACTAGGGACCTGTATAAGGATGTGCTTATAGATCACCCAGCTCCCACGAGTGTGAGCGCCATTACCACGCTGGTAATCAAGCAAAGATCCTAAGGCCTCTACTAATATGTATATCAGCGATATGCTAAAAGAAACACATGCACATATTAAAGCAGAGACAAACCAAGTAGCATACTACCATTTTGAGCAAGATTGTATATACAACTGTGAATATCCCAAGCTTCCATCAAGTAATATACAAACTAGTATGATACAGTAATGGCCTCTAGGGCATATACACTAACATAATATTCTTTTTGGGACACGACCGGGTTGAGGTCGATGTACCCGTTGTACATATTTATTTTCTGTACTAGGTTTATCCCGCGACGGAGTGCACGGATAGCCAGGTTCTTGAGGGCAATGGGTCCGTATCTCATGGCTTTGAGAGGCAAATGGGGCCTCACTCTAGAATTGGCAGACTATTCGCCGCACTCGTAGGGGGTACAGGTTGACCCAAGGAGGGGTGCTCAATTTACCGGATTCCGTGAAGTGCCGGGTGTTCCATTCACTATGCTGTGGGGACTACCTCGCTTCAGGTTTAGGCGGGTAACTTGTCGCACCCGTAAGGGTCTAGGTTTCATTGCACAGGCTATCCACGCGACCAGGGGAACGTCGGGTTTCAGCAGCGGCTCTGTGAAACCCGGGGATCCCAGATTATCTGTATTGTTCTGTGATGCTTATTACTTTTCTGTAATGTTGCATATTATAACGCCTGGAGCGATTATTGTATATTGGTATATATACTATTAGATGTTGTATATGTTTTACACCCGCACTAGTCCAGCCCCCACTCTGTCGTTAGTTAAGTAACCTAACGGGTGATGACGGGACCCAGTGGCGAATGCAGATGGCATATACGTACATTATATTTTCGTTCTTTTCTGGTGTGATTGATTGATGGGACTGCATTGATTCTTATCAATGCAAGGATAAAACAAACCTATATTTGATGTTGTTGGAACAAATTTTAAAAAGTGTTATTACAAAGACATTTCCTTTTGTTTTGCATAGTGATATTCAGTTTAGAATATCCTGCACCTCATTCGACGAGGCAAGGGCAGATATCCCTTCACCGGGAGTGACCCCTTGGGCAGAAGTTTACGTCAGGGTAATAACTTCAATATAGTCGATTACAAGTTGCTTTGCATCACGGTATTCAGTGAGAATATCCTGCACCTCATTCCACGAGGAAAGAGCCGAGATCCCTTCACCGGGAGTGACCTCTTTAGCAAAAGGTTTTCGCCACTATATTTTTATAAAAAGCTATCAGTTTCCTTCAACGAGATCAAGTTCATTACGTTAAAGGTTTTTCGCCAAAAACCAGCTGTAGCCCTCCGTCATTTCTTATGGATAGTCAGTAGTATTCAAGCTATGCATTTGACCAACGCCAGGGCATAGTGTTTGGTAGCTGCTGGGGTATTCATCTGTTGCATAGATAGATGAGTTGGTTTGGGACAGTCGTTCTGCCATTTGGCCAACGTCAGGGGCATGTGCGGGTGGGTTCAAATTGACCAGGACAATGACGAGC
Source organism: Agapanthus africanus (assembly GCA_030015575.1). Lineage (NCBI taxonomy): Eukaryota > Viridiplantae > Streptophyta > Magnoliopsida > Asparagales > Amaryllidaceae > Agapanthus > Agapanthus africanus. The sequence goes on along the minus strand of CM057350.1, from coordinate 102,635,204 downwards.
AGAACTTGACATGTGACTTATGATATTTTGACCAACGCCAAGGTCATAAGAGCATGAGGCAAAAATATCACATCGGGAGTTTCAAACATACAGGAAACTTGCCAGGCATGCGCATACCTTCTGGAGTGTGATAACTTGAGTGGCTTCCATCAAGTTATCATGCGATGATAGTTGGATCCCGATTCTCACTGATGAGTTGGTTTACTCTTCGGGTGATCCCGACTAATTCTTCTTTCAGGTTTGGAGGAGAATTTGAGATTACAGTGAGAGGTTTCCTGATTAGATAAAGTGATAACCATTCTGATCTAGGTTAGAGTGCACGCAGAGTGTTTCTTTTCTCTCTCTCTTTGGCAGCAACCTTTGACCGACCCTAGACTATAACTCAGTGACCAAGTTGACCGAACCTTCTTAAAATACTAGCTTTTGGATTGTCCAAGTTGCATAAGTCATTGCCGCTCCATCTTTTACCCTTTGCATTTCTCAGAACACCTCGTATTACTACGGACATCCACTTCCATTAGATAGATCCATCGTATGGTTATATACGAACTCGAAGGTACCACTTCGAGGATGGATCCAGGTTCAGGAGAAATAGAATTGGTTTATTCAGTTGTCTTTTATTATCACCTTCTCTCAGGTTGCGAGGGCTCCTTAGTTTAGGAGAGTACACCTATTACGCTTATTGGATAGTCTTATTCCAAACCATAGGCTGGTGCCGAAAGATAGGGAATGAAGAAAACCAATTAGTCTAAGTAGGATGTACAGAAGGTAATAACTAAAGACAAAATAAAGGGATTAGAAAGAGAGCAAAGTAAATTGCGACTGTTATCATTCACGACCAAACCACGTACTTTATCGCCACTCCTATTTCACCTTTGCTGTTTTCCCAGTTCGGGAGAAATAGAATAAGGTATTATTCAGTTTTCTTTTATCATCACCTTCTTTCAAGTTACGAGTACTCCTAGGATTAGGAGAGTACACCTATTATGCTTACTGGATAGTCTTCTTCCAAACCATAGGCTGGTGCCGAACGGTAAGGAAGGAAGAAAACCATTTAGCCTAACGATGATGTACAGAAGGTAACGAAAAAAGACAAATATAAGGATTTGGAGAGATGGCAAAGAAATATACGGTTACAGTCATGAATAGGATTATGGAAAAGGCATTACTAGGAATACAAGGATACCCCTACGAGATATTTTAATGTTTCAGTTTCACTGCGCATTGTTAAAAGAAAACTGTTTTCCCGATTAGATACTTGCTCCAGGATATGTATTTACCAGGTTTCATTCTCATATCTGTATGGTTTTTTCAGATGATGAGTGGGAGTAAGTTATTGGGAATTAAGGTGATCATCCTCATTATATCGGAATTCGTTGTAATTGGTGATATTTGAGGAAATCACCTGGGTACAGTTTTCAACCTACAATGCACAGGTTTTGAGTTATTTAAACTCAGCGGACTTATACAGAGTATTGTATGTTGTCCAGTGTCCGTCAGGACAAAGGGGTAGGTCCTCGTACTATGTTCTGTTTACTTATGACTTCTCTAGTTTTCAGACAAGTGTTTCGTAGAAATACAATGTCTAAGTTTTGAGAAGTTGTGGGTATAAGAATAAAGTAGAGAACCAGGTATCGCAAGTATCGGGATTCTTCAAAGAGATTGAAGATGTAGATTCTTGTGATAGTATTCAGATGATGGTAATGGTTTTGAGAAACTTGTTTCTCTTTCAGGTTACTCATAATTGGATGGATTCCTAAGTTGAGTAATGCTGATTAGCCTCTCTCCATTAAGCTGATATGCACTGGAGACAGCTGCATGTTTTTGAATCTGGTTCCAATTAAATTAGTGCCTCTATTTCTATATTGTATATAGAATGGTTCATATCTTAACGGTGTTAAGATACGGGGAGTTGTCCAGCTTATGCTTAAAACCAGACACTGGATAACTCAAGGCACGTTTCTGTAATGGCAGTTTGTGGGTTGACCCTGGCTTTGCCGAGGGTTGATATTTCTACCATCTGGAAGATCAATAGTGATATTGTTCTTGACTCGCCACAGTTTTAGTAAAAATGGATTTTTTCAGAAAACAGTAGTGGGAGTATGGTAGAACTGGAAGTGATTCCAGAACCGCAAACGATTACGGAAAATTTAATAAGACTAATATATTCAATCAGGTTTGACATTCCAATAGCCACTCCGCAGATATGGTGGGTAACCTCAGACACCCGAGAGGTACTCCGGTAGCCTCAAGGACGGTGACAGGGAGGTTCTTGTTTACCCAGACTTAACACTACTGTTGTTCCAGACTATGAGACCCGGCAGAAGGATAAGTATAGCGTCGTTCTAAACTAGTTTTAGAAGTACACGTATATATTATTCTGCCAGAGGGTTATCGTAGTCAGTGGGAGCAGCGGAAGCACAGTGGGAAAGTAGTTTATGTCTATTTATAGGCTTGAGAAGATATAGCGGAGATAAGATCATCTAATTTTGATGTGACGGTCATGGGTTTGACTTCATCAGAATGGGGGATGGATCTATTAAGAAGGTAGTAGGGTGTGATGTCCTGGTATTTGGATGACATACACAGAGTAGGAAGTAAAATTCCTATACTATGATCGGTTGTACTGTGGTCATCACACAGTTGTTTCTCCATACAAGATATGGATATAATATCAGACATTCTGGTTACTGGATCTATGGTATTAGATCTAGATTTGGGTAGTTTTTCAATGTGGGTACTTTGACAGTATTCTAATAGTATTTTAGAATAGATGACTCCTAACATGGTGGTGAACCTGCAGGTGATGGAGTCACCCTCTCTAAAGGTGTCTTAGAGACTAAAGGAGAGAGGGATATGCATGATTGGCAGATCACTTGCTTAGGCAATTGAGTCAATCATGAGATGTCAAGTACCACACCAGATGTAGTTTTTGCACTTGATGCGATAAGTTTATATTAATCCAATCCTGAAGAAACGTAAGGAAGCAGTTTTAGAACATAATGTGCATGTTCTATGGATTTGATGACGGCAGCCTCCTTCGGGAGACGGTTATCATTCATGGCTTCAAAAGTGACATGGATGATAAAGTGATTGTCAGAGTTATAGTTTTCCCTCTGACGAGGGACAGTATTATGGACAGGTGGTCCAAGAGGATACTGTGGGAGGCATGGTGCTGGATACTGATTAGGTTCAGTGATCAATACAGTCTAAGAAGTTTGGATTTGGAGTTCATTTATGAACTAGGTCCCATCAGATATCCAGACATATTCTAAGACAGGTATTACTCGATTCGGGAGATGGCTTTCTCCGCGAACTTGAGATTTAGAGAGATATAGAAAGAAACATCAGGGTGGATCCACTCACTGAGGCTATTTCTCGAACACAAGAGTTTTACAAACTAGCTTTGTGAAACTGATTAGTAGAGGAGTTGGATGTTCGGTATCACACGGGTTGTGAGTATGCGACATCGCAATAATTAGCCTTAAGTGTAAGTGGGAGATTGTTGGAGATAGTGCCCTCAAAGTCAATTATTGGATCGCAGGTACGTGATTGCAATGACTGAGGCAGGACCTATACCGATATGACAGTCTTGCTCGAGATGATAGTAAGCTATCTGGTTTGTCTTTATCATCGTATACATGCTTTAGTTCACTATTGCATGATGATAGAGCCCATAGGATTCTTACTTGACTACCAGCAGTATGATGGCGATCATATACGTGGGAGCTGGGGTCTGTAAGCACATCCTTAAAGTGTCCCTAGTCGTGGGAGTTTCGAGACAGGGTATCGATACTCCAGAGTAGACTAGTGTATACAGTCGAGACCCCGACGAGGGGCGGTGGCCGGTCTCACAAGCCACTGGTGTCAGTTGGATCACCTAAGATGTATACAGGTGCTCATTGGGTTATGAGTACACCGGACAGGACTCGCCGGGAACATGTTAGTTGGTATTATACATATCGTCAGATAGCAGTTCCCTGGTGACATGTGTACAGGTTAGTTTGTCGACCTAAGATCGTCATTTGTCTCGTGTGAGTTCCCACTGTGCTTAGATTACTACCCTACCACGCTCAAAGGAGTTGTGCAAACAGGTTTTAGTTGGGTACAGTCCCGAGCCACATGGAGGCAGTGAGCGGATCGTCGGGGATTCGTCTCTCCCGGTATTGGGGATGAGATCGCGCTGTGTCTAGGAGAGCCATTACACAAAGCCCTCGGCCGAGGAAGGAGATTTACTGGTAGGTACTCCAGTAGTATCTCAGGGTGTTCTGGGCTACTCTCTGACACGACTTATACCGCTAATGGGGGTCTGACGTTACCAGCCCTCTAGGCAGATATACGATACTCATAGACGAACGGACCGGACTGTATGTATATTGTCACTGTTAGACTCAGTAGGGTTTAGAGATGAGTTCGCTCGTCAGCTTCCCTTCCAATCAATACATAGGCAACCGTTACGTACAGCTTGTACCTCTGACGTGCTAGTGGTTATACCCAGTGTCAGTGTGTTAATGAGTTATTAGAGTCCCCCGCAGACACTTTCCCAAGTTCGGGCGAAACGTTGTAGAGGCCGTATGGTATTATGGCAAGGTTCGGAAAATGCACGTGCGTTTTCGCACGTGTCACTTTTCGGGCAGATAATACTGGTAGGCTTTGGTTTAAACCGGAACCTAGTATTATACTGTGTAGATATAATATCTTTGTCTCAGATGCATTTGTATTCGGTCGTAATACAAATGCGGGTATGTTTATACCATTACGGGGTTATCCTGAAATTCGTTTCAGGATCACTTTTGAAAGTTGCCAGTTTCCAGTTTTCTATCACCCGTATTTAACATTCGGTTAAATACGGATTTATCTTTTCGTCACTTGGGTGAGTCATAGTTCTAGAAGGTTCTAGATTTGGTGACTCATGGTTAGCATTTAATGTTTTGGTGATTCATTGTTAAGGCATTAATTGTTGTGATGATGTGTTAAGGTGAATCATAGTTTTCATTAATGAGTTCATACTAGGTGTAAATGGTGACTCATTCTTTCATTTCCTTATGATCACCCTCCTAGCTCCTACACTCACTCTCCCTCTTCTATAAGTGGCCGGCCCCTCTTGTGGCAAGAGATGAGATTCATTCTTGGTAAAAAGATTATGATAGTTTAGTTCATGGAAATTTCATATAGCTCAATTTCCATTTACCCGATTCCAATTGGCAACTTCCATAACCGTTCGTCCATAGCCTTGGACGTAACGAGACAAAGTGTTCTACTCATTCTCTACATCAATCTTGGTCGTCTCTTTTAGCAAACTTGACGATCGAGTTGCCTCGGTTCAGAGGCGGGAGCCCGTTTAAAGATCCGTCGACGTGGTGCCACCTGGATGAGAAGACTGGAGATTCAGAAGATCGGAGCAGCCACAACAAAGCGTGGGATGATGGTTGAAGACTGAAAGACTCGGATCGTCCGGTATAACAATTCTAACCCACTTTGTAGTTTGTTAGTTTAACTTTAATGGCAGATCCGGGTTATAGTACGCGATAGCACCAGTTATAAAAAGTTTTTTGTTCCGCATTTGGCGTCTGTTAGACGGCCGGGACGCTACCGTGGACTTACAGTATTTATAGGGAAAATTAGGGTTTAGAGGGCTAAAGAATGCATTAAAATTTGCATTAAAATTGATTTAAAGGGCATTTTATTGTTCTCTGGATGAATGCAGAGTAAACAAACAACATGGGGGTAGTGGGGTAGGCCAAGGGGTGCTCGGGCAAAAATATTAGAGTATTACCTACGGGGGGAACCGACGGTACCGGGCTTTTTGTTGATTTCGCTGGTCGAAATCCGGTAGAACGGGGTTGGATCGTCGCCACGTGTCCCTCACGCTTCACATACCCTCATGCACATGTTTATTTATTCTGTAACTTATCATATTACGTGTAGTGCAAATGCAAACTCTTGGGCTTCTAAAAGATTAAAAGAAAATTAAATAAAAAGATAATGTGGCTGGGGGGATTCGATCACAGGGGCTACGTCAAAGCAGTGCAAAGTTTTACCAATGTGCTACAAGTACTTTCTTGCTGTTCTAAAGTAAAACAAATATTTATAGTGTACACAGGATTTGCAAATACCCCAATTGTACATTAACTTTTAAACAATTTTCTGTACATTGAAATTGGAGTTGTTACAGTCTACCCTCCTTACAAAAATTTCGTCCTCGAAATTTACAATTTATTTTAAGGACTAGTTTATAAATAAATGAAGATATCTTGCACGCATGTCGTCCTCATGTTCTCATGTTGATTCTCCTGGTGAATCTTTTCTCTACATCACTCGAACCAAGTTGACTTTCTTGTTCCGAAGTGACTTCACCTTCTTGTCCAGGATCTTAACAGGTTGTTGCTCACAGGATAAGTCTGGCTGTACAGTGAGCTCGGAGTGATCAAGAATATGGCTGGGGTCACTCACATACCTTCTGAGTTGGGATATATGGAATACATTGTGCACTCTTTCCAATGAAGGTGGAAGTGCCTAGCGATATGCCACTTCACCGACTCGTTCGAGTATGTCGAACGGTCCAATATACCTCGGACTAAGCTTACCTCATCTTCCAAAATGAATCACTCCACGGTTCGGAGATATCTTCAGAAATACATGTTCTCCCGGTAGAAACTCCAAGTGATGGCTCTTTGCATCGGCCCAGTGCTTATGTCGATCTTGGGCTATGCGCATTCTTTATCTGATAGTACGAACTACGTCAACAGTTGCTACTATCATCTCAGATCCAAGGAGTTCTCTATCTCCGATGCCGTCCCAACTTAATGGCGATCGACACTTCCTTCCATAAAGCGCTGCAAAAGGTGTCATTCCTATACTTGATTGGTAGCTGTTGTTGTATGAAAACTCCACAAGATGTAGGTGATTTTCCTACGATCCTCCAAAATCTAGCATACAGGCTCTTAGCATATCTTCTAAGATCTGAATAGTTCGCTCAGACTGGCCATCTGTTTGTAGATGATAAGTTGTACTGAAGTTCAGACTTGTTCCCAAACTAGCTTGCAGACTTTGCCAAAATTGCGATCGAAATCTAGTGTCACGTTCAGAGACAATGCAAACCGGTACTCCATGTAATCTCACGATTTTCTGTATGAGTTCATGGGTATCAGAGATAGTACATTTTTGAAGATTTAAAATCTTAGATTCTTACCTCCATGTACTTCTTTGCTAGAGTCTCAGTAGATTGGCCAACTCGAAATGGAATAAAGTGAGCCAACTTTGTGAGCCGATCCATGATAACCCATACCGCATCGTTACCCTTTGTGCTGCGAGGAAGTGCAGTCACGAAATCCATTGTGATGTGTTGCCACTTCCATTTTGGGATAGGTAACGGTTGAAGTAATCCAGCAGTCCTATGATACTCAACCTTTACTTGCTGACACACCAAACATTTAGCGACGCTTCTGGCTACTTCACGCTTCGTTCCATGCCACCAGTAATTTTGACGCGGATCTTTATACATCTTTGTACCTCCAGGGTGTACTGAATAAGGAGAGCTATTGTAACAACCCTAAAATTTCTGTACAATTTTTTCAAAAAAAATACAGAAAGGGGTACTTGAGCCTGAGCATAAGTTATAAGTTTGTTTTGCTTTAGAACAGCAAAAAGGAGCTTGTAGCTCATTGGTAAGACCTTGCACTGCTGAACCAAAGCACCAGAGTTCAAATCCCATCAGCCACACATTCTTTTTATTTAAAATTCTTTTAATCTTTTAGAAGTCGAATAGTCTACACGTGCACAACCCGTAAAACCAAGAATCACAACCTAAACAAACTGGTCCACAAGTCAAGACAAAACGACAGGGACACGTGGCCGGCGACTCGCCCGACTCGACCGACTCGGGCTGGCGACTCGCCCAACTCGGCCGGCGCCACCGGTCCGACTCAGTCGAAACCCCAATTCTCTTTACCTGTTGCGACCTTTGAACTCCCCCCATGACCCCTGTATTATTTAAATTTCCTGCATATTTACAGAGCAAATTAAAACACACATTTAATCCATTTTAATACAAAATTTTTATCACACCTAAAATCACCCCTCCTCACTCCCAAATCCCTGCCCAAACTCTCAAGAAAAATTCCCAAGTCTTTTGTGTGCAAGTGGAGTTAGCAAAGGGCGAAGCTCCGACGAACTTCCGACGATGATCCGAGGAGATTCCGAAGACGAAACGACGCACCGGCACCTCCTACCTCTTCCTCCTTCTCCCTTCATGTCAAATAACCCGTAAGTCCCTACTTCTTCCTTTTTTCTTTATTCTAAAAACATTTAAAACTAAAACCCGACGGAAGCGGAGTTAATCCGACTTCCGATTCGGTTTTCCTTAAAAAATTCTATTTTTATTAAACACAATAATACCAAACTCTTATGTCATGACCATTAAATATTAACGAAGATAACAGAACAAGTTTGGTATCAAAATAATCATAGCAAGTTTTATTCCACTTTTACATTAAAATACCTTTATGTTTCATTTCGACATACTTGAACTTTTTAAACCGTATTACCTTAGAAAACTCATGAGGTAATGACCTACCTCCTCACAACACTCATATGTAATATAGCACGATGGAATTTGGGAACATAGATCTGGGGAAAATACGACTTTACACATAACTACCTCCGACTTATAAAAACCTTTTTCTACAAGATGTGTATTTTAACAAATCTTTGCAAATGTGCATCTACAACCCATTTCGGGGAATTTGTTCGGGATGGTGTGGATTATCATAGATTCTCGGGCCTAGCAGAGTGAGATGCAAACCTCCGCAAGGAGCATACGATCTTAAAAGATTTAAAATACAATTTTCTTTAGAAAATGTGATTTCTATTATAAATAAAACTTATATTTTTAATAAATATATATATATGTAATTAATATCAAAATATCTATTTTTAATATTTATAATATTCCACATTTCCAAAATTCAAGAAAAACATCTCATTTACAAGAAAATACCAAACAATTCCAATATTACAAATAAATACCATATATTATGAAATTAGGTTTTATTCACTAGAAATGTCACATTGATAAAAAAACATCTATGAAAACTCTAAAGACGATAATAAAATACTTGAGGTGTATTTTGAAAATTATACAAAATTATTTTTACATAAAAACCCCTCAAGTTATACTAAATTACAATAAGGACTCTAGTAAACATAGGTTTAAGCGGGACCAGTCTCTTGAGCCTCAGAGAGCCGGAGATATGGGTGCTTGCCTATTTAAGATAGATAACTTAACAACGGTATTATCAACACGGTAATTGTCTTTGAAAAAGACACAAATCCTGCCGTACATGTGCAGCAGTTACCGATAACACCAAAACCTAATTCAAGATTCAATTTCTTTTCTAATTGTCTGACTCAGACTGAGTCTCAATATAATCAATCTGACTTGAATATGATTCAAGTATCAAACTTCAATACAATATGAATCTATGAATCCGTCTATTCAATATATATCAAACTACATTGACTGAACCGAACCATGGATATATTCCATCTACATGATCATCCATTATATCCGTTCCATTACTGATATCATGGTTTTGGAAAGTCATCAATCTATATACAATATACAATTCAAACAATACAATCAAGACATCGCGGGGTTTATAAGAGGTAGATTGGTACGGAAGGTGTTAGAAGTGGCACGAGACAGCAACCATAAAGATACCTAACCTGAATGCAATTGCCGTTGTACCGTGGCTGAACGGTTCCTTATACTCCATATACCGTAGTCTCTGGTCTAGTGAGACTCCTCTCGTATACACTGGCCTCTTCTATACCAAGTTACAAACAACAGAGTTAACAATATAATACAACTTTAAAAGTTACACTCTCTCTTTGTCTATTCTACTTCTCCCTCATCTTTGGGACTTACCGAGCGATTTGTTCGCTGACGATATTCTCTTTCTTCTTCTTTGGAATGTCGTCAGGTGATTCGGACTCACTGGAGATCGAGCCCACCAGTGAGGATTTGGACCAGCTAGCTTTCGACCCAGAGCTTTAGATTCCTTATACACATTTACTTTCTGTATTTTCCATTTCTGTTATGCCACTGTTTAGGCATTGCTTTCCAATCCATGTATTTACTTTTCAGTTGTATAGTAAAAAGAATGTTTAATAAATAAAGTTGTTGTTCAATTATATCCATTGATTTTGTCTATTTTGCATTTTACTTATATTGCTTAGATACGTTTAGCGTGTTTACTTCAAAGTAAATACGTAGCGGCCCAGTCGCGTCGCCTTCGCCGTACACCGGGAAATGGGGCATGACAGCTATGAGCTTCTTTCATCAACTCTTCTCGCACAGAACCTTTAGGCACACACAATCTACTGTCGTATCTCAAAGATCCATCTTCATGGATGATGAAGTCTGTTCGAAGTCCACTTTCCATTTGTTCTCTGATCTTTTGCAACTTAGTATCAACTGCTTGAGCTGCTTTGATCTGATTGATAATGGTATATTGAACTTGTAAGTTCATCAAACTTGAAGCGTTACCTGGCATGACTACTTCAATCTCCATTTTATGCAATTCTTGTTGAAGATTCCACTGCGCGGTGAGATTCAATGCTAATGGTTGGCAACTAAGGGTATCAGGTACTACATTCACCTTTCCTGGGTGATATTGCAGGTTGATGTCGAAGTCCGCCATGAGTTCTAACCATCTTCTCTGTAGCATATTCAACTCTTTCTGAGTAAACACATATTTCAAACTCTTGTGATCTGTGTATATGTCCACTCGTTCACCAAGAAGATAATGGTGCCAAATCTTAAGAGCAAAGATTATGGCCGCCAACTCCAAATCATGCGTCGGATAACTACGCTCATGAATCTTCAGCTGTCTGGAAGCATAAGCCACAACCTTACCGTACTGATGTAGAACACATCCTAATCTCTTATGCATCGCAATGCACTTCGAAACCTCCAGATTGGTCTGATATAACGAGAATAGGTGCTGATGTCAATCTTGACTTGAGTTCTACGAAAACTTGTTCGCATGCTTCTGACCATACGGATTCTTCATTTTTACGTGTGAGCTTTATCAGGGGTGTTGCAATCTTTGAAAATCCTTCAATGAACCTTCTGTAATATCCAGCTAGACCCAAGAAAGTTCGAATGTCCTTCACTGATTTCGGTGTCGGCCATTCGCTTACTGCTGAAACTTTAGCTGGATCCACAGAGATTCCATCGCCTGATACAATATGTCCGAGAAAACAAACTTGATCTAGCCAAAACTCGCATTTGCTGTACTTGGCATAGAGTTGATACTGTCGTAGAGTTTCCAGGACAATTTGTAAGTGTTCGGCATGTTCCTTCCGACTCTTAGAATACACCAAGATGCCATCGATGAAGATGACAACAAACCTGTCTAGGTACTCTCGGAAAACTTGATTCATCAGGTTCATGAATATAGCCGATGCGTTGGTCACTCTAAATGGCATCACAAGAAATTCGTAATGACCATAGCGAATTCTGAATGTCGTTTTATGGATATTAGATTCTTTAACTTTCACCTGATGATAACCCGAACGAAGATCTAACTTGGAGAAAACGCAAGATCCACTTAGCTGATCGAACAGGTCGTCGATGCGCGGGAGTGGATACTTGTTCTTTATAGTTACATTGTTCAGAACTCTATAATCAATGCACATTTGATATGAACCTTCCTTCTTCTTTACAAGAAGAACTGGTGATCCCCAACTTGAAGTGCTGGGATGAATTCATCCTTTCGCCAATAATTCGTCCAACTGAGTTCGGACTTCCTTCAATCCTTAAGGACTTAATCGATATGGTGCTTTGATCACCGGTTGTGATCCTGGTACTAAATCAATGCTGAATTCAAGAGCTCGATCGGGAGGCAAATCTGATATGTCTTCAGAAAACACATCGTTGAACTCTCGAACTATTTCTGGCTTTGATCCTTCCTCCGCTTGAAGTGTTGCAATTACTGTCTTCTTCGGTTTCGCCTTGTATGTACTTGGCTCCAGGGTACGGTCTCCACTTTTGAAATAGAAGACCGGATGTTCTGGAATCTCAAAGACCACCCTTCTTTGACGACAATCAATGGTAGTATAAAATGTTCCGAGCCAATCCATACCCAAGGCGACATCGAAATTTGGTATGTCCAACACCTTGAAGTCGGCATAAAATTCTCTGCTGCAGACGACCACTGGATACAGATCGTATCCTATTACTGCCTTTAGAATGCCGTTCCCTGAACTAACATTCCAGCTGGATACGAGAGGTTTGATTGGAATCGCATGAGTTCGGACGAACCGTTGCGGCATAAAGCAATGGGATACTCCAGTATCGAAGAGTGATAGTGTAGGGAGTGAGGCTAATAAGATTGTACCTAAGTTATGTGGGATAGTTTTAGGTATAAGGAAAATATATAGATATGTATAGATGGAAAATAAAGCTTGATGGGAAAGTGTTACCAGTAATGACTTGGCCGGTGACTTCAGCCTCTTCTACAGTCATTGTGAAAGCCTGTCGCCTCGGCACATTCCTCCTTGCTGGAGGAGCAATCCTCTATCCGTTCCTTTGTCCTTGAGGTACATTCTGTTGAGTTTGATGGAACTGACGAGGAGGAGGTGCAGTCGGTCCACGAGAAGGTGGAGCAGGTAGTGCAAGTCGTGGAGCAGGTGCCTGGATGGTTGGGCGCTGCTGATAAGCGATTGCAGGCCTGGGTGTAGCATTTGGGTTGTGTCTACGAGGACAAGACCTGATGTCATGAGTAGCTGAGCCGCAGACTAAGCAAAGGCGATTTGCACGCCGGCAGTCTTTTGCCAAATGTCCATCTCTCCTACAGTAGGTGCAAAAGGCTGGGTTGGGCCGGTTGTTCGGTTCTCCCGGTCTCCTGGGCACAAATATTGGCCCTGAAGAGGCTCCTCCTGCCATCTGAGTGGCAGGGCACTTCAACCCGGCAGATTGAGGTCTGACGCTCATTTTCACCACTGCCTCATATCGGCGGGCAGCTTTCAGGGCCCATTTGTGGGTTGGGAAATCCCCGGTAGCTAAGGCAGCTTGGATTTCCGAACCTGACCTGTTCCCCTCCGAATGGCGGCGCGACGTGAGAGACGTCTTGCCTGAGATTCGGGGCAGATGCTATTTGGTTTTATCCGTCCACCTCTCCGAAGATGCGAAGTTGATTTATGGCACCGTGTATCGGAGGTTTAGACGGATGCGGCCGATGTAGCAGACTTCGTCAGATTCCCCCTCGTTCGAGGGGTTTTTGATTGTGGGGACGCTCTTCCCTGCAAGCGTAAGCCCCTGCAGTTAATTACGCTACCGCATCGCGGTAACAACTTTCTCCTTCTCCAAAATTTCAGTTCGTGTCGTGGGTGTTTGTTTTGTTTGTGGTTGCCCGTGGATTGTATACGGAGACTAATTTATGTCGTCGCCCGTAGGACATGGATTAGTCCAAATCCGTATTTTCTTAGATTTGGGTTTGGGATTTTGGTTTGAGGATACGTTAGCCATATTTAAGGCTAAGATCAACTCAAACGTTTGTTAAGGATACGTTAATCCAATTTTGAGACTAAGATCAACTTAACGGGATCATTTAGATCCGACAAAAGAGCATTTGGGGCTCTATTGTTCCAGTTTAGGGACGTAGTGGTCCATTACCAGTTTAGGGACATGGTGGTCCATTGCCAGTTTAGGGACATGGTGGTCCATCGTTCCCGTTTTGGGGACGGATATTAGTTTAAGGACGCATTAGTCCATGAGTTTAAGGACGCTTAAGTCCATATCGATGTGTGGTTGTATGGACCGGTCACCTCTCTGACGTCGTTGAAGGATTACAACGATATGTGCCAGAGGAGTTAGGAGATGTGCCCTTGAACCGGATGTGAATTGATTTAAGAGAGCAATCATGCTCAGTCAATTTAATTTGAGAACTTACGGCCATGATTGGGCTAAGTCCAATTGAAAATGTTCAACATTTTCATTTGTCTTTGGCCTATTATGCCTATGCTAGGGCTTTGCCCCAGTTTAATAATGCACTGCATTTTATTTTGGCCTGTAAGGCCTTTTAAATTGGGCTCTGTTCCCTTTATAATACAGAGCATTTGTTCTGGGTCCATTGGACCTCTTAATTGGGCTCTGCCCCTTTTAAAATTAATGCATTGCATTTTATTAGGCCTGTTAGGCCTTTTTTGATTGGGTTCGGCCCTTCTTTTCAATAATGCAGTGCATTAATTATCTGACAGTGGCCATGTGGCCTGTCAGGCGCTGTGCGCCAATTAATGAGCGCAAGCTTATGTGGAGGTGACACGTGTCACGCTCTGGTGAGCGCAAGCGCAGTGCGCTGCGCTGTTGCGCTGCTGAGACGTGGCGCGCTCTAGTGAGTTGCGCCAATTTAAGAGAGCAGTGCTCTATTTTTAAAAGCGTATATCGCAAGTTATTCTGGAGCTGACACGTGGCGCTCTCTGGTGGCTTGCGCCAACCCAGGAGCGCAACAGTGCAGATTTACAAGTGTAAGGCACTGTTTTAATATCTTGATCCAATTTTTTTTGGATTCAAGAAAAGAATCTTTTAAGATTCCAGAACCAGTGGTTCATAGAAAAGGCAATGCCTTTTTTTCTTATTATATTTTTTATTGAAGATCCTTGATCTTGTTCTTAGATCAATGATCTTTTTAAAAGAAATTCTTCTTTCCAAAGGTTTACCTTTCCTTTTTCTTTCTGAATTCTTCTCAAACTTTTTAAGAGTTCTGTGAATTCTCTCTGCTTTTTTGTGTTTTCTGTCTCTGTTTCTCTATCTCTGTATGTTTTGAAATTGGGGTCTAAGGGCCTTTATATAGTGCCCATTAATTTGTTAAATTCGTTAAAGAGATCATTCTCTGAGTGATTTGGGGATTTTTCCTCACCGTTGGATCTTTGATCCAAGGGCTTCTGTTTTATAGAAAATAATCTTATTGTTTTAAAAAGATCAGAAAGATCTTTCTAGAATTTTAATTCTGTTTTAGTGCTGGCACAGCTGGCGCAAGCGCACCTGCGCTTGACATGTGTCGCGCAGTGCAGAGCGCTAGCGCAACTGCGCTGCCGCGTGTCGCGCAGCGCAGAGCGCACCGCAACTGCGCTGCCGCGTGTCGCGCAGCGCAGAGCGCACCGCAACTGCGCTAGCGCGTGTCGCGCAGCGCAACTGCGCTAGCGCGTGTCGCGCAGCGCAACTGCGCTGCCGCGTGTCGTGCAGCGCAGAGCGCAACTCAACTGAAGCATTGCTTCTTTATTTAAAATTTGAATTTTATCATCTTTTTAAAACAGAGCCTTACTATGATTGGGGGAAACAGAAACGTTGCTTCATTTCCCGCCTTGGGATTTGAACAGAATTTTGCTCTGAAAGGGAGATTTTCTCCTTTATTATTATTATTATTATTTATTTATTTGTTTGTTTGTTTATTTTTTCTTTTATTGTTATTATTTTATAAGGAGCGGGTTTTGAGCCAAAATTTTGGCGGGAACAAATGCCCCCTACTATTTTGCCCACGTAAGTATGTACGTGGGTGAAGTAGTGCAAAGTTATGAGTAGCCATGGAATCGAGGGCTTAGGAGACAAGTTTAGGGTCCTTGTAGCCTAAGACTTTTCAACTTTATGAGCCGTGAGGGTCTCACAAAGACTTTTCTCCCTACGAGTCGAGAGGATCTCGCAGGTGTATTTTTTCCTTAGGAATCGTGAGGACTCCCAAGTGTGTTTTCTCTTATAAGTCGTAAGGATCTTATAAGAGAATTTTCCCTCTTACGAGTCAAGAAGACCCGTAAGCGGTTGTTTCCCTCCTTATCGAGATTCGACTTTGGAGAGTGTGACCCGTGGATAGTATGCAAGAGATCGTTTTGGATTGACTTGCAGGGTCCCAGTGCTTAGGAAACAGGTTTTTTAATCCCCGCTGCCTAAAGCTTTTCCTTACGAGTCGAGACAAATCGAGCATTTCTCGCAAAGACACTAATTTCCTCACGAGTCGAGACGGATCGATCATTTCTCGCAAGAATATCCTAACGTCACAGTTAACCTCTGCTCTTTACGACAAAGGTCCGTTAGGGTCTGTGGTACTTAGGGTTTTGGCCGTCGTACCGTCGCGTTGGCTGATATATTCCTCGATAGGCGATCTTGCTGTTCGAGTAGCCTTGCGATTTTCGTGTCTCTGATCCGTTCGGGGGCTGGACAAGACGTCTTCAAGTAATCTTCCAGGTAATCTTACCGTCGAAAGAGAAAGCGTAGGGATATTCCATGTCACTTTTTACTTGAGGTTAGGCTCATTTTGGAGAGCCCCGATGAGTCATAACCACTCCGCGCTGGTGTAGGATGATCTCCGATAGTCTTTCAGGCTTTATATGACTTGCCGTTAAGACCCTGAAACTAGGAATTTGGCCTTTGCTTCGTTTGCTTTGGTGTGTCCGAATCCTGTTGGAGGAAGAACGTCGAGGTGGTGACCACTCCGCGTTGGTGCGAGATGATCTCTGATTGTCTTTCAGGCTTTATATGACTTGCCTTTAAGACCCTGAAGCTAGGAATTTGGCCTTCGCTTCGTTTGCTGGCATTGCGTCCACTGTATTGAGACGAATGCCGTGGTTGTCTCTAGGTTGTTGGTGAACCGTAGAGGTTTGGAACTAGGGACTTTGCCGTGGCTCCGCTGTTTGATTGTCGCGTCTGAATCATGTTGGAGGAAGAACGCTGGGGTGACATCTCGTCTGCTGTATCGAGACGAACGTCGAGGTGGTGACCACTCCGCACTGGTGCGAGATGATCTCCGATTGTCTTTCAGGCTTTATATGACTTGCCATTAAGACCCTGAAGCTAGGAATTTGGCCTTCGCTTCGTTTGCTGACATTGCGTCCACTGTATTGAGACGAATGTCGTGGTTGTCTCTAGGTTGCTGGTGAACCGTCGAGATTTGGAATTAGGGATTTTGCCGTGGCTCCTTGTTTCCTGATTTAAAATCAGGAAAGCTTATAGAAAAAACTTCAGAAAAGGGTCACGTGCTTACACGTGACCAGCAGTCACGTGTTGGCACGTGACATCCAAAGCATCATCAAGGCAGATTCAGCTTCCTGACTACATTGAAGAAAAGGGGCTTCAGAAAGAGTCACGTGCGCCCACGTGACCAGGGTCACGTGTCGACACGTGACATTTAAATGCAAGCGTCAAAGGCACACCGGATCCCTGATCAAATCAAGGAAAAAGCTTCAAAAGAGGTCACGTGCTCCCACGTGACCAGGGGTCACGTGTTGGCACGTGACGCTCAAAACATCAGAATTGTTCTCCAGTTAAACCAAGAAAAAGAATCCAAACAAGGGTCACGTGCTCACACGTGACCAGGGGTCACGTGGTGGCACGTGACGGTTAAGCAGCAATCAGAAGACAGAGCGCAAAAGAAAGAGGAAGGCTCGTTCCAAGAGGGTCACGTGCCCACACGTGACCATGGGTCACGTGGTCACACGTGACCGGCTTTCAAAGCCCATTTTGTTAACAGAATTAAATTCTGAAGGAGAATCAAATCTTTCCAAAGGAAAGCGATTATCTGGAACCAATCAAATTAAAGATTCAGAGGTGATGAAATATCATCTATCTATGGGAAAATCTCGGGTTTGGAAAGATTTCCCCTTTAAATCTAACCGAAACAACAAAGGAGAATCCCTGGATTTGAAATCCAATGGTGAATAAAATTCACCTAATAATCCAAAGGTCCAAAACGAATGATGGATGCAAATCAAATCTCTCACGAAGATTCGTCAAAAACTAATTGACTCGGCTGCTTCTCCTATAAATAGGAGCCAAGAGATACAAAAAAAAGAGATATATATATACAGAGATACGCAGAGAAAAAGAAAAGAAAAGGAAGAGAGCTTCGATACTTGGAGAACTTGGATCTTCTGCAAAAACCCTAGGTAAGAAAGGGAAAAGCTCCTTGAAAGAAAAAGAGAATTTAATTCTCAACAGAGTTTAACTCTAATACATAAAAACAGAAGAATATATTTCTTCTCTTTGATAGAGGATCTGCAAAGTGCACATCTCCCCTTAAGGTTGAGAATTTAATTCTCAATGGGTCGAGATCCTGCCATGCAGATCCAAAACATAGAGAGGGAATGCAAGCATGAGAATTTAATTCTCACAGAACTATAGGAATTTAATTCCTTTAAAATAAAATTAGGGCTTGAACCTGTATCATGGGAATTTAATTCCTTCAGAACAAAAGAAACAGGGTTTAACCCTAATTAAGAACTTAGTTCTGTTGCAGCAGCGGGAATTTAATTCCCTTAATCATAATTTAACAGAGGATGGAAGTTTAAACTCCTTAAAAAAGCTTTGTTAGGGTTTAACCCTATTTGGTTCTTCACATATATGAGGAATTTAATTCCTACAGAAAATTCAGAGTTAAACTCTATCCCAGAATATAAGTCTTCGAAAGGAAGTAAGAATTTAATTCCTCTGAAATTTAAAGCTTGAGGAATTTAATTCCTGAAAAAAGATTAACAAAGCCTCTAAACAAAATACGTAAAGGCAGGGTCACGTGTCATCACGTGACCCCCCAAGAGATCCACAGAAAGTCTCTTTGAGGCAGCACCCCACGTGATCCACGTGACCCTCGGCAGAAGCTCTAATACATAGGCATTTGAATGCCCATCACGTGATGGCACGTGATGCTCTGAAAGACGCGATAATCTCAGCAGAATAATTGAAGGGAGGGCGCTCTCACGTGCTGCCACGTGACCCCTCTTGTCTTAGTGTTTAACACTAAATTAAAACTCTCGAACCCAGTGTTAAAACACTGTTGGGCCTTAGTGTTCAACACTAATTAAAAAGCTTTATCTGCAGTGTTCAACACTGATCTGTTTTAGTGTTTAACACTAATTTGAAAAGCCTTGTTGCTGGTGTTTAACACCAATTATCTCTTAGTGTTAAACACTAACTTGTCAACCTCATTCCCAGTGTTCAACACTGATTGCTCTGTAGTGTTTAACACTAGGCTTTGGCCCAATTGACTAAATGGATGGAGGCAAAGCCTCTCCTGATTGGACTTAGCCCAAGATGGCCATAAGTCCTCAATTTGTGATTAACTGGGCCAATGGACTCATAACATAATTAATTCGTCTTGATCCCAAATTGGGCCAAGGACTATTTAATCCACTCCGGTTCTAGGGTACATCTCTTCACTCCTTTGATACTTGGCATTGTAATCCCTCAATGTCTTCAAAGAGGTGACGGGTCCCGACGACCACACATTGATACGGACTGTGGGGTCCTTAAACCCGTGTTTAATGCAAAATTCCTGGTTACGTGGAACGCGGATAATGTCACTCTTTGACCCCGTGGGAAACGTCCAGAGCGGAGCCTGGTCCTCGCAGAGCACGGCAGCGAACCCGTGTGAAGCATCCAGAGCACATAATGGACTGTGGGGTCCTTAAACCCATGGACTACGACGTCCTTAACCTTGACCGAGATGTCTTAAAACTAACAACGGACTGTGGGGTCCTTAAACCCATGGACTACGACGTCCTTAACCTTGACCGAGATGTCTTAAAACTAACAACGGACTGTGGGGTCCTTAAACCCATGGACTACGACGTCCTTAACCTTGACCGAGATGTCTTAAAACTAACAGTGGACCGCAATGTCCTTAAACTACCCATGGACCGCAATGTCCTTAAACTAGAACAATAGAGCCCCGCATGCTTTTTTGTCGGATCTAAACGGTCCCGTTTAAGTTGATCTTAGCCTCAAAGATGGCTAACGTATCCTTAAACCTTCAAACAGACTGGACTATGAATTCCCCCAATTAACTCTGGCCCGAGGGTACATCTCTGAACTCCTCTGACATCCGTCGTTGTAATCCTTCAACGTCGTCAGAGAGGTGACGGGTCCCGACGGCCATACATTTAACGGACCACTAGGTCCCTAAACTGGAACAATGGAGTCCAAACACTCCTTTATCGGATCTAAACGATCCCGTTAAGTTGATCTTAGTCACAAAGTTAGACTAACGTATCCTTAACAAACGTTTGAGTTGATCTTAGCCTCAAGTATGGCTGACGTATCCTCAAACCAAACCCCCAAACCCAAATCTAAGATAATACGGATTTGGACTAGTCCACGCCCTACGGGCGACGACATAACTCAGTCTCCGTAAACAATCCACGGGCAACAAAACACAAAACAAACACCCACGACACGAAGTGACCAGCTGGAGAAGGAGAAAGTTGTTACCGCAATGCGGTAGCGTAATTAACTGCAGGGGCTTGCGCCTGCAGGGAAGAGCGTCCCCACAATCAAAAACCCCTCAAGCGAGGGGGAATCTGACGAAGTCTGCTACATCGGACGCATCCGTTTAAACCTTCGATACATGGTGCCATAAATCAACTTGGCATCTTCGGAGAGGTGAACGGATAGCACCAATTAGCATCTGCCCCGAATCTCAGTGCCAAGACACCGCAGTCCTGTGCGCCGTCTTTCGGAGGGGAACAGATTCTGGCACGCCCGGTGGGACCTTTTCCTCTTTCCACTCCACACTTCATGTGTCGTGACTCGCGAACCAATCGCGGTTCGCCAATGGTTGCCCTTGGGTTTCAAGATACTAAGAATTGGCGTCTTGCTTATTGCAGAAAGCAAAGGATCGATGGCTTCTACTTCCATGAAATTCTCCAACTGCTCAGACTGCAATTGCAACCAACGCTCTGCCTCGCCAGGAGGTATAGCCTACGGACCCCAAGCTGCTTCGCTATTCACAATGCCCGTGGAACAGGTCACTCGCGCCACCGCAGGATTGTTCTTTGGGACCATGCTCCCGCCGACAA
Organism: Agapanthus africanus; assembly: GCA_030015575.1. Classification (NCBI taxonomy): domain Eukaryota; kingdom Viridiplantae; phylum Streptophyta; class Magnoliopsida; order Asparagales; family Amaryllidaceae; genus Agapanthus; species Agapanthus africanus. The sequence continues at coordinate 102,614,360 of CM057350.1, read as the reverse complement.
ACTTCACCGCTCCAGTACTGACAACGGAAGCTCCTAAGAAGTCGGTCTTTGATCGTCTTACCCCTGTCGCGGCTCCTCTCAACGAGTCGCCCAACGTCAACGCCTCGGTCTTCTCTAGATTGGGCCAGAAATCCTGCAAACCCATCATGGGGCCTACAATCTCAGAGAAGGCTGCTTCTAAGAAAGTGGCTGCTCCTGCTCCCGAAATCGTCAAGGCGGCTTCTCCGGCCAAAAGGTCGGTCTTTACAAGATTGACGGCTCCCGTTCCCGCTCCTGCTGCCCAAAGGACGTCGGTCTTTGACAGGCTAACACCAACAGCGACCCCCCACCCAGACAGGGGGCAAGACGAAACCATTCTTACCGCTGACCCTACACCGTCCGCTCGACACGCTCGACGTCGCCATTGGCGCCGAGTAAGGAAGGCTGGGGGCAACTCCCCCTCCGGGTTGACTCCATCGGCCCCGTTGGCAGAGGTTAATGCTGCTGTTCCAACTGGGAACAGCTTTGAAATGCTAAATAAGGTGCGAAGGAATTCTCCTACGGCAGTGCTGAAGAGGTCTCCTCCCTCATTAAAAAAGGTTGTCGAAATAAAACCCGAACAACCCCGATCTCCTCAACGGCTGTCTTCCAAAATCTATAAGGTTTGGCGGCAGGCACGGGACTCGATCATCGATCCAAACTTCTCCCGCCAACACAAGAAGCTGAAAATCCAACCGGAAGCTGGTCACCAGGCTAAACCCCAAAAGGCTGTTGATCAACTGGCTCATAAAAGGAGGAGGCCAGAGAAAACCCCACAGCATGCAACGATGGCTAAAAGCACTGAGCCCAGACGTCCTAAGTCTGGGGGCATGGTGGTGCACACCGTTTACATGGCCTCTGGAAAAGAGGAAAGCCGCACTTCTACGGGCCACCGACCGCTAACCCGATCTGTGACGAAGGCTCAAGAGCAGCAACAAAAGCTTCAAGAAATTATGAATGCTATGGCCGCGCTCACTGGGCCAAAAGAAAACCCAGAAACGTCCTCAGACGCACGCCGAGAGGAAGAAATCGACGCTGAATTCCTTCGCCGGACACTGGAGAAAAAGGACAAAGAGGCTGCTGAACAAGCGGCCAACATACAACGGATGGGCCTTCTCTTCCAAGATATGATAGGAATGATGATCAAGCAGGACTTATCCGCCGAGGATCCCCCAATCGTTCTTGAAGACGACCGAGGAGAAACGTCAAATCCACCACCAGCCCTCTCAACGGCCAAGGAGGAGGCAATCTCTAAGGCTGACTTGGCTGACTACATAGCCCAGCAAATCCGGGTTCATCACGCGACTGAGGCAGCTGGTCAAGTCGTGAAAACGGGGCGGCCGTATCCGAGCTGGTACGACCAAATCAAATACCCGCAAGGCTATACGATACCAAAATTCCACGTGTATAAGGGGACCGGCAATCCCCATCAACATGTCGCCCGGTTCCGGGCCCTCTGCGGTAACACCGGCGGTGATGATAAACTGTTGCTTCGCCAGTTCGTGGGCAGCTTATCAGAAACTGCGTTCGAATGGTATTCGGAACTCCCGAACGATTTTATCAAAACGTTCGCTGAAATGGAGCTGTTGTTCACTCAGCGATTCGCAAGTGCCAGCGAACGCACTCCAATAACTGCACTGATTAACGCCAGGGTAAAACCGGGCGAAACCTGGGTCCAGTACGCTATACGCTGGCGGAACTTGTGGTCGAGATGTGAGCAACGCATTGAGGAAGCACCTGCGGTGGGCATGTTCGTGGGAACTCTAGACCCTCACGCAACTATCTCCCAGTTTATGATGTTCTTTAAGCCAACCACATTCCAGGCTTTAATCGACAAGTTGGCTCAGATGGACCAGATGGGTCATAGACCGCCTCCCCCGAAGTCGGAACCTCGGAATGACAAGGGTAAAGGGAGGGCAACCTTTGTTGCGAATGCCCAGCAGCAACCTAACGCCCCGAAACCGGCAGATCAACTCGAGGAAAGGCGTCGGTATTATAATGAGAAGATGAAGCGTCCCTACTCGTTCCCACGAGACAAGACGAGACGGCTATTCGAGCTGGCAATACGCAACAGACTTATAAACCTGCCAAATCCAAGGCGACCGCCGCAACCCACCGAAGCGAATAACCCTAACTATTGCCCTTACCATCAAACGGTAGGCCATCCGATTGAAGATTGCTTCGTCTTCAAAGGATGGATTGAAGACCAGTACCTCCAGGGGAAGTTTGTACTGTCCGAAAAGTGGAAGGTGAACCCCCCACAGCCGCATGATCCTAGGAAAGCGGATACACCGGGGGCAACATGTTCTTTTATTGAAGAAGCTCCATGGGAGGTCGTGCTATCAACTAAAACCAGAAGAATGCTGAGAGACCTTCATGCGTGCCCTGCGATCGAATGGAAGGACCCTCTTGAACCTCAAATTATCAAAGGGATGTTGAAGCCCCGTCCGACTATGAAGACTCGCGATAATGGCCCAAATACTCACGCCCAACCGTCGAAATCCTCGAAGAAAAAGAAGAGGAAATCCAAGAAGCCCGTGAAGCTTGAAAACGAACACACGAACCTGCAGAAGCAAATCGACGCGTTGGAAGAGTACAATCAAAAGGCGCGAACCCCTGTCACACTGCGAGAGTTCCTCAACCACATCTTTCAAGAAGAAGATGATGGAGAAAGCTCGTCGGATGAATCCGAAGGATATGTGGCGAGTTGTAACGTAATCTCCCACTCGTTTGCCGATGATGGGAAAACCCCTGGCATTGAAAAGCTGGAGACAGAGCCTGTACCAGAGCGTGCATGGCCAACAGATGAAATGATCGACGCTTTTCTAGACGAGATTCGTCTAAAATGTAAAGCGGACCAGGAGCGTGAGATGGCCACATCTGAAGGAGCCAAATGCGGGCAGCTGAACGAAAGAGTTGAACTACCAGAGCGGAAGGCATCCGAAGTAAACAAGAAGATATTCAAGACGAGAAAAAGGTTTGCCAAAGCCATGTCACTGGGGATGAAGCTACCGCCCTCGGAAGGAAACACACATGGGGTGGAGAGGCACCCTGATTATTGCGCATATCACCGGAAAATCTCACACCCCACGGAGGAGTGCGATGCCTTTAAGATATGGTGGCAAGGATATGTTGCTCATCGGCAACATTTTAAGCGCATGAAACGCAAGATCCGCCGAGAGCGAAGAAGTACCGTCGATGGGCAAAACAGAACTACTGGCAACTGTTACATGGTTAACGCCGGGGGGTCACAAGTTTTCACCTTTGGGAGCGACTCTGACGAAGAAATGGCTCTGGGCCTTCTCTTTAAAGAATCCGCTTTAGGGAAGGAGGAGAAATCGGAGATCTGCGAGAACATTCAGCTGCGCAATCGCACACTCCCAGAGAAGAATCTCGGGCCCGGGAATAGAAAGGATAAGGGAAAGGAAAAGGTCACTGAAGATATCACTTTAGATGACCAAGTCATCAGAGAGCTGGCTGCCAAAGACCCTCCTAGGAAGGGTAAGGTGGACTATAACATCCTCGCGCACCTAAGGAAGCTACCTTCTCAGCTTAGCATTCTCGATGCCCTCCTATTATCAAAAGAAGCGCGAGACTCACTAATTAAGGCGTTACAAGAACCTGAGCAATTCCAAGCCTTCCTCGCCACTGAAAAGATGAAGGATGAACTGGAGGAAGTGCATACGGCCGACATCACTTTCGGTGATGAAGACCTCCTTCTCGGGACGTGCGACCACAACCGTCCCCTATATGTCTCCGGATACTGCCATGATATCAAGATAGGCAAGATCCTGGTGGATAATGGATCCTCCGTCAACCTCCTTAATGCTCGGGTGTTGAAGGAAATCTGCATGAGCGTGCAACACCTCGCTCGTGACAAGATTACTATCTCCGGTTTCGATTCACAATCGTCACGGACTCTCGGATCTGTGATACTGACCTTACGCTTTGGACTTCTCGTCACAGACATCAAATTCCATGTCATTGACGCCAAGACCTGCTACAACGCCTTGCTCGGTCGTCCTTGGTTACACGAATACAACATCATCCCTTCTACACAACATCAGTGTATGAAGTACTTTAAGGATGGTTTCGAGTATACCGTAACAGGTGAGTTAAACCCATTTTCCGTGAACGAAGTCCGCAAATACGAAGATGCGAAGTACTTTTTGCCAGATTTCGAGGATACAGAAAGATGTCGCAATCCGGAGAACAAAACCGCCGCCACCATCCCTGTTTTCGGGAGCGATACCGAAGAAGAGGAAGAGATAGTTTACGCAGGGCCATCTCAACGCAACAACCTGGGGACGCCCGCCCCCGTGTTGGTCTTCGGGAGTGATTCAGAAGATGAAGTTAATGCTGTGTTCTCCAATCGGCTGTCAATACAAACACTCCCTGGCGATGACCATAGTTTGCAAATCACCATGGTACCGCGAGAACACTACAAGGATCTCGACGCGCTTCAGGCTCACAATGTACAGGACCTGCAAACATTTTACGTCCCTCCCAGGCGAAGGGGCGAGAAGGTGATCCTATTCTACCGATCCTCAGAGTCGAAAATAGAGAAAGAGATCTGGCATGGCACGGATGCTACGCTTGACAGGCTCCAACCTATCCGTCTGCCCAGATACTATACAAATGGATTAAAGAAGCTATTGAAGCGCCAAGGAGTATCTTTAGAACAGACCGTTCGGTAGGCGCGGTTCTACAACAGGATTTGGGATGTCCCCGGGACTCAACGCAAATTGCCCAACGGGAAGATGGAAACACTCGGGCTTGGATACGCAAGAGCCGGAAAACGGGAACGGGCTCACAATAGCTACGCTATATATACCTTTGATGAGGAGGAGGACGCCCTGTCAGGAGATGCCAACCACCCATCAAAACTAGACCCCGTAATTAAAGCGCCGAGTCCGTCGTTTGAAGAGCGAGTGGGCAAGCCTATCAGGAAAATGGGTCAGGAAGCTCGGGAAGACCACAACCGCGAAATGGCCATCTACGAGAAGGCCAGGACGCAACGTCTATCTCAACGTGCTGCAAAAGACAAAGACGCTTATCCTCGTCAATCCGTTGTACGAAAGGCCCAACGCAGAGACGGAAATAAATCAAGAAGCGGCTCGGGTTTGTCCCTCATGAAGAAGATGAGTCGAGCGTACTCCTTCCCCCGAGAAAAAACGGGGAGGTTACTTAACCTCGCCATAAAACATCAAATGATCACGCTTCCAGAGTCTAGACATCCTGGGCAAGCTAGCAAGGCTTCTCATCCGAGTTATTGCTCTTATCACCGAGCCATAGGACATCCTACCGAAGACTGCTTCACCTTCAAGAACTGGGTCGAGGACCAGTACCGACGGGGCAGATTCGCTTTATCCGACGGCTGGAATGTGACGCCACCGCAAAAGCATGAGCCCAAGGCCGCAAGAGCAGAACCGGGTCCACCTCAGTCCAGGGAGCGGGTTCGCACTTGTCATACGATTACGATATTAGGAAAAGAGCCCGAGAACGTAGATGACCTTTACCGGTGCTTTGAGAACAGCGATGATGAGGTGATCTCGGAATTTCCGCCCGCTCCGAAAGAACTGGAAGATGGTATACATACTACTGCAGATAACCTCAAGAAGATTGAGTTGGGATCGGCAGACGACCCACGACCGACATTTGTCAGCGAGCTGTTATCCGAAGAAAAGGTGGCTGCGTTAAAGAACGTGCTTCTACGGCATAAAGATTGCTTCGCGTGGAACTACTCCGAGATGCCAGGATTGGATCCGGAGATTGCTGTGCATAGACTAGCAATATCCCCAGATATCAAGCCAGTCAAGCAGGTGCCAAGGAGGATGCGACTCGAGCTTGAAATGAGCATCAACGCCGAAGTCAAGAAGTTGATCGATTCTGGATTTATCCAAGAAGTCCAATACCCCGACTGGATCGCCAATATCGTCCCGGTAATGAAGAAGAATGGGACGGTACGCATATGCGTGGATTTCAGGGATCTCAATAAAGCCTGTCCAAAGGACGATTTCCCAGTACCAGTAACCGAGCTAATGATAGATAACACGTCCACTCACGAGGTTTTCTCCTTTATAGACGGCTCGTCAGGATACAATCAGATAAATATGCATCCCGAAGACCAGAAGCATACCGCTTTCCGAACCCCTTTGGGTATATTCTGCTACAGGGTTATGCCCTTTGGTCTAAAGAACGCCGGCGCTACCTATCAAAGGGCCATGACAAAAATCTTCGACGACCTCATACATGACATCGTCGGGTGCTATATCGATGACCTTGTAGTGAAGAGCATGTCGTACGAAGAGCATTTAAAACATCTGGAGACTGTATTTCGACGCCTTCGGCAATATAATTTGAAAATGAATCCCCTCAAATGCGCGTTTGGAGTCTCCTCGGGCAAATTTCTGGGATTCATCGTTCGACACCGAGGTATTGAAATAGATCCGTCAAAGATTAAAGCGATCATGGAAATGCCTCCGCCAAGAACCCTCAAACAGTTGCGGTCTCTCCAAGGGAAGCTCGCATACATCCGGCGGTTTATCGCCAATCTTTCAGGCAAATGCCGTCCTTACAGCCACCTGATGAAGAAGGGAACTCCATTCGTTTGGGATCACAAATGTCAAGGTGTACTAGACGAGATCAAGCAGTACCTGCAGAACCCTCCGGTGTTGGCCGCGCCGGTCAAGGGAAAACCCCTCATTCTTTATACGACCGCCCTCGAAGGTTCCTTAGGCGCGTTATGGGCACAAGAGAACGATCAGGGGAAAGAGAGGGCACTCTACTACTTAAGTCGAGTGCTGCTGGGGGCAGAAAGCAACTATTCCCCCATTGAAAAGCACTGCATGGCGTTGATCTTCGCAATTACAAAGCTTAGACATTACGCATTAGCACATGAAGTCCGTCTTATTTCGAAGGTGGACCCTCTCAAATATTTGATGTCGAAAGCCATATTGACGGGATGACTCGCTAAGTGGGCCCTGCTACTGATGGAGTTCTCGATAACGTATCAACCTCTCAAGGCAATGAAAGGCCAGGCCATTGCCGACTTCCTCGCCGAGCACCCGATACCGGCCGATTCTCCTCTGAACTGTGAGTTTCCGGACGAGCATGCATTTGATGCGATTGGCGGCGGAAGCACCCGATGGGAACTCTATTTCGATGGAGCATCCTCCATAAAGAAACAGAAACAAGGTGTCCCAATGATCAAATCAGGGATAGGTCTCATCTTTGCAACTCCACAAGGAGGGATAATGCGCTTCGCCTTCTCCTTAACAGAGCCGAGGACAAACAATGAAGCCGAATACGAAGCTCTGATAGCAGGCCTTGAGATCGCCATCGACATGGGAATTGAAGACCTCCTTATATACGGGGATTCTCAGCTGGTCGTTAGTCAAGTAAATGGTGACTACCAAACGTGCAAGCCGGAGTTGGTGAAGTACGGCGAAAGGGTGCAACAACTATTGACCCAAATTCCCTCCTATACTTTGGAGAACATACCGCGCGCGGAAAACAGCAAAGCAGACGCGTTGGCTAAACTTGCTAAAGAACTGGCTGACGAGAACCTCGATGACGTCAGAATCGTGATACAAAGCCGTCGAGTGCTCGCCCCGGCAGAAATATCTCCGGAATCATGCGAAGAAAAGGGAGCGATTGAGCAGACGACCCTACAAATAAAAGACCATGAGAAGGCCGAGGACTGGAGGGAAGTCTTCATAGACTACTTTAAGTCCCACCGAATGCCCGAAGAAGCGTCCTCAAGACATCAGCTCATGAAACGAGCTTTATCCTTCGCTTTCGTCAACGATATTCTATACAAAAGATCGTTTGATTCTCTATGGCTGAGATGCTTAGGACCTGACGAAGCAGAAAGAGTCATTCAGGAAGTTCATGACGGGCTTTGCGGTTCTCACCAAGCAGGCCCAAAGATGAAGTTAAAAATTAAACGGATGGGTTACTACTGGCCCACGATGATCCAGGACTGCCTCGAGTACGCGAAGCAATGCCACTCATGCCAGATTCATGGAGACTTCATCCACCAACATCCGAATCCACTGCACCCAACGGTGGCTAGTTGGCCATTCGAAATGTGGGGGACTGACATAGTCGGCCCCATTGAGCCAGCATCATCCCGGGGACACCGTTTTATCCTGGCGACAACTGATTACTTCTCCAAATGGGCAAAAGCAGTACCACTGAGGGAAGTGAAGACGGAGAATATCCTCCATTTCTTCAAGACGCACGTCATCTATCGGTTCGGAACTCCACGGCGGATTATCTCCGATAACGGGCCGGCCTACCGAAGCCATAAGATTAGCCGCTTCGCACAGCAGCACAATATAGACTGGAGATATTCTTCGGTTTACAATCCACGAGCTAACGGTCTGGCCGAGGCCTTCAATAAGACCTTGACGAAGATCATAAAAAAGACCATTTCCAGGAATAAGAGAGACTGGCACGAAAGGCTGCAAGAAGCCCTTTGGGCTTATCGAACTACATTCAAGACGGCCACGAACACAACGCCGTACGCGTTGGTATTTGGGACGGAGGCAGTGCTCCCCCTCGAGATAGAGTTACCCTCTCTACGAGTAGCAGTCCACCACGAGCTGACGAACGAAGAAAATGCTCACCTTCGGCTTGAGGAGCTTGATGCCCTCGATGAAACCCGGCTCATAGCGCAACAACATCTAAAGGCCTACAAAGAAAAGATGACGCGCTCATACGAAAGATTGACCAGGCCGAGGACATTCCGCCAAGGCGAACTCGTACTAGTGGTCAAAATACCTATGATCCCTAATCGCGCCAAGCGAGGAAAATTTGAGCCAAACTATGAAGGCCCGTACATCATAGACAAGGTCTACCAGGGTGGAGCCTATCTACTCATGGACATGCACGGTGAAAGGCCTTTCAGGCCAATAAACGGCCGCTTCTTAAAGAAGTACTATGCTTAATGAGCCACAGCCGGGGTCAATGATAGATGACGACGACTATGTCCGCTCACTGTCTTCCTAGGCTCAGACTTTACAAGCAGCAGCCGGCCTTCCCCTAAGAACGGACCGAAACGTCCTTAAACTAACGACGGACCGAAACGTCCTTAAACTAACGGCGGACCGAAACGTCCTTAAACTAATAACGGACCGAAACGTCCTTAAACTAACGACGGACCGAAACGTCCCTAAAACTACTACCGCAGCATCTTTAGGCTGACGAGAGAGAAAAATAAAAATAAAAATAAAAATAAAAATAAAAATAAAAAAATAAAAAAAATAAAAATAAAAAAAATATATGAAAAAGAATAAAAGAAAACGGTACGTCCATAAGCAAAATGGGCACGGATGAAAACCCGAAAGGGCTCCGTGAGTAAAAACAGCAGGGCTACCGGCAAGTGTTCGTGAAAACCCGAAAGGGCGCGACCTTGTAAAAAAAAAGTGAAAAAGAAAAAAAAAAAGAGGGTATGTCCGTAAGCAAAATGGGCACGGATGAAAACCCGAAAGGGCTCCGTGAGTAAAAACAGCAGGACTACCGGCGAGTGTTTGTGAAAACCCGAAAGGGCGCAACCTCGTTAAAAGACACTTGTAGGGTCCTCTCGACCTTGTAAGGAGAAACCACCTGCGTGAGATCCTTACGACTCACAAAGGAGCAACACACTTAGGGATCCTCACGATGCCTAAGGAGAAAATACACTTACGAGATCCTCACGACTCGTAAGGAGAATTCTCTTATGGGACCCTCACGGCTCATGAGATTTGAAAGTCTTAAGTTACAGAAACCTAAACCTGTTCTTAAGCAAATCCTCCACAACCTTCGATATTGCCCTACAAGCCGCTCAATACCGGCCCTTGTATACAATCCACGGGCGTGAATAAACATTTCCCTAACAAAGTCCCACCTGTGACTGGGGATATGTCCATATGGTGAACAACCCTTGTAAGTCCTCTCGACTTATAAGGAGAAAACCCTTTTGTAAGATCCTTACGACTTACAGGGGAACATACACTTAGGAATCCTCACGATCCCTAAGGAGAAAATACACCTGCAAGATCCTCACGACTTGTAGGGAGAAATACCTTTGTGAGACCCTTACGGCTCATGAAGTCAAAAGCCTTAGCCGACAGGATCCTAACCCTGTTCGCTAAGCCACCTTTGTTCAACATCGACAGAGGCAAATGATGATTCGCTCCTGGCAACATACCAGTTGCAGCGATGCTGACGCCGAAATCGGTGTCCAAAATCCGAGCTTGCGGCGAAAAAGCTAGCAGGCCACACATGCCTACGAAATAGCCGAAATGATGGGGCAACTCGCAATAAAAAGCAGCGAGTAAAAATAAAACAAATAGCCGAGATGATGGGGCAACTTGCAATAAAAAGCAGCAAGTGAGAATGGAGGCATAAAAAACAGCCGAAATGATTGGGCAGCTCGCAATAAAAAGCAGCGAGTAAAAATAAAATAAATAGCTGAAATGATTGGGCACCGCGAAAAATAGCCGAAATGATTGGGCAATCGCGACCTTCGCGATATGAAAAGCTGAAATGATAGAGCATCGCGGAAAGAATAAAAGAAATGATGGAAAAATGAAACCTTTTTGCCCTACAGGTGATGCTACATCAATCCCTGTATACAATCCAGGGGCGCAAACGAAGAAGGAGCCGTACTCCTCCCCCAGGTTTCATCATGAGAGGAAGCCAAATCTCGACGGTTCACAAATAACCTGGAGATCATCTCGACGCAGCAGACACAACATCAAGCGAAATGGAACAGCGGCGACCCCCAGTTCCATGGATCGGTGATATACGTATCACCAAGAGTCAAACCTCCATTCCGTGAAATACGGATACAATCGATAAAATTCCTGGTCATGTGGAACGCGGATAATGTCACTCTTTGACCCCGTGGAAAACGTCCAGAGCGGATCCTGGTCCTTGCAGAGCATGGCAGTGAACCCGTGCGAAGCATCCAGAGCGGAGCCTAGTCCTCGCCTAACGCGGCAGTGAACCCGTGTGAAGCATCTAGTGCAAAATTCCTGGTCACGTGGAACGCGGATAATGTCACTCTTTGACCCCGTGGAAAACGTCCAGAGCGGATCCTGGTCCTCGCAGAGCATGGCAGTGAACCCGTGCGAAGCATCCAGAGCGGAGCCTAGTCCTCGCCTAACGCGGCAGTGAACCCGTGTGAAGCATCTAGTGCAAAATTCCTGGTCACGTGGAACGCGGATAATGTCACTCTTTGACCCCGTGGAAAACGTCCAAAGCGGATCCTGGTCCTTGCAGAGCATGGCAGTGAACCCGTGCGAAGCATCCAGAGCGGATCCTAGTCCTCGCCTAACGCGGCAGTGAACCCGTGTGAAGCATCTAGTGCAAAATTCCTGATCACGTGGAACGTGGATAATGTCACTCTTTGACCCCGTGGAAAACGTCCAGAGCGGATCCTGATCCTCGCAGAGCATGGCAGTGAACCCGTGCGAAGCATCCAGAGCGGAGCCTAGTCCTCGCCTAACGCGGCAGTGAACCCGTGTGAAGCATCTAGTGCAAAATTCCTGGTTACGTGGAACGCGGATAATATCACTCTTTGACCCCGTGGAAAACGTCCAGAGCGGAGCCTGGTCCTCGCCAAGCGCGGCAGTGAACCCGTGTGAAGCATCCAGAGCAAATACCGGACTGTGGAGTCCTTAAAATCCACGGACTATGACGTCCTTAACCTCGACCGTGATGTCTTAAAACTAACGATCAACCATCCCGATTCCCTACGGATTCTGCCTTGGTCTAAGGGTACATCTCTTCACTCCTTTGATGCCCGGCGTTGTAATTCCTCAACGTCTTCAAAGAGGTGACGGGTCCCTGCAACCAAACACCGGACTGTGGAGTCCCTAAATCCACGGACTATGAGGTCCTTAACCTTGACCGTGATGTCTTAAAACTAACAGCGGACTGTGGAGTCCTTAAATCCACGGACTATGAGGTCCTTAACCTTGACCGTGACGTCTTTAAACTACGATACCTTGAGAAACCCCTAACTCCGTAAAACACGGACAAGGGTGACCGCATCCAACACTTGCAGGCCCTCACGACCTGTAAGGAAGAAAAAACTCTCTTGTGAGATCCTTACGACTCTCAAGGGAAAACTCGCTTAAGGATCCTCACGATCTCTAAGAAGAACTTACACCTATGGGATCCTCTCGGCCTGTAGGGAGAAAAACTCTTTATGAGACCCTTGTGGCTCATAAGATGCAAAAGCCTTAGAAAGCAGATCTTAACCCTGAATCCTGAGCCATCGCTGTCCTGCAAAAAGATCAAGATAAATTGTCCGCAGAACACATTCAGTAGAAAGGGGACACACCATTGAAGAGAAGAATATGCCTTCATGTATAAACCTCCCTTCGACAACAATACTCGATCTAAAGCCAGCGCAAACCACCCGATACGGGAGATAACGTGGCAAGTTTCTGATCTGTATCCTATCAGGCACGCATTTGCAACTGTACGAATGTTTAAAAGGAAATGTTGCCCGAGGCACTGATACGCAGGCAACGTAACGATGATGATCGTAATTAAAGAAAAATAGACGGCTCATTTACGCAAGCAAGACACACGTACGACTATCTGACAAGCATGAAAATTCAACAGAAACAGGCAAACCACCAATAATTAAAGGAGTGCATTGATTCAAACATGCTACATTGGTGGGAAAAGATCACCAAACAAGGGATCAGAAATACAAGGGTTAATAAAGCAAAACACAAAATTCTCCAACTCCCTCTCCGCCTTCTCCAGCACGTCAAAACGGCGGTTTTCACGAGGAGTCGCTCCCCACCGGTTGGAGCCGTGCTCATCAGCGAAAGCAGACATGACGGCCCGACGAGCTCTTATCTGACTCAGTAAATGAACTGAGTGGTCCTTCAGAGCTTGAGTGATCAGACAAGCCTCATGAAAGCACTCAAGCTTGTCCTCCGCCGCGTCAAGGATCGCCGAAGTCATCTCCGCCGGATGAGGGGGTATATCGGCAAGCACAGACATGAGGATCATTCGGAGCCAAATGGAGCCCATGGGAAGAGGAGAGCCCCGACGGGTCAGTAGCTCGTACCTCACCGTGTCACATTGAGCGTCGGTGAGAAAGGGATCCGCCAGCCGCGCAGCGAAGTGAGGAATTATCTCCTCGAGGGGCACCTCCCATGGTTGCCGACGAGCATGGGGACGATTGCAAGCCATGGCGATTGATCGGGTTCTCAAAGATGACCACCTTAAGGCATGAATGGGTTTCTCTGTGAAGAAAAGAAGTAAGGCATAGGGTTCAGGTTATATAGGGGAGCATTTAATGCTATGCACGAAAAATGTTGTGCATGGCGGGACTATTCTCAAAGCCCGGAAAGAAGGGGAGAGCATTGGAAATGAAATCCAACGACGCATTGGAATTAGGATAGGGAAATGAAACGTCCCCATCAAACAGATCCCTGTATACGCAACACATGAGCACTAGCCTTTGATTGGCGAATGAGGCGGCACTGCACAGACACAACAGAAAACTAAGCTCTGAGAACGAGAATCAAATTCTTAAAAGAAAGGTCTGAAAGGAAGGACATGAGAAAGTGAAGACGCTTCTGAAAAGACGTTTCGTCTACCCTACTCCCCAAAGCAGATCCAGCGGTCACAAAAGTGACAGCGTTGTACTCACGTGCAAACACGTGAGAACAACGCTGTGGGGGCATTTGTTTCCTGATTTAAAATCAGGAAAGCTTATGGAAAAAGCTTCAGAAAAGGGTCACGTGCTTACACGTGACCAGCAGTCACGTGTTGGCACGTGACATCCAAAAGCATCATCAAGGCAAATTCAGCTTCCTGACTACATTGAAGAAAAGGGGCTTCAGAAAGAGTCACGTGCGTCCACGTGACCAGGGTCACGTGTCGACACGTGACATTTAAATGCAAGCGTCAAAGGCACACCGGATCCCTGATCAAATCAAGGAAAAAGCTTCAAAAGAGGTCACGTGCTCCCACGTGACCAGGGGTCACGTGTTGGCACGTGACGCTCAAAACATCAGAATTGTTCTCCAGTTAAACCAAGAAAAAGAATCCAAACAAGGGTCACGTGCTCACACGTGACCAGGGGTCACGTGGTGGCACGTGACGGTTAAGCAGCAATCAGAAGACAGAGCGCAAAAGAAAGAGGAAGGCTCGTTCCAAGGGGGTCACGTGCCCACACGTGACCATGGGTCACGTGGTCACACGTGACCGGCTTTCAAAGCCCATTTTGTTAACAGAATTAAATTCTGAAGGAGAATCAAATCTTTCCAAAGGAAAGCGATTATCTGGAACCAATCAAATTAAAGATTCAGAGGTGATGAAATATCATCTATCTATGGGAAAATCTCGGGTTTGGAAAGATTTCCCCTTTAAATCTAACCGAAACAACAAAGGAGAATCCCTGGATTTGAAATCCAATGGTGAATAAAATTCACCTAATAATCCAAAGGTCCAAAACGAATGATGGATGCAAATCAAATCTCTCACGAAGATTCGTCAAAAACTAATTGACTCGGCTGCTTCTCCTATAAATAGGAGCCAAGAGATACAAAAAAAAGAGATATATATATACAGAGATACGCAGAGAAAAAGAAAAGAAAAGGAAGAGAGCTTCGATACTTGGAGAACTTGGATCTTCTGCAAAAACCCTAGGTGAGAAAGGGAAAAGCTCCTTGAAAGAAAAAGAGAATTTAATTCTCAACAGAGTTTAACTCTGATACATAAAAACAGAAGAATATATTTCTTCTCTCTTTGATAGAGGATCTGCAAAGTGCACATCTCCCCTTAAGGTTGAGAATTTAATTCTCAATGGGTCGAGATCCTGCCATGCAGATCCAAAACATAGAGAGGGAATGCAAGCATGAGAATTTAATTCTCACAGAACTATAGGAATTTAATTCCTTTAAAATAAAATTAGGGCTTGACCCTGTATCATGGGAATTTAATTCCTTCAGAACAAAAGAAACAGGGTTTAACCCTAATTAAGAACTTAGTTCTGTTGCAGCAGCGGGAATTTAATTCCCTTAATCATAATTTAACAGAGGATGGAAGTTTAAACTCCTTAAAAAAGCTTTGTTAGGGTTTAACCCTATTTGGTTCTTCACATATATGAGGAATTTAATTCCTACAGAAAATTCAGAGTTAAACTCTATCCCAGAATATAAGTCTTCGAAAGGAAGTAAGAATTTAATTCCTCTGAAATTTAAAGCTTGAGGAATTTAATTCCTGAAAAAAGATTAACAAAGCCTCTAAACAAAATACGTAGAGGCAGGGTCACGTGTCATCACGTGACCCCCCAAGAGATCCACAGAAAGTCCCTTTGAGGCAGCACCCCACGTGATCCACGTGACCCTCGGCAGAAGCTCTAATACATAGGCATTTGAATGCCCATCACGTGATGGCACGTGATGCTCTGAAAGACGCGATAATCTCAGCAGAATAAATGAAGGGAGGGCGCTCTCACGTGCTGCCACGTGACCCCTCTTGTCTTAGTGTTTAACACTAAATTAAAACTCTCGAACCCAGTGTTAAAACACTGTTGGGCCTTAGTGTTCAACACTAATTAAAAAGCTTTATCTGCAGTGTTCAACACTGATCTGTTTTAGTGTTTAACACTAATTTGAAAAGCCTTGTTGCTGGTGTTTAACACCAATTATCTCTTAGTGTTAAACACTAACTTGTCAACCTCATTCCCAGTGTTCAACACGGATTGCTCTGTAGTGTTTAACACTAGGCTTTGGCCCAATTGACTAAATGGATGGAGGCAAAGCCTCTCCTGATTGGACTTAGCCCAAGATGGCCATAAGTCCTCAATTTGTGATTAACTGGGCCAATGGACTCATAACATAATTAATTCGTCTTGATCCCAAATTGGGCCAAGGACTATTTAATCCACTCCGGTTCTAGGGTACATCTCTTCACTCCTTTAATACTTGGCATTGTAATCCCTCAATGTCTTCAAAGAGGTGACGGGTCCCGACGACCACACATTGATACAGACTGCGGGGTCCTTAAACCCGTGTTTAATGCAAAATTCCTGGTTACGTGGAACGCGGATAATGTCACTCTTTGACCCCGTGGGAAACGTCCAGAGCGGAGCCTGGTCCTCGCAGAGCACGGCAGCGAACCCGTGTGAAGCATCCAGAGCACATAATGGACTGTGGGGTCCTTAAACCCATGGACTACGATGTCCTTAACCTTGACCGAGATGTCTTAAAACTAACAACGGACTGTGGGGTCCTTAAACCCATGGACTACGACGTCCTTAACCTTGACCGAGATGTCTTAAAACTAACAACGGACTGTGGGGTCCTTAAACCCATGGACTACGACGTCCTTAACCTTGACCGAGATGTCTTAAAACTAACAGTGGACCGCAATGTCCTTAAACTACCCATGGACCGCAATGTCCTTAAACTAGAACAATAGAGCCCCGCATGCTCTTTTGTCGGATCTAAACGGTCCCGTTTAAGTTGATCTTAGCCTCAAAGATGGCTAACGTATCCTTAAACCTTCAAACAGACTGGACTATGAATTCCCCCAATTAACTCTGGCCCGAGGGTACATCTCTGAACTCCTCTGACATCCGTCGTTGTAATCCTTCAACGTCGTCAGAGAGGTGACGGGTCCCGACGGCCATACATTTAACGGACCACTAGGTCCCTAAACTGGAACAATGGAGTCCAAACACTCCTTTATCGGATCTAAACGATCCCGTTAAGTTGATCTTAGTCACAAAGTTAGACTAACGTATCCTTAACAAACGTTTGAGTTGATCTTAGCCTCAAGTATGGCTGACGTATCCTCAAACCAAACCCCCAAACCCAAATCTAAGATAATACGGATTTGGACTAGTCCACGCCCTACGGGCGACGACATAACTCAGTCTCCGTAAACAATCCACGGGCAACAAAACACAAAACAAACACCCACGACACGAAGTGACCAGCTGGAGAAGGAGAAAGTTGTTACCGCAATGCGGTAGCGTAATTAACTGCAGGGGCTTGCGCCTGCAGGGAAGAGCGTCCCCACAATCAAAAACCCCTCAAGCGAGGGGGAATCTGACGAAGTCTGCTACATCGGACGCATCCGTTTAAACCTTCGATACATAGTGCCATAAATCAACTTGGCATCTTCGGAGAGGTGAACGGATAGCACCAATTAGCATCTGCCCCGAATCTCAGTGCCAAGACACCGCAGTCCTGTACGCCGTCTTTCGGAGGGGAACACTCCTTTTAGTGATGTCGCGTCTGCAGTGTCGAGACGAACGTCGAAGTGGTGACCATTCCGCACTGGTGCGAGATAATCTCCGATTGTCTTTCAGGCTTTATATGACTTGCCGTTAAGACATTGAAGCTAGGAATTTGGCCTTCGCTTCGTTTGCTGGCATTGCGTCCACTGTATTGAGACGAATGTCGTGGTTGTCTCTAGGTTGCTGGTGAACCGTCGAGGTTTGGAACTAGGGATTTTGCCGTGGCTCTGTTATTGTTGTCGCGTCTGAACCCTACTGGAGGAAGAACGCTGTGGTGACATCTCGTCTGCTGTATCAAGACGAATGCTGAAGTGGAGCTGGGATTTTGCCGTCACTCCGCTTGATGGTGTAACATCTGTGTCCTGCCGGAATGAGGAGGCACACCGTTGTTGGTCTCCAGGCTGTAGATGTGGTCATTGAGATTTGGAACTAGGGACTTTGTCATGGTTCCGTTTCGTTGCGACTCTGAGGTCGGTTGTTGACGTCTTATCTAAATCTGGTTGGAGTGAAGAGAAACGCCGTTGGTGATCTCTAAGTTGTCGATGTTGACATCGAGACCCTGAATCTAGGGATCTTCCTTTGCTTCGTTTATTGACATTGTGTCTGCAATATTGCGACAAATGTCGAGATCGTCTCTAGGTTGTCTATGAACCGTCGAGATTTAGCTTCGCTTTCTGGTGGAGCCTGTTGGGAAGGTATGGTTCTCTCTTTGTTTGTGCCCCTGGATTGTATACAGGCATCGATATGATCTCACCTGTAGGGCAAAAAGTTTCATTTTTTCATCATTTTTTCTTTATTCTTCCCGCGATGCTCTATCATTTCAGCTTTTATATCGCGAAGGTCGCGATTGCCCAATCATTTCGGCTATTTTTTGCGGTGCCCAATTATTTCGGCTATTTATTTTATTTTCACTCGCTGCTTTTTATTGCGAGTTGCCCAATCATTTCGGCTATTTCGTATGCATACATTTTTTTACTTGCCGCTTTTTATTGCAAGTTGCCCCATCATTTCGGCTATTTCGTATGCATGTGTGGCTCGCAGATTTTTCTATCGTGAGTGTGGAACTTGGAATCTGGTGCTAATCTCAGCATCAGCATCGCTACGACTGGAATATTGCCATGAGCGAATCATCATTTGCCATGAAAGGGCTTGGAATTTGATACTAGTTTAGGCATCAGCATCGCTACAACTGGGATATTGCCATGAGTGAATCATCATTTGCCATGAAAGGACTCGGACTTT
The DNA here is from genome assembly GCA_030015575.1 of Agapanthus africanus. Classification (NCBI taxonomy): domain Eukaryota; kingdom Viridiplantae; phylum Streptophyta; class Magnoliopsida; order Asparagales; family Amaryllidaceae; genus Agapanthus; species Agapanthus africanus. Next base: position 102,595,831 of record CM057350.1, on the reverse strand, counting down.
GATACCGGTTTAGGCATCAGCATCGCTACAACTGGGATATTGCCAGGAGCAAATCATCATTTGCCTCAGTCGATGTCGAACAAAGGTGGCTTAGCGAACAGGGTTAGGATCCTGTCGACTAAGGCTTTTGACTTCATGAGCCGTAAGGGTCTCACAAAGGTATTTCTCCCTACAAGTCGTGAGGATCTCGTAGGTGTGTTTTCTCCTTAGGGATCGTGAGGATTCCTAAGTGTATGTTCCCCTGTAAGTCGTAAGGATCTTACAAAAAGGGTTTTCTCCTTATCAGTCGAGAGGACTTATAAGGGTTGTTCACCATATGGACATATCCCTAGCCACGGATGGGACTTGGTTAGGGAAATGTTTATTCGCGTCCGTGGATTGTATACAAGGGTCGGTATTGAGCCGCTCGTAGGGCAATATCGAAGATTGTGGGAGTTGCTTAAGAACAGGTTCAGGTCCCTGTAACTTAAGACTTTCAAATCTTATAAGGCGTGAGGGTCCCATAAGAGAGTTCTCCTTACGAGTCGTGAGGATCTCGCAAGTGTAATTTCTCCTTAGGAATCGTGAGGATTCCTAAGTGTGTTGCTTCCCTGTGAGTCGTAAGGTTCTCACGCGGGTGGTTTCTCCTTACAAGGTCGAGAGGACCTGCAAGTGTCTTTTAACGAGGTTGCACCCTTTCGGGTTTTCACAAACACTCGCCGGTAGTCCTGTTGTTTTTACTCACGGAGCCCTTTCGGGTTTTCATCCGTTCCCATTTTGCTTATGAACATACCGTTTTTTTTATTCTCTTTTTTTTTTAACGAGGTCGCGCCCTTTCGGGTTTTCACGAACACTCGCCGGTAGCCCTGCTGTTTTTACTCACGGAGCCCTTTCGGGTTTTCATCCATGCCTATTTCGCTTATGGACATGCCGTTTTTTTTTATTATTATTTTTTTATTCTTTATATTTTTTTTTATCTCGTCAGCCTGAGGATGCTGCGGTAGTAGTTTAAATACGTTTCGGTCGTCAGCTAGTTTTAGGACGTAGTGGTCCGTCATTAGTTTAAGGACGTTTCGGTCCACCATCGCCGTATCTGAGGCGAATCTCTAGTTTACTGACTTTTCGATCTATGGGGCTTTAAGCATGATGCTCCCGGCATATCCATCTTTTTCGGAGCATGTGGTTGTGGCGGGCTCACCTTCCAGTCTTCGGACAACGCGAACTTGCCCTGTTGGTATTGGTCTTCAACCCAGTTTTTGAAAACGTAGCAGTTTTCGATCGGATGGCCCAATACTTGGTGGTAAGGGCAATAATTAGGATTGTTGACATCATTCAGTTGTGGTTGGCATTTCGGCTCCGGTAGAGTAATAAGCCTGTTGTGCACTGCCGCTTCGAACAGCCTCCTTGTTTCATCCCGGGGAAATGAGTAAGGACGTTTCAACCTCTCACAGAGGGGTTGCCGCTTGTTGTTTTGGCGAACAACCGGTCTAGAGCCACTCGATTGTTGTTGAGTGTTGGCGACGAAGGGCGTTTTTTCCTTTCCTTTATCCTTTTTGTTCGCGCCGTTGTTTGCGGGTCCGAGATTCTTTCCGGGTAGTATGCCCTTGCACGGATGAATGTTCTCATAATTATTCAATTCTTCAGAGATGGATTCCTTGAAGGGAGGGTTGAAGGATATTTTTTCGTCTGGGTCGCTCCCAAAGGTGAGAACTCGTGATCCCCCGGGCTCGTCCCTATGACAATTGTCGGCAACTCTTTTATGCTCATCTGTCGTATTTTTTCGCTGTCTACGAGCTTCCCGCTTTATTCTGTTGACGTGTTGTCTATGAGCGACATGCCCTTGCCACCAACACTTAAAGGAGTCGCAGTTTTCAGTGGGATGTGCGATCTTCTGATGATACAAGCAGTAGTTAGGATGCATCTCTACTCCATCGAGAGTGTTTTCTTCAGAGGGTGGTAGCTTCATTCCCATTGATATGGCCTTAGCAAACCTTTTTCTCGTCTTGAATTTGTTTTTATCCGCAACGGATGTCTTTTAATTTGACGAGAGTGCTTCGACTCTTTTGTTTAGTCGCCGGCGTTTGGCTCCTTCCAATATGGCCATCTCGCGCTCCTGTTTGGCTTAACTTTTCAAGCGAATCTCATTCAGGAAGGCATCGATCATCTCGTCTGACGACCACAGAAATTCTGGTTCAGGACCCGCCCTCAGTTTCTCGGTGCAAGGAGCCTCTTCATCATCTATCAATGAGTGAGAGATCACATGACAACCCGCTACGTAGTTCTCGGATTCATCTGATGAGTCTTCTCCATCGTTTTCATCCTCAACAAAAGAACAAGCTGCCCCCGGCGTGTCCATCTTCTTTGGAGTGTGTGATCGTGGCGGGCTCACCTTCCAGTTTTCGGACAGCGCGAGTTTGCCTTGTAGGTACTGATCCTCGATCCACCCCTTAAAGACGAAACAATCCTCGATCGGGTGACTTACCGTTTGGTGGTAAGGGCAATAATTGGGATTATTGAGATCGCCTGGCTACAACAGACGTTTTGGACTCAGCAGATTGATGAGTCTATTGCGCACTGCCAGTTCGAACAGTTTCCATGTTTTATTCTGAGGAAACGAGTAAGGACGTCCCAGTCTCTCCTCGAGGGATGGGCGTGGTCGCACATTGTTTTGGCGAACAACCGGCTTTGAGTTGCTCGGTTGTTGTTGAGTATTGGCGACGAAGGTTGCTTTCCCTTTGCCCTTTTCATTCCAAGGTTCCGTCTTTGAAGAGGAAGTCCTATGACCCATCTGGTCCATTTGGGCTAGCTTGTCAATCAAGGCCTGAAAGGTGGTCGGCTTGAAGAACATCATAAATTAGGAAATAATTGCTTGAGGGTCAAGAGTACCCACAAATATGCCCACTGCCAGTGCTTCCTCTATGCGTTGTTCGCATTTCGACCATTGATTCCGCCACCGTGTTGCGTATTGAACCCACGTCTCGCCTGGCTTCACCTTGGCATTGATCAGTGCTGTTATCAGGGTGCGTTCACTAGCAATCACGAATCTTTGTGTAAAGAATAGCTCCATCTCCGCAAATGTTTTGACAGAGTCGTTAGGTAGCTCCGAATACCATTCAAAGGCCGTCTCCGATAGGTTGCCGACGAATTGGCGAAGCAGGAGCTTGTCGTCGCCTCCAGTGTTGCCACAAAGAGCCCTGAATTGAGCAACATGCTGATGTGGATTCCCTGTCCCCTTGTACACATAGAATTTAGGGATCGTATATCCCGGCGGGTAACTGATTTGGTCATACCAGCCTGGGTAGGGTCATCCAGTTCTAAAAATTTGCTCAGCCGCTTCATTCGCCTGGTGAGCTCGTATTTGCTGAGCTATATAGTCATCCAGGGTGGCCTTGGAAATGGTTTCCTCTTTGACTGCTGAAAGAGCTGGAGGAGGATTAGATGTCTCCCCTCCGTCGTCTCCAACAATGATCAGAGGGTCTTCAGCTGGAGGGTCCGGCTGTAACATCATCCCTACCATATCTTAGAAGAGGAGCGCCATTTGTTTTATGTTAGCCGCTTGCTCTGCGGCTTCTTTGTCCTTCTTTTCGAGGACTCTGCGTAAGAAGTCAGCATCAGTTTCTTGTTCGTGACGCTGCTCTGATGATGCCTCCGGGCTTTCTTTTGGCCCGGTGAGTGCAGCCATTTGCGTCAGCATTTCCTGAAGCTTCTGTTGCTGCTCCTGGGATTTTGTCACGGATCGGGTGAGCGGTCGGTGACCCAGCGGCTATCCTCTTTCCCGGATGCCATATGAACAGTATGCACCACTATACCCCCAGACTTGGGGCGTTTGTGCTCAGCGCTTTTACGGTTCGCCATGTCCACAGGGGCTTTTTGCGGCCTCCTTTTCTTTTGAGTGATTGACGTTGAGGGAGCCGTTGCAGTGGGCGCCCATCCAGCTGTTGCTTTTTCTGGCTTGACAGAGTAGTCTTTCTCCTGCCGAACCTTCATCTTTTTCTGTCGGCGGAGATAGCCTTGATCCATCACGGAGTCTTGGACTTGACGCCAGACTTTGTAAATTTCAGAGGATAGCCGTTGAGGAAGTTGCTCCGGCTTCTTCTCTGTAGCATTCCTCACAGGTGAAGGAATTCTCTTTAGCACTGTAGTAGGAGAGTTTCTGCGCACATTGTTAAGCAGTTCAAAGCTGTTCTCGGTTGGAACAGCAGGATTGATCCCCACCATTGGAGCTGGCGGAGTTATCCCATAGGGGGAGTTGCCCCCAGCCTTCCTTACTCGGCGCCAGTGGCGACGTCGAGCGTGTCGTGCGGATGGATTTGTTTCAGCCGTAGGGGTGACCTCCTCATACCCCCTGCTTTGAGGAGAGACCGTTATTGGTGCTAGCCTGTCGAAGACTGACACCCGTTGAGAAGCAATGCCTAATCTGTCAAAGACAGACCTCTGGGCAGAGGAAGTAGCTTTGAGGATCTCGCCTGGAGCAGAAGCCGGAATGTCCATCCTTGTAAAAACTGACTTTTTGGAATGAGAAGCCTTTCCAATGATCTCATCCGCTTGAGCCGGGATGGTTATCCGCTTTGGGATGGCAACTTCGGGTATCGCGGGCTTGTAGACGCTCTGGCCCAGTCTGTTGAAAACTGAGGTATTGAAGTTGGGCGACCCGTTGAGAGGGGCCGCGGCAGTGGTAAGTCGATCAAAGACCGACTTCTTTGGGGCTTCTTGCAACGTCATTGGGATACTGAAGCTCATCGGTGGGAGCATGGTCCCGAAGAATAATCCAGTGGTGGCTTGAGTTACCTGCTCCACTGGCATCTTGAAAAGAGAGGCCGCTTGGGGCACATAAATCACTCCTCCAGCAGGGACGGAGCGAGAGTTGCAGTTGCTGGTAGTGCAGTTTGAAGCTATTGATCTTCTGTTTTCTGTACGGAGCAAGACACCAAATCTAAGTACCTCGAATCCACAGGCAACCACAGCAAACCGCGATTTTTTCGCGAACATGACACACGAAGTGTGGAGTGCAAAGAGGAAAAGGTCCCACCGGGCGTGCCAGAATCTGTTCCCCTCCGAATGGCGGCGCGACGTGAGAGACGTCTTGCCGGAGATTCGGGGCAGATGCTATTTAGTTTTATCCGTCCACCTCTCCGAAGATGCCAAGTTGATTTATGGCACCGTGTATCGGAGGTTTAGACGGATGCGGCCGATGTAGCAGACTTCGTCAGATTCCCCCTCGTTCGAGGGGTTTTTGATTGTGGGGACGCTCTTCCCTGCAGGCGCAAGCCCCTGCAGTTAATTACGCTACCGCATCGCGGTAACAACTTTCTCCTTCTCCAGAATTTCACTTCGTGTCGTGGGTGTTTGTTTTGTTTGTGGTTGCCCGTGGATTGTATACGGAGACTAATTTATGTCGTCGCCCGTAAGACATGGATTAGTCTAAATCCGTATTTTCTTAGATTTGGGTTTGGGGTTTTAGTTTGAGGATACGTTAGCCATATTTGAGGCTAAGATCAACTCAAACGTTTGTTAAGGATACGTTAATCCAATTTTGAGACTAAGATCAACTTAACGGGATCGTTTAGATCCGACAAAAGAGCATTTGGGGCTCTATTGTTCCAGTTTAGGGACGTAGTGGTCCATTGCCAGTTTAAGGACATGGTGGTCCATTGCTAGTTTAGGGACATGGTGGTCCATCGTTCCCGTTTTGGGGACGGATATTAGTTTAAGGACGCATTAGTCCATGAGTTTAAGGACGCTTAAGTCCATATCGATGTGTGGTTGTCGGGACCAGTCACCTCTCTGATGTCGTTGAAGGATTACAACGATATATGCCAGAGGAGTTCGGAGATGTACCCTTGAACCGGATGTGAATTGATTTAAGAGAGCAATCGTGCTCAGTCAATTTAATTTGAGGACTTACGGCCATGATTGGGCTAAGTCCAATTGAAAATGTTCAACATTTTCATTTGTCTTTGGCCTATTAGGCCTATGCTAGGGCTTTGCCCCAGTTTAATAATGCACTGCATTTTATTTTGGCCTGTAAGGCCTTTTAAATTGGGCTCTGTTCCCTTTATAATACAGAGCATTTATTCTGGGTCCATTGGACCTCTTAATTGGGTTCTGCCCCTTTTAAAATTAATCCATTGCATTTTATTAGGCCCGTTAGTCCTTTTTTGATTGGGCCCGGCCCTTCTTTTCAATAATGCAGTGCATTAATTATCTGACAGTGGCCATGTGGCCTGTCAGGCGCTGTGCGCCAATTAATGAGCGTAAGCGTATATGGAGGTGACACGTGTCACGCTCTGGTGAGCGCAAGCGCAGTGCGCTGCGCTGTTGCGCTGCTGACACATGGCGCGCTCTGGTGAGTTGCGCCAATTTAAGAGAGCAGTGCTCTATTTTTAAAAGCGTATAGCGCAAATTATTCTGGAGCTGACACATGGCGCTCTCTGGTGGCTTGCGCTAACCCAGGAGCGCAACAGTGCAGATTTACAAGTGTAAGGCACTGTTTTAATATCTTGATCCAATTTTTTTTGGATTCAAGAAAAGAATCTTTTAAGATTCCAGAACCAGTGGTTCATAAAAAAGGCAATGCCTTTTTTTCTTATTATATTTTTTATTGAAGATCCTTGATCTTGTTCTTAGATCAATGATCTTTTTAGAAGAAATTCTTCTTTCCAAAGGTTTACCTTTCCTTTTTCTTTCTGAATTCTTCTCAAACTTTTTAAGAGTTCTGTGAATTCTCTCTGCTTTTTTGTGTTTTCTGTCTCTGTTTCTCTATCTCTGTATGTTTTGGAATTGGGGTCTAGGGGCCTTTATATAGTGCCCATTAATTTGTTAAATTCGTTAAAGAGATCATTCTCTGAGTGATTTGGGGATTTTTCCTCACCGTTGGATCTTTGATCCAAGGGCTTTTGTTTTACAGAAGATAATCTTATTGTTTTAACAAGATCAGAAAGATCTTTCTAGAATTTTAATTCTATTTTAGTGCTGGCACAGTTGGCGCAAGCGCACCTGCGCTTGACACGTGTCGCGCAGCGCAGAGCGCAGCGCAACTGCGCCGCCACGTGTCGCGCAGCGCAGAGCGCAGCGCAATTGAAGCATTGCTTCTTTATTTAAAATTTGAATTTTATCATCTTTTTAAAACAGAGCCTTGCTCTGATTGGGGGAAACAGAAGCGTTGCTTCATTTCCCGTCTTGGGATTTGAACAGAGTTTTGCTCTGAAAGGGAGATTTTCTCCTTTATTATTATTATTATTTATTTATTTGTTTGTTTGTTTATTTTTTCTTTTATTGTTATTATTTTATAAGAAGCGGGTTTTGAGCCAAAATTTTGGCGGGAACATAACCCTTGCTGAAACCATCAAGATCTGATCTCAGCAGTTGGTATCAAATGCGCCGCGAACCTGTTAAGGTCTTGTGTTAGTTGTGTAGTATGTGATATTTGAAAATCGAATATTAAGACATATCTTACCTACTGAGCATGGTAAACTCAGTATCATACTCATCTACTGACTTGGTCCATATCGAACCCTGTTGTAGATGGATAAATTGCTGCTCCATGTTGAATCGGGCAGTCTCAGGGAAGTATTTTGCGTCAAACATGTCGCGAAAAGTCCTCCATTCGATCAGTTGGTCAAGAAGACTTTCTTCAGCCTTCCACCAAACCCTTGCGTTGTCAGTGAGCTGTAGCTTCGCAACTCGAACCTAAGCGATCTCTGGCACTTGTGCCGCTGCTAGGTCATCCTCAATGCTCTGAGCCTATTCCTCGGCTTCCAGAGGGCTCTCTTTTTCTGAGAATTTTTTGGGGTGTAAAGCTCGGAATTGCTTTACCTAGGTGCTTCCGCTTCTGGGCGGTTCATCAAAATAGCAGTATGCTGCTGCTGTCTCTCCAGGAGGCTGCAGATCGCCTTAAGCAGTATCGTCTGCTCATTGATCGGAGCAACGACGGTAAGTGTAAGCGGTAGAGATAGTGGAGTGTTGTTGAAGTTGGTGCTGGTGTTGTTTGGGAAATCCATAACCTTGAAAGAAAAATTTTGGGTTAGGACAGATTCAAAATATATAAAATTGGAAGATTCAAGGAATATTTAAAGAATGTTTTTACTTGCTGATTCTTGTGTTATATTGCTTAGGACTTCATACAGAATTAACCCGCATGTCCATGCAGCACTAACCTGCATGGGCCACCAACAAAACCTGTCACGCCCAGCTTCCCGGTGTACGGCAAGAGGACGCGACGAGGCCGCTACATATTTACTCAGAAGTAAATACGCTAAGCGTAACTAAGCAATATAAAGTAAAGTACACAAGAGACATGAATATAAATGAACATCAACTTTATTTATCAAATATTCTTTTACAGGTACAACTAAAATGTAAATACGTGAGTAGAAAGCGATGCCTAAATAATGGCATAACTGAAATGAAATAAATATGTACAAGTGCCTACAGCTCTGGATCAAATGGTATCTGCTCCAAATCTTCAGTGCTGGGCTCGATCTCCAATGAGTCTGAAACACCTGACAACTATCCAAAGAAAGAAGAAAAGGAATGTCGTCAGTGAACAATCACTCGGTAAGTCCCAAAGATGGGTAGAGATAGAATAGACAGAAAGAGAATATAACTTATAATGTTTGATTATATTGTTAACGCTACTGTTTGTAGCTTGGTACAGAAAATGCCAGTGTATCCGAAAAGAGTCTCACTATTCCGGAGACTAAGGTATACAGAGCACAAGAAACCGTTCATCCATAGTACAACGACAATGGATATTCAGGTTAGGTGTATTATGGTTATAGTCTCATGGTTATGGTTTCGTGCCACTTCTAACACCTTCTGTACCAATCTACCCCTTATAAACCCCGCAATGTCTTTTGTATTGATTGTATTATTTTGTTATATAGATGATTGACTTGCCGAAACTATGATATCAGTAAATGGAATGGATATAAATGGAGAGTCATGTAGACGAAGTATATCCATGGTTCGGTTCGGTCAATATTGTTCCCCTCCGAAAGACGGCCCGACAGAGGACGTCTTGCCTGAGATTCGGGGCAGATGCTATATGGTTTTATCCGCCTACCTCTCCAAAGATGCCAAGTTGATTTATGGCACCGTGTATCGGAGGTTTAGACGGATGCGGCCGATGTAGCAAAGTTCGTCAGATTCCCCCTCGCTTGAGGGGTTTTTGATTGTGGGGACGCTCTTCCCTGCAGGCGCAAGCCCCTGCAGTTAATTACGGTACCGCATCACGGTAACAACTTTCTCCTTCTCCAGAATTTCACTTCGTGTCGTGGGTGTTTGTTTTGTTTGTGGTTGCCCGTGGATTGTATACGGAGACTGAGTAATGCCGTCGCCCGTAGGACGTGGATTAGTCCAAATCTGTATTTACTTAGATTTGGGTTTGGTGTTTTTAGTTTAAGGATACGTTAGCCGCATTTGAGACTAAGATCAACTTAAACGTTCGTTAAGGATACGTTAGTCTGATTTGAGACTAAGATCAACTTAACGGGATCGTCTAGATCCATTTCCAGTTTAAGGACGTAGTGGTCCATAGGTAGTTTAGGGACATTGCGGTTCATTGGTAGTTTAAGGACATTGCGGTCCATATTCCAGTTTAGGGACATGGTGGTCCACATTTCAGTTTAGGGACGTGATTGTCCATATTCCAGTTTACGGACGTGGTGGTCCGATATTAGTTTAAGGACGTTTCGGTCCAATATTAGTCTAAGGACGTTTCATTCCAACATTAGTTTAAGGACGTTTCGGTCCACGAGTTTAAGGACCCCGCAGTCCGTATTGATGTGTGGTCGTCGGGACCCGTCACCTCTCTGACGTCGTTGAAGGATTACAACGATAAGTGTCAGAGGAGTTCGGAGATGTACCCTTGAACCGGTCATAAATTGATTTAGGAGAGCATTCTTGCTTAGTCAATTTAGTTTGGGGACTTACGGCCATGATTAGGCTAAGTCCCGTTGAGAATATTCAATATTTTTCTTGATCTTGGGCCTATTAGGCCTGTGCTAGGGCTTTGCCCATATTTAATAATGCACTGCATTTTATTCTGGCCTGCTAGGCCTTTTTGATTTGGGCTCTGTCTCTTTATTTATGATGCAGAGCATCTGTTTTGGTTTGGGCTCTGCCCTTTTTAAAATAATGCATTGCATTTTATTAGGCCTGTTAGGCCTTCTTTAATTGGGCTTGACCCTTTTGTAAGCAATGCAGTGCATTTATCTGGCGCTTTGCGCCAAGTAATGAGCGCAAGCTAATATGGGGATGACACGTGTCATGCTCTGGCGAGCGGAAGCGCAACAGCGCTGTTCTAGTGCGCTGCGCTTGCGCTGCTAACACGTGGTGCGCTGTGGTGAATTGTGCCAGTTTTAAAGAGCAAGGCTCTGTTTCAAAAGCGCATAGCGCAATTGGTTCAGATGCTGACACGTGGCGCTCTCTAGTGGCTTGCGCCAACCTAAGAGCGCAACAGTGCAGTTTTGCAAATGCAAGGCACTATTAACTTAAGAATCTTTTAGATTCCAAAACCAATGGTTCATAAGTGCAAAGCACTACTTGGTTTCTTGATCTAATTTAGATCAAAGAAAACAAGTGTTTCTTATTTTTCTTGATCTTAAAGAACCAATGGTTCATAAGTGTAAAGCACTATTTTTATTTTGTTTTTTTTTAAAGATCTATGATCTGTTCATAAGAGAACTTTCTCTTTTTCTAAAGGTCTTTACCTTTTTTGTTCTTGAGGAGTTCTTCAGAGTTCTCTTTCTCTCTCCTTTTTTAAAAAAAAATGTTCCTTTCTTTGAATTGAGGCCTAGGGTCCTTTTTATAGTGCTCATAAATTAGTTAAATTTGTTAAAGAGATCTTTCTATGAGTGATTTGGGAAATTTTCCCCACCGTTGGATCTTTGATCCAAGGCCTTCTGTTTTACAGAAGAAAATCTTCTTGTTTTAAAAAGAACAGAAAGATTTCTTTTAGAATCTTAATTCTGTTTGGCGCAAATGCCCCAGCGCGTGACACGTGTCGCGCAGCGCAACTGCGCTAGCGCATCTGCGCTGACACGTGTCGCGCAGCGCAAAGCGCGGCGCAACTGCGCTAGCGCATCTGCGCTGACACGTGTCGCGCAGCGCAGTGCTTGCGCAACTGAAGCGTTGCTTCTTTTAATTTTGCTTAAAATAGAGCTTTGCTCTGATTGGGCGCGCCTTCTTAGGCGCTGCGCTGACGTATCAGCGCCTGACATGTGGCGCGTTGCGCCTGAGATTTGAAGCGTTGCTTCAAAATTTTGAATTTTGAATTTCAACAGAGTTTTGCTCTAATTGGGCGAAACAAATGCCCCCCACCGTTGCGCTCACATGGCGCACACGTGAGTGCAGCGGTGGCAAACTCCTGATCGTTGGATCAAGGGGTGAGCTCAAGGGGCGCAAGCGCCTTATAAATAGGACCTCTGGCCCTTAGAAAAATCTCACCATTTTCTAGATTTTGATTTCCAGAGCTTTGCTCTTGCTTAGAACTCCAGAGCTTTGCTCTCGTTTCCAGAACTTTAGAGCTTTGCTCTCATTTTCCAAGTTAGAAAATTTTAGGTAAAATTAATCTTAAGTTAAATATTTTAATTAACTAATAGAGCTTTGCTCTTACAGATCTTTTGATCTAAAGAGATCCCCATTGGAATTTCATAAACAGAGCTTTGCTCTCAAAAACTTATAGATCTGCAGAGATCTTGTTCATGGGTTCTAACCCATGGACAGAGCTTTGCTTTTTGAATCATCTGTAGATCTTTTAGATCTGAAAAATGAAAAAATTTCATAAGTTTTTTCATGGATTTTTTTTTTTTAAGATTCCAAAAATTTTAATTCTTCTAGGTGTAACATTTTCTGATGGACCTTTCCATTATTACCATAGAGCTATGCTCTTTTTAAGGAATTTTATTTCCCTGGGACCAGAGTTTGACAAGTGTCACTCTGTGACAGAGCTTTACTCTGAAAGAGGAGATTTTCTCCTTGTCTCTAGGGATTCTTCCCACCCCCCTTTTTTTAATGGGAATGTTTTCCTGGGGACCAACTGACAATCTCGTCCAATAATGAGGTTGTCTTATTAACTGACATATTGTCATCCAGATTTTGTGGGTCCCCATTTGGTCCCCTACCCACTGCACTGCAGTGTGATTAATTTTAATCTAATTAATTTTTAAATTCATTTAATCGAAGATTTTTTTTTTAAATGCCAAGCGTTGGGATTGTAGCACTGACGGCTATTTTGTTCTTTTGCAGCGATCATGTCTCTCGACTCCTCGTTCCCGTTTGTTCATTCAGAGGAGGGATTTCCTGAGGCGCCTTTGGACCGTGAGGTCCTGGCCATGATTAAGGAATACGACCTGGAATACAAGAGTCTCCACCTTTGGGGGTCATGGTATAATCAGATCATCATGGGCCGCCGGAGCTTCACATGCGCGGTGCCGTCGGAACCCATCACGGCGATTCACTATGCTACCCCACCCTCGGTGCAGTATGTCGTGGAGATGGCGGATTGGACATCGAAGGGTTTTCTTCATCCGGCTATAGATGCCATCCCGGTCCAGCGTCCTATGGTCTTGGATATCCTAGGACGCCGTATCTGTCAGGGCGAGGCAAGACCCTGGGGGCAATCATATAACATTGGTCTGATCCCCCGCCACCCGATTGGCTATCTGCCATGGGCCCGGTACATCCTGTCGACGAAAAAGTCGCAGTTGATAAGGTTAGGACTGTACACCGCAGTGTACGTCTCTCTGTTTCAATATCCCACGCTCCCGACCTGGTGGTTTAAGGCTTTCCTGGAGCAATGGAACATTCCTACCCACACTTTCCTTACCATGGATCGGGAAGTGTCCATCTCTTTGGAGGAGTTCACGGAGGTATCCGGTCTACCAGTCATGGGAGAACATTATGAGGAGATGCTCCCGACAGATGTGTACGTCTTTGGTGCTAGGCCGATGGTAAGGGGGGTCACACCGGAGAATGCCGTTCAACATCAATTCCCAAGCTTGATTAAGGTGTTGAACATCTATGAATCTCTTTTTATCGAACATGGGAGTCGGGGGGTTAACTTTGAAGATTTCATCGCTCGGTTCCTTCGCCCAAGCGTCCTCTCATCAGAGGCTGCCAAGTTTGCCACTCTGGATGACCCTTTCGGTCTAGGTGTGGACAACCTACCGGAGAAGGATATAGATCAAAAAGGTTTTTTTCTTCCGGACTTCCCTACCATGTCATTTGCAGAAATTGTGGCCCCTGGAATGGATGAGGAGGCCTTTTTCTTAGGATTTCTTGGATTGTGGCTGAGCTGGTTTGCGATCCCAATGCACTCTCATCGTATGCGGCCCTCTGTTTTTTACCCAGCCCACCGGATGGCCATCGGGGTAAAGGTGGCTGTGGGGACCGCCGGCTTGGCGCACTTATACCATGGCCTCAGTCGAGCAACGGATGCTAATGAGCCCGGGGTACTGCACGTGGTCTTCCCGATGCATTACTTTGCATCGTGGCTCGAGCTACACACGGCGGGTGTCTTCGGCATGCATAAAAGGCCCTCGTTCTTTGACAAGTGCGGTTTTCCTCGCATTATACAGCTGATCGGCGCATCAATTGTAACCCCATCACCGCGGAACGCCAGGGGCTTTCTCCTTCGCCCTCATACCGTTGGAGCCGGGATGTCCTTTGTCGATAAGGTATTGACCATTGGAAAGGTGTCTACCACTGCGACGCGGCCATTACAAGATGTCTTTAAGGATGGAGCCTCAGTTTTGACGGCTCGGGAGACCCTTCACTTATATTCCATTAGACCGGGTTTCCTAGTTTTTAGGCAGAATGGTGTGGCAATTTTTATGAGGTACAACCCGCATCGTTTTGCTCAACAACTGGGCTACGATCAAGGGGTCCCCTTGGAAGCCTTCTTGCTGGAACCCACTGCCACTGAAGAAGGGATGGAGAACGCACTGCACCATTTCATGCGCCTGAATACGAGCTCTCATTTTTTTATCAATGCGCCGGCTTACGCTCCGAGACTCCTCAATGTGTACAAAGACTGGTACAATCATGCAACAGGAGCAGTTATAAAGGAGGAAAGGCGACTGTTGGTCGATCGTAAGGGTGCGCCTCCAGGTACCGATCGCAACGCTCCTTTGGTTCCTAGGACTCCAGTAGTCGCTCCTCTAAAAGAGGTTAGAACCGGGCCACCGCGTGCGCAATGTCCTCCACGTGGCTTGTCGCTCTCTGATATCACAGATCCACCTGCAACGTCCTGTGCTCTAGTGGAGACAGTGGTTGTATCCTCGTCGGAGTCTGGCGTGGGTGCGGACATCGGGACCCGCCGTCCCAAGGTGGCTGCTAAGCGGAAATTGATCCCACGTGGGCCTAGGGTCGGGGGACAGAAGAAAAAGAAGTCGCTCTTTGCTGCGGACGTCACGTTTGGTCAGGAACCCCACGCTCCCTATGCCGAGGGCCTGAGTGAATACGGAACTAACGAGGGATTAATCATGCCGCCGCCTGACGACACAGACTTGGAAGCCGCTCTCGAAACTTCAGCGTTGTTGGCAAAGCGTGACGCGTGGCTGGCTAAGCTTGCGCAATCAGGTAACTACTGGTCGCATTTTCTTTATTGCATCATATTTTTTCATTGGCTTTGACTAACGTTTTCCTTTCTTTTCTTCCAACAGGCATCACTGATGAGGAAGCCATTGCCGCTTCACTCAAGACCTTCCAGGAGGAAGAACGCCTTAAAGCGTCTTTAGGCATCAGTAAGTCTCTATTCATCAAGTTTTCATTTCCCTTGTGTTATGGTCGATCTAACTTTCCCTTTTTATCACAGGAACCTCGATGCCGCTCCTGTCAAGTGATGCAGATGTTCCGTCAACTGCCGATGTTCCCGCTTCCTCTGTGCCACCACAGGAGGTTCGTCTTGAAGAGCCGATGAAAGATGCCCTAAAGGCTCTGGAGGCATCCCTGAACGAGGATGACGACGCCTTGAAGGAAGCGTCACGAAGGTCCATCGCGACAGCCCGGGAGGAAAGGAAGCGGCTGAGGCACGAAGCAAAGGCGCGCAGGGCTGCTTTGGCTATTGGAGCGGGCCCCAGCACCGTTCCTCGAGCCGATACTCTGTCAGAAGAGTCCCCGGTCGCCCTGTCTACGGCTCATAGACAGACGATCCGTGCCAATAGAGAGGCTAACGACAAGTCTACCTCAGGTAATACTTCTTTCAGAATTTCGTCATAAAACTCATAAAGTTGTTGGTTCTTATATATTTTATCTTGCAGGGCTAAGTCCAACCGAGGGAGAGGCGGAGACCGTTGAACCCAAGGAAGCAGAGGAGGCGGCACCTACCGAACTCGAGCCAACAGTGGGCAACGTTGCTGAGGCTTTGGAGCCTGAGGTGGAGGTTGGGGGGTCTGTAGCCGAGAAGGTCATTGATGTCGAGCCTGAAGTGGCGGCAGATGAAATGATCATCATAACCGAGCCGAGGGTAGTGGTGGGCGAGGTGCTTGAGGCTGGCGACCTCGTGGTGACGGGGGATGAGCCGATGGAGATGGCGGAGCCCTAAGAAGTAGCGGATGAGATGGGCACGACTCTTGGGGAAGAGTCAGCCGCTTCCTTCCAAGAATCCGGCAACGCTCCAATCATTGCCCTCCCTGCCTATGATCTCCTGCCGTCTCCTGGTCATGCGAGCACGACGACGGTCCCTATCGAGTCGGGTAATGAGGCCACGGGCGGTGGCCTCATGTCCACGGAGGAGGGATACACCTCCGTTTCAGCCGGCAGCTCGTCAGGTAAATCCCAAGTTAGTGTTCTTTCTTTGCCTTACAATCTTTCTGACAAATTTACCTTTTTTGTAACGCAGGTGTAGCCAGCGCCGATGCCCCACTGCTCGAGGGAGCGCCTTCAACGACTGCCTTGGCGGTGGTCACCTCTCAACCCTCTCTCATACCCTCGAAGATGTTGGAAGGTATGGGTTTGCAATTTATTAATCTTATCTTCCAGACGCATAATTTGTGTACTAAAGTCACACTGTTGTGTCTTTCAGGAGTGCTTTTTGACCATCTCTATCAAGTGTTGCTCCCACACTTCTCTTTCCCATCTGAATTCGCCTCTCCCTCTGGTGGCGCTGGTGAGTACCGTTCCCGATTGATATCTTTGTTTTTCAGTTGTAGAATTATTTCTAACTCTCTTTTGTCCTGACTGCAGTGTTACAAATCGAAGGGGGAGAAGAAAGATCGGTTGCGCCACCGGCCCTTCCGGCCTTGCCACCTGTTTCAGCTGGTACGGCGACTATCACATTGATAACTCCCCCCTCTTTATTTTTTGTACTGTTATCTGATCACATCTTGTTTCTTTTCAGCTGTCGTTCTGGTCTCGGTGCCCTTCGAGCCTCGCATCACAATGCCGGCAGGTCCTTACCTAAGACGTCCATCTTCGAAAGGCGCCGCGAACAGCTTGCGTATGTTGAGCGACTACATTGAGGAGCTCGACATCGAGACCCCTACGCCTGCTGCGGATTTTGCTACGGCGGTTAACCCGATGCTGGTGATACTCGTGAATTTCCATGACGAGGGCATCGTCGCATCTTGGGTTAACCATTGTATGGAGATCGAGGCTCGCCTGCATCAGCTGGAATCGATGCGTCCTGCACCCGAGACTTTAGCCGCGAGCAATGAAAGAGCAGCATGGATCGAGGGAAGCGCTTCTTACGTCCACCATTTGGAACAAGAAGCAGCGTTAAGGCTAAGGGAATGCCAAGAGACTTCGAGTGAGACGGCCCGTCTGCGTGCTGAAGTTGAAGCGAATGCTGCCCAAGTGAAGGCCATCTTTGAGGGTCTCCTGGAGCGCATCTCCCACGGACTAAACTTGAAGCGAAAGCTTGATGTAGCCGAGCGCGATACCCCCGGCCAGGAAGCTGCCTATCAGGCCGTCAGGGAGCAGCTTGCATCTGTCTTGCAGCAACGGGCCCAAGTGGAGGCGGAGCTGGCGGTGGTAGCCGATCAGGAGAAAATGGGGAAGGAATTGCGCGAACGATCGCTAGAGCTATGCAAGACGCTTCCTTCTCAGTAACTCTCCTTGTATCGTTTGTACTTGTAAATAGAAAATGTATACATATATATTTTTTTTATTCTTTAACACAATGTATTCTGTACCCAATCAAGTTTATGAATAAAAGATATACATTTTCTGTAATGTCTTGTGTCATTTCTCCGCCTTTTCTTTCTTTTATTATCAGCACGCCACCTGAGTAAACATGGTCAACAGATAATAGAGCACGCATCTTGACTTTCTTAAGAAATAGCGATGGCTTAGGCCGCAGGTTCAGATCTGCTGCCTAAGACTTTTCAACTCTGTGAGCCGTGGGGGGTCTCGTAGAGATTTTTCTCCCTACGAATCGAGAGGATCTCGTAGGTGGTTTTTTCTCCTTAGGAATCGTGAGGATTCCTAAGTGTGGTTTTCTTTTATAAGTCGTAAGGATCCTATAAGAGAATTTTTCCCTCTTATGAGTCGAGAGGACCCATAAGCGGTTGTTTCCCTCCTTGTCGAAACTCGACTTTGGAGAGTGAGACCCGTGAATAGTATGCAAGAGACCGTTTTAGATCGGCTTGTAGGGTCCTATTGTTCAGGAAGCAAGTTTTTCAGTCCCTGTTGCCTGAGGCTTCATCTTGCAAGTTGAGACGAATCTGGAATTTCCCGCGGAGGCACTAGTTTCTCTGCGAGCCGACGCAAATTAGGAGGCCCTCGTCAAGGAGTGTTTGTATCCGTGAGTCGAGGAGTTTGCTAGGGATTATTTGTTTCCCTAGCGCCAAGGATTGTTTGTTTCCTTGGGGTTTGAAACGAGTCGAGAATTTCCCACGGAGGCACTGGTTGCTCTGCGAGTCGACGCGGATCAGGAGGCTCTCGTCAAGGAGTGTTTGTATCCGTGAGTCGAGGAATTTGCTAAGGATTATTTGTTTCCCTAGCGCCAAGGATTATTTGTTTCCTTGGGGTTGAAACGAGTCGAGAATTTCCCACGGAGGCACTGGTTGCTCTGCGAGTCGACGCGGATCAGGAGGCTCTCGTCAAGGAGTGTTTGTATCCGTGAGTCAAGGAATTTGCTAAGGATTATTTGTTTCCCTAGCGCCAAGGATTATTTGTTTCCTTGGGATTGAAACGAGTCGAGAATTTCCCACGGAGGCACTGGTTGCTCTGCGAGTCG
Source organism: Agapanthus africanus (assembly GCA_030015575.1). Taxonomy (NCBI): domain Eukaryota; kingdom Viridiplantae; phylum Streptophyta; class Magnoliopsida; order Asparagales; family Amaryllidaceae; genus Agapanthus; species Agapanthus africanus. The sequence continues at coordinate 102,577,671 of CM057350.1, read as the reverse complement.
ACGCGGATCAGGGGGCTCTCGTCAAGGAGTGTTTGTATCCGTGAGTCGAGGAATTTGCTAAGGATTATTTGTTTCCCTAGCGCCAAGGATTATTTGTTTCCTTGGGGTTTGAAATGAGTCGAGGATTTCCCACGGAGGCACTGGTGGCTCTGCGGGTCGACGCGGATCAGGAGGCTCTCGTCAAGAAGTGTTTGTATCCGTGAGTCGAGGAGTTTGCTAGGGATTATTTGTTTCCCAAGCGCCAAGGATTATTTGTTTCCTTGGGGTTCAAACGAGTCGAGAATTTCCCACGGAGGCACTGGTTGCTCTGCGAGTCGACGCGGATCAGGGGGCTCTCGTCAAGGAGTGTTTGTATCCGTGAGTCGAGGAATTTGCTAAGGATTATTTGTTTCCCAAGCGCCAAGGATTATTTGTTTCCTTAGGATTTGAAACGAGTCGACGATTTCCCACGGAGGCAATGGTGGCTCTGTGAGTCGACGCGGATCAGGAGGCTCTCGTCAAGGAGTGTTTGTATCCGTGAGTCGAGGTATTTGCTGAAGACACTGGTTTCTTCGGAGTTGGACTGAACCGTCGAGATTTGGCTTCGTCTTCTAGTGGAGCCTGTTGGGAAAGTATGGTTCCCTCTTTGTTTACGCCCTTGGATTGTATACAGAGATCGATGTGATCTTAACTGTAGGGCCAAAGTTTTATCATCATTTTTTTTGTTTTATCTCCGCGATACTCTATCATTTCAGCTTTTATATCGCGAAGGTCGCGATCGCCCAATCATTTCGGCTATTTTTCGCGGTGCCCAATCATTTCGGCTATTTATTTTATTTTTACTCGCTGCTTTTTATTGCGAGTTGCCCAATCATTTCGGCTATTTATTTTATTTTTACTCGCTGCTTTTTATTGCGAGTTGCCCAATCATTTCGGCTATTTTTTTTTATTTTTACTCGCTGCTTTTTATTGCGAGTTGCCCAATCATTTCGGCTATTTTGCATGCATACATTTTTACTTGGTGCTTTTTATTGCAAGTTGCCCTATCATTTCGGCTATTTCATATGCGTGTGCGGCCTATTGGCTTTTCGCTGTAAAACCGATTTCGGCATCAGCACCGCTACAACTGGGATATTACCAAGAGCGAATCATCATCTGCCTCTGTCGATGTCGAACAAAGGTGGCTTAGCGACCAGGGTTAGGGTCCTGTCGGCTAAGGCTTTTGACTTTATGAGCCGTAAGGGTTTCACGAAGTTATTTCTCCCTACAAGTCGTGAGGATCTTGTAGGTGTATTTTCTCCTTAGGACTCGTGAGGATTCCTAAGTGTTCGTTTCCTCTGTAAGTCGTAAGGATCCTACAGGAGGGTTTTCTCCTCATAAATCGAGAGGATTTACAAGGGTTGTTTACCATGCGAACATATCCCCAGTCACGGATGAGACTTGGTTAGGGAAATGTTTATTTGTGCCCGTGGATTGTATACAAGGGTCAGTATTGAGCCACTTGTAGGGCAATATCGGAAGTTGTGGGGGTTGCTTAAGCACAGGTTTAGATCTCTGTAACTTAAGACTTTCAACTCTTATGAGCCGTGAGGGTCCCATAAGAGAGTTCTACTTACGAATCGTGAGGATCTCGCAAGTGTATTTTCTCCTTAGGAATCGTGGGGATCCCTAAGTGTGATGCTCCCTTGTGAGTCGTAAGGATCTCACGTGGGTGGTTTCTCCTTATAAGGTCGAGAGGACCCTATAAGTGTCCTTTAAAGAGGTTGCGCCCTTTCAGGTTTTCACAAACACTTGCCGGTAGCCCTGCTGTTTTTACTCACGGAGCCCTTTCGGGTTTTCATCCGCGCCCATTTTGCTTATGGACATACCGTTTTTTTTTCTTTTTATTTTTATATATTTTTTTTCTCTTTTTTTTTACGAGGTCGCGCCCTTTCGGGTTTTCACGAACACTCGCCGGTAGCCCTGCTGTTTTTACTCACGGAGCCCTTTCGGGTTTTCATCCGTGCCCTTTTTGCTTATGGACATACCGTTTTTTTTTAATTTATTTTTATATGTTTTTTTTATATCTCGTCAGCCCAAAGATGCTGCGGTAGTAGTTTAAAGACGTTTCAGTCTGCTATTAGTTTAAGGACATTTCGGTTCGTCCTTGAGAAGGCTGGTTACTGCTGATAGAGTTTGAGCTTAGGAAGATAGCGAGCGGACATAGTCATCGTCATCTATCATTGACCCAGGCTGTGGCTCATTAAGCGTAATATTTCTTTAGGAAGCGACCGTTTATTGGCCTGAAAGGCCTTTCACCGTGCATATCCATGAGTAGATAGGCTCCACCCTGGTAGACCTTGTCTATGATGTACGGGCCTTCATAGTTTGGCTCGAATTTTTCCCGCTGGGCGCGATTGGGGATCATAGGCCTTTTGACCACTAGCACGAGTTTGCCTTGGCGGAATGTCCTCGGTCGGGTCAATCTTTCATATGAGCGCAACATCTTTGCTTTATAAGCTTCCAGATTTTGCTGTGCTATGAGCCGGGTTTCATCAAGGGTGTCAAGCTCCTCAAGCCGAAGGTGAGCATTTTCTTCGTCCGTTAGCTCATAGTGGACTGCCACTCGTAGAGAGGGTAATTCTATCTCGAGAGGGAGTACTGCTTCTGTACCGAATACCAACGCATATGGCGTTGCATTCGTGGTCGTTTTAAACGTAGTTCGATACGCCCAGAGAGCTTCTTGCAGTCTTTCGTGCCAGTCTTTCTTATTTCGTGACACCGTTTTCTTCATGATCTTCGTCAAGGTCTTGTTGAAGGCTTCAGCTAGACCGTTAGCTCGCGGATTATAAACTGAGGAATATCTCCAGTCTATATTATGCTGTTGCGCGAAGCGACTGATTTTGTGGTTTCTGTAGGCTGGCCCGTTATCGGAGATGATTCGTCTTGGCGTTCCAAACCGATATATGACATGCGTCTTGAAGAAATGGAGGATATTCTCCGTCTTTACTTCCCTCAGCGGTACCGTTTCTTCCCACTTAGAGAAGTAGTCAGTCGTCGCTAGGATGAAACGATGTCCTCTAGACGATGCTGGTTCGATGGGGCCGACTATATCAGTCCCCCACATTTCGAATGGCCAGCTAGCCACCGTTGGATGTAGTGGATTCGGATGCTGATGGATGAAGTCCCCATGAATTTGGCATGAATGGCATTGCTTCGCATATTCGAGGCAGTCCTGGATCATTGTGGGCCAATAGTAGCCCATCCGTTTGATCTTCAACTTCATCTTTGGGACCGCTTGGTGAGAACCGCAGAGTTCGTCGTAAACTTCCTGGACGACTCTTTTCGCTTCGTCAGGTCCTAAACATCTCAGCCACAGAGAATCAAACGACCTCTTGTACAGAGTATCATTGACAAAGGCGAAAGACAGAGCTCGTTTCATAAGCTGATGTCTTGTGGACGCTTCTTCAGGCATTCGGTGGGACCTAAAGTAGTCTATGAAGACTTCTCTCCAATCCTCAGTCTTTTCCCGGTCTTTTACTTGCAGGGTCGTTTGCTCAGTCGCTCCCTTCTCTTTGGATGATTCCGGAGATATTTCTGCTGGGGCAAGCACTTGACGGCTTTGTACCATGATTCTAACGTCATCGAGATTCTCGTCAGCCAGTTCTTTAGCAAGTTTGGCCAATGCGTCTGCTTTGCTGTTTTCCGCGCGCGGTATGTTCTCCAAAGTATAAGAGGGAATTTGGGTCAACAGTTGTTGCACTTTTTCGCCGTACTTCACCAGTTCTGGCCTGCACGTTTGGTAGTCGCCATTTACTTGACTAACGACCAGTTAAGAATCCCCATATATAAGGAGGTCTTCAATTCCCATGTCAATGGCGATCTCAAGACCTGCTATCAAGGCTTCATATTCGGCTTCGTTATTCTTCCTCGGCTCTGTTAAGGAGAAAGCGAAACGCATTATCCCTCCTTGTGGAGTCACGAAGATGAGGCCTATCCCCGATTTGATTATAGGGGTACTTTGTTTGCGCTTTTTCACAGAAGATGCTCCATCGAAATAAAGTTCCCATTTGGTATCACCACCGTCGATCATGTCAAACGCATGTTCGTCTGGTAAATCGCAGCTCAGAGGAGAATCGGCGGGTATCGGATGCTCAGCAAGGAAGTCGGCGATGGCCTGGCCTTTCACTGCCTTGAGAGGTTGATACGTTATCGAGAACTCCATCAAGAGCAGAGCCCATTTAGTGAGTCGACCCGTCAGTATGGCCTTTGACATTAAATACTTAAGAGGGTCCACCTTCGAAATGAGACGGACCTCATGCGCCAACGCATAGTGCATGAGCTTTGTTATCGCGAAGATCAACGCTAGGCAGTGTTTTTCAATGGGGGAGTAGTTGCTTTCTGCCCCCAGTAGAACTCGACTTAAGTAGTAGAGTGCTCTTTCTTTCCCTTGATCGTTCTCTTGTGCCCATAATGCGCCCAAGGAACCTTCGAGGGCAGTTGTATAAAGAATGAGGGGTTTTTCCTTGACCGGAGCAGCCAACACTGGCGGGTTCTGCAGGTACTGTTTAATTTCGTCCAGCGTGCTCTGGCATTTTTGATCCCAGACAAATGGAGTTCCCTTCTTCATCAGGTGACTGTAAGGGCGGCACTTGCCAGAGAGGTTGGCTATAAATCGCCGAATATATGCGAGCTTTCCTTGGAGAGACCGCAACTGTTTGAGAGTCCTTGGCGGAGGTATTTCCATGATCGCCTTGATCTTGAACGGATCTATTTCGATACCCCGGTGTCGGACAATGAATCCCAGGAATTTGCCCGAGGAAACTCCGAATGCACACTTGAGCGGGTTCATCTTCAAGTTGTATTGTCGAAGGCGTTGAAATACGGTCTTCAAATGCTCGAGATGTTCCTCGTATGATTTGCTTTTAACCACGAGATCGTCGATATAGCATTCGACGATTTCGTGTATGAGGTCATCGAAGATCTTCGTCATGGCCCTCTGGTAGGTGGCACCGGCGTTCTTTAGACCGAAAGGCATTACCTTGTAGCAGAATATACCCAAAGGAGTCCGGAAGGCGGTGTGCTTCTGGTCTTCGGGATGCATTTTTATCTGATTATATCCTGACGAGCCGTCCATGAAGGAGAAAACCTCATGAGTGGACGTATTGTCTATCATCAGTTTGGTGACTGGCACTGGAAAATCATCCTTCAGGCAAGCTTTATTAAGATCGCGGAAGTCTACGCATATGCGCACCGTCCCATTTTTCTTCATCACCGGGACGATGTTAGCGATCCATTCAGGATATTGAACCTCCTGGATAAAGCCAGAGTCGATCAGCTTCTTGACCTCGGCATTGATACTCATCTCGAGCTCGAGCCGCATTCTCCTCGGCGCCTGTTTGACTGGCTTGATGTCCGGGGATATCGCCAATTTGTGTACAGCAATTTCTGGATCTAGTCCCGGCATTTCGGAATAGTTCCACGCGAAGCAATCTCTATGCTGCAGAAGCACATCCTTTAACGCAGCTACCCTTTCTTCAGATAGCAACTCGCTGATGAATGTCGGTCGCGGATCGTCTGCCGATCCCAACTCAATCTTCTTGAGGTTATCTGCAGTGGTATGGATTCCATCTTCCAGCTCTTTTGGCGCTGGTGGGAATTCTGAGATTATCTCGTCGCTGCTGTTTTCGAAGCACCAAGGGAGCTCATCTATATCCTCGGGCTCTTCTTTTAATATTGTAATCATGTGACAGGTGCGAATTCGCTTCCAATCCTAATATGGAACCGGTTCTTCTTTCGTGGCCTTGGGCTCGTGCTTCTGTGGCGGCGTTACCTTCCAGTTGTCAGACAGAGCGAACTTGCCGAGCTGGTACTGATCTTCGACCCAATTCTTAAAGGTGAAGCAGTCTTCGAGCGGGTGCCCTATTACTCGATGGTAAGAGCAATAGTTTGGGTCAGAGACTTCGCTTGCTTGTTCGGGGTGCTTGGACTCCGGCAGTGTGAGCATCTGATGTTTTAGAGCAAGCTCAAGTATCCTCCTCGTCTTATCCCGATGAAAAGAGTATGCTCGACTCATTTTCTTCATGAGGGATAGATCAATAACGCTCGCCTCCCGTTTGCGTGACTTCTTAGCCCTGCTTTGTTGTTGTTGAGCGCCTTTTTGGCCTTTCGACTTATTTCTGCTTTTGCGCCGAGCCTTCTTTATAACAGGTTGACAAGGAGCGGCATTTTCATTCTTTACGGCCTGTTGGAGAAGGCGTTGCGTCTTGGCTTTCTCGTAGATGGCCGTCTCACGGTTGTGATCATCTTGGACTTTTTGACCAGCTTTCTTTATAAGTTTGTCCATTTGTTCCTCGAACGACGGACTGGGCTCCTTTGCATCTGGAACTTTCACTGGCTTAGGATTAGCGTCCTCCCATTGAGCATCCGCTTCTTTATCAAGGTCATACACGACGTAGCAGCCGGGTAGTAACTCTCGTTTCTTTGACCGGATGTATCCAAGCCCTTTTGTTTCCATTCTCCTGTTAGGCAGTTTGCGTTGAGTCCCGGGAACGTTCCAGACTTTGTCATAGAACTTGGCTTTTCGAACGGTCTGCTTGAAGGATATCCCTTGGCGTTTCAGCAGCTTTTTCAAACGCTCCGTATAATATCTGGGGACACGGATGGGCTGAAGGCTATCAAGCGTAGGATCCGCGCCATGCCAGATTTCTTTCTCTACTCTAGTTTCTTCAGAGCGGTAGAATAGAATTGCTTTTTCGCTTTCTCGCCTGGGAGGGATATAGAACGTTTGCAGCTCCTCTACACTGTAGATATCAAGTGTATCTAGTTCTTTATGGTGTTTAAGCGGCACCATGGCGACTTGCAGACTTTGCTCTTCATCAGCGAACATTTGTATTGAAGGCCGAGCAGAGAATATAGCATGGACCTCATCTTCCGAGTCACTACCAAAGATCAACGTAGGAGTGGACGGTCCTGGCTTGTTGTGTTGGGGCGGACCCGAATAAACTATCTCCTCTTCCTCTTCGGTATCACTGCCGAAGACAGGGATGGTGGCGTTAGCTTTGTTCTCCGGCTTGTGACACCTTTCCGTATCTTCAAAATCCGGTAAGAAGTATTTGGCATCTTCGTATTTGCGGACCTCGTTCACTGAGAACGGGTTCAGTTCACCCATCACGGTATACTCGAAACCATCCTTAAAATACTTCATACACTGATGTTGTGTAGAAGGAATGATGTTGTACTCGTGTAACCATGGTCGGCCGAGCAAAGCGTTGTAGCATGTCTTGGCGTCTATGACATAGAACTTAATGTCCGTGACGAGTAGCCCGAAGCGTAGTGTCAGTATCACAGATCCAAGAGTCTTTGACGATTGGGAGTCGAACCAGGAGATGGTGATCTTGTCCCGAGCAAGGTGCTGGACGCTCATGCAGATTTCCTTCAACACCCGCATGTTGAGTAGGTTAACAGACGACCCGTTATCGATCATGATTTTGCCTATCTTTATATCATGGCAGTATCCCGAGACATAGAGAGGGCGATTGTGTTCGCACGTCCCAAGTAGAAGGTCTTCATCGCCAAAAGTGACATCGGCCTTGTGCACTTCCTCCAATTCATCCTTCATCTTTTCCTCGGCCAGGCATGCTTGGAATTGTTCTGGGTCTTGGAGCGCCTTAATCAACGAATCTCTCGCCTTTTTTGATAGCAAAAGGGCGTCAAGAATGCTGAGCTATGATGGCAACTTCCTCAGATGTGCTAAGACGTTGTAATCCACCTTATTCTTCTTTGGTGGGTCTTTGGCAGCTAGCTCTTCCACCACTTGGTCATCTAAGACGATATCTTCAGTGGCCTTTTCTTTTCTTTTATCTTTTTTGTTCGAGGGTCCGAGGTTCTTTTCGGGCAGCGTGCGATTACGTAGCCGGATATTTTCGCAAACCTTCGGTTCTTCTTCTTTTCTCGAAGTGGACTCTTTAAAGAGAGGGGCAAGTTCTAGCTCTTCATCAGAATCACTCCCGAATGTGGGTACTTATGATCTACCGGTGTTAACCATGCAACAATCGCCAGCAGTTCTTTTAAGCCCTTCGGTCGTATTTCTTTGCTCTCGACGAGTTTTACGCTTTTCCCGCTTAAAGCGTTGTCGATGAGCAACATATCCTTGCCACCATCTATCGAAAGTTTTGCACTCTTGAGTGGGGTGCGAAATCTTTTGATGATATAAGCAATAGGAGGGGTGCGTTTCCATTTCACCAGTGATGTTTCCTTCAGAGGATGGTAGCTTCATGCCCATTGATATGGCCTTAGCAAACTTTTTCCTCATCTTGAATTGGCTTTTGTCGGTAGCGGAGGTGTTTAGCTCCAACGGGATCGTTTCAGCTCTTTCATCAAGTCGCTGGCGTTTGGCCCTTTCAAATATGACCGCCTCGCGTTCCCGATCAGCTTTACTTTTTAAGAGAGCTTCATTGAGGAATGCGTCAATTACTTCATCCGATGGCTCTAGAATTTTTGGTTCGGGATCTGCCCCCAGTTTTTCAGTACAAGGAGTCTCCTCATCATTTGTGAGCGAATGGGAAATCATATGACAGCTCGCCACATATTCCTCGGATTCATCCGACGAACTATCTCCCTCATCTTCCTCTTGAAAGATGTGGTTGAGGAATTCTTGGAATGTAATGGGAGTCCGTGCCTTCTGGTTGTATTCCTCCAGCGCGTCAATTTGTTTTTGCAAGTCCGTACGCTTGTCGCCAGGCTTCACGGGCTTCTTTGACTTCTTTTTCTTCTTCTTTGAAGATTTCGACGGCTGGTTATGAATGCTTGGGCCACCTCCATCAATCTTTTGAGTTGGACGAGGTTTCAACATCCCTTCAATGACCTGCGGTTCCAACGGGTTCTTCCATTTGATCGCTGGGCATGTCTGAAGATCGTTTAGCATCCTCTTTGTCTTGGCTGATAATACAACCTCCCAAGGAGCTTCTTCAACGACGGAGCATGTTTCCCCCGGCGTATTCGTCCCCTTAGAGGTGTGGGGCTGCGGAGAATTCACCTTCCATTTGTCAGATAACGCGAACTTGCCATGTCGGTACTGGTTTTCAAGCCAATTCTTGAAAACGTAACAATCTTCGATCGGATGGCCTAGTACTCGATGATAAGGACAGTAGTTGGGCTCGTTGACGTCATTTGGTTGTAACGGACGTTTTGGATCCGGCAGATTTATGAGTCTGTTGCGCAACGCCAGCTCGAATAACCTCCTCGTTTTATCGCGGGGAAAGGAGTAAGAACGTCCTAGCCTCTCCTCAAGGGCCACGTATGGACGCGTATTATTTTGACGAACAACCGGCTTCGAGTCGCTCGGTTGTTGTTGAGCATTAGCGACAATGATCGTTTTTCCCTTCCCTTTGTCATTTCGGGAGTCCGGCTTTGGAAGAGGGGGTTTATGGCCCATCTGATCCATTTGCGCTAGCTTGTCAATCAAGGCCTGGAAGGTAGTCGGCTTGAAAAACATCATAAATTGCGAAATGGTTGCTTGCGGATCAAGGGTGCCCACAAACATACCCACTGCGGGAGCTTCTTCAATGCGCTGCTCGCACTTTGACCATAAATTACGCCACCGTATAGCATATTGGACCCATGTCTCGCCTGGCTTTACCCTGGCGTTAATCAGTGCCGTCATCGGGGTACATTCACTGGCACTTGCAAAACGCTGAGTAAACAATAGCTCCATTTCCGCGAAGGTTTTGATAGAGTCATTCGGGAGCTCAGAGTACCACTCGAACGCCGTATCCGATAAACTTCCAACAAACTGGCGAAGTAAAAGCTTGTCATCACCACCGGTGTTTGCCGCAGAGTGCCCTGAACTGGGCGACATGCTGGTGAGGATTGCTCGTCCCCTTGTAGACATGGAACTTGGGAATTGTGTAACCTGGCGGGTACTTAATTTGGTCGTACCAACTTGGATATGGCCGCCCCATTTTAACGACCTGGCCGGCTGCTTCGGTCGCATGATGAACCCGTATTTGTTGGGCTATATACTCGTCCAAATCAGCTTTAGAGATTGTATCCTCTTTAGCCGTTGACAGAGCTGGCGGAGGATTCGACGTCTCTCCCCTATCGTCTTCAAGGATGATCGGGGGATCTTCAGCAGGTGGATCTTGTTGAATCATCATACCCACCATATCCTGGAACAGGAGGGCCATTTTCTTTATGTTGGCTGCCTGTTCCGCAACTTCTTTATCCTTTTTCTCCAGTACGAGACGAAGGAATTCAGCGTCAGTTTCTTGTTCTTGACGCTCATCTGAGGACGTTTCAGGGGTTTCTTTTGGCCCTGTAAGTGCGGCCATAGCGTTCATCATCTCTTGGAGTTTCTGCTGCTGCTCCTGAGCCTTGGTCACTGACCTCGTGTGCGGTCTATGACCTGTTGATATGCGGCTGTCCTCTTTACCAGACGCCATACAGATGGTATGAACTACAATGCCCCCAGACCTAGGGCGTTTGGGTTCACCTCCTTTGGTATTTATTGCAGGTGTTGGCACTTTCTCCGGCCTTCTTCTTTTATGGGCCGTAGAAGTTGAGGGGGCCGTTGCTTTGGGCACCCAAGCGGTCGTCGCCTTTCGTTGCTTAACCAGGGGATTTTCTTCCTGCCGGCCTTTTGACTTCTTGTGCTGGCGAGAGGAGTTAGGATCAATGACAGATTTTCGGACTCGTCGCCATGTCTTATAGATCCTGGAGGACAGCGATTGAAGAGGCTGCTCCGGCTTTTCTGCTTCCACGGCGGTTTCTACCGGCAGAGGAGATCTTTTAAGGACCGCAGTTGGCGAGTTTTTGCGTACCCTATTCAACAGCTCAAAGCTGTTCCCGGTTGGAACAGCAGCGTTAACTTCCACCGTCGGAGTTGGCGGAGTCATCCCAGAAGGGGAGTTGCCCCCGGCCCTCCTTATCCGGCGCCAGTGGCGTCGTCGGGCGCGACGAGTCGTCAGTATTGGCTCAGAGACAGAAACAACTTCTTCTTGCCCCCTGCTTAGGTGTGGGGTGGTTGCCGGTGTTAGCCTGTTGAAGACTGATGTCTTTTGAGCAGCAAGAGTAGGAGTGGGAGTTGGGATGGTCAATCTTGCAAAGACCGATCTCCTAGCAGGAGAAGCCGCCTTGACGACTTCAGGAGCAGGTTTGGCTACTCTTTTTGGAATAACCCTTTCCGGGACTGCAAGCTTCATTGTGGGCTCATAGGAGTTTTGGCCCATTCTGGAGAAGACCGAGGCATTGGTGTTGGGCGACCCGTTGAGAGGGGCCGCCGTAACTGAAAGTCGATCGAAGACCGACTTCTTAGAAGCTTCTTGTACGGGCACGGGGGTGCTGAAGCTTGTTGGCGGAAGCATAGTTCCGAAAAACAGCCCCGTGGTGGCTTGAGTAATCTGCTCCACGGGCATGGTGAACAAAGAGGTCGCTTGGGGCCCGTAGGTTATGCCCCCAGTTGAGGCCGAACGCGAGCTGCAGCTGCAGTTGGAGCACTTCGAACACGTTGAGGCCATCGATGCTTGACTTCTCTTCTGCACCGAGCAAGAGACCAGATCTTAATAAACTTGAAATCCATAGGCAACCGTTAACAAACCGCGATTGGTTCGCGAAGACGACACACGAGGTGTGGAGTGGAAAGAGGAAAAGGTCCCACCGGGCGTTCCAGAATCTGTTCCCCTCCGAAAGACGACGCGACAGAGGACGTCTTGCCTGAGATTCGGGGCAGATGCTATATGGTTTTATCCGTCTACCTCTCCGAAGATGCCAAGTTGATTTATGGCACCGTGTATCGGAGGTTTAGACGGATGCGGCCGATGTAGCAGATTTCGTCAGATTCCCCCTCGCTTGAGGGTTTTTTGATTGTGGGGACGCTCTTCCCTGCAAGCGCAAGCCCCTGCAGTTAATTACGCTACCGCATCACAGTAACAACTTTCTCCTTCTCCAGAATTTCACTTCGTGTCGTGGATGTTTGTTTTGTTTGTGGTTGCCCGTGGATTGTATACGGAGACTGAGTAATGCCGTCGCCCGTAGGACGTGGATTAGTCCAAATCCGTATTTACTTAGATTTGGGTTTGGTGTTTTTAGTTTAAGGATACGTTAGCCGCATTTGAGACTAAGATCAACTTAAACGTTCGTTAAGGATACGTTAGTCTGATTTGAGACTAAGATCAACTTAACGGGATCGTCTAGATCCATTTCCAGTTTAAGGACGTAGTGGTCCATTGGTAGTTTAGGGACATTGCGGTCCATTGGTAGTTTAAGGACATTGCGGTCCATATTCCAGTTTAGGGACATGGTGGTCCACATTCCAGTTTAGGGACGTGATGGTCCATATTCCAGTTTAGGGACGTGGTGGTCCGATATTAGTTTAAGGACGTTTCGGTCCAATATTAGTCTAAGAACGTTTCGGTCCAACATTAGTTTAAGGACGTTTCAGTCCACGAGTTTAAGGACTCCGCAGTCCGTATTGATGTGTGGTCGTCGGGACCCGTCACCTCTCTGACGTCGTTGAAGGATTACAACGATAGGTGTCAGAGGAGTTCGGAGATGTACCCTTGAACCGGTCATAAATTGATTTAGGAGAGCATTCTTGCTCGGTCAATTTAGTTTGGGGACTTACGGCCATGATTGGGCTAAGTCCCGTTGAGAATATTCAATATTTTTCTTGATCTTGGGCCTATTAGGCCTGTGCTAGGGCTTTGCCCATATTTAATAATGCACTGCATTTTATTCTGGCCTGCTAGGCCTTTTTGATTTGGGCTCTGTCTCTTTATTTATGATGCAGAGCATCTGTTTTGGTTTGGGCTCTGCCCTTTTTAAAATAATGCATTGCATTTTATTACGCATGTTAGGCCTTCTTTAATTGGGCTTGACCCTTTTGTAAGCAATGCAGTGCATTTGTCTGGCGCTTTGCGCCAAGTAATGAGCGCAAGCTCATATGGTGATGACGTGTGTCATGCTCTGGCGAGCGCAAGCGCAACAGCGTTGTTCTAGTGCGCTGCTGACACGTGGCGCGCTGTGGTGAATTGCGCCAGTTTTAAAGAGCAAGGCTCTGTTTCAAAGGCGCATAGCGCAATTGGTTCAGATGCTGACATGTGGCGCTCTCTAGTGGCTTGCACCAACCCAAGAGCGCAACAGTGCAGTTTTGCAAGTGCAAGGCACTATTAACTTGAGAATCTTTTAGATTCCAGAACCAATAGTTCATAAGTGCAAAGCACTACTTGGTTTCTTGATCTAATTTAGATCAAAGAAAACAAGTGTTTCTTATTTTTCTTGATCTTAAAGAACCAATGGTTCATAAGTGCAGAGCACTATTTTTTTTTTTTTTAAAGATCTATGATCTGTTCATAAGAGAACTTTCTCTTTTTCTAAAGGTCTTTACCTTTTTTGTTCTTGAGGAGTTCTTCAGAGTTCTTTCTCTCTCCTTTTTTTTTAAAAAAAAATGTTCCTTTCTTTGAATTGAGGCCTAGGGTCCTTTTTATAGTGCCCATAAATTAGTTAAATTTGTTAAAGAGATATTTCTCTAAGTGATTTGGGGAATTTTCCCCACCGTAGGATCTTTGATCCAAGACCTTCTGTTTTACAGAAGAAAATCTTCTTGTTTTAATAAGAACAGAAAGATTTCTTTAGAATCTTAATTCTGTTTGGAGCAAATGCGCCAGCGCGTGACACGTGTCGCGCAGCGCACAGCGCAGCGCAACTGCGCTGACACGTGTCGCGCAGCGCAGTGCTTGCGCAACTGAAGCGTTGCTTCCTTTAATTTTGCTTAAAATAGAGCTTTGCTCTGATTGGGCGCGCCTTCTTGGGCGCTGCGCTGACGTATCAGCGCCTGACATGTAGCGCGTTGCGCCCGAAATTTGAAGTGTTGCTTCAAAATTTTGAATTTTAAATTTCAACAAAGATTTGCTCTGATTGGGCGAAACAAATATAGATTGAGATAGATTGAATAGACGGATTCATGGATTCATATAGTATTGTAGTTTATACTTGAATCACATTCAAGTTAGATTGATTAGATTGAGACTCAGTCTGAGTCAGACACTTTGAAAAGAACTTGAAATCCAGAATTAGTTTTGATGTTATCGGTAACTGCTGCACATGGACGGCAGGATTTGTGTCTTTTTCCAAGACAATTACCGTGTTGATAACACCGTTTGTTAGATTGTTTACCTTAAATAGGCAAGCATCCATATTCTCCGGCTCTCTGAGGCTCAAGAGAACTGGTCCCGCTTAAACATATGTTTACTAGGGTGCTTATTGTAATTTAGTATAACTTGAGAGGGTTTTATGTAAAAATAATTTTGGTATAATTTCAAAATACAGCTTAAGTATTTAATTATCGTATTTAGGGTTTTTATAAATGTATATTTTATAAATGTGAAATTTCTAGTGAGTAGAACCTGGTTTTCCTAGTGTATGGTATTTTATTGAAATATCGGTATTGTTTTGTATTTGGATGGTATTTTTCATGTAATGGTGATTCTTTTGATTTAGAAAACTTAGAATATTTATATAATATAATTAAAATAGATATTTTAATAATAGTTATATACATATATATTTAATGAAAATAAATTTTATTTATTTTCTTGTAGAAATATGATTTTCTAAAGAAAAATGCATTAAAATTCCATTGAGATCAAATGCTCCTTTCGGAGGTCCGCATCTCGCTCTACTAGGCCCGAGGATGTGCGATAACCCGCACCATCCCGAACGGAGTCCCCAAAAGTGGGTTGTAGAGGCGCAATTGCAAGGAATTGTTTAATACACATTTTAAAGAAATGGTTTTGCAAGTTATGGTATTTATTTGTAATGTCGTGTTATCCCATAATTTTATTCCCAAAACTTCATCGTGCTATGTTAAAAATATGTGTTGTGATGAGGTAGGTCATTACCTCGTGAGTTGTCTAAAGGTAATACAAGTAATATGTTGTTTTATGTCAAAAGTAAAGTATGCGGTATTTTACCGTAAAAATACGATAAAAGTCGCAATAAAGATTATTTTGATATGAAACTTGTTTTAAGACGTTTGTTAATGTTTGTTAAACAATATATGAGAGTATGGTATTTTCTTGTTTAAGAAAAATAGAGTTTTTTAAGGAAAACTGAATCGGAAGTCGGATTAACTCCGCTTCCGTCGGCTTTTAGAAATGAAAGTTTTTAAGATAGTAGAAGAGAGGGGAGAAGGGACTTACTGGCTAGGGAACAAGAGAAGGGAGAGGGGAAGGCTAGGGAAGTGTCGGGGCGTCGTTTCGTCGCCGGAATCTCCTTTGAATGTCGTCGGAACTTCACCCTTCGCTAACTCCACTTGCACACCAAAAGAACTTGAGAATTTTTTAGAGTTTTGACAGGAATTTTTTGAGTGAGGATATGTGAAATGGAGTGCGGTATTTATAGGTAAAATTAGGGTTTAGAGAGTTAAAGAATACATTAAAATTTGATTTAAAAGGCATTTTATTGTTCTCTGGATGAATGCAGAGTAAACAAACAACATGGGGGTAGTGGGGTAGGTCAAGGGATGCTCGGGCAAAAATATCAGAGCATTACCTACGGAGGGAATCGGCGGTACAGGGCTTTTTGTTGATTTCGCCGGTCGAAATCCGGTGGAACAAAGTTGAATCGTCGCCACGTGTCCTATATGCTTCACATACCCTCGTGTACATGTTTATTTATTATGTAACTTATCATATTACATGTAGTGCACGTACAAACTCTTGGGCTTCTAAAAAATTAAAAGAAAATTAAATAAAAAGATAATGTGGCTGGGGGGATTCGATCACAGGGGCTACGTCAAAGCAGTGCAAGGCTTTACTAATGTGCTATAAGTACTTTCTTGCTGTTCTAAAATAAAACAAATACTTATAGTGTACACATGATTTGCAAATACCCTAATTGTACATTAACTTTTAAACAATTTTCTGTACATTGAAATTGGAGCTGTTACAGTGCGGCTTCGATTTCGCTCTATCGGGTGTCTCAAATCCTCGGGCGAGGTTCTTCTCGAGGAGTTTCTGCGCTCGTCGTTCGCGCAGTCCTTGCGAGTGTGGGGGCGCCGGTCATGCCTGGAAGCAGGCAAGCTGACCGAGACCTCCTCATAGAGAGAGAACGCGCGACGGGTATTGGAGCGACGGCCCAGTCTTCTCTGGGACCGTGGTGTGGGGCTGTCCGGCGCCCAATGGGTCATGGAATCAATTGCCGCGTGTGGGTTAAGGTGGCCGGAGTCGACCCACCGGCGCTCGGTGGCGCTTTGATGAGGGTGAGGGAGATCAAGAGCTTGAGTGTGCCCGTCCGTCCTTCGGCGAACGTCGTTATCCCGGGGAGGGGAGCTGCAGTCTGGTGGGTAGGGCCCGTCTCTTGAACGCGGACGAGAGCATCCATCAGCGTCGTGATCCTGTCTATCCGGACGAACAATACGTGGATGGCATTAGGAGGGTGAGGCGAGCCGCTCCCGCCTCCGTTGTGATGGCTCGTATTCGAATCGTTGCGGCCATCACTCGCCATTAGGTCGAGAGCGGAAGATCAACTTTTATGGTGGAACAAAAAAGCCTTTCGTTCCCACAGACGGCGCTGACTGATGGAGGCTGGAATCTTCTTTAGATGTTGTCTTCCGTCGATCCTTTGATGGCGGTCTTTGATAGCTGAGATTTGATTGGGAGTTGCTGAGTGTGGATCTCAATGGGTTGATGTTGGATGCCGAGTTACCTACAAAGAAGTCCCGGAATGGGTGACCACCGTAGGACCCTCCGACGATCATGTTAAAGCCGAGGAAAAAGTGCAGAGTAGTAGCGTATTGGAAATAAATTCGAGATACATGAGTCGTCTGAGATAGGGGTTTATATAGGGGTCGTGTAGAGCGAGCAGATGCGAGATCACCGCCGTCAGTTTCGCCCCAGCGTTATTCTCGACTTGAATGGCATGATGCGCTCATTAATGGGGGTATACGCCCATTAATGGGAGGATGCGCTAGCGTGGGACGCGGATCGTGGGGAGGCGGATATCTCGCCCTAGTGATATGCGCGGAGCCGTTGCGGGGCGCATGGGATCCATGCTCTTGGTTGATCGGGGGAGGCCGAGGAAGCTCGGCACGTCAGGAGCTCGGAGACGAGCTGGGAGGCCGAGGAAGCTCGGCACGTCAGACGGCTCGGAGACGAGCTGAATGCTTGGAAACGAGCTGCTGGTAGTTTCCTAGGTGGAGGTGGTATATATTCAGGAAGGTCTCTCGAAAGGTCGGATACGTTCCTCGAGAAGAAAATCCCGAGGAATGTCCCTGATGCAAATCATTTATTCCATCCCCGTAGCCTTCGAGACACATCATCCGCCACGTGTCATAATCTGAGAAGACACCATTTGTGAGCATCACCAGCACTGAAGTTCGATTTTGAGAACTCCGATGGACAAAAGAACAATCCACTAAAAATCCAATTATTGCAATTGGACTCATGTACATTTCATACAACAGTTCAACCACTCTCGCACTCTCTTTTATAATCATCTTAATGCTCATGGCTTGCAGACATATTGACTGATAGATGAGTGTTGTAGCATCCCTCCATCTCAAAAATAACCAGCTATTTTGTACAGTGCCGAAAATATAGTTGTGTTTGACCATAACTTGCTGCATCTGCCACACAAGAAAAGATGAAAATGGCCAAATGGGTGGCAAGCTCCCAGAGCAAGTGAGCCACCCACCATGGTTTTTACATTTTTGTGTGCTGATGGAAGCTGAGATCTCCTTTAGATGTTGTCCTCCATCGTTCCTGTGATGGCAGTCCTTGAACGGTAAAAATTGGGTATGAGAATTGTTGTGTGGATCTCAATAGGTTGTTGGATGTTGTTGACACTGGGCTACCTGCACTGGAAGTTCCCGGATGGGAAACCACCGTAGGACCCTCCGACGATCAAGTTAGTAACGTGGAATAAGAGCAGGATAGCGGCTAATTGGAATGAGTTCCCTCTCACCTGAGTCGTTTGGCGGAGGGGGTTTATATAGTGGTCGCATGAGGTGAACCGACACGATATTCTCGCCGTCCGTTACGTCCTACGTTCGCGTAGAAGGCGAGATACGTCCATTAATAGCGGGATGCGCTCATTAATGGAAGAACGTGCCAGCGTGGGACGTGGAGTGGCGGAGATCTCGCTTTGGAGAGATATACAGAGATGTTACGGGGGCGCTTAGGCTCCGTGCTCTTGGCTGAACAGGGGAGCCGAGGAAGCTCAGATTGATGGATAGCTCGGAGGCGAGCGAGAAGGCCGAGAAAGCTCAGCTCTGCAACAGCTCGGAGACGAGCAAGGAGTCTGTGGAAGCTCGGTTGTTGGATCGCTCGGAGGTGAGTTGTTGGCCGGTTACTAGGTGAATATGGAAGGTACTCCGGAGAGATCTCCGAAAGGTCGGAGACGAGGTGCCGAGAAACGTCCCCAATGCATCATACTTATTCTAGTTCCGTAACCCCCAGAAATCCAGCGGGCTTATGTGGTCGTGATATGAGGAATTCCCTCTTATGAGCATCATCATGTGCCATGCAGACAAGTTGCTTGCAATGAGCCAAAGAGCTATATGGCTCCTGTACAATTTATCCTTTTAGCTCGCGTTTGTGGTGCTTTGGGGTGGGTGGGGTGGGGTGAGGGCTTCAAGGATCGGCAACATAAAACCCTCACATACTTATTTTACTTTGGTGCCTATAAACCCTCGTCCCGTGAACGTCAAAACACCATGCATCTACTTTACAAAGTCAGCACAGTATTCTTGCTTTTCAGCTGGATTTACGCGATACCCACATCTGCGTGGTATATTATTTCAATTACTGCATGAACAACTTAGCGGACAAAGTGAGTATTGATTTCTAGTGGAAAAGTAAATATAAAAAATAAAATGCCGAAATCAATGCATATACTAAGTAGAGAGGCGGTGCTATATTTTGGCTAAACATGCATGGCCTCATACCAAAGGTACATCTTTTACCTCTTTATTTAAGCAGTAAAGCCTATGATCCCTTTTCCATACAGTTTTTGCTCTCGGATACCATTTGCATGTATTTTACATTTTAAGCTGCTTTTATTTTTGGCAAATTTCACCAAACCATCATGAATTACCAATGTTTTTGCATGAACCACCCTCATCTTGCTTTGTTATCCATAACTTCTTTAAAGCTTTTCGACCTCAATTTACTTACAAAAAAGATGCTAATTCTAATTGTATAACAATCATACCCTCCATAATAAAGCATCCCTGGAAACCCTAATTTTTACAATACAAAACAATATTTTAAAAAAGATCAAATTATATAAAATGATGAAAAATAAATCATAGTTTAGAATCATGAAAAACCAACTCGAGAGGAGGTTGATGCAGAATTGATATGAACCGAGATAATCTCAATTAACAATCATCAGGTGTTTAGTCAAATGTGCACGTCGTATTTAGCGCACAACAATTATTTTTACCGGAGAATGGATGACAGATGGTTTCCTTGAAAGAAAAAGTATACTTCAATGTACCTACAAGCAATGTAGCAAGCTAAGGTCGGTTTCCTCGTGGACGCCCGTAAAATCAGGGTAGTTTAGTGAAATGCATACCTTTCATTCAAAAAATCTTGGCGAAAACAATAGGTCTAATATTTTACTCACCAAACCCGTCATCGATAGGTGGGCCCCATTCTAAAATTAGCAGGCTTCTTGCACGTGCGGAATCGCGATCCCCTGTCTCTTTCTCCCGAAACAACGACATACACTCGATGGAAGACACGTGTCACATCATACGGCCCAGATCCACCAAAAGCTGGCGCTGACGTGGATATTACCGTAAACTAATCCGCTGCCCCTCCAATAATAAATTATTCACAATACACCCCTAGAAAATTGACAGCTGTAAGAAAGGAGGCCAAAAAAGCCAAACCCTGTCCCCGTTTCGTAAATAGTAGTAAAAACGAGGATCTTTTAGGAACGTAAATCTTCGAACAGTTCTCTTACTTATATACTCTCTTTTTCAATCGTTGTATTTCTCTCTCTTAACCTCTTCGCCGTCAGCCGTCCGCCGTTAACATCAGACTTTGGGTTCGGATCTCGTCGGATCCGATAGCGCGTCGGAGGATCGTACGGGATCTGGGTTTCACCGGCGAAGGAGCAGACCAGCGAGCGGTAAGCTCATTCGGTAATCTCTATTATTGGATCTGGATTCGATCCAATTGATTATTAGAGTCCGTTACTGTTCGAGATCTCGATAATGCCATCGATTATTGATTATAACATTAATATTTGGTGGTGCTATTCATGCTATTAATCAGACTGCGATTGATCTCGGTAAATGGTTACTATGAAAATTTGATTGCAAAGTTACTTTTTTTTATTTATAAAGACGTTGTAAAAGCTAAGTGTTTTGACATTGGGATTAATTAACTGATTGTTGTGTGGCTTTAATCGGCGTTATTTTATTGTGGTAGAGTATTATTTAGACATATATCTGAATTTATTAATGGCTAACTTGGTTTTTGGCTAAAATACCTAAGTTATTCTATTACAGTAAACCACCTTAAACTATGGTTTTTAAGTGAATCTATTTTCACTAAGATGCCTCCAAAAGTAAAAGTAGCACTTAAGGTATTTTGCTGTAATAAAGGAACTTTAAGATATTTTAGTGAAAAAACACTGTAGTTTAGGGTATCTTAGTGTAATTTACCCTTTATTAATTTTTCAGTAGGTGTATTCTCTGTCTAATTCATATTTTCATAAGTTAACCAGATGAAAAAAGAATTGAAAAATTTATACACTTGAATTATTGAATAGCGACTTTTATATATTATAAGGGGCTAGGCTGTAGAAGTTCACTATCTTATCATTTATTCTTTATTCCGAAAGGCTTGTCTTGTTTGATCACAAACATAGGAATAAAATTGCGTATTGAAGTTTAACTCAATATATCTAAGCCAACTGAAATCAAGCAGACCTTATGCAAATTTAACCGACAAAGAGTACCAATTATGAATCAATTATGTGAAGCAAGTAAAATTTTCAATCACCCTATGCAAATTATGATGTGGACATGAGCATCAAGACTCACCTCTTCTATTCCAACCTGTCCAGTTCATTTGTACTTTTCACTTCCTGAATTTTGCAAATAATTCGAACTACCAAACAATTTCCTATCGCTTCCTATATTTGCCATCCAAGAGTTTTGATGGGATCCTAGATTGGCATACACCTTTGCGATGAAAAATTCAGTTATAATTGTGGTTGTATCTACTTAATCTATCATGGATATCTGACATGCAGACGAAATCACCACCATCAACACTGAAATTATCATCCTCATCGACAATTGGGAATGGATTAAAACTTTGTTGCTGTTTCTGATATTTTTGTAGTTCCAAATGTATTTTCAATTCAGACCTTTTTGGATTTGATCTTGCATTTGGTCGTGAGTATTCTTATACGATTCATGTTATATGACATGTGTTTATTGTTTTACGTGTAAGTGTGCTTGCATTTTCCAAGAAAACAGTGGTTTAGTGGATATTAATCAAGTTTGCTCCTTTGTTAGCAGCTGCCTGGGTAATGCAGAGCGAGTTAATATTATTTTGTTTGAACCTTTAGCAATTAGGCCATTTAAATGCTATTAAGTCTGAATATATTGTTTATCAATGTATTCTGATATTGATTTTTGAGGGATATTGATGAGTGTAGCTCTTATTACGATTCACTGCATAGCACATATGTTAACCACATGTCTATATTGTTGTATTTATACTGATTGCTACAGTTATATTGTTGCATATTAGCTATCGCATTGCTGTTATGTTTCCAAACTTCTTCAGCATAGTGAATACCGATTAATGATGGGTACTCCCCCCCCCCCCCCTTCTCTCTAAAATTTTATATCTCATGTTCTTTAGGTTCATCAACAAAATGGGATCCAAATCAGTAGATGAGTTGCATGAAACTTCATCTGTAATTCATTTTTCAAGACTTCGCCTCAATGAAGTGGCACAAAGGACCCATGCATCCGAGCAACCAACAACTTCAACTGAGAATGGACGCAAGGAACCCTTTGTTATAGGTTGGTATTTGGCCTGTATTTGGCCTTTGGCCGCAATTCCAGGGAGTATTCATATTTCATGGAAGCAGTGTAGTAGTGTTTCAACTTCTAAGACCTTTTCCCCCTTTTTAGATGGCTATTGTCCATGGCGTAACATGCTTTTTAGGTGCATATTTACGTGTCTAACTTTTGATTATTTTCCAAAGGTGGTCATTAATGGAATTGAGATGGGGATGGTGGTTGTGGTGGGGGTGGGAGTTGGATTTCAGCCTCAAGCAGGACCTTGCATCATCTTTTAAATCATTTTAACAGATTAAAGCAAACCACTATATCTTAGTCATCCTGCTAGCTTCACCATGGTATATGGATCTGGGGTTCTGAAACCAAACTATGTTGTTGGATAAGTAGACTCTTACACATAGTTTAATATAAATTCTTGATTCCCAAAACTAATTTTTTCATAGTGTGATGCTATTTACCAATTTTCATTAATGTAAGATTTTTGGATGTAAGTTCCTAACAAATTCCTAAATCTGATATCAGACACTCACAACAGAAAATTTTGGTTGCGGTTGTGCCTATTTATAAGTCTTTCTGGACCATTTTTACCTCTGAAACTAACTAATAAGCATGATTAAGGGTTCAACATGGTTTATCCAAACCATGAATATCGACAAAATAATGCACTCTTTTTCTTGCTCTCATTCCTTCCCTCTCTTTATAGAAACCCATCCCTTCCCTCATCACTCATCCCCTAAATTCCGAAGGAGGAAGAAAATTAGTTAAGACAAAATTAGTAGAATGGAAGTTGAATTGTCTTAATGCATCCTGCCAGGTTTGTGGATGCATACTAACCTCACGATAATACTTAAAATCCCTAATTTATGTTCGAAACCTGAGCTACACAGCACTAATTTTTTTGCAAATCCGCTTAAATGTATGTCGTGTTGGATTTAATTGGGTGCCCATGATACCATCTTAATGCCACTCCACTCAATCAAATAGACTGAAAACTGAGTGTTAAGATTACTTGACATACATTATTCGCTCAAAACCCATAAGATTAAGCTTATGAGTAAAGTGCATAGCCGACATGATATAGGAGTCAACTTTTCCCCCCTTTCAATCTTTCAAGAGGTCATAGCCCAAACTTCTTGGATATTTTAAATGTATTACCTCTTTAATTCTTTCCAAGTAATAGATTGTTCCATCGGAGGCTTTTCCACGTGGCTTAAAGGCTTATGGGAAGCACAGTGTTATTCTGTGCATGCTCGCTATATAACAGTAATATTAAATTATAGAAAAAATAAATATTATTTCCTAATTGCTTACGACCATAGGAATATTTAAACCCCCTACCCCGAATAAAAAAAAGGAAAAAAGAGATAATATTTCGACACAGATATTTTCGGAGCATTTTAAAATAAAGTAAAACCGGCATGTGGGATTCGATTCGAGAGTGATCTCCTAAAAAGTCTTGACTCTCTCGGTCCTGCCTGCAACCAAAGTAATCCTGCCACTGGTACGCGAACCCCCTACCATAGTTTCTGACGGTGCATGAACGAATAAGAGTAGATTTTTATCAGGATGTAGTCCTCAGACACAGAATATGGTGTATGGCTAGGAGTTCTTTTTTCCCCCCATGTTATTTTAAAGTAGGGATTTTATTGTTTTTTATATTATCAAATGAGCTAAGACTAGGCCCTTTTTGTCTGGTCTAGCCCATATGTCCAAATTAAATGAGTGCTTTAATAACCTGTTGTTGGGGTAGCCGCCCACTTATTTTGGGGCTTATGCCTTATGGTATTCACTATGGGCTAACATAGTATTATACCCTTCCCCTAATGGCCAACATCAAATGCCCAACATGTTGAAGTGTTTACGCTGTGCTAGGTATGTATAAATCCTAAGCTCAAGCTTTTGGGTCAAGCTGTAATCGGACCTAGAACACACAGGAAGAACCAAAGATGATAATGGGGAAAAAATTGGGAATGAGAATGGAAGACAATGTGAAGGGGTCATGTGTGGGGATTGAAGGAATAGACTAAGGGATGGCAGTAGTTAGATTCTTAAAAAATGGTCAAGGAAAGAGGGATCTTAAGAGAGGTTGAAGATGAAGGCATTTTTTTGTAAATTGTCCTCTTATTACTATATAGCGTAATATTCCCAGTATTTCGAATGGGGATTAACGGGAGGGATCGATAGGTTGGCCCTGCATTATTGGTGGACCAATATCAAATTTTAGTTTGTGAGGTATTACTCATGAATTAAGGGATTTCTTAGGGACTTATGTCTTATAAATAAGATTATTGCTTTGGACACAAATGAATTTGGATGATAAAATCATTGACACCATTAATTTATTTCATTACCTTTTACCCTAAATGTCAAGGAATTGTCAAAATATAAACAAAGTTCTAGTTCTAAGAGAGCAATAGGTTGTTGTGTTTTTTTTTTGTTTTGCGGCAATATTAGGTTGTTGTGCGGGTGGTTGTCATTGATGTTGGTATGCTTTCAATATTTCATGACGCTACGATTTTGTCTCCCTATACTGCCTTCTAGGCTCTAGCCTTGAGCTTTATGTTTATTTCTCAAAAGTTATTGCACCATTTGCAGGTGTCGCTGGTGGTGCATCTGCAGGAAAGACTACTGTTTGTGATATGATCATTGAGCAGCTTCATGACCAACGTGTTGTTCTTATCAATCAAGTATTTCCAATGCTCGATTCTATTTTGGAACATCTATTAGCACATCTAGTCACATACAGATCAGGCATAATGCAACATGCCTAGAATGAAGTTGCCTTTTTCTAATAAAAAATTCTGATATCTTTACGCATTAGAAATGTTAAGCAAGATAGAATTTCCACTGTAGTAACAAGATTTTGCACTATCAACTAGGCAACTACTAGTATGGAATGCCACCTAGATTCTAATATCAATTACCTACATCTTGCAGTTTTTTTTCAACTTCATTTTATGCTATCAACGCAAAGAGATGTGCAATGCAATTGCATATTGTATACATTGAGATTTAGAGAACTTGGAAACCTCCAGTGAGAATAGAAGCTTATCAAATTAAAGCCTATCAAAATAGATGCCAGGCATGTGATATTGGATGTATGATGCATTACCGATAAGTCGATCAAATAAAAGCTTATCAAATTAAACTTGTGTTACTTAAATGATTATATGCATTTGGATCTAAGAGTAAACCTTCTTTATGAGATTCTTAAACTTTTCTTCAGAAATTCATTGAATCATTGAGGCAGTCATGATATCTTGCATTTATTAACATATTTGAAAACATGTTTCAGGGATATAAACCCTTAGTTGCTTAGAGTCTCTTCGGCACTATTTTAGCACTGTTTAAACTTATTTTTCATTATTGATATCTTGAATTGTTGGTTTAATTTTTAAACCTCAGTCCGGAAGTCTCGCTTTAGGTCAGTGGTGTGACTGAGTTGGCTCCACAATTGAATTTTTGAAGGCCTAAGCATCATATGTGTCGACCCTTTATAGGGTGCCATCAGCTATTTATTCTTGTAGATTAGTTCCAAATGGAAGATTCTATTAGGTATTTCACTTGAGTGCATAATCTTCCAATAATTCGGTTAAATTCAGCACCATATATTAGTGAAGGCTTTCTAGCAGGATGCAGATAGTGCTAATTATTGTATAATATCCAAAAAAGTTGGCGTTACGGCAACCCTTTAACTATTTGGCTCTTTTATTGGTTAGTAAAATGATCTATTTCTTATACAATGGTTATTCAATCATCATATCTACTGGATAACTCTAACGTAAAACATGTATTAGTTTCTGCATGCACCATCTAGAGAGAATAATTAACAAGTTTATTTATAGCGAATTTTTCAATATTTGTGATTGCAGGAATCATTCTATCACAACCTATCAGAAGATGAGCTTGCTCAAGTACATGATTATAATTTTGACCATCCAGGTACCCTGTGACACCTAAATATTCATGGAATTTTTTTTTGCTCGGATCTGTCAAAAATAAATTTGGTCATATGCATACTTGAACCAGTACTCATATATATATATTATACTCTATCATATTTGTTACTAAATTATTACACAACTTCCATTTATCAATCAAATTTATGCCTTTTTGATTAGTGTATAGCTGATTGTGATTTACACAAATTCGTATGTTATATTTGTATTTGACTAGTGGGGATCTAAATTAGGCCAATGGACACAGTAGATAAAATTGCTTGGAAATTCTGAATAAGTTAATGCTTTGTTTTATAATTGTACATTACAATTATGGGCACGGGAAAGGTGAATGGGTGCGCGCGCGCGTGTGACATGTGTGCGCGCCTGTGCATTTGTGTACATGTGAGGATAGCTTATAACGTCTTATGTAATCGTGAGGTCCAATGAAAACAAAAGCAATACAGTAAGAAGAGAGTTAAACATAATCCACCTTCTGTTTGACAAGGATTTAACACACATGTATTCAAAGTATGCCAAGAAATATAAAGTATAAGAATTGTAGAATAAACTCATGTCATATAGTTTTCAATTGTTTTTTTGCTGTGTATGTAGATCAAGAAAGTTCTATATATTTAATCACATAGATAAATATATAGAAGAAAATGCTAAAATCAAATAAAGGAGGGCGCCATACTTAATAATTCCCCTTAAAAAGCATAGTATTATTTTCTTTTGGAAAAGATTATTGCAAATGTTTGTGGCTTTTTACTTAATTTTTGTCTGTTATTTTGATATCAATTTTATTCTTTTTTTTAAGCTTCAAGGCATCAAGTTGTCATTTCTTCTATTTCCTTGTTTGTTTTTTCTTTTTGGAAAAAGGTAGTTTTCAAGTTCAATGGAGTTCTAACTAAGTTATTTACTATATCACACTCAATAAATACAAATATAGCCTTTATAGAGGGGAAAATTTTGCATTTTTGTAGGAATTATTTTGTTTACCGAGAAAATCATAATATATTACACCTCTATTCGCAGTAGCAGCTGGAATAGCTGAAGAGGTTAGACGAAACCTTGCTCTTCATGCGTATATATTAATCCAATCTCGTTATGTGGTTAGCACAGTTGTTAAGTGTGTTCCTTAATAGGGTTTCTTGGTAGTTATTTGAGCCTATAGTCACCTATTTCCATCCTAACAAACTTTATAGGACCTGGTCATTTTGTTTGCCTTTTGAATCATAGCTTTTGACACAATTAATGCTTTCGATTGAAATTTATCCGTCAGAAATTCATGAACCATGACCATGCACCTGTTGTGCATCCGACTGAAAGTAAACAAAAAAAACGCAATAACTTTTATGTTAAAAATGACATTTATTTTTCATGGTGTGCGGGTTCTTTCCGGTTTTTACTATTATCTTAATTATTCAGATGCCTTCGACACTGAAAAGCTACTTTTTTGTATGGAGAGCTTGAAGCATGGGAAGGCTGTTGATATTCCTAATTACGATTCCAGAACATACAAGAGAATATTACCTGCAAGGAAGGTATGGTCAACTTATTTGTAGTTGTAAGTGATTTTTAGGAACACATTTTGTAGAAGTACTTGTAGTCTCCTGAT
Source organism: Agapanthus africanus (assembly GCA_030015575.1). Lineage (NCBI taxonomy): Eukaryota > Viridiplantae > Streptophyta > Magnoliopsida > Asparagales > Amaryllidaceae > Agapanthus > Agapanthus africanus. The sequence continues at coordinate 102,550,103 of CM057350.1, read as the reverse complement.
AACTAAGAACTTGTCTACTCAATGGTTTTAGTTCTATGGGGTCTATGGCCTACTGCTGTATGCAGAAGTGGAGTTTCCACGTTATATGCCTGGGTTTAGCCATCCTGCAGCATTTATTTACCATTAAAAAAGGTTTAGCTTTAAGAATCTGCAAAAGCTAAAAAATGTATTGTCAGACCGTAGGTGTTTATACATTATATATGTAATTATGGTTTCTACTCCCTTTGTTCTTTGAGCATAACATGAATATTGTGATGTTTCTAGCATTTTTATACTATGTGTTTGCATAAAGCTTTCCGGAGCGGTTTCCAATTATTTGTTGTTTTCTTCTGTTTCTATCAATTCTTTTTGTATGCAATACAACCTAGTCTACTTTGCAAAAGTACAGTTATCCTTGCACATGCACGTGGTTGTTAAAATATTTAGCTTATCAATGTTCTTTCACACATTATTTTTTGATTTAACTTGCATTTTAATTCTCTAAAGAAGTGATTCACTGTTATACTTTTTAGTCAATCCCATAATTTCTGTTGTGGTCAAATGGTTGGAATCTACTTGGTATGCGGTTTGTTCTGATTATCCTCACGAATATGATTGTTCTTTCCACATCTATTGAGTCATGTTTCTTTGAATTTTCATTTCCTTTTTCATGCAAATACCAATTGAAGCTATTGTCATTTTTGTTAGGTTAATCCTTCAGATGTTATTATTTTGGAAGGGATTTTAATATTCCATGATGCTCGTGTCAGGGAGTTGATGAACATGAAGATTTTTGTTGATACAGGTTACTACTCTTATTCTGTTTCCAAATAGGTTATAATTCACAATTCTGTGCATTTTTACATTGATTATGCTGCAAACTCTATATTTCAAGTAGTAGTGTGCAACATGAAAGGATTTTATTCTTTATCGGTCGGGTTTCCATGTATATAGAGAAATTTTCATGTGTCTCGAAAATTCAGGTTTTGGATTCGAAGGTAGGATCTGAAGCCCAAGACTTTATTAGAAAACACTTTTTTGGGCTAAATTTCAGGAAATCTCCATTTGTACATAATACATATAGCCCAAGACTTTATTAGAAAACACTTTTTTTGGGCTAAATTTCAGGAAATCTCCATTTGTACATAGCAGAATACCGTTCTCTATCCAAAAAATGTGCACTTTGCCTCTGATTTTATCATAACTGTTTGTTTTTCCTATCATTTTTTAATTTCTAAATACTCCTAACCTGATGCCATTTTTCTGTCACTATTTCATTAACGGTTCATGTACTCTGATCTATGGGTATTTTGGGATTAGACATTTAACAGAAACGAAAGTATTGGTTCATTAAATTCAAGAGTAAAGTGCACTTCTCCTTTTTCTTTTTTGGGAGACGACGATGTCATGCTATATGGGATTTCTTGCAATTTAGCCCTTTATCTTCTCTTCGTTCACCAAATCTTACACTATTTCCTCATTTAAACAAAACCATAGCTCCAGAAATCCAATTAAATCAGAATTGTTCAAAAAGAGATAAAAAATTGCAAATAACCAACAAGCATTTGTTAATCGATCTAAGTTTCCTCAGGCCCCCTCACTTATGGCAGCCGATCACCAGTGGATGCATTGCCAACTCCTCGACTGTTATCAACCACAGCCAATTGCCATTGGCATTACTGCCTCCTAGTATGCCACTCCCAAGCGTTTATCTTTGTAAACCTTTAGCTTATACAGATCCATTTTACTGGTTAGTGCCTGTGTCAATCACAACCCAAAAACTCTTTGCATAGGGCCATCCTCTGCCTCTCCTGTCAAATGCCCAAATCAATGAGGCCAATTGTTGAGTTCCGATTGAATTTTATTGAGTATGATCTATTAGCCTTTAGTTCGTACGGCATCCCTTGGAGGGCATGATTAGTTGTATGAAGAAGCCTGGAGAGATATGTATTGAATATGAGATCAAACCTACATCTTAGCATGCCTGTTTGTAAAGTATTTAAGATCTTCATTATAGTTCATGTGCTCTTTGCTATGTTAGGTGGATAACCAATGGCTCTTTAAGCAGAGAAAAATTTGTTGCCTAAGAATTCTAGCCTAATTTAAATACTGGATAGAACCTCTGATTGATAAAACTTGTAATCTTGAAATGAAATTTTAATTAATCTGTATTTCTTTTGTCTTTATCCTTTTACGTCATAACTAAAAGTAAACAAAGATAAGGATCAAATGGGATTGAATGATTTATCTTTAAAAGCTAAAAATTACTGCAGTGCAAGTATCCTTATACATAAAATGCAGCACGAGCACTGTAGGATATGCAATGTGAATTCGAACCCAATGTCATTCCATTAATGAAGCCCTAGCCATGTAAATGCAACTGACATTGATGTTGATATTGACTTTGGATTGGATCCATACATGTGGGAATTTGCCTCGCAATCATTCTCCCCCTCTTAATACCGAACGTCCCTCATCAAGGAAGAAAGGGAATGTCTAGCACAAAAGAGAGCATACCAAGATGCATTACAAAAGTGGAGTACGTATTATCTGATATGTTATTACAGTGTCAATGTGCTCAACTTCTTCGCTTGGATAATAACAATGGAGGAAAAGATGGAGATGGCGGTGAAGGTGGTGGTTGTGGTGATATTTAAGGTGCTCCACTGGCGTGTAAAATGGTAAAGGTGTAACGCACTCTATAGAGGCATTTTTATCAATGGAGGTGGTTTTGGTAGTGTTGTGATGCAACTGGAGCAAATGAAGTAGCCTGATAAATGGTAGTAAAAGTGAGGAACTTGGAAAGGAAGAGGGTGAGAAGGATCATTAGCTCTCCGACTGACTCTTGGTGCCGAAAATGTGGTTTTTGATCCCTTAAGCGAGGCGCCTCTCTTCAAATTGATGATCTTCTCCTTGTTAGAAAACCCTTATGCATCAAGTCGTGCAACAGGACACTTGATTGTACAAAAACTCACCCAAAAAGAAAAAAAACTACAGAGCCAATTGTGAAGTATTGTCATAAATCATCGGTGGTACAGGCAACAACCTTGTTGAGGGTGCTGGGTGCATACCTTGTATTGATGAAGAATCCTTACGACACCGTTCAAATTATAATCGCTTATTCTCTTAAAGTACTTGATATTTATCACATTACTTTGTGTGGACTTTGAACCAATCTGATACACATTTAGTGCTCAATATTGCCAATGAGACTACTTATGGATGGAAGAATTGGTAGGGCACGAGAATAATCATAAGGATGTTCAGGATATGTAACTAACAAAGGAGAGGACAACGAATTTAATTGTAGGGGAGGTCATGAGTCCTGCAAAGTTCCAACCTTATAACTCAAAGGCAATGAGATCTGCATATTGCTTGTCTTCTATATATGTTGACTGATTTAACTATGCTATCCTTCTTGATATTTAGTTATTATCGAATTTATCAAATAAGTTCTTTTTGTTTATTGTATTCTTTTCGTACAGATGCTGATGTACGATTAGCTAGGAGGATTCGGTTGGATACCACTGCTAAGGGCAGAGATATTGGGACAGTACTTGATCAGGTCTGGAAATTATCTTTCTGCTGAACATTTTCATGATTTCCACCATTATTATTTTTTATTTTTTAGTTAAAGTATCAGTCAGGATATTTTATGTAATGATGTTGCTTCTGGTTTCCACCAAATTCTCACTATCACTATTTCTTCCCCTGCACCGAGAATGATCCAGCAGAAATAGGGCAGAAGGAATTAGGTAGCTCGAAGAGTTGGGGGGGGGGGGTACTTTGTATCATAGGAAAATACGCAAATTTCTAGCAGGAAGATGGAATAAGCAACTGGTATTAAATTGGTGAATAGACTTACAACTAAGCAAACACCTAGACAAACAAGATGCAAACCACAGCATTGTTTCTTAAGAAATTATATTAAGGCTTGGGGCATTCTAAAAAATGTTTGACCCTATGCAATCAGTTCCAACAAGGATTCTGATTTCCCTTGTTTTGTTAGCAGGGCTCTAGGAATTTTTCTTCAGCTTGACAAATGAAAAGAAAAATGCATATACAATATAAGTGTAGGGCTGGCTTAAAGGACGCTAAGTGTCATTTTTGACAGAAAAGCGGCATGCAATGAATAGGGATGAAGTGATAAAGGGTGATTCAATAGATGGCTTATGATCGCAGAAATGATAGTAAGAGAAATACAACGAGGAACCCCATAATCGGCTTGAATAGGATTGGAAAAGAAGCAGATAAGTGGCGCGGCACTTCTAAACCAAACATACAGAATGACAACTTCTTAGAGTTAGGAATGGAAACTTCTTTAGATTTTCCTATTTGCAGCAAGTTTTTCGAGCTGATGTAAGTGTATGAGCATGTTGATGAAGGGAGAAGATTAAGAAGGAATGAAACACAATTAATGAAGGAAGATTACAAAACCCACTGATTGAACTTTGAAGGTATTGTCAACATTGTAATTAGAAATGCGAGAATGGAGGATGCAAGCTGTAAGCTATAATATGCTAAATACCTCTATAATTATAACTAGAACTCAAGACATGTGGCATTTTGTCCTGTTTTTAGAAAATTCAAAAACATATTAAAATTTCTACAATATATTCTAAACCCTAAAGTTGTCTGCATCATCCCCTGCTGCCCCACCCACCCACAAAAAAAAAGAAAAAAAGAAAAAAAGGAAAAAAAGAAGGCACCCACGCATTTTGGATTCTGAAACCAAATTATACATAACCCCTTATTCCCTCATTATATGTTCCATTGTAAACACACATTCCTCTAATAATTTAAATATTGAAATTCATGATTCCTAATATATTAGGCATAAAATGCACAATGTGTGATGTAGAAAATTCGTTTACTTTCCCCAGAATTTTTTTTATGCCAAATAAATAATATTACATTACTGGATAAAGGAAAATATTTGATTATTGCCAATCTTTTGCCAGATACCTCTTTTTAATTAATAACAATCTTCTTCCTTTTCTTAAAGCTTATTTTTCCAAGACCATTTAACCAGAACAAGATTACCTCTTCTTATTTTAAATTATTCTAAATCTAGATGTCATGATGAAATCTTACTTTATGAAATCAACAATAATGCTCCCTTTATTTCCTGATTGCTCTATATCAGAGGTATTTGCTCCTTTTCCCCCTCCCTACTTAATAGCTTTGTTAAAAATAATCGCTAAATTGCATATGCAAAAATCTTTTTGATAATATACTTTGTAAATATGATGCTTAGTATGTATACGTGCATCACCAGTAGGATATAATGCAAATTAGTCATGTGATTTGGAAACTCAGGAGTACATATATGTTAATTAAAAAATGGCTAGAGCCTGAAGTGATCGCACAAAGTGGAAACTTAATGAATATGAAATTAAAGCGAACTAAGAATTCGAGTGGTATGCTATGTGGAGTAGAAACTAAAAGAGGCGCCTTCCAAGGGGGACTTTGGTTCCTATATAAGGTTTGAACGTGTGGAAAAAGTCTGCTGGGAAGTCTTTAGGAAAGGTGCAGAATACCTATGTTCGCTGATTTTCTGGTTGACTTTTAGCTTTTAAGTTATACTTCTAGCTTTTTGACACACTTCCACCTGAAATGTGATGTCTCTTAGACAAGATGCTATCATGGTTCGAATTTAATTTTTTGATACTAAAATTTTCTTATTACACACTGTAATCTATTACTCATTGGTTCTGGAGTCCACTGATGCAGTACTCAAAGTTCGTGAAACCTGCTTTTGATGACTTCATACTCCCAACAAAGAAGTTTACTGATATAATTATCCCCCGCGGTGGAGATAATCATGTAGCAATTGACTTAATTGTGCAACATATCTGTACAAAACTTGGGCAGCATGATCTCTGTAAAATATATCCAAATCTCTCTGTCATCCATTCGACATTTCAGGTACTCACGCTATTTATTTAGTTTCTTTCTCTTAGACTTTGACTGTTTTTTGAAACCCTTGCATGTTTTTTCAAGATACGTGGGATGCATACACTAATACGTGATGCCCAGGCAGCAAAGCATGACTTCATATTTTACTCGGATCGATTAATTCGCTTGGTGAGTATCCGTCAATTTAGTTAGCAATTGATATCTGATAAAAAACAAACTCAGGCTAAGATCAAATCTCATGTATAGGTTGTTGAGCATGGTTTGGGTCATCTTCCTTTTACAGAAAAGCAGGTGATCACTCCAACCGGTAAGCGGCTTTGCTTGCTCATATTTTGACCAGGAATTTCTTAGTTTGTTTTGTCATGTTAATTTTCATAGAGATCAAGTGTGTGTGTGTGTGTGTGTGTGTGTGTGTGTTGCAAATCTTGAATTTTATCACTTTTGCAATAGAATGTAATAAAGGAAAAATGAACATGTCTTAGCAGCAGCCTTAAAACATGCACATGCCCCAAACGTTTAGCATCTCTCTCTATTCCTATTACGCATGACACGACTTAAAAGGATAAAATGACTTTCTTGAAGTTTGGTCTTCAATTCTGATTCCATGTCAAGGATTTGGAAAGGCCCAATTGAGGACATGAGGATTGATTGATAGCCTTGAATCCCAAATTGATACAAAAGGGAAATCCTTGATGGAGTTTAGGAACCAAACCTATTTTACCTATATCCAATATATAATATAATTCTGTATTAACCAAACTCGACAATTTCCTGAACTAGAGTATTTCTCCACATTTGATAGGACGATAGACACATTCGAACACCTCAATCAAATTAATCTTCAAACCCATAACTCTTTGATCTGTTAGTTTCATGAGCTTATGCAACAAGAGCAAGTGAATTTGCATGATATATTTCCATGTCTTATAATTAGCAAGCCTGAAGCGTCCAACTTTCTAGCTTACATACCTGAGAGCAGAATTTATTTGTTTAAGCACAATTAATTGATTTTAGTAAAACCCAGAAAGCACATTTACTAAATATCTGGATGTGTACAGGTTGTCCAAAACCTTTCCATGTGTGATTAATTTGATACAAATCTGGGTTTTCAAATTTATTACCCCTTTTCTATAGGTATCTCCTGACATTATGCATTTTGAGTTGGTTAAATGCTGAGGGCATACATGAACTATATTGGACCCTGAGCCTTTCTGAATCAACTTCTTGCCAAGACTCCTGTGTTAGTTGTATCTTTTATTCCTTAAAGGCTTAACAATTTGAAGTCGATCACTTAAGATCTCTTACTGCATTCAACTCTGAAAGCTCATACCACCATGCTGCAATATTGAATACAATACTTTGCCTCTCATACTGGTCCTTGAGAACTTACTTGTACCTTTGGTTGACTTAATTATTTACAAACTTATTTTTCAACTTAGTATGCTGTTACAATGAAATTGTAACTGTAAATTTTTTTTTTGATGATAAGAGCAGGGCTAAATAACCCGTCCCATAGAAATATTACTAAAGCGAAAGTTATACAGATGTTCCAAGTGTTTATACAAAACAAAACGAACAATAAAACTATCAGCTTAACTACCTCTCCACATACTGGAGGCAGAAAAGAAACAATAAAAAGAAAAAGAGAAGGAGAAGGAGAAGGAAGAAAGAACATCCAATGGAACAAGGCAGGTTCACACTCAAATAAGCATCCAAGCACTTGTAGTCTCCAACCAAATGCCACGTCTCCATAACTTGATGACCACTTGTTCATCCAGATTTTACCTTAAAAAAACACCAAAAAAATGTCAAGTATCCCAAGTTCAATCCTTAAAATAAGGGTCATAAGAAAAGGAGAGATAAAATAGGAGAAAAAAGGCAAAGGAAAACAAAATGAATCATGAAAAACTTCTGGGGCTGTTGTCTAAAAAATAAACAAGGTATAGAATGCTTCAGTAACCTGTACTACAGTAAAATCATAGCTTACATGGTTAATATTAGAACAAGAGCAGTTTTATAGAGTAAGCACTTAAACTCTAAGTAAACAGGAGACAAATAATGAAATGGGATGTCTTCAATTTTAGCAGCAAGCAAAATCTCAAGGAGCAACACATCCACCTTCATAGTCAAACAGACCTGAAGTTAAGAAAAACTGGGGAAACCACATGAAACCTTTGTATGAGAAAAGATGTCATTAGTAAAGAAATTGAGCATCTCATCCATCATTATCCATAGGAAAGAAACTTATGTATATAATGCTTCTGATATATAACAGGGAATAAGCTGCGGGACAGAACCAAGAGAACTAAAAGCCAAAATATACCGATGGTGTCATAACATTTAATTTTAAACAGAACCAACCTTTTTCCAACTTATAAGCTGATGGTATCATATAGACCCAACCTTTTTCCAGCATACAAGCAGATGGTGTCTAACTTGAAGACCCAACCTTTTTCTATTATAAAGAAGCAAATAAGAATCTCAAGGACCAAACCCCCATTGCAATTGAACAACTTGCATATGAGGAAAGATATATGTCCCACAGAAAACAAAAGACTAGAGATGCACCAGCTAGTTATGAATGACAAACTACTTCATATAAAGGCCAATGGATTATTATCCATTGTAAATCCCATTGTAATTGTAATGTGAAACAGGAAATTTGCAATTATACTCAATTGGTGACTAGTATTTAAAAATTAGCACCTTTAAATGGCTTGCTGTCTACAACTTCTCTTATACAACTTCTCTTATGCAATGTATAAAACACCCACATGCTTAAGCATGCTTCAGTTATTATGTTTGCACCTACCTAATGAAGTTTCACCAACTGTAAATAGATTAGAAGAATAACATGTTAATATTCATTAATCATTATCCATTGTAAATCTATATCGAGACATGATTTGTCTAGCAGTACGTCTTTTGGTAAAATAATCGTTGACCTACAACTCATCTGAATTTTGGGTGAAGTGGATATCATTAGAAAATACCCTCTTGAGTATGATATATTTCTTTTTACATGTGTTGTCTTCGACAAGTAGAACAATATGTGATGTTTTTCATATCAAAGGTGTGTGGGATGTTAAAGTGTATACAATGACTGGGTTCTGGGTTTAAACTGTCGCGAGCGTAATTTACCTTGAATAATGAACAAGAGGAGATTGACGATTTACCTTGAAAAATGATCTGCATATCTGGGTCAGGTGCTGATGAACACATTGAAACTATCCATGTCTATGAGAGCCCTCATAGCTTGACCTTCTATACAGTTTTCATTCACGAAGGTCCTAACTGTGTTCCAGAGGCCTGAGAGCTGTTGGGCGTAAAGTAAATGCATTTAACATCTCATTCTTTTGTTGTAATTTGTTATCATATTTAATGTTAATTATGCTCTTGCTCCTATATGATGTTATTGTAGTATATTGCAACACTCTCTTGAGTATCTGTGTTTATGCTTATCTATATACTTCTTACAGAATACTTCTCATGGATCCGTGGTATTTGCTATATGCAGGGTCTGTATATACTGGGGTGGAATTTTGTAAGAGGTTATGCGGTGTCTCAGTTATTAGAAGGTACTGCATATTGGTACTGCATCACAAAATTATTGTTCAATCTTAATATTATCTGGAGAATAGTACAATCAATTATCATTTCCACTGAAAGTCTTAATTAACATAATCTTAATCTTTGGGGGGAAATGTATTTAGGTCCCTAGGGCCTAAAAGCATTAGGTTTTTAGTCCCTAGGTCAAAAATATTCAAAAACTCTCCGTATTTAAAGATTCCTTTGATTTAGCCCTTATAGTACATTAAGTAATATGTTATGCCAATACCATCCTTTCAGAGAAAGGAATACATTTATCTTTTAAAGTAGTATATTTATCATATAAAATACTACATTTATACCGAACTACTATACTTATGTTAAAATATTACATTTAACCTAAACCGCTACATCTATTTATTAGATAAATATAGTACTTTACAAGATAAATGTAGTATTTTATAAGATAAATATATTACTTTAAAAGATAAATGTAGTAGTTTATTTAACAGACAGTATTGACACAACATATTAGTTAATGTACTATAAAGACTAAAACAAAGGAATCTTTGCGTTTAGGAAGTTTTTGGTAATTTTTTTGGTCCAAGGACTAAACTTATTGCTTTTGAGCCATAAGGACCTAAACCAACTTCCCTTGAAGTTACAACTTGAGGAGTTGGTATATTCAGGATTCAGCACTTGGGTAAAACTAAGCAAAAATGGGGTTGTGAATGTCACAGCCCTGGCTGTGAACCGTACTCACAGCCCCAGGAGGTGGATCCCGCCACACCCTAAACCAGAGACCCACTTCCCCATATTTTTCCCTTTGTTCAGAGATAATGCATTCATAGCCCCATTAAGCTCATAAAACTAAACATGCATTGTGAAGGACCAAGGTCAGATAGTTCGAAGACATGGATAATATAATAATTAGGGTAAAATTTACTAAAAACCATCGACTTCTTGAGATAACCCCCCACTGAACTTAAAAAATTATACTAAACCCCACCGACCTACTATTGCCATCTAGAAAAGTTAGCCCTGTTAACTTATGACTTGCACGTGCGCTAAACATTCCGAAAATACCCTTGTCTTCTTTAGTGAAACTTTAAATGTTTTTTATTTGGGAAAAAGAGCTCCAAATCTTCTTATCAAAAACCCAAACCCCCTCTTCTATGAAAACCAGAGTCTTTGGAAATTATTTTTCATCTTCAATCAAACCTTAGATCCTCTCCAATCAAATCCCAAATCCCTTTTCAATTAACCCTATTTCAAACCGAAATCTAATGGAAAATTAAACCCAAAATCAATGTCTAAATGAAGCCCTAAATCAAACACATTACTCCCTTTTCCAATGAACCAAAAATCAAATAATAAGTCAAGCTCTAATTCAAACCCTAAATGGAACACATTAATGTCTCACATTTCCAATAACCCAATATCAAATTTTAAATCGAACTTGAAATCAAGCTTTAAGTCAAACCCATTTCTACTTTTCAATCAACTCAAAAATAAAGTCCTCTTATCATGTAGTTGAACTATTGAGTGAAACTTGTGGAGAAAGAGATGGGTTTGGTTGAAATGGGAGGGAAAAGAAGAAGAAGAATAACAGAGAGTGAAGTAGACTCTTTGAAAATGAGAGCAATCAGTTAGTTGAAATGTGAGTGGGAGAAGAGAGAGAGAAAGATTTCGGAGTTTAAAGAAGGAGATAGGAAATGAGATGGGTTTCTTTGGATTAAAGGGAAAAAAACAGAAGGGCAGTGGAAAGTTGTTGATGATCTTGAAGTGTTTGGAGAAAGAGAAGGGAGAAGAAGAACAATGGGTTTCTCCGTATTGGAGGAAGAAGAGGGAGAGGAAAAATAAAGAATGAAAAAGAAGAAAATAGAGAGAGAGAGAAAAGAGATGGGTTTGGGATTCTTGTCAAAAATTTGAGCAAGAAAAAGAATTGGAGGAAGAAGGGATATTTTTTTTCTGCACTGCTTTCACTGTTAACACCGTGATGGGGTTAAATGAAAATTGGAAAGTTCATCGGTGTAAGTTGTATTTTTCATAGATCAATGGGGTTATCTCAAAAACGCTGGAAAGTGATTGTGTTTAATAAACTTTACCTTAATAATCACTATCACAACAAGTTTAATATACAAATGCATTTTGTAATATATACGAAGGTAGACGTAACATGAAACATAATGGTTATTGGGAAAGAGCATATAGTTTAAAGTTCCATTATCCAAGGAACCGTGCAATTTCCGTTTACCTTCCATACGCAAATTTTACAAATATTTGGAGATGCTATTTTGTCTAAAGCAATATTTGTTGGCATTATAACTGCCATATTTGACGTTGTTGTTGACTATAATCGTGATAATCAATAAAGGCTCTTCCTACTTTGCTAATATCTTGGTAGCTTGTTTCAGTGGTGAAAGTATGGAAAATGCACTGAGGGCATGTTGTAAAGGAATCAAAATAGGGAAGATTCTCATTCACAGGGAAGGGGATAACGGTCAGCAGGTTTGCATGAATCTCTTGAATCTTATAATTCATTTGCAATTAGCTCTAATTGTTTGGCTGACATTTCGATTGTTTTATAGCTAATCTATCAGAACCTGCCAAGAGACATCTCTGATAGGCATGTTCTACTGTTGGATCCTATACTAGGCACAGGTTGGTTAATTTAAACAAGAGAATTATTAATTATTGATTTAAATAGTTTGCTGCCACAAGTTATTTTGTCAATCCGAATCACATTAAGTTCTTTTTCCCCCTATTTCCCCCCTATTTGCGTGGGTGCAAGTCTCGCTATCCCTACATTACATGCTTCGAACTAGTTGCAATTATTTTAATTTATGAAATTATTTCTGGCTGTAGGTTCTTTTGGTATTAATGGTTCCTTCTGGCTCCAATTGTAAACCTAAAAGCAGCAGTTTGTATTATTTGATATCTGCTCATTAAATCAGTTTCCGCTCATGTAATTATGTACTTGATAATTGATTCTTGAGCCTTGTTCTTAATCATTATAACTGGTTGTTGTAAGTATGTCATTAAATTTTTAAAACAAAAAGAAAAGAAAAGAAAGGTCATTACTTGTCTTTTCAATCTGTTTGTTTAAACTAGAAGACAAAAGTGATCAAGTATGTTCCGTGACAACAAATCTATGGTGCATCCAGCATTATCATGTTTTCTGCAATATAATGCTCTTAGCGAACCCTTTCCTGAGAAGCCAAAGCTATATATAAGACTTGCTATTATTCAAACAACAGGATCTTAGTTATATGAATTCACTTGCATCAACCACAAATCTTTCACCAAATGTGAGATGTATCCATGTATGTTTGGCGTGGTAAACCTTAAGCCACCTTAAGATAGCTTGACGCTTATTAAGGCGGAAATAATTGCTATAAAAGGTCATGGTTAGTATGAAGCAAGCCACAGTAATCAAGAAGGAAAAGTTCACCTGCCAGGAAACATCCCTCTCTTTTTCATATGAGGCAAGAAATCTGGATGATGCTCGAGGGGAATAATCGAGATGAGAACATTCAAGAGGTAATTTCATAGAAGAGTGATTAAACGACATAGGATGCTGTGAACTGACACAAACAAACAAAAGTGACAGACACTTTAGTGATAGAGAAAATCTTGTTAATGTGCGCCCCTTTGCTCGTCATGAACTGCTCGTTTGGATGTCCGGAAGTAACGGAAGTGCCAGAAGAAATCTTGAAGTAACTTCCAAAAACATGTCATGGAAGTAAACTTAAATCTCACTTCTAGTGTTTGTTTGTATATTTTTTGAAGATGGAAGTACAAAATGAAACAACTTCCTATGTTTCTTTCATAAGCAAAACAAAAAAAAAATTTACTTTTTTAATAGCAATAAATTATTATCTATTGAAAGTAATAAAGAGAAGCATTAAATAATTATTTCTTTTTTTTTTGTTCTTTGTGCTCTATAGTTACTTCCTATCCAAAATGATGGGAATAAAATTTTGGAAGTAACCATACCACATGGGATCCATATCACCATCTTGAAATAACTTCCGAGCTCTACTTCAAACAACCAAAGTACTTGAAGTAGGGTTACTTCCGGTACTTCCATGTTACTTCCGTGAAAACAAACATGCCATATTGGCTTTAAAGACCATTTTCTACCACTAGTCTTTAGTTTGAAATACCGTAGTTCCAATGGTATTATTGTCACATTTCAAGCTAAGCTTCAGCTTCTTTTATGTACAAATATTTAGTGTTATCTGCCAAAGTGTTTGCATATTGAGCATAAATTTTCCGTTATAGGGAACTCAGCTGTACAAGCTATCTCATTGCTTCTTCAGAAGGGGGTCCAAGAGGCAAACATTATATTTTTGAATTTAATTTCTGTAAGTTCAAGCACCGTGCTAACCATATGTGATAGTTTCTTATTTTCTTTATTTCAGATGTATAGTTTTTTCCTACCTTTATCATATGGACAATGGTCGAGCTATCAAAATAAGATTGACACAAGAAAATAACTTAAAAGAAAAACTCTTGAACCCCTTTGATTCAGTATCTTACAATTGTAGTTATCTGTAGCAACTCAATTAAAAGAGTTAAATTATGACCATAACAAAAATAAACAAGCATTACACTGTGCACTTTGGTAGCTCTCATGTATAATTCTGATATTATCCCTTATATTCCTTTCTTGCAGTATATATTTGAGTCCCCCCCCCCTTTTGTCATCTTCTATAAGGCTCACTTTTTCCCACACTGAACAGAGGCCACATATATAAGCAAGTAGAAACCTAGGCATGGCTCAATATCTCAAAACTACAACTTAAACAATATTGAAAGTGCATATGCTTCCATGTTTAAGCAAATACTGTTGTGAACTAGATTTAACCATCGAAAATCAGTTCCATCCTATGATCCTCCTGGCTCAAATAATGAGAGAGGAGAGAGAGAATTAGGAGAGAGAAAATGTGTTAGGGAAATGTAATGGATAAACTAGCTCAAGGCCAATTTTCCTTAGGCAAACACATTATGCAATTACATCCCTATCATTATCCTAATTACATATAACCCCGTATATAATACGAGTTATTCTTAACTCTCCCCTTCAAGCCGGATCACGCATATCAATCATGTCCAGCTTGTTACAAAGAATTGCACTCTATTCTTTCCTAAGGGTTTTGTGAATGAGTCTGCAAGTTGCTGTGCCGATTAAACATAGTAGACATCAACAATCCCATCTTTAACTTTCTCCCTTACAAAGTGGCAATCCACCTCAATATGCTTCATTCGCTCATGGAACACAGGATTGGAAGCAATATAAATCGCAGCTTTATTATCACAATATAGCCGCATAGGTAAGGCGGGCTCAAAACCAAGTTCTTCCAGTATAAATCGAATCCACACAAGCTCACAAGTGGTATTCGCCATGGCTCGATATTCTGACTTGGCACTAGAGCGGGACACAATGCTTTACTTCTTACTTTTTCAGGAGACCAAGTTAACTCCTACAAACACACAGTATCCCGTAGTAGATCTGCGGTCAGATGGAGATCTGGCTCATTCTGCATCTGTAAAGCCCGCCACTCTCGAATGACCATGATCTGAGTACAATAGGCCCTTTCCTGGAGTATTCTTCAAATAACGAAGTATGTGAATCACTGTATTCCAATGAGTCACTCGAGGATCAGTCATAAATTAGCTCACAATGCTAACAGGATATGAGATGTTCGGTCGAGTGACGGCAAGATAATTCAATTTACCGACCAATCATCGGTATCTTCCGAGATCTTCAACCAAGTCATCTTGTCCCGGAAGTAGTTTAGTATTCGGGTCCATTAGAGCCTCTATGGGTTTGCATCCTATCATCCCGTCTTCAATCAACATATCCAGCACATACTTCCGCTGTGAGATGTAGATGCCCTCTTTCGACCGAATAACTTCGATACCTAAAATGTACTTAAGGCTTCCAAAGTCCGTAGTCTGAAACTTCGTTTGCAGGTAGTGCTTAAGCTATGCAATACCAGCTTCATTATCGCCAGTAATCACCATGTCATCGACATACACCACCAAAAGAATACGAAGACCATTGGTGTTATTACGATAGAACAATGAATGGTTATGTGCACATCGTTTGAAGCTAAACAAAATAACCACCTCAGTAAATATCCCAAACCAAGCTCGAGGGGACTGTTTCAAGCCATACAACGACTTCAATCGACAAACAAGACCACACTTCCTGAGCAACAAACCCAGGTGGTTGCTTCCATATATACCTCCTTGACCAAATAACCGTGAAGAAAGGCATTTTTCATCTCAAGCTGATGCAAATGACCAATGATGGGTAGCAGCAAGAGACATAAGTAGACGAACAGAAGTCATAATCAACTCCATAAGTTTGTGATTACCCTTTTGCAACCAAACGTGCTTTCAAGCGGGAAAGTATTCCATTAGGATTAAGCTTCACAGTGTATACTGAGCAACACTCTATAGCCTTCTTTCCAGCCGGAAGAGGAACCAAATTCCGTGTCTGATTCAGTTTGAGGGCAAGTATCTCATTAATCATAGTATCGGTCCACCCTTTATAAGATAAATCATCCGAAAAAGACTTGGGTAGAGCATGAGAGTCAAGTGAGGAGATAAATGCGCGATACGTCGAAGATAATTGAGACGTGGCCACATGGTGAGCTATAGGGTGAGAAGCGCAGCTTCGAGCGCCTTTCCGTAAGGCAATAGGGAGATCAATATCACTCTTCGGCGGAGCTTGAGACTCTGGGAGATCAGCAACAAGAGGCTTGGGCTCAGGAGCAGGCTGAGGTTCGGGAGCCGCACGGGCTCGACGAGTATATACTCTCGTAATCGGTGGTGTGGGATCCAATAGTGGAGAATCACGAGTAGTGGATGGCTCAATAGGAATGGTAAGAAGCAACCGACTCAGACAGAATGTCATGTGACAAAAAATAGGAGAAATCTAAAGGAAAGTCATCGTCCATGTCTACAGGAGTGTGCGATGTAGAGAAGTATGGAGTGGACTCATGAAAAGTCACGTCGGCTGATATAAATCGACGACGTAATTTAGGACTATAGCAACGATATCCCTTTTGAGTCCGAGAATACCCAAGAAAAAGCCTTGGGATCTAGTTTAGAACCCCTGATAGTAAATCATGGACAAAACAAACACATCCAAATACCCGCGGAGGGACAAAATAAGAAGAGACCATCGACGGGAACAATATGGAATAAGGAATATGTCCATCAAGAGCCGACGTGGGCATATAATCAAGCAACAGTAAGGACTGCATCTCCCCAAAAAGATTTAGGCACTCGCATAAACAGGAGAGTTCGAGTGACCTCTAACAAATGCTGGTTCTTCCTTTCTGTCACCCTATTCTGTTGAGAGGTATAAGGACGAGAATTCATGAATAATTCCAAGTTGCTTTGTATATGTCCGAAAAGATGCACTAAAGTACTTCTTGGCATTATCACTTCGCAAGCTACGTACACCGGCTCCAAATTGAGTATTCACTTCAGAAAAAAAAAGTCTGGAAATGAGAAAAGATTTCACTCCTGGATTTCATCAAAAATAACCACAAGACTCGAAAAAAGTCATTGATGGTCACAAAGTATCGAAATCCTCCGTGGCCAATAACATGATATGGCCCCCAAACATCATGATGAACTAAATCAAAAGGTTTGTCCACTCGTTTATTAATACGAGATGGGTAGTTAGAGCGATGATACTTGCCCAATTCACATGATTCACATTCTGAGTAAGCAAGGAATTAAGAGATGGAATCATCTTCAACGTTTGTAAGGACGGGTGATCAAAACGGCAATAAGCATCAAAGGCTGATGTAGATCTCAATATTGGACATACTATAGAACGTGGGTCCTCATCAAGGTGGTATAGTCCATCAATCTCTGTCCCAGTGCCAATCGTTCGCTTCATCTCACGCTTCTGAAAAACACATTCTCCAGGGACAGGTGGCGCTACAATTCAATTGCCGAGTCAGTTGACTAACGGATAATAAGTTGAAAGGGAATCGATGCAAGTATAGAACAGAAAACAGAGATAATTGTGATGTAGCCTGAACTGAACCCGTACCTACAATTTCAGCTGCAGTTCCATTTGCCAAGGTGACCGGGGTGGTTCCAAGTCTCGTTTTATAGGAAGACTATATTGTGCTCCCTTGTCATGTGAACTGTAGCACCAAAATCAATAACTCAAGGATAAGAAGCATTTGTTGGCGAGAGACCAGATATATGATTGTCTTTTGCCTTGGTCAAATTTGAAATGAGTGAAGACTCAACAAGACGAAATCTTTGTATTTCATCATTTACGCAAAACCCTTTCAAATCAGGAGAAGATGCAGCTAATGCCATCACAGTTATTCGTAAACAGTAAAGGTGAAAGATATTTCTCAACCAATCTATCAAACATCTGATGGTTGGTGGCTCTAAGCTCACCAATTCCAATAACCAAATAACAAGAAATAGATCGCTAAAGATCCAATACAAAGAATTGTAATTGATCTCCAAGATCCAATACAAAGAATTGTAATTGATCTTCAAGATCCAATCCACGATCAAACAATCAGAAATTGACTCAATCGGAACTAAATCCCCGACGACTCCAAAACTCTGAGAACACAATCAATCGAGCAACTCATAATGAAAATAAGCTTAATCAACATCAATCAATCGAGAAATTACCTCAAAACCTTGGATTACTGTAGCAACAACGAGAAAATGTCCAAATCGAGTCTAACAACAGCCAAAAATAGTCATGAATCTACCAAAAAAGCAAGAAGACTTGAAGATGAGGTTGAAATCACCAAGAGTAGCGCAAGTTGAGCTCAATCAGATCAAGAAAACACCAAATCTCCAACTCGATCACAAAACTGCAACAAACCTCTCCCAAATCGACCAAAAAAGCAACCAATCTTCCCAAAACAACCAAAACAACAACCAAACTTGCAATTGACCTCCAACAAGAGAACCCAGATCTGAGATCGAGTTCGCAATCTTTTAGAAAAATCAAAGTCGACGATGGATTGAAGCAAGAACTGCAACTCGGGGGTGAGGAAGAGGGTCATCGGGATCTGGAAGCGGGTCTTCATCAGCGTCGAAGTCATTCGAGATGAAATCAATGGAGTCGACGGTGCCTAGTCGAGATCGACATCGATCAGAGAGATATCAAGTCTCAGATGATAGCCATCAGCATCGATCGGCTACCGGTAGCCTCCGGTGAGCCTCTGTAAGAGTTGACGAGCTTCAGGCGAGCTCCAGTGGTTTAGGCGAACGTCGACGAGCTTCGGCGGCTGGATCTAGGATTAGGGTTTTTATTTATTTATATTTTTTTAATGATGATGATGTGTGGTAGGATTGGGTTTGAGGGAATGAGTGGCTTAAATTGGCTCTGATACCATGTGAATAATGAGAGGAGAGAGAATTAGGAGAGAGAATGTGTTAGGGAAATATAATGGATAAATTAACTCAAGGCTAATTTCTCTCTTTATATAGGCGAACATATTATGTAATTACATCACTAGTATTATCCTAATTACATATAACCTCGTATATAATACGGGTTATTCTTAGAGACTATTATTGGTTTTGATACACCAGGATATAAACTGCATTTGTTGTTGATACAATATAAAAAAAATTATAAATCAGAACCTTCCTTCCCCAACCCCCCAAATCCCCCCTCTCTTCCCCCAAAAAAAAAACAAGAAGAAGAAGAGGAGGAATTTTGCAATAAATTTACTCAAAATAGAGAGTTATCTGGACGAGGATTTACATTATTTTCTTCCAATCATGAGTTGTTTGATATGTGATATGAGAAAACGTTCTAATTACTATGCTTTCAGTAGGCATGGAACTTCAATTTTTCCGGATGCCAAATTTTGTGTTCTCAGGTAAATTGATGTAGGAACAGAATTTGTGGTTGCAGCTTTATGTGGCATCAATAATATGTATGGGTTCTTATTTATCTTTTAGTGACATAGTATGTAAGCTGAAATATTATGCAAATAATTAAAAATCAAAAGGCAGTCAAAATTTTAGGAGCTTAGCTTACAGAACTATTGTATGCATAATATTCTCTATGCAAACTATTATCTATACTATATTTTGTTCCACCCCAAATCTAAATAAAACATCCTTTCATCATTGTTGTGCCTCATTCCTAGTCACATACTCCGTTCCATTCTTGTCCCATGCACCGTCGCATTCTGCATTGGTTATGACAAGATTAACTGGAAAAAGAAAAAAGAAGAAAAAGTTTCTTTGAGGCTAGACTGGCCTGCAAAACAACATCAAATTCCTTACCTAGAAATCCATATCTGATTCAGACATATTCCAAGAAACCTGATAGACTTGGAAGATGCAAGACATTCAAACCACAAGACTTTCAAATAGTCTCTGCAAAAAATAAATCGAGAAACTTTTCTATTGGTTTGTCTACTTCAAGAACACAGCACACCTGCTGCAGGAGGAAATGAGGAAGAAAGAGCCGAAATCTTTTTAGGTTGCTGCCGCATTCTTTAATTCTGGCACTGTGGAAGGATGGTTTATTATTTATTGTATTCAAACTTATATATTACTAAGTTTCTTATATTTTGTCAAATCATTTTCTTATGCTATATAACATGTTGGCACCATTTTGCATAACCAGGCTCCTCAGGGAGTTCATGTTGTATGCAAAAGATTCCCTAGAATTAAGATTGTGACATCAGAGATAGAGTTTGGTCTGAACGAATATTTTCGTGTCATTCCTGGCATGGGCGAGTTTGGAGATAGATATTTTGGAACAGATGATGAGTAGCTTCTGGCATCAATCTCCAATCAAATGCCAAGATTTTCCGCATTCTAATTCAGGTAAATTGTTGTTCTTAACTTGTCCATTATGTAACCTTTCTGCTAGTTTTAATCGTATAATTATATCTCAACAATTATTAGACAATTTCTTTCTGTGGTTGGTGATGCTTGGCAGCTTTGGTGTATTACAGGGGAATTCGGTGAAAAAAATGAGAAACAAAATAAACCTCTTTACTATCGATTTGGCGGTTTTATTAAAGCATTTTAAATAAGGATGCACAAAGCCAAGAACTGCTCTAATCGTTCTTTTTGTTCTTTACTGCTTCTGATTCAACAGAATTCACTCTAGACGAGTAATAGAGCATTATATGTCCCTCTCTATGCAATTGTTTACGGGAAGTGCACATTTGATTTATTACTCTGATGTTTATTGCAGATATGGGATGAAAATTTTCAAATGGAGTCAGCATTAGATGTTACAGGTATTTGTGCTTTCCTTATTTGGCGGCAATTTTCAGCATTTTTCGAGATCCTATTTTTCTTCTTGAGTGAACTCCAGTGCCCTTATAGTTTGATTAAGTGATATTATGTATTTATTTACGAAAAAGAAACGTAATAATTTGGTGGTGGTGTGCTTTGGACAAATATTCATTTGATAAGTTATAGTTGTTTTTGTACCCAGTATGTATGGTATCAATTATAGAAAGACTGTTCTCAAAATCCTGCTGTATCTCCTATTGTATCATCTTGTTCACAAGGATAGGGAAAGCACAAGGGAATAAAGCATCAATCTTTTCTATCTAAACTTGGTTCTTTATTGTTTAGTTCCGCCAATTTGTTTTGTTAAAAATTATGATCACTTCTGATGTAAACGGATCGGATATGGATCAAATGTATGTGTTATCATATTGGTTTCCAATACTCGTAGACGGATTCGGAGATGGATATGGATAGTTATCGGAAATGAAAATTACTTTTGAATATTTTGTAAATGTCGGATATTGATACGGATATAAAATGAGTATTCGAAAAATTATGTACCAAATAAAGTCTAACATTACTATTTTTGATATTGAATACGGATAAGGAATGAATACAAGTGCTATCATATCTATATCTAGTGGTGGTTGGCAATAACGGATACGACTGATCGTCGCATGTGAAAAATTACCACATAAATTTGATAAAAACCGGATGCGGAGATGGCAGTTGGCTCGAATTATTCATATTCCGTCACATTCCTATGGTTGCCTCTCATATGTGGCCCCTGTGATTCTCTCATGAGATGAATTTTAGTGAGACTCCATTTGATACTAAAAGTATTTGAGCTGAAGTGATCCTTCAATCAAATTATATGGACGGTTTTATTTCTTTTTCTAAGAAACAAATGAGGTATTTGTTTGTTGGGTAAATTGCTTAATAATGTTTCATACTTTTTGCAGAATAATACCACAATATTTATTTTTCAGCACTTAAATACCGTAATGTTTAGCTCCGTTTGCAGTTTGATAACTTATGTTAACCAGGCATTATAATATTTCATTAGAATATTCCGTTACATGCTTTGCACATGGGGCTTTGGACATTTTTGCCCTTGGCTGTCTAAAACTTAAAAAAGAGAGAAACTAACCATAGCCTAACCCTATCCCATCTTCCTCTTCTAGCTTAATAAGATCCTAGGTGCACTAGTTTTCGGCACCGGCGAAGTTGGAGATGGGGGCGGAGGTGGTTACGTGGTGGCGGAGGTGGGAAGGAGGTGGTTGCGATACGATGGGATGGGGTGTAGACGGCGGCGGCCATGGGAGTGATGGGGAAGAGGAGGCGGCGGCGGCGGCGATGGAGACGAGATAGAGGTTGATGGTGGCCATGGGGTAGAATGGTGGTGGCGATGGAGCCAGAGGTGGAGGTGGCGGTCATGAAAGCGATGGGGAGAGGTGGTGGTGAAGGTGGAGGAGGTGGTGGTGATGGAGGCAAAGGTAGAGGTTGACGGTGGTGATTGATGCGGACTGGTGGTGTCGATTGGGACGGAGGTGGGGGAGATGGTGGCCATGGGAGTGATGGGGAGGAGGCGATGGTGAAGAGGGCAACGGTGGAGGAGATGGTGGTGACGATGGGGGTCGGGGTCGGAGGTGAAGGTTGGTGGTGACCATGGGACGGAGTGGTGGTGGCTATGAGACAAGGTGGAGGCTGCGGTAGTGGCTATGGGGGGAGACGGAGGTGGCCATGGGTTTGGGTTGGGTAAGCTATGGGGGGAGGCGGAGGTGGTGGCCATGGGTTTGGGTTGGGTAAGCTATGGGGGGAGGCGGAGGTGGTGGCCATGGGTAAGCTAATTGGATGTAGTTTGGTCATTTGTCTCTGCAGTTAACACCGTTATGGCAGCTAGTATATTGTTGTATTTAAGTGCTGGAAAAAGAGTATTGTGGTATTATTCTGTAAAAGGGATAAATCGTTGTGATATATTAAGCAATTAACCCTTGGTTGTTAATCCTTCTCAATTTTGTATGGGGCAAATCTACAAAACTCTCTCTGTTGGTTTTTAACCTTTTTATATTTAGCTAGGTATCATACCTATTGAAAGTTGTGCATGGCACTATGAGGTCCAGTATCCATGTTAGTGATGCAAAAAGATCGACGTTTCAGAATCCTCTCTCTCTCTGACTGGAACGAGAGGCACCCATTTTTTCCCGCCAAAACATCAATAATGTGCAATGGGTTTTGAATAATATACCCTTGCAATTCTGGACGGCGTTAACACAATAATTGAAAAGATTCAAGCTAAATGTCTTCTATTTGTGGAGAGAGAGTGATGATGCTCGTCACAAGGAATTCCCCCGAACATGACACGTGGCCGGTGACGTTTTATCCACGTAAGCCCGCTAAATTCCTGGAGACTACGGAGCTGGAATAAATATGATGCATTGGAGATATGCCTCGGCGCCTCGCTTCCGAGACGGCACCAGACCTTCTAAGAAGACCTCTCCGTAGTACCTTCCCCTTCGGCTGGCCGTCAGTTAAATAGCTCGTCTCCGAGCTATCCTATAGCCGAGACTCCTCAGCTCGCCTGCTCGTCTCTGAACCGGCCTATACACTGAGATTCCTCAGCGTTCTTGTTTAGCCGGGGGGCACGGGGTCTAAGCGCCCCCCGTAACAGCTTCGCGTATCTTGCTACGACGAAATCTCCGCTGCTCCACGTCCTGCATTTCACGCTAGTGTATCCCGCCATTAATAGACGTATCCCGCCATCAACGCGAACGTGGCGCGGGGACGTAACGGACGACAGAATTCTCGTATCGGCTCGCTCCATACGACCGCTATATAAACTCCTTCTCCAAACGATTCAGGTACGCCGAACTCATTTCCAATACACCGCTACTCTGCCCAATTACTTCTTGGTACTTACTTGATCGTCGGAGCGTCCTATGGTAGTTTCCCAACCCGGGACTTTCCTTGCAGGTGGCTCAGTGTCAACGACAACCGACAACCCATTGAGACCCACATGCTCAATCCCAACATCAAATCCCAATCGTTCAGCTCCGCTGACATCAAGATTGACAGAGAACAATATCTGAGGGAGATCACGACCTCCACCAATTGGCACCATTTATAGGAAGGCCTTCCTTTTCTATCCATGAAAGTTGATCTTCCGCTCTCGATATAATGGCCAGCGATCCTCACCATGAAGATCCCAACACGAGCTGTCCCGTTCTCCACAATGGAGACGGGAGCGGTCCTACTCCACCTCCTAACGTCGTCGACGCTTTATCTGCACGGATCGACAGGCTCACGGCGATAGTAGACGCGCTCGCTCGTGTTCAAACGGCCGGCCATGCCCGCCAAACCGCTGTCCCCACTTCCTGGAACGACGGCGCGTGCAGGACGATGGAGGGGTGCGTTCAGACCCTCGATCTCGCTCATGCCCATCTCGATTTCACCGAACACCGGCATGCCGATTTCGGCAGTCACAACCCCCATACGAGGAATGATTCCATGACTCGTTGGGTGCCGGATAGTTCGATGCCGAGATCTCAGGGGAGACCAGGCCATCGCATCAACGCCCGCCGCACTCTCTCGCCTCCTGAGGAGACGTCGGTGAGGTCACCTGATTCCAGGGAAGACCGACGTCCCCGTGCCCATCGAGACCGCGCACGTGGCTCACCTCGGGACCGACCACAGAGGGTTCCTCCCGAAGACTTGAGGAACGTGATAGAGCGAAGCCGAAACCGCTCCATCACACAAGCCCAAAGCAGAGGCAGCAGGCGCTCCGAATGCGGGGAATCCTCAGGGTCCCATCAGTGAATCGAGGCTCTCGAGAAGAAAATCAAAGACATGCGGCATGCTGCCCGTTCGGCCAGAGGAGTGGTAAAGTACTCTGCAGATTCGCTCACGAGGCCCTTCACAGAGCAGTTACTAGGTGAACGGGTCTCATCTCAGAACAAACCACCTAAGGTAACCCTCTTCGACGGGAAATTTGACCCAAAGGACCACTTAGACGCGTTTACGGCAGGCACGAGCTTCCAAGACAACTCGGACGCAGCCCAGTGCCAAGCCTTCCCCACCATCCTCATCCGGGCCGGCCGGGATTGATTCCGCGGACTTGCGCCACGCTCAATCTCAACCTTTGACGAGCTGGCAACTCAGTTCCTTGATCATTTCGTTGATAACTGACGACAGAAAAGGATGGTTGACCACCTGTTTACCATCAAGAGTGAAGACATGGAATCTTTCAAGGGTTACGTCACCCGCTTCTATAATGCCCTTCTGGAAGTCTCCGAGCACCATGATGAAACTATTATCATCGCCTTGAGGTCGGGCTTTAGGCACAAAGAGTGGCTCCGCTCTTTTGCATTCGCGCAACCTAAAACTATGGCCGAATAAAAGTCTGGGCCGAACGGGAAATCCAACTCGAATCAGAGATAAACGCCAACTTACCCCGCGGCGATCGAACGGACCGAAAGAAACGGGGCAGAGAAGAGAAGAAAAAGGTCGTATGTCCAAAACCTTATACTCCAAGGTTTCATGAGTACACTTCCCTGAACGTCTCCCAGGCCGAGCTGCTGGAGGAGGCTAAGGGCGAGAGGTTTTTCAAACTCCCGCCTGCTATTCAAAGGCCGGGCAAACGACTCCGTGGCCCATACTGCGCCTTCCATCGATCACAAGGGCACCCGACCGAAAACTGCAAACGACTTCATGACTATATCGAGGAGCTGATCCGCTCCGGTCACCTGGCGAAGTACCTACGAGGAAAACGGCAAGCAGATCGGGAGCAAGTGAACCAACCCCCTCTCGGAGAATTGACGGTCGGGCAGATCATGGTCATCTCTGAAGGCTCGACTCCGAGCAACGAGGACACCCGCTTCTTCCGGCCAGTGATGACCTTAAGTGATTTGCCCCATAAGAAGTGCAAGAAGGACGATCCAATAACCTTCACCGACGAGGACCTTCACGGTATATCACTCCCGCATAATGATCCCCTTATGATAGCAGCCCGGGTAAACCGATACGAGGTCTGGAGAATGTTGGTCGATTCGGGAAGCTCGGCGGATATCCTGTTTTACGACTGTTTCCAGCGTATGGGAGTAAATCCATCTGACCTCCAACCGACCTCCTACGTCCTCTCCGTATTTACAAACCATTCCGTCTTGGCCAAGGGATCGATCACCCTCCCTCTCAACATTGGGGAAGCAGGCAGAACGCGAACCATACTGGTGAATTTTCGTGTTGCCAAGATCCCGTCGTCCTATAACATCCTCTTGGGACGCCCCATCCTAAACGCCTTCCAACCTCAGATCTCGACCTATCACCTCGCGTTCAAGTTCCCTCTGGACAATGGGGTGATAGGCCGGGCCTACGGAGATCAGCAAACCGCCAGGGTCTGTCTCGCCTCAACGTCTCCCGGGGAGAAAGAGGTTGACAATTTCGAAGATGTGTACGATCCTCAGGAGTTTCTGGATACACGCGATGACCAAAAAGAGATTTGAGGCGCCCCGGTGGAAGCCTTGTTAGAAGTTCCTCTCAGGGAGGGAGACAACAGCCAAACTGTTCAGATCGGCTCTCTTAACTGGGGGAGCTTAGGACGACCTGATCCAGTTCCTCCGGAACAACTCCGATGTGTTCACTTGGACTCCAGCGGACATGCCTGGGATCGACCCCAAGGTGATCTCCCACAAGCTCAAGGTCGACTTGAAAGCCCGACCAGTCCGACAAAAGAAAAGAAGCTTCGCATCAATGAAGCAGAAAGCGATAGAGGAGGAGGTGGACCAACTGCTCACGGCCGACTTCATCAGGAACCTGGACTACTCGGATTGGCTAGAAAACGTGGTCATGGTCAAGAAGGAAAATGGGAAATGGTGCATGTGCGTCGATTTCACTGATCTAAACAAGGCTTTCCCCAAAGACAACTACCGACTCTCTCGGATAGATCAGTTAGTAGACAGCTCGGCCGGTCATGAGCTACTAAGCTTCATGGACGCCTTCTCCGGTTATAATCAAATTCGGATGAATCCAGCTGACGAAGAGCTAACTGCCTTCACCACCGATCGAGGAGTCTACTGTTACAGGGTAATGCCTTTCAGCCTCAATAATGCCGGGGCAACATACCAGCGGCTGGTCAACAAGATGTTCAAGCTACAAATTGGGAGAAATATGGAAGTCTAAGTCTACGACATACTCATGAAGTCCACCCTGTTAGCCGAACACACCACAGACCTCAGCGAGACATTCGACGTCCTACGAAAGTACAAGATGAAGCCGAATCCAGCCAAATGTGCGGTCGGCGTCACAAGCGGGAAATTCCTTGGATTCATGGTCACCCACTGAGGAATCGAAGCAAACCCAGAGAAAATCAGGGCCATCATCGACATGGCGACACCCAGGAGCAATGTTGATATCATGTGACTCACAGGTAGGGTGGCTATTTTGAGTCGTTTCATGTCCAGATCCGGAGAAAAGTGCCTGCCTTTCTTCAAAACCATAAAGAAGATCCCCAGATTCGAATGGTTCGAGGGGTGCCAAATCGCTTTCGAGCGGCTTAAGGCACACCTGGTGACCCCCCTGCTTCTCACCCGACCAGTTGGGGGGGACGAGCTGTTACTATATCTAGCCGTCTCCGACCAAGCTGTCGGCTCCATACTCATCAGAGAATTCAAAGGAATACAAAGACCGGTCTACTACGTCAGCCACGTTTTCAAGGACGCAGAGACCAGATACCCAGTCATAGAAAAAATAGTCCTTGCGCTCGTCGTCACCTCAAGGAAGCTGCGGCACTATTTCCAAGCTCATACGACCATTGTTCTCACCGAACGACCCTTGGGGAATATCCTCGGTTCCCTCGAATCGTCAGGCCGCTTAAAGAAATGGAGATGGGAGTTATCCCAATTCGACTTCAAGTACCGACCAAGGCAAGTGATCAAAGCACAAGCCCTAATCGATTTCGTGGTCGAATGCACCATTCCTAATAAAGAAGAAGCGCCGGCGCGAGGCCTTAACTCGTGACCTTCAGTCGAGGAGATGCTCGACTCGATTCCGGACTGGGTACTCTATGTGGACGACTCCTCCACAGAGGAAGGGAGTGGGGCCGGGTTAATCATCCATGGTCCGAATGAGGCAGAGATGGAATACTCTCTGAGACTTGGCTTTAAGGCGTCGAACAACGCAACAGAATACGAAGCCTTATTAGCCGGGCTACGAATTGCCTCTGGGGTAGGGCTAAAGATGATCAAGATCCGCAGCGACTCCGCGCTAGTCGTCGGCCAGGTGACCGGACGTTTCGAAGCCCGGGAACCCCTAATGATGAAATACCTGGCGGAGGTAAAAAGACTTCGGAGAAATTTCGACGAGGTCCAAGTAGAACAGATTCCCAGGAGCATGAACGTCGAGGCCGATGTGCTAAGAAAACTCGCCTCTTCTTATTTGGCCAATCACAAAAGAAACACCCTCTTCGAAGTCCTGCCACGGCCCAGCCTGGACGATAAAGAAGTAATACACCGGATCTACACCGCTCAAGGGGATGTCCCGGATTGGAGAAAACCCATTGTGGAGTTCCTTAAGGATGGAGTACTTTTTAAGGACTGGATCGAGGCCCGCCGACTCCGTATGAAAGCTCGTCACTTCGTGTGGAGAAAAAAAAACCTGTACAAAAATTCATACACCCAACCTCTACTCCGATGCGTCAATCTCGACGAAGCGGATTACGTCTTTCGAGAGAAGGGGTCGGAGAAGCACATCAAGGGGCCCGCAGTCTAGTTCAAAAGACACTGTTGCAAGGGTATTACTAGCCGACTATACACCAAGACGTAGAAAAACTGGTCAGAAGGTGCAAGACCTGCCAACTTTTTAGCAGCATCTCTCGGCTGCCCGCTACCGAATTAACACCACCAAGTTCCCCTTGGCCATTTGCACAGTGGGGGATGGATATGGTTGGCCAACTCCCTACCGGCACGGGTGGACACAAATTGTCACGACCCGAAACTACGAAACGTGACCGGCATTTAGATTACGAAGCGTTTAGAGACGCCACGTAACCTAAGTAAGCCGAAGCCCAGAAATCTAAACCATAAAAGAAGAAGAAGAAGAAGAAGAAGAAGAAGAAGAAGAAGAAGAAGAAAAAGAAAACAAGTTTAAAAGCATCATCAAATTTTCCCAAAAATTTCGGCAGAGTCTCCTCTGTAAAAACTGGCCCCAAATGGGTACAACAAGTATAATATACATAAACAATAAAAAGCATCCCCAAACGTGTGCTAGCTCAACGCCAACAGGCGGAAACAACCACAACAAGCACAATAATATACAACGCCAAAGGGCGATGCTCAAAACTCAAAAGAAAACAAAACCACCAGATCAGAATAATACTAGCGCGACTCTAAGGTCGAAATAAATAACTGGTCCAATAATCTATCAAATAATACAAGTTTGGTTGATGGAGCTTACTAGATACAAATGAATGAATAAAAAATACAATGGTGGTTCAGATACAAGTGAACCAACCTACCGTGCAAATCACCCTGAAAGAAAAGATGTGCCAGCAAGCTGCCAAGGAAACCTGTACATCGAACCTGTAATATAATTTGGCACAACGGGGGTGAGTTGCCAACTCGTGAGTAGAAGACATCTAAGAAAAGAAATCGAATGCACGACGCTATCCTAGGTCATAATAATACACTACTATATCCCCATCATCTAGTAACAGCAGGGAAATACTACGTGTAAATGCAGATACTCCGTGCTCGTGTCAGTGCCTCATATAATACTATGTCATATGAATGGATATGCATGCGCCATGAATGTAAAATAATCGATCCTGAAATCCAGATATATCTGTATAAGAAATCTTTAGCTGTTATCATAGCGAAATGTGTATAGGAATCTGAAATATCAACAATGAAATCCATGAAATCCGTGTCAAGCGTCGACACAAAACATGTAAATCTCAAGTCTCAATACCTCATAATCTTAATGTCTCATAGTCTCATTATCTTGGGCTCCGTCAGTCCGGATCGGCCCATATCATCAAATCTCACGACAACGGTCGGTATCCTCCGGATATCCGCCGCGCCAGACATCACCGGTAGGTAGCCTTCCCCTGCCAGGCTCATCGTCTACAACTCGATCTTCTTGCCCCGGGGTACCATACCGGGCCCACCATGTACCCGAGACGGTTCATCCACTCCTCGAATCGGGTCTCGAAATCCATCAGAAAACATGAAATCTCATGGTGGACGACACATACATCACGAAAAAACCGCATCTTATGTTTTAAAATGAGAGGAGGAGAGAGAGAGAAGTTTTTATATATTCTTGCGGTTTTCCCCAAAAATCCAGAAATCTCATAGAAACCCAAATCTCAAAATCATGAGTAAGTATATGATAAGTGTCGGCATATGCCCATAATACTGCATGATAACATGAAAATATGAGTGCATGAATGTCTAAGTAATAAATACAATGTCTATATTAACATCAGAGAGTAATCACAATATTATATCGGTCTAGTTGTTAACTGATTCTATCAATAAAAGATAATATGATCTAAAGTGTACGTGACATAGCAATTACCGATGATGATGTGTGTGAGCCGACGAATAAGTGTGCGTGGAATATGCGCATCATCGGTAATGGTGTTGGTGTCCTAACAGGCAAAGTTTTATGCTGATTATAGAAACATATATATGAACATGCACATTATGATTACGGTATGAAAGTAAAGACAGATGTGTGTTATCCACTCATTTGATATACAATTACCATTACCACTATATGACTCGAACCTAACCTAGTGTCCATCTAACCCCCCTAAGGAAAACTAAACCTAAGAACTGGTCGATAGAAGTACACCTAAAGCCTGAGTCCATATCTCTAATAGTCGGCGATCCTGCCTCAATAGCGTCACGTACATAGTACGACTTCCTCAAATCAAGAGTGCGGATCAATCATCACATCTATGCCTCGTACGGTAAAATCCATCGTACGGCATTCCAATATCGGGGTACGGGTCAAATATCACCTACGTGTCTCATTATTCATATAATATCATCATCAACACATGTCATGATCGAGGTGCTATGCTGTAATCGCATACATCAATTATATTACATTGCCATCATAAATATACCTCATTAATTTATGCTCAGAAATAACATGTCATATGTATCATGTTGTGATTAAGTCATACTGATATCATATCGTCATCAAGTCACACCTATATGATATCGACATCAGGTCACACCTATATGATGTCGTAATCAAGTCATACATATATCATATCGTGATCAGTCACAAGTTACAGTTCGGGTTCTATTTTAGAGTCCCATGTACCTCAATATCATCACTACCCATTATAATTTATGTATACCTGTTCATTATCTCATTCTCTAATGATCCGCTAACACTTTAATACGACTGTATATTCAAGAATCACGGCATCAAGCCCAGTTATACTGTTTCATTCCCGTGTATCATATCACATCAATGTATCCCACATACGTGTTGTATATATATATATATACCTATACCTAGTCCTATATATATACACACATACCCGTATACACCATGTCGAGTTTCAGTGTGTGCGTGTATGTGTTTCTACCTGAAACCTACGAAACTCTTCCAAGGTATTCATCCTCTGGTATGGTCTTCCTAAATCAGTCTAGTCCAGCCTAGGGTCATTACTAGGGTCCTACTCATTAAGAATCTAGGGTCACATCTGGTTTCCTAATGTCAATAAGTATTATTCCTATTCTACGTTGCGGGGGTGCTAAACGCCATTCACCCGACTTTCCCCCGTAGATATACATCTACTCACCTGGTCCATGTCTGCCGAAGACGGTGTCGCCATCCTCCTCTTCATCGCCCGCAGTCCACGTGAGGGGTATCTAAACGCAAACATATAAATAGTATCGTAAACTGAATCACATACAAAAGTCAAAACGACACAAGAAACAAGCATAGGTTAAAACCTATGTCCCGTCCACGCAAAAGAACCAAATATCGCTCGATATCGGCGTACAAACTCCGATGAATCGAGATAAACATCAACAAACAACTTGTAGTTTAGAAAACTCGTTACTTATAATATAAAGCATGATTTAATTCATCGAAACACTGAAATCCATCAAATCGCTCGATTTCGTAAAACCCGAAAATGCCAATTTACCGTTTTTCTTCAAAACTTGACATTTAAATGAAACCAATGGTCATAAAATAAATTAAATAGCCTAACTATATTATAGAAACCATTACTATATTTTTATTACACAAATATGTATGGATTTGGAATTTCTAGTTTGCAACCATTAGCAATTTTCAACATTTTATAAGCAAAATGTCACAATTCGACAACAAAACTTGATTTTGCATGAATTAATGTATTAATCTACAATTCATGATGATAATGATATAATGAAACCATAATTATATTTTTAATCTCATTTATTTAGGAATTTCCAAAATCTAGTTTACAAAAATAGCATTTTATTAGTATTTTCCAATTACCAAAAGAAACTAGTGATCAAACTAAGTTTTTCATTCCATTAACATGCTAATATTCTTATTAAAATTACAATCTAATGATAACAACCTTAATTAGAATTTTACATTACCCACATACACATTTTATAAAAACCTAGTTAGCTAAATAGCTTAATTAAAACAATTTGAATAAACAAATTATTATACAACAACCATGCAAGATTTTTCCACTCTAAAAAATGTTAAACTAGCTATTATGACCTTATTTAATTAATAAAAACCACAACTTGAATTTACAAACCCTAACTTGAATTTTAAAATTTGCAAAAAGAATTAATTTAATAAATCTAATTATGCTTTAAAAGAAACATCTAATAGAAATAAATCAAAAGAGAAAGATTTATACCTCCACAACCTCAAGTCCAAACATGAAAATGAGCCTAAAAAATGCATGCTTTCCCACTCCAAAATCCATGTAAAGAAGAGTAAAGAATAAAGGGTAGGAAATAAATAGGATTTTGTGCATTTTTGGTTGAATTTTTGGTGTAATTTGATGGATTTTTGAACAAAATCAAGAGAGGAAAATGAGGGGGCTGCCAAGGGGGTGTGGCCGGCCATGGTAGGAGAGAGAGGGAGAAAGAGAAAAGAGTGAAGAAAAGTGTAGAAGATTCCCCCAAATATCACTTCATTATGTCTTTTCATGATTTATTTAACTTTCTTTTATTTCTTTACTAAAAACAACCAAGAAAACTCTAGAATTTTGGAAAAATTTGCAAATGAATTTTGCATGATACACACTAAATTCTAATATGCCATGGTTCATTTTTACAAATTAAAACCATTCAAATTTGCAATTTACACTAATTTAGTGTAAAAATAAAGCTTATGTTAATATTTAAAATATTTAATTTAGGAAAAATATTTAATTAAACTAAAAATTTATAAGTGGCTAAATGAACACCATTTACTAGTAATTACATAATTAAAATAGGTATTTTTGAAATTATAATGAAAAACAATCACGGTTTAGTTTTACGAAAAATACATTTTATTTTACCGAAAATCATAAAATTCACTTAAACAATTTTATTCATTTAATTATTTATTTAATTATTTTTAAAACGTTACACAAATACATCCTTATCGCCGTGGACTACTTTACAAAGTGGATAGAAGCCATGCCGATCAAGAAACTGGATACCACCTCTACGATAAAATTCTTGCAAAATAATATAATCTCTCGATTCGGAATCCCAAGGTGCATCATCACCGACCACGGAACCAACTTCGAAAATAACAAAGTCAGAGAATTTTTCAGCGGCTATCACATATTAATGAAGCTCTTCGCGGTCGCGCATCCCCAATGCAACGGACAAGCAGAAGTAGCAAACCGATGTGTCATCCGGGGGCTCAGAGCCCGCCTGGAGGGAAGATAGGGTAGCTGGGTCGAGGAACGCCTCGGGCACTGTGGGCGTTACGAACGTCGAGAAAAACACCCACGAGGGGAACTCCATTTAGCTTACGGCACCGAGGCAATGGTCCCGGCAGAAATCGGCCTGCCCAGTTATCGAGTCGAGCATTTCGACGACGAGGCTAACGTCTTAGCGCTTCGAAGCAACCTAGACATCTTATTGGAGAAAGAGATCGGGCGCAAATAAGGATGGCCGTATATCAGCAGCAGATAGACCGATATTACAACGCCCGGGTTAAATATCGAGCTTTCAATACAGGAGATTGTTTCCCCCAATCAAAACAAATCTCTGTTTCAAAATTCAAAATTTAAGTTGAAGCAACGCTTCAGATTCAGCGCTCTGCGCGCTGAGCGTCACGTGTCAAATGCAGACGCGCTAGCGCCAGGTGCCCTGCGCCCTAGGCAGCGCACCCCCAATCAGAGCAAACCTTTGTTTTAAAATTAAAAATTTAAAAGTTGAAGCAACGCTTCAGATCCAGAGCTCTGCGCTGCGCGCCACGTGTCCAACACGGATGCGCTAGCGCAGTTGCGCTGCGTTCTGCGCTGCGCGCCACATGTCGAACGTAGGTGCGCCAGCGCAAGGTGCACCAGCGCTGGAATTAAAAATTCCCCTGTTTTCCCCAATCAGAGCAAATCTCTATTTTGAATTTTAAAATTCAAAAATTGAAGTAACGCTTCAGATTCTGCGCGTTGCGCGTCACGTGTCAAAAGCAGACACGCCAGCGCCAGGAGCGCTGCGCTCTAGGCAGCGCACCCCCAATCAGAGCAAAACTCTATTTCAAAATTCAAAATTTAAAAGTTAAAGCAACGCTTCAGATCCGCGCTTTGCGCTGCGCGCCACGTGTCAAACACGGGTGCGCTAGCGCAGTTACGCTGGGCTCTGCGATGCGCGCCACGTGTCGAACGTAGGTGCGCTAGCGCAAGGTACGCCAGCGCTGGAATTAAAAATTTCCCCACCGTCAGATCAAAAGATCTACTAATAATAAATTATTAATTAATCAGAACCAAAATTCTGTTATGCAAAGATCTTTTCAATCTTATTAAAACAAGAAAATTATCTTCTGTAAAACAGAAGCCTCAGGATCAAAAATCCAATGGTGGGAAATATTCCCAAATCAATCAGAGAAAGATCTCTTAAAACCGATTTAACAAATCATTTGGCCCTATATAAAGGACCATAGACTTCAAGTCTAAAATATAGAGAATACAGAGAAGAAAAGAGAGAGAGAGACTCTCTGCAAAAAAGAGCTAGCACTTAGAAAAAAGAAGATTTTTTCTTCATCTTCAAGGTAAAAAGAACTATGTTCTTGAATAATAGAGATAAAACCATCTCGTAAAAAGAAGAACCATCTTCTAAGAAGATCAAAGATCTAAGAAAAAGACCAAGGTCTTTAATAAAGAAAAGATCAAAAAGATCTAATCATAAAAAGACTAAAAGAAGTATTTTACTTCATTCACAGATCTTTTGATCTATAAAGGCAGACCCTTTTATAAAAAACAAGAACTTTTGTTCTTGGATCTTGAGGAAAAAGCCTCCTTTGAAGAACATGAATTTGTTCTTTGATCTTAAAATTGATCAGATGCGCCTTGCGCTATTGAAAAGTGCCTTGCACTCATGAATTGCGCCCTTGCGCTCATTGGACCGGCGCTCAGTGCCAAAACCTGCCACGTGTCAACCAGAGACACAATCTGCGCTTTGCGCTTCTAAAACAGAGTATTGTGCTCATGGGCTGGCGCTCAGTGCTAAGCGCGCCATGTGTCACTCACTGGCGCGCCAACAGACTAGCGCAACGCGCTCATAAATTAAAAGCGCAATGCGCTAACAAACTAGCGTTTAGCGCTAAGCGCGACACGTGTCATCTTCGTGTGCGCTACCCGACAGAAGCGCAATGCGCTCTTTGACTGGCGCGCCACGTGGCGCATTGTCAGAACAAACTTTGTTTCTGATACAAGACAAACTTTGTCAGAGCCCAATGCCTAGCATTATTAAAAGGGCTGAGCCCAAATAAAGGCTTAATAGCCAGAACAAAAATAAAATGTTAAAACATTTTAATTGGACTTAGCCCAATTCTGGCCATAAGTCCTCAACTTATTTTGAATTGAGCACATCTGCTCTTTCAACCACCTCACCTTGGTTCAAGGGTACATCTCTTCACTCCTTTGATATTTGTCGTTGTAATTCCACAACGTCTTCAAAGAGGTGATGGGTCCCGACAACCACACATTTCATAGACTGTGGGGTCCTTAAACTCATGGACTATGATGTCCTTAACCTCGACCGTGATGCCTTTAAATTAACATCGGACTGTGTGGTCCTTAAACCCATGGACTATGATGTTCTTAATCTCGACCGTGATGTCTTTAAACTAACATCGGACTGTGGGGTCCTTAAACCCATGGACTATGATGTCCTTAACCTCGACCGTGATGTCTTTAAACTAACATTGGACTGTGGGGTCCTTAAACCTATGGACTATGATGTCCTTAACCTCGACCGCGATGTCTTTAAACTAACATTGGACTGTGGGGTCCTTAAACCCATGGACTATGATGTCCTTAATCTCGACCGTGATGTCTTAAAACTAACAACGGACTGTGGGGTCCTTAAACCCATGGACTATGATGTCCTTAACCTCGACCGTGATGTCTTAAAACTAACATTGGACTGTGGGGTCCTTAAACTCACGGACTATGATGTCCTTAATCTCGACCGCGATGTCTTTAAACTAACAATGGACCGAGATGTCCTTAAACTAATAATGGACCGAGATGTTCTTAAACTAATCGACCGCAATGTCACTAAACTAAACAATAGAGCCTAACTGCTTTTTTGTTGGGTCTAAACGATCCCGTTAAGTTGATCTTAGCCTAAAAATTAGTCTAACGTATCCTTAACATACGTTTAAGTTGATCTTAGTCCCAAATGAGGCTAACGTATCCTTAAACCCAACCCCAAACCCAAATCTAAGAAGATACGGATTTGGACTAATCCATGCCCTACGGGAGACAACATAAATTAGTCTCCGTATACAATCCACGGGCAACCAAAAACAAAACAAACACCCACGACACGAAGTGACCATCTGGAGAAGGAGAAAGTGGTTACCGCGATGCGGTAGCGTAATTAACTGCAGGGGCTTGCGCCTGCAGGGAAGAGCGTCCCCACAATCAAAAATCCCTCAAACGAAGGGGAATCTGACGAAGTCTGCTACATCGGCCGCATCCGTTTAAACCTTCGATACACGGTGCCATAAATCAACTTGGCATCTTCGGAGAGGTGGACGGATAGCACCAATTAGCATCTGCCCCGAATTTCAGGCAAGACGGACTTGCGCGGTCGCGTCTCTGTGTTCGGAGGGGAACATAGATTTAGTCCTACATCGAAAAGAATTCGAAGACCAAGAGAAGCTACACAAGTTCTTCCCGAAGTGGGACGGGCCATTCCTCGTAACAGAGACATTACTCGGCGGAGCCTACCGTCTCCAGGATTCCTGGGGGCGTGATTTTTCTCGGCCATATAATGCCGAAAAGCTTAAGTTAAACAGATAAACTTGTACCCTTTCGAGTAATAAAATTTCTTTTTGTGTCAACTGAAGTTTCTAAGCTAAGCTCTCATGCGAGTAGATTTTTGCTCCGCTCTAAGGCCGACGGATAGTCTCCTATTCGCCGCACTTAATCAAAATGGATAGCCTCCTGCCTGACAAAATACGGGCCCTATAGCATCCGGCATGGTCTTTCTCCAGCCCGGCTCAGAAGTAAGGAAGATGTCCTAGGATAAGTATCCCAGCGCACTCAAAGAGCAGTCGACCTAAGCCTAGCTCCGCCCTCCCTACCTCAGCTCTGAGGTAAGAGTTGGAGGAAAAAGTACCGATTCACCTGCGCTTTGAAAAACAAATAAAGAAGATCGATATCTTGTAAACGCAAGCAAAGAAAGGTCCTTAAGCCAAAGAAAATTTATTAAGAGGTATTCTCGACTCCTCAGCCTTACAAAACAAGGGAAAAGCATATACTCCTTAACTATTACAGCAAAGGGGGATGGGGATTGAGAAAGCATTAACGATGATACTTGGAGGAGAGTTCCTCCAACCGAGTCCAAGCGGCCTCCACCCGCTCCTTCTGTCGATACCCATGGATCCGAGAAACTACAGATCCGCCGGGGACTCCCGTTGTTGAACACGATGCCATAATCAACCTCTGTTGGAAACATTCGAGAAGAATATCAGTTGAACGATCCCGCATGCTTTTCGCGATCAGACCCAGTTCATGGGCCGTACGCATCTTATCGAACGCATCCTCCAATGCCTGCGGGGACAAGGCCTTGTAAAGACCCGGGGAAGACCTCCATATTGCGTAAATAACCACCTGCAGGAGAAGGGATCGGCGGAGTAGTAAACGCCTATGGTGACCCTCCAGACGACCTATCACGGTCTCATACGCCCCCTTGGAAAAATCGAGTTCGTAGAAATATACGTCGTCTCATGATACGATGTCTCGGATGGTGTACACGCGGCTTGCCATCGGTAAGAGACGAAACGGCTTGGAGAAAATGAAAGTGGGTGCCTAAGGAGGGGCAATCCCTTCACTATTTATAGCCTCAACAAAAATCTTCCCAACGATTGAGATCTTCCCACGCCACAGCGCAAATATCGGAATATCGCATCTTCCCGATAAGGCACGACCATGTGGCGTCTGGTTATTAGCTCGCTCCCTCCCATAGATTGAACGATACCTCAAAGAGAGACGCGAGTATCTCATGATGCCCACCATAGGCGCCGAGATCCCGATAATCAAGGAGACGTGGATATGGAAACCTATGCTGGCAGATTCCTGCTCGACTTCTCCATGGCGGGCAGCTTCCTGCCCGACTACGCTGTGGACCCAAAGCCCTCGCCACGAGGCAGCCGAGTAATTTCCTGCTCGGCTTATCCACAGCGGGCAGCTTCCTGCCCGACTACGCTGTGGACCCAAAGCCCTCACCATGAGGCGGTCGAGTAGTTTCCTGCTCGGCTTATCCACAGCGGGCAGCTTCCTGCCCGACTACGCTGTGGACCCAAAAGCCCTCGCCACGAGGCGGCCGAGTAGTTTCCTGCTCGGCTTATCCACGGCGGGCAGCTTCTTCCCCGACTACGTTATGGACCCAAAAGCCCTTGCCACGAGACGGACGAGTAGTTTCATGCTCGGCTTATCCACGGCGGGCAGCTTCCTGCCCGACTACGTTGTGGACCCAAAACCCTCGCCACGAGGCGGCCGAGTAGTTTCCTGGTCGACTCATCCACGTCAAAGTCTGTAGATCGCCCACTATCCAGTGCGCGATTGCAAAGCGAACGAATTCCCGTCGGGACCCAAGTGAATAAAGCTTGGATTCCCTCGTTCTAAGGAACCCGAGCCGCACCCGATCCAAGAGAAATCACTTAACTCGGGGGTGAGGAGGGACGCCGGTCTACTTGTACTTGGCGTTCGTTCGTTCATATTTCACGTTCGCTCGTCACCTCGACTCTGAGGTGAGGAGGGATGCCGGTCTACTTGTACTCGGCGTTCGTTCGTTCTCATGTCACCTTAACTCCGGGGTGAAGAGGGACGCCGGTCTACTTGTACTCGGTGTTCGTTCGTTCTCGCGTTACCTCGACTCAGGGGTGAGGAGGGACGTCGGTATACTTGTACTTAGCATTCATTCGTTCTCGCGTCACCTCAACTCCGGGGTGAGGAGGGACGCCGGTCTACTTGTACTTGGCGTTCGTTTGTTCGTTCGTATTCAATCGTCACTTCGACTCCAAGGGACACCGGTCTATCCATACTCGCGAAGTATACAAGAATAAAAACATTGTGGTCATACACATCATAGACGAGCTGAAAATACTTTATTAATATTCCGAGTTATGTACAAGGTATTATAGGCTCCCCGGCCTTACAAGATGACCTGAGGCTTACAAAAATATAACAACAAAAGAGGGGGACGCAAAACAGGTAAGACAGCAGCCTAAGGTTGCCTTCTCGGCTGCCACTTCCCCCATTTTGGCGCTTCTGCCAGGAACGTCAGTTGCGGCCCCCGGCTCTACGCTTCTGCCCGCCTCCTCGCCTTCTCCCGCCGGCTCGGCGCTTCCTTCCTAAGGCACTACCTCGGCCAGGGGATACCTCGCCCAAAGCTCCCGGTTGTCTAACCCGGGCATCACCTCCTTAATAGCGTCGAGCACGTTGTGCCACCCGATGGCCGCGGAGTCGGCAAGGTCCATATAAAATTGGTCGGAAGCCTTGTACTTTTCCACGACCCTTTCTGCCCTGCCCTCAGCGTGCTTCGCTGCCTTGTGGGCCGCCCGGACGTCCTTTTATAAGCGAGTCTCTCTCCCTTTTCATGGCGTCATAAAGCCCATTGATCTCCTCCATCTTGGCCTGAATAGCCCGATTGGATTCAGTTAGGAGCCGGGGGGATCCTTCAGCTTCGTGACCGTCAGGCCTTCCGCTACCAACCTTAAGTCCAAGGCAGCCGCCTTATCCTACGCTTCCTTCAGCCTGGCCTGAAACTCTTCCTCACGCGAAGAAGAATCCCCGGTCTTTTTCATCGCCAGGGCTACCTCCTCGGCCTCTATAGCGGCAAGGAGGGCACAATGCTGAAGGATCTGCGGGAAAAACACGAGAAAGTTTCATCAGAAGATGAACCGAGTTAAAAACACTTAGAATTTTTTTTTAGGGGATTACTACCTTGGATGGCCTCCTGAGCTATTGCCGCGACTTGGGCTTTCATGGTGCCCTGGGGAATCTTGGTCCTCGCTTTCTTCTCCATATCCACAGTAAGCTGTCGGCCACGGAGAGCCCTGAAGGCACCTCGATGCAGAAGTCTCCCTCCTGCACCTGTATACCATACGAGGGGGGCCGGGAAACCACCATCTTCTGCTTCTTGAGCGGAGATTTGGCTGAAGGCGGCGTTTCTGCCCAGGCCCGGGGAGCCTGGTCCCGGGTATGCTTCTGCCCACCGTCCCGGCATTCCTCTGGCGTGGGGGAATCAACGGTGGCCTTTGTTGGAGGGGCTTGCTGGGGAACCATTCTCAGTGCGAGTCTAGACGAGCTAGCGCCACCGCCCTTCCTCCCCTGCGCTTTGGCGGCCATGGCAGCCCTGATCTTCGAACAATCCATTGGCTCTGCGGAATATATAAGAAAAAAACGTCAGCAACCAAAACAGCAAAATTATGCTAAGCCTAAATTAATCGGCGAAGCCCTAACTTACCCCCAAAGCGCGCGGGACTAAGTCCCAACCAGCTCAAAACCTGCTCGAAAAGCAGGACATCAGCCAGCTGGATCGGTTCCCACTGCAACACCACCTTCGCCTTTAGGGCATTCAACTGTTTGACCCTAGGGCAATCGGCCCTATGCCACTTGGTAAGTACGGGCCAATCCTCTCCCTCCGGATGACCGACGAAAACAAACATCTCCTTCAATTCATGGATGGAAGAAGGACAACCAATACCCCAGACCCGGCCGCTCTACACTTATGTTTTTTGAAAGAAAGGTATACCCAGCTCGGTTCGTCCTTGTTGGTACCGGGGTGATTTTTATAACAAAGAAAGGAGATGAGAAGATTCAAGTCGAAAGAGATCCGATCAATTTTCAACCGGACCAGAAACCCGAGGAGGATTCTCCACGAGTTCAGCGCTAGCTGGCCCGGGGCAAGGTGAAAGCAATGGAGTACATCGCAAACTTTGGGTGAGAAGGGCAGACACATTCCCGTTCGAAACGCTTCCAAGAATAGGTTGGATCCAACCAGCTGCACTTTGAAGGGCTTCTATGATCGAATGCCACTAGAGAAAATTTCTCAATATGAGAGAGCCATTCCAAGTAGTATAGATCCTGAATTACTCAAATCCTTCTTAGAAAAGGGTGGGTTAACTAACGAAAGAAAGATAGAACCAGATGCTTCTTTAAAAGAAAGCAAACTTGGGATTTGCAATCCCAGGTAAGGTCGTGCCGTTTTTAGATTGAGCGTTCCCGTTGCATCGAAAATAGCAGATACAGAGCAATCTCATTGCCCTGCATCTGATCTTCCCGCTCACCCTCCCTGGCCAGACGAAGCGAATAACCAGGGGGATGTGGAAACGAGCCCGGCTATATGAAAGCTTGTCTGGATGACTTAACATCGAGGGCGCATCACGAGTATTTCCAATGCGCGCCTCAGGGGCCCTCTTCGCCGCTTGACGACGAAGTACAAGGGCGTCGCCACTCCTAGACGACGAGCCCGACTCAGAGGAAGAAGACGAAGAGGAAGAAGAAGAAGAACTTTCTCGGCTATCGGAAGCCGAGGAGGAAGAAGAAGATCCGCTGGACTCGGCTTCAGAATCTATAGCCTCATCGCTCGACTTGACCCCAACTATATCAATAGAAGTTTCGGAAGAAGACATCTAACCTGATTCAAAGGGAGATTAGCTGAAGAAGGGTTTTTGGCTGAGGGTCCAACCTAAGCAATGGTGCACCGGGCAATCACCAGATAGCAGGAGACAACTAGGGCAAAACGCCTACCAAGCAATGGCCTCTCCTATTTATATGCTCGGCAAAAACCATCCAACGGACTAAATCTATTCCCGCCGAAATGTATCATCACACCCAACGGCCATAAGGATGCCACGTGGCAACCAATCGTTGGACCCTTCCCCTTCACTCGAATTCAACTGACGACCTCTTGCATTCCGCCACTTCGCTGCAAACACATGGCGCAGAGGCCAACCGACTGAGCGAGCGAAGCGGCGTCTTTTTTAAGGCGCAATCATATTGCCGATCCGCCGACGTCATCTAAGATACGCACGGGAATCAAGACGCTTCGTGAACCACCACATAGGCCCAGGAATCGGGGAGGCACAGCCGCCAAATGTCGTGTCATCCTCAGACAACTCGATAAGGAGAATCCTCGGAGCCAATCTGAATTTTTGAAAACTGGGACGATAACCACTCTCGATCCGGCCAACAAATAGACCGGAACGAGAGGGGGGGTAATGATGATGCTCGTAAGAAGGAATTGCCCAGATCACGATACGTGGTCAGTGACGTGTCATCCACGTAAGCCCGCTATATTCCTGGGGACTACGAAGCTGGAATAAATATGATGCATTGGGGATATGCCTCGGCACCTCGCCTCCGAGGCTGCACCAGACCTTCTTAGAAGACCTCCCCGGAGTACCTTCCCTCTTCGGCTGACCGCCAACTAAATAGCTCGTCTCCGAGCTATCCTATAGCTGAGACTCCTTAGCTCTCCTGCTCGTCTTCGAGCCGGCCTATACACTGAGATTCCTCAGCGTCCCTGTTTGGCCGTGGGCATGGAGCCTAAGTGCCCTCCATAACGGCTCCGCGTATCTCACTACGACGAGATCTCCGCCTCTCCACGTCCTGCATCCCATGCCTCCCGCCATTAATGGGCGTATCCTGCCATCAAGGAGAACGTGGCGCGGGAGTGTAACGGACGACGGAATTCTCGCATCGTCTCGCTCCATACGACCACTATATAAACCCCTCCTCCAGACGATTCAAGTACGTCGAACTCATTTCCAATACATCGCTACTCTGCCCAATTACTTCTCGGTACTTACTTGATCGTCGGAGGGTCCTACGGTGGTTTCCCACTCCGGGACTTCCCTTGCAGGTGACTTGGTGTCAACGACAATCAATAACCCATTGAGACCCATACGCTCAATCCTCACATCAAATCTTAACCGTTCAGCTCTGCTGGCACCAAGATCGACGGAGGACAACATCTGAGAGAGATCCCGACCTCCATCAGAGAGAAAGAGAGAATGTTGTTATCAAGAGGGACATTGCACGTCGAGATGTGGATGGAGTCGTTGTGCCATGTCGAATCCTAGATGTGTGAGTGAGATATTATGAGTCAATGCCTCCAATCCTTTATATTGTAGTGCGTTTTGAAGTTTCAGTGAAGTGAGTCCGAAAGTTTGGCGACATGAGATCATGGAAAGGCCTCATTTCACACTTTGATATGGAGTAACTTCCTTTTCAAGCGTCTATTAGGGAGGGAAAATACCTTTGTTTTGAACATCTCGTTGTTTGATGCATGTAGTGTTTGGCTAGACCATGCTCGGTTTAGATATCGATACCAGGAGTTGGTCTTAATTATGCTATGATGCTTCAATCGCACATCAAAATATGAGTAACTATGAGTATATATTTGTGTTACTTAAAGCTAAGAAAGCACCCTTGATGATGCTCACAAGTGGTGTCTTCTTAGATTACGACACGCGGCGGATGACGTGTCCCGAAGGCTACGGAGGCGGAATAGATGGGTTGTATTATGAGGATTCCTCGGGATCCCCTTCTCGAGGAACGTATCCGACCTTTCGAGAGACCTCCCTGAATACATACCACCTTCAATCTAGGTAACTACCAGCAGCTCATCTCCGAGCTTTCTCAGTCTCCTTGCTCGTCTCCTAGCCATCTGACGTGCCGAGCTTCCTTGGCCTCCCAGCTCGTCTCCGAGCCATCTGACGTGCCGAGCCTCCTCGGCCTCTCAGCTCGTCTCTGAGCTCCTGACGTGCCAAGCTTCCTCGGCCTCCCTCGATTAACCAAGAGCATGGACCCATGCGCCC
Source organism: Agapanthus africanus (assembly GCA_030015575.1). Lineage (NCBI taxonomy): Eukaryota > Viridiplantae > Streptophyta > Magnoliopsida > Asparagales > Amaryllidaceae > Agapanthus > Agapanthus africanus. The sequence goes on along the minus strand of CM057350.1, from coordinate 102,505,844 downwards.
CGCAACGGCTCCGCGCATATCGCCAGGACGAGATAACCGACTCCCAACGATCCGCGTCCCACGCTAGCGCATCCTCCATTAATGGACGTATCCCCCCATTAATGAGCGCATCCCGCCATTCAAGGTGAGGATAACGCTGGGGCATAACTGACAGTGGTGATCTCGCACCTGCTCGCTCCACGCGACCCCTATATAAACCCCTCTCTGAGACGACTCAGGTATCTTGAATTTATTTCCAACACGCCGCTACTCTGCACTTATTCCTCGGTTCTAACTTGATCGTCGGAGGGTCCTACGGTGGTCACCAACCTCGGGACTTCTTTGCAGATAGCTCGGCATCCAACATCAACCCATTGAGATCCACACTCAGCAACTCCCAATCAAATCTCAGCCGTCAAAGACCGCCATCAAAGGATCGATGGAGGACAACATCTGAAGGAGATCCCAACCTCCATCAGTTGGCACCGTCTGTGGGAACGAAAGACTTTTTTTGTTCCACCACAAAAGGTGATCTTCTTCCCTCGACCCAATGGCGAGCAATGACCGCAACGATCCGAAAATGAGCCGCCACAACGGAGGCGAGAGTGGCTCGTCTCCCCCTCCTAATGCCTGTAGGGTGTTTTTCGTCACCCCATTGAGATGGGAATACGCGTGCGCTTGTCAGACGCATTACAGATTCCCCCAGCCTAGGGTAGGCTGGGATTTATTGATTGTGGGGATCCGAATTTCCGGCAGCCGCGGACTAAGCTGCCGTTAATTACCCCTCGCCTTTGGGGCAAGAGAACCTCCGATTGACGGGTCAACTATTCATGTGAACTCAATGTGCAATGTACGTGTGTCGTTTTTTAAAAGGGGGTTATGGATATATCGGAGGCCCCGCAGAGTTTTTACGGGGGTCCCGCTACCCGGATAGCGGGCTGGGGGTCAAGGGGGCTAGCAGCCCCCTTGCGGGGTGCGGGTCAGCGCCCCGTTAGAATTTTTTTCTAACGGAAGAGGTATTTTTAGTGTGGAGTATGTGTGTGTTGTTCCCGTCAAAAATTTCTGCGCAAAAGAGCCCAAGGTATCAAATGGCAGCGATACGCTTAAGAAAATGCGAACCAGTATTTTTCGGGCTGTATTTTGACAAACTCCCGAATGAGAAACAGATAAATTCTGATGGTATCGAAAGCGTCTCGAAAAATCCTTCGATTTGATTATTATGGGCCTCATAATTCATCCGGGATCAAAAGTTATGAGGCATCATATGCCCACACGTGATCGGGCATCACGTGCATACACGTGACCATTTACAGGCAAAGCCTGTAGGCACTGAATAAAATAAATAATTAAATGGAGTCACGTGCCATCACGTGATAGGCCTTTGAAAACCCACTGAAGAAAATTAAAAGTGCAATAAAACAATCAGGAATACCCCAATGGGGGATCACGTGCTCAAACGTGACCAAGGGTCACGTGCTGACACATGATGGGTTCCTGTGATCTCTAATTTATAGAGTTAAACTTTAGTCAAACAGTCACTCATGGGAGTCACGTGACCACACGTGATAGGCCCTTCAACCCACTAAAAAGGAATTAAAAGATATAATAAAAACTAAGGAAAAACCCCAATGGGGCATCACGTGCTCACACGTGACCAAGGGTCACGTGCTGACACGTGACGATCCTTAGTCCTTTGAAACAACAGAATTAAATTCTGGGTAAAGTATCAATCAACAGGAGTCACGTGCCCACACGTGATGGGCCCCTTAAGCTCACTAAAAATCATAATAAAACAGCAGGGAACACCCCAATGGGGCATCACGTGCCCACACGTGACCAACAGTCACGTGCAGACACGTGATGGGTTCCTAAGTTCTCTGACTAATAAGAATTAAATTCCAACAATGGGGTCACGTGTCAACATGTGATAGGCCTTTAAACTCACTGAAAAGAATTAAAAGTATAATAAAATAACCAAGAAAAACCCCAATCGGGCATCACGTGCTCACACGTGACCAAGGGTCACGTGCTGACACGTGATAATTCCAGTGTTCTTTAAAACAACAGAATTAAATGCTTAATCGAGGGGGCCACGTGTCAACCCGTGATGGGATCCTAAAATCTCTGAAATAATAGAATTAAATTCTAATTAAGGGAAATCAAAAACCCTAACTGGAAAAATATTTCTTTAAATCTTTCCAAACAAAAAATATTGCGCTCTGTAAAGAGGAGCACCGTTGGATTAAAAATCCAATGGTGATTGAAAATCACCAATTTATGGAAAGATTTTATATAAGGAAAGATTTCCCTAAAATTCACCAAGAATAACAGAAAAATATCTTTTGGATTAAAAATCCAATGGTGAATAAAATTCACTGAGTGATCTAAAAGATCATGTTGGTTACAAAAACAACCAAAATCTTTCAATGAAAGATTCACTGAACAATTTGATTCTTTTCTTTCTCCTATAAATAGGAGCCAAGAAGAAAAGAGAAGGGATCTACCTTTTTTGAGAGAAGAACAGAGAGAAAAAAAAGAGAGGAGAATTTAATTCTTAAGAGAGAAAAGAAAATTTCTTCAGAAGAGAAAAGAAACCCTAGGTGAGAAAAGGGAAAAAGACCAAAACTTCAAAAAGAGAATTTAATTCTCAATTTAAGAGTTTAACTCTTCTGAAAAGGAACTTAGTTCTTCCTCTGGTTGAAGATCTGCAGAAGCAAATCTTCCAATAGGTTGAGAATTTAATTCTCATCGGATTGAGATTTTGCCATGCATATCCAAAATTTAGAGGGGGAATTGAGTTTAGAGAATTTAATTCTCCCAAAGATAAAACTAGGGTTCAACCCTATATGAGAATTTAATTCTCCTAAATTTATAGGAATTTAATTCTTCCAAAGAAATTAGGGTTCAACCCTGCATGAGAATTCAATTCTCCTAAAATCATAGGAATTTAATTTCTTCAAGACAGAACTAGGGTTTAACCCTATATAAGAATTTAATTCTTTCATATACATAGAATTTAATTCCTCTAAAACCATAATTAGGGTTTAACCCTACAGAGAATTTAATTCTTAAAATAAAGAGACTTGAAAGATCTCCATGCATGCAAAAAGCTAGGTCACGTGCCCCCACGTGACCCCTGAACAGATCTCCCAAAAATAAGAAGAAAAAGCTTTGTGGCAATGCCTCACGTGCTCCCACGTGACCTCCAAAATAACATATTCTAATTTAGGCGCTCTCACGTGTTACCACGTGACCCCTTGATAAACGCTTTAACAATCAGCGCATAAATCTCCATCACGTGCCACCACGTGATGGCCAGAAAGTCAAAAAGTGTTTAACACTTATTTGCAGAACAAAGTAAAAGGAAATATGGCCCCATCTTCAGATGCCTCACGTGCTCACAAGCGATGGCCTGAAAGCCAAGTGTTTAACACTTATTTGTAGCTTTGAGGGTAAAATAAAGGAGTTTCGGCCCAATTCTCAGGCGCCTCACGTGACCCCACGTGACCACCCCATTTTTAGTGTTTAACACTATTTTTAAAGCGCATCACGTGGGAACACGTGATCGTCAAATACCTTCTAGTGTTAACACTATTTCAAAACCAACCTAGCCCAAAATGGCTAAGTTTTTCCAGAGGCGGGATTCCCCTTTGACTGAACTTCAAATATACTCTTGTTTTCCAAACTTGATCATTTCACATGACATTCAAAGTAAACTCCAGAGCCATGATGAATGGTCAGTGCCTAATAAAAGACAAAATGTTATCAGAGCCTTTAAAACTCTGGTTTAGCATTGCTAAATAATGTGGGCTTGAACCCAGATAAATGTTTAATGGTCCAACAAAGAGCCAATATTTCTAATCTGATTGGACTTAGCCCAAACTGGCCATAAGTCCTCAATTCAGATTTAACTGAGCCAATGTGCTCATAATCTAATAAATTGATCGTAGTTCCAAATTGGACTACAGATCCCCAAATCCACTTTGGTTCGAGGGTACATCTCTTCACTCCTTTGATATTTGTCGTTGTAATCCTTCAACGTCTTCAAAGAGGTGACGGGTCCCGACAACCACACATTTCACGGACTATGATGTCTTTAACCTTGACTGTGAGGTCTTTAAACTCACGGACTATGATGTCCTCAACCTTGACTGTGATGTCTTTAAACTCACGGACTATGATGTCCTTAACCTTGACCGTGAAGTCTTTAAACTCACGGACTATAATGTCCTTAACCTGGACCACTATGTCCTTAAACTGGTATTGGACCGCTATGTCCTTAAACTGGTATTAGACCACTACGTTCTTAAACTGGTATTGGACCATTATGTCCTTAAACTGGTAATCGACCGCAATGTCCCTAAACTAAACAATAGAGTTCAAATGCTCTTTTGTTGGATCTAAATGATCCTGTTAAGTTGATCTTAGTCTAAAATTAGACTAACGTGTCCTTAACAAACGTTGAGTTGATCTTAGTCTAAAATTTGACTAACGTATCCTTAACGAACGTTTAAGTTGATCTTAGTCTCAAATGAGACTAACGTATCCTTAAACCCAAACCCTCAAACCCAAATCTAAGAAAATACGGATTTGGACTAATCCACGTCCTACGGACGACAACATAAATTAGTCTCCGTATACAATCCACGGGCAACCAAACACACAATAAACACCCACGACACGAAATGACCATCTGGAGAAGGAGAAAGTTGTTACCGCGGTGCGGTAGCGTAATTAACTGCAGGGGCTTGCGCCTGCAGGGAAGAGCGTCCCCACAATCAAAAACCCTTCGACGAGGGGGAATCTGACGAAGTCTGCTATAACGGCCGCATCCGTCTAAACCTTCGATTCATGGTGTCATAAGTCAACTTGACATCTTCGGAGAGGTGGACGGATAGCACCAATTAGCATCTGCCCCCAGATTCAGGCAAGACGCATGTCTTCCCGGTTTCCGGCGGTAAACAGATTCTGGTACGCCCGGTGGGACCTTTTCCTCTTTCCACTCCACACTTCGTGTGTCGTGTTCGCGAACGAATCGCGGTTTGTTATGGTTGCCTGTGGATTCGAGATACTTAGATTTGGTGTCTTGCTCCATGCAGAAAACAAAAGATCAATGGCGTCTACTTGCACGAAATGTTCCAACCGCAACTGCAACTCTCACTCCGTCCCATCCGGAGGAGTGACTTACGGTCCCCAAGCGGCCTCCATCTTCGCTATGCCGGTGGAACAGGTCACTCAGACCACCACTGGATTGTTTTTCGGGACCATGCTCCCGCCTATGCGCTTCAATGCCCCGACGCCATCACAGGAAACTCCCCAAAAGTCGGTCTTTGATCGGCTTGCAACTACTGCGGCCCCTCTCAACGGTTCAGTCGATGTCAAGCCAACAGCATCGGTTTTCGATTGGCTGAGCCTGAACTCCAATGGGCCCGCCAAAAAGACCACGATAATTGAAGCGGCCATCCCAAAGCGGGTAGCCATTCCTGCTCTCGAGGTCACTAAAGAAGCTTTTTCCGTCAAGGGATCAGTCTTTACGAGGTTGGCCACCCCGGCTCCCGTTCCTACTCAAAGGTCCGTCTTTGACAGACTGGACGCTACTCAACGGACATCAGTCTTCAAGAGGTTGACGCCAGCAACAGCCCTTCTCCAAAACAGGGGGAATAACGAAGTCTCCCCTAAAGCTGAAACAATCCCAATGGCTCGACATGCTCGACGTCGCCACTGGCGCCGAGTAAGGAAGGCTGGGGGCAACTCTCCCTCTGGGCTAACTCCACCAGCCCCAACGGTGGAAGTCAATGCTGCTGTTCCAACTGGGAACAGCTTTGAATTGCTGAATAAGGTGCGCAGGAACTCTCCTACCGCCGTACTGAAAAGATCTCCTCCACCCGTGGAGAATGCACCGAAGGCGAAGCCGGAACAACCCCCTCAGCGGCTCTCTTCCAAAATTTACAAAGTCTGGCGACGGGTTCAAGACTCAGTAATCGATCAAGATTACCCTCGCCGAAAAAAGAAAGTGAAAGTTTAGCAAGAAGAGAACCATCTTGCCAAGCCACAAAAGACGACGGCTACTTGGGTGCCCGCTGCAACGGCCCCCTCAACGTCAACTGCTCAGAAGAGAAGGAAGACTACGGCATATCACAAAGACGCTGAGCCCAAACGCCCCAAGTCTGGGGGCATAATGGTGCATACTGTTTACATGGCTTCCGGAAAAGAGGAAAGCCGCGCTTCGACGGGTCACCGACCGCTCACCCGATCCGTGACAAAAGCCCAGGAGCAGCAACAGAAACTTCAGGAAATGCTAACGCAAATGGCCGCACTCACTGGGCCAAAAGAAAGCCCTGAGGCGTCATCGGAGCAGCGTCATGAACAAGAAACCGATGCTGACTTCCTCCGCAGAGTCCTCGAAAAGAAGGATAGAGAAGCAGCAGAACAAGCGGCTAATATAAAATGAATGGCGCTTCTCTTTCAAGACATGGTCGGGATGATGTTACAGCCGGATCCTCCAGCTGAAGACCCTCCGATCATTATTGAAGAAGACAGAGGGGAGACATCGAACCCTCCTCCGGCTCTTTCAGCAGCTAAAGAGGAAACCATTTTCAAGGCCACTCTGGATGACTATATTGCTCAGCAAATACGAACTCACCAGGCGAATGAAGTTGCCGACCAAGTCGTTAGAACTGGGCGACCATATCCAGGCTGGTATGATCAAATAAAGTATCCGCCGGGATATACGATCTCCAAATTCCATGTGTACAAGGGGACAGGCAATCCCCATCAACATGTCGCTCAGTTCAGGGCTCTTTGCGGCAACACCGGGGGCGATGATAAATTGCTACTTCGCCAATTCGTCGGCAGCTTGTCGGAAACGGCATTCGATTGGTACTCCGAACTTCCCAACGACTCCGTCAAGACTTTTGCGGAAATGGAGCTATTATTCATCCAGCGATTCGCGAGTGCTAGTGAACGAACCCCAATAACGGCATTGATCAATGCCAGAGTGAAGCCTGGAGAAACATGGGTCCAATATGCAATACGGTGGCGAAATTTATGGTCGAAGTGCGAGCAGCGCATCGAAGAAGCGCCTGCGGTAGGCATGTTCATGGGTACTCTTGACCCTCGAGCGACTATATCCCAATTCATGATGTTCTTCAAGCCGACCACCTTCCAGGCCTTGATTGACAAACTGGCCCAAATGGACCAGATGGGTCATAGACCGTCTCCTCCAAAGCCGGATTCTCGAAATGAAAAAGGGAAAGGAAAAGCAACTTTCGTCGCCAGTACTCAACAACAGCCGAGCAACTTAAAGCCGATTGTTCGCCAAAACAATATGGGTCCACGCCCAATCCTTGAGGAGAGACTAGGACGTCCCTACTCGTTTCCCCAAGATAAAACGAGGAGACTGTTCGAGCTGGCGGTGCGCAACGAACTCATCAATCTGCCAGATCCAAAACGTCCGTTGCATCCAAACGACGTCAACGATCCCAATTACTGCCCCTACCACCGAGTATTGAGCCATCCGATCGAAGACTGCTACGTCTTCAAAAACTGCGTTGAAGACCAATACCAACAAGGCAAGTTCGCGTTATCGGAAAATTGGAAGGTGAAACTGCCACAACTTCATGCCCCTAAAAAGATGGACACGCCGGGGGCATCATGCTCTTTTATAGAAGAAATTCCGTGGGAGGTCGCTCTTTCAGCCAAAACTAAAAGAATGCTGAAGAATCTCTAAACGTGCCTGGCAATCAGGTGGAAAAATCCACTGGAACCTGAAATCGTCGAGGGAATGCTAAAACCGCGCCCAACTCCAAAGATCGGTGGTGATAGCCAAAGCACACACACCCAGCCATCGAAATCTTCGAAAAAGAAGAAGAAGCCCGTGAAGCCTGGTGATAAGCACACGGACCTACAAAAGCAGATTGACGTGCTGGAAGAGTATAAACAGAAGGCGCGGACCCCAGTCACACTCTAAGAATTTCTCACCCACGTCCTTGTGGACAAAGATGATGACAATGGAGAAGACTCGTCGGATGAGTCTGAGGATTATGTGGCAAGCTGTCATGTGATCTCTCACTCGTTAATAAACGGTGAAGAAGCTTTGGATGTAGAAAAACCAGGGGCAAATCCTGAGCCTGAACTTCTAGGACCATCAGACGAAGTGATTGATGCATTCCTAAACGAAGCCCGTCAGGAAAGCAAAGCCAATCGAGAGCGTGAATTGGCTATATTTGAAAGTGCCAAACGCCGACGACTGGAGGAAAAGGTCGAGACACCCCGACTGGAGCAAAGCATCCCTATCGCCAGCAAAAGCAAGCTTAAAGTAAGGAATCAATTCGCTAAGGCCCTGGCAATAGGAATGAAGTTGCCCTCTCTCAAAGGAAATTCCCCTGGCAATATACGTCTTGATGAAGCAGACATACATCCTATCTTCTGCCTATACCATCAGAGGATTGCACACCCTACCGAGGAGTGCATAGCCTTTAAAAACTGGTGGCAGGGATATGTTGCCCATCGATGACACATTCAACGAGTGAAGCGCAAGGCTCGTCGGGAACAGAAAAGCACGACAGATGAGCGCGAAAGAGCTGCTGGCAACTGTCACATAGCCGACACCAAGGGATCGCAAGTTGTCACCTTTGAAAGCGACTCTGACAAAGAAATCGCCCTCATCCCTCTCTTCAAGGAATCCACCTCCGGCACAAAACATGCGAAGATTTGCGGCAAAATCTAGCTGCGTAATCGTACGTTGACCTATGACCGAAACGTCGTTAAACTACTACCAACCCGCGGCATCCCTAGGCTGACGTGGTAAAAAAAAGAAGCAAAAAAAGGGGGGTACGTCCACAAGCGAGATGGGCACGGATGAAAACCCGAAAGGGCTCCGTGAGTAAAAACAGCAGGACTACCGACGATGTTTGTGAAAACCCGAAAAGGCGCAGACTCGTAAAAAAAATGGTATGTCCATAAGCAAAATAGGCACAGATGAAAACCCGAGAGGGATCCGTGAGTAAAAACAGCAGGGCTACCGGCGAGTGTTTGTGAAAACTCGAAAGGGCGCAACTTCGTTAAAGGACACTTGCAAGGTCCTCTCGACCTTGTGAGGAAAAACCACCCGCGTGAGATCATTACGACTCACAAAGAAAGCAACACACTTGGGAATCCCCACGACTCCTAAGGAGAAATTACACTTGCGAGATCCTCACGACTCGTAAGGAGAACCCTCTTATGAGACCCTCACGGCTCATAAGATTCAAAAGTCTTAAGTTACAGGGACCTGAACCTGTTCTTAAGCGCCTCCCCCCCCACAACCTCCAATACTGCCCTATAAGCGGTTCAGTATTGACCCTTGTATACAATCCACGGGCGCGAATAAATATTTCCCTAACAAAGTCTCATCCGTGACTAGGGATATGCTCGCACGGTGAACAAACACTTGTAGGTCCTCTCGACTTGCAAGGAGAAACCACTCTTGTAAGATCCTTACGACTTATAAGAGAACACACGCTTAGGAATCCTCACGATTCCTAAGAAGAAAATGCACCTACGAGATCCTCACGACTCGTAGGAAGAAACACCTTTATAAGACCCTTACGGCTCATGAAGTCAAAAGCCTTAGTCGACGGGATCCTAACCCTATTTGCTAAGCTACCTTTGTTCGACATCGACAGTGGCAAATGATGATTCGCTCCTGGCAATGTCCCAGTGGAAGCGATGCTGATGCCTAAATCGGTATCAAATTCCAAGTCCTTTCATGGCAAATGATGATTCGCTACTGGCAATATTCCAGTCGCAGCGATGCTGATGCTGAGATTGGCATCAGATTCCAAGTTCCACACTCGCGATAAAAAATCAGCGAGCCAAAAATGCATATGAAATAGCCGAAATGATGGGGCAATTTGCAACGAAATCAGCAAGTAAAAATGTATGCATACAAAAACAGCCGAAATGATTGGGCAACTCGCAATAAAAAGCAGCGAGTAAAAAGTGAAATAGCCGAAATGATTGGGCACCGCGAAAAATAGCCGAAATGATTGGGCAATCGCGATTTTCGTAATATAAAAAGCTGAAATGATAGAGCATCGCGGAAAGAATTAAAAAAAATGATGAAAGAATGAAACTTTTTGCCCTACAGGTGAGATCACATCGATCCCTGTATACAATCCAGGGGCACAAATAAAGAGGGAACCGTACCTTCCCAACAGGCTCCATCAGAAAGTGAAGCCAGATCTCGACGGTTCATAGACAACCTAGAGACAACCTCGACATTTGTCGCAATATTGCAGACACAATGTCAACAAACGAAGCAAAGGAAGATCCCTAGCTTCAGGATCTCGACGTCAATATCGACAACTTAGAGATCACCAACGGCGTTTCTCCTCACTTCAACATGATGCAGATGCAACGTCAATAAAAAGACCTCATGGTCCAAACAAAGCGGAGTGACGACGAAATCCCAACTCCACCTCAGCATTCGTCTCGCTACACCAGACGCAATGTAAACAACGGCGTTCCTTCGCAGTCCAGCAGGATGCAAATGCAACGTCAACAAAAGACCTCACGGTCCAAACAAAGCGGAGTGACGGCGAAATCCCAGCTCCACCTCAGCATTCGTCTCGCTACACCAGACGTAATGTCAACAACGGCATTCCTTCGCAGTCCAGCAGGATGCAGATGCGACGTCAAAAAAAGACCCCATGGTCGAAACAAAGCGGAGTGACGGCAAAATCCTAGCTCCACCTCGACGTTCGTCTCGATACAGCAGACGTGATGTCACCCCAGCGTTTTTTCCCTCAGCAGGATGCAGACGCAACGTCAACAAAAGACCTCACAGTCGAAACAAAGCGGAGCGATGGAAAAAACCCACCACAACCTCGACGCTCGTCTCGATACAGCAGACGAAATGTCACTACAGCGTTCTTCCTCCAACAGGACTCGGACGCGCCAAAGCAAATGAAGCGAAGGCCAAATTCCTAGCTTCAGGGTCTTGACGGTAACTCATATAAAACCTAAAAGACTATCGGAGATCATCCCACATCAGCGCGGAGTGGTCACCACCTCGACGTTCGTCTCGATACAGCAGACGAGATGTCACTACAGCGCCCTTCCTCCAACAGGATTCGGACGCGCCAAAGCAAATGAAGCGAAGGCCAAATTCCTAGCTTCAGGGTCTTGACGGTAACTCATATAAAACCTGAAAGACTACCGGAGATCATCCCACATGGAGTGGTCACCACCTCGACTTTCGTCTCGATACAGTAGACGCGATATCACCACAGCGTTCTTCCTCTAACAGGACTCAGACGCGACAATCAAACAACGGAGCCATGGCAAAATCCCTAGTTCCAAATCTCGACGGTTCACATGCAACCTAGAGACAACCGCGACATTCGTCTCGATACAACAGACGTAGTGCCAGCAAACGAAGCAAAGGCCAAATTCCTAGCTTCAGGGTCTTGACGGCAACTCATATAAAACCTGAAAGACTATCGGAGATCACCCCACACCAGCGCGGAGTGGTTATAACTCATCGGGGCTCTCCAAAATGAGCCTAACCTCAAGTAAAAAGCGGCATGGCAAAATTCCTAACGCTTGCTCTTCCGACGGTCAAACTGTCTAGGAAGATTGCTTGAAGACGTCCCCGAATGGATCAGAGACACGACAGTCGTAAGGCTGCTCGAACAGCAAAATTGCCTATCGAGGAATACATCAGCCAACGCGACGGTACGACGGAAAAAATCCTAGTACCACAGACCCTAACGGACCTTTGTCGTAAAGAGCAGAGGTTAACTGTGACGTTAGGACATCCTTGCGAGAACTTCTCGATTCGTCTCGACTCGTAAGGCAAAGCCTTAGGCAATGGAGATTAAAAAAAACTGTTTCCTAAGCACTGGAGCCCTGTAAGTCAGTCCAAGATGGACTCTTGCATACTATTCACGGGTCACACTCTCCGAAGTCGAACATCGACAAAGAGGGAAACAACCACTTACAAGTCATCTCGACTTGTAAGCGGGAAAAATTCTCTTGTGAGATCCTTACGACTCTCAAGAGAAAATACGCACTTAGGAGTCCTCACGACTCCTAGGGAGAAAATACACCTACGGGATCCTATCGACTCGTAGGGAGAAAAGTCTTTATGAGACCCTTACGGCTCATAAAGTTGAAAAGTCTTAGGTGGCAGATCCTAACCCTGTCTCCTAAACCATCACTGTCCTACAGAGAGGTCAAGATGGACTATCTATAGGCCACATTCCCCGAAGTCAAATATCGACAAGGAGGGAAACAATCACTTATGAGTCCTCTCGACTTGTAAGAGAGAAAATTCTCTTATGAGATCCTTACGACTCTCAAGAGAAAATGCACTTAGGAGTCCTCACAGCCCCTAAGGAGAAAATACACTTGCGGTATCCTCTCGACCTGTAGGGAGAAAAAACCTTCTTGAGACCCTTACGGCTCATGAAGATGAAAAAGTCTTAGGCTACAAGGACCCTAAAACTTGTCTCCAAAGCCCTCAATTCTATGGCCATGCATAACTCTGCACTACTTCACCCACGTACATACTTATGTGGGCAAAGTAGTGGGGGGCATTTGTTCCCGTCAAAAATTTCTGCGCAAAAGAGCCCAAGGTATCAAATGGCAGCGATACGCTTAAGAAAATGCGAACCAGTATTTTCCGGGCTGTATTTTGACAAACTCTCGAATAAGAAACAGCTAAATTCTGATGGCATCGAAAGCGTCTCGAAAAATCCTTCGATTTGATATATTATGGGCCTCATAATTCATCCGGGATCAAAAGTTATGAGGCATCACGTGACCACACGTGATCGGGCATCACGTGACCACACGTGACCATTTACAGGCAAAGCCTGTAGGCACTGAATAAAATAAATAATTAAATGGAGTCACTTGCCATCACATGATAGGCCTTTGAAAACCCACTGAAGAAAATTAAAAGTGCAATAAAACAATCAGGAATACCCCAATGGGGGATCACGTGCTCACACATGACCAAGGGTCACGTGCTGATACGTGATGGGTTCCTGTGATCTCTAATTTATACAGTTAAACTCTAGTCAAACAGTCACTCAAGGGAGTCACGTGTCCACACGTAATAGGCCCTTCAACCCACTAAAAAGGAATTAAAAGATATAATAAAAACTAAGGAAAAACCCCAATGGGGCATCACGTGCTCACACGTGACCAAGGGTCATGTGCTGACACGTGACGATCCTTAGTTCTTTGAAACAACAGAATTAAATTCTGGGTAAAATATCAATCAACAGGAGTCACGTGCCCATACGTGATGAGCCCCTTAAGCTCACTAAAAATCATAATAAAACAGCAGGGAACACCCCAATGGGGCATCACGTGCCCACACGTGACCAACAGTCACGTGCAGACACGTGATGGGTTCCTAAGTTCTCTGACTAATAAGAATTAAATTCCAACAATGGGGTCACGTGTCAACACGTGATAGGCCTTTAAACTCACTGAAAAGAATTAAAAGTATAATAAAATAACAAGGAAAAACCCCAATAGGGTATCACGTGTTCACACGTGACCAAGGGTCATGTGCTGACACGTGATAATTCCTGAGTTCTTTAAAACAATAGAATTAAATGCTTAATCGAGGGGGTCACGTGTCAACACGTGATGGGATCCTAAAATCTCTGAAATAATAGAATTAAATTCTAATTAAGGGAAACCAAAAACCCTAACTGGAAAAATATTTCTTTAAATCTTTCCAAACAAAAAAGATTGCGCTCTGTAAAGAGGAGCACCGTTGGATTAAAAATCCAATGGTGATTGAAAATCACCAATTTATAGAAAGATTTTATACAAGAAAAGATTTCCCTAAAATTCACCAAGAATAACAGAAAAATATCTTTTGGATTAAAAATCCAATGGTGAATAAAATTCACTGAGTGATCTAAAAGATCATGTTGGTTACAAAAACAACCAAAATCTTTCAATGAAAGATTCACTGAACAATTTGATTCTTTTCTTTCTCCTATAAATAGTTGCCAAGAAGAAAAGAGAAGGGATCTACCTTTTTTGAGAGAAGAACAGAGAGAAAAAAAAGAGGGGAGAATTTAATACTCAAGAGAGAAAAAAAAGAGGAGAATTTAATTCTCAAGAGAGAAAAGAAAATTTATTCAGAAGAGAAAAGAAACCCTAGGTGAGAAAAGGGAAAAAGACCAAAACTTCAAAAAGAGAATTTAATTCTCAATTTAAGAGTTTAACTCTTCTGCAAAAGGAACTTAGTTCTTCCTCTGGTTGAAGATCTGTAGAAGCAAATCTCCCCATAAGTTGAGAATTTAATTCTCATCGGGTTGAAATTTTGCCATGCAGATCCAAAATTTAGAGGAGAAATTGAGTTTAGAGAATTTAATTCTCCCAAAGATAAAACTAGGGTTCAACCCTATATGAGAATTTAATTCTCCTAAATTTGTAGGAATTTAATTCCTCCAAAGAAAATTAAGGTTCGACCCTGCATGAGAATTCAATTCTCCCAAAATCATAGGAATTTAATTCCTTCAAGACAGAACTAGGGTTTAACCCTATATAAGAATTTAATTCTTTCACATACATAGGAATTTAATTTCTCTAAAACCATAATTATGGTTTAAACCTACAGAGAATTTAATTCTTAAAATAAAGAGACTTGAAAGATCTCCATGCATGCAAAAAGCTAGGTCACGTGTCCCCACGTGACCCCTGAACAGATCTCCCAAAAATAAGAAGAAAAAGCTTTGAGGCAATGCCTCACGTGCTCCTACGTGACCTCCAAAATAACAGATTCTAATTTGGGCGCTCTCACGTGTTACCATGTGACCCCTTGATAAACGCTTTAACAATCAGCGCATAAATCTCCATCACGTGCCACCACGTGATGGCCAGAAAGTCAAAAAGTGTTTAACACTTATTTGCAGAACAAAGTAAAAGGAAATCTGGCCCCATCTTCAGATGCCTCACGTGCTCACAAGTGATGGCCTGAAAGCTAAGTGTTTAACACTTATTTGCAGCTTTGAGGGTAAAATAAAGGAGTTTCGGCCCAATTCTCAGGCGCCTCACGTGACCCCACGTGACCACCCCATTTTTAGTGTTTAACACTATTTTTAAAGCGCATCATGTGGGAACACGTGATCGTCAAATACCTTCTAGTGTTAACACTATTTCAAAACCAACCTAGCCCAAAATGGCTAAGTTTTTCCAGAGGCAGGATTCCCCTTTGACTGAACTTCAAATATACCCTTGTTTTCCAAACTTGATCATTTCACATGACATTCAAAGTAAACTCCAGAGCCATGATGAATGGTCAGTGCCTAATAAAAGACAAAATGTTATCAGAGCCCTTAAAACTCTGGTTTAGCATTGCTAAATAATGTGGGCTTGAACCCAGATAAATGTTTAATGGTCCAACAAAGAGCCAATATTTCTAATCTAATTGGACTTAGCCCAAACTGGCCATAAATCCTCAATTCAGATTTAACTGAGTCAATGTGCTCATAATCTAATAAATTGATCGTGGTTCCAAATTGGACTACAGATCCCCAAATCCACTTTGGTTCGAGGGTACATCTCTTCACTCCTTTGATATTTATCGTTGTAATCCTTCAACATCTTCAAAGAGGTGACGGGTCCCGACAGCCACACATTTCACGGACTATGATGTCCTTAACCTTGACCGTGAGGTCTTTAAACTCACGGACTATGATGTCCTTAACCTTGACTGTGAGGTCTTTAAACTCACGGACTATGATGTCCTTAACCTTGACCGTGAAGTCTTTAAACTCACGGACTATGATGTCCTTAACCTGGACCACTATGTCCTTAAACTGGTATTGGACCACTACGTCCTTAAACTGGTATTGGACCACTATGTCCTTAAACTAGTAATCGACTGCAATGTCCCTAAACTAAACAATAGAATTCAAATGCTCTTTTGTTGGATCTAAATGATCCTGTTAAGTTGATCTTAGTCTAAAATTAGACTAACGTGTCCTTAACAAACGTTGAGTTGATTTTAGTCTAAAATTAGACTAACGTATCATTAAAGAACGTTTAAGTTGATCTTAGTCTCAAATGAGACTAACGTATCCTTAAACCCAAACCCTCAAACCCAAATCTAAGAAAATATGGATTTGGACTAATCCACGTCCTACGGGCGACAACATAAATTAGTCTCTGTATACAATCCACGGGCAACCAAACACAAAAAAAACACCTACGACACGAAATGACCAACTGGAGAAGGAGAAAGTTGTTACCGCGGTGCGGTAGCGTAATTAACTGCAGGGACTTGCGCCTGCAGGGAAGAGCGTCCCTACAATCAAAAACACCTCGACGAGGGGGAATCTGACGAAGTCTGCTATAACGGCCGCATCCGTCTAAACCTTCGATACATGGTGTCATAAATCAACTTGGCATCTTCGGAGAGGTGGACGGATAGCACCAATTATCATCTGCCCCCAGATTCAGGAAAGACGCATGTCTTCCCGGTTTCCGGCGGTAAACATGTGTGTGTATGTATATATACACACATATATATATAAGGGAAAAGGGCATCCAAAAGATGCGTGGGAGAAAGCGCTCGAGCGCTAGCACCATTGGGCGCTAGCGCCACACGTGCCAGGCACGTGGACGCTCGAGCGCTAGCGCTTTGGGCGCTAGCGCAAATGCGCCAGAGCACTAGCGCCCCACATGTCAGACACGTGGACGCTCAGGGGCTAGCGCTTTGGGCGCTAGCGCTAGGGCGCTAGCGCCTCACGTGTCGGACACGTGGGCGCTCGGGCTCTAGCTCTTTGGGCGCTAGCGCTTTAAGCGCTAGCACCCCACATGTCGGGTACGTGGACGCTAGCGCTCTGGGCCCTAGCGCTCTGAGCACAATGGCGCTAGCGCTTTGAGCGCTAGGGAGGCAAAAGGGACTGGGTCCCTGCAATGGGAGTTGTACTCTCAGAAAGGAACACTTATTATTTTGTATGTATATATATATATATGAGGAGTTGAACTCCTAGGATAATTTGAAGCTGATAAAGGGGCTTTTCCCATTGAGCCCTGGATCTTCCCCAAAGTGGGGTTTCTGGAGATGGGTCTCCTTCTTCTTCCATTGTTGGCCGGATCTTAAAGATCAAGAAATATGAGATTTTAAAAATCTCTCCTTTCTGAGATCTGATGGAAGATCTGAGTTCCCCTTTGTGGGTTTTGTGGTGAAAAACTATTTAGTTTTGGAAAAGGAAGATTTAAACTCTTAATTTAATTCTTAAAGAAGAAGAAGGTTTAGAACGTTGAGGAAGGAGAAGGAGGCACAGAAAAACCCTAATCTTTTTGTGAGGAATGAAAAGTCTATCTCTTATTCATCATCATCTTGCCTTATATAGGCTTACATATTTACATATAGCCCCTTGGGCTTTACAAAATAGCATTTTGCCCATCCCATGGCTCATGTGCCATTTCTTTTTGCACATAAGCCATGAGCTTTACAAAAATTTGGCTTGATTCCCATTTGCTTACATTCATGCACAAAAAATTACATCAAAATTATTTGTTACATGATTTCTATGTTGGCATGGGGGAGGGCTGGCCACTTCATGTTCGGACTCGACCTGGGCATGGGCCCACTTGGCTTGGGGGTTGACTTTGACTTTGACTTGGTCAACCGGGGTGCAATTTTTGACTTCAACAAAGTGCCCCCCATCAATAAATGCACACCACATATGTGAGTCGTGTGCATGAAATTGATGGATCTTCTTTCGCGTGGAGGCGACTTGCTTTGGTTCCCACTTTTTGGGATGCACTGCCCTTTTTACGACATGGACGGTCGACGCTTGACGCGTCTCCGAGACGGAGTGTCCGTGGTAGACGTTTCCCTGGCCCGGAGTGATTTGGTTCCCGATTTTTGGGAAGCCTGCACTGCCCTTTTTGCGACATGGACGGTCGACGCTCTGATCCGGAGCGATTTGGTTCCCGATTTGTGGGAAGCCTGCACTTCCCTTTTTGCGACATGGACGGTTGACGCTCTGATCCGGAGCGATTTGGTTCCCGATTTGTGGGAAGCCTGCACTGCCCTTTTTACGACATGGACGGTCGACGCTTGACGCGTCTCCAAGACGGAGTGTCAATGGTAGACTTTTCCCTGGTCCGGAGTGATCTGGTTCCTGCTTTGTAGGAAGCCTGCACTGCCCTTTTTACGACATGGACGGTCGACGCTTGACGCGTCTCCCGAGATGGAGTGTCCGTGGTAGACTTTTCCCTGGCCCGGAGTGATCTGGTTCCTACTTTGTAGGAAGCCTGCACTGCCCTTTTTCCGACATGGACGGTCGACGCTCTGATCCGGAGCGATTTGGTTCCCGATTTGTGGGAAGCCTACACTGCCCTTTTTACGATATGGACGGTCGACGCTTGATGCGTCTCCGAGACGGAGTGTCCGTGGTAGACTTTTCCCTGGCCCGGAGTGATCTGGTTCCTGCTTTGTAGGAAGCCTGCACTGCCCTTTTTACGACATGGACGGTCGACGCTTGACGCGTCTCCGAGACGGAGTGTCCATGGTAGACTTTTCCCTGGCTCGGAGTGATCTAGTTCCTGCTTTGTAGGAAGCCTGCACTGCCCTTTTTGCGACATAGATGGTCGACGCTCTGATCCGGAGCGATTTGGTTCCCGCTTTGTAGGAAGCCCACACTGCCCTTTTTGCGACATGGACGCTCGACGCTTGACGCGTCTCCGAGACGGAGTGTCCGTGGTAGACGTTTTCCTGGCCCGGAGTGATCTGGTTCCTGCTTTGTAGGAAGCCTGCACTGCCCTTTTTACGACATGACAGTCGACGCTCTGATCCGGAGCGATTTGGTTCCCGATTTGTGGGAAGCCTGCACTGCCCTTTTTGAGACATGGACGGTCGACGCTTGACGCGTCTCCGAGACGGAGTGTCCGTGGTAGACGTTTTCCTGGCCCGGAGTGATCTGATTCCTGCTTTGTAGGAAGCCTGCACTGCCCTTTTTACGACATGGACGGTCGACGCTCTGATCCGGAGCGATTTGGTTCCCGATTTGTGGAAGCCTGCACTGCCCTTTTTGCGACATGGAAGGTCGACGCTCTGATCCGGAGCGATTTGGTTCCCGATTTATGGGAAGCCTGCACTGCCCTTTTTGCGACATGGACGGTCGACGCTTGACGCGTCTCCGAGACGGAGTGTCCGTGGTAGACGTTTCCCTGGCCCGGAGTGATCTGGTTCCTGCTTTGTAGGAAGCCTGCACTGCCCTTTTTGCGACATGGACGGTCGATGCTTGACGCGTCTTCGAGACGTAGTGTCCGTGGTAGACTTTTTCCTGGCCCGGAGTGATCTGGTTCCTGCTTTGTAGGAAGCCCGCACTGCCTTTTTGTGACATGGACGGTCGACGCTCTGATCCGGAGCAATTTGGTTCCCGATTTGTGGGAAGCCTGCACTGCCCTTTTTGCGACATGGACGGTCGATTTGACTTGCTCTGCTTCTTGCAGCGTCAGAGGTGATCTTGACTTGCTCCGCTTCTTGCGGTGTCGAGATTGGATTCTGACTTGCTCCGCTTTCTGCGTTGTCGGAGTTGCAGTTGACTTGTTGATTGTTATTTGGGTTGACATCAATATCGCTACACTGGAATATGGTACCAGGAGCGAATCATCATCTGTCTTTGAGAGGATTTTGGGATTGGTTTTTTGTCGGCATCTGCATTGCTGCACTGGAATAATGCCAGGAGCAACTCATCCTTTGCCCCGGGAAGATTTGGGAATTGGTTTTTTTTCAGCATCTGCATTGCTGCACTGGAATAATGCCAGGAGCAGCTCATCATTTACCCCGGGAAGATTTGGGAATTGGTGGCTTAGGAGACAGGTTTAGATCCCTATCACCTAAGGCTTTTCAATTTTATGGGCCGTAAGGGTCCCACAAAAGAATTTTCTCCCTACGAGTCGAAAGGATCTCGTAGGTGTATTTTCTCTTTAGGAGTCGTGGGGACTCCTAAGTGTGTTGCTCCTTTGTGAGTCATAAGGATCTCACGCGGGAATTTTCTCCTCATAAAGTCGAGAGGACTTTGCGAGTGCATTTCATCTCTTTTTTTTACGAGTTTGCGTCCTTTCGGGTTTTCACAAACTCGCCGACAGTCCTGCTGTTTTTAATCATGGAGCCCTTTCGGGTTTTCATCCGTGCCCATTTTGCTTGTGGACATACCCTTTTTTAAATATTTTTGGTGGGACTTTGAATGTGGTCTCACCGGTAGGACTTGGGAGAGATTGGGATTGTTTTACGCCCGTGGATTGTATACGGTTTTGCAGGATGTATGATCCAGACTGTAGGGCCGGAAAAATTTCGGGGCTTTCTCGGCGTCTGCATCGCTGCACTGGAATATGGTACCAGGAGCGACTCATCATTCGCCGTTGGCGTATGGGATTTGGAATTTGGTTGGCGTCTGCATCGCTCCACTGGAATATGATACCGGGAGCGACTCATCATTCGCCATTGGAAATTTGAGTTTTGGACGGCGTCTGCATCGCTGCACTGGAATATGGTACCAGGAGCGACTCATCATTCGCCGTTGGGATCTGAGAAATTTGGAATTTTGATTGGCGTCTGCATCGCTGCACTGGAATATGATACTAAGAGCGACTCATCATTCGCCGTTTTTTTTCTTCTTTTTTTTGTTTTTTTTTGTTGTTTTTTTTACCGCGGTTGATCTATCATTTCAGCTTTTCTTATCGCGAAGGTCGCGATTGCCCTATCATTTCGGCTTTTATTCGTGGTTGCCCTATCATTTCGGATTTATTTTCAATTTTATTTTTACTCGCTGATTTTTATTGCGAGTTGCCCTATCATTTCGGCTTTTTCTTTTTATTTATTTATTTACACATTTTTGTTTATTTATTTACACAAATTTTTTTTTACATTCCCAGTTTGACGACTTAGCGGTCGATTGTTCCCAGTTTAATGACGTGGTGGTCGATTATTCCCAGTTTAATGATATGGTGGTCAATTGTTTTCAGAGAAAGGCAGATGTCTGAGAGAATCAGTTTCACGAAGAACTTCGGTCTCCGTTTGTATGAAATTGGCGGTCGCGGCTGGACTGTTTGTTAACACGCCTTTAGACAGTTCTATCTCTCCTGCCTTGTATTGCTTTTCGATCCAATCTTTGAAGACGAAGCAGTCCTCAATGGCATGACCTATCACTCTGTGATAGGGGCAGTATTTGGGGTCGTCGGTCATATTCGCTTCTCGCGGTCTCTTTGATTCTGGCAGTTGTAGACCGTTTCTTAGGGCGTCCCTGAATATCTTGTGGACTTTTTCCCTTTTGAAGGAATAGACTTTTTCCAGTTTCTCTTTCAGAGGCGATTCCCCTCCGGCGTATATATCGGAGGGACTGGAGGCTGATCGCGGCCGTTTTTCGCGAAGGCGCTCCTCTCTTAGGTTGAAGGGGGTATCAGTTGGCTGCTTCTGGGTATCAATTCCTGGCACATGAACCAAAATTTGATTTTGCTGTAATTGCAATCGGGCGACTTGGGTCGCGAGATCTACCGCGACGTTTGCCAATTCGTCGACCTTGGACTGTACCTTGGCTAACTTCTCATCCCTGTCCTGAAGCTGCCTCTGAAGCCATCGGAATAACGCTTGTTCTGTAGTTCCGGCTATGACAACCGGGTCATCTTTATTGCCTGAGCTAAATTCCGCAGGAACCACGGGCTCCTCTGGCTTATCGGCCTGAGCGTGCTCTTCATCACTTAGATCGAGCCGATGCTGGGTAGCGTCAATCATATCATCACCATGGCTGTGAAGAAGAGGAGGATTCGTTTCTTCATGTCCGACCATGTAGACAGTGCGAACCACATACCCAGCCATCTCTTTATCTTTGGCGGCTGATTTCGTGGAGTGGTCCGGGCTTTGGAAATTCATAAATTTTAATATGGCCAGAGCCCTAGCCCTTTTGTTGGCTCTGTATCTGAGCCGCTTCTACCTCAACTTCTCTTCCTTGAGCGCTTGGCAGGTTTCTGCTCTTCGAGAAGCCGCCATAGGCTGAGTGATGGGGATGCTTGAAAAGACACCCAATCGAGAAGTTGTCAGAGGAGCCGCTGTAGCTTGCCCGAGATGCCTTATTGCTTTGTTGGTGTTGATGGCCTTGCCCCCAGCTGGGGCCAAGGAAAGTCATTCAAACACTGACTTGCGTTTGTGTTGGGGCGCCCTCGCGACCATGACATTCGGCCTTTTCCCCTTTGAGACCGGTTTGTCTGTTACCGGAGCTTGAGGGGATGAGACGGCGTTAGCTGACACGAATATAATAGAACCAAATGGTAGCGGCTCCTCCTCCCATTGTCGCCCGAGACTGGCCGGAAGGACCGTCCTGGAGTCCATCTTCATCGTGTAGGAGACGGGAGTGGTGTCGAGAGCTGAGCTTGTCCTTGGAGACATTTTTGATGCGACCGGAGATTGCAATTTGAAATTTGTTAACCTGCACAAAGAAGCATGATTTCAGCACAGGCAGTCGATAAAGGGTTACCTACGACGGCAGCAAGGTTTCGGGAGGCATCGTCCATGCCAAATTAAAATTTTGCCGTTTTAGCTAACCCTAAACTAGATCGTTAACTAGAAATAATACGGGAAACATTTGCAAACACTTTGCAACTAATAGTGAGCAAGGAATACAACCTTTGTAAACCGGTCCTTCACTTCAAATAGCTCCGTGTAGTAGTCCCCTCCGCTGCGATCTCAAGCTCCGGACTCTAAAAAGGCTCCGTAGAAGAAACGAACGTGCTTGCTTCGAAGACTTCGAGGCCGAAAATGATCTACGTCGGGGAGACACTAACTCAAGCTATTCCTTCACTAGGTCATGAACTTTGTGAAGAGAACACCCTATACTACATGGCAAGTAGTAGAGGATGATGAAGTAGGAAGTGGGCTCACTTTAGAATTGATTTTCTCACATTTTTCCTCATTCCACCATTAGAGCTAGTAAGCTTTTGAGGAGAAAGAAGATGAGGAAGAAGAACCCTTGTGAATAATTCATCCAAATGAAAACTTATCCAATGAATTATTGCACTATGGTTGAGTTAAGCCCTCATGCTTAACTCATGTAGAGAATTAACCAAGGTATGAGGTTAAGGGTTGGGTCAAGTAATATCTTAGGTTATGACAAAAGAGTGGACTTTGTCAAAGTTGTAGGGTTCCTAGGCACTCTCAAGAGGTCTCACAAGGCATCAACCATACCAATTTCAAATTTTACAAGTGCCGAGAAACCCTAATACGGATCGTTAACTAGAATATTAGGCGAACACATGCAACTAGTTAACAATTTAACTAAAAGAACGGAAATACAACCTTTGTAGATCCGGTCCTCCACCTCCATAGCTCCGCAATGAAGTCTCCTCGTTTTCCAAATGGAAACCCGGGCTCTAGCGTCGGCTTCATCTGAGAAATGGGCGAGCAATGTCGTCGGCTTCGTGCCGAAGATGATCTACGTCGAGGCATCATAAGATCAAGCTCCCACTTCACCAAGTCATGAAACTTGTGAAGAAAACACCCTATACTACTTGGCAAGTGGTAGAGGATGAAGAAATAGGAAGTGGGTTCACTTTAGAATTGGATTTCTCACTCATTTGCTCAAGTTGCCATTGATGGAGCAAGGTTTCTTCTTGAAGAAGAAGAAGAAGAAGATGATCATAGAATATGATAAGTATTGAATAAATAGAAAATAATTGAAATAATTATCATATACTAACCTTAGTTGAGTGTAGAGAATAGACCATGGTTAACTTGAATGGTTAGGGTTAAGTATAAGACAAGAGTGATGACTTAGTCAAAGCTTCAAGAAGATTCAACTAACAAACAAAACAATCCACCATTTATTTATCCTTTCCAAAATGAAAAAGAAAATAAATAAATGAATAAATAAGTGATGGATAAACAAAACCTAATCATTAGTTTAACCATGGTTTAATTCTTTACACTTAACCAAGTAAGCATGTATCATCAAACATGATACAATCAAGTGCACAAAAAGTATATCACATATACAACTTGTACATCCAAGTGAGAAAATCCATTTAAAATGAACCAATACTAGTTAATGCAAAGTAATATATCAAATATATATATATAATTATGCATTAAATCATTAAATCAACACTTGATTTAACGATCCGGTCATGTCGCACACAACCGACTAGTATACAATGTATCGATTTATCGAATCAATCCTTGATTCGATAACTAGGTTATATCGCATACAACCATTCGACACATTCATCGCGAGAATGAAATACAGTATCACATACACGCATTATTCTCGGTCCCGCACATATCTCATATGCGCTCCTATTTCGTTTCGCTTGAGCCAGGAAACCTCTGTGTAGGACTCTAAAGACTCGTCAATACGCCGGCAGCAGATGATGATCATATCAAGCACCCACAAGCCGCAAGCGGTCTGCTAAACGTAACGGCCACCCGGGTATTGAGCGATCAGAAGATCGACGAGCAAGTCCGCTCACACTCCTGTGAATCCAACCAGTAACACTTACCGTACAGTCCGGTCTCGTCGTCTGATATGTCGCATATCTCGCCTAGGGGTGGTAAACGTCAGACCCCAATAGCTCGATAAGTCGTGTCGATATGAGGCCTATAACAGTTCGAGAAACTACTGGTAACACTTACCAGTAAATCTCAGCAACCCTGGCCAGGGATTTCCGGTTATAGCCAATCGAACACAGCACAACATCAACCCCCTATACCGGGAGAGACGAATCCCCTCCTATCGCTCATTGCCTCCATGTGATTCGGGACTGTACCCAAAAACCACCGTTTTGCACGCCCTCTTGGACGTGGTAAGGTGGAAATCAAAGCACAGTGGGAACCACACAAGACTCTATGATGATCTCGGGTCAACAGACTACTCTGTACCAGTGTCACCAGAGAACTGCCATCTGACGTAAGGTATAATACCATCTGGGAGTTCTCGGCGAGTCCGTCCAGTGTACCCGTCTCTACTGAGCACCCGTATATCATCTCTGATGTCAAACACCAATGGATATGGGATCATCCATCGCCCATCTGTATGGGTCGAGAAGGTATACGCTAGTCTACTCTGGTATATCGATGCCCCATCTCGATACACCCACGACTAGGGACTTTGAAGGATGTACTTATAGACTATCTGTCCCCACTAGTATGATCTACATCATAGTCCAGGTAGTCAAGTACACATCCTAAGGGCTTTACCAACATGTAACAGAGAGACAAGCAGTATACACGTTAAGGTAAAGAGCAACCAGATAGCATACTATCATGTTGAGCAAGAAAGTCCTCCCTATATATGTCTCAGCATCCACTACAATGTACATCCTATGTACAGTAATGGCTTCTAGGGCATACATATAACTAACAATCTCCCACTTGCACTAGGGCCATCTGTAGCAGTGGTTGCAGTATCTCATACTCAACCATCCCATAAAAATCTCTATCTGGGAATAGGCCTTCGTGAGTGGATCCGCCGTGTTGTCCTCTGAGTCTACTCTCCTAACCTCGATCACCCTGGAGATCAACCATCTCCATGATCAGGTGATACTGCCTTAGAATACTGCCTTAGAATATGTCTGGATCACTGATGGGACGGGCGTTCCTTGGCATAAGCCACAACTCCATTGTCACACAATGGGAGGAACTAAGTTCATCTCATGAACAAATATACATCCAGACTGCCTCTTTGGTAGCATCTCAAGTAGCGATGTATCCTGCCTTTATCGTCTAGTTAGCCACGGTATCTAGCTTAGAACTCTTCCAACATACCGTCCCTTTACTGAGGGTAAAGACAATGCCTGTGACTGACATTCAGTCGTCTGTATCATCCTGGAACCCTTCCAGTGATTCTCCCCAGGATCGGTTGATACCATCTCACTACAACTAGTGAGAATCCTAACATCCAATTAGATCTATCTCATAGATCCAAAACCCAGGATTTAGGAGGTATCAATTTAATCCTATATGGAGAATCATTGTGATAAGCGGAGATTGACCGAGCGTAGCATAGGAAACTCCTTCCCTATCAAGAGCATGTCATCCACGTACTCTACGAGGATCGTCACTATACTCCCTACTACCTTTTTGTTTATACAAGGTTCATCTACCATTTTGATGATGTCAAACTCTTTGACTAACTCATCAAAACAGATGTTCCAACTCCGCGATACCTGCTTTATCCTATAAAGCATCTTGTACACGTTTCTGCTGCTCCCACTGTCTACGAAGCCCTCTGGCTGTGTACTTATAGACGTTCTCTTCTAAAACATCATTTAGAAAAGCAGTCATGGCACCCAACCGCCAGATATCGTAGTCATGGTATGTAGCCGTGGCAAGTAGGATCTGGATGGACTTAAGCATAGCCACTTGAAAAGGTTTCATCATTATCCACGCCTGGTCGATGACGAAAAGTTTTAACAAGTCTAGCTTTGAAAGTCTCAACTTTTCCATGTACACCAAGTAATCTTTTCAAGATATACTTGCTCCTGATGGGGATTTAACCCTTTAGATATAGCATCCAAATTCCATACTTTGTTGGTGTACATGGATTCTATTTCAGATCGCTAAGTATCCAGCCATTCTTACAGAGTCCCACTCCTGATGGCCAGCTCGAAACTAGTTGGGTCATCATCTCATGATGCAATCCTCGCTCCCATAGTCATAGAGTAACCGAAGTATCTCTCAGGTGGGTAAGGAACCTTTCTAGATCGGCGGAGAGGCTGAGGTTCGTTGGTAACTATTGAATCCTTTGGTTCTTTCAAATCATCAGCCGTAGTTTGTATAGCTGGAACATTTCCAGTTCTATATCACAGACCTTGCCTCGAGCTTGTCCGGATTTTGCTTTTAGACATAGCCCGGACAACCCCAAATCTTAACCAACTTAAGAGATGGGCTCTTCCCTTATCATATCAAATATGAAGTGGTAGGCAACGGATTTGATTTGAACCCTATTCAATAGGTATGCAGCTTCTCAAGTGCATAACTCCCAAAAAGGAAATAGGTAACTCAGTAGTACTCATCATAGAGCACACCTAATCACATAGGGTGTTATCGCTCCGCCCCGATATACCATCGTGCTATGGTGTATACGGAGGAGTAATGCTGAGAGAGAATCTCGTTCTCCTTTAGAATAGTCCAGGAATTCTGTGCTCAAGTATTCTCCTCCTTGATCTCATCAAAGGATATAATACTTTTACCCGTTTTGGTTCTCTACTTCTAACTTATATTCTGTGAATATCTCAAAAGGTCCTGACTTGTGTTTCAACAGGAACATATGTCTGAATCAAAAGAGATCATCAGAGAATTTAATGAAGTATAAAGAACCGGTCTTGGCAAGTGTAGACAGGGGACCTTACATACATCAACATGTATCATCCCAAGAGTTCACTAACTCTTTCTCTGTTTCCACTAAACGGAGCTATGGTCATCTTATCTCTGTGACATGACTAGCAAGTTTCACAAGATATAAATTCAAACTGATTTAAATATGTATCTAAAATGTAACTTCAGCCAGTCGGATCGCATTGATATGACCTAGTCTACAATGCCTCAAGAAGGATTCGTTCATTTCTGAACTCTTCCTCTTGTGTGTGTTCCGTATACTAAAGAACTGTAGTTTGATTTAGAACATCAATGCTTTTAGATAACGTGCCTGAACGGATCAACTTTTGATATAGGAAATGTTCAAAACATTATCCAACTATACAAAATTTTATCATTTCTTTACTTATAAAGAGACTGATATGATTTTGTATATCAGGTTCGGTATCTAATAACATTCGTTCAGAATCAATGTATTTGGGATACAGGGTGACAGTGACCAACAGACTTGGCTGCAACACTTGCCCCGTTTTCTGTCTTATAAAACTTATCACCCGTTCTCAGTTCTCTACCTTTCTGTAGCCCTATGTAACAGATTACATATCTGGGATCCTGATCCGGTATCATATACCCAGGATGCGGAGGATACTGAGAAACAGTTCTGTATAATGAACACACCCGAAGATGATGCATCAGCATGCACTCTCTTCGTTTGGGCGGCACGGGAATTCTGGTATTCCCTAATTTCCTGCTCTGTCTTATAACAATTATAAGTTGGAGCGGGACCAACGTTCCCCAGCTCAGTATAACAAGCGGGTTCGGTCAATATCCGTATTATTATCTTGATTAAGGCGTGATATGGTCGCTACCTGGAGAGAGATAGAAGAAAACACTCAGCGTGCGCTCTTTCAAGAATAGATTGGTTATTATTTTATCTAATCAGGATGGCTCCCACTGCTTTTTATCAAATCTTCCTTCAAACCCTAAAAGGAAAGACTAGCCGGGATTAATTACACACTACAAGTTCGCCAATCTTTCAGCCAGGCCAGTATCGGTACTTTGAGGGAGGTCCCCCATGCTTTCGCACGAACCTAATTAATGTAAACCTCGTTTTCCCAGAGGCGTAACCTCGTTAACACCTTTCTAGACACCTACTTGATCGGCTAATTGTAATGTGTAAAACTCTCCCAGGAGTAACTCTTACTCGCAGCGGGTATCGGGATCCAACTATCTCATAGAAGGTATGCAATCTCATTGCAAATTTCAACACTTGAAATTCCCGATAATTTTGCCCCTAGCGTCCTATGACCTTGACGCAGGCCAACAAACCATAGTGCGCTAGTCAAGTTCAACCCGTCATTTCCTGATTGAATTAAACCCACCCGCACGACCCTTGACGCAGGCCAACAAAGTCGCACGACTACCCTAATCCAATTTGCATCATATGCATAAGCAGATAAATACTAGTTAGCTACCGCACACTACGCCTTGACGCAGGCCAACAAACGTAGCACGAATACTAACTAGCACTTATCTGAAATGACGGAGGGCTACGACAGGTTTTTCTGAAAACCTATTGCGTAATGAACTTGATATCGTTGTAGAATCAAATGATTTTAAAATGGAGTGTTTTTTAGGCTTTTATAGTTTTGCTAAAGGAGTCACTCCCGGTGAAGGGATCGTAGGTCCTTTCCTCATCGAATAAGGTGCGGGATATATCATATATATCACTGTGCAAAGCAAAACACTTAAAAGCAATCAAAAGACAAACCGAGTGTGTAGCATCTGCCAGTTATTGCTAAAGGAGTCACTCCCGGTGAAGGGATCTCGGTCCTTTCCTTATCGAATAAGGTGCAGGATATATCACATATACCGCTGTGCAAAGCAAGAACTGTAGCTACCTGTTTTTATTTTGAAATTCGATTCTACAACATCTTAGGTTTCTTTTATTTCATTAATCACATTAATGAAGTCCCATCATTTAAGTACCTAAACATCACAGATAAATACGACGTACACTTATGCCATCCTCATTCGCCTCGATGTCCCCTCGTGCACCGTTAGGTTAGGTAACTAACGGCAGAGCGGGGCAGGGCTAGCACGGGTGTAAAACATAAGTAACGTCTATATAATATATCATATATACTATATACAGTATCCATCACAGAACATATCACATGATCACATCACAGATATCGCAGCAGAAGAAACATATGAAATATTGGATATACTAGGACGTCCGTGTTTTCAATACGAACCAGTATAAAACACGGATTCCACGGTCGTGATGAATAGCCAAACCCACACCCCTAGACCCCTACGAGAGCGGCAAGCAACCCTAACAATTCTGGAGTTAGGAGACCCGGACTCGACTCCTCGAGTTGGTCTCCCACTGGACTCCAGAACCCGGTTACTTGTGCTCCCCTTCTTGGGTCTATCCTAGTGCGGAAAAGCAAATAATATACAAAGGGTGACATCTTCCGCAACCTGGAAGTGCCCCAATAAAAGAATATTACATACAAGTTTTTACATGAATGAAAATGAAAAACACTCATCTCACATAAAAACCCCCGGCTATTCAAACACGACGATCCAATATAACATATCCAGCAACACATAACATCACATGTCATCAACGTAAGTAAATATGCACATCCCAATTATCGTTGGCATATAGCAACGAAACCGGCGATATCACATATTACACTTACGGTCACAGAAAAGAAAGTGTAAAACTACAACAGTTGGAATCCGCAATCTCTTTAGACATCGCATGCCTAATCAAATGAAATACTTAGACATCACATGCCTAACGATTATAAACCCCACATTTTAGTCTCAAAATCGAAAACACTTTTCAATATCAAGTCGGGCAATTCAACAGGATTCCCGACATTCTGATCGAATGCTCGTCGCAAACTTCAGTAGACGGCCGCACCCCCGATGCCGTCGACGAAGTGCACCAAGGCGGAACACCGCTACCGCAAGCACCCGAACGGATGCTTTCGGCGACGGGGTTCTCCTACAGTCACTTGATCGGGGCTATGGAGCGAGGCTGTCTATTAAGTTTACCCGGCAAGTATCCGCGTCGCTACGTGATTGCGACGGACTTTTGATCACATCAAAATTCCGTGGCAACCGATCAAGTGAGACTAAAGTTCTATGTTTATAACATTCATTCAGTTATCTCATAACTACTTATGAATTCCAATTGTTGTATCACATTCCGGATAAATAGAAAATGTTAAACTTTCCGATCGAACAATCGAACACCCAAGTTTTCCCGATACATATCAACACATGAAATAAGTTTAAAAAACATTCAGTTCATGCCTCAGTACCAACGGTCTAGCCGTAGAAGGGTCAAGCCAACGCCTCACATGTGGCACGCCGTACTGCCCCAAATCCTAAGGTTCAAAGGGCAGTTCAAGACGGTCACATAATCGAGTTAAGGTTTGTTGTCTTCTAGAGGGACCATCGCGTTACTTGCACTACTTAGAACGTCGTTAAACTACGGAAAGTTCCAACACTTGGAAATTTCCCGACAGGGGAAAAGGTGGGTATTTATATCCGGTCGAACTTTTTAACATATTCTAAATATCCGGAAAGCCACATAGACAAAGTCTGATAATCCGATCGAATCATCTAAGCTCCAAAACACCCCAGAAAACTCAACTCTTGAGTTCAAATTAAAAATTCCCAGAAAACTCAGCACCTTCAAAAACAAATTACTGTGCAAAATAGGAAGGGTGACGTCATCAAATGGCCGCGGAACCGCCGCAGAAGCCAGGCTTCTGCCGCGGTTCCGCCGCACTTTGGACACATCGTTTGAAAAATTTTGCACCGTAATTCTTAGAATTTCGTGCTGAATTTTTTAAGCATTTTTAATCTGGAAGAAACCCAGTTTTTGAAAAAAGTCCAGAGAGCATTTTGGAATTAGGGTTTCGGTTCGATTGGGTTTCTAACATCGTCTAAGCATCGCCTAAGGCTCTAACTAGGCTCTGATACCACTGTAGGGTTCCTAGGCACTCTCAAGAGGTCTCACAAGGCATCAACCATACCAATTTCAAATTTTACAAGTGCCGAGAAACCCTAATACGGATCGTTAACTAGAATATTAAGCGAACACATGCAACTAGTTAACAATTTAACTAAAAGAACGGAAATACAACCTTTGTAGATCCGGTCCTCCACCTCCATAGCTCCGCAATGAAGTCTCCTCGCTGTCCAAATGGAATCCCGGGCTCTAGCATCGGCTTCATCTGAGAAATGGGCGGGCAAGGTCGTCGGCTTCGTGCCGAAGATGATCTACGTCGAGGCATCACAAGATCAAGCTCCCACTTCACCAAGTCATGAAACTTGTGAAGAAAACACCCTATACTACTTGGCAAGTGGTAGAGGATGAAGAAATAGGAAGTGGGTTCACTTTAGAATTGGATTTCTCACTCATTTGCTCAAGTTGCCATTGATGGAGCAAGGTTTCTTCTTGAAGAAGAAGAAGAAGAAGATGATCATAGAATATGATAAGTATTGAATAAATAGAAAATAATTGAAATACTTATCATATACTAACCTTAGTTGAGTGTAGAGAATAGACCATGGTTAACTTGAATGGTTAGGGTTAAGTATAAGACAAGAGTGATGACTTAGTCAAAGCTTCAAGAAGATTCAACTAACAAACAAAACAATCCACCATTTATTTATCCTTTCCAAAATGAAAAAGAAAATAAATAAATGAATAAATAAGTGATGGCTAAACAAAACCCTAATCATTAGTTTAACCATGGTTTAATTCTTTACACTTAACCAAGTAAGCATGTATCATCAAACATGATACAATCAAGTGCACAAAAAGTATATCACATATACAACTTGTACATCCAAGTGAGAAAATCCATTTAAAATGAACCAATACTAGTTAATGCAAAGTAATATATCAAATATATATAATTATGCATTAAATCATTAAATCAACACTTGATTTAACGATCCGGTCATGTCGCACACAACCGACTAGTATACAATGTATCGATTTATCGAATCAATCCTTGATTCGATAACTAGGTTATATCGCATACAACCATTCGACACATTCATCGCGAGAATGAAATACAGTATCACATACACGCATTATTCTCGGTCCCGCACATATCTCATATGCGCTCCTATTTCGTTTCGCTTGAGCCAGGAAACCTCTGTGTAGGACTCTAAAGACTCGTCAATACGCCGGCAGCAGATGATGATCATATCAAGCACCCACAAGCCGCAAGCGGTCTGCTAAACGTAACGGCCACCCGGGTATTGAGCGATCAGAAGATCGACGAGCAAGCCCGCTCACACTCCTGTGAATCCAACCAGTAACACTTACCGTACAGTCCGGTCTCGTCGTCTGATATGTCGCATATCTCGCCTAGGGGTGGTAAACGTCAGACCCCAATGGCTCGATAAGTCGTGTCGATATGAGGCCTATAACAGTTCGAGAAACTACTGGTAACACTTACCAGTAAATCTCAGCAACCCTGGCCAGGGATTTCCGGTTATAGCCAATCGAACACAGCACAACATCTACCCCCTATACCGGGAGAGACGAATCCCCTCCTATCGCTCATTGCCTCCATGTGATTCGGGACTGTACCCAAAAACCACCGTTTTGCACGCCCTCTTGGAAATGGTAAGGTGGAAATCAAAGCACAGTGGGAACCACACAAGACTCTATGACGATCTCGGGTCAACAGACTACTCTGTACCAGTGTCACCAGAGAACTGCCATCTGACGTAAGGTATAATACCATCTGGGAGTTCTCGGCGAGTCCGTCCAGTGTACCCAGTCTCCACTGAGCACCCGTATATCATCTCTGATGTCAAACACCAATGGATATGGGATCATCCATCACCCATCTGTATGGGTCGAGAAGGTATACGCTAGTCTACTCTGGTATATCGATGCCCCGTCTCGATACACCCACGACTAGGGACTTTGAAGGATGTACTTATAGACTATCTGTCCCCACTAGTATGATCTGCATCATAGTCCAGGTAGTCAAGTACACATCCTAAGGGCTTTACCAACATGTAACAGAGAGACAAGCAGTATACACGTTAAGGTAAAGAGCAACCAGATAGCATACTATCATGTTGAGCAAGAAAGTCCTCCCTATATATGTCCCAGCATCCACTACAATGTACATCCTATGTACAGTAATGGCTTCTAGGGCATACATATAACTAACAAAAGTTTCTCCAAGCTTCTTCAAGCTTGATAACTTTGACCAAGTTTAACTCTTTTATTAAATCTTAAGATAATAAACAAAACCCTAACTTAACCCTAATCATGGTATAAGTCTCATACACCCATCTTGCATGTATCATCAACCATGACACAATGCATGTACACAAACATACATATGTACAATGTGCACACAAAGTGAGAAAACAAATCATAAGTGAGCTAATACTAGTTAATGTAATGTAATATATCAAATATATAATTATACATTAAATTATTAAATCAACTCTTGATTTAATAATCCGGCTATAACTGACTAATATCATGTGTAACAACTTATCGAATCAACACTTGATTCGATAACCCGGCTATATCGCATACAACCGATCAATGTCACGAATCGCGAGAATAGAATATGATATCTCATATCGTATCAATCTCGGTCCCGCACATATCACATATGTGCTCCTAATCCGTTTCGCTTGAGCCAGGAAAGCCCTGTGTAGGACTCTAAAGACTCGTCAATACGCCGGCAGTAGGTGATGATCATATCAAACACCCACAAGCCGCAAGCGGTCTGCTAAACGTAACGGCCACCCGGGTATTGAGCGATCAGAAGATCAACAAGCAAGCATGCTCACACTCCTGCGAATCCAATCAGTAACACTATCGTACAGTCCGGTCTCTTCGTCTGATATTTCGCATATCTCGTCTAGGGGTGGTAAACGTCAGACCCCAGTAACTCGATAAGTCGTGTCGATATAAGGCTCATAACGGGTCGAGAAACTACTGATAACACTTACCAGTATATCTCTGAAACTGCCTTGGCCAAGGACTTCCTGTTATAGCCAATCAAACACAGGGCAACATCAACTCCCTATACCGGGAGAGACTGTCACGCCCCGCTTCCCAAAATACGGAATACGAGGGGCTGACAAGGCCAGCCATGCTCCTACGGTTAAGAAAATATCCTGCCGTAGTCACACTTCGGCTTCTAGCTTTACGTGGTAATCAGTAAAGAATGCACAGGTAATGAGAAATACAGTAACTGAAACAAAACAAATACAAAGAACTGACCTGATGAAGGTAAAAAGAGTATAACTCTGGATAGCTGATCAAGATGTCCGCAATGTACGTCTGGTCCTGGTCCCGGCTAGATCCACTCCTCACACTGAGCATGCATACTCAGGTCGTCAGAGCGACACAATAGCAATATAAATATATATAGTTGCAAGTGTCAACACGAACAATGATAATAGATATATAACAGTAAATCAAGACGGTAAAGATATGAACATGTAGTAACCAATGAAGTGTCCAATAGATCAGGTGAACGGTAAAGCAGTAAAATAGTATGCCATGTATGTCAACACAGTAAGTAATGTATATCAATGCCATTATCCCTATCAGTCTCTAAGTCTTACTGTACAGGTCACTAAGCCTATCGTCGGTCCAAGTGTGAGAGTCAGCCACTCGCGAGTGTCCTCCACCCAAGGGTAGGACCCAAGGGCAAAGGACCACGGGCCCAAAATATAACTCACGGTAATAATCATGTACCCTGTAAATCTCCATATATCTCCATATATATAAGCCGGTATGGGACTCCCGAGATTCTGTTGAACTCACACTCAAACTACCCCACACCCCGTGGTCTACATCAAACGCCAACCATAACCTCAAATACCGGTCGGTCCATGACAAGTCTGCGCGAGAACTGGAGACAGGATCTCCATCAAGCACGTCCCGACTAATACCCAAGATAAATGGGCAGTGTCTGGTGCCTTATCTGTGACACCCATGCAAGAGCTTCCATAAGTGTCCCATACCATTTATAGTCACACTTACACGCGTCCCACAGACGTCGACAATGCAATAGAATAATAGGGTTCACTGATTGTGTACAAGTACGTGTCACTTTCACTTATCCACTCATGCACGAACACTAACGTACTTGCCACAATCACCACTAATACCTAACACTGGGTAATACACATGATCACTAGGCTACTAATGCGATAACATATACATATGATTTGATGAGAAAACAATATGGAAGGCAGGATTAAGATGTCATATGTCGGTGTCCTACCACTTGCATAATTCATCATAAATAACATATGCCAAAATTTAGCAAAACAATGAACAGGGGATAAGTAGTATGTGTGATTATCTATCCAACGAATTTAGTTTCACGTCAATCGGGTTTCAGGATCACTAGATATGGCCATTTCACTTTAAGCGTTCACTGCTGGAAATCCGGTTTCAGAATCAGAAGTCCATTTCGCAACGCATTTTAATCCCAGTTGGGATCAGATTTTAGCGACGCTACAGTTGAATGATATCTAGGGTTTTCAGTAGGGTATTCAACGCAACAGATGTATTCTCAATCGCGTCAGTACGTCGAAAGTTGCACACTGTTTATCACTAGTTTGTCACTTCTGAATCTATTCTGGACTGTTATACGTCCTGCCCTTTTAATTTACAATTTAAATAGCAAACGACGATGAAACGGAATGAAACCACTTGGGTTATCTATCTAACAGATTCACCTTTACTAAACTGTGGATTTCCGCAACATACGAGTTCAGGAAACAAGGTGGCACGCATTACGGGACAGTAAACAGTAACCAGAGTCGCTCTGGACTGCAGTCCAGAGTCGCACTCCGATCCAAATATTGTCACAATTTAAATACAGAAACCATTATAAACTTGCATAAGGTTATAGTTCATCGAGTCGGCTACGATTTAAGCCCTCGAACGCATCATTCCAGTATGTACATAATTTATGGTGATTTTAACGGTTTTCAGATATGGGGAATGTTCCATTTTTACAGATATATTTGGGGTAATCGTTTTAGTCATTCACAATCGTATTTTCCAGTGAAATTTATACACAGTATTCATCACTACATGGGCCAGCATAGACAATTCAATTCCGTCAGATTAGATGAATATTTTCATTGGGATCATGCATCGAACAGGTATAGCACATAATCTATTGGAAATTGTAAACTTGTAATCTATACGATTTAAGTTTGTAACGCGAATAGATTGGCATGTAGCAAGTAAAAATACTTGCCTTTGACGATGAATTGATGGCACGGCAGCGAAGGCAGTGGTGACACGGCACGGGCACGAAGTAGCAACAACACGACGAATCTCGGCTAGGCTTGGCTTGGCTCGAGCTTGGTGACGGGGCTGTTGCGGCTAGGGCATTAAATGAGACGAGGCGAAGGTGCTCGTACGGCAGAGAGCTCAGGTAGCGGCTAAGAGTCAGGCGATGCAACGATGGCGGCGGCGACCGAGACAACAGCGATTGACGACGTATGAAAGTGCTCGACGAAATACCAGGGCTTGATGGTTGTGTTGATTTGGATTCAATCGACGGCGGAGCTGCTGGCGACGACAGTGGTAGTCCTCTGGCCGTAGAAGGAATGCTCTTGGTGATGAGACAGTGGCCGGCGTCGTAAGCGGCGGAAGCAACAGCGGCTTCAATTTGTTCGACGTTGTGTGGTGATTTCGACTCGGCTTGTGGAGGGTGCGATGGTGGCGTTACTCCATAGTGGTTGTTCACGGTGGTGGAAAGAGCTCGTCAGCGGAGCTGGGGTCGGCCGCTGCAGGCGCAGGTAGCGACAGTGGCAAAGTGAGCTCACTGTGGTGATGGGTTTGATGTTGAAAGAGAGGTGGAGGGAAAAGGAGGAGAGGCAGTGTGGGAGCTTGGGTTTGAGTGGGAGAGGAGGTGCTCGTCGGGGGTAACTCGTGTAGGAGGTGAGCTCGACGGCGATGAGGCAATGATTGGGGACGGTGAGGTGAGGGATGGCTGTGGGTTTTTGGAGGTGGGGTCAATGGAAGACGATGATGATGATGGGCGGTTGTAGAGGAGAGGGGTAGGAGGCCGGAGGCTTGTTGGGGAGGTGGCCGGAGCTGGCAACGATAGAGCGGTCGGCTTAGGGCTGAGCTCGGGGAGGCAGGGGATTGAGGAGAACGAGATGAGAGAGAGAAAGAGTGAACGTGTATGAGATAGAGGGACGGGGTGATTGCGAGGGGTAACGGCGCACGAGTGTGGGCGTAGGCGTCGTGGCCGCAAGCGTTGGCGAGAGTTACGGCGAAGAAGGTGGATCGGTCGAGCGGGAAAGGAGGTAGTCGTTGGGAAGAAGAAGGGATCGAAGCGGGTCGGGTCGACAGCTGCGGGTCGGGTTGGGTGAGCGGGCTGTTGGGATGAGGAGAATGGGTCGGGCCGGGGTTTTATTAATAAATAGGGAAATGGAGTGTGGGCTGAGGAGTGAACGGGCTGGGCTGGAAAAGAAAAGAGTTTTAATTTCAAAAAAATGGGTTGAAGGAATAAAATATAGTTTGGGTTTGGGGCTTAAAAGGGGTTTTAAAATAAATTAATAATTATAAATAAAATAAAAATTTTATAAGTTAAAGAGAAATACGGATATTGGTATAAAAAGGGGCTGGGTATTACAGAGACGAAACCCCTCCTATCGCTTATTGCCTCTATGTGCCCAAAAGCCACCGTTTTGCACGCCCTCTTGGACGTGGTATGATGGAAATCAAAGCACAGTGGGAATCACACAAGACTCTATGGCGATCTCGGGTCTACAGACTAACCTGTACCAGTGTCACCAGAGAACTGCCATCTGACGTGAGGTATAATACCATCTGGGAGTTCTCGACGAGTCCGTCCAGTGTACCCAGTCTCCACTGAGCACCCGTATACTGTCTCTGATGTCAAACACCAATGGATATGGGATCATCCATCGCCCATTTACATGGGTCGAGAAGATATACGCTAGTCTACTCTGGTATATCGATGCCCTGTCTCGATACACCCACGACTAGGGACATTTGAAGGATGTACTTAGCGACTACACTGTCCCCACTAGTATGATCTGCATCATAGTCCTGGTAGTCAAGTACTCATCTTATGGGCTTTATCAACATGTAACATAGAGACAATCAGAGTACATGTTAAGATAAAGAGCAACCAGATAGCATACTATCATGTCGAGCAAGAAAGTCCTCCCTATATATGTCCAAGCATCCACTACAATATACATTGTATATACAGTAATGGCCTCTAGGGCATACATATAACTAACAATCTCCCACTTGCACTAGGGCCATCTGTTGTAGTATCTCATACCCAACAATCAGCAGTGGTTGAAGTATCTTATACTCAACCATCCCATAAAAGTCTCTACTGGGAAATAGGCCTTTGTGAGTAGATCCGCCCTGTTCTCCTATGTATCTACTCTCCTAACCTCGATCTTCCTGGAGATCAACCATCTCCATGATCAGGTGATACTGCTTAAGAATATGTCTGGATCACTGATGGGACAGGGGTTCCTTGGGCCAAAGCCACAACTCCGTTGTCACACAATGGTAGGAACGAAGTTCATCTCATGAACTTATATATATCCAAACTGACTCTTTGGTAGCATCTTAGGTAGTAATGTATTAGCCTTTAATCGTCTAGATTTGTCATGGTATCTAGCTTGGAACTCTTACAACATACTGTCCCTCTACTGAGGGTAAAGACAATGCCTGTGACTGACATTCAGTCGTTCTTACCACCCTGGATCCTATCCAGTGATTCTCCCCAGGATCGATTGAACTATCTCACTACACCTAGTGAGAATCCTTACATCCACTTAGATCTATCTCATAGATCCAAAATCCAGGATTTAGGAGGTATCACCTTGATCCTATATGGAGAATCCTTGTGATGAGAGGAGATTGACTGAGCGTAGCACAGGAAACACCTTTCCTATCAAGAGTATGTCATCCACGTACAATACGAGGATCACCACCATACTCCCTACTACCTTTTTGTATATATAAGGTTCATCTACCATTTTGATGAAGTCAAACTCTTTGACTATCACATCAAAACAGATGTTCTAACTCCGCGATGCCTGCTTTAACTCATAAAGCAACTTGCACACGTTTCCGCTGCTCCCACTGTCTACGAAGCCCTCTGGCTGTGTACTTATAGACGCTCTCTTCTAAATCATCATTTAGAAAAACAGTCATGACACCCAACCGCCAGATATCATAGTTATGGTATGTAGCAATGGCAAGTAGGATCTGGATGGACTTAAGCATAGGGACTAGAAAAGGTTTCATCATTATCCATATCTCGTCAACGACGAGATCCATTTACAACTAGTCTTAGCTTTGAAAGTTTCAACTTTTCCATATACACCAAGTAATCTTCTCAAGATATACTTGCTTCTGATGGGGATTTAACCCTTCAGATAAAGCAACCAAAGTCCATACTTTGTTGGTGTATATGGATTCCATCTCAGATCGCTTAGCATCCAGCCATTCTCACAGAGTCCCCACTCCTGATGGCCTGCTCGAAACTAGTTGGGTCATCATCTCATGATGCAATCCTCGCTCCCACTGTCATAGAGAAAACCGAAGTATCTCTCAAGTGGATGAGGAACCCTACTAGATCGGCGGAGAGGCTGAGGTTCATCGGGAAATTTATTGAATTCTCCGGGTTTACCAAATTATCAGCTGCAGTTTGTATAGCTGGAACTCCTTCCAGTTCTACCTCATGACCAGTAATTTCTTCACAAGAAATTCCCTTTCCCAAAAGAGGTATGCTGAGAAACAAAACACCTTTTGCTCCTCAGTGTGGTAGAAGATATTCCCTTGCGTATGCTTGGGATATCCAACAAACTTCCACAGAACTGACCTTGCCTCGAGTTTGTCCGGATTTTGCTTTTGACATAGGCCGGACAACCCCAAATCTTAACATCCTTAAGAGATAGGCTCTTCCCTACCATATCACATATGGAGTGGTAGGCACCTGATTTGGTTGGAACCCTATTCAATAGGTATGCAGCTTCACAAGTGCATATCCCCCAAAAGAAAATAGGCTTCTCAGTAGTACTCATCATAGAGCACACCATATCACATAGGGTGCGTCTGCTCCGCCCCGATATACCAACGTGCTGTGGTGTATACGGAGGAGTAATGCTGAGAGAGAATCTCATTCTCCTTTAGAATAGTCCAGGAATTCCGTGCTCAAGTATTCTCCTCTCTGATCTCATCATAGGACATAATACTTATACCTGTTTTGGTTCTCTACTTCTGACTTATATTCTATGAATTTCTCAAAAGTTTCAGACTTGTGTTTCAACAGGAACATATGTCCGAATCTTGAGAGATGATCAGTGAATGTAATAAAGTATAAAGAACCAGTCCTGGCATATGTAGACAGGGGACTTTCATACATCAGCATGTATCAATCCCAAGAGTTCACTAACTCTTTCTCTGTTTTCAATAAACAGAGCTATGGTCATCTTATCTTTGTGACATGACTGGCAAGTTTCACAAGATGTAAATTCAAACAGATTTAAATATGCATCTAAATGTAACTTAGCTAGTCGGGTCGCATTGATATGACCTGGTCTACAATGCCACAAGAAGGATTCATTCATTTCTGAACTCTTCCTCTTGTGTGTGTTCTGTACGTTAAGAACTGTGGTTTGATTTAGAACGTATATGCTTTTAGATAACGTGCCTGAACCGATCAACTCTTGATATAGGAAATGTTCAAAACATTATCCATCAATACAAAATTATATCCTTCTTTACTAAATAAAGAGACTGATATGATGTTGTATTTCAGGTTCGGTGTCTAATAACATTCGTTCAGAATCAATGTATTTGGTAATACAGGGTGATAACTGCCAACAGACTTGGCTGCAACACTTGCA
Organism: Agapanthus africanus; assembly: GCA_030015575.1. Taxonomy (NCBI): domain Eukaryota; kingdom Viridiplantae; phylum Streptophyta; class Magnoliopsida; order Asparagales; family Amaryllidaceae; genus Agapanthus; species Agapanthus africanus. The sequence continues at coordinate 102,464,566 of CM057350.1, read as the reverse complement.
TCGTTTCCAACTTTTGAAACTTATCACCCTATTCCCAGTTCTCTACCTATCTGTAGCTCATGTAACAGATTACATATGTGGAATCCTGATCCGGTATCTCATACCCAAGACGTAAAGGATACTGAGAAACAGTTCTCGGTAATGAACACACCCGAAGAAGATGTATCAGCATACACTTTCTTCGTTTGGGTGGCACGGGAATTCTGGTAATCCCCTATTTCCTGCTCGGTCTTATAACAATTATAGGTTAGAGCGGGACCAACGTTCCCCGGCGCAGTATAACAAGCGGGTTCGGTCAATTCATCCGTATTATTATCTTGATTAAGGCGTGGCATGGTCACTACCTGGAGAGAGAGAGAGAAGAAAACACCCAGCGTATACTCTTGCAAGATTAGATTGGTTATTAATATATCTAATCAGGATGTCTCCCACTGTTTTTGTCAAATCTTCCTTCAAACCCTAAAAGGAAAGACTAGCCGGGATTAATTACACCCTACAAGTTCGCCAATTTTTCAGCCAGGCCAGTGCCGGTACTTTGAGGGAGGTTCCCGGTGCTTTCGCACAGACCTAATTAATATAAACCTCGTTTTCCCATAGGCATAACCCCGTTGACACCTTTCTAGACACCTACTTGATCGGCTAATTGTAATGTGTAAAACTCTCCCAGGAGTAACTCTTACTCGCAGTGGGTATCGGGATCCAACTATCTCATAGGAGGTATGCGATCTCATTGCAAATTTCAACACTTGAAATTCCCGATAATATTTTGCTCCTAGCGTCCTATGACCTTGACGGAGGTCAACAAACCATAGGCTACTAGTCAAGTTCAACCCGTCATTTCCTGATTGAATTAAACCCACCCGCATGACCCTTGACGGAGGTCAACAAGGCCGCACGACTACCCTAATCCAATCTGCATCATATGCATAAGCAGATAAATACTAGTCAGCTACCGCACACTACGTCTTGACGGAGGTCAACAAACGTAGCACAAATACTAAGTAGGACTTATCTGAAATGACGGAGGGCTACGCAAGTTTTTAAGAAAACCATGAGCGTAATGAACTTGATATCGTTATAGAATCAAATGATTTAAATGGAGTGTCTTTTAGGCTTTTACTAGTTTTGCTAAAGAGGTCACTCCCGGTGAAGGGATCTCGGCTCTTTCCTTATCGAATAAGGTGCAGGATATTTCATATATACCACTATGCAAAGCAAAAACTATAAAAACAATCAAAAGACAAACCGAGGGTTGTAGCATCTGCCAGTTATTGCTAAAGAGGTCACTCCCGGTGAAGGGATCTCGGCTCTTTCCTTATCGAATAAGGTGCTGGATGTTTTACAAGGAACACCGCTATGCAAAGCAACAACTAGAGCTAATTGTTTTTGAAAATTCGATTCCACAACATCTTTAGGTTTCTTTTATTTCATTAATCTCTTTAATGAAGTCCCATCATTTTAAGTTACCTAAACATCACAAATAAATACAACGTACGCTTATACCATCCGCATTCGCCTCGATGTCCCCTCGTGCACCGTTAGGTTAGGTAACTAACGGCAGAGCGGGTCAGTGCTAGCGTGGGTGTAAAACATAAGCAACGTCTATATAATATATCACATATACTATATCCTGTATCCATCTAAACATATCAAATGATCACATCACAGATAATGCAGCAGAAGAACAACATATGAAATATTGGATATACTAGGATTTCCGTGTTTTATATCAAGCCAGTATAAAACACGGATTCCACGGTCGCGATGAATAGCCAATCCCACACCCCTAGACCCTTACGAGAGCGGCAAGCAACCCTACTAATTCTAGAGTTAGGAGACCCGGTCTCGACTCCTCGAGATGGTCTCCCACTAGACTCCAGAACCCGGTTACTTGTGCTCCCCGCCTTGGGTCTATCCTAATGAGGAAAAGTAAATAATATACAATGGTGACATCATCCTCAACCCGGAAGTGCCCCAATAAAAGAATATTACATACAATGAATTTTACATGAATGAAAATAAAAACCCTCATATCACATAAAACCCCCGGCTATTCAAAACACGACGATTCAATATAACATATCCAAGCAACACATAACATCACATGTCATCAATGTAAGTAAATATGCGTATCCCAATTTTCATTGACATATAGCACCGAAACTGGCGATACACCATATATTACACTTACGGTCGCAGAAAAGAAAGTGAAAAACTACAACAGTTGGAATCCACAACCACCTTAGATATCGTATGCCTAACCAAATGAATTCCTTAGACATCGCATGCCTAACAATTATAAACCCCGCATTTTAGTCTCAATATCGAAAACACTTTTCAATATCTAGTCAGGCAATTCAACAAGATTCCCGACATCCTGATCGAATGCTCGTCGGAAACTTTAGTAGACGGCCGCACCCCCGATGCCGTCGACGAAGTGCACTAAGGCGGAACACCGCTGCCGCGAGCACCCGAACAGATACTTTTAGCGACGGGGTTCTCCTATAGTCACTTGGTCGGGGCTATGGGGCATGGCTATCTATTAAGTTTACCCGGCGAGTATCCGCGTACGCTACGTGATTGCGACGGACTTTTGATCACATCAAAATCCCGTGGCAACCGATCAACTGAGACTAAACCGCTAGATTTATAACATTCAATTTAGTTATCTCATAACTACATGTGGATTCCAAATATTGTATCTCATCACATAATATCCAGACGACGATAAACTTTTCGATTGATTCATCAAAGTCCCACAATTTCCCGACGGCTCAACACTTGAGCACAGTTTTAATAATACCCAGAAGATGCTACAGTACATATGAACCAGCCGTAGAAGGGTCAAACCAATGCCTCACATGTGAAACGCTAAACTATCACAAATCTTAGGGTTCAAGTGATGGTTTTGACGACCACATAATCGAGTTAAGGTTTACGTTCTTCTAGAGGGTCCACAGAATCACTTGCATGTTTTTCCGAGTACGTTAAAGTTGGAAAAATGGGTTTTTAACATTCGATCGAACCCTTTAACTTCGCCTAGACAATACGTGAAACACCCGAAACAATGTTAAAACTACGAATACGAAACACTCCGACTTGCTTAAAGTGTAAGATTACATCACATGCAAAATTAGCCAAAATAAACAACATCTGAAACCCCAAAACCCAGCAACTGGAACACAACAAAAAATTTAACCCATTCCCTCACTTGGAGGCCGAGGTCGCCGGACCTGCTTGCAATGTCGCCGGCCATGGTCCGAGGTGCTGGGGTGAAATTTCTTATGTGTTCATTATGTATCACATACAACATTCTGCACTTGTTTAAATAATTTTTTGACAATAATTTAAAAACGACAGAAACTAGGGTTTTTCGTTTCAAGTTTCAGAGTTGTTTCGGTTTTGTGATCTTAACAAAATCCGTATTTATTTCTAGCGTGGCTCTGATACCACTGAAGGGTTACCTACAATGGCAGCAAGGTTTCGGGAGGTATCGTCCATGCCAAATTAAAATTTTGCTGTTTTAGCTAACTCTAAACTAGATCGTTAACTAGAAATAATACGGGAAACATTTGCAAACACTTTGCAACTAATAGTGAGCAAGGAATACAACCTTTGTAGACCGGTCCTTCACTTCAAATAGTTCCGTGTAGTAGTCCCCTCCGCTGCGATCTCAAGCTCCGGACTCTAGAGAGGCTCCGTAGAAGAAACGAACGTGCTTGCTTCGAAGACTTCGAGGCCGAAGATGATCTACGTTGGGGAGACACTAACTCAAGCTATTCCTTCACTAGGTCATGAACTTTGTGAAGAGAACACCCTATACTACATGGAAAGTAGTAGAGGATGATGAAGTAGGAAGTGGGCTCACTTTAGAATTGATTTTCTCACATTTTTCCTCATTCCACCATTAGAGCTAGTAAGCTTTTGAGGAGGAAGAAGATGAGGAAGAAGAACCCTTGTGAATAATTCATCCAAATGAAAACTTATCCAATGAATTATTGCACCATGGTTGAGTTAAGCCCTCATGCTTAACTCATGTAGAGAATTAACCAAGGTATGAGGTTAAGGGTTGGGTCAAGTAATATCTTAGGTTATGACAAAAGAGTGGACTTTATCAAAATTTCTCCAAGCTTCTTCAAGCTTGATAACTTTGACCAAGTTTAACTCTTTTGTTAAATCTTAAGATAATAAACAAAACCCTAACTTAACCCTAATCATGGTATAAGTCTCATACACCCATCTTGCATGTATCATCAACCATGACACAATGCATGTACACAAACATACATATCACATATGTACAATGTGCACACAAAGTGAGAAAACAAATCATAAGTGAGCTAATACTAGTTAATGTAATGTAATATATCAAATATATAATTATACATTAAATTATTAAATCAACTCTTGATTTAATAATCCGGCTATAACCGACTAATATCATGTGTAACAACTTATCGAATCAACACTTGATTCGATAACCCGGCTATATCGCATACAACCGATCAATGTCACGAATCGCGAGAATAGAATACGATATCTCATATCGTATCAATCTCGGTCCCACACATATCATATATGTGCTCCTAATCCGTTTCGCTTGAGCCAGGAAAGCCCTGTGTGGGACTCTAAAGACTCGTCAATACGCCGGCAGTAGGTGATGATCATATCAAACACCCACAAGCCGCAAGCGGTCTGCTAAACGTAACGGCCATCCGGGTATTGAGCGATCAGAAGATCAACAAGCAATCATGCTCACACTCCTGCGAATCCAATCAGTAACACTACCGTACAGTCCGGTCTCTTCGTCTGATATGTCGCATATCTCGTCTAGGGGTGGTAAACGTCAGACCTCAGTAACTCGATAAGTCATGTCGATATGAGGCTCATAACGGGTCGAGAAACTACTGATAACACTTACCAGTATATCTCTGAAACTGCCTTGGCCAAGGACTTCCTGTTATAGCCAATCGAACACAGTGCAACATCAACTCCTTATACCGGGAGAGACGAAACCCCTCCTATCGCTCATTGCCTCCATGTGACTCGGGACTGTACCCAAAAGCCATCATTTTGCACGCCCTCTTGGACGTGGTATGATGGAAATCAAAGCACAGTGGGAATCACACAAGACTCTATGACGATCTCGGGTCTACAGACTAACCTGTACTAGTGTCACCAGAGAACTGCCATCTGACGTGAGGTATAATACCATCTGGGTGTTCTCGGCGAGTCTGTCCAGTATACCCAGTCTCCACTGAGCACCCGTATACTATCTCTGATGTCAAACACCAATGGATATGGGATAATCCATCGCCCATCTACATGGGTCGAGAAGCTATACGCTAGTCTACTCTGGTATATCGATGCCCTGTCTCGATACACCCACGACTAGGGACATTTGAAGGATGTACTTAGCGACTACACTGTCCCCACTAGTATGATCTGCATCATAGTCCTGGTAGTCAAGTACTCATCATATGGACTTTATCAACATGTAACATAGAGACAATCAGAGTACATGTTAAGATAAAGAGCAACCAGATAGCATACTATCATGTCGAGCAAGAAAGTCCTCCCTATATATGTCCAAGCATCCACTACAATATACATTGTATATACAGTAATGGCCTCTAGGGCATACATATAACTAACAGTCGATATGTATATTGATTGAGTTCGCATGAACGTTTAACCCGAAATATGGGAGGAGAGATAAGTCCCACCGGGCGTGCCAGAATCTGTAGGGTGTTTTTCGTCACCCCATTGAGATGGGAATACGCGCGCGTTTGTCAGGTGCATTATAGATTCCCCCTGCCTAGGGTAGGCTGGGGTTTATTGATTGTGGGGATCCGAATCTCCGGCAGCCGCGGACTAAGCTGCCGTTAATTACCCCTCGCCTTTGGGGCGAGAGAAACTCCGATTGATGGGTCAACTATTCATGCGAACTTAATGTGCAATGTACTTATGTCGTGTTTTAAAATGGGGTTATGGATATATCGGGGGGCCCGCAGAGTTTTTACGGGGGTCCCGCTACCCGGATAGCGGGCTGGGGTTCAAGGGGGCTAGCAGCCCTGTTCCCCTCAAATGGCGGCGCGACGAGAGACGTCTTGCCTGAGATTCGGGGCAGATGCTATTTGGTTTTATCCGTCCACCTTTCCGAAGATACCAAGTTGATTTATGGCACCGTGTATCGAAAGTTTAGACGGATGCGGCCGATATAGCAGACTTCGTCAGATTCCCCCTCGTTTGAGGTGTTTTTGATTGTGGGGACGCTCTTCCCTACATGCGCAAGCCCCTACAGTTAATTACGCTACCGCATCGCGGTAACAACTTTCTCCTTCTCCAGATATTCACTTCGTGTCGTGAGTGTTTGTTTTGTTTGTGGTTGCCCGTGGATTGTATACGTAGACTAATTTATATCGTCGCCCGTAGGACGTGGATTAGTCCAAATCCGTATTTTCATAGATTTGGGTTTGGGGTTTTGGTTTGAGAATACGTTAGCCATATTTGAGGCTAAGATCAACTCAAACGGGATCGTTTAGATCCAACAAAAGAGCGTTTGGGGGCTCTATTGTTCCAGTTTAGGGACATAGTGGTCCATTGAATGTATGGCCGTCGGGACCCATCACCTCTCTGACGACGTTGAAGGATTACAACGACAGATGTCAGAGGAGTTCAGAGATGTACCCTTGAACCAAAGTTGGTTGGGAGATCTATAGTCCAATTTGGGACTAAAGTCTGTTTTGAAAGTTTTGGTTTAAGAATGATTTAGCCATATTTGAGGCTAAGATCAACTTAAACGTTTGTTAAGGATACGTTAGCCTAATTTGAGACTAAGATCAACTTAACAGGATCATTTAGATTCGACAAAAGAGCATTTGGGGTCCATTGTTCTAGTTTAGGGACATAGTGGTCCATTTCCAGTTTAGGGACATGGTGGTCCATAAAATGTATGGTTGTCGGGACCCATCACCTCTCTGAAGACGTTGAAGGATTACAACGACAAATATCAGAGGAGTTCAGAGATGTACCCTTGAACCAATGAGTTGGTTAAAAGAGCAGATGTGCTCAGTTCAAGATGATTTGAGGACTTATGGCCAGTTTGGGCTAAGTCCAATTATGTTTGAAATATTATCCCTTTGGGCTATTAGACATTTGTCTGGATTCGGCCCCTCATAATTCAGCAGTGCTAAACAGAGGTTTGGGGGCTCTGACAACATTTTGTCTTTGATTTCCTCAATTTTGAGATTCATTTGGAGGAGGGACTTTTGCCTCTGGAAAATTAGCCAATTTGGCTAAAAGTAGTGTTAAACACTAGAGAACAACAGTGTTAAACACTGGAGGTAGAACTCTCAAATTAGTGTTGAACACTAAAAGACAATCAGTGTTAAACACTGGAAATGTAATCTTCAATTTAGTGTTAAACACTAGAAACAATCAGTGTTAAACACTGGAAATAAGATTTTCAAATTAGTGTTTAAACACTAAAAGATAATCAGTGTTAAACACTGGGAATAAAGCTCTCGAATTAGTGTTAAACACTAAAGAAAAAGGGGTCACGTGGGGACACGTGAGGGCGCCCTAAATGTGGAGCCAGATCTCCTCTGCTTTATCCTCAAATCTGCGAATAAGTGTTAAACACTTTTCCATCTTTTGAGCATCACGTGCTGACACGTGATAGGGATTTATGCGCTGACTGTTAAAGCGTTTGCCAAGGGGTCACGTGTTAACACGTGAGAGCGCTCAAAGCCTTCATTTCCTTTGCTTTTTCTTTCTGCGTTTGGAGGTCACGTGGGAGCACGTGAGGCATTGCCTCAAAGCTTTCCTCCTTCTCATTTCTGGGGATCTCTTCAGGGGTCACGTGAGGACACGTGACCTTGGTCTTTTGCATGCATGGAGATCTTTCAAGTCTCTGTTATTTTTAAGAATTAAATTCTCTGTAGGGTTAAACCCTAATTTTGTTTTGGAGGAATTAAATTACTATTGTGAAAGAATTAAATTCTTATTTAGGGTAAAACCCTAATTTCTTTTTAAAGGAATTAAATTCCCAGATATGTAAAAGAATTAAATTCTTGATTAGGGTTAAACCCTAGTTTCATTTTAGGAGGAATTAAATTCTTGTGAGTTTGGGAGAATTAAATTCTCAATTAGGGTTAAACCCTAGTTTTGTTTTGAGAGAATTAAATTCTCTAAACTCAATTCCCCTCTCTAAGTTTTGGATCTGCATGGCAAGATCGCAACCCGATGAGAATTAAATTCTTATCCTATGGGGAGATGTGCTCTGTACAGATCTTCAACCAGAAGAAGAACTAAGTTCTTTATTTGCAGAAGAGTTAAACTTTTAAATTTTGAGAATTAAATTCTCTTTTTGAAGTTGATCTTTTTCCCTTTTCTCACCTAGCGTTTTCTTTGTTGAGAATTAAATTCTCCTTTCTTTTCTCTCTGCAATTTCAAGATCCCAGAATTCTCTCCAAAGTTTTCTCTCTCCAAAAAAGTAGACCCCCTTCTCTTCTCTTCTTGGCTCCTATTTATAGGAGAAAGAAAAGAATCAATTTGTTTAGTCAATCTTTCATTGAAAGATTTTAATTTGATTTCATAATTAATGTGATCCTTTATATCACACAATGAATTTTATTCACCGTTGGATTTTAAATCCAAAGATATTCTGTTTGTTATTTTCGGTGAGATTTAGGGGAAATCTTTCCTTGTCTAAGATTTTTCCATAAATTGGTGATTTTTAATCACCCTTGGATTTTTAATCCAACGGTCCCCATAATCCTTTTCCATTTGGAAAGATTTAGAAGTTTTTAGAATTTAATTCTATTAACTGTAAGGCTTTCGAAGCCAGTCACGTACTGACACGTGACCCTTGGTCACATGTGAGCACGTGACCCCCAATTGAGTTCTTTAACGGCCACTTGTTTATGTTGTTGTTTTAACCATCACGTGTCAACATGTGACCATTGGTCACGTGTGAGCACGTGATACCTCATTGAGGTATTTCCTTCAGACGTTTGTTATTTTATTTCTGTTTTAATTGTCACATGTCAACATGTGACCATTGGTCACATGTCAACATGTGACCATTGGTCACATGTGAGCACGTGACCCCCAATTGGGTCCTTCTTCAGCCGTTTGTTTTTATTTCTGTTTTAACTATCACGTGTCAACACGTGACCAATGGTCACGTGTGAGCACGTGACCCCCAATTGGGTCCTTCTTCTGCCGTTTGTTTTTATTTATGTTTTAACTATCACGTGTCAACACGTGACCATTGATCACGTGTGAGCACGTGATATCTAATTGAGGTAATTCATGATTTTTAATTAAGGAACAGTGCATAACATATTTGCTCATAACTTTTGATCCCGGATGAATTATGAAACCCATAATATATCAAATCGAAGTGTTTTCCGAGATGCTTCCAATATCATTAGAATTTAGCTATTTCTCGTTCGGGAGTTTATCAAAATACAGGTCGAAAGATACCGGTTCGCATTTTCTTAAGCGTATCGCTGCCATTTGATACCTTGGACTCTTTTACGCAGAAATTTGGCGGGAACAAATGCCCCCCACTATTTTGCCCACGTAAGTGTATACGTGGGTGAAGTAGTGCAGAGTTATGCATAGCGTATGACCAGTTTTGGGTTGGTATATAATTTTCAGAATCTTGATCTGAGAAGATAACGAGCGGACACAAGCGTCGTCATTTATCATTGACTCAAATCTCGACTCCTAAGAGATATAGTTCCAAACCCTTAACTCCATGAGCTGCACCCTTCTATCTCTTTATGTCTTACTCTAGCGTGAAGTAGTTTATATGCTCATGAGTAACTTCTCCAATTCAGTGGCATGTAGCTTTGGCAAGTGTGGTTCATAGATGGTCCATCTTGACCTCTTTGCAGGGCAGCGATGGCTTAGGAGACAGGGTTAGGATTTGTCACCTAAGACTTTTCAACTTTATGAGCCGTGAGGGTCTCATAAAGAATTTTCTCCCTACGAGTCGAGAGGATCCCGTAGGTGTATTTTCTCCCTAGGAGTCGTGAGGACCTCCTAAGTGTGTATTTTCTCTTGAGAGTCGTAAGGATCTCACAAGAGAATTTTTCCCGCTTACAAGTCGAGAGGACTTGTGAATGGTTGTTTCCCTCCTTGTCGAGATTCGACTTCAGAGAGTGTGACCCGTGAATAGTATGCAAGAGTCCGTTTTGGACTGACTTGCAGGGTCCCAGTGCTTAGGAAACAGGTTTTTTAATCCCCATTGCCTAAGGCTTTGCCTTACGAGTCGAGACGAATCGAGAAGTTCTCGCAAGGATGTCCTAACGTCACAGTTAACCTCTACTCTTTACGAAAAAGGTCCGTTAGGGTCTGTGGTACTAGGATTTTGTCCGTCGTACCGTCGCGTTGGCTGATGTATCACTCGATAGGCAATCTTGCTATTCGAGTAGCCTTGCGACTGTCGTGTCTCTGATCCCTTCGGGGGCTGGACAAGACGTCTTCAAGCAATCTTCCTAGGCAATTTGACCGTCGGAAAAGCAAGCGTTAGGAATTTGCCATGCCGCTTTTTACTTGAGGTTAGGCTCATTTTGGAGAGCCCCGATGAGTCATAACCACTCCGCGTCGGTGTGGGATGATCTCCGATAGTCTTTCAGGCTTTATATGAGTTGCCGTCATGACCCTGAAGCTAGGAATTTGGCATTTGCTTCGTTTGCTGGCACTGCGTCTGCTGTATCGAGACGAATGTCGCGGTTGTCTCTAGGTTGGTGGTGAACCATCGAGGCTTGGAACTGGGAATTTTGTCGTGGCTCCGTTTGTTTGATTGTCGCGTCTGAACTCTGCTGGAAGAAGAACGCTGGGGTGACATCTCGTCTGCTGTATCGAGACGAACGTCGAGGTGGTGACCACTCCATGTAGGATGATCTCCGGTAGTCTTTCAGGTTTTATATGAGTTACCGTCAAGACCTTGAAGCTAGGAATTTGGCCTTCACTTCGTTTGCTTTGGCGTGTCCGAATCCTGTTGGAGGAAGGACGCTGTAGTGACATCTCGTCTGCTGTATCGAGATGAACGTCGAGGTGGTGACCACTCTATGTGGGATGATCTCCGTAGTCTTTCAGGTTTTGTATGAGTTACCGTCAAGATCCTGAAGCTAGGAATTTGGCCTTCACTTCGTTTGCTTTGGCATTGCGTCTACTGTATCGAGACGAACGTCGAGGTGGTGACCGCTCCGTGCGGGATGATCTCCGGTAGTCTTTCAGGTTTTATATGAGTTACCGTCAAGACCCTGAAGCTAGGAATTTGGCCTTCGCTTCGTTTGCTTTAGCATTGCGTCTACTGTATCGAGACGAACGTCGAGGTGGTGACCACTCCGTGCGGGATGATCTCTGGTAGTCTTTCAGGTTTTATATGAGTTACCGTCAAGACCCTGAAGCTAGGAATTTGGCCTTCGCTTCGTTTGCTTTGGCGTGTCCGAATCCTGTTGGCGAAAGGACGCTGTTGTTGACATTGCGTCTGCTGTAACAAGACGGATGTCGAGGTGGTGACCACTCCGCGCTAGTGTGGGATGATCTCCGATGGTCTTTCAGGTTTTATATGAGTTACCGTCAAGACCCTGAAGCTAGGAATTTGGCCTTTTCTTCGTTTGGCGGCATTGCGTCTGCTGTATCGAGACAAATGTCGAGGTGGTGACCACTTCGCGCTAGTGTGGGATGATCTCCGATAGTCTTTCAGGTTTTATATGAGTTACCGTCAAGACCCTGAAGCTAGGAATTTGGCCTTTGCTTCGTTTGCTTTGACCGTAAGGTCTTTTGTTGACGCTGCGTCTGCATCCTGCTGGACAGCGAAGGAACGCTGCTGTTGACATTGCGTCTGCTGTAACGAGACGAATGCTGAAGTGGAGCTAGGATTTTGCCGTCACTCCGCTTTGCTGACCATGGGGTCTTTCGTTGATGTTGCATCTGCATCCTGCTGGACTGCGGAGGAACACCGTCGTTGACATCTCGTCTGCTGTATCGAGACGAATGCTGAGGTGAAGCTGGGATTTTGCCGTCGCTCCGCTTTGTTTCGACTGTGAGGTCTTTTGTTGATGTTGCATTTGCATCCTGCTGGACTGCGGAGGAACGCCTTCGTTGACATCTCGTCTGCTGTATCGAGACGAATGCTGAGGTAGAGCTGGGATTTTGCCGTCGCTCCGCTTTGTTTCGACCGTGAGGTCTTTGTTGACGTTGCATCTGCATCCTGCTGGACTGCGGAGGAATGCCGTCGTTGACATCTCGTCTGGTGTATCGAGACGAATGCTGAGGTGAAGCTGGGATTTTGCCGTCGCTCCGCTTTGTTTCGACCGTGAGGTCTTTTGTTGACGTTGCATCTGCATCCTGTTGGACTGCGGAGGAACGCCGTCGTTGACATCTCGTCTGCTGTAACGAGACGAATGCTGAGATGGAACTGGGATTTTACCATGGCTCCGTTTGATGGTGTAACATCTGTGTCATGCTGGAATGAGGAGGCCCACCGTCGTTGGTCTCCAGGCTGCAGATGTGTCCATTGAGATTTGAAACTAGGGACTTTGCTATGGTTCCGTTTTGTTGCGACTCTGAGGTCGGTTGTTGACGTCACGTCTGCATTTGGTTAGAGTGAGGAGAAACGCCGTTAGTGATCTCTAAGTTGTCGATATCGACGTCGAGATCCTGAAGCTAGGGATCTTCCTTTGATTCGTTTGTTGACATTGTGTCTGCGATATTGCGACAAATGTCGAGGTTGCCTCTAGGTTGTCTATGAACCGTCGATATTAGGCTTCGCTTTCTGATGGAGCCTGGTAGGGAAGTATGGTTCCCTTTTTGTTTGTGCCCCTGGATTGTATACAGGGATCGATGTGATCTCACCTGTAGGGCAAAAGTTTCATTCATTTTCATATTATTATTTTATTTCCGCGATGCTCTATCATTTCAGCTTTTATATCGCGAAGCTCGCGATTGCCCAATCATTTCGGCTATTTTTCGCGGTGCCCAATCATTTCGGCTATTTATTTTATTTTCACTCGCTGCTTTTTATTGCGAGTTGCCCAATCATTTCGGCTATTTATTTTATTTTCACTCGCTGCTTTTTATTGCGAGTTGCTCAATCATTTCGGCTGTTTTTGTATGCATATATTTTTACTTGCTGATTTTGTTGCAAGTTGCCCCATCATTTCGGCTATTTCGTATGCATGTATGGCTCGCTGATTTTTTTTTATCGCGAGTGTGGAACTTGAAATCTGACGCCAATCTCAGCATCAGCATCGCTACAACTAGAATATTGCCAGGAGCGAATCATCATTTCCCGTGAAAGGGCTTGGAATTTGATATCGGTTTTAGGCATCAGCATCGCTACAACTGGGATATTGCCAGGAGCGAATCATCATTTGCTTCTGTCGATGTTGAACAACGGTGGCTCAGTAAACAGGGTTAGGATTCTGTCAACTAAGGCTTTTGACTTCATGAGCCGTAAGGGTCTCACAAAGGTATTTCTCCCTACAAGTCGTGAGGATCTTGTAGGTGTGTTTTCTCCTTAGGAACCGTAAGGATTCCTAAGTGCATGTTCCTCTGTAAGTCTTAAGGATCCTACAAGAGGGTTTTCTCCTTGTAAGTCGAGAGGACTTACCAGGGTTGTTCACCATATGGACATATCCCTAGTCGCGGGTGGGACTTTGTTAGGGAAATGTTTATTCGCGCACGTGGATTGTATACAAGTGCCAGTATTGAGCCGCTTGTAGGGCAATATCGAAAGTTGTGAGGGTTGCTTAACAACAGGTTAAGGTTTCTGTAACTTAAGACTTTCAAATCTTATGAGAAGTGAGAGTCCCATAAGAGAGTTCTTCTTACGAGTCGTGAGGATCTCGCAAGTGTAATTTCTCCTTAGGAATCGTGAGGATCCCTAAGTGTGTTGCTCCCTTGTGAGTCGTAAGGATCTCACGCGGGTGGTTTCTCCTCACAAGGTCGAGAGGACCCTGTAAATGTCTTTTAACGAGGTTGCGCCCTTTCGGGTTTTCACAACACTCGCCGACAGCCCTGCTGTTTTTACTCACGGAGCCCTTTCGGGTTTTCATCCGTGCCCATTTTGCTTATGGACATACCGTTTTTTTTTGTTGTTGTTTTTTTAACGAGTCTGCGCCCTTTCGGGTTTTCATAAACATCGCCGGTAGTCCTGCTGTTTTTACTCACGTCGCCCTTTCGGGTTTTCATCCGTGCCTATCTCGCTTGTGGACGTACCGTTTTTTTTACCACATCAGCCTGAAGATGCCGCGGGTTGGGAGTAGTTTAACGACGTTTCGGTCATTTGCAAGTTTTAGGACATTGCGATCCATCGTTAGTTTAATGACGTTTCGGTCTATGGGGCTTTCTCTATGAAAGAGGACGATGCTCCCGGCATGTCCATCTTTTTCGGAGCATGTGGTTGTGGTGGGTTCACCTTCCATTTTTCGGACAGCGCGAACTTGCCCTGTTGGTACTGTTCTTCAACCCAGTTTTTGAAGACGTAGCAGTTATCGATCGGATGGCCCAATACTTGGTGGTAAGGGCAGTAATTAGAATTGTTGACATCATTCAGTTGTAGCTGGTGTTTCGGCTCCGGTAGAGTGATAAGCCTGTTGCGCACTGCTAGTTCGAATAGCCTCCTTGTTTCATCCCGAGGAAATGAGTAAGGACGTTTCAACTTCTCATAGAGGGGTTGCCGCTTGTTGCTTTGGCGAACAACCAGTCTAGGGCCACTCGATTGTTGTTGAGCGTTGGCGACGAAGGCCGTTCTTCCCTTCCCTTTATCCTTTTTGTTCGATCCCTTGTTTGCGGGTCCGAGATTCTTTCCGGGTAGCGTGCGATTGCACGGCTGAATGTTCTTGTAACTCCTCAATTCTTTCGTTTCAGAGATGGATTCCTTGAAGAGAGGACCGTGAGCTACTTTTTCATCGGAGTCGCTTCCGAAGGTGAGAACTCGCGATCCCCGGGATCAACCCTATGACAATTGCCGGCAATTCTTTTACGCTCATCTGTCGCATTTTTCCTCTGTTTACGAGCTTCACGCTTTGTCCTGTTGAAGTGTTGCCTGTGAGCGACATACCCTTGCCACCAACACTTAAAGGAGTTGCAGTCTTCAGTAGGATGTGCGATCTTCTGATGATATAAGCAGAAGTTAGGATGTACGTCCGCTTCATCAAGATGTATACCGCCAGGAGAATTTTCTCTGAAAGAGGGCAGCTTCATCCCCATCGATATGTCTTTAGCGAATCGTTTCCTTGTCTTGATCCTGCTTTCATTTGCGTCGGATGTACTTTGATCTGGTGGGAGTGTTTCGACCCTTTCATCTAGTCGCCGTTGTTTGGCTTTCTCGAATATGGCCATCTCGCGCTCTCGATCAGCTTTGCTTTTAAGACGGGCTTCGTTCAGGAATGCATCAATCTTTTCGTCTGATGGTCCTAGAAGTTCTGGCTCAGGATCTGCCCCCAGCTTCTCTGTGTAAGGAGCTTCTTCGTCATTTATTGACGAGTGAGAGATCACATGGCAGCTTGCCACATAATCTTCAGATTCATCCGACGAGTCTTCTCCATTGTCATCATTTCCGTCCTTAAGGACGTGGCTAAGAAATTCTTGGAGTGTGACCGGGGTCCGCACCTTCTGATTATATTCTTCCAATGCGTCAATCTGTTTTTGAAGGTCCATGCGCTTGTCACCAGGCTGCATGGGCTTTTTGGTCTTCTTCTTCTTCTTCGAAGACTTTGACGGCTGGGTGTGAGCGCTCTAACCATCACCACCCGTTTTTGGAGTTGGGCGCGGTTTCAACATTCCCTCGATGATCTCGGATTCCAGTGGATTTTTCCACCTGATTGCCGGGCACGTTTGGAGATCCTTCAGCATTCTTTTAGTTTTGGCTGAAAGAGCGACCTCCCACGGGGCTTCCCTTATGAATGAGCACGATGCCCCCGGCACATCCACTTTTTTAGGGGCGTGAGGTTGTGGCGGGTTCACTTTCCAGTTTTCGGATAATACGAACTTGCCTTGTTGGTATTGGTCCTCCATCCAGCCTTTGAAGACGAAGCAATCTTCGATTGGATGGCTTACTGCTTGGTGGTAAGGACAGTAATTAGGATTGTTGACATCGCCTGGCTGCAACGGACGTTTTGGATCCGGCAGATTGATGAGTTTGTTACGCACTGCCATCTCGAACAGTCTCCTTGTTTTATCCTGGGGAAACGAGTAAGGTCGTCCCAGTCTCTCCTCGAGGGATGGGCGTGGACGCACGTTGTCTTGGCGAATAACCGGCTTTAAGTTGCTCGGCTGTTGTTGAGTATTGGCAACGAAAGTTGCTTTCCCTTTGTCCTTTTCATTCCAAGGCTCTGTCTTTGAAGAGGAAGGCCTATGGTCCATCTGGTCCATTTGGGTCAGCTTGTCAATCAAGGCCTGGAAGGTGGCCGGCTTGAAGAACATCATGAATTGGGAGATGGTCGCTTGAGGGTCGAGAGTACCCATGAACATGCCCACGGCAGGAGCTTCTTCGATGCACTGCTCGCACTTTGACCATAGATTATGCCACCGTATCGCATACTGGACCCAAGTTTCTCCAGGCTTCACCCTGGCATTGATCAATGCCGTGATTGGGGTGCGTTTGCTAGCGTTTGCGAAACGTTGGGTGAATAGCAACTCCATCTCTGTGAATGTCTTGACAGAGTCATTTGGGAGTTCAGAGTACCACTCAAATGCCGTTTCCGACAGGCTGCCAACAAACTGGCGGAGCAGCAATTTATCATCACCTCCAGTATTGCCGCACATGGATCTGAATTGAGCGACGTGCTGATGCGGATTTCCCGTCCCCTTATATAGGTGGAATTTAGGGATCGTATATCCCGACGGGTAACTGATTTGGTCATACCAGCCCGGATAGGGTCGTCCAGTTTTGACAACTTGACCGGCTGCCTCAGTCGCCTAGTGAACCCGTATCTGCTGAGCTATATATTCGTCCAAGTCAGCTTTGGAGATTGTCTCCTCCTTGGCTGTTGACAGAGCCGGTGGAGGATTTGATGTTTCTCCCCTGTCATCTTCAAGGACGATCGGAGGATCTTCAGCAGGAGGATCTTGTTGGATCATCATACCCACCATGTCCTGGAACAGAAGGGCCATTCGCTTTATATTGGCTGCTTGTTCCGCAGCCTCTTTATCCTTCTTTTCCAGTATCCTGCGAAGGAATTCAGCGTCAGTTTCCTGCTCCTGGCGTTGATCCGAGGATGCTTCGGGGCTTTCTTTTGGCCCTGTGAGTGCAGCCATCGCATTCATCATTTCTTGGAGCTTCTTCTGCTGCTCCTGAGCTTTAGTCACCGATCGCGTGAGCGGTCGATGACCTGTAGATGTACGGCTGTCCTCCTTCCCGGACACCATGTAAACGGTGTGCACCACCATGCCCCCAGACTTAGGGCGTTTAGGCTTACTGTCTTTGACATTAGCTGTAGGTGTGGGGACCTTCTCCGGCCTTCCTCTCTTTTGAGTAGTCAACGTGGAGGGAGTCGTTGCAGCAGGCACCCAAGTGGTTGTCGTCCTTTGTGATTTGACAGGACGGTTCTTTCCTTCCTTAACTTTCATCTTCTTCTGCCGATGAGAGTGATCTTGAATAATTACCGAGTCCTGAACCCATCGCCAGACCTTGTAAATTTTGGAGGACAGCCGTTGAGGAGGCTGCTCCGGCTTCGCTTCTGTAACTCTCTATGCAGGTGGAGGAGATCTTTTCAACGTGGCAGTCGGAGAGTTCTTTCGTACCCTCTGTTCCCCTCCGAACGGCGGCCAAGACGTGGGAGACGTCTTGCCTGAGATTCGGGATAGATGCTATTTGGTTTTATCCGTCTATCTCTCCGAAGATGCCATGTTGATTTATGGCACCGTGTATCGGAGGTTTAGACGGATGCGGCCGATGCATCAGACTTCGTCAGATTCCCCCTCGTTTGAGGGGTTTTTGATTGTGGGGACGCTCTTCCCTGCAGGCACAAGCCCCTACAGTTAATTACGCTACCGTATCGCGGTAACCACTTTCTCCTTCTCCAGAATTTCACTTCATGTCGTGTGTGTTTGTTTTGTTTTTGGATGCCCGTGGATTGTATACGGAGACTAAGTTATGCCGTCGCCCGTAGGACATGGATTAGTCCAAATCCGTATTTACTTAGATTTGGGTTTGGTGTTTTGGTTTAAGGATACGTTAGCCGTATTTGAGGCTAAGATCAACTTAAACGTTTGTTAAGGATACGTTAGTCCAGCTTGAGACTAAGATCAACTTAACGGGATCGTTTAGATCCGACAAGAGAGCGATTGGGCTCTATTGTTCCAGTTTAGGGACATAGTGGTCCGTAAGTAGTTTAAGGACATTGCGGTCCATTGGTAGTTTAAGGACGCTTAAGTCCGTGGGTTTAAGGACCCCACAGTCCGTGTTGATGTGTGGTTGTCAGGACCCGTCACCTCTCTGACGTCGTTGAAGGATTACAACGATAGGAGTCAAAGGAGTTCGGAAATGTACCCTCGAACAGATCGTAAATTGATTTAAGAGAGCAGCTGTGCTCAGTCAATTTAATTTGAGGACTTACGGCCATGATTGGGCTAAGTCCAGTTGAAAAAAGTTCAACACTTTTATTTGTTTTTTTTATTTTTGTTTGGGCTCTGCCCATAAAGGATGCAGAGCATCAATTTGTTTTGGGCTCTGCTCATTTTATAAATGATGCAGAGCACCAATTTTACTTGGGCTCTGCCCTTTTATAAAAGATGCAGATCATCAATTTTACCTGGGCTCTGCCCATTTATTGCTTTGCAATTTATTTTGGCCTACTAGGTCTTTTTGATTTGGACTTGGCCCTTTAACAAAAGAAATGCATTGCATTTGTCAGGCGCTTTGCGCCAATCAAAGAGCGCAAGCGCTTGTGGTGATGACATGTGTCATGCAAGCGCAGTGCGCTGCTGACACGTGGCGCGCTGTGGTGAGTTGCGCCAGTTTCAAAGAGCAAGGCTCTATTTCAAAAGCGCATAGCGCAAATGGTTCAGATGCTGACACGTGGCGCTCTCTAGTGGCTTGCGCCAACCCAAGAGCGCAACAGTGCAGTTTTGCAAGTGCAAGGCACTATTAACTTGAGAATCTTTTAGATTCCAGAACCAATGGTTCATAAAAGAAGTGTAAAGCACTATTTGATTTCTCGATCCAATTTCGATCAAAGAAAACAAGTGTTTCTTATTTTTCTCGATCTCAGAGAACCAATAGTTCATAAGTGCAAAGCACTATTATTTTTTTTGTTTTTTATTGAAGATCATTGATCTTGTTCTTAGATCAATGATCTATTAGAAGAAATTCTTCTCTCTTAAAGGTCTTTTACCTTTTTCTTCTTGAAATTTCTGCAGAGTTCTCTCTGTTTGAAGTTCTTGATTTCTCACCAATGTTGATGCCTTTGATTTGGGGTCTAGGGGCCTTTATATAGTGCCCATAAATTAGTTAAATTTGTTAAAAAGATCCTTCTCTGAGTGATTTGGGGAATTTTCCCCACCGTTGGATCCTTGATCCAAGGTGTCACGACCCGAAAGTACGGAACGTGACCGACACTTAGATTACGAAACGTCTAGAGGCGCAACGTAACCTAAGTAAGCCGAAGCCCAGAAATCTAAACCATATAAAAGAAGAAGAAGTAAAATAAAACATGAAGAAAACAAGTTTAAAAGCATCAGCAAATTTTCCCAAAAATTTCGGCAGAGTCTCCTCTGTAAAAACTGGCCCCAAACGGGTACAACAAGTATAAATGCATATAAACAATAAAAAGGCATCCCCAAACGGGAGCTAGCTCAACGCCAATAGGCGGAAACAACCACAACAAGCATAATAATATACAACGCCAAAGGGCGGGGCTCAAAACTCAAAAGAAAACAAATCCACCAAATCAGAATAATACATGCGCGACTCTAAGGTCGAAATAAATAACTGGTCCAGTAACTATCAAGTAATACAAGTTTGGTTGATGGAGCTTTCTAGATACAAATGAAATAATAAAAATATAACGGCAGTCCAGATACAAATGAACCAACCTACCGTGCAAATCACCCGAAAAGAAATCATGTGCCAGCAATCTGCCAAGGAACCCTGTACATCAACCTGCAATAAAATTTGGCACAACGGGGGTGAGTTTCCAACTCGTGAGTAGAAGACATCTACGAAAAGAAATCGAATGCACGACGCTATCCTAGGTCATAATGATACACTACTAAGTCCCAATCATCGAGTAATGGCAGGGTAATACTACATGTAAATGCAAATACTCCGTGCTCGTGTCAGTGCCTCATATAATACTATATCATAAGAATGAGTATGCATGTACCATGAATGTAACATAACCAATCCTGAAATCTAGATATATCTGTATAAGAAATCTTTAGTTTTTACCATAGTAAAATGTGTATAGAAATCTGAAATAGCAACAATGAAATCCATGGAAATCCGTGTCAAGCATCGACACAAAACATGTAAATCTCAAGTCTCAATATCTCATAATCTCAATGTCTCATAGTCTCAATATCTCGGGCTCCGTCAGTCCGGATCGGCTCATATCATCAAATCACACGACAACGGTCGGTATCCTCCGGATATCCGCCGCGCCAGACATCACCGGTAGGCAGCCTTCCCCTGCCAGGCTCATCGTCTACAACTCGATCTTCTTGCCCCGGGGTACCATACCGGGCCCACCATGTACCCGAGACGGTTCATCCACTCCTCGAATCGGGTCTCGAAATCCAACAGAAAACATGAAATCTCATGGTGGACGACACATACATCACGAGAAAACCGCATCTTATGTTTTAAAAAGAGAGGAGGAGAGAGAGAAGTTTTTATATATCCTTGCGGTTTTCCCCAAAATCCAGAAATCTCATAGAAAACCAAAATCCCAAAATCATGAGTAAGTATATGATAAGTGTCGGCATATGCCCATAATTGTAGCGTTTTGAAAATCGTTTCGGTGAAATTTCGGAAAATCGGTAAAATGAGGGGGTTTTCTGTAAAAAAGTCAAAATACAAATATCTTATTATAAAAATTAAATATACATATTCTAGCTATGTAATTGCTATTATTTGGTGTTTATTGAGCCGCTGGTGAAATTTCAAATTTTCTGAAAAAAATATTATTTTATTATTATTTTAAGCCGTCACTAATACATTTAATTAGGGAAAATTACAAATTGGAATGAGTTGAAAAAAAATTTGTGCATCATAAAACATTAAATAAAATTTTATCATGTGATTTTTGGAACGAAATCATTTGCCAAAACGGTTTAGAAATTATTGAAGAAAAAAGGCTTTTTTTAGCGTAAATGGATGTTTGGGGTATCGTATTTATCATTTTTCATCACCCCACACCCGTACCCACACCCACACACCCCCACTTACTCCTCCCCTTAGCCAAATTCAGCAGCCCTCACTTTTTCCCCACTTGGTTTGCAAAGGAAAGAAAAGGAAAAGAAAAGAAAAGAAAAGAGTAGAAAATGATATATTTTGAGTTGACTTTGACTTGAAACAACTTTCCCCACCTCACTCTCTCTCCTCACTCACCCACCCCCCCTCAAATCTGGCCGAAACTGATCCTAGAGTAGCAGCCCCCCTCCCCCAAGTTCTCACTCCATTTTTGCTTCAAAAATCCATAAAAAGCTTCAAAATCCATACAATTTCAAAGCTTTTTTCCAAATCCAACACTTACCCATTATTCCTTAGCATTTCAAGCATGGATCCTTGTGAAAAGAGAGCATTTTGGAGTGCCATGGATGCTTGTGGATCTTCTTATGCTTTTGGGTATATTTCTAAACATTTTGTTGCTTAAATTGTTACTAATTTCTTAAGCTAATTTATTTAAGTGTTATTTGGATATGTGAGTTTAATTGCAAGTTTTGGAATTCAAGTTGTGAAATTGAATGCAAGTTAGGGTTTATAAAATTGGTGTATGGTTGTGTGTTATAATTAGGCTTTGTTGTCATGTTAATACAAGTTTAGTAGCTAGTGCTAATGGCTAGCTTAAAAAAATTGTATTAAATTGCTAATTTGCTTACTAGGTTTTTTGAAAATTGTTAAATTCTTGAGATTAAAAATGTGATTAGGTTTTTCTTGGCTTCATTAACTTTATTAAGTGTGGTTTAATGCTTTGGATCATGCAAATCTAAGCTAGATTGTAGTTTGTGCATTTTTGCTTTAAAATTGTTAAAAAGGGTATTTTTGTAAACTAGAATATTAGGATTTTTGGAATTTGATGAGATTAAATTCCGGAAATTGTTTATACGACTTATTTAAGATATTTAATAAATATATTGGCCGCTACATTCATTTAAACATCATGTTTTGTACAAAAACGGCGAATTGTGCTTGCTAGATTTTCGGAAAAATGACTTTTTAAGTGAAATTGGGGTTTTTGTGAGTTTTAACCTAGTTTATATTAAAATTAGTGTTCGTGAATGTGCAAATGAGTGTATTTGGGTTTTCTCGATGGTTTGGCGTTTGTACGCCGACGTCGAGGGTTTTTGGGTTGATTTGTGAAAGCAACCATAGGTTTTGACCTATGTGGGATTCGTGCGTCGTTTTGGTCATGAGTCGGATTTTAATGAGATATGGTGCGTTATGATATGTAGGTACCCCTATGTGGACTTCGAGACGACAAACAAGCGCGTGGCAACATAGGCACCGGCTAGCGAGGACCAGGTGAGTAGATTTATATCTACGGGAAGAAGTCGGGTGGATGGCGTATAGCACCCCCGCAGTCCGTGGTGGTGTATACGGATGCGTATACACACCAATAATTATTATATGTCATTTAGGATTATTAACGATACTTAGGATGGATATTGGTGTGTTAGATTATTTTAGCGTTGCGAACCCTAGGGTAGTGTTGCACACACATACACACATACATACTTGCATACATTCCTATTGATATGTGCTCATGGGATTCTATATAGTTATGTGTTCACATAGGTATGGGACTGTGTGTTCACATACGGATTTGAGGATAGTACTTGGGATTTATGATGAGTCGATGAGATTTGATTTGAGGCCGTGAGATCGGTGATATAGCGGGGGTTCGTATTTGAGATACGACATGACGTTGTAGCGGGTCCTTGACGTAGTTTTTACACACGTGCATGCATACTTAGACGGTATCAGTATTGTACTAGATGTAGATCAGTATCCCGATCATGATAATTGATAAAGAGGATACCAGGTGAATAGTATGATGAATGTGATATTGACCCGTACCTAGATTTGGGATGCCGTACGACGGATTTACGTACGAGCTATATTGATGATTGATCCGCACTCTTGACTTGGGATGTCTGGTTATGGATATGATATTATTGAGGCGGGATCACCGACTATACATATACAGGTATGTATATGTATCGACTCAGATGATAGGCGGTTTCCTTACCTGTAGTTCAGCTTGTTAGTTCAGCCGTATAGTTTAGCGTAGTTGTTAGATTAGATTAGACCCTACCTATTTCAAAACTAACGAATCGTGGGTATTTTAAAAGACAGCCCAAGGGATCTTACGGATATTTCAAAAGACGTATCTTTTCATAAAAACACCGTAGCCCCTATTTTCAAAACCCCATGATTCGTGTTATTTCAAAAGGCACCAATTTGTAGGACTTATATTAGATTAATGCAGATTAGTTATCGTTGTGTCTAGTTTCAGCTCCCGTACATTATTGCTGTTCGCTCTGCCTCGCATATTTATTTTGCTGCATATTCCATTATTGATATCATGCTGTTAGGACACTAGCACCATTACCGATGATGCGTATGTACCACGTACACCTATTTGCCGGCTCACACACATCTTCATCGGTAATTGCCATGTCACGTACACTTTAGAGAATATAATTGCTTGACTTAGATTGTTAGCTAGTAGTTTTGACATGATATTAGTGTACTTCCCTTATATGCCATATTAGACATTGTAGTTATTACCTACCACTTCATGCATACTGTTATTCAGTTGTTCATGCCTAGTTCATTATCATTGACATATGCACTTGTGATGATTTCTTGAGATTTATGATATTTCTGGATTTCGGGGAAAGCCGCAAAATTTACAACTTATGATCTTTTAAAATATAAAATGTTGCGGTTTTCTAGTGATGTAAAGTGTCGTCCACCATGAGTTTGCTGTGGTTTTGGAGATCCGTGTCGAGGAGTGGAGGAACCGTCACGGGTACATGGTGGGCCCAGTATGGTACCCCGGGGCAAGAGGAATGTGGTGTTGACGTTGAGCCTGGCTGGGGAGCACTACCTACCGGTGATATTACCCGACGCGTCGGATATCCGGAGGATACCGTCGTGGTCTTGAGATGGATGGTAGGGGCCGGTCTGGACTGACGGTGCCCTAGATATTGAGATTGAGACATTGATATTTCGAGACAGTGAGATTTATGTTTTGTGTCGATGCTAGACACTGTTGATGCTGATTTCATTTATGATACCTCAGTTTAAAAATACGAAGGAAATCTCATTAATTTATGAAAACAGTTTCTTCATTTACATGTATTCTGTTTCATGCATTCATACCTCATTCATATGATATATTGCTACCTGAGGCACTGACACGGGCACATGAAATTATACTCGGGTTAGATATTACCCTAGCCATTGTTATAGGCTGCCTGTTATACTTATATTTGAGGATATATTATGATCATTGACCTAGGTTGCGTTATTTATGCGATTTCTGTGCGTAGATGTTTTCTATTCACGAGTTGGCAACTCACCCCCGTTGTGCCCCAGTTTCTTGCAGGTTTGCCGTACAGGTTTCATTACGGCTTGCGGGCTCAGTTTCATTCGGGTGGCTTGCTAGTAGGTGGGTTTTTCTTGTATCGTACCCATCATATTACCTTGTATGATATTATTCAGTTGTATCTAGTAAATTCCATCAACCAAACATGTATTTATTGAGATAGAGACCAGTGTTGTTTATTCTTTCGACCTTAGAGTCGCTCGTTATATTTCTGGTGGTTTTGAGTTTCCTTTTGAGTTTTGATCCTCGCCGTTGGCGTTGTATATTATATTACTTGTGTGGTTGTGACCGTCGATTGACGAAGAGCTAGCTCCCGCTTGGGGATGCCTTTTTCTTGATTTCGTATACTATTCATGTTGTATCCCGTTTGGGGGCCAGTATTTACAAAGGAGACTCTGCCGAAATTTTTAGTAAAATTTTGATGTTTTTAAAAAACCGCATAATTCGGCTTATGCTATTGAAACTACTTGTTTTAAATTGGTTTTCCTTCACTCTACTTCTTTTCTTGGTTTGGATTTCTGGGTTTTCGGTTTACTTAGATTACGTACGCCTCGAGACGTTTCGTAGTTTAAGTGCCGGTCATGTTCCGTACTTTCGGGACGTGACAAAGTTGGTATCAGAGCGTTAGGTTTTAACCTTCGGAGCGTAGGATGACCCTTGGTTGATGGAATAGGTGACTAAAGTAGAGTGACGTACCGTTGATATGTTCCGCGGCATATTTACGACACGCCACTCCACTTAAGAAGCCTTAGGATGTACATTTCCTTGTTCAGTATTATATTCCTTCCTGATCTAGCCTCGTCGGTACCAGTTTGGTTTTGCTACTACGGTTACGGGCAGGGAGAGCTACGGCTAGAGTTGCGGTCAGCACGAGCTCGTCACAGACGAGGACTGACCAGGGCGAAATTCCGGCGACACCCGATTGTAGAGAGGTGTCTTTTGATTGTGTTTTCGCACCACGAGCGTTTGGCGGATCGCCTTTATGAGATTTCTCGGACGTGCCGATCAGTATCAGAGGATTGGGCCACTGGCAGAGGCCAGCCAGATTTTGATGACCGTTGGTGTGTTGCTTATTCATGATGGTTGAGGCACTGTTCAGCGTGCAGACGAGCGAGCCAGTTATTGCTGCGAACGACGAGATATTGCCCCAGATGCTGTCGTTAGTGCAGAACGAGTTGTACTAAGAGATGATAGAAGGTCGCTAGTCATCGAGGATGAATGACTAGGACATGTGGATCGTTCGCCTACCCCGATGCGAGGTCATCAGATAGATTGATTCCAGCTAGAGACGACTTCACGCAGAGACGTGAGGGTCGACAGAGACGATCGAATGTCGGAAACCTATTATTCCAAGTTTAAAGTAGTCGGAAAGACATGCAGGCAATTCTATAGTTCCTCTAGAAGAATGAAACCCTAACTCGACTTAATGACCGTGTGAAAGCCTTTGAACCTTCGGGTTTGCGGCAGTTCTACGGCGCCATTAGTGAGGCTTGGGTTTGCCCTTCTACGGCTGGACCACCGATGCTGTGGTATATATATATTCGATACTATTAAACTGTGCCCAAGATATTGAGCTCTTGGGGGATTATGAGGTTTTGACGAATCGATCGAATGGTTCGACTTCAATCGGATGCTTGGTGGTGAGATGCATTCTTGGGAGACTCCAGATACGAGGATAGTCGTTGGAGCTCAGTCCATGCAGCCACGACGAGACGAGTCCAAAGCAGACGATATTAGAGAAAAGTGGAGTAAGTGGTTCGCACCAGATCTAGATGAGATGACGTTCCACTCCGCCGACATCAGAGATGCGATGCGCATGCCGAGGCATGGTACTTGGACTTACCTTCCAGAAGGAGTCGCGATGAGTATGCAGTCGTTCCAGAGCAAGATGCAGATATAGGAAAGGACGATGACTTCCGGACAGTTGGCAGAGACGAGGCATGGAATAAACCGTGAGCAGGATTCCTTCCAGGACACTGCTGCAATGATACTTGCACCCAGGATCAGATGTGTCACGTACATTCAGAGAGCCAGAGGCCGACGCCAGTGATATGTTGTCTTACGAGTGGTCGCGATGATTGACCGGGAGATGACAAGAGACGTGCCAGAACTGGATCATCCCCGTTAGCACACCCGACAGGGCCAATGAGCCGATGGACCGAAAGATTGGTAATTCACAGTGAAGACCTTGACCCAAGAGTGGTCATGGTTATGCACACCAGCAGGCCAGAGTTCATGATCATCGACGAGACGTCCCATTAGTGACCGCGACAGTTGGCCCGAGATTCTTAGAGGATGCGCTTGAGCGGTACTATGCCGCCATTATTGATTTCGATGTTTTTGGTGATTTACTCGAATGATTTGATTTTGATGATTGAGGATTTATGATCTTTGCACAGTGTTGCACTTGATATCGTTTTCGTGCTTGGGTTTCACATGTTTGTGATTTCACGGTTTTAGACATTTGAGTTGATTTTGTGCGTATTCACGCACACGATTTGGTTCCTGCACTCTGTATAGTTTATATATGCTTGCAGTGCAGTGATACGCCTTTTGTGCACTTAGATGCATTGGACTTTGATTTTGATGGTGTTGTTCGATATTGGTTTTGTGCACCTTGTGCACCTGATTTGATTTTGCGCATGTTCGGCACTTGATATTGGATTTCATGATTTCGTGCACGATGGATGCACCTGATTTGGATTTTCGCACGTGTTGGGCGCATGTTTTGAAGTGTGATTTTGGTGCACACCAGATTCACTAAATCAAGATTTTTCGTGCATGTCAGATGCACCTGATTTTGCTGTCAGGCACACATGTTGCCTACGACAGATGTTTCGTGCACACCCGATGCACTTAGATGTTGTTTCTGTGCATATGTATGGCACCTATTTGGATTTTGATTTCCGTGCGCACCAGACGCACGTAGTATTCATACGCGTATTTTGGGATTGATTTATCTTATAGAGCAGTACGTTTTTATGATATTGCCATGTGTTTTCGTACTGAGCAGGACTAGTCAGAGGACAGTACCTGAATATATTTTACATGTATAGTTTCGAGTTATATCATACTGATTTTCATTTTGGATTTGGACATTGTGTCTTCACCATGACTCCGATGATTGCGGGATGCTTGACGGAGTTTTGATTGGAGTTATATACTCATTTTTCAAGCGCATGCGCTGCGCTACGATTTGTTTTATGTATTTACAATTTCGGAGCCCCGACGACTTGATGGTTTTTCTTAGATGTTTTAGTATTTGGGGGAGTTTGAATTTAAATTCGGGGACCGAATTTCTTTAAGGGGGGAAGATTGTAGCGTTTTGAAAATCGTTTCGGTGAAATTTCGGAAAATCGGTAAAATGAGGGGGTTTTCTGTAAAAAAGTCAAAATACAAATATCTTATTATAAAAATTAAATATACATATTCTAGCTATGTAATTGCTATTATTTGGTGTTTATTGAGCCGCTGGTGAAATTTCAAATTTTCTGAAAAAAATATTATTTTATTATTATTTTAAGCCGTCACTAATACTTTTAATTAGGGAAAATTACAAATTGGAATGAGTTGAAAAAAAATTTGTGCATCATAAAACATTAAATAAAATTTTATCATGTGGTTTTTGGAACGAAATCATTTGCCAAAACGGTTTAGAAATTATTGAAGAAAAAAGGCTTTTTTTTAGCGTAAATGGATGTTTGGGGTATCGTATTTATCATTTTTCATCACCCCACACCCGTACCCACACCCACACACCCCCACTTACTCCTCCCCTTAGCCAAATTCAGCAGCCCTCACTTTTTCCCCACTTGGTTTGCAAAGGAAAGAAAAGGAAAAGAAAAGAAAAGAAAAGAGTAGAAAATGATATATTTTGAGTTGACTTTGACTTGAAACAACTTTCCCCACCTCACTCTCTCTCCTCACTCACCCACCCCCCCTCAAATCTGGCCGAAACTGATCCTAGAGCAGCAGCCCCCCTCCCCCAAGTTCTCACTCCATTTTTGCTTCAAAAATCCATAAAAAGCTTCAAAATCCATACAATTTCAAAGCTTTTTTCCAAATCCAACACTTACCCATTATTCCTTAGCATTTCAAGCATGGATCCTTGTGAAAAGAGAGCATTTTGGAGTGCCATGGATGCTTGTGGATCTTCTTATGCTTTTGGGTATATTTCTAAACATTTTGTTGCTTAAATTGTTACTAATTTCTTAAGCTAATTTATTTAAGTGTTATTTGGATATGTGAGTTTAATTGCAAGTTTTGGAATTCAAGTTGTGAAATTGAATGCAAGTTAGGGTTTATAAAATTGGTGTATGGTTGTGTGTTATAATTAGGCTTTGTTGTCATGTTAATACAAGTTTAGTAGCTAGTGCTAATGGCTAGCTTAAAAAAATTGTATTAAATTGCTAATTTGCTTACTAGGTTTTTTGAAAATTGTTAAATTCTTGAGATTAAAAATGTGATTAGGTTTTTCTTGGCTTCATTAACTTTATTAAGTGTGGTTTAATGCTTTGGATCATGCAAATCTAAGCTAGATTGTAGTTTGTGCATTTTTGCTTTGAAATTGTTAAAAAGGGTATTTTTGTAAACTAGAATATTAGGATTTTTGGAATTTGATGAGATTAAATTCCGGAAATTGTTTATACGACTTATTTAAGATATTTAATAAATATATTGGCCGCTACATTCATTTAAACATCATGTTTTGTACAAAAACGGCGAATTGTGCTTGCTAGATTTTCGGAAAAATGACTTTTTAAGTGAAATTGGGGTTTTTGTGAGTTTTAACCTAGTTTATATTAAAATTAGTGTTCGTGAATGTGCAAATGAGTGTATTTGGGTTTTCTCGATGGTTTGGCGTTTGTACGCCGACGTCGAGGGTTTTTGGGTTGATTTGTGAAAGCAACCATAGGTTTTGACCTATGTGGGATTCGTGCGTCGTTTTGGTCATGAGTCGGATTTTAATGAGATATGGTGCGTTATGATATGTAGGTACCCCCATGTGGACTTCGAGACGACAAACAAGCGCGTGGCAACGTAGGCACAGGCTAGCGAGGACCAGGTGAGTAGATTTATATCTACGGGGAGAAGTCGGGTGGATGGCGTATAGCACCCCCGCAGTCCGTGGTGGTGTATACGGATGCGTATACACACCAATAATTATTATATGTCATTTGGGATTATTAACGATACTTAGGATGGATATTGGTGTGTTAGATTATTTTAGCGTTGCGAACCCTAGGGTAGTGTTGCACACACATACACACATACATACTTGCATACATTCCTATTGATATGTGCTCATGGGATTCTATATAGTTATGTGTTCACATAGGTATGGGACTGTGTGTTCACATACGGATTTGAGGATAGTACTTGGGATTTATGATGAGTCGATGAGATTTGATTTGAGGCCGTGAGATCGGTGATATAGCGGGGGTTCGTATTTGAGATACGACATGACGTTTTAGCGGGTCCTTGACGTAGTTTTTACACACGTGCATGCATACTTAGACGGTATCAGTATTGTACTAGATGTAGATCAGTACCCCGATCATGATAATTGATAAAGAGGATACCAGGTGAATAGTATGGTGAATGTGATATTGACCCGTACCTAGATTTGGGATGCCGTACGACGGATTTACGTACGAGCTATATTGATGATTGATCCGCACTCTTGACTTGGGATGTCTGGTTATGGATATGATATAATTGAGGCGGGATCACCGACTATACATATACAGGTATGTATATGTATCGACTCAGATGATAGGCGGTTTCCTTACCTGTAGTTCAGCTTGTTAGTTCAGCCGTATAGTTTAGCGTAGTTGTTAGATTAGATTAGACCCTACCTATTTCAAAACTAACGAATCGTGGGTATTTTAAAAGACAGCCCAAGGGATCTTAAGAATATTTCAAAAGACGTATCTTTTCATAAAAACACCGTAGCCCCTATTTTCAAAACCCCATGATTCGTGTTATTTCAAAAGGCACCAATTTGTAGGACTTATATTAGATTAATGCAGATTAGTTATCGTTGTGTCTAGTTTCAGCTCCCGCACATTATTGATGTTCGCTCTGCCTCGCATATTTATTTTGCTGCATATTCCATTATTGATATCATGCTGTTAGGACACTAGCACCATTACCGATGATGCGTATGTACCACGTACACCTATTTGCCGGCTCACACACATCTTCATCGGTAATTGCCATGTCACGTACACTTTAGAGAATATAATTGCTTGACTTAGATTGTTAGCTAGTAGTTTTGACATGATATTAGTGTACTTCCCTTATATGCCATATTAGACATTGTAGTTATTACCTACCACTTCATGCATACTGTTATTCAGTTGTTCATGCCTAGTTCATTATCATTGACATATGCACTTGTGATGATTTCTTGAGATTTATGATATTTCTGGATTTCGGGGAAAGCCGCAAAATTTACAACTTATGATCTTTTAAAATATAAAATGTTGCGGTTTTCTAGTGATGTAAAGTGTCGTCCACCATGAGTTTGCTGTGGTTTTGGAGATCCGTGTCGAGGAGTGGAGGAACCGTCACGGGTACATGGTGGGCCCGGTATGGTACCCCGGGGCAAGAGGAATGTGGTGTTGACGTTGAGCCTGGCTGGGGAGCACTACCTACCGGTGATATTACCCGACGCGTCGGATATCCGGAGGATACCGTCGTGGTCTTGAGATGGATGGTAGGGGCCGGTCTGGACTGACGGTGCCCTAGATATTGAGATTGAGACATTGATATTTCGAGACAGTGAGATTTATGTTTTGTGTCGATGCTAGACACTGTTGATGCTGATTTCATTTATGATACCTCAGTTTAAAAATACGAAGGAAATCTAATTAATTTATGAAAAC
Source organism: Agapanthus africanus (assembly GCA_030015575.1). Taxonomy (NCBI): domain Eukaryota; kingdom Viridiplantae; phylum Streptophyta; class Magnoliopsida; order Asparagales; family Amaryllidaceae; genus Agapanthus; species Agapanthus africanus. The sequence goes on along the minus strand of CM057350.1, from coordinate 102,432,870 downwards.
AGTTTCTTCATTTACATGTATTCTGTTTCATGCATTCATACCTCATTCATATGATATATTGCTACCTGAGGCACTGACACGGGCACATGAAATTATACTCGGGTTAGATATTACCCTAGCCATTGTTATAGGCTGCCTGTTATACTTATATTTGAGGATATATTATGATCATTGACCTAGGTTGCGTTATTTATGCGATTTCTGTGCGTAGATGTTTTCTATTCACGGTTGGCAACTCACCCCCGTTGTGCCCCAGTTTCTTGCAGGTTTGCCGTACAGGTTTCATTACGGCTTGCGGGCTCAGTTTCATTCGGATGGCTTGCTAGTAGGTGGGTTTTTCTTGTATCGTACCCATCATATTACCTTGTATGATATTATTCAGTTGTATCTAGTAAATTCCATCAACCAAACATGTATTTATTGAGATAGAGACCAGTGTTGTTTATTCTTTCGACCTTAGAGTCGCTCGTTATATTTCTGGTGGTTTTGAGTTTCCTTTTGAGTTTTGATCCTCGCCGTTGGCGTTGTATATTATATTACTTGTGTGGTTGTGACCGTCGATTGACGAAGAGCTAGCTCCCGCTTGGGGATGCCTTTTTCTTGATTTCGTATACTATTCATGTTGTATCCCGTTTGGGGGCCAGTATTTACAAAGGAGACTCTGCCGAAATTTTCAGTAAAATTTTGATGTTTTTAAAAAACCGCATAATTCGGCTTATGCTATTGAAACTACTTGTTTTAAATTGGTTTTTCTTCACTCTACTTCTTTTCTTGGTTTGGATTTCTGGGTTTTCGGTTTACTTAGATTACGTACGCCTCGAGACGTTTCGTAGTTTAAGTGCCGGTCATGTTCCGTACTTTCGGGACGTGACAATAATACTGCATGATAACATGGAAATATGAATGCATGAAATGTCTAAGTAATCAATGCCATGTCTAGACTAACATCTGAGAGTAATCATAATGCTATATCGATCTAGCTTTTAGCTGATTCCATCAATAAAGATAATATGATCTAAAGTGTACGTGACATAGCAATTACCGATAATGATGTGTGTGAGCCGGCAAATAAGTGTGCGTGGAATATGCGCATCATCGGTAATTGTGCTGGTGTCCTAACAGGCAGAGTTTTATACTGATATAGAAACATATGTATGAACATGCAATATTATGATTACAGTGTGAATGTAAAGACGGATGTGAATAACCACTCATCTGCGATATACAAGTACAACTACCACTATATGAATCGAACCTAAACTAGTGTCCATCTAACCTCCTAAGGAACTAAACCTAAGAAACTAGTCAATAAGAAACAAGTGTCCACCTAAGGTCTGAATCCATATCTCTAATAGTCGGCGATCCAGCCTCAATAGCGTCACGTACGTAGTGCGGCTTCCTCGAATCAAGAGTGCGGATAAATAATCATATCTATGCCTCGTACGGTAAAATCCATCGTACGGCATCCCAATATCGGGGTACGGGTCAAGTATCTCCTAGGTGTCTCATCATTCGTATAATATCATCATCAACACATGTCATGATCAAGGTGCTATACTGTAATCGCATACATCAATCATATATCATTGCCATCATAAATATACATCATTAATTTATCCTCAGAAATATCATGTCATATGTATCATATTGTGATTAAGTCATACTTATATCATACCATCATCAAGTCACACCTATATGATGTCGTAATCAAGTCATACATATATTATATCGTGATCAGTCACAAGTTACAGTCCGGGTGCTATTTTAGAGTCCCATGTACCTCAATATCATCACCACCCATTATAATTTATGTATACCTGTTCATTATCTCATTCTCTAATGATCCGCTAACACTTTAATACGACTGTATAGCCAAGAATCACGGCATCAAGCCCAGTTATACTGTTTCATTCCCGTGTATCATATCACATCATTGTATCCCATATACGTGTCGTGTATATATATATATACCTACACCTAGTCCTATATATATACACATACACGTATACACCACGTCGAGTTTCAGTGTGTGTGCGTGTGTGTGTATCTACCTGAAACCTACGAATCTCTTCCAAGGTATTCATTCTCTGGTATGGTCTTCCTAAATCAGTCTAGTCCAGCCTAGAGTCATTACTAGGGTCCAACTCATTAAGAATTTAGGGTCACATCTGGCTTCCTAATGTCAATAAGTACTATTCCTATTCTACGTTGCGGGGGTGCTAAACGCCATCCACCCGAATTCCTCCCGTAGATATACATCTACTCACCTGGTCCTTGTCTGCCGCAGACGATGTCGCCCTCCTCTTCTTCCTCGTCCAAAGTCCACGTGAGGGGTACCTATATGCAAACACATATAATATCGTAAACTGAATCACAGACAAAACCAAAACGACGCACGAAACGCGCATAGGTTAAAACCTATGTCCCGCTCATGCAAAAGAGTCAAATATCGCTCGATATCGGCGTACAAACGCCGATTGATCGAGATAAATATCAACAAACAACTCATAGTTTTAAAACTCATTACTTATAATATAAAACATGATTTAATTCATCGAAACCCTAAAATCCATCAAATCGCACGATTTCGTAAAACCCGAAAATGCCAATTTACCGTTTTTCTTCAAAACTTAACATTTAAATGAAACCAATGGTCATAAAACTCATTAAATAGCATAACTAGACTATACAACCCATTACTATATTTTTATTACACAAATTTGTATTAATACAAAATTCCTAGTTTGCAACTTTTATAAATTTTCAACATCTTACAAGCAAAATTCCACAATTCCACAACAAACTTGATTTTGCATGAATTAATGTATTAAACTACAATTAATAATGATAATGATATAATGAAACCATAATTTATATTTTAAATCTTATTTATTTAAGAATTTCCAAAAACTAGTTAGCAAAAATAGCATTTTTTATTAGTATTTTTCAATTATCAAAAGAAACTAGTGACCAAACTAAGTTTTTCATTCCTTAAACATGTCAATATCCTCATTTAAACAACAATCTAATGTTACAAACATTAATTAGAATTTATCTCACCAATATATATAATATATAGAAATCTAGTTTGCAAAAATGGTTTAATTTAACAATTTTGGATAAGCAATTTACAATCTAACAACCATGCATGATTTTCCATTTCCAAAAGTGTTAAACTAGTAATTATAACCCTAATTAACTAATAAAAATCATAACTTGATTTTATAACCCTAACTTAAATTTAAAAACATGCAAATAGAATTAATTTAATAAATCTAATTATGCTTAAAAGAAACATCTAATAAAAATAAATCAAAAGAAAAAGATTTATACCTTCACAACATGAAATCCAAACATGAAAATGAGCCTCCAAAATGAGTGCTTTCCATCTCCAAAATCCATGTAAAGATGAGCAAAGAATAGAGGGTATGAATTTATTAGGATTTTGTGGATTTTTATTTGGATTTTTAATGAATTTTTGATGGATTTTGCAACAAAAATCAAGTGGAGAAATGGGGGGGGCTGCCATGATGAGGAGGCCGGCCAATTTAGGGAGGTGAGGGAGAGAAAGAAATGAGTGAAGAATCATGTAGAATGTTCCCCCAAAATATCACCCTTTAATGTCTTTTCAACACTTTAATTAATTTCTTTCATTTCTTTTCTAAACAACTCAAGAAAAATCTAGAAACATGGTTAAAATTTGTAAATAAATTTTGCATGATAAACACTAAATTCAAATATGCAATGGTTCATATTTACAAATTAAACCCCTTCAAATTTGAAATTTACACTAATTTAGTGCATAAATAAAGCTTATGTTAATATTTAAAATAATTAATTTAGGAAAAATATTTAATTAAACTAAAAATTTATAAGTGACTAAATAACACCATTTACTAGTAATAACACAATTAAAATAGGTATTTTTAAATTTATAGTGAAAAATAATTACGGTTTTGTTTTACGAAAATTACGTTTTACTTTACCGAAAATCATAAAATTCACTTAAACGATTTTATTTATTTAATTATTTATTTAATTATTTTTAAAACGTTACACAAGGGCTCCTGTTTTACAGAAGAAAATTTTCTTGTTTTAACAAGAACAGAAAGATTTCTTTAAAATTTTAATTCTATTTGGCGTAAATGCCCCAGCGCTTGACACGTGTCACGCAGCGCACGGCGCAGCGCAACTGCGCTAGCGCATCTGTGCTGACACGTGTCGCGCAGCGCACGGTGCAGCGCATCTGCGCTGACACGTGTCGCGCAGCGCAGCGCTTGCGCAACTGAAGCGTTGCTTCCTTTAATTTTGTTTTAAATAGAGTTTTACTCTGATTGGGCGCGCTGCCTCGGACGCTGCGCTGATGTATCAGCTTCTGACACATGGCGTGTTGCGCGCAGCGCAAAGGATCTGAAGCGTTGCTTCGAATTTTGAATTTTGAAATTCAAAACAGAGCTTTGCTCTGATTGGGGGAAACAAATGCCCCCCCACCGTTGCGCTCATGTGGCGCGCACGTGAGTGCAGCGGTGGCAAGATCCTAGCCGTTGGATCAACAGGTGAGCTGAAGGGGCGCAAGCACCTTATAAATAGGACCCCTGGCCCTTAGAAAAATCTTCACCATTTTTTAGATTTCGATTTCCAGAGCTTTGCTCTTGCTTAAGAATTTCAGAGCTTTGCTCTTACTTTCAGAACTCTAGAGCTTTGCTCTCATTTCCCAAAGTTAGAAAACTTTAGGTAATAATTAAGTTAAATTAATTTAAATCAATTTTAACCAACAGAGCTTTGCTCTCATAGATCTTTTGATCTAAAGAAATTCCCTTTGGGGTTTCATCAACAGAGTTTTGCTCTCACGAATCCATAGATCTACAGAGATCTTGTTCATGGGTTTTAACCCATGTGCAGAGCTTTGCTCATGGATCCAAAATAGATCTTTTTGATCTAAAAGTGAAGAACTCCTAAGAGTCTTCAAAAATTTTAATTTCTTTAGGAGTTTAAATATATTTTCTCATCATCATCACAGAGCTAGGCTCTTTTAAGGAATCTTATTCCCCTGAGACCAAAGTTTGACAAGTGTCACTCTGTGACAGAGTTTTGCTCTGAAAGAGGAGATTTTCTCCTTGCCTCTAGGGATATTATTATTATTTTTTTATTAATGGGAATATTCTCTCGGGGACCAACTGACAATCTCATCCAATGATGGGGTTGTCTTATTAACGTATTGTCATCCAGATTTTGTGGGTCCCCCTTCGGTCTCCTACCCACTGCACTGCTGTGTGGTGTAATTAATTAATTTTAATTTAATTAATCTTTAATTTAATTGATTAATGAATGAATTTTTTCAAACGCCAAGCGTTGGAATTACAACACTAACGGCTAATTTCTTTTCTCTTGCAGTTACTATGTCTTTCGACACTTCGTTCCCGTTCGCTCGTTTGGAGGAGGGATTTCCTGAAGCGCCCTTGGACCGTGAAGTCCTGGCTATGATCAGGGATCACGACCCGGAATATAAGAGTCTCCACCTTTGGGGGTCGTGGTACAATCAGATTATTATGGGTCGACGCAGCTTCACATGCGCAGTACCGTCAGAACCCATCACGGCAATTCATTACGCCAGCCCACCCCCAGTGCAGTACGCCGTGGAGATGGTTGATTGGACATCGAAGGGCTTTCTTCATCCGGCCATAGATGCAATCCTGGTCCAGCGTCCCATGGTTTTGGATATCCTGGGACGCCGAATCTGTCAAGGCGAGGCGCGCCCTTGGGGGCAATCATATAACATAGGTCTGATCCCCCGCCACCCGATCGGCTATCTGCCGTGGGCTCGGTATATCCTGTCGACGAAGAAGTCGCAGTTGATAAGGTTAGGGTTGTACACCGCGGTCTACGTCTCCCTCTTCCAGTATCCTACGCTTCCCACCTGGTGGTTCAAGGCTTTCTTGGAGCAGTGGAACATTCCCACTCACACTTTCCTCGTAATGGATCGGGAAGTGTCGATTTCTCTGGAGGAGTTCACAGAAGTCTCCGGTTTACCGGTTATAGGGCAGCACTATGAGGAGTTGCTCCCGACAGACGAATGTGTTTTCGGTGCCAAGCCGGCGGTAAGGGGCCTCACGCCGGAGAATGCTGTTCAACACCAATTCCCGAGTTTGATCAAGGTGTTGAACATCTACGAGGCCCTTTTCATCGAACGTGGGAGTCGCGGAGTCAGTTTCGAGGATTTCATCGCCCGGTTCCTTCACCCAAGTGTCCTCTCGGCAGAAGCTGCCAAGTTTGCCACCCTCGAGGACCCTTTCGGTTTAGGTTTGGATAACCTACCGGCGAAGGAAATAGACCAAAAGGGTTTTTTCCTTCCTAACTCCCCGACCATGTCTTTTGTGGAAGTTGCAGCCCCTGAGATGGACGAGGAGGCCTTCTTTTTAGGATTTCTTGGGTTATGGCTGAGTTGGTTTGCGCTCCCGATGCACTCTCGCCATATGCGGCCCTCTGTCTTTTACCCGGCTCATCAGATGACCATCGGGGTAAAGGTAGCCGTTGGGATAGCCGGTTTGGCACATTTGTACCACGGCCTCAGTCGAGCGGCGGATGCTAATGAGCCTGGGGTACTGCACGTGATCTTCCCGATGCACTACTTCATATCGTGGCTCGAGCTACACACATCGGGTGTCTTCGGCATGCACAAAAGGCCCTCGTTCTACGACAGGTGCAACTTCCCTCGCATCATACAGTTGATTGGCGCATCAATCGTGAATCCATCGCCACGAAATGCCAGGGCTTTACTCCTTCGCCCCCACACCGTTGGAGACGGCGTATCTTTCGTCGACAAGGTGTTGACTATTGGAAATGCGTCTACCACTATAGTGCGGCCATTGCAAGACACCTTCAAAGATGGAGCCTCAGTTTTGACGGCCAGGGAGACCCTCCACTTATATTCTATTAGACCGGGCTTCCTGGTGTTCAGGCAGAACGGTGCGGCGATTTTCATGAGGTACAACCCAGATCGCTTCGCCCAACAACTGAGCTACAATCAAGGGGTACCACTGGAGGCATTCCTTTCGGAACCTGCTGCGACCGAAGAAGGGATGGAGAGAGCGCTGCATCATTTCATGCGTCTAAACACAGGCTCCCACTTCTTTATCAGTGAACCGGCTTGCGCCCCACGACTCCTCAGGGTATATACAAAATGGTACAGTCATTCGACGGGAGCCGTCATAAAGGAGGAAAGGCGATTGCTGGTCGACCGTAAGGGTGTGCCTCCAGGTAGCGACCGCAACACTCCCTTAGTGCCAAGGACCCCGGTAGTTTCCCCTCTAAAAGATGCCAGGGCCGGACCATCGCGTGCGCAAAGTCCTCCATACGGATTGCCGCTCCCCGATATCGTGAATGCACCACCAGCGCCCTGTGCTCCAGTGGAGACAGTGGTTGTAGCCTCGCCGGAGTCTGGCGTGGGTGCGGACATCGGGACCCGCCGCCCCAAGGTGGCTGCCAAGCATAAGTCGATCCCGGGTGCACCCAGGGTTGGTGGGCAGAAGAAGAAAAAGAAATCGCTCTTCGCCGCTGACGTCGCGTTCGGTCAGGAACCCCGCGCTCCCTATGGTGAGGGCCTGAGTGAATATGGGACTAACGAGGGATTAGTCATGCCGCCAGATGACACGGATTTGGAGGCCGCCCTCGAAGCTTCGGAGTGGTTGGCGAGACGTGACGCATGGCTGGCTAAGCTTGCGGAATCAGGTAATCACTAGTCGCATTTTCTATTGCATCATATCTTTATTATTACCTTTGACTAACATTCTTCCTTCTTTTCTTCCAAAAGGCATCACCACTGAAGAAGCCATTGCCACTTCCCTTAAGACCTTCCAAGAGGAGGAACGCCTTAGAGCGTCTTTAGGCCTTAGTAAGTTTCAATTCATCAAGTTTTTATTTTCCTTGTGTTATGGTCGATCTAACCTCTCCCTTTTTATTGCAGGAACCTCAATGCCGTTCCTGCCAAGTGACTCGGATATTCTGCCAGCTGCCGATGTTCCTGCTTCCTTAGGGCTACCGTAGGAGGTCCGTCTTGAAGAGCCGATGAAAGATGCCTTAAAGGCTCTGGAGGCATCTCTAAACGAGGACAATGACGCCTTGATGAAGGAAGCGTCGAAGAGGTCCATCGCGACAGCTCGGGAGGAGAGGAAACGGTCAAGGCGCGAAGCGAAGGCACGCAGGGCTGCCTTGGCCATTGGAGCGGGCCCAAGCACTATCCTTCGTGCCGATACTCCGTCAGAAGAGCCCCCGGTCGCCTTGTCTACAGCTCATAGACAGGCAGTTCGCGCCAATAGGGAGGCTAACGACAAGTCTACCTCAGGTAATATTTCTTTCAGAATTTTGTTGTAAGAATTATAAAGCTGTTGGTTCTTATATATTCTATCCTGTAGGGCCAAGTCCAACCGAGGGGGAGGCGGAGACTGTCGAACCTGAGGAGCCAGAGGGAAGGGCATTGGTCGAGCCCGAGCCGATGGCGGACGACGTCGCTGGGGTTGCCGAACCTGAGCTGGGGGCAGAGGGAGCTGTACCTGAGAAGGTCGTCGATGCCGAGCCTGAGACAGCGGCAAATGAGACGACCGCTATAATTGAGCCCGAAGCAGCGGCGGACGAGGCGCTTGAGACCGGCGACCCCATGGTGACGGCGGATGAGGCAATAGCGACCGCCGAACCTAAAGAAGTAGCGAGTGAGACGGGTACAACTCTTGGGGAAAAGCCAGCTGCTCTTTTTCAAGAGTCCGGCAATGCTCCGGTCATAGCTCTCCCTGCCTATGGCCCACTGGCGTCTCCTGGCCTTGCGAGCATGACGACTGCCCCCGTGGAGTCTGGGGACGAGGCCACAGGTGGTGGTCTTATGTCGATGGAGGAGGGAGACGCCTCCGTCTCGGCTGGAGGCTCATCAGGTAAATTTCGGATTACCGTCCCCCTCTTTTTTTATCTTGCAATCGCTTCTGACAGGTTTACCCTTGTTTCTTAACGCAGGTGTGGCCAGCGCCGATGCTCCACTGCTCGAGGGAGCGCCGTCAACTACTGCCTTGGCGGTGGTCACTTCTCAGCCCTCTCTTATACCATCGAAGATACTGGAAGGTATGGATTTGCAACCTATTAGTTTCGTCTTTCAGCCGCCTGATTTATGTACTAAAGTCGTACTACTGTGTCTTTTCAGGAGTGCTTTTTGATCATCTCTATCAAGTGTTGCTCCCACACTTCTCCTTCCCATCTGAATTCGCTTCTTCCTCTGGTGGCGCTGGTGAGTATGGTTTCCCATTGATATCTTTCTTTTTTCATTGATGGAATTACTTCTAACTTTTTTGTCGTCCCGACTGCAGTGCTACAAATTGAAGGAGGGGATGAAAGATTGGCCGTGCCACCGGCCCTTCCGGCCTTGCCACCTGCCTCAGCTGGTACAGCAACTATCACATTAATAACTCCCCCTTTTTTTATTTCTTGAACTGTTATCTGATCATATCTTGTTTTTTTTAGCCATCGTTCCGGTCTCGGCGCCCTTCGAGCCTCGTGTCATAATGCCGGCGGGCCCTTTCCTGAGACGTCCGTCCTCGAAAGGCGCTGCGAATAGTCTGCGCGTGTTGAGCGACTATGTCGAGGAACTCGACGTCGAGACTCCTACATCTGCTGCAAACTTCGCTACGGCGGTTAACCCGATGCTGGTGATACTCGTAAACTTCCATGATGAGGGCATTATCATGTCTTGGGTTAACCACTGTAGAGAGATCGAGGCTCGTCTACATCAACTGGAGTCAATGCGCCCTGCTCCCGAGACTTTAGCCGCGAGCAATGAAAGAGCAGCGTGGATCGAGCAAAGCGCTTCTTACATCCACCACTTGGAACAAGAAGCGGCTTTAAGGCTGAGGGAATGCCAGGAGACCTCGAGCGAGACGGCTCGTCTGCGTGCTGAGGTCGAGGCGAATGTTGCTCAAGTGAAGGCTATCTTTGAGGGCCTCCTGGAACGCATCTCTCAGGGGCTAAACTTGAAGCGAAAGCTTGATGTCGCTGAGCGTGACACCCCAGGCCGCGAAGCTGCTCATCAGGCGGTTAGGGAGCAGCTTGCATCTGTCTTGCAGCAGCGGGCTCAGGTGGAGGCAGAAATGGTGATGGTGGCAGATCAGGAAAAGGCGTGGAAAGACGTGCACGAACAATTAGTAGAGCTATGCAAGACGCTTCCTTCCCAATAGCTGTCTTTGTACCAAAAACTTGTAAAATTTTTTTTTTTCTTTTTCAAATAACATGTATCTATTCTTTATTCTTTTGTATACTTCACCTTGTACTTGGTTACATTCAATAAAGATACACATTTTTTCTCTGCAATATCTTGTATGCTCTTTTGCTCTTTCCCTTTCTCTTATTATCAGCATGTTGACTTGACAAACATAACTGGCAGATAACTTAGTTTTTCCAAGAGATAGCGATGGCTTAGGCCGCAGGTTCAGATCTGCCGCCTAAGACTTTTCAATTCTACGAGCCGTGAGGGTCTCGTAGAGACTTTTCTCCTTACGGATCGAGAGGATCTCGTAGGTGTATTTTCTCCTTAGGAATCGTGAGGATTCCTAAGCGCGTTTTCTCTTATAAGTCGTAAGGATCTTATAAGAGAATTTTCCCCTCTTACGCGTCGAGAGGACCCGTAAGCGGTTGTTTCTCTCCTTGTCGAAATTTGACTTTGGAGAGTGAGACCCGTGAATAGTATGTAAGAGACCGTTTTAGACTGACTTGCAGGGTCTCATTCCTCAGGAAACAAGTTTTTTTTATCCCTGTTGCCTGAGGCTTCATCTTGCAATTTGAGACGAATCGGGAATTTCCCGCGGAGACACTGATTTCTCTGCGAGCCGACGCGACTCAGGAGGCTCTCATCAAGGACACTAGTTTCCCTGAGTTGAGGTATGTGCCAAGGATATTTGTTTCCCTGGTGTTGAAACGAATCGAGAATTTCCCGCGGAGACACTGGTTTCTCTACGAGTCGATGCGAATCAGGATTTTCTTCATCAAGGACACTTGTTTCCTCGAGTCGAAGGATTTTGCCGAAGACACTGGTTTTTTCGGGGTTGAGACGGATCGGGAATTTCCCGCGGAGACACTGGTTTCTCTGCGAGCCGACGCGAATCAGGAGGCTCTCATCAAGGACGCTAGTTTCCCTGAGTTGAGGTATTTGCCAAGGATATTTGTTTCCCTGGTGTTGAAACGAATCGAGAATTTCCCGCGGAGACTCTGGTTTCTCTGCGAGTCGATGCGAATGAGGATTTTCTTCATCAAGGACACTTGTTTCCTCGAGTCGAAGGATTTGCCGAAGACACTGATTTCTTCGGGGTTGAGACGGATCGGGAATTTCCCGCGGAGACACTGGTTTCTCTGTGAGCCGACGCGAATCAGGATTTTCTTCATCAAGGACACTTGTTTCCTCGAGTCGAAGGATTTGCCGAAGACACTGATTTCTTCGGGGTTGAGACGGATCGGGAATTTCCTGCGGAGACACTGGTTTCTCTGCGAGCCGACGTGAATCAGGAGGCTCTCATCAAGGACGCTAGTTTCCCTGAGTTGAGGTATTTGCCAAGGATATTTGTCTCCCTGGTGTTGAAACGAATCGAGAATTTCCCACGAAGACACTGGTTTCTCTGCGAGTCGACGCGAATCAGGAGGCTCTCATCAAGGACACTTGTTTCCCTGAGTTGAGGTATTTGCTAAGGATATTTGTTTCCCTGGTGTTGAAACGAATCGAGAATTTCCCGCGGAGACACTGGTTTCTCTGCGAGTCGACGCGAATCAGGATTTTCTTCGTCGAGGACACTTGTTTCCTCGAGTCGAAGGATTTGCCGAAGACACTGATTTCTTCGGGGTTGAGACGGATCGGGAATTTCCCGTGGAGACACTGGTTTCTCTGCGAGCCGACGCGAATCAGGAGGCTCTCATCAAGGACGCTAGTTTCCCTGAGTTGAGGTATTTGCCAAGGATATTTGTTTCCCTGGTGTTGAAACGAATCGAGAATTTCCCGCGGAGACACTGGTTTCTATGCGAGTCGACGCGAATCAGGATTTTCTTCGTCGAGGACACTTGTTTCCTCGAGTCGAAGGATTTGCCGAAGACACTGATTTCTTCGGGGTTGAGACGGATCGGGAATTTCCCTCGGAGACACTGGTTTCTCTGTGAGCCGACGCGAATCAGGAGGCTCTCATCAAGGACGCTAGTTTCCTTGAGTTGAGGTATTTGCCAAGGATATTTGTTTCCCTGGTGTTGAAACGAATCGAGAATTTCCCGCGGAGACACTGGTTTCTCTGCGAGTCGACGCGAATCAGGATTTTCTTCGTCGAGGACACTTGTTTCCTCGAGTCGAAGGATTTGCCGAAGACACTGATTTCTTCGGGGTTGAGACGGGTCGGGAATTTCCCGCGGAGACACTGGTTTCTCTGCGAGCCGACGCGAATCAGGATTTTCTTCGTCAATGACACTTGTTTCCTCGAGTCGAAGGATTTGCCGAAGATACTGGTTTCTTCGGGGTTGGGATGAACCGTCGAGATTTGGCTTCGTTTTCTGGCGGAGCCTGTTGGGGAAGTATGGTTCCCTCCTTGTTTGCGCCCTTGGATTGTATACAGAGATCGATGTGATCTCAACTGTAGGGCCAAAGTTTTATCATTTTTTTTGTTTTATTTCAACGATGCTCTATCATTTCAGCTTTTATATCGCGAAGGTCGCGATTGCCCAATCATTTCGGCTATTTTTCGCGGTGCCCAATCATTTCGGCTATTTATTTTATTTTCACTCGCTGCTTTTTATTGCGAGTTGCCCAATCATTTCGGCTATTTATTTTATTTTCACTCGCTGCTTTTTATTGCGAGTTGCCCAATCATTTCGGCTATTTTGCATGCATACATTTTTACTTGCTGCTTTTTATTGCAAGTTGCCCCATCATTTCGGCTATTTCGTATGCATGTGCGGCCTACCGACTTTTCACCGTAAACCTGAAATTAGACACCGATTTCGGCATTAGCACCGTTACAACTGGGATATTTCCAAGAGCGAATCATCATTTGCCTCTGTCGATGTCGAACAAAGGTGGCTTAGCGAACAGGATTAAGGTCCTGCCGACTAAGGCTTTTAACTTCATGAGCTGTAAGGGTCTCACAAAGGTATTTCTCCCTACAAGTCGTGAGGATCTTGTAGGTGTATTTTCTCCTTAGGAATCATGAGGATTCTTAAGTGTATGTTCCTTTGTAAGTCATAAGGGTCCTACAAGAGGGTTTTCTCCTTGTAAGTCGAGAGGACTTACAAGGGTTGTTCATCATGCGTACATATCCCCAGTCGCGGATGGGACTTGGTTAGGGAAATGTTTATCCGCGCCCGTGGATTGTATACAAGGGTCAGTATTGAGCCACTTGTAGGGCAAAATCGAAGGTTGTGAGGGTTTGCTTAAGCACAGGTTTAGGTCTCTGTAACTTAAGACTTTCAAATCTTATGAGCCATGAGGGTCCCATAAGAGAGTTCTCCTTACGAGTCGTGAGGATCTCGCAAGTGTATTTTCTCCCTAGGAATCGTGAGGATCCTTAAGTGTGTTGCTCCCTTGTGAGTCGTAAGGATCTCACGCGGGTGGTTTCTCCTTACAATGTCGAGAGGATCTTGTAAGTGTCCTTTAACGAGGTTGCGCCCTTTCGGGTTTTCACAAACACTCGCCGGTAGTCCTGCTGTTTTTACTCACGAAGCCCTTTCGGGTTTTCATCCGTGCCCTTTTTGCTTATGGACATACCCCTTTATATATATATATATATATATATATATATATATATATATATATATATTAACGAGGTCGCGCCCTTTCGGGTTTTCATGAACACTCGCCGGTAGCCCTACTGTTTTTACTCACGGAGCCCTTTCGTGTTTTCATCCGTGCCCATTTTGCTTATGGACATACCGTTTATTATATATATATTTTTATTTTGTCATCCTAAAGATGCTGCGGTAGTAGTTTTAAAGACGTTTCGGTCCGTCATTAGTTTAAGGACGTTTCGGTCCGCCATTAGTTTAAGGACGTTTCGGTCCGTCCAGGAGAAGGCTGGCTACTGCTTATAAAGTTTGAGCCTAGGAAGATAGCGAGTGGACATAGTCGTCGTCATCTATCATTGACCTAGGCAGTAACTCGCTAAGCGTAGTATTTCTTTAGGAAGCGACCGTTTATTGGCCTGAAAGGCCTTTTCACCGTGCATATCCATGAGTAGATAGGCTCCACCCTGGTAGACCTTGTCTATGATATACGGGCCTTCATAGTTCGGCTCGAATTTTCCCCGCTTGGCGCGATTGGGGATCATAGGCCTTTTGACCACTAGCACGAGTTCGTCTTGGCGGAATGTCCTCGGCCGGGTCAATCTTTCATATGAGCGCGTCATCTTTGCTTTATAAGCTTCCAGATTTTGTTGCGCTATGAGCCGTGTTTCTTCAAGGGCATCAAACTCCTCAAGTCGAAGGTGAGCATTTTCTTCGTTCGTCGGCTCGTAGTGGACTGCCACTCGTAGAGAGGGTAACTCTATCTCGAGGGGGAGTACTGCTTCTGTACTGAATACCAACGCGTAGGGCGTTGTGTTCGTGGCTGTCTTGAACGTAGTTCGATATGCCCAAAAAGCCTCTTGCAGTCTCTCTTGCCAGTCCTTCTTATTTCGGGACACCGTCTTTTTCATGATCTTCGTCAGGGTCTTGTTGAAGGCCTCGGCTAGACCATTAGCTCGCGGATTATAAACCGAGGAATATCTCCAGTCTATATTATGCTGCTGTGCGAAGCGACTGATCTTGTGGCTTCTGTAAGATGGCCCGTTATCGGAGATAATCCGTCGCGGAGTTCCAAACCAATATATGATGTGCGTTTTGAAGAAATGGAGGATATTCTCCGTCTTCACTTCCCTCAGCGGTACCGCTTCTGCCCATTTAGAGAAGTAGTCAATCGTCGCCAGGATGAAACGATGTCCCTTGGACGATGCTGATTCGATAGGGCCAACTATGTCAGTTCCCCACATTTTGAACGGCCAGCTAGCCACCGTTGGATGTAGTGGATTTGGATGCTGATGGATGAAGTCCCCATGAATTTGGCATGAGTGGCATTGCTTCGCATATTCGAGGCAGTCCTGGATCATTGTGGGCCAGTAGTAACCCATCCTTTTAATTTTCAACTTCATCTTTGGGCCTGCTTGATGAGAACCGCAGAGTCCGTCATGAACTTCTTGGACGACCCTTTTTGCTTCTTCAGGTCCCAGGCATCTCAACCACAGAGAATCAAATGACCTCTTGTACAGAGTATCATTGACGAAGGCGAAAGACAGAGCTCGTTTCATAAGCTGATGTCTTGAGGACGCATCCTCGGGCGTCCGACGGTATTTGAAGTAGTCTATAAAGACTTCTCTCCAATCCTCGGCCTTTTCCCAATCCTTTATTTGCATGGTCGTCTGCTCAGCCGCTCCCTTTTCTTCGGATGGTTCCGGGGATATTTCTGCTGGGGCAAGCACCCGACGGCTTTGTACCACAATTCTTACGTCATCGAGGTTCTCATCAGACAGTTCCTTAGCGAGCTTGGCCAATGTGTCCGCTTTGCTATTTTCCGCGCGCGGTATGTTTTCTAAAGCGTAGGAAGGGATTTGGGTCAACAGTTGCTGCACCTTTTCGCCGTACTTCACCAACTCTGGTTTGCACGTTTGGTAGTCACCGTTTACTTGACTGATGACCAGCTGGGAGTCTCCATATACGAGGAGGTTTTCAATTCCCATGTCGATGGCGATCTCGAGGCCTACTATCAAAGCTTCGTATTCGGCTTCATTGTTTGTCCTTGGCTCTGTTAGGGAGAAAGCAAAGCGCATTATCCCTCTTTGTGGAGTCACAAAGATGAGTCCTACCCTCTATTTGATTATAGGGGTACTTTGTTTGCGCTTCTTCACGGAAGATACTCCATCGAAATAAAGCTCCCATCGGGTATCACCACCGTCGATCGCATCAAACGCATGTTCGTCTGGAAGATCGCAATTCAGAGGAGAATCGGCGGGTATCGGATGCTCAGCGAGGAAGTTGGCGATGGCCTGGCCTTTGACTGCCTTGAGAGGTTGATATGTTATCAAGAACTCCATCAAGAGCAGGGCCCATTTAGCGAGCCGACCTGTCAATATGGCCTTCGACATTAGATATTTAAGGGGGTCCACCTTCGAGATGAGACGGACTTCATTTGCCAATGCATAGTGCCTGAGCTTTGTTATCGCGAAGATCAATGCCAGGCAGTGTTTTTCAATGGGGGAGTAGTTGCTTTCTGCCCCCCAGTAGAACTCGACTTAAGTAGTAGAGTGCTCTTTCCTTCCCTTGGTCGTTCTCTTGCGCCCATAATGCGCCTAAGGAACCTTCGAGGGCGGTTGTATAAAGAATGATGGGCTTTCCCTTGACCGGAGCAGCCAACACTGGCGGGTTCTGCAGGTATTGCTTGATCTCGTCTAGCGCGCTTTGGCATTTTTGGTCCCAGACGAACGGGGTTCCCTTCTTCATCAGGTGGCTGTAAGGACGACACTTGCCTGAAAGGTCGGCTATAAATCGCCGTATATACGCGAGCTTCCCTTGGAGAGACCGCAGTTGTTTGAGAGTCCTTGGCGGAGGCATTTCCATGATCGCCTTGATCTTTAACGGATCTATTTCGATACCTCGGTGTCGGACGATGAATCCTAAGAATTTGCCTGAGGAAACCCCGAATGCACACTTGAGAGGGTTCATCTTCAAGTTGCATTGTCGAAGACGTTGAAATACGGTCTTCAGGTGCTCGAGATGTTCCTCGTATGATTTGATTTTAACCACGAGATCGTCGATATAGCATTCGACGATTTCATGTATAAGGTCATCGAAGATCTTCGTCATGGCCCTCTGGTAGGTGGCACCGGCGTTCTTTAGACTGAAGGGCATCACCTTGTAGCAAAATATACCCAAAGGAATCCTGAAGGCGGTGTGCTTCTGGTCTTCGGGATGCATCTTTATCTGATTATAGCCTGACGAGCCGTCCATGAAGGAGAAAACCTCATGAGTGGACGTATTGTCTATCATCAGTTCGGTGACTGGCACTGGGAAATCGTCCTTCGAGCAGGCTTTATTGAGATCCCGGAAATCCACGCATATGCGCACTGTCCTATTTTTCTTCATCACCGGTACGATGTTGGCGATCTATTCAGGGTATTGAACTTCCTGGATGAAGCCAGAGTCGATCAGCTTCTTGACCTCAGCATTGATACTCATTTCGAGCTCGAGCCGCATTCTTCTTGGCGCCTGTTTGACCGGCTTGACGTCCGGAGATATCGCCAATCTGTGCACAGCAATTTCTGGATCTAGACCCGGCATTTCGGAATAGTTCCACGCGAAGCAATCTTTATGCTGCATAAGCAGGTCTTTTAATGAAGTCACCCTTTCTTCAGATAGCAGCTCGCTGACGAATATTGGTCGCGGGTCATTCGCCGTTCCCAACTCAATTTTCTTGAGGTTATCCGCAGTGGTATGTATTCCATCTTCCAGCTCTTTTGGCGCTGGTGGAAATTCTGAGATCACCTCATCGTCGCTGTTTTCGAAGCACCAAGGAAGGTCATCCATATTCTCGGGCTCTTCTTTTAATATTGTTATCATGTGACAAGTACGAATTCGCTTCCAATCCCAATGTGGAACTGGTTCTTCTTTCGTGACCCTGGATTCGTGCTTCTGTGGCGGCGCTACCTTCCAGTTGTCGGACAGAGCGAACTTGCCGAGCTGATACTGATCTTCGACCCAATTCTTGAAAGTGAAGCAGTCTTCAAGAGGGTGCCCTATCACTCGGTGATAAGGGCAATAATTTGGGTCAGAGACTTCGCCTGCTTGTTCGGGGTTTTTGGACTCCGGTAGTGTAAGCATTTGATGTTTTAGAGCAAGATCAAGTATTTTCTTCATCTTGTCCCGAGGAAACGAGTACGCTCGACCCATTTTCTTCATGAGGGATAGATCGGAACCGCTTATTTCCCGCTTGCGTGGCTTCTTAGTCCCGCTTTGTTGCTGTTGAGCGCCTTTTTGGCCTTTCGACTTGTTTCTGCCTCTACGTCAAGCCTTTTTTATAACAGGTTGACAGGGGGCAGTATTTTCGTCTTTCCCGGCCTGTTGGAGGAGGCGTTGCGTTTTGGCTTTCTCGTAGATGGCCATTTAGCGGTTGTGATCGTCTCGGACTTTTTGACCAGCTTCCCTTATAAGTCTGTCCATTTGTTCTTCGAACGACGGACTGGGTACTTTTGCATCAGGAACTTTTACTGTTTCAGGATTAGTGTCCTCCCGTTGAGCATCTGCTTCTTCATTGAAATCATGCACGACGTAACAATCGCGGAGTAGCTCTCGTTTCTTGGACCGAATGTATCCAAGTCCGATTGTTTCCATCCTCCCATTAGGCAGCTTCTGCTGAGTTCCGGGTACGTTCCAGACCCTGTCATAGAATTTGGCCTTTCTAACGGTCTGTTTGAAGGGTATCCCTTGGCGCTTCAACAGCCTTTTCAAGCCTTCTGTATAATATTTGGGTAGACGGATGGGTTGAAGCCTGTCCAGCGTAGGATCCGCACCGTGCCAGATTTCTTTCTCCACTTTGTTTTCTTCGGAGCGGTAGAATAGAATTGCCTTTTCGCCTTCTCGCCTGGGAGGGATATAGAACGTCTGTAGCTCCTCTACACTGTCGGTATCAAGCGCATCCAGTTTTTTATAATGTCTAAGCGGCACCATGGCGACTTGCAGACTTTGCTCTTCGTCAGCGGAAGCTCGTATTGAAGGTCGAGCAGAGAATACAGCATGGACCTCATCCTCCGAATCACTACCAAAGATCAACGTAGGAGCAGATGGTCCCGGCTTGGTATATTAGGGAGGACCCGAATGAATTGTTTCCTCTTCCTCCTCGGTATCACTGCCGAAGACAGGTATGGTAGCGTTAGTTTTGTTCTCCGGCTTATGACACCTTTCCGTGTCTTCGAAATCCAGAAAAAAGTATTTGGCATCTTCATATTTGCGGACCTCGTTCATAGAGAATGGGTTCAGTTCTCCCGTCACGGTATACTCAAAACCATCCTTAAAATACTTCATACACTGATGTTGTGTAGAAGGGATGATGTTGTACTCGTGTAACCACGGTCGGCCGAGCAGAGCGTTGTAGCATGTCTTGGCGTCTATGACGTGGAACTTAATGTCCGTGATGAGTAGCCCGAAGCGTAGCGTCAGTATCACAGACCCAAGAGTTCTTAATGACTGGGAATCGAACCCGGAGATAGTGATTTTGTCCCGAGCAAGGTGCTGGACGCTCATGCAGATTTCTTTTTACACTCGCACATTGAGGAGGTTAACGGAGGATCCATTGTCGATCAGGATTTTGCCTATTTTTATATCGTGACAGTATCCTGAGATATAGAGGGGGCGATTGTGTTCGCACGTCCTAAGGAGAAGGTCTTCGTCACCGAAAGTGACATCGGCCGTGTGCACTTTCTCCAATTCATCCTTCATCTTTTCTTCGGCCAGGAAAGCTTGGAACTGCTCCGGGTCCTGTAGTGCCTTAATTAACGAATCTCTTGCCTCCTTTGATAGTAAAAGGGCGTCAAGAATGCTAAGCTGCGAGGGTAGTTTTCTCAGATGCGCTAAGACGTTGTAATCCACCTTATTTTTCTTCGGCGGGTCTTTGGCAGTTAGCTCTTCCATGACTTGGTCATCTAGGGCGATGTCCTCAGAGACCTTTTCATTCCCTTTATCTTTTTTGTTTGAGGGTCCGAGATTCTTTTCGGGTAGCGTCCGATTACGCAGTCGGATATTTTCGCAAACCTTCGGCTCTTCTTCTTTTCCCGAAGTGGACTCTTTAAAGAGGGGACTAAGAGCCAGCTCCTCGTCAGAATCGCTCCCAAATGTGAGCACTTGCGATCCCCCGGCGTTAACCATGCGACAATTGGCGGTGGTTCTGTTAAGTCCCTCAGTCGTACCGTTCTGCTCCCGGCGAGTTTTGCGCTTCTCCCGCTTAAAATGTTGTCGGTGAGCAACATATCCTTTCCACCATCTATCGAAAGCTTTGCACTCTTCAGTGGGGTGCAAAATCTTCCGATGATATAAGCAGTAGGAGGGGTGCATTTTCGTTTCACCAGTAACATTTCCCTCAGAGGATGGTAGCTTCATACCCAATGATATGGCTTTAGCAAACCTTTTCCTCGTCTTGAATTTGATTTTATCCGCAGTGGGTGTACTTTGCTCCAGCGGGAGTATCTCAATTCTTTCGTCAAAGCGCTGGCGCTTGGCCCTTTCGAATATGACCGCCTCGCACTCCCGATCAGCTTTGCTTTTTAAGAGAGCTTCATTGATGAATGCGTCAATTACTTCATCCGATGGCCCCAGAATTTTTGGTTCAGGATCTGCCCCCAGCTTTTCAGTGCAAGGAGTCTCCTCATCGTCCGTCAATGAATGGGAGATCGTATGGCAGCTTGCCACGTATCCCTCAAACTCATCCGACGAACTTTCTCCCTCATCTTCCTCTTGAAAGACGTGGTTGAGAAACTCTTGGAGTGTAATGGGAGTCCTTGCTTTCTGATTGTATTCTTCTAGCGCGTCAATTTGTTTTTGTAGGTCTGTGCGCTTGTCGCCAAGCTTCACAGGCTTCTTGGATTTCTTCTTCTTCTTCTTTGAAAATTTTGACGGCTGGTTGTGAGTGCTTGGGCCACCACCCTCGGTCTTTGGAATTGTTCGTGGCTTCAACATCCCCTCAATGACCTGCGGTTCCAACGGGTTCTTCCACTTGATCGCTGGGCATGCCTGGAGGTCGTTCAGCATTCTCTTTATCTTAGCTGATAATACAACGTCCCAAGGAGTTTCCTCAACGACAGAGCATGTTTCCCCCGGCGTATTCATCCTCTTAGAGGTGTGGGGCTGCGGGGGATTCACCTTCCATTTGTCAGATAACGCGAACTTGCCCTGTTGGTACTGGTCTTCAAGCCAGTTTTTGAAGACGTAGCAATCTTCGATTGGATGACCCAGTACTCGATGATAAGGAAAGTAGTTGGGCTCATTGACATCATTTGGCTGCGACGGACGTTTTGGATCCGGCAGATTTATGAGTCGGTTGCGCAATGCCAGCTCGAATAACCTTCTCGTTTTATCTCGGGGAAATGAGTAAGGACGTCCTAGTCTCTCCTCAAAGGCTACGTACGGGCGCATATTATTTTGACGAACAACCGGCTTCGAGTTGCTCGGTTGTTGTTGAGCATTAGCAACAACGATCGCTTTTCCCTTCCCCTTGTCATTTCGGGAGTCCGGCTTTGGAAGAGGGGGTCTATGGCCCATCTAATCCATTTGCGCTAGCTTGTCAATCAAGACCTGGAAGGTAGTCGGCTTGAAAAACATCATAAATTGCAAGATGGTTGCTTGCGGATCAAGGGTTCCCACAAACATACCCACCGCAGGAGCTTCTTCAATGCGCTGCTCGCACTTTAACCATAAGTTCCGCCACCGTATAGCATATTGTACCCATGTCTCGCCTGGCTTTACCCTGGCGTTAATCAGTGCCGTCATCGGAGTGCGTTCACTGGCGCTTGCAAAACGCTGGGTAAACAACAGCTCCATCTCTGCGAAGGTCTTGATAGAGTCGTTCAGGAGCTCAGAGTACCACTCGAACGCTGTATCTGATAAGCTTCCAACGAACTGGCGAAGCAATAGTTTGTCATCACCGCCGGTGTTGCCGCAGAATGCCCTGAACTGGGCAACATGCTGGTGGGGATTGCCCGTCCCCTTATAGACATGGAACTTGGGAATTGTGTAGCCCGGCGGGTACTTGATCTAGTCGTACCAACTCGGATACGGCCGTCCTGTTTTTACGACCTGGCCGGCTGCTTCAGTCGCATGATGAACCTGTATTTGTTGGGCTATGTACTCGTCCAAATCAGCTTTGGAGATTGTATCCTCCTTAGCTGTTGATAGAGCTGGTGGAGGATTCGACGTTTCTCCCCTATCGTCTTCAAGGACGATCGGGGGATCTTCGGCCGGAGGATCTTGCTGGATCATTATCCCTACCATGTCTTGGAACAGGAGGCCTATACGCCTTATGTTGGCTGCTTGTTCAGCAGCCTCTTTATCCTTCTTCTCCAATACTCGTTGAAGGAATTCGGCGTCGGTTTCTTGCTCCCGGCGTTCATCTGAAGATGTCTCAGGGCTTTCTTTTGGCCCAGTAAGTGCGGCCATAGCGTTCATCATCTCTTGGAGCTTCTGCTGCTGCTCCTGCGCCTTGGTCACCGATCGCGTGAGCGGTCTGTGACCCGTTGATATGCGGCTGTCCTCTTTACCAAACGCCACATAAACGGTATGAACTACCATGCCCCCAGACTTAGGGCGTTTGGGTTCACCACCTTTGATATTCGCCATAGGTGTAAGGACTTTCTCCGGCCTTCTTCTCTTATGGGCCGTTGAAGTTGAGGGAGCCATTGCTTTGGGCACCCAAGTGGTCGTCACCTTCCGCTGCTTGATCGGGGAATTTTCTTCTTGCCGACCTTTTGACTTCTTGTGTTGGCGAGAGAAATTAGGATCAATCACAGATTCTCGGACTCGTCGCCATGTCTTGTAAATCGTGGAGGACAGCGATTGAGGAGGCTGTTCTGGCTTTTCTTCTTCCACAGCGGTCTCTACCGGTGGAGGAGATCTTTTAAGGACCGCAGTTGGCGAGTTTCTGCGTACCCTATTCAGTAGCTCAAAGCTGTTTCCAGTTGGAACAGCAGCATTAACTTCCACCGTTGGAGCTGGTGGAGTTATCCCAGAGGGGGAGTTGCCCCCAGTCTTCCTTACCCGGCGCCAGTGGCGTCGTCGGGCGCGACGAGTTGTCGGTATTGGTTCAGAGACAGAAACAGCTTCTTCTTGCCCCCTGTTCAGGGGTGGGGCTATTGCCGGCGTCAGCCTATTGAAGACTGATGTCTTTTGAGCAGCAGGAGTGGGAGTTGGGACGGTCAGTCTTGTAAAGACCGATCTCTTAGCAGGAGAAGTCGCCTTGACGACTTCAGGAGCAGGTTTGGCTACTCCTTTTGGGGTAACCTTTTCTGGGACTGCAAGCTTCATTGCGGGTCCACGGGAGTTTTGGCCCAATCTGGAGAAGAACGAGGCACTGGTGTTGGGCGACCCGTTGAGAGGGGCCTCAGTAACTGAAAGTCGATCGAAGATCGACTTCTTAGGAGCTTCTTGTACGGGTATGAGGGTGCTGAAGCTTGTTGGCGGAAGCATAGTTCCAAAAAACAACCCCGTGGTGGCTTGAGTAATCTGCTCCACGGGCATGGTGAACAAAGAGGCCGCTTGGGGCCCGTAGGTTATGCCCCCAGCTGAGGCCGGACGCGAGCTGCAGCTGCAGTTGGAGCACTTCGAACAGGTAGAGGCCATCGATGCTTGATTTCTGCGCCAGGCAAAAGACCTAATCTTAGTAACTTGAAATCCAAAGGCAACCATTAACAAACCGCGATTATTTCGCGAAGACGACACACGAAGTGTGAAGTGGAAAGAGGAAAAGGTCCCACCTGGCGTGCCAGAATCTGTTCCCTTCCGAACGGCGGCCAAGACGTGGGAGACGTCTTGCCTGAGATTCGGGGTAGATGCTATTTGGTTTTATCCGTCTATCTCTCCGAAAATGCCAAGTTGATTTATAACACCGTGTATCGGAGGTTTAGACGGATGCGGCCGATGTAGCAGACTTCGTCAGATTTCCCCTTGTTTGAGGGGGTTTTGATTGTGGGGACGCTCTTCCCTGCAGGCGCAAGCCCCTACAGTTAATTACGCTACCGCATCGCGGTAACCACTTTCTCCTTCTTCAAAATTTCACTTCATGTTTTGTGTGTTTGTTTTGTTTTTGGATGCCCGTGGATTGTATACGGAGACTAAGTTATGCCGTCGCCCGTAGGACGTGGATTAGTCCAAATCCGTATTTACTTAGATTTGGGTTTGGTGTTTTAGTTTAAGGATACGTTAGCCGTATTTGAGGCTAAGATCAACTTAAACGTTTGTTAAGGATACGTTAGTCCAGCTTGAGACTAAGATCAACTTAACGGGATCGTTTAGATCCGACAAGAGAGCGTTTGGGCTCTATTGTTCCAGTTTAGGGACATAGTGGTCCGTAGGTAGTTTAAGGACATTGCGGTCCATTGGTAGTTTAAGGACGCTTAAGTCCGTGGGTTTAAGGACCCCACAGTCCGTGTTGATGTGTGGTTGTCGGGACCCGTCACCTCTCTGACGTCGTTGAAGGATTACAACAATAAGAGTCAAAGGAGTTCGGAGATGTACCCTCGAACCAATCGTAAATTGATTTAAGAGAGCAGCTGTGCTCAGTCAATTTAATTTGAAGACTTACGGCCATGATTGGGCTAAGTCCAGTTGAAAAAAGTTCAACACTTTTATTTGTTTTTTTTTTAAATTTTTGTTTGGGCTCTTCCCATAAAGGATGCAGAGCATCAATTTGTTTTGGGCTCTGCTCATTTTATAAATGATGCAGAGCATCAATTTTACTTGGGCTCTGCCCTTTTATAAAAGATGCAGAGCATCAATTTTACCCGGGCTCTGCCCATTTATTGCTTTGCAATTTATTTTGGCCTACTAGGTCTTTTTGATTTGGGCCTGGCCCTTTAACAAAAGAAATGCATTGCATTTGTCAGGCGCTTTGAGCCAATCAAAGAACGCAAGCGCTTGTGGTGATGACACGTGTCATGCAAGCGCAGTGCGCTGTGCCAGTGCGCTGCGCTTGCGCTGCTGACACGTGGCGCGCTGTGGTGAGTTGCGCCAGTTTCAAAGAGCAAGGCTCTATTTCAAAAGCGCATAGCGCAAATGGTTCAGATGCTGACACGTGGCGCTCTCTGGTGGCTTGCGCCAACCCAAGAGCGCAACAGTGCAGTTTTGCAAGTGTAAGGCACTATTAACTTGAGAATCTTTTAGATTCCAGAACCAATGGTTCATAAAAGAAGTGCAAAGCACTATTTGATTTCTTGATCCAATTTAGATCAAAGAAAATAAGTGTTTCTTATTTTTCTCGATCTCAGAGAACCAATGGTTCATAAGTGCAAAGCACTATTATTTTTTTTGTTTTTTATTGAAGATCATTGATCTTGTTCTTAGATCAATGATCTATTAGAAGAAATTCTTCTCTCTTAAAGGTCTTTTACCTTTTTCTTCTTGAAATTTCTGCAGAGTTCTCTCTGTTTGAAGTTCTTGATTTCTCACCAATGTTGATGCCTTTGATTTGGGGTCTAGGGGCCTTTATATAGTGCCCATAAATTAGTTAAATTTGTTAAAGAGATCCTTCTCTGAGTGATTTGGGGAATTTTCCACACCGTTGGATCCTTGATCCAAGGGCTCCTGTTTTACAGAAGAAAATTTTCTTGTTTTAACAAGAACAGAAAGATTTCTTTAAAATTTTAATTCTGTTTGGCGCAAATGCCCCAGCGCTTGACACGTGTCGCGCAGCACACAGCGCAGCTCAACTGCGCTTGCGCAACTGCGCTGACACGTGTCGCGCAGCGCAGCGCTTGCGCGACTGAAGTGTTGCTTCCTTTAATTTTGTTTTAAATAGAGCTTTGCTCTAATTGGGCGCGCTGCCTCGGGCGCTGCGCTGATATAACAGCTTCTGACACGTGGCGCGTTGCGCGTAGCGCAAAGGATCTGAAGCGTTGCTTCGAATTTTGAATTTTGAAATTCAAAACAGAGCTTTGCTCTGATTGGGGGAAACACCTCCTTAGCGGTTCAAAGCTGTTCCCAGTTGGAACAGGAGCATCAACTTCCACCATCGGAGCCGGTGGAGTTAGCCCTGAGGGGGAGTTTCCCCCGGCCTTCCTTACTCGGCGCCAGTGGCGACGTCGAGCGTGTCGAGCTGTTGGGACTGGCTCGACGATAGGGATAGTCTCGTCTTGCCCCCTATCCGGATGAGGCGCCGCTGGTGCCACCCTCTTGAAGGCTGATGTCTTTTGAGTGGCGATGTTCAATCTGTCAAAAACAGACCCTCGAGCAGGAGCAGGAGCCGGAATAGTCAGCCTTGAAAAGACCGACTCTTTAGCAGGAGAAGCCGTCTTGACGACTTCAGGAATGGAGATGCTGTCTTCTTTGCGATGGCCATGTCAGGGGTCACGGGCTTCTTGGCAGGCCCATTCGAGTTCAGGTTCAGCTTGGTAAAGACCGAGGCTGCCGGCTTGACATTGGACGACCCGTTGAGAGGGGTCGTTGTAGCAGTGAGCCGATCGAAGACCGACTTCTTTTGCGCTTCCGGTGCGGGCACTGGAATGGTGAAGCTTGCAGGCGGGAGCATGGTCCCGAAGAACAGACCGGTGGTGGCCTGAGTCACCTGTTCCACTGGCATGGCAAGGATGGAGGCCGCTTGAGGCCCATAGGCTACACCTCCAGGTGAGGCGGAGCGTCTGTTGCACTTGCATTCCGAGCAGCTCGAGCAGTTGGATGCCATTGATGCTTGATTTCTGCGCCAGGCAAAAGACCAAACCTTAGTAACTTGAAACCCAAAGGCAACCATTAACAAACCGCGATTCGTTCGCGAAAACGACACGCGAAGTGTGGAGTGGAAAGAGGAAAAGGTCCCACCGGGCGTGCCAGAATCTGTTCCCCTCCGAATGGCGGCGCGACAAGAGACGTCTTGCCTGAGATTCGGGGTAGATGCTATTTGGTTTTATCCGTCCACCTCTCCGAAGATGCCAAGTTGATTTATGGCACCGTGTATCGAAGGTTTAGACGGATGCGGCCGATATAGCAGACTTCGTCAGATTCCCCCTCGTTTGAGGGGTTTTTGATTGTGGGGACGCTCTTCCCTGCAGGCGCAAGCCCCTGCAGTTAATTACGCTACCGCATCGCGGTAACAACTTTCTCCTTCTCCAGATGTTCACTTCGTGTCGTGGGTGTTAGTTTTGTTTGTGGTTGCCCGTGGATTGTATACGGAGACTAATTTATGTCGTCGCCCGTAGGACGTGGATTAGTCCAAATCCGTATTTTCTTAGATTTGGGTTGGGGGTTTTGGTTTGAGGATACGTTAGCCATATTTGAGGCTAAGATCAACTCAAACGGGATCGTTTAGATCCAACAAAAGAGCGTTTGGGGGCTCTATTGTTCCAGTTTAGGGACATAGTGGTCCCTTGAATGTACGGCCATCTGGACCTATCACCTCTCTGATGACGTTGAAGGATTACAACGACATATGTCAGAGGAGTTCAGAGATGTACCCTTGAACCAAAGTTGGTTGGGAGATCTATAGTCCAATTTGGGACTAAAGTCTGTTTTGAAAGTTTTGGTTTAAGGATGCGTTAGCCATATTTGAGGCTAAGATCAACTTAAACGTTTGTTAAGGATACGTTAGCCTAATTTGAGACTAAGATCAACTTAACAGGATTATTTAGATCCGACAAAAGAGCATTTGGGCTCCATTGTTCTAGTTTAGGGACATGGTGGTCCATTTCCAGTTTAGGGACATGGTGGTCCATTTCCAGTTTAGGGACATAGTGGTCCATAAAATGTATGGTTGTCGGGACCCATCACCTCTCTGAAGACGTTGATGGATTACAACGACAAATATCAGAGGAGTTCAGAGATGTACCCTTGAACCAATGAGTTGGTTGAAAGAGCAGATGTGCTCAGTTCAAGATGATTTGAGGACTTATGGCCAGTTTGGGCTAAGTCTAATTATGTTTGAAATATTAGCCCTTTGGGCTATTAGACATTTGTCTGGGTTCAGCCCCTCATCATTCAGCAGTGCTAAACAGAGGTTTGGGGGCTCTGACAACATTTTGTCTTTAATTTCCTCAATTTTGAGATTCATTTGGAGGAGGGACTTTTGCCTCTGGAAAATTAGCCAATTTGGCTAAAAGTAGTGTTAAACACTAGAGAACAACAGTGTTAAACACTGGAGGTAGAACTCTCAAATTAGTGTTGAACACTAAAAGACAATCAGTGTTAAACACTGGAAATGTAATCTTCAATTTAGTGTTAAACACTAGAAACAATCAGTGTTAAACACTGGAAATAAGATTTTCAAATTAGTGTTTAAACACTAAAAGATAATCAGTGTTAAACACTGGGAATAAAGCTCTCGAATTAGTGTTAAACATTAAAGAAAAGGGGTCGCGTGGGGACACGTGAGGGCGCCCTAAATATGGAGCCAGATCTCCTCTGCTTTATCCTCAAATCTGCGAATAAGTGTTAAACACTTTTCCATCTTTTAAGCATCACGTGTTGACACGTGATAGGGATTTATGCGCTGACTGTTAAAGCGTTTGCCAAGGGGTCACGTGGTAACACGTGAGAGCGGCCAAAGCCTTCATTTCCTTTACTTTTTCTTTCTGTGTTTTGGAGGTCACGTGGGAGCACGTGAGGCATTGCCTCAAAGCTTTCCTCCTTCTCATTTCTGGGGATCTCTTCAGGGGTCATGTGGGGACACGTGACCTTGGTCTTTTGCATGCATGGAGATCTTTCAAGTCTCTGTTATTTTTAAGAATTAAATTCTCTGTAGGGTTAAACCCTAATTTTGTTTTGGAGGAATTAAATTCCTATTGTGAAAGAATTAAATTCTTATTTAGGGTAAAACCCTAATTTCTTTTTAAAGGAATTAAATTCCCAGATATGTAAAAGAATTAAATTCTTGATTAGGGTTAAACCCTAGTTTCATTTTAGGAGGAATTAAATTCTTGTGAGTTTGGGAGAATTAAATTCTCAATTAGGGTTAAACCCTAGTTTTGTTTTGGGAGAATTAAATTCTCTAAACTCAATTCCCCCTCTAAGTTTTGGATCTGCATGGCAGGATCTCAACCCGATGAGAATTAAATTCTCATCCTATGGGGAGATGTGCTTTGTACAGATCTTCAACCAGAAGAAGAACTAAGTTCTTTATTTGTAGAAGAGTCAAACTCTTAAATTTTGAGAATTAAATTCTCCTTTTGAAGTTGATCTTTTTCCCTTTTCTCACCTAGGGTTTTCCATGTTGAGAATTAAATTCTCCTTTCTTTTCTCTCTGCAATTTCAAGGTCCCAGAATTCTCTCTCCAAAAAAGTAGACCCCCTTCTCTTCTCTTCTTGGCTCCTATTTATAGGAGAAAGAAAAGAATCAATTTATTTAGTGAATCTTTCATTGAAAGATTTTAATTTGATTTCATAATTAATATGATCCTTTAGATCACACAATGAATTTTATTCACCGTTGGATTTTAAATCCAAAGATATTCTGTTTGTTATTTTCGGTGAGATTTAGGGGATATCTTTCCTTGTCTAAGATTTTTCCATAAATTGGTGATTTTTAATCACCCTTGAATTTTTAATCCAACGGTCCCCATAAACCTTTTCTATTTGGAAAGATTTAGAAGCTTTTAGAATTTAATTCTATTAACTATAAGGCTTTCGAAGCCAGTCACGTGTGAGCACGTGACCCCCAATTGAGTTCTTTAACGGCCGCTTGTTTATGTTGTTGTTTTAACCATTACGTGTCAACACGTGACCATTGGTCACGTGTGAGCACGTGATACCTCATTGAGGTATTTCCTTCAGATATTTGTTATTTTATTTCTGTTTTAATTGTCACGTGTCAACACGTGACCATTGGTCACGTGTGAGCACGTGACCCCCAATTGGGTCCTTCTTCAGCCGTTTGTTTTTATTTCTGTTTTAACTATCACGTGTCAAGACGTGACCATTGGTCACGTGTGAACACGTGACCCCCAATTGGGTCCTTCTTCAGCCATTTGTTTTTATTTATGTTTTAACTATCACGTGTCAACACGTGACCATTGATCACGTGTGAGCACGTGATATCTAATTGAGGTAATTCATGATTTTTAATTAAGGAACAGTGCATAACATATTTGCTCATAACTTTTGATCCCGGATGAATTATGAAGCCCATAATATATCAAATTGAAAGGTTTTCCAAGATGCTTCCAATATCATCAGAATTTAGCTGTTTCTCCTTCGGGAGTTTATCAAAATACAAGTCGGAAGATACTGGTTCGCATTTTCTTAAGCGTATCGCTGCCATTTGATACCTTGGACTCTTTTGCGCAGAAATTTAGCGGGAACAAGCCCCCTTGCGGGGTGCTTAGAAATTTTTTTCTAACGGGGGAGGTATTTTTAGTGTGGAGTATGTGTGTGTGTGTATGTATATATACATATATATATATATATGGGAAAATGGCATCCAAAAGATGCGTGGGAGAAAGCGCTGGGGCGTGAGCGCTTTGAGCGCTGGGGCGCTAGCGCTTTGGGCGCTAGCGCCACACGTGCCAAGAACGTGGGCGCTCAGGCGCTAGCGTTTTGGGCGCTAGCGCAAGAGGGCCAGAGCGCTAGCGCTTTGAGCGCTAGCGCCCCACGTGTCAGACACGTGGGCGCCGGCGCCGGCGCAAGAGCGCTAGGGCGCTAGCGCCCCACGTGTCGGACATGTGGGCGCTCGGACGTAAGAGCGCTAGCGCTCTGAGGCAAAAGGGAATTGGTCCCTGCAATGGGAGTTGTACTCCCAGAAATGAACACTTATTATTTTGTGTGTGTGTGTGTGTGTGTGTGTGTGAGGAGTTGTACTCCTAGGATAATTTGAAGCTGATAAAGGGGCTTCTCCCCTTGAGCCCTGGATCTTCCCCAAAGTGGGGTTTCTGGAGATGGGTCTCCTTCTTCTTCCTTTGTTGGCCGGATCTTGAAGATCAAGAAATATGAGATTTTAAAAATCTCTCCTTTCTAAGATCTGATGGAAGATCTGAGTTCCCCTTTATGGGTTTTGTGGTGAAAAACTATTTAGTTTTGGAAAAGGAAGAGTTAAACTCTTGATTTAACTTAAAGAAGAAGAAGGTTTAGAACCTTGAGGAAGAAGAAGGAGGCACAAAAAAACCCTAATCTTTTTGTGAGGAATGAAAAGTCTATCTCTTATTCATCATCATCTTGCCTTATATAGGCTTACATATTTACATATAGCCCCTTGGGCTTTACAAATAGCATTTTGCCCATCCCATAGCTCATGTGCCATTTCTTTTTGCACATAAGCCATGGGCTTTACAAAAAATTGGCTTGATGCCCATTTGCTTACATTCATGCACAAAAAATTACATCAAAATTATTTGTTACATGATTTCTATGTTGGCATGGGCGAGGGCCAGCCGCTTCATGTTCGGACTCGACCTGGGCATGAGCCCACTTGGCTTGGGGGTTGACTTTGACTTTTACTTGGACTTGGTCAACCGGGGTGCAATTTTCGACTTTAACAATGCCATCCACGCCCTGTCCGCCCAGATAGACATGCTCACATCGCTGGTGGATACCCTCGTCCGAGTTCATGCGGCAGGCCCTACCCACCAGATCGCGGCTCCCCCTCCCCGGGATAACGACGTTCGCCAAAGGACGGACGAGCACATTCAAGCCATCGATCTCCCTCACCCTCATCACAGCGCCACCGAGCGCCGGCGGGCCGACTCCGGCCACCTTAACCCATACGCGGCGACTGATTCTATGACCCGCTGGGCGCCGGACAGCTCCACGCCGTGGTCCCAGGGAAGACTGGGCCATCGCTCCAATGCCCATCCCACATTCTCTCCCCCTGAGGAGGTGTCGGTCAGCTCGCCCGCTTCAGGCATGACCGACGGCCCTACTCTCGCCGGGATCGCGCGAACGACGAGCATAAAGACTACTCGAGAAGGGCCTCACCCGAGGATTTGAGACACTTGATAGAGCGAAATCGAAGCCGCACCTTGGCACAAACCCGGAGCGGGGGTAGCCACCACTCCGACTGTGCAGAATCCTCGGGTTACCACCACCGACTCGAAGCCCTCGAGAAGAATATCGAGGGCATACGCCGGGACGGCCATGCGTCCGGCGTAGGGGCCCGATACTCCGCCAACTCACCGACGAAGCCCTATACGGAAGAGCTGTTGGTCGAGCATGTCTCATCCAGGAACAAGCCTCTAAAAGTGGCCCTCTTCGACGAGAAATCCGACCCGAAGGACCACCTCGACGCGTTTACGGCGGGCATGAGCTTCCAGGATAACTCTGACGCAGCCCAATGCCGAGCTTTCCCCACCACCCTCATTCGGGCTGACCGGGACTGGTTCTAAGGACTCACGCCACGCTCCATCTCGACCTTCGACGAGCTGGCCACCCAATTTCTCAGTCACTTCGTTGGGAATCGACAGCAGAAGAGGACGGTCGACTACCTGTTCACCATCAAGAGTGGAGACAAAGAATCCTTCAAAGGATATGTCACCCGCTTCTACAACGCGCTCCCCGAGGTCCCCGAGCACCACGATGAAACGGTCATCACCGCGCTAAGGTCGGGTCTTAGGCACAAAGAGTGGCTCCGCTCTTTTGTATTAGCGCAACCTAAGACCATGAACGAGGTGAAGGCTTGGACCGAGCGAGAAATCCAACTCGAGTCCGAGGTGAACTCGAACCTGCCCCGGGCCAACCAACCAGACAGAAAGAAAAGAGACAGAAAGGAGAAAAAGAAAGACGACCGTCCGAAGCCTTACTCACAGAGGTTTCAGGAGTACACTCCCCTGAACATCTCTCAGACCGAGCTGCTGGAGGAAGCTAAGGGTGAAAGGTTCTTTAAGCTCCCGCCAGTCACCCAAAGGGTTGACAAACGCCTCCGCGACCTATACTGCGCCTTCTACATGACACAAGGCCACCCGACTGAGAACTGCAAACAACTCTGTGACTACATCGAGGAGTTGATCCGCTCAGGCCACCTGGCGAAGTACCTGAGGGACAAGCGGCGGGCGGAGCGGGAGCAAAATTATCAATCCCCTCCCGGGGAATTAACGATCGGGCAGATCATGGTCATTACCTCAGATCCAGCTCGAAGAAACGAAAGGAACCGCTACATCCTCCCAATCAAGGGAACAAGCGGTATGCCACACAAGAGGTGCAGGAGGGATGAGCCGATCACTTTCACCGATGAAGACCTCCACGGCATATCGTTCCCTCACAATGACCCACTCATAATAACGGCCAGAGTCCACCGTTACGAGGTCCAGCGGATATTGGTCGACTTAGGGAGTTCGGCGGATATCCTGTTCCACGACTGCTTCCAGCGTATAAGGCTAGGACCATTCGACCTCCGACCTACCTCCCATGTCCTCTCTGGGTTTACTAATCATTCTATCCCTGTTGAGGGATTGGTCACCTCCCTCCTCAACATCGGGGAAGCGGGCCGCGGAAGGTTGAACGACGTGTTGGAGATAGTGCCCTCAGAGTCAATTATTGGATCACAGGCACGTGATTGCAATAATTGAGGGAGGACCTATACCGGTAGGACAGTCTTACTCAAGATGATAGTATGCTATCTAGTTTATCTTTATCATCGTGTACTGCTTTAGGTGACCTTACAGGTCACTATTGCGCGTTGATAGAGCCCCTAGGATTCTTGCTTGACTGTCAGCAGTATGAGGGCGATCATATACGTGGGAGCTGGGGTCTATAAGCACATCCTTAAAAGGTCCCTAGTCGTGGGAGTTTTCGAGATAGGGCATCGATACTCCAGAGTAGACTAGTGTATACAGTCGAGACCCCGACGAGGGGCGGTGGCCGGTCTCACAAGCCACTGGTGTCAGTTGGTTCACCTAAGATGTATACAGGTGCTCATTGGGTTATGAGTACACCGGACAGGACTCGCCAGGAACATGCTAGTTGGTCTTATACCAGACGTCAGATAGCAGTTCCCTGGTGACATGTGTACAGGTTAGTTCATCGACCTGAGATCGTCATTTGTCTCGTGTGAGTTTCCACTGTACTTTGATTACTATCCTACCATGCTCAAAGGAGACGTGCAAACAGGTTTTAGTTGGGTATAGTCCCGAGCCACATAGAGGCAGTGAGCGGATCTGCAGGGGTTCGTCTCTCCCGGTATTGGGGGTGAGGTCGCGCTGTGTCTAGGAGAGCCCTGTTCAGTCGATAAAACTGCACATTTGTAGTACATTTTTCCTACCATTTTTATATTAAAAAGGACTTTATTATAATATATTATACATATGAGGGTTTATGTGTAAAAACATTATTTTCCATGTGTTAATATATTTTTTATTATTATTTGGTAGGAAAATGTATGCAAATAATATTATTGACCTAATCCTAGTAGAACAAAGTCTACTAAAATCTTATTTGAGTTGTTGTGCAGAATATTTCCAAGTTGTTATGAAGAAATCAGGTTGTTGAAGAAAACTTGCCTAATTAAGAAATCAAAATGAAGAAATCAAGTCTGGCAGAAGAAAAGAAAAGATTTCAAATTTCTGAAGATTCCATAAATTGCCAAATGTCACAAATACAGAAGCCCTGAAGTTTGATCAAGGGAGGATATTAAATGGCCGCGGATCCGCGGCCTTACCCACCTTGTGCCGCGGATCCGCGGCAAGATTGAGGGATCAATTGCAGAGGATTTTTGGGGTGAATCTATGCAATATTTTACCAACTTTTCAACAATAATATTCTGGGTTTGCACTATAAAAAGGCACCGAGAGCCTCTTGGAAAAGCTATCAAGCCGAAGAGATCACGAAGCTCCCGACGCTCACGCATCCAGGCTGATCATCGACTGTTCGACTACCTCCTTAGGAAAGATCGAGAAGCAAATCAAGTTTTGTAATCATTTTCTATGGATTAAAAGTGTAGCTTGAAGGAGTTGATTAATAAAGGTAGTTTTTATTTAATTGTTTGTTTTTTTTTACATTATGTTTTCCCTCTCTTTCTTTTCATCTTCTTCTCCCAACATGCGCGAGTAATTCTCCGCTTGTTAGGGTTCGTAGGATTAGGGTAGGCTAATGGGTGATGAAAATAATTAAACCCTTTTTAAATCCTATAAAGTTTAGGAACTTTATTAAAATAATCATTAACATCCTAATCGGGCGCACTAGCAATTCCTTGCTAGTTCCGACCGCGATTAGAGATTAGATTAATGATTGTTTTAGTAAAGGCTAGATATGAACGGAGTTCCTTTTCCCTCCAGAAACCCTAATCTACACGCATCACCGTCGTTCTGGTTCTAAATCTATTAATGGATAAAAAGGGTAACTTTTAATTAATCTTCCATAACTACTAAATCCTAACGAACCCTACAAGCCCTATTATTATATTATTTAAATCTCTAAAATAATCTAGATCTATATTTTACATTCTTGTTTAAAGTAGATCTAGAAACTTTTCACAAAATTCTTTATTCCTCTTCTCTTTCTCAACACATCTAAAGTAAAAATAAAAGGTTCCACGTTTCCCAGAGGACGACCCGTACTCATCTCGGTCTAGCTACGCGCGACACCGTTATTGATTGCGGTAAACAAACACAAATTTTCACATCAATCAAATGGCGCCGTTGCCGGGGATACGTGCGTAATTTTTTATTTTTACTATTTGTGTTGAATTCTTAGACAATTTATATCATTATTAACACAAAACTGCAAATTGCATATTTAACGATTTGTGCGTGAATTTTGCAAGGAGATCTGGAGTTACAGAATTGAGGAAAACAGAAGACAGAGGCATTCATCGAGATCCAGAGGAGCACAGAGGGCTTGAGAAAAAATTTCATCAACTGTTCCATCCACCTAGCGGCGGAACCGCGGCACAAAGGTGCTTCCTGCGGCGGAAACGCGGCGGCTTGGAGGGATTAGGGCTACGGAATTCTCTGGTAAGATTCTCAACTCCTTCTCTCTCTCCTCAAATCCAATAAAATCTATCTTCTGCAGGATTCTTTGCAAAATTGCGCCGCTCAAAAATCTTTTTGCAAAAGTTTTGTGATTGGTTTTGTTTTGCATATTTAATACGGACTCTAAGGAGCAAAGACCAAATCAAGATTAGGTGGGGATTTCATCACCCTTCCTAAGCCCCACAAATCACAAACCGAGCATATAGATCAACCCTTCATTAATTTAAAAAATATCTAGGCCAGACTCTAAGGACTGTCGCGCTCAATAAGGACAGAGAAAGGTCGTGGGTAATCTATCGTTTATCCGCATTACTTTTGTAGTGCCTAGGCAAGTGTGACAAAGGCTAGTGGTTTTTAATTAGGCCCACGACGTGGTTCCTTCCCACTTACCTGGCACTTATCTGGCTACAAGGGTAGTACGGAGGCGGTAGAGGATTTATCCTGCGGCTTGTCCTTTGGAAGTCTAGGAGCGGTCTAGAGACTGACCTAGGTAACCTTAGTTCTAGGGTTGCTTGTGCATCTTAGGGAGATTTGTCTTGAGTCCCACTTTTTCAAAACAAGCCAATTTTTAAAATCACACACACGCTGCCACTTGCACTAAACCCTCTTAGTGCATGCTCGGCTGGACACGGGATCCTAGTGCCCGTCTTGTCCGCGTTCCTGCTATCGACGCCGAAGTCGATACTTCTTCATCTTCTTTTCCCCCACCACACACTACATCAACCGTGATGGACGGCACTCCATCAGAGTATAACACCACGCTGCCACCGCCCGCAGGTGCGCAGAATCCACCGTGCATCTCTCTCCAAGAGAGATGCTATCCTATTCGTGGTCCTCTTCCTACTTGTCTATCTCTTCCACCACCTAACGGGGATAATTTCGAAATTAAACCCCACTACATCAATCTGCTGCCCAAATTTCACGGGCTTGAGTCGGAAGACGCGTACGTTTTCATCACCAAATTCGAAAACGTATGCGTAATGATGGGTACTTCACAATTGACTTTAGATGCTATGCGCTTACGTCTTCTCCCATTCACACTGTGCGACTTGGCAGAAAAATGGCTTTATAATACTGCCGCACACTCTATCACTAATTGGGATGAATTCGTCGTAGCATTTCTTAAGAAGTTTTACCCAAATCATAAGACTGCACATGTTAGGAGCGAGATTAACCAGTTCACCCAGCTTCCCAATGAACCATTTTGGAAGTGCTTTGAACGTTTCAAAGATCTGCTTGTCCAATGCCCCCATCACGGAATACAAAGATGGGATTTATGTCGGATTATATATGAGGGCATTAATCCAGCGACAAAGCAGATGCTTGAAACAATGTGTCAATGCAATTTCATGCCTAAAGATGACGGTGAAGCATGGAAATATCTGGAAGACCTTGCTGAACACACGTTGCAGTGGGAAAGCGTAAGACCACCTTCAACTAAGGGAGGTATTCACCAGCTCGATGTTTCTATCGCAGTAAAAGCCGAAATGGCAGCGATTCAGAAGAAACTCGATGCTATTGAAAACAAGTTCTCAACATTCTCCCTAAATCAGGTCACGCTTCCCAAGACTGTCTGTGGTTGCTGTTCGGATCCTTCACACTTAACGGAAGAATGCCCTATGAACGCATCGTTTCAAGATAATGCTGCTTTTCAGCAGCGACCTAGAAACGACCCTTATTCTTCCACATACAATCAAGGATGGAGGAATCATCCTAACTTTGCTTGGAATCAAAACCAACAAAGTAATTATCAAAGACCTCCTCCACAGCAACCACAACCACAGAATCAGCCCCCCTTTCAGTCACAAAATTTCCAAAATCCGGCCAACATTTCTACACCACAAGTGGCCGGTATTGACAACTCACTTGCACAAACTTTGGATATATTCATGAAACAATCCATGCAAAATTCGGCTGAGATGAGGTCTTCTATTGATGCCCTAACGAAAAACTCCTCCTCCCATGGTGAGAGTATTAAATCAATAGAAAACCAAATCGCACGGTTAAACGCCGCAATGAGTGCGAGAGAGAAAGGGAAACTCCCATCTCAACCCCTACCGAATCCTGGCCATTCACAAAATCATAATGTGAATGCCGTCACTACGTTGAGATCGGGGAGAGTGCTGAATAACCGAGAGGGTGAGCAAATTGATGTTAGTGAAACATTGGATACCCCAGCTTCTTCTTCTTATTCCCCTAATTCGTCTAGTCTCCCACCTTCATCCGAGCCTATTCTCCGTTTTCCCCAAGGCTCAAACATTTCACCAAATCTATCTAAGTCGATTCCCACTCCAATTTTGGGATCGAATCCGTCGCCACAGTCTTCTCCACAAACGTTGGACCCAAAACTTATTGATCGAGCTCCATTTCCAAACCGATTAAGGGCCAACCGACCTAACCCGCAAATGGAGAAGATTGTGGAAATGTTTAAGCAAGTTAGCGTGAATATTCCTCTCCTAGATGCTATTCAACAAGTCCCATCTTATGCAAGAATCCTTAAAGACTTGTGCACTAGGAAGAGAAAAACTCAAGTGCCTAAAAAGGTTTTCATGACGAGTAATGTTAGCACAGCTTTTACCCAACAAATACCAAAGAAACGTAAGGACCCCGGCTGTCCTACAATCTCTATCTCTATTGGGGGTAAAAATATAAATCGTGCTTTACTCGATCTAGGCGCTAGCGTCAACTTGCTTCCTTATTCAGTATACGAGCAGTTAGGAATTGGAGAGTTAAAACCCGCCCATTGTACTCTCCAAATGGCTGATCGATCTATCACCAAACCTCGGGGCGAACTAGAGGATGTGTTAATTAAAGTCGGGGAATTCATATTTCCCGTGGACTTTATTGTTTTAGATACACAACCTGTGGCAAACCCACGCAATCAAATCCCGGTGATACTTGGTCGACCCTTCCTAGCAACTTCTAACGCTGTAATTAATTGTCGTAACGGTTCTATGAACTTATCCTTCGGGAAAATGACACTTGAGCTTAATATTTACAAGCTAGGAAGTCAGCCATCAGAACCTTCTGCTCAATTGCTGGATGTTTGTTCCATCCACGAGATAGCTCCCGAAAGCTGCATGGATGAGGAACTTTGCTTTGATGTTCTCGACAACACTAATGAGACATCGTTCGATCTTGCACCACTTTACAGTGAGGATATGTTCAATGAGTCCGACCTTGAGATTGAACCCGTTGACTCATTGCAAAAGTCAGCAGCACTTTCCGAGTCAATATCTTATGCAAGTTTTGAACCTCTTCAGGAGTCCGAATATCATTCGTTTACCCCACCTTCTATAGTCTCTCCGCCAATTCTTGATCTCAAACCGCTACCTTCTCATCTTAAATATGCATATTTAGGAGAGAATGAGACTTTGCCAGTGATTATTTCCGCTTCTCTAGCCTTAGAGCAAGAGAATGCACTTTTGGCAGTGTTGAGATCGAATCGGCAAGCATTTGGTTGGACAATGGCCGACATCAAAGGGATTAGTCCCTTAATTGTTGAACATAACATACATCTGATGGATGAAGCCAAACCAACCCGAGACCCACAAAGACGGTTAAATCCCGTTATGAAGGAAGCGGTAAAGAAAGAAATCGTCAAGTGCCTTGATAGTGGAATAATTTACCCCATATCTGATAGTCAATGGGTAAGTCCTATTCATGTGGTCCCTAAAAAGTCTGGCATCACGGTCATCACTAACGAGGCTAATGAGTTAATCCAAACACGCACCCAAACTGGGTGGCGCGTATGTATCGATTACAGGAAACTCAATGCCGCGACGAGGAAAGATCACTTCCCTCTACCTTTTATTGACCAGATGTTGGAACGATTAGCGGGACACGAATACTACTGTTTCTTGGACGGATACTCTGGTTACAACCAGGTCCCCATCGCCGAAAAGGATCAAGATAAAACCACTTTTACTTGTCCTTTCGGAACTTTTGCTTATAGACGCATGCCCTTTGGGTTATGCAACGCTCCCGCTACATTTCAGCGGTGCATGATGGGGATATTTTCAGATCGTCCATAAAATTTTCTAGAAATTTTTATGGACGATTTCTCCATTTTTTGGGACTCCTTTGAGGACTACCTTCGTAATCTTGACGCTATTCTTACCCGCTGTAAGGATAAGAACTTGATTTTGAATTGGGAAAAATGCAATTTTATGGTCCAAGAAGGTATTGTACTTGGACATATAATTTCACATAAAGGCATTGAGGTTGATAGAGCTAAAATAGATGTCATTCAAAACCTCCCTCGTCCCAATTGCGTCAAAGATATACGATCCTTCCTTGGTCATGCAGGATTTTATAGGAGATTTATTAAGGACTTTAGCAAAATTGCTAGACCCTTAACCCTTCTATTGGCCAAGGACACTACTTTTCACTTCGATTCGGATTGTGAGGCTGCTTTTGAATCGCTTAAAGAATCACTCACTACAGCCCCTGTTCTATCATCTCCGGATTGGAACCACCCGTTCGAGCTTATGTGTGATGCATCAGATTTTGCTATTGGTGCTGTCTTAGGACGGCATATTGATAAGATGCCACATGTAATTTACTATGCAAGTAGGACCTTGAATGATGCACAAATAAATTACACAACTACCGAGAAAGAACTCTTGGCAGTTGTATTTGCATTAGAGAAGTTCAGGCCCTACTTGATTGGCTCGCCTATTATGGTTTACACAGATCACTCCGCCCTACGACATCTTTTAACGAAGAAGGATGCAAAGGCCAGGCTAATACGTTGGATCCTATTGTTACAAGAATTTGATCTTGTTATCAAAGACAAGAGTGGATGTGAAAACGTAGTAGCCGACCATCTTTCACGCATCACTTCTTCGCCAACTATGACCGTGCCGATAAATGACTCATTTCCCGACGAACAGCTCTTGAATGTATCCTACGAACCTTGGTTCGTGGATATCGTGAACTATCTTGCGACGGGACTTATACCTAGCGATTGGTCGAAACAAGATAAACTTCGGTTTTTATCCCAAGTAAAATATTTTTACTGGGATGAACCAAATCTATTCAAGTATTGTTCCGATCAAATCATTCGCAGGTGTGTCCCTAACGATGAATTCAAGAGCGTGTTATCATTTTGTCATGATCAGGCATGCGGCGGTCACTTTGGACCTCGAAAAACGGCGGAGAAAGTTTTGCAATGTGGCTTTTATTGGCCAACATTATTTAAAGATGCATTTGAACATTGCAAAACTTGTCCGCGATGTCAGCATTTGGGTCGGATTTCACGAAGGAATGAGATGCCGCTCCAACCTATATTGGTTGTGGAAATATTTGATGTTTGGGGTATTGATTTTATGGGCCCTTTTCCCAACTCCTTTGGGAATTTATATATCTTGTTAGCGGTTGATTATGTCTCGAAGTGGGTGGAAGCTGTACCGTGTCGCACTAATGACAACAAAGTTGTCATTAAGTTCCTTAAAGAAAATATCTTTTCGCGATTCGGACACCCTCGCGCTATCATTAGAGACAACGGGACACATTTCTGCAATAGGTCTTTCGAGGCCTTGATGCGGAAATATTCAATCACTCACAAGCTTTCTACGCCCTATCACCCCCAAACAAGCGGGCAGGCTGAGATCTCTAATAGGCAGATCAAACAGATATTGGAGAAGACGGTTTCCAAAAACCGTAAGGATTGGTCAACCAAATTGACGGATGCTCTTTGGGCATTCCGCACCGCTTATAAGACCGATCTTGGTATGTCTCCATACCGCCTTGTGTTTGGGAAGGCATGCCACCTCCCTGTCGAGATTGAACATAAGGCAATGTGGGCTATTAAAGAGCTTAATTTTGATCTTGATCATGCAGGCAGCTATCGGAAGCTGCAATTGAATGAGCTAAGCGAACTCCGCGATGAAGCTTACGATAATGCGGTGATAGTAAAGAATAGGACGAAAGTGTTCCACGATAAAAATCTTTCTAGAAAAACCTTCACATCGGGGCAACAAGTCCTTCTTTACGATTCCCGTCTCCATCTTCATCCGGGTAAGCTTAAATCTCGTTGGAAAGGACCTATTGTGGTGCGGTATGTACACCTGCACGGGGCAGTTGAAGTCGAAAATTTGAAAAACGGTTCGATTTTTAAAGTAAATGGGCATAGATTAAAACCGTATTTTTCTGCTGACCCCGCGAAGGAGCTCCTGTTTTTACAGGAGCCGCTTTATCAAAACTAAAATTTCCTCCGCCTCACCTCCATGTTTTATATCATTTTCTCATTTTAAAAATGGAGGTGAGTAAAAAATGGATTCGATTGAATATCTGTGCATGTCAAAGAATAAGTTTGTGGGAATTTTTCATTTAACTATTATTTTAACCCTTATATCTCTCCCTTAGTATACAGGTCCATGTTCTCAAAAGGCTACATCAGTGAGGACACTGCTGAAAACAGGTTTGGGGGAGAGGTTTGTATTCACTGAATTATCCTTGACACCGGGCATTAAATTTTTTTATATAACAAATGAATAGAAAGTGAAACATTACATCCAAAAGATAGGAATAGTTTAAGAAAACCAAGAAAATTAGAAGTTTTCTTATACGAACTAGTAATAAGTAGTTATGAGCTGTTGTCCCAAGGGTTAGTAAAATGAAGGAAGTCACTAATCTGAGGATAAAAATAAGTCTGAAAAATAATTTCTATTCTGGAAGCCAAACATTTGAATGTTGATACCCTACTATATGCACTTACACACGTCTTGAAACTCGGGATAGTAGAGGATACCTTGAAATGCTCTTGTCTAAAAGCCAAAGTATGAAGGAAGTAAAAAAAATGAAGAAAATATAAAAATGGTGAAAAGAAAAGAAAAAAAAATGAACACTGGTTTTGTATCGCCAAGGCAGCAATAAAAAAATATAGCGAGGGTGCCTCTTCACCTAGTGCCCTAAGGCCAACTGGTCTGGGAGTCACTGCTAAGCCTTAGGTGGTGCAAGACGAGGAAAATACTATCACCAAATCAGCAATCACTTGAGTAATCGGTCGGTTAGTACCTCAAGAAGTATTAGCGGTCGCATGAAAAGGTGTGAGCAAACCTAAGTATTCATAAAATTAAAAAGTACTGAGGTAGATGGACAAGAGTATGATAGCTTGAATTGAATTCTCCGAGTGTAGGGATGTTATTTTCACACATGTGGGGTTATATGATCAATGTTTGGAAGAAAGGTAGGAATGAAGAATAAAGACGATGTTTTATTGAGGGGTAATGTGATTTCTAACATTTTTTCATGACTATTAAGATAGGGCTCATGACAACTGAAAAGCTAGCATAGTTGGAAACTCTTCTTTTCAAAGTATTTCTTTTATGGTTCTTATCTTTATATGTAAATTTCACCATCTCTCTTTTGTTATAGGATTTTGTGGGTGTAATCCGCTGAAAACCCTCAGGAGACAACACTCCTCCTACTAGGGACACCTAGAGGTTTAACGGCTTGTTGCACGTACTCAGTGCAATCGTGTCTGCCTACGAAAGTGTGCTTAGTTTTCTCCTTTCTTTTTCTCCTCTTGAATAAACTAGTTTGCTCGGGAGGATCAAAGATAAGTTTGGGGGTATTTGTTCAGTCGATAAAACTGCACATTTGTAGTACATTTTTCCTACCATTTTTATATTAAAAAAGGACTTTATTATAATATATTATACATATGAGGGTTTATGTGTAAAAACAATATTTTCCATGTGTTAATATATTTTTTATTATTATTTGGTAGGAAAATGTATGCAAATAATATTATTGACCTAATCCTAGTAGAACAAAGTCTACTAAAATCTTATTTGAGTTGTTGTGCAGAATATTTCCAAGTTGTTATGAAGAAATCAGGTTGTTGAAGAAAACTTGCCTAATTAAGAAATCAAAATGAAGAAATCAAGTCTGGCAGAAGAAAAGAAAAGATTTCAAATTTCTGAAGATTCCATAAATTGCCAAATGTCACAAATACAGAAGCCCTGAAGTTTGATCAAGGGAGGATATTAAATGGCCGCGGATCCGCGGCCTTACCCACCTTGTGCCGCGGATCCGCGGCAAGATTGAGGGATCAATTGCAGAGGATTTTTGGGGTGAATCTATGCAATATTTTACCAACTTTTCAACAATAATATTCTGGGTTTGCACTATAAAAAGGCACCGAGAGCCTCTTAGAAAAGCTATCAAGCCGAAGAGATCACGAAGCTCCCGACGCTCACGCATCCAGGCTGATCATCGACTGTTCGACTACCTCCTTAGGAAAGATCGAGAAGCAAATCAAGTTTTGTAATCATTTTCTATGGATTAAAAGTGTAGCTTGAAGGAGTTGATTAATAAAGGTAGTTTTTATTTAATTGTTTGTTTTTTTTTACATTATGTTTTCCCTCTCTTTCTTTTCATCTTCTTCTCGCAACATGCGCGAGTAATTCTCCGCTTGTTAGGGTTCGTAGGATTAGGGTAGGCTAATGGGCGATGAAAATAATTAAACCCTTTTTAAATCCTATAAAGTTTAGGAACTTTATTAAAATAATCATTAACATCCTAATCGGGCGCACTAGCAATTCCTTGCTAGTTCCGACCGCGATTAGAAATTAGATTAATGATTGTTTTAGTAAAGGCTAGATATGAACGGAGTTCCGTGTCGAGATAAGGGTTACGAGTGGGATTCCTTTTCCCTCCAGAAACCCTAATCTACACGCATCACCGTCGTTCTGGTTCTAAATCTATTAATGGATAAAAAGGGTAATTTTTAATTAATCTTCCATAACTACTAAATCCTAACGAACCCTACAAGCCCTATTATTATATTATTTAAATCTCTAAAATAATCTAGATCTATATTTTACATTCTTATTTAAAGTAGATCTAGAAACTTTTCACAAAATTCTTTATTCCTCCTCTCTTTCTCAACACATCTAAAGTAAAAATAAAAGGTTCCACGTTTCCCAGAGGACGACCCGTACTCATCTCGGTCTAGCTACGCGCGACACCGTTATTGATTGCGGTAAACAAACACAAATTTTCACATCAATCAAGCCCTTACACGAAGTCCTTGGCCAAGGCAGGAGATTTACTGGTAGGTATTCCAGTAGTATCTCAGGGTGTTCTATGCTACACTTCGACACGACTTGTACCGCTTTTGGGGGTCTGACTTTTACCAACCCCCTAGGCCCGCCATGCGATGCTCATAGACGAACGGACC
The DNA here is from genome assembly GCA_030015575.1 of Agapanthus africanus. Taxonomy (NCBI): domain Eukaryota; kingdom Viridiplantae; phylum Streptophyta; class Magnoliopsida; order Asparagales; family Amaryllidaceae; genus Agapanthus; species Agapanthus africanus. Next base: position 102,388,021 of record CM057350.1, on the reverse strand, counting down.
AGACTGTACGGATATTGTCACTGACAGGCTCAGTAGGGTGTCAGGATGAGTTCGCTCATCGACATCCCTTTTGTCAATACCTGATAGCCCGTTACGTATGGCTAATACATTTGACGTGCTGGTGGTTAAATCTACAACCAAAGTATTGACGAGTCTTTAGAGTCCCCCACAGACCGTTTTCTCAAGTTTCGGGCGAAACGCTGTAGAGGCCGTATGGAGATATGGCAGGGTTCGATCATATACGTGCGGTATTGCACGGATCATGATCGGACGGATAATACTAGCGGGCTTTGGTTTAAGCCGGATCCTAGTATTGTACAGTGTAGATTTTGTCTCATTGCATTTGTATTCGGTCGCAATACAAATGCGGGTATGTATATACAGTCGCGGGGTTTTCCTGTAATTTATTACGGGATCAGTTTTTTGAAGTTGCCAGTTTGCTTTCCATTTCGGCCATTTTTCCTTTGTTCTTTCTTTGGCGGAAAATTGGTGTGGAAGGGCTTATTTGCAAATGTGCAAATTAGCATTGTGGAGGGTGTTTCTTGTAATTGGTAGTTTCATGATGATTCTACCATCCTTTGACCTTCATTTGTTCATCATGGTTTTGACTTTTGAGTTGTGATGGTTGTTGATGATGTGACTTGGTTGTGATGATTATTCATCATGATAACCCTTTCTCTCTCTTGCATTATGTGAGGGCTCACTCCTTTTTCATATAATTTCTCTCCACTCTTTGATTTCCTCATGAGCCATGGCCGGCCAAGCTTGAAGGGGCTGTCCAATTTTTGGGAGTGAAAAATGAGTCTCATTTCCATGCTAAAAATCCTTTTGTTCATCCAAAAAGTTGATATCTCATTCCTCCATTCAAAAGGCAACTTCTAGTAACCCCATAAGACAAAGAACTCTACACTAGCCTACAGCATTTCTTGGACACGTCGACTCGCCAACTTCGTGCCCGAGTTGCCTCGGTCCAGAGGTGGGAGCCCGTAAAAGAACCCGGCGATGTGGTGCCCTTCCGACGAGGAGATGAAGACCGGAGATTCCGCGGGGAGATCGGGACGACGACGAGAAGACCGAAGGACACGGATCGCTCGGTATATCTCTCTACCCCTTCTCTAGTTAGCTAGGAGTAGGTTAATGGCCCGATCCGGGATTTTAGTGCGCGGTGGTGCCAGTTCAAAAGTTTTGTAAAAGTATCGTTTCCGCATTTTGGCCTCGTTAAGACGGCCGGGGCGCCGCCGTGCACTTACACTGGTATCAGAGCTACGCCATTAACCTAGTCTAGCTTGCTCTAACGTGTTTACAAGTTCGATCGAACGGATTTTCCGAAAACCCGCATTTTCTGGTTCAGTTCTCTGTCGAATTTTTTTTGGCTGGAAAAAATATTTGTAATGTTGCAGAAATCTGAGCTGGTGTTTTTAAGAATTCTGTAGAAATCTGGTATTGTGATGCTACAGGAAGACCGCAGAACCGCGGCCAAACCTATGTTCCGACCGCGGTTCCGCCGCAGTCAAGGGTCAACGCAATGCCATTTTTCTACAGTGATCTTTATATTTGAAATTGGGGTTTTTGGAATATTTTGTTTGGGCCCAGATTATTTTTGAGTACTGCAGTTGTGCTTGGGGCCCACTTGGGAAAATTTAGTCGATCGAAAATTTTAAACATGTTAGTTCACAGTATTTACATTATATCTGCGACCGTGAATGTCATTTGATCGGTAAATCATGTCTAACTGTTATAACCCTTTTAGACGGATTTGCGAACGTGATATTCACGTTGATGTTCTGTGTTGTGCTGTGATGTTGCGGATTGTCGTGGTGGATAGCTTGGATGAAATGGTAGTACAGTTTTGTTTATTATGTACATTTGATATTGCGGGGCGAGCGTCCGACATATGGACTGCCGTCACTTCCTGTTTGTATATTATTCTTTTGGGGCACGACCGGGCTGAGGTCGATGTACCCGTTGTATGTATATTTTACTTTCTGTACTAGGATTACCCCAAGATGGGGTGCACGGATAGCCGGGTTCTAGATGGCAACGGGCCCCGTCTCATGGCGTTGAGATGGAGGGGGCTTCACTCTAGAATTGGCGGGCTATTCGTCGCACTTGTAGGGGGTACAGGTTGACCCAAAGAGGGATGCCCAAGTTACCGGATTCCGTGAAGTGCTGGGTGGTCCATTCACGTTGCTGAAGGGGGCTTCCTCGCTTCAGGTTTTGGTGGGTAACTTGCCGCGCCCGTAGGGGTCTAGGATTTCATTGCACAGGCTATCCACACGACCAGGGGAACGTCGGGTTTCAGTAGCGGCTCTATGAAACCCGGGGATCCCAGATATCTGTATTGTTCTGTGATGCTTATTACATTTCTGTGATGTTGCATTTTATCATGCCTTGAGCGAATATTATATATTGATATATATATACTAGTAGATGTTGTATATGTTTTGCATCCGCGCTAGTCAAGTCCCCACTCTATCGTTAGTTAAGTAACCTAACGGGTGATGACGGGACCCAGTGGCGAATGCGGATGGTATATACGTACATCATTATTTTCGTTCTTTATTGGTGTGATCAATTGATGGGACTGCGTTGATTCGGATCAATGCAAGCTAAACAAACCTATTCTGATGTTGTTGGAACAATTTTTCAAAAAGCTGTTGTTTCAAAAACCTATTCTGATGTTGTGTGAACAATTTTTCACCCATATGACTCCCAGAATCACTGTATATGCCGGCAATGGGACTCCCGAGATTCCGTTGGACTCACACTCAAACTACCCCATACCCCGTGGTCTACATCAAACACCGGCTATAAACTCAAATACTAGTCGGTCCATGACAAGTCTACGCGAGAACTGGAGATTGGATCTCCATCAAGCATGTCTCAACTGGTACCCAAGATAAATGGATAGTGTTTGGTGCCTTACCTATGACACTAATATAAGTGCTTCCATAACCGTCCCATACCAGTTATAGTTACACTTATATATGTCCCATAGACGTCAACAATACAATAAATTAACTGGGTTCGCTGATTGTGTACAAGTACGTGTCACTTCACTTATTCATTCATGCTTTAACACTCACGTACTTGCCACAATCAAATCACTAATATCTACCACTGAGTAATGTACACGATCACTAGGTTACCAATGTATATGATATGATGAGAATGCAATAATTACGATATGAATAAAATATCAGCAACCAATGTCCTACTACTTGCATAATTTACTATAAATCATACATGCAGAATAAAGCAAAACAATACAAAAGGGGTAAGCAGCATGTTTAATTATCTATCCAACAAAATTTGTTTCACGTCAATCAGATTTCAGGTTCGCTAGTTATGGTCATTTCATTTTATGTATTCACTGCTGGAAATCCAATTTCTGAACTGGAAGTCTGTTTCGTAACACATTTTACTCTCAGTTGGGAGCAGAATTAGGTGATGCTACAGTTCAACTAATTGTACATTTTTCTGTTATGTTTCCAACGCCTCCAACGGATCAGTAACTTCCACTGTGTGCTGGGAGATATGTTCAGTTAAATGTCAATGTATACAAATTGTCACTGCAGAAAACGGCAGGACACAACGGTATTCTAAAATACGAATTAAATATCAAACGGCAGTGAAACGACACAAAACTAGATTTATGTGTTAGCTAATCCAATTATCTACACGACCATATGGGGCTCCGTGCATTTTCAGTTTAAGGAAGGGGTGTACAGGTGTTCCAAAGATAGGTATTTAAAACGAACGTTGCCCCGGACTGCAGTTCAGGGCCGCGAATCGCCTCGGTATTCATTGATATAACTTATCAAAATGTCAATATAAACTATGGGGTGCTGTAGGATTATCTGTTGGTTTCAATATGAGCCATAGAACACTAAGATCCGATATGTAAATGATTTAATATGATTTTAACGATCTAACATGTCCGGGAAAATTCAGATTTCGTAAGGGTTATCAGGATGTCATTTCATAGTGATGATCTCGATATTTTGCGTCCAAACTTCTACACGATATTCATTAACAGTAAAGTGGTTCGTTTATCTCAAATTAAGGTGTTTTAAAATAGGTTATGGTTTAGGGTTTAATATCGAACATGTAGCACGTATATACATAGGTTCACCTTCATCCAATATACTAACTCATAATTAACCAATTATAATATATTTAGCATGATTATAGCAAGTGAAAGGGGGTTCACTTGCCTTCGGTCGCTTGATATAGAAGCGACGCCGTTGCAGAGTTTGTCTCGACACACGAGACGGCGCGATGCTGGACACGGCGCGCGGCGCGGGCGCGATGCGTGGAGATCCGGTACTGGACGTGGTGGCGACGCGGGCGCGATACAGTAGTGGACCTGGTGATGACGCGGGCGCGACACGGTGCTGGGCACGATGACGATGCGAGTGTGATACGGTAGTGGGCGTGGTCCTGGCTCAGTGCGTGTCACGGCACGACACGGTACCGAGCACGGTCTGGACTCGGGACGTGGTGTGGGAGCGGCACGGCGTGTGCACTGGATCGAGCACGGTGTGACACAGGGGTGGGTACGGGACACGATACGTGCGTGGGTCCACGGTGGCACGGTCTTGATTCGAGCGTGGCACAGCTACGACACGGTGCAAGGCACGGTGGCCACGAAGCTGGGCTGGGCTGCGACGATGACGGATCGGGTAAGAGAAGGTTGGGGGATCGGCTATTGCTTGGATGCTATGACGGTGGTGCCGGGGTCTTCTGGAGCTGAGATGAGGCAGCAGTGGTGAAGTCGGCGGAGCTCGTCGAGGTCGAGGTCGGCCGGCTGTGGGTGGTCGGTGGTGGCAATGACCGTGAAGAGAGGAGCTAGGTGTGCAGGGAGGTGCGGAGGTAGCAGATGGAGGAGTTGGTAGCGATTGGGCGCTGGAGGGAGGCAAGGTAAATGGCGGTGAACGGCGGGATCATGACGACGAGGGCGGCGGCAAGGAGAGACGGCAAGGGATGTTCGGGGGAGGAGGTGACAAGCTCGGGGAGAAGCGATGGAGGGGCAGGTGAGGGTGCTCGCAAAAGGTGGCGAAGAGGTTGGTGGTCACCGGAGGAGTCGGTTGGCGACGGTGAGCCCGTTGACGGATGAGGGGAGCTCAGGGGCCGGGCCGAGTTGGATACTCGGTTGATAGAGGAGTGTGCATGGCTGGTAGTGGGGCTTGTCGGCAAGGGAGTCGACCGGCGGTGGAGCTCGATGGTGGGTGTGGCAAAGCTGGGGTAGCATCGCAGTTCGTCGGCGAGGTGGCTCCGGGAAAGAGTTCGGTGCAGGCGAGGATATGGTTTTGGTTGTGGGAAAGTGGATCTCGCGTGCAGGATGAGGCTTAGCTTGAAGGAGGGAATTGATCGAGGTGGCAGAGCTTGGGTGGCGTGGGTGCAGTGGAGCTCGGGGTTCTCGTAGGTGAGAGGAGGGAGAAGCGGGAAGAAGAGAGAGAGGAGAAGAGAAAGAGAGGGACCAAGAGGAGAGAGAGAGAGTGATAATAAAGAGAGAGAGAGAGACATGGGGGTGATCGAGAGGGGAGAGAGAGGGAGTGGACAGGGAATGAGAGAGAGTGTGTGCGTGGGTGTGAGGGAGGAGTCAGCGAGGGGAAGAGAGAGAGTGAACGTGGGTGTGAGAGGGGGGAGAGAGAGAGAGCGTGAGTGTGAGAGAGAGAGAGAGATTTTAATTGATAAGGATTTTAAAGAAGAGGGAGAGAGAGGTAACGGGAATATAATTATAAGGTTTTTAATGAAATTTATTTGTGTAGGATTTGGGTTTAAATGAGGATAAGTTTTAAATTTGAAAAGGTTGAAAGGAGTTTGTTGGGGAAAACGGAGGGTTTGGGCTAATGGGCTTGGGCCTTGGGTTAAGTTATGGGCTAGGGAGAAAGAGAGAGGGAAAATGAGAGTTGGGCTGTGGGTTAGGTTAGGGAAATTAATTTGGAAAAATAGAAATATTAAATAGAGAAAAATATGGAAAATGTTTATTTATAAATACGAAAATTATTTTTAAAAGAAACCGGGTATTATATCATACCCCACTCATATAAAATTTCGTCCTCGAAATTTAAAATACGATAACCTATAAAATATCATGCGAAAAGTAACAAAAATCAATTACTGCTACATAGCGATTTACGCAAAAGTAACTAGATGAAAATTAATATTTATATATAAGAAGAGGCGCAGCTAAAATGATAGTCGTAAGTAAGCACAAGGCATAACCGTTTATAATAATAAACTATACATGCAATACAAGGAAATAGAATAACAATAATAAGCAATAATGAATGGTTGGCTGATAAGCCTCAAGAATTGAAATTACTTTGGTGAAACTACAATTCAAACAAGTACAAAATAACTTTAGAACACGTATAAGGTAAAAGTGTCGAAAAATAAAATGAAGAATAAGCACGCTAGTAATGAAAACAACGAGAGTGACATGTAAACTGAAAACATTAGTACGGAAAATTCACTAGAAAAATGAAATGTATAATGTAAATCCAAACGATTTAAAAGCTTGGAAATAGTAGAGGACTTCGGGACAGTAAGTAAAGCTAAAAATACTTATTAACACATAATGGAAATCTAACTTATTATAAATAGGCAAAACTCTAAAATTTTAAAATAGCAAAAGTACTGATTATAATTATATCAACAGAAAAATAACACTGATAATATATAGAAGGCTGGCCGGAGAATGGATCGCGGTATAAATTATATTGAAGAGCAACGCCGTGAGCAAGCACCCGGAATGTAAGAAATGTGAAGAGGAATTTGGGTTGCCCAGACCGGCACAAGGATAAAAGGATGAAATCGGATTCAAAATTAGAGAGAGAGATAAATTTAGAAAGAGTATGGAGTTTGAAAATTTTAGACGGGGTATGCGGCAAGATACAAGCTAATCGAAAAGAGAGTCCGGGATGCGGTGATGAACCATAATATCGACTAAGCTCAAGATCTAAATGTAGTGAGTCCTACAAAGTAGGCAGTCACAATCCACAACTTTATTGCATTCAAACTAAGAACTTCAACAGATACAAGATTTAAATGAAAGGGAATAACTACTAAATAGAGTGACAATGTCTTTATTGCAAGTAGGAAATGTGATAACTCTGCGTCGATATCTAAATCTCTGCGATCTCGTAAGGTAAGTCTAAATCAAGTGCTGGGTCCATATCATCCTCGAACTACGAAATAACCAAGCCGCTCTAGCAGATTTGGAGGGCATTGACGAATCTCCTCCTGGCAGCTCCTTCCTTCTAGGGCAGCCATCGACAAAATGCTCGTCGGATCCACAAATCAAGCACTGCCCCTTTGGCTTGGCGACAGTCCCTTTGAAAGTGTCCTGGTCTCTTGCAATAACCACAACGCCGGGCTCCCCGCCGCTTCTGTTGCTGAGTAACAAATGAGCACTTCATCTGCACACCACCTCTTTATCTAACAGGAATTCTCCTATGATTGGGGCTTTCGTTGGTGCCTGAGCCATTTGCCTTCTTAGTCCTGTAGCTATGAGATCATTTGTTCGCTCCTCGGCTTCCATTAATCCTTGCAATACACCCAAAATTTCGGCGGCCTGATTCCGGAGAGTGGAGGCGGAAGAAGAGTCGTTAGAAGCCCGGTTTTAGCTTCCGATGTGCGACGCTGATAGGAACTTAAAGGAATGCAACGCGATATGATAACTTTGAAGAAACGAAGACATGAGAATGCAATGAGTCCAATAAGAAACGTAAGCAGGTGTAGAATCAATAGGAAAAATATAAGGATGAAAATGTAAAATAGATCTGAAAACTCAGGAACGATATAAGGTATAAACGGAGATAGAGATTTGACGATCAAAACAAGACTATGCGATACAGTAACATTCAATCGAGAAAGGAATCGAAGACAGAATTCCAAGTTTCTCAAACAGAGTACAGTATTGTAACTATACTGTAGTTCATAATTACAACCACATAACTCTACCAAGTTACCCAAAACTCTAGCGAATGGAGTCAAAATGTGTAGCGGAACACATTATATGAATCAAGGTCAAGGATAACAAGTTTACAATCTAAACCGAGAGGGTGGCTTAAATTGTCAAGCTCTAGTCGGAAATTGCAACCTCAACCCCAACCTGGCTCTGATACCATTCTGTCATGCCCCACTTCCAATACAGAGAGTATTGTCCGCTCTGGCCGAAACCGCACGGTTTTGTCCTTTGGAACGAAGCGGACCCGACCAGGGGCCACTTCCCAGGAGGTCACCCATCCCAGGACTTCCCTGACTCGAGCATGCTTAACTACGGAGTTCTCAAACTCCTATAGTGCCAGCTCACTTAAAAAGCGCCTCTGTATTGAAGAGTGGTATCATTCCATTTATAGTACAGATCTGTCCTCTTTCGGAATGTATTCTGAAGATTCCCCATTGTTTTAAAGTGGGTCCCCATGCTTATCTGGTATATATGGGTATAGCGGATAATACCTGGGGTATTACAAGCCTCCTGCCCAACAACACCGTGGATCAAAAGCCCTCATCACGAGGCCACCGAGCAGCTTCCTGCTCGGTCCATCCCTAGCGGGTAGCTTCCTGCCCATCTACACTAAGGATCTAAAGCCCTCCTGTCGAGGCCACCGGACAGCTTCCTGCTCGGTCCATCCTTAGCAGGTAGCTTCCTGTCCATCTACGCTAAGGATCCAAAGCCCTCTTCACGAGGCCACCGAGTAGTTTCCTGCTCGGTCCATCCCTAACGGGTAGCTTCTTGCCCATCAACGCTAAGGATCTAAAGCTCTCCTCACGAGGCGGCCGAGCAGCTTCCTGCTCGGTCTATCCCTGGAGGATAGCTTCCTGCCCATCTACGCTAAGGATCTAAAGCCTTTCTCTCAAGGCCGCCGAGCAGCTTCCTGCCCGGTCCATCCTTAGCGGGTAGCTTCCTGTCCATCTACGCTAAGGATACAAAGCCCTCCTCTCAAGGCCACCGAGCAGCTTCCCGCTCGGTCCATCTCTAGCGGGTAACTTCCTACCCATCAACGCTAAGGATCTAAATCCCTCCTCTCGAGGCCATCGAGCAGCTTCCTGCTCGGTCCATCCCTAGCGGATAGCTTCCTGTCCATCTACGCTAAGGATCTAAAACCCTCATTTTGAGGCCACCGAGCAGCTTCCTGCTCGGTCCATCTCTAGCGGGTAGCTTCCTGCCCATCTACGCTAAGGATCTAAAGCCCTCCTCTCGAGGCTACCGAGCAGCTTCCTGCCCGGTCCATCCCTAGCGGGTAGCTTCCTGTCCATCAATGCTAAGGATCTAAAGCCCTCCTCTCGAGGCCACCGAGCAGCTTCCTGCTCGGTCCATCAACAGCGGGTAGCCCCACAACAACGGTGTGGATCGAAAACCCTCACCACGAGGCAGCTGAGTAGAAAGGAAGATACTGACCTACACTAGGCCATCGACGCACGATAGCCACCTCAACTCTGGGGGAAAAAAGGGTACCGACCTTCCTACACTTGGAGCAATCGTTCGTCGCTACTTGACGAACGGTCAGCAAGTCCGGGGGGTGGACACTAGCCTGACACTTACAAGATAAAAAGTCCTACGAGCTAAAAGTACTTGCGCAACGAGCAAACATTTGGGCCAAGGAAAAAGGTGTACTTTATTTATTATCCAAAAATAAATGCAAGGTATTCTGGGCTCCTCAGCCTTACAAAATGCCTGGAGGCTTACAAAATGCCCGGAGGCTTACAAAATTCGGAAAAAGAAAAAATCCCCAAGGAAGGAAAGCTCAGGCCGTCCGCTCGGGGAGATTCTCGCCCTGCTCAACGACAGCCTCGGGGGCCAAAACTGCGACCTCTAGGTCGGCGCTTCCACCCGAAGCCTCACCCCCAATGGCCGCCCCGGCAACTTCCCCCTGCGGCTCCTCCTCGGCCATAGGATATTTAGCGCGGAGCTCGCTGATATCAATCCCCAGTGTAGACTCCTTGATGGCGTCGAGGGCGCTGTGCCACACGACGGTCGCGGATTCAGCGAGATCGGTGTAGAATTGGTCCGACGTCTTGTACGCCTCTACGGCCTTCTCCTCCCAGCACTCGATGAGCTTCACCGCGTCCAGATCCACCCGGACATCCCTCTTGAGGGCGTCCCTCGACTTCTTCATCGAGTGGTAGAAGCCGTTCACCTCCTCCAACTTGGCCTGAATAGCCCGGTTGAACTCGTCCAGAAACCGATGAGACTCCTTCAGTTTGGAGTTCGTCAGCCCTCGGCGATCATATGAGTGTCGAGGAGGGCCGCCTTCTCCTCCGCTTGCCGCAGTTGGAGGCGGAGTTCCTCCTCCCGCTTGGAGGACTCGCTCTCCTTTTTCATGGCCGGGGCTACCTCCTCGAACTCTATGGTGACGAGGAGCGCGCAGTGGTGGAGGACCTGAAGAAAGCAACATACGGGTTAGAAAGCTCAAGCCGAGAAAACAAGACTTAAAATAATTTCTGAAAAAAGTCAAGAACCGACCTGAACCGCCTCCTGGGCTATGGCGGACACCTGGGCCTTCATGGTCCCCCGGGGTATTTTAACTCCGGCAGCCTACTCCATGTCGGAAAGCAGGCTGTCGACGACGGAGAGCCCTAAGGGCACCTCAATGCAGAAGTCACCCTCCTGCACTGAGATCCCGGTAGAAGGCGCCTGGGATACCGTCCTCTTATGTCTCTTGAGGGGGGCTTCGGTGGGCTCAGCCTCATCCTCCTCCTCTCTCGCCCAGGGAGTCGGGGAGCGGCGGAAGGCTTAGATGGTGGAGTTGGCCTCGGGGCCGAACTCAGACCGGGTCGGGACGAGCTTGCGACCCCGGCCTTCTTTCACTGGGTCTTGGCGGCCAAGGCGGCTAGGATTTTCGCTCGGTCCATGGGATCTGCAAAGAAAGGAACACAACAAACACAGAGGTTAGCAACGCCAAAACAGCAAAGAAAATTTAGTAAAGTCTAAACAGATCGACGAAAGCCCTAACTTACCCACGAAACGTATATGACTGAGTCTAGCCCAGCTCAATGCCTGCTTAGCTAGTAGGACATACGTCCGTTGGATCGGCTCCCACTGGGACACGACCCTTGCTTCGGGGGAAGTCGACTACTTTGCCCTCGGGCAGTCGGCCCTGTGCCACCGTGTAGGCACAGGCCAATCTTCGCCCTCGGGCGACCCGACGAATATAAACTTCTCTTTCCATTCATGGATGGAAGAAGGGACGGATACTACCCCCAACCCGGCCACTCTGCCCTTGCGTTTTTTGAACGAGAAATACACCTAGCTCGGCTCTCCTTACTGGTGCCAGAGTGATTCTTATAACACAGGAAAGAGACAAGGGGAGTCAAGCCGAAGGGGATATTTTCAAGTTTTAACCGGACCAGAAACCCGAGGAAAATTCTCCACGAGTTTGGAGCTAGCTGGCCCGGGGCGAGATGAAAGCAACGAAGCACCCCGCAGACCTCAGTTGGGAAGGGCAGACACATTCCTGCTCAGAACGCTTCCAAATACAGGGCAATATCTTTGCCCTGCATCTGGACTACCCGCTCGCCCTCTCTAGCTAAACGGAGGGAATAGTTAGAGGGGATATGGAATCGAGCCTGAATTTCGGAAAGCTCGTCCAGACTCTTCAAAACGGAGGGCGCATCACGGGTGTTCCCGATGCGCACCTTGAGGGCCCTTGTCGTCTCCCGACGGCGAGCGACGGGGGGAGTGGGGAGGGGGAGGGGGCTTGACTCTTGGGGGCGAACCTGACACGAGGAAGAAGAAGAAGAAGAACCCTCTTGGCTATCTGAAGCCGAAGAGGAGGAAGACCCACTTGACTCGGCCCTAACAACGGAAACCTCATCTCCCGACTCTACCCTTACTATCTCTACGGACTCCTCAGATGAAGACATCAAACCTGATTCAAAGGAAGGGACTCACCGAGATAAAATCAACAAGGGATCCGATCTAAAAGAAGGAGCGCCGGGCAATCTTCAGCAATGAAAGAGAATTTGAGCAAAATATCAACCCTAGGATGGTCCCCTCCTATTTATACACCCCAAAGGGGAACATCCTACGGCCCTGATTGATTCCCGCCAAAACGAAACGTCCCGCCTAGCAACCGGCGGGGCTCCACATGGCGATCGTCCATTGGGGACGTCTTTTCGACTGCAGGAGACAGAGACAGCCTGTCACTTCCGCCAACCGACGTCCGACACGTGGCTCGTATCCCAACTGGCGATCGGCTGGAACGACGCCCCCTCTTTAAAGCGCAATCATTTCATTGATCTGCTGACGCCATCGGGGATTCGCACGAAGATTCAGGCGAACGACAAGGCGACACGTGGGCTCAAAGATCGAAACGACGTAACCACCAAAAGCCATGCGTTCCCAGGGTGATCCGCGTTATGATTCTTTGGCGCCAAAATGAATGGTAAAAAACCGAGCAGGCCACTCTCGACCTGACCTATGAATAGGTCGGAACGACAGTGGGGGCTAATGATGATGCTCACAAGTGGTGTCTCCTCAGATTACGACACGTGGCGGATGACGTGTCCCGAAGGCTACGAAGGCGGAATAGATGGGTTGCATTATGAGGATTCCTTGGGATCCTCTTCTCGAGGAACGTATCCGACCTTTCGAGAGACCTCTCTGAATACATACCACCTTCACCTAGAAAACTACCAGCGGCTCGTCTCCGAGCTTTCTTAGTCTCCTTGCTCGTCTTCCAGCCGTCTGACGTGCCGAGCCTCCTCGGCTTCCCAACTCGTCTCTGAGCCGTCTGACGTGCCGAGCCTCTTCGGCCTCCCAGCTCGTCTCCGAGCTCCTGACGTGCCGAGCTTCCTCGGCCTCCCCCGATCAACCAAGAACGTGGATCCCATGCGCCCCGTAACGGCTCCGCGCATATCGCCAGGGCGAGATATCCGCCTCCCCACGATCCGCGTCCCACGCTAGCGCATCCCCCATTAATGGGCGTATCCCCCATTAATGAGCGTATCCCTCCATTCAAGGCGAGGATAACGCCGGGACGTAACTAACGGCGGTGATCTCGCACCTGCTCGCTCCACGCGACCCCTATATAAACCCCTCTCTCGGATGACTCAGGTATCTCGAATTTATTTCCAATACGCCGCTACTTTGCATTTATTTCTCGGCTCTAACTTGATCGTCGGAGGGTCCTACGGTGGTCACCCATCCGGGACTTCTTTGCAGGTAGCTCGGTATCTGATGGAGGCTGGGATCTCCTTCAGATGTTGTCCTCCGTCGATCTGTCGCAAGCGTTGATGAGCGGCTGAGATTGATATTGAGGGTTGTCTCCCTGAGCGTGTGGATCTCAGTGGGCTTGATTCGAGGTGAAGCCGAGCTATCTGCAAAAGAAGTCTCGGGGTGGTTGTACCGCCGTGGACCCTCCGACGATCAAGTTAGCCGAGGTATTTGAGCAGAGTAGCGGTTTATTGGGTTAAAATTGCATTAGCTGAGTCGTCTGGGAGAGGGTTTTTTATAGGTGGGCTCGGAGGCGAGCAAGGACGGCCTGGGAAGCTCAGCGTGTAGGTGGGCTCGGAGACGAGCCGATGGTTATTTGTAAGGCTAGTATAGGAGTGTTCATGGATCCATCGAAGGTTGGGTCATGCCTCAGGACGATAGCCCGGGGGATGCGTTCAATGTATGGTGCTTGTCCTGTTTCCGTGAGCCCCGGGACACGTCAGCTACCACGTGTCATGATCTGGGAAGTTCCCACTTATGAGCCTCATCAGTATCCAACATCAACCCATTGAGATCCACACTTAGCAACACCCAATCAAATCTCAGTTGTCAAAGACCGCCATCAAAGGATCGACGGAGGAAAACATCTGAAGGAGATTCCAGCCTCCATCAACCCTCATAGCCCAAGTGTCCCTCGCTTCATTGTTGCCGGTAACATCATAGAATGTGTCATTTGACATGAAGCTCGTATCACTTGCTCTTGCTGACCAATAATTTTTAAAGATTCTTAGGATGTTTTTTTTTCCTTTACCGTTCTAATTACCCTATAACTAGAAGAATTTGTTTAAATAAAAAAAAAATGATTTTTCGCTTTAGCCACACCCTTGAGCAAAAGTTTATACGGTCCTGATGTACTTCTATCACGGCAAAATGCTTTACGACAAAAGCTAACTCGCTACCTTTTAATCATCAAACAAAAAAAACCGGTTCCACTTGGACCCCAACAGCAAAATGAAGGGCAATAAGGTAATCTCACATCACACACTCTCTCCATTATAAGCGCCGCTGCGCTTTCCATCCCCCAAAACCCAAACCCTAGACCTAGCCCCCGTTTCGGCCCCCTTGCGATTTATAGCGGCGACAAATGGTAAAAATTCCTGCTTCGATTTTCTCTCGGCGATTAATTTTATCTCACAGATTTTTTCATGTTCCTTTGTTTGTCAATCTCTTTCATACAAATTTATGTTCTTTTCCCTGAATCTTTTTGATGCTTACTCGAATTTTGTTGATGGAGATCGTATTATTGGGAATGTTTTTTTCTTTTTGTGCTGAGAAAGATTAAAGCTTTTAGGGAGCTTCGTCATTAGATCTCATTTTAGAACATGGTAACTTCTTTTTTTTGCTGGAAATTATTGGAGTTCTATTTGCCATTGGCGTAGATTATATATATATTTTTAATTTCTATTTTGCGTTATTTTCATGTTCCTATTGAATTTTCCATTGTAACATCTGTGTTTTTCTTTAAAAAAATTCATTTTTATTATATGATTTCTATAGTGTATATATTTTGCTTAATTATTACCTAAAAAAGATTCTAATTTTACATGATTGAAAGTGATAGCTTAATATTTAATTATAATTTTTACGTTATTACAGGCTCCCAAGAAGGGTGTGAAGCCAGGTGCCCCAGCGAAGAAGAAGGCGGTAATGTTCTCCTTCTCTTGTACTAAAATGTTTGCTTTTGTTGTACAAAATTTGATCTTTGCATTGTACTTTCACAGGAGAAGGTTGTGAACCCTTTGTTTGAGAAGAGGCCGAAGCAATTTGGTATTGGAGGGGCATTGCCGCCGAAGAGGGATCTTCATAGGTTTGTGAAATGGCCGAAGGTAGTCCGCATTCAGAGGCAGAGGAGAATCCTCAAGCAGCGCTTGAAGGTCCCTCCGGCGCTGAACCAGTTTACCAAGACCTTGGACAAGAATTTGGGTAATTGGCTATAGACTCTATTTGATTTATGTTTTTAGAATTGTTATGTTGGTGTACGTGCTAATTGTGAAGTGATGAATGTTATCTTTATATCACATTTCCTGTGCTTATAGATTATCAGAAGATGTGCTAGCCTTTATATTTTGAAATATTGCTAAATCTTATGATGTAAAGGCATATTTGATGATACCTTTGTTTTTCTTCTAATGCAGGAAATACTTATTAACTGCTTTTTTAGCTTCTGTATTTGATTAGGAATTATATTGATGTATTTGTATGATTTGGTTGACTTAGTGAGTCCGGGTTAGGATGTCTGGGCTTCGTAGGCCGTTTTTTGTGCTTAACTTAATAATGAAGTATCCATGAATTTTTATTATAGATTTGTTCATTGCAATTTGTGTATGACCTATATTTGCCATGTTGTCAATTTGACTAAGTTCTGAGTACATTTGAACCATAATAATTCCGCCACAGAATAAACCTGATTTTTGATAGATTGCTATATTTTGTCCTGTTGCCATTGATGATCTGAAAGAGTTTATTATGAAGTTCAACATCCTAAGATGACGGCAAATCATTATCACTGACATTTTTTTAACATAATATTACTGTATAAGTTCTTCCATAATAGAGTTCAATTTTTTTAAATTCTATCATGAAGTTAACATGATGTTGGGTCTCTCCATTAGTTAAATTAAATAATTACAACCTTATCAAAATCTTATTCGGATTAGTGGGTTACTAAGGAACTAGAGAATAAGCTTTCCTCGTGCAAATGACTACAAATACCATCTAAAACAATTTTTTTTGCAATCGACACCTCTACACACTTTTTCGTTCCTGCAACTTCACATGTTCTCTTTACATGACAAAACAAATAAATGCATGGGCATTCGGTGTTCTTTTTACAAGATCTGTTCTATCTTGCTGATACTAGATACAAATAAATCCCTACAAATCTGTTGCTGGTAGTTCTGCGAATACTTGTTACAATGTTTAAGTATTATATGTGCTGGAATATATGTGCATGCTTGTATGTAGGTTCAATACACATTTTTTCCTTAAAAAATTGAATTAATTTGGCTTCCAATACCTATGTGCTCTTTAGAGTTGTGTATGTAAATCTACTGTGTGTACTTTACTATGCATTTTTGGCACTTGAAAATAATCCATGTTCATTTTTCATAAAAAAAGATACCCCTTGAAATGATCCATGTTCATAGATGCGCATGAAATCTTGAACCAATACGATGGCTTAAAGTATAAAAGTCTTCGTCATAGTACTGGTGTAAACTCTAATCTATGCAATTATTTACTATATTTGAGCCCCCCCCCCCCCCAATTCTTCCCCCTCTTTCTAGATATCCGTTAATTTACCTAGTTCTCCCTTTCTCTCATGATTGAAAAATATTTGTCTCTGTTCAAGCCACCCCTTTTTTTGGTTGTATCCTGAATTTAGCGTTGCATGTGATTGGTGCAGAATTTTGCTTGAGATGTTTATCTTCTTACTTTTCCAAGAAGAGCTGCACAAAGCATTTAATTATGTTGCTTGCTTGATGATTTTTAAAGTTCAAGCTGATGTACCTTCTTTTTCAATTTTATTGGTGCAGAATTTCTACTGTGACTAGTTGTTGCTGTTACATTATTTTTGTTACAATGTGCCTCTGATGACCTTGTTTTTCTTTTGCAGCCACAAGCCTGTTCAAAATGCTTCTCAAATACAGGCCTGAGGACAAAGCTGCCAAGAAAGAACGGCTTCTGAGTAGGGCACAAGCTGAGACTGAAGGCAAAACTGTAGAGTCCAAGAAGCCCATTGTTGTGAAATATGGGCTGAATCATGTGACCTACCTAATTGAACAGGTTTCAATCTATTTCATTTTGTTATTTGTTTAAGATCATATTCTATTACTTTTATTGTACCAGTATATGATCTCTAATAACTGCTGTAAGTAGCTTTGGTGACATGAATCAGGAATGCATCTTATCTGATTATAGATGAGGTGATTGGTAATATTTTAATAATTACATTATTTTTCATGTGCTTATAAAATCATTCATTCATTAATGTGTGCATTATATTTGCTATAGTTTAAATGTCTTCAATTATATAATTCACAATCTTATATGTTAATTTTGGATCACGGGATAATTATTTATGCAATCACTACATTGATTCACCACACTATACCAAAAGAAATAACATCTTAAATGCATCTGTCATTAAATATTTCTTATCCTGTCCCCTTGGTACAAATTATGTCCACGTTAGTTAATTTATTTCATAAATTTGATCTATGTTAATACAATGCTGCTGCTTTCAACTTATGTGATTTTATTCAAATGTGTTTTTCCTCGTATTTTTCATTCTGTAGAACAAGGCACAGCTTGTGGTCATTGCTCATGATGTGGACCCGATCGAACTTGTGGTTTGGCTCCCTGCCCTTTGCAGAAAGATGGAAATCCCTTACTGCATCGTCAAAGGAAAAGCTCGTTTGGGATCAGTAGATTTCTTTCCTCCATCCACCGTTTTTCAATCTTCCCTTGGAAAAAAAAAAGAGACTGATTTTTCCTCTTTCGCTGTAGATTGTTCACAATAAGACTGCTTCAGTGTTGTGCTTGACCACTGTGAAGAACGAGGACAAGCTAGAGTTCAGCAAGATCCTCGAGGCTATCAAGGTATGGGGCAGTCATAATCTACGGATTGCATTTTATTTCCATTTTTAATCTGGCTGCTTTGAAATTTTCTCTCTCTAAATTTACTTTTTGTAGGCAAACTTCAATGACAAATTTGATGAGATGCGCAAGAAATGGGGTGGTGGCATCATGGGTTCCAAGTCCCAGGCCAAGACCAAGGCCAAAGAAAGGCTCATCGCCAAGGAAGCAGCTCAAAGGATGACTTAAGTTTTGAGTAGTTTTTGTGGGTTTTGCTATTTGTTAGTTTTATCTCTCTCCTCCCATATCTCAGTAGAGACTCTTTGTTGCAATTTGTTAATTCGAGTGTAGCACAATGTTTTTGATTTTGTCATGACTGGTTGCATTAATAGTTCCTTTGTGGAATATATAGGATTCTGAAGTTGAGTTATGTTCTCCCATATGATGCTGGTTTGGTTTTGATGCAGTGGTGACCAAACATTTTTATCTTTAGGTGCTGTGATATTAATCACTCGTATTCGCTTTTAAAATGAAGATACAATGGAGTATTTTTAAGTTGTTTATGTTCAGTAAAGATTAACATATCTTGAAGAATGATTGTTTTATATATTTACAGGCACGCACACACAATTGAACAATTGTTCAAGTATGGTTCGATTTCAGTATTTGAACTTAGGGTTAATTGCACAATTTCAATATTTGAAATTAGGGTTAATTGCACAAAATGCCCCTGTACTTGACTCAATGTGGCAGTTACACCCCTTTTAGTAATTTAGTGGCATAAACACTCTCTTTGCTCTGCTCATAGATGAAACCCTTAAAAAAAATACTCAAATTCAATTCTAAACAACACAAACAAAATCAGGCAATTATTTGATTTGTTTAGAAATGATTTAAAGCTATTTAAAGCGTTTTTAGGGTTATGATCGATGAACAGAGAGGGTGTTTGTGCCAATAAATTACTTTAGGGCTATAAGTGCCACTTATGTAAACTAGGGGGTGTTATGTGCTATTAACCCTTGAAAGTATATGTATTCTATTTTATTTTGCTGATCTTTTGGATTTGGATATATGTCATGTATTCTACTCTTGAATTTTTACTCTTATACTTTTGGGGGCAAACATTTTTATTATATTTTAGATATGGGGTGGATAAAACAAATTTTTTCCATACATTTTTTCTTTCCTTAAAAATGCAAAGAAGACTTTAAGAAATAAACAATCAATAATTTTTAAATTTGATTTATAGCTTCTTATGGTTTGGTGGGTTTTTTTGGTTTAGTTTGGATGTATACAAAGTTTTCTACTATTTGGTTTTTAATTTGTAGTTGCTTAAGAAATGCCATTCTGTGCAATTTTTATAAGTACAATCCAACATTATGAAATAATTACTATCTATTCAAACTAAAAATCCAAAGCTCCAAAATCAAATGTTTGTATATTGAAATTTTTTGAATATACGTTCATTTTCAATTGTTGCATGCTATAATATATGTTTTGCTTTCCATATTGAAACAAAAATTAGTTTTGTAGTTATTTGTCTATGAATATCCACAACTTTTATAAATTGGTTTGGGTTCCTTCATAAGTGCTCCTTTTGGTTATGTAGAAAATTTTAGTTTGAAATATTTCAGATCAACACCAAATTACCGTTTGTTGGAATAGTCATGTCATTTGTTTGGCAACAATGCAACTTGGTCATTCAAAATGGATTACTAGCTTTCACTTGTTTGTTTCAAAAGAACTAAAAAATTGAGAAAGAAGTTAGCCACATGTCCAAATTTTATTACTCTGAAACAAAAAAATCTTTCTTTATTTTCTGTTTTATGTTTTTCATGTGAAAAGCGATGATAGCTTCGGTCATTGTTTTCATATTCTGCTGGTGTCGATTTCAGTAAAAGATCATGTTTTCTTACATATTTGATAGAATATGTGTTTCGGTAAGACGCAATATTTTCTGATACTTTTTACGCTCCAAAACAGTAAGTCGATACGTCATTAATGTCTTGCCTTATGATCCATAAAAAAGCCAATTGAATTAAATTAGCTACATGTAATACAAGATTTTTAATTAGTCCTAACAAACTAGTACCAATAATATGTCATTTTATGACATTTTTTTTATCACAAGTGGTAAAGTGTTTTTGGTTTCCAACAAGCAAGATATTACAATTTTCTTGCAGAAAAAAAGGACCCATGCTTCCTTGTATTATTGATCATCAAATTATAGCCTAACCCAAAAGTTTATATGTTTTTTTGCACCAACTTTAGATAGTTATAGTTTCGAACATTTTGTTTTGAACCAACTTTATGTAATTATAGCCCAGACCAATTTTTTTTTACTTGGTGTCCTTCAAGTTTTATTTACAAACGTTTTCAAGGTTACCTACCATTTGTTTCGAATATTCAGTTGCATAAATGTGGCTTTGTGCAATGTTATAACTACAATGTTATAAGATATATATTACTAATCATTATAACTTCGACTCTGAAGCTCCAAAATCAAATGTTGGCATATTAATACATCATGAAGATAAAATTTGAGCAAATCTTAGAAGCAATTGTTTTACTTCCAAATTTTGCATGCTGTATAATACATTTTGCTTTCCTTATGGAAAAACAAACTTAGGAGTTCGAAGAGGAAGAGAGAAGCCATATGTCCCAATTTTATTGCGTTGCTTCAAACAAAAATCTTCCTTTGTTGTCTCTTTTGCGTTTTCCATATGAGATGGGTACTTATCTTCTTTTGTTTTGTATGCATAGATATCGTGTTAATTGTTTTTATTTTCAAATTTTGCATACTGTATAATATGTTTTGCTTTCGTACTAAAAATGCTACTTTTATGGTTAGTGGTATAATACTGTATAATATGTTTTACTTCCATCTACTTGAAGTTGAATTTCCGTTCAATACAGCCATTAAAGGGGGTAAAAAGACCAAATTACCCCTTCTAATGGTGAGCGGGAATTTTATGTAGCCTTCTCTTTGGATTCCCTCCTCCTCCCTCTTCTAATGCTCCTCCGTCCTTTTCTTGCTGCTGCTGCTGCTCTCTTCATCCAATTACCAGCTTGTCTTTGTTTGGCAATTGCGAATTTTGTAGAACACTGTTATCATTATTTTTCCTTAGAGTTACTTGTTCAATCATACCTTCTTCCGACTGAATCCCTTCGTCCGTTAAGCTTTCATGGTGGGAGAAATAGAAAGAGAGGGGGGAATGAGAAGAGGGGTAAATGAGGTCTTAACCAGCCATAGCTAACCATAGTTAAGCTTAGTTGACCAACTTACTTACAAAATCCCAAGGGAGTGGCATATTAAGGTAACGATTTCGAGTAGGCTTTTTGAAAATATCAAGAAGTGAGTGAGGTTTTTAAAAATATGAAAGTTTTGATCAGAGCATATTAAAAAAAACCCTAAAACTTTGGCCGCTTAATGCAGGGAAAAGTACTTAAAATTAAGAGAGAAGCCATATGTCCCAATATTATCATGTCGCTTCAAATATAAATCTTTCTTTGTTGTCTCTTTTTTGCTTTCCATATGAGATGAATATTTATCTTTCTTTGTTTTGTATGCATAGATATCGGTAAAAGATATCATATTATTGCATGTATGCCACATGTATTTTAGAGTGGCAAAACATTTTCTAATACTTTTGTGCTCTAAAACAGCCATGTCATTATTATTTTGCCTGGTTGTCTATGAAAATTTAATAAAACCAAATTACTTATATACAATAGAAGATTTATAATGAGCTTAACGAACCAAATGCTAATAATATCACTTTATTGTCATTTTTTATCGCCTGATTATAAGAATACAACTAGACTTTGACCAAAGATGATCACATATGGAATATTATATTTTTTTCTATGTTTGAGAAAAAATTTCAAATATTATTTTTTATTAATATGTTTTCATTTATATTTGAAAAATGATATATAATTGTTAGTTGTTTTTTGTTATTTAAATACATTTTTTTAAAATGAATCTACACACAATTTCTGCAACTTAATCTGTAAGCAGTGTAGAAGAAAAAAGAGAGCATATAACTATATTTTTTTATATAGGAAATATTATATGACAGTTTAGATCTTAATAGCATTTCACGATTTTTCAAAAGCTTTTGGCATTTCTTTTATAACAAAAGTACTATATATTTTGTAATTTGTAAGTAGATATCAAGAATAATTATGATAGCCATATAAATATCATATTCTGGTGTCATTTTGATTTAAAATCCACAAATACAAACTCAGCCATAAACATTTTTCAAAGATCAGAATAAAAAATAAGGAAAAAAAATACTTGGCTTTATAATTATGGGAAATTCTTAAGAAATGACTTTTTAGCGAAATGAAATAAAATAAAATAAAATAAATACCAACTAATTAAAAAAATTCTCACAAATAAAATCTTCTTTGTTCTTGTACCTTGTGAAATTGAAGAAAGGAAAATGATATAGAATAAATATAGATAAAGAGAAGGACAAAAGAGGAAAAGCTAAAGATAGTATTTTGACTTATTAAAGATTCCTTGACCAAACACAACTTTGTATAAGTAACTGGACTTTGGCCCCACGCGTAATGCGTGGGACCAAAGATGATCTAAAATAATTATAGCTGAATCTAGACATTACACATAATCGTTACAACTTAATATATATGCAATATAAGATACAAATAATGTATAGGTCCAATCTTATTGTAACTCATGATAATCTTCACGAGTTAAAGATTTTATGGATTGTGACATTTCTTCTTAAACACTACAAGTTTAGAAAAGTTAATATATAAAATCAGCATTTATATTTATTTTTGTATGAATTATATGCATATTATTAGTTTTTGATTGGAAAAAATAATTATTGAATGTAGTTTAAAAGAAAGATAAGTATATATTATATATCATGCATTATAAATAATCTAATATGATCTAAACTAAAACCATTAAAAATATTTGTGGATATCCATATAATAAACATTTAGTAATTTTTCTTACATGATTCACGGTTTTATCATTTTATAAAAATGAGTAATAGCCCATTAACAACCAATTATTAATGATTAACAACATATTAGCACATAAACTAATTATAATAACTAATAATATTTTAGCATATAGCTAATTATTGAATAATTGATAGAACTTTCAATATGCCAACCATTCAAAACATCTGCCCACTAAATATTCATTTTTTGCTTGGACTTTTATGAATGGGCAATTAACAAAGGATACAGAAATAAATATGGATAATGATAATGGCAGAAAGGGAAAGACCAAAATTAGTGTTTTGACTTACAAAAAATTCATTTGACTAACCCAACTTTGTATTAGAAGTAACTAGACTTTGACCCCACACATAACGCATGGGGTCAATGATGATCAAATCTAATTTTTTGTTACATTTGAGAATAAGATACAAATATTATTTATAGATATGTTTTCATTTATTTTTAAAAAATGATATACTTATTTTTTGTTATTTAAATACAAATATTATTTTTCTATAAATGAATCTACACACAGTTACTGCTACTTGACACTAGTTTGTTTGCACGTGCAATGCACGTGAGTATTAAAGTTTTAAATTTATTTGAAGAGTTAAGTTGTAAGCAAAATAAACGTATTGATAAAATAAAATAAAATCAAAGAATAGTTTTTTGCCAATTTAGCTAGGATAATGGTGGAGGAAACAGAGAAATGGGTAGATGAATTTGATGAGTTAATTTAATATTAAATATTTGTAACTAACGGTTAGTGTAGGATCCAGAATTTGGCTAGAATTTTTTCTTTATTTTTAATTTTGACAATAATTTCTCTTTTCCACATGGCATTCTACGAAGCAATGTTAGTTGAATTTTGCCATCAATTTTTTTTACTCCCAAGTTTTGTGGTTATAATAGCAGAGGTGTAAGCAATGCGGGATAAAAAAAAAGCAGTAACTATCTTTTTTATAAGAAATATTATATGACAATTTAGATATTAAGAGCATTTAACAATTGCACAAAATATTTTGGTATTTTCCAACATAAGTACTATTAGTAGATAGCAAGAACAATTATGACAACCATATAAACACCGTGTTTTAGTGTTATTGCGATTTAAAATTCACAAATACAAACCCGACCATATGAAAAAATTTCAAAGATTAGAATAAAAAATTAAGAAAAAATTTACTTGATTAGTTTTAATTATGGAAAATTCTTTAGAAATGGTATTTTAGTTTAATGAAATAAAATAAAATAAGAATCAAATAATTAAAAAAAAAGAGATAGCTCACAAATAAAATTTTGCGTAAATTGTTGAAAAACCCCCGGCCCTTTTAAATCTTGTGAAAAAATCACTGGGCCTTTTCAACCTGCAGGAAACCCCTAGGCCCATTAAGGAATTCCTGAAATACTTAAGGCTTTTGGTATTTTGGTATATCTCAAAAATGCCCCTGATCATCCATGTGCATAAGTACACAATAATAGCTGTCAATATGTTG
This sequence comes from Agapanthus africanus, assembly GCA_030015575.1. Lineage (NCBI taxonomy): Eukaryota > Viridiplantae > Streptophyta > Magnoliopsida > Asparagales > Amaryllidaceae > Agapanthus > Agapanthus africanus. The sequence goes on along the minus strand of CM057350.1, from coordinate 102,363,733 downwards.
GCAAAAAAAGCGGCAACTATCTTTTTTATAAGATATATATGTGTGTATGTGTGTGTGTGTGTGTGTTCCCATTTGGTACTACAAGGTGATATTCACCAACTGTTTTAACTGCAACACTTGCACCATTCCCTACTCTTAAAGAATGATCACATTTTCTCAGTTCTCTACCTTTCTTTAGCCCATGTAACATATTGCATATGTGGGATCCCGATCCAGTATCTAATACCCAGGATGTAGAGTTTACTGAGAAACAGTTCTCGGTAACTAATACACCCGAAGAAGATGCATCAACATGCACATTCCTCGTTTGGGTAGCGTGGGAATCCGGATATTTTCCTATTTCCTGCTCAGACTTATAACAATTATAAGGAAGAGCGGAACCAACGTTCACCGGCTCAGTATAACAAACGAGTTCGGTCAATACATTCATATGATTATCTTGATTAAGACGTGACATGGTCGCTACCAGGAGAGAGAGAAGAAAATACTTTGCGTATGCTCTTGCAAGATTATATTGGTTATTATTTATCTAATCAGGATGGCTCCCGCTATTTTTATCAAATCTTCCTTCAAACCCTAAAAGGTAAAACTAGCTGGGATTAATTACACCCTACAAGTTCGCCAATCTTTCGGCCAGGCCAATGTCGGTACTTTGAGGGAGGTTCCCCGTGCCTTCGTACGGACCTAATTAAAATAAACCTCATTTTCCCAGAGGCATAACCCCGTTAACACTTTTCTAGACACCTACTTGATCGGCTAATTGTGAAGTGCAAAACTCTCCCAGGAGTAACTCTTACTCGCGGTGGGTATTGGGATCCAACTATCTCATAGAAGGTATGCAATTTTATTGCAAATTTCAACACTTAAAATTCCTAATAATATTTTTCCCCAAGCGATTTATGACCTTGACAAGGTCAACAAACCATAAACCGCAAGTTAAGTTCAACCCGTTCATTTCGTGATTGAATTAAACCCATCCGCACGACCCTTGACAAGGTCAACAAGGTCGTACGACTACCCTAATCCAATCGCATCATATGCGTTGCAGATAAGCACTAATCAGCTACCGCATACTACGCCTTGACAAGGTCAACAAACGCAACACGAATACTAAATAGTCTTTATCTGAAATGACGGAGGGCTACGACAGGTTTTTAAGAAAATCTTTTGCGTAATGAACTTGATATCGTTGTAGAATCAAGTGATTTTGAAAAGGAGCGTTTTTTAGGCTTTTATTAGGTTCGCTAAAGAGTTCACTCCCGATGAAGAGATCTCGGCTCTTTCCTCATCGAATGAGGTGCTGGATATTCATTGTTTCCCCAATCAGAGCAAAGCCCTGTTTAAATTTCAAATTTTGAAATAAAGCAACGCTTCATAACAGCGCCAAGTGCGCTGCTATCTAAGTAGCGCATCACGTGCAAAGCACGTGTGCGCTAGCGCTAAGAGCGCTGCACTTAAGCAGCGCACCATGTGCAAAGCACGGGTGCGCTAGCGCTAAATGCGCTGCACTCTAAGCAGCGCACCACGTGCAAAGCACGGGTGCGCTAGCGCTAAATGCGCTGCACTCTAAGCAGCGCACCACGTGCAAAGCACGGGTGCGCTAGAGCTGGAATTAAAATCTCCCCACCGTCAGATCAAAGATCTAGTAAAGATGATAAATCATCAATTAATCAAAATAAAATTCTGTTAAGGAGAGAGTCCTCAAAATCTTTCCAAACAAAAAGATTGTGCTCTGTAATTCAGAACACCGTTGGATCAATGATCCAAAGGTGGTTAAAAATCACCAAAATACAGAATAAATTCTGTATGGAAAAGATTTCCCAATCTTGTTAAAAAAAAAATTGCCTTCTGTAAATCAGAAGTCCTTGGATCAAAGATCCAACGGTGGAGAAATCCCTAAATTAAACGGAGAAAAGATCTCCTCAACTGATTGAACAAATTAGCTCACCCTATATAAAGGCCTCAAGACTTCAAGTCTGAGAGGGAGAAACATACAGAGAAACCCCCCCATAAAAACTTTGAGAGATCTCAGAAAGAAGAGCCAAGCTCTCAGAAGAAGAAGATTTCTTTCAAGGTAAAAAAAAGAACAGAAAGACGAAACCGTCTCGTATAAAAGAAGAATTTACTTCTTTTTCTAAGATCATATATCTACAAGACCAATGTCTTTTACAAAGAGATCAAAAGATCTCATCATAAAATAAAAAGAAGAACATAATTTTTCTCACAGATCATAGGTCTATAAGACTAAGGTCTTTTATACAAAGAGATCATGAACATCTCATTATAAAGTAAAGAGGGGAAGAATAAGACAATTCTCTTAGGATCACAGATCCATAAAGGCAAAGCCTTTCATCAAATATAAGAGATTGAAGCATCTCCCATAAAGTAAGAACTTTTGTTCTTGGAATCTTGAGACAAAGTCTCTTATAAATGAGAATTTATTTCTCGGATTATAAAGTTGATCAGTTAGCGCTTTGCGCTCATAAACTAGCGCTTTGCGCTCTTGGACTGGCGCGCAGCGCCAAGCGCACTACGTGCTCCTCACGTGTGCCCCACTTAACAGCTAGCGCTTTGCACTCATAAATTAGCGCTCTGCGCTCTTGGACTGGTGCACAGCGCCAAGCGCACCACATGCTCATCGCGTGTGCGCCACTGAACAAACAGCGCTTTGAGCTCATAAAATAGCGCTTTGCGCTCATAAACTGGCGCAATGCGCCCATTATCTGGTGCTTAGTGCCAAGCGCGCCACGTGCTCCTCACGTGTGCGCTACTCAGCAGAAGCGCACTGCGCTCTTTGACTGGTGCAAAGCGCCAAGCGCGCCACGTGTTTCTCACGTGTGCGCTGATAGAACATAAATTGTTCTTTAAATAAAGCTCAGAGTTATGATGAATGCTCACCATTCAATAAAAGACAAAAATTGTCAGAAGCTCAAATCAATGCTTAGTATTGTCAAATGTTTAACATTTTTTTTAACTGAGTGGGCCGAGCCAAAATGGCCATAAACCTCCCATTCAGATTAATTGAGCCCATATGCTTATAAATCTCAGAAATTAGTCCCAATTGGACTACAGATCTCCCAACCAAAATTGGTTTAAGGGTACATCTCTTCACTCCTCTGATATTTGCCGTTATAATCCTTCAACGTCTTCAGAGAGGTGACGGGTCCCGACAACCAAACATTCTATGGACTGTGGGGTCCTTAAACCCATGGACTATGATGTCCTTAACCTCGGACTGGGGGGTCCTTAAACCTATGAACTATGACGTCCTTAACCTTGGACCGTAATGTCCTTAAACTAATTATGGACCGCAAAGTCCCTAAACTAAACAATAGAGCCCATGCTCTTTTGTTGGATCTAAACGTTCCCGTTAAGTTGATCTTAGTTTAAAATTAGACTAACGTATCCTTAACAAACGTTTAAGTTGATTTTAGTCTCAAATAAGACTAACGTATCCTTAAACCCAACCCCAAATCTAAGAAAATACGGATTTGGACTAATCCACGCCCTATGGGCGACAACATAAATTAGTCTCCGTATACAATCCACGGGCAACCAAAAACAAAACAAACACACACGACACGAAGTGATCATCTGGAGAATGAGAAAGTGGTTACCGCGATGCGGTAGCGTAATTAACTGCAGGGGCTTGCGCCTGCAGGGAAGAGCGTCCCCACAATCAAAAACCCCTCAACGAGGGGGAATCTGACGAAGTCTGCTATATCGGACGCATCTGTTTAAACCTTCGATACATGGTGTCATAAATCAACTTGGCATCTTCGGAGAGATGGACGGATAGCACCAATTAGCATATGCCCTCGAATTTCAGGCCCTGACGTCCCAACATTCCGGTTGCGTCTTTCGGCGGAGAACATTCATGAATACCACTATGCAAAGCAAGAACTAGAGAAGCAATCAAAAGACAAAACCGAGTAGATTGTAGCATCTGCTAGGTTTTGCTAAAGAGGCCACTCCAGGTGAAGGGATCTCTGTTGGGGTCGAAAATTGCACCTCAGTTGACCAAGTCAAAGTCAAGGTCAACCCCAAGCCAGGTGGGCCCAAGCCCAGATCAGGTGGGCCCAAGCCCAGATCAAGTGGGACCAAGCCCGAGTCGAGCCCAAACATGAAGCGGCCGGCTTCCCCTATGCAAATAAAAAAAATCATGTAATAAATAATTTTGATGTAATTTTTTATGCATGAATGTAAGCAAAATGGGCATAAAGCCAAATTTTTGTAAAGCCCATAGCTTATGTGCAAAAGAAATGAGCACATTAGGCATGGGATGGGCAAAATGTCATTTTGTAAAGCCCAAGAGGCTATATGTAAAGTTTGTAGCCTATAAAGGCAAACATGATGAAAATATCTATGACAACCTTTTCATTTCTCTAAAAAAATCAAGGTATGTACCTCCTTCCCCTTACTCAAGGTTCTAAGCCTTCTTCTTTCTTTTGAATTAAATCAAGAGTTTTACTCTTTCTTCTCCAAAAATAAATAGTTTTTCACCACAAAACCCACAAAGGGGAGCTCAGATCTTCCATTAGATCTCAAAAAGGGGAGACGTTTAAGTCTCACCCCTCTTTTTCTCCAAGATCCAGCTGATCAAGAGGAGGAAGAAGGAGTCCCATTTCCAAAAATCCAACTTTGGACAAAATCTCAGTCAAGAGAAGATCTAAGACTTAAGAGAGAAGAACCTTTGAAGATTTTTAGGGAGTTCAACTCCAAGGCCCAAATCCTCAAAAAGAAGTTTAACTCATAATCCAGATCCTTAGGAGTTTGACTCCAAATCTAAATCTTTTGGAGTTTAAATCCACTCGAAATCCTCTTTAGGAGTTTAACTCCCATTTCTAGGGTTAAAAACCCCTTCCTTTCGCTAGCGCCCAAAGCGCTAGCGCCCGAGTGCCTAGTGCCGGGCACGTGAGGCGCTAACGCCCAAAGCGCTTGTGCCCGAACGCCCAAAGCGCTAGCGCCCGAGCGCCCAAAGCGCTAGCGCCCGAGCGCCCACGTGCCGGTCACGTGAGGCGCGAGCGCTTACGCCAGCGCCAGCGCCCAGCGCCTGTGTGCTAGGCGCTGGCACCCACGCGTCCTTTGGACGCCATTTTCCCCCATTTTACACACACTCCATACTAAAAATACCTCCCCGTTAGAAAATTTTTCTAACGGGGCGCTGTCCCACACCCCGCAAGGGGGCTGCTAGCCCCTTTGACCCCCAGCCCGCTATCCGGATAGCAGGACCGCCGTAAAACCTCTGCGAGCCCCCCGATATATCCAAAACCCCTTCAAAACACAACACTGCACATTGAGTTTGCATGACCAGTTTAACCCGTCAATCGAGGGTTCTCTCGCTCCAAATGCTAGGGGTAATTAACGGCAGCCGCGGTTGCCGGAGATTCGGATCCCCACAATCAATAAACCCCACCCTACCCTAGGCAGGGGGAATCTGTAATGTGCCTGACAAGCACGCGCGTATTCCCATCTCAATGGGGTGACGAAAAGCACCCTACAGATTCTGGCACGCCCGGTGGTACCAATCTCTCCTCCCATATTTCGGGTTAAATATCCATGCGAACATAATCAACGTATACATTGATTGCCTGTACTGAAATCATGCTTCTTTGTGCAACTTAACAAATTTCAAATTGCAATCTCTGGAAGCAACAAAATGTCTCTAAGGACCAGCTCAGCTCTCGACACCGCTCCCATCTCCTACACGATGAAGATGGACGCCAGGACAGTCCTCTCGACTAGTCTCGGGCAACAATGGGAAGAGCCGCCACTACCATTTGGCTCTATTATATTCGTGTCAGCTAACGTCAACCCAGCTCCTCAAGCTCCAGTAACAGACAAATCGGTATCAAAAGAGAAAAGGCCGAATGTCATGGTCGCGAGGGCATCTCAGCCCAAGCACAAATCCGTTTCCGAACGACTCTCCATCGCTCCAGTCGGGGGCAAGGCCATCAACGTCAACGAAGCAACGGGGCATCTCGGGCAAGCTCCAACGGTACCATCGACAACTACTCGATCGGGTATTTTCTTTAAGCTCCCTATCAATCGACTCACGGTGGCTTCCCAGAAAACGGATGCCCGCCAAGCCCTCAAAATCGAGAAGCTAAGACAGAAAAGGCTCAGATACAGAGCCAATAAAAGGGCTAGGGCTCATGCTAGGCTGAGCTTCATGAGGATTCAAGAACGGGGTTACCCCGCCAAAGATAAAGAGACGGATGGATATGTGGTCCACACTGTCTACATGGTCGGACATGAAGAAACGAACCCTCTTATGCTTCACAGCCATGGTGATGGTATGGTGGACGCTGCCCAACGTCGACTCGGTATAAATGATGAAAAGATCGCTCAGGCCGATAAGCTAAAGGAGCCCAGGGTTCCTGCGGAATTGAGCTCAGGCAATAAGGATGACCCGGTTGTCATAACCGGAACTACAGAACAAGCATTATTCCGATAGCTTCAGAGGCAGCTTCAGGACAGGGATGAGAAGTTAACCAGGGTACAGTCTAAGGTCGACGAACTGGTAAACGTCGCGGCAGATCTCGCGACCCAAGTCTCTCGATTGCAATTACAGCAGAATCAAATTTTGGTTCATGAGCCAGGGATTAATACCCGGAGGCAGCCAACTGATACCCCCTTCAGCCTAAGAGCGGAGCGCCTTCGCGAAAAACGGCCGTGATCAGCCTCCAGTCTCTCCGATACATACACCAAAGGGGAATCGCCTCTGAAAGAGAAACTGGATAAGGTCTATTCCTTCAAAAGGGACAAAATCCACAAGATATTCAGGGACGTCCTAAGAAACGGTCTACAATTGCCAGAATTAAAGAGACCGCAAGAAGCGAGTATGACCGACGACCCAAAATATCGCCCCTATCACAGAGTGATAAGTCATGCCATTGAGAACTGCTTCGTCTTTACAGATTGGGTCGAAAAGCAATACAAAACGGGAGAGATAGAATTGTCTAAAGGCGTGCTAGCAAACAGTCAAGCTACGACCGCCGATTTCATACAAATGAAGACCGAAGCCCTTCGGGAACCCGATTCTCTCAGACATGTGCCATTATCTAAAAAGGGCGAACCAAGGATTGATCGACCTCAAGGACCGGCATCAGTAAAGGCACCTATTCCAATGGAGAGAAAGAAGAAGGTATACTCCTTCAGGAGGGATGAAGTCCGCAAAATATTTGTAAACGCCTTGAACAACGGTCTGCAACTGCCTGTTCCAAAGAGGCCACGTGAAATGAACATGACCGGTAATCCCATATACTGCCCATATCATAGAATGGCGAGTCATACCATTGAAGACTGCTATGTTTTCAATGATTGGGTGGAGAACCAATACGAACTTGGGAAAGCCTCACAGTCGTCAGATGTACCGACAAGCCACAGAGCTACGGTCATCAACACAACTCCGCTAAGATCAAAGTTCGAGGAGCTGGGATAAGCAAACTGACCACCACGTCGTTAAACTGGGAACGATGGACCACCACGTCGTTAAACTGGGAATAATCGACCTCTAAGTCGTTAAACTGGGGATGTAAAAATGTTTAAATAAAACAAAAAAAGATTTTTAAAAAAATAATATAAAATAAAAAGCCGAAATGATAGGGCAACTCGCAATAAAAATCAACGAGTAAAAATAAAGATGAAAATAAAGCCGAAATGATGGGGCAACCGCGAATAAAAAACCGAAATGATAGGGCAAACGCGACCTTCGCGATAAGAAAAGCTGAAATGATAGAGCAATCACGGTAAAACAAAAATAAAAACAAAACAAAAAACAAAACAAAAAAATGGTGAATGATGAGTCGCTCCTGGTACCATATTCTAGTGCAGCGATGCAGACGCCAACCAAATCCTAAATCCCTAAATTCCCAACGACGAAAGATGAGTCGCTCCTGGTATCATATTCCAGTGCAGCGATGCAGACGCCAACTAAAATCCAATCTCCCAAAATTCTCCCAGCCCTACGGTTGGTTCCCAAGTCGACTACCGTATACAATCCACGGGCTCAAATAATTCTCATCGTGCCCATGCCCCACCGCAACCAACAGTTACGCGGTTGGTCTCCGCCCTTGGAATTATGCTCCATTTGGGAAGATCCACTCATGTGTCCTCACGATACATGAGGAGAACAAACTTACGGGATCCTCACGACTCGTAAGAAAACACCTTCGTGGGATCCTTACGACTCACAAAGGAAAAACACACTTGGGAGTCCCCACGACTCCTAAGGAGAAAGTACACCTACGAGATCCTTTCGACTCGTAGGGAGAAAATGCTTTTATGGGACCCTTACGGCTCATAAAATTGGAAAGCCTTCGGTGATAGGGACCTAAACCTGTCTCCTAAGCCATCGCTCCCCAACAGGAAAAGGCAAATGATGAATTGCTCCTGGCACCTGTGTTTCAGTGTTAGCAACACTGATGCCGACCCCTACCCCAAAATTCCAAACTTCCGATCCAATAGACATCTAAGTCTTTAAACTGGGAACAAATGACCTCTAAGTCGTTAAACTGGGAACAGATGACCACTAAGTCGTTAAACTGGAAATAGATGACCTTTAAGTCATTAAACTGGGCACAATAGACCCCTAAGTCTTTAAACTGGGAACAGATGACCTCTAAGTCGTTAAACTAGAAACAGATGACCTCTAAGTCATTAAACTGGGCACAATAGACCCCTAAGTCCTTAAACTGGGAAGAGATGACCCCTAAGTCATTAAACTGGAAACATATGACCCTTAAGTCATTAAACTGGGAACAAGGGAAATCCACTCGTGTGTCCTCACGATGCATGAGGAGAACAAAACTTGAGAGATCCTTACGACTCATAAGAAAACGCCTTCGTGGGATCCTTACGACTCACAAAGGAAAAACACACTTGGGGGTCCTCACGGCTCCTAAGTAGAAAATGCACCTACAGGATCCTTACGACTCGTAGGGAGAAAATGCTTATATAGGACCCTTACGACCCATAAAATTGAAAAGCCTTAGATGATAGGGATCTAAACTTGTCCCCTAAACCATCGCTTCCCAACAGGGAAAGGCAAATGATGATTAGCTCCTGGTACCATATTCCAGTGTAGCGGTGCTGATGCCGACAAAAAAACAATCCCCAAATCCTCTCAAAGGCAAATGATGATTCGCTCCTGGTACCATATTCCAATGTAGCGATACTGATGTCAACCCAAATCAAATCAAACCAACAACCTCTATGGCGAAATCATGATTCGTCCCAGAATTTACCCCGTGTTGAAATCATGCTTCGCCTCGGGATATCTACCTTCCCTGCCGGAATTATACTCCGCCTCGGGATCAAGTCAACCAGCGACACTCCTTGTCGAGGACAAGTCGAACAGCGACACTCCGTACCGGAGACAAGTCGAACAGCCAGCGACATTCTGTGCCGGGGACAGGTCGATCAGCGACACTCCGTGCCGAGGACAAGTCGAACAACGACACACCGTGCTGGGGACAAGTCGAACAGCCAGCGACACTCCGTGCCGGGAACAAGTCGATCAGTGACACTTCGTGCCGGGGATAAGTCGAACAGCGACACTCCGTGCCGGGGACAAATCGAACAGCCAGCGACACTCCGTGCCGGGGACAAGTCGAACAATCAGCGACACTCTGTGCCAGGGACAGGTCGATCAGCGACACTCCGTGCCGGGGACAAGTCGAACAGCCAGCGACACTCCGTAACGGGGAAACGTCAAGCAGACACTCCGTGCCGGGTGCACGTCGACTACAGACACTCCGCCTTGGGGAAACGTCGACCAGCGACACTCCATACCGGGAAAACGTCCAACAGTGAAACTCCATGCAGGGAACAAGTCAACCAGCAGACACTCCGTCTCGGGGACACGTCAAGCAGACACTCCGCCTCGGGGAAACATCGACCTCCAACACTCCGTTACGGGGAAACGTCAAGCAGACACTCCGTGCCAAGGGTACGTCGACTACAAGCACTCCGCCTCAGGGGAAACGTCGACCAGCGACACTCCGTGCCGGGGGCACGTCGACCAAATCACTCCGGGCCAGGGAAAAGTCTACCACGGACACTCCATCTCGGAGACGCGTCAAGCGTCGACCTTCCATGTCGTAAAAAAGACAGTGCAGGCTTCCTACAAAGCGGGAACCAGATCACTCCGGGCCAGGGAAACGTCTACCACGGACACACCATCTCGGAGATGCGTCAAGCGTCGACCGTTCATGTCGTAAAAAGGGCAGCGCATCCCAAAAAGTGGGAATCAAAGCAAGTTGCCTCCACGCGAAAGAAGATCTATCAATTTCATGCACACGACCCACATATGTGGTGTATATTTATTGATGGGGGGCACTTTGTTGTGATCGAAAATTGTACCCCGGTTGACCAAGTCAAAGTCAAGGTCAACTCCAAGCCAGGTGGGCCCAAACCCAGATCAAGTGGGCCCATGCCCGAGTCGAGCCCGAACATGAAGCGGCCGGCCTCCCCTATGCAAATAAAAAAATCATGTAATAAATAATTTTGATATAATTTTTTATGCATGAATGTAAGCAAAATGGGCATAAAGCCAAATTTTTGTAAAGCCCATGATTTATGTGCAAAAGAAATGAGCACATAAGGCATGGGATGGGCAAAATACCATTTTGTAAAGCCCAAGGGGCTATATGTAAAGTTTGTAGCCTATAAAGGCAAGCATGATGAAAATATGTATGACAACCTTTTCATTTCTCTAAAAAATCAAGGTCTGTGCCTCCTTCCCCTTACTCAAGGTTCTAAACCTTCTTCCTTCATTTGAATTAAATCAACAGTTTTACTCTTCCTTCTTCTAAAATAAATAGTTTTCACCACAAAACTCACAAAGGGGAACTCAGATCTTCCATTAGATCTCAAAAGGGGAGACTTTTAAGTCTCACCCCCCTTTTTCTCTAAGATCCAACCGATCAAGAGGAGGAAGAAGGAGACCCATCTCCAAAAATCCAACTTTGGACAAAATCCCAGTCAAGAGAAAATCCAAGACTCAAGAGAGAAGAACCTCTGAAGATTTTTAGGGAGTTCAATTCTAAGGCCCAAATCCTAAAAGGAGTTTAACTCCTAATCCAGATTCTTAGGAGTTTGACTCCAAATCTAAATCTTTTGGAGTTTAACTCCACTCAAAACCTCTTTAAGAGTTTAACTCCCATTTCTGGTGGTAAAAACCCCTTCCTTTCACTAGCGCCCGAGCGCCCACGTGCCGGGCACGTGAGGCGCTAGCGCCCAAAGCGCTTGCGCCCGAGCGCCCACGTGCCGGGCATGTGAGGCGCTAGCGCCCGAGCACCAAAAGTGCTAGCGCCCGAGCGTCCATGTGCCGGGGCACGTGAGGCGCTAGCGCCCGAGTGCCCACGTGCCGGGCACGTGAGGCGCTAGCTCCCAAAGCGCTAGCGCCCAGCACCCAAAGTGCTAGCCGCCCAGCACCCACATGCCGGGTATGTGTGTTGGATATAGTGCCCTCAGAGTCAATTATTGGATCACAGGCACGTGATTGCAATGATTGAGAGAGGACCTATACCGGTAGGACAGTCTTACTCAAGATGATAGTATGCTATCTGGTTTATCTTTATCATCGTGTACTGCTTTAGGTGACCTTACAAGTCGCTATTACACGTTGATAGAGCCCCTAGGATTCTTGCTTGACTACCAGCAGTATGAGGGCGATCATATACGTGAGAGCTGGAGTCTATAAGCAATCCTTAAAAGGTCCTTAGTCGTGGGAGTTTCGAGACAGGGCATCGATTCTACAGAGTAGACTAGTGTATACAGTCGAGACCCTGACGAGGGGCGGTGGCCGGTCTCACAAGCCACTGGTGTCAGTTGGTTCACCTAAGATGTATACAGGTGCTCATTGGGTTATGAGTACACCGGACAGGACTCGCCGGGAACCTGCTAGTTGGTATTATACCTGACGTCAGATAGCAGTTCCCCGGTGACATGTGTACAGGTTAGTTCATCGACCTGAGATCGTCATTTGTCTCGTGTGAGTTCCCACTGTGCTTTGATTACTACCCTACCACGGCTCAAAGGAGTCGTGCAAACAGGTTTTAGTTGGGTACAGTCCCGAGCCACATGGAGGCAGTGAGCGGATCTGCAGGGGTTCGTCTCTCCCGGTATTGGGGGTGAGGTCACGCTGTGTCTAGAAGAGCCAGTACATGAAAAGTCCTTGGCCAAGGCAGGAGATTTGCTGGTAGGTATTCCAGTATTATCTCAGAGTGTTCTAGGCTACACTCCGACACGACTTGTACCGTTATTGGGGGTCTGACTTTTACCAACCCCCTAGGCCCGCCATGCGATGCTCATAGACGAACGGACCGGACTGTACGGATATTGTCACTGACAGGCTCAGTAGGGTGTCAGGATGAGTTCGCTCATCGACGTCCCTTTGGTCAATAGCTGGTAGCTCGTTACGTATGGCTAATACCTCTGACGTGCTAGTGGTTAAATCTACAGCCATAGTATTGACGAGTCTTTAGAGTCCACCACACACAGTTACTCAGGTTTCGGGCAAAACGCTGTAGAGGCCGTATGGAGATATGGCAGGGTTCGATCAGATACATGCGGTATTGCACGGATCGTGATCGGACGGATTTTACTAGCCGGCTTTGGTTTAAGCCGGATCCTAGTATTAGATAGTGTAGATTTTGTCTCTTTGCATTTGTGTTCAGTGGGAATACAAATGCGGGCATGTATTTGCAGTAGCGGGGTTTTCCTGTAATTTATTACGGGATCAGTTTTCTGAAGTTGCCAGTTTGCATTCCGTTCCGGACGGTTTTCCTTTATTCCTTCACGGCCGGACTTTATCGTTGGAGGGTGTTATTTGCAGTTTGCAAATAACATTTTGTGGAGGGGGTTTATTGTGATTGTGGCTTCCTCATGATGAGATTCCATTTTGGTCTCTTTCTTGCATTAATGAGAAAGGAGTTGATTAAGAAATTGATTTGGCTTTTGGATTTGAAATGGGGTGACGTTTTTATCCTTATCTTCACACATTTCTCACTTGGATTTTTCATTCCTTTATCTCCACCATATTTCCATGAGGGGCCGGCCACATCTTGGAGAGGGGGAGAGAGAGGCTTGATTTTCAAGTGGTGGAAAATATATCATCTCATTTTATGCTTGCTTGCAAAATTACACACATCACTCCATAGCTTATTTTTCCTCCTCCACAACATTAAGGCAACTCCATAAACCCCAAGAGACAAAGGTTTTCTACACTAGTCTACAGCAAATTTTGGACGCGTCGGCTAGCCAACTTCGCGCCCGAGTTGCCTCGGTCCAGAGGTGGGAGCCCGTAACAGAACTCGGCTACGTGGTGCCCTTTCCGACGAGGAGGTGACGGACGGAGATTCCGTGGGAGATCGGAGTGGAGACGAAGACCGAAGGACACAGATCGCTTGGTATACTTCTCTACCCATCTTTTAGTTTGCTAGTAGCTAGGTTAATGGCCCGATCCGGGTTAAAAGTGTGCGGTGGTGCCGGTTTGCTAGTTTGCAAAATTTTTCGTTTCCGCGTTTCCGGCGTCGGATCGACGGCCGGGGCGCCGCCGCGGACTTACATTGGTATCTGAGCCACGCCATTAACCAAGCCTAGCTTGCTCTAACGTGTTTAGAACTCGATCGAACAAAAAGTCCCAAAAACCGTATTTTCAAAAGCACAGGTTTCTGTCGAAATTTTTTGGGCTCTAAAAATTTTTCAGGTTGTTTCAGAAACATGTGCAGAGAATTCTAAGAATACTGTAAAAATTTGATGACCTAATCCCTCCATAGTGCCGCGGAACCGCGGCCATAAGCCCACTTTGGCCGCGGATCCGCCGCAGGAATATAGCATCTTTTCACCAATCTTTTCCAGTGGGATTCTGACATGGAATTATGGGTTTTGGGATATTCTTTTTGGGTCCAGATTTTCTGTAAGTGCTACAGTACTGCTTCAGGCCCACTTCGATAAATTTGATCGATCGGATATTTTAAACATGCTAGTTCACAGTATTTACATTATATCTGCGACCGTGAATGTCATTTGATCGGTAAATCCTGTCTAACTGCTATAGCCCTTTTAGACGGATTTGCGAACGTGACATTCACGTTGATGTTCTGTGTTGTGCTGTGATGTTGCGGATCGGTCGGTGGGGATAGCCTGGATGCAATGGTAGTACAGTTTTGTTTTATATGTACATTTGATATTGCGGGGCGAGCGTCCGACATGTGGACTGCCGTCACTGCCTGTTTGTATTATTATTTTGGGGCATGACCAGGTCGAGGTCGATGTACCCGTTGTATGTATATTTTACTTTCTGTACTAGGATTACCCCGCGGAGGGGTGCACGGATAGCCGGGTTCTAGAGGGCAACGGGCCCGCATCTCATGGCGTTGAGACGGAGGGGGCTTTACTCTAGAATTGGCGGGCTATTCGCCGCACTCGTAGGGGGTACAGGTTGACCCAGGAGGGGTGCCCAAGTTACCGGATTTCGTGAAGTGCTGGGTGGTCCATTCACGTTGCTGAAGGGGGCTGCCTCGCTTCAGGTTTTGGCGGGTAACTTGCCGCGCCCGTAGGGGTCTAGGATTTCATTGCACAGGCTATCCACACGACCAGGGGAACGTCGGGTTTCAGTAGCGGCTCTATAAAACCCGGGGATCCCAGATATCTGTATTGTTCTGTGATGCTGATTACATTTCTGTGATGTTGCATTTTTTATCACGCCTTGAGCGAAAATTATATATTATATATATACTAGTGGATGTTGTATATGTTTTGCATCCGCGCTAGTCCAGTCCCCGCTCTGTCGTTAGTTAGCTAACCTAACGGGTGATGACGGGACCCAGTGGCGAATGCGGATGGCATATACGTACGTCATTATTTTCGTTCTTTTGTGGTGTGATCAATTGATGGGACTGCGTTGATTCGGATCAATGCAAGATAAACAAACCTATTCTGATGTTGTTGGAACATTTTTCAAAAAGCTGTTATTGTAAGGACGTTCACTTTTATTTTGCACCGTGGTATTCAGTTGGAATATTCTGCTCCTCAGTCGACGAGGCAAGGGCCGAGATCCCTTCACCGGGAGTGACCCCTTGGACAAAAGTTTGCGTCAGGGCAATAAATTCACTATAGTCGATTACTTTTGCTTTGCATCGTGGTATTCAGTTGGAATATCCTGCACCCCATCCTACGGGGAAAGAGCCGAGATCCCTTCACCGGGAGTGACCTCTTTAGCAAAGGTTTTCGTTACTATATTTTTATAAAGCTATCCGTTCCTTCAACGATATCAAGTTCATTACGTTAAAGGTTTTCGCCAGAAACCATTCGTAGCCCTCCGTCATTTCAGAACGGTAGCACTTAGTATTCATGCTATGTATGTTGGCATTCGTCAAGGCATAGTGTATGGTAGCTATTTGTTACTTTTCTGCAGCATAGATAGATGCGTTGGTTTAGGACAGTTGTACTACTATTTTGGCCTTCGTCAAGGGTATGTACGGGTGGGTTCAAATTAACCTGGATAATGACGGGTAGAACTTGACATGTGACTTATGATATGTTGGCCTTCGTCAAGGTCATAAGAGCATGGGGCAAAAATCACATCAGGAGTTTCTAAAAAAACTGAAACTTTCCAGATATGCACATACCTTCTGGAGTGTGATAACGTGAGCGGATTCCGTCACGTTATCATGCGATGATAGTTGGATCCCGATTCCCACTGATGAGTTGGTTTACTCCTCGGGTGATCCCGGCTAATTCTTCTTTCAGGTTTGGGAAAGAATTTGACGTTACAGTAGGAGGTTTCCAGATTAGATAAAGTGATAACCATTCTGATCTAGGTTAGAGTGCACGCTGAGTGTTTCTTTTCTCTCTCTCTTTGGCAGCGACCATTGACCCGACCCTAGACTATGACTCAGTGACCAAGATTAACCGAACCTTCTTAAACACTGGCTTTTGGATTGTCTGAGTTGCAGACCTCATTGCCACTCCTACTTTTACCCTTTTCTCTAGGACACCCCGTATTACTACGAACGTCCACTTCCATTGGACAAAACCATCGTATGGTTATATACGAACTCGAAGGAATTTATTCGAGGATGGTTTTCGGTTCTGGAGAAAACGAATAGGACTAATCAGTTGTCTTTTCCTTTTACCTTCTCTCAGGTTGCGAGTACTCCTTGGTTTAGGAGATAGTACACTTATTACACAAATTGGATTTTCTTCTTCCAAACCATAGGCAGGTGCCGAACGGTAGGGAATGAAGAAAACCAATTAGCATAACGATGCTGTACAGAAGGTATTAAGTTAAGACAAAGAAAGGGATTAGTAAGAGGGCAAAGTAAATTGCGACTGCTATTCACGACCAAACCAAGTATTTCTTCGCCAATCCTAAATCACCTTTGTATTTCTCCAGGACACTCCGTATCTCTACGAAGATCCCAAGTTTATTAGATACTCTATCGTATGGTTATATACGAACTCGAAAGGAACTTGTTCCAGTTCGGGGATGGATCCTGGTTCAGGAGAAATAGGAATAAGGTTTATTCGGTTGTCTTTTATCTTCACCTTCTCTCGCATTGCGAGTGCTCCTAGGATTAGGACAGTACACCCATTATGCTTATTGGATAGTCTTCTTCCAAACCATAGGCTGGTGCCGAACGGTAGGGAAGGAAGAAAACCATTTGGCCTAAAGTGGTGTGCAGAAGGTAACGACTAAAGACATATAAAGGGATTTGGAGAGGTGGAAAAGAATTATACGGTTATAGTTGTGAATCTGGATAATGGAAGAGGCATTACTAGGAATACCCGGATACCCCATCGAAACATTTCAATGTTTCAGTTTCACTGTGTACTGTTAAAAGAAAACTGATTTCCCAATTAGACACTTGCTCCAGGGTATGTATTTACCAGGTATGATTCTCACATCTGTATGGTTTTACAGATGATGAGCGGGAGTAAGTTATTGGGAATTAGGTGATCATCCTCATTATATCGGAATTCGTTGTAATTTGTGATATTTGAGGAAATCGCCTGGGTTGTTTGCCGGACGACAAATATTTGGTTTTGAATATCCGTTATAATGCACCAATTTCAAATTGATATATCTGTACGTCTATTTTTATAGAGTGAGATATACCTTTTTGAAATTATGTCTATGACATTTACCTATATCAGTGGATGGTTAGGTAAGGAGCATTGAATAGCGGTGTAATTCTTCTTAACCATAAGTACAGTTTTCAACCTACGACATACAGGGAATGTGTTATTAGACTCAGGGGACTTATACAGAGTATTGTATATTGTCCAGTGTCCATCAGGACAGAGGGGTTGGTCCTCGTACTATATTCTGTTTACTTATGACTTCTCTAGTTCTTAGACCTGTGTTTCGTAGAAACACAGGGTCTGAGTTTTGAGAAGTTATAGGTATATGAGTAAAGTAGAGAACCAGGTATTGCAAGTATCGGGATTCTTCAAGGTGATCGAAGATGTAGATACTTGTGAATAGTATTCAGTTGATAGTAATGATTAAGAGAACTTGCTTCTCTTTCAGATTACTCATAATTGGAAGTACTCCTAAGTTGAGTAACGCTGATCGGCCTCTCTTCCATTTAGTTGACATGCACTGGAGACAGCTGCATGATTTGAATTTGGTTCAATTAAATCAGTGCCTTTGTTTCTTGGATATAGAACAGTTCATATCTTGACATTGTTAAGATACGGGGAGTTGTCCGGCTTATGCTTAAAACCAGACTCCGGATAACTCAAGGCACGTTTCAGTAGTAGCTGTTTGTGGGTTGACCCGGGCTATGACGAGGGTTGACTTTCTACCATCTGGAAGATCGATAGTGATATTGTTCTTGACTCGCCACAGTTTTAATAAAAATAGATTTTTTTTCAAGAAAACAGTAGTGGGAGTATGGTAGAACTGGAAGTGATTCCAGAACCGCAAACGATTACTGAAGATTTGATAAAGAACCTAAAGATTCAATCTGGTTTGACATTCCTGTTCCCCTCCGAACGGCGGCCGACGACGCTGAGGACGTCTAGCCTGAGATTCGGGGCAGATGCTATATGGTTTTATCCGTCTACCTCTCCGAAGATGCCAAGTTGATTTATGGCACCGTGTATCTGAGGTTTAGACGGATGCGGCCGATGTAGCAGACTTCGTCAGATTCCCCCTCGCTTGAGGGGTTTTTGATTGTGGAGACGTTCTTCCCTGCAGGCGCAAGCCCCTGCAGTTAATTACGCTACCGCATCGCGGTAACAACTTTCTCCTTCTCCAGAATTTCGCTTCGTGTCGTGTGTGTTTGTTTTGTTTGTGGTTGCCCGTGGATTGTATACGGAAACTGAGTAATGCCGTCGCCCGTAGGACGTGGATTAGTCCAAATCCGTATTTACTTAGATTTGGGTTTGGTGTTTTTAGTTTAAGGATACGTTAGCCGCATTTGAGACTAAGATCAACTTAAACGTTCGTTAAGGATACGTTAGTCTGATTTGAGACTAAGATCAACTTAACGGGATCGTCTAGATCCATTTCCAGTTTAAGGACGTAGTAGTCCATTTAATATAAGGCCGTCGGGACCCGTCACTTCTCTGACGACGTTGAAGGATTACAACGACATGTGTCAGAGGAGTTCGGAGATGTACCCTTGAACCAAAGTTGATTGGGGGTCTTATAGTCCAATTTGGAACTAAAGTCTGTTTGAATGTTTAAGGATACGTTAGCCATATTTGAGGCTAAGATCAACTTAAACGGGACCGTTTAGATCCGGCAAAAGAGCATTTGGAGGCTCTATTGTTCCAGTTTAGGGACGTGGTGGTCCATATTCCAGTTTAGGGACGTGGTGGTCCATATTCCAGTTTACGGATGTAGTGGTCCATATTCCAATTTAGGGACTTGGTGGTCCATCGCCAGTTTAGGGACGTAGTGGTCCATCATTAGTTTAGGGACGTCTCGGTCCATCATTAGTTTAAGGACGTCTCGGTCCGATATTAGTTTAAGGACGTCTCGGTCCGATATTAGTTTAAGGACGTTTCGGTCCACGAGTTTAGGGACCCCGCAGTCCAATATTCATATGTGGTCGTCGGGACCCGTCACCTCTCTGACGTCGTTGAAGGATTACAACGATGGGTGTCAGAGGAGTTCGGAGATGTACCCTCGAACCGGTCGTAAATTGATTTAAGAGAGCAAACTTGCTCAGTCAATTTAATTTGAGGACTTACGGCCAAAATTGGGCCAAGTCCAGTTGAAAATGTTCAACATTTTATTTGCTTTTGCATTGCATTTCTTTTTATTTTTATTTGGGCTCTGCCCAGAAAGGATGCAGAGCATCAATTTGTTTTGGGGCTCTGCCCATTTATAAATGATGCAGGGCACCAATTTTATTTGGTCTCTGCCTTTTTATGAATGATGCAGGGCATCAATTTAAATTGGACTCTTCCCTTTTATTGCTTTGCAATTTATTTAGGCCTATTAGGTCTTTTTGATTTGGGCCTGGCCCTTTAAGAAATGCATTGCATTTGTCAGGCGCTTTGCGCCAATTAGAGAGCGCAAGCGCTTGTGGTGTTGACACGTGTCGTGCAGGCGCAGTGCGCTGCGCTAGTGCGCTGCGCTGCTGACACGTGGCGCACTCTGGTGAGTTGCGCCAATTACAGAGAGCAAAGCTCTATCCTAAAGCGCATAGCGCAAGCAGTTCAGATGTTGACACGTGGCGCTTTCCCAAGAGCGCAACAGCGCAATTTGGAAGTGCAAAACACTAAGAATCTTTTAAATTCAAGAATAGAAGTGCAAAGCACTATTTGATTTCTTGATCTAATTTAGATCAAAGAAAAATAAGTTTTTCTTGTCTTTCTTATCTCAGAGAACCAAAGGTTCATAAAAAAAAGTGCAAAACACTATTTTATTTTTTTTTTGTTTTTATTAAAGATCATTGATCTTGTTTTTAGATCTATGATCTGTTCATAAGAGAACTTTCTCTTTTCTCTAAAGGCTTTTTACCTTTATTGTTCTTGAGGAGTTCTTCAGAGTTCTCTTTTTTTTTTCTTTCTGAAAATGTTGATGCCTTTGAATTGAGGCTTAGGGTCCTTTTTATAGTGCCCAGAAATTAGTTAATTTTGTTAAAGAGATCTTTCTCTGAGTGATTTGGGGAATTTTCCCTACCGTTGGATCTTTGATCCAAGGGCTTCTGTTTTACAGACGAAAATCTTCTTGTTTTAAAAAGAATAGAAAATATTTCTTTAGAATTTTAATTCTGTTTGGCGCAAATGCCCCAGCGCGCAACTGCGCTGGCGCATCTGTGCTGACACGCGTCGCGCAGCGCACAGCGCAGCGCAACTGCGCTGGCGTATCTGTGCTGACACGCGTCGCGCAGCGCACATCGCAGCGCAACTGCGCTGGCGCATCTGCGCTGACACGTGTCGCGCAGCGCAGTGCTTGCGCAACTGAAGCGTTGCTTTCTTTAAATAGAGCTTTGCTCTGATTGGGCGCGTCTTCTTGGGCGCTGCGCTGATGCGTCTGCGCCGAACACGTGGCGCGTTGCATCCGGGATTTGAAGCGTTGCTTCAAAATTTTGAATTTTGAATTTCAACAGAGTTTTGCTCTGATTGGGGGAAATAAATGCCCCTCCACCGTTGCACTCACGTGGCGCACACGTGAGTGCAGCGGTGGCAAACTCCTGATCGTTGGATCAAGGGGTGAGCTGAAGGGGCGCAAGCGCCTTATAAATAGGACTCTTGGCCCTTAGAAAATCTTCACCATCTTCAAGATTTTAATTACCAGAGCTTTGCTCTTGCTTGAGAATTTCTGAGTTTTGCTCATTTCCAAAGTTAGAAACTTTAGGTAAAATTAATTTAAATCAAATTAACTTAAATTAACCTTAACCAAAGAGCTTTGCTCTTAGAGATCTTTTGATCTAAAGAGATCCCCATTGGGGTTTCATAAACAGAGCTTTACTCTCAAAAACTTATAGATCTGCAGAGATCTTGTTCATGGGTTCTAACCTATGGACAGAGCTTTGCTCTTTGAATCATCTGTAGATCTTTTAGATCTGAAAAATGAAGAAATTTTCATAAGTTTTTCATGGATTTTTCAAGATTCCAAAATTTTTAATTCTTTTAGGTGTAAACATTTTCTGATGGACCTTTCCATTATTACCATAGAGCTATGCTCTTTTAAGGAATCTTATTTCCTTGAGACCAGAGTTTGACAAGTGTCACTCTGTGACAAAGGTTTGCTCTAAAAGAGAAGATTTTCTCCTAGTCTCTAGAGATTCTTCCCCCTTTTTTTTATTAATGGGAATGTTTTCCTGGGACCAACTGACAATCTCATCCAATGATGAGGTTGTCTTATTAACTGACGTATTGTCATCCAGATTTTGTGAGTCCCCCTTCGGTCTCCTACCCACTGCACTGCTGTGTGGTGTAATTAATTAATTTTAATTAAATTAATTTTTAATTTAATTGATTAATTAATGCATTTTTTTTCTTTCTTAAACGCTAAGCGTTGGAATTGCAACACTAACGGCTAATTTCTGTTCACTTGCAGCGATCATGTCTTTCAACACCTCATTCCCGTTTGCTCGTTCAGAGGAGGGATTTCCCGAAGTGCCCTTGGACCGTGAAGTCTTGGCAATGATAAAGGAATACGACCCGGAATACAAGAGTCTCCACCTTTGGGGGTCGTGGTATAATCAGATCATCATGGGCCGACGGAGCTTCACATGCGCAGTGCCGTCAGAACCCATCACGGCGATTCATTACGCCAGCCCACCCTCGGTGCAGTATGCCATGGAGATGGTGGACTAGACTGCGAAGAGCTTTCTTCATCCTGCTATGGATACGGTTCCAGTCCAGCGTCCTATGGTCTTGGATATCCTAGGACGCCGTATCTATCAGGGCGAGGCGAGACCCTGGGGGCAATCATATAACATTGGTTTGATCTCCCGCCACCCGATTGGCTATCTGCCATGGGCCCGGTACATCCTGTCGACGAAGAAGTCGCAGTTGATAAGGTTAGGGTTATACACCACGGTCTATGTCTCTCTCTTCCAGTATCCTACGCTCCCCACCTGGTGGTTCAAGGCTTTCTTGGAGCAATGGAATATTCCTACCCACACTTTCCTTGCCATGGATCGGGAAGTGTCAATCTCCTTGGAGGAGTTCGCGGAGGTATCCGGTTTACCAGTGATGGGGGAACATTATGAGGAGTTTCTCCCGACAGATGAGTACGTCTTTGGTGCTAAGCCGATGGTAAGGGGGCTCACGCCGGAGAATGCTGTTCAGCACCAGTTTCCAAGCCTGATTAAAGTGTTGAACATATATGAGTCCCTCTTCGTCGAACATGGGAGTCGGGGAGTTAACTTTGAGGACTTCATTGCTCGGTTTCTTCGTCCAAGTGTCCTCTCATCAGAGGCTACCAAGTTCGCTACTCTGGATGACCCTTTCGGTCTAGGTGCGGATAACCTACCGGAGAAGGAGATAGACCAAAAGGGTTTTTTCCTTCCGGACTTCCCTACTATGTCTTTTGCAGAAATTGCGGCCCCTGGAATAGATGAGGAGGCCTTTTTCTTAGGATTTCTCGGGTTATGGTTGAGTTGGTTTGTAATTCCAATGCACTCTCACCGCATGCGGCCCTCTGTTTTTTACCCCGCCCACCGAATGACTATCGGGGTAAAGGTGGCCGTTGGGATCGCCGGCTTGGCGCACTTATATCATGACCTCAGCCGAGCAGCGGATGCTAATGAGCCTGGGGTACTGCACGTGGTCTTCCCGATGCACTACTTTGTATCGTGGCTCGAGCTACACACGGCGGGTGTCTTCGGTATGCATAAAAGGCCCTCGTTCTCTGACAAGTGTGGTTTCCCTCGCATCATTCAGTTGATTGGCGCATCAATCGTGACCCCTTCACCACGGAACACCAGGGGTTTACTGCTTCGCCCTCACACCGTTGGAGTTAGGATGTCTTTCATTGACAAGGTATTAACCATTGGAAAAGCGTCCACCGCTGTGGTGCGACCATTACAGGACTCCTTTAAGGATGGAGCTTCAATTTTGACGGCCCGGGAGACCCTCCACTTGTATTCTATTAGACCGGGCTTCCTAGTCTTCAGGCAGGACGGTGCGGCAATCTTCATGAGATATAACCCGCATCGTTTCGCCCAACAACTGGGCTACGATCAAGGGGTACCCTTGGAAGCTTTCTTACTGGAACCTGCTGTCAATGAAGAAGGGATGGAGAACGCGTTACATCACTTCATGCGCCTGAACACGGGTTCTCGTTTTTTTATCAGTGCGCCGGCCTGTGCTCCACGACTCCTTAATGTATATAAAGAGTGGTACAATCACGCGACGGGGGCCGTTATAAAGGAAGA
The DNA here is from genome assembly GCA_030015575.1 of Agapanthus africanus. Lineage (NCBI taxonomy): Eukaryota > Viridiplantae > Streptophyta > Magnoliopsida > Asparagales > Amaryllidaceae > Agapanthus > Agapanthus africanus. The sequence continues at coordinate 102,340,373 of CM057350.1, read as the reverse complement.
GGCGAGTGTTGATCGACCGTAAAGGTGCACCTCCCGGCACCGACCGTAACGCTCCCTTAGTGCCAAGGACCCCGGTGGTTCTTCCTCTAAAAGATGCCGGGGCCAGACCATCGCGTGCGCAAAGTCCTCCACGTGGATTGCCGCTCCCTGATATCACAGATGCACCTCCCGCACCCTGTGCTCCAGTGGAGACAGTGGTTGTATCCTCGCCGGAGTCTGGCGTGGGTGCGGACATCGGGACCCGCCGTCCTAAGGTGGCTGCTAAGCGGAAGTCGATCCCACGTGAGCCTAGGGTCGGAAGGCAGAAGAAAAAGAAATCGCTCTTCGCTGCAGATGTCGTGTTCGGTCAGGAACCCCATGCTCCCTACGCCGAGGGCCTAATCGAATATGGGACTAACGAGGGATTAGTCATGCCGCCGCCGGATGACACAGACTTGGAAACCGCTCTCGAAACTTCAGCGTGGTTGGCAAAGCGTGACGCGTGGCTAGTTGAGCTTGCGCAATCAGGTAACTACTAGTCGCATTTTCTTTATTGCATCATATTCTTCTCATTGCCTTTGACTAACGTTTTTCTTTCTTTTCTTCCAACAGGCATCACTGATGAGGAAGCCATTGCCGCTTCACTCAAGACCTTCCAAGAGGAGGAACGCCTTAGAGCGTCTTTAGGCCTCAGTAAGTTCCGATTCATCATGTTTTTATTCTCCTTGTGTTATGGTCAATCTAACCTCTCTTTTTACCACAGGAACCTCAATGCCGCTCCCGCCACGTGATGGAGATGTTCCGCCAGCTGCCGATGTTCCCGCTTCCTATGGGCCACCGCAGGAGGTTCTTCTTGAAGAGCCGATGAGAGATGCCTTAAAGGCTCTGGAGGCATCTCTGAACGAGGATGACGACGCCTTGAAGGAAGCGTCACAGAGGTCCATCGCGACAGCCTGGGAGGAACGGAAGCGATCGAGGCACGAAGCAAAGGCACGCATGGCTGCCTTGGTTATGGGAGCGGGCCCCAGCACCGTCCCTCATGCTGATACTCCTTCCGAAGAGGCCCCTGTCGTCCTCCTATCCACTGCTCGCAGACAAGTGGCGCACGCAGCTCGGAGCGCAAATGATAAATCCACTTCAGGTAATATTTCTCCCAAGATTTTGTTGTAAGATTTATAATGCCATCGGTTCTTATATATTTTATCTTATAGGGCCAAGTCCAACCGAGGGGGAGGCGGAGACCGTTGAACCCAAGGAAACAGAGGAGGCGGCTCCTACCGAACTTGAGCCGACGGTGGGCAACGTCGCTGAGGCTTCGGGGCCTGAGATGGAGGTTGAGGGGTCTGCAGCCGAGAAGGTCATCGATGCCCAGCCTGAAGTGGCGGCAGATGAAATGATCATTACAACTGAGCCCAGGGTGGCGGCGGACGAGGTACTTGAGGCCGGCAATCTCGTGGTGACGGTGGATGAGCCGATGGAGACCGAGGAGCCCGCAGAAGTAGCGGGTGAGATGGGTACGACTCCCGGGGAAGAGTTAGCCGCTCCTTCCTAAGAGTCCGGCAATGCTCCAATCATTGCCCTCCCTGTGTATGATCTTCCGCCGTCTCCAAGTCTTGCGAGCACGACAACGGTCCTTATCGAGTCGGGTGATGAGTCCACAGGCGGCCTCATGTCGATGGAGGAAGGAGTCGCCTCCGTTTCAGCCGGCAGCTCATCAGGTAAATCCCAAGTTTCTGTCTTTCTTTATCTTGCAATCCTTTCTGACAAGTTCACCCTTTTTCGTAACGCAGGTGCAGCCAACGCTGATGCCCTACTGCTCGAGGGAGCACCTTCAACTACTGCCTTAGCGGTGGTCACCTCTCAGCCCTCTCTCATACCGTCAAAGATGTTGGAAGGTATGAGTTCGCAACTTATTAATCTCACTTTTCAGACGTATAATCTGTATACTAAAGTCATACTGTTGTGTCTTTCAGGAGTGCTTTTTGACCATCTTTATCAGGTGTTTCTCCCACATTTCTCCTTCCCATCCGAACTTGCCTCTTCCTCTGGTGGCGTTGGTGAGTATGATTTCTATTGATATCCTTCTTTCTTTATTGATGGGATTACTTCTAAAACCCCCCCTTTTTTTCTCGACTGCAGTGCTACAAATCGAAGGAGGGGATGAAGGATCGGCTGTGCCGCCGACCCTTCCGGCCTTGCCACCTGCCTCAGCTGGTACAGCGACTATCACATTGATAACTCCCCCTTTTTGTTTCTTGAACTGTTATCTGATCACATCTTGTTTCTTTTCAGCGGTCATTCCGGTCTCGGCGCCCTTCGAGTCTCGCATTACAATGCCGGGCGGCCCTTCCCAGAGACGTCCGTCCTCAAAAGGAGCGGCGAATAGTCTGTGCATGTTGAACGACTACATCGAGGAACTCGACGTCGAGAATCCTACATCTGCTGAGGACTTCGCTACGACGGTTAACCCGATGTTGGTGATATTTGCCACCTTCCATGACGAGGGCACCGTCGCTTCTTGGGTTAACCACTGTCGGGAGATTGAGGCTCGCCTTCATCAGCTGGAGTCGATGCGTCTATCCCCCGAGACTTTGGCTGTGAGCACTCAACGGGGAGCATGGCTCGAGCAAAGCACTTCTCATTTCCGTTATTTGGAACAAGAAGCAGCTTTGAGGCTGAAGGAGTATCAGGAGTCTTCAAGAGAAACCGCTCTCCTGCGCGCTGAAGTTGAGGCGAACGCCGCTGAGGTAAAGGCCGTCTTCGAGGGCCTTCTAGAGCGCATCTCAAATGGGCTGAAACTGAAGCGGGCACTTGATGTCGCCGAGCATGACATTCCAGGCCGTGAAGCGGCTCATCAGGCCGTCAAGGATCAGCTTGCATCTGTCTCGCAGCAACGGGCCCAAGTGGAGGCGGAGTTGGCAGTGGTGGCCGATCAGGAGAAAGCGGGGAAGGAAGTGCGCGAACAATTGCTAGAGCTATGCAGGACGCTTCCTCCTCAATAACTCTCCTTGTATCGTTTGTACTTGTAAATGTATATATATTTTATTCTTTAGCACAATGTATCCTGTACTCAATCAAGTTTATGAATAAAAGATACACATTTTCTGTAACGTCTTGTGTCATTCCTCCGCCTTTTCTTTCCTTTTATTATCAGCATGCCACCTTAGTAAAACATGGTCAACAGATAATAGAGCACGCATCTTGACTTTCTTAAGAAATAGCGATGGCTTAGGCCGCAGGTTTCAGATCTGCTGCCTAAGACTTTTCGACTCCATGAGCCATGAGGGTCTCGTAGAGATTTTTCTCCCTACGGATCGAGAGGATATCGTAGGTGGGTTTTTCTCCTTAGGAATCGTGAGGATTCCTAAGTGTGGTTTTCTCTTATAAGTCGTAAGGATCCTATAAAAGAATTTTTCCCTCTTACGAGTCGAGAGGGCCCGTAAGCGGTTGTTTCCCTCCTTGTCGAGATTCGACTTTGGAGAGTGAGACCCGTGAATAGTATGCAAGAGATCTTTTTGGATCGACTTGCAGGGTCCCATTGTTCAGGAAGCAAGTTTTTTAGTCCCTGCTGCCTGAGGCTTCATCTTGCAAGTTGAGACGAATCGGGAGTTTTCCCGCGGAGACACTGGTTTCTTTGCGAGCCGACGCGAATCAGGAGGCTCTCGTCAAGGAGTGTTTGTATCCGTGAGTCGAGGAATTTGCTAGGGATTATTTGTTTCCCTAGCGCCAAGGATTATTTGTTTCCTTGGGGTCTGAAACGAGTCGAGAATTTCCCACGGAGGCACTGGTTGCTCTGCGAGTCGACGCGGATCAGGAGGCTCTCGTCAAGGAGTGTTTGTATCCGTGAGTCGAAGTGTTTGCTAAGGATTATTTGTTTCCCTAGCTCCAAGGATTATTTGTTTCCTTGGGGTTTGAAACGAGTCGAGAATCTCCCACGGAGGCACCGGTGGCTCTGCGAGTCGACGCGGATCAGGAGGCTCTCGTCAAGGAGTGTTTGTATCCGTGAGTCGAGAAATTTGCTAAGGATTATTTGTTTCCCTAGCGCCAAGGATTATTTGTTTCCTTGGGGTTTGAAACGAGTCGAGAATTTCCTACGGAGGCACTGGTTGCTCTACGAGTCGACGCGAATCAGGAGGCTCTCGTCAAGGAGTGTTTGTATCCGTGAGTCGAGGAATTTGCTAAGGATTATTTGTTTCCCTAGCGCCAAGGATTATTTGTTTCCTTGGGGTTTGAAACGAGTCGAGAATCTCCCACAGAGGTACTGGTGGCTCTGCGAGTCGACGCGGATCAGGAGGCTCTCGTCAAGGAGTGTTTGTATCCGTGAGTCGAGGAATTTGCTAAGGATTATTTGTTTCCCTAGCGTCAAGGATTATTTGTTTCCTTGGGGTCTGAAACGAGTCGAGAATTTCCCACGGAGGCACTGGTGGCTCTGCGAGTCGACGCGGATCAGGAGGCTCTCGTCAAGGAGTGTTTGCATCCGTGAGTCAAGGAATTTGCTGAAGACACTGGTTTCTTCGGAGTTGGACTGAACCGTCAAGATTTGGCTTCGTCTTTTGGCGGAGCCTGTTGGGAAAGTATGGTTCCCTCTTTGTTTACGCCCTTGGATTGTATACAGGGATCGAAGTGATCTTAACTGTAGGGCCAAAGTTTTATCATCATTTTTTTTGTTTCATCTCCGCGATGCTCTATCATTTCAGCTTTTATATCGCGAAGGTCGCGATTGCCCAATCATTTCGGCTATTTTTCGCGGTGCCCAATCATTTCGGCTATTTATTTTATTTTTACTCGCTGCTTTTTATTGCGAGTTGCCCAATCATTTCGGCTATTTTGCGTGCATACATTTTTACTTGCTGCTTTTTATTGCAAGTTGCCCTATCATTTCGGCTATTTCGTATGCATGTGCGGCCTATTGGCTTTTCGCCGTAAACCTGCAATTAGACATCGATTTTGGCATCAGCACCGCTACAACTGGGATATTGCCAGTAGCGAATCATCATTTGCCTCCGTCAGTGTCGAACAAAGGTGGCTTAGCGAACAGGGTTAAGGTCCCGCCGACTAAGGCTTTTGACTTCATGAGCCGTAAGGGTCCCATAAAGGTATTTCTTCCTACAAGTCGTGAGGATCTTGTAGGTGTATTTTCTCCTTAGGAATCGTGAGGATTCCTAAGTGTTCGTTTCCTCTGTAAGTCGTAAGGATCCTACAGGAGGGTTTTCTTCTCATAAATCGAGAGGATTTACAAGGGTTGTTCACCATGCGAACATATCCCCAGTCACGGATGGGACTTGGTCGGGGAAATGTTTATTCGCGCCCGTGGATTGTATACAAGGGACAGTATTGAACCACTTGTAGGGCAATATCGGAAGTTGTGGGGGTTGCTTAAGCACAGGTTTAGGTCTCTGTAACTTAAGACTTTCAACTCTTATGAGCCGTGAGGGTCCCATAAGAGAGTTCTCCCTACGAGTCGTGAGGATCTCGCAAGTGTATTTTCTCCTTAGGAATCGTGGGGATCCCTAAGTGTGTTTCTCCCTTGTGAGTCGTAAGGATCTCACGCGGGTGGTTTCTCCTTACAAGGTCGAGAGGACCCTATAAGTGTCCTTTAACGAGGTTGCGCTCTTTCAGGTTTTCACAAACACTCGCCGGTAGCCCTGCTGTTTTTACTCACGGAGCCCTTTCGGGTTTTCATCCGTGCCCATTTTGTTTATGGACGTACCGCTTTTTTTTTATTCTTTTTATTCTTATATATTTTTTACGAGGTCGCGCCCTTTCGGGTTTTCACGAACACTCGCCGGTAGCCCTGCTGTTTTTACTCACGGAGCCCTTTCGGGTTTTCATCCATGCCCATTTTGCTTATGGACATACCGTTTTTTATTTATTCTTTTTATTTTCTTCTTCTCTCTTTTTTTTTACAAGGTCGCGCCCTTACGGGTTTTCACGAACACTCGTCGGTAGCCCTGCTGTTTTTACTCACGGAGCCCTTTCGGGTTTTCATCCATGCCCTTTTTACTTATGGACATACCGTTTTTTTATTATATTTATTTATTTATTTATTTTTATTTATCTCGTCAGCCTAAGGATGCTGCGATAGTAGTTTAAGGACGTTTCGGTCCGCTATTAGTTTAAGGACATTTCGGTCCGACTTTGAGAAGGCTGGCTACTGCTGATAGAGTTTGAGCTTAAGTATAGTATTTCTTTAGGAAGCGACCGTTTATTGGCCTGAAAGGCCTTTCACCGTGCATGTCCATGAGTAGATAGGCCCCACCATGGTAGACCTTATCTATGATGTATGGGCCTTCATAGTTTGGTTCGAATTTTCCTCGCTTGGCGCGATTGGGAATCATAGGCCTTTTGACCATTAGCACAAGTTCGCCTTGGCGGAATGTCCTCGGTCGGGCCAATCTTTCATATGAGCGCGTCATCTTCGCTTTGTAAGCTTCCAGATTTTGTTGCGCTATGAGCCGTGTTTCCTCAAGAGCATCAAGCTCCTCAAGCCGAAGGTGAGCGTTTTCTTCGTCCGTCAGCTCGTGGTGGACTGCCACTCGCAGAGAGGGTAACTCTATCTCGAGAGCAAGTACTGCTTCTGTACCGAATACCAACGCATATGGCGTTGCGTTCGTGGCCGTTTTAAACGTAGTTCGATACGCCCAGAGGGCTTCTTGCAGTCTTTCGTGCCAGTCTTTCTTATTTCGTGACACCGTTTTCTTCATGATCTTCGTCAAGGTCTTGTTGAAGGCCTCAGCTAGACCGTTAGCTCGCGGATTATAAACTGAGGAATATCTCCAGTCTATATTATGTTGTTGCGCGAAGCGACTGATCTTGTGGCTCCTGTAAGCTGGTCCGTTATCGGAGACGATCCGTCACGGAGTTCCAAACCGATATATGACGTGCGTCTTGAAGAAATGGAGGATATTCTCTGTCTTCACTTCTCTCAACGGCACTGCTTCTGCCCATTTGGAGAAGTAGTCAATCGTCGCCAGGATGAAACGATGTCCCTTGGACGATGCTGGTTCGATGGGGCCGACTATGTCAGTTCCCCACATTTCGAACGGCCAGCTAGCCACCGTCGGGTGTAGTGGATTTGGATGTCGATGGATGAAATCCCCATGAATTTGACATGAGTGGCACCGCTTCGCATACTCAAGGCAGTCTTGAATCATCGTGGGCCAGTAGTAGCTCATCCGTTTGATCTTCAACTTCATCTTTGGGCCTGCTTGATGAGAACCGCAGATTCCGTCATGAACTTCCTGGACGACTCTTTTCGCTTCGTCAGGCCCCAGACATCTCAACCACAGGGAATCAAATGACCTCTTGTATAGAATATCATTGACGAAGGCGAAAGACAGAGCTCGTTTCATGAGCTGATGTCTTGTGAACGCTTCTTCAGGCAATCGGTGGGACTTAAAGTAGTTTACGAAGACTTCCCTCCAATCCTCAGCCTTTTCCCGGTCTTCTATTTGCAAGGTCGTCTGTTCAGTCACTCCCTTCTCTTCGGATGATTCCGGAGATATTTCTGCTGAGGCAAGCACCCGACGGCTTTGTACCATGATTCTAACGTCATCGAGGTTCTTATCAGCCATTTCTTTAGCAAGTTTGGCCAATGCATCCGCTTTGCTGTTTTCCGCACGCGGTATGCTTTCCAAAGTATAGGAGGGAATTTGGGTCAACAGTTGTTGCACCTTTTCACCGTATTTTACCAATTCCGGTTTACACGTTTGGTAGTCGCCGTTTACTTGACTAACGACCAGTTGGGAGTCTCCGTATATGAGGAGGTTTTCAATTCCCATGTCGATAGCGATCTCGAGACCTGCTATCAAGGCTTCATATTCGGCTTCATTATTCGTCCTCGGCTCTGTTAAGGAGAAAGCAAAGCGCATTATCCCTCCTTGTGGAGTTACAAAGATGAGTCCTACCCCCGATTTAATTATAGGGGTACTTTTTTGCGCTTCTTCATGGAAGACGCTCCATCAAAATAGAGTTCCTATCGGGTATCGTTCCCATCGATAGCGTCAAACGCATATTCGTCTGGCAAATCGCAATTAAGAGGAGAGTCGGCAGGTATCGGGTGCTCAGTGAGGAAGTCGGCGATGGCCTGGCCTTTCACTGCCTTGAGAGGTTGATACATTATCGAGAACTCCATCAAGAGCAGAGCCCATTTAGCCAGTCGACCTGTCAATATGGCCTTCGACATTAAATATTTAAGCGGGTCCACCTTCGAAATGAGACGGACTTCATGTGCCAATGCGTAGTGTCTAACCTTTGTTATCGCAAAGATCAACGCCAGGCAGTGTTTTTCAATGGGAGAGTAGTTGCTTTCTGCTCCCAGAAGAACTCGACTTAAATAGTAGAGTGCTCTTTCTTTCCCCTGGTCATTCTCTTACGCCCATAATGCGCCTAAAGAACCTTCGAGGGCGGTCGTGTAAAGAATGAGAGGCTTTCCCTTAACCGGAACAGCCAACACTGGCGGGTTCTGCAGGTACTGTTTAATCTCGTCCAGCGCGCCCTGGCATTTTTTATCCCAGACGAATGGAGTCCCCTTCTTCATTAGGTGACTGTAAGGGCGGCACTTGCCAGAGAGGTTGGCTATAAATCGCCGAATATATGCGAGCTTTCCTTGGAGAGACCGCAATTGTTTGAGAGTTCTCGGCGGAGACATTTCCATGATCGCCTTGATCTTTGACGGATCTATTTCGATGCCCCGGTGTCGGACGATGAATCCCAGGAATTTTCCAGAGGAAACTCCGAATGCACACTTGAGCGGGTTCATCTTCAAGTTGTACTGTCGAAGGCGTTGAAACACGGTCTTCAAATGCTCGAGATGCTCCTCGTATGATTTGCTTTTAACCACGAGATCGTCGATATAGCATTCAATGATTTCGTGTATAAGGTCATCAAAGATTTTCGTCATGGCCCTTTGGTAGGTGGCACCGGCGTTCTTTTGACCAAAGGGCATCACCTTGTAACAGAATATTCCCAGAGAAGTCCTGAAGGCGGTGTGCTTCTGGTCTTCGAGATCCATCTTTATCTGATTATACCCTGACGAGCCATCCATAAAGGAGAAAATCTCATGAGTGGACGTGTTGTCTATCATCAGTTCGGTGACTGGCACTGGGAAATCATCTTTCGGGCAGGCTTTATTGAGATCCCGAAAGTCCACGCATATACGCACTGTCCCATTTTTCTTCATCACCGGGACGATGTTGGCGATCCATTCAGGGTATTGAACTTCCTGGATGAAGCCAGAGTCGATTAACTTTTTGACCTCGGCGTTGATACTCATCTCAAGCTCGAGCCGCATTCTCCTCGGCGCCTTTTTGACTGACTTGATGTCCGGAGATATCTCCAATCTGTGCACAGCAATTTCTGGATTTAGTCCCGGCATTTCGGAATAGTTCCACGCGAAGCAATCTCTATGCTGTAGAAGCACGTCCTTTAACGCAGCCACCCTTTCTTCAGATAGCAGCTCGCTGATGAATGTCGGTCGCGGATCGTCTGTCGATCCCAACTCAATCTTCTTGAGGTTATCTGCAGTAGTATGTATGCCATCTTCCAGTTCTTTCGGAGCCGGTGGAAATTCTGAGATTACCTCATTGTCATTGTTTTCGAAGCACCAGGGGAGCTCATCTATGTCCTCGGGCTCTTCTTTTAATATTGTAATCATGTGACAGGTGCGAATTCGCTTCCAATCCCAATGTGGAACCGGTTCTTCTTTTGTGGCCTTGGGCTCATGCTTTTGTGGCGGCGCTACCCTCCAGCTGTCAGACAGAGTGAATTTGCCAACCTGATACTGATCTTCAACCCAATTCTTGAAAGTGAAGCAATCTTCAAGAGGATGCCCTATTACTCGATGGTAAGAGCAATAGTTCGGGTGTGAGACTTCGCCTGCTTGTTCAGGGTGTTTAGACTCCGGTAGTGCAAGCATCCGATGTTTTAAAGCGAGGTCAAGTATTTTCTTCGTCTTGTCCCGAGGAAACGAGTACGCTCGACCCATCTTCTTCATGAGTGATAGATCAATAATGCTCGACTCCCATTTGCGTGGCTTCTTAGCCCTGCTTTGTTGCTGTTGAGCGCTTTTTTGGCCTTTCGACTTATTTCTGCTTTTGCGCCGAGCCTTCTTTATAACAGGTTGACAAGGAGCGGCATTTTCATCTTTCACGGCCTGTTGAAGGAGGCGTTGCGTTCTGGCTATCTCGTAGATGGCCATTTCGCGGTTATGGTCGTCCTGGACTTTTTGACCTGCTTCCCTTATGAGCTTGTCCATTTGTTCTTCGAACGACGGACAGGGCTCTTTTGCATTTGGAACTTTCACTATCTCAGGATTAACGTCCTCCCATTGAGCATCCGCTTCTTCATCGAAGTCATACATGACATAGCAGCTGTTTAGTAGCTCTCGTTTCTTTGACAGGATGTATCCAAGTCCTTTTGTCTCCATTCTCCCATTAGGCAGTTTGCGTTGAGTCCCGGGGACGTTCCAGACTTTGTCATAGAACTTGGCTTTTCGAACGGTCTGTTTGAAGGATATCCCCTGGCGTTTCAGCAGCTTCTTCAAACCCTCTGTATAATATCTGGGAAGACGGATAGGCTGAAGCCTGTCGAGCGTAGGATCCGCGCCATGCCAGATTTCTTTTTCCACCTTGGTTTCTTCGGAGCGGTAGAACAGAATTGCTTTCTCGCTTTCTCGCCTGGGAGGGATATAGAATGTTTGCAGCTCTTCTACATTGTAAATATTAAGCGCATCCAGTTCTTTATGGTGTTTAAGCGGCACCATGGCGACTTGTAGACTTTGTTCTTCGTCAGCGAACTTTCGTATTGAAGGTCGAGCAGAGAATACAGCATGGATCTCATCTTCTGAGTCGCTACCAAAGATCAACGTAGGAGCGGACGGTCCTGGCTTGTTGTGTTGGGGCGGACCCGAATACACTATCTCCTCTTCCTCCTCGGTATCACTGCCGAAGACAGGGATGGTGGCATTAGCTTTATTCTCCGGCTTGTAACACTTCTCCGTATCTTCGAAATCCGGTAAGAAGTATTTGGTATCTTCGTATTTGCGGACCTCGTTCACAGAGAACGGGTTCAGTTCTCCCGTCACGGTATACTCGAAACCATCCTTAAAATACTTCATACACTGATGTTGTGTAGAAGGGATGATGTTGTACTCGTGTAACCATGGTCGGCCGAGCAAAGCGTTGTAGCATGTCTTGGCGTCTATGATGTGGAACTTAATGTCCGTGACAAGTAGCCCGAAGCGTAGAGTCAGTATCACAGACCCAAGAGTTCTTGATGACTGGGAGTCGAACCCGGAGATGGTGATCTTGTCACGAGCAAGGTGCTGGACGCCCATGTAGATTTCTTTTAAGACCCGTACATTGTGGAGATTAATGGAGGATCCATTGTCGATCAGGATTTTGCCTATCTTTATATCGTGACAGTATCCTGAGACATAGAGGGGGCGATTGTGCTCGCACGTCCCAAGGAGAAGGACCTCGTCGCCGAAAGTGACATCGGCCGTGTGCACTTCCTCCAATTCATCCTTCATCTTTTCCTCGGCCAGGCATGCTTGGAATTGTTCCGGATCTTGGAGTGCCTTAATTAACGAATCTCTCGCCTCCTTTGATAGCAAAAGAGCGTCAAGAATGCTGAGCTGTGAGGGTAGCTTCCTCAGATGTGCTAAGACGTTGTAATCCACCTTATTCTTCTTCGGTGGGTCCTTGGAGCTTAGCTCTTCCACCACTTGGTCATCTAAGACGATATCTTCAGGGACCTTCTCTTTTCCCTTATCTTTTTTATTTGAGGGTCCGAGATTCTTTTCGGGCAGCGTGCGGTTACGTAGCCGGATATTTTCGCAGACCTTCGGCTCTTTTTCTTTTCCCGAAGCGGATTCTTTAAAGAGGGGGCCAAGCTCCAGCTCCTCATCAGAATCGCTCCCGAATGTGAGCACTTGTGATCTCCCGGTGTTGACCATGCGACAATTGCTGGTGGTTCTGTTAAGCCCTTCGGTCGTATCGTTCCATTCTCGGCGAGTCTTGCGCTTTTCCCGCTTAAAATGCTGCCGGTGAGCAACATATCCTTGCCACCATCTATCGAAAGCTTTGCACTCTTCAGTGGGGTGCGAAATCTTCCGATAATACAATAGGAGGGGTGCATTTCCGCTTCACCAGTAATTTTTCCATCGGAGGATGGTAGCTTCATGCCCATTGATATGGCATTAGCAAACCTTTTCCTCATCTTGAATTTGCTTTTGTCCGCAGTGGGTGTACTTCGCTCCAGCGGGAGTATCTCAATTCTTTCGTCAAGGCGCTGGCGTTTGGCCCTTTCGAATATAACCTCCCCGCGCTCCCGATCAGCTTTGCTTTTTAAGAGAGCTTCATTGAGGAATGCATCGATTACTTCATCCGATGGCTCTAAAATTTTTGGTTCGGGATCTGCCCCTAGCATTTCAGTACAAGAAGTTTCCTCATCGTCTATGAACGAGTGGGAAATCACATGACAGCTCGCCACGCATTCCTCAGAATCATCAGATGAACTTTCTCCCTCATCTTCCTTTTGAAAGACGTGATTGAGGAATTATTGGAATGTAATGGGAGTCCGTGCCTTCTGGTTGTATACCTCCAGCACGTCAATTTGTTTTTGCAAGTCCGTACGCTTGTCGCCAGGCTTCACGGGCTTCTTTGACTTCTTTTTCTTCTTCTTTGAAGACTTCGACGGCTGGCTATGAATGCTTGGGCCACCTCCATCAATCTTTTGAGTTGGACGAGGCTTCAACATCCCTTCAATGATCTGCGGCTCCAACGGGTTCTTCCACTTGATCGCTGGGCATGTCTGAAGATTGTTTAGCATCCTCTTTGTCTTAGTTGATAATACAACTTCCCAAGGAGCTTCTTCAACGACGGAGCATGTTTCCCCCGGCGTATTCATCCCCTTAGCTGTGTGAGGCTGCGGGGGATTCACCTTCCATTTGTTAGACAATGCGAACTTGCCCTGTCGGTACTGGTTTTCAAGCCAATTTTTGAAAACGTAGCAATCTTCGATCGGATGGCCCAGTACTCGATGATAAGGACAGTAGTTGGGCTCGCTGACATCACTTGGTTGCAACGGACGTTTTGGATCCGGCAGATTTATGAGTCGGTTGCGCAATGCCAGCTCGAATAACCTTCTCGTCTTATCTCGGGGAAAGGAGTAAGAACGTCCTAGCCTCTCCTCAAGGGCCACATATGGACGTGTATTATTTTGACGAACAACCGGCTTCGAGTCGCTCGGTTGTTGTTGAGCATTAGCAACAACGATCGCTTTTCCCTTCCCTTTGTTATTTCGGGAGTCCGGCTTTGGAAGAGGGGGTTTATGGCCCATCTGATCCATTTGCGCTAGCTTGTCAATCAATGCCTGAAAGGTAGTTGGCTTGAAAAACATCATAAATTGTGAGATGGTTGCTTGCGGATCAAGGGTTCCCACAAACATACCCACCGCGGGAGCTTCTTCAATGCGCTGCTCACACTTCGACCATAAGTTCCGCCATCGTATAGCGTACTGAACCCACGTCTCGCCTGGCTTTACCCTGGCGTTAATCAGTGCCGTCTTCGGGGTGCGTTCACTGGCGCTTGCAAAACGCTGAGTAAACAGCAGCTCCATCTCCGCGAAGGTTTTAATAGAGTCGTTCGGGAGCTCAGAGTACCACTCAAACGCCGTATCTGATAGGCTTCCAACAAACTGGCGAAGCAACAGCTTGTCGTCACCGCCGGTGTTGCCGCAGAGTGCCCTGAACTGGGCAACGTGCTGGTGAGGATTGCCTGTCCCCTTGTAGACATGGAACTTGGGAATTGTGTAACCCGGCGGGTACTTGATTTGATCGTACCAACTTGGATATGGCCGCCCCGTTTTTACGACCTGGCCGGCTGCTTTAGTCGCATGATGAACCCGTATTTGCTGGGCTATGTACTCGTCCAAATCAGCTTTAGAGATTGTATCCTCTTTAGCCGTTGACAGAGCTGGTGGAGGATTTGATGTCTCTCCCCTATCGTCTCCAAGGACGATCGGGGGCTCTTCAGCCGGAGGATCTTGTTGTATCATCATCCCTATCATGTCTTGGAAGAGGAGGCCCATACGCTGTATGTTGGCTGCTTGTTCAGCAGCCTCTTTGTCCTTCTTCTCCAATATTCGACGAAGGAATTCGGCGTCGGTTTCTTCCTCCTGGCGTTCATCCGAGGACGTTTCAGGGTTTTCTTTTGGCCCCGTAAGCGCGGTCATAGCGTTCATCATCTCTTGGAGCTTCTGTTGCTGCTCCTGCGCTTTGGTCACTGATCGCGTAAGCGGTCGATGACCCGTAGATATGCGACTGTCCTCTTTACCAGACGCCACATAGACGGTATGAACTACAATGCCCCCTGTCTTAGGGCGTTTGGGTTCATCACCTTTGATATTCGCCGCGGGCGCAGGGGTTTTCTCCGGCCTTCTTCTTTTGTGGGTCGTTGAAGTTAAAGGGGCCGTTGCAGAGGGCACCCTAGCGATTGTCGTCCTTTGCTGTTTAAGAGGACGATCCTTTTCTTCTTGCACTTTCGCCTTTTTCTGTTGACGAGAGTGACCTGGGTCAATCACGGAGTCTTGGACCCTCAGCCAAACCTTGTATATTTTTTAGGACAGCCGTTGAGGGGGCTGTTCTTGCTTCGTTTCCGGAACTCTCTCCGCGGGCGGAGGAGATCTTTTTAATGTAGCGGTTGGAGAGTTCTTACGTACCCTCCTCAGCAGTTCAAAGTTGTTCCCAGTTGGAACAGCAGTGTTGGCTTCCACCACTAGAGCCGGTGGAGTTAGCCCTGAGGGGGAGTTGCCCCCTGCGTTCCTCACTCGTCGCCAATGGCGACATCGAGCACGATGAGCCGTTGGGACTGGCTCGAAGATAGAGATAGCTTCTTTTTTCCCCCTGTCTGAATGAGGCGCCGCCGGTGTTAACCTCTTAAAGACTGAGGTAGTCCTTTAAGGGGTGATATTCAACCTGTCGAAGACAGATCCTCGAGCAGGGGCAGGAGTAGGAATAGTCAGTCTTGAAAAGACTGACTCTTTGACAGGGGAAACCGTCTTGACGACTTCTGGGGCAGCAGTTATTGCCTTCCTTGGGACAGCCAATTTAGAGTTCTGATCTAGCCTGGCGAAGACCGAGGCTGTTGGTTTGGCAGTGGGCGACCCGTTGACAGGGGTCGTCGTAGCAGTGAGCCGGTCGAAGACCGACTTCTTGTACACTTCCGGAGCAGGTATTGGCATAGAGAAGCTTGTAGGCGGGATCATGGTCCCGAAAAACAGGCCGGTGGTGACCTGGGTCACCTGGTCTACCGGCAGAGCGAGGAAGGAAGCGGCTTGGGGCCCATATGCTACACCTCCGGGGGAGGTAGAGTGTCCGTTGCAGTGGCACTTCGAGCAGTTGGTGCAGTTAGAGGCCATTGATGCTTGAGTTCTGCGCCAGACAAAAGACCAAATCTTAGTAACTTGAAATCCAAAGGCAACCATTAACAAACCGCGATTCGTTCGCGAATACGACACACGAAGTGTGGAGTGGAAAGAGGAAAAGGTCCCACCGGGCGTGCCAGAATCTGTTCCCCTCTGAACGGCGGCCGACGACGCTGAGGACGTCTAGCCTGAGATTCGGGGCAGATGCTATATGGTTTTGTCCGTTACCTCTCCGAAGATGCCAAGTTGATTTATGGCACCGTGTATCGGAGGTTTAGACGGATGCGGCCGATATAGCAGACTTCTTCAGATTCCCCCTCGCTTGAGGGGTTTTTGATTGTGGGGACACTCTTCCCTGCAGGCGCAAGCCTCTGCAGTTAATTACGCTACCGCATCGCGGTAACAACTTTCTCCTTCTCCAGAATTTCACTTCATGTCGTGTGTGTTTTTTTTGTTTATGGTTGCCCGTGGATTGTATACGGAGACTGAGTAATGCCGTCGCCCGTAAGACGTGGATTAGTCCAAATCCGTATTTACTTAGATTTGGGTTTGGTGTTTTTAGTTTAAGGATACGTTAGCCGCATTTGAGACTAAGATCAACTTAAACGTTCGTTAAGGATACGTTAGTCTGATTTGAGACTAAGATCAACTTAACGGGATCGTCTAGATCCATTTCCAGTTTAAGGACGTAGTAGTCCATTTAATATATGGCCGTCGGGACCCGTCACCTCTCTGACGACGTTGAAGGATTACAACGACATGTGTCAGAGGAGTTCGGAGATGTACCCTTGAACCAAAGTTGATTGGGGGTCTTATAGTCCAATTTGGGACTAAAGTCTATTTGAATGTTTAAGGATACGTTAGCCATATTTGAGGCTAAGATCAACTTAAACGGGACCGTTTAGATCCGGCAAAAGAGCATTTGGATGCTCTATTGTTCCAGTTTAGGGACGTGGTGGTCCATGTTCCAGTTTAGGGACGTGGTGGTCCATATTCCAGTTTAGGGACGTAGTGGTCCATATTCCAGTTTAGGGACGTGGTGGTCCATCGCCAGTTTAGGGACGTGGTGGTCCATCATTAGTTTAAGGACGTCTCGGTCCGATATTAGTTTAAGGACGTCTCGGTCCGATATTAGTTTAAGGACGTTTCGGTCCACGAGTTTAGGGACCCCGCAGTCTAATATTCATATGTGGTCGTCGGGACCCGTCACCTCTCTGACGTCGTTGAAGGATTACAACGATGGGTGTCAGAGGAGTTCGGAGATGTACCCTCAAACCGGTCGTAAATTGATTTAAGAGAGCAAACTTGCTCAGTCAATTTAATTTGAGGACTTACGGTCAAAATTGGGCCAAGTCCAGTTGAAAATGTTCAACATTTTATTTGCTTTTGCATTGCATTTCTTTTTATTTTTATTTGGGCTCTGCCCAGAAAGGATGCAGAGTATCAATTTGTTTTGGGGCTCTGCCCATTTATAAATGATGCAGGGCACCAATTTTATTTGGGCTCTGCCCTTTTATGAATGATGCAGGGCATCAATTTAAATTGGACTCTGCCTTTTTATTGCTTTGCAATTTATTTAGGCCTATTAGGTCTTTTTGATTTGGGCCTGGCCCTTTAAGAAATGCATTGCATTTGTCAGGCGCTTTGCGCCAATTAGAGAGCGCAAGCGCTTGTGGTGTTGACACGTGTCGCGCAGGCGCAGTGCGCTGTGCTAGTGCGTTGCGCTAGTGCGCTGCGCTGCTGACACGTGGCGCACTCTGGTGAGTTGCGCCAATTACAGAGAGCAAAGCTCTATCTTAAAGCGTATAGCGCAAGTAGTTCAGATGTTGACACGTGGCGCTTTCCCAAGAGCGCAACAGCGCAATTTGGAAGTGTAAAGCACTAAGAATCTTTTAAATTCAAGAACAGAAGTGCAAAGCACTATTTGATTTCTTGATCTAATTTAGATCAAAGAAAAATAAGTTTTTCTTGTCTTTCTTATCTCAGAGAACCAAAGGTTCATAAAAAAAAGTGCAAAGCACTATTTTTATTTTTTTTTGTTTTTATTAAAGATCATTGATCTTGTTTTTATATCTATGATCTGTTCATAAGAGAACTTTCTCTTTTCTCTAAAGGCTTTTTACCTTTATTGTTCTTGAGGAGTTCTTCAGAGTTCTCTTTTTTTTTCTTTCTGAAAATATTGATGCCTTTGAATTGAGGCTTAGGGTCCTTTTTATAGTGCCCATAAATTAGTTAATTTTGTTAAAGAGATCTTTCTCTGAGTGATTTGGGGAATTTTCCCCACCGTTGGATTTTTGATCCAAGGGCTTCTGTTTTACAGAAGAAAATATTCTTGTTTTAACAAGAACAGAAAAGATTTCTTTAGAATTTTAATTCTGTTTGGCGCAAATGCCCCAGCGCGTGACACGTGTCGCACAGCGCACAGCGCAGCGCAACTGCGCATCTGCGCTGACACGTATCGCGCAGCGCACAGCGCAGCGCAACTGCGCTAGCGCATCCGTGCTGACACACGTCGCGCAGCGCACATCGCAGCGCAACTGCGCTAGCGCATCTGCGCTGACACGCGTCGCGCAGCGCAGTGCTTGCGCAACTGAAGCGTTGCTTCCTTTAAATAGAGCTTTGCTCTGATTGGGCGCGCCTTCTTGGGCGCGCCTTCTTGGGCGCTGCGCTGATGCGTCTGCGCTGAACACGTGGCGCGTTGCCCCCGGGATTTGAAGCGTTGCTTCAAAATTTTGAATTTTGAATTTCAACAGAGCTTTGCTCTGATTGGGGGAAAAAATTCCATTGGCCACTCCGCAGGTATGGTGGGTAACCTCCGGCACTCGAGAGGTACTTCGGTATGCTCAAGGACGGTGGCAGGGAGGTTCTTGTTTACCCAGACTTGCCATTGCTGTTGTTCCAGACTGTGAGACCCGGCAGGAGGATGAGTATAGCGTCGTTCTAAACTAGCTTTAGAAGTGCACGTGTATATGACTCTGCCAGAGGGTTGTCGTAGTCAGTGGGAGCAACGGAAGCATAGTGGGCAAGAGGCTTATGTCTATCTATAGACTAAAGCAGATATAGCGGAGATAGATCATCTATTTCTGACATGACAGTCATAGGTTTGACTTCATCAGAATAAGGGATGGATCTGTTAAGAAGGTAGTAGGGTGTGATGTCCTGGTATTTGATGACATACACAGAGTAGGAAGTAATATTCCTATACTACGATCGGTTATACTTTGGTTGTCACACAGTAGTTTCTCCACATAGGAATTGGATCCTATATCAGACATTCTGGTTACTAGATCTATGGTTTTAGATCTAGATTTGGGTAGTTTCCCAATCAGGGTACTTAGACAGCATTCTATGAGTATTTAGAATGGACGACTCCTGGCACGGTAGTATACCTGCAGGTGATGGAGTCACCCTCTCTAAAGGTGTCTTACAGACTAAAGGGGAGAAGGATACACATGATTGGCAGATCACTTGCTTAGGCAATTGAGTTGATCATGAGATGTCAAGTACCACACCAGATGTTGTTCTTGCAGTAGATGCAATAAGTTGATATTAATCCAATCCTGGGAAAACAGTCGGAAGCAGTTTTAGAACATAAGTGGATGTTCTAGGGATATGATAACGACAGCCTCCTTTAGGAGACGGTTATCATTCCAGGCTTCCAAGGTGACATGGACGACAGGGTGGTCGTCAGAGTTATAGTTTTCCCTTTGACGAGGGGCAGTATTTTGGACAGGTGGTCCAGGTGGATACTGAGGGAAGGATGGCGCAGGATACTGATTAAGTTCAGTTGACGATACAGTCTAACAAGTTTGGATTTGGAGTTCATTTATGAGCTAGGTCCCATCAGACATCTAGACATTCTAAGACAGGTATTGCTCATTTCGGGAGATGGCTTTCTTCGCGAACTTGAGATAAAGTGAGACATAGAAAGAAACATCACAGCGGATCCACTCACTGAGGCTATTCCTCGAACGCAATAGTTTCGCAAACGAGCTTTGTGAGACTGACTAGTAGAGGAGTTGGGTGTTCGGTATCACACGGGCTGTGAGTATGCGACATCGCAATAATTAGCCTTAAGTGCAAGTGGGAAATTGTTGGATATAGTGCCCTCAGAGTCAATTATTGGATCACAGGCACGCGATTGCAATGATTGAGGGAGGACCTATACCGGTAGGACAGTCTTACTCAAGATGATAGTATGCCATCTGGTTTATCTTTACCATCGTGTACTGCTTTAGGTGACCTTACGAGTCGCTATTACACGTTGATAGAGCCCTTAGGATTCTTGCTTGACTACCAGCAGTATGAGGGCGATCATATACGTGAGAGCTGGAGTCTATAAGCACATCCTTAAAAGGTCCCTAGTCGTGGGAGTTTCGAGACAGGGCATCGATTCTCCAGAGTAGACTAGTGTATACAGTCGAGACCCCGACGAGGGGCGATGGCCGGTCTCACAAGCCACTGGTGTCAGTTGGTTCACCTAAGATGTATACAGGTGCTCATTGGGTTATGAGTACACCGGACAGGACTCGCCGGGAACCTGCTAGTTGGTATTATACCTGACGTCAGATAGCAGTTCCCTGGTGACATGTGTACAGGTTAGTTCATCGACCTGAGATCGTCATTTGTCTCGTGTGAGTTCCCACTGTGCTTTGATTACTACCCTACCACGGCTCAAAGGAGTCGTGCAAACAGGTTTTAGTTTGGTACAGTCCCGAGCCATATGGAGGCAGTGAGCGGATCTGCAGGGGTTCGTCTCTCCCGGTATTGGGGGTGAGGTCGCGCTGTGTCTAGGAGAGCCAGTACATGAAAAGTCCTTGGCCAAGGCAGGAGATTTGCTGGTAGGTATTCCAGTAGTATCTCAGGGTGTTCTGGGCTACACTCCGACATGACTTGTACCGCTATTGGGGGTCTGACTTTTACCAACCCCCTAGGCCCGCCATGCGATGCTCATAGACGAACGGACCGGACTGTACGGATATTGTCACTGACAGGCTCAGTAGGGTGTCAGGATGAGTTCGCTCATCGACGTCCCTTTGGTCAATAGCTGGTAGCTCGTTACGTATGGCTAATACCTCTGACGTGCTAGTGGTTAAATCCACGGCCATAGTATTAACGAGTCTTTAGAGTCCACCACACACAGTTACTCAGGTTTCGGGCGAAACGCTATAGAGGCCGTATGGAGATATGGCAGGGTTCGATCAGATACATGCGGTATTGCACGGATCGTGATCGGACGGATTTTACTAGCCGGCTTTGGTTTAAGCCGGATTCTAGTATTAGATAGTGTAGATTTTGTCTCTTTGCATTTGTGTTCAGTGGGAATACAAATGCAGGCATGTATTTGCAATAGCGGGGTTTTCCTGTAATTTATTATGGGATCAGTTTTCTGAAGTTGCCAGTTTGCATTCCGTTCCGGGCGGTTTTCCTTTGTTCATTCACGGCCGGACTTTATCGTTGGAGGGTGTTATTTGCAGTTTGCAAATAACATTTTGTGGAGGGGGTTTATTGTGATTGTGGCTTCCTCATGATGAGATTCCATTTTGGTCTCTTTCTTGCATTAATGAGAAAGGAGTTGATTAAGAAATTGATTTGGCTTTTGGATTTGAAATGGGGTGACTTTTTTATCCTTATCTTCACACATTTCTCACTTGGATTTTTCATTCCTTTATCTCCACCATATTTCCATGAGGGGCCGGCCACATCTTGGAGAGGGGGAGAGAGAAGCTTGATTTTCAAGTGGTGGAAAATATATCATCTCATTTTATGCTTGCTTGCAAAATTACACACATCACTCCATAGCTTATTTTTCCTCCTCCACAACATTAAGGCAACTCCATAAACCCCAAGAGAAAAAGGTTTTCTACACTAGTCTACAGCAAATCTTGGATGCGTCGGCTAGCCAACTTCGTGCCCGAGTTGCCTCGGTCCAGAGGTGGGAGCCCGTAAAAGAACTCGGCTACGTGGTGCCCTTTTCGACGAGGAGGTGACGGACGGAGATTCCGCGGGAGATCGGAGTGGAGACGAAGACCGAAGGACACAGATCGCTTGGTATACTTCTCTACCCATCTTTTAGTTTGCTAGTAGCTAGGTTAATGGCCCGATCAGGTTAAAAGTGCGCGGTGGTGCCGGTTTGCTAGTTTGCAAAGTTTTTCGTTTCCGCGTTTCCGGCGTCGGATCGACGGCCGGGGTGCCGCCACGGACTTACAACGTGAGGCGCTAGCGCCCGAGCGCCTAAAGCGCTGCGCCAGCGTCAGCGCCCAGCGCCTGCGTGCTGGACACGCGAGGCGCTGGCACCCACACGTCCTTTGGATGCCATTTTCCCCCATTTTACACACACTCCACACTAAAAATACCTCCCCTTCAAAACACGACACTGCACATTAAATTCGCATGACCAATTTAACCCGTCGGTTCTCTCGCTCCAAATGCGAGGGGTAATTAACGGCAGCTTAGTCCGCGACTGCCAAAGATTCGGATCCCCACAATCAATAAACTTCAGCCTACCCTAGGCAAGGAGAATCTGCAATGCGCCTGACAAGCGCGCGCGTATTCCCATCTCAATGGGGTGACAAAAAACACCCTACAATCTCGGCTCTTTCCTCATCGAATGAGGTGCTGGATATTCATCAAGGAATACCACTGTGCAAAGCAAAAAACTAGAGCTACCCTTTTTGAAACAGGATTCTACAATATCTTTAGGTTTATTTCTTTTCATTAATCTCATTAATGAACCCCCATCATTTATGCTTCCTAAGCATCACAGATAAAGAAACGAAAATACTTATACAACGTACGTTTATGTCTTCCGCATTCGCCACGGGGTCCCGTCATGCACCGTTAGGTTAGATAACTAACGACAGAGCGGGGGCAGGATTAGCGCGGATGCAAAACATAAGCAACGTTTATTATATATCATATATATAATATAAAGCATTTGTCTCACGCAGTTATATGATCTCATCACAGAACATTGCAGCAGAAGTCAACATATGAAATATTGGATATATTAGGAGGTCCGTATTTTAAATTAAGCCAGTCAAAAACAAGGATTCCACGGTCGTGATGAATAGCCAAACCCACATCTCTAAACCCCTACGAGAACAGCAAGCAACCCTAACAATTCTAGAGTTAGGAGACCCGGACTCGACTGCTCGAGATGGTCTCCCACTGGACTCTAGGACCCGGTTACTTGTGCTCCCCACTTTGGGTCTATCCTAATGCGGAAAAGTAAATAATATACATCAATGGTGACATCATCCT
Organism: Agapanthus africanus; assembly: GCA_030015575.1. Lineage (NCBI taxonomy): Eukaryota > Viridiplantae > Streptophyta > Magnoliopsida > Asparagales > Amaryllidaceae > Agapanthus > Agapanthus africanus. Next base: position 102,317,705 of record CM057350.1, on the reverse strand, counting down.
CAACCCGGAAGTGTCCCAATAAAAGAATATTACATACAAATTTTTACATGAATGAAAATGAAAAACTCTCATCTCACGCAAAAAACCCCGGCTATTCAAATAAGACGATCCAATATAACATATCAGAACAACACATAACATCACATGTCATCAACGTAGGTAAATATGCGTATCCCAATTGTCGTTGACATATAGCAACGAAACCAGCGATACACCACATATTACACTTACGGCCGCAGAAAAGAAAGTGAAAACTACAACAATTGGAATCCGCAACCACTTTAGACATTATAAACCCGAAATATCACATACTTCGGATTTCATGCCTAACCAAATGAATTCCTTAGACATCATAAACTCGGAATATATCATATTCCGAATTTCATGCCTAACCTTATAAACCTCGCATTTTAGTCTCAATAAACACTTTTCAATAACCAGTCGGGTGATTCAACAAGATTCCTGACAACCTGATCGAATGCTCGTCAGAAACTTTAGTAGACGGCCGCACCCCTCGATACCGTCGACGAAGTGCACTTAGGCAGAACACCGCGGCCGCAAGCATCCGGGAGGATGCTTCTGGCAACGGAGTTCTCCTACAGTCATTTGGTCGGGGCTTTGGGGCGTGGCTATCTAGTAATGTTACCCGGCGAGTATCCGCGTACACTACGTGATTGCGACAGAGTTTTGATCCATATCAAAACCCCGTGGTAACCGATCAAATGAGACTAAATTGCTAGGTTTACAAAATTCAAACTATTTTTCACAAAACTAATTATTGTGGATTCCAAATATTGTATCACATATCAATATGAAACCCGAAACGATGTTAAAATATGACTACGAAATACTCTAAATTGCCACTACAGAAAAGATAACATCACATGCAATCTTGGTAAAAACAAACAATACGTGAAACACCAAACCCCAGAGACTGGAACACCAAAGAAAAATGATGCCCAAACTCCAATACAAAACCGGTCATGTCAGTTTTTTGCTACGTTTCGCCGGGCAAAATCTGGTGGAGTGGGCTCGTTTTTCTCTGGTGTTCATATTACATCACATGTAATATTCTGTACTTTTTAAAAAAAAATTTAGAGAACTTTTTAAAAACGACAGAAACTAGGATTTTGATTTCGAGGTTTCGGAGTTATTTTGGTTTCGTAATTCTGCTAATATCGTCTAATTCTCTAGTTTGGCTCTGATACCACTGCTGGGTTCCTTAGCACCCTCACTAGGTTTTCTAAGGCATCAAGCATGCAATTTAAAAAAAAAATCTAGAGTGCTAAGAAACCCACAATCGAGGATCTAACTAGATAATTAGGGTTTATCGAACATGTAAACAACTTTACACTAACTGAAATGGGAATACAACCTTTGTAGACCGGTTCTTCACTTCTAGAGCTCCGTGTAGTAGTCCTTTCGCTCCAAGTAGTGGTCTCCCGGACTCTAATTAGGCTCCACTAGGTGAAAAGAACAAGCTCGCTCGAAGAACTTCAAGGCCAAAGATGATCCACGTCGAAGAATCTCTAACTCAAGCTACCTCTTCACTAATCGAGAATTAGTGAAGCAAACAACCTATACTAAATGACTAGTCTAGTGTAGATTGATGAAGTAGGAATTTTGCTCACTTTAGAATAATTTTTCTCTCCTTGTTTTCTTTTCTCACCCAAATCTAGAGAGCAATTGAAGGAGATAAAGAAAATGATCTCAAGTCATCAACTCATCAACCATGGGTGAGAAAATATCATATATATAACTCATGTAGAGACTAAACCATGGCTAAAGATAATAGTTAGGTTAAAAAATATCTAAAGTAAAACAAAATTAGTGGACTAAGTCAATGGTTTCCACAAGGTTCTCCAAGCTTCACAAGCCATGACAAATTTCCACATAATTTTGATTTTCCCTTAATTATTAAATCCCATATTATCTTAAGTGTGGTGTGAGTCTCATACACCCATGTCCAATGTATCATCTAACATGACACAAAATTAAATACATTAATATATATCACATGTATATATAAATGTATTTGGAGAAAACATTTTCTTAAGTGAGCTAAAATTAGTTAATGTATATTAATATATCAAATATACAATTACACATTAAATTTATAAATCAACACTTGATTTAATAACCCGGTTGTATCGCATACAGCCGACTAATAGCTTTTATATGCATATCTCATATACATATAATATATCATTGAATCAACACTTGATTCAACAATCCAGTTATATCACATATTACCTATATCTAGAGGTGGTAATTGAACGAGCCAGCTCGGGTTCGATTAGGGTTCGGCTCAGTATCAGCTCGTTCAACCTCGGTTCATTTATTAATGAGCCGAACATGAGCCGGAAGGCTTGGCTCGTTTATTAAATGAGCCAAACTCGAGCTCAGCCGGGCTCATTCGGAATTGGCTCAAGTTCGGGTCAGTTACACAGTTTGAAAAAAAACAATAATATGTAATATAGAGCAGATTCTATACAACTCTCGGGACACTTAATTCGATTAAGGGACAATATATCAAGTGCAGCAGAGGTGAATATAAAACCCAGTGCTTAGACCCATTCCAAGCTCTAGATGTCAACTTTTTTTTTTAATTTTTCCATATTTCAGAGCCCTGGGTCATAGGCTCTGTGATAGTTATCCCCAGCCTAGCTTCTCTTTCAAGGCAATCATCAACCTCCTCATAAAATATTTCATGCTTTCTTCTCAAGCCCATGTAATGGCCGTTGACACATCCTTAGCCTCCAACCAAATACTTCTTGTTGTTTTCCTTTCAGAGATTGCCTAATAGAAGATGCAATCGAGCTCGACTTGGACTCGTTTAAGGCTCGGTAAGATCACGAGCCGAACATCAGCCAGACCTGCTCATCTCGAGGCGAACTCGAGCCGGCTTAAAATAAGCCGAGCCGAGCTTGGACAACGGTCGGCTCGTTCAAGCTCGGCTCGGTTACACCCTGTTCCCCTCCGAAAGACGCGGCAGAGACGCGGCGAACGTCTAGCCTGAATTTCGGGACAGATGCTAATTGGTGCTATCCGTTCACCTCTCCGAAGATGCCAAGTTGATTTATGGCACTATGTATCGAAGGTTTAAACGAATGCGGCCGATGTAGCAGACTTCGTCAGATTCCTCGTCGTTTGAGGGGTTTTTGATTATGGGGACGCTCTTCCCTGCAGGTACAAGCCCCTGTAGTTAATTACCCTACCGCATCGCGGTAACAATTTTCTCCTTCTCCATATGGTCACTTCGTGTCGTGGGTGTTTGTTTTTTGTTTGGTTGCCCGTGGATTGTATACAGAGACTAAGTTATGTTGTCGTCCGTAGGGCGTGGACTAGTCCAAATCCGTATCTTTCTTAAATTTGGGTTTGGGGGTTTGGGTTTAAGGATACGTTAGCCTTATTTGAGACTAAGATCAACTTAAACGTTTGTTAAAGATACGTTAGTCTAATTTTAGACTAAGATCAACTTAACGGGATCGTTTAGATCCAACAAGAGAGCAATTGGGCTCTATTGTTTAGTTTAGTGCCATTGCGGTCGATTAGTTTAAGAACATTACGGTCCATTGTTAGTTTAAGAACATCTCGGTCCAATGTTAGTTTTAAGACATCACGATCGAGGTTAAGGACATCATATTCCGTGGGTTTAAGGACCCCACAGTCCAATGTTAGTTTTAAGACATCACGGTCAAGGTTAAGGACATCATAGTCCATGGGCTTAAGAACCCCACAGTCCAATGTTAGTTTAAATACATCACGGTCGAGGTTAAGGACATCATAGTCCATGGGTTTAAGGACCCCACAGTCCAGTGTTAGTTTAAAGACATCACGGTCGAGGTTAAGGACATCATAGTCCATGGGTTTAAGGACCCCACAGTCCAATGTTAGTTTAAAGACATCACGGTCAAGGTTAAGGACATCATAGTCCATGGGTTTAAGGACCCCACAGTCCGTGAAATGTATGGTTGTCGGGACCCGTCACCTCTTTGGAGACGTTGAGGAATTACAATGACAAATATCAAAGAAGTGAAGAGATGTACCCTTGAACCAAGGTGGATTAAATGATCTGTAGCCCAGTTTGGAATTAAGACCAATTAATTATATTATGAGCACATTGGCTCAGTTAAGTCTGAATTAAGGACTTATGGCCTACTTGGGCTAAGTCCAATTAAGTTTGAAGTGTTGGCCCTTTGTTGGACCATTAGACATTTGTCTGGATTCGAGCCCATATTATTTAGCAATGCTAAACGAGAGTTGGAGGGCTTTGTCAACATTTTTATCTTTGATTTCCTCAATTTTGAGATTCATTTGGAGGAGGGACTTTTGCCTCTGGAAAATTAGCCAATTTGGCTAAAAGTAGTGTTAAATACTAAAGAACAACAGTGTTAAACACTGGAGACAGAACTCTCAAATTAGTGTTAAACACTAAAAGACCATCAGTGTTAAACACTGGAAATATAGAATCCCAAATTAGTGTTAAACACTAGAAAATAGCAGTGTTAAACACTGGAAATAAGGTTTTCCAATTAGTGTTAAACACTAAAAGATAATCAATGTTAAACACTGGGAATAAAGCTCTCGAATTAGTGTTAAACACTAAAGAAAAAGAGGTCACCTGTGGACACGTGAGGGCGCCCAAAGGTGGGGCCAGCTTCCTTTTCTTCGTTCTGCAATTAAGTTTAAGCACTTTTTATATTTTTATTTTGAGCATCACGTGTTGACACGTGATGGGGATTTATGCGCTGACTATTAAAGCGTTTGCCAAGTAGTCACGTGGTAACACGTGAGAGCGCCCAAAGCCTTCATTTCCTTTGCTTTTTCTTTCTGCGTTTTGGAAGTCACGTGGGAGCACGTGAGGCATTGCCACAAAGCTTCTTTTCTTCAGGGATCTTTTCAAGGGCCACGTGGGGACACGTGACCTTGGTTCTTTGCATGCATGGAGATCTTTTAAGTCTCCTTATTTTTCTTTTAAGAATTGAATTCTCTGTAGGGTCAAACCCTGATTATGACTTTGGAGGAATTAAATTCCCATTTTGAAAGAATTAAATTCTTATGTAGGGTTAAACCCTAGTTTTCTTTAGAGGAATTAAATTCCCATATATGTAAAAAAATCAAGTTCTTTGAGTAGGGTGAAACCCTAATTTCATTCTTGGGAGGAATTAAATTCCTGTGAATTTTAGAGAATTAAATTCTCAATTAGGGTTAAACCCTAGTTTTGTCCATCTTGAAGGAATTAAATTCCTGTAATTTTAGGAGAATTAAATTCTCATACAGGGTTAAACTCTAGTTTCATCTTGAAGGAATTAAATTCCTGTGAGTTTGGGAGAATTAAATTCTCATATAGGGTTAAACCCTAATTTCATTTGGAGAAATTAAATTCCTATAAATTTGGGAGAATTAAATTCTCTGAACTCAACCCTCCCTCTAAGTCTTGGATCTGCATGGCAAAATCTCAACCCGATGAGAATTAAATTCTCAACCTGTGGGGAGATTTGCTTCTGCAGATCTTCAAGCAGAGGAAGAACTAAGTTCTTTCTTTTTGCAGAAGAGTTAAACTCTTATATTTTGAAAATTAAATTCTCTTTCTGAAATTTGATCTTTTCCCCTTTTCTCACCTAGGGTTTTCTTTTGTTGAGAATTAAATTCTCCTTTCTTTTCTCTCTGAAATCTCAAGATTGCAAAATTCTATATCTCTAAAAATTCTTCCCTTTTCTTCTCTTCTTGGCTCTTATTTATAGGAGAAGGAAAAGAATCAATTTGTTTACTAAATCTTTCATTGAAAGATTTTGTTTGTTTTCATAATTAATATGATCTTTTAGATCATTCAGTGAATTTTATTCACCGTTGGATTTTCAATCCGAAAATATTCTGTTTGTTATTTTCGGTGAGATTTAGGGAAATTTTTCCTTGTCTAAGATTTTTCCATAAATTGGTGATTTTTAATCACCCCTGGATTTTTAATCCAACGGCTCCCCATAACCCTTTTCCATTTGGAAAGATTTAGAGGAATTTAGAATTTAATTCTATTAAACTGTAAGGCTTTCAAAGCCTGGCACGTGCTGGCACGTGGCCCTTGGTCACGTGTGAGCACGTGACCCCAATTAAGTCCTTTCCTCAGCCGCTTATTTATGTTTCTGCTTTAACCATCACGTGTTGACACGTGACCATTGGTCACGTGTTGACACGTGACCATTGGTCACGTGTGAGCACGTGACCCCCAGTTGGGTCCTCCTTCAGCCATTCGTTTTTATTTCTGTTTTAACTATCACGTGTTGACACGTGACCATTGGTCACGTGTGAGCACGTGACCCCCAGTTGGGTCCTCCTTCAGCCGCTTATTTATGATTCTGTTTGCTTAGATTTTAACCGTATAAATAGATCACGTGTCAACACGTGGCCCTTGGTCACGTGTGAACACGTGATGCCTCTTTGAGGAAAACCCTGATTTTTAATCAGGGAACAAGTGCCCCCACAGCGTTGCTCTCACGTGTCTGCACGTGAGTGCAACGCTGTCACTTTTGTGACCGTTGGATCCATCTAGGGAATAGGGGAGATGAAACGTTTCCATCACATCCTATAAATGCAAGGGTATCTTCAGAAGCGCCTCCACTCTTTGCTCATCTTCTTCCTTGCAAACTTTTTCATTTTGAGAATTCAATTCTCCTTTCCAGAGCTTAGTTCTCTGCCTTGAATATTTTCAGAGTTTAACTCTGTTCAAAAAGACTCTTTCTTCAGGTAATGATCTTTGAACGATCGAAGAACCTTCACAGAAACCTTCACTGGATTTTAATTCCACACCAAGGGTTTTCCCTTTTAATCAAGAACCCATCTTTTTGAAGCTCTTAAAAAAAAAGAAAACCATTTAATCTTCAAATAATAGATCTCTTAGGGTTTCCTTGATCTTTAGAGATCGGTGGTGGTGTTTGTCCTTTCCATGGAATTTAATTCCATCTCAAAAAGCTTTGGCTCTGAAAAATGTCTCTGGGAATTTAATTCCCCCTTTTTTAACAAGGAATTTAATTCCTATGAAGAGCTCAGTTCTTCCCATAGAACTTCTTGGGTTTTCTTGCCCTGAGTTGTCTTCTTCACAACCAAGAAGAAGAAGTTTGCAATGTTGCTTTCTAGGAACTTAATTCCCTTGATTCTGTTTGATTTGTCACAGAGTCCAAGATGGATTTTTTTTTAGGGGAATGTGTAGGGTCATTTGAAATCCACTGTCTATTTAATGAGAATCTTCCTTTTGTCTTATTATAATTACTTTGCCTCATCATTAGCCAGTCGCCATCTTGATTTTGTGGGACCCATGTGTTTTGTAACCAATGGTCCCATAAAATGAGTCCGCTGTCGTTTTTTTCCATGGTCTTTACATATATTTATAATCATATATATATGCACTGTTGGATTTGCTTTAACAGTTTCCCTTCATTCCATTTCAGGTGCAATGACGTCTGTTCCGTATTTTCCTTTCACTCGCTCGGAAGCCACTTTTCCCCAGTCGCCATCTGACGAGGAAGTGATGGCGATGATCAGGGCTCACGACTCGAACCACACCAACTTACTTCTGTGGGGGACCTGGTACGGTCACATCAACCGTGGTCACCGAAGTTTCCTTTGCGAGATACCGACGGAGCCTACTTATCCATTCCTGCCGATGGATCCTCCAAGGACAGTCTTTGCCGTGGAGATGCCGAATTGGACCCCGATGGGATGACTTGAGCCTTCGACGACTGGCATCCCGAATCATCCTATCCCAGCCATAGATATTTTGGGACGCCGCATTTGCCAAGGCGAGGCCCAACCGTGGGGGCAGATTTACAAAATATGGCTCACCCCTCAACACCCCACGGGCTATCTTCTTTGGGCTCGCTACATCCTGTCCGTCCATCGCGCGCGACTGCAAAGGGTCAGACTTTATCAGGCAATATATGCCTCGCTCTTCCACTACCAATCCCCTCACGTCTGGTGGGTTAAGGCGTTCTTGAACTAGTGGAATTTCCCCACCAACACTTTTCTCCTAGGGGACCGTGAAGTTTCAATCTCTTTGGAAGAATTTCGCGAGATCTCGGGGCTGCCAATCAGGGGGACACTTTATGAGGAATTGCTGCCTTCCGACGAGTACGTCTTTGAGACTGAGCCTGCAATGCTCGACGGCTTGTCTACTGAGAACGCCGTCCGCCACAAGCACCCGAGTTTGGTCAAGGCCCTGGGCATCTTTGACAAACTGTTCGCAGAATCTGAGGAGCAGGGCGTCACTTTTAAAAGTTTCATCGCTTGCTTCCTTCGCGAGGATGTCCTATCGAAGACGGCTCCGAAGTTCGCAAATATCAATGACCCCTTTGGGTTTGGTTTGAACAGGCGGCCGACTAAGGAATCGGATTTACCGCAGTACTACATTCCTATTACGTCGCCGGTATCTTTCGAATCGATTGCAGCTCCCGACATGGATGAGGAGACATTCTTTATGGGTTTTATCAGTGTCTGGCTCAGCTGGTTCATCATTCCCATGCATCGCCGCTTCATGAGAGTCTCGGTGATCTATCCGGCTCATCGTATCGCTGAGGGGACACGGCTAGCCATAGGCATCCCGGCGCTAGCGCATCTCTATCATGGGTTGGGTGCCGCGGCTAATACTTCGACTCTCGGTGTGGACGTAGTAAACTTTTCTCTCCATTACTTCACGTCTTGGATCGAAATGCACGTGTTGGGGGCCTTTGCTGCGCACCAGCGACCCGCATTTTATGACACCTATACTTTCCCGCGACTCATGCGGTTAGTGAATGCTTTTGTCCCTGACCCGACTCATTTTGGGGCCATTCGCGTGTTGATTGCTCCTTACACTACCATGGGCGGATTGGTATTCGTTGATCGGGTTCTATCCTCTCCATCAGGTCCAGTCCAACAACTCCATGACTTGTCGAAAGAGGGGGCACCTTCTCTGAAGCCCTGGGAGGCCACGCACTTGTACACGATCAGACCAGGTTATCTGGTATTCCGTCAGAACAGTGCGGTCCTCTTTATGTGGTACAATCTGCATTGCTTCGCCCGACAGCTTGGATATGATCAGGGCGTCCCGTTCGAGGCTTTTACGGTCGCGCCCGTCCCTTCACCCGAAGCTGTTCGCGATGCTGCTCACCACTTTGATAGGCTGAACACTGGTTCCCGCTTCATGATCTCTAAGGTTGACGATATTCCCCGATGCGTGCGGTCCTTTATGGCTTGGTACCTGTAGGATTCCTAGGCACACTAATGAGGTCTCACAAGGCATCAACCATGCCAATTTCAAATTTTACAAGTGCCGAGAAACCCTAATACGGATCGTTAACTAGATTTTAGGCGAAACAAGCAACTAGTTAACAACTTAACTAAATGAACGGAAATACAACCTTTGTAGATCCGGTCCTCCACCTCCTTGGCTCCGCGTAGACGTCCCCTCGCTGTCCAAATCGAATCTTGGACTCTAGTGTCGGCTTCATCGGAGAAATGGGCGGGCTAGGTCATCGACTACGATGCCGAAGATGATCTACGTCGAGGCAACACTAGATCAAGCTCCAACTTCACCAAGTCAAGAAACTTGTGAAGAAAACACTTTATACTACTTGGCAAGAGGTAGAGGATGAAGAAATAGGAAGTGGGTTCACTTTAGAATTGGATTTCTCACTCTTTTTCTCAAGTTGCCATTGATGGAGGCAAGCTTTCTTCATGTTGAAGAAGGAGAAGAAGAAGATAAAATATGATAAGTGTTTTTCAAAAAGAAAATAATATGAATACTTATCATATGGCAACCATGATTAGGTGTAGAGAATAGACTATGGTTAGTTGGAATGGTTAGGGTTAAGCATGAGACAAAATGGTCACTTAGTCAAACCTTCATGAAGCTTCAACTACAAACAAAGAAAGCCACCATTTTCTCTTTCTTTTCCAAAATAAATAAATAAATAAATAAGTAAGAAAATCAAAACCCTAACCATTTAAATAACCATGGTTTAATCTTTACACAAACTCAAGTAAGCATGTATCATCAAACATGATACAATCAAGTGCACAAAGGTATATCATATATACAACTTGTGTACATCTAGTGAGAAAATCCAATTTAAATGAACCAATACTATTTAATGCAAAGTAATATATCAAATATATAATTATGCATTAAATCATTAAATCAACGCTTGATTTAACGATCCGGTCATATCGCATATAACCGACTAATATCCAATGTATCGGCTTATCGAATCAATCGTTGATTCGATAACTAGGTTATATCACATACAACCATTCGATACATTCATCGCGAGAATGGAATATGGTATCACATACACGCATTATTCTCGGTCCCGCACATATCTCATATGCGCTCCTATTTCGTTTCGCTTGAGCCAGGAAACCTCTGTGTAGGACTCTAAAGACTCGTCAATACGCCGGCAGCAGGTGATGATCATATCAAACACCCACAAGCCGCAAGCGGTCTGCTAAACATAACGGCCACCCGGGTATTGAGCGATCAGAAGATCGACGAGCAAGCCCGCTCACACTCCTGTGAATCCAACCAGTAACACTTACCGTACAGTCCGGTCTCGTCGTCTGATATGTCGCATATCTCGCCTAGGGGTAGTAAACGTCAGACCCCAATAGCTCGATAAATCGTGTCGATATGAGGTCTATAACATTTCGAGAAACTACAGGTAACACTTACCAGTAAATCTCAGCAACCCTGGTCAGGGATTTTCGGTTATATCCAATCGAACACAGCGCAACATCAACCCCCTATACCGGGAGAGACGAATCCCCTCCTATCGCTCATTGCCTCCATGTGACTGGGGACTGTACCCAAAAACCACCGTTTTGCACGCCCTCTTAGACATGGTAAGGTGGAAATCAAAGCACAGTGGGAACCACACAAGACTCTATGACGATCTCGGGTCAACAGACTACTCTGTACCAGTGTCACCAGAGAACTGCCATCTGACGTAAGGTATAATACCATCTGGGAGTTCTCGGCGAGTCCGTCCAGTGTACCCAGTCTCCACTGAGCACCCGTATATCATCTCCGATGTCAAACACCAATGGATATGGGATCATCCATCGCCCATCTGTATGGGTCGAGAAGGTATACGCTAGTCTACTCTGGTATATCGATGCCCCGTCTCGATATACCCACGACTAGGGACTTTGAAGGATGTACTTATGGACTACCATGTCCCCACTAGTATGATCCGCATCATAGTCTAGGTAGTCAAGTACACATCCTAAGGGCTTTACCAACATGTAACAGAGAGACAATCAGTGTACACGTTAAGGTAAAGATCAACCAGATAGCATACTATCATGTCGAGCAAGAAAGTCCTCCCTATATATGTCCAAGCATCCACTACAATATACATCCTATGTATAGTAATAGCCTCTAGGGCATACATATAACTAACAGTACCTTCATCGGGTCAGCCCGATTATTGTTGAGGAGAAGAGAGTGCTCCTTGGATATGGTACTCCTGCTCAGGTTCAGGCCTCGGGAGTTCCGCCGCGACTGCGCGCACTGGTCTGCTTTCCCCTGAGGGATACCAGTGTCGCGCTCATTCCAGGGGAGTCGAAGGTGGACCTCACTCCCACAATTGGTATGCCATTGGATACCCGGGCTCAGTCGAGGGGTAAAAGGGCGCCAGTAGCAGTACCACCGCCCGCGGCATCGACAATGGCCGTGTCGTCCTCAGTCGTAGGGCCAAGCGAGGGTGTTGGGAGTGAGGGTGTTGAAGGCGAAGTGGGTCGACGTCACGCCAAGGCTCCACAAGGGAGGAAACGGTCGTCCTCGGCGGTCGGCTCTGGATCCAAGTGGCGGAGGATAATGGCTACCAACTTGTTCGATTCTTTAGTAGAGTCTGAGCCCATTTTTCAGGACGAACCATTGGCCCTGCAGGAGTCGGATGCTGGCCTGCTTTTTCCAAATTCAACTGCCGAGGAAGCCGCACAATTAGCTGAAGCTATAAGACGTTCTCAAGGCGAGTCGGAGAACGTAAGGATTTCGAAGAAGCCTTATCCCGCCGTCATCTTTTATGAACACCCTCCATGGATCCGGTGACGATTCATCGGCCCTCTGGAGGAATGGGATGAACGGGCCCTTAAACAGGCTGCTTCGGAGGATGTCGCGGACGCGCTTTCACTGTGGACCGGCGGCCACGAGTCCACCCTCGGACCTCGGCGAGCACACCTTCTTAGGAAGGAGCGTCGGCTTGAGCAAGCTATATTGAAAGCTTCCTTGCGCATTGGTATGTTCCTATATTTCTTTGTAATACTTCACATTGTCCGCGCTCGTATATATGTATTCTTATCCTTGTGTGAACTGTGCAGAGACTTCGGTGATGGGGGAGGTTCCCACAAGTTCACTGACCGTAGAGCCTGTTGATACCCCTAGTGAAACACTGCTCAGTGTGGAGGGGGTCGATGAAACTGTTCCTCTCGTGATAGAGCCTGTGGTGGCTCCTGCTCCTGAAGCACTTGCTCCCTTGGGGGAGGCACCTTTGGTGATCGCTATCCCAATGGCTCTCCCTGAGGGCGGCTCAGAGGTTGCGGTGGAGGCCGTTGAAGCTGCTATCCCTCCAGCTCAGAATGGGAGGAGTGTCGAAGGTAACCTTCTACATTTTAAATTAGTAATCTTTCCATTATCTGAACTCTTTTGTCTTTTCAGAATTGCGTGGGTTGGCGGCTTCGATTGCCGACTTGTCTCCCAGGCAGTCTTTTCAGTGCCTGTTGGAGGTGGCTGCTCCACAAGCAATATCTCCTCAGCGCATCGTCCTTTCTTCTGGGCAAGGTTAGTGTTGTCTACCTTCTGTTCACAGCATTGCTATTATTTCGCAAAATGACATTGATGTCCTTTACAGTCATGGAAGCCGATGACGAGGTTGAGGTTCTTGAGGGGCCAGGGGAGTCTTCAGCTCCTTCTTGTATGACTGTGGGTAAGTAAAGTCCTGACATTGTTCCTTTTGTTCTTGATTCACAAGTTTCGCTGACTGTTTATAAATCTGAACAGCCCTGCCAGTTCTCACCACGCTGGAGTCGTGCGTCACTATGTCACCCGGCCCCTACGCTCTGAGAGCCTCGGAACGGATGGCCAAGCTAAGCCCCACCTCTCTGCCATCTTTGATTGAGGAGCTTCGTGCTGGCAGCGTAATTACGGCCGAAGCATTTGCTGCCGAAGCTAACGGCTCCCTTCCCTTTCTCGCCACCTATCATAGAGAAGCGCTGGTGCATGTCTGGGTTAAGTTCTGCCGGCAGGTGGAGGCTTGCTTGCATGTGCTCGAGTGTACCCGCCTTTCTTCGGAGGCTGTGGCTGCGAAGGCGGGCTTGCGGGGTTTGATTGAGCGGTGCGCGGCGAACATGGTGTCGTGCGAGAAGAGGCTCGGCCGCAAATTCTCGGAGAGGGAGCTGGCTTCTAAGGCGCTGAACGAGCTCCAAGCCAACCTTACAGCCAAAGCCAACCAAGCGTATGAACTCTGGCGAGTGCTTCAAGAGGCCATCAAGGAGATGGTGGCCATTGACAAAGCCGCCGTGTTCACTCGTGAAAAGGTTGAAGCTCACAAAGCTGCCGAGAAAGAGCTCGAAGGCCGGCTCGCCTCATATCAGGCCCAGCAAGCTCAGGCGGAGGCCCGTCTTTTGGCGATTTTGAATCACGAAGGCGAGGCCCAGCGAAAGAGGGATGAGTTGGCCAATCTGCTAAATCGCCCGCCGACCTGAAGACTTGTATATATATTTTTTACTCTTCCTATGTACATACTCCTGAATAAAAGTATATTGTTTTTTTTTCACGAATTGTACTTTGTATTCATTTTGATTCATGAATAGAAAACATATTTTTCTTCACAACGGTGTATCTCTTTGACTGAATGTATTCTGTGGATAGTCTATCTCAATTTCTCTACAGGAAAACGATGGCTTAGGATTCAGGGTTAAGGTCTGCCTCCTAAGACTTTTCAACTTTATGAGTCGTGAGGGTCTCATAAGGAATTTTCTCCCTACCGGTCGAGAGGATCCCGTAGGTTTGGTTTCTCCTTAAGAATCGTGAGGATTCCTAAGTGCATGTTTTCTCTTGAAAGTCGTAAGGATCTCACAAGAGAATTTGCTCCTTTACGAGTCGTGAGGACCCGCAAGTGATGGGTGAAGTTGCCCTTATCCGCATTTCACGGGGTCAGGGGTTGCTCTGGATGCTTCCCACAGGTTCACAGCCGTGTTCTACGAGGACCAGACTCCGCTCTGGACGTTTCTCACGGGGTCAGAGTTGACATTATTCGCGTTCCACGTGACCAGGAATTTTACTCTAGATGCTTCCCATGGGTTCACGGCCGTGTTCGGCGAGGACTAGGCTCCGCTGTGGATATTTCCCACGGGGTCAGGATTGACATAAGCCGCGTTCTACGTGACCAGGAATTTTGCTCTGGATGCTTCCCACGGGTTCACTGCCGTGTTCGGCGAGGACCAGGCTCCACTCTGGATGCTTCACACGGGGTCAGGATTGACATAAGCCGCGTTTCACGTAACCAAGAATTTTGCTCTAGATGCTTCCCACGGGTTCACTGCCGTGTTCGACGAGGACTAGGCTCCGCTCTGGATGTTTCCCATGGGGTCAGGATTGACATAAGCCGCGTTCCACGTAACCAGGAATTTTTCTCTAGATGCTTCCCACGGGTTCACTGCCGTGTTCAGCGAGGACTATGCTCCGCTCTAGATGCTTCACACGGGTTCACTGCCGTGCTCTGCGAGGACCAGGATCCGCTCTGGACGTTTCCTACGGGGTCAGGATTGACATAAGACGCGTTCCACGTAACCAGGAATTTTGCTCTAGATGCTTCCCACGGGTTCACTGCCGTGTTCGGCGAGGACTAGGCTCCGCTCTGGATGCTTCACACGGGTTCACTGCCGTGCTCTGCGAGGACCAGGATCCGCTCTGGAAGTTTCCCACGGGGTCAGGATTGACATAATCCGCGTTCCACGTAACCAGGAATTTTGCTCTAGATGCTTCCCATGGGTTCACTGCCGTGTTCGGCGAGGACTAGGCTCCGCTCTGGATGCTTCACACGGGTTCACTGCCGTGCTCTGCGAGGACCAGGATCCGCTCTGGACGTTTCCCACGGGGTCAAGATTGACATAATCCACGTTCCACGTGACCGGGAATTTTGCTCTAGATACTTCCCACGGGTTCACTGCCGTGTTCGGCGAGGACTAGGCTCCGCTCTGGATGCTTCACATGGGTTCACTGCCGTGCTCTGCGAGGACCAGGATCCGCTCTGGACGTTTCCCACGGGGTCAAGATTGACATAATTCGCGTTCCACGTGACCAGGAATTTTGCTCTAGATGCTTCCCACGGGTTCACTACCGTGTTCGGCGAGGACTAGGCTCCACTCTGGATACTTCACACGGGTTCACTGCCATACTCTGCGAGGACCAGGATCCGCTCTGGACGTTTCCCACGGGGTCAGGATTGACATAATCCGCGTTCCACGTGACCAGGAATTTTGCTCTAGATGCTTCCCACGGGTTCACTGCCGTGTTCGGCGAGGACTAGGCTCCGCTCTGGATGCTTCACACGGGTTCACTGCCGTGTTCTGCGAGGACCAGGATCCGCTCTGGACATTTCCCACGGAGTCAGGATTGACATAAGTCGCGTTCCACATAACCAGGAATTTTGCTCTAGATGCTTCCCACGTGTTCACTGCCGTGTTCGGCGAGGACTAGGCTCCGCTCTGGATGCTTAACACGGGTTCACTGCCGTGCTCTGCGAGGACCAGGATCCGCTCTGGACGTTTCCCACGGGGTTAGGATTGACATAATCCGTGTTCCACGTGATCAGGAATTTTGCTCTAGATGCTTCCCACGGGTTCACTGCCGTGTTCGGCGAGGACTAGGTTCCGCTCTCGATGCTTCACACGGGTTCACTGCCGTGCTCTGTGAGGACCAGGATCCGCTCTGGACGTTTCCCATGGGGTCAGGATTGACATAATCCACGTTCCACGTGACCAGAAATTTTGCTCTAGATGCTTCTCACGGGTTCACTGCCGTGTTCGGCGAGGACTAGGCTCCGCTCTGGATGCTTCACACGGGTTCACTGCCGTGCTCTACGAGGACCAGGATCCGCTCTGGACGTTTCCCACGGGGTCAGGATTGACATAATCCGCGTTCCACGTGACCAAGAATTTTGCTCTAGATGCTTTCTACGGGTTCACTGCCGTATTCGGCGAGGACCAGGCTCCGCTCTGGACGTTTCCCACGGGATCAGGATTGACATAAGCCGCGTTCCACGTAACCAGGAATTTTTGACTTTATTCGCATTTCACAGAGTCGGGGTTTTACTCTCGGTCATCTGTGCACCGTTGAGTCATGGAACTGGGAGTTGCCACTGTTCCGCTTTGCTTGATGTTGTGTCCGTTGTAATAAGACGAAAGTTGAGATGATCTCCAGGCTATCCGCGAACCGTTGAGATTTGGCTTCTTCTTCTGATGAAACCTGGGGAGGAAAGGCATGATTCCTTCTTTTTTGTTTGCGCCACTGGATTGTATACAGGGATTGATGTGATATCACCTGTAAGGCAAAAAGTTTCATTCTTTCATTTTTTTTATTTCTTTCCGCGATGCTCTATCCTTTCAGATTTTTACATCGCGAAAATCTCGATTGCCCAATCATTTTGGCTATTTTTCGCAATGCCTAAACATTTCGGCTATTTGTTTTATTTTTATTCGCTGCTTTTATTGCGAGTTGCCCAATCATTTCGGTTATTTTGCATGCATACATTTTTTTACTTGCTGATTTTGTTTGCAAGTTGCCCCATCATTTCGGCTATTTCGTATGCATGTGTGGCTTGTCAGCTTCTTGCTGCAAACTTGGAATTAGACACCGGTTTCGGCATCAGCACCGCTACAACTAAGATATGGCCAGGAGCGAATCATCATTTGCCTCTGTCGATGTCGGACAAAGGTGGCTTAGCGATCAGGGTTAAGATCCTGTCGACTAAAGCTTTTGACTTCATGAGCCGTAAGGGTCTCATAAAGGTATTTCTCTCTGCGAGTCGTGAGGATCTCGTAGGTGCGTTTTCTCCTTAGGAATCGTGAGGACTCCTAAGTGTATGATCTCTTATAAGTCGTAAGAATCTTACAAGAGTGTTTTCTCCTTATAAGTCGAGAGGATTTACAAGGGTTGTTCACCATATAAACATATCCCTAGTCACGGATGGGACTTCGTTAGGGAAATGTTTATTCGCGCCCGTGGATTGTATACAAGGGTCAGCATTGAGCCGCTTGTAGTGCAGTATCGGAGGTTGCAGGGGCTGCTTAAGAACAGGTTTAGGTCCCTGTAGCTTAAGATTTTCAAATCTTATGAGCCGTGAGGGTCCCATAAGAGGGTTCTCCTTACGAGTCGTGAGGATCTCGCAAGTGTGTTTCTCCTTAGGAATCGTGGGATCCCTAAGTGTGTTGCTCCCTTGTGAGTCGTAAAGATCTCACGCGGGTGGTTTCTCCTTACGAAGTCGAGAGGACCTTGCAAGTGTCTTTTAACGAGATTACGTCCTTTCGGGTTTTCACAAAACTCGCCGGTAGCCCTGCTGTTTTTACTCACGGAGCCCTTTCGGGTTTTCATCCGTGCCCATTTTGCTTATGGACATACCGTTTTTCTTTCTATTTTTTTAATTCTAACGAGGTCGCGCCCTTTCGGGCTTTCACGAGACTCGCCGGTAGCCCTGCTGTTTGTACTCACGGAGCCCTTTCGGGTTTTCATCCGTGCCCATTTTGCTTATGGACATACCGTTTTCTTTTTATTTTTTTTTTATTATTCTTTTTTTTTATCATCTTTGGGATGCTGCAGTTCACCGTAGTTTATCGACATCTCGGTCAACGGCTAGTTTTAGGACGTAGTGGTCCGTTGTTAGTTTAAGGACGTTTCGGTCCGCTGTTAGTTTAAGGACGTTTCGGTCCGCTGTTAGTTTAAGGACGTTTCGGTCCGTTAGCCGGCTATTACTTATAGAGTTTGGGCTTAGGAAGATAGCAAGCGGACATAGGCGTCGTCATCTATCATTGACCTAGGCCGTGACTCGTCAAGCGTAGTACTTCTTCAGGAAGCGACCGTTTATTGGCCTAAAGAGCCTTTCACCATGCATGTCCATGAGTAGATAGGCTCCACCCTGGTAGACCTTGTCTATGATATATGGGCCTTCATAGTTCGTCTTGAATTTCCCCCGCTTGGCACGATTGGGGATCATAGGTCTTTTGACCACTAGCACGAGTTCATCTCGGCGGAATGTTCTCGGCCTAGCCAATCTTTCGTATGAGCGCCTCATCTTTGCTTTGTAAGCTTCCAGATTTTGTTGCGCTATGAGCCGGGTTTCATCAAGGGCGTCGAGCTCCTCAAGCCGAAGGTGAGCATTCTCTTCGTCCGTTAGCTCGTAATGAACTGCAACTCGTAGAGAGGGTAGCTCTATCTCGAGGGGGAGTACCGCCTCTGTACCGAATACCAATGCGTACGGCATTGTATTCGTGGCTGTTTTGAACGTCGTTCGGTACGCCCAGAGAGCTTCGTGCAGTCTCTCGTGCCAGTCCTTTTTATTTCGAGACACCGTCTGTTTCCCCAAATCAGAGCAAAGCTCTGTTCTAAAAATGAAGCGACGCTTCTGCTTCTCCCAATCAGAGCAAAGCTTTGTTCAAAGTCCAAGATTTGGAATAAAGCAACGCTTCCTTACCCCCAATCAGAGCAAATCTCTGTTTTAAAATTCAAAATCTAAAAAGTTGAAGCAACGCTTCAGATCCAGCGCTCTGCGCTGCGCGCCATGTGTCAAACACGGATACGTTAGCGCGGTTGCGCTGCGCTCGGCGCTGCGCGCCACGTGTCAAGCAAGGGTGCGCTAGCGCAGTTGCGCTGCGCTTTGCGCTGCGCGCCACGTGTCAAACGCGGGTGCGCTAGCGCCAAGTGCGCCAGCGCTGGAATTAAAAGAATTCCCCACCGTTAGATCAAAAGATCTAATAATAATAATAAATTATTAATTAATCAGAATTAAAATTTTGTTCTTGAAAGATCTTTCCAATTTTGTTAAAAATAAGAAGATTGCCTTCTGTAAAACAAAAGCTTTAGGATCAAAGATCCAACGGTGGGGAAACGCCCCCAAATCAATCAGAGAAAGATCTCTTTAACTGATTTAACAAATCAACTTGCCCTATATAAAGGCCCCAAGACTTCAAGTCTAATATAGAGAGAACCCTCTGCAAACTTTAAAAAAAAACTCAAAGAGAAAGAAAGGCAAGCCTTTGAAGAAAGAAGATCATTTTCTTCATCTTTAAAGGTAAAGAATTATATTCTTGAAGAACAGAGATGAAATCATCTCATTAAAAAGAAGAACCCTCTTCTAAAAAGATCAGAGATCTAAGAACAAGATCAAGGTCTTCAATAAAAAAGAAAAAGATCTAATTAAAAAAAATTTAAAGAAGTAATTTATTTCATTAACAGATCTTTTGATCTATAAAGGCACATCCTTTTGATAAGAACAAGAACTTTGATTCTTGGATCTTGAGGCAAGGCCTCTTTTGAAGAACAAAAAAACTTGTTCTTTGATCTTAAATTGATCAAAATGCGCTCTGCGCTATTGGACAGTGCCTTGCACTCTTGAATTGCGCCTTTGCGCTTATTGGACTGGCGCACAGCGCCAAAACGCGCTACGTGTCAACCACAGAACCGTTTGCGCTTTGCGCTTCTAAAAATAGCGCACTGTGCTCTTGGACTGGCGCACTGTGCCAGAGTGCGCCACGTGTCACTCACTGGCGCACCCATAAATTGGCGCAGCGCACTTATAAAGCGCAGTGTGCTAACAGACTTGCGCTTAGCGCTGAGCGTGACACGTGTCATCTTTGCATGCGCTAGCGCAATGCGCTCTTTGATTGGCGCAAAGCGCCTGACAAGCCACGTGGCGCACTATCAGACCACTATTTTGCCCCTGATAAATGCTATGCATTTAATTACATCCAATGCCAGAGCCCAATGCTATGCATTATTAAAAGGGCAGAGCCCAAATAAAGGCCTAACAGGCCAAACATGAATAAAATGTTAAACATTTTTTTAACTGGACTTAGCCCAATTCTGGCCATAAGTTCTCAATTTAAATTGAACCGAGCACAATTGCTCATCCAATCAATTTATACCCGGTTTGAGGGTACATCTCTTTACTCCTCTGATATCTGTCGTTGTAATCCTTCAACGTCGTCAGAGAGGTGACGGGTCCCGACGACCACACATTACTATGGACTGTGGGGTCCTTAAACTCATGGACTATGACGTCCTTAACCTCGACCGTGATGTCTTAAAACTAATACCGGACTGTGGGGTCCTTAAACTCATGGACTATGACGTCCTTAACCTCGACCGTGATGTCTTAAAACTAATACCGGACTGTAGGGTCCTTAAACTCATGGACTATGACGTCCTTAATCTTGACCGTGATGTCTTAAAACTAACGTTGGACTATGGAGTCCTTAAATCCACGGACTATGATGTCCTTAACCTTGACCGCAACGTCTTAAAACTAACAATGGACCGTAATGTCCTTAAACTAATTATCGATCGCAATGTCACTAAACTAAACAATAGAGTCCAATTACTCTTTTGTTGGATCTAAACGATCCCGTTAAATTGATCTTAGTCTAAAATTAGACTAACGTGTCCTTAACAAACGTTTAAGTTGATCTTAGCCTCAAATAAGGCTAACGTATCCTTAAACACACACACCCCAAACCCAAATCTAAGAAAGATACGGATTTGGACTAGTTCACGCCCTACGGGCGACAACATAACTTAGTCTCCGTATACAATCCACGGGCAACCAAATACAAATCAAACACCCACAACACGAAGTGACCATATGGAGAAGGAGAAAGTTGTTACCGCGATGCGGTAGCGTAATTAACTGCAGGGGCTTGCGCCTGCAGGGAAGAGCGTCCCCACAATCAAAAACCCCTCAAATGAGGGGAAATCTGACGAAGTCTGCTACATCGGCCGCATCCGTTTAAACCTTCGATACATTGTGCCATAAATCAACTTGGCATTTTCGGAGAGGTGGATGGATAGCACCAATTAGCATCTGCCCCCAGATTCAGGCAAGACGTTCAGTCTTCACGGCTTCCGGCGGTAAACACCGTCTTCTTTACAATCTTCGTCAATGTCTTGTTAAAAGCCTTACCCAGACCGTTAGCTCGAGGATTATAGACTGAGGAGTATCTCCAGTCTATGTTATGCCGTTGTGCGAAGCGGCTGATCTTGTGGCTTCGGTAGGCTGGCCCGTTATCGGAGATGATCCGTCTCGGAGTTCCAAACCGATAAATGACGTGCGTCTTGAAGAAATGGAGGATATTCTCCGTCTTCACCTCCCTCGGCGGTACTGCTTCTGCCCATTTAGAGAAGTAATCAGTTGTCGCCAGAATGAATCGATGTCCTCTGGACGATGCTGGTTCGATGGGGCCGATTATGTCAGTTCCCCACATTCCGAACGGCCAGCTAGCCACTGTTGGATGTAATGGATTTGGATGCTGATGGATGTGTTGGAGATAGTGCCCTTAGAGTCAATTATTGGGTCACAGGCACGTGATTGCAATGATTGAGGGAGGACCTATCCCGGTATGAC
This sequence comes from Agapanthus africanus, assembly GCA_030015575.1. Taxonomy (NCBI): domain Eukaryota; kingdom Viridiplantae; phylum Streptophyta; class Magnoliopsida; order Asparagales; family Amaryllidaceae; genus Agapanthus; species Agapanthus africanus. The sequence goes on along the minus strand of CM057350.1, from coordinate 102,296,061 downwards.
AGTCTTACTCGAGATGATAGTATGCTATCTGGTTTACCTTTATCATCGTGTACTGCTTTAGGTGACCTGACAGGTCGCTATTGCACGTTGATAGAGCCCCTAGGATTCTTGCTTGACGACCAGCAGTATGAGGGCGATCATATACGCGAGAGCTGGGGTCTACAAGCATATCCTTAAAAGGTCCCTAGTCGTGGGAGTTTCGAGACAGGGCATCGATTCTCCAGAGTAGACTAGTGTATACAGTCGAGACCCCGACGAGGGGCGGTGGCCGGTCTCACAAGCCACTAGTGTCAGTTGGTTCACCTAAGATGTATACAGGTGCTCATTGGGTTATGAGTACACCGGACAGGACTCGCCGGGAACATGCTAGTTGGTCTTATACCTGACGTCAGATAGCAGTTCCCTGGTGACATGTGTACAGGTTAGTTCATCGACCTGAGATCGTCATTTGTCTCGTGTGAGTTCCCACTGTGCTTTGATTACTACCCTACCACGGCTCAAAGGAGTCGTGCAAACAGGTTTTAGTTGGGTACAGTCCCGAGCCACATGGAGGCAGTGAGCGGATCTTCAGGGGTTCGTCTCTCCCGGTATTGGGGGTGAGGTCGCGCTGTGTCTAGGAGAGCCATTACACGAAGTCCTTGGCCAAGGCAGGAGATTTACTGGTAGGTATTCCAGTAGTATCTCAGGGTGTTCTGGGCTACACTCCGACACGACTTGTACCGCTTTTGGGGGTCTGACTTTTACCAACCCCCTAGGCCCGCCATGCGATGCTCGTAGACGAACGGACCGGACTGTACGGATATTGTCACTGACAGGCTCAGTAGGGTGTCAGGATGAGTTCGCTCATCGACGTCCCTTTTGGTCAATAGCTGGTGGCCCGTTACGTATTGGCTTATACCTCTGACGTGCTAGTGGTTAAATCCACAGCCATAGTATTGACGAGTCTTTAGAGTCCACCACACATTCAGTTACTCAGCTTTCGGGCGAAACGCTGTAGAGGCCGTATGGAGATATGGCAGGGTCCGATCAGACACGTGCGGTATTGCACGGGTCAGGATCGGACGGTTTGTACTAGTGGCCGTATGGATATATGGCAGGGTTCGATCTGATACGTGCGGTATTGCACGCATCAGGATCGGACGAACATTACTAGCCGGCTTTGGTTTAAGCCGGATCCTAGTTTAGTACAGTGTAGATTTTGTCTCATTGCATTTGTATCCGGTCGGAATACAGATGCAGGTGTGTATGCATAGTATCGGGGTTTTTCTGTAATTTATTACGGGACCAGTTTTCTGGAGTTGCCAGTTTGCATTCCGTTCCGGCCGGTTTTCCTTTGTTCTTTCCCGGCCGGACTTTTCCGATGGAGGGGGTTATTTGCAAGTTTGCAAATAACACTTAGTGGAGGGGTTTCTTGCAAATGCTTTGATTATGATGGCATCTTTTCTTTTCCACCATCACTTGCATTAAAGAAAGGGTATGGGTTTGATGTGAATTAAGTATGGTTGATGTTTGGGTATGGTCACCTCTTACTTTTACTACCATTACCTCCCTTCATGGTTTTGCCAATTTGATCCCTTCCTCTATTCAAAAAGAGGCCGGCCACATTTTGTGAGGAGATGAGGTTTTTGATTTTTTGGGTGTGGCATTCTTGATCTCATTTCATGTTAAGAAAAATGCAAGCACCATTTTTCTCATCTTGATTTCTCCATCATCCTCAAAGGCTACATAAACCCCAAATGAGACATAGACTCTACACTACACATTCTACAGCAAATCTTGGACACGTCGACTTGCCAGCTTCGTGCCCGAGTTGCCTCGGTATTGAGGTGGGAGCCCGTTAAAGATTTAGGCGATGTGGTGCCCTTCCGGCGAGGAGGCGACGACCGGAGTTTCCGCAGGAGATCGGGACGACGACGAGAAGACCGGAGGACTCGGATCACTCGGTATATCTCTTCCCATCTTGTAGTTAGCTAGAACTAGTTTAATGGCCCGATCCGGGGTTTAGTGCGCGGTGGTGCCGGTTTGCAAAGTTCGCAAAATTAAAGTTTATCACCGCTTCCGCATTTGGCCGTCGGATTGACGGCCGGGGCGCCGCCGTGCACTTACAGTGGTATCAGAGCCTCGCCATTAACTTCGTCTAGCTTTGTTTGATGTGTTTGCATTTCCGATCGACCAAAATTCCAAAAAACCACATTTTCCTCACATCAGTTTTCTGTCGAATTTTTTCTGGCTCTAAAAATTTTTCAGGTTGTAGAAAACTGATGTACAAGAAATTCTAAGACTTCTGTAAAAATTCGATACAGTGAATCGACCAATGAAGCGCGGAACCGCGGCCAAACCCCCCCTTGGGCCGCGGTTCCGCCGCACATTGGTGTCCTCACTGCATCATTTTTTTCCAGTGGGCTTATGGGCTAATTTTAGGGGTTTTGGAATATTAATATTGGGCCCAGAATTTCTGTGAGTGCTACAGTATTCCTTGGGGGCCCACTTGTTAATTTTTGATCGATCGGATATTTTTAACACATTTTTCATAGTATTTACATTATATCTGCGACCGTGAATGTCACTCGATCGGTAAATCCGGTCTAACTGCTATAGCCCGGTTAGACGGATTTGCGAACGTGACTTTCACGTTGATGTTCTGTGTTTATGCTGTGTTGTTGAGGATCGGTCGTGGGGGATAGCCTGGATGCAATGCTAGTACAGTTTCTGTTGTATTATGTACATTTGATATTGCGGGGCGAGCGTCCGACATGTGGACTGCCGTCACTGCCTGTTTGTATTATTATTTTGGGGCACGACCAGGTTGCGGTCGATGTACCCGTTGCATGTATATTTTACTTTCTGTACTAGGATTGCCCCGCGGAGGGGTGCACGGATAGCCGGGTTCTAGAAGGCAACAAGCCCGCATCTCATGGCATTGGGACGGAAGGGGCTTCACTCTAGAATTGGCGGGCTATTCGCCGCACTCGTAGGGGGTACAGGTTGACCCAGGAGGGGTGCCCAAGTTGTCGAATTCCGTGAAGTGCTGGGTGGTCCATTCACGGTGCTGAAGGGGGCTGCCTCGCTTCAGGTTTTGGCGGGTAACTTGCCGCGCCCGTAGGGGTCTAGGTTTTCATTGTACAGGCTATCCACACGACCAGGGGAACGTCGGGTTTCAGCAGTGGCTCTGTGAAACCCGGGGATCCCAGATATCTGTATTGTTCTGTGATGCTGTACATTTCTGTGATGTTGCATTTCTTATCACGCCTTGAGCGAAATACTATATATTGGTATATATATTAGTAGATGTTGTATATGTTTTTCATCCGCGCTAGTCCAGTCCCCGCTCTGCCGTTAGTTAGCTAACCTAACGGGTGATGACGGGACCCAGTGGCGAATGCGGATGGCATATACGTACGTCAGTATATTTTCGTTCTTTGTGGTGTGATCAATTGATGGGACTGCAATGATTCGGATCAATGCAAGTTAAACAAACCTAATCTGATGTTGTTGGAACACTTTTCAAAAAGCTGTTATTGCAAGGACGTTCACTTTTGTTTTGCATCGTGGTATTCATTTAGAATATCCTGCTCCTCAGTCGACGAGGCAAGGGCCGAGATCCCTTCACCGGGAGTGACCCCCTTGGACAGAAGTTTGCGTCAGGGCATTAACTTCACTATAGCCGATTACTTTTGCTTTGCATCGTGGTATTCATTTGGAATATCCTGCACCCCATTCTACGGGGAAAGAGCCGAGATCCCTTCACCGGGAGTGACCTCTTTAGTAAAGGTTTTCGTCACTATATTTTCTAAAAAGCTATCCGTTCCTTCAACGATATCAAGTTCATTACGTTAAAGGTTTTCGCCAGAAACCATTCGTAGCCCTCCGTCGTTTCATATGGGTAGTCAATAGTATTCAAGCTGTGTTTGTTGGCCAAAGTCAAGGCACAGTGTTTGGTAGCTGTTGGTTATTCATATGCAGCATAGATAGATGCGTTGGTTTGGAACAGTCGTACTGCCTTGTTGGCCAAAGTCAAGGGTAGGTACGGGTGGATTCAAATTAACCTGGAGAATGATGGGTAGAACTTGACATGTGACTTATGATTTGTTGGCCAAAGTCAAGGTCATAAGAGCATGGGGTAAAAATCCATATCGGGAGTTTCAAAAGAACTGAAACTTGCCAGATATGCGCATACCTTCTGGAGTGTTATAGCGTGAGCGGATTCCGTCACGTTATCATGCGATGATAGTTGGATCCCGATTCCCACTGATGAGTTAGTTTACTCCTCGGGTATCCCCGATTAATTCTTCTTTTAGGTTTGGAGGAGAATTTGAGGTACAGTGGGTGGTTTCCTGATTAGATAAATTGGTAACCATTCTGATCTAGGTTAGAGTGCACGCTGAGTGTTTCTTTTCTCTCTCTCTTTGGCAGCGACCATTGACCCGACCCTAAGACTATGACTCAGAGACCAAGTTAACCGAACCTTCTTTACACTGGCTTTTGGATTGTCAGAGTTGCAGACCTCATTGCCACTCCTACTTTTACCCTTTTCTCCAGGACACCCCGTATTACTACGAACGTCCACTTCCATTGGACAAAACCATCGTATGGTTAGATACGAACTCGAAGGGATTCGAGGATGGTTTCCGGTTCTGGAGAAAACGGATAGGATTATTCAGTTGTCTTTTCCCTTTTACCTTCTCTCAAGTTGTGAGTACTCCTTGGTTTAGGAGATAGTACACCTATTATGCAAATTGGATAGTCTTCTTCCAAACCTTAGGCTGGTGCCGACCGGTAAGGAATGAAGAAAACCAATTAGCCTAAACGGTGTGCAGAAGGTATTAAGATTAAGACAAAGCAAGGGATTAGTAAGAGGGCAAAGTAAATTGCGACTGATATTCACGACCAAACCAAGTATTTCTTCGCCAATCCTAAATCACCTTTGTATTTCTCCAGGACACTCCGTATCACTACGAAGATCCACAGTTTATTGGATAATCCATCGTATGGTTATATACGAACTCGAAAGGAACTTGTTCCAGTTCGGGGATGGATTCTGGTTCAGGAGAAATAGGAATAAGATTTATTCAGTTGTCTTTTATCTTCACCTTCTCTCGCATTGCGAGTGCTCCTAGGATTAGGACAGTACACCCATTATGCTTACTGGATAGTCTTCTTCCAAACCATAGGCTGGTGCCGAACGGTAGGGAAGGAAGAAAACCATTTGGCCTAAGGGGTGTGCAGAAGGTAATGACTAAAGACATATAAAGGGATTTGGAGAGGTGGCAAAGAATTATACGGTTATAGTTGTGAATCTGGATAATGGTAGAGGCATTACTAGGAATACCAGAATACCCCATTGAAACATTTCAATGTTTCAGTTCAACTGTGTACTGTTAAAAGAAAACTGATTTCCCGATTAGACACTTGCTCCAGGGTATGTATTTACCAGGTTTGATACTCACATCTGTATGGTTTTACAGATGATGAGTGGGAGTAAGTTATTGGGAATTGGGTGATCATCCTCATTATATCGGGATTCGTTGTAATCGATGATATTTGAGGAGATCACCTGGGCTGTTTGCCGGTCGGCAAATATTTGGTTTTGAATATCCGCTGTTGTGCACCAATTTCAAATTGATATATCTGTACGTCTATTTTCATAGACTGAGATATACCTTTTGATATTATGTCGATGACATTTACCTATATCAGTGGATGGTTAGGTAAGGAGCATTAAACAGCGGTGTAATTCTTCTTAACCATAAGTACAGTTTTCAACCTACGACACACAGTGAAAGAGTTGTTAGACTCGGCGGACTTATACAGAGTATTGTATGTTGTCCAGTGTCCATTAGGACAGAGGGGTTGGTCCTCATACTATATTCTGTTTACTTTTAACTTCTCTAGTTCTTAGACATGTGTTTCGTAGAAACACAGGGTCTAAGTTTTGAGGAGTTATAGGTATTTGAATAGAATAGAGAACCAGGTGTAGCAAGTATCGGGATTCTTCAAGGTGATCGAAGATGTAGATACTTGTGTATGGTATTCAGTTGATAGTAATGATAAAGAGAAATTGCTTCTCTTTCAGGTTACTCATAATTGGAAGCATTCCTAAGTTGAGTAACGCTGATCGACCTCTCTCCATTTAGTTGACATGCACTGGAGACAGCTGCATGATTTGAATCTGGTTCAATTAAATCAGTGCTTCTGGTTCTATATTGGATATAGTACAGTTCATATCTTAACATTGTTAAGGTACGGGGAGTTGTCCGGCTTATGATTAAAACCAGACTCTGGATAACTCAAGGCACGTTTCTGTAATGGCTGTTTGTGGGTTGACCCAGGCTATGACGAGGGTTGACTTTCTACCATAAGAAAGATCAATAGTGATATTGTTCTTGACTCGCCACAGTTTTAATAAAAATGGATTTTTTCAAAAACAGTAGTGGGAGTATGGTAGAACTGGAAGTGATTCCAGAACCGCAAACGATTACTGAAGATTTGATAAGGAACCTAAAGATTCAATCTGATTTGACATTCCATTGGCCACTCCGCAGATAAGGTGGGTAACTTCAGGCACCCGAGAGGTACTCCGGTAGCCTCAAGGACGGTGACAGGGAAGTTCTTGTTTACCCACACTTGCCATTGCTGTTGTTCCAGGCTGCGAGACCCGGTGGGAGGATGAGTATAGCGTCGTTCTAAACTAGCTTTAGAAGTGCACGTCTATATGACTCTGCCAGAGGGTTGTCGTAGTCAGTGGGAGCAGCGGAAGCATTGGTGGACATCAGGCTTATGTCTATTTATAGACTAAAGCAGATGTAGCGGAGATAGATCATCTATTTCTGATGTGACAGTCATAGGTTTGACTTCATCAGAATAGGGGATGGATCTGTTGAGTAGGTAGTAGGGTGTGATATCCGGGTTTTGGATAACATACACAAAGTAGGAAGTGATATTCCTATACTACGATCGGTTATACTTTGGTCGTCACACAGTGTTTTCTCCACAAGGGACTTGGACATTATATCAGACATACTGGTTACTAGATCTATGGTTTTAGATCTAGATTTGGGTGGTTTCCCAATCAGGGTACTTTGACAGCATTCTAAGAGTATTTAGAATGGACGACTCCTGGCACGGTAGTGTACCTGCAGGTGATGGAGTCACCCTCTCTAAAGGTGTCTTATAGACTAAAGTGGAGAGGGATGTGCATGATTGGCAGATCACTTGCTTAGGCAATTGAGTCAATCATGAGATGTCAAGTACCACACCAGATGTTGTTCTTGCACTAGATGCAATAAGTTGACATTGATCCAATCCTGGAGAAACAATCGGAAGCAGTTTTAGAACATAAGTGCATGTTCTAGGGATATGATAACGACAACCTCATTCAGGAGACAGTTATCATTCCAGGCTTCCAAGGTGACCTGGACGACAAGGAGGTTGTCAGAGTTATAGTTTTCCCTCTGACGAGGGGCAGTGTTTTGGACAGGTGATCCAGGCAGATACTGAGGGAGGCATGGCGCAGGATACTGATTAAGTTCAGTTAACGATAAAGTCTAAGAAGTTTGGATTTGGAGTTCATTTATGAGCTAGGTCCCATCAGACATCCAGACATTCTAAGACAGGTATTGCTCATTTCGGGAGATGGCATTCTCCGCGAACTTGAGATTTAGAGAGACATAGAAAGAAACATCAGAGCGGATCCACTCGCTGAGGATATTCCTCGAACGCAATAGTCTCGCAAATGAGCTTTGTGAGACTGACTAGTAGAAGGAGTTGGGTGTTCGGTATCACAATAATTAGCCTTGAGTGCAAGTGGGAGATTGTTGGAGATAGTGCCCTCAGAGTCAATTATTGGGTCACAGGCACGTGATTGCAATGATTGAGGGAGGACCTATCCCGGTACGACAGTCTTACTCGAGATAATAGTATGCTATCTGGTTTACCTTTATCATCGTGTACTGCTTTAGGTGACCTGACAGGTCGCTATTGCACGTTGATAGAGCCCCTAGGATTCTTGCTTGACGACCAGCAGTATGAGGGCGATCATATACGTGAGAGCTGGGGTCTACAAGCATATCCTTAAAAGGTCCCTAGTCGTGGGAGTTTCGAGACAGGGCATCGATTCTCCAGAGTAGACTAGTGTATACAGTCGAGACCCCGACGAGGGGCGGTGGCCGGTCTCACAAGCCACTGGTGTCAGTTGGTTCATCTAAGATGTATACAAGTGCTCATTGGGTTATGAGTACACCGGACAGGACTCGCCGGGAACATGCTAGTTGGTCTTATACCTGACGTCAGATAGCAGTTCCCTGGTGACATGTGTACAGGTTAGTTCATCGACCTGAGATCGTCATTTGTCTCGTGTGAGTTCCCACTGTGCTTTGATTACTACCCTACCACGGCTCAAAGGAGTCGTGCAAACAGGTTTTAGTTGGGTACAGTCCCGAGCCACATGGAGGCAGTGAGCGGATCTTCAGGGGTTCGTCTCTCCCGGTATTGGGGGTGAGGTCGCGCTGTGTCTAGGAGAGCCATTACATGAAGTCCTTGGCCAAGGCAGGAGATTTACTGGTAGGTATTCCAGTAGTATCTCAGGGTGTTCTGGGCTACACTCCGACACGACTTGTACCGCTTTTGGGGGTCTGACTTTTACCAACCCCCTAGGCCCGCCATGCGATGCTCGTAGACGAACGGACCGGACTGTACGGATATTGTCACTGACAGGCTCAGTAGGGTGTCAGGATGAGTTCGCTCATCGACGTCCCTTTTGGTCAATAGCTGGTGGCCCGTTACGTATTGGCTTATACCTCTGACGTGCTAGTGGTTAAATCTACAGCCATAGTATTGACGAGTCTTTAGAGTCCACCACACATTCAGTTACTCAGCTTTCGGGCGAAACGCTGTAGAGGCCGTATGGAGATATGGCAGGGTCCGATCAGACACGTGCGGTATTGCACGGGTCAGGATCGGACGGTTTGTACTAGTGGCCGTATGGATATATGGCAGGGTTTGATCTGATACGTGCGGTATTGCACGCATCAGGATCGGACGAACATTACTAGCCGGCTTTGGTTTAAGCCGGATCCTAGTTTAGTACAGTGTAGATTTTGTCTCATTGCATTTGTATCCGGTCGGAATACAGATGCGGGTGTGTATGCACAGTATCGGGGTTTTCCTGTAATTTATTACGGGACCAGTTTTCTGGAGTTGCCAGTTTGCATTCCGTTCCGGCCGGTTTTCCTTTGTTCTTTCCCGGTCGGACTTTTCCGATGGAGGGGGTTATTTGCAAGTTTGCAAATAACACTTAGTGGAGGGGTTTCTTGCAAATGCTTTGATTATGATGGCATCTTTTCTTTTCCACCATCACTTGCATTAAAGAAAGGGTATGGGTTTGTTGTGAATTAAGTATGGTTGATGTTTGGGTATGGTCACCTCTTACTTTTACTACCATTACCTCCCTTCATGGTTTTGCCAATTTGATCCCTTCCTCCATTCAAAAAGAGGCCGGCCACATTTTGTGAGGAGATGAGGTTTTTGATTTTTTGGGTGTGGCATTCTTGATCTTATTTCATGTTAAGAAAAATGCAAGCACCATTTTTCTCATCTTGATTTCTCCATCATCCTCAAAGGCTACATAAACCCCAAATGAGACATAGACTCTACACTACACATTCTACAGCAAATCTTGGGCACGTCGACTTGCCAGCTTCGTGCCCGAGTTGCCTCGGTATTGAGGTGGGAGCCCGTTAAAGATTTAGGCGATGTGGTGCCCTTCCGGCGAGGAGGCGACGACCGGAGTTTCCGCAGGAGATCGGGACGACGACGAGAAGACCGGAGGACTCGGATCACTCGGTATATCTCTTCCCATCTTGTAGTTAGCTAGAACTAGTTTAATGGCCCGATCCGGGGTTTAGTGCGCGGTGGTGCCGGTTTGCAAAGTTCGCAAAATTAAAGTTTATCACCGCTTCCGCATTTGGCCGTCGGATTGACGGCCGGGGCGCCGCCGTGCACTTACAGGATGAAGTCCCCGTGAATCTGGCACGAGTGGCATTGCTTCGCATACTCAAGGCAGTCCTGAATCATCATGGGCCAATAGTAGCCCATCCTTTTAATCTTTAGCTTCATCTTTGGTCCGGCTTGGTGAGAACCGCAGAGTCCGTCATGAGTTTCTTGGACGACTTTTTTTGCTTCTTCAGGTCCTATGCATCTTAGCCATAAAGAATCAAATGACCTCTTGTACAGAGTATCATTGATGAAGGCGAAAGATAGGGCTCGCTTTATGAGTTGATGTTTCGAGGACGCGTCTTCAGGCGTTCGACGGGATTTGAAGTAGTCTATAAAGACTTCTCTCCAATTCTCAACCTTTTCTTGGTCTTTTATTTATAGAGCTGCTGGCTTGGCCATTCCCTTTTCCTCGGACGTTTTTGGAAATATTTTTGCCGGTGCGAGGACTCAACGGCTTTGAACAACGATCCTCACGTCATCGAGGTTTTCGTCAGCCAGTTCTTTAGCGAGCTTGGCTAATGCATCCGCCTTGCTATTTTCCGCACGTGGTATGCTTTCCAAGGTGTAGGAAGGTATTTGAGTCAGCAGTTGATGTACCTTCTCACCGTACTTCACCAGTTCTGGTTTGCACGTTTGATAGTCGTCGTTTACTTGACTAACGACCAGTTGGGAATCTCCGTATATGAAGAGGTTTTCAATCCCCATGTCAATGGCGATCGCGAGACCTGCTATCAAAGCTTCGTATTCGGCTTCATTGTTTGTCCTCGGCTCTGTTAAGGAGAAGGCAAAGCGCATTATCCCTCCTTGTGGAGTTAGGAAAATGAGGCCTACCCCTGATTTGATTATGAGGGTGCTTTGCTTGCGCTTCTTCATGGAAGACGCTCCATCGAAGTAAAGTTCCCATCGGGTATCAGTTCCGTCGATCGTGTCAAACACATGTTCGTCTGGCAATTCACGGTTCAAGGGAGAATCGGCAGGTATCGGATGCTCAGCGAGGAAGTCGGCGATGGCCTGGCCTTTCACTGCCTTGAGGGGACGATAGGTTATCGAGAATTCCATCAAGAGCAGGGCCCACTTAGCGAGCCGCCCTGTCAATATGGCCTTTAACATCAAATATTTGAGAGGATCCACTTTCGATATGAGACGGACTTCATGCGCCAACGCATAGTGCCCGAGCTTTGTTATCGCGAAGATCAATGCCAGGCAGTGTTTTTCGATGGGAGAATAATTGCTTTCTGCCCCTAGCAGAACTCGACTCAAATAGTAGAGAGCTCTCTCCTTCCCTTGGTCATTCTCTTGTGCCCATAATGCGCCTAAGGAACCTTCAAGGGCGGTTGTATACAGAATGATGGGTTTTCCCTTGACCGAAGCAGCCAGTACTGGCGGATTCTGTAGGTACTGCTTGATTTCGTCCAGCGCGCTTTGGCATTTGCGATCCCAGACGAAAGGGGTTCCCTTCTTCATCAGGTGGCTGTAAGGACGGTACTTGCCCGAAAGATTGGCTATAAATCGCCGGATATACGCGAGCTTCCCTTGGAGAGACCACAATTGCTTGAGAGTCCTTGGCGGAGGCATTTCCATGATCGCCTTGATCTTTGACGGATCTATCTCGATGCCTCGGTGTCGGACGATAAATCCTAGGAACTTGCCTGAGAAAACTTCGAATGCATATTTGAGAGGGTTCATCTTCAAGTTGTATTGCCGAAGACGTTGAAACACGATCTTCAGATGCTCTAGATGTTCCTCGTATGATTTGCTTTTCACCACGAGGTCATCGATATAGCATTCGACGACTTCATGTATGAGGTCATCGAAGATCTTCGTCATGGCCCTCTGATAGATGGCACCGGCGTTCTTTAGACCGAAAGGCATCACTTTATAGCAGAATATACCCAAAGGGGTCCGGAAAGCGGTGTGCTTCTGGTCTTCAGGATGTATCTTTATCTGATTGTATCCTGATGATCCATCCATGAAGGAGAAAACCTCGTGAGTGGACGTACTGTCTATCATCAGCTCGGTGACCGGTACTGGGAAGTCGTCTTTCGGGCAGGCTTTATTGAGATCCCGAAAGTCTACACATATGTGCACTATCCCATTTTTCTTCATCACCGGGACGATATTGGCGATCCAGCCAGGTTACTGAACCTCTTGGATGAAGCCAGAGTCGATCAGCTTTTTGACCTCGACATTGATGCTCATCTCAAGCTCGAGCCGCATTCTTCTTGGTGCTTATTTGATCGGCTTGACGTCCGGAGATATTTTCAATTTGTGTACAGCAATCTCTGGATCTAATCCTGGCATTTCGGAATAGTTCCATGCAAAACAATCTTTATGTTGCATGAGCACGTCTTTTAGTGTAGCTACCCTTTCTTCAGATAGCAGCTCACTGACGAATGTCGGCCGCGGGTCATTTGCCGTCCCTAAATCAATTTTCTTAAGGTCATCCGCAGTAGTATGTATTCCATCTTCCAGCTCTTTTGGCGCCGGTGGGAACTCTGAGATTACCTCGCCATCATCGTTTTCGAAGCACCAGGGGAGGTCATCCATATTCTCGGGCTCTTCTTCTGACAGCGTTATCATATGACAAGTACGAGCTCGCTTCCAAGACCGATGTTGATCTGGTTCTACTCTCGCTATATGAGCGGCTTTTGGTTCGTGCTTCTGCGGCGGAGTTATCCTCCAACTGCTGGATAGAGCGAACTTGCCGAGCTGATATTGGTCTTCGACCCAGTTCTTGAAGGTGAAGCGGTCTTCGAGAGGATGTCCTGTTGCTCGGTGATAAGAGCAATAGTCTGGACGAGAGATCTCGTTGGCTTGCTCGGGGTGCTTAGACTCCGGGAGTGTAATCATTTGATGTCTTATGGCAAGATCAAGTATTTTTCGTGTTTTGTTCCGAGGAAAAGAGTATGCTCGACCCATCTTCTTTATAAGAGATGAATCTGGATTGCTCGATTCCCGATCGCATGGCTTCCTGGTCCCGCTTTGTTGCTGTTGAACACCTTTCCCACTCCTTGATTTATTTTTGCCTCTGCGTCGGGCCTTTTGTATGATGGGCTGGGGTCGAGGAGCATTGTCATTCTCCGCGGCCTGTTGAAGGAGGCGCTACGTCCTGGCTTTTTCGTAAATGGTCATCTCGCGGTTGTGGTCATCCCGGATCTTCTGACCCGCTTCCCTTACTATCTTGTCCATTCGTTCTTCAAACGATGGACTCAGCATCTTGATGACAGGACCCTGTTTTGGTTCAGGATCAGCGTCATTTAACAGAATGTCTCCCTCTTCATCGAAGTCATGTATGACGTAGCTGCCATGGATTCGTTCTCGCTTTTTGGACTGAAGATATCCAAGCCCCTTTGTTTCCATTCTCCCATTGGGCAACTTGTGCTGAGTTCCAGGGACATCCCAAATCCTGTTGTAGAATCGAGCTTGTCGAGCAGTCTGTCTGAAGGGTACCCCTTGACGCTTCAATAGCCTTTTCAAGCCATCCGTGTAATATCTGGGCAGTCGGATGGGCTAGAGCCTGTCGAGCGTGGAATCGGCGCCGTGCCAGATTTCCTTCTCTACTTTGGTTTCCCCGGATCGGTAGAATAGGATTGCCTTTTCATCTCTTCGCCTGGGAGGGACGTAGAATGTCTGCAGTTCTTGCACACTACAAGTTTCGAGTGTATCGAGATCTTTGTAATGCTCTTGTGGAACTAAGGTAATTTGCAGATTCTGATTATCGCCAGCAAAGGCTTGTATTGATGTCCGGGCGGGAAATATAGCATTGACCTCATCTTCCGAGTCGCTGCCGAAGGTCAATATGGGGGCGGACGGTCCTGGTTTGTTGTACTGGGGCGGACCTGAGTAAACTATCTCTTCTTCCTCCTCGGTATCACTCCCGAAGACTGGAATAGTGGTGATAGCTTTGTCCTTCGGTTTGTGACACCTCTTCGTATCCTCAAAATCTGGTAAGAAGTATTTCGCATCCTCGTACTTCCGAACTTCATTCACGGAGAATGGGTTCAGCTCTCCCGTCACAGTGTATTCGAGACCATCCTTGAAGTATTTCATATATTGATATTGTGTAGAAGGGATGATGTTGTACTCGTGTAACCAGGGCCTGCCGAGCAAAGATTGTAGCATGTCTTGGCATCGATGACGTGAAATTTAATATCTGTGACGAGTAGTGCGAAGCGCAGCGTCAGTATCACCGACCCAAGGGTCCGTGATGACTGGGAATCGAAGCCGGAGATGGTGATTTTATCACGAGCGAAGTGCTGAACGCTCATGCAGATTTCCTTCAACACTCGCACGTTGAGGAGATTGACGGAAGACCCATTGTCGACCAGGATTTTGCCTATCTTGATATCGTGACAATATCCGGAGACATATAGGGGACGGTTGTGCTCGCACGTCCCAAGGAGGAGATCTTCATCGCCGAAGGTAATATCGGCTGTGTGTACTTCTTCCAGTTCGTCCTTCATCTTTTCTTCGGCGAGAAAAGCTTGGAATTGCTCTGGCTCTTGTAGCGCCTTGATCAACAAATCTCTTGCTTCTTTTGATAGTAAAAGGGCGTCGAGAATGCTGAGCTGCGAGGGTAACTTCCTCAAGTGCGCCAGAATGTTGTAGTCCACCTTACTTTTCTTTGGCGGGTCCTTGGCGGTCAGCTCTTTTATGACTTGGTCATCTAAGGCGATATCCTTAGAGACCTTTTCTTTTCCCTTATCTTTTCTGTTTGTGGGTCCGAGATTCTTTTCTGGAAGTGTACGATTGCGCAGCTGGATATTTTCGCAAGTCTTCGACTCTTCCTCTTTCCCCGAGGTGGATTCTTTAAAAAGAGGGTCAAGAATCATTTCCTCGTCAGAGTCACTTCCGAAGGTGAGCACTTGCGATCTCCCGACGTTGACCGTGCGACAGTTACCGGTAGTTCTTTCATGATCCTCTGTCGTACTTCTTCGCTCCCGACGAGTTTTGCGTTTCATCTGCTTAAAATGTTGCCGGTGAGCAACATACCCCTGCCACCATCTTTTAAAAGCGTTGCACTCCTCAGTGGGGTGCGCAATTTTTCGATGATATAAGCAGTAGCTAGGATGCATCTCGGCTTCACCAAGAGTACTTCCTTCAGAGGGCAGTAGCTTCATTCCCACTGATATAGCTTTCGCAAACTTTTTCCTTATCTTGAACTTGTTTTTATCTGCGACAGATGTCCTTTCATTTGGCAGGAGTATCTCTACTCTTTCGTCCAGTCGCCGGCGTTTGGCCTTTTCAAATATAGCCATCTCACGCTCCCGATCAACTTTACTTTTCAGAAGAGTTTCGTTCAGGAATGCGTCGATCATTTCGTCTGATGGCCCTGGAAGTTCCGGTTTAGGACCTGCCCCCAGTCTCTTGGTGTAAGGAGCCTCTTCATCGTCTATTAATGAGTGAAAGATCACATGACAACTTGCTACGTAATCCTCAGATCCATCTGATGAGTCTTCTCCATCATCTCCGTCTTCAAGGACGTGGCCGAGGAATTCTTGCAGCGTGATCGGGGTCCGCACCTTCTGGTTATACTCTTCCAGCGCGTCGATCTGTTTCTGCAGGTCCATGCGCTTATTGCCAGGTTTCACGAGCTTTCTGGATTTCTTCTTTTTTTTCGAAGATTTCGACGGCTGGGTGTGGGAACTTTGGCTATCGCCACTGATCTTTGGAGTTGGGCGCGGCTTCAGCATCCCTTCGATGATTTGGGGTTCCAGCGGATTCTTCCACCTGATTGCCGGGCATGTCTAGAGATCATTCAGCATATTTTTGGTTTTGGCTGAAAGGGCCACCTCCCATGGAGCTTCCTCAACAAAAGAGCGCGTTGCCCCCGGTGTGTCCGTCTTCTCAGGAGTGTGCGGTTGTGGTGGGTTTACTTTCCACTTCTCAGACAGCACAAACTTACCTTGTAGGTACTGATCCTCGATCCATCCCTTAAAGACGAAGCAATCTTCGATTGGATGGCTTACCGTTTGGTGGTAAGGGAAATAATTGCGATTATTCACTTCGCCGGGTTGCAACGGTCGCTTTAGATTCGGCAAATTGACAAGCCTGTTGCGCATTGCTAGTTCGAACAGCCTCTTCGTTTTGTCCCGCGGGAATGAGTTAGGACGCTTTATTTTCTCATTGTAATAGCGCCGTCTCTCTTCCAATTGATCAGTTAACCTTGGAGCACTAGACTGCTGTTGGGTGTTTGCAGCGAAGGTCGCCTTCCCTTTACCCTTTTCGTTCCGCGGCTCCGGCTTCGGAGGAGACGATCTATGACCCATCTGATTCATCTGACCTAGCTTGTCGATTAAATCCTGGAATGTAGTCGGTTTGAAGAACATCATGAACTGTGAAATAGTTGCATGAGGGTCTAGGGTGCCTACGAACATGCCCACCGCTGGTGCTTCTTCGATGCGTTGTTCGCACTTCGACCACAGGTTCCGCCATCGGATTGCGTACTGAACCCACGTCTCACCCGGCTTTACCCTGGCATTGATTAATGCCGTTATTAGGGGGCGTTCACTAGCGCTTGCGAATCGCTGGGTGAACAACAACTCCATTTCCGCAAAATTCTTGACGGAGTCATTTGGGAGTTCGGAGTACCATTCGAAGGCTGTCTCCGATAAGCTGCCGACGAATTGGCGGAGCAAAAGTTTATCATCGCCACCAGTATTGCCACAGAGGGCCCTGAACTGAGCAACATGTTGATGGGGATTGCCTGTCCCCTTGTACACATGGAATTTCGGGATCGTGTAGCCCGGCGGGTACTTTATCTGACCATACCAGCCTGGATACGGTCGCCCAGTTCTAACAACTTGGCCAGCCACTTCATTTACCTGGTGAACTCTTATTTACTGAGCAATATAGTCATCTAGTGCAGCTTTGGAGATTGTCTCTTCTTTGGCTGTCGACAGAGCCGGCAGAGGGTTTGATGTTTCTCCTCTATCATCTTCAATTATTACTGGAGGATCTTCGGCCGGGGGATCCGGCTGGATCATCATGCCCACCATATCTTGGAATAGAAGGGCCATTCATTTTATATTGGCTGCTTGTTCCGCAGCCTCTTTGTCCTTCTTCTCAAGTATTCTCCGAAGGAATTCGGCATCAGTTTCTTGCTCATGGCGTTGCTCCGAGGATGTTTCCGGGCTTTCTTTTGGCCCGGTGAGTGCGGCCATCGCAGTCATCATCTCCTGAAGCTTCTGCTGCTACTCTTGGGCTTTCGCCACGGATCGCGTAAGCGTTCGATGACCTGTGGAGATACGGCTATCCTCTTTTCCGGATGCCATATCGACGGTATGCACCACCATGCCCCTAGACTTGGGGCGTTTGGGCTCAGTGCCTTTGACATTTTTCGCAGACATGGGGATTTTTCTCCAGCCTTCTCCTCTTATGAGCGATCGAAGTTGAGGGGGCCGTTGCAGTGGGCACCCAAGTAGCCGTCGCCTTTTGTGGCTTAACGAAACGGTTTTCTTCCTGTCGGACCTTCAGCTTCTTCTGCCGGCGGGGATAGTCTTAATCAACCACCGACTCTCGGACTTGTCGCCAGATTTTGTAAACTTTGGAAGACAGCCGCTGAGGGGACTGGTCCAGCTTTGCTTCTGTGACAGTCTCCATCGGTGGGGGAGATCTTTTCAATACTGCGGTAGGCAAGTTCCTACGCACCTTGTTAAGCAGCTCAAAATTGTTCCCGGTTGGAACAGCAGTATTGACTTCCACCGTTGGAGCTGGTGGAGTTAGCTCAGAGGGGGAGTTGCCCCCGGCCTTCCTTACTCGGCGCCAGTGGCGACGTCGAGCGTGTCGAGCCATTGGTGTTGGTTCAGCGATGGGAATGGCTTTGTCTTGCCCCCTATCCAGATGGGGGGTTGTTGCTGGCGTCAGCCTCTTGAAGACTGATGTCCGTTGAGAAGCGTGTAGGGTTCCTAAGCACACTAATGAGGTCTCACAAGGCATCAACCATGCCAATTTCAAAAATTTCCGGTGCCGAGAAACCCTAATGCGATCGTTGACTAGAGTTTAAGGCGAAAACAATGCAAGTAAACAACTTTACTCTAAAGTGAACGGAAATACAACCTTTGTAGATCCGGTCCTCCACCTCCATAGCTCCGCGTTGACGTCCCTCTGCTGCGATCATCGGATCCCAGACTCTAGTAATGGTTTCGTCGAAGAAATGATCGGGCTAGGTCGTCGACTTTGATGCCGAAAATGATCTACGTCGAGGCAACACAAGATCAAGCTCCAACTTCACCAAGCCATGAAACTTGTGAAGAAAACACCCTATACTACTTGGCAAGTGGTAGAGGATGAAGAAATAGGAAGTGGGTTCACTTTAGATTTGGATTTCTCACTCTTTTTCTCAAATCACCATTGAAGGTAGCAAAGGTTTTCTTCATCTTGAAGAAGAAGAAGAAGAAGAAGGAATATGATAAGAATATTGAAAATAGAAAACAAAGTGATTCTTATCATATAGCAACCATGGTTAAGTGTAGAGAATAAACTAGGGTTAGGTTTAATGGTTAGGTTAAGGCTAAGAAACAAAATGGTCAAAGCTTCAAAGCTTCATGAAGTTTCAAGAAAGAAACAAAGTTAGCCACCATTTTATTCTTGCCAAAATATATGAATAAAAGAATAAGTAAATAAGTAAAGGTTACAAAACCGTAACCATTAACCTAAACAAGGTTTAAAGCATACACATACCCAAGTTTGCATGTATCATCAAACATGATACAAACTAGTGCACAAAACTATATCATATATACAATGTGCACTTCAAGTGAGAAAATCCATCTAAAGTGAAAAAATATTAGTTAATGCAAAGTAATATATCAAATATATAATTATACATTAAATCATTAAATCAACACATGATTTAACGATCCGGTCATATCGCATATGACCGACTAATATCCAATGTATCGACTTATCGAATCAATCCTCGATTCGATAACTAGGTTATATCACATACAACCATTCGATACATTCATCGCGAGAATAGAATACGGTATCACATGCACGCATTATTCTCGGTCCCACACATATCTCATATGCGCTCCTATTTCGTTTCGCTTGAACCAGGAAACCTCTGTGTAGGACTCTAAAGACTCGTCAATATGCCGGTAGCAGATGATGATCATATCAAACACCCACAAGCCGCAAGCGGTCTGCTAAACGTAACGGCCACCCGGGTATTGAGCGATCAGAAGATCGACGAGCAAGCCCGCTCATACTCCTGTTAATCCAACCAGTAACACTTACCGTACAGTCCGGTCTCGTCGTCTGATATGTCGCATATCTCGCCTAGGGGTGGTAAACGTCAGACCCCAATAGCTCGATAAGTCGTGTCGATATGAGGTCTATAACAGTTCGAGAAACTACCGGTAACACTTACCAGTAAATCTCAGCAACCCTGGCCAGGGATTTCCGGTTATAGCCAATCGAACACAGCGCAACATCAACTCCCTATACCGGGAGAGACGAATCCCCTCCTATCACTCATTGCCTCCATGTGATTCGGGACTGTACCCAAAAACCACCATTTTGCACGCCCTCTTGGACGTGGTAAGGTGGAAATCAAAGCACAGTGGGAACCACACAAGACTCTATGACGATCTCGGGTCAACAGACTACTCTGTACCAGTGTCACCAGAGAACTGCCATCTGACGTAAGGTATAATACCATCTGGGAGTTCTCGGCGAGTCCGTCCAGTGTACCCAGTCTCCACTGAGCACCCGTATATCATCTCCGATGTCAAACACCAATGGATATGGGATCATCCATCGCCCATCTGTATGGGTCGAGAAGGTATACGCTAGTCTACACTGGTATATCGATGCCCTGTCTCGAAACACCCATGACTAGGGACCTTGAAGGATGTACTTATGGACTACCATGTCCCCACTAGTATGATCCGCATCATAGTTCAGGTAGTCAAGTACACATCCTAAGGGCTTTACCAACATGTAACAGAGAGACAATCAGTGTACACGTTAAGGTGAAGAGCAACCAGATAGCATACTATCATGTCGAGCAAGAAAGTCCTCCCTATATATGTCCAAGCATCCACTACAATATACATCCTATGTATAGCAATGGCCTCCAGGGCATACATATAACTAACAATCTCCCACTTGCACTAGGGCCATCTGATAGCAGTGGTTGTAGTATCTCATACTCAACCATCCCATAATAGTCTCTCTCTGGGAAAAGGCCTTTGTGAGTGGATCCGCCGTGTTGTCCTCTGAGTCTACTCTCCTAACCTCGATCACCCTGGAGATCAACCATCTCCATGATCAGGTGATACTGCCTTAGAATATGTCTGGATCACTGATGGGACGGACGTTCCTTGGCATAAGCCACAACTCCATTGTCACACAATGGGAGGAACTAAGTTCATCTCATGAACCAATATACACCCAGACTGCCTCTTTGGTAGCATCTTAAGCAGCGATGTATCTTGCCTTTAATCGTCTATTATGCCACGGTATCTAGCTTGGAACTCTTCCAACATACCGTCCCTTTACTGAGGGTAATGACAATGCCTGTGACTGACATTCAGTCGTCCTTATCACTCTGGAACTCTTCCAGTGATTCTCCCCTGGATCAATTGATACAATCTCACTTCAACTAGTGAGTATCCTAACATCCATTTAGATCTATCTCATAGATCCAAAACCCAGGATTTAGTAGGTATCACTTTGATCCTATGTGGAGAATCATTGTGATAAGCGGAGATTGATCGAGCGTAGCATAGGAAACTCCTTCCCTATCAAGAGTATGTCATCCACGTACTCTACGAGGATCGTCACCATACTCCCTACTACCTTTTTGTTTATACAAGGTTCATCTACCATTTTGATGATGTCAAACTCTTTGACTACTACATCAAAACAGACGTTCCAACTCCGCGATGTCTGCTTTATCCTATAAAGCATCTTGTACACGTTTCCGCTGCTCCCACTGTCTATGAAGCCCTCTGGTTGTGTACTTACAGACGCTCTCTTCTAAAACATCATTTTAGAAAAACAGTCATGACACCCAACCGCCAGATATCGTAGTCATGGTATGTAGCCGTGGCAAGTAGGATCCGGATGGACTTAAGCATAGCCACTGGAAAAGGTTTCATCATTATCCACGCCTGGTCGATGACGAAAACCTTTAACAAGTCTAGCTTTGAAAGTCTCAACTTTTCCATCTACACCAAGTAATCTTCTCAAGATATACTTGCTCCTGATGGGGATTTAACCCTTCAGATAAAGCAACCAAAGTCCATACTTTGTTGGTGTATAAGGATTCCATCTCAGATCACTAAGCATCCATCCATTCGTATAGAGTCCCACTCCTGATGGCCAGCTCGAAACTAGTTGGTTCATCATCTCATGATGCAATCCTCGTTCCCACTGTCATAGAGAAACCGAAGCAACTCTCAGGTGGGTGAGGAACCCTACTAGATCGGCGGAGAGGCTGAGGTTCGTTGGAAACTATTGAATCCTTTGGTTCTTTCAAATCATCAGCTGCAATTTGTATAGCTGGAACATTTCCAGTTCTACATAACAGACCTTGCCTCGAACTTGTCCGGATTTTGCTTTTAGACATAGGCCGGACAACCCTAAATCTTAACAAACTTAAGATATAGACTTTTCCCTTTCCATATCACATATGAAGTGGTAGGCTGTGATCTGATTCAAACCCTATTCAATAGGTATGCAGCTTCTCAAGCGCATAACTCCCAAAAAGGAAACAGGTAACTCAGTAGTACTCATCATAGAGCGCACCATATCGAATAGGGTGCAATTGCTCCGCCCCGATATACCATCGTGCTATGGTGTATACGGAGGAATAATACTGAGAGAGAATCTCATTCTCCTTTAGAATAGTCCAGGAATTCCGTGCTCAAGTATTCTCCTCCCTGATCGCATCAAAGGACATAATACTTATACCCTCATTTTGGTTCTCTACTTCTAACTTATATTCCGTGAATATCTCAAAAGGTTCGGACTTGTGTTTCAACAGGAACATATGTCTGAATCTTGAGAGATCATCAGAGAATGTAATGAAGTACAAAGAACCGGTCTTGGCATGTGTAGACAGGGGACCTTTATACATCAACATGTATCATCCCAAGAGTTCACTAACTCTTTCTCTGTTTCCAATAAACAGAGCTGGTGTCATTATATCTTTGTGACATGACTGGCAAGTTTCACAAGATGTAAATTCAAACTTATTTAAATATGCATCTAAATGTAACTTCAGCTAGCCGGGTCGCATTGATATGACCTAGTCTACAATGCCTCAAGAAGAAGTCGTTCATTTCCGAACTCTTCCTCTTGTGTGTGTTCTGTATACTAAGAACTGTAGTTTGATTTAGAACGTCAATGCTTTTAGATAACGTGCCTGAACCGATCAACTTTTGATATAGGAAATGTTCAGAACATTATTCAACAATACAAAATTATATCCTTTCTTTACTAATAAAGAGACTGATATGATTTTGTATATCAGGTTCGGTATCTAATAACATTCGTTCAGAATCAATGTATTGGTAATACAGGGTGACAGTGACCAACAGACTTGGCTGCAACACTTGCCCTGTTTTCTGTCTCATGAAACTTATCACCCGTTCTCAGTTCTTTACCTATCTGTAGCCCATGTAACAAATTACATATGCGGGATCCTGATCCGGTATCTCATATCCAGAATGTAAAGAATACTGAGAAACAGTTCTGTATAATGAACACACCCGAAGATGATGTATCAGTATGCACTTTCTTCGTTTGGGCGGCACGGGAATTCTGGTAATCCCCAATTTCCTGCTCTGTCTTATAACAATTATAAGTTGGAGCGGGACCAACGTTTCCCAGCTCAGTATAACAAGCGGGTTCGGTCAATATATCTGTTTTATTATCTTGATTAAGACGTGATATGGTCGCTACCTGGAGAGAGAGAGAGAAGAAAACACTCTGCGTGCGCTCTTGCAAGAATAGATTGGTTATTATTTTATCTAATCAGGATGGCTCCCACTGTTTTAATCAAATCTTCCTTCAAACCCTAAAAGGAAAGACTAGCCGGGATTAATTACAATCTACAAGTTCACCAATCTTTCAGCCAGGTCAGTGTCGGTACTTTGAGGGAGGTCCCCCGTACTTTCGCACGAACCTAATTAATGTAAACCATGTTTTCCCAGAGGCGTAACCTCGTTAACACCTTTCTAGACACCTACTTGATCGGCTAATTATAATGTGTAAAACGCTCCCAGGAGTAACTCTTACTCGCAGCGGGTATCGGGATCCAACTATCTCATAGAAGGTATACAATCTCATTGCAAATTTCAACACTTGAAATTCCCGATAATTTTGCCCCTAACGTGCTATGACCTTGACGAAAGCCAACAAACCATAGCCCGCTAGTCAAGTTCAACCCGTACATTTCTTGATTGAATTAAACCCACCCGCACGACCCTTGACGAAAGCCAACAAAGCCGCACGACTACCATAATCCAATTGCATCGTATGCAGCAGATAAGCAGCATATAGGTACCGCACACTACACCTTAACGAAAGCCAACAAATGTAGCACGAATACTATATACAACTTATCTGAAATGACGGAGGGCTACGACAGGTTTTTCTGAAAACCTATTGCGTAATGAACTTGATATCATTGTAGAATCAAATGATTTTAAAATGGAGTGTATTTTAGGCTTTTCTAGTTTTGCTAAAGGGGTCACTCCCGGTGAAGGGATCGTCGGCGCTTTCCTCGTCGAATGAGGTGCAGGATATATCATATATATCACTGTGCAAAGAAGAAACTATAGAAGCACTCAAAAGACAAACCGAGGGTTGTAACATCTGCCAGTTATTACTAAAGGGGTCACTCCCGGTGAAGGGATCGTCGGCCCTTTTCTCATCGAATAAGGTGCAGGATATATCATATATACCACTGTGCAAAGCAAGAACTGTAGCTACCTGTTTTATTTTTTTTGAAATTCGATTCTACAACATCTTAGGTTTCTTTTATTTCATTAATCTTATTAATGAAGTCCCATCATTTAATCACCTAAACATCACAGATAAATACGACGTACACTTATGCCATCCGCATTTGCCTCGATGTCCCCTCGTGCACCGTTAGGTTAGGTAACTAACGGCAGAGCGGGGCAGGGCTAGCGCGGGTGTAAAACATAAGTAACGTCTATATAATATATCATATATACTATATAAAGTATCCATCACAGAACATATCACATGATCACATCACAGATATCGCAGCAGAAGAATCATATGAAATATTGGATATACTAGGACGTCCGTGTTTTCAATACGAGCCAGTATAAAACACGGATTCCACGGTCGTGATGAATAGCCAAACCCACACCCCTAGACCCCTACGAGAGCGGCAAGCAACCCTACCAATTCTAGGGTTAGGAGACCCGGACTCGACTCCTCGAGTTGGTCTCCCAAAGGACCCCAGAACCCGGTTACTTATGCCCTCCTCCTTGGGTCTATCCTAGTGCGGAAAAGTAAATAATATACAAAAGGTGACATCTTCCGCAACCTGGAAGTGCCCCAATAAAAGAATATTACATACAAGTTTTTACATGAATGAAAATGAAAAACACTCATCTCACATAAAAAAAACCCGGCTATTCAAACACGACGATCCAATATAACATATCCAGCAACACATAACATCACATGTCATCAACGTAAGTAAATATGCGCATCCCAATTGTCGTTGACATATAGCAACGAAACCGGCGATATCACATATTACACTTACGGTCACAGAAAAGAAAGTGTAAAACTACAACAGTTGGAATCCGCAATCTCTTTAGACATCGCATGCCTAATCAAATGAATTCCGTAGACATCGCATGCCTAACAATTATAAATCCCGCATTTTAGTCTCATTATCGAAAACTCTTTTCAATATCAAGTCGGGCAATTCAACAAGATTCCCGACATCCTGATCGAATCCTCGTCGCAAACTTTAGTAGGCGGCCGCACCCCCGACGCTGTCGACGAAGTGCACCAAGGCGGAACACCGCTGCCGCGAGCACCCGAACGGATGCTTTCGGCGACGGGGTTCTCCTACAGTCACTTGGTTGGGGCTATGGGGTGTAGCTGTCTATTAAGTTTATCAGGCGAGTATCCGCGTACGCTACGTGATTGCGACGGACTTTTGATCGCATCAAAATTCCGTGGCAACCGATCAAGTGAGACTAAACCGCTAGATTTATAACATTCATTCAGTTATCTCATAATAACTTGTGGATTCCAAGTGTTGTATCCCATTCCAGATAAATAGAAAATGTTAAACTTTCCGATCGAACATTCAAACACCCAAGTTTTCCCGAAACAGCTCATGAAATAGGTTTAAAAACATCCAGTTCATGCCTCGGTACCAACGGTCCAGCCGTAGAAGGGTCAAGTCAACGCCTCACATGTGGCACGCCGTACTGCCCCAAACCCGAAGGTTCAAAGGGCAGTTCAAGACGGTCACATAATCGAGTTAAGGTTTTTTGTCTTCTAGAGGGTCCATTACGTTACTTGCACTACTTAGAACGTTATTAAACCACGGAAAGATCCAACACTTGGAAATTTCTCGACAGGGGAAAAGTGGGTATTTATATCCGGTCGAACTTTTCAACATATTCTAAATATCCGGAAAACATTACGAAATTAAAAAATTCCGATCGAAACAACGACTATAAAATAAACCACAAAATACTCAACACTTGAGTCAGATAAAAATACCCATAAAAAATCAGGGAATTAAAAGTAAACATTACTGTGCAAATTTAAGAGGGTGACGTCACAAAATGGCGGCGGAACAGCCGCACGAACCATGCTCGTGCCGCGGTTCCGCGGCGGTTTGAGCTCCAAACAGTGTCGATTTTGCACAGTAATTCTTACAATTTCCTGCTGATTTTTTTAGGCATTTTTAATTCGGAAAAATCCCAGATTTTAAAAATGGACCAGAGAGGGGTGTATTTCGTCGTATTTGGGTTCGATCAGGGTTTTAACCTCGTTAACGCATCGTCTAAGGCTCTAGCTAGGCTCTGATACCACTGTAGGGTTCCTAGGCACACTAATGAGGTCTCACAAGGTATCAACCATGCCAATTTCAAAAATTTCCGGTGCCGAGAAACCCTAATGCGATCGTTGACTAGAGTTTAAGGCGAAAACAATGCAAGTAAACAACTTTACTCTAAAGTAAACGGAAATACAACCTTTGTAGATCCGGTCCTCCACCTCCATAGCTCCGCGTTGACATACCTCCGCTGCGATCATTGGATCCCGGACTCTAGTAATGGTTTCGTCGAAGAAATGATCGGGCTAGGTCGTCGACTTTGATGCCGAAGATGATCTACGTCGAGGCAACACAAGATCAAGTTCCAACTTCACCAAGCCATGAAACTTGTGAATAAAACACCCTATACTACTTGACAAGTGGTAGAGGATGAAGAAATAGGAAGTGGGTTCACTTTAGATTTGGATTTCTCACTCTTTTTCTCAAATCACCATTGAAGGTAGCAAAGGTTTTCTTCATCTTGAAGAAGAAGAAGAAGAAGGAATATGATAAGAATATTGAAAATAGAAAACAAAGTGATTCTTATCATATAGCAACCATGGTTAAGTGTAGAGAATAAACTAGGGTTAGGTTTAATGGTTAGGTTAAGGCTAAGAAACAAAATGGTCAAAGCTTCAAAGCTTCATGAAGTTTCAAGAAAGAAACAAAGTTAGCCACCATTTTATTCTTTCCAAAATAAACGAATAAAAGAATAAATAAATAAGTAAAGATTACAAAACCCTAACCATTAACCTAAACAAGGTTTAAAGCATACACATACCCAAGTTTGCATGTATCATCAAACATGATACAAACTAGTGCACAAAACTATATCATATATACAATGTGCACTTCAAGTGAGAAAATCCATCTAAAGTGAACAAATATTAGTTAATGCAAAGTAATATATCAAATATATAATTATACATTAAATCATTAAATCAACACTTGATTTAACGATCCGGTCATATCGCAAATGACCGACTAATATCCAATGTATCGACTTATCGAATCAATCATCGATTCGATAACTAGGTTATATCACATACAACCATTCGATACATTCATCGCGAGAATAGAATACGGTATCACATACACGCATTATTCTCGGTCCCGCACATATCTCATATGCGCTCCTATTTCGTTTCGCTTGAGCCAGGAAACCTCTGTGTAGGACTCTAAAGACTCGTCAATACGCCGGTAGCAGATGATGATCATATCAAACACCCACAAGCCGCAAGCGGTCTGCTAAACGTAACGGCCACCCGGGTATTGAGCGATCAGAAGATCGACGAGCAAGCCCGCTCATACTCCTGTGAATCCAACCAGTAACACTTACCGTACAGTCCGGTCTCGTCGTCTGATATGTCGCATAACTCGCCTAAGGGTGGTAAACGTCAGACCCCAATAGCTCGATAAGTCGTGTCGATATGAGGTCTATAACAGTTCGAGAAACTACTGGTAACACTTACCAGTAAATCTCAGCAACCCTGGCCAGGGATTTCCGGTTATAGCCAATCGAACATAGCGCAACATCAACTCCCTATACCGGGAGAGACGAATCCCCTCCTATCGCTCATTGCCTCCATGTGATTCGGGACTGTACCCAAAAACCACCGTTTTGCACGCCCTCTTGGACGTGGTAAGGTGGAAATCAAAGCACAGTGGGAACCACACAAGACTCTATGACGATCTCGGGTCAACAGACTACTCTGTACCAGTGTCACCAGAGAACTGCCATCTGACGTAAGGTATAATACCATCTGGAAGTTCTCGGCGAGTCCGTCCAGTGTACCCAGTCTCCACTGAGCACCCGTATATCATCTCCGATGTCAAACACTAATGGATATGGGATCATCCATCGCCCATCTGTATGGGTCGAGAAGGTATACGCTAGTCTACACTGGTATATCGATGCCCTGTCTCGATACACCCACGACTAGGGACCTTGAAGGATGTACTTATGGACTACCATGTCCCCACTAGTATGATCCGCATCATAGTCCAGGTAGTCAAGTATACATCCTAAGGGCTTTACCAACATGTAACAGAGAGACAATCAGTGTACACGTTAAGGTAAAGAGCAACCAGATAGCATACTATCATGTCGAGCAAGAAAGTCCTCCCTATATATGTCCAAGCATCCACTACAATATACATCCTATGTATAGCAATGGCCTATAGGGCATACATATAACTAACAAAGCGGTATCCAGCCGGTCAAAAACAGACTTTTGAGCAGGGACAGGAACCGTAATGGGAACTGGAACAGTCAGTCTAGTAAAAACTGACCCTTTGGTAGGAGAAGCCGCCTTGACGACTTCGGGAGCAGGGTTGGTTACCCTTTTCGGAATAACCTTTTCTTGGGGTGCAGGCTTCATCATGGGCCCGCCTGAACTTTGGCCCAATCTGGCAAAGACTGAGGCGCTGGAGCTGGACGCCCCGTTGAGAGGGGCCGCGGTAGTAGCAAGCCGATCAAAGACCGACTTCTTGGGAGCTTCTGGTGTTGGTACAGGAATGGTGAAGCTCGTTGGCGGGAGCATGGTCCCGAAAAACAATCCAGTAGTGGCCTGAGTGACATGTTCCACTGGCATCGTGAATAAGGAAGCCGCTTGGGGCCCGTAAGCTACACCTTCAGGTGAGGCGGAGCGTAGGTTGCAGTTGCAGTTGGAACATCTTGCAAATGTGAACGACATTGATTCTTTGCTTTCTGCAGCAAGCAAAACGCCAAATCTTAGTACCTCGAAACCTAAAGGCAACCATTAGCAAACCGCAATTCGTTCGCGAACACGACACACGAAGTGTGGAGTGGAAAGAGGAAAAGGTCCCACCGGGCGTGCCAGAATCTGTTCCCTTCCGAAAGACGCGGCAGAGACGCGGCGAACGTCTAGCCTGAATTTTAAGGCAGATGCTAATTGGTGTTATCTGTCCACCTCTCCGAAGATTCCAAGTTGATTTATGGCACTATGTATCGAAGGTTTAAACGAATGCGGCCGATGTAGCAGACTTCGTCAGATTCCCCCTCGTTTGAGGGGTTTTTGATTGTGGGGACGCTCTTACCTGCAGGCGCAAGCCCCCGCAGTTAATTACGCTACCGCATCGCGGTAACAACTTTCTCCTTCTCCATATGGTCACTTCGTGTCGTGGGTGTTTGTTTTGTGTTCGGTTGCTTGTGGATTGTATACGGAGACTAAGTTATGTTGTCGCCCGAAGGGCGTGGACTAGTACAAATCCGTATCTTTCTTAGATTTGGGTTTGTAGGTTTGGGTTTAAGGATACGTTAGTCTTATTTGAGACTAAAATCAACTTAAACGTTTGTTAAAGATACGTTAGTCTAATTTTAGACTAAGATCAACTTAACGGGACCGTTTAGATCCAACAAGAGAGCAATTGGGCTCTATTGTTTAGTTTAGTGACATTGCGGTCGATTAGTTTAAGGACATTACGGTCCATTGTTAGTTTAAGGACATCTCGGTTCAATGTTAGTTTTAAGACATCACGGTCGAGCTTAAGGACATCATAGTCCGTGGGTTTAAGGACCCCATAGTCCAATGTTAGTTTTAAGACATCACGGTCAAGGTTAAGGACATCATAGTCAATGGGCTTAAGGACCCCACAGTCCAATGTTAGTTTAAAGACATCACGGTCGAGGTTAAGGACATCATAGTCCATGGGTTTAAGGACCCCACAGTCCAGTGTTAGTTTAAAGACATCACGGTCGAGGTTAAGGACATCATAGTCCATGGGTTTAAGGACATCATAGTCCATGGTTTTAAGGACATCACGGTCAAGGTTAAGGACATCATAGTCCATGGGTTTAAGGACCCCACAGTCCGTGAAATGTATGGTTATCGGGACCCGTCACCTCTTTGGAGACGTTGAGGAATTACAACGACAAATATCAAAGGAGTGAAGAGATGTACCCTTAAACCAAGGTGGATTAAATGATCTGTAGCCCAGTTTGGAACTAAGACCAATTAATTATATTATGAGCACATTGGCTCAGTTGAGTCTGAATTGAGGACTTATGGCCTACTTGGGCTAAGTCTAATTAAGTTTGAAGTGTTGGCCCTCTGTTGGACCATTAGATATTTGTCTGGATTCGAGCCCATATTATTTAGCAATGCTAAACGAGAGTTGGAGGGCTTTGGCAACATTTTTATCTTTGATTTCCTTAATTTTGATATTCATTTGGAGGAGGGACTTTTGCCTCTGGAAAATTAGCCAATTTGGCTAAAAGTAGTGTTAAACACTAAAGAACAACAGTGTTAAACACTGGAGACAGAACTCTCAAATTAGTGTTAAACACTAAAAGACCATCAGTGTTAAACACTGGAAATATAGAACCCCAAATTAGTGTTAAACACTAGAAAATAGCAGTGTTAAACACTGGAAATAAGGTTTCCAAATTAGTGTTAAACACTAAAAGATAATCAGTGTTAAACACTGGGAATAAAGCTCTCGAATTAGTGTTAAACACTAAAGAAAAAGGGGTCACGTATGGACACGTGAGGGCGCCTAAAGGTGGGACCAGCTTCCTTTTCTTCGTTCTGCAATTAAGTTTAAGCACTTTTTATATTTTTATTTTGAGCATCACGTGTTGACACGTGATGGGGATTTATGCGCTGACTGTTAAAGCGTTTGCCAAGGGGTCACGTGGTAACACGTGAGAGCGCCCAAAGCCTTCATTTCCTTTGCTTTTTCTTTCTGCGTTTTGGAAGTCACGTGGGAGCACGTGAGGCATTGCCACAAAGCTTCTTTTCTTCAGGGATCTTTTCAAGGGCCACGTGGGGACACGTGACCTTGGTTCTTTGCATGCATGGAGATCTTTTAAGTCTCCTTATTTTTCTTTTAAGAATTGAATTCTCTGTAGGGTCAAACCCTGATTATGACTTTGGAGGAATTAAATTCCCATTTTGAAAGAATTAAATTCTTATGTAGGGTTAAACCCTAGTTTTCTTTAGAGGAATTAAATTCCCATATATGTAAAAAAATCAAATTCTTTGAGTAGGGTGAAACCCTAATTTCATTCTTGGGAGGAATTAAATTCCTGTGAATTTTAGAGAATTAAATTCTCAATTAGGGTTAAACCCTAGTTTTTTCCATCTTGAAGGAATTAAATTCCTGTAAATTTAGGAGAATTAAATTCTCATATAGGGTTAAACTCTAGTTTCATCTTGAAGGAATTAAATTCTTGTGAGTTTGGGAGAATTAAATTCTCATATAGGGTTAAACCCTAATTTCATCTTGGAGAAATTAAATTCCTATAAATTTGGGAGAATTAAATTCTCTGAACTCAACCCTCCTTCTAAGTCTTAGATCTGCATGGCAAAATCTCAACCCGATGAGAATTAAATTCTCAACCTGTGGGGAGATTTGCTTCTGCAGATCTTCAACCAGTGGAAGAACTAAGTTCTTTCTTTTTGCAGAAGAGTTAAACTCTTATATTTTGAGAATTAAATTCTCTTTCTGAAATTTGATCTTTTTCCCTTTTCTCACCTAGGGTTTTCTTTTGTTGAGAATTAAATTCTTCTTTCTTTTCTCTCTGAAATCTCAAGATTGCAAAATTCTATATCTCTAAAAATTCTCCCCTTTTCTTCTCTTCTTGGCTCCTATTTATAGGAGAAGGAAAAGAATCAATTTGTTTAATAAATCTTTCATTGAAAGATTTTGTTTGTTTTCATAATTAATATGATCCTTAAGATCATTCAGTGAATTTTATTCACAGTTGGATTTTCAATCCGAAAATATTCTGTTTGTTATTTTCGATGAGATTTAGGGAAATCTTTCCTTGTCTAAGATTTTTCCATAAATTGGTGATTTTTAATCACCCCTGGATTTTTAATCCAACGGCTCCCCATAACCCTTTTCCATTTGGAAAGATTTAGAGGAATTTAGAATTTAATTCTATTAAACTGTAAGGCTTTCAAAGCCTGTCACGTGCTGGCACGTGACCCTTGGTCACGTGGGAGCACGTGACCCCCAATTAAGTCCTTTCCTCAGCCGCTTATTTATGCTTCTGTTTTAACCATCACGTGTTGACACGTGACCATTGGTCACGTGTGAGCACGTGACCCCCAGTTGGGTCCTCTTTCTGCCGTTCGTTTTTTTTTCTGCTTTAACTATTATGTGTTGACACGTGAAAATTGGTCACGTGTGAGCACGTGACCCCCAGTTGGGTCCTCCTTCAGCCGCTTGTTTATGATTCTGTTTGCTTAGATTTTAACCTTGTAAATAGATCACGTGTCAACACGTGACCCTTGGTCACGTGTGAACACGTGATGTCTCTTTGAGGAAAACCCTGATTTTTAATCAGGGAACACACCTTTACCTATATCGCGAGATTAGAATACTGTATCACATACACGTATTAATCTCGGTCACGCACATATCACATATGAGCCCTACTTTGTTTCGGATGAGCTAAGAAAGCTCTGTGTAGGACTCTAATGACTCGTCAATAAGCCGACAGTAGGTGATGATCATATTAGTCACCCACAAGCCGTCAGTGGTACTAGCTGGACATAACGGCTACCCGGGTATTGAGCGATCAGAAGATCAACAAGCAAGCGGGTATCGGGATCCAACTATCTCATAGAAGGTATGCAATCTCATTGCAAATTTCAACACTTGAAATTCCCGATAATATTTTGCCCCTAGTGTTCTATGACCTTGACGAATGCCAAACAACCCATAGTCCACTAGTCAAGTTCAACCCGTACATTTCTTGATTGAATTAAACCCACCCGCACGACCCTTGACGAATGCCAAACAACGCCGTACGAATACCCTAATCCAATCTGCATCATATGCATAAGCAGATAAATACTAGTTAGCTACCGTACACTACGCCTTGACGAATGCCAAACTACCGCAGCACGAATACTAACTAGTACTTATCTGAAATGATGGAGGGCTACGACAGGTTTTTTATGAAAACCTATTGCGTAATGAACTTGATATCGTTGTAGGATCGAATGAATTTTGAAATGGAGTGTTTTTTAGGCTTTTCCAGTTTTGCTAAAGGGGTCACTCCCGGTGAAGGGATCGTCGGCCCTTTCCTCGTCGAATGAGGTGCGGGATATATCATATATATCACTGTGCAAAGCAAAAACTCTTAAAAGCAATCAAAAAGACAAACCGAGTGTGTAGCATCTACCAGTTATTGCTAAAGGAGTCACTCCCGGTGAAGGGATCTCGGTCCTTTCCTCATCGAATAAGGTGCAGGATATATCATATATACCGCTGTGCAAAGCAAGAACTGTAGCTACCTGTTTTATTTTTGAAATTCGATTCTACAACATCTTAGGTTTCTTTTATTTCATTAATCATATTAATGAAGTCCCATCATTTAATCACCTAAACATCACAGATAAATACGACGTACACTTATGCCATCCGCATTTGCCTCGATGTCCCCTCGTGCACCGTTAGGTTAGGTAACTAACGGCAGAGCGGGGCAGGGCTAGCGCGGGTGTAAAACATAAGTAACGTCTATATAATATATCATATATACTATATAAAGTATCCATCACAGAACATATCACATGATCACATCACAGATATCGCAGCAGAAGAATCATATGAAATATTGGATATACTAGGACGTCCGTGTTTTCAATACGAGCCAGTATAAAACACGGATTCCACGGTCGTGATGAATAGCCAAACCCACACCCCTAGACCCCTACGAGAGCGGCAAGCAACCCTACCAATTCTAGGGTTAGGAGACCCGGACTCGACTCCTCGAGTTGGTCTCCCAAAGGACCCCAGAACCCGGTTACTTATGCCCCCTCCTTGGGTCTATCCTAGTGCGGAAAAGTAAATAATATACAAAAGGTGACATCTTCCGCAACCTGGAAGTGCCCCAATAAAAGAATATTACATACAAGTTTTTACATGAATGAAAATGAAAAACACTCATCTCACATAAAAAACCCCGGCTATTCAAACACGACGATCCAATATAACATATCCAGCAACACATAACATCACATGTCATCAACGTAAGTAAATATGCGCATCCCAATTGTCGTTGACATATAGCAACGAAACCGGCGATATCACATATTACACTTACGGTCACAGAAAAGAAAGTGTAAAACTACAACAGTTGGAATCCGCAATCTCTTTAGACATCGCATGCCTAATCAAATGAATTCCTTAGACATCGCATGCCTAACAATTATAAATCCCGCATTTTAGTCTCATTATCGAAAACTCTTTTCAATATCAAGTCGGGCAATTCAACAAGATTCCCGACATCCTGATCGAATACTCGTCGCAAACTTTAGTAGGCGGCCGCACCCCCGACGCTGTCGACGAAGTGCACCAAGGCGGAACACCGCTGCCGCGAGCACCCGAACGGATGCTTTCGGCGACGGGGTTCTCCTACAGTCACTTGGTCGGGGCTATGGAGTGTAGCTGTCTATTAAGTTTACCCGGCGAGTATCCGCGTACGCTACGTGATTGCGACGGACTTTTGATCGCATCAAAATTCCGTAGCAACCGATCAAGTGAGACTAAAGTGCTATGTTTATAACATTCATTCAGTTATCTCATAACTACTTGTGAATTCCAATTATTATATCCCATTCCAGATAAATAGAAAATGTTAAACTTTCCGATCGAACATTCAAACACCCAAGTTTTCCCGAAACAGCTCAACACATGAAACAAGTTTAAAAACATCCAGTTCATGCCTCAGTACCAACGGTCCAGCCGTAGAAGGGTCAAGCCAACGCCTCACATGTGGCACGCCGTACTGCCCCAAACCCTAAAATTCAAAGGGCAGTTCAAGACGGTCACATAATCAAGTTAAGGTTTGTTGTCTTCTAGAGGGTCCATAGCGTTACTTGCACTACTTAGAATGTTATTAAACCACGGAAAGATCCAACATTTGGAAATTTCCCAACAGGGGAAAAAGTGGGTATTTATATCCGATCGAACTTTTTAACATATTCAAAAATTATCCGGAAAACACATAGACAAAGTTTGAAATTTTCAATCGAATCAATGAAGCTCCAAAACACCCTAGAATATTCAACTCTTGAATAAATATTAAAAAATCCCAGAAAATCCAGAACCAAAAATTAGGAATTACTGTGCAAAAATTGAAGAGTGATCTCATAATGTGGCCGCGGAACCGCCGCATAAGCCAAGCTTCTGCCGCGGTTCCGCCGCGCTTTAGAAGCATCTTTAGGTAATTTTTGCACCGTAATTCTTATAATTCCCTGCTGAATTTTTTAAGAATTTTTAATCCGGAAAAAACCCAGTTTTTGAAAAAAGTCCAGAGAGCATTTTGGAATTGGGGTTTCGGTTCGATCGGACTTCAAACTCTGTCTACGCATCGCCTAAGGCTCTGGCTAGGCTCTGATACCACTGTAGGGTTCCTAGGCACACTAATGAAGTCTCACAAGGCATCAACCATGCCAATTTCAAATTTTACAAGTGCCGAGAAACCCTAATACGGATCGTTAACTAGAATTTTAGGCGAAAAGAGAAACTAGTTAACATCTTAACTAAAAGAAAGAGGCTACAACCTTTGTAGATCCGGTTCTCCACTTCCTTAGCTCCACGTAGACGTTCCCTCGCTGTCCATATCGGATCTCGGACTCTAGCGTCGGCTTCATCGGAGAAATGGGCGGGCTAGGTCATCGACTTCGATGCCGAAGATGATCTATGTCGAGGCAACACAAGATCAAGCTCCCACTTCACCAAGTCATGAAACTTGTGAAGAAAACACGCTATACTACTTGGCAAGAGGTAGAGGATGAAGAAATAGGAGGTGGGTTCACTTTAGAATTGGATTTCTCACTCTTTTTCACTAGTTGCCATTGATGGTAGCAAGCTTCTTCATCTTGAAGAAGAAGAAGAAGAAGATAATGAATATGATAAGTATTATCCAATAGAAAATAAAAATGAATACTTATCATATGGCAACCATGATTAGGTGTAGAGAATAAACTATGGTTAGTGGGAATGGTTAGGGTTAAGCATGAGACAAATATGGTGGACTTGTTCAAAACTTCATGAAGCTTCAACAAGCAAACAAACAAAGCCACCATATCATTTCCTTTTCCAAAATAAATAAACAAATGAAATGAATAAGTAAATCAAAACCCTAACCATTATACAACCATGGTTTAATCATACACTTAACTAAGTATGCATGTATCATCAAACATGATACAAACAAGTGCACAAAAGTATATCACATATACAACTTGTGTACATCAAGTGAGAAAATCCATTTAAAGTGAACAAATATTAGTTAATGCAAAGTAATATATCAAATATATAATTATACATTAAATCATTAAATCAACACTTGATTTAACGATCCGGTCATATCGCATATAACCGACTAATATCCAATGTATCGGCTTATCGAATCAATCGTTGATTCGATAACTAGGTTATATCGCATACAACCAATCGATACATTCATCGCGAGAATAGAATACGGTATCACATACACGCATTATTCTCGGTCCCGCACATATCTCATATGCGCTCCTATTTTGTTTTGCTTGAGCCAGGAAATCTCTGTGTAGGACTCTAAAGACTCGTCAATACGTCGGCAGCAGGTGATGATCATATCAAACACCCACAAGCCGCAAGCGGTCTGCTAAACGTAACGGCCACCCGGGTATTGAGCGATCAGAAGATCGACGAGCAAGCCCGCTCATACTCCTGTGAATCCAACCAGTAACACTTACCGTACAGTCCGGTCTGTTCGTCTGATATGTCGCATATCTCGCCTAGGGGTGGTAAACGTCAGACCCCAATAGCTCGATAAGTCGTGTCGATATGAGGTCTATAACAGTTCGAGAAACTACAGGTAACACTTACCAGTAAATCTCAGCAACCCTGGCCAGGGATTTCCGGTTATAGCCAATCGAACACAGCGCAACATCAACTCCCTATACCGGGAGAGACGAATCCCCTCCTATCGCTCATTGCCTCCATGTGATTCGGGATTGTACCCAAAAACCACCGTTTTGCACGCCCTCTTGGACGTGGTAAGGTGGAAATCAAAGCACGGTGGGAATCACACAAGACTCTATGACGATCTCGGGTCAACAGACTACTATGTACCAGTGTCACCAAAGAACTGCCATCTGACGTAAGATATAATACCATCTGGGAGTTCTCGGCGAGTCCGTCCAGTGTACCCAGTCTCCACTGAGCACCCGTATATCATCTCTGATGTCAAACACCAATGGATATGGGATCATCCATCGCCCATCTGTATGGGTCGAGAAGGTATACGCTAGTCTACTCTGGTATATCGATGCCCCGTCTCGATATACCCACGACTAGGGACTTTGAAGGATGTACTTATGGACTACCATGTCCCCACTAGTATGATCCGCATCATAGTCCAGGTAGTCAAGTACACATCCTAAGGGCTTTACCAACATGTATCAGAGAGACAATCAGTGTACACGTTAAGGTAAAGAGCAACCAGATAGCATACTATCATGTCGAGCAAGAAAGTCCTCCCTATATATGTCCAAGCATCCACTACAATATACATCCTATGTATAGTAATGGCCTCTAGGGCATACATATAACTAACAAGGACCATTTGGATGCGTTCACCGTGGGGATGAGCTTCCAAGACAACTCCGACGCCGCCCAGTGCCGAGCTTTCCTGGCCACTCTCATCCGCTCCGGACGAGACTGGTTCCGGGGACTCGAGCCACGCTCGATCTAAACTTTCGACGAGCTGGCCACCCAATTCCTCGGCCACTTCGTCGGGAACAAGTGGCAAAAACGCACAGTTGACCATCTCTTCATGATCAAGAGTGGGGACAAAGAGACATTCAAAGCATACGTCACCCGCTTCTACAACGCCCTTCTCGAGGTTCCAGAGTACCGGGACGAGACGGTCATCACAGCGCTGAGGTCTGGTCTTAGGCACAAGGAGTAGTTACGCTCCTTTGCATTAGCGCAACCTAAGACCATGGCCGAGGTAAAGGCTTGGACCGAGCGCGAAGTCCAACTCGAGTCCGAGGTGAACGCCAACCTCCCCGGGGCAGAGCAAACCGACCAAAAGAAGAGGGCAAGGGATGAGAGAAGGGAACCTGGGCGGCCAAAGCCCAATCTCCCGAAGTTTCAGGAGTACACCCCGCTCAACGTCTCCCAGACAGTGCTACTAGAAGAGGCTAAGGACGAGGGGTTCTTCAAGCTTCCCCCGATCTCGCGCATGGCTTCAAAGCGAACCCAGGGCCCTACTACAGTTTCAACAGGTCGCTAGGCCACTCCACGGAGAGCTGTATGCAGATCCGAGACTACATCGAGGAGCTCATCCGTTCGGGGCACCTAACAGCGTACTTGAGGGACAAGCGGCAAGCTGACCGCGAGCAGGAGCAGCATCCCCCTTCCGCCGAGCTGACCATCGGCCAAATCATGGTCGTGTCAGCGGAAGATACGTCTGGTACCTATGAAGCTCGGTACCCCTGCCGGGCGTAGAGGCCAACAGACATCCTAGGGGCTCAAGCTGCACGAATAAAAACATCTACTAGCATGCATTTCCTTTTAAAGCAATGTACACCTTTCTTGAGATCTCTTCGTTTATATAATAACAGGGATCAATAAAGCATTGCACAAAAAAGGGAAAGAATCTTATTCATTCAAAAGGTACTGTGGGTTCCTCAGCCGTACATAAAAAAAAAATAAAGAAAAATTACAATAGCGGGGGAATGGGGTGCAGAGAACACTGCTCGTGGTACTCTGAAGATATTTCTACCAGCCGAGCCCTCGCAGCATTTAACCTCTGCCTTCGATGCCCCCCGCTAACATCGGCATCGTGCCTCAATTGGTAGCACTCATGGATGAGCGCCACCGATCGATTTAGCCGACTCGCGGAGATCAGGCCGAAGCATCTCAGAGACCTTAGCTTGCCAACGGCCTCGTCTTTCAGCTGTTCGGATAAGAGGTTGTAGAGCCCCGGTGACGCCCTCCAGATGGAGTACATAAACAGCTGAAGGAGGGGGGAACGCCGGGGGAGCAATCGGCCAAAATGATCCTCTATGCGGCCTATCACAAACTGTACCTTGTCCTCAGTACAGTACTGATCGTAGAGGTACACGTCCTCGAAGTTTATGATCTTGGGGATAGTGAAAGGGAAGTTCTCCATTCTTACGTTTCGGGTGTGAGGAAGGGAGTAATCAACACTCCTTCCATTTTATAGCCCACAATGCCCCCGAAGTTCAACGGTCGCTCGTTTCACCCGTAATTGTGCCGCCACACGGCAGACATCGCGCCGCTCAATGCGAAATCGAAACAACGCAGCTCCGGCGCTTCGCGTTCGCCACACGATCATGACACGTGTCGCCAGCGACTGTCCATCTTCCCGGTACACACACCAGGGAGGATGGACAGAACCTTGCAGACTGAGCAGCTTCACTGATCGGTCCATCCTTAGCAGGCCTCTCACGGCCCCTCCAGCGCTAAGGATCGAAGCCCTCACCAAGAAGCAGCCCAGCGGCTGCCCTGCTCGGCTATCCCAGGCTGGTAGCTCCCTACCCTACAACGCCAGGGATCAAAGCCCTCTCCAAGAGGCAACCGAGCAGCTTCACTGCTTGGCCCATCCTTAGTAGGCCACTTACGGCCCCTCCCGTGCTAAGGATCTAAGCCTTCACCAAGAGGCAACTGAGCAGCTTCACTTCTCAGTCCATCCTTAGCAAGCCTCCCACGGCTCTTCCAACGCTAAGGATCGAAGCCCTCACCGAGAGGCAGCCTAGCAGCTACCCTGCTCGACTATCCTTAGCTTGT
Organism: Agapanthus africanus; assembly: GCA_030015575.1. Classification (NCBI taxonomy): domain Eukaryota; kingdom Viridiplantae; phylum Streptophyta; class Magnoliopsida; order Asparagales; family Amaryllidaceae; genus Agapanthus; species Agapanthus africanus. The sequence continues at coordinate 102,256,229 of CM057350.1, read as the reverse complement.
AGCTCCCTACCCCACAACGCCAGGGATCAAAGCCCTCGCCAAGAGGCAACCGAGCAGCTTTACTGCTTGGTCCATCCTTAGTAGGCCACTTATGGCCCCTCCCGTGCTAAGGATCTAAGCCCTCGCCAAGAGGCAACTGAGCAGCTTCACTGCTCAGTCCATCCTTAGCAAGCCTCCCACGACCCCTCCAGTGCTTAGGATCGAAGCCCTCACCGAGAGGCAGCCCAGCAGCTATCATTCTCGGCTATCCCTGGCTGGTAGCTCCCTACCCCACGACGCCAGGGATCAAAGCCCTCGCCAAGAGGCAACTGATCAGCTTCACTGCTCAGTCCATCCTTAGCAGGCCTCTCACAGCCCCTCCAGCGCTAAGGATCGAAGCCCTCACCAAGAAGCAGCCAAGTGGCTACCCTGCTCGGCTATCCCTGGCTGGTAGCTCCATACCCCACAACGCCAGGGATCAAAGCCCTCACCAAGAGGCAGCCCAGAAGCTACCCTGCTCGGCTATCCCTGGCTGGTAGCTCCCTACCCAATGACGCCAGGGATCAAAGCCCTCGCCAAGAGGCAACTGAGCAGCTTCACTGCTCAGTCCATGCTTAGCAGGCCTCCCACGGCCCCTCCAACGCTAAGGATCGAAGCCCTCACTAAGAGGCAGCCGAGCGGCTACCCTGCTCGGCTATCCCTGGCTGGTAGCTCCCTACCCTACAACGCCAGGGATCAAAGCCCTCGCCAAGAGGCAGCCGAGCGGCTACCCTACTCGGCTATCCCTAGCTGGTAGCTCCCTACCTCACAACGCCAGGGATCAAAGCCCTCGCCAAGAGGCACCAGGCAGCAACCCTGCTCGGCCATCCTTAAGGATCAAAGCCCTCGCCAAGAGGCACCGGGCAGCAACCCTACTCGGCCCGTCCTTAATAGGACTCTTATGGCCCCTCGTAAGAGGCAACCGGGCCCGCCCTTGCTCGGTTATCCCTGGATGGTAGCTCCCTACCCCAACACACCAGGGATCAAAGCCCTCGCCAAGAGGCACCGGGCAACAACCCTGCCCGGCCCGTCCTTAAGGATCAAAAGCCCTCGCAAGAGGCAACCGGGCCCGACCTTGCTCGGTTATCCCTGGCTGGTAGCTCCCTACCCCAACAAACCAGGGATCAAAGCCCTCGCCAAGAGGCACTGAGCAGCTATTCTGCTCGGCCCCATCCTTAGTAGGCCACTTACGGCCCCTCTCGTGCTAAGGATCAAAAGCCCTCACAAGAGGCAGCCGGGCCCCCCTTGCTCGGTTATCCCTGGCTGGTAGCTCACTACCTCAACACACCAGGGATCAAAGCCCTCGACAAGAGGCAATCGAGCAGTTTCACTGCTCGGTCCATCCTTAGCAGGCCTTGCATGGCCCCTCCCGCTCTAAAGATTGAAGCCCTCACCAAGAGACAGCCGAGCGGCTACCCTGCTCGGCTATCCCCGGCTGGTAATTCGCTACCCCACAACGTCGGGGATCTAAGCCCTCGCCAAGAGGCAACTGAGCAGCTTCACTTCTCGGTCCATCCCTAGCATGCCTTGTACGGCCCTTACAATGCCAGGGATCGAGAGACTCGCCTAGAGGCACCGGGCAGCTACCCTGCTCGGTCCATCCTTAGCATGCCTCTTTGAGCCTTCCACGCTAAGGAACATGACCTCACCAAGAAGCATCCGGTCTATCTACGTCTACGCGATCTCTACCTCGACTTAGGGGCCATGGAGATACCGTCTTCCCGTCGGACTTTAAACACTTAGCAAATGAACAGATTCAACTCAACGCGTAATCGCTAGACGAAGAACCGACACAACACAAAGGCAGTATTGTGCAAATACAAGTGCTTACCGACAAAGGAAAATACGCGTGCAAATATGACTGCAAAAAGTCTATATTCACAAAGTCAAAGCTTTTACAAGGGTATTGTGGGCTCCCTAGCTTTACAAAATGCCCGGAGGCCTACAAAATCCCCGATGCAACAAAAAAGAAGAAGAAGAAACAAGAGGACAAAGGGCTTCAGGCCTCAGGGCCAGGCGCAACCCCAGGAAGCTCAACATCTACCACGGCTCGGGCGGCATCTGGAGTCTCAGCGCCCATCACATCGGCCTCGGCGTCGCCCTCGCTGGGAATCTCTTCCCCGGCTTCACCCCCGGGGTCATCCCCCTGCTTGGCATCCCTGCGAGGATATTCAGCTCGGAACTCTTCGTCAGCGAACCCCGGCATCCGAGCCTTGACGACGTCGAGGGCCTCATGCCAGATGGCGATAGTGGCTGAGACTAGGACGGTGTAAAAATGTTCCGACTTCTGGTAGTTCTCCACCGTCTTCGCCGCTCTGAGGTCGGCTCGCTTCGCACCCTCTACCGCCGCCTCCAGCTCCTTCCAGAGGGTGCTTGCTAACTTCTTCATGGTGCCGACGAGCACCTTGGAGTCCTGAAGCTTGGCCTCGGCGGCCTCGCGGAACCTGGCAACCTCCTGCTTCCCGGACGCCACTTCCTGCTTCACGGCGGACACCACTTGCTTCCCGGCCGCCACCTCGCCCTCAAAGGCAGCGACCCTCGCCATCGCCGCCTCCAGCTCCGTCCTTGAGCTCCCCTCCAGCGAGGAGAGCTAGCTCGCGGCTCGCATTGCCGGGGCTATTTCCTCCTCCTCCATCTGGACGACGAGGGCGACGTGCTGGAGGACCTGAAGAAATCAGAGCGGGGTCAGAAAGAAAAAGGGGGGCGTGCGCCAAATCTCGCGAATGATGAGACGCTGAGTGAAAAATCGAGTGAGGTGCGAGCACTAACCTGCACGGCCTCTTGGGCGATAGACGCCATTTGCGCCTTCAGAGTCCCCTAAGGGACCTTGCCCCCGGCCGACCTCTCCATGTCGGCCAACAAGCTGTCAGTGACGGAGAGCCCCGAGGGCATCTCAAAGCGGAGGTCCCCTTCGTCCACCAAGATCGGGGAGGCCGGGGTCCGAAGCACTATTCGGGAGAACCGTTTGAGAGGCGACGGCGGAAAGCCGGTCTCTATCTCCGAGGCCTGGGCCTCCTATCCCCGAACTCGCATTCGGTTCGGCGCCTGGCTGGGCTCCGGAGCACGGCCCGCGCTCGAACGCTGGGGTGGGACGGCTGCCGGGGGAGCCGGGACCGACGTCGGACAAGAAGAGCTGGCACCTCCACCCTTCGATCCCTTCTTCGGTGTTCCCCTCCGAACACAGAGACACGACCGCGTAGGTCCGTCTTGCCTGAAATTCGGGGCAGATACTAATTGGTGCTATCCGTCTACCTCTCCGAAAATGCCAAGTTGATTTATGGCACCATGTATCGAAGGTTTAAACGGATGCGGCCGATATAGCAGACTTCGTCGGATTCCCCCTCATCTGAGGGGCTTTTGATTGTGGGGACTCTCTTCCCTGCAGGCGTAAGCCCCTGCGGTTAATTACGCTACCGCATCGCGATAACAACTTTCTCTTTCTCTAGATGGTCACTTCGTGTCGTGGGTGTTTGTTTTGTTTGTGGTTGCCCGTGGATTGTATACGGAGACTAATGTATGTTGTCGCCCGTAGGGCGTGGATTAGTCCAAATCCGTATCTTCTTAGATTTGGGTTTGGGGGTTGGGTTTAAGAATACGTTAGTCTCATTTGGGACTAAGATCAACTTAAACGTTAGTTAAGGATACGTTAGTCTAATTTTTAGACTAAGATCGACTCAACGGGATCGTTTAGATCCAACAAGAGAGTAATTCCGGCTCTATTGTTTAGTTTAGTGACATTGCGGTCGATAATTAGTTTAAGGACATTACGGTCCATTGTTAGTTTAAGAACATCTCGGTCCATTGTTAGTTTTAAGACATCGCGGTCAATTAGTTTAAGGACATTACGGTCCAATGTTAGTTTTAAGATATCACGGTCAAGGTTAAGGACATCATAGTCCATGGGTTAAGGACCCCACAGTCCGTTGTTAGTTTTAAGACATTACGGTCGAGGTGAAGGACATCATAGTCCATGGGTTAAGGACCCCACAGTCCGTTGTTAGTTTTAAGACATCACGGTCGAGGTTAAGGACATCATAGTCCATGGGTTAAGGACCCCACAGTCCGTTGTTAGTTTTAAGACATTACGGTCGAGGTTAAGGACATCATAGTCCATGGGTGAAGGACCCCACAGTCCGTTGTTAGTTTTAAGACATCACGGTCGAGGTTAAGAACATCATAGTCCATGGGTTTAAGGACCCCACAGTCCGATGTTAGTTTAAAGACATCACGGTCGAAGTTAAGGACATTATAGTCCATGAGTTTAAGGACCTCACAGTCCATGAAATGTGTGGTTGTCGGGACCCGTCACCTCTTTGAAGACGTTGAGGAATTACAACGACAAATATCAAAGGAGTGAAGAGATGTACCCTTGAACCAAAGTGAGGTGGTTGAAAGAGCAGATGTGCTCGATTCAAAATAAGTTGAGGACTTATGGCCAGAATTGGGCTAAATCCAATTAAAATGTTTTAACATTTTATTTTTGTTCTGGCTATTAAGCCTTTATTTGGGCTTAGCCCTTTTAATAATGCTAGGCATTGGGCTCTGACATTTTTGTCTTGTATTGAATGCATAGCATTTATCAGAAACAAAGTTTGTTCTGACAGTGCGCCACGTAGCGCGCCAGGCGCGTTGCGCCAGTCAATGAGCGCATTGCGCTTCTGTCGGGTAGCGCACACGTGTCGCGCTTAGCGCTAAGCGCTAGTTTGTTAGCGCATTGCGCTTTTAATTTATGAGCGTATTGCGCTAGTCTGTTGGCGCACCAGTGAGTGACGTGGCGCGCTTGGCACTGAGCGCCAGCCCATGAGCGCAATGCTCTATTTTAGAAGCGCAAAGCGCAGATTGTGTCTCTGGTTGACACGTGGCAGGTTTTGGCGCTGAGCGCCGGTCCAATGAGCGCAAGGACGCAATTCATGAGTGCAAGACACTTTTTAATAGCGCAAAGCGCTTATGATCAATTTTAAGATTAAAGAACATATTCATGTTCTTCAAAGGAGGCTTTGCCTCAAGATCCAAGAACAAAAGTTCTTGTTTTTATAAAAGGCTCTGCCTTTATAGATCAAAAGATCTGTGAATGAAATAAAATACTTCTTTTAGTCTTTTTATGATTAGATTTTTTTTTATCTTTTCTTTTTTATTAAAGACCTTGGTCTTTTTCTTAGATCTCTGATCTTTTTAGAAGATGGTTCTTCTTTTTACGAGATGGTTTCATCTCTATTATTCAAGAACATAGTTCTTTTTACCTTGAAGATGAAGAAATTTTTTCTTTTTTCTAAGATTTTTCTCTTCTTTTGCAGAAGGTTTTTCTCTCTCTTTTCTGTCTCTGAGACTTAAAGTGTATGGGCCTTTATATAGGGCCAATTGATTTGTTAAATCATTTTTAAGAGATTTTTCTCTGATTGATTTGGAATATTTCCCACCGTTGGATCTTTGATTCTAAGGCTTCTGTTTTACAGAAAATAATCTTCTTGTTTTAATAAGATTGAAAAATATTTCCATAATAGAACTTTAGTTCTAATTAATTAATAATTTATTATTAGTAGATCTTTTGATCTGACGGTGGGGGAATTTTTAATTCCAGCGCTGGCGCACCTTGTGCGAGCGCACCTTGCGCTAGCACACCTACGTTCGACACATGGCGCGCAGCGCAGAGTGCGGCGCAACTGCGCTAGCGCACTCGTGTTTGACACGTGGCGCACAGCGCGCAGAATCTGAAGCGTTGCTTTAAATTTTGAATTTTGAAACAGGGCTTTGCTCTGATTGGGGGGAAAGGAAGCGTCGCTTCATTCCATATCTTGGAACTTGAACAGAGCTTTGCTCTGATTAGGGGAAGCAGAAGCGTCGCTTCATTTCAAACCTTAGAATTTGAACAGAGCTTTGCTCTGATTGGGGAAACAAATGCCTCCCACCGTTGCGCTTACGTGGTCCACATGTGAGCGCAGCGGTGGCAACATCTGAGCCTTTGGATTAACTCAGAAGTTGAAGAGGCGTCTTAGCGCCTATAAATAGGACCTTTGGTCCTCAGATGATTATCATCTTCTTTCCTGAAAATTTTTATTCAGAGCGCAGCTCTTTTGTTTAAGAACTTCACAAGAGTAAATATTTTTTTCAAACTTTAGGTAAATTTTTTTATAAATTTTAATGAGTTAGGGTTTTACCCATTAACAGAGCCTTGCTCTTAATAGATGTTTGATCTACAGAAAACCCATTAGGGTTTCACTAGCAGAGCTTTGCTCCATGGATCTTTGATCTAAAGAGAACCCTTTTAGAGTTCCATTAATAGAGCTTCGCTCTCCAAAAGGGTTTACTCATGATTTCTTAATTCATTAATGGAGTTTTGCTCCTGTCAAATCATATAGAAGAACTCTTAAGAGTTTTTCATGGATCTTGAAGATTAAAAATGGAATTTTATCTTTAATGAATTATATCATCTTCTCAGAGCAAGGCTCTCAATGTTCTCGGGGAATTTCTTTAAATTCCCCTCATAATTGATTTTGACAGGTGTCACTCCTGTCTATAGAGCATTGCTCTCGAGGAGTTTAACTCCCTGTGCCTGTTTTTAATAAGAATTTGCATAATCGGTCTGTCCACTAATTTTGTTGATTTTCTTTCTCAGGAGTAATGGACGCTCACATGTATGATCTTGACGAGATTATCTCCTACGGAGACATCCGCTCACTCGGCCGTTCTCAAAATTGAGAATTCACAAACGCCAAGTGTGCCGAAATTATGAGCCGCTTTGACGCATACAATGGTCGACTGCTTCCTCGACGCTCTTCTCTCCTGAAGCTTATTGTGGGAGCGATCTGGGAAGCGCTTCCTCTATTCTGTACCGGCGTGCCGCTTAGGGCATTGGATGCCGCCGAGGATAAGGTGCATTCGGTGTATCTGATGAGCCTAATCTCGAAGAGAAGGCAAGACAATCTTATCGATCTCCTGCATCAGGCTTTTCAACAGTCGGCCATACTTGCTGCCTATCGGAGGGTGGAGGACATCCGTGGGGATCCCGACGCTTGTGATCGTGAAAGAAAGCATACTATGGTGGTTCGAAATGCCTGGAAGATTCTGGACAAAGTCACTTTTGAGTTCCTCAATCAATGCCCTGCATCTGAGGTTTGCCATTGTAATTATTTTGACAATGCTTTTGTTTACTGCTTTCATAGTCGTAAGAACTTTTTCGCAGTATGAATGGCAAGTTTCTCATTTCAGCTCGTTTTATTTTACGTACTAAATATTTTGCACATACATGAACGGGTATGCCTTGAACGCTTAATTAAACGCGAATCAAATGTTCTCCTTGTTGCTTTCTTCTCTTTGCTGTGTTGTTTGCCATGTGATTTTAGCAAGTGCGGTCTGTCGATAGTATATAGCCGTCAATCTTGTGCTCTTTGTAAGGTAGTGATGGCTTAGAAAACAGGGTTAGGATCTGTCACCTAAGACTTTTCAACTTTATGAGCCGTGAGGGTCTCATAAAGAATTTTCTCTCTACCGGTCGAGAGGATCCCGTAGGTGTAATTTCTCCTTAAGAATCGTGAGGATTCCTAAGTGTGTTTTCTCTTGAAAGTCGTAAGGATCTCACAAGAGAATTTACTCCCTTACGAGTCGTGAGGACCCGCAAGTGATGGATGAAATTGTCCTTATCCGCATTTCACGAAGTCAGGAGTTGCTCTGGATGCTTCCCACGGGTTCACTGCCGTGTTCTGCGAGGACCAGACTTCGCTCTGGACGTTTTCTAGGATACCGTAGTTTAAAGACATCGCGGTCGAGGTTAAGGACATCATAGTCCGTGGATTTAAGAACTCCACAGTCCGTTGTTAGTTTTAAGACATCACGGTCGAGGTTAAGGATATCATAGTTCATGAGTTTAAGGGCCTCACAGTCCAATGTTAGTTTTAAGACATCACGGTCGAGGTTAAGGACATCATAGTCCATGGGTTTAAGGACCCCACAGTCTGATTTTTGGTATGGATGCTTCCCACGGGTTCACTGCCATGTTCGGCGAGGACCAGGCTCCGCTCTGGATGCTTCACACGGGGTCATTGCCGTGCTCTGCGAGGACCAGGATCCGCTCTGGATGCTTCACACGGGGTCATTGCCGTGCTCTGCGAGGACCAGGATCCGCTCTAGACGTTTCCCACGGGGTCAAGAGTGACATAATCCGCGTTCCATGTAGCCAGGAATTTTGCTCTGGATGCTTCCCACGAGTTCACTTCCGTGTTCGGCGAGGACCAGGCTCCACTCTGGATGCTTCACACGAGGTCATTGCCGCGCTCTGCGAAGACCAGGATCCGCTGTGGACGTTTTCCACGAGGTCAGGAGTGACATAATCCGCGTTCCACGTGACCAGGAAGGGTTGACTTTATCTACATTTCACGGAGTAGGAGTTTGACTCTCGGTCATCTGTGCACCGCCAAGTCATGGAACTGGGAGTTGCTGCTGTTCCGCTTTGCTTGATGTTGTGTCCGTTATAATAAGAATTTTGTTGAGATGATCTCTAGGCTGTCTATGAACCATTGAGATTTGGCCTCTCCTTCTGACGAAGCTTGGGGAGGAAGGGTGTGATTCCTTCTTTGTTTGCACCCCTGGATTGTATGCAGGGATTGACATGATATCTCTTGTAGGGCATAAATTGCATTCATTTTTTGTATTTCTTTCCGCGATGCTCTATCATTTCATCTTTTATATCGCGAAGGTCGCGATTGCCCAATCATTTCGGCTATTTTTCGCGGTGCCCAATCATTTCGGCTATTTTTTTTTATTTTTACTCGCTGTTTTTTATTGTGAGTTGCCCAATCATTTCGGCTATTTTGCATGCATATATTTTTTACTTGCTGATTTTGTTTGCAAGTTGCCCCATCATTTCGGCTATTTCGTATGCATGTGTTGCTTGCTGGCTTTTTGCTGCAAGCTTGGAATTAGACACTGATTTCGGCATCAACATCGCTACAACTGGGATATTGGCAGGAGCGAATCATCATTTGCCTCTGTCGATGTCGGACAAAGGTGGCTTAATAAACAGGGTTAAGATCCTGTCGACTAAGGCTTTTGACTTCATGAGCCGTAAGGGTCTCATAAAGGTATTTCTCCCCGCGAGTCGTGAGGATCTCGTAGGTGCGTTTTCTCCTTAGGAGTCGTGAGGATTCCTAAGTGCATGTTCTCTTGTAAGTCGTAAGGATCTTACAAGAGAGTTTTCTCCTTATAAGTCGAGAGGACTTACAAGGGTTGTTCACCATATAGACATATCCCTAGTCACGGATGGGACTTCGTTAGGGAAATGTTTATTCACGCCCATGGATTGTATACAAGGGTCAGTACTGAACCGCTTGTAGGGCAGTATCGGAGGTTGTGGGGGCTGCTTAAGAACAGGTTAAGATCCCTGTAGTTTAAGACTTTCAAATCTTATGAGCCGTGAGGGTCCCATAAGAGGGTTCTCCTTACGAGTCGTGAGGATCTCACAAGTGTGTTTCTCCTTAGGAATCGTGGGGATCCCTAAGTGTGTTGCTCCCTTATGAGTTGTAAGGATCTCACGCGGGTGGTTTCTCCTTACAAAGTCGAGAGGACCTTGCAAGTGTCTTTTAACGAGATTGAGCCCTTTCGGGTTTTCACAAAACTCGCCGGTAGCCCTGCTGTTTTTACTCACGGAGCCCTTTCGGGTTTTCATCCATGCCCATTTTGCTTATGGACATACCGTTTTTCTTTTTTTCTTTTTTTTATTCTAACGAGGTTGCGCCCTTTCGGGTTTTCACAAGACTCGCTGGTAGCCCTGCTGTTTTTAGTCAAGGAGCCCTTTCGGGTTTTCATCCTGCCCATTTTGCTTATGGACGTACCGTTTTCTTTTTCTTTTCTTTTTTTTTGTATCATCTTTGGGACGCTGCAATCCATCGTAGCTTATCGACCTCTCGGTCAACGGCTAGTTTTAGGACATAGTGGTACATTGGTAGTTTAAGGACGTGTCGATCCGTCGTTAGTTTAAGGACATTTCGGTCCGTCGTTAGTTTAAGGACGTTTCGGTCCGTTGTTAGTTTAAGAACGTTTCGGTCCGTTGTAAAGGAAGCCGGTTACTACTTATAGAGTTTGGGCTTAGGAAGATAACGAGCGGACATAGGCATCGTCATCTATCATTGACCTAGGCCGTGACTCGTCAAGCGTAGTATTTCTTCAGGAAGCGACCATTTATTGGTCTGAAGGGCCTTTCGCCATGCATGTCCATGAGTAGATAGGCTCTACTCTGGTAGACCTTGTCTATGATATATGGGCCTTCATAGTTCGGCTCGAATTTTCCCCGCTTAGCGTGATTAGGGATCATAGGTGTTTTAACCACTAGCACGAATTCGCCTTAGCGAAATGCTCTCGGCCTAGTCAATCTCTCGTATGAGCGCGTAATCTTTGCTTTATAAGCCTCCAGATTTTGTTGCGCCATGAGCCGGGTTTCATCAAGGGCATCGAGCTCCTCAAGCCGAAGGTGAGCGTTTTCTTCGTCCGTTAGCTCGTAGTGAACTGCCACTCGTAGGGAGGGTAGCTCTATCTCGAGGGGGAGTACCGCTTCTGTACCGAATACCAATGCGTACGGCGTTGTGCTCGTGGCTATTTTGAACGTCATTCGGTACGCCCATAGAGCTTCATGCAGTCTCTCGTGCCAGTCCTTCTTATTCTGGGACACCATACTTTTTACAATCTTCGTCAATGTCTTGTTAAAAGTCTCAGCCAGACCATTAGCTCGAGGATTATAGACTGAGGAATATCTCCAGTCAATGTTATGCTGTTGTGCGAAGCGGCTGATCTTGTGACTTCTGTAGGCTGGTCCGTTATCGGAGATAATCCGTCGCGGAGTGCCAAACCGATAAATGACGTGTGTCTTGAAGAAATGGAGGATATTCTCCATCTTCACTTCTCTCAGCGGTACTGCTTCTGCCCATTTGGAGAAGTAATCATTTGTCGCCAAAATGAACCGATGTCCTCTGGACGATGCTGGTTCGATGGGGCCGATTATGTCAGTCCCCCACATTTCGAACGGCCGGCTAGCCACTGTCGGATGTAGCGGATTCGGATGCTGATGGATGAAGTCTCCGTGAATCTGGCATGAGTGGCACTGCTTCGCGTATTCGAGGCAGTCTTGGATCATCGTGGGCCAATAATAACCCATCCATTTGATCTTCAGCTTCATCTTTGGCCCAGCTTGGTGAGAACCACAGAGTCCGTCGTGAGTTTCTTGGACGACTCTTTTTGCTTCTTCGGGTCCCAGGCATCTTAACCATAAAGAATCAAATGACCTCTTATACAGAGTATCATTGACGAAAGCGAAAGGTAGGGCTCGCTTCATGAGCTGATGTTTTGAGGACGCATATTCAGGCGTTCGACGGGATTTAAAGTAGTCTATGAAGACTTCTCTCCAATCTTCAACCTTCTCTTGGTCTTTTATTTGTAGAGTCGTTTGCTCGGTCGCTCCCTTTTCCTTGGACGGCTCCGGAGATATTTCTACCGGTGCAAGAACTCGACGGCTTTGAACAACGATCCTCACATCATCGAGGTTTTCGTCAGCCAGTTCTTTAGCGAGCTTAACTAATGCATCCGCCTTGCTATTTTCCGCACGTGGTATGCTTTCCAAGGTGTAGGAAGGTATTTGGGTCAGCAGTTGCTGTACTCTCTCGCCGTACTTCACCAGTTCCAGTTTGCACATTTGATAGTCGCCGTTTACTTAACTGACGACCAGCTGGGAGTCTCCGTATATGAGAAGGTTTTCAATTCCCATGTCGATAGCGATCTCGAGACTTGCTATCAAAGCTTCATACTCAGCTTCATTGTTTGTCCTCGGCTCTGTTAAAGAGAAAGCGAAGCGCATTACCCCTCCTTGTGGAGTTACGAAGATGAGGCCTACCCCTGATTTGATTATGGGCGTGTTTTGTTTACGCTTATTCATGGAGGATGCTCCATCGAAGTAAAGCTCCCATCGGGTATCACCCCCGTCGATCGTGTCAAACGCATGTTCGTCTGGCAGTTCGCAATTCAAAGGAGAATCGGCATGTATCGGATGCTCAGCGAGGAAGTCGGCGATGGCCTGGCCTTTCACTGCCTTAAGAGGCTGATAAGTTATTGAGAACTCCATCAAGAGCAAGGCCCATTTAGCGAGCCGCCCCGTCAATATGGCCTTTAACATCAAATATTTGAGAGGATCCACCTTCGATATGAGACGGACGTCATGCACCAATGCTTAGTGCCTGAGCTTCGTTATCGCGAAGATTAATGCCAGGCAGTGTTTTTCGATGGGAGAATAATTGCTTTCTGCCCCCAGCAGAACTCGACTCAAATAGTAGAGCGCTCTCTCCTTCCCTTGGTCGTTCTCCTGTGCCCATAATGCGCCTAAGGAACCTTCAAGGGCGGTTGTGTACAGAATGAGAGGTTTTCCCTTGACCGAAGCGGCCAGTACTGGCGGATTCTGCAGGTATTGCTTGATTTCGTCCAGCACGCTTTGGCATTTGTGATCCCAGACGAACGGGGTTCCCTTCTTCATCAGGTGACAATAAATACGACACTTGCCTGAGAGATTGGCTATGAATCGCCGGATATACGCAAGCTTCCTTTGGAGAGACCGCAACTGCTTGAGAGTCCTCGATGGGGGCATCTCCATAATTGCCTTGATTTTTGACGGATCTATCTTGATGCCTCAGTGTCGGACAATGAATCCTAGGAACTTGCCTGAGGAAACTTCGAACGCGCATTTGAGAGGGTTCATCTTCAAGTTGTATTGCCGAAGGCGTTGAAACACGATCTTCAGATGCTCTAAATGTTCCTCGTATGATTTGCTTTTCACCACATGGGTCGTCGATATAGCATTCGACGACTTCATATTTGAGGTCATCGAAGATCTTCGTCATAGCCCTCTGATAGGTGGCACCGGCGTTCTTTAGACCAAAGGGCATCACCTTGTAGCAGAATATACCCAAAGGGGTCCGGAAAGCGGTGTGCTTCTGGTCTTCGGGATGCATTTTTATCTGATTGTATCCTAACGAGCCGTCCATGAAGGAGAAAATCTCGTGGGTGGACGTATTGTCAATCATTAGCTCGGTGACCGGTACCGGGAAGTCATCTTTCGGGCAGGCTTTATTGAGATCGCGAAAATCCACACATATGCGTACTGTCCCATTTTTCTTCATCACTGGGATAATGTTGGCGATCCAATCAGGATACTGAACCTCTTGGATGAAACCAGAGTCGATTAGCTTCTTGACCTCGGCGTTGATGCTCGTCTTAAGCTCAAGCCGCATTCTTCTCGGCGCTTGTTTGATTGGCTTGACGTCCGGGGATATGGCCAGTTTGTGAACAGCAATCTCTGGGTCTAGTCCTGGCATCTCGGAATAATTCCATGCGAAGCAATCTTTATACTGCATGAGCACGTCCTTTAGTGTAGCTACCCTTTCTTCAGACAGCAATTTGCTGACGAACGTCGGCCACGGGTCACTTGCCGTCCCCAAATCAATTTTCTTGAGGTTATCTTCAGTGGTATGTGCTCTTTCGGCGCCGGTGGAAACTCTGAGATCACCTCATCATCATTGTTTTCGAAGCACCAGGGGAGATTATCCATACCGTCGGGGTTTTCTTCTGATAGCGTTATCACGTGGCAGGTACGAGCTCGCTTCCAAGACCGATATTGATCTGGTTCTACCCTCGTGGATTTAGGTTCATGCTTCTGCGGCGGGGTTACCCTCCAGCTGCTGGATAGAGCGAATCTGCCCTGTCGATATTGATTTTCGACCTAGTTCTTGAAGGTGAAGCAGTCTTCAATAGGATGTCCTATTGCCCTATGATAGGAGCAATAGTCCGGATGAGAGACTTCGCCTGCTTGCTCGGGGTGTTTGGACTCCGGGAGCGTAATCATTTGATGTCTTATAGCGAGATCAAGTATCTTCCGTGTTTTGTTCTGAGGAAAAGAGTATGCTAGACTCATTTTCTTTATAAGAGACGAATCTGGATTACTCGATTCCCGATCGCATGGCTTCTTGATCCTGCTTTCTCGCTCTCGAACGCCTTTCCCGTTTTTTGGTTTGTTTCTGCCTCTGTGTTGTGCCTTTTGTACAACGGGTTGACAGGGAGGAGCATTTTCATGCTTCGCAGCCTGTTGAAGAAGGCGTTGCGTCCTAGTTTTCTCGTAGATGGCCATTTCGTGATTGTGGTCGTCTTGAACCTTTTGACTCGCTTCCCTTATAAGCTTGTCCATTTGTTCTTCAAACGACGGACTGGGCATTTTTACGTCGGGAGCTCTTTCTGATTCAGGGTTAGCATTTTCCCAAAAAGCATCTCCCTCTTCATCAAAGTCATATATGACGTAGCAGTCGCGGAGTAACTCCCGTTTCTTGGATTGAACATATCCAAGCCCGATCATTTCCATTTTCCCGTTGGGCAACTTTCACTGAGTTCCAGGGACGTTCCAGATCCTTTTATAGAACCGTGCTTGTCTAGCAGTTTGTTTAAGGGGTACACCTTGGCGTCTCAAGAGTCTCCTTAATCCGTCTGTTAATATCTGGGCAAACGGATGGGCCGGAGCCTGTCGAGTGTGGAATCCGCGCCGTGCCAGATTTCTTTCTCCACTTTAGTTTCCCCTGATCGGTAGAATAGGATTGCCTTTTCACGTTCTCGCCTGGGAGGGACATACAACGTCTGCAGCTCTTCCACACTGTAGGTATCAAGCGCGTCTAGTTCTTTATGATGCTTGGGAGGAACCATAGCGACTTGAAAACTTTGCTCTTCATCAGCGAATGTTTGTATTGAAGGCCGAGCAGAGAATATAGCATGGACCTCATCTTCCGAGTCGCTGCCAAAGATCAACATAGGAGCAGACGATCCTGGTTTGTTGCACTGGGGCGGCCCTGAATAAACTATCCCTTCCTCTTCCTCGGTATCACTCCCGAAGACCGGAATGGTGGTGATAGCTTTGTTCTCCGGTTTATTACCGAGAATGTTTCCTTCGGAGGGTGGTAGCTTCATCCCCATTGATATGGCTTTAGCAAACCTTTTCCTCGTCTTGAACTTGTTTTTATTCGCGACGGATGTCCCTTGATTCGGCGGAAGTGTCTCGACTCTTTCGTCCAGTCGCCGGCGTTTGGCTTTTTCAAATATGGCCATCTCATGCTCCCGATCAGCTTTACTTTTCAGATGAATTTCATTTAGAAAAGCATCGATCATTTCGTCAGTCGGCCACAGAAGTTCCGGTTCAGGCCCTGCCCCCAGTCTTTCGGTGCAAGGTGCTTCTTCCTCGTCTGTCGACGAGTGAGAGATCACATAGCAACTTGCCACGTAATCTTCAGATTCATCCGACGAGTCTTCTCCATCATCTCCGTCTTCAAGGACGTGGCTGAGGAACTCTTGGAGCGTGATTGGAGTCCACGCCTTCTGGTTGTACTCTTCCAGCGCGTCGATCTGTTTTTGCAGGTCCGTGCACTTATCGCCAGGCTTCACGGGCTTTATGGATTTCTTCTTCTTTTTCGAAGATTTCGACGGCTGGATATGAACACTTTGGTTATCACCACCAACCTTTGGAGTTGGGTGCGGCTTCAGCATCCCTTCGATGATTTCAGGTTCCAACGGATTCTTCCACCTGATCGCCGGGCATGTCTGGAGATCATTCAGCATCCTTTTGATTTTGGCCGAAAGAACGACTTCCTATGAAGCTTCTTTAACAAAAGAGCACGTTGCCCCCGGTGTATCCTTCTTTTTAGGAGTGTGCGGTTGTGGTGGGTTTACTTTCCACTTCTCAGACAGCGCAAACTTGCCTTGTAGGTACTGATCCTCGATCCATCCCTTAAAAACGAAGCAATCTTCGATTGGATGGCTCACCGTTTGGTGGTAAGGACAATAATTTGGGTTATTCGCTTCGCCGGGTTGCAATGGTCGCCTTGGATTCGGCAGATTGATAAGCCTGTTGCGCATCGCCAGTTCGAATAGTCTCTTCGTTTTGTCCCGTGGGAACGAGTAAGGACGCTTCATCTTCTCATTATAATAGCGTCGTCTCTCTTCCAGTTGATCCGTTAGTCTTGGAGCACTGGGCAGCTGTTGGGTATTTGCAACGAAGGTCGCCTTCCCTTTACCTTTTTCGTTCCGCGGCTCCGGCTTCGGAGGAGACGGTCTATAACCCATTTGATCCATCTGGGCTAGCTTGTCGATTAAAGCCTGGAACGTAGTCGGTTTGAAGAACATCATGAACTGTGAAATAGTTGCATGAGGGTCTAGGATGCCCACGAACATGCCCACCGCTGGTGCTTCTTCGATGCGCTGTTCGCACTTCGACCACAGATTCCGCCATCGGATTGCGTACTGAACCCACGTCTCGCCTGGCTTCACCCTGGCATTGATCAATGCCGTTATTGGGGTGCATTCACTAGCACTTGCGAATCGCTGGGTGAACAACAACTCCATTTCCGCGAAAGTTTTGACGGAGTCATTTGGAAGTTCGGAGTACCACTCAAATGTCGTCTCCGATAAGCTGCCGACGAATTGGCGGAGCAAGAGCTTATCATCGCCACCAGTATTGCCACAGAGGGCCCTGAACTGAGCAACATGTTGATGGGGATTGCCTGTCCCCTTGTACACATGGAATTTCGGGATCGTGTTGCCCGGCGGGTATTTTATCTGATCATACCAGCCTGGATACGGTCGCCCGGTTCTAACAACTTGGCCGGCCGCTTCATTTGCCTGGTGAACTCTTATTTGCTGAGCGATGTAATCATCCAGGGCGGCTTTTGAGATGGTCTCTTCCTTGGCTGCTGATAGAGCCGGCAGAGGGTTTGATGTTTCTCCTCTATCATCTTCAATTATCACTGGAGGATCTTCGACTGGGGGATCCGGCTGGATCATCATGCCCACCAAATCTTGGAATAGAAGGGCCATTCGTTTTATATTGGCTGCTTGTTCTGCAACCTCTTTGTCCTTCTTCTCAAGTATTCTCTGAAGGAATTCGGCATCAGTTTCTTGCTCATGGCGTTGCTCCGAGGATGCCTCTGGGCTTTCTTTTGGCCCGGTGAGTGCGGCCATCGCAGTCATCATCTCCTGAAGCTTCTGTTGCTGCTCTTGAGCTTTTGTCACGGATCGCGTAAGCGGTTGATGACCTGTGGAGATACAGCTATCCTCTTTTCCGGATGCCATATAAACGGTATGCACCACCATGCCCCCAGACTTAGGGCATTTAGGCTCAGTGCCTTTGACATTTGTCGAAGGCATGGGATTTTCTCCAGCCTTCTCTTCTTATGAGCGGTCGAAGTTGAGGGGGGCGCTGCAGAGGGCACCCAAGTAGTCGTCGTCTTTTATGGCTTAACAAGACGGTTTTCTTCCTGTCGGACCTTCAGCTTCTTCTGCCGGCGGGGATAGCCTTGATCGACCACCGACTCTCGGACTTGTCGCCAGATTTTGTAAACTTTAGAAGACAGTCGTTGAGGAGACTGTTCCGGCTTCATTTCTGTGACAGTCTCCACCACCGGCGGAGATCTTTTTAGTACGGCGGTAGGCGAATTCCTGCGCACCTTGTTCAGCAGCTTAAAGCTGTTCCCGGTTGGAACAGCAACATTAATTTCCACCGTTGGAGCCGGTGGAGTTAGCCCAGAGGGGGAGTTGCCCCCGGCCTTTCTTACTCGGCGCCAGTGGCGACGTCGAGCATGTCGAGCTGTTGGGGCTGGTTCGGCGATGGGGATGGCTTTGTCTTGCCCCCTGTCCAGATGAGGCGCCGCTGGTGCCAGCCTCTTAAAGACTGACGTCTTTTGAGTAACGGTATCCAATCTGTCAAAGACAGACCTTCGAGCAGGAACGGGAGTCGGAATAGTCAGTCTTGTAAAGACCGACTCTTTGGCAGGAGAAGCCGTCTTGACGACTTCAGGAGCAGGGGTGGCTATCTTCTTTGGGATGGCCACTTCAGATATCATGGGCTTCTTGGCAGGCCCATCGGAGTTCAGGCTCAGTCTGACGAAGACCGAGGAGTTGGAGCTGGACGACCCATTGAGAGGGGCCGTGGTAGTAGCAAGCCGATCGAAGACCGACTTCTTGGGAGCTTCCGGTGCCGGCATAGGAACGGTGAAGCTCTCTGGCGGGAGTATGGTCCCGAAAAACAATCCTGTGGTGGCCTGGGTGACCTGTTCCACCGGCATTGTGAACAGCGAAGCCGCTTGAGGCCCGTAGGCTATGCCTCTGGATGAGGCGGAGCGTACGTTGCAGTTGCAACTGGAACATTTTGCGCAGGTGAATCCCATTGATCCTTTGCTTTCTGCACCAAGCAAAACGCCAAATCTTAGTACCTTAAAACCCAAAGGCAACCATTAGCAAACTGCGATTCGTTCGCGAACACGATACACGAAGTGTGGAGTGGAAAAAGGAAAAGGTCCCACCGGGCGTGCCAGAATCTGTTTCCCTCCGAACACAGAGACGCGACCGCGTAGGTCCGCCTTGCCTGAAATTCGGGACAGATGCTAATTGGTGCTATCCGTCCACCTCTCCAAAGATGCAAAGTTGATTTATGGCACCATATATCGAAGGTTTAAACGGATGCGGCCGATGTAGCAGACTTCGTCAGATTCCCCCTTATCTGAGGGGTTTTTGATTGTAGGGACGCTCTTCCCTGCAGGCGCAAGCCCCTGCAGTTAATTACGCTACTGCATCGCGATAACAACTTTCTCCTTCTCCAGATGGTCACTTCGTGTCGTGGGTGTTTGTTTTGTTTGTGGTTGCCCGTGGATTGTATACGGAGACTAATGTATGTTGTCGCCCGCAGGGCGTGGATTAGTCCAAATCCGTATCTTCTTAGATTTGGGTTTGGGGGTTGGGTTTAAGGATACGTTAGTCTCATTTGGGACTAAGATCAACTTAAACGTTAGTTAAAGATACGTTAGTCTAATTTTTAGACTAAGATCGACTCAACGGGATCGTTTAGATCCAACAAGAGAGTAATTCCGGCTCTATTGTTTAGTTTAGTGACATTGCGGTCGATAATTAGTTTAAGGACATTATGATCCATTGTTAGTTTAAAGACATCTCGGTCCATTGTTAATTTTAAGACATCGCGGTCAATTAGTTTAAGGATATTACGGTCCAATGTTAGTTTTAAGACATCACGGTCAAGGTTAAGGATATCATAGTCCATGGGTTAAGGACCCCACAGTCCGTTGTTAGTTTTAAGACATTACGGTCGAGGTTAAGGACATCATAGTCCATGGGTTAAGGACCCCACAGTCCGTTGTTAGTTTTATGACATCACGGTCGAGGTTAAGGACATCATAGTCCATGGGTTAAGGACTCCACAATCCGTTGTTAGTTTTAAGACATCACGGTCGAGGTTAAGGACATCATAGTCCATGGGTTTAAGGACCCCACAGTCTGATGTTATTTTAAAGACATCACGGTCGAGATTAAGGACATCATAGTCCATGAGTTTAAGGACCCCACAATCCATGAAATGTGTGGTTGTCGGGACCCGTCACCTCTTTGAAGACGTTGAGGAATTACAACGACAAATATCAAAGGAGTGAAGAGATGTACTGTTCAGTTGATAAAACTGCACATTTGTTATTACATTTTTCCTACCATTTTCATATTAAAAAGGACTTTATTATAATATATCATACATATGAGGGTTTATGTGTAAAAATACTATTTTCCATGTGTTTATATATTATAATTAGCATTTGATAGGAAATTGTATGCAAATAATATCATTGACCAAATCCTAGTAGAACAAAGTCTACTAAATATTATTTGAGATGTTGTGCAGAATTTTTCCAAGTTGTGCAGAATTTTTCAAGACTAGAATCAAGGAAATCAAGTTGCTGAAGAAGACTTGCCTAATTAAGGAATCAAAACTTGGAGACCAAGTCTGGCAGCAACCACGAGAAGATTTCAAAGATACAAAAGTTCCATAGAAGTCCACATGTCACATAGAGAAACATCCCAAAATTTGATCAAGGGCCGTGATTAAACGACCGCGGATCCGCGGCCTTAGCCCCCTTGGGCCGCGGATCCACGGCATGATAGAGGATATTGGAGCTGCGTTTTGGGGGGAAAAATCTCTACTACTCTTTCCCTAATTTAGAAGCAAATGTTTCTGTCTTTGGACTATAAAAAGGGACCGAGAGTCTCTTGGAGAATTTATCAAGCCGACGCGATCACGAAGTCCAAGACGGCTCACGCATCCAGGCTGGTCATCAACTGTTCGTCTACCTCCTTAGAAGAGATCGAGAAGCAACTAGAAATTGTAATCATTTTCTAAGGATTCAAGTGTAATGAATATTGTTGATTAATAAAAGTAGCTTTCTTTTTCTTATTCTATTTCTTCGTAGTTTAATTATGCAATTTCTTTCCATCTCTTTTTCTCCCAACATGCGCGAGTAATTCTCCGCTTGTTAGGGTTCGTAGGATTAGGGTAGGCTAATGGATGATGAACATCTCTAAACCCTTTTTAAGTCCTATAAAATTTATGAACTTTATCAAAAGAATCATTAACATCCTAATCGGGCGCGCTAACAATTCTTTGTTAGTTCCGACCGCGATTAAAGATTAGATTAATAATTGTTTTGGTAAAGGCTAGATATGAACGGAGTTCCGTGTCGAGATAAGGGTTAAGAGTGGGATTCCTTTTCCCTCCAGAAACCCTAACCTACACGCATCACCGTCGTTCTAGTTTTAAATCTATTAAAGGATAAGAAGGGTAACTTTTAATTAATCGTCCATAACTACTAAATCCTAACGAACCCTACAAGCCACCTTATCATATTAACTACATCCCTAAAATAATCTAGATCTATATTTTTGCATTCTTGCTTAACGTAGATCTAGAAACCTTTCTATAAAATTCTTTATCCCTCCTCTCTTTTTCAACACATCTAAAATAAGAGTAAAAGGTTCAACGTTTCCCTGAGGACGACCCGTACTCATCTCGGTCTAGCTACACGCGACACCGTTATTGATTGCGGTTATTCTACAAAACACTTTTTCGTATCAATCAAATGGCGCCGTTGCCGGGGATACATGCGTAATTTTTTATTCTTACTATATGTGTTGAATTCTTAGACGATTCATATCATTATTAACACAAAACTGCAAATTGCATATTTAACGATTTGTGCGTGAATTTTGCAAGGAGATCTGGAGTCACAGAATTAAGGAAAATAGAAGACAGAGACATTCTTAGAGATCCAGAGGAGAAAAGAAGGGCACAGAAAAAATTTCATCACCCGATCCTTCCCTCCTGCGGCGGAACCGCGGCATTAGCAAGCATCTGCGGCGGAAACGCGGCTTGACAAGGTGATCTAGGGTTCAAACTTCTCTGGTATCTTTTTCAACTCCTTCTCTCTCCTCTTAAATCCAATAAAATCTATTTTCTGCAGGATTCTTTGCAAAATAGCGCCACTCAAAAATCTTTTTGCAAAAGTTTTGTGATTGGTTTTGTTTTGCATATTTTAATACAGACTTTAAGGGGCAAAGACCAAATCAAGATTAGGTGGGGATTTCATCACCCTTCTTAAGCCCCACAAATCACAAACCGAGCATCTAGATCAACCCTTCGTTAATTTAAAAAAAATATCTAGACCAGACTCTAAGGACTGTCGCGCTCAATAAGGACAGAGGAAGGTCGTGGGTAATCTATCGTTTATCCGCATTACTTTTGTAGTGCCTAGGCAAGTGTGTCAAAGGCTAGTGGTTTTTAATTAGGCCCACTACTGTGGTTCCTTCCCACTTACCTGGCACTTACCTGGCTACAAGGGTAGTACAGAGGTGGTAGAGAATTTATCCTGCGGTTTGTCCTTTAGAAGTCTAGGAGCGGTCTAGAGACTGGACCTAGGTAACCTTAGTTCTAGGGTTGCTTGTGCATTTTAGAGTGATTTGTCTTGAGTCCCATTTTTTTTCAAAATAGACCAATTTTAAATCACACACACGCTGCCACTTGCACTAAACCCGCTTAGTGCATGCTCGGCTGGACACGGGATCCTAGTGCCCGTCTTGTCCGCGTTCCTACTATCAACTCCGAAGTCGGTATTTCTTCATCTTCTTTTGCCCCACCACACACCATGACCGAGATGGACGGCACTCCATCAGATTATAACACCACGCTGCCACCGTCCGTAGGTGCGCAGAATCCACCGCGCATCTCTCTCCAAGAAAGATGCTATCCTATCCGTGGTCCCCTTCCTACTTGTCTATCTCTTCCACCACCTAACGGGGATAATTTCGAAATTAAACCCCACTACATCAATCTACTGCCCAAATTTCACGGGCTTGAGTCGGAAGACGCGTACGTTTTCATCACCAAATTCGAAAACGTATGCGCAATGATGGGTACTTCACAATTGACTGTCGATGCTATGCGCTTGCGTCTTCTCCCATTCACACTGTGCGACTTGGCAGAAAAATGGCTCTACAATACTGCCGCACACTCTATCACTAATTGGGATGAATTCGTCATAGCATTTCTTAAGAAGTTTTACCCAAACCATAAGACTGCCCGTGTTAGAAGCGAGATCAACCAGTTCACCCAGCTTCCCAATGAACCATTTTGGAAGTGCTTTGAACGTTTCAAAGATCTGCTTGTCCAATGTCCTAATCATGGAATCAATAGATGGGATTTATGTCGGATTATATATAAGGGCATTAATCCAGCGACAAAGCAAATGCTTGAAACAATGGGTCAATGCAATTTCATGTCAAAAGATGATGGTGAAGCTTGGAAGTATCTGGAAGACCTCGCTGAACACACTTTGTAGTGGAAAAGCGTAAGACCACCTTCATCTAGGGGAGGTGTTCACCAGCTCGATGTTTCCATCGCAGTGAAATCCGAAATGGCAGCGATGCAGAAGAAACTCGACGCTATTGAGAACAAATTCTCATCAGTCTCCCTAAATCAGGTCACGCTTCCTAAGACCGTCTGTGGTTGCTGTTCGGATCCTTCACACTTAACGGAAGAATGTCCTATGAATGCATCGTTTCAAGCTAATACTGCTTTTCAGCAGCGACCTAGAAACGACCATTATTCTTCCACGTACAATCAAGGATGGAGGAATCATCCTAACTTTGCTTGGAACCAAAACCAACAAAGTAATTATCAAAGACCTCCTCCACAGCAACCACAACCACAGAATCAGCCCCCCTTTCAGTCACAGAATTTCCAAAATCCGGCCAACATTTCTACACCACAAGTGGCCGGTACTGACAACTCACTTGCACAAACTTTGGATATGTTCATGAAACAATCCATGCAATTGTCGGCTGAGATAAAGTCTTCTATTGATACCATAACGAAAAACTCCGCCTCCCATGGTGAGAGTATTAAATCATTAGAAAACCAAATCGCACAGTTAAACGCCGCAATGAGTGCGAGAGAGAAAGGGAAACTCCCATCTCAACCCCTACCGAATCCTGGCCATTCATAAAATCATAATGTGAATGCCGTTACTACGTTGAGATCGGGGAGAGTGCTGAATAACCGAGTCGGTGAGCAATTTGATGTTAGTGACACATTTGATACCCCGGCTTCTTCTTCTTCTTCTCCTAATTCGTCTAGTCTCCCACCTTCATCCGAGCCTATTCTCCGTTTTCTCTAAGGCTCAAACATTTCGCCAAATCTATCTAAGTCGATTCCCATTCCAATTTTGGGATCGAATCCGTCCCCACAGTCTTCTCCACAAACGTTGGACCCAAAACTTATTGATCAAGCTCCATTTCCAAACAGATTAAGGGCCAACAGACCTAACCCGCAAATGGAGAAGATTGTGGAAATGTTTAAGCAAGTTAGCGTGAATATTCCTCTCCTAGATGCTATTCAACAAGTCCCATCTTATGCAAGAATCCTTAAAGACTTGTGCACTAGGAAGAGAAAAACTCAAGTGCCTAAGAAGGTTTTCATGACGAGTAATGTTAGCACAGCTTTTACCCAATAAATACCAAAGAAACGTAAGGACCCTGGCTGTCCTACAATCTCTATTTCTATTGGGGGTAAAAATATCAATCGTGCTTTACTCGATCTAGGCGCTAGCGTTAACTTGCTTCCTTATTCAGTATACGAGCAGTTAGGAATTGGAGAGTTAAAACCCGCCCATTGTACTCTCCAAATGGCAGACCGATCTATCACCAAACCTCGGGGCGAAATAGAGGATGTGTTAATTAAAGTCGGGGAATTCATATTTCCCGTGGACTTTATTGTTTTAGATACACAACCTGTGGCAAACCCACGCAATCAAACCCCGGTGATACTTGGTCGACCCTTCCTAGCAACTTCTAACGCTGTAATTAATTGTCGTAACGGTTCTATGAACTTATCCTTCGGGAAAATGACAATTGAGCTTAATATTTACAAGCTAGGAAGTCAGCCATCAGAACCTTCTGCTCATTTGCTGGATGTTTGTTCCATCCACGAGATAGCTTCTGAAAGCTGCATGGATGAGGAACTTTGCTTTGATGTTCTCGACAACATTAATGAGATATCGTTTGATCTTGCACCACTTCACAGTGAGGATATGTTCAATAAGTCCGACCTTGAGATTGAACCCGTTGACTCGTTGCAAAAGTCAGCAGCACTTTCCGAGTCAATATCTTATGCAAGTTTTGAACCTCTTAGGGAGTCCGAATATCATTCCCTTACCCCACCTTCTATAGTCTCTCCGCCAATTCTTGATCTCAAACCGCTACCTTCTCATCTTAAATATGCATATTTAGGAGAGAATGAGACTTTGCCAGTGATTATATCCGCTTCTCTAGCCTTTGAGTAAGAGAACGCACTTTTGGCAGTGTTGAGATCGAATCGGCAAACATTTGGTTGGACAATGGCCGACATCAAAGGGATCAGTCCCTTAATTGTTGAACATAACATACATCTGATGGATGAAGCCAAACCAACCCGAGACCCACAAAGACGGTTAAATCCCGTTATGAAGGAGGCGGTAAAGAAAGAAATTGTCAAGTGCCTTGATAGTGGAATAATTTACCCCATATCTGATAGCCAATGGGTAAGTCCAATTCATGTGGTCCCTAAAAAGTCTGGCATCACGGTCATCACTAATGAGGCTAATGAGTTAATCCAAACACGCACCCAAACTGGGTGGCGCGTATTTATTGATTACAGGAAACTCAATGCCGCGACGAGGAAAGATCACTTCCCTGTACCTTTCATTGACCAGATGTTAGAACGATTAGCGGGACACGAATACTACTGTTTCTTGGACGGATACTCTGGCTATAACCAGGTCCCCATCGCCGAAAAGGATCAAGATAAAACCACTTTTACTTGTCCTTTCGGAACTTTTGCTTATAGACGCATGCCCTTTGGGTTATGCAACGCTCCCGCTACATTTCAGCGGTGCATGATGGGAATATTTTCAGATATGGTGAAAAAATTTCTGGAAATTTTTATGGACGATTTCTCCATTTTTGGGGACTCCTTTGAGAACTGCCTTCGTAATCTTGACGCGGTTCTTACCCGTTGTAAGGATAAGAACTTGACTTTGAATTGGGGAAAATGCCATTTTATGGTCCAAGAAGGTATTGTACTTGGACATATAATTTCACGAAAAGGCATTGAGGTTGACAGAGCTAAAATAGATGTTATTCATAACCTCCCTCGTCCCAAATGCGTCAAAGATATACGATCCTTTCTTGGCCATGCAGGATTTTATAGGAGATTCATTAAGAACTTTAGCAAAATTTCTAGACCCTTAACCCTTCTATTGGCCAAGGACACTACTTTTCACTTCGATTCGAATTGTGAGGCTGCTTTTGAATCGCTTAAAGAATCACTCACTACAGCCCCCGTTCTATCATCTCCGGATTGGAACCACCCGTTCGAGCTTATGTGTGAAGCATCAGATTTTGCTATTGGTGCTGTCTTAGGACAGCATATTGATAAGATACCACATGTAATTTACTATGCAAGTAGGACCTTGAATGATGCACAAATAAATTACACAGCTACCGAGAAAGAACTCTTGGCAGTTGTATTTGCATTAGAGAAATTCAGGCCCTACTTGATTGGCTCGCCTATTGTGGTTTACACAGATCACTCCGCCCTATGACATCTTCTATCGAAGAAGGATGCGAAGGCCAGGCTAACACGTTGGATCCTATTGTTATAAGAATTTGATCTTATCATCCGAGACAAGAGTGGATGTGAAAACGTTGTAGCCGACCATCTTTCACGCATCACTTCTTCGCCAACTTTGACCGTACCGATAAATGACTCATTTCCTGACGAACAGCTCTTGAATGTATCTTACGAGCCTTGGTTCGTGGATATCGTGAACTATCTTGCGACGAGACTTATTCCTAGTGATTGGTCGAAACAAGACAAACTTCGATTTCTATCCCAAGTAAAATATTTTTACTGGGATGAACCTTATCTATTCAAGTATTGTTCCGATCAAATCATTCGCAGGTGTGTCCCTAACGATGAATTCAAGAGCGTGTTATCATTTTGTCATGATCAGGCATGCGGCGGTCATTTTGGTCCTCGAAAAACGGCGGAGAAAGTTTTGCAATGTGGCTTTTATTGGCCAACATTATTTAAAGATGCATATGAACATTGCAAAACTAGTCCGCGATGTCAGCATTTAGGTCGGATTTCACGAAGGAACGAGATGCTGCTCCAACCTATATTGGTTGTGGAAATATTTGACGTGTGGGGTATTGATTTTATGGGCCCTTTTCCCAACTCCTTTGGGAATCTATATATCTTGTTAGCGGTTGATTATGTCTCGAAATGGGTGGAAGCTATACCGTGTCGCACTAATGACAACAAAGTTGTCAATAAGTTCCTTAAAGAAAATATATTTTCGCGGTTCGGACACCCTCGCGCTATAATTAGCGACAACGGGACACATTTCTACAATCGGTCTTTCGAGGCCTTGATGCGGAAATATTCAATCACTCACAAGCTTTCTACGCTCTATCATCCCCAAACAAGCGGGCAGGCTGAGATCTCAAATAGGCAGATCAAACAGATATTGGAGAAGACGGTTTCGAAAAACCGTAAAGATTGGTCAACCAAATTGACGGATGCTCTTTGGGCATTCCGCACCGCTTATAAGACCGATCTTGGTATGTCTCCATACCGCCTTGTGTTTGGGAAGGTATGCCACCTCCCTGTCGAGATCGAACATAAAACAATGTGGGCTATTAAAGAGCTTAATTTTGATCTTGATCATGCAGGCAGCTATCGGAAGCTGCAATTGAATGAGCTAAGCGAACTCCGCGATGAAACTTACGATAATGCGGTGATAGTAAAGAACAGGACTAAAGTGTTCCACGATAAAAATCTTTTTAGAAAAACCTTCACATCGGGGCAACAAGTCCTTCTTTATGATTCTCGTCTCCATATTCATCCGGGTAAGCTTAAATCTCGTTGGAAAGGACCTTTTGTGGTGCGGTATGTACACGCGCATGGGGCAGTTGAAGTTGAAAATTTGAAAAACGGTTCGATTTTTAAAGTAGATGGGTATAGATTAAAACCGTATTTTTCTGCTGACCCCACGGAGGAGATCATGTTTTTACAGGAGTCGCTTTATCAAAACTAAATTTCCTCCGCCTCACCTCCATGTTTTTGTAAACATTTTCTCATTTTAAAAATGGAGGTGAGTAAAAATGGATTTAATTGAATATCTGTGCGTGCCAAAGAATAAGTTTGGGGAAATTTTTCATTTAACTATTATTTTACCCCTTGTATCTCTCCCCTAGTATACAGGTCCATATTCTCAAAAGGCTACATCAGTGAGGACACTGCTGAAAACAGGTTTGGGGGGGAGGTTTGTATTCACTGAATTATCTTTGACACTGGGCATTAAATTTTTTTTTTATAACAACAGAGTAGAAAGTGAAAAATTACATCCAAAAGATAGGAATAGTTTAAGAAAACCAAGAAAATTAGAAGTTTTCTTAAACGAACTGGTAATAAGTAGTTATGAGCTGTTGTTCTAAGGGTTAGTAAGATGAAGGAAGTCACTAATCTGAGGATAAAAATAAGTCTGAAAAATAGTTTCTATTCTGGAAGCCAAACATTTGAATGTTGATACCCTACTATATGCACTTACACACGTCTTGAAACTCGGGATAGTAGAGGATACCTTGAAATACTCTTGTCTAAAAGCCGAAGTATGAAGGAAATAATAAATGAAGAAAAATATAAAAATGGTGAAAAGAAAAAAATGAACACTGGTTTTGTTATCGCCAAGGCAGCAATAAAAAAATATAGCGAGGGTGCCTCTTCACCTAGTGCTCTAAGGCCAACTGGTCTGGGAGTCACTGCTAAGCCTTAGGTGGTGCAAGACGAGGAAAATATTATCACCTAATCAGCAAGCACATAAGTAATCGGTAGGTTAGTACCTCAAGAAATATTAACGGTCGCATGAAAGTGTGTGAGCAAATCTAAATGTTCATCAAGTTAAAAAGTACTGAGGTAGATGGACAAGAGTATGATAGCTTGAATTGAATTCTCCGAGTGTAGGGATGTCCAATTCACACACGTAGGGGTGTACGATCGATGTTTGGATGAAAGGTAGGAATGAAAAATAAAGACGATGTTTTATTGAGAGATGATGTGATTTCTTACATTTTTTCATGACTATTAAGATAGGGCTCATGACAACTGAAAAGTTAGCATAGTTGGAAACTCTAAATTTTCAAAGTATTTCTTTTATGGTTCTTATCTTTATATGTAAATTTCACCATCTCTCTTTTGTTATAGGATTTTGTGGGTGTAATCCGCTGAAAACCCTCAGGAGACAACACTCTTCCTACTAGGGACACCTAGAGGTTTAACGGCTTGTTGCACGTGCTCAGTGCAATCGTGTCTGCCTACGAAAGTGTGCTTAGTTTTCTCCTTTCTTTTTCTCCTCTTGAATAAACTAGTTTGCTCGGGACGATCAAAGATAAGTTTGGGGGTGTTCCCCTCCGAATGGCGGCGCACAGGACCGCGATGTCCTGATGCTGAGATTCGGGGCAGATGCTATTTGGTTTTATCCGTCCACCTCTCCGAAGATGCCAAGTTGATTTATGGCGCCGTGTATCGGAGGTTTAGACGGATGCGGCCAATGTAGCAGACTTCGTCAGATTCCCCCTAGCTAGAGGGGTTTTTGATTGTGGGGACGCTCTTCCCTGCAGGCGCAAGCCCCTGCAGTTAATTATGCTACCGCATCGCGGTAGCCACTTTCTCCTTCTCCAGAATTTCACTTCGGGTCGCGTGTGTTTGTTTTGTTTGTGGTTGCCCGTGGATTGTATACGGAGACTGAATAATGCCGTCACCCGTAGGACGTGGACTAATCCAAATCCGTATTTACTTAGATTTGGGTTTGGTGTTTTTAGTTTAAGGATGCATTAGTCGCGTTGCGGCTAAGATCAACTTAAACGTTCGTTAAGGATACAATAGTCCTGTTTGAGACTAAGATCAACTTAACGTGATAATCCATTTAATATCCGACCATCGGGACTCGTCACCTCTCTAACGTCGTTGAAGGATTACAACGGCAGATGTCAGAGGAGTTCAGAGATGTACCCTTGAACCAAAGTCGATTTGGAGTTTTATAGTCCATTTAAATGTTTAAGGATACGTTAGCCGTATTTGGTGCTAAGACCAACTTAAACGGGACCGTTTAGATCCGGCAAAAGAGCATTTGGGAGCTCTATTGTTCCAGTTTAGGGACGTAGTGGTCCATGTTCCAGTTTAGGGACGTAGTGGTCCACCATTAGTTTAGGGACGTTTCGGTCCAACATTAGTTTAGGGACATTTCGGTCCACGAGTTTAAAGACCCCATAGTCCGTATTGATGTGTGGTCGTTGGGACCCGTCACCTCTTTGACGTCGTTGAGGAATTACAACGATGGATGTCAAAGGAGTTCGGAGATGTACCCTCGAACCGGATATAAATTGATTTGAGAGAGCATTTGTGCTCAGTTCAATTTAATTTAAGAACTTACGGCCAGAATTGGGCTAAGTCCAGTTGAAAATGTTCAACATTTTATTTATTTTTAGTCCATTAGACCTGTGCTAGGGCTTTGCCCACACTTAAATAATACATTGCATTACTTCTATTTTCTTGTTTGGGCTCTGCCCATAAAAGATGCAGAGCATCAATTTAATTAGGCCTGTTTGGTCTTTTAATTGGGCTTGGCCCTGTATTGCATTTGTTAGGCGCTTTGCGCCACTCACTGAGCGCAAGCGCTTGTGGTGAAGACACGTGTCATGCTCTGGTGAGCGCAAGCGCAACAGTACAGTGCGCTGCGCTAGTGCGCTGCGCTGTTGCGCTGCTGACACGTGGCGCGCTCTGGTGAGCGCAAGCGCAACAGTGCAGTGCGCTGCGCTGTTGCGCTGCTGACACGTGGCGCGCTCCCAAGAGCGCAACAGCGCAGTTTGCAAGTGCAAAGCACTAAGAATCTTTTAGATTCAAGAACAGAAGTGCAAAGCACTATTTAATTTCTTGATCTAATTTAGATCAAAGAAAAATAAGTTTTTTCTTGTTTTTCTTATCTCAGAGAACCAAAGGTTCATGAAAAGTGCAAAGAACTATTTTTATTTTATTTTTATTAAAGATCATTGATCTTGTTTTTAGATCTATGATCTGTTCCTAAGAGAACTTTCTCTTTCTTCTAAAGGTTTTTACCTTTTTTTATTCTTGAGGAGTTTCTCAGAGTTCTTTTCTCTCCTTCTCTTTTTCTCTTTTTTTTTTAGAAAGATATTGATACCTTTTAATTGAGGCCTAGGTCCTTTTTATAATGCCCATAAATTAGTTAAATTTGTTAAAGAGATCTTTCTCTGAGTGATTTGGGGAATTTTCCCCACCGTTGGATCTTTGATCTAAGGGCTTCTGCTTTGCAGAAGAAAATCTTCTTGTTTTAACAAGAACAGAAAAGATTTCTTAAAAATTTTAATTCTGTTTGGCGCAGATACCCCAGCGCGTGACACGTGTCGCGCAGCGCACAGCACAGCGCAACTGCGCTGACACGTGTCGCGCAGCGCAACTGCGCTAGCGCATCTACGCTGACACGTGTCGTGCAGCGCAGCGCCTGCGCAACTGAAGCGTTGCTTCCTTTAATAGAGCTTTGCTCTGATTGGGTGCTCCTTCTTGGGCGCTGCGCTGACGTATCAGCGCCTGACATGTGGCGCGTTGCGCCCGAGACTTGAAGCGTTGCTTCAGAATTTTTGAATTTTGAATTTCAACAGAGCTTTGCTCTGATTGGGCGAAACAAATGCCCCCCACCGTTGCGCTCACGTGGCGCACACGTGAGTGCAGTGGTGGCAAACTCTTGATCGTTGGATCAAGGGGTGAGCTCAAGGGGCGCAAGCGCCTTATAAGTAGGACCTCTGGCCCTCAGTAGATGATTACCATCTTCAAGAACTTTTATTTTCAGAGCTTGCTCTTGCTTAAGGACTTCAGAGCTTTGCTCGTTTCTAAAGTTAGAAAACTTTTAGGTAAAATTAATTTAAATCAAATTAATTAATCTTAACCAAAGAGCTTTGCTCTCACAGATCTTTTGATCTAAAGAAATCCCCATTGGGGTTTCATAAACAGAGCTTTGCTCTCAAACACTTATAGATCTGCAGGGATCTTGTTCATGGGTTCTAATCCATGAACAGAGCTTTGCTCTTGGATCAAGTGTGGATCTTTTAGATCTACAAAATGAAGAACTTATCATAAGTTTTCATGGATTTTTCAAGGTCCCCAAAAAAATTTAAAATATTTTTTAAGTGTTAAAATTTTCTGATGGATCTTCTCCATTATTATCACAGAGCTATGCTCATTTAAGGAATTTTATTCCTTTGAGACCAGAATTTGACAAATGTCATTCTGTGACAGAGTTTTGCTCTGAAAGAGGAGATTTTCTCCTTGTCTCTAGGGATTCTTCCCCCCCTTTTTTTATAAATGGGAATGTTTTCCTGGGGACCAACTGACAATCTCATCCAATGATGAGATTGTCTTATTAACTGACGTACTGTCATCTAGATTTTGTGGGTCCCTCTTTGGTCTCCTGCTCACTGCACTGTCGTGTGGTGTAATTAATTAATTTTTAATTTAATTTAATAAATGCATTTTCCCTTTTTTTTTTATACGCCAAACGTTGGAATTACAACACTAATGGCTAAATTGTTCCTTTGCAGCGATCATGTCTTCAGACATTTCATTCCCTTTCGTCCGCTCGGAGGAGGGATTTCCCAAGGCACCCTCGGACCGTGAGGTCCTGACCATGATTAAGGAGTACGACCCGGAATACAAGAGTCTCCACCTTTGGGGATCGTGGTATAATCAGATCATCATGGGCCGCCGGAGCTTCACATGCACGGTGCCGTCGGAACCCATCACGGCGATTCACTATGCTACCCCACCCTCGGTGCAGTATGCCGTGGAGATGGTGGATTGGACCGCAAACAGCTTTCTTCATCCCGCTATGGATGCAATTCCGGTCCAACGTCCTATGGTCTTGGATATCCTAGGACGTCGTATCTGTCAGGGCGAGGCGAGACCCTGGGGGCAATCATATAACATAGGTCTGATCCCTCGCCATCCGATTGGCTACCTGCCGTGGGCCCGATACATCCTGTCGACGAAGAAGTCGCAGTTGATAAGATTAGGATTGTACCCTGCGGTTTACGTCTCTCTCTTCCAGTATCCCACGCTCCCCACCTGGTGGTTTAAAGCTTTCCTGGAGCAGTGGAACATTCCCATCCACACCTTCCTTGCCATGGATGGGGAAGTGTCCATCTCTTTGGAGGAATTCGCGGAGGTATCCGGCCTACCAGTCATGGGGGAACACTATGAAGAGCTGCTCCCGACAGATGAGTACGTCTTCGGTGCCAAGCCGATGATAAGGGGAATCATGCCGGAAAACGCCGTTCAACACCAATTCCCGAGCCTGATCAAGGTGTTGAACATCTATGAGTCCCTTTTTATCGAACGTGGGAGTCGAGCGGTTAACTTTGAGGACTTCATTGCTCGTTTCCTTCGTCCAAGTGTCATTTCATCGGGATCTGTCAAGTTTGCCACCCTTGAGGACCCTTTCGGTTTAGGTTTGGATAACCTGTCGGCGAATGAAGTAGGCCAAAAGGATTTCTTTCTTCCTAACTTCCCGACCATGTCTTTTGCAGAAATTGCAGCTCCTGGAATGGATGAGGAGGCCTTCTTCTTAGGATTTCTCGGACTGTGGCTGAGTTGGTTCGCGATCCCAATGCATTCTCATCGCATGCGGCCTTCCGTCTTCTACCCAGCCCACCGAATGGTCATCGGGGTAAAGGTGGCTGTGGGAATTGCTGGCTTGGCGCACCTATATCATGGCCTTAGCCGAGCAGCGGATGCCAATGAGCCCGGGGTACTGCACGTGGTCTTCCCGATGCACTACTTTGCATCGTGGCTCGAACTACACACGGCGGGTGTCTTTGGCATGCATAAAAGGCCTTCATTCTTTGACAAGTGCGGTTTTCCTCGCATTATACAGTTGATTGGCTCATCAATCGTGACCCCTTCACCACGGAACGCCAGGGGTTTACTGCTTCGCCCTCACACCATTGGAGTCGGGATGTCCTTCATTGACAAGGTATTAACCATTGGAAAAGCGTCCACCTCTGCGGTGCGACCATTACAGGATTCCTTTAAGGATGGAGCTTCAGTGTTGACGGCCCGGGAGACCCTCCACTTGTATTCTATTAGACCGGGCTTCTTAGTTTTCAGGCAGGGCGGTGCGGCAATCTTCATGAGATATAACCCGCATCGTTTCGCCCAACAACTGGGCTATGATCAAGGGATACCCTTGGAAGCTTTCTTACTGGAACCTGCTGCCAATGAAGAAGGGATGGAGAACGCATTACATCACTTTATGCGCCTGAACACGGGTTCTCATTTTTTTATCAGCACGCCGGCCTGCGCTCCACGACTCCTTAATGTATATATAGAGTGGTACAATCATGCGACGGGGGCCGTTATAAAGGAGGAGAGGCGAGTGTTGATCGACCGCAAAGAAGCACCTCCCGGCACCGACCGTAATGCTCCCTTAATGCCAAGGACCCCGGTGGTTCCTCCTTTAAAAGATGCCGGGGTCAGACCATCGCGTGCGCAAAGTCCTCCACGTGAGCTGCCGCTCCCTGATATCACAAATGCGCCTCCCGCACCCTGTGCTCCAGTGGAGACAGTGGTTGTACCCTCGCCAGAGTCTGGCGTGGGTGCGGACATCGGGATCCGTCGTCCCAAAGTGACTGCTAAACGGAAGTCGATCCCCCGTAAGCCTAGGGTCGGAGGGCAAAAGAAAAAGAAGTCGCTCTTTGCTGCGGACGTCGTGTTTGGTCAGGAACCCCATGCTCCCTATGCTGAGGGTCTGATCGAATACGGGACTAACGAAGGATTAGTGATGCCGCCGCCTGACGACACAGACTTGGAGGCTGCTCTCGAAGCTTCAGCATGGTTGGCGAGGCGTGACGCGTGGCTAGCTAAGTTAGCGCAATCAGGTAACTACTAGTCGCCTTTTCTTTATTGCAACATATCCACTTCATTGCCTTTGACTAACGCTTTTCTTTCTCTCCTTTCGACAGGCATCACTGACGAAGAAGCCATTGCCGCTTCTCTGAAGACTTTCCCGGAGGAGGAACGTCTTAGAGCATCTATGGGCCTTAGTAAGTTTCGACTCATCAAGTTTTCATTTTCCTTGCGTTATGGTCGATCTAACCTTTCCCTTTTAATCACAGGAACCTCAATGCCGTTCCCTCCAAGTGACGCAGATGTTCTACCGGCTGCCGATGTTCCTGCTTCCTCTGGGCTACCGCAGGAGGTTCGTCTTGAAGAGCCGATGAGAGATGCCTTAAAGGCTCTGGAGGCATCCCTGAACGAGGATGACGACGCCTTGAAGGAGGCGTCGCAAAGGTCTATTGCGACAGCCCGGGATGAAAGGAAGCGGCTGAGGCGTGAAGCAAAGGCACGCAGGGCTGCCTTGGCTGCGGGAGCGGGTCCCAGCACTGCCCCTCGTGCTGATACTCCATCTGAAGAGACCCCTGTCGCCCTATCCACTGCCCGCAGAGAGGTGGCGCGCGCAGTTCGGAGCGCAAACGGTAAATCCACTTCAGGTAATGTTTCTCTCAGAGTTTTTGTTATAAGGATTTTAATGCCATTGGTCCTTATATCTCTTATCTTGCAGGGCCAAGTCCGATCGAGGGGGAGGCGGAGACCGTTGAACCCAAGGAGGCAGAGGAGGCGGCTCCTACCGAGCCTGAGCCGACGGTGGGCAACGTCGCCGAGGATTCGGGGCCCGAGATAGAGGTTGAGGGGTCTACAGCTGAGAGGGTCATTGATGCCCAGCCTGAAGTGGTGGCAGATGATATGATCATTATAACTGAGCCCAGGGTGGCGGCAGATGAGGCGCTCGAGGCCGGCGATCTCGTTGTGATGGTGGGCGATACAACTGCGACTACTGAACCTGAGAGAGTAGTGGGTGAGGTGGCCATGATTCCCGAGGACGAGCCAACCGCTCCTTCTCTGGAATCTGGCAATACTCCAGTTATAGCCCTCCCCGTCTATGGCCCTCCGTCGTCCCCAGGTCTTGCGAGCACGACGACGGTCCCCATCGAGTCGGGTGATGAGGCCACGGGCGGTGGTCTCATGTCGATAGAGGAGGGAGTCGCCTCCGTTTCAGCTGGGAGCTCCTCAGGTAAACCCTAAGTTGCTGCTTTTCTTTACTTTACAATCTTTTCTGACAAGTTCACCTTTTCGTAATGCAGGTGCAGTCAGTGCCGATGCCCCACTGCTCGAGGGAGCGCCTTCAACGACTGCCTTGGCGGTGGTCACCTCTCAACCCTCTCTTATACCCTCGAAGATGTTGGAAGGTATGTGTTTACGATTTATTAATCTTATCTTCCAGACGTATAATTTATGTACTAAAGTCACGCTGTTGTGTTTCCAGGAGTGCTTTTTGATCATGTATATCAGATGTTGCTCCCACACTTTTCTTTCCCATCCGAGCTTGCTTCTTCCTCTGGTGGCGTTGGTGAGTATGATTTCCGTTGACATCCTTCCTCTTTTTTTTATTGATGGAATTACCTCTAACCTCTTTTTCTCATCTCAACTGCAGTGCTACAGATTGAAGGAGGGGATAAAAGATCAGCTGCGCCACCAGCCCTTCCGACCTTGCCACCTGTCTCAACTGGTACAGTGACCATCACATTGGTAACTTTCCTCTCTTTATTTTCTGTACTGTTATCTGATTGCATCCTGTTTCTTTTCAGCTGTCGTTCTGGCTTCGGCACCCTTCGAGCCTCGCATTACAATGCCGGCGGGTCCTTATCTGAGGAGTCTGTCTTCAAAAGGCGCCGCGAATAGTCTGCGCATATTGAGTGACTACGTCGAGGAACTCGACGTTGAAACTCCTACATCTGCCGCAGACTTCGCTATGGTGATTAACCCGATGCTAGCAATACTCGTGAACTTTCATGATGAGGGCATCGTTGCATGCTGGGTTAACCATTGTAAGGAGATCGAGGGTCGCCTATATCAGTTGGAGTCGCTGCATCCCGCTCCCGAGACCTTGGCTGCCAGTAATCAAAGAACAGCGTGGATTGAGCAGAGCGCTCCTTACTTCCGCCATCTCGAACAAGAAGTCATTTCAAGGCGTAAGGAGCGTGGTGAGACTTCGAGCAAGTCTGCTCAACTGCATGCTCGGGTGGAGGCCAACGCCGCACGGCTGAAGGTTATCTTTGAGGGCCTTCTGCAATGTCTTTCCGAAGGGTTATCATTGAGGCAACACCTTGATGTTGTCGAGCGAGATGCACCTAGCCAGGAAGCAGCCCAGAAGGCGGCGGAGGAGCAACTTTCATCTTTCTTGCAGCAGCGAGCCCGGGTGGAAGCGGAGGTGGCCGCGGCAGGCGCTCAGGAGGAGGCGCTGAAGGAAGTGCGAGAGCAGCTTGTGGATTTACTAAAGACACTTCCTCCTCAGTAGCTATCCATCTTTGTATCGTTTGTACTTGTAGATAAAAGAATGTATATATATATATATTTTTATTCTTTGACATAATGTATACTGTACCCGATCAAGTTTATGAATAAAAGATACACCTTTTTTTTTGTCATGTGTCATTTTCTCCGTCTTCTCTTTCTTTTACTATCAGCATATCACTTTAGCAAACATGGTTGACGGATGATTAGAACGAGTATCCTGACTTTCTTAAGAAATAGCGATGGCTTAAGCCGCAGGTTCGGATCTGCTGCCTAAGACTTTTCAACTCCATGAGCCGTGAGGGTCTCATAGAGACTTTCCTCCCTACGGATCGAGAGGATCTCGTAGGTGAGCTTTCTCCTTAGGAATCGTGAGGATTCCCAAGTGTGGTTTTCTCTTACAAGTCGTAAGGATCCTATAAGAGAATTTTTCCCGCTTACGAGTCGTGAGGACCCACAAGCGGTTGTTTCCCTCCTCGTCGAAATTCGACTTTGGAGAGTGAGACCCATGAATAGTATGCAAGAGACCATTTTGGATTGACTTGCAGGGTCCCATTGTTCAGGAAGCAAGTTTTTTAGTCCCTGCTGCCTGAGGCTTCATTTGCATGTTGAGACGAATCGGGAATTTCCCGCGGAGATACAGTTTCTCTGCGAGCCGACGCGAATCAGGAGGCTCTCATCAAGGAGTGTTTGTATCCGTGAGTCGAGGAGTTTGCTAGAGATTATTTGTTTCCCAAGCGCCAAGGATTATTTGTTTCCTTGGGGTTTGAAACGAGTCGAGAATTTCCCACGGAGGCACTGGTTGCTCTGCGAGTCGACGCGGATCAGGAGGCTCTCGTCAAGGAGTGTTTGTATCCGTGAGTCGAGGAATTTGCTAGGGATTATTTGTTTCCCAAGCGCCAAGGATTATTTGTTTTCTTGGGGTTTGAAACGAGTCGAGGATTTCCCACGGAGGCGCTGGTGGCTCTGCGAGTCGACGCGGATCAGGAGACTCTCGTCAAGGAGTGTTTGTATCCGTGAGTCGAGGAGTTTTGCTAGGGATTATTTGTTTCCCAAGCACCAAGGATTATTTGTTTCCTTGGGGTTTGAAACGAGTCGAGAATTTCCTACGGAGGCACTGGTTGCTCTGCGAGTCGACGCGGATCAGGAGGCTCTCGTCAAGGAGTGTTTGTATCCGTGAGTCGAGGAATTTGTGATTGATCTCAAAAACTATCTATTACCGCAATCAAGAACGGCGTCACATGTAGCTAGCCGGTGAGTACGGGTCGGTCCACAGGGATGTTATGTATTTCCTAATCGCTCTTACTAGTTAATTCCAATGGGAGCCGGATTGATTATTAAATCTAAAAACTAAATTAATCTATATCTAAGTCTTGCTAGGATTAGGTCTAGGTTAAGTTTGAAAAGTCTATAAATCTCACCGCTTTCTATACCCATATGAAGATCTAATTAGGTGTTATGGTAATTATTAATAAAAAGGATTAGAATCATCGGGAAGATGTTTTCTTCCACTAGTTTCTTGTCCTTCCTTTATCAATCCTTACCCTAACCTCCATGGAAAACATCACAACCGGGCCTTTATACTACGGTATCACCGCTACCTCGAGAGATAGGGTGCCGTAGGGAGCGGTATGTGCATGTATGCATAGAGTCCTATGAAAATATATGATGGGCAAGAAAGGGGATGAGAGATCTTCGTCTCTCAAACCTTCCCCAGATCTAACCCTAACAAGCGAGGAGACTACTCACTCATTAGGGAATTAAAATACATTTATCTAGGACAGAGAATAAAAGATTAATTAGGACAAGGAATTAAATTTATCTAGGGCAAGAATAGAAAATTAACCTAGGGCAGAAAATAAAGAACTTACAAAAAATGATGCTCTCCAAAAGAATGCAGAAATTTATTAATGAAGGGAGGCATCAAGAAATTACAATGTTTAGAGTTCCTATTTATAAAGAATAGGAAACCCTAGGGTTACATTTGTCTCGCATGTCTGAAATTACAAAAACAGCCCTTAGGTTGACTAGTCAGCACCGCCAACAAATTATGGTAAAAAGTTTCTAATTGCTCTGTATGGCCGCAGAACCGTGGCCCAAGGCCCTGTTTGGCCGCGGTTCCACGGCCCAATAGTGGCTTTGGAATATCATTTTTCTTGGGCTAGCTCTTATTGACTTGGTCTTCATGTTTCCATATGTCTTTTTCCATGTGGGCTTTTAGGTTGGTTCCAGATTTCCAGTGAACAATTTGCAATGGCTTTTTAACCGTTCACTTGTAATCTTGGACCTTGCGTTGCCTTGTACTTTGTGAATTTTATCTTTGATGTAGGCTTGATCAAGATCTTCTGTTCATTGGTTAAAGTCCACTTTTTCATCATCTTTATATCGTTTTCACTGTTTTCTGTCCAAGAACCTGTAACCTGTAACATGTAGCAGACATGCGTCAAAAGCACCTGTTTATTTATAAAAAGAATAAGAATGGGGAATATAATAATGCAATATTATGATATGAACAAATACCCCCAAACTTATCTTTTGCTCGTCCTCGAGCAAACTTATTTTTATTCACTAAAATCCTAACCGCACTTTCGCAGGAAAACGCGATTGCACTGAGCTCGTGCAACAAGCCGTTAAACCTCTAGGTGTCCCTAGTAGGAGGAGTGTTGTCTCCTGAGGGTTTTCAGCGGATACTACCCACAAAATCCTATCAATTCAGCCCATTGACTTTTGTTCTCCAATTAGGTTTTCTAACTAAGAATTCTATTATCATCGACTCGTAAATTATCCACCCATATTTTTCACGCTTCCTCATCATCTAACTTAAGATTATATATGTTCTGTAGACTTACTTAGCTTTCGGCATTTCTTAAGTTTTCCTTCTAGGGTCCCATCTCCACTTAGGAATTTCTATCAACTCTACTAAAGATACAAGTTCTATTCTTCATCCCTTTCTCTCATCTAAACTCCAATTACATACCCCCACGTGTGTGTAAATATCACCCCTACACTTGGAAATTCAAATCAAGCAATCATACCTTTGTCCGTTGTCCAAAGTACTTATTTGTAGGTGAATTTTTAATTGAATTTTGCTTACACATCCTTCATGCGACCGTTAATACTTCTTGAGGTACCAACAACCGATTACAAGATGTGGTTGCACATTAAAGCGTCATTCCTAGTCTTGCAACACCCAAGGCTTTTAGCAGTGACTCCCAAACCAGTTGGTCTAAGGCACTAGGTGATGAAGCACCCTCGCTAAATATTTTTCTATTTTTACAGCCTTAAGTAATCACAAAAACCAGTGTCCATTTTTTTTTCTCTTCACTCTTTTTTTTCATTATACTAAGGACTTTAGACAAGAGCATTTCAAGGTCTCTTCTACTATTCCAAGTTTCAAGGTGCGTGATTGTGCAAATTGTAGGGTATACATTTTCAGAATCTAGACTTAAGTTAGGAACTATTTTTCAAACTTATACTCTAATAAAAACATCAATACTCTTCTCTTGTTTCGACTTAGCCTAAGAAGTGAACCCAAAATTTGCCTATTTCTAAATAAACTACAAAGGCATATACTTTCTACCGTTAAATTTTAAGGAATGTTATTTTTAGGGTTTTTAATTCACTAAGTCTAAGATCTAGTTGTTCCTAGCCAGTTAACCTATTTGTCAAACTCAAGTCAATTAGACCAAAGTTGAATACAATAATTTTTATAATTTTTGAATTTTTAAATTTTTATGGGTTTTCAAATAAGTATGCAAATGCAAAAAATATGTACAAATGAATGCGAAGGAAGAAAACGTACCGAGCATACCCCCAAACTTGAACTTGACAGTGTCCTCATTGTCATACTGAACCAAGAGGGTCAAAATGTCGGCACTCCCCTGTTTATTTATTTACAATTTTTTTTTTCTTTTTATTGTTTTGAAATTTTTTTTAAAATTTTTTATAGAAAAAGAAAACAAAAATATATATACATATATACAAAAAGGTCCCCCCAAACTTAAGCTTGGCCTTACACAAGCCAAAGGTTAGCACCAACCATTCAAAAATCTTATCGTGGTAATGGTATGGTTGGTGCAAGAATGGGGTGGAAAGAAAAGAGATGAAAAGCACACGAGACCGTGTGGAAAGAAGAATGGAAGATGGTCTCGGCGGAGGAGAAGAATGGTGGAAAGAAGAAAGAAGTGGAGTACGATCTTGAGGGTGTAAATTGAGTGAATAAATTAGCGCAATTTGTGATGACCGATGTGTTAAAAGCGATTGCGCTAACCTATCAACCCGTCGAGAAATGGGGTCAAATCCCTCAAGATTCGCAAGAAAACATGGGTACGCCGAACTTGGTATAGGAGATGAAAGCGTAACGGTCTCTTGTTCGGTCGGAACAATGGGAAAGACGAAATGGAGTGAATTAAGGATAGTATCTTT
This sequence comes from Agapanthus africanus, assembly GCA_030015575.1. NCBI lineage: Eukaryota > Viridiplantae > Streptophyta > Magnoliopsida > Asparagales > Amaryllidaceae > Agapanthus > Agapanthus africanus. The sequence goes on along the minus strand of CM057350.1, from coordinate 102,214,885 downwards.
CTCACCGTAGTAAACTGTTTCGAACTTGAAAGATTCCATTAATGGTTCGAAACTACTATAATCAACCGAGTCTGATGGCTTATCTGAAAATGTAAAGGACTCAAACTCGGGCGGTGAGTCATCAGCATCGTCCGAAAAAGTGAAACACTCATAGGTGTTATCGTCTGTGAGAATTGTGTCAGATTCAAAGGAAAAGGTTTCAAGCTCACGGTCTTCAAGAGGGGTCAGAACGATGGGAAGGAGGGAGGGTGATATAACAGTCAAAGGTTCAGGAGGATGAATTGGAAAATCAGACACATCAAACAAAAATGATTCAACCTCAATATTATCCTCAAGACTCTCCTTAATACTATCCTCAATATTTAACTCATCCATGCCGTTATCATCAAAATCTAGACGCATATGAGATTCGGGAGAAACATTTAATAACTCAGGATGATGATTTGAACATAAAATTTCAATTAAATCGACAGGTTCATCATCCGAAATATTCCCGGCGTCTATATCCTCAATCAAGTTAAAATTAATTTCTTTAGACACCTCCTCAAAAGCATGGATGTCTATCGATTTAGGTTCTAGAGTGGAGGTGTAAAGATCGAAAGGATTAGGTGCGGTTTCACTCGAAAGGGGTTCCTCACAATCTGGCAAATCAAGCACTACAAGGTCGCACAACTCATCATTTTGGACACATGTTTGAAAATTGGAGTTGTTGGATTCAATTGGGTATGGGTAGGTTTGATTTGGAAATCCTCTCACATTCTCTCTCTGTCCAACCGCCTCCTCATACATTGGAAAATTTGGAGCTAGTTGGAAACTAGCTACCGGTTCACTCGGTTGCATAAGGGCGGCCATGGACGCTTCCACATTCCTCACCATTTTGTTTGTTGCAGCAATATAAGTCTCCAACGACTCTTCTAAACTAGACTTGGGTGGTGAGGGGGTTTCGGTAAAAGATTCAAAATTTATTTGGATATGTGAAACTCCCAAAAGGCTGTGTAGAAACAAGGTCTAGTGACGGTGGGAAAGTCGGGTAAGACTGGTAGGAAATGGGTGGTTGGGCAGGGGTAGGGTCAACATATGGATAAAAAGGTGAATAGTCGTGTTGATCCCTAGAACTGGATGAGTGGAGAGGGGTGAAAGATCGACTGCGAGATTGAGCAATATGCTCAGCAATGGACATCGGCCTAGGAGTGACAGAAGGACTTGAAGAAGTGGTATCAACATATGTAGGTGGTAAAGGTTGACTCGGTTGACAAAAAGTGGGTTGAAAAGTCAAACTATTTCTCCTAGACGTCTCTATTTGATCTTTCAAAGATATTTTTGGCACGGAGGGATCGTCTTTAAATTGACCGAACAAATTGACATACGACGCAAAATTAGGTTCGGGATACCAAAGTTCGGCTAATGATTTATTATGTGGGGTACCCATGTTGGAAGAAAAGGTGAAAAGAAAGAAGGTTTGTGGTGGTGCAAGGATCTATTTGCGGCCAAAAATTGTGCAAGTTTCTATAAAATATTTGTCCTTTTTATTTTCATTTTTCATTATTATTATTCTTTCTCTTTATTTGGAAAAATTTTGTTGCAAAAAGATTTTAGAGCAAAGATATGCAACAGCAAAATATTTTATAGAAAAGATATGCAACAGCAAAATATTACTTGCAATCAATTTAGTTCAAGCGGGGCCCAAAAATCCTGCACAAAATTGTTATATGGAAGGCAATATATTTTATAGCTCACAGAATCTTGTAGGAATTTCCAGAAAATATATTTCAAAAATTACAGAGGAGGAACAGAGAAGCTTACAGAAAAAATTTCATAAGAAAATGCCACTAGATCGCCGCTCTTCCGCGGCAATAGAGCACTAACACCGCGGTTCCGCGGCCCTCTAGACAGAACGGATCCCCAAAATTTTTTGTAAGCTCTGATTCGACTAGATGGCCGCGGTTCCGCGGCCTAAGGTGGGTTTTGGCCGCGGAATCACGGCGAGATGGAGGATTTGCAATGGCTTTTTAACCGTTCACTTGTAATCTTGGACCTTGCGTTGCCTTGTACTTTGTGAATTTTATCTTTGATGTAGGCTTGATCAAGATCTTCTGTTCATTGGTTAAAGTCCACTTTTTCATCATCTTTATATCGTTTTCACTGTTTTCTGTCCAAGAACCTGTAACCTGTAACATGTAGCAGACATGCGTCAAAAGCACCTGTTTATTTATAAAAAGAATAAGAATGGGGAATATAATAATGCAATATTATGATATGAACAATTTGCTAGGGATTATTTGTTTCCCAAGAGCCAAGGATTATTTGTTTCCTTGGGGTTTGAAACGAGTCGAGGATTTCCCACGGAGGCGCTGGTGGCTCTGCGAGTCGACGCGGATCAGGAGGCTCTCGTCAAGGAGTGTTTGTATCCGTGAGTCGAGGAATTTGCTAGGGATTATTTGTTTCCCAAGCGCCAAGGATTATTTGTTTCCTTGGGGTTTGAAACGAGTCGAGAATTTCCCACGGAGGCGCTGGTGGCTCTGCGAGTCGACGCGGATCAGGAGGCTCTCGTCAAGGAGTGTTTGTATCCGTGAGTCGAGGAATTTGCTAGGGATTATTTGTTTCCCAAGCGCCAAGGATTATTTGTTTCCTTGGGGTTTGAAACGAGTCGAGGATTTCCCACGGAGGCGCTGGTGGCTCTGCGAGTCGACGCGGATCAGGAGGCCCTCGTCAAGGAGTGTTTGTATCCGTGAGTCGAGAAATTTGCTGAAGACATTTGTTTCTTCGGAGTTGGACTGAACCATCGAGATTTGGCTTCGTCTTCTGGCGGAGCCTGTTGGGAAAGTATGGTTCCCTCTTTGTTTACGCCCTTGAATTGTATACAAGGATCGATGTGATCTTAACTGTAGGGCCAAAATTTTATCATCATTTTTTTTTGTTTTATCTCCGCGATGCTCTATCATTTCAGCTTTTATATCGCGAAGGTCGCGATTGCCCAATCATTTCGGCTATTTTTCGCGGTGCCCAATCATTTCGGCTGTTTATTTTATTTTTACTCGCTGCTTTTTATTGCGAGTTGCCCAATCATTTCGGCTATTTTGCATGCATACATTTTTACTTGCTACTTTTTATTGCAAGTTGCCCTATCATTTCGGCTATTTCGTATGCATGTGCGGCCTATTGGCTTTTCGCTGTAAACCGGGAATTAGGCACCGATTTCGGCATCAACACCGCTACAACTGGGATATTGCCAGGAGCGAATCATCATCTGCCTCCGTCGATGTTGAACAAAGGTAGCTTAGCGAACAGGGTTAGGGTCCTGTCGTCTAAGGCTTTTAACTTTATGAGCCGTAAGGGTCTCAGAAAGGTATTTCTCCCTACAAGTCGTGAGGATCTTGTAGGTGTATTTTCTCCTTAGGAATCGTAAGGATTCCTAAGTGTATGTTCCTCTGTAATTCGTAAGGATCCTACTAGAGGGTTTTCTCCTTGTAAGTCGAGAGGACTTATAAGGGTTGTTCATCATTCGAACATATCCCCAGTCTCGGATGAGACTTGATTAGGGAAATGTTTATTCGCGCCCGTGGATTGTATACAAGGGTCGGTATTGAGCCACTTGTAGGGCAATATCGGAAGTTGTGGGGGTTGCTTAAGCACAGGTTTAGGTCTCTGTAACTTAAGACTTTCAACTCTTATGAGCCGTGAGGGTCCCATAAGAGAGTTCTCCTTACGAGTCGTGAGGATCTCGCAAGTGTATTTTCTCCTTAGGAATCGTGGGGATCCCTAAGTGTGTTGCTCCCTTATGAGTCGTAAGGATCTCACGCAGGTGGTTTCTCCCTACAAGGTCGAGAGGATCTTGTAAGTGTTCTTTAACGAGGTTGCGCCCTTTCAGGTTTTCACAAACACTCGCCGGTAGCTCTGCTGTTTTTACTCACGGAGCCCTTTCGGGTTTTCATCCGTGCCCTTTTGCTTATGGACATACCGTTTTTATTTATTCTTTTTATTTTTATGTATATATATTTTTTTTTCTCTCTTCTTTTTTTTTTACGAGGTCGCGCCCTTTCGGGTTTTCACGAACACTCGCCGGTAGCCCTGCTGTTTTTACTCACGGAGCCCTTTTTGGGTTTTCATCCGTGCCCTTTTGCTTATGGACATACCGTTTTATTTTATTTTATTTTTATATGTTTTTTTTTATCTCGTCAGCCTAAAGATGCTGCGGTAGTAGTTTAGAGACGTTTCGGTCTACTACTAGTTTAAGGACATTTCGGTCCGTCGTTGAGAGGCGGGCTACTGCTTATGAAGCTTGAGCTTAGGAAGATAGCGAGCGGACATAGTCGTCGTCATCTATCATTGACCTAGGCTGTGGCTTATCAAGCATAGTATTTCTTTAGGAAGCGACCGTTTATCGGCCTGAAAGGCCTTTCACCGTGCATATCTATGAGTAGATAGGCCCCGCCCTGGTAGACCTTATCTATGACGTACGGACCTTCATAGTTTGGCTCGAATTTTCCCCGCTTGGCGCGATTGGGGATCATAAGCCTTTTGACCACTAGCACGAGTTCGCCTTGGCGAAATGTCCTCGGTCGGGTCAATCTTTCATATGAGCGCGTCATCTTTGCTTTATAGGCCTCCAGATTTTGTTACGCTATGAGCCGTGTTTCTTCAAGGACGTCAAGCTCCTCAAGCCGAAGGTGAGCATTTTCTTCGTCCGTCAGCTCGTAATGGACTGCCACTCGTAGAGAGGGTAACTCTATCTCGAGGGGGAGTACTGCTTCTGTCCCGAACACTAACGCATATGGTGTTGCGTTTGTGGCCATTTTAAACGTAGTTCGATATGCCCAGAGAGCCTCTTGCAGTCTTTCGTGCCAGTCTTTTTTATTTCGCGACACTGTTTTCTTCATGATCTTCGTCAAGGTCTTGTTGAAGGCTTCAGCTAGACCGTTAGCTCGCGGATTATAAACCGAGGAATATCTCCAATCTATATTGTGTTGCTGCGCGAAGCGACTGATCTTGTGGCTTCTGTAGGCTGGCCCGTTATCGGAGATGATCCGTCGCGGAGTTCCAAACCGATATATGACATGCGTCTTGAAGAAGTGGAGGATATTTTCCGTCTTCACCTCTCTTAACGGTACTGCTTCTGCCCATTTAGAGAAGTAGTCAGTCATCGCCAGGATGAAACGATGTCCCCTAGACGATTCTGGTTCGATAGGGCCAACTATGTCAGTCCCCCATATTTCGAATGGCCAGCTAGCCACCGTTGGATGTAGTGGATTTGGGTGCTGGTGGATGAAGTCCCCATGAATTTGGCATGAGTGGCATTGCTTCGCATATTCGATGCAGTCATGAATCATCGTGGGCCAGTAGAAGCCCATCCGTTTTATTTTCAACTTCATCTTTGGGCCTGCTTGGTGAGAACCGCAGAGTCCGTCGTGAATTTCCTGGACGACCCTTTTCGCTTCGTCAGGTCCTAAGCATCTCAACCACAGAGAATCAAACGATCTCTTGTACAGAGTGTCATTTACGAAGGTGAAAGATAGAGCCCGCTTCATGAGCTGATGTCTTGTGGACGCTTCTTCAGGCAATCGGTGGGATTTGAAGTAATCTACGAAGACTTCTCTCCAATCCTCGGTATTTTCCCAGTCTTTTACTTGCAGGGTCATCTGCCCGCTTGCTCCTTTTTCTTCGGATGATTCCGGAGATATTTCTGCTGGGGCAAGCACCCGACGGCTTTGCACCACGATTTTAACGTCATCGAGGTTCTCGTCAGCCAGTTCTTTACCAAGTTTGGCCAATGCGTCTGCTTTGCTGTTTTCCGCGCGCGGTATATTTTCCAAAGTGTAGGAGGGGATTTTGGTCAACAGCTGTTGCACCTTTTCGCCATATTTCACCAATTCTGGTTTGCATGTCTGGTAGTCGCCGTTTACTTGACTAACGACCAGTTGGGAATCTCCATATATGAGGAGATTTTCGATTCCCATGTCAATAGCGATCTCAAGGCCTGCTATCAGAGCTTCATATTCGGCTTCGTTATTTGTCCTCGGCTCTGTTAGGGAGAACGCGTAGCGCATTATCCCTCCTTGTGGAGTTATAAAGATGAGTCCTACCCCCGATTTGATTATAGGGGTATTTTGTTTGCGCTTTTTTATGGAAGATGCTCCGTCGAAATAAAGCTTCCATCGGCTATTATCACCGTCAATTGCATCAAACGCATGTTCGTCTGGAAGATCGCAATTCAGAGGAGAGTCGGCAGGTATCGGGTGTTCAGCTAGGAAGTCGGCGATGGCCTGACCTTTCACTGCCTTGAGAGGTTGATACGTTATCGAAAACTTCATCAAGAGTAGGGCCCATTTAGCGAGTCGTCCCGTCAATATGGCCTTTGACATCAAGTATTTAAGGGGGTCCACTTTTGAAATGAGACGGACCTCATGCGCCAACGCGTAGTGCCTGAGCTTTGTTATCGCGAAAATCAACGCCAGGCAATGTTTTTCAATGGGGGAGTAGTTGCTTTCTGCCCCCAGTAGAACTCGACTTAAGTAGTAGAGTGCTCTTTCTTTCCCTTGATCGTTCTCTTGTGCCCATAATGCGCCTAAGGAACCTTCGAGGGCGGTTGTATAAAGAATGAGAGGTTTTCCCTTAACCGGAGCAGCCAACACCGGCGGGTTCTGCAGGTATTGCTTGATCTCGTCTAGCGCGCTTTGGCATTTTTGATCCCAGACGAATGGGGTTCCCTTCTTCATCAAGTGGCTATAGGGACGGCACTTACCTGAAAGACTGGCTATAAATCGCCGTATGAATGCGAGTTTCCCTTGGAGAGACCGCAACTGTTTAAGAGTCCTCGGCGGAGGCATTTCCATGATCGCCTTGATCTTGGACGGATCTATTTCAATACCTCGATGTCGAACAATGAATCCCAGGAATTTGCTTGAGGAAACTCCGAATGCACACTTAAGCGGGTTCATCTTCAAGTTGTATTGTCGAAGGCATTGAAATACGGTCTTCAGATGCTCGAGATGTTCCTCATATGATTTGCTTTTAATAACGAGATCGTCAATATAGCATTCAACGATTTCGTGTATAAGATCATCGAAGATCTTCGTCATGGCCCTCTGATAGGTGGCACCGGCGTTCTTTAAACCGAAGGGCATCACCTTGTAGCAGAATATACCCAAACGAGTCCTGAAGGCGGTGTGCTTCTGGTCTTCGGGATGCATCTTTATTTGATTATACCCTGATGAGCCGTCCATGAAGGAGAAAACTTCATGAGTGGACGTATTGTCTATCATCAGTTCGGTGACTGGCACTGGAAAATCATCCTTCGGGCAAGCTTTATTAAGATCGCGGAAGTCTACGCATATACGCACTGTCCCGTTTTTCTTCATCACCGGGACGATGTTGGCGATCCATTCAGGGTATTGAACCTCCTGGATGAAGCCAGAGTCGATCAGCTTCTTGACCTCGGCATTGATGCTCATCTCAAGCTCGAGTCGCATTCTTCTCGGCGCCTGTTTGACTGGCTTGATGTTCGGGGATATCGCCAATTTGTGTACAGCAATTTCTGGATCTAGTCCCGGCATTTCAGAATAGTTCCACGCGAAGCAATCTCTATGCTGCAGAAGCACATCCTTTAACGCAGCTACCCTTTCTTCAGATAGTAGCTCGCTGATGAATGTCGGTCGTGGATCGTCTGCTGATCCCAACTCAATTTTCTTAAGGTTATCTGCAGTGGTATGGATTCCATCTTCCAGTTCTTTCGGCGCTGGTGGGAAATCTGAGATTACCTCATCGTTGTTGTTTTTGAAGCACCAGGGAAGGTCATCCATGTTCTCGGGCTCTTCTTTTGATATCGTTATCACGTGACAAGTACGAATTCGCTTCCAATCCCAATGCGGAACTGGCTCTTCCTTCGTGGCCTTGGGCTCGTGCTTCTGTAGCGGCGTTACCTTCCAGTTGTCAGACAGAGCGAACTTGTCGAGCTGGTACAGATCTTCGACCCAATTCCTAAAGGTGAAGCAGTCTTCGAGCGGGTGCCCTATTACTCGATGGTAAGAGCAATAGTTTGGGTCAGAGACTTCGCTTGCTTGTTCGGGGTGCTTGGACTCCGGCAGTGTGAGCATCTGATGTTTTAGAGCAAGCTCAAATATCCTCCTCGTCTTATCCCGAGGAAAAGAGTATGCTCGACTCATTTTCTTCATGAGGGATAGATCAATAACGCTCGCCTCCCGTTTGCGTGGCTTCTTAGCCCTGCTTTGTTGCTGTTGAGCGCCTTTTTGGCCTTTCGACTTATTTCTGCTTTTGCGCTGAGCCTTCTTTATAACAGGTTGACAAGGAGCGGCATTTTCATCATTTACGGCCTGTTGGAGAAGGCGTTGCGTCTTGGCTTTCTCGTAGATGGCCGTCTCGCGGTTGTGATCATCTCGGACTTTTTGACCAGCTTTCTTTATAAGTTTGTCCATTTGTTCCTCGAACGACAGACTGGGTTCCTTTGCATCTGGAACTTTCACTGGCTTGGGATTAGCGTCCTCCCATTGAGCATCCGCTTCCTCATCAAGGTCATACACGACGTAGCAGCCGGGTAGTAACTCTCGTTTCTTTGACCGGATGTATCCAAGCCCTTTTGTTTCCATTCTCCCACTAGGCAGTTTGCGTTGAGTCCCAGGAACGTTCCAGACCCCGTCATAGAATTTGGCCTCTCTAACGGTCTGTTTGAAGGATATCCCCTGGCGTTTCAGCAGCTTCTTCAAACCCTCTGTATAATATCTGGGAAGACGGATAGGCTGAAGCCTGTCGAGCGCAGGATCCGCGCCATGCCAGATTTCTTTTTTCACCTTGGTTTCTTCAGAGTGGTAAAATAGAATTGCTTTTTCGCTTTCTCGTTTGGGAGGGATATAGAATGTCTGCAGCTCTTCTACACTGTAGATATTAAGTGCATCCAGTTCTTTATGATGCTCAGGCGGCACCATGGCGACTTGCAGGCTTTGCTCTTCGTCAGCGGACATTTGTATTAAAGGTCGAGCAGAGAATACGGCATGGACTTCATCTTCCGAGTCGCTGCCAAAGATCAATGTAGGAGCCGATGGTCCCGGCTTGTTGTGTTGGGGCGGATCCGAATAAACCATCTACTCTTCTTCCTCAGTATCACTGCCGAAGACAGGGATGGTAGCCTTAGTTTTATTCTCCAGCTTGTGACACTTCTCCGTGTCTTCAAAATTCGGCAAGAAGTATTTGGCATCTTCATATTTGCGAACTTCATTTACGGAAAACAGATTCAGTTCTCCCGTTACGGTATACTCGAGACCATCCCTAAAATATTTCATACACTGATGCTGTGTAGAAGGGATGATGTTGTACTCGTGTAACCATGGTCGGCCGAGCAGAGCGTTGTAGCATGTCTTGGCATCTATGACGTGGAATTTAATGTCTGTGACGAGCAGCCCGAAGCGTAGTGTCAGTATCACAGATCCAAGAGTTTTTGACGATTGGGAGTCGAACCCGGAGATGGTGATCTTGTCCCGAGCAAGGTGCTGGACGCTCATGCAGATTTCCTTCAACACCCGCACGTTGAGTAGGTTAACAGACGACCCGTTATCGATCAGGATTTTGTCTATCTTTATATCATGGCAGTATCCCGAGACATAGAGAGGGCGATTGTGTTCGCACGTCCCAAGTAGAAGGTCTTCATCGCCAAAAGTGACATCGGCCGTGTGCACTTCCTCCAATTCATCCTTCATCTTTTCCTCGGCCAAGCATGCTTCGAATTGTTCCGGATCTTGGAGCGCCTTAATCAACGAATCTCTCGCCTCTTTTGATAGCAAAAGGGCGTCAAGAATGCTGAGCTGTGAGGGCAGCTTCCTCAGATGTGCTAAGACGTTGTAATCCACCTTATTCTTCTTTGGTGGGTCTTTGGCAGCTAGCTCTTCCACCACTTGGTCATCTAAGACGATATCTTCAGAGGCCTTTTCTTTCCCTTTATCTTTCCTGTTCGAGGGTCCGAGGTTCTTTTCGGGTAGCGTGCGATTACGTAGCCGGATATTTTCGCAAACCTTCGGTTCTTCTTCTTTTCTCGAATCGGACTCTTTAAAGAGGGGGGCAAGTTCTAGCTCTTCATCAGAATCACTCCCAAATGTAGGCACTTGTGGTTTATCGGTGTTAATCATGCAACAATCGCCAGCAGTTCTTTTAAGCCCTTCGGTCGTATTTCTTTGCTCCCGATGAATTTTGCGTTTCTCTTGCTTAAAGTGTTGTCGATGAGCAACATACCCTTGCCACCATCTATCGAAAGCTTTGCACTCTTCAGTGGGGTGCGAAATCTTCCGATGATACAAGCAATAGGAGGGGTGCGTTTCCATTTCACCAGTGATGTTTCCTTCAGAGGATGGTAGCTTCATACCCATTGATATGGCCTTAGCAAACTTTTTCCTCATCTTGAATTGGCTTTTGCCGGTAGCGGAGGTGTTTAGCTCCAACGGGATCGTCTCAGCTCCTTCATCAAGTCGCTGGCGCTTGGCCCTTTCAAATATAGCCGCCTCGCGCTCCCGATCAGCTTTACTTTTCAACCGAGCTTCATTAAGGAATGCGTCGATTACTTCATCTGGTGGCCCCAGAACTTTTGGTTCAGGATCTGCCCCCAGTTTTTCAGTGCAAGGAGTCTCCTCATCGTTCGTGATCGAATGGGAAATCATATGACAGCTCGCCATATATTCCTCGGATTCATCCGATGAACTTTCTCCTTCATCTTCTTCTTGAAAGACATGATTGAGGAACTCTTGGAATGTAATGGGAGTCCGCGCCTTTTGGTTGTATTCTTCCAACGCGTCAATTTGCTTTTGTAAGTCCGTGCGTTTGCCGCCAGGCTTCACGGGCTTCTTAGATTTCTTCTTCTTCTTTTTCGAAGATTTTGACGGCTGGCTGCAAGTGCTTGAACCGCCACCATCGGTCTTTGGAGTTGGACGTGGCTTCAACATCCCTTCAATGACCTGCGGTTCCAACGGATTCTTCCACTTGATCGCTGGACATGTCTGAAGATCGTTTAGCATCCTCTTTGTCTTGGCTGATAATACAACCTCCCAAGGAGCTTCTTCAATGACGGAGCATGTTGCCCCCGGCGTATTCGTCCCCTTAGAGGTGTGGGGCTGCGGGGGATTCACCTTCCATTTGTCAGATAACGCGAACTTGCCCTGTCGGTACTGGTTTTCAAGCCAATTTTTGAAAACGTAGCAATCTTCGATCGGATGGCCTAGTACTCGATGATAAGGACAGTAGTTGGGCTCGTTGACGTCACTTGGTTGCAACGGACGTTTTGGATCCATCAAATTTATGAGTCTGTTGCGCAACGCCAGCTCGAATAACCTCCTCGTTTTATCGCGGGGAAAGGAATAAGGACGTCTCATCCTATCCTCAAGGGGCACGTACGGTCGCGTATTATTTTGACGAGCAACTGGCTTCGAGTCGCTCAGTTGTTGTTGAGCATTAGCGACGACGATCGCTTTTCCCTTCCCTTTGTCATTTCGGGTGTCTGGCCTTGGAAGAGGGGGTTTATGGCCCATTTGATCCATTTGCGCTAGTTTGTCAATCAAGGCCTGGAAGGTAGTCGGCTTGAAAAACATCATAAACTGCGAGATGGTTGCTTGTGGATCGAGGGTTCCCACAAACATACCCACTGCGGGAGCTTCTTCAATGCGCTGCTCACACTTTGACCACAAGTTCCGCCACCGTATAGCGTACTGAACCCACGTCTCGCCGGGTTTTACCCTAGCGTTAATCAGTGCCGTCATCGGGGTACGTTCACTGGCGCTTGCAAAACGTTGAGTAAACAGCAGCTCCATCTCTGCGAAGGTTTTAATAGAGTCGTTCGGGAGCTAAGAGTACCACTCGAACGCCGTATCTGATAAGCTTCCAACAAACTGGCGAAGCAACAACTTGTCGTCACCGCCGGTGTTGCCGCAGAGTGCCCTGAACTGGGCAACATGCTGATGAGGATTGCCCATCCCCTTGTAAACATGGAACTTGGGAATTGTATAACCTGGCGGGTACTTGATTTGATTGTACCAACTCGGGTATGGTCTCCCCGTTTTCACGACCTGGCCGGCTGTTTCGGTTGCATGATGAACCCGTATTTGCTGGGCGATGTATTCATCCAAATCAGCTTTGGAGATTGTATCCTCTTTAGCTGTGGACAGAACTGGTGGAGGATTCGACGTCTCTCCCCTATCGTCTTCAAGAATGATTGGGGGATCTTCAGCAGGCGGATCTTGTTGAATCATCATACCCACCATATCCTGGAATAGGAGGGCCATTTTCTTTATGTTGGTTGCCTGCTCCGCAGCTTCTTTATCTTTTTTCTCCAGTACGCGACGAAGGAATTCAGCGTCCGTGTCTTGTTCTTGACGCTCGTCCGAGGATGTTTCAGGGGTTTCTTTTGGCCCTGTAAGTGCGGCCATAGCGTTCATCATTTCCTGAAGTTTTTGTTGTTGCTCCTGGGCTTTCGTCACGGATCGGGTGAGCGGTCGGTGGCCCGTAGAAGTGCGGCTTTCCTCTTTTCCAGAAGCCATATAAACCGTATGAACTGTTATGCCCTCTGACTTGGGGCGTTTAGGTTCACCACTTTTAAACTTTGCCGCTGTCACGGGAGCTTTCTCTGGCCTCCTTCTTTTGTGGACCATTGAGGTTGAAGGAGCCGTTGAAGTGGGCATCCTAGCAATTGTTGCCCCCTGCTGTTTGATGGGGCGGTCTTTGTCCTTTTCCACCTTTGCCTTTTTCTGGCGACGAAAGTGGTCTGGGTCAATCACGGAGTCTTGAACCCTCCGCCAAACTTTATAAATTTTTGACGACAGCCGTTGAGGGGGCTGTTCCTGTTTTGTCTCCGGAGCTTTCTCCATTGGTGGAGGAGATCTTTTCAAGGTAGCGATTGGAGAGTTCTTACGCACCCTCCTCAGTAGTTCAAAACTGTTCCCAGTTGGAACAGCAGCGTTGACTTCAACCACTGGAGCAGGTGGAGTTAGCCCTGAGGGGGAGTTGCCCCCTGCCTTCCTCACTCGTTGCCAATGGCGACGTCGAGCACGACGAGCCGTTGGGATTGGCTCAGAGATTAAGATAATTTCTTTTTGCCCCCTGTTTGAGTGCGGGGCGATTGCCGATGTCAGCCTGTCGAAGATTGATGTCCTTTGACCAGCAGGGGCAAGAGTGGGAATCGTCAGTCTTGCAAAGACTGACTCTTTGATGGGAGAAGCCGCTTTAACGACTTCTGGAGCAGCGGCCGTTGCCCTCCTTGGGGTAGCCACTTTAGAGTTCTGATCTAATCTGGTGAAAAAAGAGGCCGTTGGCTTGGCATTGTGCGACTTGTTGACAGGGGCCGCAGTAGTTGAAAGTCGATCGAAGACCGACTTCTTAGGAGCTTCTTGTCCGGGCACAGGAGTGCTAAAGCTCGTTGGCGGGAGCATGGTCCCGAAGAAAAGCCCAGTGGTGGCTTGAGTTACCTGTTCCACTGGCATGGTGAACAAAGAGGCCGCTTGGGGCCCGTAGGTTATGCCCCCAGTTGAGGCCGGACGCGAGCTGCAACCGCAGTTGGAGCACTTCGAACAAGTTGAGGCCATCGATACTTGATTTCTCTTCTGCACCAAATGAGAGACCAAATCTTAGTAAACTTGAAATCCAAAGGCAACCATTTAACAAACCGCGATTGGTTCGCGAAGACGACACACGAAGTGTGGAGTGGAAAGAGGAAAAGATCCCACCGGGCGTGCCAGAATCTGTTCCCCTCCGAATGGCGGCGCACAGGACCGCGATGTCCTGATGCTGAGATTCGGGGCAGATGCTATTTGGTTTTATCCGTCCACCTCTCCGAAGATGCCAAGTTGATTTATGGCGCCATGTATCGGAGGTTTAGACGGATGCGGCCAATGTAGCAGACTTCGTCAGATTCCCCCTCGCTAGAGGGGTTTTTGATTGTGGGGACGCTCTTCCCTGCAGGCGCAAGCCCCTGCAGTTAATTATGCTACCGCATCACGGTAGCCACTTTCTCCTTCTCTAGAATTTCACTTCGTGTCGCGTGTGTTTGTTTTGTTTGTGGTTGCCCGTAGATTGTATACGGAGACTGAATAATGCCGTCACCCGTAGGACGTGGACTAATCCAAATCCGTATTTACTTAGATTTGGGTTTGGTGTTTTTAGTTTAAGGATGCATTAGTCGCGTTGCGGCTAAGATCAACTTAAACGTTCGTTAAGGATACAATAGTCCTGTTTGAGACTAAGATCAACTTAACGTGATAATCCATTTAATATCCGGCCATCGGGACTCGTCACCTCTCTAACGTCGTTGAAGGATTACAACGGCAGATGTCAGAGGAGTTCAGAGATGTACCCTTGAACCAAAGTCGATTTGGAGTTTTATAGTCCATTTAAATGTTTAAGGATACGTTAGCCGTATTTGGTGCTAAGACCAACTTAAACGGGACCGTTTAGATCCGGTAAAAGAGCATTTGGGAGCTCTATTGTTCCAGTTTAGAGACGTAGTAGTCCATGTTCCAGTTTAGGGACGTAGTGGTCCATGTTCCAGTTTAGGGACGTTTCGGTCCAACATTAGTTTAGGGACGTTTCGGTCCAACATTAGTTTAGGGACGTTTCGGTCCACGAGTTTAAAGACCCCGTAGTCCATATTGATGTGTGGTCGTTGGGATCCGTCACCTCTTTGACGTCGTTGAGGAATTACAACGATGGATGTCAAAGGAGTTCGGAGATGTACCCTCGAACCGGATATAAATTGATTTGAGAGAGCATTTGTGCTCAGTTCAATTTAATTTAAGGACTTACGGCCAGAATTGGGCTAAGTCCAGTTGAAAATGTTCAACATTTTATTTATTTTTAGTCCATTAGACATGTGCTAGGGCTTTGCCCACACTTAAATAATACATTGCATTACTTCTATTTTCTTGTTTGGGCTCTGCCTATAAAAGATGCAGAGCATCAATTTAATTAGGCCTGTTTGGTCTTTTAATTGGGCTCGGCCCTGTATTGCATTTGTTAGACGCTTTGCGCCACTCACTGAGCGCAAGCGCTTGTGGTGAAGACACGTGTCATGCTCTGGTGAGCGCAAGCGCAACAGTGCAGTGCGCCGCGCTAGTGCGCTGCTGACACGTGGCGCGCTCTGGTGAGCGCAAGCGCAACAGTGCAGTGCGCTGCGCTAGTGCGCTGCGCTGTTGCGCTGCTGACACGTGGCGCGCTCCCAAGAGCGCAACAACGCAGTTTGCAAGTGCAAAGCACTAAGAATCTTTTAGATTCAAGAACAGAAGTGCAAAGCACTATTTGATTTCTTGATCTAATTTAGATCAAAGAAAAATAAGTTTTTTCTTGTTTTTCTTATCTCAGAGAACCAAAGGTTCATGAAAAGTGCAAAGCACTATTTTTATTTTATTTTTATTAAAGATCATTGATCTTATTTTTAGATCTATGATCTGTTCCTAAGAGAACTTTCTCTTTCTTCTAAAGGTTTTTACCTTTTTTATTCTTGAGGAGTTTCTCAGAGTTCTTTTCTCTCCTTCTCTTTTTCTCTTTTTTTTTTTAGAAAGATGTTGATGCCTTTTAATTGAGGCCTAGGGTCCTTTTTATAGTGCCCATAAATTAGTTAAATTTGTTAAAGAGATTTTTCTCTGAGTGATTTGGGGAATTTTCCCCACCGTTAGATCTTTGATCTAAGGGCTTCTGCTTTGCAGAAGAAAATATTCTTGTTTTAATAAGAACAGAAAAGATTTCTTAAAAATTTTAATTCTGTTTGGCGCAGATGCCCCAGCGCGTGACACGTGTCGCGCAGCGCACAGCGCAGCGCAACTTGCGCTAGCGCAACTGCGCTGACACGTGTCACGCAGCGCAACTGTGCTAGCACATCTGCGCTGACACGTGTCGCGCAGCGCAGCGCCTGCGCAACTGAAGCGTTGCTTTCTTTAATAGAGCTTTGCTCTGATTGGGTGCGTCTTCTTGGACGCTGAGCTGACGTATCAGCGTCTGACATGTGGCGCGTTGCGCCCGAAACTTGAAGCGTTGCTTCAGAATTTTTGAATTTTGAATTTCAACAGAGCTTTGCTCTGATTGGGCGAAACAGGGGGTATTTGTTCAGTTGATAAAACTGCACATTTGTTATTACATTTTTCCTACCATTTTCATATTAAAAAGGACTTTATTATAATATATCATACATATGAGGGTTTATGTGTAAAAATACTATTTTCCATGTGTTGATATATTATAATTAGCATTTGGTAGGAAATTGTATGCAAATAATATCATTGACCAAATCCTAGTAGAACAAAATCTACTAAATATTATTTGAGTTGTTGTGCAGAATTTTTCCAAGTTGTGCAAAAATTTTCAAGACTAGAATCAAGGAAATTAAGTTGCTGAAGAAGACTTGCCTAATTAAGGAATCAAAACTTGGAGACCAAGTCTGGCAGCAACCACGAGAAGATTTCAAAGATACAAAAGTTCCATAGAAGTCCACATGTCACATAGAGAAACATCCCAAAATTTGATCAAGGGCCGTGATTAAACGGCCGCGGATCCGCGGCTTTAGCCCCCTTGGGCCGCGGATCCGCGGCATGATAGAGGATATTGGAGCTGCATTTTTTGGGGAAAAATCTCTACTACTATTTCCCTAATTTAGAAGCAAATGTTTCTGGTTTTGGACTATAAAAAGGGACCGAGAGCCTCTTGGAGAATTTATCAAGCCGACGCGATCACGAAGTCCAAGACGGCTCATGCATCTAGGCTGGTCATCAACTGTTCGTCTACCTCCTTAGAAGAGATCGAGAAGCAACTAGAAATTGTAATCATTTTCTAAGGATTCAAGTGTAATGAATATTGTTGATTAATAAAGGTAGCTTTCTTTTTCTTATTCTATTTCTTCGTAGTTTAATTATGCAATTTCTTTCCATCTCTTTTTCTCCCAACATGCGCGAGTAATTCTCCGCTTGTTAGGGTTCGTAGGATTAGGGTAGGCGAATGGATGATGAACATCCCTAAACCCTTTTAAAGTCCTATAAAGTTTATGAACTTTATCAAAAGAATCATTAACATTCTCATCGGGCGCGCTAACAATTCTTTATTAGTTCCGACAGAGATTAGATTAATGATTGTTTTGGTAAAGGCTAGATATGAACGGAGTTCCGTGTCGAGATAAGGGTTAAGAGTGGGATTCCTTTTCCCTCCAGAAACCCTAATCTACACGCATCACCGTCGTTCTAATTTTAAATCTATTAAAGGATAAAAAGGGTAACTTTTAATTAATCGTCCATAATTACTAGATCCTAACGAACCCTACAAGCCCCTTATCATATTAACTACATCCCTAAAATAATCTAGATCTATATTTTTGCATTCTTGCTTAACGTAGATCTAGAAACCTTTCTATAAAATTCTTTATCCCTCCTCTCTTTTTCAACACATCTAAAGTAAGAGTAAAAGGTTCAACGTTTCCCTGAGGACGACCCGTACTCATCTCGGTCTAGCTACGCGCGACACCGTTATTGATTGCGGTTATTCTACAAAACATTTTTTCGTATCAATCATGTACCCTTGAACCAAAGTGAGGTGGTTGAAAGAGCGGATGTGCTCGATTCAAAATATGTTGAGGACTTATGGCCAGAATTGGGCTAAGTCCAATTAAAATATTTTAACATTTTATTTTTGTTCTGGCTATTAAGCCTTTATTTGGGTTCAGCCCTTTTAATAATGCTAGGCATTGGGCTCTGACATTTTTGTCTTGTATTGAATGCATAGTATTTATCAGAAACAAAGTTTGTTCTGACAGTGCGCCACATGGCGCGCCAGGCGCGTTGCGCCAATCAAAGAGCGCATTGCGCTTCTGTCGGGTAGCGCACACGAAGAGGACACGTGTTGCGCTTAGCGCTAAGCGCTAGTTTGTTAGCGCATTGCGCTTTTAATTTATGAGCGCATTGCGCTAGTCTGTTGGCGCACCAGTGAGTGACGTGGCGCGCTTGGCGCTGAGCGCCAGCCCATGAGCGCAATGCTCTGTTTTAGAAACGCAAAGCGCAGATTGTATCTCTGGTTGACACGTGGCAGGTTTTGGCGCTGAGCGCCAGTCCAATGAGCGCAAGGGCGCAATTCATGAGTGCAAGGCACTTTTTAATAGCGCAAAGCGCTTATGATCAATTTTAAGATTAAAGAACAGATTTATGTTCTTCAAAGGAGGCTTTGCCTCAAGATCCAAAAACAAAAGTCCTTGTTTTTATAAAAGGCTCTGCCTTTATACATCAAAAGATCTGTGAATGAAGTGAAATACTTCTTTTAGTATTTTTATGATTAGATCTTTTTGATCTTTTCTTTTTTATTAAAGAGCTTGGTCTTTTTCTTAGATCTCTGATCTTTTTAGAAGATGGTTCTTCTTTTTACGAGATGGTTTCATCTCTATTATTCAAGAACATAGTTCTTTTTACCTTGAAGATGAAGAAAAATCTTCTTTTTTCTAAGAGTTTTCTCTTCTTTTGCAGAAGGTTTTTCTCTCTCTTTTCTGTCTCTGAGACTTGAAGTCTAGGGGCCTTTATATAGGGCCAATTGATTTGTTAAATCAGTTTTAAGAGATCTTTCTCTGATTGATTTGGAATATTTCCCACCGTTGGATCTTTAATCCTAAGTCTTCTGTTTTACAGAAGATAATTTTCTTATTTTAATAAGATTGAAAAATCTTTCCATAACAGAACTTTAGTTCTAATTAATTAATAATTTATTGTTATTACATCTTTTGATCTGACGGTGGGGGAATTTTTAATTCCAGCGTTGGCGCACCTACGTTCGACACGTGGCGCGCAGCGCAGAGCGCAGCGCAACTGCGCTAGCGCACCCGTGTTTGACACGTGGCGCGCAGCGCAGAGCGCAGCGCAACTGCGCTAGCGCACCCGTGTTTGACACGTGGCGCGCAGCGCAGAGCGCAACCGCGCGCAGAATCTGAAGCGTTGCTTTAAATTTTGAATTTTGAAACAGAGCTTTGCTCTGATTGGGGGGAAAGGAAGCGTCGCTTCATTGCATATCTTGGAACTTGATAGAGTTTTGCTCTGATTAGGAGGAGCAGAAGCGTCGCTTCATTTCAAACCTTGGAATTTGAACAGAGCTTTAATCTGATTGGGGAAACATTCGGCTTGCGCATTGCCGCTCGAAGGTGGCTCAAGTCCATGGGTTCTGCACAAGACAGGATACATTGGAGTCAGCAACACAAACAAAAATGAAAATAAACGCAAGCCTAACAGAACGTCTGCAAACTCCTAACTTACCGGCGAACTGGGCTAGGCTCAGCCCAGCCCAACTAAGGACCCGCTCAGAAAGCAGCACGTCAGCCCGGGGAATGGGCTCCCACTCCGCCACTCTCACCGTGTCGGCATCATTGGACGGGCTTCCCCGCCAGCACCTATCCCTAGTCCACTGGGTGGGCATAGGCCAGTCCTCACCTTCTGGCGGCCCAACAAAGAAAAACTTCTTCTTCCAATCGTGGATGGAAGAAGGCAAGACGACAACTCCCGACCCGGCTGCACTCCCCCGTCGTTTCCTAAAGGAGAGGTAAATCCACCTCGGGTCGCCCGCGCTAGTGCCGGGGTGACCTTTGTAAATAAGAGAGGAGGCAAGGATGGAAAGACCGAAAGGGATCATCTGCAAATTCAAGCGGACCAGGAACCCAAGGAGAATCCTCCAGGAGTTCGGCACTAGCTGGCCCGGGGCTAACCCAAAGTAATTTAGCGCTCCAACAATCTCGGGAGAGAAATGAAGGCGCATTCCGATCCAAAAGGCTTCCAGGTACAAGGCAATCTCTTTACCCCGTACCTGATCTGCCCTCTCTCCTTTCTCGGCCAAACGGAGCGTATAGCCGGAGGGGATATGGAAACGAGCTAGTGCGGTGACAAGCCCGTCCTCATACCTCACCAAGGATGGCACACCAGGGGCGTCCGCCACCTCCGCTCGGGGAACAGCCCCTGTCGCGTGATTCCGGGAAGAGGATCTGACCCTAACTCCCCGGGAAGACTCCGACTCAGTGGAATAATCCTTAGAATCTACCCTGACGACATCTACAGACTCCTCAAAAGAAGACATCTAATCTGATGGAGAGAAGTCCTCGGGAAGAGAAAACGTAGAGATCCGACCTAAGAAGGAGAGCGCCTAGCTTACAATATCAAGAACGAGGAAAATATGAAGAGATGTGGGCCTTGAAGTGGACCCCACCTCTATTTATAGCTGCCAGCGTCCTCATCCAACGGCGACAGTCGACTCCCGCCAAAAACAACTCTTCGCGTTCGACGACCACGATTGCTCCACCTGTCGCACACGCATTGGCTGTATCCCATCAGACGTCAGCGGTCTGTGGCCCGTCGCGTCAGCCAACCAGCGCCCGACACGTGGTCTGTCGCTTCAGCGAAAGTACGCACGATCCGGCGCACCCTCTTTAATGCAAAGATCTCGCCCTGATTCGCTGGTATCATCCAGAAAATACAACATATCACCCGGGGACACGCCCGACGATATCTTCGAAAAGGAGCTAACCTCGGTTGACCCGGCAGACCACTCTCAACCCGACCCGTCAACTGGTCGGGACTAGAGTGGGGGGCTAATGATGATGCTCGATATCGGTGATCTCCCAGATCATGACACGTGGCAGATGACGTGTCCCAAACCATGCAAGAAAGGACCTACAGTGGCCAACCAGACCACCCCTATACCCGTCCTACAAACAAACGCTGGCTCACCTCCGAGCCCCCTGCACAATTGGCCTTCTCGGCCTCACAGCTCGTCTCCGGGCTACCGCAGAACCAAGATACCTCGGCTCTCCCGCTCGTCCGCGAGCTCTCCCGCCGAGGTCATTTTCCTCGGTCTCATCGACCGACCGACGGCACCGCTCACGGGCGCAACCGCCATCCCGCGAATCTCGCCATGCGCGAGATATCCGCCGGCCACATCCCACGTTCCACGCCATCACGATCTCCACTAACGAGCCTGTCTCGCCATTAATGGGAGATCCCGCCCATCACGCGGACGTGACATCGGGAGTGTAACGGCCGGCGTGATTCTCGCGTCTGCCCTGCCTACTGCCACCGCTATATAAACCCCTTCTTCAGACGGTTCAAGTAAGCCATTTTTACTCCACTAAGCCGTTACTCTGCTCGGATTTCCTCTCTAACTTGATCGTCGGAGGGTTCTCGGTGGTACAGCCACCCCGGGACTTCCTTGCAGGTAGCTCGGCCCAACCAACCTCAAACCCATTGAGATCCACACGCTTCAGGAGCCCGCCTCCAGATCCAATCTCAGTCGTCTATCACTTCCATCAGCAAATCAACGGAAAGTAACATCTTGGCGTGATCCAGGTCGCGTCAATTACAAATACCGTATAGTTGAGTAAACTAATACGGGCAACGCACGTGCAGAAAACTAGTAATATAATAATAATAATAATAATAATAATAATATATGTAATAATAGGAAAACACAACAAAAATCACAAAACAAATACTTTTATATATGTATGTGCAAAGAGAGCGAGGAGGGAGCAAGTGAAGGTTCATTCAAAATGCCCTATTTGTTTTTATCTGATGCAATTAATTTTTTAGCATTTTTGTTATTTTTGGGCTTCCCTCTTTAGTCTCTGTTTTTTTGTATCTGTCTCAAAAGCATACCCGGTATATATGGGAGACGGGTCTTTTTTATGAAATTTGTGGGGCCCCTGGACTAGACAACCCGTCTATTGCCATTTTGGTAGAAACCTGGTATGGTTTTAAACCGGTATAAAAAGAATTTTCCCTGTCTTTTTTCCTGACTTCTTTGATTTTCTTTAAGAAAAAACAAATTCTAAAATTTCATAAGAATGCTAATTTAAAAAGAATTTCCAATCTTTAATAATTAAAATAACAATATGCATGTCCTTTTTCGCCAAGTTCCCTCATGTTCGTGACATTATCACTTCATTAGTGGTTTAGGCTCACTCTGATAAGCAAATAAATCCTAAGCGGCAATAACTAGCAAATTTTAAAATACAAGTGCAACCAAAGATGGGATGACCAGAAAAAAGGAAAGGCTACACATTAATTGATTTTGAAGTACCATATATTCTGAATTTGATTGAACTTTAAAATACAAAAAATTACAAAACACATTATTGTAGATGTTATAATACATTCTAATAATGACCTTACAAACTTGCCATGATTCACTGACGCAATGTAACATAGCAAAAGGATTGAAGGACTTATAGAATTTCCATAATTCCCGGTGGAATATACGAATGGTTGAGATTGAAAGAAATATCAAATCTATTTTTTAAGTATGCTTGTTCTCTCTTGCTAAATGTTATCCGTTCATATATCACATCATGAATAGTGAATAACCAGCTTTAAAATGTCAAATGAGAATTCTAAAAGATCCTCTTTGGGGTTTCAGTTGCTATTTTTTGCTAATTTGTGGAAATTTAATAAATTCTTTGTTATTTTAATATTCAGATGGGACCTGATAAATTTTTTAAAGGCGGAGGAGGGTTGTTATTTCTAGATAAAATAGTTTATCTAATGTGAGAGTTCGTCAGTTTCGATTTTATCTAAGAGGAATATTCATATGAAAATAAAACCTATAATTTGGTTATGATGATTTTCTTTAGTTACAAAGAATTAGAAATGATTTGCTATGGGCCTTTTAAAAGATAAATATAAAAAGATTGTTTTGTCAGACATGGATCCTTTGAACAAACAAAAACAGAGAAGAAATTACAAAAGAAAACAGTTAACTGTTGGTTGCATTTATCATTCGTAAGTAGCAGTAATTAATGATTTATCCTTCATATAGATTCGTGATTAAGTGGATTGCATGCAGATAAAAGAATTTCTATTGAATTAATGTTTTATACTCACCGTATTTAGAGCGATTTTATTAAAAGACTCCATGAACATATTTCATGCCACAAAACTACAAAATAAAGCAGGATTTAAAGACTCCAAAAACAATTAATTTTAAAAATCCAAATTAATTAAAAGTTGGTTTCGAGAAACTTAAACCGATAAGACTTATTTATTGGGTATATATAGTCGGTTATCATTAAAAAAGTTTAACATAATTAAGATTTAAAGGCTTCAAAAGCAATTGCTTTAAAAAATGAGTTTCAACAAACTCAAAAGGGAAGAATTTATATAATTGGGCTACACGTGTAGTTATCGTACATTATAGAGATTTTATGAGTTATGCATATTATAGATTATATATAAAAGTATATTAAAACTAAATTATATGTTATAGGGTGAATATAATATATGGATTAAGAAAAAATCGAATATGTATCAGACATACCATAGATATAAATTAAACAATATTTATTTTAAAGAAAAATGAACTGGGTCGAGCACATCTAGATGGTGGCGCTCACGTGACCTAGGCCCCGAGAATGGCCCAGCTAACCGAACTTCAACATGCAAGCTCTTAATTTTTTTTTCCCCGGAAGAAATTTTTGAAATTTTTTTTCCGGTTTAGATTTTTTCCTTCACTTCAATGAATATAAATAACAACTTAGCCGGCTTGTTTGTTTGCATATAAATAACATAAAAGTCCCGGCTGTAACTTCAATCGCTTTGGTTGTTTGTTTGAAAAGAAGTAGAGTTTAGAAGTTACTTCAAGATGCTAATGTGGATCCTATATAGCACGATTGCTTCCAAAATTTTCTTCCCTCGTTTTGAATGGGAAGTAACCATGGAACACAAGGAACAAGAAAAAAAATTTATTTAACGCATTTTTTAATTGCTTTTAATAGATAATAATGTATTACTGATATTTTTTTTTTGTTTTGCTTATGAAAGAAACATAGGAACCTGTTTCATTTTTTACTTCCATTTTCAAAAAATACACTGATGGAGGCAATGAATATCCTTCAGGTGTTGCCTTCCGTTGATCTGCTGATGGCGGCGATGGATGGCTGAGATTGGATCTGGAGGTTGTCGCTCCTGAAGCGTGTGGATCTCAATGGGTTTGAGGTTGTGGTCGCCGAGCTACCTGCAAGGAAGTCCCGGGATGGTTGTACCACCGAGAACCCTCCGACGGTCAAGTTAGACCAGAGATCCGAGCATAGTAACGGCTTAGTGGAGT
This sequence comes from Agapanthus africanus, assembly GCA_030015575.1. Classification (NCBI taxonomy): domain Eukaryota; kingdom Viridiplantae; phylum Streptophyta; class Magnoliopsida; order Asparagales; family Amaryllidaceae; genus Agapanthus; species Agapanthus africanus. Next base: position 102,190,807 of record CM057350.1, on the reverse strand, counting down.
ACAAATGGCTTACTTGAACCGGCTGAAGAAAGGGTTTATATAGCGGTGGCAGCAGGCAGGGCAGGCGCGAGAATCACGCCGACAGTTACGCTCCCGACGTCACGCCCGCGTGATGAGCGGGACCTCCCATTAATGGCGAGACAGACTCGTTAATAGGGGATCGTGATGGCGTGGAACGTGGGATGTGGCCAGCGGATATCTCGCGCATGGCGAGATACGCGGGATGACGGTTGCGCCTGAGAGCGGTGCCGATGGTCGGTCGATGAGACCGAGAAAGATGACCTTGGCGAGAGAGCTCGCGGTCGAGCTGGAGATCCGAGGTATCTTGGTTCTGCGGTAGCCCGGAGACGAGCTGTGAAGCCGAGGAGGCCAGTTGTGCAGGGGGCTCGGAAGTGAGCCAGCGTTGGTCGGTAGGACAGGCATAGGAGTGGTCTGGTCGGCCATTGTAGGTCCTTCCTTGTATGCTCTGGGACACGTCATCCACCACGTGTCATGATCTAAGGAATTACCGTTATCGAGCATCATCATTAGCCCCCCACTCTCGTTCCGATCTATTCGTGGGTCGGGTCGAGAGTGGACTGATTGGTTCTTTCTGTGCGGCTTGGCGCTGGTAATTCCTCGTGGTGGATTGTTCGGGGACGACATGGCGTTCTTGTTTTCACGCATCGAGTATAAGTCGAACGAAGGACCAGTATGGGAAGGTCGGTATCCTCGCTTTGCCGGAGTTGAGGCGCTGATCACGCGTTGAGTATGAGTTTATTCGGCGGGTCTTGGATCCGTGTCTTCATAGGTAGAAAGTTACCCGCTGCGGATGCGGATGCGCCAAGCAGGAAGCTATTCAACGGCCTCGCGAGGAGGGCTTTGGACCCACCGCGTTGATGGGCAGGAGAATGCCCGCTAGGAATGCGTCGAGCAGGAAGGAACTCGGTGGCCTCACGATGAGAGCTTCAGATCCTCAGCGTCTGATTGGCAGGAGGATGCCCGCTGGGATGCACCGAGCAGGAAGGGACTCGGCGGCATCGTGATGAGGGCTTCAGATTCTCAGCGTCTGATGGGCAGGAGGATACCTGCTGGGGATGCACCGAGCAGGAAGGGACTCGGCGGCCTCATGATGAGGGCTTCAGATCCTCAGCGTCGGATGGGCAGGAGGTTGCCCACTGGTGATGCGTCGAGCAGGAAGGAACTCGGCTGTCTCACGATGAGGGCTTCAGATCCTCAGCGTCTGATGGGCAGGAGGATGCCCGCTGGGGATCCGCCGAGCAGGAAGGGACTCGGCGGCCTCGCGATGAAGGCTTCAGATCCTCAGAGAGTCTGATGGGCAGGAGGATGCCCGCTAGGGATGCACCGAGCAGGAAGGGACTCGGCGGCCTCACGATGAGGGCTTCAGATCCTCGGCGTCGGATGGGCAGGAGGTTGCCCGCTAAGGATGCGCCAAGCAGGGTAGCTGCTCGGTGGCCTCGTGATGAGGGCTTCAGATCCTCATCGTCTGATGGACAGGATGATGCCCGCTGGGGATGTGCCGAGCAGGAAGGGACTCGGCGGCCTCACGATGAGGGCTTTAGATCCTCAGCGTCTGATGGGCAGGAGGATTCCCGCTGGGGATGCGCCGAGCAGGAAGGGACTCGGCGGCCTCACAATGAGGGCTTCAGATTCTCATCGTCTGATGGGCAGAAGGATGCCCGCTGGGGATGCGCCGAGCAGGAAGGGACTCGGCGGCCTCACGATGAGGGCTTCAGATCCTCAGCGTCTGATGGGCAGGAGGATGCCGGTGGGGATGCGCCGAGCAGCAAGGGACTCGGCAGCCTCACGATGAGGGCTTCAGATCCCCAGCGTCGGATGGGCAGGAGGTTGCCCACTGGGGATTGTTTACTCCAATCAGAGCAAAGCTCTGTTCAAATTCCAAGGCGGGAAACGAAGCAACGCATCTGTTTCCCCCAATCAGAGCAAAGCTCTGCTTTGAAATTAAAATTAAAATTAAAGTTAAAATAATTGAAGCAACACTTCAGATTCCTTGCGCTACGTGTCTAAAGCAGACACGCCAGCGCAAGGAGCTTTGCGCCCAAGGAAGCGCACCTAATCAGAGCAAGGCTCTGTTTAAAATTCAAATTTTAACAAAGGAAGCAACGTTTCAACTAATCCGCGCTCTGCGCTACGCGACACGTGTCAGCGCAGCTGCGCTGCGCTCTGCGCTGCGTGACACGTGTCAAGCGCAAGTGCGCTTGCGCCAACTGTGCCAGCACTAAAACAGAATTAAAATTCCAGAAAGATCTTTCTGATCTTGTTAAAACAATAAGATTATCTTCTGTAAAACAGAAGCCCTTGGATCAAAGATCCAACGGTGGGGAAAAATCCCTGAATCACTCAGAGAAAGATCTCTTTAACTGATTTAACAAATCAAATGGCACTATAAAAAGGCCCCTAGACTCCAAGTCTAAAACACATGGAGATTAACACAGAAAGAACTCAGAGAAATCTTCTGAAAACTTTGAAAGAACTCAGAGAAAGAAAAAGGTAAAAACCTTTGAATAAAAGAAGAATTTTCTTCTAAAAAGATCAGTGATCTAAAAACAAGATCAAGATCTTGAATAAAAGAAATATATAATAATAAAAAGAAGTAATTTACTTCTTCATTAGATCTTTCTGATCTACATAAAGGCATTGCCTTTTGATGAACCATTGGTTCTGGAATCTTAAAAGATTCTCTCCTTTGATCCAAAATTGGATTAAGATATTGACCAGTGCCCTGCACTTGAAAAAATTACACTGTTGCACTCTTGGGTTGGCGCAAGCCACCAGAGAGCGCCACGTGTCGGCCCCAGAACAGACTGCGCTATGCTCTTCTAAAACAGAGCACTGCTCCCTTAAATTGGCGCAAGTCACCAGAGCGCGCCACGTGTCAGCAGCGCAACAGCGCAGCGCACTGCGCTAGCAGACTTGCGCTCACTAGAGCGTGACACGTGTCACCTCCACATGGACTTGCGCCTTGCGCTCCTCAATTGGCGCAAAGCGCCTGACAAGCCACGTGGCGCTCTATCAGACTAATTAATGCAGCGTATTATTAAAGGGCAGGGCCCAATTAAGAGGCCCAATGGACCAAAACAAATGCTCTGCATTATAAAAAAAAGGGAACAGAGCCCAATTTAAAAGGCCTAACAGGCCAGAATAAAATGCAATGCAGAACCCAAACAAAGGTCTGTCAGACCAAAACAGATGCTGTGCATCATTTAAAAAAGGGCAGAGCCCAAATAAAGGTCTAATAGACCAAACAAAATGCCATGCATTATTAAACAAGGGCAGAGCCCAATCAAAGGCCTAACATGCCAGACAAATAAAAATTGTTGAATATTCTCAACTGGACTTAGCCCAATACTGGCCGTAAGTCCTCAAATTAAATTGAGCTGAGCATAACTGCTCTCTTAAACCAATTTACACCCGGTTCAAGGGTACATCTCCGAACTCCTCTGATATTTGTCGTTGTAATCCTTCAACGTATTCAGAGAGGTGACGGACCCCAACAACCACACATCGATACGGACTGCGGGGTCCTTAAACTCGTGGACCGAAACGTCCTTAAACTAATATTCGTCCTAAAATGGGAACGTTGGACCGAAATGTCCTTAAACTAATGTTCGTCCCCAAATGGGAATGATGGACCACCATGTCCCTAAACTGGAAATCGACCGCAATGTCATTAAACTAAACAATAGAGCCAATTGCTCTCTTGTCGGATCCAAACAATCCCGTTAAGTTGATCATAGTCTGGAGATTAGGCTAACGTATCCTTAACAAAAGTTTAAGTTGATCTTAGCCTTAAATAGGGCTAACGTATCCTTAAACCAAAACCCCAAACCCAAATCTAAGAAAATACGGATTTGGACTAATCCACGTCCTACGGGCGACGACATAAATTAGTCTCCGTATACAATCCACGGGCAACCACAAACAAAACAAACACCCACGACACGAAGTTAAATTCTGGAGAAGGAGAAAGTTGCTACCGCGGTGCGGTAGCGTAATTAACTGCAGGGGCCTGCGCCTGCAGGGAAGAGCGTCCCCACAATCAAAAACCCCTCCAGCGAGGGGGAATCTGACGAAATCTGCTACATCGTCCGCATCCGTCTAAACCTCCGATACACGGTGCCATAAATCAACTTGGCATTTTCGGAGAGGTGGACGGATAAAACCAAATAGCATCTGCCCCGAATCTCAGGCAAGACGCCCATGTCTTGGCCGCCGTTCGGAAGGGAACAGGGATGCGCCGAGCAGGAAAGGACTCGGCGGTCTCACGATGAGGGCTTCAGATCCTCAGCGTCTGATAGGCAGGAGGATGCCCGCTGGGAATGCACCGAGCAGGAGGGGACTCGGCGGCCTCATGATGAGGGCTTCAGATCCTCATCGTCTGATGGGCAGGAGGATGCCCACTGGGGATGCGCCGAGCAGGAAGGGACTCGGCGGCCTCACGATGAAGGCTTCAAATCCTCAGTGTCTGATGGGCAGTAGGATGCTCGCTTGGGATGCGTCGAGCAGGAAGAGACTCGGTGGCCTCACGATGAGGACTTCAGATCCTCAGCGTCGGATGGGCAGGAGGTTGCCCACTGGGGATGCACTGAGCAGGAAGGGACTCGGCGGCCTCACGATGAGGGCTTCAGATCTTCAGCGTCTGATGGACAGGAGGATGCCCGCTGGGGATGCACCGAGCAGGAGGGGACTCGGCGGCCTCGCGATGAGGGCTTCAGATCCTCAGCGTCTGATGGGCAGGAGGATGCCCGCTGGGGATGCGTCGAGCAGGAAGAAGCTCGGCGGCCTCACGATGAGGGCTTCATATCCTCAGCGTCGGATGGGCAGGAGGTTGCTCGCTGAGGATGCGCCGAGCAGGGTAGCTGCTCGGTGGCCTCCTGGCAAGGGCTTTAATCCTTAGCGCGGCATGGGCCGTAAGAGGCCTACTAAGGATGGGCCGAGCAGGATTACTGCCTGGTGCCTATTGGCGAGGGCTTTTGATCCCTGGCATCATGGGGTAGGGAGCTACCAGCCGGAAATAGCCGAGCAGGGTAGCCGCTCGGCTGCCTCTTGATGAGGGCTTCGATCCTTAGCGCGGGAGGGGCCGTAAGGGGCCTACTAAAGACGGGGCCGAGCAGGGTTGCTGCCCGGTGCCTCTTGGCGAGGGCTTTAATCCCTGGTGTGTTGGGGTAGGGAACTACCAGCCAGGGATAACCGAGCAAGGGCGGGCCCGGTTGCCTCTTGCGAGGGCTTTGATCCTTAAGGACGGGCCGAGCAGGGTTACTGCCCGGTGCCTCTTGGCGAGGGCTTTGATCCCTGGTTTGTTGGGGTAGAGAGCTACCGGCCAGGGATAACCGAACAAGGGCAGGCCCGGTTGCCTCTTGACGAGGGCTTTGATCCCTGGTTTGTTAGGGTAGGGAGCTACCAGCCAGGGATAATCGAGCAAGGGCGGGCCCGGTTGCCTCTTTCGAGGGCTTTTTATCCTTAGCGCGTGTCACGCCCCGCTTCCCAGAGTACGCAAGATTAGGCACGTGACATAACCAACCATGCTACCTGTGGGTAGGAAATATCCATCCACAGTCACATTACGGCTGTAGAGATATCAAGAACAATATAAATAAACTATCTAACACATGTCCAAATCCATAATGATAAGAGTCAATGATAAATAAATGCGGAAGCAAATGATCCAATACAATAATAGAAAGGTACGTCCCATAATGCGGAATCGCACCTGGGAATAAAATGCAATAAATGAACTAACCACTGCAGAACTCACAAATCAGCCTGCTGGCTGAAGTACTCCTGCTCGGTCAGTGACAGTGGTAAGGAATCTGGGCCATGCAAAACCCAGACGTCAGCGCGTCATGTCAACCAAATAATATAATATAAACATGGTAATAAGCAATGCAGGTATGAACATGAAATAAGCAGTACTAAGAAATAACAGTGCAGGGTAATGTGCCGTGGTAACTAAACTGTCCTATCAGGTTTCTACTCTATAGTCTTTGAAATCAATTGATAAATCGTCGATGTAACTCAATAGTATCCCGTGCGTGCCCGGGACCACGGTCAAGGTTCTCGGGGCTGAATCCGAGACGTGCCGCTAAGCAGTAATAGGTAGTAGGATGGATGAGTGATGTCAGCATCATCACTCCGGGGCAGGCCAAGCCCGTAAGACTGATCAGAACAAGTATCGAACTGTTGAGTTACAAGTCGGTTTCACCTTTGATTTCCCCATACCCCCAAGCTATGTATGTCAGGTCAGGTATTCAGTAGTCCAGGATTAATGTCAACCCAGAATCAGGTAAAAAAACAGGTATGTCTGGATAGACAGCAGGAATGGTCCATGAGGACCCCAAGTCAGGTTTATTGGCATCAGGCATGAGATCATGTAATAAGTCAGGTTGTAGTCCAATAGGTTGAGTCAGTATGTATAGGGTGTCAGGTGTATCAAGATCGGGTCAATATGTAATGCAATCAAATGTATGCTTATAACAGGTATAGTAACGAATAAGGAACAACAGCAGGAACGGTAAATAACAATATTATTCCATGTAAACACAGTGATGCTTTGTATTCTCTTATCAACAGGTTCAAGCACCCTTGGGTGCGATAGTCACAGGGTGAAACAATATCAACAACAGAAAGTAATGAAGCTACATGAATTTAAAACTAAAGCATAAATAATAGTCACCTGGATGATCTAGCAAATTAAGCAAGTACGTTCTAATTGGTTTAATTAGTTAAAGCATGGATTAATAGCATACCACTTAATTTTACGAAGCTACTATACTGATTTAATGTCAAGTAGAAATGCAACCGTCAATTCTAGTCATACTGTACCATCGATATCACCATCGTTATGTTGTTGTATTATATAATGTGATAATTAAATGTATAGCAGGACTTGATCTTGTATGCTAGCATGTTAGAGCAAGTATTCGGATACTTGCCTCGATGGTTTCGCAAACCGGAAAGTACGGATGCAATGTCGGCGGAAAACACGAGACGGGTGCACGGGCCACGGATCGAGTCCTAACAGCGAATAGCGGGACCACACGGACCAGAGTTCTTTGCTGGAGCGTCGGGTCCAAACGACGGCACGGCCGGAGTCCGGCGAAAGTCAAAAAGGCGACGAAGTTAGCAAAACACGATATACGCATATTAAAGATCAGCGGGGGATTTAGCACGAATGGAAAGATAAAGATGCTTACCGGGATTGCAAAGGTTGCGATGGCGACGGGGTCGACGGCGATGGGGCGCCGGCGAGGAAGCTGCAGTCGACGGGCTAGGGTTGCGGTATGGAACAGAAAAGAGAGTGGGGATGAAGAGGAGGTGGTCGGGGACTGGTGCGCAGGGGCTGAAGAGATGCCGAAGGTGTCGCAGGTAACGACGACGACGGTCTCCGGCGACTTCTCCGGCCGAACAGGGGAGACACGGGGCAGGCCGGGGTTGTCGCGGCGGCAACATGTGCACGGGGAGAAGGAGGGAAAGTCGAGGCCGGGAAGAGGAGGCGGAGGCGAGGGTAATGGTGGTGGTGGCATCGGTGTTGGTGCTGCGGCGGCGACGGCACGGTGGCTAGGGTTAGGGTCGCGAGGGGTTCTCAAGGCTGGAAAAATATACGAAGGGAAGAAGCTGATAAATAATTAGGAGAGAGAGAGAGATTTATGAGAGATATAGGAAGAGAGAGAGAGAGATAGAGTGTGATAAGGGCGGGGCCCACGGGGTAAAACCCCCCCTGATAGGCTGGAGAGATGTAAAAGGAAATTGAGAAATTTTAAAAGATTTATTTAGTTACAGCAACAGAAAATATAATATAGTTTAGTATATTAAATTAAATGGGGATTTTGGCGCTAAATGAAACATTTCCAAATCGCGCCCGGGTTGCGCCCAAATATTTCAAATTCAAATTATAGGATTTTAAGCGGGTTCCAAATTTTGAAAAGGGGTGTTTAATGATTAAAATGCATGCCCCCAAGTCGGACACTTGCACGCGCGCGTAGTCGTCCAAACTTGCCCGTTTCACCGAACGGGTCGAAATCTCGACGCGCGGACGCTACCACGCGACTAGTGGCGACGAGTAGGCCAACACGGATATTTTTAATTTCATTTTAGGTGTTAAAATTTGTTATGTGCCAAAATGACTTAGCCGGTTAAAATTTAGCAATAAACACCAGATAATCAGGATAATTGGAATGAGCAATATATAACACTCAACTAGCAAAAGAAATAGTATTATTTGGGCTCGGGTGTTACATCATACCCAACTACAAAAAGAATTTCGTCCTCGAAATTCCAAGAATACAAGATAGCTAACTACCGAAAAAGGTGAGGAAATTTCTGCCGGATCTCGTCTTCTCGCTCCCAAGTGGATTCTCCATGCAATCGATTACCCCAAGAAACTAGCACAAGAGGGGTAACTTTGCTCTTAAGGACCTTTTCTCTTCGATTCTTGATTTCAACTGGTCGCTCCTCAAAAGTTAGGTCCTCCCGTACAGTCAACTCCGAATGATCCAAGACGTGAGTTTCATCTCGGACATACCTCCGTAGTTGAGACACATGAAACACATCGTGCACTCCTGCCAAGGACGGTGGTAACGCCAAACGGTACGCTACCTCTCCAACACGCTCCAATATCTCGAAGGGTCCAACGAATCGAGGGCTAAGCTTTCCCCGACTCCCAAATCGAATCACCCCTCTAGTCGGTGATATCTTCAGGAATACCAAATCACCCACGGCGAACTCTAGAGGTCTTCTTGACGTGTCAGCCCAACTTTTCTGTCTGTCTTGAGCTGCCTTCATATGCTTCCTGATTGTATTCACCTTCTCGACTGCCTGTACTACCAAATCTGGTCCCAGTAATCTTCGTTCACCGACATCATCCTAACAAACAGGTGAACGGCATTTTACGACCAAACAACGCTTCAAACGGAGCCATCTGGATTGTTGCTTAACAACTGTTGTTGTATGAAACTCCACCAAGTGTAGGGGATCCTCCCAAGAACCTTTGAAGTCCAACATGCATGCTCTCAACAAATCTTCAAGAGTCTGGATCGTTCTCTCCGACTGTCCATCAGTTTGAGGATGATAAGCTGTACTACACTTCAATCGAGTCCCCAAACTTTCTTGTAAACTCCTCCAGAAGTGCGACAAAAACCGAGTGTCCCGATCGGACACGATGCTTACCGGTACTCCATGCAATCTTACAATCTCCTGCATGTACCGCTCTGCCAAAGTCTCCGTTGATTGACCAACCCGAAAAGGAATAAAGTGAGCTGCCTTGGTCAACCGATCGACAATCACCCATACGGCATTGTTGCCTTTTGGACTCCGCGGTAAAGCCGTTACGAAATCCATGGTTATATGTTTCCACTTCCACTGAGGGATCGGAAGTGGTTGCAATAAACCAGCAACCCTTTGGTGTTCAGCCTTGACTTGCTGACACACCAAGCACTTAGCCACGAAGCGAGCAATCTCCCGTTTCATACCTTCCCACCAGAAGTGCTGTCGAATATCTCGGTACATCTTTGTCCCTCCTGGATGTACAGAGTAAGCTGAACTGTGTGCCTCCTTCATAAGCTCTTCACGCACATCCCCTTTTGGCACACACACACGGCTACCATATCTCAACGAACCGTCTTCATGGATCAGTAAATCGGTTCGCAGTCCGGCTTCAACCTGCTCTCGAAACTTTTGCAGTCTAGGATCCTGCGATTGTGCCGCTTTAATCTTCTCAACTAAGGACGACTGTACTTGCAACTGCATCAACTGTCCCATAGCATGTGGTAGCACAACCTCCAAGTCAAATCTCTGGAAATCCGCAATGATCTCCTCTTGTGCGGTCAATACCTGAATTGCTGGTAACCGGCTTAGCGCATCCGGCACGACGTTAACTTTCCCCGGATGGTACTTAAGATCAAGGTCGTAGTCGGCCATCAGCTCCAACCATCTGCGTTGCCTCATGTTCAACTCCTTCTGAGTGAACACATATTTCAAACTCTTGTGATCCGTAAAGACTTCGACCCTCTCGCCCAAAAGGTAGTGTCTCCAAATTTTCAAGGCGAAGATCACGGCCGCAAGCTCCAAGTCGTGAGTCGGATAATTCTTCTCATGAGTCTTCAGTTGTCTCGATGCGTAAGCGACGACTTTCCCATTCTGCATCAAAACACATCCCAATGCGTCGTTGTGAAACACCAGTCCTCCTGAATTATCTGGTACGGTCAGGACAGGGGCGGTTATCAACTTCTGCTTCAACGTCTCGAAGGCCAATGCACATCCATCTGTCCAACAAACGGTACCTCCTTGCTCGTGAGCTTGGTTAACGGCTCTGCCAAACGAGCGAAGTTCTCCACAAATCTCCTGTAGTATCCGGCCAAACCAAGGAAACTTCTTATCTCAGCCACATTTCTTGGAATAGGCCAATCTCGAACTGCTGCAATCTTCTCGGGATCAACGGCGATTCCCTTGCCCGACACAACATGCCCCAGAAACTTCACTTCTTCCAGCCAGAATTCGCACTTACTCATCCTCGCATACAATTTCTCCTGTCTCAGTGTCTGCAGTGCGATCTTCAAATGCTCAGCATGCTCCTCAAAACTCCTCGAGTAGACCATAATATCGTCAATGAATACCACAATAAACTGGTCCAGGTATGGTGAAAAGACCCTGTTCATCAAATCCATGAATATTGCCGGCGCATTCGTTACTCCGAAGGGCATCACTAGATACTCGAAATGCCCATATCGAGTTCGAAACGCCGTCTTGCAAATGTCTTCAGCTTTCACTCGGACCTGATGATATCCGGATCGTAAATCCAGTTTCGAGAATACTCTCGCGCCACTAAGCTGCTCAAAAAGTTCTCCAATGCGAGGGATCGGGTACTTGTTCTTAATAATCACCCGGTTCAATTCTCGATAATCAATGCACATCCTTCTCGTGCCATCCTTCTTCTTTACTAAAAGAACTGGAGCTCCCCAAGGCGAGTTGCTGCTTCGAATCCAACCTTTCTCGAGTAATTCACCAACTTGTTTCTTAACTTCTTCCAATTCCATTGGTGCCATTGGATAATGCGGTTTCGATACTGGCGCCGCACTAGGAATAAGGTCAATCGCGAACTCCACGTCTCGCTTCGGCGGTAAGCCCGATATATCTTCAAATTCATCCATAAAGTCGCGAACAACTGCCGGCTCTTCATTACTATCAACTCCCATGGCCGCAAGAACACTGTTGGTCGGCCTAGCCCTACACTCGACTGGCCCGACAGAACAGCTTCCTTACCGCAACTGCTGTCTACACTGTTGGCTGCGAAAGGTCTAGCGAGACTACTGAGTCTCGTCCATTCTGCTGCATGCACGTCCACGGTTGCTCCATTCTGCCTTAGTCCGATGAACTTCTCTTCCATTTCCTCCCGTGCAGTCTGCGGGAAGAATTTCTCCTGGAAATCTTTAGGGAAATCCGCCCAACTGATCGGCTTGGGCAAGCGGTTCTCCTCCACAAGCCATCACTCTCGGGCGCAATCCACTAGCTGAAAGCGCACCACATCAATTCCTTTGTCCTCTGAAATCTGTGCCGCAATCAGCAAATTCTCCATGTCACTAGCCACTGCTCGGCTGGCAACGGCTCCTCCAGACCAGTGAAAGTAGACGGACCCAAAAGTCTGAAATCTGCTACGGTCCCGTTCGACTGGTCTAGTTCCATCGTTGTTTACAGACTGCTGAACGATCTGCAAACCCTCCTGAAACGAATCTGCTATTGCTGGATCAGCTCAGTCTGTCTCTTTGATTTCCAGCATTTCTCTTATCACTCCAGGCATGGCGGCTTTGTTTACACGCCTCTGGTACGTCTTCAACTTCTTACCTGCCATCATCCTGAACTCAAAACACCCAACATTAGCATGATGATAGATTCTGAATATGGATCAAGGCTAGAACTCCAAGATACTTAAATAGAGTACCGCATTGTAGCTATGCCGCGGTATCATAGCCGCAATTACTTAACTCCACCCAAGTCGCCCAAGTCCTAGGGATAACAAGAAATCAGGTTTTCGAGTCGACATGCAAAGTAAGTTTGCACGTCGTAAAAGATATAATCCGGAAGAATGTGATTCAAGAATGGTAAAACGGTCAAGGTGGCAGGACATGTTTCCTAAACACGGGTATTCTGATTCGTGTATTGGCTACAATACCCAACTACAAAAGAATCAACCCGACTAACCTATGGCTCTGATACCAAAAGAACCATGTCACGCCCCGCTTCCCAGAGTATGCAAGATTAGGCACGTGACATAGCCAACCATGCTACCTGTGGGTAGGAAATATCCATCCACAGTCACATTACGGCTGTAGAGATATCAAGAACAATATAAATAAACTATCTAACACATGTCCAAATCCATAATGATAAGAGTCAATGATAAATAAATGCGGAAGCAAATGATCCAATACAATAATAGAAAGGTACGTCCCATAATGCGGAATCGCACCTGGGAATAAAATGCAATAAATGAACTAACCACTGCAAAACTCACAAATTAGCCTGCTGGCTGAAGTACTCCTGCTCGGTCAGTGACAGTGGTAAGGAATCTGGGCCATGCAAAACCCAGACGTCAGCGCGTCATGTCAACCAAATAATATAATATAAACATGGTAATAAGCAATGCAGGTATGAACATGAAATAAGCAGTACTAAGAAATAACAGTGCAGGGTAATGTGCCGTGGTAACTAAACTGTCCTATCAGGTTTCTACTCTATAGTCTTTGAAATCAATTGATAAATCGTCGATGTAACTCAATAGTATCCCGTGCGTGCCCGGGACCACGGTCAAGGTTCTCGGGGCTGAATCCGAGACGTGCCGCTAAGCAGTAATAGGTAGTAGGATGGATGAGTGATGTCAGCATCATCACTCCGGGGCAGGCCAAGCCCGTAAGACTGATCAGAACAAGTATCGAACTGTTGAGTTACAAGTCGGTTTCACCTTTGATTTCCCCATACCCCCAAGCTATGTATGTCAGGTCAGGTATTCAGTAGTCCAGGATTAATGTCAACCCAGAATCAGGTAAAAAAACAGGTATGTCTGGATAGACAGCAGGAATGGTCCATGAGGACCCCAAGTCAGGTTTATTGGCATCAGGCATGAGATCATGTAATAAGTCAGGTTGTAGTCCAATAGGTTGAGTCAGTATGTATAGGGTGTCAGGTGTATCAAGATCGGGTCAATATGTAATGCAATCAAATGTATGCTTATAACAGGTATAGTAACGAATAAGGAACAACAGCAGGAACGGTAAATAACAATATTATTCCATGTAAACACAGTGATGCTTTGTATTCTCTTATCAACAGGTTCAAGCACCCTTGGGTGCGATAGTCACAGGGTGAAACAATATCAACAACAGAAAGTAATGAAGCTACATGAATTTAAAACTAAAGCATAAATAATAGTCACCTGGATGATCTAGCAAATTAAGCAAGTACGTTCTAATTGGTTTAATTAGTTAAAGCATGGATTAATAGCATACCACTTAATTTTACGAAGCTACTATACTGATTTAATGTCAAGTAGAAATGCAACCGTCAATTCTAGTCATACTGTACCATCGATATCACCATCGTTATGTTGTTGTATTATATAATGTGATAATTAAATGTATAGCAGGACTAGATCTTGTATGCTAGCATGTTAGAGCAAGTATTCGAATACTTGCCTCGACGGTTTCGCAAACCGGAAAGTACGGATGCAATGTCGGCGGAAAACACGAGACGGGTGCACGGGCCACGGATCGAGTCCTAACAGCGAATAGCGGGACCACACGGACCAGAGTTCTTTGCTGGAGCGTCGGGTCCAAACGACGGCACGGCCGGAGTCCGGCGAAAGTCAAAAAGGCGACGAAGTTAGCAAAACACGATATACGCATATTAAAGATCAGCGGGGGATTTAGCACGAATGGAAAGATAAAGATGCTTACCGGGATTGCAAAGGTTGCGACGGCGACGGGGTCGACGGCGATGGGGCGCCGGCGAGGAAGCTGCAGTCGACGGGCTAGGGTTGCGGTATGGAACAGAAAAGAGAGTGGGGATGAAGAGGAGGTGGTCGGGGACTGGTGCGCAGGGGCTGAAGAGATGCCGAAGGTGTCGCAGGTGACGACGACGACGGTCTCCGGCGACTTCTCCGGCCGAACAGGGGAGACACGGGGCAGGCCGGGGTTGTCGCGGCGGCAACATGTGCACGGGGAGAAGGAGGGAAAGTCGAGGCCGGGAAGAGGAGGCGGAGGCGAGGGTAATGGTGGTGGCGGCGTCGGTGTTGGGGCTGCGGCGGCGACGGCACGGTGGCTAGGGTTAGGGTCGCGAGGGGTTCTCAAGGCTGGAAAAATATACGAAGGGAAGAAGCTGATAAATAATTAGGAGAGAGAGAGAGAGAGATTTATGAGAGATATAGGAAGAGAGAGAGAGAGATGGAGTGTGATAAGGGCGGGGCCCACGGGGTAAAACCCCCCCGTGATAGGCTGGAGAGATGTAAAAGGAAATTGAGAAATTTTAAAAGATTTATTTAGTTACAGCAACAGAAAATATAATATAGTTTAGTATATTAAATTAAATGGGGATTTTGGCGCTAAATGAAACATTTCCAAATCGCGCCCGGGTTGCGCCCAAATATTTCAAATTCAAATTATAGTATTTTAAGCGGGTTCCAAATTTTGAAAAGGGGTGTTTAATGATTAAAATGCATGCCCCCAAGTCGGACACTTGCACGCGCGCGTAGTCGTCCGAATTTGCTCGTTTCACCGAACGGGTCGAAATCTCGACACGCGGACGCTACCACGCGACTAGTGGCGACGAGTAGGCCAACACGGATATTTTTAATTTCATTTTAGGTGTTAAAATTTGTTATGTGCCAAAATGACTTAGCCGGTTAAAATTTAGCAATAAACACCAGATAATCAGGATAATTGGAATGAGCAATATATAACACTCAACTAGCAAAAGAAATAGTATTATTTGGGCTCGGGTGTTACAGCGCGGGAGGACCGTAAGTGGCCTACTAAGAATGGCCGAGCAGGATTACTGCCCGATGCTTCTTGGCGAGGGCTTTTTGTCCTTAAGTATGGCCGAGCAGGGTTGTTGCCCGGTGCCTCTTGGCGAGGGCTTTGATCCCTGGCATTATGGGGGTAGGGAAGCTACCAGCCAGAGATAGCCGAGCAGGGTAGCCGCTCGGCTGCCTCTTGGTGAGGGCTTTGATCCCTGGCGTTGTGGGGTATGGAGCTATCGGCCAGGGATAGCCGAGCAGGGTAGCCGCTCGGCTTCCTTTTGGTGAGGGCTTTGATCCCTGGCGTTGTGGAGTAGGGGAGCTACCAGCCAGGGATAGCCGAGCAGGGTAGCCGCTCGGCTGCCTCTTGGTGAGGGCTTTGATCCTTGGCGCTGGAGGGGCCGTGGAAGGCCTGCCAAGGATGAACCAAGCAGTAAAGCTGCTCGGTTTCCTCTTAGTGAGGGCTTAGATCCCTGGCGTTGTGGGGTAGGCGAGCTGCCGACCAGGTATAGCCGGGCAGGGTAGCTGCTCGGCTGCCTCCTGGTGAGGGCTTTGATCCTTAGAGCTGTAGGGGCCATGGGAAGCTTGCTAAGGATGGACCGAGCAGTGAAGCTGCTCAGTTGCCTCTTGGCGAGGGCTTTGATCCCTGGCGTTGTGGGGTAGGGAGCTACCAGCCAGGGATAACCGAGCAGTGTAGCTGCTCGGCTGCCTCTTGGTGAGGGATTAGATCCTTAGCGCTAGAGGGGCCATAGGAGGCCTGCTAAGGATTGACCGAGCAGTGAAGCTGCTCAGTTGCCTCTTGGCGAGGGCTTAGATCCCTGGAGTTGTGGGGTAGGCGAGCTACCGGCCAGGGATAGCCGAGCAGGGTAGCTGCAGGGTGTAGGGTGTTTTTCGTCACCCCATTGAAATGGGAATGCGCGCGCTTGTTAGGCGCATTATAGATTCCCCCTGCCTAGGGTAGGCTGGGGTTTATTGATTGCAGAGATCCAAATCTCCGGCAGCCGCGGACTAAGCTGCCGTTAATTACCCCTCGCCTTTGGGGCGAGGGAACCTCCAATTAACGGGTTAAACTGGTCATGCGAACTCAATGTGCAGTGGTGTGTTTTGGAAGGGTTTTGGATATATCGGGGGGCCCGCAGAGTTTTTACGGGGGGCCCGCTACCCGGATAGCGGGCTGGGGTCAAGGGGGCTAGCAGCCCCCTTGCGGGGTGCGGGGTAGCGCCCCGTTAGAAATTTTTTTCTAACAGGGGCAGTATCGTGGAGTATGTGTGTGTGTGTGCATATATATATATATATATATATATATATATATATATATATATATATATATAGACACACACACACACACATACATAAGGGAAAAGGGGCATCTAAGGGATGCGTGGGAGAAAGTGCTCGGGCAGGGGCATCTAAGGGATGCGTGGGAGAAAGCGCTCGGGCGCTAGCGCTTTGGGTGCTAGCATCTCACGCGCCTCACGTGCCAGGCACGTGGGCACTCGGGCGCTAGCGCTTTGGGCGCTAGCGCCCCACGTGCCAGGCATGTGGGCGCTCGGGCGCTAGCGCCCCACGTGCCAGGCACGTGGGCGCTCGGGCGCTAGCGCTTTGAGCGCAAGATCGCTAGCACTCTAGGCGCTGGCGCTAGCGCTTTGAGCGCAAGGGTGCTAGCGCCTCACGTGCCAGGCACGTGGGCGCTCGAGAGGCAAAAGGGACTTGGTCTCTGCAATGGGAATTGTACTCCCAGAAAGGAACACTTATTATTTTTTTTTGTGTGTGTGTGTGTGTATGAGGAGTTAAACTCCTAGGATATTTTGAAGCTGATGAAGGGGCTTCTCCCCTTAAGCCCTAGATTTTCCCCAAAGTGGGGTTTCTGGAGATGGGTCTCCTTCTTCTTCCTGTCGTTTGGCCGGATCTTGGAGAAAGGGGGGTGAGATTTAAAAATCTCCCCTTTTTGAGATCTAATGGAAGATCCAAGCTCTCCTTTGTGGGTTTTGTGGTGAAAAACTATTTAGTTTTGGAAAAGGAAGAGTAAAACTCTTGATTTAATTCAAAAGAAAGAAGAAGGTTTTAGAACCTCGAGGAAGGAGAAAGAGGCACAGGCCCTAATTTTTGGGGAATGAAAAGTTTTTCATCCTTTATTCATCATCAAGTTGCCTTATATAGGCTTACCCATTTACATATAGCCCCTTGGGCTTTACAAAACAACATTTTGCCCACCTCATGTCTCATGTGCTATTTCTTTTTGCACATAAGCCATGGGCTTACAAAAATTTGGCTTTATGCCCATTTTGTTTACATTCATGCATAAAAAATTACATGAAAATTATTTATTACATGATTTCATTTTGGCATGGGGGAGGGCCGGCCGCTTCATGTTCGGACTCGACCTGGGCATGGGCCCACTTGGCTTGGGGTTGACTTTGACTTTGACTTGGTCAACCGGGGTGCTTTTCGACTTCGACAAAGTTCCCCCCATCAATAAATGCACACCACATATGTGATTCATGTGCATGAAATTGATGGATCTTCATTCACGTGGAGGCGGCTTGCCTTGGTTCCCACTTTTTGGGATGCACTGCCCTTTTTACGACATGGACGGTCGACGCTTGACGCGTCTCCGAGACTGAGTGTCCGTGGTAGACGTTTTCCTGGCTCGGAGTGATCTGGTTCCTGTTTTATAGGAAGCCTGCACTGCCCTTTTTACGACATGGACGGTCGACGCTCTGATCCGGAGCGATTTGGTTCCCGATTTATGGGAAGCCCGCACTGCCCTTTTTGCGACATGGACGGTCGACGCTTGACGCATCTCCGAGACGGAGTGTCCGTGGTAGACATTTCCTGGCCCGGAGTGATCTGGTTCCTACTTTGTAGGAAGCATGCACTGCCCTTTTTGCGACATGGACGGTCGACGCTCCGATCCGGAGCGATTTGGTTCCCGATTTGTGGGAAGCCTGCACTGCCCTTTTTGCGACATGGACGGTCGACGCTCTGATCCAGAGCGATCTGGTTCCTGATTTATGGGAAGCCTGCACTGCCCTTTTTACGACATGGACGGTCGACGCTTGCCCGATTTGTGGGAAGCCTGCACTGCCCTTTTTACCACATAGACGGTCGACGCTTGACGCGTCTCCGAGATGGAGTGTCCGTGGCAGACTTTTCCCTGGCCTGGAGTGATCTGGTTCTTGCTTTGTAGGAAGCCTGCACTGCCCTTTTTGCGACATGGACGGTCGACGCTCCGATCCGGAGTGATTTGGTTCCCGATTTGTGAGAAGCCTGCACTGCCTTTTGTACGACATGGACGGTCGACGCTCTAATCCGGAGGGATTTGGGTCCCGATTTGTGGGAAGCCTGCACTGCCCTTTTTGCGACATGGACGGTCGGCGCTCTGATCCGGAGCGATTTGGTTCCCGATTTGTGGGAAGTCTGCACTGCCCTTTTTACGACATGGACGGTCGACGTGTCTCCGAGGCGGAATGTCCGTGGTAGATTTTTTCCTGGCCCGGAGCGATTTGGTTCCCAATTTGTGGGAAGCCTGCACTGCCCTTTTTACGACATGGACGGTCGACGCTTGCCCGATTTGTGGGAAGCCTGCACTGCCCTTTTTACGGCATAGACGGTGGACACTCTGATCCGGAGCAATTTGGTTCCCGATTTGTGGGAAGCCTGCACTACCCTTTTTACGACATGGACGGTCGACGCCCTGATCCGGAGCGATTTGGTTCCCGATTTGTGGGAAGCCTGCACTACCCTTTCTATGACATGGACGGTCGACGCTTGACGCGTCTCCGAGGCGGAGTGTCCGTGGTAGACTTTTCCCTGGCCCGGAGCAATTTGGTTCCCAATTTGTGGGAAGCCCGCACTGCCCTTTTTACGACATGGACGGTCGATACTTGCTTTGACTTGCTCTGCTTCTTGCAGTGTCAGGGGTGAACTTGACTTGCTCCGCTTCTTGCGGTGTCGAGATTGGATTCTGACTTGCTCCGCTTTTTATGGTGTCGGAGTTGAAGTTGACTTGTTGATTGTGATTTGGGTTAACATCAGCATCGCTACACTGGAATATGGTACCAGGAGCGAACCATCATCTGTCATGAGAGAATTTGGAGATTTGGTTTTGGTTTGGCATTAGCACCGCTACACTGGAATATGGTACCAGGAGCGAATCGTCATTTGCGCTTACTTGTCAGGAAGCGACGGCTTTGGAGACAGGTTTTAGGTCCCTATCACCTAAGACTTTTCAATTTTGTGAGCCGTAAGGATCTCACAAAGTATTTTCTCTCTACGGGTCATAAGGATCCCGTAGGTGTATTTTCTCCTTAGGAGTCGTGGGGACTCCTAAGTGTGTTGCTCCTTTGTGAGTCGTAAGGATCTCATGCGGGAATTTTCTCTTCACAAAATCGAGAGGACTTTGCGAGTGCATTTCATCTCTCTTTTTTTTACGAGTTTGCGCCCTTTCGGGTTTTCACAAACTCGCCGGCAGTGCTGCAGTTTTTACTCACGGAGCTTTTTCGGGTTTTCATCCGTGCCCATTTTGCTTGTGGACATACCATTTTTTTTATTTATTTTATTTTTATTTTTGGTGGGACTTTGAATGTGGTCTCACCGGTAGAACTTGGGAGAGATTGGGATCGTTTTACGCCCGTGGATTGTATACGGTTTTGCAGGATGTATGATCCAGACCGTAGGGCCGTAAAAAATTTTAGGGCTTTGTTGGCGTCTGCATCGCTGCACTGGAATATGGCACCAGGAGCGACTCATCATTCGCCGTTGGGGTATGGGATTTGGAATTTGGTTGGCGTCTGCGTCGCTGCACTGGAATATGGTACCAGGAGCGACTCATCATTCGCCGCTTGGGGATTGGGAAGCGATGGCTTAGGAGACAGGTTTAGATCCCTGTCACCTAAGGCTTTTCAATTTTATGGGCCGTAAGGATCCCATAAAAGCATTTCCTTCCTACGAGTCGTAAGGATCCTGTAGGTGCATTTTCTCCTTAGGAGTCGTGAGGACCCCCAAGTGTGTTTTTCCTTTATGGGTCGTAAGGATACCACGAAGGTTTGTTCTCCTCATGCATCGTGAGGACACATGAGTGGGTCTTCCCAATGGAGCATAATTCCAAGGGCGGAAACCAGCCGCGTAATTGGTGATTGCGGTGGGGCATGGGTATGATGAGAATTATTTGAGCCCGTGAATTGTATATGGTGGTCAAATTGGGGACCAACCGTAGGGCCGGAAGAATTTTGGGAAACTGAATTTTGGTTGGCGTCTGCATCGCTGCACTGGAATATGGTACCCGGAGCGACTCATCATTCGCCGTTGTTTTTTTTGTTTTGTTTTTGTTTTTGTTGTTTTTTTTTGTTTTACCGCGATTGCTCTATCATTTTAGCTTTTCTTACCGCGAAGATCGCGATTGCCCCATCATTTCGGATTTATTTTACTCGCTGATTTTTATTGCGAGTTGCCCCATCATTTCGGCTTTTCTTTATTTTTCTTTTATTTACGCACATTTTTTTGTTTATTTACATATATTTTTTTACATTCCCAGTTTAACGACTTAGAGATCGATTGTTCCCAGTTTGATGACGTGGTGGTCCTCTTTGCTTATCCCAGCTCCTTAAATTTTGATCTTGGCGGAGCTGTGTTGATGACTGTAGCTCTGTGGCTTGCCGATACATCCGAGGACTGTGAGGTTTTTCCCAGCTTGTATTGGTCCTCTACCCAATCTTTGAAAACACAGCAATCTTCGATGGTATGACTCACCACCCTATGGTATGGGCAGTATACGGGATTGCCGGTCATATTCATTTCATGTGGCCTCTTCGGAATAGGCAATTGCAGACCGTTGTTCAAGGCTTCCTCGAATATATTGCGGACCTCATCCTTCCTGAAGGAGTACACCTTCTTCTTTCTCTCCATTAGAGTATGTGCCCTTACTGATGCTGGTCCTTGAGGCCGATCAGTCTTTGATTCGCCCTTTTCAGATAATGGCACATGTCTGGGAGGATTAGGTTCCTGAAAGGCTTTGGTCTCCATTTGTATGAACTCGGCGGTCGTAATTTGACTGTTTGCTAACACGCCTTTAGACGGTTCTATCTCTCCCGTCTTGTATTGCCTTTCGATCCAATCTTTGAAGACGAAGCAGTCCTTAATGGCATGACCTATCACTCTATGACAGGGGCAGTATTTGGGGTCGTCGGTCATATTCGCTTCATGCGATCTTTTTGATTCTGGCAGTTGTAGACCGTTCCTTAGGGCGTTTTTGAATATTTTACGGATTTTGTCCCTTCTGAAGGAATATACCTTATCCAGCTTCTCTTTCAATGGAGATTCTCCTCCGGTGTATGTATCGGAGGGACTGGAGGCTGATCGCGGCCGTTTTTCGCGAAGGCGCTCCGCTTTTAGGTTGAAGGGGGTATTAATTGGCTACATTCGGGTATCAATCCATGGCTCATGAACCAAAATTTGATTCTGCTGTAATTGCAATCGGACGACTTGGGTCGCGAGATCTGCAGCGACGTTTGCCAATTCGTCGACCTTAGATTGTACCTTGGCTAACTTCTCATCCCTGTCCTGAAGCTGCCTCTGAAGCCATCGGAATAATGCTTGTTCTGTAGTTCCGGTTATGACAACCGGGTCATCCTTATTGCCTGAACTCAATTCCGCAGGAACCCCAGGCTCTTTTGGCTTATCGGCCTGAGCGAGCTCTTCGTTATTTAGACCGAGTTGACGTTGGGTAGCGTCCACCGTATCATCACCCTGGCTGTGAAGCATAGGAGGGTTCGTTTCTTCATGTCCGACCATGTAGACAGTGTGGACCGCATATCCAGCCGTCTCTTTATCTTTGGCGGGGTGACCCCGTTCCTCGAACCTCATGAAGTTCAGCCTAGCAGGAGACCTAGCCCTTTTGTTGGCTCTATACCTGAGCCTTTTCTGCCTCAGCTTCTCGATTTTGAAGGCTTGGCGGGCATCCGTTATCCGGGAAGCCATTGTGAGTCGATTAGCGGGGAGCTTAGAGAAGACACCCGATCGAGCAGTTGTTAGGGGCACCGCCGGAGCTTGCTCGAGACGCGTTGTAGCTTTGTTGGTGTTGATGGCCTTGCCCCCAGCTAGGGCCAAGGAAAGTCGTTCATACACCAACTTGTGTTTGGGTAGTGGTGCCCTCGAGATCACCATATTTGGCCTCTTGGCTTTCGAGGCTGGTTTGTCTGTTACCGGAGCTTGAGGAGCTGGAATGGCGTTAGCTGCCATGAACAGAATAGAGCCAAACTATAGCAGCGGCTCCTCCCACTGTCGCTAAAGACTGGCCGGGATGACCGTCCTAGAGTCCATCTTCATCGTGTAGGAGATGAGAGCTGAGTTCATCTTTAGAGACATTGTTGAAAATTGATTGCTTGGAAAACTGCATGAAAGAGCATTATTTTAGTATAAACATCGATATGTATATTGATTGAGTTCGCACTTAACCCGAAATATGGGAGGAGAGATATGTCCCACCGGGCGTGCCAGAATCTGTAGGGTGTTTTTTATCACCCCATTGAGATGGGAATGCGCGCGCACTTGTCAGGCGCATTACAGATTCCCCCTGCCTAGGGTAGGCTAGGGTTTATTGATTGCGGGGATCCAAATCTCCGGCAGCCGCGGACTAAGCTGCCGTTAATTACCCCTCGCCTTTGGGGCGAGGGAACCTTTGATTAACAGGTTAAACTGGTCATGCGAACTCAATATGCAGTTGTGTGTTTTGGAGGGGTTTTGGATATATCAGGAGGCCCCACAGAGTTTTTACGGGGGTCCCGCTATCCGGATAGCGGGCTGGGGGTCAAGGGGGCTAGCAGCCCCCTTGTGGGATGCGGGGCAGCGCCCCATTAGAAAATTTTTTCTAACAGGGACAGTGTCGTGGAGAGTGTGTGTATGTATACATACATAAGGGAAAAGGGGCATCCAAGGGATGCGTGGGAGAAAGAGCTCGGGCGCTAGCGCTTTGGGCACTAGGGCACTAGCGCTTTGGGTGCGAGCGCCTCACGTGCCAAGCACGTGGGCGCTCGGGCGCTAGCGCTTTAGGCGCAAGAGCGCTAGAGCCCCACGTGCCAGGCACGTGGGCGCTCGGGCGCTAGCGCTTTGAGCGCAAGGGCGCTAGCACTTCACGTACCAGGCACGTGGACGCTCAGGAGGCAAAAGGGACTTGGTCCCTGCAATGGGAGTTGTACTCCCAGAAAGGAACACTTATTATTTTGTGTGTGTGTGTGTGTGTGTGTGTGAGGAGTTAAACTCCTAGGATATTTTGAAGCTGATGAAGGGGATTCTCCCCTTGAGCCCTAGATCTTCCCCA
Organism: Agapanthus africanus; assembly: GCA_030015575.1. NCBI lineage: Eukaryota > Viridiplantae > Streptophyta > Magnoliopsida > Asparagales > Amaryllidaceae > Agapanthus > Agapanthus africanus. Next base: position 102,167,468 of record CM057350.1, on the reverse strand, counting down.
AAGTGGGGTTTCCGGAGATGGGTCTCCTTCTTCTTCCTGTCGTTTAGCCGGATCTTGGAGAAAGTGGGTGAGATTTAAAAATCTCCCCTTTTTGAGATCTAATGGAAGATCCAAGCTCCCCTTTGTGGGTTTTGTGGTGAAAAACTATTTTGTTTTGGAAAAGGAAGAGTAAAACTCTTGATTTAATTCAAAAAAAAAGAAGAAGGTTTTAGAACCTTGAGGAAGGAGAAAGAGGCACATGCCCTAATTTTTGGGGAATGAAAAGTTTTTCTTCCTTTATTCATCATCAAGTTGCCTTATATAGGCTTACACATTTACATATAGCCCCTTGGGTTTTACAAAACAACATTTTGCACATCCCATGTCTCATGTTCTATTTCTTTTTACACATAAACCATAGGGTTACGAAATTTTGGCTTTATGCCTATTTTGTTTACATTCATGCATAAAAAATTACATAAAAATTATTTATTACATGATTTCATTTTGGCATGGGGGAGGGCCGGCCGCTTCATGATCGGACTCGACCTGGGCATGGGCCCACTTGGCTTGGGGTTGACTTTGACTTTGACTTGGTCAACCGGGGTGCAATTTTCGACTTCAATACAGGGTTGCCTCTTGGTGAGGGCTTAGGTCCTTAGAGTTGGAGGGGCCGTGGGAGGCCTGCCAAGGATGAACCAAGCAGTGAAGCTGCTCGGTTGCCTCTTGGTGAGGGCTTAGATCCTTAGTGCTTGAGAGGCCATGGGAGGCCTGCTAAGGATTGACCGAGCAGTGAAGCTGCTCAGTTGCCTCTTGGCGAGGGCTTAGATCCCTGGCGTTGTGGGGTAGGCAAGCTACCGGCCAAGGATAACCGAGCAGGGTAGCTGTAGGCTGCTTCTTGGTGAGGGCTTAGGTCCTTGGCGCTGGAGGGGCCGTGGGAGGCCTCCCAAGGATGAACCAAGCAGTGAAGCTGCTCGGTTGCCTCTTAGTGAGGGCTTCGATCCCTGGCGTTGTGGGGTAGGCGAGCTACCGGCCAGGGATAGCCGAGCAGGGCAGTTGCAGAGCTGCGTCTTGGTGAGGGCTTAGATCCTTAGCGCTGGAGGGGCTATGGGAGGCCTACTAAGGATTGACCGAGCAGTGAAGCTGCTTAGTTGCCTTTTGGCGAGGGCTTTGATCCCTGGCGTTGTGGGGTAGGGAGCTACCAGCCAGGGATAGCCAAGCAGGGTAGCCACTTGGCTGCCTCTTGGTGAGGGCTTAGATTCTTGGCCTTTGCTGTTGAAGACCTGTGTCTGGCCGCGGCCGCGGTTACTCTCAATGAGGTTCCTTAGATCCCCCGGCGAGGTAGTCTTCGATCCGCTGTGGCGAGTCCCGTCCGCGCGACCCCGTCGAGGGAGGGGGTGTCGGTCATGCCTGGTAACAGGCGAGCTGACTGACATCTCCTCGGGAGGGACAGGTGCGCGGAGGATCTCAGGATGAGGCGCTCTGGCGGAGGACCTCGGCGTTGAACTGCGAGGCACCCAGCGAGCCTCAGAACGTATTGGCCCGGGAGATCTGCGGCCGTGGGAGGTAGCGACGTGGTGGTCAGCAGTGCCGACGCGGACGGAGCCTTCTCTTCCCTTGTAGGGGTCCCGGTCCCGAGACGGGGGAGCGGCGACCTGGGGATCTTGCCTCGCCGTTTGGACGCGGATGAGCGCTTCCACGAAGGACGCGAGTCGGTCTATTCGGCCGGCAAGGGCGCTAATGGCATTTGGCGGAGGAGATTTGTCCCCGCCTCCGTTGAGGGGGAGGCGGCGGCCAGCGCTTGGATCTTTGTGATGATCGCTCGCCATTAGGTTGAGATCGGAAGGCGAGGTTTTGTTTTTGTGGAATCAAGAGTGTTCTGTTCCCACAGACGGCGCTAGCTGATGGAGGCGATGAATCTCCTTCAGATGTTGCCTTCTGTTGATCTGCTGATGGCGGCGATGGGTGGCTGAGATTGGATCTAGAGGCTGTCGCTCCTGAAGCGTGTGGATCTCAATGGGTTTGAGGTTGTGGTCGCCGAGCTACCTGCAAGGAAGTCCCGGGGTGGTTGTACCACCGAGGACCCTCCGACGGTCAAATTAGACTAGAGATCCGAGCAGAGTAACAGCTTAGTGGAGTAGAAATGGCTTACTTGATCCGTCTGAAGAAGGGGTTTATATAGCGGTGGCAGCAGGCAGGGCTGTAGGGTTCCTAGGCACACTCAAGAGGTCTCACAAGGCATCAACCATGCCAAATTCAAAATTTTCCGGTGCTGAGAAATCCTAATACGGATCGTTAACTAGAAATTAGGCGAAACCTGCAACTAGTTAACAACTTAACTAAGTGAACGGAAATACAACCTTTGTAGATCCGGTCCTCCACCTCCATAGCTCCGCGTTGACGTCCCTCCGCTGCGATCATCGGATCCCGGACTCTAGTAATGGTTTCGTCGAAGAAATGATCGGGCTAGATCGTCGACTTCGATGCCGAAGATGATCTACGTCGAGGCGACTCTAACTCGAGCTCCAACTTCACCAAGTCATGAAACTTGTAAAGAAAACACCATATACTACTTGGCAAGTGGTAGAGGATGAAGAAATAGGAAGTGGGTTCACTTTAGAATTGGATTTCTCACTCTTTTCATCAAGTCACCATTGAAGGTTGCAAGCTTTCTTCTTCTTGAAGAAGAAGAAGAAGAAGAAAAAGAATATGATAAGAAAATGAATTGGATTCATAATGATAGAAAATAAAGTCATTCTTATCATATTAGCAACCATGGTTGAGTGTAGAGAGTTAACTAGGGTTAGGTGAATGGTTAGGTTTAGGAAAGAAACAAAATGGTCAAAGCTTCATGAAGTTTCTAAACAATTCCAAAGAAAGCCACCATTTCATTTCTTGCCAAAATGAATAAATAAATAAATAAATAAATCAAAACCCTAACCATTAACATAACCATGGTTTAATCATACACACCCAAGTTTACATGTATCATCAAATATGATACAATCAAGTGCACAAAAATATATCACATATACTACTTGTGCACATCAAGTGAGAAAATCAATCTTAAGTGAACAAATACTAGTTAATGTAAAGTAATATATCAAATATATAATTATACATCAAATCATTAAATCAACACTTGATTTAATGATCCGGTCATATCGCATATAACCGACTAATATAAAGTGTATCAATGTATCGAATCAACACTTGATTCGGTAACTCGGCTATATCATATATAACCATCCAATGATACAAATCGCGAGAATAGAATACAGTATCACATACTGGTATTATTCTCAGCTCCGCACATATCTCATATGCGCTCCTATTTCGTTTCGCTTGAGCCAGAAAACCTCTGTGTAGGACTCTAAAGACTCGTCAATACGCCGGCAGCAAGTGATGATCATATCAAACACCCACAAGCCGCAAGCAGTCTGCTAAACGTAACGGCCACCCGGGTATTGAGCGATCAGAAGATCGACGAGCAAGCCCGCTCACACTCCTGTGAATCCAACCAGTAACACTTACCGTACAGTCCGGTCTCGTCGTCTGATATGTCGCATATCTCGCCTAGGGGTGGTAAACGTCAGACCCCAATAGCTCGATAAGTCGTGTCGATATGAGGTCTATAACAGTTCGCGAAACTACTGGTAACACTTACAAGTAAATCTCAGCAACCCTGGCCAGGGATTTCCGGTTATAGCCAATCGAACACAACGCAACATCAACTCCCTATACCGGGAGAGACGAATCCCCTCCTATCGCTCATTGCCTCCATGTGATTCGGGACTGTACCCAAAAACCACCGTTTTGCACGCCCTCTTGGACGTGGTAAGGTGGAAATCAAAGCACAGTGGGAATCACACAAGACTCTATGACGATCTCGGGTCTATAGACTAACCTGTACCAGTGTCACCAGAGAACTGCCATCTGACGTAAAGTATAATACCATCTGGGAGTTCTCGGCGAGTCCGTCCAGTGTACCCAGTCTCCACTGAGCACCCGTATATCATCTCCGATGTCAAACACCAATGGATATGGGATCATCCATCGCCCATCTGTATGGGTCGAGAAGGTATACGCTAGTCTACTCTGGTATATCGATGCCCCGTCTCGATACACCCACGACTAGGGACCTTGAAGGATGTACTTATGGACTACCATATCCCCACTAGTATGATCCGCATCATAGTCCAGGTAGTCAAGTACACATCCTAAGGGCTTTACCAACATGTAACAGAGAGACAATCAGTGTACACGTTAAGGTAAAGATCAACTAAATAGCATACTATCATGTCGAGCAAGAAAGTCCTTCCTATATATGTCCAAGCATCCACTACAATATACCTCCTATGTATAGCAATGGCCTCTAGGGCATACATATAACTAACAATCTCCCACTTGCACTAGGGCCATCTGATAGCAGTGGTTGTAGTATCTCATACTCAACCATCCCATAAAAGTCTCTCTCTGGGAAAATGCCTTTGTGAGTAGATCCGCCGTGTTGTCCTCTGAGTCTGTTCTCCTAACCTCGATCACCCTGGAGATCAACCATCTCCATGATCAGGTGATACTGCCTTTGATTATGTCTGGGTCACTGATGGGACCATGGTTTCCGGGCCAAAGCCACACTTCCATTGTCACACAATGGTAGGAACCTAGTTCATCTCATGAACCAATATACACCCAAACAGCCTCTTTGGTAGCATCTTAAGTAGCGATGTATCCTGGTTTTATCGTCTAGTATGCCACGGTATCTAGCTTGGAACTCTTCCAACATACCGTCCCTTCACTGAGGGTAAAGACAATGCCTGTGACTGACATTCAGTCGTCCTTATCACTCTGGAACCTTTCCAGTGATTCTCCCCAGGATCGATTAATACCATCTCACTACAACTAGTGAGAATCCTAACATCCAGTTACTTCTATCTCATAGATCAAAACTCAGGATTTAGGAGGTATCACTTTGATCCTATACGGAGAATCCTTGTGATAAGCGGAGATTGACCGAGCGTAGCATAGGAAACTCCTTTCTTATCAAGAGTATGTCATCCACGTACTCTACGAGGATCACCACCATACTCCCTATTACCTTTTTGTATATACAAGTTTCATCTACCATTTTGATGAAGTCAAACTTTTTGACAACTACATCAAATCAGATGTTCCAACTCCGCGATGTCTGCTTTATCCTATAAAGCAACTTGCACACGTTTCCGCTGCTCCCACTGTCTACGAAGCCCTCTGGCTGTGTACTTACAGACGTTCTCTTCTAAAACATCATTTAGAAAAGCAGTCATGACACCCAACCACCAGATATCGTAGTCATGGTATGTAGCCGTGGCAAGTAGGATCTGGATGGACTTAAGCATAGATCCTTAGAAAAGGTTTCAACATAATCCATACCTGGTCAATGATGCAAACCTTTTAACAAGTCTAGCTTTAAAAGTCTCAACTTTTCCATGTACACCAAGTAATCTTCTCAAGATATACTTGCTCCTGATGGGGATTTAACCCTTCAGATATAGCAACCAAAGTCCATACTTTGTTGGTGTACATGGATTCCATCTCAGATCACTAAGCATCCAGCCATTCTTACAGTGTCTCACTCCTGATGGCCAGCTCGAAACTAGTTGGGTTATCATCTCATGATTCAATCCTCGCTCCCACTGTCATAGAGAAACCAAAGTAACTCTCAGGTGGGTGAGAAACCCTACTAGATCGGCGGAGAGGCTGAGGTTCTTTGGTAACTATTGAATCCTTTGGTTCTTTCAAATCATCAGCTGCAGTTTGTATAGCTGGAACATTTCCAGTTCTACATAACAGACCTTGTCTCAAGCTTGTCCTGATTTTGTTTTTAGACATAGGCCGGACAGCCCCAAATCTTAACTAACTTAAGAGATGGGCTCTTCCCTTATCATATCAAATATGAAGTGGTAGGCAACTGATTTGATTTGAACCCTATTCAATAGGTATGCAGCTTCTCAAGTGCATAACTCCCAAAAAGGAAATAGGTAACTCAGTAGTACTCATCATAGAGCACACCTTATCATATAGGGTGTGATTGCTCCGTCCCGATATACCATCGTGCTATGGTGTATACGGAGGAGTAATGCTGAGAGAGAATCTCATTCTCCTTTAGAAAAGTCCAAGAATTCCATGCTCAAGTATTCTCCTCCTTGATCACATCAAAGGATATAATACTTATACCCGTATTGGTTCTCTACTTCTAACTTATATTCTATGAATACCTCAAAAAGTTCTGACTTGTGTTTCAACAGGAACATATGTCTGAATCTTGAGAGATCATCAGAAAATGTAATGAAGTACAAAGAACTGGTCTTGGCATGTGTAGACAGGGGACCTTTATATATTAACATGTATCATCCCAAGAGTTCACTAACTCTTTCTCTGTTTCCAATAAACAGAGCTGGTGTCATTATATCTTTGTGACATGACTGGCAAGTTTCACAAGATGTAAATTCAAACTGATTTAAATATGCATCTACATGTAACTTCAGCTAGTCGGGTCGCATTGATATGACCTAGTCTATAATGCCTCAAGAAGGATTCGTTCATTTCTGAACTCTTCCTCTTGTGTATTTCTGTATACTAAAAACTGTAGTTAGATTTAGAACATCAATGCTTTTAGATAATGTGCCTGAACCGATCAACTTTTGATATAGGAAATGTTCAAAACATTATCCAACAATACAAAATTTTATCATTTCTTTACTAATAAAGAGAGTGATATGATTTTGTATATCAGGTTCGGTATCTAATAACATTCGTTCAGAATCAATGTATTGGTAATACAGGGTGACAGTGACCAACAGACTTGGCTGCAACACTTGCCCCGTTTTCTGTCTCATGAAATTTATTACCCGTTCTCAGTTCTTTACCTATCTGTAGCCCATGTAACAAATTACATATGCGGGATCCTGATCCGGTATCTCATATCCAGGACGTAAAGAATACTGAGAAACAGTTCTGAATAATGAACACACCCGAAGATGATGCATCAGTATGCACCTTCTTCGTTTGGGCAGCACGGGAATTCTGGTAATCCCCAATTTCCTGCTCTGTCTTATAACAATTATAAGTTGGAGCGGGACCAACGTTCCCCAGCTCAGTATAACAAGCAGGTTCGGTCAAATATCCGTATTATTATCTTGATTAAGGCGTGATATGGTCGCTACCTGGAGAGAGAGAGAAGAAAACACTCAGCGTGCGCTCTTGCAAGATCAGATTGGTTATTATTTTATCTAATCAGGATGGCTCCCACTGTTTTTATCAAATCTTCCTTCAAACCCTGAAAGGAAAGACTAGCCGGGATTAATTACACACTACAAGTTCGCCAATCTTTCAGCCAGGCCAGTGTCGGTACTTTGAGAGAGGTCCCTCGTGCTTTCGCACGAACCTAATTAATGTAAACCTCGTTTTCCCAGAGGCGTAACCTCGTTAACACCTTTCTAGACACCTACTTGATCGGCTAATTGTAATGTGTAAAACTCTCCCAGGAGTAACTCTTACTCGCAGCGGGTATCGGGATCCAACTATCTCATAGAAGGTATGCAATCTCATTGCAAATTTCAACACTTGAAATTCCCGATAATTTTGCCCCTAGCGTCCTATGACCTTGACGCAGGCCAACAAACCATAGTGTGCTAGTCAAATTCAACCCGTCATTTCCTGATTGAATTAAACCCACCCGCACGACCCTTGACGCAGGCCAACAAAGTCGCACGACTACCCTAATCCAATCTGCATCATATGCATAAGCAGATAAATACTAGTTAGCTACCGCACACTACGCCTTGACGCAGGCCAACAAACGTAGCACGAATACTAACTACCACTTATCTGAAATGACGGAGGGCTACGACAGGTTTTTCTAAAAACCTATTGCGTAATGAACTTGATATCGTTGTAGAATCAAATGATTTTAAAATGGAGTGTTTTTTTTTAGGCTTTTCTAGTTTTGCTAAAGGGGTCACTCCCGGTGAAGGGATCGTCGGCCCTTTCCTCGTCGAATGAGGTGCGGGATATATCATATATATCACTGTGCAAAGCAGAAACTATAGAAGCTATCAAAAGACAAACCGAGTGTGTAGCATCTGCCAGTTATTGCTAAAGGGGTCACTCCCGGTGAAGGGATCGTCGGCCCTTTCCTCATCAAATAAGGTGCAGGATATATCATATATACCGCTGTGCAAAGCAAGAACTGTAGCTACCTGTTTTATTTTTGAAATTCGATTCTACAATATCTTTAGGTTTCTTTTATTCATTAATCTCATTAATGAAGTCCCATCATTTAAGTCACCTAAACATCACAGATAAATACGACGTACACTTATGCCATCCGTGTTCGCCTCGATGTCCCCTCGTGCACCGTTAGGTTAGGTGACTAACGGCAGAGCGGGACAGGGCTAGCGCGGATGTAAAACATAAGTAACGTCTATATAATATATCATATATACTATATACAAATCTATCTGAACAAATCACATGATCACATCACAGATAACGCGGCAGAAAATATCATATGAAACATTGGATATACTAGAACGTCCGTGTTTTCAATACGAGCCAGTATAAAACACGGATTCCACGGTCGCGATGAATAGCCAAACCCACACCCCTAGACCCCTACGAGTGCGGCAAGCAACCCTACCAATTCTAGAGTTAGGAGACCCGGACTCGACTCCTCGAGTTGGTCTCCCACTGGACTCCAGAACCCGGTTACTTGTGCCCTCCTCCTTGGGTCTATCCTAGTGCGGAAAAGTAAATAATATACAAAAGGTGATATCTTCCGCAACCTGGAAGTGCCCCAATAAAAGAATATTACATACAAGTTTTTACATGAATGAAAATGAAAAACACTCATCTCACAGAAAAAACCCCTGGCTATTCAAACACGACGATCTAATATAACATATCCAGCAACACATAACATCACATGTCATCAACGTAAGTAAATATGCGCATCCCAATTGTCGTTGACATATAGCAACGAAACCGGCGATATCACATATTACACTTACGGTCGCAGAAAAGAAAGTGTAAAACTACAACAGTTGGAATCCGCAATCTCTTTAGACATCGCATGCCTAATCAAATGAATTTCTTAGACATCACATGCCTAACAATTATAAACCCCGCAATTTAGTCTCAAAATCGAAAACACTTTTCAATATCAAGTCGGGCAATTCAACAAGATTCCCGACATCCTGATCGAATGCTCGTCGCAAACTTTAGTAGACGGCCGCACCCCCGATACCGTCGACGAAGTGCACTAAGGCGGAACACCGCTGCCGCGAGCACCCAAACGGATGCTTTTTGGCAACGGGGTTCTCCTACAGTCACTTGGTCGGGGCTATGGGGTGTAGCTGTCTATTAAGTTTACCGGCGAGTATCCGCGTACGCTACGTGATTGCGACGGACTTTTGATCGCATCAAAATTCCGTGGCAACCGATCAAGTGAGACTAAAGTGGTATATTTATAACATTCATTCAGTTATCTCATAACAACATGTGGATTCCAAATATTGTATCATATTCCAGATAAATAGAAAATGTTAAACTTTCCGATCGAACAAGCAAACACCCAAGTTTTCCCGAAACAAATCAACACATGAAATAAGTTTAAAAACATCCACTTCATGCCTCAGTACCAACGGTCCAGTCGTAGAAGGGTCAAGCCAACGCCTCACATGTGGCACGCCATACTGCCCCAAACCCTAAGGTTCAAAGGGCAGTTCAAGACGGTCACATAATCGAGTTAAGGTTTGTTGTCTTCTAGAGGGTCCATCGCGTTACTTGTACTACTTAGAACGTCTTTAAACTACGGAAAGATCCAACACTTGGAAATTTCCCGACAGGGGAAAAATTGGGTATTTATATCCGGTCGAACTTTTCAAGATTTTCTAAAATTATCCGGAAAAATACAGACGAAGTTAAACTTCCCGATCGAAACACCGAGTCCCCAATACAACCCAGAAAAACTCAACTGTTGAGTATCAATTAAAAATTCCCATAAAATACAGCATGTACATATGGGCATTACTGTGCAAAGCATGTCATAAGATTCACTTATACGGCCGCGGAACCGCTGTAAATACCATGGTGGGGCCGCGGTTCCGCGGCCGCTTAGTCGAATTAGGGAAACGTGCTTCACAGTAACCCCTAGAAATCCCTGCTGAATTTTTTGGATATTTTTAATATGAAAAAATCCACAATTTCAGAAAATGTACAGAGAGGGTTAAAAGTTAGGGTTTCGGGGTTCGATCGGATTTCTAACATCGTCTACGCATCGCCTAAGGCTCTAGTTAGGCTCTGATACCACTGTAGGGTTCCTAGGCACACTCAAGAGGTCTCACAAGGCATCAACCATGCCAAATTTAAATTTTTCCGGTGCCGAGAAACCCTAATACGGATCGTTAACTAGAAATTAGGAGAAACATGCAACTAGTTAACAACTTAACTAAGTGAACGGAAATACAACCTTTGTAGATCCGGTCCTCCACCTCCATAGCTCCGCGTTGACGTCCCTCCGCTGCGATCATCGGATCCCGGACTCTAGTAATGGTTTCGTCGAAGAAATGATCGGGCTAGATCGTCGACTTCGATGCCGAAGATGATCTACGTCGAGGCGACTCTAACTCGAGCTCCAACTTCACCAAGTCATGAAACTTGTGAAGAAAACACCCTATACTACTTGGCAAGTGGTAGAAGATGAAGAAATAGGAAGTGGGTTCACTTTAGAATTGGATTTCTCACTCTTTTCATCAAGTCACCATTGAAGGTTGCAAGCTTTCTTCTTCTTGAAGAAGAAGAAGAAGAAGAAAAAGAATATGATAAGAAAATGAATTGGATTCATAATGATAGAAAATAAAGTCATTCTTATCATATTAGCAACCATGGTTGAGTGTAGAGAGTTAACTAGGGTTAGGTGAATGGTTAGGTTTAGGAAAGAAATAAAATGGTCAAAACTTCATGAAGTTTCTAAACAATTCCAAAGAAAGCCACCATTTCATTTCTTGCCAAAATGAATAAATAAATAAATAAATCAAAACCCTAACCATTAACATAACCATGGTTTAATCATACACACCCAAGTTTACATGTATCATCAAACATGATGCAATCAAGTGCACAAAAATATATCACATATACTACTTGTGCACATCAAGTGAGAAAATCAATCTTAAGTGAACAAATACTAGTTAATGTAAAGTAATATATCAAATATATAATTATACATCAAATCATTAAATCAACACTTGATTTAATGATCCGGTCATATCGCATATAACCGACTAATATAAAGTGTATCAATGTATCGAATCAACATTTGATTCGGTAACCCGGCTATATCATATATAACCGTCCAATGATACAAATCGCAAGAATAGAATACAGTATCACATACTGGTATTATTCTCGGTCCCGCACATATCTCATATGCGCTCCTATTTCGTTTCGCTTGAGCCAGGAAAGCTCTGTGTAGGACTCTAAAGACTCGTCAAGACGCCGGCAGCAAGTGATGATCATATCAAACACCCACAAGCCGCAAGCGGTCTGCTAAACGTAACGGCCACCCGGGTATTGAGCGATCAGAAGATCGACGAGCAAGCCCGCTCACACTCCTGTGAATCTAACCAGTAACACTTACCGTACAGTCCGGTCTCGTCGTCTGATATGTCGCATATCTCGCCTAGGGGTGGTAAACGTCAGACCCCAATAGCTCGATAAGTCGTGTTGATATGAGGTCTATAACAGTTCGAGAAACTACTGGTAACACTTACCAGTAAATCTCAACAACCCTGGTCAGGGATTTCCGGTTATAGCCAATCGAACACAGCGCAACATCAACTCCCTATACCGGGAGAGACGAATCCCCTCCTATCGCTCATTGCCTCCATGTGATTCGGGACTGTACCCAAAAACCACCGTTTTGCACGCCCTCTTGGACGTGGTAAGGTGGAAATCAAAGCACAATGGGAATCACACAAGACTCTATGACGATCTCGGGTCTACAGACTAACCTGTACCAGTGTCACCAGAGAACTGCCATCTGACGTAAGGTATAATACCATCTGGGAGTTCTCGGCGAGTCCGTCCAGTGTACCCAGTCTCCACTGAGCACCCGTATATCATCTCCGATGTCAAACACCAATGGATATGGGATCATCCATCGCCCATCTGTATGGGTCGAGAAGGTATACGCTAGTCTACTCTGGTATATCGATGCCCCGTCTCGATACACCCACGACTAGGGACCTTGAAGGATGCACTTATGGACTACCATATCCCCACTAGTATGATCCGCATCATAGTCCAGGTAGTCAAGTACACATCCTAAGGGCTTTACCAACATGTAACAGAGAGACAATCAGTGTACACGTTAAGGTAAATATCAACCAGATAGCATACTATCATGTCGAGCAAGAAAGTACTCCCTATATATGTCCAAGCATTCACTACAATATACATCATATGTATAGTAATGGCTTCTAGGGCATACATATAACTAACAAGGGCATGCGCGAGAATCACACCGACAGTTACGCTCCCGACGTCACGCCCGCCTAATGAGCGGGACCTTCCATTAATGGCGAGACAGGCTCGTTAATGGGGGATCGTGATGGTATGGAACGTGGGATGTGGCCGGCGGATATCTCGCGCATGGCGAGATTCACGGGATGGCGGTTGCGCCTGTGAGCGGTGCCGATGGTCGGTCGATGAGACCGAGGAAGATGACCTCGGCGGGAGAGCTCGCGGTCGAGTGGGAGAGCCGAGGTACGTTGGTTCTGCGGTAGCCCGGAGACGAGCTGTGAAGCCGAGGAGGCCAGTTGTGCAGGGGGTTCGGAAGTGAGCCAGCGTTGGTCGGTAGGACGGGCATAGGAGTGGTCTGGTCGGCCATCGTAGGTCCTTCCCTGCATGCTCTGGGGCATGTCATCTGCCAGGTGTCATGATATAAGAAATTACCGTTATCGAGCATCATCATACACAAACAAACACTAGAAGTGAGATTTAAGTTTGCTTTCATGACATATTTTTTGGAAGTCACTTTAAGAATTCTTCCAGCGCTCCCGTTACTTCCGAACAACCAAACGGGCCCGAAATAGCATGGAAATACCGGAAGTAGGCTTGCTTCCGATACCCCAAGTGTTTGTTTTGACAAGAAGTAACATTTGAAGTTGCTTCCATATGCTGATATGGATCCTATGCAGAGTCTCTACTTCTAGATTTCTCTTCATGACCTCTTAGACTTGGAAGCGGTATTGAGCACAAGAAAAGATAAAGAAAGTAATATTCTATTAATATATTAATTACTTCTTTAAGTTTATTCCATACCCTCTCATGCCTTTCAGATAAAAGTTTTCATAAAATAATTGCATTTATTACTTCAGTAGTATCAATTCCATAAACGAAACAAACAAAAGAATTACAAGAAGTTGTTACTTCGACGGACTTCTTTTAAAAATGACTTGGGGATTGTTTCCGACACTTTGGGTATTTCCGTTCATCCAAAGGGACTATTAAACATAATCAATACTTACCGCTCAAATTTTATCCACCTGATAACCAAAATTTTCATCGTTTTAAAATAAGATCCTAAACTAATTTAAACACCCCATTACTTTGCTCACCTAATCCAACAACACCAAGAATTCCACCCTCACCCTACCTCGAAAATTGCGGGTCCCACACAAACTAGAGTCGGCATTCAACATGATAATAATTTCGTAAATAATCAATAAATTAATTATTTAATTTTTAATTTTACTATATTATCGTATTCTCTCCGATCTCGCTTCTCATCTTGCTGTCCCTTGGTCTTCTCATCTCTCTCTCTCTCTCGCGAATCTGAAGAAACCCTAACCCTACCTTTTTGAAACCCTAATATCAATCGATTTTCGTTCGAATCGATCGGATCTCGCTTGCGCTTTCTTCTGTCTCTGTTTTGTGCTCTCGTTTCTGGATCGGAAACCCTAGCCCGCTTCTGATCGATGCAAATGGCGGAGGGAAAGCTCTCTCTGGCTACGGATCACGCGAAAGGTATTACTTTTTTGTAATCTTTGATCTAATTTTGGCTCTTTGATTCGTCGTCGATTTTGATTTGTCTGTTTGTGCTTTAGATCGGATGGGGTTGTGGTTAGGGTTGTGTCTTGGATTCGATCAGGGATGAGTTTTGATTGAAGTTGTGTGAGTTTAGGTATGAATCCAGGAATTTTGAAGGAATTGTAGAGTTCTTGCTTCGTTTTAGCTTTAATTATTAGTATTTATCTATAATTTTGGCTTTGTTCAGTGATTGAAGGATTGTAGGAGATTTGGTATGGAACTATTTGTTGGCGAACATTTTTGTTTTTGGATCTGAATCTTGGAGTTGGTGGTGTAAACGGTATCGCTTCATCTGAGGAAGAGTTTAGTAGAACGATCTCTGTCTTAGGGTTTATTTCCAGTTCTGCTTCTAAGATTCAGAAATTTTTCAGTTTCTATATTAGTATCTTATTTTCCTGTAATGTTTTCTTTGGTTTCTTGATTGGAGCTGTACCTGATTCTTGTTAGAAGCGGTTTTAGCTTTATTTATGCTGATTTCATCTCATATCAAGTTTAAGGTAAATCATTTAGATGTGTATGCTTTTGTAGTTTGTTATTGTTCATAATTTGTGTTTCTAAGTTTAGATTGAGTCTTTTATTTTAATTGAGCATTAAACCGAAATGTTCTTGAAGGAAAATACTTTTTTATATTATTGTATTTGATTTTTTCAACCTGTGACGGTTTGATATGTTCCAATTAGATGTACACTGCAATTTCTCAGCTTAAAAACATTTTCTTTTAACTATATATGAAAGCCGATGAGCTGTTTTTTCTGCACATTCCTTTACAGTTTAAACTTTCTGCCTATTTTTGGCTTTATTTGTGTCCCGATGAGCTGTTTTTTCTGCACATTCCTTTACAGTTTAAACTTTCTGCCTATTTTTGGCTTTATTTGTGTCATGGTTGACGCCCTTTATAAAAAAAGGTTCCATCTGTTAAAGTACATATTTCCTCTTTGAACTTTTCTGAACAATTTTGATATATAGTCTATCTCTTTGGATCGGGATTGACGTTTATCTTTTTGGAAAAAAAAAACTGCTTCATATCAAGTTTTGTTTATATATAGCTTGACTTAATTTTTTTTCTCAAAGAAAATAGTTTGACTTCTTTTAGTCCAAAGTACAGTTAGAACTATCAGCCAGGCTAGATTTTCTAGCTATAGTATTCCGTTATGCTGCTTTGTTGGTTGGAAAAATGCATCGCTATCTAGACTTTAGCTGAAAATTCTGTTAAATGGATTAGAATATAACATAATAGCAGCTATTTAAGAGAGATTTTTTTTCCAAAAGTTTTGCAGTTTCACCGAAATATAATGTGAAGTCCTGTTTTAGTTTTAATTTCTAGACAATTCAGCTAGGCGTATTATCTGTCTTAGGATGATATGGTTTGTGATTGAAGAAACATTCTCTTTTCCATTGCAGGTGCTACTCATGGAGGAAATGATGATGAGAAGGTTCTTTTGGGGCTTATCGACGAATCAAAAGGTGTTCTTCTATATAAAATGATTGGTTTACTCGTAAATGATCATGAGAAGTTCATTTGCATGTAATACATTGTTTGAATGCAAACTAATTACCTCTGCAAGATAACTAAAATGCTATAGTCTACTTGTTTATTAGTAGATTAATCACCGGAAGTTAGTTTGCATCTTGAAGAGATACTTCAATGGTTTGATTGAATAAAAGTACATTGGAAAAGTTTGATGCTAAGACTAGTAGTTCCTGTATTTATTGTGAGGAACCACAACATATAAACTGAAGGTGGAATTTGTACTTGCATACTTTCAGTTCTTTTTATTTGAGAAAATATTCAATGGGGGCAGGGTAATGTTGTATATTCTTTTTATCTTTAAATGTAAAATACTGTTTTTGATGATCGTTAGCTGTTAGGTCTATGATTGTGTGTTGGTATCGTAAAATGAGTATGTTTACCTACTAGTTTATCATTTCCGAAAGCATTTCTTCGCTCATGCTTAATCATATCTTTCTTTTCACCATTTCGGATTAGATGCATTGTTTTTTGTAACCATCTGATTGGTGGTGACATTTTTTTAATCATGGATTTCTTACTCCGTCTAAGAGCTGTTTGCCTTTTTAAAACCATCATTTATTGTTAGATGCGCAAATTATTTTAGCTTGCAAATCCCTTTTTTTCCAAACAACATGTCATTAATGCTGTCTTACTGTGGTATGCATAGTACATTAAATCGTTTCTTCCATGCTGCAGATCAGGCAAGTTCTGAGAACAGTATACCTTTGTCTCCACAATGGCTGTATGCTAAACCTACTGAAAGCAAGGTTGGTCTTTCCACCTCTTCAGAGGGCAAATGTTTTTGAGTTTGCATCTGTAGATTTTGTTTTATATGTGGAACCCTGCATTTATTTAGCCATGTTTTCCCCCCTTTGGGCTGTCTGATCTTTTCTATTTGCAGCTTGTCATGTAAATCATGAGCTTTTGTTGCAAATTTATTTGTCTTCGTCACATTCATTGCTGAGTCATGATTAGAAACTAGCAAACCATTTCAGGATTGTTCTATTTGTCACATTTAGTGTACTGATTTCCTGATCCATCAATTTTGGAGATAAGATATGATCATATCATGCTCCAATTGCATTTGTTTCTGCTACTGCTTGCCTTTATGTCCTGGGATCGAAACCTCTCTAGCCCTTTTCAATAATATGGTCGTAGACATTATATGGTGGAAATATCTGAATGAAGGAGGACCAACAAAATAGCAGTTTGTTTTTATGTTGAAATTGTATTCAGAATTTGGCAAGCTTAAATTGTAGGTGAATGCTGCATGTAGTCTGCTTCTGTAGGTGATGACTAGCATTTGAGGGGAAATTTATTTTTTCCTTTGCTTATTCATTTATTATGCATTTTATGTTCAAATATGAAGCTAGATGTACTAACTTTGTCACTAAATTGTTGTTTGGCACATCTTACTCTATGAATATAATATTTTTGCCATATTTTTTTTGGCTGGAATTATGGCATGTTTAGTTAACATGATTGTTTGCAAACAACCTAACAACAGTATCCTCGTCCCCTTTTGTTTGATGAGAAGAAACTGTTGATTGAATTCTTGTATTGCTCTAAAGTATAGAGCAAATTCTTTGTTGCCTTTTTTTTTGAGTACTCATGTATTCTTCAATTTTTTTTTAATGTCAGGAAACTCGCCATGGAAACTCCTCAGATACTCTTCATAAAGATTCCTGGCGACTTGATGGCTCTCAGGACAAGAAAGAATGGAGGAGAAATGTACCTGACATTGAAAATAATCGCCGTTGGCGTGATGAAGAGAGGGAAACTGGCTTGCTTGGTAGGCGAGAGCGCAGAAAGGAAGGAGATAGAGAAAATGAATACCGCAAGAATGATCGTCGTTCTGACACTAATTCCACCAGAGAAAGTACTGATTCTAGGACTTTGCCTACCTCTGATCGGTGGTCTGCACATGAAGGACGACGTGATAGCAAATGGTCATCTAGGTGGGGACCAGATGACAAAGATAAGGACTCACGAACTGATAGAAAGTTGGATGCTGTGAAGGAGGATCAGCATGCTGAAAAGCAACCATTTACTGGTAATAATCGCTTGCTGGCTGAATCTGAATCCCGCGATAAATGGAGGCCACGTCATCGGCAAGAAGCTCATTCTGCTGGTTCGTCGGTTTACCGTGCTGCTCCTGGGTTTAATTTAGAGAAAGGTCGGGCGGAGGGTTCTAATGTGGGATTTGCTCCAGGCAGGGGTAGGGCAAACTTCAGGGCATCTGTTGCTGGTCCTATTGGTGCGACACCTGTTAATATGAGCGACACTATGCATGGAAAGTCTGGCTCATCATCAGGTACATATCGCTACCCGAGGGGTAAACTTCTTGATATATATAGGAAGGAGAGAACACTACCAAGTTTTGATAGATCACCTGGGGGTCTTGAGGATGTGCCTCCAATAACACTATTGGGCTTAGTAATTCCACTCGCCTTTGTCACACCTGGTGCAGACGAAGGGCCTGTTCTAGATGGCATTTCAAAAGGTAAGATCAATAGCAGTGAGATATTGTGCAACACCAATCAAGAGAGGAAGGCAAGAGTTGGTGACAGCGAAGTAAATGCTGGAGACATGACCTTGGTTGACAATGGCGAGAAATCCCTAATAGCTTCAGTTGCGCACAGTGCTTCTCACAAGAAAGAGCCGGATGCACTCGATAAACTAGATTTTAGTCTCCGAGAATTCTATGATGTCAATCCCGCAAATAATGAGAAGGAAACTGGTGTCGTGACTGAATTTGCTTCAGAGGGTGGTGCTCGCTATAAAAATAATAGTGATCCTGATCTCATTCTTGTGAATTCTGGATCACATGTTGGTGGAAGGGGTGAGAGCAATGAAGAAGGACAGTTTGAAGGATATAATTCAATTTCTTCTTCGAATGCCAGAAGTAAGCTACCTGATGATTCCAATTCTTTGTTTGATATGCCGCTCATCCAGGGGGTTCCAAATAATAACGGGCAACGTCAAAATGCCAATCAACTGAAGGTTTTCGAACCAACTGTTCCTCCTGAAGAAATGAGTTTGTTCTACCGAGACCCCCAAGGAGAGGTTCAGGGGCCATTTTGGGGTCTTGACATAATTTCGTGGTTCGAGCAAGGGTTTTTTGGTACAGATTTGAATGTACGTTTGGTAGATGCCCCAGCAGGCACACCATTCCAAACACTGGGTGAATTAATGCCACACCTGACATTGAACTCTAATGCCACATCTGTAGCCCATCCGGGCGAGCAATCTGAACCTTTGGATATTGTAAAAGGCAGGTGTGAGGTTGACACGCCTGCTTCTGATGGCACTGCTTCCTTTGCCAGCAGTGACAAACGATGGGCATCATCTGAAACCGAGGGACCTTTCGAGCCGCATATGCAGCCTAGAATATCTGAGCATAATGATGCAATAGACGCTCTCTATGGAAGGTTCCCAGTTTCAAATTCAGGAAATTCAACTGGTATAGTTGGTTCTGAAAGTCAAGTTCATGACTTTTCTGGGCAAGATGCTGAAGGTTGTTATTTTTTTTAATCTATTTATTTTTCTTGAAGGACGGAAGGTTGTTATTTGATGCTTCTTTTTAACAGTTTTACAAGAGATTAATTAATCCTTTGGAGTATCTTCTCTCTAATTGTTTTCTCGTATTCTGCAGAAGTATTGTATACTGGGAGACCTGAAAGTAGCATCGAGAATCCTTTAGGAAAGCTTGCTAATGAGATATATGAGTTGTCACAGAACACTAGTGGCCACCATCTCTTTGCACATGAAATGGGGCAATCCAAGTCGGCTAATCATAACCTTCCAATCAGTGCTGATTCGAATCCTCTTGGAATGCTGTGGTCTGAACTGGAGGGTACCAAATCAAAACATCTATTGTCATCAAACATATCTGAGGTCAGCCATGACCGTGGTGGTCGTGGGGCAAATTCTTCTATTAGTTCTTTCGGCGATCCTTCGGTGGTTAGCTATAGGCGCAATGCTAGTTCGAATGTTCTTGATGATGCTATGGGTGCTAGTCACTCAAGTCTCCTTGAGCAAGATGCTAATCCCATTAGTTTGGAAGACCACATGCTGTTACAACAGCTTCAGAAGCAGCAGCAGCTTCAACAGCAGATTCAGCAGCAGCAGCAGCTGCAGCGGCTGCAGCGGCTTCAACAGCTTCAGCAGCAGCAGCAACTTCAGCAGCTTGAGCAGCAGCAGCAGCAGAAACAGCTTGAGCAGCAGCAGAAGCAGCTTCAGCAGCAGCAATTGCTCTCTCGTCAGAACATGCATTCATCTGTGCCATTTCTTGAACAAGTTCAGGGATCTTTGCAGCGTCAACAGTCCATGAACCAATCAATGCCAGAGTTGGAGCATTTTTGGAAGCTTCAGTTACAGGAGCAACACCATATTCAGCAGCTACACCAGCAACAGCAACTGCATCAGCAACAACAGGAACTTCAGCACCAAATCCAACTTATGAAACAGCAGCAGCAGCAGCAGCAGAAGCAAGAACAGTTACTTTTTGAGCATATGCTACACCAGCAAATGCATAACCCTGGTGTCGAAGCTTATTCACCTGTTGACGAGGTCTTAGCTCAGCAGCGTCTATTGCAGGAGTTGCAGCAGCAACTGCCTCATCATGCTCCTAGGCACCATGAACCGTCTATAGAGGAGCTGATTCAAGCAAAATTTGGCCACCACAACCTTCATCCTGAACATCACAGCGATCTGTTGGATCAACGGCTTCGTTTAAGTCATCAGCAAGAGCAATTGTCTCATGCTGGGCATAGATCTTTGCATCCCATGGAACAACTTCTTTTGGGTCTTCAGCAAGATCAAATGCAAGCTCAGCAGTTCCCTCTTAATTCAAGGCAGCAGCTGAGCTTAGAGAATGAGAGAAATGTTGGTGGGGTCTGGTCTGTGGATGAATCTGGCCAGTTCATCAGAACAGCAGCTAACTCTGGTAGACTTAGTCAGCAAGAATTTGTCCATTCCCTCCAGAGGCCTTCATCTTATGAGCAACCAAGTCAACTTGAGAGAAACTTCATGCTCCATGAGCGGAGCCAGAGAGCGAACTATGATAGGAACTCACAGCCTTTTGAAAGAACAGGTTCTGTATCAGATGCTGACGTAGTGAATGCCTTAGCAAGGCTTCAGGGGCTGGATACGCAGGCTCCTCAGCATCGTGCTCGCAACCAATTTTCAGATTTACATTTAGATGCGGTAGAGAGCCAATGGCCTGAGCGCACTGGGCAGCTATCTAATAGTTTCATAGAAGCCAACTTAAATCAGTTGCATCGTGAAGCAGAGAGACAGAAGAGGGACGTGAATGCAAATTTTACCGGGGCAGACCTAAATATGTGGGAGTCACTTGTGGCAAATGATGAGAACTCAGAGCACCGGTTGGCTGACATGCTTCATCATAATATGGTTCTCCAAGGTGATGCGGCACAACCATCTTATGAGAACAGAGATGCCCTTTGGCCCTTTTCGCATTCTGCCTCAGACCATTCCATCGATTTTAAGGCTCATAAAGCAGGTTTGGATGATCCCTTTAGAGAAGCATCTCTTTATAATCAAATGAGACATACCCAGCAGGACCTTATGATGGCAGACTTGGAAAGATATGAGAAGGCAGGAAGATTAGCTTCTTGTTCTAGCTCTGGAGCATTTTTAGAGCATGATCAACTTTTTACAGACATGGATGGTATTGGTAAAGAACTTATGGATTTTTCAGTTTGCGATACATCTGCTAATAGAGCAGATACCTTAGATGAAATGGAGGGGAAGAGGGTGAAGAAGCGGGGGTCTAAAGGCAAGTTGGAACAGACTGCAAGTTCTGTTATAGATCATGGAGATGTGCAAGTTAAAGCACCCATCAGACAAGGTTCATTTAGCAGCAGTGGTAAGTTGATTCAGAATTTGTTTCTGGAAAGAGTTTTTGCTAAATGTTATAACAATAATGTTAAACTTGTGGAATTTTGCAGGTGGTGCCTCATCTTTCTACAATTTTGATAGGGGAGTTGATAATGCTTACGGCAGAGACTTGGCTAATCATAAGTGAGTACTGATCGCTAATCTTCTAATGGAGATTGAGTATTGATTAAAAAATGAAGTCGGAGATGATGTCTATTGAAGAATCATTCTGTGTTGCGAAAACTTTGGACGTTACATTCTGCTACAATCTTTATCTCATCTCGTTAGTAGTCCAGTTGATCATCTCGTCATTTTAAAAAAATACTTCTTCCCACCAAATTGGGATGGGCCTAACAGGAATGCGATGTTGTATTGTGTTATCAGTGAGTTTTGTCGACCTTGAAATTGAAAACTTGAGGAATGGCATGACATCATATTTTAGTATTTTGAAAATCATAGGTGTTCATTTAGGATTGAATATGTAAAGGTCTGATGGAATCATTAATTACCTGTTGAATGGTCTAAAGATAAACTTATCAGACTCCTAGATGGCTGCTTAGGCTTAAGTGGTTTATAGCTCTTTTTTGGCTTGAAGTATGGATCCTTAAATTTTTTAGGCTATTCAGTTTTGCTAGTCTACCATCGGCATCTAATATTTTGTGGAGCAGATTATGCATTATGTTTAAACCAAGATGTTTAATATGAAACATAGTTACTATTTTTTCCAATGAAAATCTGAAATTTTAAACAGTATCAACCCCCTTCAATTATCGTGAATCTGTCCTGTTTTTTTTTGCTGGGGAAAGGGGTGGGTGGGGGTGGGTGCAGGGTGTTGTCGTAACAGGCATGTGATTAAAAACTTTCAGGCAAAAGTGATGATCGTACAAACGACGATACATGGAGACAATAGACATGCGTCATTCAACAGATTTAGGACCGTCAGTTTTTGACTGAACTAAGATTTTGAAAAATAAATTGTAAATATGATGTATGACACCTTATAGTTCTTCACATAACTGCTTTCTTGGAAGCCATATTCTACATTTGATTTCCTTTTTTTCTATATTATCTTTTCTTCATTTGACATTGTGTACAAATAAATGTTTTTCTTCTCTATCAGGGTGCCTGGGATCCTTTCAAGAGCCGGCGTTGATACCTCCCTAAATTTATCTTCTCATGGGGCAGGATCAGATCCAGTCTCCGCTGCTCCAACCCTCAAAGGAAAGAATCCATCTGCTTTTGTGTCTGCTGAAGGTACTTATTTCTATCTGATCTCTCTGTATTATTTTGATTCTGAAATCATTTTATCTAAAATTTATTGGAATACTTCAGAGGTTGCACCTCCTTTAAACAAGAAGGAAACAACAGTAAGATTCAGGCCAACATCCTCGAGCTGTGATGCACCAGAAGCTTCTTCATTCATTGACATGCTGAAGAGCACCAAGAAAATGGCTGCTCCTTCAGAGCCGGAGGCCTCGACCGATTCCAAAGGGGGCAACAACAAAAAGAAAGGCAAGAAAGGGAGGCAGATTGATCCTTCTCTTCTCGGATTCAAGGTGCATAGCAACCGAATCTTGATGGGTGAGATCCATCGCCCAGATGACTGATTTGATTTTTCTCTTTTCAATTGACTTGTGAATGGATTTGTAGATTTTTTCTGTAAAGTTTTGTTGTCTGTTCCGGTCATGTTTTTTTTGGTTCTTTTATTCCCAATACCTGCTGAAAAACTGTAAAGTTAGTTGCATGGGTTCAGTTTTGGTATTTAAAGAGCCCTCTATGAGCGATTAGAGTTTTTTCAAACCGCTGGAATAAGTTTTTGTACAGAAAAAGACGAATCAATTACTGTTCAGGGTGTTTCTGTTATTAATGCGGGTGGTTTCGGATGCAGCTCCTTTTTATCTCGTCGGTTATGTGCCTTTTCTGGTAAGGCTTTATGTTAATTGTTTGCTGTTGATTGTGTATTTTAGCATTGCATTTGACTTTTGGTAAACTTCTCTAGAATACAACAGATTCATAAATTCAGCATTGCGTTGTGATCTGCACCCAGTGTGTCGGTTTTTTTCCGTTAATAAACCTTGTGGCCGGTTTGTTTTATGTTATTCGTCATGTACTTTGTTTTTTGTTTTTTTATTTTATTTGGAAACCGCTGGTTCCTTGTGTGATTTTTATTTTTTTCAGCTTTTCAAAAATTTAATTTCCCTCGAAAATCTTTCATCTCTAAAATTTAATGAATTTACTGTATGGAAAATGGTGGTTCTATTGGCTATGGCGTCGACTGTTGAATCATGATGTAATATGTCCAGATGAGTCGTTCATCGGCATGTAGGTTGGATAGCAAGATTGTGGCTGGCAATGACTTGAAACACGTTTTCTGGCTTTAGGAATGCTGCAGGTTTTCTCTCTCATGTTTTTCTCTTGTTTTGTTGAGATAAATGGTGGGAACTGTGTTCCATTAAAACAGCTTAACGAAACATGATATGCAGGAACGTAAAATGAAAGGAAAATAAAGAAGCTGTCAAGTAATCATAGTTGAGGCATAACATCAACCAAATCTTTTTCACTACTTCAGTCTCAGTATTCATAGTCATACACCACTTGACCCAAAACAAAGGCTTTGAAGTTCCATAAAATACCACACCCAAACAGCTACATAATTTTTCCAGCTCACGCTAATAGGTAAATGCGTGCAGGAATTAAAGCAGTAACCGTTTCCCCCACATCTAACCTCGCAGCACCAAGCTCCTAGGTTGATCATCTACTTACAGCCTCGCTGACTCTTCCGGCATACCCGGGCCATGACCATTTTGGATGGCTATAGTTGGTGCGGATAGTGATCTTGTTCAGGTGCTCTTTTGCATGATCTATATGTGAGTTTATTGTGACGTTTTTCAAAATTAATTATATGCCCGATTCCGTGGAATACTTCTTTAATCAGTGGATTATTCAAGGGAATTATGGGTTTGTATCATAGGTCATCTTTAATAGTATGAGACGACGTTTGATGCTCAACTAGACCGACTCATAATAAGTTGCAAACATTGATTTCTTTTGTTTGATGTGAGAGCTTTTTTGTTGTACATAAATTTATTTGGGAAAAATGGTTTTAAAGCCTTAGGTTTGAAAAGAAATAGGTTTAGATTTTTGACCCGAAAAAAGTTGTGAAAAACTCTCTAAACTTAAGGATTCTTGTGTTTTCGTCGCTATAACACATTTACTATTGTTTTATGCCAACATTGCCTTTTCATGTAAACTACTACATTTACCTTTTAAAGTACTATATCAATCTTCTAAAGTGCTACATTTATATTGAAACAGGTCAAATGTAACAGATATAATAATTTTACTGAAAAATATAATAATTTCATGTCAAATGTAGTGCTTTAGAAGATTGATATAGTATTTTAAAAGATAACTATAGTAATTTAAAAGTTAAATATAGTAGTTTATCTGAAACGTCGGTGTTGGTATAAAGAATAGTAAACGTACTATATAGACCAAAACACAAGAATCTTCAGGTTTAGGGAGTTTTTCACAACTTTTTTGGGGTGAGGGATCTAAACCTATTACTTTTCAAAGCTAGGGACTTAAAATTATTTTTTCCAATTTATTTTCTTAATGCACATTCTTGAATTGGGCCTCTGGCCCTACTTTTCCGTTTATAAAAAGAAATTAATCAGCAAACCCAAAATAGAAATTTTATTTTTAGGATTATCACAAGTCGAAGGAAAAAAGAAACATTTAAAATTATTCAAAA
This sequence comes from Agapanthus africanus, assembly GCA_030015575.1. Lineage (NCBI taxonomy): Eukaryota > Viridiplantae > Streptophyta > Magnoliopsida > Asparagales > Amaryllidaceae > Agapanthus > Agapanthus africanus. The sequence continues at coordinate 102,142,191 of CM057350.1, read as the reverse complement.
TTGAAGGGATCATTAGAAAAATAATAATTTTGCATAGCAACCGAACGAATTGATTCCGATTCCAACCTAGGCTAACAGATTCACATGAAGTATTTGCTCACGTAAATTCTTAGTCAATTGAAATATAACACTTCAAGTACTGGCATGCTCCTGTTAGGGCTTGTTTGGTTGCTAGATTATTAAAGAATTGGACTGTGGAATCCAAAAATGTGAGAGGATTCCACAATATTGTGTTTGCTTATAGAATTTGGATTTATAGGATTCCTTTGTTTTTTTATGCGGGCCCATCATAAAAAAAGATTCTTGAATCCTCAAAAATTTGAATAATTTATCCCGGGATATTTTTTTTATTTAATAATCCAATATTCTTTCCACCAATCAAACAACCAAACAACAAATTATCAACTCAACAACAAATTACCAAATCCAGAAATTTTCAATCTTAATATTTTGGATTCCAAATTTCATAATCTTCAACCAAACAGGCCTCTTAATACCCTCGCTAAGATATCGCCGCAGCTAAATTAAAAAAACGCCAAAACCCTAAACAAAAGCTTTCAAAATCCTAGAACACCGATCCCTCTCTGATGGCTTCCTCATCCTTGGACGCGACGAAGGCGAAGAACGTCCTCCGCCAGGTCAGCAACAATCGGAACCCTAATCCCTTTCTTCTCGTTCCCCAATTTTTGGGGAAAAAAAGATTCGCTTTTTATCTGAGTTCATCGCAGGTGGAGTTCTACTTCGGCGACAGCAATCTCCCTAAGGACGATTTCCTGAAGAAAACAGTCAGCGAGAGCGAGGATGGATGTATGATTTCTATTGCTTCGTTTTGTTTGATTTACCTTTTTAAAAAAAAATTGTTAGTTTTTGATGTAAATTATGAATTGGGAGTGTTTAGTGGTGAGCTTGGCTTTGATATGTTCGTTTGCGCGAATGAGAGGCCATTTGGGGTTAGGCGAGTTGAAGCCGGAGGAAGTGCCAGAAGAGACGGTGTTGGCAGTGGCAGAGACGCTGAGGAAGTCTGCTTCTCTTAAACTCTCTGAAGATGGTGGGTTGAAGTCCTTATAAATTTCTAATCTTTGTTGATTTAATTGAATGTTTTGGATGGATATGATAAATTTTTGATAGGAATTTAGGGTATTGCTGAATGTAGTTAGCTTTCGTTTGTCTTATTATAATCCATGTAAGAAGTGCGTTGGTTCCTGTGGGTAATCAGCTACTAATCATGTTTCACAATGCCAGTCTTTTTTTTTTATTTCCCCCCCTCTTGCATCCTTCTTAAGAAGAGTGTAGTTTTTCTAAAATCTAAAATGTCCTATATGTGAAATCTCAAATCACTGATTTATCCCGATGACAGTCTTCATTCATTGCTATTTTGGGGTTTAAATTTGGAACTCCATATCTAAGGTGCATTGGTAACAAAGACAAAGTAAATTGAGGAGATGTGCCAAAAAAAAGTCTAGTATTGTGAAATAGAGGGAGGGCTTTATTGTGTTCGTAGAAATTTCTATTTGCTCTTCTACTTTTAGGATCTCAATTCTATGACCGCGGAGGCTTTCATTTACGTGCACAAACACACTTTTTCGCGAATTGTTGATTACCATTTCCTTTTCCTTGCTATACCGGCTTTTAGCGAATGTTAGTTTTTTTGGTGATGCATGACAAGATTAATAGTGAATGTTGAACATACAAGGTTTGGTTGTACTTTTGTGTTTGATGCATGTGACTTTTTTTGGTTTGCTGCCGGACGCTGATTTAGCTTTCTTTCTAATACTTAGTTCATAAGGGGAACATTAACTCAATGTTGAAAATAGCGATAATGTAGTGCTCTGCCACCAAATAACAAAAAGCACAAATAGCGTAAGCCACACAATTTATTAATATTTTAATTAATATATATATATATATATATATATATATATATATATATATATATATATACTAAATACAAAAATAACAAATATAGTCTAAATATTTTTTTAAAATCAAAAAAATATACTAGCATACCAACATTAACCCCTTCCGCATCGATTTAGACTAAAAAACAATAACTATCTAAAAGACAACTTTATTCAAACACTAACAAGCAGGCTATTTCTTCATCAATTCAAACCCAAAACAAATAGAAAAAAAAAACAACAAGAATAAAAATAATTACACCAAAAAACTCAGACGATGAAATCTAGCCTCGGATGGTTTTAAAAGTGTCTGCAATGGCCTTAGATGCTCTTGAAATTTGGTCTACGACGAGCAGGGATTGGCCGCAATGGGCGGGGATGGGGAGATCGGCCTTTAAGGGTGGAGGGATGAAGAGAAAGTTTGCTTGTATGCCCTAGACTTTGAAATTGGGTTTTCAAATGTTCTTTTTGTTATTGGGTTTAATGGATCCGGGCCAGGCTATTAAATAAAATACCCGCTAAAACCCTTTTCCTGCATAGCTTAAATAGCTTAAGCTACATAGCAACTCTATGTAGCGTACACTATTTATGAAAACAGCATACGCCTTTTTGTAAATGCGCTATGGCAGCTCGCTGCATAGCAAAATGGTCATGCTATGCTATGTAGTGCGCCATTTCTGCGAAGTAGCACGCTATTTTCTACATTGCATTAACTGTATGAACACCTCTCAATTTTGGTGTTATTGTTTTTATATTATTGAAGGGAAGAAGATAGGTAGGAGCACCGAGTTCCCAAAGGCAGAGGTGATAGAGCGAGTGGATTCTAGAACTGTTGCTGCATCCCCTTTTCCATACGATGTTACGATTGAAGATGTGGGGTCTTTTTTTGGTGAACATGGGAAGGTATATACTAGATATGATGTTAATATTCTATTTTCTAGAACATCTTGCAGTGAGTTTAATAAATTTGATTTATTTTTAGTTAACTTCGATCACCATGTTCTTTATACAGAGCTATACTCACATATTTTAATTTGTTTTATCTTTTACTGTGTGTGTTCCGGTAAATTGTTGATCTATCCGTCGTGATGCTATTACTGGCTATTTAGCTCTATTTCTATAAGTTTTGTATATCGGATTGTAGAAAAGTCATAGTAAGGAATGGTCAAGGTAAACTTGTTGCAGTAGTGCGAGTTAAAATTTATATAAATGATGTAAGCAGTGATTTTTTCTGTTATTTTTAACTTTTCGAGATCTGGTGCTTCTTGCTATCTGCTTTCAATTTCTCTCATTGTCAATGGTGTAAGTATGTAGAAGTGTCTTCTCTAATTCAGTTAATTATCATGCTCATTACTTGGTTGTGATTAAGTTAATCTTATCGGCGAAGGAAACCAGTTAAAAAGGTGATTACGTAGACTTCACACAATTCATTTTGTTATTAGGCAAGTGATTTGCATAAATTACCTACATGGCTACCTCTTCCCAATTTGAATGAAATTTTTGTTGAGCTGGGCTTTCACAGTGCTGATTTGATGTTTAAGATATCTTGTTAATGTTAATTATTTCAAATAGAAAATTGGGTTGTTAGACATAAGACTTTAGGATTGTATGGAGGCACCAGTAAATGGGTGATGAAGTACTGAATTTGTCTCAATCTTGAGCACTTTATTTGTTGCTAGATGGAAATTAGTGTTCAGGGAAATCTTGCTGCATTACACACCAATCTGAGAATTAGAATGTGTTTTCTGGCATCCCAATTTCTATATCGAGGGGTTGAGAGTGGATGAAAGCAGAATGGTGGCTTTGGTTGTTTTAATTTATTCCTTTTTGTAGTGTTGTTTGCTCTTTATTCCATTCTCGTTAATTTTCTGCATCCCTGTTAGTCAATTGGTATTTTAAGATGGAACCACAACATTTGGAACCAGAACTATTTTTATTGAACTGAGACTATTTGGATGGGATTCTAGAACTAATAGAACTAGAAATAGAACTAAAAACTGAAAATATAGAACTTTTGATGTTGTGGCACCATATTTTTTTGTCATAAATTTGTTAGCAAAGAATCACTTATGTTTAGTTAATTAATTTTAACTTGTACGTTTAACCCTTTTCATTAAAATTTTCTTCTAATGTGTGTGTTGAGATTTGAATCATCTCAAATAAAAACATAAATAAGATCATTATTTATATATATGCTCTTGGATATCAACAGTATTTACAATAGGCATAGGTAATGAAATTGCCACTTTCAGCACACAATAGTTTTCCCGGTTGAGATATTTTGTTAAATCAGAGAAGCCATTTCTCTAAAGCTGGTTCCATCCAAATTGTGGGGTATTTTTGAGGCTGGAACTGAAAGGTCTTTATATAGTTGCATCAAAACTGGAACTAAACCCACTGGTTCCAGTTCCAGTTATGACTAACACCAAAAATCAAAGTTCTAGTTCCAATTGACTAACACCAAAAGCAAAATTGTCCCTACAGATCCAGTTTCATCTACTAATTCCAATTGACTAACACCCCCTGATTTTCAAGAGCGACAACTCAAACGTTTCAACTGTCTTTCCCTCAACACTAATATAAAAAAGGGAAAAAAGTTTTGCTATCAGAAAGTGAAAAAATAAATTTTCAAGAATGTATTTTGATTACACTATAGCACTTTCTATTTAGTTCCCCTGCCAAACGACTAACTTAAAAGTTAGAATAAGAAAATTTCCTAATCTACCTCCACAATATTGACAGTAGTGCCTATCTAACAATTCTACTGAATAAACAAGCACACTCGTAAATATAGACTTCTAAATTTATCAGAGTTTACTTGCAATTGCAAAAATATTGTTGTTGCATCCAATATGCATGCCAAAAATTATACAATTGCATAAACACCTACATTACATCAATCTGAAACCAAAAATTCGGTAGACGGAGAGATACCAAAATTTAGTTTCTTAACAGGTTATGGATACTATGGTATGTTTCACGCAAGTACAGAAAGCTGACCTATTTCTGGCCAGTCTCTGAAGTTGTGTCTCATTTGCTTCTTTGTTATATTCTTTCAAAACTTACTATTACTATCTTAGCTGCAATTTACCCATTTTTTGTGTGCAAGTTGCAAATACTCCTTTGAGTCTTTCACTCTCAGCATTCTATTGTGAATGACTGCAGGTGAACAGCGTGAGATTACCGCGACTTGTTGGTGATAAGAGAGAATTTTGTGGCACGGCATTGATTGAATTTTCAGAAGAGGAGGATGCTAAAAAGGTTTTGAGTGCAGACATGGTTTATGCTGGTGCAATGCTTGAGATGAAACCTAAGTACATACAAACCATATAAACATCTTTTGATATTTCAGAATAATATGCATATCCTTCATGCAAGTTGTTTCTGGTTGTCCTGAATCTATTTGTTCCCAAAGTTCTTCTAATTCTCTTAGTTTCTTGACATTGTAACTAAATGCTAATTTCCTGCACCAATTTCTAGAATTGTGCTCCCTACGCAATATAATTTCTCTTTGAAAAATGATTTTTATCTGATTAAATTGATTTTTGATTATTTATCTCCTTTTTGCTAAATTGTTTGATAAGTTATAATGCAAAATAAAAGGTCACGGCAAGTCGAATGTTTACTTCATTCTGAGATTCTATATGACAAGAGTGGTATCTTGGCAAACCTTAGTATTGACTGCTAGCAACCTACCTAATGGACAGTATTGCGGTAGTGTAATTATGCTCCGTGTGTCCATATTTATTTTGCTTTTCATTTGATATTCTTCTCGGTGATCTAAGGGCCTTGTACAACAGTTTAGTTTTCCTAGGCCTAGACAGTTTATTTTGTGATCTTATTCTGAGTTCAAATTGTGGGTGGGGGAATATGATTCTAATACATGTCACATTGCATCAATTAAGGCTTCGGTATCATCAACCTTGATTTGCAATTATTCTGTAGCAGATGTAAGTCTTATACTTGATGCACCATTTCATGTGGCCTTCCGTTAGTTAGATACATACGTCTGTAAGAGTTGAATATTTTATTAAAGTCCAGTAGTGATTTAATAAATTGAAAAACTTTCACCTTCTGTATTCGATTCGCTATCACAGATTTTCTTAACTTTAGTTGCAAAGAAAGAAATCTTACATTACTATCTTGCATCGTTAAACTTCTAATCTTTATTATTTATAATATTTGACTTCTCAACACAGAAAAGATTTTGACGCTAAAAGGGACAAGGAATTTGAAGCATTCGAAAAAAAACGTGCTAATAAGGATGCATCAAAAGATAGGTATATGATTCATCCATCTCTTATTTGAATTTTTTTCCTCACCAACTCATCAATCGAATGTGCTGCCCGTTTCTTTTTCCTTTTTATTATTTGATTTGCGTTATAATGACAGCTACCCAAAAGGATTGATTGTTGCCTTCAAGCTAAAGAGAATTCAGCCTGAAGGTTCTACAGAACAAAATGCTAGTGAAAATGTAAATGAGGTTCTTGAGAAGAAAACCTCTGAAAAAGCTGATGACAATGCGGGGAAACCTGCAGAAGATGTTGAAAAGGGAAATGGTGAAAATGTTGAAGATTGCATTGAAGCGGCCAATGAAAAGGTTGCTGCTGATCAGGAGAGCGAGGTTAAGGTTACCAACGGATCATCAGAGGAAAGTGGTGAGAAGAAGGCTGGCACAACTAATAACGTGGATGTAGTCGCTCGTGAGCATCTAAAGGAAATCTTTCAGAAGTTTGGAGCAATTAAGGTATTTTCAGACGATTGTGACTTTTAGGTTTTTCCTTTTTGTTTATAGATTTTTATCTTTCTAGTTTCAGTATATCCTCTGTAGAGTGTTTTTCATCACCCCATTGAGATGGGAATACGCGTCGCTAGTTAGGCGTGTACAGATCCTCCCTGTCCAGGGTAGGTTGGGGTTTATTGATTGTGAGGATCCTAATCTCCGGCAGCCGCGGACTAAACTGCCATTAATTACCCCTCGCTCTTAGAGCGAAAAAATCTCCGATTGACGGGTCAAAATAGTCATGCGAGCTCAATGTGAAGTGTCGGTGTTTGAAAGTAATGCAGAAGGGCATGTTTATTTCATTTTATTTATTCTATTTGTGACAAATGATTTTTTTATATTATTTTATTATTTTTTAATCCAAAATAAAGAAAGAAAAAAATATTTATTATTTTTTTATGAAGTTAAAGTCCAAAAGATTCCGTATAGAGTTAAACTCTCTTTTATTTAAAAAAAATATTTTTTATGGAGTTCAACTCCAAAAGATTTCATTTGGAGTTAAACTCCCAAAGTTACTAAAACATTTTTATGGAGTTAAACTCCAGAAGATTTTATTTGGAGTTAAACTCCAGAAACAATTTTATTTGGAGTTAAACTCCAGAAACAATTTTATTTGGAGGTAAACTCCTAAAAATTTCTGTATGGAGTTAAATCCCCTTTTATTCAAAGAAGCATTTTTTATGGAGTTAAACTCCAAAAGTTTTTATTTGAAGTTAAAATTCAGAAAACAAATTTATTTGGAGTTAAACTCCCAAAAATTACTGTATGGAGTTAAACTCCAAAAAAGTATATATAAAAAAAGAGAATAAATAAAAAAAAGGGGGAGCCCCCTCCACTCACGTAAAGGGGAAAAAGGGCTCCCACTCCCCTCTCTCTCACGTGAGGGGGCTCCAAATTTATTTTTATTTTTATTTTTATTTTTTTTGTGAAGGAGTTCAACTCCAAAATATTTGTATGGAGTTAAACTCCAAAAGATATTTTTATGGAGTTGAACTCCCAAAAACATTTATATGGAGTTAAACTCCGAAAGATATATATATTTATTTATGAAGTTAAACTCCGAAAGATTTTATGTGGAGTCAAAACTCCCCAAAAGTTTTTTGTATGGAGTTAAACTCCAAAAGATATTTATGTAGTTGAACTCCAAAAGATTTTTAAAATATGGAGTTAAACTCCAAAGATTTTACTTTTTTTATTATGGAGTTAAACTCCAAAAGATTTTTGTATGGAGTTAAACTCCAAAAGATTTTACATGGAGTTAAACTCCCTCAAAAAAAAAATTTAATCATGGAGTTAAACTCCAAAAACAAAACACATTTTTTTTTTTATCTTTGATGTAGATGGATTTTTTTTAAGAGGAAGCTCCCACATGGAGTTGGGGCTTCCCTTTCACATAAGGGGGAACAAAGGGGCTCCCACTTTGTGGGAGCTTCCTTTCCCCTCACGTGAGGAAAGGATCCCCACTCACGTGGGGGAAATTAGAGGGTGCCCATTGGCTTGGAGTTAAACTCCAAAAGATTCTCCTCCTTTTTTTATTATTATGGAGTTAAACTCCAAAAGATTTTAAAAATACGGAGTTAAACTCCCAAAAATTCTATATGGAGTTGAACTCCCCAAAACTTTTAAAATATGGAGTTAAACTCCAAAGATTTTATTTTTTTTATTATGGAGTTAAACTCCAAAAGATTTTACATGGAGTTAAACTCCCTAAAAAAAAAAATTTAATCGTGGAGTTAAACTCCAAAAGATATTTTTATGGAGTTGAACTCCCAAAGATTTTTAAAATATGGAGTTAAATTCCCAAAAACTCTATATGGAGTTGAACTCCCCAAAACAATTTTATTTGGAGTTAAACTTCCAAAATAATTTTATTTGGAGTTAAACTCCCCAAAAAAATTTATTTTAGGAAAATCCAAAGGAGATCTCTTGAAGCTCCAAGATCTCTGTCTTTGATGATGAAAGGGGACCCCTTTCTCTTTTTTTGAGCCTTGAATCTTCTCAAAGTGAGGTTTTTTTAAGGATGGGTTTTCTTCTCCCTCGTCTCTTTTTTTTGGATCTTGGGGGAAGGGTGATGAGATTTAAAATCTTTCCATTTTAGAGACTTGACAGAAGATTTGAATTCCTTTCCAAAAATATTATGGTGAAAAACTATTTCTTTTTTCTTTTTAGAAAACAAGAGTTAAACTCTTGATTTAATTCAAAAAGAAAAAGAACAAAATAAGAAGGCTGTGAATCTTGAAGGAGGCACGAAACCCTAAGTTGATATGAGAGAAATCTTGTTTGTTATCATTCATTATGATACCTTATATAGGCTTTACATTTTACATATGGCCCCTTGGGCTTTTCAAAATGACACATGTGCCTTTCCCATACCATGTGCTTTTTTTTCTTTTTGCACATAAACCATGGGCATTTACATAATTTGGGTTTGTTGCCCATTTTACTACATTATTCATAAAAAAATTACATTAAGCCTATTTATGTTTTAACAATTATTCCTTTGGCATGGGAGCCGGTCTCTTTATACTTGGGCTCGACCTGGACATGGGTGCACTTGCTCGGACTTGGGTTCGGGCTTGGGGTTGACTTAGATTTTGATCTGGCCAACCGAGGTGCAATTTTTGACCCCAACATTCTCGTTTGAGAATTAGTGTCTTTGTTTTCTTACACAAGCGAATCATTGTTAGTGTCTTTGCATTCACTTGAAAGGTCATACATACATTTCTAGGTTCATCTGAGGAATATCTAGGGTTCAAATGTTATGACTGAAATGATTAGATCTTAAGGCATGCACACATTTAATTATTAACAAAGCACACTAAAGAGGTGTTCTTTTTAGGATACTGGATACAACAATATCTGAGCCTTTTATCCCAAGCATATAGGGTAGGCAACATGAACCAACATGCGAATCACGCCGGGTCCAGCACATGAATCCTCCGCCTCCACTCACTCCTATCGAACAATATACTTTCATCGAGGCCTTTGGCAACCATATCGTTTCGTATCACCTCCATCCATATTTTCTTTGGTCTCCCTTTTGCCCTTTTGCCATCGTCCATGTCGAGGATATCTATTCGTCGAACTGGTGTTTCCATAGGTCTGCGTCACACATGACCAAACCATCTTAGCCGGTTTTCCCGCATCTTCTCCTCCACAGGTGCTACACCAACTTTTGCACGAATATTCTCATTTTACACCTTATCTTTTCTAGTGTCACCGCACATCCAACGAAGCATGCGCATCTCCGCTACGTGCATCTTCTGTGTAGGATGCTTCTTAGGAGTCCAGCATTCTGTACTATATAATAAGGCAGGCCGAATAACGCTTCGATAAAACTTCACTTTCAAATTTAACGGAAAGTTACGATCACACAAAATCCCTGTTGCACTCCATTTCAACCAACCAGCTTGGATATTTTGATTAACATCACTATCGATCTCCCCATCCTTTTGGATAATGGAACCTAGATATCTAAACTGATCGTTCGGTGATATCTCTTGCCTTTCCAATATTATACCAATATGGTTTTGATTTCTCTGTTTACTAAATTTGTACTGCATATATGCTGTCTTGGACCTGCTCAATCTGAACCCCCGAGATTCCAATGTTTGCCTTCATAATTCCAATTTGTCATTAACCCCTGCTTTCGGCTCATTTACTAAAACAATATCATCAGCGAATAGCATACACCAAGGTACCTCATACTGGATAGTGGATACTATATATTTTCGTTGCTTACTACCTTAAACTTTGTGGGAAACCATTGTTCAAATTTGTTTTCATGCTTTAGTTCTTCATGCCACTGAATTTTTTTTACTGAACCACTCTTGTTTCGTAAATAAAATAAAATCCTCTTTTGCTTGATAATTATTTTGGATGTTTCTTAAAATAAATTTCTAGGCACCCAAATCCTTGTTTGATTTCACCTATCTATCTTGAATATTCAAGTTATGCAATGTAATCAGGGGCGGATCTACATTCAAGAGTGAGGGGGCATGTGCCCCATTTTGATGGATGACATTTATACATATACATATATGTATGTAAGTTAATGGATATTCAATATATAAATGATCTAAGTTGGCCTTTCGGCTAATAATGAAGTGTCCCATTTATATAGGGACTATAAGATACGATATTAACATCTAGGAGGTTATAGGTTCAATTCTTCTTTTTATCTGTATTTTCTTCAAAACAATCATAATTTTTTTCATCTTTCTTTCTATAAATGCAATGACAGAAGGTTGAAAATAGGAGATTAGATTTTTTTTTCCTTTTTCAAAACATTCATAATTTGATAATATGATACATCACCGTCCTAGCAATATTTTAAGTATTGAAAAATATAATTTCCTCAAATTTCAGTTCTGTAGATTTTTTTTAATCAGATAGTGAAATTTTCCAATTCTGTAGCTGAAAAGACGTCACTATTTAAGACATTTTTTTATTGTGAATTTTTGTCGTCTGGCATAAACTTCTGGCTCGATGGTGCCCCCTTCAACCAAAATCCTGCATTCGACACTAGAATTTACTTCATTTTATATCATCCACTTCTCTTCATTTGGAGATTGCATGTCAGTTCAATTGTCTGATTGCAAATATATTCTGGTGGTTTTCCTTTTTGAAGTTCATCGATTTTAGGATGGGTGAGGAATCAGGATACATTCGCTTTGAAGACCCTGATGCCGCTATCAAAGCTCGCGCAGAAGCTGTCCTTACTGACGGCGGTGGCTTCATCGTGAAAAATCACATTGCTACATTAGAACCATTAAGAGGTAAGCAACCTTTATATATTTATTCACCAATTTGAACATCTCTTCTTTTTACTATATATAGCTGGGAAATTTCCTGTTGATTTTTAATCGTGCTTCAAATTATATCAGCAGTGAATGTGTTATTTACTATATGCACTATATTGAAGTTCTAGAACCTAAATATCATACATTTTGATGTTTTAATTGTCGTGTTCTTTACTAACAAATGTTTCTGCCAAAAGCTGATAAGATTTGATTGGCAACATAATATAAAAGCATGATTGGTTTATGACAAAATAGTTGATGAATCCGGATGTGTACAGGCTGTAATTTATTCAAATTCATTGAGTATGGGATCCTCTCTTTTTCTTTTTTCTTTTTTTGGGTAGATTCTTCAATTCATTTGCAGATGATGAAATACGATGTTGATTTTAAACACAGTAGTCCATGTATCAACAATTATTTGATTTGGATAAAGATGCCAATCCTACTATAACATTACCAACCATTTAATTAGAATCAGGCAACTTTAATCTTCCGGTTTAACTTTTAGCCTCCACATCATCACTGGTATGTATTCTGCAGCTTAGTATGTAGATCATGTCTATTTGCTTTAGAAATTGAAATCATTACTGGCTCGACTCAACTAGTTTGCAAAAATAGGACACAGCTCGACTTCAACCCTAACCTGAGACTGCCGAAATTATGTCCACAAACAATATCATATACTATATATACTGTTTCAGTGATTATGTACTATAATCCACATATTCATTTTTCGAGGTCGTAACCAATATATCATACACATGTCATCTCATGTGCTACTAAATTTGATGCCATCCCATTTTTGTATGAAATATTATTAGACGCCCAGTAAGTAATATGTAGTATGTATAATGTGGTATGCTATAGAAAAAACAGTACAAGATATTCAACTTGAGATGTGTTTATCTTACATTATTAAGCTAATCTTAGACGTGATTATCCATCTAGTCCACCCTTATTCAACTTTGATGTGTTTGGTGACCTATTATTTGGATGCCTAATGGATATAGGTGAAGCTGAAAAGGAGTATTGGAGCTTGCTTCGAGGTAATCAGGAGAGGTTCAAGGAAAATAAAGGCGGTTATAACAGGGGAAGGTATGCATTCTGTTATATTCTATTATCTTGTTCTAGATTGCACGGCATCTTCCAACGCGTTGTCGTTTTATCGGACACCGATACACACTTACACAACATGTATCGGACTCGTTGTATATATGTCATAATGTATAGTATACGTTATATGCGTATCATATGCGTATAAACATATTTTTAGTATGTTATTAGCGTATAACATGTTAAACTTGTTAATTTTTCCTTATTTAATATTATCATAATAGATTGATATATTATTTATCTTTATAAGATTGTATATTATATAGCCATGTCCTCGTATCCTATATTTTGGGATTTTGCCGTGTGCCGTGTCGCATCATGTCGTATCCGTGTCCCCGTGTATCCGTGTCCATGCAACCTTGATCTTGTTTGTTCTATTATTGGCAGGATGTTTTTATAATCACTTGATACCTGTTGCATGCTTAAGAAACATTAAAATTGCATGATATCTTGTACACAACTATTTCACCCTTTTTAGATATCAGGTAGCTATATAGTTCCTGCATTCTTCTTAGTTATTATCCCTGTCAAGTTTTTTAAAAAAATTGTTAAGAGTTCAATGGCAATTTTTCTATTACCTTTCAATATGGGTTAATTTAATATATTTTTTTCCTCCTATTTTTTGTCACATCTTCATGATATTTTGCTAAATATGCTAGACTCTTTTCTTTGATTTTTGACAAAATCTTTCTTAATTTCTACACTTGATATTTATTTATTTTTCTTCTGTTTCATCACAATTTTCTCTTAACTGAATTTTGGACTCAAATTATGAAATTGAGGGGTTAGAAATAAAGTTGGTTGTACTACTGCAGGTTATAGCACTGAAAATAAAAGTTCGAATGGGGATTATAGACTAAATACAGTATATTTAACTCTAAATAAACTGTTAATCTTTGAATATACACATGGTCGTCATCGCTGCCGCTACCGCAGTCATCATCTTCATCATCCTCATTATTTATTTTATATCATAGGTAACAACATAAATGATTTAGGGGGAATCATTGATGATCTAGGATCATCAATTTGGACATGTCCATTGTGAGAATTTAAGCAACCTTTTAGACCGTTAACTAGGAATTCATTTTGTAATCATTTTACTCATATATTTATATAGTTTGATATGATTGATCTGACATTACTCTGCAGGGGTTGGAGCAACAGAGGAGGTAGACACTTTGACAGCAAGAGACATCGCCAATCCGATTCATTCGATAGGCGATCTAATAAAGCTCAGAAAGTTGGTACCGATGAGTGATGCCAGCAAGCTTCATCTTCAAAGACTTTTTATATTTAGATCACTTAACACATGGATGACTCTACTATTTTGCGATAATGAGACGGTATTTTGGAGCTACTGTGTTTGATTTTGATTTCAATTTTGTTGTAGTTGCTATGAAGAGCTGCAGTCTGTATTGCTTAAGATGCATTTAAGTTATATATGATGTTATTAGTTGAGTAATTTGATCTTTGCTTTTGCTGTTAAAAAGGTAAATCCTGTTATCATCTAGTTAGCGTTTTGGTACGTGTGATGCATGTGAAAAGAGGTATGACCTGTTGCATCTACATTTGGACTTTGTAGATTAGATTATTTGTTTCCCTTACATTGCAACATCGAGGAAATCCCACTTTTAATCTCGAAACTTTATTGTTTACCCTTAAATTTCTAAGCTAATCAAAATTTATCATTTAGTTTTAACTTCTAATTGAGATTTTTCACATGTTCTTCTAGTATCTTTTGAAGGAATATCTATGGATCTAATCAGAGATAGTCTGGGCTCTAAAGATCTTGAAAAATGAGATCTATGGAACTTACATTTAGCATCTGTTGAGTAATTAAAACTGCCTTTTTATGCTACTTTCTATGGAAAAATCTAAAATAAAGGTGCGATGTGCATGTAAAACTTCTTTAAATACCAAAATACCAACAATAATAAAATTCAGCAACTCATGGCAACCAAATCAGGTATGATTGACTCCTTTCCTGTCGGCAAGAATCAGGCAACGCTGTGATTTTCTGTTTATTTAATAGCATAAAGCCAAAACTTGGCCAATACATGAAAGAAATAGAACAGGCCGAGTCGATACCTAGATGATGGTCTTTGTTCTATTAAGAGTTTAATCCTTACAAAGAGAAAAAACCTTGTACCGACAAAATGCTGTGTATATTTTGGCATTTCCATTGGTTTCGCCAAACGCCCTGGCTTTTCTGACTTGCTTGCTTCCACACCGGGTCTTGCTTTGGGTATCGACTGATCAGATCATAGAATTGTGAAGCATTCAACACATCATACGCGGTGTCGTTGAAATGCATATCAAGATCACCGGATCGATCGCTTAAAAACCTTTCAGCATCCTTACCATCGGTCATTAGGACACATTCATGTTACATTTCATTTGCTCACTTTGTAAGATTATCTTACGTCTGTAGACTTGTGCTGCCTTGAGCAACCCGTCATATACGAAAAATCTCATTCAAACCTCTCACCATTTTCAATTTGAAAACGAAAGAGTTTTAACTTGTTCCGGCATTGTTTTTCTGATCTTACATGCTACTCTTTTTTTTTCCTTCCTGTGTGGTGTTTTTATCTCCTAACTTAATTTCATGCCTTTCAAATTGACACACATAGTTCTTTCCAAATATAAACCATTGAAATTCTATATACATCTTTTCACTAACTCTAGGCTACAAGAATTTCACAGAAAATGCTCTACGACACTTAGAAATAATATCAGGAGTATGATCTAACAAGCGGAAAGCTCTGTACCGAACAACCCTTGAAAAAATTCCCAAAGATAAACCCTGTATTGGAAATCGCCAAAGGCTCCTTTTGCTTCACTCTCAGTATTGTTTGCCCGATCTTCCTCCGAATCGATTCGATCGCCTTAGCTTCTACCGAGTTTCCTGACATCTCAGATACATAGAAGGTGTCGATCGCTTTGCCGCCTTTTGTTGAGATCTCGGCTCTTACGATACTAAGACCGTTCTCTCTGAAAACTCGGGTGATGTCGGAGAGAAGCCCAATTCGATCTTCGGTTTGGAGTTCTAATTCTAAACCCTGTGAGATTGACATTGTTGTGTAAGTAGATCTCCTGAAATTTTCGGCTAAGAAAACTTCAGGTGTTTGAACACTAGCGTAAGATATTATACCTCTGATGTCCTTCTCTCGATAGCTGCCTCGAGGCATTGAATCACACGTTGTCGCTCTGCCTCCGAGCTCACTGGCAGTCCGTCGACATGCCTGATATAATATTCCTGAAGCCATGAAAATTTTAATCAGTTCATGGAGGTTTGATTCATGATTCACATACAATTTCTATAATCTACTCTCATATCTTATGCAAATTATTAGGATATAAGGTAATAATCCCCCAATCCTCATTATTACAATATAAAATAACATCTTATACACTAAGATAATTTCTAAGCAACTTAGGTTCGAATCTCGCCAGGCACGTAATTAAGAGCGGATTAATTAAAAAGAAAACACCACAGCGCAAAAGTTGAGGTCTCGGCACAAAGGATGGAAATCGTAAACTCAGGACAACATCTTTATATACCTGATATGCTTCCGGGCTTCCTGAGCTGACGGTACCGTGAAATACGACGTACTGCATATCCGTAAGTGTACAGATGGTATCAAACAGCAGCTTCGGGCGATCCCTACACCTAACGATCACAACTGTATACTCCCTCTCTGCACAATCCATCACCACAACCTTCCCTTCAGATCCAACCGTCTCGAAATCCCGACCGTCAAACATCAGCTGATGCAGCCTTCTCTCCGTATGCGTCGCAGGTTCCTTCGACACAAACATTTTCGCATGCGATTCATCCGTGTTCCCTTTCAAGAGGTTGGAAAGGAGTTTCTTGATTGTGGAGGCTCTTTCGGGGTCTTCGATGGGGAGGCCGGTGGAATCATCGGCTACGTGGATGATTGCTGCGGCGCGTGTGTTGTGGGTCCAGAGCTTGGCGGTGACGACGTTGCAGTTGAGGCTGGAGAGGACAGCACAGACATCCGAGAGGAGGCCCGGACGGTCGGTGCCTATGAGTTCGATGGACGTGTGGGAGCTTGAGGGCGTCACGCCGACGGACAAAGGTCTTGGGGGAGATTGAACACTTGTGTCAAGTTCCAGGGTCTGCAAAAAAAAGTTAAGCATCATAATTCATGTCATTTATTTGCATGAAACTTGATCAAATAACATGTTACAAACTAGAATGCAGAAGTACACTAACTGATTGTATGTAGCTTAAGATATCGTCGTTGGTGACTTTGCTGCCGTCGCGGTTAGTGACATTGAAAACTGAAACCATAACATTAGGGGTTAATGAATGAATGAAATTCATAAAACTAGGGTAATTAAGAAGTAACGGAAAGCTTATATACCCTCCATGAACCAACTTCCATCAGAAGATATGTATGCTTTAGTGATGATGAGGTCTAGATCGGTAAGAAGTTGAACGACTTCGAGGAGAGTGCCGTTAGTTTTAACACTATCAACCTGAGATCAGAGGTATAATAGATTACCGATATCATTGTATTCGAATCCTAAGGTACGTAAGGAGAACAAAATTTAGGGTATGAAACTTGAGAAGGAAGCGAGAATATACCCGAATAACCGTCGCATTGTCGCAAGAACCGTTGTCTATCACAACCCTAATAAGGAACATTTTCCATATTTGGTTGTGTTAGTAGATATAGCAATGACAAGCTGAAATATGCTTCAAAACCGGATGCTAGTAAGTAAAACTGTAAAAGAGTAAATTTCACTAAACACCGCGCGCTATCGCTGTCTTTCACTAAAACAACAAGCTTTCATGAAGTGCTACATTTAGGTGCATTTTAGTTTAGTAAATCCCTTAATAGAGCAAAAAAACTTGCGGTAGTGGTAGTTTAGTGCTAGTTGAGGGTATTTAAGTGAAATGTAAAAAGGAAAAGGATTATCTACTAGGAATCTCAAACCAATATGCAATTTGAGATAAACAAAGAACTATATCAGATACTAAATGAAATTTACTAACATGAAAAATGTAGTTTATAAAAATTTAAAAAATTTAAAAAAAAAAATTAATGCCCAAGAGATTCCTCCAAGTATTTGAACTTACATGAAATGAATTTTTTTAAATCGATAACTACAGATATACCCAACAAACGGGAAATCCACGATAAATTTACTTATATTCCTAAATTTGCCCCGCTCTTTAGCTTTAACTCCTCTTATGTCCTCAACACAATATATATATATATATATATATATATATATATATATATATATATATTGCCCCGCTCATTAGCTTTAATTCCTCTTATGTCCTCAACACAATATATATATATATATATATATATATATATATATATATATATATATATATATATATGCAACCGATTAATTAACCTCTTTATCCTTTACATAGAGAACATGTTATTTGGAAAAGTTTTTTCGACTACTAATTATAACTAGACTTATGGATGATTGGTTGACTTGATGTTACATGAAAAGCTATAATTTGAAACTATTGAGACTTGCGGATGATTGTTCGAATCTAAAAAAAAAAATAGGGATGCGAATGGACCCAGATAATCTGATTCGGATTTGTTTTCGAATCCGACAACGTATGGATATGGATAAAAAAAAACTATATCCGGACAGATTCAAATAAGAAATTTGTATCCAATTTGGATTCGAATTCGAATCCGGATAATAACAAAATTTTCGGATCCGAATCCGGATATCCGAACTAATAGTACACGCTATCCAACTACTAATACAGGGTATTAGTTATAACTATATTTATGGATGGTTGGTTGATTTGATATTATAAAAGCTATAATTTGAAACTATTGAGACTTGCGGACGTGATTGTTTGAACCTAAAATTATTGGTCAACCTATTTAAATATTTTATTAGTTGTTATAAATCACAACATTTATAATTATCCCATTAGTATTTGTATCCGACTTTAGCGAATATGATTTTTGCAATATCTGATCCGTATTTGTAATGGATACGAATAATAATTTTTTTTACCGACAACTATGTATTCACATCTACCGGATACGAATATGGTAATATTTATATTCAATCCATATCCGATCAATTTACATCCCTTAAAAAAAATCATCTCATAGGCCTAAGCCGATATAGGTAATAAAACGAGCAAAAATTTAAATTCATTGATTATGTAATTTCCACTTGGTTAGCGAACCGAACCGATCGGTGGACGGATATGAGAATTGTTAGGCCACCAAAATCATTGAGTATATATGTTACTTTATGCGAATCTACATTTGTATTTGTGTACAAGAAGAAGGGCTGGAATACAAGGCAACAGAAAGCAAATTTTTGTTAATGATTTGCGTACTTTTATTGACGATTGTTTATTTTTTTTAAACCTTGAGACTGTTCTTTCATGGTTGCCAATATTTGATATTGTTGTCAACATTTTGTTCGAATCTTTGTTGCTATAATTTTCTTTATTCTTTTATATATTTATTGTTATACATATTTTTTCCACATTAAATATCAATAATATTTTTGCTTAAACCTTTCTAACTTTGGGCAGGCTCGCCATTTGCTAGCAGTCCAATAAAACAGGACCAATTTTCAACCTAAACCCCAATAACCCAAAAATTTTCAACATAAAAAATCCCTCAAGAAACAGCAAAAGAATCCAAATTTAATCTTTCAAAAAACAACCCAAATAAAAAGAAATTCAAACAAAATTACCCAAAAAAAAAAAAGGAAAGGAAAAACCTTGGTGTGTTCATCCCTCTGATTAGCTTCAGGTACTCATCATCATCATCATCACCACCACCCATCTCTCTCTCTCTCTCTAAACTCTCTCTCTCTCTTCCCCCCAAAAAAAACAGAGGACAGAAAGCAGAGCAAGAGGAGAGAGAAACAGAGGGAGGTTAATAAAAAGGCTGGGCCGTTTAAACGAACTCTCCAACCCAAGAATGCGGGCAGGCCCAATGACAGGCCTAGGCTGCATCCTATGATGACGTGTCGATCCCCCATTAGCTGAAGGCAGCTGCCCGAGGATTCTCAAAGCTGCCCGTACGATTTTCGCACGTGAGAGAGCTGACTTACATGTGTACGGATCTGATTGGCAGCCCGACCTCTGCGGCCAAAAAAGTGACCAGATTCTACAGGAATCGGTAAAAGACTTTTGATGCAGCATCCATGTTTTTTGTGTTTGTCCGCAGCGTGCTCCTATTATAATGAATTGTATACAAGTATACACAAATCGGTATAAGTAGAAGATAAACTGGCTACAGCATAATTAGCCTTTTTAACTCAATGTAAATTATATATCGGTACCAGTATACAAGCGCACACATTAATTAGAGAATCCGTTCTTGGTTGATTTGAAAGGAGCATACATGTTGAATATTTTTTCGGGTCGGGTTCAATCGGTAAAATGACCGAAAACAGCAACAACCGTCATTCTCAGATTTGGAGCTCGAAACTTTCTCGAAAACGAATGTATGGCCGACAAATTTTTTCAACTAAAAAATGAATGGAGGCAACCTTATCCTAGGTGCTTTGCCCTGTGACGATCGCCATCCCTGAGGTCATTATCTCCACAATAAGCCACGTCACCCTATCCAGATCATGTTATTTGAGGGAATGAGATCATGCCACGTCACTAGGCCAACGGTCATCATAATGGCCCATGAACACAGATACGATCTTTTAAATATCCCATCACTCATGCATGCGAACAAAGATGCCAACAATAAATAAATAAGGATGCTTTTAGGCCCACTGGCAACTAGAAAGAACATGGCCTTATGGCAGCCTAACGACCTTAGTTATTGGTGGGCCCACATAGGACATAGAAAAATCGGGTAAAACTGGGCCACCCTACGGGGTGTCGAAGATCCAGAAAATCGAATTAATTAAAAAGTTTACTGTGACATAATCTCTAAATTATAATATCTCATATGAACGCGGTACATAAAATTATATGAAGGATTATCTAACGAATATTTTGACAGTTTTGTAAGTTTCCAATATTTTCTCAGTATAGCACATGCAAATCATGAATTTTGATGGAAATCCACTGTGATTGGATGCGACGGTAAGGCTTTCCGGTTAGGGTCACAAGACATTAAATATTTATTTCTGTATTCTATGTACTTTTAAAAAATTTGCAAGTAAAAGAGTTTTTCAAAAATTCCAATTTTTTTTTTGTTGGGTTCTCAATTTTTTTTGGTTATAATGCACACGAAAATCAGAATATTTACAGAGATTAAAAAAAATCATTTTCTTAAAATTTTCAATATTTTGCATCCAATTAACACATGGAAATCAACAAATTTTCAAAAATTTAATAAATTTATTTTTTATTTGAGTTTTCCAATATTTTGCTATACCTATATAAAAAAATCGTGAAATTATCAAAAATCCTAAATAGTTTCAGTTTTCTTCGGTGTTTCGATTTTTGCACGCTATACGATATAAAAAATCAAGAAATATTCAAAATCTCATAATTTTCTTTTTTATTTAGTTTTTCAGTACTTTTCTTCCTATATCACACTAAAATGAAACTTACAAAAATCCAAAAATTTTATACTTTCTTCAAATATTCAATATCTTCCGCGCTATAGCAATGAATAGGGCAGAAATTTAAAAATCTTAAAATTTTCTGTTCTTTCAATTTTGCAATATTTTGATTGTTATATCATACTAAAATCATAAAATTTTCAAAAATCTCAAAAAAAAATTATTTTCTACTTTTTTCAATATTATGCATAATAAGCACATGAAAATCACGGATCTTAAAATTTTTCTGCTTACTTTAGTTTTCAATATTTTTCTTATTATATGGCGCACGAAAATCCTAAAATTTTTAACAATCCCAAGTTGACAATATTTTGCTCGCTAGCATATGAAAATCACGAAATGTTCAAAATATCTTTAGTTTTCCAATATTTTGCATGGTAACACGAAAGTGATGAAATTTTAAAGAAACTCAAAAAATTTCTGTTTTCTTCCGCATTTCAATATTTTGTATGATCGCCAAATTTAAAAAATCTCGAGATTTTCTATTTGCTTCAGTTTTTTCAATATTGTGGTTGCTATAACACGGGGAAAATCGTGAAATTTTCAAAAATTCCAAAATTTTCGGTTTACTTAACTTTTCAATATTTTTCATGCTATATAACGCATAAAAACATTTTGCATGATACAACATAAAAATCAAGTTTTTTTAAAAATTTCTTCTGTTATTTTAAAATAAATCCTAATGCCTTTCATTTTCACTAAATTTTCAATATTTTATATGCTACGCTAGACCCAAAATTTGTGAAATTGTCAATTACATCAAATTTTATATTTTCTTTGGTTTTTCAAAATTATGGTTTCAATTAGAATAGGAAATTATGAAATTTTAAACAAAATTGGTTTTCTATGGTTTTAATTTTTTTGTGCAATTTAAATGTATGGGATCTTTTAAGTAAACACAACTTAAAATACAAAATATAGAGGACTTTTTAGTAACTAACAAAACATGAGCTTTTTAGTACAAAACCCATTTCTTTATTAATTTAAGTGCCTGCATAAAATAATAAAATAACATGACATTTAATTACGTGTATTGCACATAAAACAAAGATGTTTTTTTTGTTCGATTTCTCTAAATAAATAACAAGCTGCCTCAGCAAAAAATTTCAAAATTAAAGGTTGCTCTATCATAGTAGAGATATTATATACAAGGACAATCCTTAAAATTATACGAGTAAAAATTTTTTAAACTTGCAAGATTTATCTAAAAAGCCAGACATGACCAAACTCAACTTTGAAGTTCGACAAAATACAAGCATAAATGTATTTTAGAACAGTGCAGTTATCTAAGCTCGGCCAACCAAACTTCAAAACCCATTTATTTCAAAAAAAGTAAAAGCAAAAAGAAAAAAGGAAAAAAGAAACCTTCAAAATCACAACCAAACATGATATGATTTGGATCTTCGAGTTAAAATATCTCCATAAAAGTGGAACTATATCAATTTCACATCAAGTTATTTTGAAAATTTTACTTATATTATATCACAATGATATCACAATAACATCCAACAGAGTCCTTCCCCATAAAATTATATGTAAGAGAATAAACCATTCACCATAAATCATTTCCAATTAATTTCAGCAAGACGTACCTAGTCAACCTCAAGATCCACAGCAATTTCTCTAAGCTTGACTTTAAGAGATTTCCGAAAGAAATGTCTCTGCTTCCTCTCTTGAAGAATCTGCTTCAAAGTATTCATCTTTCACACACAAAACCGACTCTCCGGTCTCTTTCCTCACGGCTTCGATGGTTTGAGCCTGAACTGGGTTTGATCCCGATGCATCGGTGACATAGAAAACATTCACGGCTTGGGACCCCTCTTGTCGTGACTTCAGCTTGAGCCACGCTGAGCCCGTTCTCTCTAAATCTTTAGGGTCACTTTACATAAGAGTCCGACTCGATCCTCCATGCATAATTCAAGCCTTAGACCCTGAACCATAGGAGAAAGTTGAAGGGTATTTGGAAAGTAGTAGTTTTAGTATAAAATTTTGCTGTTTTTGAGGAAACAAATTTATTACTATGCCATGAACTTTCACCATTTTTCAGATACTCACCAAGACTTACGTAAATTCCAAACAAATAAACTGAACTCTCGTCAATTTTCAGATTTCTAACCATACACCTAAGTAGCATGGATTTGGAGTAAAGAGGTGTCTAAAGGTGAACATTCCATCCTTGATGGTGTATGGCTATGTTGCATGGGTCCGTCGATGAGGAGATGCATCCATATTGGATTCGGATTCTTTCGGATTCGTTAAGAATATCGTGGAACTCTTTTTGGCATGTTGTAAAGTTTTATATTGCATTTTAGATGTATTGGACATGTGTCAACGGCTAAAACGCAACAGGTTACCCATTAACAATAACAAATTGGACGTTGTATTCTTAGATTGGATTTGCTAAAATGATGATTTTTTATTAACTTATATATAAGATTGGCGTATCCCAAAGGATCGTATCCAAGATACTTGGGAAATTGTGCATCCCTAGATTTCACTCATATTGTGTCACAGAATATGATAATAAACTGAAAAAGGTAGAACGGTTTAAAGTTAACATGTATTTATTTTCAATCTACTAAGGTCATGATATTCATTTTACTGTTTAGAAAGTTTATTGTATTTATCTAAAAATTGATGAAATTTCATAATATATAGATGATTTCAATTTTTCTGAAAACACAATAGGTTGTTATACCTCAGTGGCTCGTCTTTGGATTGCTGCTTCCAAGCAGTACATTAATATTTGCTTCTCTCCTTCGGAGCTGATTGGCTCGCCATGCATGTTTCTAATGCAGTATTCCTGCAAAATTTGAAGAAGAGAATACCGGAGAACTTATCAGTTACATAGCAGTATAGCTGTTATCACAAGCTCAGGATTTGATTTATGTCAACTAATTTTTTTTAAGGACTCAAGGACTTCTGTTTCTGACAGGATTAAGAAAAACCATACACAGACGCGCGGACAACCAATAAGCAAGGCAAAAATACAAAGAGCTGAGTGATCACGGATGGGCTCGAGGCAGTGTCTTCGCAGCGGTTTTGACCCATACTGCCGCGATTTTGGTTTTGGTTTTGGTTTTTCTGCCAAGATTTACTGTATTTGGTATTTGGTTTTGGTGTACTGGAACTGTTATGGATAGTAAGCTTGATATTAAAACGATGTTATCTTAAAACTATTAGTGATTTGCAATATAGAATGATCGTTACCAATCTAGGAACACTACCATTCCGATCTATTCATTAAGAACTAAAGTTAAATATGGACATCGGGGTAGTGTTAAATTATACTACTAAGTATTTAATTCATTCTCAAGACTTACATAATAAACTGTAAATCTTGATTGATTTCGTTTTGATTTTATTTTTCCCAATACTTTCCTTTTGTAATACTTTTCATTAAGTTACTTTAAAGGAACATGGGCCTTTTTCCCACGGTTTATCTCCACGCATCATTTTTAAGACGATATAGTAAATATATCATCTTTCCCCCTTCTTTTAGACCTCTTGTCATACATTCCAGATTCATGAGTTTGACACTAATTTGGAAAGGGTTGAAGTCCGGTAAATTTTTCCATATCTTTACCGGAACTTTGCTTCATAGCCGATCCTATTTAAATGGGAAAAGACTTAGATGATGATGATGAGTGGTAGCGTGAAGAGTCTAAAGACTAAGAGAAATTCTTTAGACTCTCCCCCCCCACCCGCCCCCCGGTATATAGGCGACTAAGGCGAGGAGGAGGTAGATAGGGTATTATTGTAACTAAAGTATTTTTAACATTCCTGAGGCTACAAAGTTGTAAGTGTTATAGAAAATCACATATGAGCGATTCCTATTCGTCATTCATGAAAAATTTATTGAGAAAACTTCATTACTTTTTTTCTTTCAAGAAAGTAGAGCTCAATCTGGAAAAGTGTGAAAAAAGAATATGATTACATGTACTAAAAGGAAAATAACAACACCAACGATAGGTTTTTCTATGATAAAGAAGAAAAATAAAGCCATAGGTTAAATCAATAAGCTACAGTTAATGAAAATGTTAACAGAGAAGTGGTAAATACCTTATAATTGAATATTAATGGCTTAGAGTTAGTTGCAGATGCTAATGAAAATGTACACGCAAGATATACATAACCACTTTTAGGAGCATGAACTCAATATGACATACGGGCTTTTAAATTTTGGCAATGTATGAAACGAGTAATCATAATGCTTACTAAAGTTGGATGGAAGAAAAGAATCTATTACAGTGCTGAAGTTTTTCAAATTACCTTTTCTGTCCTTCTTAGTTAGCTTTCAGACTAGATTGGAATCTGAATAAAGAGGGAACTTAAAATATAAGGTGAGGGTATTGCGGTATATCATTTATAAGAATATTTCCATAACACAAGGGCAAAAAGGGTAATTTATCCTAATATCCAACAACCATGCAAGCGTTGAATATAGATCTCCTTCCATAAATTGTTTCCTTCAAATTGTGTTGTAAGGCCGGCGGGGCGATGATGTGTTTAGGTCTTGTGATTCTTACTCGCTGATTTTTATTTAACAACATTAAAACAAAATGCATACAACCAAATACATTTGGTTTCGTAGTTTATGATGCTTCTAGAACTTAAAATGGACATATAAAACTTCTTATATTTGGTCTCCTCAAACCATTCATCATAAATGGATTTACAACTTATTTACTGCGGCACTTCCAATTTTAACACAAAGGAAAAATTGGGAAAAATTGGAAAATTACCTGAATCACACATCACCAAGACTTCTCATGTGAAAATTTTTCAAAAGCAACTTTAAAAGTAGCCATAAAAGGGTAATATAATAGCCATATGCTACTTGTGCATCATAGTGCCAAAAAAACTAGAGTAATATACTGGTAAGATGTCAGGAATATAATACACAGATAATATTACAAGCAAAATCAAAGAGAATATAGAAGAGGCGAAAACAAAACAGTAGTCCATAACGGTTTAAAATGATCATAAAAAATGAAATCAGGCATATGAACCATTCTGAAGAAACTACCATGATGCAATAATTGCAGAATTATCTATTATTCAGAAGCTATTACTTCAAAATAGGAGCATAGTCAGTAGAGTACAAAGATCACCTGAGACGAATCGGTCCCTTCAGCAACAACAGTGCCATGGAACACAACATACTGCATATCAGTCAAAGTGCACACTGTATCAAACACCAGCTTCGGCCGATCCTTACACCTCACATTCACAACAGTATACTCTTTCTGTACCCAATTCTCAACTGTAACACAACCCCCCAACTCTATCACCAATCTCGAATTCTCCATTATCATAATCCCTATCAGCACACATCATTTGGTGCAGCCTCCTCTCGATGTCCATAACACCCTTGCTTATAAAAAGCCTTTTGTGCTCCTCTCCATATGCCCTTTGAGCACCAAGCGGAGGAGCTTCTTGATTTTTGCTTAGGCGATCAGGGTCATCGATTTCAGATCCAGTGAGATCATCGGTTATGTTTTATTGCTGAGGCCATTGTTGAGTTGTGGGTCCACACCTCGGTGGTGACAATGCTGTATTTGAGGGCGGTGAGGATAGAGAAAATCTCGGAGAGGAGTCCCAGGGCGGTCTTTACCTATGAGTTCAATTGAAGTTGTGGTCTGATGACGATTGAACACCGACGAAGTTGAACGCTCTTGATTCTAATGACTGCAATATCTGTAGATTAAGCATCAGACTAGTAAAATTCTCAATATTAGTTTGTTTGGCAAGCAATTAGGACCTAAATTGTCACTGAAAAAGATACGATGCAGCGGATCTGATATGGCAATATCTCATTGGCATTGCATATAAAATATATTAACATGACATAAGTGAATCCAATATTTCATACAAGAAAGATATCACCACATTAGATATAGCTAACATCAAAATGTTTGCCAAGTCGGCATCTCCAGTTGCAATTTAGATCTCGTTTCCTCTTGTTTTAGCCCTAAAAAAGTTGGCATGATTACAAACATTAGAGTTTATATATCAGTATAAAAAAGAACAACGATTGTATACGAAAAAAACTGTTAGTAATAATTATTTATTGGTCATACATAGGAGAATTGCAAATTAATTGCAAAATTGTAATGTGAGAATTTGTCCAAGTATTGCGTTAACCCAATTTAAAATCAACTCGAAAAACTGTTTTCTTTCAATGAGTATTGACTGCCATGCATATTGAGACAGCTTAACAACCAACAGATAGTACTTGTGATACCAGCTAAACAATTACAATTAATTAATACAACTTTAAGACAAAAAAAACCTCTGCAGAGTACAAATGATCACAAAACTAAAATATACTACTACGCTACTACACCCATGGCAAACTTTTAGCCCAAATTGGATATATCTTAGAAACATCAATTGGCATGCACACGATATTAAAAAATCACAACAAACATATCTTTACCTGTTCGATGATCGATGACTTCTTCATCATAGAGCTTATTTCCATTTTGGTCCACAACATGAAAAACTACAAGATAAAAATATGAATCAAAATTTTTGTAATAAAAGTAATATATAGCAAGAAAAATTAGAAGAAATAGTGATTTTAGAATGAGGTTACCATCCATAAACCAATTCCCGTCAGAGGTGATGTATGCCCCTTTTGATGGTGAGTTTTCAGGTCTATGAAAACCCACACAACCTCTAGCAAACTCCCGCGCCTATTAATACTATCCACCTACACAATAAGTTTTCACAAGAAAATTTTCAAGACTCCACAAAACCCAAAAAGATCGAAGCAAAAGGTAAAGGAGGAAAAGGAACTGACCAACAACAAAGTGGCCTTACTGCTTGTTGTGTTATCCACAAATGACCCTATGGAAAAACCAAAACTTTTTCAATATAATAATATGAATAAATCCTAGTCTTTTACTTTTTCCAATTTTTTATCCTAAAGGAAAAGAAAGATACATCACCAAAAAAAAAATGAACATTTCAGTTTTACAAAAAACGCGGTGCATTTTTTCCAATATTAGAAAAGAAAACAAATATAGGATTCACCTTGGAGGGTTCATTCGGATAAACAAAGTTTTTCATATTCATCTTCATAATCAACTGAAGTAGGCCCATAATTCATCATATTGTAAATACTAAGCTTCTAATAAAGGTGTAGAGAAAGGATCGCCGAACAATTAGAAACATGCATATATACAAATTCTGGGGAGGCAAAGGGAACTAATCTTCACCGTATATCATTGAATCCTCACCAAAATGACCATGGGAATCCCCACCAAAATGACCATGGGAATCCCAAGTGCATAAGATGGCCTCTTGAATTAACCTTCATTTTGGATTCATTTACATCTATTCTTTTGTTGCCTTAAAGTAATCTTTGGTTGCTCTAATGTGGGATTCTTCGAATCTGCATCCATTTTGGATCTCCCTTCTTATATTATTTCATTGGCTTAAATTATCCAGTGCATGGGATTTGCTAGATAAATGTGTGGATTTGGATTCATTGGAATTTCAATTGCCTGAGATTTTGAGAGAATGAGAGAGCTGGTTTTTATTTCCTTAAATGTTGACTAACTCTAACGTATGCTAATTCAAAATGGTTTTATATGTAATTTCATATTTTGTTACAGTATACCCAGCTGGTTTTTGTTTCCTTAGAAACTTGACTAACTCTAATGCATGCGCATAATTCACAGTTAACTCTTCTTTTCTTTTCTTTTTTTGGTTAATTCGCATACTTCATACTTGTATTATATGCTTATCACTAATGGTTTTTTATAATTGTGCTTATCGTATGTTATGATGTACCTGTTATTACCTATCAGATGCATTACAACTGCGGATGAATCTTGTGATTTCTTACAACAATGATGACCCCACAGTGACACAGTGATCGAAGCTCGCAGTTCAAAGAACAAATCTATAACTGGCAGTGGCGTTGCAAGCATAATGCTATGCTGTGAGAAAATGTTAATTACCAAAAAAGCAACAAAATTGAGAAGGTGGGTCCAGACTCAGACATTCTTTTTTTTTGCCGGAGTCCTCCTATTATGACACTTGCATGAATCAAAAAACAAGTAGACTTTCATGCTGAAGAACAATAACTTACTGCAATAGCTATTTAGGTTTGGGGGGTAGGATTTAGATCGAAAGACAACAAGAAAGCCTATTGAATCCTCATTCTAAGAGTGAAGTCTTGAAGAAAAAGAGAGGAAAGGAATTATAATTTTCACAAGAGCTTATATTAGAGTTAGTTTGCCAAGGATCCATACAAAAATCAGTGATCCCTAGAAATAATTGAAGCAGTTAAATTATTTTAAGGATTTTTCTACAAAAATGGCTTGCCAGTGAACCTCTGTACTTTTTCCAACTTTGTTTTGTGTGATCAACAAAGCTCGTTGGTGCTTTGGCCTATAGTTTGTGTTTGTATCTCTGTCTCTTTTTTATATAGTGGGACAAACCTCCTTGCATGGTGGATTTTAAGGCTAAGGTATCGATTAACTAGATAGATCCTTGATGCTTTAGAAGCTATCAAACGTTTATATAATTAATACATTGACATCTTTAGACAAAAACATTTTTCATCTTCTAAGTTTTTCCTAAAAGCCGTAAAGAATATGAAAGATATTGTTATGCAATCCATTATTTGGTATTTCCAAAACAATAATATCGGGATTACTCTCTCTCCCACCCCACCCCCACCCCCGCCGGCGTATGGAAGTCATTGAAATGATCAAAATAAACAACCCAAGGGAAGCTTGTACCGATCACACTCCCTCAAAGAAGAAAACGTAAAAGGGAAATGGATAACTTGTACAGTGGGATGCCAAGTTAGTAATAATCACATAATTTCTTCTTCCGCTTTATCTTTATCTTGCGCTTTTGCACATTTGTTGTTTTATTTGACCATGACAATTTGCCTACTCTACAAGTGATTTTGGCTTGACCTAATAGCAAGGACGCACGGACATGGACACGGGGGACACAGATACGATATGATGCGACACGGAAAAATCCCAATTTATAGGATACGGGGAAACATAAAATATATAATATATTTTTTCTAGCATATTTAGCAAAAAACCTTATATATTTCATCATAGAAATTGTATTTAGCATTAAAATTGAGTAAACTAGCAGGGAAAAAAGTCAACAACTCAAAAAAATTCCAATATGATTATGTTTTTTCTCTTCTTTAATTGAAAAAAATAGGGTTTGCCGCTACTACGGGAATCACTTTTTTGTGTTCGTGGCTACACTAAAAACATGTTTGACACGTGTCCAAATCCAAAGCCGTCTCATTTCGAAACGGGACACGGAAAATTCTGTGTCGGACACATGTCATGCAAGTGTCGGGGCACGAAATCTGTGTCCGGCACGGATACGACAACCAAGAAGACGTGTCCGTGCAACCTAGGCTAATAAATATAAAACCCCATCAACACCAGCTGGAAACATCCAATGGCCACCAGCCAAGCCAACTTAAACAACTGCATCGGATAATTTATGCACAATACACCATAAAATATGCTGATGTCTGGGATCCGAACATCACCTGTACCGATTTTTTATTTCGTACATTATAAATAAGCAGAAAATAAACAGAAGATTTGCATTAGACAACATATTAGAATGTAGGTCAATTCCCCGTGACCCTACATTCATGGACAAAATCAGCTTGAAACTGTTTTACTCGTAGGCCTCCTACAGATAACCGAGATATTCTTAACGCTCGACATATTTAACTTGTATAATACCTTAACCACAAGTAAGAGGAACCAATCCATTTGTAGGATATACGCTACTTTCCGATTATCATACTATCACTATCTTAACAGAAGAGACCTTATACTCACCAAGTGCAAAAATCTTACACCATGTGTTTTAAAAGTACTCAAAAATACTGCGCCTAAATTACCCCCGAGGGGTGGCAGACAGCACTTATATTCTAAATATGATTTTAAGGATAATATGCGAGAATAACGTGAACGCGAAGCTCTTGGTACAGCTAGGCAATCGTACAAAGAAAAAATGACTTACCTTTGCCTTATTAGTACTAGCAATTTAAAGCCATAATATAAACATCACAATCTGATGTGATCATGCAATAATTTTCTCATTTCAACAAAATATTTATGGCAAGCATTGTATAATAAAAACCGTCGTTTTGTGCAAGAAAACCACTGTAGTGCATCAATTTGAATTTTTGCCTACAAAAGACTAGCAAGCATGCTATACTTAATTTATTGTTTAATAATTGAAACTTCCGACAAATTTAAGCACCATTGCCACCATGATTATATGGAATAACAAACTTAATTTTATCGTTCATCAAACAAGCCAATCACAATTGTAACAAAATTCAACTAGAAAATGCCAAAATTAATCAGCATATATTCATGACTATCTAAATTATTCTCGAGGATATATTAATAGAACAATATAAACAACAATAATGATTAACCATGTATAAAAAAAGCACCAAAGTAATCTAGATCCATCAATAACTCCCCAAAAGATCCAAATTTGCAAAACTCTTCATCCACTTGCTCAAAATTGTTTCCAATTTCTTTTCTTGCTAGTTTCATGATTTTGCAAACCCAGGTTTTCGAGTTCAAGAACCCTGAATTAATCTGCCCTATAATTCTACACCCCAACTGGTATTCGGGTTTCGGGTCGTCAAAAATGGAGGAGGAGATTGTGGATGCGGGCATGTGGATCATGAGACCCACAACCGATAGTTTATCTGAGCTCCATTTTTAGGGTCAAGCTGCTTTTCCTACTCATCTCTTTCTACAAAGTCATTCGTTTGGTATTTTTGGTAGCGTTAGTCCTAGATCAGTTGAAAAAATCTTGAATTTTAAAATCAAATAACGATCATTTTCATTTCAAAATATTAGTTGTTTGATTTCAAAATCCATATGAAATTTGAAACTAAATGTATCCTATACGTATCCGATACGGATGCATCTCTTCATCAACAAATCTGTGCAGCAGAGGCATACACCATCAACGATGGGGTGTTCACCTTTATACACCTCTTCATTAAGGAAATATGGTAATAAACTGAACAACGTTGGACGTTTAAAGTAACATGTATTTATTTTCAATCTACCAAGTTCATGGTACTTATTTTGCTATTTAGAAATTCATGGTATTTATCCAAAATTGATGAAACTTCATAGTATATAGATGATTTTTAATTTTTCTAAAAATTATGGTATGTTCTCATACCTGGATAGCTTGTCTTCGGATTGCTGCTTCCAAGCAGTGAATTAATATTTTGCTTCTCTCCTTCAGAGCTGACTGGCTCGCCATGCAATGTTTCTAATGTAGTATTTCTACAAAAAATTGAAGAGAAACATTAGAGAACTTATGAGTTACATATATGTATAGTAGTTAACATGGTTTCCAATGATCACAAGATCAGAATTTGATTTATGTTAACTGAATTTTTTGAAGGGCACAAGGACTTTCTGTTTACGACAGGATTAAGAAAAACCATAAACAGGGACACGATGATGTCAAGTAGTTCAGTGGACAAACAATAAGCGAGGCAAAAATACAAAGAGGACGACTTTTCCTGCTTCTTGGTTGCATAAGCCATAAAATTAGGCAAAATTAAGTCGCCAAACAGCCACCATCAAATGGGCTCTCAAAGTTCAGCAGGTAGAGAATTTTTACGTCGTATTAAATTCGACCTTCATGTGTGAAACTTTTCTGGCTTCGAGTCATGCTTCCTAGACCATTCATTCTTTACTGGGAAATGGTTCCCTCAAATAATGTAGCATTCCGGTTATAATCTTGGACTAGTTTTTTGTATGTTTTGCTAATATCTCGAGAATCAAAAATTGCCTGTTACCTTCCACCTTGGTCTTTGGCCTTGTTTGGGTATGGAGTTTTGGAGAACCGGAGTTTTATTTTTTAAGTGGAAGTAGAGGCTATGCAAAACTCTAAGTTTGTAAGGCCCTACATCCGTTTTAAAAAAACTTAACTTTGACAGGTGTTTGGCTTTGGAGTTTTAGAAACTCCAAAATGTTGTTTTTAAAGTTATCAAAAACTCTAAAATGGGTGTTTTCTTCATAAATTTTTGGAGTCTAGAAAACTTAATCATGTGTTTTTTTACTTGCTTCACTATCTAAATTCTAAAGAATA
Organism: Agapanthus africanus; assembly: GCA_030015575.1. Taxonomy (NCBI): domain Eukaryota; kingdom Viridiplantae; phylum Streptophyta; class Magnoliopsida; order Asparagales; family Amaryllidaceae; genus Agapanthus; species Agapanthus africanus. The sequence goes on along the minus strand of CM057350.1, from coordinate 102,108,871 downwards.
AAGTTATATATGGGAAATAAAGCAAGCCATGTTCACTAATGTAGAGCAAAACTTCTGATTGCTTACCTCCATAACTATAAGTATAACAATATATAACATTCAATAAATATGAAGATGTAATTTGAAATGAAACTTCACATATATTTTGATCGCATGGAAATTCAGTTTGATAGAGTTAATGCAATAGATACAACACCTGAGCACCACGATCGGCATCTTCAGCAACCAATTCCTGTTCCTTGATAGTGACACGGTCCGATGGGGCTGCCATCATAAGCTATGAAGTGAACAGCAATTGATGAGAATTTCGATTTCGATCCTCATTTGTGCTCCCGTGACATTGGTACCCCTACAAGGTGTCCTGGGGCTCAAATCCGATGGCATTGGCGAGTCCATCTGTGTGTCGGATGGCATGTTGGATGCCAATTCGCCAGTTCGCTGAGTTGATCTCGTTGGGTGTTTAATCTCCGCACAGCATACATAAAGGTCCTGTTGTACCATAGAGACATATTCAATAGTTAGAATAACTCGGCAAATTTAACTGTTGAGCATTTTTCACTAACCCTTATCTGAAGCATCAACAATTAATCAACTTTTTTCCTGCTTCATGTAATACTTAAATCAGTGTCCACATTTGCTCTACTAAATTGCAATACCAAGTAGCTATTTGCAAGGAATTGTTAGTTTAAATACGGCGACTTTACAATTATCAGCAAGAAATTGTAAATTGGTTAATTTAGGACTAACTTTGTAAATACTTATTTTTTGAGGAATTCAAAATAAAAATCAAAAGAACTGGCAACCATTCAGATTATCCCAAGAAGTACCATATTATTTTTATTTTTAGAAAAAACACTCATTTGTTCCTGAAATCACAAGGATGAGTTGCAACTTGCATGTAGGTCCTTCAAAATATCATATTTTTATGCTGAAGATGGTTTCTTTCGATGGATTGACTCAGCATGTTACTGTACAGAAATGTAAATTTGGCGTTTTTGATATGCAGTTAGCAAGTTAACAGGGGTTTACATAAACATGAAATAAAATAAGTTCACCAAATTGAATATAAATCTAGATTTTTAAAATAAATAAAAAAGGAAATCAAGTTCATTAATAAAATTTGGCAATAATGCTTACTGCCATTAAACTGCACCTCAACGAAATCCGGGTTGCACCAGTCGGCTCCAGACCCGGAATCGTCTCACGATCAGCATATCGGATCCGTTATCGGATCCCCCAGCTGAAACGCAGACGGGCACCCACTGAAACCCTCGACGGATGATCGGGCATAAAAACCCAAACCCGACCCGTTATCGGATCCAGATCCATTACCGTGAGCAACAGAGAGGCTATCGGTGGCGCACGATCAGCTTAACGGATCCTGCTCGTGAGGGTCCCATTCGGATCTGAATCCGAAAACGCGAAGTTTGAGCCCGTTTTTGAGGTCGATTACTTGGTGGGCCAGAACAAAAATCAATATTCAAATAACAAAAGCTTTTGTACCTAAAAAGTGTCGAATTTGTATGCCTATTTAAACTATATATTTTATGTTACTAAAAATAAAGAGTGGAAAAATGGATGATTACAACATTACACAAAATGAAAACATGTGTTGGTCTTTATCTTCAGGTTTTACTTAAAACAATTAACCCGTAATTGTTTTGGGGTCACATAATTATTTGAACTGTCTAATTATGATTGATATTTTTAATCCGAAAGAGAAGAAACTGGATGACGAGAGAAATCACTTATTTAATCAATAAGAAACAACATTAACAAAACATAAAAGAAATCGAATAACTGTTTAAGTTGATGTATGGATTGAGTATTTGCAAATGATTTTTGGCATATTTAGATACTGCCGGTAGGAAAAAATTTCATTGGATTTTTGACTGCGGCTTCGAAGACAAGAGGCTTTGCAGGAAAATGTGCTTGGGGCATTTTTGACAATTTACCCTAAAACTAAAATTTATAAGTCAAGGTTTTCCTTGAAATGACAAGTTATAGCTATATATTTCTTTTTTCATAATTCAGTGGCAACCCATGATCTTGTTGTTATAACTAAACTAAGATCATGCCTTGATTTTATGAGGGAGAACATGGAAGTTTTTAAAAACATGATCCCTGGTTTGTAGGGGACGATTTTTTTGGGAAATTCTTGGGTGAGCCCGGGCCTCAGCCCGCCCTCCTTGTCTCCTCTGTGTCGTTGGTAGGAGAAATTATTCCCTATACCATGTGTAATACATTCGGGTAGGAGAGAGAGTGTGGAGAGAATTTCGGGAGGCTTCGACATCGTGTGCCGCTCGTACTTTTATTTCTTCTCTCTCTTGTCCAGACGACAGGGAATAATTTTTTCCACTGATAGAGACAACAAACGATAAGGGCAACCGCAATGAATACAGTAATACCGGAACAACTTAATAAACAAAGAAGAGATAATATACATGTCAAAATGATTTTTCTTCATTTTTTTCCCTGTGTAAATGATAGTACGCGGTATAATCATTCTTTTCCTATTTTAATTGTTAAATGTCTTTTGGTGTCTTTCTTTTATATATATCTTGATGACTCTTATCTTTTACTCAGTTTTGGGCTTTGCTTTTTAATTATAACTTCCTCAGCTTTCATTCTCTTTGTAACCTGTACACGTGGGTATCATCATTCATCCCTTACATTAAGATTGTGAAAAGTTGTGTGCAAGTGTGCGCACGGTTTTAGTTTAGTGTAAAAGATGTATTGTTACAATGCTTTTAGTAATTGTTTTGTTTTAATAAAATTTCATGAAGGGCTTCTTCGAGGTCCTGCTCTTACGTCAAATAAATATATATATTTATATATGTCAAAATAAATTAAATCTTGATTTAATTATACATCTGTATGGATGGGGATTAGATTTCATGGTTTGAAAAGATGTTGGGTCGGTTGGATTAACAGATAATTTTTCAATCGGAACAAGAGCAGTAAACATCTTGAAAAAAGTATATACAGCTATTTGAGCGCAAATTTTATAAATAGGCACGTTGTTTTCATAAATATGCTCCTTAGTTTTTTTTTGGTTCCTAAATAGGGTAAATTGCAAAAATGTATCCATGGACTTTCATGTTTTTTGCCATGAGCTTTTATAATTAGCTATTGATATCATAAACTTTTTTTGCAATTCATTTTTTTGCAATTGATACCATGAAATCGCATAAAATTGTAGTAATTTGCAACCCGTGGTTCATGGTAGCAAACTGCTATAAAATTAGTTCATGATATCTTTCAAAGATACAAAACGTGATAGTTCATGGGTATATTTTTGCGCTTTACCCTTCTAAATATGTTTATACTACATATTATAGTAACCCTGCAATTAAAGCAAATATATTTCTATACATGGACTCCTACTATTTAATTTTCTATATGCACTAGATTTTTAAGGCCCTGCGTTTTGCACAATTATGTTAGTTATTTAAATGTTAAAATTTTAATAACTTCCATCTCTGGTAGCATTTTTCATTTTTATATTTCCTTTCTTTTTACTGACTTTTCTATTTAATAACGGATGCAAGATCTTATCTAAGTGGTCATGGAGAAGAGTTTTTTTATAATATTAATTGTAATTAACTATAAATAAGAACATAATTATTGGGATAAAACACTTGTCACGGAGGTTTCTTTTCAAATATCAACCATTGAAAGTCTGTATTTAGGAAGAACAAAATTTAAAATCAATTTCGACCAACATTTAAACTCTAACAAAATTTTCATCTTAGTGAATGGGTCAATCTCATCTTCGTTATCATCCAATCTGCAAATACACATAGTATAATTAAAAGTTAACTAAATTTGAGCTTTAGAATCTTTTTGCACGTCGCAAAATCAACTAAAATTTTCTTCTAACATGAAGGATTGAAGGTCAATAACTAAGCACAACCAAATTTGTATATATAAATTTGACAGTCATGCAATTAAGTAAAAATTTTCATCATGAGAATGGAATCTGTCTCTTTCAAGATTTTATTATATACAGAACTTTAATGGTCTAACAAAGTGCTAAGCTTTAGCTGAAACACAAGCCTTATGCCAATCAAACTGGCAACTTTTGAAGCTGGCAAAATTCACACCATCATCCTGCAAGAAGAAAATAAATTATTGTACACACATAAATTAAATAAATTATACAAAATTCTTATATTTCACATATATCTTCTTCAACGAAGATTATATATAGCAAAAATCCCAAATCTTTATTATTATTATATATGGCAAAACTCAAATTAATATGTATTCATTAATATATTTGTATTATGTAGATATCAAGAATCCCAAACCTAGCTACTACTGCTATCGTTTTTATCATAAGCCAAATATTCTTATTCTTATTTCTATTACTTTTAATGGCAAAAACCTTCTCTTCTTCTTCTTCTTATTATTATAACATTATTAGGCAGGTTTTATTATTCCTATTCCTATTGCTGGCAAGAACCTATTCTTATTATTCTTCTTCTTATTATTACTAGTTTTTTAAGGCCCGTACGTTGCATGATTATATTCATTATTTTAAATATTAAATTTTAATAACTTCTTTCTTTTGTTACCTTTTTTATTTTTATAGCATGTTTTCCTTTCTATTTAATGGTGGATCCAGAGAAAACAATAATTAATGGTATAAAAACTTGTGGCAGACGATTTATCTTCAAATATCAACCATTGAAAGTCAATATATAAAAAGAACAAAATTTAGAATCAATTTCAACCATCATTTATACTTTAACAAAATTTTCATCTTGGTGAAGGGTCCAATCTCATCTTCATCATCATCCAATCTGCAAAATAAACCGAGTATATTAAAAGTTAACAAAATTTAAGCTTTAGAATCTTTTCAGACGTCGCAAAATCAGTTAAAATTTTCTTCAAATACGAAGGATTAAAAATCAATAACTAAGTGCAACCAAATTTGTATATATAAATTTAACAGTAACACAATTAAATTAAATGAAAATTTTCATTTTGAGTATGGAATCAGTCTCTTTCAAGGTTATTATATCTAAAACCTCCATAGTCATAAAAAAATGCCAATCCTTAGTTTTGTTCTAATAAAATTGGCAACTTTTGAAGGCGTAACAAAATCTTCACCATCATATTGCAAGAAGAAAATAAATTACCATACACATATAAATCAAATAAATAAAACAACATTTTTATAGTTCACATACATCTGTTCAATAGAGATTATATATAGCAAATATCCCAAATCTAGATTATTATTATATATGGCAAAAATCAAACTAATATGTATTCATTAATATATCTGTATTATATATATGGAAGAAATCTCAAATATTTATTATCATTATCCTCTATCATCTATTATATATTATGTATATGGCAAAAATCTCAAATCTTTATTATTATCATTATCATCTATCATCTATTATATATTATGGTAGAAATCTTATATATATATATATATATATATATATATATATATATATATATATATAAGGTGGCACCTCATTCTAGAAAATGAGACGTCGTCTTAAAATTTGACTTCACATCATATTTTCCGATGATCGGTACCGTTCAACTTGATCTCCATGATCTAGATCATAGGTATCCCAAATTTCATTTGTTTCTGATAACATTTACCCTTGCATCGGGTGGTGCCAAAATTAACGGTTTGCGACAATAGAACATTTGACAAATCTATATTGATGGGCAAATGTTTATTGAAATCGTATGAAACTTAGGTTCCATGTTTTACACCATGGAGAACAGGATGATCGGTGTCGGTGAATGGCAGCGACACCTCATAAACACTTTCCTCACGTGTGTATATGGCAAAAATCCCAAATCTATATTATTTTATTACTACTATTATTATAGTATCATTGTATAGATTGTTGTTGTTGTTGTTGTTGTTACTATAATATGTAATAAATTATATCATCAGCATAAATAAACAAGTCATGGCCATGCCAAAAATGATGTAGTTAGAAAGAAACAAATATGTGAATTTGGTATTATTTTCACATAAAGTCAAATAATTTAATGTTTAGTTGGGATCGGGTAGGGCTTTCACACCATTTTTCTTAACACGTCTCTTATTCGGCTGTAAAAAGAACTTCATTTTAGATGACAATTGGTCGCGTGAGAGCCAAATGAATCGAAAGGCTCATGTTTGGTTCCAGAAGAGTTTCATTTATGGCAGGACTTTTAATTTCAAAATCAGCTTTATTGTTTAGAGTAGTTTTACTTTTCCAACCAGTAAAATGAAAAATAAAATAATCCCGCTTAATCTGATTAGTACTATTCATCCGGCGAAAGAAAAAGCAAGAAAACATTGTTTGAAAGATAGAAATTAAGAAGCCCATAACAGTCTGAAATGGCATGATTTCTATACGAAGTGATCGGAATCAAACACTTTGGCTAGGTTTCTTCTCATATAAATTAAAATTTCTAATTTTTTTTTAATATTAGTGTTCTTGGTAGCTCAGTTAAGATCCATACATCCTAAATAACTCTTGTTCTATATTTAACTTAACATACGCTATATTTGATTGAATTGTTCTATATTTCTTTGGATCTACTCACAATTAACTAGATTTAAAAAGGAACTTTCTTCGGTCATGTTCCATTACATTTTTTTCGATGTAGAACACAAGTAAAGAAACCCTCGTTACAGTTATTCGTATATTTATCCTCCTATTTCTATTCTGTTTTCACCGTCATCTTTTTTATCCTCCTATTTATCCTCGTTACAGATATCGTGCGTGTTGTGTGTGCATGGATGTGTTGTGTTCACGGATAAGGTTTATGGGCCAGCCTTTTTCCAAAAAAAAAATCAAATTCCATGATCAAATAAACCAGCGAGAAAATTATAACAAAATTCTTTAAATACTCCATCCATAATGTAATACTAACAAGAAGGGTACAAAGATCAAAATCCCATACAATAACTAACGACCAACTTTTGTTTCATTGTTCTTTTACATCTGCATCCATCTCCAACAATGGACTTATTAATGCATAAATATATTTTTAAAAAAACTTATAACAATATCATCCTTTGTAGTGCTCAGCACTAAGGTCACCCCATCGAACATTGTATTTGGCCGCAAGATAGTGAGCGCCTACAGGGCCTCGGCTCCCGTAAGGATAGAGCTCAGGAGCAATTCTCTTCTCCTCCAACTCTTTGAGGAGCGGGGTGAAGAGCTCCCAAGCCGCATCCAACTCATCTGATCGAATGAATAGACGCCTTTCACCTTCGATTGCATCAAGTAGAAGCCTCTCGTAGGCATCAGGAATTTCTTTCGAGTATCTAAGAGAAAGACGCATTCAAATTCAGGTTTAGTTAAGAGCAAATCGGTTTTAGTTTCATGGTAATAAAAAAGGGTCTTCGGCCGAACGGAACAATGCATCATACATTAAAAGCAGATAGCAGTCACTCTTTCAGATATCAACATCGAGGTCTATTCCCTCGAGCACGTAGGTTACAACACTTCGTTACACACTTTCTAATATATCTTTTTTATTATTATTTTCTTTTCTTTTCATCTGGGTATAATATATTCGTGTAACTTTTATTTCTACCTGATAATTAATATGTAAATTATTATTTGAAAGGTATATCTTATTTTCCCTGTAGTGTCCTATGTTTGTCTTCATGTTTGTCATATAATTTTTCCTAACATTTCATTACTCATGAAATGAATAGGTCCGCACTTTTATCTCAAAGAGAGTCTACTTTGATAAAATATACTGGGTCGCTCGAGGAATTTAGCCGGGTTGGTGTGTAGAATGTTACATTGGCTGGGAAAGTCTAGTATCCTTTATGTCGAACTTCATTTGTTGTCTCAAGAATTGTGGAGGGGATGATGTGTGTGTGTGTGTGTGTGTGTGTGTGTGTGTGCTTCGAGTTAAACTTCATGGAATGGATGAACCATATCTAGATAGATTTTTGCAGGATCAGTCTAAACTTCAAAATATTGAGATTTCTTATGACCATGCACATAAAACATATTATATATGAAAAAAAATCAAAAATAGTTAATTGACCATCACTAATAGCATAATAAAGCGAGACGTTAAAATCTGTAAGTATGTATGTATTTTCAAAAAAACATGTATATCTAAGATTTCTAAATAGGTATTTTTTTTGGGTGGGTGGGTAAGAATTTAAATAAGTATTGTTTGAGATATCCCAATAATTTCAGGTTTAGAGTTTCTATGGTAGGAGTTTTCGTCTCAAATTAGTTCTCTTCGTTCTCCTAATATTATTTTTCCACCAGCAAAAAGAATATACCACCTTAAACTTTGCATAGTATTCGTCATCTGAAAAAGAAAAGGCAAAACACATGATTTGAAAGAAATTAAACAAGCCAAATACGGTCTGAAAAGGCAGAATTTTCAATACCATATTAAAAAAGCAGTAGCAAAAATGCATTTTGGAGAGGTCTTTCTGAAAAATAAGGATTCTAAATTGTACTTTACCTTGCAGCATAATGGAGATTCAGATTACTGCGATCCAATCTCATCCCTAAACCCGGGATTTTGTTATTGATCTTTAAGTAAATAGCCTCATCAGGCTGCACGCGAATCACAAGCTCATTGGTAGCTCGATCAAGATCGGTCCCAAAACTCCTCTTGTATAAGTTACCAGGAACATGCCTGAACTGTACTCTAATCTCTGCTCTGCACTTCGAAAGAATTTTCGATTTTACATCATATAAATAAAGGGTACACTTAAAAACAGCTAAATTTCACTAAAATATCATGAAATTTTCACCTGAATACCATAAACTTTATAAATTACATATGAGTGCCATGAACTTTGTAACTTGCATATAAATACCATGCGGTTTCGTGTTTCTTCATATGGCCTTCGATTTAATAAAGAATTATAGCCATCGGACAAACAGCATATTATCATAGTAAATTGAAAACCGCCAAACAAAATGTTTTCTTTTTGCAACAGACTAAGTCCACTGTTACTTCATTTGCAATTTAGAAATGTACAGCATTAAACACAATGTTGATAGTACATGATATTTTTAGTGAAGATTAGCTTAGATGATTTAAATATCTTCTACAGAAGAAGTCAATATCAGAATTACCTCTTTGTATGCAGTGCCTTGCCAGCTTTCATAAGAAATGGCACCCCATCCCATCTTGCATTGTCTATAAAAAGAGCCGCCGCGGCAAATGTGGGAGTGATACTGTCCTTAGGTACCGTCTTATCGTCCGTGTACCCAGGGTATGTAATTCCACTCTTGGTGTGGCTTTTATACTGCCCGGTCACCACATCTTCTAGTTGCAACGGCTTCATGGACCGCAACACTTTCACCTATGCAGTAATTGGAGTAACTAATTCAGAAACCTCAAAATGCAGATGTGACGTAAATTTGTGCCATGATGAGCATAGAAGAATAGCGGAGTAAGAAAAAGTGCACGTCAAATGAGGTGTAGTTCTTTTTTTTTTGGTGCCAAATGAGGTGTTGTTAAGTGTTGTGCTGGCGTGATATACACTATTATTACAGCTTATGCTTTTGGTAATGTAATTCTTGACATGACATCAAAGCACACAAGGATTCAATGTTCAAACCTCATTATTATAATTTATAAATTAGAAACTACATTCATTTATCCCATTTATTCAGCCAACAAGCGAAGTTTCTGCTGAAAAACTTTCAACGTGGCTTTTAGGAGCTTGGAGTAGCCCATTGGTGGGGCTTGGAGTAGCCCAGAGGGAAGATCCGGGATCGAGCCCAGGATGGGTGGCTAATTTATCCCACCTATTATCTCAAAAAACTTTCAACGTGGCCAAAAAGGCCCGTATGAGGGAGGAAATGCTAAGGGGCTCTCATATACATTGTTATCCCACATCCGACGGCTAAAGCTTTTGGGTAAGTCGTTCTTAACAGGAGCCGAGAAGAAAAATTGAGATTATGAGCAAGCACAGCAAATCTATTTTCTTTTTCTAAACCTTAGAGTTGAACATGAAGGAAGCTCTCTTGACCCTAATTCTTGACCAGCACTTTGGCACTGATGTCACAATTGATCTCATGTCAACAAAAAGTCATAGGGGGCGCATGGTACGCGGTAATCTAAGGGGGACTCTTAGATTCCCATGAAATTTTACCATGCTTGTTTTAGCACAAATTATGTTCCCAGGAATTGAGGATTACCACAGGATATACCACTCAAACAGATGTCAATCCAAATATTCCCGCTTAATGCAAACTAGTCGTGATTGCCGACGACCATTGTTGCCCTCCGGCACCGACTACTGTCCGTCATCAGCAACTAGCCCCCCCTGTTGGTCACCCCACAGGTCACCGCAGACCGCCGCCCATTTTGGTAGCCCTCCATCGCTAGCCTACCTCCGTTGTCGGCTGATCCCCACAATCTGTCGCCAGCCGCCTGCCCATCACCGATAGCCATCCAACACCGACCGTCCTCCATCATAGACCGCCGCCGTCCGATGTCCTCCACCGCTGCTTTTCGTACTTGCTGCATGCTGCCTCTTTGTTGACAGCCACCGGTGTCGCTCGTCGGCTGCCACCGCTGCTCATTGACAGGCGCCACTCCCCGCCGTCTGTTGCTGTTGCAAATATATATTACCAGAATCGATTAAAATAAACCTTAATGTAGCATTCCTTGGAATCATATGCCGGGGTATCGCATTCTCAAGAATGTGCAGATTCCCGGTAATCTTTTATTCCGTGTATCAAGCGCCACCATAGAATTTATGCAAACTCTTCATGGAGCTTTGATTCATAGCTGACCCCAATATGGGAAAAGGCAGGTATGATACAACAAACAATCAAAGGGCACTGGTGAGGGAAATGGCGAAAAAATATACACTATCCAAAATAGCTAAGGAATAATTATATTGTTATTGTTACGGTTCTAACTGATGTAAATCTGGAAGAGATCGGCGTAAATGCAATAAATAGGGAAATGAAGGAACAAAGACAAAATTATGTCTTCTACAATTGATACCTTTTCATTCCTGATGTCTTCTGCATCCAAACTGACAGGAGTTTCCATGGCAAACAAGGCCAATATCTGGAGCAGATGATTCTGCATTATGTCTCTAATGATTCCATAGCTATCGAAGTACCTGAATAACAACAAAACAAGGAACAAGTTTACACTAAAACTCAAGTTTCAACAAGACAACTCAAAGGAACGCCAATATTTATGTAATAATCATACCCTCCACGCCCTTCGGTGCCAAAGTCCTCAGAGAAGATAAATTGAACATTCCTTATATATTGTCTCGACCAAAGTGGCTCAAAAACAAGATTAGAAAAGCGAAGAACAGATAAGTTCTCAACCAATTCTTTTCCCAAGTAGTGGTCAATTCTGTAAAATAGGAAACATAAATTATCGGTACATTCATTGGGGAAACGGAGAGATAAGAAGCCGCCAGGCTAGAAATGTAATATTACCTGAAAATTTGGTCCTCATCTAGATACTGCTTTAGACCTCTTGTTAAAGCAGCAGAAGATTCGGAATCCCGACCAAAGGGTTTTTCCACAATTACCCTTGTCCAGCCATTAGTAGAAGAAGCTGATGTACTCGCACTTTTCACAACATTAATAAATATATTCGGAGGTATTGATAGGTAGAACAAGCGGTTCGAAACCCTCCCACCCTGCATGATAATTTGAAAAAAATAAGAAACTCTAAACATTTCTATATTCTTTATCTTTAATTCTACTCAATAAGGTCATTAATGAGAAGAGAAGATGCAGTGGCGAAACCAGGAGTTTATGTCAGGTAGGGCAAATGGCTTAAGAGATTAATTTTAAAAAATACCTTCAACCTTGACCACAATGAGATAAATAATTTAAACTCCTTTCATCAACAAATAAATACCTCAAATGTAGTAATTTTCATATAAATATGATGAACTCTTCATTTTTGTAATTTATGCCTTGCTTACATGGGTTTTAGTGAAAATTACTCATAATTTAACAATTATGTATTCATTTGTCTGCAATCTAGAACTAAAAAGAGAGTTTGTAAGGGTATTTAAGGTCAACAGTGTAATTGACCTGCCCATATTTAAAAACAAACAAAAAGAGTTAAAAGCCAAAATAGAAAAAATATAGATATAATTGCTTTTGAACAGATTCGAACCCAGGTCTCCCCCACCCACCCCCCACACTGCAGACTTATGCACAAACCAGTTCCCCAGTACTGGATTTGCTAATTTCAGTTCGCTTAGCATCATTTTATTCTTTCTAACCATAAATGCATACATATACATGCCGACATTTCGGATCCAGGTGGGTCGCTTGCCTAAGCTTGACCCACCTTGGCTCTACCCCTAAGAAGATGTACATTCTTAAATTTTGCAAGACCAAATGAAAGTACTAGTTTGAATACAGGCGTAACTGAATATCTGAATAATGCTCCATAGTTGATCCAAACAAGGTTTCTCATTGCTCAAGATGAGCATGTTCTTTTCCTCATAAATAAAACTTGGCAAAATTTAGCTATGTATGCATATCTCAGGCTTAGAGACAGCACGAGCCATTGTTAAGCACTGATTTCATTTTAGCTACCGCAAAACTTGTAATGTTACCTATAGCGTTGCCTAATTCACTCGCATCTCTGCCCCTCTCCACCCTACAGAATTTTGATCCGGTTTACACTACCCAGATCATGCTACATCATTGTCCAAGGAAGTAAACGAATAAGACAAATAACTAATCGATTCACTAAGCTGTCCCAATATATTATGTTTAAGGGGATATTTTTTTACGTTCAATTAATTTTGTAAATCTTTTATCCCCTTACTAGACATATAAAACAGTTGTTTCTATGTCTCAAATAAATATAGGAATAGGGCTTTACAAATATTGCTTATTAAACGTACAAATGGATATTCCTTTCTTTAAAACAAAGAAGAAACTAAAATGATGTAACAATGACAAATCCAGGCAATTGTTGACTATTTACTGCAGGATTAGTCAAACCTAGAGTTCTCCCAGAAAATGAGTTCCTAATTTACACATTACATACAGATCTTTAAATTAACATAACTAGTGCATCACCATTAACAGCGTTCCCACAAGTGATGGTATGGTCTAATGAGCTGGCCGCTCGGGTTCTTCCAGGATTCGTAAACTTGTATGATATGATCGCATTGCATGCTCTAAGATGTCAATGCAAGAGAGATCACATGTTTCAATTTGTCATTTACCCATTCATCAAGCAGTCTCATCTTCATTTATTCTATTTGTTTTAATGTTAAATAATTTATTTAATATGGGGTTAATTGCAAAAACCATACAATTTACTTGTATATATATATTTATTATGAATGTAACATATACAAATAATCCGAGTTGACTTTGTGTTTGTATCCGAAGTTTGTCAAAAAAGGATTGTAATTTTCTTTCCAGTGACTTCATATTAGCGTCCATTCACAGCCACCAGATACAGATGAGGTAACATCTATTTCTACTATGTATAAGATATCATGATCCATTTAAATTTTTAATAGATGTGAATGTGAAATTTTCTTTTTGAGTTAGTATAATATTGGGAGGTTATTTTTCTAATTAACACCCAAATTATACCAAGAATTTTATTTCTAAGAATGTACTAGCAATCATTAATCAAGTAAAAGTTGAGTTTAGTCTAAATATTACTAAGATTTCAACTATTATAACTGTAAGAAAATTTGTGCTCCTCATATCCAAAGAAAAATAGCTTATTACATACAGGTATGGCAAATTCAAATACTAATGCTTCATTTTAAGGGAAATATTTGTTACAATATCCATTTCATATTCGTCTTTATATCCTTAATCAAATATGGATAGTGATTTTAATTTTTGATATCCATCCATATCCATATCCGCATTTGCCTATGTTACCAAATACAAATATGGTAAACCTATATCCACTCCTATCTGATCGGATTAAATCTCTAGCATTTATGCTCCCTCAAAAAACTCATCAGCATAGACACCAGGCTCAGACTTTTGAAAACGATAACGTTCTTTGTTATTTCTCTTCTAGCAATCCATGATATAAGAAAATGATTGTCTAAGTTAACTGTAGAACTTGTTTGTGTTGTTGAGAGCAAACTTTAAGTGTTTTTAGGGTTTTGGTCAATTAGCAGAGGGATTTTGCGCTAGTAAGTATCTTGAAGGGTATAAGTGTATAGGAGTAAAAAGAGTGGTTTCACTCAATTAACCCTTTACTATTTTTACTTAATTTGAATTTGGAGTATCAATGATTTAATGTCTCTGCCATATTCATCTTAAGGATCATATCATGGAAAACCAATGTCAATAATCAATTAGACTACCATGTTCTTTTAGGTCGATTTGACAAGTCAGTCTACACAAAGATTTTTAGACCTTATATGATAATTTCTACTGGCATGGAAACTTTCTATCATGAGAAGATCCAACAAGGAAATCCTTGGTTCACACCTAGAGTTGACTTTAGGGCTAAATTAGATCCAGATCGTTCCGTAATTTAGAAGATCCAAAATTAGCATAATCAAAATAGATGCATTCACCATGGAAAAGTTACAAGTACAATAGTGTAGGTAAGAATTTTTGCAGTTGGCTATCTTGTGTCTCCTAGATACAAGAATTAGGGATCATGCAAGATTATTCTATTCTATTGATTAGTTTGTCTAGGATATAACCCTTGAATGTGACACGCAAAAGAACACCTGTTATACATAGCCATTAAACCTGAACACTCTATGCTTGACACCGCCTCCATTTATTGTATGCTAATTCCAAACAGTCAAGAAATAAAAATGAAATAAAAACTAAACCCATTGTCACTGTGAGCTTAATTTTTAGTTGACACGCTAAGAGCTGAGCCACCAGTTCACATACTATTTTTACACCAAAAGTAAAGTCATGGAAGCTCTCAAGTGCCATTCCAACCAAAGGATAAACCTTTTTCAACTAAATGAGAAAATGCTCATTCAAGTTATTGGTACGTTAAGAAAGTAGGGCATGCTAGCATTTACCTCATGTTCTTTCAGCTTCTTGTCTAGCTCTGCAAAATTTTCTTCCGAATCATACTGACCTGAATGATAGAAGCATCTTTTTAGAAATTGTTCCATCTTGTCACTACAATTCTCCCTGAAATGTAGCAATAAAATTACCATCGATATCCTTGGAGAAAATGATATACCACTTTACACAATCTTCAATGATTTAAACAGAGATATGGAACAAGCATGGGGTGAAAAAGCAAATAAGGCACAAGGAAAATGACCCCAGACTATCAATCACCTTTTGTCTATTCTGCAAGTGAGTGTTCTGCTGACCATGTTTCTCAATTCAGCATCCATCATTTTACTCCGGGCATAACCAAAGATTGTAAAATGCTGCCCAAAAAATTGACAATTTTGTAAAGATTATATCATGATAACATAAACACTAAAAATGAACAATATTTTTAGGAGACCCTTAAGTGTAAAAGAATAAGGAATGAATTTATAACAAACCAGACCTTTGGAAGACAATCTTCATAGTACAGTGCAAACAATGCAGGAAATATTTTCTTTTTTGCAAGGTCTCCAGATGCTCCAACAACAGTGATACTAACTGTTGATTCTTCTTCGCTGCTCGAAGACATTGCATCTTGATATTCATTTGAAGAAATAACCGGCAATACACCATTACCAGCTTTCTCCAAGGGTTTATCTTTGACTTTGATTGGGGACACAGGTCCGGTTGAGGCTGCTATTATTAGTATCATTTTAAAATTTAAGAGTACTAATTGATTAAGACTATTTTTCTCAAAGAAACTTTTTTGGAAAAAAAAAACACCAGGAAAAAAATCATGCTAAGCAAATATAATGTTGCAGAAAGAACACTAACTGACAAAGTTCTCTTTTTCTCTCAAATGAAAAAATATAGTCCAATAAAAAAAAGAAAGAAAGAAAATGAAAAAAAATTATGGAGTTAACGATCTAGAGAAGATTAGAAGAACTAAAATTTTAAAACACATAGGAAGAGAGGTTACACTCAAATTAATTAAGATACCAAAAGACAAGCAGTGCAAGAATATGCATAGTATAAACAGAATAAATAGCAACTGTTCCTGCAAAATGAATAACATGGAAAGTAGAATGATTTTATAAATCCCGTCTGAGAAGGGATAACACATTAATTTCAAATTCAATATTTTTAAAGTAGCACAGTTAATCGCAGGAAATAGGAGGAAATTGAAACAAATTTATTGGCGGTCTAGAGACGTGCATGCACACACGCACATCCCTTGACCATGTCAGAGATGGTGCTTTTTAAAGCTGTAGACATATTTCTGTCGCCGCCATAGTAAATAGGTATCTATACACGCATATTTCACATAGAGTTCTCAACTTTATGAAATGGTAAAATATACCAACTTTTCTAGGACATTTCTTTAGTTAACTTTCAATACCTACATCAATTTCGAACACAATATTAAATATCAAAGTTGTCCCAACAAGCTTGTAAACTACAAGAACCAGAACCTATCGATACTACTTTTCTGAATTGGTGTTATTTCGAATAGAATTGATCAACATCCAGTAATTTGGAGGAACTAACCAACATTACAATAAGAAACATATATTAAAAAAATACCCTTATTCTTCCTCATAGTAAAAACAAGAATAGTGCATCCTAGTAGGTAGTAAATAGGGAAGTTAAAGGAGTTCTTCCCTCCATGCGTCACTGTGTGTGTTGTGTTTTTTCTTTTTTCTTTTGAAAGAGTGTGTTGTGTGTTGAGATTTGAGCAGATGGTATGTTTCTAAGTATTTGGGACGGTAACTTTGGTTATGAACAATCATACAATTGGATCTCAAAAAATGCCAACATAATACACTTGTGGTTTCAACAATTTAGTGATTTAGTATCAGAAAAAAGCATCTATCTGCTAAATTTTGATTGGATGGTGATAGTTAAACAATAGGGTCTATTGTGAAACTTGATTAGCCTTCACCCAACTCTAGGTCACGATATGGTTGCCACAAAAAAACACTGGGGACATGTATGGAAACAGTGCAATTCTACCTCTGCTGCAATTCTTATCGCAGTCCGAGTTCCACATATCTCTGACACCTGAATATTCTCAATTGAATGCCTTTGGCAGTGTTTGGCATCAAGACAATAACCTATTATCGAGAGCATTTGAGTTGTTCTTAGGGACTCAAGGTTCACAAGCCCCAAGGAACCTAGCTCTAATAATTGATGGCATAAACCAAATTTAAGACATTAAAAGTGGTGGATGCCTCTGTAACCCGATAGTAAAGCCAGTGAATCAAATATCGGTCATATCAGCCAATATGCCGGCCGATATATCGTTTAGGAACCTCTAGCGATATGATAAAACTGATATAATATTGCCCGATATATCGGTTGATACGACGATATCTCCTGGTATATCGACGATATCCGCAATAATCCGCTATATGAAGCATTTCTCAGATATGTTTCCGAGCAGCATTCACAAATAATGACGCTGTTTAGGGACAACCTAGGATTATACTGGAATTAGGAACCAACTGAAGAATAGTAAGAAACCAGGCTTAATTACAATCCTAAATCAACCAACCTTTTTCACAACAGAACTCAGCATGAAAAAATTTATTATAAAAACACACACCAAAGGCACGGAGACAATAAAGATAGATAAAAGGATGGAACTTGACAAGAATTAGTTCTATGCGCACAACAATTTTATTACATTTTCCACTTAATTATCAATAGGTAAGGAATTTACAATTACAAATTTTAACCCAGCAACATTTCACCAATTAGAGCTAAGATTTAGCATAACCAAAATTGTTGTCATGAGCTCACCAAGATGAAATTTTGAAGGAGACCCAGAACCCAAAAGGTACCAAAATCATCAAATTAAATCCATTAACAACAAATCAATACCTCCAACAAAATCATGTAAAAAATTGAGGGAAACAAATGAATGAATGAATAAATAAACTAACCATCTTGCACGCTTACAACATTGAGCAGCCTTCTCTTGGGCAACTCAGAGCCGACCCATTTGGGGGAGAATCGTATCGGAATTGAATTGATAGAAGAAGAAGAGGAAGATGAAGGAGGCCCCAGGCGCTGGGCAGGGGCAAAATTGGAAGAGGGACATTTTGGGAAGAAAAGGGCCATAATTTTTGCTCCTCGATTTTGAAGAGGAAAATTCAGTAAAAGGGCTGAGATTTGAAGGAAGAGAGCATTGGAGGCACCGAAGAAAACCCTTTGAGATTGTCGAAGGGTTGTTTTAGGAAGAAGAAGTTGGGGGCATTTTTAATGAGGCTAATTGCTTTATCTAATTGGATGATTTTCATTTTAGTAGTACAAAAAAAAATAGTCGAATAGCTAATGTTTAGTTTAGATGTGGGGCCACATGCCAATGATGTGGGGCTGTTTTGGGCTTTGAATGTGGTTAGTGAAATCTTTAATAAAATATGTTGCAATTGGTTTCATCAAGCATCAAATTTTGTTTATGCCTCTTTTGTTTAGAAAATAAATTGGTACAAATTTTACGAGAATAGAAATGTATAGATTACAATTGACAACTTGCCAGAGGATTTGGCGGAATGAATTTTTCTCCGTTATGCCGATTGTTAGGAAAAATCCTGTCTATTAACTTTAACTATGCAAGACGACAATCCAAAAGAAGAAGTAAACAACAAGGTTTAACATGGTTCAACTAAACTTGACATACATCCAGGATATCTTTATCGTGAGGAATACAAAGTTGCATCACTCAATCTCCTCCAA
Organism: Agapanthus africanus; assembly: GCA_030015575.1. NCBI lineage: Eukaryota > Viridiplantae > Streptophyta > Magnoliopsida > Asparagales > Amaryllidaceae > Agapanthus > Agapanthus africanus. Next base: position 102,090,107 of record CM057350.1, on the reverse strand, counting down.
TCTCTCATATTCCCTCTCTTGTTGTCCGATGGAATACTTTTATTATTTAAATCTAAATCTATATTTAAATAAGAGACATTTTTCTCTGGAACTGGCTCGTAAGCCTAATCCATGTATATGTCACACACGTGTCCACCTAGGGGTCTGTGAGCATTTTTCCTTTTAAGATCAATCCCTGCACACTCTCTCTTCGGGGAAGTGCTATGACCGAGGTATACTCTTGGTCAGAGACATATCTTATTCTATCTAATATGATAACTAACTATTTAAATTCAAATCAATCTCAACAATTTCCATCTTAATTTAAATCTAAGGGTTAATTACAACTAGACCCCCTGAACCATTTGGAGTTGACCATTTATACTCATGAACTATAATAATAAGCACTTACACCCTCTAATTAATGGATGTTTTCCTAATACTCATTTTACCCCTTTCTTCTTCTCTTCTACTCTAAAAAAACCAATCTTTAATTCTAAAATACCAATATTTTAACCATAATCTAAAAGCTTGATATTGTCTTTTCTTCCATTAAACCTCCCAATCTTTTCCATTATCTCGAAGCTACTTAATTTTTTAACCCTACACTAAAAGCTTAATACTTAACATATTCTTTCCATTAAATTTAAAAAGTGTAAAAAGAGATTCAAAGATAAGTATTTTTCGATTTTATTTTATTATTATTTTATTTAGTTGATTTTTTAAAGATTTTATTCTTATTTGATTTAAGTTTGTGGGTGCTTAAAGAGAAAGGGAAGGGGGTATAACGGAGATTAGAAAAACATTTTTTCAATCAGAAGAGCTAAAAACGCTTATTATGATATTTCAAGGTTTTAAGTGCTCGACTCCCCAATTAATCCTAAACCTAAATAAAACCCTTCAATTGTTCTCTCATCTCCTTGTCCATCAATAGTCCGCAGCAACAGGCCCAAGTCTAATATTGAACTTTCTTCTGATCAACGAACCGCATTATGTGCTCGACTGGATATGAGACATAATTCCAACATTTGGAACATCTTTTCCAAAATTGTTTGCATTGGGAAGGATTATCTACCGCGGCTTCCAATGGATTTAGGTTTTCAATTTGATATAGATTCTTTAGAAGAACTAAATAGAGCTCTCCGACAAGGAAATACTAGGCTAATAACTTCTTATTGACTTAGATTTCTGTCAAATATATACTTTGGACTTAAGAATGACTTATCATAATTAAAATACTGATCCAGAACAATCTTGGGCATGAAACTGAAAAAGTTTAAAAGGATACATGATACCAAGTTGGATTCAAAATGCTCCCATCAATATGATAGTAGTGTTTAATCTAAGCAGCTCAATTTTTTTTTTTTTGCACCATGCGTCAGCCTTAACCTATACATACAACACATACATCTTACACAAGCACACAAAACACACTAAGCTACCCATGACTGTGCCCCGAAAGCATTAATTTGTGGTCATTTCCCCATCTTAGGTTCGTTTCCCGCACTCTTTCCAAAAGACAAAGTACCCATATCGACTGAACTTTTGCTATTTGGATAAGCAGTTCATATTGTATAATTAGTGTTTTGTCATTACCAAACACATCTAATAATGCTGATTCTGTACAAAGTCATGCATGAGTCATGACCATTAATAGTGTAGTTTCCATACATAATAGATAAAATAAAAACATGAAAAGTTATAATTACTTTTCCCTTTTCTAGTCAGGACATGCATGTAAAGATATAATAGATAATATAAATAACCATTTCATTACAACTTTAATTTGTAAATTATCTATTCATTTCTCTTTTCATTAAAGAGAAAAAAAAATCTATCCATTTCTCTATAAAATTCGAAGAAAGTCATGGCCACTGCATACTAACAGAATATATATAGATATATAGATATATAGATAGGCGGGTCCGATCTTATATAGGCTTCGTTTAGCCAGCATATTTCTCACAGTTCATCAAAGCAACATCAAGGGGAAAAAACATCAAGAATTAAAATTTCAATCTCCAAAAAATCTATGCATAATAGTAAGATTAAAAGGATAAGTAGCATGCAGAATGCCTATGTTAATTAAGAGTGACTTGCCACTCTCTACGTGGATTAGGATCCTCTGCTCGGCAAGCGATCATGGTGCTTGCCAAGCTTGATCCATTGGATCCCTTCCATGACTCCCACAAAACCCTAGGATCCTTGGTATACACAAATCCCCACCGTCAAATTTTAATAGCAGAAAACAATCAGAGCTACACGGTTATGATAAAATTTAATGGATAAAGGAAGGAAGGAAAAAAAGAAAAATCACAACCCTTCCATCATTAGTTTCTACAGAAAAATCTTACCTTAAGTAAGATATTTCATCACATATAGCTAATTATAGCTGCATCTTATTCCATTTTCACAACTAGTTAGTATTAATCAATTTGCTCTCTCCTTCATTACCATTCTTGCTTCCCTTCTCCATTGCATGTTAACTCTAGCAATGAAATCCTCAACCCTCTTATTCAATTCTTCTAACCCCTTGTCTCCCTCTTCCACCTCTTCATCTCTCTCTCCATGCCATTGAAAGCCCTTGTTTTGTCTAACATACTCTTCATATATATCCAAAGAAGGAGAAGTCGACATGGAGAGATTCTTCGACCGCCCGAAAAGGATAGCGACAATGACATTGCACACTACGAATAGGCACTTGAGATCCGAGACCGTCGCGAAAAAGAGCTCGAAGGAGGAGAAGATGAGAGGGATCCACAGAGGGCTTGAGAGGAATAGGCCAAGGCAAAATGTTGTTATCAAGAAGTTGAAGATGCTTTGTGTTGTTTTCCTTGTGTAACTCTTCATAACTTGTGTATATTTTTAGAGGCAGGGGGTTGTTGATATGAAAGAAGTTTAGAGCATAGGAAGAGGGGTTTTAATATAAAGGAGAGGCATTGGCTTAGTGTGGTGTTGCTTCCTTTTAAAAAAAGCTTGTGGAGATTATTAGAGGGCTTTTCTTGATTTTGTTTTTCTTCTCTGTTCTTCCACTTGTCTGATGGCTTCTAATTAATTTGGGGCCTTTAATGCACTCTCACCATGTGGTACTATCTAATTTTGCCAAAACCCTATGTTAATTTGATTAAGGTCAGGGATTATCTCCAATAGAAAAAGTTTTTGTGTTCTCTTAGAGTTTAATCGAACTATTATTGATTAATATATGTTGTTGTTTTTTTGGAATAAAACGAAGGCTACATCAAAAGGTCAGGGAATTCCCGCGTTTCATTAAATGACGATTTACCGAAACTACATCAAAAGATTAATATATGTTTAATCAATAACAAATTACAGCTTTGTCAAATTGTTTGTAAAGTCTTGGTTCATAGCCGAATAAATTATGCTTAGATGACTGATGATAATTAGGGATCAAAGATCGGTTTACTTTATGGTTAGAAAAATTAATTTTCCTTCCAGCAACCCAAATTTAAATACAGGAAAAATAGCAATGGTAATAAAAATATGTTATTGCATTAATTTCAACAAGAAAACGGATATAATCATTTAAACATTACATTGCTATAGCAAAATCAATAAAGTGTATTATTTTTAGTATCGCAAAAAGATCATATTTAATTGATATTAAGAACATGCTATTTGTTATGAAATGGATATTGCATTAGATGAATATGGTACCTTAATTATCATATGTATTAGTATATTCCAAACATTAGTTGGATATATTTTTAGTGGTACTGTCCGAAGGAAAATTGCTGGTCTTTTGGGGGAAGGCTCCTAACTCCTTCCCTTAGAGTGGTATTAATGCAGGGGCATAACTCCATGATATAGGTGTGATTCATTGATTTTCTACAACATTTTTTTTTTTAGGCCTTGGACATCTTTATTATATAACAAGCAATGCACTCGCGCTGCGCGCGGAAAAGTATAAATTAAAGACCATGGGATGATGAAAAATACTTCAAAGTGAATTTGAATTCTATTTGTACTTTATGCTCTAATTCCAAAACCAGATAAATCATACTTAATCATTCAAAACGGTTGAAGATTATGAGATATATTTCTATTCTAAATAAAATTTAAGAATTTTATCGTTAGTTCGAATAGAGAAGTCATGCAAAACAGCAGTTAATAACCCCTTTAGGATGCGCTTGGTAAGTGGTAATCCTAAATTCCCATGAAATATTACCAAGCTTGTTTTGATGCAAAAAATATTTCCGGAAATATAAGATTAACATGGTAATCTAAAGTCCCAAATTATGAGATTTTTATTCCTACCTAGGTCACTGCTTATCACAAAATTATCCTCAATTATTTCCACCTAAGACAAAATTTGCCACAACTGTCTCCGCCTGTCTATCTCAGCCCAGTCGTCGCCTCGCTGCCCCACGCTAACCGACCGGCTGGCTATCGATGGTCCATCAGCCATCTGACTTCGACCTCCCCCTTTGTCGCCTTCCGCTCGCCCGTAGACACACTACCCGCTGGCCGTCTTTCGCCATCCATCCACATTGGCGAGACTGGTGGAATACACCAATCCACAATGGTAAGAAAAATGATAACTCATTATGTAATTGTTGAGATTTTAAAACATTGTTAGAACTTGAAAACCTAAGTAATGTAATTTTGTTAATATACAAATAAATGTACATGATAAGAATAATAACTTACAATCTTTCCGTTAACTGACATCTTCTTGGACAGATTGTTGTGGTCGATGTAAGGATCCACAAGCTATTTATAAGGATGAAAAAGTAGTTGTAAATCTCCGGTTCCGAATAATTTTTTTTCCGTATTTCCCCCAATTTTTTCCGTGAATTTTCTACTATTTTTATATTTATATATATATATACTTAATTACCTAAATAAAAACCCAATCCTAATTCTACTGGACCCGACCCATGCCAACCCGACCCGACCCGCTTCCCCTCACCTTCCTCCCTCGTCTTCGTTTTCCCGCCTTTTCCTAACGTCGCCCCCGCTTCTCACGCCATCATCCCGCGCCTCCGCGCTCCTCGCGCCTGTGCCGCGAGACCCGCACCCACGCACGCTCGCAAGTTTCTCGCGCCAGCCTCCACTTAACCCGCTTACTCCCCAACGGCTCCAAGTCCCCAACGGTGCCCCCACGACTCCCCGTTTCTCGCGCTCGCGTACGAACCAGCCATCTCCAACAGCCACGACTCCCCTCTTCACTCTAACACCTCTTTCTCCATCTCCATTTCAATCTCTTTGCCTTTCCCTCTAATTCTCTTTATTTCTCAACCCAAAAAAATTGCCGAGCTCCTCACCGCCCTCACCGCCGAAGAACCATCGCCAACAAGCCGCTCTCTCTACTTTGCCCTTCTCTCTCATTCTCCTCCAAACCAAACCACCATCATCACCGTGGCCACCACCAGCTCGATCCCCGCCTCTTTTCTCCTCTGCTCACCGCCTCCGGCCGTGAGCTCCGAACACCCCAACAACGAACACAACTCCCTCCCCTGAGCACTGCCGTGATCGAGCTCCTCAACACACCACAACACCTCTCTCCATCGACCCCATCTTCAACCCCGACTCCATCAACACCGACCGCAGCCACCTCGCCCAGCGACCCGCAGCCATCGATCTTCCTCCTCTCGCTCCATCTCGCCGACCATCTCTGAGCCACTCCCCTATTCACCATCTCCGAGCACCAACCCCGAACCCAAGACGCTGCACCCAATTGGAGCTCCCCGATTCACCAGCTCTAATCCCCTGAGCCGCCTGAGCTCACCGCCGGCAGCCCCTCTGCATCCAAGCACTCTAACGGAATCGCTGGAAACCCTCTGCCGTGGCCGTCTCCACGCCAGTGCTGAGCCCGAGTACTCCAATCTAGCCAAGTCGAGCGCGCATCGTGCAGTGATCATGCCCGTGTCTCGCCGTTCGCCGTCGTCCATCGTCGTCTATCGCTAGGCAAGTGGAACCCTTTTCCCTTGCTTATTCATGCTAAAAAAACTGTAGTAGTTGATTAAATTAACAAGGTTACATGCTCCGGTGTAAATGTTTATGTGTATAGCAATATCGATGTCTAACCGTCAATTTAGTTTTGTAGCCGACCACGTCGTTCAATTATATTAAGAGATACTATCCCCTATCATACCATTATAACATTCAAATCGAATAGCTTTAGTTAGATCAGTTAATAAGAACGAATATTTCATTTGATGCCTATACATAATGACACGACACCCTAGATGAAAAACCCTACTTAAAATAGCGAAATTTACGAGCTTCGAAACCCTTTTAGGATAACGGATAGCTCATGAGAATTCGAGGGAAAATAATTGTTTCCACCACTATGAATGATACCCCCGCCTATCGGTTACGTCAAATCTGAAAATCACCGCAATCATCACATTGTAAAATTAGTAGTTAATTAAATATAAATCTAATTATGGTGTTCCATGGCTCGTATCGAACCTAACTAGATAAAACATAACCCCATGTAATTAGTTTTGGAATAATGCAATTTCATGACCCTGAAAAGTGAGGAGGAACGCAAGTCTGGACTGCAGTCCGGGGTAGCATTCTACGGGGGAAACTGAATTCTAAGCACCTGTACATACCTGCTTAAAACTGTAAATGCACGGATCCCTATATGGTCGCGTAGATAACTTAATTATCTAACCTCTGAAATTGGTCCCATGCATTTTTACGGTCGTTTGATATTTAAATTGTATTTTGGAATGTCATTGGGTTCTGCAGATTCTGCAGGAATGTTTATTACATTGTCACATTAATCCGAACATAACTTCTGACGTAGAGGTGCGATTGGTAATCCGTTTGGTGCGTTGGAAACTTAACTAGAAGAATTAGATTTTATTAAACTAGGGCAATACCTGAATCTGAACATAATCACTGGTAAAAATGCACGCGAAGTTGGGCTTTCAGTTCTGAAACTGGAATCCCAGAAATCGATCGCTGCCTTCAAATGAGGATAATTCCCTAACCTGAACTCCGATTGACCTGAAATAAATTTTACTGTTTATATAATCAAGTGCTCTTCATACGTCCTTTATACGGTTTTGGTCGATTCTATGTGTATGATTTACCGTAAATTTTGCAAGTTATACGGCATTGGTCGTTATAGAATAATGAATAGCTGTTCAGTGCATTTCCGCATATTTTCATGCTTGAGTTATACCTGTTGCATAGTGATCACCTGCATTGTCGATATAGTAGTGTTAGTGACTGCGTTGTGACAAATACGACAGTGATAGTGACAAGCGGAAAAGTGATTGAAAGTGACAGCGATACGTATTTGTTCACAGCCTATCTAATACATGAATGCATACTATAACTTGGGGAATGGAGAAATCAAGATGGAATTGAACTCGTATTTAGCGAGGTACAGTGATTTAGAGGATGATCATTCGCTATCAGTGATATATATATATATATATATATATATAAATATTTTAGGTCGTGGGCCTAGCGGCACGGCTGACAGGGTTATGTCCCGGGCACAGTGGACCGTAGTCTCGGACATGCACGAGACCCTTGTTAAACACGAGTATCCTCTTTACCATTTGATTTCATGGGCTTAGTGACCGTTAAGTAGTGACATATGCATTGCTTAGTTCACCGACACGATACTCATAGCGTACTATTCATATTCAGTTGATGTTATTACACACATGTTCTTGTTACGCCCCGCTTCCCGGTATACGGCGAAGGGGATGCGACGAGGCCGCTACGTATTTAGTCTGAAGTAAATACGCTAAGCGTATCTAAGCAATATAAAAATAAACGCACAAGAGACAAGATATAATAAAACAACAAATTTATTTATTCACATTTTTTTTGTACAATGCATGGAAAAGTAAATACATCTGGAAGAAAGCAATGCCTAAATAGTGGCATAACAGAAAAGGAAAAGTACTGAAATAAAAAATGTACAATATAGCTAGAGCTTTGCAAGCTGGTCCAAGTCCTCGCTGGTAGGCTCGATCTCTGGAAGATCCGTATCACCTGACGACATTCAAGAAGAAAGAAAGAGAATGCCGTCAGCGAGCAAATCGCTCGGTAATACCCAAAGATAAGGGAGAAATAGAATAGACAGAGAGTAAGAGAGAGTGTGTAGCTTTTAAAGTTGTATTATTTTGTTATATTGTTGTACTTAGTGTTAAAGAAGTTGTTATCGTAAGTTCAAAGGTGAATGTCAACCAATCTCAAGAGTGTTCCCAAACCTAACATGCTGTAATCCAGGGGTAGGGAACCACGAGCTCGAATCAAATGTTAGTAACGGGACTTCGACCGTCGTCGAACTATTCCAAACTCAACAGGTTGTAATCTAGGAGCATGGAAACACGGGCCCTCATGATTGCTTACTTGTGTTAGTAGACATGGATTCATGATGTAGGGGGACTCTTGAGATTCTGTTGGATTCACGAATAAACTACCCCAATACCCCGTGTATTTATTGTATTGATAGTAATGATTGTACTGATGGTAATGTATTGAATTGTATTGTCTTGTAAATTGAATTGTATAGATGACTTGCCGAAACCATGATATCAGTAAATGGATGTAACTGGAGAATCATGTAAATGGAAGTATATCCATGGTTCGGTTCAGTCAATATAGATTGAATATATGTATTCATGGATTCATGTTGAATTGTAGTTTTATAACATTGTACTTGAATCACATTCAAGTCAGATTATTATAATGAGACTCGGTCTGAGTCAGACAATTAGAAAAGTAAATTGAAGTCCTGATTGTTTTGATGTTATCGGAAATTGCTGCACATGGGCGGCAGGATTTGTGTCTTTTTCAAAGACGATTACCATGTTGATAACACCGTTATTAAGTTGTCTATCTTAAATAGGCAAGCACCCACTTCTCCGGCTCCCTGAGGCTCAAGAGATTGGTCCCGCTTAAACATATATTTACTAGGGTCCTTAGGGTAATTTATAGAACTTGAGGGGGTTTTATGTAAAAATACTTTTGTATAATTTTCAAAATACACCCCAAGTATTTAATTATCGTCTTTAGAGTTATCATAGATGTAAATTTTATATTTGTGATATTTCTAGTGAATAAACCTATTTTTCATAATACATGGTATTAAATTGTAATATTGAACTTGTATTGAATTCATGGTATTTCAATGTAAAGTGATTCTTTGATTTGGAAAGGTTGGAATATTTATAATATCATAAAATAGATATTTTGATGTTACATATATATATTTATATAAAAATAATTTTTAATGTATATATTATATTTCTAGAAATCTCATTTTCTTTAGATGTTCATATTTTAAATCTCTCGAGACCGAATACTCCTTGCGGAGGTCTGCATCTCGCACTACTAAACCCGAGGATGTGCGATAATCTGCACCATCCCGAACGGGTTCCCCAAATGGGTTGTAGCGGCGCTTTGCAAAGATTTGTAAAATACTTAATTTTTTAGAAAACGGTTTTTGATAATAAGTGGTATTTATTTGAATGGTTTCGTTTTCCCGTATTCTATGTTTCCGAAAGTTTTGTGCTATGTTGCATATGAGTATTGTGAGGAGATAGGTCATTACCTCGTGATCTAATTAAAGGTTTAGCAAAATTGTGATGGTTTAAATGTCGAAATGAAACTACATGGTATTTTAATGAAAAAGAGCGGTAAAAGTTACAAAATGAAATATATTGTCATGAAACTTGTTCAGCATGTTTGTTAATGTTTAATAGTCAACATGTAAAGGTTTAACATGATTGTATTAAAGAAAAGTGAGAGTTTTAGGAAGAACCGAATCGGAAATCGGATTTGCTCCGATTCCATCGGGTTTTAGAAATACGTATTTTAGAAAAGAGTAGAGAAAGGGGGAAGTGGGACTTACGGGTTTCAAACTTAGAAGAGAGGAAGAGCAAATGGTAGACTTCGCTGGTGCGTCGTTTCTTAGCCGGGAACTTCTAGGGTTGTCGCCGGAAAAATCGCTGAAGCTTCGCCTTTCGCTACTTCAAAAGTACACTAAGGTCAAGGAAATTTCTTGAGAGTTTTGCTCAAAATTTTGGAGTGAGGGGTGTGTGTTTAGGGGTTGTATTTATAAGGTAAGGTTAGGGTTAGGGTAGGTGAAAGGTTAAATAAAAAATGTGATAAATTATATTAAATTGTATTAAAATGGGGGTAATTTGGGTTTTAAAGAGGCTCGGGTACTGGTCCAAGAATTTAAAGTATGCAGGTGTGCAGGGAAGTCCAATAGGCAACTTTTTCAAGTTGACGACTCGGCGGTCCGGCCGAGTCCGGCCGGCGGCGCCGGCCCGAGTCGGCCGCGTCGCTGGCCGATTCGGCCGATCTCGGCCCAGTCGGGGGTGGTCGGGGCTCCTCGTCGTTTCATTATCCCTCTGGTCCAGTTTGTTTTCAGAGTGTAGTGGGGTTTTTGTGAGTTATGCACGTGTAAACCCTTGATATTCTAAAAATTCAAAATAAAACAATATTAAAAATAATGTGGGGTTTGGGATTTGAACTCTGGTGGTTTGGTTCAGCAGTGCAAGGTATTACTAATGAGCTACAAGCTCCTTCTTGTAATTTAAAAAGCAAAACATGCTTATAACTTGTGCTCAGGCAAAAATACTCCTTTCTGAAATTTTGAAAAAAAAATTCTACAAAAGGTTGTACAGGAAATTTAGGGTTGTTACAGTTCTGCAATTCATTGTACTCCTCATGTTTAATAATACTACACGCCCATTATATATATTTATTGCTATATGTGTCGTCCTGACGACCTGAGTGTGCATGCTCAGAGAACGAAGTGGATCCAGCCCAGAAGCAGGACTTATCCTTCGAGATTGCGGAGATCTAGACTGCATCACCAGCGCTACTTTGTTTGATTTCAACATTTGTTTTATTGGCAAGTTGTTTATTCTGTGAAATAAATGTACATCGAACTCTTTTAAATTGCAATGTAATAAACTTATGAACTGTGATTTTCTTTTACTCGAGTACTGTTTACTGACTACCATGTATTGCTAAAAGCCGAAGTGTGACTACGGCGGGATTATTCCCCGACCGTAAGAGCATGGCTGGCTTAGTCACCCCTCGTATCCCGTATTTTGGGAAGCGGGGCGTAACAGTAGTAGTTGTAGTAGGAGGTCGAGTAAAGTCATCCAATATATTAAATGCAGCAGATGACATGCCGGAATTACATGTTGCAGTGAAGTCATTTTTACATCAATAAATAGTATGCTTGTTGAAATTCTATGCTTGCTTCACTGCACATATTAAATTCATTTGTTGTTTGCAATGTTCTTTCACTTCACTGCACATAGTTTGACATAAATTATTTTCCTTCTTGAAATTCTATGCTTGCTTTACTGCACATTAAATTGATTTGTTTGTTTGCATTGTTATTTCACTTCACTACATATAGTTTGACATAAATTATTGTCCTTATTGATGACTACAGTGGTTGAAACATGAAATTGAAGGTCATTTTTACATCAACAGACGGTATGCTTGTTGAAATTCTATGCTTGCTTCATTGCACATTTTAAATTCATTTGTTTGTTTGCAATGTTCTTTCACTTCACTACACATAGTCTGACATAAATTATTGTTCTTATTGATGACTATGGTGATTGAAACATGAAATTGAAAGCAATTTTTACATCAACAAATAGTATGCTTGTTGAAATTCCATGATTGCTTCACTGCACAAATTAAATTCATTCATTTGTTTGTCATGTTCATTCACTTCACCACACATAGTTTGACATAAATTATTGTCCTTGTTCATGACTATGGTGTTTGAAACATGAAAAGAAGCATATATAGATTGAATTATTATAGAAAAAATATGTGTTGTTGCATTCTCATAATTGCATTTCCTGAAGCAAATTCATAATTGCATTTCCTGAAGCAAATAATTGAGCATGGGCAATTTGGGAAATAGAGAAAATTTGCCACTCTTCTACAGCTTTATATTATGTATATAGATTCATCACATATAGCTAATTATAGATGCATCTTATTTCATATTCACAAGTAATTAGTATTAATCAATTTGCTCTCTCCTTCGTTACCATTCTTGCTTCCCTTCTCCATTGCATGTTAACTCTAGCAATGAAATCCTCAACCCTCTTATTCAATTCTTCTAACCCCTTATCTCCCTCTTCCACCTCTTCATCTCTCTCTTCATGCCATTGAAAGCCCTTGTTTTGTCTAACATACTCTTCATATATATCCAAAGAAGGAGAAGTCGACATGGAGAGATTCTTCGACCGCCCGAAAAGGATAGCAACAATGACATTGCACACTACGAATAGGCACTTGAGATCCGAGACCGTCGTGAAAAAGAGCTCGAAGGAGGAGAAGATGAGAGGGATCCATAGAGGGCTTGAGAGGAATAGGCCAAGGAAAAATGTTGTTATCAAGAAATTGAAGATGCTTTGTGTTGTTTTCCTTGTGTAACTCTTCATTACTTGTATATATTTTTAGAGGTAGGGGGTTGTTGATATGAAAGAAGTTCAGAGCATATGAAGAGGGGTTTTAATATAAAGGAGAGGCATTGGCTTAGTGTGGTGTTGCTTCCTTTTAAAAAGGCTTGTGGAGATTATTGGAGGGCTTTTCTTGATTTTGTTTTTCTTCTCTTTTCTTCCACTTGTCTGATGGATTCTAATTAATTTGGGGGCCTTTAATGCACTCTCACCATGTGGTACTATCTAATTTTGCCAAAACCCTATGTTAATTTGATTAAGGTCAGGGATTATCTCCAATAGAAAAAGTTTTTTGTGTTCTCTTAGAGTTTAATCGAACTATTATTGATTAATATATGTTGCTGTTGTTTTTTTGGAATAAAACGAAGGCTAAATACCCTGCGTTTCATTAAATGACGATTTACTGAAACTACATCAAAAAATTAATATATGTTTGATCAATAACAAATTACAGCTTTGACAAATTGTTTGTAAAGTCTTGGTTCATGGCCGAATAAATTATGCTTAGACGACTGATGGTAATTACGGATCGGCCGCTTGTTGTGATATAAAAGATCAGTTTACTATATGGTTAGAAAAATTAATTTTCCTTCAAGCAACCCAAATTTTAATACATGAAAAATAGCAATGGTAATAAAAATATGTTATTGCATTAATTTCAACAAGAAAACGGATATAATCATTTAAACATCACATTGCTATAGCAAAATCAATAAAGTGTATTATTTTTAGTATTGCAAAAAGATCATATTTAATTGATATTAAGAACATGCTATGGTTATGAAATGGATATTGCATTAGATGAATATGGTACCTTAATTATCATATGTATTAGTATATTCCAAACATTAGTTGGATATATTTTTAGTGGTACTGTCCGAAGGAAAATTGCTGGTCTTTTGGGGGAAAGCTCCTAACTCCTTCCCTTAGAGCGGTATTAATGCAGGGGCATAACTCCATGATATAGGTGTGATTCATTGATTTTTCACAACATTTTTTTTTTGGGTGAAAAGGCCTTGGACATCTTTATTATATAACAAGCAATGCATCCGCGCTACGTACGGAAAAGTATAAATTAAAGGCCATGGGATGATAAAAACTACTTCAAAGTGAATTTGAATTCTATTTGTACTTTATGCTCTAATTCCAAAATCAGATAAATCTACTTAATCATTCAAAACGGTTGAAGAGATTATAAGATATATTTCTATTCTAAATAAATTTTAAGAATCTTATCGTTAGTTCGAACAGAGAAGTCATGCAAAACAGCAGTTAATAACCCTTTTAGGATGCGCTTGGTAAGTGGTAATCCTAAATTCCCATGAAATATTACCAAGCTTGTTTTGATGCAAAAAATATTTCCGGAAATATAAGATTAGCATTAATGCCCAAATCATGAGATTTTTATTCCCACCCAGATCACTGCCTATCACAAAGTTATCCTCAATTATTCCCACCTAAGACAAAATTTGCCACAACTGTCTCCGCCTGTCTATCTCAGCCCAGTCGTCGCCTCGCTGCCCCACGCTGACCGACCGGCTGGCCATCGATGGTCCATCGGCCATCTGACTACGACCTCCCCTTTTGCCGCCTTCCGCTCTCCCGTAGGCACGCTACCCGCTGGCCATTTTTCGCCATCTATCCACATTGACGAGATTGGTGGAATACACCAATCCACAATGGTAAGAAAAATGATAACTCATGTAATTGTTGAGATTTTAAAACATTGTTAGAACTTGAAAACATAAGTAATATAATTTTGTTAATATACAAATAAATGTACATGATAAGAATAATAACTTACAATCTCTCCGTTAACTGATATCTTCTTGGACAGATTGTTGTGGTCGATATAAGGATCCACAAGCTATTTATAAGGATGAAAAAATAGTAGTTGTTGTAGGAGGCTGAGTAAAGTCATCCAATATATTAAATGCAGCAGATGACATGCCGAAATTACATGTTGCAGTAAAGTCATTTTTACATCAATAAATAGTATGCTTATTGAAATTCTATGCTTGCTTCACTGTACGTATTAAATTCATTTGTTGTTTGCAATGTTCTTTCACTTCACTGCACATAGTTTGACATAAATTATTTTCCTTCTTGAAATTTTATGCTTGCTTCACTGCACATTAAATTTATTTGTTTGTTTGCAATGTTCTTGCACTTCACTGCACATAGTTTGACATAAATTATTGTCCTTATTGATGACTATGGTTGTTGAAACATGAAATTGAAGGTCATTTTTACATCAACAAACAGTATGCTTGTTGAAATTCTATGCTTGCTTCACTGCACATTTTAAATTCATTTGTTTGTTTGTAATGTTCTTTCTCACTACACATAGCCTGACATAAATTATTGTTCTTATTGATGACTATGGTGATTGAAACATGAAATTGAAAGCAATTTTTACATCAACAAATAGTATGCTTGTTGAAATTCTATGCTTGCTTCACTGCATACATTAAATTCATTTGTTTGTTTGTCATGTTCTTTCACTTCACCACACATAGTTTGACATAAATTATTGTCCTTGTTCATAACTATGGTGTTTGAAACATGAAAAGAAGTATATATAGATTGAATTATTATAGAAAAAATATGTGTTGTTGCATGCTCATAATTGTATTTGCTGAAGCAAATAATTGAGCATGGGCAATTTGGGAAATAGAGAAAATTTGCCATCCTTCTATTGCTTTATATTATGTATATAGATAGTGCAAAAACCAAATTCGATTACATCAAGAGCGATAGAAAAAGATTGCGGGATACGTGGAAAATTCCATGATACGTACAAGTTAGAAGATACTGCAGAGGATACCAACTTATGCGTCGCTTCGTTGAGGCTGCGTCGGGTAAAACCAAACGATATTTGGGTGTGAGATTGAAGTAGCCAATGACACTCGTGAATGATTGGAGCGATCCTCCATGGAGGAGCCTGCATAGGGCACTTAATCCAATTAACAATATTGCAAGCATCACATTCGATATGGACCGAAGTTGGAGCAAAAAAAACCCACCTACTTGAGTGCATATAAGACACACATGGCTTCGGCAATAACGCTCTCTGAAGAGGGAACAAAACCTGAGCTCACAAATAAAAGCCTAGCTTCCTTGTTGCATCCAAGAAATCCCCATGACGATCCAAAAGAACGAACCACTTCATCGGTTGAAATCGTAATCTCTGTACATTCGCTCCCCTTCTAAGTATTAGATTCTGAGATGGGTATATCTCTAGGAATTTCAGTTATTGTTGGGGATTGTTGCAGTAAGCAGGTGGTTCAGTTAACAACAGATAGTGGGTTAAGTGTAATACCTTGAAAAATGGTCTCACATTGACACTTCCAAATATTCCATGCCATATAGAAAAGCTTGTAACCTGACTCTCCATCCATCCATGATTTAAAGATAACTTCAAGACTTGAGGATGAAGTTTGTTGATGATTAAGATGTAACACCCCTAAACTTTCTGTACAACTTTCTGTACAATTTTTGCAAAATTACAGAAAGGGGTACTTTTGTCTGAGCACAACTTATAAGTTTGTTTGCTTTTTAATAGCAAGAAGGAGCTTACAACTCATTGGTAAGACCTTGCACCGCTGAACCAAGCCACCAGAGTTCAAATCCCACCCCCACATTATTTTTAATATTGTTTTCTTTTGAATTTTTAGAAGTCCAAGAGCCTACACGTGCATAACTCGTAAAAACCCCACTACACATATAAAACAAACTGACCCAGGGGCTACACCATATGACATAGGACACGTGGCAGCGATCCCCGGCATGACTCGGCCGACTCGGGCCGGCGACTCGGTCAACTCGGCCCGCCTCCGCCGGTCGAGTTGAGCCGGATCGCCGAGTTGTCAACAGTAAATGTGTGTCTCTTGGCCTCCCTATTATCCCTGTACACTTTAAATTTCCTGCAATTTAACAGAGCTCTTTAAAATCCCATTAAACCATAATTTTAATACAATTTACTATATTTTTCTTCACAACTTTTCACCTACCCTAACCCTAATCTTTCCCTATAAATATCAACCCTAAACACACCCTCCTCACTCCAAATTTCTGTCCAAAACTCTCAAGAAAATTCCTAGAACTTTTGTGCACAAGTGGAGTTAGCGAAGGGCGAAACTCCGGCGAACTTCCGACGACGACCCTAGGAGCTCCCGGGGATGAAACGACGCACCGGTGCCTCCTACGTCTTCCTCTCCCTCTTCTCTTGAATCTAAAACCGTAAGTCCCACCTCCCTCTTCCTTTTGCTATTCTAAAAAGTTCTTTTTCTAAAACCCGACGGAAGCGGAGTTAAATCCGACTTCCGATTCGGTTTTCTTTATAAAGTTCAATTTTGCTTAACCCAAACATGTTAAACCCTTACATCTTGACTATTAATTATTAACAAAACATGTGAAATAAGTCTCATAGCAAAATATTTTATTTTGTAACTTTTACTGCCTTTTTTTACTAAAATACCATATAGTTTACTTTCTACTTTAAAACATCATTAATTTTGCTATACCCTTAATTAGATCACGAGGTAATGACCTACCTCCTCATAACACTCATATGCAATATAGCACAATATCTTTCGGGAATATAGAATACGGGAAAACAAAACTTTACATATAAATACCATTTACTATTAAAACCGTTTTCTACAAGATTATGTATTTTACACAAATCTTTGCAAAGCGCCGCTACAACCCATTTTGGGGAACCCGTTCGGGATGGTGTGGATTATCGCACATTCTCGGGCTTAGTAGTGCGAGATTCAGACCTCCGCAAGGAGCATTCGGTCTCGAGAGATTTAAAATACAAATATCTTTAAAAAATGAGATTTCTAGAAAATAATAAATTAAAAATTATATATATATATATATATATATATGTATGTATGTATGTATGTATGTATGTATTATCAAAATACCTATTTTTGATATAATATAAGTATTCCAACTTTTCTAAATCAAAAGAATCACTTTACATGAAAATACCATGAAATTCCATACAAGACCAACACTTTACAATTAAATACCATGTATTATGAAAATATGTTTATTCACTAGAAATGTCACAATGATAAAATTTACAACTATGAAAACTCTAAAGACGATAATTAAATACTTGGGGTGTATTTTGAAAAGTATACAAAAATTATTTTTACATAAAACCCCATCAAGTTCTATAAATTACCCTAAGGACCCTAGTAAATATAGGTTTAAACGGGACCAATCTCTTGAGCCTCAAGGAGCCGGAGAAGTGGGTGCTTGCCTATTTAAGCTAGACAACTTAATAACGGTGTTATGCACACGGTAATCGTCTTTGAAAAAGACACAAATCCTACCGCCCATGTGCAGCGGTTACCGATAACATCAAAACCTAATTCAAGACTTCAATTTCTCTTTCTAATTGTTCTGACTCAGACCGAGTCTTATTATGAATAATTTGACCTGAATATGATTCAAGTACAATCTACAATACTACAATTCAACATGAATCCATGAATCCATATATTCAAATTATTCAATCTGCATCGACTGAATCGAACCATGGATATACTTCCAATTACATGATTCTCCAGCTACATCCATGATTCTCCAGTTACACTCATTTACTGATATCATGGTTTCGGCAAGTCATCTATACAATTCAATTTTCAAGACAATACAATACAATACAATACCATCAGTACAATCATTATTATCAATCCAATAAATACACGGGGTATTAGGGTAGTTCATTCGTGAATCCAACAGAATCTCAAGAGTCCCCCTAGATCATGAATCCACTTCTACTAACACAAGCAAGCTATCATGAGGGCCCGTGTTTCCATGCTCCTGGATTACAACTTGTTGAGTTTGGAATACTTCGACGACGGTCGAAATCCCGTTACTAACATTTGATTCGGGTCCGGGGTTCCTTACCCCTGGATTACAGCCTGTTGGGTTCGAGAACACTCTTGAGATTGGTTGACATTCACCCTTGAACTTACGTTAATAACATCATTAATACTAAATACAACAGTATAACAAAATAACACAACTTGAAAAGCTATACTCTCTCCCTCTCTACCTATTCTACTTCTTTCTTATCTTTGGGACTTACTGAGCGATTGTTCGCTGACGACATTCCTTCTTTTTCTTCTTGGAATGTTGTCAGGTGGATCGGAAGCACTAGAGCACGAGACCATTCAGGAGCATTCGGAGCAGGCCCTTGAGCAGTACATCGAAGACCCCGAGCTGTAGCCACTTGTACCTATTTGATTTCAGTACTTTCCATTTCTGTTATGCCATTGTTAGGCATTGCTTTCATTCTTACTCTTCCATGCATTGTACAAAAGAATGTTAATAAATAAAGTTGTTGTTCTTTACATTTGTCTCTTGTGTACATTTCTTTTATATTGCTTAGATACGCTTAGCATATTTACTTCAGAGTAAATACGTAGCGGCATCGTCGCGTCCTCTGCCCGTACACTGGGAAGCGGGGCGTGATATAAGATTTGTAGCTCTCCAACATTCTTTCGCTAATTTACAGTTGAAGAGTAAATGGAAAATAGATTCAGGCTCTTCGTGGCAAAGGTGACAAAAAGGATCGACATAATTAAGGACAGCTACCCTATTCGAATTCGTTGGAAGAGAGTTTGATAAACATCTCTAAATGAAGCGTTTGACCCTAGACACTAAAGTCTTGTTACTCTATATCTTGTTAAGTATCTGTAGGGTGTTTTTCGTCACCCTATTGAGATGGGAATGCACGTGCTTGTCAGGCGTATACAGATTCTCTCTGTCAAGGGTAGGCCGGGGTTTATTGATTGTGGGGATCCGAATTTCCGTCAGTCGCGGACTAAGCTGTCGTTAATTACCCCTTACCTTTGGAGCGAGAGAACCACCGATTGACGGGTCAAACTGGTCATGCGAACTCAATGTGTAGTGTGCTTGTTGTGTTTTGAAGGGGATTTGGACGTATCGGGGGCTCCGCAGAGTTTATGGGGGTCCCGCTACCTGGATAGCGGGCTGGGGATCAAGGAGGCTAGCAGTCTCCTTGCGGGGTGCGGGGAAGGGCCCCGATAGAAATTTTTTCTAATGGGGGAGGTATTTTTAGTGTGGAGCGTGTGGGAAAAAGAAGGGTGAGGAGCGTCCTAAGGACGTGCGAGATGGCACGCGAGCGCTAGGCGCCAACAGTTCACGCGTCCGGTGCGCAGGCGCTGGCGTCAGCGGGTCACGCGCCATGCACACGGACGTTGGATGCCCGCGGAAAAAGGGGCTTAGCCCCTGGACTGGGGGTTGAACTCCCGAGTGACTTTTGGAGTTAAACTCCTAAAAGATCTGGATTTTTAGGGTTCAACTCCTTCGAGATTTGGATTTGGAGTTAAACTCCTTTGAGGATCTGGATCTTCGAATTGAACTGCTCAAAAATTGATTTGGAGTTAAACTCCTAAAGAATTTTTGGAGATGATGAAAGGAGACCCCTTTCTTCTCCCTTGAGTTCTGGATCTTCTCTTGAGTCTTGGATTTTTCATAAAGTGGGATTTTTTGAGATGGGTCTCCTTCTTCCTCCTCTTTGTTGGCTGGATTTTGGAGAAAAAAGAGTGAGACTTAAAAATCCCCCCTTTTAGAAATTTGATGGGAGATCTGAGCTCCCCTTTAAGGGTTTTATGATGAAAATTTATTTCTTTTTGGAAAAGAAAGTGTTAAACTCTTGATTTAATTCAAAAAAAGGAAGAAAATTTAGAACCTTAAGGAAGGAGAAGGAGAAGGAGGCACAGAACCCTAATTTTTGAAGGGAATAAAAAAAAGTTGTGCTTGATTTTTTCATCATGTTTACCTTTATAGGCTACACACTTTATATATAACCCCTTAGGTTTTTCTAAATGGCACTTGTGCTTCCCCATGTCTCATATGCTTATTTTTTTTGCACATAAGCCATGGGGTTTACAAAATTTTGGCCTTTTACCCATTTTCCATACATTTAATTCTATAAAAAAATGTATTTAAACTAATTTATCGCCTTCTTTTGGTATGGAGCCGGCCTCTTCCATACTTGGTCTTGACTTGGGCTTGGGCCCGCTTGCTTGGGCTCGGGTCCACTTGGCTGGGGGTTGACTGACTTTGATTTTGTCAACTGGGGTGTAATTTTTGACCCCAACAAAGTGTCCACCATCAATAAATGCACATCGCGTGTATGAGCTGTGTGCATGAAATTAATGGATTTTGTTCTATATGGAGATTAATTTGATTTGGTTCCCTGTGGAGGGTCGATACTGCCCTTTTAGAGACGTGGACGGTTGGTGCTGCCATTTTAGCAACGTGGACGGTCGGTGCTACCATTTTTATGACTTGGACGGTCGGTACTGCCCTTTTTGCGACTTGGATGGTTGGTGCTTGATTTGACTTGCTCCGCTTCTTGCGGTGTCGGGGTTGAAGTCGACTTACTCCGTTTTCTGCGGTGTCGGGATTTGATTTGACTTGATCCACTTTCTGCGGTGTCAGAATTTGATTTGACTTGCTCCGCTTTCTGCGGTGTCGGGATTTGATTTATTTTGGGAGTTCTCTGTTCCGCCAAAATTCAAACAATATAAAGAGAGCTAAGCTCTGTTAAATTTTGTTGAGGCAGCACCTCACGTGCCCCTCACGAGGGCGCCAGCGCCAATCTCTTAGGATTAAATCTTATGGTGGCGCCGCACGTGCTCCTCATGCCGGCGCCAATGTGCAAAGCACATAACCACTTTCTGAGTAAGAATTAAATTCTTATATGGCGCTGCACGTGCTCATCACGCGGGTGCCAATGTGCAAAGCACAGGTGTACCGATCATAAGAATTAAATACTTAAGTGGCGCCCATGTGCACAACACGTATGTTGGAGATAGTGTCCTCAGAGTCAATTATTGGATCACAGGCACGTGATTGCAATGATTGAGGGAGGACCTGTCCCAGTAGGACAGTCTTACTCGAGATGATAGTATGCTATCTGGTTTATCTTTATCATCGTGTACTGCTTTAGGTGACCTTACGAGTCGCTATTGCACGTTGATAGAGCCCCTAGAATCCTTGCTTGACTACCAGCAGTATGAGGGCGATCATATAAGTGAGAGCTGGAGTCTATAAGCACATCTTTAAAAGGTCCCTAGTCGTGGGAGTTTCGAGACAGGGCATCGATTCTCCAGAGTAGACTAGTGTATACAGTCGAGACCCCGACGAGGGGTGGTGGCCGGTCTCACAAGCCACTGGTGTCAGTTGGTTCACCTAAGATGTATACAGGTGCTCATTGGGTTATGAGTACACCGGACAGGACTCGCCGGGAACCTGCTAGTTGGGATTATACCAGACGTCAGATAGCAGTTCCCTGGTGACATGTGTACAGGTTAGTTCATCGACCTGAGATCGTCATTTGTCTCGTGTGAGTTCCCACTGTGCTTTGATTACTACCCTACCACGGCTCAAAGGAGTCGTGCAAACAGGTTTTAGTTGGGTACAGTCCCGAGCCACATGGAGGCAGCGAGCGGATCTGCAGGGGTTCGTCTCTCCCGGTATTGGGGGTGAGGTCGCGCTGTGTCTAGGAGAGCCAGAACATGGAAAGTCCTTGGCCAAGGCAGGAGATTTGCTGGTAGGTATTCCAGTAGTATCTCAGGGTGTTCTGGGCTACACTCCGACACGACTTGTACCGCTATTGGGGGTCTGACTTTTACCAACCCCCTAGGCCCGCCATGCGATGCTCATAGACGAACGGACCGGACTGTACGGATATTGTCACTGACAGGCTCAATAGGGTGTCAGGATGAGTTCGCTCATCGACGTCCCTTTTTGTCAATAGCTGGTGGCCCGTCATGTATGGCTGATGCCTCTGACGTGCTAGTGGTTAAATCCACAGCCATAGTATTGACGAGTCTTTAGAGTCCACCACACATAGTTACTCAAGTTTCGGGCGAAACGCTGTAGAGGCCGTATGGAGATATGGCAGGGTTCGATCAGATACGTGCGGTATTGTACGGATCGTGATCGGACGGATTTCACTAGCCGGCTTTGGCTTAAGCCGGATCCTAGTATTAGATAGTGTAGTTTTGTCTCTTTGTATTTGTGTTCAGTGGGAATACAAATGCGGGCATGTATTTGCAGTAGCGGGGTTTTCCTGTAATTTATTACGGGATCAGTTTTCTGAAGTTGCCAGTTTGCATTCCGTTCCGGCCGGTTTTCCTTTGTTCGTTCCCGGCTGGACTTTCCGTTGGAGGGTGTTATTTGCAGCTTGCAAATAACATTTGTGGAGGGGTTTCATGCATAAGTGTGGCTTCATAATCATGAGATTCTTTTATGGTCTTTTCCTTGGCTTTTCTTGTGATGGTTTTTGTGAAAGGATTTAGATGAGAAATGAGTGTGACCTTTTGATAATTATCTTTTGATTTTCTCCTCTTGCTTCATTCCTTCTTCTCTCCATGGATTTTTCATTCCATGATCTCCACCATGGAGGATGAGGGGCCGGCCACACCATGGAGAGTGGGTGAGGATCATTTTGTGAGGGGTGAAAAAAATCATTCTCATTCTCATGTTGCATCAAAATTCCATAGCCATCTCCAAAGTTCATTCACTTCCTCCACATCCATGGCAACTTCCATAAACCCTAAAGAGACATGGCTACTACACTATTCTACAGCATCCCTTGGACGCGTCGGCTAGCCAACTTCGCGCCCGAGTTGCCTCGGTCCAGAGGTGGGAGCCCGTAAACGTACCCGGCTACGTGGTGCCCTTTCCGATGAGGAGGAGATGAACGGAGATTCCGCGGGAGATCAGAGTGGAGACGAAGACCGAAGGACACGGATCGCTTGGTATACTTCTCTACTCATCTTTTAGTTTGCTAGTTGCTAGGTTAATGACCCGATCCGGGTGAAAAGTGCGCGGTGGTGCCGGTTCAATAGTTTTTGAAAGTTTTTGTTTCCGCGTTTCCGGCTTCGGATCGACGGCCGGGGCGCCCCCGCGGGCTTACAACGTAATCGCCGGCGCCCAAGTAGAATTAAATTCTACGTTTCCCTAATAAAAAGTTGGGATGCTCTCTATTAAACAGAGCCGTTGGATCAAAGAGCCAACGGAGATGATAAATCATCAAAATATAGAATCAAATTTTATTAAGAGAAAATATCTCCCAAATCTTTCTAAATCAGAAAAATACTCTCGGTTGGATCAATAATCCAATAATAGAATAAAATTCTATTTTGGGAATATATTTCCTCAATCTTTTTGAACAAAAAGAGATTGCTCTCTGTAAAACAGAGAATTCTTGAATTAAAAATTCAATGGTGACCATTTTACAGAATAAATTCTGTATATGGGAAAATATTTCCCTAATTTTGTTAAAAACAAGAAAACACATTCTGTAAAACAGAAGTTCTTGGATTAAAGATCCAACGGTGGGTAAAATCCCCCAAATCAATTTTGAGCCCAATTAAATCAATTGGAATCTCTCAACGAGAGATTTTCTTAAAACTAATTAACAATTTACCTCCACTATATAAAGGATCCGGGACTTCAAGTCAAAAAAAGAGACACAGAGAGACCACAGAAGGAACCCTCTATAAATTTCTGTAAAAATATAGTGAGCTCTAAAAAAGAATAGAGAATTCAATTCTCAAAGAAAAAGATCTTCTTTCTCAAAACCCTTGGTAAAGAAAAAAGATCAAAATATCTCCTCTACATATCATATCACATCTAAGAGTTTAACCCTTTTAAAAGAACTTAGTTCTTTCTCTGGATCTGAGATCCACAAGACAAGTCTTCCATAAGTTGAGAATTTAATTCTCATCAGAAAGATCTTGTTCTTAAGAATCAAACATTCATGGAAGAAAAAATTTAAAAAGAAAGAAGATGGAGTTCATAATACTCCAGAAATTCAGTTCTTTTAAATCAAGAACTTAGTTCTTTAAAATACTCAACTCGAGATCCTAAAAAAAATAGTAATTTTGGTGAGCGTTAATGGTCAGAATACCATTGACAGAGATTTAACCTCTCAGAAAATATCAACAGAAATTGAATCTCCATATAAAAAAAGACTAGCGACTCCCGTGCTTCCCACGTGGGCGCCCTTTTAACAACGCCCGGTGCCTCACATGAAAAACACGCGGGCACCCAAAATAGAAGGCGGGCGCCCAAAATAAAAGGTCAGCGCCTCACGCGAAACACACGCGGGCGTTGAATAGAAGTGCCTAACGCTCCATATACAGCCAAAACGGTTGAGTGCTTAGCATTGATTGGGCAGCGCCCAGCGTCTCACGTGCTCCTCACGTGGGCACCATATAAAAAGTGCTTAGCACTCCATATACAACCAAACAGTTGAGTGCTTAGCACTAATTAGGCAGCACCCATCGCTGCACATGCACCTCATGTGGACGCCATAGGAAGTGCTTAGCACTTCATATTTAGTTAAAAGGACTAAAGTGTTCAACATTTATTGGGCAGCGCCTATGACTGAATACTTCACATGACATATATGTGAGCATCAGAGCTCAAATAAGTGCTTGGCACTTTTACATAAAAAGAAAAGAGCTGAATAAATAGAGCCCAAATAAGTGCTTAGCACTTTTTTAAACAGACTAAGCCCAAATTGGCTAAATCTCTGAAGTTTTCTTGTAGCTGAGCCCAAATACTTTTTTGCTGGATCTTAAGTAAAAATGATCCTAAAAACATTGTTAAGTTGATCTTAGTTTCAAATAAGACTAACGTATTCTTAGCAAAACAAACTGAGCCCAAATGCTCACTTATATATTTAAGTTGACCTTAATCTCAAAATAGATTAACGGTACTTAAATAAAACAAATTATTTTTGAACCAAAGAAATATACAACCTAAGTTCAAAACCCTGTCAAGTAAATCCTTGACCCAAGCTCAAATATAAAATATACGGATTTGGGCTAATCCGCGCCCTACGGGCGACGACATAAACTAGTCTCCGTATACAATCCACGGGCAACCAAAACAAACAAACACACACACGACACGAAGTGAACTGCTGCAGAAGGAGTGGTTATCGCAATACGGTAACGTAATTAACTGTAGGGGCTTGCGCCTGCAGGGAAGAGCATCCCCACAATAAAAAAAAAACCTCATAAAATTAAGGGGAATTTGATATAGTCTGCTATAACGGTCACGTCTGTCCAAACCTCCGATATATGGAGCCATAAATTAACTTGGTATTTTCGGAGAGGTGGACGGATAAATCCAAATAGTATCTAACCTCATATGCAGGCAAGACGATCCATCCCAGTTCGTCTTTCTCTCCGACGGTGAACATTCCCTACCTGTCCAGCGGGACTTTTTGAGCTTGGAAGCGCTGCCGGGTGGGATGTTGATTTGATCTGTTTGATTTCTGCCTTATTTGGCGGGACTTTTGAATTTGATAGAAACTTGGAATTTGGATTTTATTTAGTATCAGCATTGCTGCATTGGAATAATGCAAGGAGCAACTCATCATTTGTCCTGGCAGGACTTAGGATTTGGATTTTGGGTTGGCATTAACACCGCTAATACTGAAGCATAGTGCCAAGAGCGTCTCATCATTTGCCTTTAGGAAAATTTGGGGTTTGAGTTTTAGGTCGGCATCAGCACCGCTAATATTAAAACGTAGTGTCAGGAGCGACTCATCATTTGCCGTTGCCCGTTGGAAAGCGATGGCTTAAGAGACAGGTTTAAATTACTATCACCTAACGCTTTTCAATTTTATAAGCCGTAAGGGTCTCATAAAAGTATTTTCTCCCTACGAGTCGAGAGGATCTCATAGGTGTATGTTCTCCTTAGGAATCGTGAGGATTCGTAAGTGTGTTGCCCCTTTGTGAGTCGTAAGGATCTCACACGGGGATTTTCTCCTCATAAGGTCGAGAGGACTTTGCGAGTGTATTTCATCTCTTTTCACGAGTTTGCGCCCTTTCGGGTTTTCACAAACTCGCCGGTAGTCCTGCTGTTTTTACTCACTGAGCCTTTTCGGGTTTTCATTCGTGTCCATTTTGCTTGTGGACATACCATTTTTTCTTTTCTTTTTCTTTTTCTTAAGCTTTATCGCTGGTAGGATTTCAGATGTAGTCTCGCCGGTAGGACTTGGGAGAGATAGGGGTCACTTTCGCCTGTGGATTGTACATGGTTTTATAGGATGTATGATCCAGACCGTAGAGCTGGTGAGCTCAATTCGTCTGTAACTTGGAGCATTCACGCGTAGTATTTATTGAGATATCGGCCATTGATGGATGGCATGGGCCTTTCTCCCTGAGCACTTATTAGTTAGTAGGATTCTCCGTCGAACACTTTCTCGATGACGTATGACCCTTCCCAATTTGACTTGAATTTTCCCTTATCATGTCGATTTGGGATGATCGGTCTTTTGAGGACCAACACCAATTCGCCTTTCTTAAAAGCACGGAGATGGGTCATCTTGTCATAGGCCCGTGACATTTGGGCTCGGTACAGCTCCAGATTTTGCTGTACCGCAAGCCTCTTTTTTTCGAGGGCGTCGAGCTCTTCGAGCCGAAAGAGGACGTTTTCCTCCTCCGTCAACTCGTGCTGGACGGCCATTCTTAGACTTGAAACTTCGATTTCGAGAGGGAGGATTGCTTCCACTCCGAAGAGTAATAAGTATGGAGTGGATTGAGTTGGAGTGCGGTGCGTGGTACGATATATCTACAACGTCTCGTGGAGCTTGAGATTCCAGCCTCTCTTGTTGGCTGAAGCATTTTCCTCAGGAGCTTGCATAGAGTTTTATTGAAAGTTTCGGCTAGCCCATTGGCTCTTGGATTATTGTCACGCCCCGCTTCCCGGTGTACGGGGAGGAGACGCGATGGGTCACGCGACGTATTTACTCCGAAGTAAACACGCTAAGCGTATCTAAACAATATAAAGTAAATGTACACAAGAGACAGGAATATAAATTAACAACTTTATTTATTAAACATTTTTTTACAGGTACAACTGAAAATGTAAATACAAGTCTGAAATGCAATGCCTAAACAGTGGTATACTGAAATGAAAACTATGTACAAGAAAGTATAGCTCGGGGTCTTCAGTGTATTGCTCCAAGTGTTCTTGGCTGGTCTCAAGCTCCTCAGAGTCAGGTGCTCCTGACAACATTCCAAAGAAGAAGAGAAATAGGAATTTCGTCAGCGAACAATCGCTCGGTAAGTCCCAAAGATGAGTAGAGATAGAATAGACAGAAAGAGAGTATAACTAATAATGTTTGATTATAATGTTATCGCAGTTGTTTGTAGCTTGGTGCATAATATGCCAGTGTACACGAGAGGAGTCCAACTTACACCATAGACTTTGGTAACCCGTAGTATAAGGCTCCGTCGAAAATACCACGGAACAACGACATGGATGTAATTACATCTTAAGTGACCACTTCGTGCCACCTTTAACATGTTCCGTACCATTCTACCCCTTTATAAACCCCATAATGTTTATTATATTGATTGTATTGGTGTACTGATGGTATTGTATTGTTTTGTTATATAGATGGATGACTTTCCGAAACCATGATATCAGTAAATGGAAATGGATGTAAATGGAGAGCCATGTAGACAGAGTATATCCATGATTCGGTTCGGTCAATATAGATTGATATAGATTGAATAGACAGATTCATGGATTCATGTTGTATTGTAGTTTTTACTTGAATCACATTCGAGTCAGATTGATTAGATTGAGACTGTGACTCGAACTGAGTCAGACTTTTAAACAAGAATTGAAGTCCTGATCGTTTGATGTTATCGGTAACTGCTGCACATGGACGACAGGATTTGTGTCTTTTTCAAAGACAATTACCATGTTGATAACACCGTTTGTTAGATTGTCTATCTTAGATAGGCAAGCACCCACATTCTCCGGCTCCATGAGTCTTAAGAGAATTGGTTCCGCTTAAACCTATATTTACTAGGGTCCTTATTGTAATTTAGTATAACCTGAGGGGTTTTATGTAAAAATAGTTTTGATATAATTTTCAAAATACACCTCAAGTATTTAATTATTGTCTTTAGGATTTTCATAGAAGTATATTTAATAAATATGAAATTTCTAGTGAGTAAAACCTAGTTTTCACAGTACGTGGTATTTTATTGAAATATTGGAATTTTGCATTGAATTGTAATGGTATTTTCCTGTGATGGTGATTCCTTTGATTTAGAAAACTTGGAATATTTATATAATATAATAAAAATAGATATTTTGATAATAGTTATACATATATATTTAATAAAAATAATTTTATTTTTTTTTTTAAAAATCTCATTTTCTAAAGAAAAATGCATTAAAATTCCATCAAGATCGAATGCTCCTTTCGGAGGCCTGCATCTCACTCTACTAGGTTCGAGGATGTGCGATAACCTACACTATCCCAAACGGGGTCCCCAAAAGTGGGTTGTAGAGGCGTAATTGTAAGGAATTGATTAACACGCCTTTTTAAAGAAATGGTTTTGCAAGTTGATGGTATTTATTTGTAATGTCGTATTATCTCATAACTATATTCCCAAAATTTTATTGTGCTATGTCAAAAATTTGTGTTATGATGAGGTAGGTCATTACCTCGTTAGTTGTCTAAAGGTAATACAAGTATTATGTTGATTTATGTCGAATGTAAAGTATATGGTATTTTACCGTAAAAATACGATAAAAGTTGCATAAATGATTCTTTTGAGATGAAACTTGTTTTAATGTGTTTGTTAATATTTGTTAAATATTATATGAGAGTAAGGTATTTTATTGATTAAGAAAAATAGAATTTGTAAAGAAAAATCAAATCGGAAGTCGGATTAACTCCGCTTCCGTCGGGTTTTAGAATGGAAAGTTTTTAAAGTAGAAGAAGAGAGGGGGAGAGGGGACTTACTGGCTAGGGAACAAAAGAAGAGGGAGAGGAAGCTAAGGAAGGCATCGAGGCATCGTTTTGTCGCCGGAATCTCTTTGGAACTTCGCCCTTTGCTAACTCCACTTGCACACTATAGGACTTGAAAGTTTTTGAGAGTTTTGGCAGGAAAATTCTGAGTGAGAATGTATGAAATATAGTGTGGTATTTATAACGAAAACTAGGGTTTAGTGTATTGAATTGGAGAATTAAAAATTTGCATTTAAAAGGATTAAAGGGGTGATTTTATTGTGCAGAAAAATCAAACAATATGGGGGAAGTGGGGTAGGCCAAGAGTTGCATGGGGAAAAGAATGGAGAGCAGTACCTACGGGGGGCCCGGCGGTGCTGGCCCCATCAACAAATCTCGCCGGTCCGATCCGGTGAGATGGGTTCTAGATTTGTGCCATGTGTCCCTGTCGTCTCATATACCCTCGTGCACGTTTTTGTTTATTCTGTGTCTTTTCATTTTACGTGTAGTGCACGTGTAAACCTTTGGGCTTCTAAAAGATTAAAAGAAAATTAAATAAAAAGATAATGTGGCTGGGGGATTCGATTACAAGGGTTACGTCACAACAGTGCAAGACTTTATCAATGAACTACAAGGTGTTTCTTGCTGTTCAAAAGCAAATTTAATTTATAACTTGTGCTCAGGCTTAGGTACTATTTTCTGTATTTTGAAAAAAAATCGTACAGAAAGTTTAGGGTTGTTACATTCTACCCTCTTTATAAAAATTTCGTTCTCGAAATTTGTAAAAGAAAAGTGTAACAGATTCAAGAAAAGTTTGGTGATGGTGATGGTGATAGAATTAGTGATAATGCATAAAAAAATATGTGGAAGAATGAAAGAATACAAAAGTTTTGGTGAGGGAATTACCAGGGTTACCTTGGTCTACAGTCTCGGCTTTTACGGCTGTTTCCCCCAATCAGAGCAAAGCTCTGTTCAAATTCTAAGGCGGGAAATGAAGCAACGCTTCTGTTTTCCCCAATCAGAGCAAGGCTCTGTTTTAAAAATAAAAATAAAGGAAGCAACGTTTCAGATAACTTGCGCTCTGCGCTGCGCGACACGTGTCAGCGCAGTTGCGCTGCGCCCTGCGCTGCGCGACACGTGTCAAGCGCAGGTGCGCTTGCGCCAACTATGCCAGCACTAAATCAGAATTAAAATTCTAGAAAGATCTTTTTAATCTTATTAAAACAAGAAGATTGTCTTCTGTAAAACAGAGACCCTAGGATCAAAGATCCAACGGTGGGGAAATATCCCCAAATCAATCAGAGAAAAATCTTTGTAACCAACCTAACAAACTAATTGACCCTATATAAAGGCCCCTAGACTCCAAGTCTCAGATCATACAGAGAACTCCTCTAAAAATTTTGAGAAGAACTCAAAGAGAAAAAATGTAAACTTTTGAAAAAAGAAGAATTTCTTCTAAAAAGATCAATGATCTAAGAACAAGATCAAGATCTTCAATAAAAAAAAAGATCAGAAAAGATCCATTCATAAAAATAAAAGAAGTAATTTACTTCTTTATCAGATCTTTTGATCTATATAAAGGCATTGCCTTTTGATGAACCATCGGTTCTTGAATCTTGAGATAAAACCTCTAAAAAGATTCTTTTCTTTGATCTAAATTAGATCAAGATGCGCTCTGCGCTACTGAGCAGTGCCTTGCACTCTTGATTTGTGCTGTTGCGCTCCTTGGACTGGCGCACTACACCAGAAAGAGCTACGTGTCAATCACATAATAAATCTGCGCCTTGCGCTCCTAAAAACAGAGCGCTGCGCTCTTGGATTGGCGCACTGCACCAGAGTGCGCCACGTGTCAGCAGCGCAATAGCGCAGCGCACTGGCGTAGCGCATTGCGCTTGCGCTCACCAGAGCGTGACACGTGTCACCTCCACATGCGCTAGCGCCTTGCGCTCTTTAACTGGCGCAGAGCGCCTGACAGGCCACATGGCGCGCTGTCAGACTATTAAATGCAGTGAATTATTAAAAAAGGGCAGAGCCCAATTAAAAGGTCTATCTGATCAAAAAAAATGCTATGCATTATTAAACAAGGGCAGAGCCCACGTAAAAGCCTAATAGGCCAAATATAAACTGGACTTAACCCAATTCTGGCCGTAAGTCCTCAAATTAAATTGAACTGAGCACAACTGCTCTCCCAAATCAATTTACACCCGGTTCAAGGGTACATCTCTGAACTCCTTTGATATTTGTCGTTGTAATCCTTCAACGTCGTCAGAGAGGTGACGGGTCCCGACAACCACACATTGTTACGGACTGTGGGGTCCTTAAACTCATGGACTAATGCGTCCTTAAACCAATATTCGTCCCTAAAACGGGAATGTTGGACCACCATG
This sequence comes from Agapanthus africanus, assembly GCA_030015575.1. Taxonomy (NCBI): domain Eukaryota; kingdom Viridiplantae; phylum Streptophyta; class Magnoliopsida; order Asparagales; family Amaryllidaceae; genus Agapanthus; species Agapanthus africanus. Next base: position 102,058,458 of record CM057350.1, on the reverse strand, counting down.
TCTCTAAACTGGCAATGGACCACTATGTCCCTAAACTGGCAATAGACCACTATGTCCCTAAACTGGAACAATAGAGCCCAAATGCTCTTTTATTGGATCTAAACGATCCCGTTAAGTTGATCTTAGTCTCAAATTGAACTAACGTATCCTTAACAAATGTTTAAGTTGATCTTTGCCTCAAATATAGCTAACGTATCCTTAAACCAAAACCCCAAACCCAAATCTAAGAAAATACGGATTTGGACTAATCCACGTCTTACGGGCGACGACATAAATTAGTCTCCGTATACAATCCACGGGCAACCACAAACAAAACAAACACCCACGACACGAAGTGACCATCTGGAGAAGGAGAAAATTGTTACCGCGATGCGGTAGCGTAATTAACTGCAGGGGCTTATGCCTGTAGGGAAGAGCGTCCTCACAATCAAAAACCCTTCATACGAGGGGGAATCTGACGAAGTCTGCTACATCGGCCGCATCCGTTTAAACCTTCGATACACGGTGCCATAAATCAACTTGGCATCTTCGGAGAGGTGGACGGATATCACCAAATAACATCTTCCCCGAATCTCAGGCAAGACGTCTCTACGTCGCGCCGTCATTTGGAGGGGAACAGATTCTGACACGCCCGGTGGGACCTTTTCCTCTTTCCACTCCACACTTCGTGTGTCGTGTTCGCGAACAAATCGCGGTTTGCTGTGGTTGCCTGTGGATTCGAGGTACTTAGATTTGGTGTCTTGCTCCATGCAGAAAACAGAAGATCAATGGCTTCAAACTGCACTACCTGCAACTGCAACTCTCGCTCCGTCTCTGCTGGAGGAGTGACTTACGGGCCCCAAGCGGCCTCTCTTTTCAAGATGCCAGTGGAACAGGTAACTCAAGCCACCACTGGTCTATTCTTCGGGACCATGCTCCCACCGATGAGCTTCAATGCCTCAATGACGTCGCAAGAAGTTCCAAAGAAGTCGGTCTTTGATCGGCTTGCTACTACTGCGGCCCCTCTCAACGGGTCGCCCAACTCCACTGCCTCAGTTTTTAACAGACTAGGCCAGAGCTCCAACGGGCCCATGAAGAAGCCTGCAATACCAGAAAGCGTTATCCCGAAGCGGATAGCCATCCCTGCTCCGGTTCCAGGTGAAATTACCAAGGTTGCTTCCTCTACTCGGAAGTCTGCTTTTGATAGGTTGGCCATCCCCATTCAACGGACGTCGGTCTTTAAAAGGCTGATACCAGCAAATTCGGACCAACACAGAGGGCATGAGGAGGTCACCCCTATAGCTGAACCAACACCATCCACGCGACATGCTCGCCATCGTCACTGGCGCCAAGTACGGAAAGCTGGGGGCAGCTCTCCCTCTGGATTTACTCCATCAGCTCCAACGGTGGGGATCGATGCTGCTGTTCCAATCGAGAACAGCTTTGAACTGCTCAACAAAGTGCGCAGAAACTCTCCTACTGCAGCGCTGAAGAGAACTCCTTCACCTGTGGAGAATGCTCCAGAGAAGAAGCCGGAGCAGCCCCCTCAACGGCTGTCCTCCAAAATTTACAAAGTCTGGCGATAGGTCCGGGAGTCGGTGATTGATCAAGACTATCTCCGCCGACAGAAAAAGATGAAGGTTCGGAAGGAGAAGGACTACTCTGTAAAGCCAGAAAAAGCAACAGCTGGCTGGGTGCCCACTGCAATAGCTCCCTCAACGTCAATCACTCAAAAGAAAAGGAGGCCGCAAAAAGCTCCTGTGTCTTTGGCAAATCGCAAAGACGTTGAATCTAAACGCCCCAAGTCTGGGGGCATGGTGGTGCACACTGTTTATATGGCTTCCGGAAAGGAGGAAAGCCGTGCTTCGACGGGTCACCGACCGCTCACCCGATCCGTGACAAAACCTCAGGAGCAGCAACAGAAGCTTCAAGAGATAATGACTGCGATGGCCGCGCTCACCGGGCCAAAAGAAAGCCCGGAGACATCATCAGAGCAGCGTCACGAACAAGAAACCGATGCTGACTTCTTACGCAGAGTTCTCGAAAAGAAGGACAAAGAAGCCGCGGAACAAGCAGCCCATATAAAACGAATGACCCTTCTCTTCCAGGACATGGTGGGTATGATGATCCAACAGGATCTTCCTGCTGAAGATCCTCTGATTGCTCTCGAGGATGACAGAGGGGAAACGCCAAATCCACCGCCGGTTCTTTCAACAGCAAAGGAGGAGACAATTTCCAAAGCTGCCCTGGATGACTATATAGCTCATCAGATACGAGTCCACCAGGCAAATGAAGCAGCCGGTCAAGTTGTCAAAACGGGGCGACCATATCCGAGCTGGTATGATCAGATCAAATACCCGCCGGGCTACACGATCCTAAAATTTCATGTCTACAAGGGGACGGGCAATCCCCACCAGCACGTTGCCCAGTTCAGGGCCCTGTGCGGCAACACCGGCGGCGATGATAAGCTCCTGCTTCGCCAATTCGTCGGCAGCTTATCGGAGACGGCGTTTGAATGGTACTCCGAGCTTCCGAACGACTCCGTCAAAACTTTCGCTGAAATGGAGTTGTTGTTTACCCAGCGTTTCGCAAGCGCCAGCGAGCGTACTCCAATAACAGCTTTGATCAATGCAAGGGTGAAGCCGGGCGAGACCTGAGTTCAATACGCAATCTGATGGCGGAACTTGTGGTCGAAGTGCGAACAGTGCACTGAGGAAGCACCAGCGGTGGGCATGTTCATGGGCACCCTAGACCCTCATGCAACTATTTCACAGTTCATGATGTTCTTTAAACCAACCACGTTCCAGGCCTTGATTGACAAATTAGCCCAAATGGACCAGATGAGCCATAGGCCTTCCTCTTCAAAGACGGAGTCTTGGAATGAAAAGGGCAAAGGGAAAGCAACCTTCGTCGCCAACGCTCAACAACAACCGAGTGACCCGAGACCGGTTGTTCGCCAAAGCAACAAGCGGAAATCCCTCGATGAGAAGTTGAGACATCCTTACTCGTTTCCCCGGGATAAAACAAAGAAACTGTTTAAACTGGCAGTGCGCAATGGGCTCATCACTCTACCGGAGTCGAGACACCCAACGCGACCGAACGACGTCAACGATCCTAATTACTGCCCTTACCACCGAGCATTGGGCCATCCGATTGAAAACTGCTATGTCTTCAAAAACTGGGTCGAAGACCAATACCAACAGGGCAAGTTCACGCTGTCCGAAAACTGGAAGGTGAGACCGCCACAAGCACATGCTCCGAAAAAGATGGACATGCCGGGGGAATCATGCTCATTCATAGAGAAAGCCCCATGGACCACTATGTCCTAAAACTAGCTGTTGACCGAGATGTCGATAAACTATGGTGGATTGCAACATCCCGAAACCGATACAAAAAAAGAATAAGAAAAAAATAATAAAAAAATAAAATAAAAATGGTATGTCCATAAGCAAAATGGGCACGGATGAAAACCCGAAAGGGCTCCGTGAGTAAAAACAGCAGGGCTACCGGTGAGTGTTTGTGAAAACCCGAAAGGGCGCGACCTCGTTATAAAAAAAAAGACGGTATGTCCATAGGCAAAATGGGCAAGGATGAAAACCCGAAAAGGCTCCGTGAGTAAAAACAGCAGGGTTACCGGCGAGTGTTTGTGAAAACCCGAAAGGGCACAACCTCGTTAGAAAAAAGAATAAAAAGAATAAAAAAAAAGACGGTATGTCCGTAAGCAAAATGGGTACGGATGAAAACCCAAAAGGGCTCCGTGAGTAAAAACAGCAGGGCTACCGGCGAGTGTTTGTGAAAACCCGAAGGGGCGCAACCTTGTTAAAAGACACTTACAGGGTCCTCTCGACCTTGTAAGGAGAAACCACCCGCGTGAGATCCTTACGACTCACAAGGGAGGAACACACTTAGGGATTCTCACGATTCCTAAGGAGAAATTACACTTGCGAGATTCTCACGACTCGTAAGGAGAACTCTCTTATGGGACCCTCACGGCTCATAAGATTTGAAAGTCTTAAGTTACAGAGACCTGAACCTGTTCTTAAGCAACCCCCACAACCTCCGATATTGCCCTACAAGCGGCTCAATGCTGACCCTTGTATACAATCCACGGGCGCGAATAAACATTTCCCTAACCAAGTCCCACCCGTGACTAGGGATATGTCCATATGGTGAACAACCCTTGTAAGTCCTCTCGACTTATAAGGAGAAAACACTCTTGTAGGATCCTTACGACTTATAAGAGAACATACACTTAGGAATCCTCACGATTCCTAAGGAAAAAAACACACCTACGAGATCCTCACGACTTGTAGGTAGAAATACCTTTGTGAGACCCTTACGGCTCATGAAGTCAAAAGCCTTAGTCAACAGAATTCTAACCCTGTTTACTAAGCCACCTTTGTTCAAAATCGACAGAGGCAAATGATGATTCGCTCCTGGCAACATCCCAGTTGTAGCGGTGCTGATACCAAAATCGGTGTCTAATCCCAAGCTTGCGGCGAAAAGACAGCAAGCCACACATGCATACGAAATAGCCGAAATGATGGGGCAACTTGCAACAAAATCAGCAAGTAAAAATGTATGCATACAAAATAGCCGAAATGATGGGGCACCGCGAAAAAATAGCCGAAATGATTGGACAATCGCGACCTTCGCGATATAAAAGCTGAAATGATAGAGCATCGCGGAAATAAAATGATAATATAAAAAAATGAATGAAACTTTTGCCCTACAGGTGAGATCACATCGATCCCTGTATACAATCCAGGGGCACAAACAAAGAAGGAACCATACCTTCCCAACAGGCTCCACCAGAAAGCGAAGTCAAATCTCGACGGTTCATAGACAACCTAGAGACAACCTCGGCATTTGTCGCAATATTGCAGACACAATGTCAACAAACGAAGCAAAGGAAGATCCCTAGCTTCATGGTCTCGACGTCGATATCGACAACTTAGAGATCACCAACGGCGTTTCTTCTCACTCCAACCAGATGCAGACGTGACGTCAACAACCGACCTTAGAGTTGCAACGAAATGGAGCCATGGCAAGATCCCCAGTTCCAAATCTCAATGGCCACATCTACAGCCTGGAGACCAACAACGGTGTGCCTCTTCATTCCAGCAGGACATAGACGCTACACCATCAAACGGAGCCATGGCATAGTCCCTAGTTCCAAATCTCGACGGTTCACAAACAACCTAGAGATCATCTCATCATTCGTCTCATTACAGCAGACGCAATGTCAACAACGGCGTTCCTTCGCAGTCCAGCAGGATGTAGATGCAACGTCAACAAAAGTCCCCATGGTCAGCAAAGCGGAGTGACGGCGAAATCCTAGCTCCACCTCAGCGTTCGTCTCAATACAACAGTCGAGATGTCACGACAGCGTTCTTCCTCCAACAGGATTCGGACGTGACAAAGCAAATGAAGCAAAGGCCAAATTCCTAGCTTCAGGGTCTTGACGGCAACTCATATAAAGCCTGAAAGACAATCAGAGATCATCTCGCACCAGCGCGGAGTGGTCACCACCTCGACGATCGTCTCGATACAGCAGATGAGATGTCACCCCAGCGTTCTTCCTCTAACAGGATTCGGACACGCCAGCAAACGAAGCGAAGGCCAAATTCCTAACTTCAGGGTCTTAACGGCAAGTCATATAAAGCCTGAAAGACAATCGGAGATCATCTCGCACCAGTGCGAAGTGGTCACCACCTCGACGTTTGTCTCGACATAGCAGACGCAACATCACCAAAAGGAGCCACGGCAAAATCCCTAGTTCCAAACCTCGACGGTTCACCAGCAACCTAGACACAACCGCGACATTCATCTCGATACAGCAGACGCAATGCCAGCAAACGAAGCAAATGCCAAATTCCTAGCTTCAGGGTCTTAACGGCAAGTCATATAAAGCCTGAAAGACTATCGGAGATCATCCCACACCAGCGCGGAGTGGTTATGACTCATCGGGGCTCTCCAAAATAAGCCTAACCTCAAGTAAAAAGCGGCATGGAAAAATTCCTAACGCTTGCTCTTCCGATGGTCAAACTGCCTAGGAAGATTGCTTGAAGACGTCTTGTCCAGCCCCAGAAGGAATCGGAGACACGACAATCACAAGGTTACTCGAACAGCAAGACTGCCTATCGAGGAATACATCAGCCAATGCGACGGTGCAACGGACAAAACCCTAGTACCACAGACCCTAACGGACCTCTGTCGTAAAGAGCAGAGGGTAACTGTGACGTTAGGATATTCTTGCGAGAACTGCTCGATTCGTCTCGACCTGCAGAGAAATCAGTGTCTTTGCAGAAATACCTCGATTCGTTTCAACTCCAAGGAAATCAGTGTCCTTGGCAAATACCTCGATTCAGGGAAATCAGCGTCCTTGACGAGAGCATCTTGATTTGCGTCGACCCGCAGAGAAATCAGTGTCTTTGCAGGAATACCTCGATTCGTTTCAACTCCGAGGAAATCAGTGTCCTTGGCAAATACCTCGATTCAGGGAAATCAGCGTCCTTGACGAGAGCATCTTGATTCGCGTCGACCCGCAGAGAAATCAGTGTCTCTGCAGGAATACCTCGATTCGTCTCAACCCCGAGGAAATCAGTGTCCTTGGCAAATACCTTGATTCAGGGAAATCAGCGTCCTTAACGAGAATACCTCGATTCGCGCCGATCCGCAGAGAAATCAGTGTCTCTGCAGGAATATACAACGTCAGCAAAGCGGAGCCGCGGAAAAGTTCCCAGTTCCATGACTCGGCGGTGCACAGACAACCCAAAGTCAACCTTCGACTCCCTGTTGTAGCAATGCATTAACTCGGGAGTAGATCAACTCATCAATCACTCACGAGTCCTCTCGACTTGTAAGGAAGAAAATTCTCTTGTGGGATCTTTACGACTCTCAAGAGAAAACGCACTTAGGAATCTTCACGATTCCTAAGGAGAAATTACGCCTACAGGATCCTCTCGACTCGTAGGGAGAAAAGTCTTTATGAGACCCTCACGGCTCATAAAGTTGAAAAGCCTTAGGTAGCAGATCTGAACCTGCTTCCTAAGCCATCACTACTCCCAAAAGATTGCGCACCGGTTGGACTTCTGCCACCGCTGCGCTCATGTCTGGGGCCACGTAAGCGCAACGGTGGGGGGGCATTTGTTTCCCCCAATCAGAGCAAAGCTCTGTTCAAATTCCAAGGCGGGAAATGAAGCAACGCTTCTGTTTCCCCCAATCAGAGCAAGGCTCTATTTTAAAAATAAAAATAAAGGAAGCAACGCTTCAGATAACTTGCGCTCTGCGCTACGCGACACGTGTCAGCGCAGTTGCGCTGCGCCCTGCGCCCTGTGCTGTGCGACACGTGTCAGCGTAGTTGCGCTGCGCCCTGCGCTGCGCGATACGTGTCAGCGCAGTTGCGCTAGTGCAGTTGTGCTGCGCCCTGAGCTGTGCGACACGTGTCAAGCGCAGGTGCGCTTGTGCCAACTATGCCAGCACTAAATCAGAATTAAAATTCTAGAAAGATCTTTTTAATCTTATTAAAACAAGAAGATTGTCTTCTGTAAAACAGAGACCCTAGGATCAAAGATCCAACGGTGGGGAAATATCCCCAAATCAATCAGAGAAAGATCACTGTAACCAACCTAACAAACTAATTGGCCCTATATAAAGGCCCCTAGACTCCAAGTCTCAGATCATACAGAGAACTCCTCTAAAAATTTTGAGAAGAACTCAAAGATAAAAAAGGTAAACCTTTGAAAAAAGAAGAATTTCTTCTAAAAAGATCAATGATCTAAGAACAAGATCAAGATCTTCAATAAAAAAAAAAGATCAGAAAAGATCCATTCATAAAAATAAAAGAAGTAATTTACTTCTTTATCAGATCTTTTGATCTATATAAAGGCATTGCCTTTTGATGAACCATCGATTCTTGAATCTTGAGGTAAAACTTCTAAAAAGATTCTTTTCTTTGATCTAAATTAGATCAAGATGCGCTCTGCGCTACTGAACAGTGCCTTGCACTCTTGATTTGTGCTGTTGCGCTCCTTGGACTGGCGCACTGCACCAGAAAGCGCCACGTGTCAATCACATAACAAATCTGCGCCTTGCGCTCCTAAAAACAGAGCGCTGCGCTCTTGGATTGGCGCACTGCACCAGAGCGCGCCACGTGTCAGCAGCGCAATAGCGCAGTGCACTGGCGCAGAGCATTGCGCTTGCGCTCACCAGAGCGTGACACGTGTCACCTCTACATGCGCTAGCGCCTTGCGCTCTTTAACTGGCGCAGAGCGCTTGACAGGCCATGTGGCGCGCTGTCAGACTATTAAATGCTGTGCATTATTAAAAAAGGGCAGAGCCCAATTAAAAGGTCTATCAGACCAAAACAAATGCTATGCATTATTAAACAAGGGCAGAGCCCAAGTAAAAGCCTAATAGGCCAAATATAAACTGGACTTAACCCAATTCTGGCCGTAAGTCCTCAAATTAAATTGAATTGAGCACAACTGCTCTCCCAAATCAATTTACACCCGGTTCAAGGGTACATCTCTGAACTCCTCTGATATTTGTCGTTGTAATCCTTCAACGTCGTCAGAGAGGTGACGGGTCCCGACAACCACACATAGCTACGGACTGTGGGGTCCTTAAACTCGTGGACTAATGCGTCCTTAAACCAATATTCGTCCCCAAAACGGGAATGTTGGACCACCATGTCCCTAAACTGGCAATGGACCACCATGTCCCTAAACTGGCAATGGACCACTATGTCCTTAAACTGGAACAATAGAGCCCAAATGCTCTTTTGTTGGATTTAAACGATCCCGTTAAGTTGATCTTAGTCTCAAATTGGACTAACGTATCCTTAACAAACGTTTAAGTTGATCTTAACCTCAAATATGGCTAACGTATCCTTAAACCAAAACCCCAAACCCAAATCTAAGAAAATACGGATTTGGACTAATCCACGTCCCACGGGCGACGACATAAATTAGTCTCCGTATACAATCCACGGGCAAGCACAAACAAAATAAACACCCACGACACGAAGTGACCATCTGGAGAAGGAGAAAGTTGTTACCGCGATGCGGTAGCGTAATTAACTGCAGGGGCTTGCGCCTGCAGGGAAGAGCGTCCCCACAATCAAAAACCCCTCAAGCGAGGGGGAATCTGACGAAGTCTGCTACATCGGCCGTATCCGTTTAAATCTTCGATACACGGTGCCATAAATCAACTTGGCATCTTCGGAGAGGTGGACGGATAACACCAAATAGCATCTGCCCCGAATCTCAGGCAAGACGTCTCTACATCGCGCCGCCATTCGGAGGGGAACAATGGATGCTAATGTGAAAGCTTGACGCCGGGGTACATTCCTCCTAGCCGGGGTTACATTCTTTTGTCCTTAGGGCATGTTTCTCTGACCTCGAGGCATGCTCCTCAGTTCTTGATGGAATTGGCAATTAGGCTGTGTAGGAGGTCCACGTAGAGGTGGAGCAGGTAGGGCAAGTCGTAGAGCAGGTGCCTGGATAGCTGGCCACTGCGGATAGTTGGTGTGTGTGGGAGTTGAGTTGCGTCTAAAAGGACATGTTCCAATTCTATAATTGGATGCGCCACAAACTAAGCACATGCCTTTTGCACGCCTACAGTCCTTCCACAAGTGTCCATCCTTCTTGCAGTAGAAGCAAAAATCTGGACTTGGTTGGTTATCTGTTACTTCCGGTCCCCTCGGTTCAACAGTTATCCTTGAAGAGGCTCCTCCTGCCATCTGAGTGGATGGGCGCTTCACCCCGGTAGATTGAGGTCTGCCCTTCCTCTTCACTACCGCCTCATATTTTTGGGCAGCTTTCAAAACCAAATCATGGGTTGGGAAATCCCCTGTAGCTAAGGCAGCTTGGATTTCCTGGTCCAACCCTTGCTGAAATCTTCTAGCCCTGATCTCCACAGTCGGTATGAGATGGGCCGCAAACCTGTTACGGTTTTGTGTTAGCTGTGTAGTATGTGATATAAAATCGAACATTGAGACATATCTTACCTGCTGAGCATGGTAAACTCAACATCATACTCATCAACAGATTTGGTCCACATCGAACCTTGTTGTAGATGGATGAATTTTTGCCCCATGTCAAATCAGGCAGTCTCTGGGAAGTACTTTGCGTCGAACATGTCGCGAAAAGTCCATTCGATCGGTTGGTCAAGACGGTTTTCTTCTGCCTTCCACCAGACTCGGGCATTGTCAGTGAGCTGCAGCTTTGCAACTCGAACCCAAGCGATCTCTGGCACTTGTGCTGCTGCCAGATCATCTTCAATACTCTGAGCCCATTCTTCAGCTTCTAGAGGGCTCTCTTTTCCTGAGAATTGCTTGGGGTGCAAGGCCCGAAATTGCTTTACCCCAGGTGCTTCCGCTTCTGGTCGGTTCATCAAAATAGCAGTCTGTTGCTGCTGTCCTTCCAGGAGGCTGCGGATCGCCTCAAGCAGTACTGTCTGCTCATTGATAGGATTAACGACGGTAGGTGTAAGTGGTAGAGGTGGTGGAGTGTTGTTGAAGTTGATACTGGTGTTGTTTGGGGAATCCATAACTTTGAAAGAAAAATTTGGGTTAGGACAGATTCAAAGTATATGAAATTGAAAGATTCAAGGAATATGTAAAGAATGTTTTTAGTTGCTGATTCTTGTGTTATATTGCTTAGGACTTCTTACAGAAGTGATCCGCATGTCCATGCAGAACTGACCCGCATGTCCATACAGAGCTGACCTGCATGGGCCGCTAACAAAACCTGTTGTACCCTGCTTCCTGGTGTACGGGGAGGAGACGCGACGGGTCACGCAATGTATTTACTCCTAAGTAAACACGCTAAGCGTATCTAAGCAATATAAAGTAAATGTACACAAGAGACATGAATATAAATGAACATCAACTTTATTTATTAAACATTATTTTACAGGTACAACTGAAAATGTAAATACAATTCTGAAATGCAATGCCTAAACAGTGGCATAACTGAAATGAAAAGTATGTACAAGTGACTATAGCTCGGGGTCTTCAGTATACTGCTCCAAGTGCTCTTGGCTGGTCTCGAGCTCCTCAGAGTCGGGTCCTCTGGACAATTTTCCAAAGAAGAAGAGAAATAAGAATGTCGTCAGCGAACAATCGCTCGGTAAGTCCCAAAGATGAGTAGAGATAGAATAGACAGAAAGAGAGTATAACTAATAGTGTTTGATTATAATGTTATTACAGTTGTTTGTACCTTGGTACAGAATATGCCAGTGTATACGAGAGGAGTCCAACTTACACCATGGACTTTGGTAACCCGTAGTACAAGGCTCCATCGAAAATACCACGGAACAACGACATGGATGTAATTACGTCTTAAGTGACCACCTCGTGCCACCTTTAACATGTTCCGTACCATCCTACCCCTTTATAAACTCCGTAATATTTATTATATTGATTGTATTGGTGTACTGATGGTATTGTATTGTTTTTTATATAGATAGATGACTTGCCGAAACCATGATATCAGTAAATGGAAATGGATGGAAATGGAGAGTCATGTAGACAGAGTATATCCATGGTTCGGTTCAGTCAATATAGATTGATATAGATTGAATAGACGGATTCATGAATTCATGTTGTTTTGTAGTTTATACTTGAATCACATTCGAGTCGGATTGATTTGATTGAGACCGTGACTCGAACCGAGTCAGACTTTTAAACAAGAATTGAAGTCCTGATCGTTTTGATGTTATCGGTAACTGCTGCATATGAACGGCAGGATTTGTGTCTTTTTCAAAGACAATTACCGTGTTGATAACACCGTTTGTTAGATTGTCTACCTTAGATAGGCAATCACCCACATTCTCCGGCTCCATGAGTCTTAAGAGAATTGGTTCCGCTTAAACCTATATTTACTAGGGTCCTTATTGTAATTTAGTATAACCCGAGGGGGTTTTATGTAAAAATAGTTTTGATATAATTTTCAAAATACACCTCAAGTATTTAATTATCGTTTTTAGGGTTTTCATAGATGTATATTTTATAAATGTGAAATTTCTAGTGAGTAAAACCTAGTTTTCACAGCACGTGGTATTTTATTGAAATACGCATCGAATCGTAATGGTATTTTCCTGTGATGGTGATTCCTTTGATTTAGAAAACTTGGAATATTTATATAATATAATAAAAATAGATATTTTGATAATAGTTATATATATATATTTAATAAAAATAATTTTATTTATTTTTGTAAAAATCTCATTTTCTAAAGAAAAATGTATTAAAATTCCATCGAGATCGAATGCTCCTTTCGGAGGTCTGCATCTCGCTCTACTAGGCCCGAGGATGTGCGATAATCCGCACTATCCCGAACAGGATCCCCAAAAGTGGGTTGTAGAGGCGTAATTGCAAGGAATTGATTAACACACATTTTTAAAGAAATGGTTTTGCAAGTTGATGGTATTTATTTGTAATATCGTATTATCCCATAATTATATTTCCAAAATTTCATCGTTCTATGTCAAAGATGTGTGTTGTGATGAGGTAGGTCATTACTTCGTGAGTTGTCTAAAGGTAATACAAGTATTATGTTGATTTATGTCGAAAGTAAAGTATATGGTATTTTACCGTAAAAATACGATAAAAGTTGCATAAATGATTCTTTTGAGATGAAACTTGTTTTAATGTGTTTGTTAGTATTTTTTAAACATTATATCAGAGTAAGGTATTTTATTGATTAAGAAAAATGGAATTTTTAAAGAAAAACTAAATCGGAAGTCGGATTAACTCCGCTTCCGTCGGGTTTTAGAATTCAAAGTTTTTAAAGTAGAAGAAGAGAGGGGGAGCGGGGACTTACTTGATAGAGAACAAGAGAAGAGGGAAGAAATGTAAGGAAGGCGTCAGGGCGTCGTTTCGTCGCCGGAATCTTCTTGGAACTTCGCCGGAACTTCGCCCTTTGCTAACTCCACTTGCACACTATAGGACTTGAAAGTTTTTGAGAGTTTTGGCAGGAAATTTCTGAGTGAGAATGTATGAAATATGGTGTGGTATTTATAAGGAAAACTAGGGTTTAGTGTATTGAATTGGAGAATTAAAAATTTGCATTTAAAAGGATTAAAGGGGTGATTTTAATTGTGCAGAAAAATCAAACAATATAGGGGAAGTGGGGTAGGCCAAGAGTTGCAAGGGGAAAAGAATGGAGAGTTGTACCTACGGGGGGCTCGGTGGTGCCGGCCCCATCAACAAATATCGCCGGTCCGATCCGGTGAGATGGGTTCTAGATTTGTGCCACGTGTCCCTGTCGTCTCATTTACCCTCGTGCACGTGTTTGTTTATTCTGTGTATTTTCATTTTACGTGTAGTGCATGTGTAAACCTTTGGACTTCTAAAAGATTAAAAGAAAATTAAATAAAAAGATAATGTGGCTGGGGGGATTCGATCACAGGGGCTACGTTACAGCAGTGCAAGGCTTTACCAATGAGCTACAAGGTGTTTCTTGCTGTTCAAAAGCAAATTTAATTTATAACTTATGCTCAGGCTTAGGTACTCCTTTTTGTATTTTGAAAAAAATTCGTACAGAAAGTTTAGGGTTGTTACAATTATAGATGGAGGAATATCTCCAGTCTATCTTGTGCTGAGTAGCGAACCTTAAAATTTTGAAGCTCTTAAAAGAAGACCCGTTATTAGAAATGATTCTTCTAAGTGTACCGAAGCGGTATAGAATATTATGCCGAAAGAACGTCAGAATATCTTTTGTCTTGACTTCTTTTAGCAGGACAGTTTCAGCCCACCTTGAGAAGTAGTCAGCTGCGGCCAATATGAACCGGTGGCCTTTGGATGACGGAGGATCAATTGAACCAACTTTGTCGGTACTCTAAATTTCGAAGGGCCATGACGCCAACATAGGATGCAGCGGATTGGGATGCTTGTGAATGAAGTCACCGTGAATTTGGCAGAGATGACACTTCTTCGTATGCTCTTCGCAATCCCTTATTATGGCAGGCTAGTAATACCCAAGCCATTTAATTTGAAGCCGCATTTTGGGGCCGGACTGGTGAGCTCCTCAGACGCCCGAGTGAACTTCTTTCATGACCTTTTGGGTTTCGGACGATGACAGACACCTGAGCCAGAATTGGTCATATGATCTGCGGTATAGCGTATTATTTACAAACACGTATCGGAGAGCTCTCTTCTTCAGCTGAACCCTCACAAATTTTTTTCGGGCAGCTTGTCGCATCGGAGGTATTCTATGAAGGGTTCTCTCCAATCGAGCTCGTCTTGAATGATCATAACTCCTTCAGAAGGATTGCTATTTTGTTATGTGCTTTCCTCTTCTCGTAAAGAGACTGGGAGCAAAATTTGTCGGCTCCTGAATATGATTCGTCCATGTCAGGATCAGCCAGCTCTTTAGCTAGGTGAGCGAGTACGTCAGATTTTCCGTTCAACGCCCTAGGGAGTATCATTAGTTCAATGTGAGTGAATTATTTCATGAGTTCCACCACCCAGCTTCTGTATCGAGCTAACTCGAGCTTATATATCTTGTAGTCACTGCTCACTTGGTTGATGACAAGCTGGGAGTCACCTTAAACTCGTAGCCAAAGGATTTCCATTTCTATGGCGAGCTCCAGACCAGCTATCAGAGCTTCGTACTCAGCCTCTTTGTTTGTGCGAGGCTCGGTAAGAGCGAAGGAACATCGTAGGGTTCCTCCTGATGGCGTGACGAACACCGATCCAATCCCTGCTTTTATCTTCGGGATGCTTGATTTGCTGGAGGTCCTTATTGATGAGGCTCCATCGAAATAGAGCTCCCAACATGGGTCGTCATTCTCGAGGTACAACACTTGTTCGTTGGGTAATTCGCAATTGAGTGGTGACCCTTCTGGTATGGGATGAGCAGCAAGGAAGTCGGCGATGGCTTACCCTTTTACTGCTTTCTGAGGAGTATAGATTATGTCAAATTCAAGAAGCATGACAGCCCATCTTGCCATTCTACTGGCTAGGCTTGTTTTGGTCATTAAGTGTCTGAGCAGGGCGATCATGGAGACCAGCATAACCCAATGAGCGAGCAGATAGTGTCTCAGCTTCTTCACAGCAAATATCAGTGCCAGGAATTGTTTTTTGATCGGGGAATAGTTGTGTTCTATCCCGACTAAAGTTTGACTGAGGTAGTAGAGGGCATTTTCTTTTCCCTTCTCGTTGTTCTGGGTAAGGAGCGCACCGAGTAACTCATCTAGCATGGCAGTATAGAGAATTAACGGTTTATTTGGAATATGAGCAGTAAGCACTGGAGGGTGCAATAGGTACTGTTTGATACTTTCGAACACTTCTTGACATTCGACATCCCAGACAAAGAGAGCTCCCTTCTTCATGAGCTTTGAGAAAGGCCGACATCTCCCCGATAGGTTCGAGATGAACCTTCGTATGTAAGCGAGTTTGCCTTGAAAGGATCTTAGCTGCGTCAGATTCTTTGGAGGAGGTATCTCCATGATGGCCTTTATCTTTGATGAGTCAACTTTGATCCCCTGATATCAGACTATGAAGTCCAAGAATTTTCCCGATGACATATCAAAAGCATACTTCAGAGGATTCGTCTTTAGATCATGTTCCCTCAGTTGGGTGAAAACGGTCCTGAGATCTCGGATGTGATCGGCCTAGGCTTTAGTCTTGACGACCAAATCATCAACATAACATTCGACGACTTTATGGATTAAGTCATCAAAGATTTTGGTTATTGCCTTTTGATATGTGGCGCCCACATTCTTCAGTCCGAACGGCATCACCTTGTAGCAGTATATTTTGATTGGGATTTGAAATGCTGTGTGTTTTTCATCCTCGGGCAATATCTTGATCCGATTATATCCAGACGAGCCATCTATGAAGATGAACAACTCGTAATCGCCGTCGACCATCATTTTCATGACCGGTAGCGGGAAGTTGTCTTTAGGGTATGCCTTGTTGAGGTCCCTGAAATCGACGCAAACTCGAATCTACCTATTTTTCTTCTTCACTGGGACGATGCATGCGATCCAATCCGCATATTTCTCTTCTATGATGAAGCTAGCATCGATAAATTTCTTAATTTCCTCGATGACTGTTCAGACCATAATATTGCATTTATCATTCCCCTATTCTTATCCTTTTTATAAATAAACAGGTACTCTTGACGCACGTTTGTTGCATATTACAGGATACAGGTTTCTGGAGCAAATACAGTGAAAAAGACACAAAACAACAGAAAAAGGGACTTTTGACCAACTATTAGACGGATCCTAGTCAAGCCTAGACGAAGAACAGTATAAGGTCCAAAAATGTCAAGTGAACGGTCAAAAGATACGAACAAGTTTTCACCGAAGATCTGGAGAAGACCCAGAAGCCCAAAGAAGAAAATACATATGAAAACAGGAATCCCAAGACAATACAACCCAAGTGCAAAAAAGTTAGTGGCCCAAGACCACCAAAGGGCCGCGGATCCGCGGCCCAAGCCAACAATTGCCGCGGATCCGCGGCCGTTATGTGCCCGTGTCGGTGCATTTTCTCTGTGCCGGTGCGTCGTTGTGGGTGTTGGGATTTTCCGTGGGCAAATCAGTAATTGCGCGTGTGCGAGACTCTGAAACCCTAATTCTCCTGTTTACTTATAAATTGTAATCTAGATCTAAAAAAATGTATGCCTCTTTTCAATCAATAAAATTCAGATTTTCTGAGAGTTAATTTCAGATCTGTTCTTCTTGTTTGGAGGGAGCCGTCAACTTAGGAAGGTATGTTATTTATGTTTCTTTTAATTAAAATGTTTTCTCATCCCTTAATGAGCGAGTAATCTCCTCGCTTGTTAGGGTTAGCCTTAGGGAAAGGGTTGAGAGATGAGATCTCTCACCCCTTTCAATGCCACTTTAACCTAATGAATTAGAACTCCACGCATACGAGCACAACCGCTCCCTGCGGCATCCTACCCATCGAGGTAACGATGAACCGTAGTATAAAGGGCCGGTTGCGCGTGTTTTCCGTGGGGGTTAGGTAATTATCAACAAAGGAAGGATACGAATCTAGAGGAAGAAACATCTTCCCAAAAGATTCGTATCCACTTTATTAATAATTAACTTAACATCTAATAGATCTAAAAAAAGAAGGCATTGAAAGCGGTAAGGAAGAACGTTAATCTCCAAAACTTCCCCTAAGCCTAACCCTAGCAAGACTTTTAATTAGATTAATTAGATCCAGTTTTCATAGATTTTTATAAACCAACCAAAACGACAAATTGAATCAACTCGTTAAAACACATAAAAGGAATTTACCCGTCTCTGTGGATCGACCCGTACTCACCGGCTAGCTGCGAAGCGACGCCGTTTCTGATTGCGGTAAATACAAGTTTTTGGACACTAATCAAATGGCGCCGTTGCCGGGGACGGCGTAATATTTCTTTTTGTGAATTTTCGGGTTCATATAAAATTTAAAAATTATAAAAATCTGAAAATATAAAAAAAATACAAAAATTATCAACTTTGATCTGTTTGAAGGGTGTATCTTTTGAATCTTGCAGGAACAGTGAAGGATTGCGAATCTGGAATTTTACAGACGGTCAAAACAGAAAAGAGAGCATAAGAACAGAGAGGAATTTTAAACACAGAACAGTACAAAAATTTTCAGACCCTGATTCCCTCATTTAGCCGCGTTTCCGCCGCATTAGGGGCCCCTACGCCGCGGTTCCGCCGCGTGGCTGCCACGTCAGCACTTCAAAATTGCAGGGTTTGCTTTCTTTTCCTCCCCTCTGTCAACCTCCATATATCTTTCTGTAAAAATTTTCTGCAGGAATTCTTTGCGTAAAGAGTCTTTCTCCCCCTTCTAAATAACAGATTTGCTGCAGGTTTCTTTGCGCCGCGCTAAAATTGAATGCAAGTAAATTTTTTTTTTGCATAATTTAATTGGACTTAAGGGGCTAATTGACCAAACTCAGATTAGGACTAGACTCAGACCTAAGGACATCGAGCTCAATAGGAAAAGGACTAGGGTAGGCATCGGCCGTTTATCCTAACCGACATTGCGGTGTCTAGGCTAGTGGTTATTAATTAGGCCCACTGTAGTGGTGGTTCCTTCCCACTTACCTGGCCGTATTTGTCCGTGAAGAGGCGGTTTGAGGTCCTATTTCTAGCCCTAGTTAGGAGCTGTCTAGCAGACCTAGGCAACCCTAGATCTAGGCCTGATTGTGCATGTGTGGTTGATACATTTGTGTCACGAGTCCCATTTTCTAAAACCTTCTTGCAAAACTCTCCAATAAAAAAATAAAGAAAAATCTTTTCAAAACTTGCGACTTGCCGCTAAGAAAGCTTGCACCTCACTTCCACCATTTCTCCTCCATTGACGTTATCTTACCCCCACATTCTGTCTTTCTTTTTTTCTGACTACACTATCCCTTTTAGTGTATGTCATTTTGGACTAGGGATACTAACGCCCGATTAGTCCGTGTTTCGTTGGTACCGACCGACGAACCCTTCGACGAACCCTTCGTCGACATTCCGTCCATTTCCTTACCTCCACCTTCAAGTTCTTCTTTCGAAGGTATGTCGGGATTCAACCCCAACGATACCTTACCGACGGGAATGATTCCACCTCCGTTAGGTGCGAATAACCCGAATCTTCCGCCTGTTGTAGCGCCCGCACGAGTTGCGCTCCAGGATCTCTTCTACCCCGTCCGCACTTCTTTACCTACATGCCTTTCACCCCCACCGGCAAATGGGGATAATTTTGAAATAAAACCACACTTCATCAATATGCTATCTAAGTTTCATGGTTTGGAATCCGAAGATGCATATATTTTCATTAATAAATTCCAAAACGTTTGCGCCATGATGAAGACAACCCAATTAAGTGATGACGCAATAAGACTAAGGGTCATTCCTTTTACCTTATGTGACCTAGCCGAGAAGTGGCTATACAGCACCGCATCACACTCCATTAGAAATTGGGACGAGTTTGTGAGAGCTTTTCTGAAAAAGTTCTATCCTCATCACAAAACTGCTAGAATCCGTAACGAGATTATACAATTTTCACAGCTTCCTTCCGAACCATTCTGGAAGTGCTTCGAGAGATTTAAAGACCTACTTGTTCAATGCCCTCATCATGGGATAGAAAGTTGGCAACTTTGCCAAACATTATACGAGGGATTGAACGCGGCAACGAAGCAGTTGCTAGAAACAGTATGTCAAGATCATTTTCTCTCCAAGTCTAGTGACGAAGCGTGGCAGTTTCTTGAGGATCTTAGTGAGCAAACAATTCAGTGGGAGAGTACCAAGACCACATCTTCTTCTTCTGTTGGTCAATCTAGGGCAGGCATACATCAAATAGATATGTCGATTGCTATGAAGACCGAGATGGCCTCACTTATGAAAAAGCTAGAAGCCATTGAGACCAAAATCTCATCGTCTTCTCCTGCCCCTACTCTACCACACGAACTGTTTGTGCTTGTTGTTCTAATCCATCACATCTAACCGAAGAGTGTCCTTATAATGCACCTATTCAAGGACAGGATCAAGTCAATGCTGCATTTCAGCAACGACAAAGAAACGATCCGTACTCTTCGGCATACAATCAGGGGTGGAGGAGTCACCCAAATCAACAGTTCCAAGGTAATAACAATTTTCAAAGACCTCCTCCATAACAACAACAAGCACCTTTACAAACTCAAAACCAGCAACCTTTCCAACAACAACCTTATACAAATCAAACGAACAATTTGGTTCAACCAAATGATGATAATGTTATCTCGCTCGAAAAAAGTCTAGATGCATTTCTTAAGCAAACTACAGAATCCGCAGCAAGATTTGAAAGTTATGTTCAATCTTTAATGAATAACAATGCCTCACACGATCAAAGTATCAAATCTATCGAGGCACAAATTGCACAATTAACTGCTGCGTTGAGCGAGAGAGAAAAGGGAAAGCTTCCATCTCAACCATTGCCCAATTCCGGTCACACACAAAACGCATATCACAATCACAATGTAAATGCGGTGACCACGTTGAGATCCGGAAGAGAGTTGCAAAATAATGTGGGAACTAGTGATGACATCCCCGCCGGTGGTTCTTCTTCCCCTTCTTCATTTTCTTCACTTCCTTCTTCACCTTTTTCTTTAGAGCCTATTCTCCACCCTTCACACGGCTCTACTTCTTCTGACTCGAACGGACCCATTTCTCAAAACACGAACACATCCACACTGGGATCCGTTCCTACTCCACGTTCTACTCCACAGACTTTTGACTCAACAAATTTTCAGAATGCTTCATTCCCAAACAGGTTGAGTCCTAATAAACCAAATGCACAAGTGGAGAAGATTGTGGAGATATTTAAGCAGGTTAGCATAAATATACCTCTCTTGGATGCTATCCAACAAGTCCCTTCATACGCGAAAATCTTAAAGGGCTTGTGCACCTCGAAGAGAAAGGCATCTCAAGTACCCAAGAAAGTGCTAGTGGCTAGTGCAGTGAGCAATGCTATTAACCACCATCAAACCTTACCCCAAAAACGAAAGGACCCCGGCTGTCCTACTATTTCAATCACAATTGGGGATAAGAAAATTAATCGAGCACTTTTAGATCTTGGGTCTAGTGTTAACCTGATTCCCTACTCCGTGTACGAACAATTAGGGGTTGGAGAGTTGAAACCCACTCGTTGCACTCTCCAAATGGCTGATCGATCAATCACCCATCCAAGGGGTCAACTAGAGGATGTGTTGATCAAAGTCGGGGAGTTCATATTCCCCGTTGATTTTATTATTATGGATACACAACCTGTTGCTAACCCACGGAACCAAATTCCGGTGATCCTTGGTCGACCATTTTTGGCCACTTCCAATGCTGTAATAAACTGTCGCAATGGCTCCATGACTCTATCCTTTGGGAAGATGTCTACTGAGTTCAATATCTATAAGATGGGAAGTCTGCCCCCCGTACCTAAAACTAGTACACGAGAAGTTTGCTCTATTCACGAAATCACGCAGGAGGACTGCGAGCTTGAAAGATCCCTATTTGATGAAAACAGTTTTGACGCCACTAGTGCGTCCTTCCTTGAGCCTACTACCGTTGACACAACCGATGTTAATTATGAATGTTTCACTTTTTCGGATGACGACGACTCACAGCCCGAATATGAGTCTTTTGAATTTTTGGATGAGTTAGTCGAACCATCCGAATCGGTTGCTTGCAGTGATTTCGAACCTGTGTTGGAGTCCTTTAAGTTCGAGGTAGATTCCGCAATGATTCTTTCGCCTCCGAAACTCGAACTAATGTCCTTACCGCCTCACCTTAAATATGCTTACATAGGTGAGAATGAGACTTTTCTTATTATCATATTAGCCTCTCTAGCCTTCGAGCAAGAGAACGCTATTTTAAAAGTCTTACAAGATAGGCGGCAAGTTTTCAGTTGGACTATGGCGGACATCGAGGAGATCAGTTCCCTCATAATTGAATATCATACACAATTGATGGATGATGCCAGGTCACTAGAGGACCCACAGGAACATCTTGGGGGTATTGTGGCGAGTCAACCTCCTCCCTTAGAAGTTGAAATACCCCCATTTCTTTTAATAAGCTACGAGAATGCCAACACTCCACTGATTGCTGATCATTTCCATTCTCGTTTCGATGCATCACCATCACCTGTATATTTACCTCCACACCTCCCATACCACTACTTCTATCTTCCCCAATTCTTTGCGGACCACCACAACTTATTTTTCCACCAACCAATATTCTTTACTGATAAATTTTTCAACTGGTTGGTGTTGACTTTTGGCCGATGCAAGTTTGGCAGTAATGTCTAACATAGTTTAAATGAAGTTTTGGGGAGGGCCTTTCTGTATATATATTTGTTTTCCTTAACAATAAAAAATTATAAATAAATAAACAGGGGAGTATCGGTATTCTGACCCTCTTGGTTTAGCATGACAGTGAGGACACTGTCAAGTTCAAGTTTGGGGGTATGCTCGGTACGTTTTCTTCCTTCGCATTCATTTGTACATATTTTTGCATTTGCATATTTATTTGAAAAACCCATAAAAAATTGAAAAATTTCAAAAATTATAAAAATTATTGTATTCAATTTTGGCTAATTGACTTGAGTTTGACAAATAGGTTAACTGGCTAGGAACAACTAGATCTTAGACTTAGTGAATTAAAAACCCTAAAGATAACATTCCTTAAAGTTTAACGGTAGAAAGTATATGCCTTGTAGTTTATTTAGAAATAGGCAAATTTTGGGTTCACTTTTTGGGATAAGTCGAAACAAGGAAAGAGTATTGATGTTCTTATTAGAGTATAAGTTTGAAAAATAGTTCTTAGCTTAAGTCTAAATTCTGAAAATGTATACCCTACAATTTGCACATTCACGCACCTTGAAACTTGGAATAGTAGAAGAGACCTTGAAATGCTCTTGTCTAAAGTCCTTAGTACAATGAAAATAAAAAGAAAAAAAAGTGAATAAAGAAAAAAAAATGGACACTGGTTTTTGTGATTACTTAAGGCTGTAAAAATAGAAAAATATTTAGCGAGGGTGCTTCATCACCTAGTGCCTTAGACCAACTGGTTTGGGAGTCACTGCTAAAGCCTTGGGTGTTGCAAAGACTAGGAAGTACGTTTTAAAGTGCAAACGCATTTTGTAATCGGTCGTTGGTACCTCAAGAAGTATTAACGGTCGCATGAAGGATGTGTAAGCAAATTTCATTTAAATTCACCAAGTAATTAGTACTTTGGACAACGGACAAGGGGTTGATTGCTTAATTTGAATTTCCAAGTGTAGGGGTGACTTATACACACACGTAGGGGTATGTGATTGGTGTTTAGATGAGAGAAAGGAGTGAAGAATAGAACTTGTATCTTTAATAGAGTTGATAAAAATTCCTAAGTGGAGATGGAACCCTAGAAGGAAGACTTAAGAAATGCCGAAAGCTAAATAAGTCTATAGAACATATATAATCTTAAGTTAAATGATGAGGAAGCGTGAAAAATATGGGTGGATAATTTGCGAGTCAAAAGATAATAGAATTCCTTGTTAGAAAACCTAATTGGAGAACAAAAATCAATGGGCCGAGTTGATAGGATTTTGTGGGTGTAATCCGCTGAAAACCCTCAGGAGACAACACTCCTCCTACTAGGGACACCTAGAGGTTTAACGGCTTGTTGCACGTGCTCAGTGCAATCGCGTTTCCCTGCGAAAGTGCGGTTAGGATTTTAGTGAATAAATAATAAGTTTGCTCGAGGACGAACAAAAGGTAAGTTTGGGGGTATTTGTTCAGACCATAATATTGCATTTATCATTCCCCTATTCTTATCCTTTTTATAAATAAACAGGTACTCTTGATGCACGTTTGTTGCATATTACAGGATACAGGTTTCTGGAGCAAATACAGTGAAAAAGACACAAAACAACAGAAAAAGGGACTTTTGACCAACTATTAGACGGATCCTAGTCAAGCCTAGACGAAGAACAGTACAAGATCCAAAAATGTCAAGTGAACGGTCAAAAGATACGAACAAGTTTTCACTGAAGATCTGGAGAAGGCCCAGAAGCCCAAAGAAGAAAATACATATGAAAACAGGAATCCCAAGACAATACAACCCAAGTGCAAAAAAGTTAGTGGCCCAAGACCACCAAAGGGCCGCGGATCCGCGGCCCAAGCCAACAATTGCCGCGGATCCGCGGCCGTTATGTGCCCGTGTCGGTGCATTTTCTCTGTGCCGGTGCGTCGTTGTGGGTGTTGGGATTTTCCGTGGGCAAATCAGTAATTGCGCGTGTGCGAGACTCTGAAACCCTAATTCTCCTGTTTACTTATAAATTGTAATCTAGATCTAAAAAAATATATGCCTCTTTTCAATCAATAAAATTCAGATTTTCTGAGAGTTAATTTCAGATCTGTTCTTCTTGTTTGGAGGGAGCCGTCAACTTAGGAAGGTATGTTATTTATGTTTCTTTTAATTAAAATGTTTTCTCATCCCCTAATGAGCGAGTAATCTCCTCGCTTGTTAGGGTTAGCCTTAGGGAAAGGGTTGAGAGATGAGATCTCTCACCCCTTTCAATGCCACTTTAACCTAATGAATTAGAACTCCACGCATACGAGCACAACCGCTCCCTGCGGCATCCTACCCATCGAGGTAACGATGAACCGTAGTATAAAGGGCCGGTTGCGCGTGTTTTCCATGGGGGTTAGGTAATTATCAACAAAGGAAGGATACGAATCTAGAGGAAGAAACATCTTCCCAAAAGATTCGTATCCACTTTATTAATAATTAACTTAACATCTAATAGATCTAAAAAAAGAAGGCATTGAAAGCGGTGAGGAAGAACGTTAATCTCCAAAACTTCCCCTAAGCCTAACCCTAGCAAGACTTTTAATTAGATTAATTAGATCCAGTTTTCATAGATTTTTATAAACCAACCAAAACGACAAATTGAATCAACTCGTTAAAACACATAAAAGGAATTTACCCGTCTCTGTGGATCGACCCGTACTCACTGGCTAGCTGCGAAGCGACGCCGTTTCTGATTGCGGTAAATACAAGTTTTTGGACACTAATCAATGACCTTTTCTTCTAGCTCCCTTCTCATTCTTCGAGGGGCTTGTTTGACTGGCTTGACATCGGGAGATATAGCCAGCTTATGTACGACCACTTCAGGAGAGAGTCCAGGCATTTCTTTGTAAGTCCATGCGAAGCAATCGACGAATTCATGTAGTAGGGCGATTATTTATTCTTTCATTTCCTCTGACAAGAGTAAGCTGATATAGGTCGGCCTTGGATTATCGGGCGTTCCTAAATCAATCTCGGTTAGCTCGTCGAAGGTTACTTGTCCTCCATCTTCGAGCTCTTGATGGACTTCTTCTCGCTCAGCTAGCCCGTCTTCATCATTTGATTTCCCGCTAGCTTCATCAACATGAATCATGTAGCATACTTTGATGTCAGGGTGAATGAAACCTATGCCCCGTCTATCTGGAATTCATCCATCGATGAGTGCTCGGACCTAAGGCGGATGCCAAAGCCCCTCATAAAACTTTTTTTGGACTCCGTTTGATATAACTGACATCCGCACTTTTTAAAATATTCCCGCATCTCGGACGCATAATATCTGGGATTGAGGACGGCTCTTATGCCTCTCTCATACGGAAGGCATGTGATAGACAAATCATTCGAATGCACGACATAATTTGACCCATAAGACAGGATGCCCTTCTGTCCACTTTTCCTTTCGGGAACGTAGAAAGTTTACAGTTGGTTCACGGTAGAGACTGACAAAGCATCTAGCTCCTTGCACATCTGTCTCGGCACCCTTGTGATAGCTAAGGATCCTTCTGTACTCTCGAAGGTTTCTCTTAGCTTTGCTTTTTGCATGAGGGCCCAATCTGAATAGCTATTGCAAGGCGGGTCCTCTTCCTCCAACTCTTCAGTGTCGCTGCCGAAATGAGGGCGAATTTTGCTGCCGGATGGGCCTTCAGTATCATATTCGTCCGTATCGCTACCGAACTGAGGGTGAGTTTTACGGAAGGATGGACTTTAAGCGTCGTATTCATCAATGTCACTACTGAAACGCGGGCGCACTTGGGTTTTTTTGCTTTTGAAAGTGACAGCCGGCTCAGATTTGCTTTCGAGTTTCAGAGCCATTCTGTCTTTGGTCAGTCGTGGCTCAGTATTTTAGGGGTTCACGAAGTACCGAGAATCTTCATATCGGACTTTATGCACACCGAATGGCTGGATGTCTCCGTCAATACATTTTTCTTCACCATTTTTCTGGTATACTTCATGCATTGATGGGGAGTTAACAGAATGATACCGTAATCGTGGAGCCATGACCGTCTAAGGAGAATTTTATAAGACATGTCAGCGTCGATCACGTATATCTTGGCTTCGGTTTGTAGATCTCCGAACCTGATCAACAGAGCTATGGATTCCAGAACTTGTTGGCAATTTTGATTGAAGCATTGAATTGCAATCCTTTCCCTTGACAGGTGTCGAACGTCCCTTGATAAACTCTTCAAAGTCCGCAAGTTCATGATGTTCACTGAGGATCCCGGATCAATCAATATGCGATTAATTCGATCCCCGTCGCTGTACCCGGTCACGTAAAGCAGCCAGTTATGCTTAGCTATTCGCAGTAGCAGGTCTTCGTCTTTAAACATGACCGCGGTGGCATCCAGAGTGTACTGGGCTTCTTTCATATTAATTTCCGCAAAGTGAGCCTGGTACCGCTCGGGGTTTTGTAGAGCGTGAATGAGAACATCTTTGAGCTCCTCAGATAGGACCAAGGCATCGTAGATGCTCGGGAGAGACGAAAGCTTCCGAAGATGGGCCAAGACATTATCGTCCATTGAGGAAGGACTCGAGTTTTCATGAGCCGGCTCTCCGCCATCTTCTTCATTAGTGGCTTGTTTTTCCTTTCCTTTTGGGGCGTTGCCCAGATTTGGCGGTAAAGCCCTGCCACTTCTGAGCTGGATTTGGTTAGCCTTTGTAGTGAGCTCCTCGTCCTCTTCGGGAAAACATAGCTCTTCCTCAGAGTCGCTACCAAGGTGGACGACATAGCAGGTCACTATAAGGGTCTCGTCATTGGAGTCTTCTTCTAGCTCCTCCAGAATCTCAGCCGCTTCCACGGGGAAGAACTCCTTCAATTGAATCAGAGTTTTTTCCTTTTGTTCATAGTCTTCGAGATAATCGATATACTTTTGGATGGTCAATCTCCCTGCAGACTCTTTTTCGTGTCGAGCCGCACTTTTCTTCTTCTTGAGCTTTTGGATTTTAGGCCTGATTGAGCCGAATTGGCAGATGAAATGGTAGGCTTCTTCTGCCCTTCCCATTCAGTTCTGGGCTCTTTCTGAAGCAATTTTAATATCTTCTTCGTATTTTTGGACATGTGCATGCTCCATGGAGGCTGCGGCGAGTCAGTTTCATTCCTCAGGGTAGCGGGTTCGGCTGTCTGCTCCTAAAAGGCTTCAGCTTGTGTCTGTATAAAGTTGGTGGTTGCAGCTTGATTGTTCACCAACACAGTCGTGGACAACTCGATCTCCCCAGTTTTATACCGCTTCTCGACCCAATCTTTGAAAATATAGCAATCCTCGATCGCATGGCTCACTACTCGGTGGTACGGGAAATATAGAGGATTGTCGGTCATTTTTTCTTCGTGGGCTCTTTTTGACTCTGGCAATTGTAGACAGTTGTTCAAGGCATTTTTGAATATCTTGCGGACCTTATCTCTTCAAAGAGTAAACCTTGTTCTTCTTCTCCTCTAGGGAAGGACCTTCTCCTCCTAACGTCGGCTTTCGATCCCGGTCTGTTTTTGATCTGCCTGCCTTTCTCTTATCTTCATTGTCAGACGCATTGAAGGTGTTGGTCTTATTGGAGCTCTCACTTTTACGGTTGTCGTCTTTTCTGCTCTTCCAAGACTTGTCACCCTGAGAGTCCGGGGTAGACTCTTGCTTCAAACGTTCCAACATTTATACTCTCTTGGTCAGCTCTTGAAACATCTTGAGGCCTTCTATACATAAGAATGGGACCATCCAATTGCTGAGGTTCCCAATGAGAAGGCTGATGGACTGTTCCTGCTCCAGTGGCGGTTCGCACTTGATTGTGAGATTACGCCATCGGGAAATAAAGCCCGTATCGCTTTCGTTCTTCCCTGGCTTGGTCCTCACAAGGTCAGAATTGGAGATCTTATCACTGACACTCATGACCTTTGCCGAAATAGAGACTCCATTTGGGCAAAAGTGGTGATGGACCCATCTGGTATACTCGCGTACCAGTCAAAAGCGACACTGGTCAGGCTGTTCACAAACTGACAAAGAAGGAGCGCATCATTGCCCCATGTATTTCCGCACGTCGCTTTAAAGTGGGTGACGTGATTATTTGCATTTCCCGTCCCGTCAAATCTTCCGAACTTAGGAATGACGTAGCCGCTCGGGAACTCAATCAGATCGTACTGTGCGGGATATAGCCGCCCATTACTGCCAATTTCTTTCTATGTTTCGGTTTTGGTCACCAATGTTTTAACCTTGCTGGTGACTAAATCTATTATCCGATCTTGTGTTAGAGGGATGGTGCCATTCGGAGCTAAGGTGTCCCCAGAAGTGGAATGCGGCCGACTTTCATGCGGCTCACCTAAACTTAGACCTAAAGGTGCAGGCATTGGTTGCTTTGGGTCATTGTCGTCCGGCTCATGAGTAGAAACTTGTGCTTGATTGGAAGATCCGAGCAATTTAAGCCGTGAGCTGCATCACAACATTTGTCAGGTCATAAATTTTTGAGTAGAGCTTGGCCATCTCTTTATCTTTGCTTCTGAGCTGCTTTCGAAGCTCTTGAAGCAGTTCTTGCTCTGCGGTCCTGGGACGGAAAGTCGGCTCTTCTTCGCTGTCCAAGCTTGATTCCATATGGACTGAGGGGTCCTTCTGCCTATCGGCCTCATTGGGAAGGTTTTCATTGTCCAGCGGAGGTGGCTGATCTTAGGAAACGACAACCACATTCAAACCAGATTGGGTTTGGGATGTGGTGGCCCCATCCTTGCTTTTGCTGCGCAAATTGTCGTTGGGACACGTGCCCGCCATATTGACCGTATGGATAACATATCTGGCCGTCTTTTCATCCTTGGCAGCTGGTTTTGTGGACCGCTGTCGTGGCTCTACTGTTTCGGTGACGGACAATCGATTGAAGACGGCTGGTCTGACCGGGTTCTTGAGTGGAGCCGGCGCTTCTTTTTTGAATTTGCCACGCTGCTTTCGCGAGGCACAGAGCGCCTGATAGACTCTTGTAGAGATGGTGTCATGCTTTCTCTATTAGGGCTATGATACGTTTCATTGTAGCATCATTTGGACTGATGTCTTCTTGATTCTGGCGGTTATGGCGTTTTTTGAACTCACTTAAGAGATTCGAAGGAATTGCTGACTTTTACGGCCGACTCAGTCGTCGTCGTGGGTTAACCCTGCTCTTGGAACCTCACAAGATTCCACTTGGCCGGAGTTCTGGCCCTTTTGTTTGCTCGATACCTGAGCTGCTTCCGTCTCAACCTTTCTGTTTTGAGCACTTGGCAGGCTTCGACTCTTCAGAAAGACGCCGTAGACTGATTGACAGAGAGTCCAGAGAAGATGCCTGCACGTGCGATTGTCAAGGGCACCGTCTGAGCTTGCTGGAGATGCTTTGTGGCTCCATTGGTGTTGACGGCCTTGCCCCCAATCGGAATAGTGGAGAGCCATTTGAATATGGATTTGCATTTGGGGTGGGGTGCTTTGGCGATCACAATGTTCAGCCTCCTGCCCCTTGAGGCCAGTTTGGTCGCTTGGTTTTGTTCCCTCATAAAAAGAGAGAAAATGGGAGAAAATTCCCCACTACTCAAGCCTCACGTGTTAAACACGTGAGAGCCTATATGCAAAGCATATAGGCGCTGCAGTTAAAACAACTCATAAATTAAATAAGCCTCACGTGGTAAACACGTGAGCGTCTATATGCAAAGCATATAGGCGCTGCAGTTAAAACAACTCATAGGCTAAATATGCCTCACGTGTTAAACACGTGAGCGCTTATATGCAAAGCATATAGATGCTGCAATCAAACAATTAATAGGCCAAACAGGCCCTACGTATTAAACACGTGAGCGCTCATATGCAAACCATATGAGCGCTGAAAGTAAACAAGTTAAAACCCACGCGAAGGATCACGTGTTAAACACGTGAGTTTTCCTGCCATATAAATTGGCAGCGCTCACATGCAAAGAATGTGAGCGCCCCAATTTTAAAATACTCACATCTGATTCTATGTGATAGAATTAAATTCTATTTAGGAAATTTTTTTCCTGATCTTTCTAATATGGAAAGATTTTTCTCTAACAGAGAATCTGGGATTTAAAATCCAATTGTGATAAAATATCACCAATTAAACTATTTGATAGGATTAAATTCTACGTGGGAAATATCTCCTCGATCTTTCTCAAACTAGAAAGATCTTCTCTTTTAAACAGAGGATTCTTGGATCAAAGATCCAACGGTGATTATAAAATCAACCACCGATCATTTGATAGAATGAAATTCTATCTTAAGAAAAATATTCCCTGATCTTGTTAAACAAACGAAAAAAACTTCTCTGTTAAACAGAGTGCCTTTGAATTAAAAATCCAACGGTGAATAAAATTCACCAATTGATCTAAAATTTATTTTTGATTGATTATGAAGTTAATCATGATCTCTCAATCAAAGATTTTCTCAACAAGTCGATCTTTTTTCTTCTCCTATAAATAGGAGTATGAAGATAGAGAAAAGAAGGATAGACCAAGAGAGGAGAGAACTTCCCATAAGTTTCTGCAAAATAAAGAATACAGTGAGCTCTTGAGAGAAGAGAGAATTCAATTCTCGTAGAAGAAGACTTTCCTTATTGAAACCCTAGGTAAAGAAAACACATAGATCATATTGTCTCTCCTTTGTCTATATAAGGGTTTAACCCTTCATATAAGAACTTAGTTCTTCCTCTGGTTGAGATTTGTAGAAGTAAATCTGCCCACAAGTTGAGATTTTTATTCTTATCCGGGAGATTTTGTTCTGCAGATTCAAAAATTAGGGGAAAATAACTAGGTTAAAGAAAAAAAAAGAAAGAGAAAGAACTGGAACATATGGGAATTTAATTCCTCAAAAAGAAAAAAAAATAGGGTTTAACCCTACATAAAGAACTTGGTTTTTATAAAAGTATAAAATAACTTAGTTCTTCAATAAAAACCATGATGATAACCCAAGATCTTCAAAACCGAAATCTTGATGATCATCAATGACTAAAATTGTCATCAACAGAGATCAATATCTCTGAAAACAAACAATAAGAATAACTTGGTGTCTCATTAGTGCTTTGCACTGTTATGGAGCCTCACGTGTTTCCTACGTGAGTGCTTAAAACAAGCAAAAGGAAAGCTAAAACTGCCTCACGTGTTTCCTACGTGGACGTCTGAAGAGGAAAGAAAAACCCCTTTGTCAATTAAGCAGCCATCAAATAAACCCCCAAAAGAAACGTGAAACTCTCTTGAAAACCTAAGTGCCTAGCACTTCTGTAAAAAGAGAGGAAGTTGTTCCCCCAATCAGAGCAAGGCTCTGCTTGAATTTTAAAATTCAAATCTTTGAAGCAACGCTTCAAATTCCGTGCGTTGCGCGCAATGCGCCACGTGTCAAAAGTTGACACGCCAGCACAACGCCCAAGGCAGTGCGTCCAATCAGAGCAAGGCTCTTTAAAAAACAAAAGCAACGCTCAGTTGCGCAAGCGCTGCGCTGCGTGACACGTATCTGCGCAGTTGCGCAAACACTGTTGCGCAAGCGCACCTCTGCGTGACATGTGTCTGCGCTATTGCGCAAACACTGTTGCGCAAGCGCTGCGCTGCGCGACACGTGTCTGCGCAGTTGCGCAAGCGCAGGTGCGCAAGCGCTTCACTGCGCGACACGTGTCACGCACTGGGGATTCTTGCGCAAAACAGAATAAATCTTGTTAAAACAAGAAGATTTTCTTGTATAAGGCAGGGGCCTTTGGATCAAAGATCCAACGGTGGGGAAAATTCCCCAAATCACTCAGAAAAAGATCTATGTAACAAATTTAACTAATTAATGGGCACTATAAAAAGGACCCCAGACCTTAATTCAACAGAAGGACCATCTTTCTAAAAAAAAAAAAAAGAGAGAAGAGAACTCTTGAGAACTCCTCAAGAACAACAGAAGGTAAAAACCTTTAGGAAAAAGAGAAAATTCTCTTATGGACAGATTATTGATCTAAGAACAAGATCAATAATTTTAAAATAAAAGAAAAATAAGTAATAATAGTGCTTTGCACTTTTTTTTTTATGAACCTCTGGTTCTTGAAACAAAAAATTTTATTTTCTTTGATCTAAATTAGATCAAGAAATCAAATAGTGCTCTGCACTCCTGTTCTTGAATCTAAAAGATTCTTAGTGCTTTGCACTTCCAAACTGCGCTGTTGCGCTCTTGAGAGCGCGCCACGTGTCAGCAGCGCAACAGCGCAGCGCATTAGCGCAGCGCACTGCGCTATTACGCTTGCGCTCACTAGAGCGTGACACGTGTCACCACCATATGAGCTTGCGCTCATTACTTGGCGCCAAGCGCCTGACAAGCCACGTGGGGCACTGTCAGAGTACTTAATGCCCTGCATTATTAAAGAAAAGGGACAGAGCCCAATTAAAAGGCCTAACAGGCTTAATCAAATATGCTATGCAAAGGGCAGAGCCCAAACAAAATAGATGCTCTGCATCATTTATAAAGGGCAGAGCCCAATCAAAACAAGAATAATGCAGTGCATTACTAAAAAGGGGTAAAGCCCTAGAACAGGCCAAAGACAAAAAAAATATTGAAACTGGACTTAGCCCAATTTTGGCCATAAGTCCTTAAATTAAATCGACTGAGCAAAATTGTTCTCCTAAATCAATTTACATCCGGTTCGAGGGTACATCTCCGAACTCCTTTGACATCCGTCGTTGTAATTCCTCAACGACGTCAAAGAGGTGACGGGTCCCAACGACCACACATCGATACGGACTGCGGGGTCCTTAAACTCGTGGACCGAGACGTCCTTAAACTAATGGTGGACCGAAACGTCCTTAAACTAATATCAGACCGAAACGTCCTTAAACTAATATCGGACCGAAACGTCCTTAAACTAACGGTGGACCACTATGTCCTTAAACTGGTATTGGACCACCATGCCCCTAAACTGGCACAATAGAGCCCAAATGCTCTTTTGTCGGATCTAAACGATCCCGTTAAGTCGATCTTAATCCCAAACTGGACTAACGTATCCTTAACAACCGTTTAAGTTGATCTTAGCCTCAAATATGGCTAACGCATCCTTAAACCTTCAAACAGACTTTAGTCCCAAATTGGACTATAAATTCCCCCAATCAACTTTGGCTCAAGGGTACATCTCTGAACTCCTCTGACATTTGTCGTTGTAATTCTTCAACGTCGTCAGAGAGGTGACGGGTCCCGACGACCATACATGCAATGGACCACTATGTCCCTAAACTGGAACAATAGAGCCTAAATGCTCTTTTGTCGGATCTAAACGATCCCGTTAAGTTGATCTTAGTCTCAAACAGGACTAACGTATCCTTGACGAACGTTTAAGTCGATCTTAGCCGCAACGCGACTAAGGCATCCTTAAACTAAAAACACCAAACTCAAATCTAAGTAAATACGGATTTGGACTAATCCACGTCCTACGGGCGACGGTATTACTCAGTCTCCGTATACAATCCACGGGCAACCACAAACAAAACAAACACCCACGACACGAAGTGAAATTCTGGAGAAGGAGAAAGTTGTTACCGCGAAGCGGTAGCGTAATTAACTGCAGGGGCTTGCGCCTGCAGGGAAGAGCGTCCCCACAATCAAAAACCCCTTTAGCGAGGGGGAATCTGACAAAGTCTGCTACATCGGCCGCATCCGTCTAAACCTTCGATACACGGTGCCATAAATCAACTTGGCATCTTCGGAGAGGTGGACGGATAAAACCAAATAGCATCTGCCCCGAATCTCAGCGTCAGGCCATCGCGGTCCTGTGCGCCATCCTTCGGAGGGGAACAGAAGTAAACAAATGAAACCCAATGCTTAGCACTCACGTGCTTCCCACGTGAGTACCATGCAAAGTGCTCAGCACTTTAAGATTAGTCAAAACGACTAAAGTGCTTCGCACTGATTGGGGAAACGCTCATATCTGAGCGCCTCACGTGTTTCACACGTGAGCGCCACGGGGCTCTACTGCTTAACACTAATTCAGCGCCTCACGTGTTTCACACGTGAGCACTGTATGCCCCAGTGCTTAGCACTTTTGAGTAATTATGGAAACTCAATCTCAGCCCAAAATTGGTTAAGTTTCCTAAGGTTAAATCTCTCTGTTTTTATATCAATCGAGCTCTTATTTTCTTGATTTCTAAGGTCTCATATATGACAAAAAATTCTTAAGTCCACAAAAACCCCTTTTCTCTTAAATACGGGATTTGGTTTAAGGGTACATTTTTTCACACCTCTAATACATGCCGTTGTAATTCTTCAACATCTTCAGAAAGTTGGCGGGTCCTAACGACCAACAACTTCTTTCGTTGATACACTTCCAAATTGACGTGCATGCCTCAAATCGGATCATGCCTAAAATTGGGCACATTCCATATCAACATTGTTCACTTCGTCACGTAACAAATACGCGTGCGCGCAAGATGAATGTCGGACCGAGAAGTCCTTAAACTAAAAATTCACCTCAAACATGGCGATAATGGACTGAAATGTCCCTAAACTAATATTCGTCCCCAAAATGGGAATGCTGGACCGAAATGTCCCTAAACTAATATTCGCCTCAAATATGGCAATAATGGACCTTGATGTCCTTAAACTAAAATAATTGGCCCCAAATGCTCATTTGTTTACGTCGACCTTAATCTCAAATCAGATTAACGATCCTTAAATAAATCAAACCCAAATCTAAAAATATACGGATTTGGACTAATCCGTGCCCTACGGGCGATGGCATAAACTAGTCTCCGTATACAATCCACAAGCAACCTAAACAAACAAAAACACACACGACATGAAGTGAACTGCCGGAGCAGGAGAAAGTGGTTATCGCAATACGGTAACACAATTAACTACAGGGGATTGCGCTTGCAGAGAAGAGCGTCTCCACAATCAAAACCCCCTCATAAAACGAGGGGGAATCTGACGAAGTCCGCTTCAACGGCCGTATCCGTCTAAACCTCCGATATATGGTGCCATAAATCAACTTGGTATTTTCGGAGAGGTGGACGGATAAATCCAAATAACATCTGCACCCAGATTCAGGCAAGACGATCCATCCCAGTTCGTCTCTGTTTCCGGCTGTAAACAGATTCTGGCATGTCCGGTAAGACCTTTTCCTCTTTCCACTCCATACTTCGAGTGTCGTGTTCGCGAGCAAAATCGCGGTTCGCTATGGTTGCCCTTGGATTCGAGGTACTAAGATTTGGTGTCTTGTTCCTGTGCAGAAGAAGAGAATATCGATGACTTCCAGCTGCACAATTTTCAACAGCAACTCCTGCTCCGCCACAACTAGAGGAGTGATTTATAGACCCAACGCGGCCTCTATCTTTTCAATGCCGGTGCGGCAAGTAATTCAAGCCACTACCGGATTGTTCTTCAAGACCATGATCCCACCAACGAGTTTCAGCGCCCCAGCACCGCAAGACGAAGCTCCGAGGAAGTCGGTCTTCGATTGACTTGCAAGCACAACGGCCCCTCTCAATGGGCCGTCCAAATCCGATGCCTCAGTCTTCAACAGGCTGAGCCGAAGCTCAGACGTCTCAGTCTTCAACAGGCTGAGCTAGAACCAAAATGGGCTCGCAATGAGGCTCGTCATACCTGAAGGGGCTGCCCCAAAACAGATAGCCCTTCCAACTCCTCCTGCAGGTGAAGTCGTCAAAAGTACTTCCCCTACCAGAAGATCGGTCTTCGGAAGATTAGCCGTTCCTCCGCAAACTCTACCAAGGACGTCAGTCTTTAATAGGCTGACACCAGCAACAGTCCCTCACTAAAGCCAGGGACATGAAGAAGCCGCTTCCAAAACTGAGGCAGTCCCCTTTGCAAGACACCCCCGACATCACCATTAGCACTGGGTGAGAAAAGTTGGGGGCAACTCCCCCTCTGGACTTACTCCGCCAGTTCCAATGGTGGATGTTGATGCTACTGTTCCAACCGTGAATAGCTTGATGTACTCAGAAGGGTACGAAAGAACTCTTCAACGGCGGTGCTAAAGAAATCGTCCACACCTGCAGAAATCACAGTGCAGGCAAAGACGGAGCAGCCCCATCAGCATCTCTCCTCGCACAAAAGGACGAGGACGGAGAAAATCCCACCGCCTGCGGCAAATTTCAAAGGCAATGGACCTAAACGCCCCTATTCTGGGGGCATGATCGTGTATATGGTCTACATGGCTTCCAGGAAAGAGGAAAGCCGTGCTTCCACGGCTCATCGACCACATACTCGGTCACTAACAAAAGCTCAAGAGCAACAACAAAAGCTTCAGAAAATGCTGACCAAAATGGCAGCACTCACCGGACAGAAAAAAAGTCCAGAACCAGCATATGAATAGCACCAAGAGCAGAAGACCGATACAGAGTTCCTACGAAGGGTGCTTGAAAGAAAAGATAAGAAAGCAGCTGAGCAGGCTGCCAACATAAAGTAGATGGCTCTTTTGTTCCAGGACATGGTTGGAATGATGATCCAGCCAGAACCCCCAGCCGAGGATCCGCCGATAATCATCGAGGATAACAAAGGGGAAACATCAAACTCTCTTCCGGCTCTATCAACAGCCAAGGAGGAAATGATCTTCAAGGCTACTCTTGATGACTATATAGCTTAACAAATACGAGCTCATTAAGCTAATGAAGCGGCTGGCCAAATCGTCAGAACTGGGCGACCGTATCAAGGCTGGTATGACCAAATCAAATACCCGCCGGGATATACGATCCCCAAGTTCCATGTGTACAAGGGGACATGCAACCTACACCAGCACGCCGCTCAGTTCAGAGCTCTGTACGACAACACTGGAGGCGATGACAAACTGTTGCTTTGCCAGTTCATTGGCAGCCTGTCAGAGACAGCCTTTGAATGGTACTCAGAGCTCCTGAATGACTTCGTGAGGACATTCATAGAGATGGAGCTGCTGTTCATATAGCGGTTGGCCAGCACAAGCAAGCGCACCCCGATCACGGCATTAATCAATGCCTGGGTAAAGTCGGGAGAAACCTGGGTCCAATACGCGATCCGGTGGCGGAACCTATGGTCTAAGTGCGAACAATGCATCGAAGAGTTCCCCGCCGTGGGCATGTTCATCGGGACCCTAGATCCGCAAACGACTGTGTCCCAATTCATGACGTTCTTCAAGCCGATGACCTTCCAGGATTTGATCGATAAACTGGCCCAAATGGACCAGATGGGCCATGGGCCTTCCTCCTCAAATATGGACCCTCGAAATGCCAAGGGTAAAGGGAAAGCGGCCTTCATTGCTAACACTCAACAACAGCCGAATGGCCCAAAACCGGCTGCTCGCAAAACAATGCACATCCACGCCTATCCCTCGAAGAAAGGCTAGGGCGCACTTACTCGTTTCCCTCCGATAAGACGAGGAGACTATTGAGTTGGCAATGCGTAACAAACTCATCACATTTCCAGACCCACGGCGTCCACCACAACCCGGCAACGTCAATAATCCCAACTGCTGCTCCTATCACAGAATGGTGAGCCACCCAATTGAGGGTTGCTATGTCTTCAAGAACCGGGTCTGTTTCCCCCAATCAGAGCAAAGCTCTGTTCAAATTTTAAAATTTGAAATGAAGCAGCGCCAAGTGCGCCAGTGCTGAGAGTCAAAGACTCTGTTGCAGCGCTAGCAGCGCCAGCACTAAGAGTCAAAGACTCTGATGCAGCGCTCACGTGCAAAGCACGAGAGCGCTAGCGCTAAGAGTCAAAGACTCCGTTGCAGCGCTCACGTGCAAAGCACGAGAGCGCTAGCGCTGGAACTAAATGTTCCCTGCCGTTGGATCAAAGATCCAATGGTGATTAAAAAATCTCCAAGATACAGAATAAGCTCTGTATGGGAAATGATTTTCCCAATCTTGTTAAAAACAAGAAGATTGCCTTCTGTAAAACAGAAGCCTTAGGATCAAAAATACAATGGTGAGGAAATATCCTCAAATCAATCAGAGAAAGATCTCTTTAACTGATTCAACAAATCAGCCTACCCTATAAAAAGGCCCCAAGACTTCAAGTCTTGCAGGGAGGAACGCCCCCATAAATTTTGAGAAATTTCAAAGAGAAGAGCAAGCTCTCGGAAGAAGAAGAATTTCTTCAAGGTAAATAAAAACAGAGAGATCAAAGCATCTTATCAAAAGAAGAAGAAACTAATTCTTCTTCAAGATCATAGATCTATAAGACAGATGTCTTTCATAAAAAGAGATCCTAGTATCTCATCATAAAAAGGGGAGGAGAAAAGAACTTAATTTTCCTTGGATCACAGATCCACAAAGATAAGGTCTTTCATAAAAACAGAAGAGATTGTAAAATCTTCTATTAAAATAAGAACTTAAGTCCTTAGATCTATGAGGCAAAATCTCCTATGAACGAGAGTTTAATTCTCAGAGTGTAGAACTGATCAATGTTTGCCTAATAAGAGCCTTAAGCGCTCCAATTTAAAGAAGCGCCTTAGCGCTCCAAAACTGGCACACAGCGCCGCAGCGCTCCAATTAAAAAGAAGCGCCTCAGCGCTTCAAGGCTGGCGCTCAGCACCAAGCGCACCACGTGCTCCTCACATGTGCGCTATCTCACAGAAAGCGCTCTGCGTTCAAGGCTGGTGCTCAGTGCCAAGTGCATCACGTGCTCCTCACGTGTGCGCTATCACACAGGAAGCGTCTTAGCGCTCTAAATTTGGTGCTCAGCGCCAAGCGCACCACG
Organism: Agapanthus africanus; assembly: GCA_030015575.1. Lineage (NCBI taxonomy): Eukaryota > Viridiplantae > Streptophyta > Magnoliopsida > Asparagales > Amaryllidaceae > Agapanthus > Agapanthus africanus. The sequence continues at coordinate 102,020,038 of CM057350.1, read as the reverse complement.
TGCTCCTCACGTGTGCGCTGAGGGAACATAAATTGTTCTTTAAATAAAACCCCAGAGCTATAATGAGCGCACAACGCTCAATAAAAGACAAAAGATTGTCCGAACCTAAACCAATGCTCAGCATTGTTAAATGTCCAACATTTTTATTGAGTGGGCCGAGCCCAAGTTAGCCACATACCCCCTCATTTAGATTAATTGAGCCCACATGCTCATAAATCTTTTTAAATGATCTTAGTCTCAAACTTGACTACAGTTCTCCCAACCAACATTGGTTCAAGGGTACATCTCTTCATTCCTCTGATATGTGTCGTTGTAATTCTTCAACGTCTTCAGAGAGGCGACGGGTCCCGACAACCAGACATTCCATGGACCGCAATGTTCTTAAACTAAAACAATAGAGTCCAAATGCTCTTTTGTTGGATCTAAATGATCCTGTTGAGTAGATCTTAGTCTAAAATTAGGCTAACGTATCCTTAACAAACGTTTAAGTTGATCTTAGTCTCAAATGAGATTAACGATCTTTAAACCCAACCTAAATCTAAATCTATGAAAATACGGATTTGGACTAATCCACGCCCTACGGGCGACAACATAAATTACTCTCCGTATACAATCCACGGGCAACCAAAAACAAAACAAACACACACGACACGAAGTGACCATCTGGAGAAGGAGAAAGTGGTTATCGCGATGCGGTAGCATAATTAACTGCAGGGGCTTGCGCCTGCAGGGAAGAGCGTCCCCATAATCAAAAACCCCTCATAATGAGGAGGAATCTGACGGAGTCTGCTATATCGGCCGCATCCGTCTAGACCTTCGATACATGGTGCCATAAATCAACTTGGCATCTTCGGAGAGGTGGACGGATAAAACAAAATAGCAACTGCCCCTAAATTTAGGCAAGACGTTTGTCTTCCTGTCTTTCGGCGGTGAACAGGGTCGGGACCAGTGTCAATAGGGGAAGTTCGCGCTATCTGAGAACTGGAGGGTGAACCCACCACAGAAGCACACTCTCAAAAAGGTGGATGCATCGGGAGCATCATGCTCGCTTATGGAAGAAACTCCATCGGAAGTCGTTCTTTCAGCTAAAACCAAAAGAATGCTGAGCGATTTACAGCCATATCCGTCAGTCAGGTGGAACAGCCTACTTGAACCTGAAATCATCAAAGGGATGTTTGATACCGCGTCCCATACCGAAAGTTGTTGACAAAGGGCAAAATCCCAAAGGCAAGCCTTCAAAGTCTTCGAAGAAAAAGAAGAAGACCAACAAGCATGTGCAGCCTACCGAGTATGACGACAAGCGCACAAACATACAAAAGTACAACGACGCGCTGGAGGAGTACAACCAGAAGGCGCGGCCACTGGCCACCCTCGAAGAGTTCTTCAAGCATATTCTTGCGAATGAAGATAGTGACGACGATGAGGAAAATGACTCATCAAAAGAAATCGAAGACTATGTAGCAAGTTGCCACATGGTCTCCCATTCGTTGTTAAATGACGAAGAAACTCTCTCAGCATCAGAAAACAACGCAGAGAAACTGGGGGAAGAATCGGCGCTAAAATCCCCGGAACTATCAGAAGCCCCGATCGACATGCTGTTAAATGAAGCTTTTCGAAAAAGAAAAACTGACCGCGAACACGAAACAACCATATACGAAAAGGCTAAGCGTCAGCGTCAGAATGAAGAAGCTGCGGCGAGAATGAGTCGTAAAGTACTCCAATAAAACCGAAGCACACCTGCCACAAATAAGAGCAAGATCAAGGCAGAGAAGCGGTTCGCCAAAGTCCTGTCAATGGGAATGAAACTACCACCTCTTGTAAGAAACACACACGGGGTCATATGCCTCAACGGAGAGGATTCACATCCAAATTACTGCCTATATCATCAGAGGGTCACCCACCCCACCAAAGAATGCAGTACCTTTAAGAAGTGGTGGTAAGGATATATTGCCCATAAAAAACACTTCAAGAGGATGAAGCGCGAAGCTCGTCGACAACAAAAGAGTGCGACAGATGCGCGTGAAAAAACGACTGGCAACTGTCATATGGTTGATACCAGTCCGGAAGGGGAAAAGCCCCAAGTTCTTAGTTTCGGGACCGATTCTAAGGACGAAATACCCTTCAGCCCTCTCTTCAAAGACTCCACCTCCGAAAAAGAAGAGGGAGAGAAGAACTGCGAGAACATTCAGCTGCATAACCGCACGCATCCTGAGAAGAACCTTGGACCTACAAACAAAGGTTCGAGCAAAAGAGACAAAGGGAAAGAAAAAATCCCTGAGGAAATCGCCCTCGACGAAACTCTCCTTATAGCACAGCAAAATCTGGAGGCTTATAAGGCAAGGATGAAACGGTCATATGAAAGACTGACTAGGCCGAGAACATTCCACCAAGGCGAGCTCATGCTAGTCATCAAAAGACCGATGATCCCCAATTGTGCAAAACGGGGGAAATTCGAGCTGAACTATGAAGGCCCGTGCATCATAGACAAAGTCTACCAAGGTGGAGCCTACCTGCTCATGGATATGCATGGCGAAAGATCCTTCCGGCCAATAAACAGCCGATTCCTCAAAAAATACCATGTCTAACGAGTCATGACCTAGGTCAATGATAGATGACTGTTTACCGCCGGAAACCGGGAAGGCGAACGTCTTGCCTGAATCTGGGGGCAGATGCTAATTGGTGCTATTCTTCCACCTCTCTGAAGATACCAAGTTGATTTATGGCACCATGTATCGAAGGTTTAAACGGATGCGGACGATGTAGCAGACTTCGTCAGATTCCCCCTCGTTGATGAGGGGTTTTTGCTTGTGGGGACGGTCTTCCCTGCAGGCGCAAGCCCCTGCAGTTAATTATGCTACCGCAACGCGGTAACAACTTTTTCCTTCTCCAGATGGTCACTTCATGTCGTGTGTCTTTGTTTTTGGTTGCCCGTGGATTGTATACGGAGACTAATTTATGTTGTCGCCCGTAGGGCGTGGATTAGTCCAAATCCGTATTTTCTTAGATTTGGGTTTTGGTTTTGGTTTAAGGATACGTCAATCTCATTTGAGACTAAGATCAACTTAAACGTTAGTTAAGGATACGTTGGTCTAATTTTAGACTAAGATCAACTTAACGCTTGTTAAGGATACGTCAGTCTAATTTTAGACTGAGATCAACTTAACGGGATCGTTTGGACTCTATTGTTTAGTTTAGGGACATTGCGGTCGATTACCAGTTTAAGGACATGGTGGTCCAAGGTTAAGGACATCATAGTCCATGGGTCTAAAGGGACGCCACAGTCCGAGGTTAAGGACATCATAGTCCATAGGTTTAAAGGGACCCCACAGTCCAAGGTTAAGGACATCATAGTCCATGGGCTTAAGGACCCTACAGTCCAGTTTAAAGACGTCATAGTCTATGGGTTTAAGGACCCCACAGTTCAGGTTAAGGACATCGTAGTCCATGGGCTTAAGGACCCCACAGTCCAGTTTAAAGACATCATAGTCTGTGGAATGTATGGCTGTCGGGACCCGTCACCTCTCTGAAGACGTTGAAGGATTACAACGATAAATATCAGAGGAGTTCAGAGATATACCCTTGAACCAATTTTGGTTGGGAGATCTATAGTCCAATTTGGGACTAAAGTCTGTTAAGAGGTTTATGAGAATATAGGCTTAGTTGATATGAGTTGAGGACTTACGGCCAATCTTGGGCTAAGTCCAATAGATGTTTAACATTTTGTTATTTTGGCTATTGAGCCTTTGCTTGGGCTCGGCCCTTTTAATAATGCTAAGCATTGGGTTCTGACATCTTTTGTTTTGTATTGAATACATGGCATTCATCAGAGGCTTGGCTCTTTAAAGAACAATTTGTGTCCATTCAACGCAACATATGGTGCGCTAGGCGTTTTGCGCCAATCAAAAAGGTGAAGTGCGCTTCTGCCACGTGGCGCGCATGTAAGTTTTGCGCTTTGCGCTAAGCGCAGATGCTAGTTTGTGAGCGCTGAGCGCTGGTCCATGAGCGCATTGCGCTGGCACATACGTGGATGACACGTGTTGCGCTTGGCGCCAAGCGCCAGCCCATGGGCGCAGTGCGCTGTTTCAGAAGCGCAAAGCGCAAGCTGTGTCTGTGGTTGACATGTGGCACGTTTTGGCGCTGAGCACCGGTCCAAGGAGCGCAAAACCGCAGTTCATGAGTGCAAGGCACTTTCGAGTAGCGCAAAGCGCATTTGATCAAATTTATGATCAGAGAACAAGTTTATGTTCTTTTAAAAAGGAGGCTTTGCCTCAAGATTTAAGAACAAAAGTTCTTATTTATAAAAGGGCTTTTCCTTTGTAGATCAATGATCTATGAATGAAGTAAATGCTTCTTTTGTTTTTATGATTAGATCTTTTGAACTTTTTATAAGAGACCTTGGTCTTTTGCAGATCTATGATCTTTTAAGAAGATGATTCTTCTTTTCATGAGATGATTTCATCTTTGTGTTCATTGTTCAAGTTCTTTACCTTGAAGAAATGATCTTCTTTTGCTAAAAGCCTGCTTTTTCTTTCTTTGAGTTTTCTCAAAGTTTGTAGGGGGTTTCTCTATATCAGACTTGAAGTCTTGGGGCCTTTATATAGGGCAAGTTGATTTGTTAAATCAGTTAAAGAGATTTTTCTCTGATTGATTTGGGGACGTTTCCCCACCGTTGGATCTTTGATCCTAGGGCTTCTGTTTTAGAGAAGGCAATCTTCTTGTTTTTAACAAGATTGAGAAAATCTTTCCATAACAGAATTTTAATTCTGATTAATGATTTATCATTATTAGATCTTTTGATCTAAAGGTGGGGAATTTTTAATTTCAGCGCTGGCGCACCCGTGCTTTGCACGTGGTGCGCTGCTCAGAGCACAGCGCACTTTGCGCTAGCGCACCTACGTTTGACACGTTGCGCGCAGCGCAAAGTGCAGCGCAACTGCGCTAGCACACCCGTGTTTGACACGTGGCGCGCAGTACGCCTAGCGCTAGCGCACTCATGGTGCACTGCCTAGGGCGCAGCGCACCTGGCGCTAGCGCATCCGTGTTTGACACGTGGCGCGCAGCGCACCTAGCGCCGGATCTGAAGCGTTGCTTCAATTTTTGAATTTTGAATTTTAAAACAGAGCTTTGCTCTGATTGGGGGTGCCCTGCCTAGGGCGCAGTGCACTTGGCGCTAGCCCATCCGTGTTTGACACGTGGCGCGCAGCGCAGAGCGCTGGATCTGAAGCGTTGCTTTAATTCTTTTGAATTTTGAATTTTAAAACAGAGCTTTGCTCTGATTGGGGGAAACAAATGCCCCCCCACCGTTGCGCTCACGTGGCCCACATGTGAGTGCAACGGTGGCGACATCTGCGCCCTTGGATCAACTCAGAAGTTGAAGAGGCGTTTCAATGCCTATAAATAGGACCTTTGGTCCCTTAGATGATTTTCATCTTCTTCTTAAGAATTTTCAATTCTGAGAATTTCATTCTCCTACAGAGCATAGCTCTCCTGTTTAAAACTTTTTCAAGAGTAAAACTCTGTCAAAACTTAGGTAAAGTTAAGAACTTTTAATAAATTAGGGTTTTACCCATTAACAGAGCCTTGCTTTTCATAGATCTTTGATCTAAAGAAAACCCATTTAGGGTTTCATTAACAGAGCTTTGCTCTCAGAAAGGATTTTACTTATAACCCTTTTTAATCCATTAATGGAGCTTTGCTCCTTTCAGAACTCCTAAGAGTTTGTTCATGGATCTTGAAGATCAAAAAATGAAATTTTATTTTTGATGGATCATCTTCTCAGAGCAAGGCTCTTCTTGAGGAATTTTATTCCTTCATCATTAAACTTTGACAGATGTCTGTCTAGTGAAGAGCGTTGCTCTCAATGGGAGTTTTACTCCTCCGCCCGAGAGATTTCTCTCATTTAATGAGAATCTCTTGAGGATTTCCTCTTTTAATAACAGCCTCATCCAATGATGAGGCTGTTTTATTAATGATGAACTGTCATCTAGATTTTGTGGGTCCCCTTTGGTCCCTTTTAACTGCATTGCAATGCGGTACGGACTTATAGTACCTTGTAATAGAATTTAATTTATAGCATAGGCAGCTGAAAATTCATTCTTTTTCACGCAGGCATTATGTCTTCCATCACCTTTTTCCCGTTCATTCGCTCAGAAGGAGGGTTCCCTGAAGCACCCGTTGACCGTGAGGTTTTTGCGTTGATAAAAGACCATGACCCAGAGCACAAGAGCCTTCATTTATGAGGTAAATGGTATGACCAAATTATCATAGGCCGACGGAGCTTTTCCTGTGCGACACCCTCGGAGCCTATTTCAGCGATTGCTTATGCAGATGCGCCTCCGATAAATTACACTGTGGAGGAGGTCTACTGGACTTCAGAAGGTCTCCTTTGGCCTTCTATCGCTTCAATACCCGTGCAGCCGCCGGTAGCTTTGGACATCTTAGGGCGACGCATATCTCAAGGCGAGTCGCGTCCTTGGGGATAGCCGTACAATGTAGGACTAACTCCCCGTCACCCATCCGGATATTTGCAGTGGGCCCGGTATATCTTATCGACGAGGAAATCACAGTTGATGAAGCTCGGATTGTATTCCGCTGTTTATGCTTCTTTGTTTCAATATTCCACACCCCCTACATGGTGGGTCAGGGCATTTCTGGAACAGTGGAACATTCCAACCCATACCTTCCTCCTGTCAGATCGAGAAGTCTCCATTTCTTTGGAGGAGTTTGCAGAGGTCTCAGGTTTACCCGTTAGGGGGGAACATTATGAGGAATTGCTTCCCCCGGATGAGTATATTTTCGCTACCAAATCCATGGTAATGGGTCTTACTCCCGAGAATACTATTCAACACCAATTTCCGAGCTTGATAAAGGTGTTGAATGTGTATGAAAACCTCTCTCTTGTATCCGAAGGTCATGAAGTTAATCTTACGGCTTTTATTGCTGATTTTCTTCGCCTGGAAATATTGAAGGAAGAATTCGATAAATTTGCCAGTCTTGACGACCCCTTCGGCTTGGGTTTAGGTAATCTGCCGGCGGCGGGGGTAGATCAGAAAAACTTCTTTCTACCTGATACCCCGGTCATCCCTTTTACAGAGCTGTCGGCTCCTGGGATTGATGAGAAAACGTTCTTCTTAGGGTTCCTTGGGTTGTGGCTAAGTTGGTTTGCGCTTCCCATGCACCCTCGCCGCATGAGGCCGTCCGTCTTCTCTCTTGCGCATCGAATGGTTGCCGGGATACAAGTGGCTGTGGAAATTGCTGGGTTAGCCTATATGTACCACGGCCTCAGCTTGGCAGCTGATACCACTAAGCCAGGGGTGCAGTCGGTACACTTCCCGATGAATTATTTCACGTCATGGCTCGAGTTACACGTGCTAGGCATCTTTGGCATCCATAAGAGGCCAAGTTTTTATGACAGGTGCAGGTTCCCTCGGATCATGCAACTGGTTGGCGCTTCTATTGTGACTCCGACGCAACGGGAAGCTAGAGGCTTGCTCCTTCGTCCGCGCACGGTTGGGGCTGGCATGTCCTTTACTGCTAAAGTTTTGACCGTCGGCCAAGAGTCGGGGAAGACGGTGTTGTCCTTACAGGACATATTTAAAGATGGGGTCTCTGTCTTGAAGGCTCGGAAGATTCTTCATCTGTACTCCATCCGGCCGGGCTTTCTTGTATTCAAGATGAATGACTCGGCTTTATTCATGAGGTATAACTCGCATTGCTTCGCCCAGCAATTAGGTTACAATCAGGGCGTCCCACTTGAGGCTTTTTTGGTCGAACCTGCTGCTTCCGAAGAGAGAATGCGGAGCGCACTGCATCATTTCATGCGCTTGAACACAGGGTCCTGTTTACCACCGGAAACCGGGAAGACGGACTGTCTTGCCTGAATCTGGGGCCAGATGCTATTTGGTGCTATCCGTCCACCTCTCCGAAGATGCCAAGTTGATTTATGGCACCATGTATCGAAGGTTTAAACGGATGCGGCCGATGTAGCAGACTTCATCAGATTCCCCCTCGTTTGAGGGGTTTTTGATTGTGGGGACGCTCTTCCCTGCAGGCGCAAGCCCCTGCAGTTAGTTATGCTACCGCATCGGGATAACAACTTTCTCCTTCTCCAGATGGTCACTTCGTGTCGTGGGTGTTTGTTTTGTTTGTGGTTGCCCGTGGATTGTATACGGAGACTAATTTATGTTGTCGCCCATAGGACGTGGATTAGTCCAAATCCGTATCTTTTTAGATTTGGGTTTGGGGGTGGGTTTAAGGATACGTTAGCCTCATTTGAGACTAAGATCAACTTAAACGTGTGTTAAGGATACGTTAGTCTAATTTCTAGACTAAGATCAACTTAACATGATCATTTAGATCTAACAAGAGAGCATTTGGGCTCTATTGTTTAGTTTAGGGACATTTCCGTCGATTTCCAGTTTAGGGACATAGTGGTCCATCGTTAGTTTAAAGACATCCCGGTCAAGGTTAAGGACATCATAGTCCGTGAGTTTAAAGACCTCACAGTCAAGGTTAATGACATCATATTCCGTGAGTTTAAAGACCTCACAGTCAAGGTTAAGGACATCATAGTCCGTGGGTTTAAGGACCCCACAGTCCAGTTTAAAGACACCATAGTCTGTGGAATGTATGGCTGTCGGGACCCATCACCTCTCTGAAGACGTTGAAGGATTACAACGACAAATATCAGAGAAGTTCAGAGATATACCCTTGAACCAAAATTGATTTGGGGATCTATAGTCCAATTTGGGACTAAATTTTATTTGAAGGTTTATGAGCATATGGGCTCAGTTGATATGAGTTGAACATTTTATTGTTCTGGCTATTGAGCCTTTACTTGAGCTCGGCCCTTTTAATAATGCTGAGCATTAGATCCTGACAAATTGTGTTCTTACAGTGCGCTATGTGGCGCGTCAGGCGCTTTGCGCCAAGGAAAGAGCGCATTGCGCTTCTGTTGGATTGCGCTTCTGTTGGAGGACACGTGTCACGCTTAGCGCTAAGCGCTAGTTTGTTGGCGCATTGCGCTTTTAATTTATGAGCGCGCTGCACTAGTTTGTGGGTGCGCCAGTGAGTGACACGTGGCGTGCTTGGCGCTGAGCGCCAGATGATGAGCGCATTGCGCTTCTGCATGAGTAGCGCACACGTGAGTGACACGTGGCGCACTTGGCGCTTTGCGCCAGATGATGAGCGCAGTGCGCTATTTCAGAAGCGCAAAGCGCGACTTGCATACGTGGTTGACACGTGGCACGTTTTGGCGCTGAGCGCTGGTCCAAGGAGCGTAGAAGCGCAGTTCATGAGTGCAAGGCACTATTCATTAGCGCAAAGCGCATTTGATCAAATTTATGATCAGAGAACAAGTTTATGTTCTTCAAAGGAGGCTTTAACTCAAGATCCAAGAACAAAAGTTTTTGTTTTTATAAAAGGGCTCTGCCTTTATAGATCAAAGATCTATGAATGAAGTAAAATACTTCTTTTAGTCTTTTTATGATTAGATCTTTTTGATCTTTTCTTTTAAATCAAAAGACCTTGGTCTTTTTTATAGATCTAAGATCTTTTAAGAAGATAATTCTTCTGTTTTAATGAGATGATTTCATCTCTTTGTTCAAGAATTAATTCTTTACCTTGAATATGAAGAAATGATCTTCTTTTTTCTAAGAGCTCGCTCTTCTTTTTCTCAAAATTTGCAGAGGGTTTCTCTCTCTTTTTTTGTGTATCTATCCCTCTGTGTGTGTTTTAGACTTGAAATCTAGGGTCCTTTATATAGGGCCAAATGATTTGTTAAATCAGTTTTAATAGATCTTTCTCTGATTGATTTGGGAATGTTTCCCCACCATTGGATCTTTGATCCTAGGTCTTCTGTTTTACAGAAGGCAATCTTCTTGTTTTTAACAAGATTGAGAAAATCTTTCCATAACAGAACTTATTCTGTCTTTTGGTAATTTTTATTTACCATTGGATCATTGATCCAACGGTGCTCTGATTTACAGAGCACAATCTTGTTATTTGGAAAGATTTTGAGGAATTTTTCCTTAACAGAATTTAGTTTCTGATTAATTAATGATTTATCATTATTATTAGATCTTTGATCTGACGGTTGGGGAGCTTTTAGGTTCCAGCGCCAGCGCACCTTGCGCCAGCGCACCTACGTTCGACACGTGGCGCACAGCGCAGAGCGCAGCGCAACTGTGCTAGCGCACTCGTGTTTGACACGTGGCACGCTGCGCAGAGCGCAGAACAACTGCGCTAGCGCACCTGTGTTTGACATGTGGAGCACAGCGCGCAGTGCGCAGAATCTGAAGCGTTGCTTCAATTTTTAAATTTTGAATTTTAAAACAGAGCTTTGCTCTGATTGGGGGTACGCTGCCTAGGGCGCAGTGCACCTGGCGCTAGCGCGTTTGCGTTTGACACGTGGCGCGCAGCGTACAGAATCTGAAGCGTTGCTTCACAATGTTTTAACTCTTGGCTTTGAGGCATTTGTTACATTCTTTTCATGTGGAGTTTTTATTATTATTATTTTATTTTATTTTATTTCATTTTATTGTTATTATTGGGAGCGGGTTTTGAGCCAAAATTTTGGCGGGAACAAATGCCCCCCACTACTTTGCCCACGTAAGTATGTACGTGGGTGAAGTTGTGCAGAGTTATGCATGGCCATGGAATTGAGGGCTTAGGATACAAGTTTAGGGTCCTTGAAGCCTAAGACTTTTTCATCTTCATGAGCCGTAAGGATCTCAAGAATGTTTTTTCTCCCTACAGGTCGAGGGGATCCCGCAGGTGTATTTTCTCCTTAGGGGTCGTGAGGACTCCTAAGTGCGTTTTCTCTTGAGAGTCGTAAGGATCTCACAAGAGAATCTTCTCCCTAACAAGTCGAGAGGACTCATAAGTGATTGTTTCTCTCCTTGTCGATATTTGACTTCGGGGAATGTGGCCTATAGATAGTCTATCTTGACCTCCTTATAGGGCACCGATAGCTTAGGAAACAGGGTTAGGATCTGCCACCTAAGACTTTTCAAATTTATGAGCCGTGAGGGTCTCATAAAGACTTTTCTCCCTACGAGTCGAGAGGATCTCGTAGGTGTATTTTCTCCTTAGGGGTCATGAGGACTCCTAAGTGCGTTTTCTCTTGAGAGTCGTAAGGATCTCACTAGAGAATTTTCCCTCTTACAAGTCGAAAGGACTCGTAAGTGGTTGTTTCCCTCTTTGTCGAGATTCGACTTTGGAGAGTGTGGTCCGTGAATAATATGCAGAGTCCATTTTGGACCGACTTGCAGGGCTCCAGTGCTTAGGAAACAGGTTTTTTAATCCCCGCTGCCTAAGGCTTTTCCTCACGAGTCGAGACGAATCGAGCATTTCTCGCAAGAATATCCTAACGTCACAGTTAACCTCTGCTCTTTGCGACAGAGGTCCGTTAGGGTCTGTGGTACTAGGGTTTTGTCCGTCGTACCGTCGCGTTGGCTGATGTATCCCTCGATAGGCAACCTTGCTGTTCGAGTAGCCTTGCGACTGTCATGTCTCTGATCCTTTCAGGGGCTGGACAAGACGTCTTCAAGCAATCCTCCTAGGCAGTTTGACCGTCGGAAGAGCAAGCGTTAGGAATTTTGCCATGCCGCTTTTTACTTAAGGTTAGGCTCATTTTGGAGAGCCCCGATAAGTCATAACCACTCCGCGCTGGTGTGGGATGATCTCCGATAGTCTTTTGGGTTTTATATGAGTTGCCGTCAAGACCTTGAAACTAGGAATTTGGCCTTCGCTTTGTTTGTTGGCATTGCATCCGCTGTATCGAGACGAATGTCGTGGTTGTCTCTAGGTTGCTGGTGAACCGTCGAGGTTTGGAACTAGGGATTTTGCCGTGGCTCCGTTGTTTGATTGTCGCGTCTGGATCCTGATGGAGGAAGAACGCTGTGGTGACATCTCGTTTACTGTATCGAGATGAATGTCGAGGTGGTGAACACTCCGCGCTGGTGTGGGGTGATCTCTGGTGGTCTTTCGGGTTTTATATGAGTTGCCGTCAAGACCCTGAAGCTAGGAATTTGGCCTTCGCTTCGTTTGCTGGCATTGCGTTTGCTGTATCGAGATGAATGTCGCGGTTGTCTCTAGGTTGTTGGTGAACCGTCGAGGTTTGGAACTGGGGATTTTGCCGTGGTTCCGTTGTTTGATTGTCGCGTCTGAATCCTGATGGAGGAAGAACGCTGTGGTGACATCTCGTCTGTTGTATCGAGACGAACGTCGAGGTGGTGACCACTCCGTGCTGGTGTGGGGTGATCTCCGATAGTCTTTCGGGTTTTATATGAGTTGCCGTCAAGACCCTGAAGCTAGGAATTTGGCCTTTGCTTCGTTTGCTTTGGCATGTCCGAATCCTGTTGGAGGAAGGACGATGTAGTGACATTTCGTCTGCTGTATCGAGACGAATGTCAAGGTGGTGACCACTCCGTGCTGGTGCGAGATGATCTCCGATTGTCTTTCAGGCTTTATATGAGTTGCCGTCAAGACCCTGAAGCTAGGAATTTGGCCTTCGCTTCGTTGTTTTGGCATGCCCGAATCCTGTTGGAGGAAGGACGCTGTAGTGGCATCTCGTCTGCTGTTTCGAGACAAATGTCGAGGTGGTCTCTAGGTTGTCTGGGAACCATCGAGATTTGGAGTAGGGGCTTTGCCGTAGCTCCGTTTGTTTTTGACCGTGAGGTCTTTTGTTGACGTTGTACCTGCATCATGCTGGATTGTGAAGGAACGCCGTTGTTGACATTGCGTCTGCTGTAGCGAGACGAATGCTGAGATGGAGTTGAGATTTTGCCGTCACTCCGCTTTGTTTTGACCGTGAGGTCTTTCGTTGACATTGCATCTGCATCCTTCTGGACTGAGAAGGAACGTCATTGTTGACATTGCGTCTAGTGTAACGAGACGAATGCTGGGATGGAGTTGGGATTTCGCCATCACTCCGCCTTGTTTTGACGTGAGGTCTTTTATTGACGTTGTGTCTGCATCCTGCTGGACTGCAAAGGAACGCCGTTATTGACATTGCGTCTGCTGTAACGAGACGAATGCCGAAGCAGTCTCTAAGTTGTATGTGAACCATCGAGACTTGGCTCTCTTTCGGATGGAGCCTGGTGGGAAGGTATGGTTCCCTTTTTGTTTGTGCCCCTGGATTGTATACAGGGATCGATGTGATATCATTTGTAGGGCAAGAGTTTCATTTCATTTCATTTTTTTATTTCTTCCCCCGATTCTCTATCATTTCAGATTTTATATCGTGAAAGTCGCGATTGCCTAATCATTTCGGCTGTTATTTTTCGCGGTGCCCAATCATTTCGGCTATTTGTTTTATTTTTACTCGCTGTTTTTTATTACGAGTTGCCCAATCATTTCGGCTATTTTGTATGCATGAATTTTTATTTGCTGATTTTGTTGCAAGTTGCCCCATCATTTCGGCTATTTTGTATGCATTTTTGGCTCGCTGATTTTTTATCGCGCGTGTGGAACTTGAAATCTGGTGCCAATCTTAGCATCAGCATCGCTGCGACTAGAATATTGCCAGGAGCGAATCATCATTTGCCATGAAAGGACTTGGAATTTGATACCGATTTAGGCATCAGCATCGCTACAACTGGGATATTGCCAGGAGCGAATCATCATTTGCCTCTGTCGATGTCGAACAAAGGTGGCTTAGCAAACAGGGTTAGGATCCCGTCGACTAAGGCTTTTGACTTCATGAGCCGTAAGGGTCTCATAAATGTATTTCTCCCTACGAGTCGTGAGGATCTCGTAGGTGCGTTTTCTTCTTAGGAATCGTGAGGATTCCTAAGCATGTGTTCTCTTCTAAGTCGTAAGGATCTTACAAGATTGGTTTCTCCTTATAAGTCGAGAGGACTTACAAGTGTTTGTTCACCGTATGAGCATATCCCTAGTCGCTGGTAGGACTCTGTTAGGGAAATGTTCATTCGTGCCCGTGGATTGTATACAAGGGTCAATATTGAACCGCTTGTATGGCAGTATCGGAGGTTGTGGGGGCTTCTTAAGAACAGGTTCAGATCCCTGTAGCTTAAGACTTTCAAATCTTATGAGCCGTGAGGGTCCCATAAGAGGATTCTCCTTACGAGTCATGAGGATCTCGCAAGTGTAATTTCTCCTTAGGAATCATGGGGATCCCTAAGTATGTTACTCCTTAGGAATCATGGGGATCCCTAAGGAGCGCAGAAGCACAGTTCATGAGTGCAAGGCACTATTCATTAGCGCAAAGCACATTTGATCAAATTTATGATCAGAGAACAAGTTTATGTTCTTCAAAGGAGGTTTTGCCTCAAGATCCGAGAACAAAAGTTTTTGTTTTTATAAAAGGGCTCTGCCTTTATAGATCAAAGATCTATGAATGAAGTAAAATACTTCTTTTAGTCTTTTTATGATTAGATCTTTCTGATCTTTTCTTTTAAATCAAAAGACCTTGGTCTTTTTTATAAATCTAAGATCTTTTAAGAAGATAATTCTTCTGTTTTAATGAGATGATTTCATCTCTTTGTTTAAGAATTAATTCTTTACCTTGAATATGAAGAAATGATTTTCTTTTTTCTTAGAGCTCGCTCTTCTTTTTCTCAAAGTTTGCAGAGGGTCTCTCTCTCTCTTTTTTTGTGTATCTATCCCTCTGTGTGTGTTTTAGACTTGAAGTCTAGGGTCCTTTATATAGGACCAAATGATTTGTTAAATCAGTTTTAAGAGATCTTTCTCTGATTGATTTGGGAATGTTTCCCCACCATTGGATATTTGATCCCAGGGCTTCTGTTTTACAGAAGGCAATCTTTTTGTTTTTAACAAGATTGAGAAAATCTTTCCATAACAGAACTTATTCTGCCTTTTGGTAATTTTTATTTACCATTGGATCATTGATCCAACGGTGCTCTGATTTACAGAGCACAATCTTGTTATTTGGAAAGATTTTGAGGAATTTTTCCTTAACAGAATTTAGTTTCTGATTAATTAATGATTTATCATTATTATTAGATCTTTGATCCGACGGTTGGGGAGCATTTAGGTTCCAGCACTGGCGCACCTACGTTCGACATATGGCGCGCAGCGCAGAACGCAGCGCAACTGCGCTAGCGCAACCATGTTTGACACGTGGCACGCAGCGCAGAGCGCAGCGCAACTGTGCTAGCGCACTTGTGTTTGATACGTGGCGCACAGCGCGCGGCGCGCAGAATCTGTAGCGTTGCTTCAATTTTTAAATTTTGAATTTTAAAATAGAGTTTTGCTCTGATTGGGGGTGCGCTGCCTAGGGCGCAGCGCACCTGGCGCTAGCGCGTCTGTGTTTGACACGTGGCGCGCAGTGCGCAGCGCACAGAATCTGAAGCGTTGCTTCACAATGTTTTAACTCTTGGCTTTGAGGCATTTGTTACATTCTTTTCATGTGGAGTATTTTTTTTATTATTATTTTATTTTATTTTATTTCATTTTATTGTTATTATTGGGAGCGGGTTTTGAGCCAAAATTTTGGCGGGAACAGGTCCAACTTCTTTATCAGCGAGCCGAGCTGCGTCCCAACGGCCCTTAATGCATATGTGGCGTGGTATCAGCATTCAATGGGCGCCGTCATCAGGGAAGAGAAACGATTTTTGCTCGATCGCAAGGGTGCAGTGCCGGCTGGTGATCAAAATGTTCCTCTGAAGCGACGGAACATTGTTTATCCTCCCTTGAGAGAGGTCACTGTAGTTGAGCCTCCACACGTACTAAGCCCTACGCGTGGTTTGCCCCCATCCATAGTGCCCGAAAAAGAAGTCACTGCCGCTTCCCCCGAGTCGGACGTAGGAAAAGAAATTGGGACTCGTCGTCCAAAGGCGTCTACCAAACGCAAACTCGTGTCATCGGCTCCCGGCGCCCGTCCTCAGAAGAAGAAGAAGCAAGTACTTTCTTTAGACACCATATTAGGCTCGACGCCCCTTACTCTGTTTAGCGAAGGCTTGAGTGAATATGGGACTAACGAGGGTTTATTCGGGATGCTTGATGATACCGATTTGGGGGTTGCCATTGAAGCTTCCAAACAATCGGCCGCCCTCGAAAAGGAATTGGCCGCCCTTGCGCAGTCAGGTATATATTATCCTTATCTCTCAGCTGTTTATTTCACTCTTTTTTTTTATCATACTTTGACTGATGCCTCCTGTTTTAACAGGTGCCTCTACAGAAGAAGCCATTGCTGCTTCGCTTAAAACCTTTGAAGAGGAGGAAAGGCTTCACGCCTCATTGCCAACAGAGGCTTCGCTTGAACGACCGATGATGGATACCGTAACGGTTCCGGAGGTAAAACCTAGCCCTAGTGATAATATCTCCTTGGCGAAGGTCTTGAAGAAGTCTCCTCTCTCTGTCAAAGTCGAGAAGCAGCCCAAAAAACATACTGCCAGGGGAAAGAAGCGATCTTCTGCAATCACTAGCTCTAGACCAAAGCGGGGGAAGAAGACCGTTACTAGTCCACCGGAAGACGGTCTTCTTTTTCCTGGTTCATCTGCTGAGGAGGCCGCACAATTGGCTGAGGCTATCAGACGCTCACAAGACGAATCTGAAAATGTAATGATCCCGAAAAGGCCTTACCCTGCCGTCATCTTTTACGAAGACCCTCTGTGGATACGGCGACTATTCATAGGCCCTCTGGAAGAATGAGGGGAAAGGGCTCTTAGGCAGGCCGTCTCAGCCAACGCCGAGGATGCACTTTCATTGTGGACCGGTGGCCACGAGTCTACTCTTGAACCTCGGCGAGCGTACCTCCTCAGGAAGGAGTGTCGGCTTGAACAAGCCATATTAGAAGCTCCCTTGCGCATCGGTATGTTCATGTATCTCTTTGTAATATTTTGTATTGCTTGTATACATACATACATACATACATACATAAATATACATATATATATATATATATATATATATCCTTATCCTCGTACAAACTTTGCAGGGACTTCGGCGATGGCAGAGAAGCTGAGTCCAAGTCGCGTCCTGACTATGGACTTCGTAGATAACCCCGACGAAGCACTAATCAGTGTGGAGGGGGTTGACGCCATTGATGTTCCTACGATGGAGCTTCCCTTGGTGATTCCTGCTCTCCAGGTGATTGCTCCTCCGGAAGAGGCATCTTCATTGGCTACGGATCCAATGGATCTTTCTGGGGACGGCCCGGCGACTGTGGGATAGGTGGTCGAAGCCACTGTCGTTTCATTAGAGCGTGTAGCGATGGTCACTGCTTCTCCACCGGACGTTATTATACCAGCCGACATCCCTGATGATGTGCTCGGGAACACGGAGGGGGGTGAGGCAGTCGCTGCATCCAGTGATGCCCTTGTCGTGGTCCTGACCGGTGACTTACCAGGTAAATTTCAGGTTATTGCTTTCTATTCTATTCTGCAATCCCTTTTCTACCTTTTCTGAAAGTACTTTTGTTTTGAATGCAGCTGCGGTGGGCGTTGAGGTTGTGCCCCCCGAGGAAGCGCCACCAGTTACCGCTTTGACGGTGACCGCCCCTCCATCTTCTCTTATATCTTCTCAAATGCTGGAAGGTATGGGTTTGTGATAAATTTAAGTCGGGGACAGCATCTTTCGTGTACTAACCATGTATCATCGTGATCTCGCAGGAGTTCTTCTTGATCATTTGTATCAGGTGTTGAACCCGCACTTCTCTTTCCCATCGAAGATTACTTCATCTAATGGCACTAGTGAGTACAGCCTTCAGCTAATGTTCCTTCTTTTACCAGCAGTCAAACCATTTCTGATTCTTCTTTGTTTTGATTGCAGTACTACAGATCGAAGGAGGAGATGAGAGAACAGTTGTGCCACTGGTACTCCCGGCCTTGCCACCTGCTGCAGGTGGTATAGTAAATTCCATTGTTCATGAACCTCTTATACTTCTTGAACCGTCATTTGACTATGATTTGTTTTGCAGCGGTCACATCGACTCCAGCCCCATTCGAGTCTTGCGTCATAATGCTGGCCGGACCCTTTTCCCGACGTCCATCCTCGAAAGGCGCCGCGAATAGTTTGCGCATGCTGAGCGACTATATCGAGGAGTTCGACGTGGAGACTCCTACATCTGCCGTGGATTTTGCCGCAGAGGTTAACTTAATGTTGGCGACGCTTGTAAGGCGTTGTCGAGTCTTGGGTTAACTACTGCCGGAAGATTGAGGCCTACCTGCACGAGCTCGAGCTTATGCGTCCTGCCCCTGAGGCTCAGGCTTTGAACTCCCAGCGGGTCGCATGGGTTGAGCATAGCGTTCCGTTCCTTCGCCATTTTGAACAAGAGGCAACCCTTAAGCGAAAGGAACGTACTTCCGCTGAATCTGTTCAACTGCGCGCTGAGGTTGCAGCAAATGCTGCCCAGCTGAACACCATCTTTGAAAACCTTCAACGATGTATTTCTGACGGGCTGGTGCTGAGGAAGAAGCTTGATCTTAGTGAGCAGGTTGCGCAGAGTCAGGAAGCTGCTCAGCAGGAAATTGATTAGAAGATTTCATCGTGCTTGCAGCAAAGGGCTCAAATTGAAGCGGAGCCGGCCGTGACGGCTGATCATGAGAAGGCGCTAAAAGAAATGCGAGAGCAGCTGGCGGCCTTGCTAAAAACTCTTCCTTCTCAGTAGCAATTTTTGTACCATTTGTAATTTTGAGTAAAATGTATTCATTCTTTTATTCTTTCATATGATGTATTTTGTACCCGATTGAATTCATGAATAAAAGATACATTTCTTTCGCAATGTCTTATGTCTTCTCTTTGCTTTCTTCTTTCTTTTGTTATCAGCATGTCACCTTAACAAACACAGCCAGCAGATGATGGGGTGAACATCTTATTTGGCTTCTTCGAGGGGTAGTGATGGCATAGGAGGCAGGTTCAGATCTGCTGCCTAAGACTTTTCAACTTCATGAGCCGTGAGGGTCACATGAAGACTTTTCTCCTTACGAGTCGTGAGGATCCCGTAGGTGTATTTTCTCCTTAGGAATCATGAGGATTCCTAAGCGCGTTTTTTTTTCTTGAGAGTCGTAAGGATCTCATAAGAGAATTGTAACAACTCCATTTTTAATGTACAAAGAATTGATTTAAATTCAAAGTATACTTGGAGTATTTAATGTTGCTGATATCTCTTTAAGTATTTATTTCACACCATAATTACAAGAAGGAGCTTGTAGCTCATTGGTAATACCTTGCACTGCAAAACCAAGCCACCAGAGTTTAAATCCCCTGCCCCACATTATTTTTAATATTGTTTTGTTTTAAATTTTATAGAAGACCAACAGTCCAACAGCCATAACTCCAGAATTTCCCACTACACCCCAAAAGTTAGAAGTACCAGTAGCTACCCCCGGCGACCCCCCATCTCCCGCCACCTCGACTCGGCAGGGATCGGCCGAGTCGGCCGGCGTACCGGCCGACTCAGGCCGGCGCCGACGGCCGGACTCGGCCGGACTGCCGAGTCGTCAACTTGAAAGATGTGCCCCTTGGTCTCCCCTACCCCTCTGTATACTTTAATTTCTTAGATCGTTTCCAGAGAGCACAATAACTCTCATTCAATCCATTTTTAATACATTTTTTCTATTTTTTTAATTAAAAACCCTACACCTACCCTAACCCTAGCCTAACCCTATAAATACACCCCTACCTCCTACCCTCTCATCCCAAAATTCTGAGCCCACTCTCTCAAAATCTCAAGAAACCCTTGGTACTTTGGAAACGAGCGAAAGGCGAAGCGCTGACGAAATCGACGGCGAACTTCCGGTGATCGTGCTAGGAACTCTCGACAACGAATCGACGCACCGGCAAATCCTCTACTTCCCTCTCCCTCTCTAGTGTTGTCCAAACCCGTAAGTCCCCAAATTCTACCTCTCTATTCTTTTCTAAAATACGAATTTACAAAACCCGACGGAATCGGAACAAATCCGATTTCCGATTCGGTTTTCTATAAAATTTCACTTCTCACCAATTCCATCATGCTTAAACATCTTATTGTTGACTATTAAACACTTAACAAATAATTTGAACAAGTTTCCTCATATGAAATGATAGCTTTTTCAATATATCGTAATTTTTCACTTAAATACCATCATGTTTCGTTTTCACATTTAACCCCCTTAACATTGCTATACCTTAAAGTAGATCACGAGGTAATGACCTACCTCTTCACACACTCATATGCAAACATAACACGCTACCTTGAAAACTTAGAATACGATAAAACAATACTTTCATTTAAATAACATATTCTTAATAAAACTATTCCTAAAAGTTTTAGCTTTGATACACTTTTAAATGAAGATCTTTTATTAGGAAAATACGATAAGTTGTGGACATCGGTCATTTATCTAAACCTGACTTTGTGGTGTCTAGGCTAGGCAAGTGAGAAAGGTAATTTTAAAAGGCCCGTCTCACGATGAATCGTGAGCGGATCCCTCCTTTCTTCACTTGTACTCACCTGGCCACAATTGGCGGTGAAGAGGCGATTTGAGGCATCTAACAACTTGTTGTTTAGACCATTTTGAAATTGTCTAGTTGAATTAGAAAACCCTAGAATCTAAAATACGGAAAATCGACTTTTGCAAATAAATACCTTTTACTTAATAAAACCGTATTCTAAAGGATTAGTATTTATAAATCTTTGCAAAGCGCCGCTACAACCCATTTTAGGGAACCCGTTCGGGATAGTACGGTTTATCGTGCACCCTCGGGCTTAGTAGTGCGAGATTCAGACCTCCGCAAGGAGCATTCGGTCTCGAAAGATTTAAAATACGACATCTTAAGAAAATGAGATTTTTAGAATATAAAATATTTATTAAAACTTATTTTTGTATAAATATATGTATACTTATCATTACAACATTTATTTTATTATAATATAAATGTTCCACCTTTTTCTAAAAATCATAAGAATAAATTTTTACATTAAAATACCATGAATTCCAAATAAATCAATATTACAAATAAATACCTTTATTTATGGAATTAGGATATTTTCACTAGAAATATCACAAAATAAAATTACACTCATCACAACTATAAAGACGAATAATAAATACTTGGGGTATATCTTGAAAACTATACAAAAGTATTTTTACATAAAACTCCCTCAAGTTTTATAAATTACCCTAAAGACCCTAGTAAACATAGGACTTCGATTTACATTTCTACTGTCCGACTCGGGTTTGAGTCTGATTATAATCTGACTTGAATATGATTCAAGTACCATATAAATCTACAATATTACAATTCAATATGAACACACGAATCCATGAATCCAGTTATCAATCTATTCAACTTGACTGAACCAAACCATGGATATACTTTCCATTTACATGATTCCAGTTTACATCCATTACATCCGTTACTGATATCATGGTTTCGATCAGTCATCCAACTATACTACTTATACAATACAATATAACAATACAATCAAAACACTACGGGGTTTAAGGGGTAGATTGGTACGGAAGGTGTTAAAAGTGGCACGAGATAGTAAGATTAAGACACCTAACATGAATCCTGTTGCTGTTGTACCGTGGCATAACGGTTCCTTGTACTTTCAGTTTGCCCTGGTCTCTAGCATATAGAGACCCCTCTCGTATACACCGGCATCCTTCTGTACCAAGCTACAAACAACAGCGTTAACACAATATTCTACAATATTATACAACATTAAAAGATACCTTCTTATTCCATCTTTTCTATTTCTCCCTTATTTTTGGGACTTACCGAGCGACCTGTTCGCTGACGACATTCTATTTCTTTCTTTTTTGAATGTCGTCAGGTGATCTGGACACAGCAGAGATCGAGCCCACCAGTGAAGACTTAGATCAGTTCCTCGAAGACCCCGAGTCTAGACATTATACATTTCCATTCAGTACCTTTAATTTCCTGTTATGCCATTGTTTAGGCATCGTTTTTACTTCAGTTGTATTTCCTTTTCATGCATTGTACAAAAGAATGTTAATAAATAAAGTTGCTGTTATTTTTTATATCTCTTGTCTCTTGTGATTACTTTTATATTGCTTAGATACGCTTAGCGTATTTACTTCACAGTAAATACGTAGCGGACCAGTCGCATCCCCTTCGCCGTATACCGAGAAGCGGGACGTGACAGGTTTTGTTGGCGGCCCATGCAAGTCAGAGCTGTATAGAATCATACTATGCAGTTCTGTTCTACGTGAACAACCTAAGCAATAAAACACAAGAACCAGCAACTAAAACATTCTTTACAATTCATGTTCCTTGAATCTTACCATTTCATATTCATTGAATCTTATCATTTCGAATATTTTGAATATGTCCTAACCCAATTTTTTCTTCAAGGTTATGGATTCCCCGAACAACACCAGCACCAATGTCAACAACATACCTTCAGCCCTACCACTCACACCTGCCGTCCCTGCTCCGATCAACGAGCATACGGTTCTGCTTGAGGCAATCCGAAGCCTCCTAGAGGGACAGCAGCAGCAGACTGCTCTTTTAATGAACCGTCCCAAGGCAGACGCACCTGGGGTAAAGCAATTTAGGGCTTTACACCCCAAACAGTTCTCCGGAAAGGGAAGCCCACTTGAAGCCGAGGAATGGGCACAGAGCATAGAGGATGATCTGGCGGCAGCACAAGTGCCAGACATAGCTTGGGTTCGTGTGGCGAAACTGCAGCTCACGGGCAATGCTCGCAACTGGTGGAAGGTGGAAGAAAGCCGTCTTGAACAGCCTATCGAATGGAAGACTTTCCGCGACATGTTCGACGCTAAGTATTTCCCTGAGACTTCCAGGTTCGACATGGAACAACAGTTCATCCATCTGCAACAAGGTTCGATGTGGACCAAGACAGTAGATGAGTATAACGCTGAGTTCACCATGCTCAGTCGGTAAGATATGTCTCAATAATTCGAATTTTTCTATATCACATATTACACAGCTAACACAGTATTTTTAACAGATTTGCGGCACACCTTATACCGACGGATGAGATCAAAGCCCGTCGCTTTCTACAAGGTTTGGATTCGGAAATCCATACGGCACTGGCCACAGGAGATTTTCCGACTCATGAATCGGCTCTGAAAGCTGCCCGCCGTTATGAGGCAGTGGTAAAGGCGAGGGGAAGACCTCAGTCTACTGGATTTAAGCGTCCTGCCAACCAGATGGCAGGAGGAGCCTCGTCTAGGCCATCTTTTGTGCCAAGGCGACCCGGAGTACAGAACAACCGTCCCAGCCCAGCCTTTTGTACCTACCGCAAGAGAACTGGACATATGATGAAAGACTGCCGGCGAGCCAACCATCTTTGCTTGATCTGCGGCTCAGCTGCTCATGATATTGGGTCTTGTCCCCAAAAGCAAAACCCAGTTGCTACACCCAGGCCAGCAGTTACCTATCCGCAGCGACCAGCTCTTCAAACACCTGCTCCAAGACTTGCACTACCTGCACCATCCAGAGGACCACAAGCTGCACCACCTCCTCGTCAGTTCCATCAAGCTCAAAGGAACGTTCCGAGGAATGCTCCTCAGGCCAGGAGGAATGTACCAAGGCACCAGGCTTTCACTATGTCAGTGGAAGAAGCTGAGGCCACTGGCCAAGTCATCACTGGTAAACTTTTCTTCTCAAACTTTTCTTTCAAGTCTTGTTTATCTACATGCTTTCCCTAAAACATACCCCACATACCTTAGATACAATCTTAGTAGCCTCACTACCTGCACTAGCACTGTTTGATACTGGAGTATCGCACTGCTTTATGTCGCAACGGTTTGTCCTAACCCATGCGATTCCAGTCTCACCGCTTGTATCCAGCTGGAATGTCAGTTCAGAAAATGGCGTTCTAAAGGCAACCATGGGATACCGTTTGTGTCCAGTCGTCGTCTGCAGCAGAGAGTTTTATGCTGACTTCAAAGTGCTGGACATACCGAATTTCGATGTGGTTCTAGGAATGGATTGGCTTGGAACTTTTTATGCTACCATTGACTGTCGTCAAAGGAGGGTAGTATTCAAGATTCCAGACCATCCGGTCTTTTATTTCAAAAGCGGAGACCATACACTGGAGCCAAGTACCTACAAAGCGAAGCCAAGAGAAGCAGTGGTTGCAGCAGCTCAAGCGGAGGAAGAATCAAGACCAGATGTGGTTCGAGAGTTCGACGATGTATTTCCTGACGATATATCAGGTTTGCCTCCCGATCGAGCTCTTGAATTCAGTATTGATTTAGTACCAGGAGCAGAACCGGTGATCAAAGCACCCTATCGTTTAAGTCCGGAAGATTTGAAGGAAGTCCGAACACAGTTGGACGAATTACTGGTGAAAGGATGGATTCGTCCCAGCACTTCAAGTTGGGGATCACCTGTACTACTTGTAAAGAAGAAGGAAGGTTCATACAGAATGTGCATCGATTATAGAGCCTTGAATGAAGTCACTATAAAGAACAAGTATCCACTTCCGCGCATCGACGATTTATTTGATCAGCTAAGTAGATCTTGTGTTTTCTCTAAATTGGATCTTCGTTCAGGTTATCATCAGGTGAAGGTCAAGGAAACTGATATTCACAAAACAGCTTTCAGAACTCGCTATGGACATTACGAATTTCTCGTGATGCCATTTGGAGTGACCAACGCACCCGCAATATTCATGAACCTAATGAATCAAGTTTTCCGGGAGTACTTAGACAGGTTTGTTGTCATCTTCATCGACGATATCCTGGTGTATTCTAAGAATCAGAAAGAGCATGCAGAACATCTACGAATTGTCTTGGAAACTCTTCGACAACACAAGCTCTATGCCAAGTACAGCAAGTGCGAGTTTTGGCTAAAGCAAGTTGGTTTTCTTGGACATATCGTATCAGGAGAAGGAATTTCTGTGGATCCAGCAAAAGTTTCAGCAGTTAGCGAATGGCCTACACCAAAGTCAGTGAAGGACATTCGGAGTTTCTTAGGTTTAACTGGATATTACAGAACATTCATTGAAGGATTTTCGAAGATAGCAACACCCTTGACCAAGCTCACACGTAAAGATGAAGATTTTGTGTGGTCAGAAGCATGCGAACAAGCTTTCATAGAACTCAAGTCAAGGTTGACATCAGCACCTATTCTCGTTATACCGGATCAATCTGGAGGATTCAAAGTGCATTGCGATGCATCCGGTAAGGGATTAGGATGTGTTCTACATCAGCACGGTAAAGTTGTGGCTTATGCTTCAAGACAGCTGAAGATTCATGAGCGCAATTATCCGACGCATGATTTGGAATTGGCAGCCATCATCTTTGCTCTCAAGATTTGGCGCCATTATCTACTTGGTGAACGAGTGAACATCTACACAGATCATAAGAGCCTGAAGTACGTGTTTACTCAGAAGGAGTTGAATATGCGGCAGAGAAGATGGTTAGAACTCATGGTAGACTTTGACATCAACTTGCAATATCACCCAGGGAAGGTGAATGTGGTACCTGATGCACTTAGTCGCCAACCATTAGCAATGAATCTCACCACTTAGTGGAAGCTTCAACAAGACTTGCATCAGATGGAGATTGAAGTAGTCATGCCAGGTAATACTTCAAGTTTGATGAATTTACAAGTTTAATCAACCATTGTCAATCAGATCAAAGCAGCTCAAGCAAGTGATGCTAAGTTGCAAAAGATCAGAGAACAAGTGGAGAATAGACTCAGAACAGACTTCATCATCCATGAAGACGGATCTTTGAGATACGGCAGCAGATTGTGTGTACCAAAAGGTCCTGTTCGGGAAGAGTTAATGAAAGAAGCTCACAGCTCTCCCTACTCAGTACATCCTGGAGGTACCAAAATGTACAAAGATCTACGTCAGAATTATTGG
The DNA here is from genome assembly GCA_030015575.1 of Agapanthus africanus. NCBI lineage: Eukaryota > Viridiplantae > Streptophyta > Magnoliopsida > Asparagales > Amaryllidaceae > Agapanthus > Agapanthus africanus. The sequence goes on along the minus strand of CM057350.1, from coordinate 101,994,261 downwards.
TGGCATGGAATGAAGCGTGAAGTAGCCAGAAGCGTCACAAAATGCTTGGTGTGTCAGCAAGTAAAGGCTGAATATCACAGGACTGCTGGATTACTTCAACCGTTACCAATTCCAGAATGGAAGTGGCAACACATCACGATGGATTTTGTGACTGCTCTTCCTCACAGCACAAAGGGTAATGATGCCGTATGGGTCATTATGGATCGACTCACAAAGTTGGCTCACTTCATCCCATTTCGAGTTGGCCAATCAACTGAGACACTAGCAAAGAAGTACATGGAGGTAATAATCTACTTAAGATTTAAACTCTTCATAATGTACAATCTATGATACCCATGAACTCATACAGGAAATTGTGAGATTTCATGGAGTACCGGTCTGCATTGTCTCCGATCGTGACACCAGATTTCGATCGCAATTTTGGCAAAGTTTGCAAGCAAGCTTGGGAATAAGTCTGAACTTCAGCACGGCTTATCATCCACAAATAGATGGTCAGTCAGAATGAACTATTCAGATCTTGGAGGATATGCTCAGAGCGTGTATGTTAGACTTCAAAGGATCGTGGGAAGATCACCTACATCTTGTGGAGTTTTCGTACAATAATAACTACCAAGCAAGAATAGAAATGACACCTTTTGCAGCATTGTATGGAAGGAAGTGTCGATCGCCATTAAGTTGGGACGACATCGGAGATAGGGACCTTCTTGGACCAGAGATGATAGTAGCGACTGTTGATGTGGTTCGTACTATCAGGGAAAGGTTGCGTATAGCCCAAGATCGACAGAAGCACTGGGCTGATGCAAAGAGACGTCATCTGGAGTTCCAGCCAGGAGATCATGTGTTCTTGAAGATATCTCCGAACCGTGGAGTGATCAGATTTGGAAGACGAGGTAAGCTAAGTCCGAGATATATTGGACCGTTCGACATACTCGAACGAGTCGGTGAAGTGGCATACCGCTTAGCACTTCCACCTTCATTGGAAGGAGTGCATAACGTGTTCCACATATCCCAACTCAGAAGGTATGTGAGGGACCCCAGCCATGTTCTTTATCATTCCGAGCTCACTATACAGCCCGATTTGTTTTGTGAGCAACAGCCTGTGGAGATCCTGGAAAGGAAAGTGAAGACACTTCGGAACAAGGAAGTTAACTTGGTCCGAGTGATGTGGAGGAAAGACACTCCAGGAGAGTCCACTTGGGAAAGGGAGGATGAAATGCGTACTAGATATCCAAACCTCTTTGTAAACTAGTTCTCAAATAAAAGCTGTAAATTTCGAGGACGAAATTTTTGTAAGGAGGGTAGACTGTAACAACTCCATTTTTAATATACAAAGAATTGATTTAAATTCAAAGTATACTTGGAGTATTTAATGTTGCTGATATCTCTTTAAGTATTTATTTCACACCATAATTACAAGAAGGAGCTTGTAGCTTATTGGTAATACCTTGCACCGCTGAACCAAGCCACCAGAGTTCAAATCCCCTGCCCCACATTATTTTTAATATTGTTTTGTTTTAAATTTTATAGAAGACCAACAGTCCAACAGCCATAACTCCAGAATTTCCCACTACACCCCAAAAGTTAGAAGTACCAGTAGCTACCTCCGGCGACCCCCCATCTCCCGCCACCTTGACTCGGCCGGGATCGGCCGAGTCGGCCGGCGTACCGGCCGACTCAGGCCGGCGCCGCCGGCCGGACTCGGCCGGACCGCCGAGTCGTCAACTTGAAAGATGTGCCCCTTGGTCTCCCATACCCCTCTGTATACTTTAATTTCTTAGATCGTTTCCAGAGAGCACAATAACTCTCATTCAATCCATTTTTAATACATTTTTTCTATTTTTTTAATTAAAAACCCTACACCTACCCTAACCCTAGCCTAACCCTATAAATACACCCCTACCTCCTACCCTCTCATCCCAAAATTCTGAGCCCACTCTCTCAAAATCTCAAGAAACCCTTGGTACTTTGGAAACGAGCGAAAGGTAAAGCGCTGACGAAATCGACGGCGAACTTCCGGTGATCGTGCTAGGAACTCTCGACGACGAATCGACGCACCGGCGAATCCTCTACTTCCCTCTCCCTCTCTAGTGTTGTCCAAACCCGTAAGTCCCCAAATTCTACCTCTCTATTCTTTTCTAAAATACGAATTTACAAAACCCGACGGAATCGGAACAAATCCGATTTCCGATTCGGTTTTCTATAAAATTTCACTTCTCACCAATTCCATCATGCTTAAACATCTTATTATTGACTATTAAACACTTAACAAATAATTTGAACAAGTTTCCTCATATGAAATGATAGCTTTTTCAATATATCGTATTTTTTCACTTAAATACCACCATGTTTCGTTTTCACATTTAACCCCCTTAACATTGCTATACCTTAAAGTAGATCACGAGATAATGACCTACCTCTTCACACACTCATATGCAAACATAACACGCTACCTTGAAAACTTAGAATACGATAAAACAATACTTTCATTTAAATAACATATTCTTAATAAAACCATTCCTAAAAGTTTTAGCTTTGATACACTTTTAAATGAAGATCTCTTATTAGGAAAATACGATAAGTTTTGGACATCGGTCGTTTATCTAAACCTGACTTTGTGGTGTCTAGGCTAGGCAAGTGAGAAAGGTAATTTTAAAAGGCCCGTCTCACGATGAATCGTGAGCGGATCCCTCCTTTCTTCACTTGTACTTACCTGGCCACAATTGGCGGTGAAGAGACGATTTGAGGCATCTAACAACTTGTTGTTTAGACCATTTTGAAATAGTCTAGTTGAATTAGAAAACCCTAGAATCTAAAATACGGAAAATCGACTTTTGCAAATAAATACCTTTTACTTAATAAAACCGTATTCTAAAGGATTAGTATTTATAAATCTTTGCAAAGCGCCGCTACAACCCATTTTGGGGAACCCGTTCAGGATAGTACGGTTTATCGTGCACCCTCGGGCTTAGTAGTGCAAGATTCAGAGCTCCGCAAGGAGCATTCGGTCTCGAAAGATTTAAAATACGACATCTTAAGAAAATGAGATTTTTAGAATATAAAATATTTATTAAAAATTATTTTTGTATAAATATATGTATACTTATCATTACAACATTTATTTTATTATAATATAAATGTTCCACCTTTTTCTAAAAATCATAAGAATAAATTTTTACATTAAAATACCATGAATTCCAAATAAATCAATATTACAAATAAATACCTTTATTTATGGAATTAGGATATTTTCACTAGAAATATCACAAAATAAAATTACACTCATCACAACTATAAAGACGAATAATAAATACTTGGGGTATATCTTGAAAACTATACAAAAGTATTTTTACATAAATCCCCCTCAAGTTTTATAAATTACCCTGAGGACCCTAGTAAACATAGGACTTCGATTTACATCTCTACTGTCCGACTCGGGTTTGAGTCTGATTATAATCTGACTTGAATATGATTCAAGTACCATATAAATCTACAATATTACAATTCAACATGAACACACGAATCCATGAATCCAGTTATCAATCTATTCAACTTGACTGAACCAAACCATGGATATACTTTCCATTTACATGATTCCAGTTTACATCCATTACATCCGTTACTGATATCATGGTTTCGGTCAGTCATCCAACTATACAACTTATACAATACAATATAACAATACAACCAAAACACTATGGGGTTTAAGGGGTAGATTGGTAGGGAATGTGTTAAAAGTGGCACGAGACAGTAAGATTAAGACACCTAACATGAATCCTGTTGCTGTTGTACCGTGGCATAACGGTTCCTTGTACTTTCAGTTTGCCCTGGTCTCTAGCATATAGAGACCCCTCTCGTATACACCGGCATCCTTCTGTACCAAGCTACAAACAACAGCGTTAACACAATATTCTACAATATTATACAACTTTAAAAGATACCTTCTTATTCCGTCTTTTCTATTTCTCCCTTATCTTTGGGACTTACCGAGCGACCTGTTCGCTGACGACATTCTATTTCTTTCTTCTTTGAATGTCGTCATGTGATCTGGACACATCAGAGATCGAGCCCACCAGTGAAGACTTGGATCGGTTCCTCGAAGGCCCCGAGCTCTAGACATTGTACATTTCCATTCAGTACCTTTAATTTCCTGTTATGCTATTGTTTAGGCATCGTTTTTACTTCAGTTGTATTTCCTTTTCATGTATTGTACAAAAGAATGTTAATAAATAAAGTTGTTGTTATTTTTTATATCTCTTGTCTCTTGTGATTACTTTTATATTGTTTAGATACGCTTAGCGTATTTATTTCACAGTAAATACGTAGCGGACCAGTCGCGTCCCCTTCGCCGTATACCGGGAAGCGGGACGTGACAAGAATTTTCCCTTCTACAAGTCGAAAGGACTCGTAAGCGGTTATTTCCTTCCTTGTCGAGATTCGACTTTGCAGAGTGTGGCCCGTGAATAGTATGCAAGAGTCCATTTTAGACTGACCTGCAGTGCCCCAGCGCTTAGGAAACAGGTCCTTATTCCCATTGCCTAAGGCTTTTCCCTACGAGTCGAGACGAATCGAGAAGTTCTCGCAAAGACACTAATTTCCTCACAAGTCGAGACGAATCGAGCAGTTCTCGCAGGAATTTCCTAACGTCACAGTTAACTCCTGCTAATAGAAGTTCGTTAGGGCCTGTGGTACTAGGGTTTTTTACCCGTCGCACTGTCGCGTTGGCTGGTGTATTTCTCGACGCATAGTCTTGCTGTTCGAGTAGCCCCACGACTGTCGTGTCTCTGATGCCTTCGGGGCTGGACAAGACGTCTTCAAGCAATCTTCCAGGTGATATTACCGTCGAAAGAGCAAGCGTTAGGGATTTTGCCATGCCGCTTTTTACTTGAGGTTAGGCTCATTTTGGAGAGCCCCGATGAGTCATAACCACTCCGCGCTGGTGCGGGATGATCTCCGATAGTCTTTCAGGTTTTATATGAGTTGCCGTCAAGACCCTAAAGCTAGGAATTTGGCCTTCGCTTCGTTTGCTGGCATTGCGTCTGCTGTATCGAGACGAATGTCGCAGTTGTCTCTAGGTTGCTGGTGAACCGTCGAGGTTTGGAACTAGGGATTTTGCTGTGGCTCCGTTGTTTGATTGTCGCGTATGAATCCTGCTGGAGGAAGAACGCTGTAGTGACATCTCGTCTGCTGTATCGAGACGAACGTTGAGGTGATGACCACTCCGCGCTAGCGTGGGATGATCTCCGATAGTCTTTCAGGTTTTATGTGATTTGTCGTCAAGACCTTGAAGCTAGGAATTTGGCCTTTGCTTCATTTGCTTTGGCGTGTCCGAATCCTGTTGGAGGAAGGACGCTGTAATGACGTCTCGTCTGCTGTATCGAGACGAACGTCGAGGTGGAGCTGGGATTTTGCCGTCACTCCGCTTTGTTTCGATCGTGAGGTCTTTTGTTGACGTTGCATCTTCCTGCAGAGACACTGATTTCTCTGCAGGTTGGCGCGAATCGAGATGCTCTCATTAAGGACACTGATTTCCCTGAATCGAAGTTTTTGGCCAAGGACGCTGATTTCCTCGGAGTTGAGACAAATCGAGGTATTCCCGCAAAGACACCGATTTCTCTGCGGGTCGACGCGAATCGAGATGCTCTCGTCAAGGACGCTGATTTCCTTGAATCGAGGAGGTTGCCAAGGACATTGATTTCCCTGGGGTTGGTTGACTTGTTTTTGAGACAGAGTCATTGGATAACGTATTTCTGAGACGGGGTCATGTGGATGACGTATTTCCGTGACGGGGTCATGTGGATGACGTATTTCCATGACGGGGTCATGTGGATGACGTATTTCCGAAACGGGGTCATGTGGATGACGTATTTCCGAAACGGGGTCAGGTGGATGATGTATTTCCATGACGGGGTCATGGTGGATGACGTATTTCCGAAACAGGATCATGTGGATGACGTATTTCCGAGCGGGGTCATATGGATGACGTTGCGTCTGTTGTAATGAGACGAATATCGAAGTGGTCTCCAGCTTGTCTGTGAACCATCGAGATTTTGAGTAGGGGCTTTGCCGTGGCTCCAGGGTTGACTGTAGCGTCTGAATCCTGCTGGAATGAGGAGGAACGCCGTTGATGATCTCTAGGCTATCCCTGAGCCGTCGAGATTTGGCTTCGTTTTCTGATGGAGCCTGCGGAGGGAAGGTGTGATTCCTTCTTTGTTTGCGCCCCTGGATTGTATACAGGGATTGATGTGATATCATCTGTAGGGCATAAATTTCATTTTATTTTATTTCTTTCCGCGATGCTCTATCATTTCAGCTTTTATATCGCGAAGGTCGCGATTGCCCAATCATTTCGGCTATTTTGTGCGGTGCCCAATCATTTCGGCTATTTATTTTATTTTTACTCGTTGCTTCTTATTGCGAGTTACCCAATCATTTCGGCTATTTTGCATGCATATATTTTTTTTACTTGCTGATTTTGTCGCAAGTTGTCTCATCATTTCGGCTATTTCGTATGCGTGTGTGGCTCGCTAACTTCTTGCTGCAAACTTGGGATTAGACACCAATTTCGGCATCAGCACCGCTACAACTGGAATATTGCCAGGAGCGAATCATCATTTGCCTCTGTCGATGTCGAACAAAGGTGGCGTAGCGAACAGGGTTAGGATCCTGTCGACTAAGGTTTTTGACTTCATGAGCCGTAAGGGTCTCATAAAGGTATATCTCCCTGCGAGTCGTGTGGATCTCGTAGGTGCGTTTTATCCCTAAGAATCATGAGTATTCCTAAGTGCATGTTCTCTTATAAGTCGTAAGGATCTTACAAGAGTGTTTTCTCCTTATAAGTCGAGAGGGCTTACAAGGGGGTTCATCGTGCGAACATATCCCTAGTCACAGATGGGACTTTGTTAGGAGAAATGTTTATTCGCACCCGTGGATTGTATACAAGGGTCAATACTGAACCGCTTGTAGGGCAGCATTAGAGGTTGTGGTGGCTGCTTAAGAACAGGTTCAGATCCCTGTAGCTTAAGACTTTCGAATCTTATGAGCCGTGAGGGTCTCATAAGAGGGTTCTCCTTACGAGTTGTGAGGATCTCGCAAGTGTAATTTTTCCCTAGGGATCGTGGGAATCCCTAAGTGTGTTACTCCCTTGTGATTCGTAAGGATCTCACGCAGGTGGTTTCTCCCGACAAGGTCGAGAGGACCTTGCAAGTGTTTTTTAACGAGATTGCGCCCTTTTGGGTTTTCACAAAACTCGCCGGTAGCCCTTGCTGTTTTTACTCACGGAGCCCTTTCAGGTTTTCATCCGTGCCCTTTTTACTTATGGACACACCGTTTTTTTTTACCATGTCAGCCTGAGAATGCTGCGGGTTGGTAGTAGTTTAATGACGTTTCGGTCATGAGTCAACGTACAATTACGCAGCTAGATTTTTCCCCAAATCTTCACATGTTTTGTGTCGGAGGTGGATTCCTTGAAGAGAGGGTTGGGGCGATTTCTTCGTCAGAATCGCTTCCAAAGGTGATAACTTGCGATCCCTTGGTGTCGGCTATGTGACAGTTGCCAGCAACTCTTTCGCGCTCATCTGTCATGCTTTTCTGCTCCCGACGAGATTTGCACTTCACTTGTTGAACGTGTCGTCGATGGGCAACATATCCCTGCCACCAGTTTTTAAAGGCTATGCACTCTTCGGTAGGATGTGCAATCCTCTGATGGTATAGGCAGAAGTTAGGATGTATATCCGCTTTCTCAAGATGTATATTTCCAGGGGAATTTCCTTTGAGAGAGGGCAACTTCATTCCTATTGCCAGGGCCCTAGCGAATCGTTTCCTTACTTTAAGCTTGCTTTTGCTAGCGATAGGGATGTTTTGCTCCGGTTGGAGTGTCTCGACCTTTTCCTCTAGTCGTCGGCGTTTGGCTTTTTTCGAATACAGCCAGTTCACTCTCTCGATTGGCTTTGCTTTTCTGACGGGCTTCGTTCAGTAGCAAGTCGATCATCTCGTCAGACGGCTCCAAGGGTTTTGGCTTCGATCCTGCCCCCAGCTCTTTTATGCTGTCTTCTATCGCCGAGTGAGCTTCTTCGTTAATTAACGCCGAATGAGAGATCATGTAGCAACTTGCCACATAGTCCTCAGATTCTTTTGACGAGTGATCTCTGTCGTTATTGTCGTTATCTCCGTTCTCAAGGATATTGTTGAGAAATTCTTAGAGTGTGACCGGGGTCCACACCTTCTGGTTATATTCTTCCAGAGCATCAATCTATTTTTGTAGGTCCGTGTGCTTGTCATCAGGCTTCATGGGCTTTTTGGTCTTCTTCTTCTTCTTTGAAGACTTTGACAGCTGGGTATGAATCTTTGGCTATCACCACCAATTTTTGGAGTTGGGCGCGGCTTCAGCATCCCCTCGATGATCTCAGGTTCCAGTGGATTCTTCCACCTAATTGCCGGACATGTGTGGAGATCCTTCAGCATTCTTTTAGTTTTGGCTGAAAGAGCGACCTCCCATGGAGCTTCTTCTACGAAAGAACACGATGCCCCCGGTGTATCCGTCTTCTTGAGAGCGTGCGGCTGAGGTGGGTTCACCTTCCAATTCTCGGATAATACGAATTTGCCCTGTTGGTACCGAATCTTCTATCCAACTTTTGAAGATGTAACAATTTTCGATCGGATGGCCCAACATTCGGTGATAAGGGCAATAGTTAGGATTGCTAATGTCGCCTGGTTGCGCTGGGCATCTTGGCTCCGGCAGAGTGATGAGCCTGTTGCGCAGTGCTAGCTCGAATAACCTCTTCATCTTGTCTCGAGGGAACGAGTAAGGGCGTCTCATTTTATCTCCAAGAGATCGAGTTCTATCATTTTGGCGATCAACTGGTCTTAGACCACTGGGCTGCTGTTGAGCATTAGCGATGACGGTCGCCTTCCCCTTTCCCTTCTCGTTCCGCAGCTCCGGCTTTGGAGGAGATGGTCTATGACCCATCTGGTCCATTTGGGCCAGCTTATCAATCAAGGCCTGGAAAGTAGTCGGCTTGAAAAACATCATGAACTGGGAGATGGTCGCCTGCGGATCAAGAGTGCCCACGAACATGCCCACCGCCGGCGCTTCTTCGATACGCTGTTCACATTTTGACCATAAGTTCCGCCACCGTATCGCGTACTGAACCCATATTTCTCCAGGTTTCACCCTGGCATTAATTAGTGCGGTAATCGGAGTGCGCTCGCTAGCGCTTGTGAATCTTTGCGTAAATAACAGCTCCATCTCCACAAATATCTTGACAGAGTCGTTCGGGAGTTCAGAGTACCACTCGAATGCTGTTTCTGACAAGCTGCCGACGAATTGGCGAAGTAGCAATTTATCATCACCTCCGGTGTTGCCACATAGAGCCCTGAACTGGACGACATGCTGGTGGGGATTGCCCGTCCCTTTGTATACATGAAATTTAGGGATCGTATATCCCGGCGGGTACTTTATTTGGTCATACCAGCCTGGATATGGTCGCCCAGTTTTAACAACTTGGCCGGCCGCTTCATTCGCCTGGTGAGCTCGTATTTGCTGAGCAATGTAGTCATCCAGAGCGGCCTTGGAAATAGTTTCCTCTTTGGATGCTGAAAGAGCCGGAGGAGGGTTTGATGTCTCCCCTCTGTCGTCTTCAATGACGATCGGGGGGTCTTCAGCTGGAGGTTTTGGCTGTAACATCATCCCAGCCATGTCTTGGAACAAGAGGACCATTCGTTTTATATTGGTTGCCTGTTCCGCAGCCTCTTTTTCTTTCCTCTCGAGCATTCTTCGAAGGAACTCAGTGTCAGTTTCTTGTTCCCGACACTGCTCCGAGGTCTCTGGATTTTCTTTTGGCCCAGTGAGTGCAGCCATTGCAGTCAGTATCTCCTGCTGTTGTTGTTCCTGAGCCTTCTTTATTGACCGGGTAAGCGGTCGATGACCCGCAGAAGCACGGCTTTCCTCTTTTCTGGAAGCCATATAAACAGTATGTACCATCATACCCCCAGACTTGGGGCGTTTAGATTCAGTGCTTTTACGGTTTGTCGCGTTCACAGGGGCTTTCTCTGGCCTCCTTCTCTTATGAGCAGTTGAAGTCGAGGGGGCCGTTGCTGCGGGCACGCAGGTAGTTGTTGTCCTTTGCGGCTTGATAGGACGGTTCTCTTCCTGTTGAACCTTCAGCTTCTTCTGTCGGGGAGGATAGTCTTGATCAATCACCGACTCCTGGACCCGTCTCCATACTTTATAAACCATGGAGGACAACCGCTGAGGGGGCTGCTCCGGCTTTGTTTCTGTAATTTTCTCTACCAGTGGAAGAGATCTCTTCAGTAGGCGGTAGGAGAGTTCCTACGCACTTTGTTTAGCAATTCAAAGTTGTTCCCGGTTGGAACAACAATATTGACTTCTACCGTTGGGGCTGGTGGAGTTAGCCCAGAGGGGGAGTTGCCCCCAGCCTTTCTTACTCGGCGCCAGTGGCGACGTCGAGCGTGTCGAGCCGATGGAGTTGGTTCGATGATGGGGATGGCTTTGTCTTGCCCCCTGTTCAGGCGAGGGGCTGTTACTGGCGTCAGCCTCTTGAAGACTGATGTCCGTTGAGAAGCGGTATCTAATCCGTCAAAGACAAACTTTTGAGCAGGAATGGGAGCCGGAGTGGGAGCCGGAACAGTCAGTCTTGTGAAGACCAACCCTTTGGCAGGAGAAGCCGCCTTGACGACTTCGGGAGTAGGGATGGTTATCCTTTTCGGAATTGTAGGCTTCATCACGGGCCCGCAAGAACTTTGGCTCAATCTGGCGAAGACTGAGGCGCTAGAGCTGGATGACCCGTTGAGGGGGCCCGCTGTAGTTGCAAGCCGATCAAAGACCGATTTCTTGGGAGCTTCTTGTGTTGGTATAGGAGCACTGAAGCTCGTTGGCAGGAGCATGGTCCTGAAAAACAATCCAGTGGTGGCCTGAGTGACCTGTTCCACAGGCATAGCGAAGATGGAGGCCGCTTGGGGCCCGTAAGTCACTCCTTCGGGCAGGACGGAGCGAGAGTTGCAGTTGCAGTTAGTGCAGTTTGAATCCATTGATCTTCTGTTTTCTGCATGGAGCAAGACACTAAATCTAAGTACCTCGAATCCACAGGCAACCATAGCAAACCGCGATTTGTTCGCGAACACGACACACGAAGTGTGGAGTGGAAAGAGGAAAAGGTCCTACCGGGCGTGCCAGAATCTGTTTACCGCCGGAAACCGGGAAGACGAACCTCATGCCTGAATCTGGGGGCAGATGCTAATTGGTGCTATCCGTCCACCTCTCCGAAGATGCCAAGTTGATTTATGGCATTATGTATCGAAGGTTTAAACGGATGCGGCCGATGTAGCAGACTTCGTCAGATTCCCCCTCATTGATGAGGGGTTTTTGATTGTGGGGACCCTCTTCCCTGCAGGCGCAAGCCCCTGCAGTTAATTACGCTAACGCATCGCAGTAACAACTTTCTCTTTCTCCAGATGGTCACTTCGTGTCGTGTGTCTTTGTTTTTGGTTGCCCGTGGATTGTATACGGAGACTAATTTATGTTGTCGCCCGTAGGGCATGGATTAGTCCAAATCCGTATTTTCTTAGATTTGGGTTTTGGTTTGGGTTTAAGGATACGTTAATCTCATTTGAGACTAAGATCAACTTAAACGTTAGTTAAGGATACTGTTAGTGTATATGCCCTAGGGGCCATTATTATATCATACTAGATTGTATATTACTTAATGGAAGCTTGGGATATTTATAGTTGTATATACAGTCTTGCTAAAAATGGTAGTATGCTACTTGGTTTGTGTCTACTTTAATATGTGCATATGTTTCTTGTAACGTATCACTTATACATATTAGTAGAGCCCATAGAATCTTTGCTTGATTACCAGTGTTGTGATGGCAGTCACACTAGTGGAGGCAGGGTAGTCTGTAGGCAATATCCTATACAGGTCCCTGGTCGTTGGATTATCGAGATAGGGCATCGATATTCCGGAGTAGACTAAGTGTGTACGCTTCTCCTCCCAGTTGGGGAGATGGTCTGTCCCACAGCCATCAGTACGTCGTACTGGAGATAGTATGCAGGTGCTCGTTAGGTTACGGGTACACCGGACAGGACTCGCAGGGGAACTGATTGGTTGGTATTATACCCGTCGTCAGTTAACAGTTCCCAGGTGACATGAGTACAGCATAGTTCGCAGACTTGACACTGCTACTTCGCCTCCAGTGTGTCCCACTGTTCTTAGATTGCTACCCTACCACGGCTCAAAGGAGTCGTGCAAACAGGTAGCAGTTGGGTGCAGTCCCGAGCACTTGGAGGCAGTAGTGGTTAGATAGGATTCGTCTCTCCCGGTATTGGGAGCTGATATCGCACTGTGTTAGAGAGCCATTACGCAAAGTCCCTGGCCAGGGCAAGCGAGATATACTGGTAGGTTCCAGTAGCTTCTCAGGGTGTAATGGGCTTCGCTCCGACATGACTTATACAGCTATTAGGGGACTGACGCTTGCCGCCCCCTAGGCTTGATATGTGATAGTCTTAGACGAACAGACCGGACTGTACGGAGATTGTCACATCAGGCTCAGTGGGAGTTCGGATGATTTTTCTCATCGGCCTTCTTATCGACATCTATCTGGGGACCGTTACGTACAGCTAGTGCCGCTTGCGGTCTGTGGTTAAACCCACTGCCAGCGTAGTGTCGAGTCTTTAGAGTCCCACACAGAGAGTTTCCCTACTCCAGGCGAAACGATATAGAGGTCGTATGGTTTTACGACAAGAGTTCGGACGCATACGTGTGTTTACGCACGTACGACTTTTTCGGACAGTTTTTACTAGTCAGCTTTGGTTTAAGCCAGATTCTAGTATCGGGTTATTGGATTTATACAGTCTAAAGTTTTTCCGTGTTTTCACGGATTAGAGGGGCATTCTCGTAATTTGTCGGGAAGCTTCTAGAAGAGTGGTGACTTGTGGGGTAAGGTGGCATTGCATTAAATGAAATTTGTGACTCATTTGTGTGATTCACTATGTCATTAATGCATCATTTATTGCTTAATGACTCACATAGTGAATCACTCATATTGAATTAATGAAGCATGGTGAATAATCATTTATATTCATTTATTTGATAATTCATTATGTTTCATATATTCAAGTGAGAAGCTTTTTCATTCTTATTCTCATCTTCACCTTCTCTCTCCTCAAGCTCACTCTCTCTTCAAATAACCTCTCATGTGTTGAGATCAAGGGTTAGCTAGACTAATACATCCATAACCTCACTCTATATCCCCTAGGTAGCTTAGATTAGCACTTTAAGCAACCTAGTTATCTCAAGTTTGAGATTAAGCTTGGCGTAGGAGCTTTCGGGTGGACCGTCTTTGATTCGAGGAGGCCGTTGAGGTGCCGATGTTCCAAGGAGCCTACGAGGAGTGGAGGACCGCAATGAAGACCCGAAGGACTAGTATCGTGAGGTATAACTTCGTATCCGAGTAGTTAAACCTCTAGTTGATTGTTAGCAGTGGTTTAGAAACGATTCATGCGCTCAAGTCCGTGTTACGAAGCTTTGAAAATCGTTTTTCATATATTCCGCCTCCCCGCAAGTTCGTGGGGTGCGTGACATGGACTTACAGTGGTATCAGAGCCAACTAAACCATTACTAGCTTGTTAGCAACTGATTAGAAGTTCGATCGACGGATAACACGAAAACAGAAAACCGAAAACCCTAAGTTTCTGTTAATTTTAAACATGTCTGAAAAAATATTTAATATGCCTTAAAATTAGCAGCAGGGAAATATAAGAATTCTGAGAAAATACGAGACCCTAACTCGGCAACTCGGCCGCGGAACCGCGGCACAATGGTGCTTTTGGCCGCGGATCCACCGCCGAGTCAACTCCGAGTTGGCTCGGATTTCCTCTGTAATTCATATTTTATGGTTTTCTGTTTTCCAGTATGTTCTGTTTTGTACCCAGGTTTCTTCAGTACAGGTTTGCTTTTGGGGTAGACACGGAATATGGTAATCGATCGATGTTCTAAGATACTTGCTAATTGGGTTTTTATCTGTAATGTTTAATGTGTTCGTAAACCTCCCCTAACTGCTAGTATGTCGGTTGGCAGGGGGTTGCACATTTCTGAAATGTTTACTGTTTGTGTATATGAACTGTATTGGACTGTTGTGATGATTAGCCGGGGTTTGAGATGTGTTTAATATTCATTCAATGTAAATGTAATTTGATGTAATATTCTTTTGCGGGGCACATCCAGGTTGCGGTTGTAGCCACCGTTGTATTATTTCTTTTTACTGTTTTTGCTCCTAGGATAGACCCAAGGTGGGGTGCACAAACTACCGGGTACTTTGAAGTGTTTAGTGGCCTACTCACGTTGCTGAGGGAGACCGCTTCACTTCGGGCACTTGGCGGGTAGTTTGCCGTACCCGTAGGGGTCTAGGGTGGGGTAATGGCTATTCATCACAACTGTGTAATCCGTCTTTTATTGCAGGCTCAAAGCAAATGCGGATTGCTAGTAAATCCAATAAAGTTCATCAGTGATCTGGAATGCTTATTATTGCGTCTGACGAATGTACAATATCTATATATGATAGCTATTAGACGCCACTTATGTTTTACACCCGCGCTAGCCCAGCCCCCGCTCTGTCGTTAGTTAAGTAACCTAACGGGTGATGACGGGACCCAGTGGCGAATGCGGATGGCATAAGAGGACGTGGTATTTTCTTTGTTTTCTGCAATGATAGGATAAATGATGGGACGCATTATTATAATGCAAAGAAAATAAACCAAAGTTTAATCGTTGGAACAAATTTAAAAGAAACCACTCGGTTATTTTAAAAGATCAGATTTTTTAAATTGTGGAGCTTTAACCACTCCTTTTAAAAAGTATCAGATTCCTTCGATTATATCAAGTTCACTACGTTCACGGTTTTGCCAAAACCATTCGTAGCCCTCCGTCATTTCATTTGGATATTCAGTAGTATTCAAGCTATGCATTTGACCAACGCCAGGGCATAGTGTTTGGTAGCTGCTGGGGTATTTCATTTGTTTGTATAGATAGATGTGTTAGTTTGGGACAGTCGTATTATCATTTGGCCAACGTCAGGGATATGTACGGATGGGTTCAAATTAACTAGGACAATGATGGGTAGAACTTGACATGTGACTTATGACATTTTGACCAACGCCAAGGTCATAAGAGCATGGGACAAAAATCTATATCGGGAATTTCTAAAGAAACTGAAATTTGCAGAGAGAGCATACCATTTTGGAGTTTGATGAATGTTGGTAGGATTCCTTCAACATTATCATACGATGATATTTTGGATCCCGGTCCTACTGTGAGTATATACTACTTATCAGGAGATTCGTCACTTAACGATTAATGCTATAAACCAAGTAGGTGCCTAGAAAGGTGTCAGCGGGGTTACGCCCCCAGAGAAAAGTGGTTATTTAATTAAGGAACTTCGCGAAAGCGTTGGAAAACCTCCTTCGAAGTATCGACACTAGCCTGGCTGAACGGTTAAGCAAGTATTGTACGGTGAGAATAGTCCTGGCTAATTCTTCTTTTATGGTTTGAGGAAGGATTCGAGAAACAGTGGGAGCCATCCTGTTCAGATAAATTAAAAACCACTCTAAACTTGCAAGAGCATCATGCTAATAGTATTTTCTTCTCTCTCTTAAATTGCAGCGACCTTGTGACCACACATAGGTTACATCTAGATAATAAATTGACTGAATCTTACTTATATGAATGGCAAAAGTCTGTCCAGATGTCCATTGCCTATGACAAGCTGGACCACCCTATTACTACTCAAGATCCCGCCGTCCCAGGTCCAGTTTCCACTGTCGCGGATATGGATATCCGTCAGACAAGGGAAAAAGATAAAGCGAAAGCTAAGTGCCTCGTGTTAGCTTCAGTTGATGGTGTATACCAGAAGCAGCACGAGAAGATGGACTTAGTTTCCATCTTTCTCCATAACAAAGATTTATATGGAGAGCAATCTCATATCGCAAGATATGAGACCTCGAACGAATTAATTCAAGCGAAGTTGGCTGACGGGTCATCTGTTGGGGACAACGTCCTTACAATGACTAGCTGTATTGATGAGCTCCAGGACCTGGAGACCGCGTTGGGAAACGAGTCAGATACTGACTTGATTCTACAGTCTCTGCCTCCTACCCTGAAGGAAACCAGGATAGCAGAAGGAAAGAGAACGGCAAAAGTTTCGGGACTGGATATAGTAAAAGAAGGACGTTCCTATTGTTACAGGAATGAACATTGGCAGAATGATTGAAAGGCTAGCAAAACCAGTAGCCAGGATTCGAAGCATGTTGTGGCTTCAACCTCAAGTGTATTTGTTATTGAGAACTGTTTGTCAATTAACTCTACTTCCTGGGTACTAGATACCGGAGCAGGATCTCATATCTGTAATTCAATACATGCTTTGAGAAACCGTAGAGTTATAAAGGTAGGTGATTGGTCTCTCAGAGTTGCAAATGGAATGAGCGTGGACGCTGAATCCGTGGGAGAATAACGCCTAGGTTTGACAAGTGGGCATATGTTGATTCTACGTAACTGTTTGTATGTACCTAGTATGACATGTAATATCATATCAGTGTCCTCACTTTCGAGAGAGGGATATGATTTTACATTCATAAGCGATGTAGTTAACATCCACCTAAATCAAGTTATGATTGGGTCCGGTACATTAGATGACGGTATATACGCATTAAGTCAAGCTCAGGTTTTCAATATCCAAAACACACTTAAAAGAAAGTCTCCAGAAATAAATCAGGCTTTCTTATGGCATTGTAGACTAGGTCACATCAATGAGAGAAGGTTGACTAAGTTACATAGAGAAGGATATTTGAATCCGTTCGAATATCAATCTTATGCTACTTGTGAATCTTGTCTCAAAGGAAGGATGACAAAGACTCCGTTCACTGGACACGGAGTAAGAGCAAGCGAGCTCTTGGGACTCGTACACAGTGACGTGTGCGGTCCAATGTCTACACATGCGCGAGGTGGTTATTCCTACTTCATTAATTTTACGGATGATTTCTCTAGGTATGGATATGTCTTCTTAATGAAGCATAAATCCGAGGCTTTTGAGAAATTCCAAGAATACAAGAATGAAGTGGAAAAACAAAAAGGCAAAAGTATAAAGACACTGAGATCTGATCGAGGTGGTGAATACTTAAGTACCGAGTTCTGTTCAGTCGATAAAACTGCACATTTGTAGTACATTTTTCCTACCATTTTTATATTAAAAAAGGACTTTATTATAATATATTATACATATGAGGGTTTATGTGTAAAAACATTATTTTCCATGTGTTAATATATTTAATTATCATTTGGTAGGAAAATGTATGCAAATAATATTACTGGTCTAATCCTAGTAGAACAAAGTCTACTAAAATCTTATATGAGTTGTTGTGCAGATTATTTCCAAGTTGTTATGAAGGATTTAACAAACAAATCAATTTGTTGAAGAATACTTTCCAAATTAAAGAGCAAACTTGGAGACTAAGTCTGGAAGCAACCGAGAAAATATTTTCAGATTCTGAAGAAGCCTAGGAATGCCAAATGTCACCATCAGAGAGCCCAAGAAAAACGACAAAATGATCCACACCATGGAGCGCGGATCCGCGGCCAAATCTACCCTGGGGCCGCGGATCCGCCGCGGTTTGATGAGGTCAGAATGCAATATTTTGGGAGATTTTCAAGTGCTGAATTTTACCAACTTCGCAACAAAAAGATTCTGGGTTTTCACTATATAAAGGCACCGAGGGCATCTTGGAAAAGCTATCAAGCCGAAGAGATCACGAAGCTCCCGACGCTCACGCATCCAGGCTGATCATCGACTGTTCGACTACCTCCCTAGGAAAGATCGAGAAGCAAATCAAGTTTTGTAATCATTTTCTATGGATTAAAAGTGTAGTTGAAGGAGTTGATTAATAAAGGTAGTTTTTATTTAATTGTTTGTTTTCTTTTACATTATGTTTTCCATCTCTTTCTTTTCATATTCTTCTCCCAACATGCGCGAGTAATTCTCCGCTTGTTAGGGTTCGTAGGATTAGGGTAGGCTAATGAACGATGAAAAATATCTAAACCCTTTTTAAGTCCTATAAAGTTTAGGAACTTTATCAAAATAATCATTAACATCCTAATCGGGCGCGCTAGCAATTCTTTACTAGTTCCGACCGCGATTAGAGATTAGATTAATGATTGTTTTGGTAAAGGCTAGATATGAACGGAGTTCCGTGTCGAGATAAGGGTTAAGAGTGGGATTCCTTTTCCCTCCAGAAACCCTAATCTACACGCATCGCCGTCGTTCTAGTTCTAAATCTATTAATGGATAAAAAGGGTAACTTTAATTAATCATTCATAACTACTAAATCCTAACGAACCCTGCAAGCCCTTCTTATTATAATTAATCACATCTTTAAACTATTCTAGATCTATATTTACATTCTTATTAAACGTAGATCTAGAAACCATCCTACAACCATTCTTATTTCTTTCTCCTTTTCAACACATCTAAAGTAAAATTAAAAGGTTCCACGTTTCCCAGAGGACGACCCGTACTCATCTCGGTCTAGCTACGTGCGACACCGTTATTGATTGCGGTTAAACTAAAAACACGATTTTTCGTAACAATCAAATGGCGCCGTTGCCGGGGATACGTGCGTAATTTTTTATTTTTACTATTTGTGTTGATTTCTTAGACGAGTCATATCATTATTAACACAAAACTGCAAATTGCATATTTAACGATTTGTGCGTGGATTTTTGCAAGGAGATCTGGAGTCACAGAATTGAGGGAAACAGGAAACAGAGATATTTTTAGAGATCCAGAGGAGCACAGAGGGACACAGGAAATTTTTCATCAAGCGATCCAACCACCTCGCGGCGGAAGCGCGGCATAAAGGCTTCTTTGGCGGCGGAAGCGCGGCGTCTTGGATGGATTAGGGCTACAGAACTCTCTGGTATCTTTCTTAACTCCTCCTCTCTCCTCCCAAATCCAATAAAATCTATTTTCTGCAGGATTCTTTGCAAATTGCGCCGCTCAAAAATCTCTTTGCAAAAGTTTTGTGTTTGGTTTTGTTTTGCATATTTAATACGGATTTTAAGGGGCAAAGACCAAATCAAGATTAGGTGGGGATTTCATCACCCTTCCTAAGCCCCACAAATCACAAACCGAGCATATAGATCAACCCTTCATTAATTTAAAAAATATCTAGACCAGACTCTAAGGACTGTCGCGCTCAATAAGGACAGAGGAAGGTCGTGGGTAATCTATCGTTTATCCGCATTACTTTTGTAGTGCCTAGGCAAGTGTGACAAAGGCTAGTGGTTTTTAATTAGGCCCACTGTAGTGGTGGTTCCTTCCCGCTTACCTGGCACTTACCTCGCTACAAGGGTAGTACGGAGGCGGTAGAGGATTTATCCTGCGGCTTGTCCTTTGGAAGTCTAGGAGCGGTCTAGAGACTGGACCTAGGTAACCTTAGTTCTAGGGTTGCTTGTGCATTTAGGGAAATTTGTCTTGAGTCCCACTTTTTCAAAACAAGCCAATTTTAAATCACACACACGCTGCCACTTGCACTAAACCCGCTTAGTGCATGCTCGGCTGGACACGGGATCCTAGTGCCCGTCTTGTCCGCGTTCCTGCTATCGACGCCGAAGTCGGTACTTCTTCATCTTCTTTTCCCCCACCACACACCACATCAACCGTGATGGACGGCACTCCATCTAATTATAACACCACGCTGCCACCACCCGCAGGTGAGCAGAATCCACCGCGCATCTCTCTCCAAGAGAGATGCTATCCTATTCGTGGTCCCCTTCCTACTTGTCTATCTCTTCCACCACCTAACGGGGATAATTTCGAAATTAAACCCCACTACATCAATCTGCTGCCCAAATTTCACGGGCTTGAGTCGGAAGACGCGTACGTTTTCATCACCAAATTCGAAAACGTATGCGCAATGATGGGTACTTCACAATTGACTTTAGATGCTATGCGCTTACGTCTTCTCCCATTCACACTATGCGACTTGGCAGAAAAATGGCTTTATAATACTGCCGCACACTCTATCGCTAATTGGGATGAATTCGTCGTAGCATTTCTTAAGAAGTTTTACCCAAATCATAAGACTGCACATGTTAGGAGCGAGATCAATCAGTTCACCCAGCTTCCCAACGAACCATTTTGGAAGTGCTTTGAACGTTTCAAAGATCTGCTTGTCCAATGCCCCCATCACGGAATACAAAGATGGGATTTATGTCGGATTATATATGAGGGCATTAATCCAGCGACAAAGCAGATGCTTGAAACAATGTGTCAATGCAATTTCATGTCTAAAGATGACGGTGAAGCATGGAAATATCTGGAAGATCTCGCAGAAAGCACTTTGCAGTGGGAAAGCGTAAGACCACCTTCAACTAAGGGAGGTATTCACCAACTCGACGTTTCCATCGCAGTAAAAGCCGAAATGGCAGCGATGCAAAAGAAACTCGATGCTATGGAGAACAAATTTTCATCATTCTCCCTAAATCAGGTTACGCTTCCTAAGACCGTTTGTGGTTGCTGTTCGGATCCTTCACACTTAACGGAAGAATGTCCTATGAATGCATCGTTTCAAGCTAATGCTGCTTTTCAGCAGCGACCTAGAAACGATCCTTATTCTTCCACATATAATCAAGGATGGAGGAATCATCCTAACTTTGCTTGGAATCAAAACCAACAAAGTAATTATCAAAGACCTCCTCCACAGCAACCACAACCACAGAATCAGCCCCCCTTTCAGTCACAAAATTTCCAAAATCCGGCCAACATTTCTACACCACAAGTGGCCGGTATTGACAACTCACTTGCACAAACTTTGGATATGTTCATGAAACAATCCATGCAAAATTCGGCTGATATGAGGTCTTCTATTGATGCCCTAACGAAAAACTCCTCCTCCCATGGTGAGAGTATTAAATCAATAGAAAACCAAATCGCACAGTTAAACGCCGCATTGAGTGCGAGAGAGAAAGGGAAACTCCCATCTCAACCCCTACCGAATCCTGGCCATTCACAAAGTCATAATGTGAATGCCGTCACTACGTTGAGATCGGGGAGAGTGCTGAATAACCAAGTGGGTGAGCAAGTTGATGATAGTGACACATTTGATACCCCTTCTTCTTCTTCTTCCCCTAACTCGTCTAGTCTCCCACCTTCATCCGAGCCTATTCTCCGTTTTCCCCAAGGTTCAAACATTTCGCCAAATCTATCTAAGTCGATGCCCACTCCAATTTTGGGATCGAATCAGTCGCCACAGTCTTCTCCACAAACGTTGGACCCAAAACTTATTGATCGTGCTCCATTTCCAAACCGATTAAGGGCCAACCGACCTAACCCGCAAATGGAGAAGATTGTGGAAATGTTTAAGCAAGTTAGCGTGAATATTCCTCTTCTAGATGCTATTCAACAAGTCCCATCTTATGCAAGAATCCTTAAAGACTTGTGCACTAGGAAGAGAAAAACTCAAGTGCCTAAAAAGGTTTTCATGACGAGTAATGTTAGCACAGCTTTTACCCAACAAATACCAAAGAAACGTAAGGACCCCGGCTGTCCTACAATCTCTATTTCTATTGGGGGTAAAAATATAAATCGTGCTTTACTCGATCTAGGCGCTAGCGTCAACTTGCTTCCTTATTCGGTATACGAGCAGTTAGGAATTGGAGAGTTAAAACCCGCCCATTGTACTCTTCAAATGGCTGATCGATCTATCACCAAACCTCGGGGCGAACTAGAGGATGTGTTAATTAAAGTCGGGGAATTCATATTTCCCGTGGACTTTATTGTTTTAGATACACAGCCTGTGGCAAACCCACGCAATCAAATCCCGGTGATACTTGGTCGACCCTTCCTAGCAACTTCTAACGCTGTGATTAATTGTCGTAACGGTTCTATGAACTTATCCTTCGGGAAAATGACAATTGAGCTTAATATTTACAAGCTAGGAAGTCAGCCATCAGAACCTTCTGCTCATTTACTGGACGTTTGTTCCATCCACGAGATAGCTCCCGAAAGCTGCATGGATGAGGAACTTTGCTTTGATGTTCTCGACAACACTAATGAGACATCGTTTGATCTTGCACCACTTCACAGTGAGGATATGTTCAATGAGTCCGACCTTGAGATTGAACCCTTTGACTCGTTGCAAAAGTCAGCAGCACTTTCCGAGTCAATATCTTATGCAAGTTTTGAACCTCTTAAGGAGTCCGAGTATCATTCCGTTACCCCTCCTTCTATTGTCTCTCCGCCAATTCTTGATCTCAAACCGCTACCTTCTCATCTTAAATATGCATATTTAGGAGAGAATGAGACTTTGCCAGTGATTATTTCCGCTTCTCTAGCCTTAGAGCAAGAGAATGCACTTTTGGCAGTGTTGAGATCGAATCGGGAAGCATTTGGTTGGACAATGGCCGACATCAAAGGGATTAGTCCCTTAATTGTTGAACATCACATACATCTGATGGATGAAGCCAAACCAACCCGAGACCCACAAAGACGGTTAAATCCCGTTATGAAGGAGGCGGTAAAGAAAGAAATCGTCAAGTGTCTTGATAGTGGAATAATTTACCCCATATCTGATAGTCAATGGGTAAGTCCAATTCATGTGGTCCCTAAAAAGTCTGGCATCACGGTAATCACTAACGAGGCTAACGAGTTAATCCAAACACGCACCCAAACTGGGTGGCGCGTATGTATCGATTACAGGAAACTCAATGCCGCGACGAGGAAAGATCACTTCCCTCTACCTTTCATTGACCAGATGTTAGAACGATTAGCGGGACACGAATACTATTGTTTCTTGGACGGATACTCTGGTTACAACCAGGTCCCCATCGCCGAAAAGGATCAAGATAAAACCACTTTTACTTGTCCTTTCGGAACTTTTGCTTATAGACGCATGCCCTTTGGGTTATGCAACGCTCCCGCTACATTTCAGCGGTGCATGATGGGGATATTTTCAGATATGGTGGAAAATTTTCTAGAAATTTTTATGGACGATTTCTCCATTTTTGGGGACTCCTTTGAGGACTGCCTTCGTAATCTTGACGCTGTTCTTACCCGCTGTAAGGATAAGAACTTGACTTTGAATTGGGAAAAATGTCATTTTATGGTTCAAGAAGGTATTGTACTTGGACATATAATTTCACATAAAGGCATTGAGGTAGACAGAGCTAAAATAGATGTCATTCAAAACCTCCCTCGTCCCAATTGCGTCAAAGATATACGATCCTTCCTTGGTCATGCAGGATTTTATAGGAGATTTATTAAGGACTTTAGCAAAATTGCTAGACCCTTAACCCTTCTATTGGCCAAGGACACTACATTTCACTTCGATTCGGATTGTGAGGCTGCTTTTGAATCACTTAAAGAATCACTCACTACAGCCCCCGTTCTATCATCTCCGGATTGGAACCACCCGTTCGAGCTTATGTGTGACGCATCAGATTTTGCTATTGGTGCTGTCTTGGGACAGCATATTGATAAGATGCCACATGTAATTTACTATGCAAGTAGGACCCTGAATGATGCACAAATAAATTACACAACTACCGAGAAAGAACTCTTAGCAGTTGTATTTGCATTAGAGAAATTCAGGCCCTACTTGATTGGCTCGCCTATTGTGGTTTACACAGATCACTCCGCCCTCCGACATCTTTTAACGAAGAAGGATGCAAAAGCCAGGCTAATACGTTGGATCCTATTGTTACAAGAATTTGATCTTGTTATCAAAGACAAGAGTGGATGTGAAAACGTAGTAGCAGACCATCTTTCACGCATCACTTCTTCGCCAACTGTGACCGTGCCGATAAATGACTCATTTCCCGACGAACAGCTCTTGAATGTATCCTACGAACCTTGGTTCGGAGATATCGTGAACTATCTTGCGACGGGACTTATACCTAGCGATTGGTCGAAACAAGACAAACTTCGGTTTTTATCCCAAGTAAAATATTTTTACTGGGATGAACCATATCTATTCAAGTATTGTTCCGATCAAATCATTCGCAGGTGTGTCCCTAACGATGAATTCAAGAGCGTGTTATCATTTTGTCATGATCAGGCGTGCGGCGGTCACTTTGGACCTCGAAAAAACGGCGGAGAAAGTTTTGCAATGTGGCTTTTATTGGCCAACATTATTTAAAGATGCATTTGAGCATTGCAAAACTTGTCCGCGATGTCAGCATTTGGGTCGGATTTCACGTAGGAATGAGATGCCGCTCCAACCTATCTTGGTTGTGGAAATATTTGATGTTTGGGGTATTGATTTTATGGGCCCTTTTCCCAACTCCTTTGGGAATCTTATATCTTGTTAGCAGTTGATTATGTCTCGAAGTGGGTGGAAGCTATACCGTGTCGCACTAATGACAACAAAGTTGTCATTAAGTTCCTTAAAGAAAACATCTTCTCGCGATTCGGACACCCTCGCGCTATCATTAGCGACAACGGGACACATTTCTGCAATAGGTCTTTCGAGGCCTTGATGCGGAAATATTCAATCACTCACAAGCTTTCTACGCCCTATCACCCCCAAACAAGCGGGCAGGCTGAGATCTCAAATAGGCAGATCAAACAGATATTGGAGAAGACGGTTTCGAAAAACCGTAAGGATTGGTCAACCAAATTGACGGATGCTCTTTGGGCATTCCGCACCGCTTATAAGACCGATCTTGGTATGTCTCCTTACCGCCTTGTGTTTGGGAAGGCATGTCACCTCCCTGTTGAGATTGAACATAAGGCAATGTGGGCTATTAAAGAGCTTGATTTTGATCTTGATCATGCTGGCGGCTTTCGGAAGCTGCAATTAAATGAGCTAAGCGAACTCCGCGATGAAGCTTACGATAATGCGGTGATAGTAAAGAATAGGACTAAAGTGTTTCACGATAAAAATCTTTCTAGAAAAACCTTCACATCGGGGCAACAAGTCCTTCTTTATGATTCACGTCTCCATCTTCATCCGGGTAAGCTTAAATCTCGTTGGAAAGGACCTTTTGTGGTGCGGTATGTACACCCGCACGGGGCGGTTGAAGTCGAAAATTTGAAAAACGGTTCGATTTTTAAAGTAAATGGGCATAGATTAAAACCGTATTTTTCTGCTGACCCCGCGGAGGAGCTCCTGTTTTTACAGGAGCCGCTTTATCAAAACTAAATTTCCTCCGCCTCACCTCCATGTTTTTTAAAAAACATTTTCTCATTTTAAAAATGGAGGTGAGTAAAAAATGATTTGATTGAATATCTGTGCGTGTCAAAGAATAAGTTTGGGGGAATTTATCATTTAACTATTATTTTATCCCTTGTATCTCTCCCTTAGTATACAGGTCCATGTTCTCAAAAGGCTGCATCAGTGAGGACACTGCTAAAAACAGGTTTGGGGGGGAGGTTTGTATTGTATTCACTGAATTATCTTTGACACCGGGCATTAAAAAAAAAAATAATAATAATAAAAAAAAAATTATAACAAAAGAATAGAAAGTGAAACATTACATCCAAAAGATAGGAATAGTTTAAGAAAACCAAGAAAATTAGAAGTTTTCTTATACGAACTAGTAATAAGTAGTTATGAGCTGTTGTCCCAAGGGTTAGTAAGATAGAGGAAGTCACTAATCTGAGAATAAAAATAAGTCTGAAAAATAGTTTCTATTCTGGAAGCCAAACATTTGAATGTTGATACCCTACTATATGCACTTACACACGTCTTGAAACTCGGGATAGTAGAGGATACCTTGAAATGCTCTTGTCTAAAAGCCAAAGTATGAAGGAAATGATGAAGAAAATATAAAATGGTGAAAAGAAAAAAATGAACACTGGTTTTGTATCACCAAGGCAGCAATAAAAAAATATAGCGAGGGTGCCTCTTCACCTAGTGCCCTAAGGCCAACTGGTCTGGGAGTCACTGCTAAGCCTTAGGTGGTGCAAGACAAGGAAAATATTATCACCAAATCAGCAAGCACATGAGTAATCGGTCGGTTAGTACCTCAAGAAGTATTAACGGTCGCATGAAAATGTGTAAGCAATTCTAAGTATTCATCAAAGAAAAAGTACTAAGGTAGATGGACAAGAATATGATAGCTTGAATTGAATTCTCTG
The DNA here is from genome assembly GCA_030015575.1 of Agapanthus africanus. Lineage (NCBI taxonomy): Eukaryota > Viridiplantae > Streptophyta > Magnoliopsida > Asparagales > Amaryllidaceae > Agapanthus > Agapanthus africanus. Next base: position 101,968,119 of record CM057350.1, on the reverse strand, counting down.
AGTGTAGGGATGTTCTTTACACACACGTGGGGTTATATGATCAATGTTTGGACAAAAGGTAGGAATGAAGAATAAAGACGATGTTTTATTGAGGGATGATGTGATTTCTAACATTTTTTCATGACTATTAAGATAGGGCTCATGACAACTGAAAAGCTAGTATAGTTGGAAACTCTTCTTTTCAAAGTATTTCTTTTATGGTTCTTATCTTTATATGTAAATTTCACCATCTTTCTTTTGTTATAGGATTTTGTGGGTGTAATCCGCTGAAAACCCTCAGGAGACAACACTCCTCCTACTAGGGACACCTAGAGGTTTAACGGCTTGTTGCACGTGCTCAGTGCAATCGTGTCTGCCTACGAAAGTGTGCCTAGTTTTCTCCTTTCTTTTTCTTCTCTTAAATAAACTAATTTGCTCGGGACGATCAAAGATAAGTTTGGGGGTATTTGTTCAGTCGATAAAACTGCACATTTGTAGTACATTTTTCCTACCATTTTTATATTAAAAAAGGACTTTATTATAATATATTATACATATGAGGGTTTATGTGTAAAAACATTATTTTCCATGTGTTAATATATTTAATTATCATTTGGTAGGAAAATGTATGCAAATAATATTACTGGTCTAATCCTAGTAGAACAAAGTCTACTAAAATCTTATATGAGTTGTTGTGCAAATTATTTCCAAGTTGTTATGAAGGATTTAACAAACAAATCAATTTGTTGAAGAATACTTTCCAAATTAAAGAGCAAACTTGGAGACTAAGTCTGGAAGCAACCGAGAAAATATTTTCAGATTCTGAAGAAGCCTAGGAATGCCAAATGTCACCATCAGAGAGCCCAAGAAAAACGACAAAATGATCCACACCATGGAGCGCGGATCCGCGGCCAAATCTACCCTGGGGCCGCGGATCCGCCGCGGTTTGATGAGGTCAGAATGCAATATTTTGGGAGATTTTCAAGTGCTGAATTTTACCAACTTCGCAACAAAAAGATTCTGGGTTTTCACTATATAAAGGCACCGAGGGCATCTTGGAAAAGCTATCAAGCCGAAGAGATCACGAAGCTCCCGACGCTCACGCATCCAGGCTGATCATCGACTGTTCGACTACCTCCCTAGGAAAGATCGAGAAGCAAATCAAGTTTTGTAATCATTTTCTATGGATTAAAAGTGTAGTTGAAGGAGTTGATTAATAAAGGTAGTTTTTATTTAATTGTTTGTTTTCTTTTACATTATGTTTTCCATCTCTTTCTTTTCATATTCTTCTCCCAACATGCGCGAGTAATTCTCCGCTTGTTAGGGTTCGTAGGATTAGGGTAGGCTAATGAACGATGAAAAATATCTAAACCCTTTTTAAGTCCTATAAAGTTTAGGAACTTTATCAAAATAATCATTAACATCCTAATCGGGCGCGCTAGCAATTCTTTACTAGTTCCGACCGCGATTAGAGATTAGATTAATGATTGTTTTGGTAAAGGCTAGATATGAACGGAGTTCCGTGTCGAGATAAGGGTTAAGAGTGGGATTCCTTTTCCCTCCAGAAACCCTAATCTACACGCATCGCCGTCGTTCTAGTTCTAAATCTATTAATGGATAAAAAGGGTAACTTTAATTAATCATTCATAACTACTAAATCCTAACGAACCCTGCAAGCCCTTCTTATTATAATTAATCACATCTTTAAACTATTCTAGATCTATATTTACATTCTTATTAAACGTAGATCTAGAAACCATCCTACAACCATTCTTATTTCTTTCTCCTTTTCAACACATCTAAAGTAAAATTAAAAGGTTCCACGTTTCCCAGAGGACGACCCGTACTCATCTCGGTCTAGCTACGTGCGACACCGTTATTGATTGCGGTTAAACTAAAAACACGATTTTTCGTAACAATCAAGTTCCTAGGTTACTTAAAAGAGAATGAAATTCTTTCTCAGCTTACTCCTCCATACACGCCACAACATAACGGTGTTTCGGAAAGGAGGAATCGAACCCTGTTGGATATGGTTCGTTCCATGATGAGTAACGCTGAGTTACCACGATCATTCTGGGGATATGCGCTAGAATCAGCGGCATATCTTCTGAACAGGGTTCCTACCAAGACAGTGCCTACCACCCCATATCAGATGTGGAGTGGGAAAAAACCCTATCTTCAGTATCTGAAGATTTGGGGATGTCCGGTTTTTGTTAAAAAACAGCATGCGGACAAGCTCGAGGCACGATCAGTACAGTGTAAGTTTGTGGGATATCCAAAGAACTCCAAGGGATATCTATTCTATTACGCAGAGGAACAAAATGTTTTTGTTTCTCGTAATGCCCAATTTTTAGAACAGCAAGTTTTAGAAAAGGATACAAGTGGGAGAGAAATAGAACTGGAACAAATTTCAGAACCACAAGCTATTACTGAAAGCTTGGAAGAACCAGAAGGTTCGGGAGAACAGGACATCCCGACGCCACTCCGCAGGAGTAGTAGGCAATCTCATCCGCCGGAGAGATACTGCGGTTTTCTCATAGACGGGGATAGAGAGGATTGCACTATTGACTATGATGAGCCTACTAGCTTCCAGCAAGCCATTCAGAGCGGCGACTCGGTAAAATGGCTGGATGCAATGCGGACCGAAATGGAGTCCATGTACACTAACAAAGTATGGACTTTGGACATTGCTCCAGATGGGGTAAAACCCGTAGGATTCTAATGGATCTTCAAAAAGAAGATTGGTGTAGATAGACAGGTTGAAACCTATAAGGCTAGACTTGTTGCGAAGGGTTTCCGTCACAGACCTGGTTTGGACTATGACGAAACCTTTTCTCCAGTAGCTATGCTTAAATATATTCGGGTCCTTCTTGCTATTGCTGCCTTCCACGATTATGAAATCTGGCAGATGGACGTAAAGACGGCCTTTCTAAATGGAAATTTGGAAGAGAGCGTCTATATGGATCAAACAGAGGGATTCATTCAGAGTGGGAGCAGCGGTAAAGTATGCAAGCTGCTTAAGTCCATTTATGGACTAAAGCAGGCATCGCGGAGTTGGAACATCTGTTTTGATGATACTGTCAAGGAATTTGACTTTATCAAAAATCCAGATGAAGCATGCATATACAGTAAGATTGTAGGGAGAGCTGTAGTATTTCTCGTCTTGTACGTGGATGACATTCTCCTAATAGGAAATGATATTCCTATGTTATAGTCAGTCAAAAGATTCTTGTCACATAAATTCTCCATGAAAGACCTGGGTGATGCCACCTACATTCTGGGAATCCGGATCTATCGTGATAGATCAAAGAGGATGTTGGGACTTTCACAGTCCAGGTACATATACACCATAGTGAAGAGATTCAGTATGGATGATTCTAAGCGCGGTAACCTACCGGCTTGTCACGGAATCACCCTCTCCAAAGAGATGTCTCCCAAGACTGATTTGGAAAGGGATCGCATGTCGATTATACCCTACGCTTCTGCGGTAGGCTCTATAATGTATGCATTGTTATGTACCAGACCAGATGTAGCATACGCATTGAGTGTTGTAAGCCGGTATCAGGCAAACCCAGGAGAGAAGCACTGGATAGCAGTAAAGAACATTCTCAAGTACCTGAGAAGGATTAAGGAGATGTTCTTGGTGTATGGCGGAAAAGATCTTCCGATGGAGGCCTTTGCTGACTCCGGCTTCCAGAGTGACAAAGATGACTCCAAATCCATGTCGGGTTATGTCTTTACCCTCAATGGAGGGGCGGTCTGTTGGAAGAGTTCCAAACAGGAGACCGTTGCTGACTCAACAATGGAAGCGGAGTACATAGCTGCTTGCGATACCGCAAAAGAAGCTGTCTGGATGAAGAAGTTCCTTACAGAACTTCAGGTGGTTCCTTCCAGTGTTGGTCCAATACCTCTGTATTGTGACAACAACGGCGCTATAGCTTTAGCGAAGGAACCCAGGTCCCATCAGAAATCCAGACACATCTTAAGGCGGTATCACCTGATCAGAGAGATCGTAGATCGCCGGGAGATCGAGGTGAAGAGAGTAGAGACGAAGAATAATATTGCTGATCCATTCACAAAGGCCCTTCCTCAGACGCAGTTCGAGAGGCTATTCGAGATGATAGGTCTACGATATGCCAGCTCATGGCCCTAGTGCAAGTGGGAGATTGTTAGTGTATATGCCCTAGGGGCCATTATTGTATCATACTAGATTGTATATTACTTAATGGAAGCTTGGGATTTTCACAGTTGTATATACAGTCTTGCTAAAAATGGTAGTATGCTACTTGGTTTGTGTCTACTTTAATATGTGCATATGTTTCTTGTAACGTATCACTTATACATATTAGTAGAGCCCATAGGATCTTTGCTTGATTACCAGCGTTGTGATGGCAGTCACACTAGTGGGGGCTGGGTAGTCTGTAGGCAACATCCTATACAGGTCCCTGGTCGTTAGATTATCGAGATAGGGCATCAATATTCCGGAGTAGACTAAGTGTGTACGCTTCTCCTCCCAGTGGGGGAGATGGTCTGTCCCACAGCCATCAGTACGTCGTACTGGAGATAGTATGCAGGTGCTCGTTAGGTTACGGGTACACCGGACAGGACTCGCAGGGGAACTGATTGGTTGGTATTATACCCGTCGTCAGTTAACAGTTCCCAGGTGACATGAGTACAGCATAGTTCGCAGACTTGACACTGCTACTTCGCCTCCAGTGTGTCCCACTGTTCTTAGATTGCTACCCTACCACGGCTCAAAGGAGTCGTGCAAACAGGTAGCAGTTGGGTGCAGTCCCGAGCACTTGGAGGCAGTAGTGGTTAGATAGGATTCGTCTCTCCCGGTATTGGGAGCTGATATCGCACTGTGTCAGAGAGCCATTACGCAAAGTCCCTGGCCAGGGCAAGCGAGATATACTGGTAGGTTTCAGTAGCTTCTCAGGGTGTAATGGGCTTCGCTCCGACACGACTTATACAGCTATTAGGGGACTGACGCTTGCCGCCCCCTAGACTTGATATGCGATAGTCTTAGACGAACAGACCGGACTGTACGGAGATTGTCACATCAGGCTCAGTGGGAGTTCGGATGATTTTCCTCATCGGCCTTCTTATCGACATCTACCTGGGGACCGTTACGTACAGCTAGTGCCGCTTGCGGTCTGTGGTTAAACCCACTGCCAGCGTAGTGTCGAGTCTTTAGAGTCCCCCACAGAGAGTTTCCTTGCTCCAGGCGAAACGATATAGAGGTCGTATGGTTTTACGACAAGGGTTCGGACGCATACGTGTGTTTACGCACGTACGACTTTTTCGGACAGTTTTTACTAGTCGGCTTTGGTTTAAGCCAGATTCTAGTATCGGGTTATTGGATTTATACAGTCTAAAGTTTTTCCGTGTTTTCACGGATTGGAGGGGCGTTCTGGTAATTTGTCGGGAAGCTTCTAGAAGAGTGGTGACTTGGGGGGTAAGGTGGCATTGCATTAAATGAAATTTGTGACTCATTTGTGTGATTCACTATGTCATTAATGTATCATTTATTGCTTAATGACTCACATAGTGAATCACTCATATTGAATTAATGAAGCATGGTGAATAATCATTTATATTCATTTATTTGATAATTCATTATGTTTCATATATTCAAGTGAGAAGCTTTTTCATTCTCATTCTCATCTTCACCTTCTCTCTCCTCAAGCTCACTCTCTCTTCAAACCCTAACCCTAACCTCTCATGTGTTGAGATCAAGGGTTAGCTAGACTAATACATCCATAACCTCACTCTATATCCCCTAGGTAGCTTAGATTAGCACTTTAAGCAACCTAGTTATCTCAAGTTTGAGATTAAGCTTGGCGTAGGAGCTTTCGGGTGGATCGTCTTTGATTCGAGGAGGCCGTTGAGGTGCCGATGTTTCAAGGAGCCTATGAGGAGTGGAGGACCGCGATGAAGACCCGAAGGACTAGTATCGTGAGGTATAACTTCGTATCCGAGTAGTTAAATCTCTAGTTGATTGTTAGCAATGGTTTAGAAACGATTCATGCGCTCAAGTCCGTGTTACGAAGCTTTGATAATCGTTTTTCATATATTCCACCTCCCCGCAAGTTTGTGGGGTGCGTGACATGGACTTACAGATACGTTGGTCTAATTTTAGACTAAGATCAACTTAACGTTTGTTAAGGATACGTCAGTCTAATTTTAGACTGAGATCAACTTAACGGGATCGTTTAGATCCAACAAAAGAGCATTTGGACTTTATTGTTTAGTTTAGGGACATTGCGGTCGATTACCAGTTTAAGGACATGGTGGTCCAAGGTTAAGGACATCATAGTCCATGGGTTTAAAGGGACCCCACAGTCCGAGGTTAAGGACATCATAGTCCATGGGTTTAAAGGGACCCCACAGTCCAAGGTTAAGGACATCATAGTCCATGGGCTTAAGGACCCCACAGTCCAGTTTAAAGACATCATAGTCTATGGGTTTAAGGACCCCACAGTCCAGGTTAAGGACATCGTAGTCCATGGGCTTAAGGACCCCACAGTCCAGTTTAAAGACATCATAGTCTGTGGAATGTATGGCTGTCGGGACCCGTCACCTCTCTGAAGACGTTGAAGGATTACAACGACATATATTAGAGGAGTTCAGAGATGTACCCTTGAACCAATTTCTGTTGGGAGATCTATAGTCCAATTTGGGACTAAAGTCTGTTAAAATGTTTATGAGCATATAGGCTCAGTTGATATGAGTTGAGGACTTACGGCCAATCTTAGGCTAAGTCCAATAGATGTTTAACATTTTGTTATTCTGGCTATTGAGCCTTTGCTTGGGCTCGGCCCTTTTAATAATGCTAAGCATTGGGTTCTGACATCTTTTGTTTTGTATTGAATGCATGGCATTCATCAGAGCCTTGGCTCTTTAAAGAACAATTTGTGTTCATTCAACGCAACATATGGTGCGCTAGGCGCTTTGCGCCATCAAAAAGGTGAAGTGCGCTTCTGCCATGTGGCACGGCCCACTCTGGAGCAGCGCCGCATCTAGATGAGGATGCACAGTCATGCGTTTCATTAGACCGCACGCTGACGAGTTCTGACGATGAGATCAACGGTCCTCGGGTCGATTTCAAAAACAACGATTCAGAGGACGAAGGAGCAGCCGCCCCAGAGTTTGACATGATAGGCGATTCCGACGAAGAGGAAGAAGACCCTGAAGAAAACCCGATAGAAGAAGATTCCGAGGAAGAACCGGTAGAAGAAAATCCAGAGGAGGAAGACCCCATAGAAGAGAACCCAGAAAGAGAGGAACACATGGAATCGGACCTCGATGAAGAAGCTCCACCCGAGGAAGAAGGACCGGAGGATCAAGACCCTGCTGTGGAAGAACTTCCAATGGCGATGCCCGCGAGGCGATATGGGAATGGACGCCCCTATCTGAGCGCGCGAGCCTACCGCAACCTGCTGAATCTCCACAACCGCGACTGACGGAATTTCTTTTTGATGTTGTCTTCCTGGCCAAATAAAACTGTGTGTAGTTTAGGGCCACTTTTCATCTTTGAGAATGCCTTGTTTCAAATTTTTCTTGAATGAAATAAATCTTCTGAGTTTGTAAACCTTTTGATTATTGGTTCGCTTGACGCTCGATTATTGCCCATATCCATTTATTTTTTTCTGCTGAGATCCTTGGATGCCCACCCTTACTCATTGTATAGTTTTCACCCTCGTTTCGATTAGAAAGTACCGCACCCTGATCCTTAGAATGAGCCACCATTCATCCTTCGTCTGTGCCCCGTTTGAGATCCTTCTGGGAGGAGAACATTTCTAGTGAAATTTCCGAGTTCGTTAACCCTTCAAATTTTGATTCATAGGATGTACCGACTGTTGTCCTCCCCATACCTTTCCCTTATAGTCCTTTATTGCTCACCCTTACTTTCTGTGCTGACCCTATCCCAATCTCCTTGGCCTTCAGCCTAAAGCCGCCATACTCCAACCTTTGAATGATCCACACTCCCTTGTAATCCTTACCCTGGCTAGCCCTGTACATTTTATGTGTTTTCCTATTACCCTATATGTACCTTTTGGGACTTTATTATTCGAAATTTGGTTTCAGTATTTTGTATTTGTCGAAGAGTGCGTGTTATTAACTAATTAGTTTTATATATTGTAAGCACACCACTATTACCCTCAGTTTTCAGTAGCGCAACTTTACACCGCGCATACTCTTGGTCCATGTTTCTTAATTTCACTATACCAGTTTTCTAAAATATTTTAAACCTATTTTATCGATACCTTATCCTAAAATGTTTTAACCTACCGACTAATTTTCACTACTTTATTGTCGTTACTTTATTTTTGGGTTTGTGCCTATGATCACTATTATAAATGGTTGAACCTTACACTTATTTTTCTGCTTATTTTTGATAAACTTAGATGTGCACATATTTGGGTTTCGACTTTTATCGAGCACACTTTGATTATTATTCGTTATTGTTACCTATATTCTCGTATATTTGTACTTGCCCTTATAGTTTTCCTGCATTATACCTTGTAAGACTATCTTTTGTATGTGGTTCTTATATATATGTATGTACCTTCAAAACTTTGTCTACCCGTTTTAAAGTAAATCAGCATGTATTAGTGTTCGATATGATAATTCTTCGTTTATTATTTATAGCTAGTTGTTTCTTTTAAATTTCGAGGACGAAATTTTTGTAAGGGTGGTATGATGTAATACCCAGCCCTTTTTGTACGTCTATATCCGTATTTCCTTTTTATGTATAAAATTTTATTCACAACTATTTATTATTTTAAAACTTCCCAATCTATTTTAGTTCTCCACTCTCTTATTTTATTTTCCCAGCCGGCCTCTTCATTTTGTTTTACTTATTATTATTTCTGTTCCGGCCCAACCTACTCTTTCCTCAGCCCATTTCTTTTAGTGAGCCGTTTCCTTACTTATTAGATTTAAGTTTCCCTATTATTCTTAAAACCCAAACCCTATTCTTTTATCCTATATTTTCTTTACCCCAGCCTATCCCTTTATCTAATTAATTCATTCAAATTCTCAAGCCCATTCCTTTATCATTTCATAAACTAAAATCCCTTTTTGATTTTCCCTCAGCCCACTCACTTATTTCCATAAACCTAATCTATTTTTATAAATCCCAGCTTAAGCCCAACCACCTCACTCTTTTCCTTCAATTTTCTTTTATTTTTTAACCCAGCCCGAGGAGCCCACACTCCTTTTCCCCAAGAATTTCCTTTCTATTTAACCTAAGCCCAGCTCCGGCCCGCTCTTTTCTTTTCCCTAATTAATTTCTTTTTCCTTTATATTTTTTCTCTTTCTTTCTCTAGCCCAACCCCGAGCCCATCCACCTTTTCTTCAGCCGCAACAGCCCAACCAAGCCCGGCCCCCCTCATCTTATTTATTTTGTTGTTTTCTTTTAAAATCCTCAGGCCCGGCCCACTCTATTCCTTCTCACCCGCTTCCCCAAACCCGACCCGCCTTTTCATCTTCTCCAACGGCTAGTTTCCCGCGACTCATGCTCGCGATCCGTTCCCTCCGCCGTGACCCACGCCATCGCCCACGCGAGCGTTACCCATGACGCTCGCCTCGTCTCCATTACTCTCTCCCTCACTCCCATCGCCTTTCCCTCAATCCTCACTCTCGCAACTTCTCCCGCTCTTTTCTCCTTCACCCACGTCCCCGAGTTTCCCCACGACGGCCACGTCTCCATGCCCGTCGCCACGACCGCGCGCCTCGCAAGCTCCACAAGCGCGACCCCTCCTCGCCTCTCTACCCCCTCCCTGCTCACTTCCAGTCTCGCTCAACCCACACTTCTCTTCTCTCGAAGACTCCCAGTTCACACCCCTCGCCGACGAGCTCCGCCATCGCCGCGCACGCCCTCGCTTCCTTCTCATCTGAACCCGACACCACCACCGTCGAGCCCTTCCTTCCCTCCTCCTCCTCTCTTCCTCCACTGCCTCCCCGAGCGCCTTCGCCTGCACCCCCGTTCAATCACCACCGAACACCCGAGCCGATCCCCGCCTCATCACCGTTCAATCACCACCGTCGCCAACATCATCCCTCTCTCTCTTTCTCAGACCTCAATCTCTCTTCTTCTCACTCTATTCCTCTCTCTCTCTCTCTCAATTTCTCTCTCTCTCTGTGTCTTCTTCAGTACTCTTTCTCTCTCTGTTCTCTGTTTCACTCTCTGTTTCTTTCTCTAACTCTAATTCTCTCCCTCTAACTCTCTACCTCTGTCTCTCTGGCTCTCTCTTTCACTCCCTCTCTCTGCTCCTCTCAATCTCCCTCTACAACTCCAATTCTTTCCTTTCACTCTTCTATCAACCGAGCCTGTGCCACCCAGTTCAAGCCGAGACCAAATCTTAACATCGTCACTCGCGCGTGTGTCATTGCCGTGCCGTACGTGTGTCGTTGCCGCTGCCGTGTGCCCCAACGTCTCCAGGCAAGTCCCCATTTGCTACATGCTACTTATTATTAATTACAAATTATAATCGTGTATAAATTCCATGTTTTACTTTCTGTTACACTAAACGACTCAACTGTTCGATGCGTGTTCCCTATGGGAATTCTCGCTTAAATTGACGGCACTCACTTGTATTGTTGGCCCGTAAGCCTATGATTCTAGTATGTGAATTTCATTAGAAAATACGACTGTTAAAGATTAAAATGACTACCCCCAAATTTACTAGCAAAACTGGAATTTTATTGTACCTGAAAACCGTTAAAATCACCATAAATATTATACATACTGGAATGATGCGTTCTAGGGCTCAAATCGAAGCCAACTCGACGAACTTTAATCCTAGACTAGTTTCCAGATATTCCTGTGTTAGTTATATGTATGCCCTAGAGGCCATTACTATACATAGGATGTATATTGTAGTGGATGCTTGGACATATATAGGGAGGACTTTCTTGCTCGACATGATAGTATGCTATCTGGTTGATCTTTACCTTAACGTGTACACTGATTGTCTCTCTGTTACATGTTGGTAAAGCCCTTAGGATGTGTACTTGACTACCTGGACTATGATGCGGATCATAGTAGTGGGGACATGGTAGTCCATAAGTACATCCTTCAAAGTCCCTAGTCGTGGGTATATCGAGACGGGGCATCGATATACCAGAGTAGACTAGCGTATACCTTCTCGACCCATACAGATGGGCGATGGATGATCCCATATCCATTGGTGTTTGACATCAGAGATGATATACGGGTGCTCAGTGAAGACTGGGTACACTGGATGGACTCGCCGAGAACTCCCAGATGGTATTATACCTTACGTCAGATGGCAGTTCTCTGGTGACACTGGTACAGAGTAGTCTGTTGACCCGAGATCGTCATAGAGTCTTGTGTGGTTCCCACTGTGCTTTGATTTCCACCTTACCACGTCCAAGAGGGCGTGCAAAACGGTGGTTTTTGGGTACAGTCCCGAGTCACATGGAGGCAATGAGCGATAGGAGGGGATTCGTCTCTCCCGGTATAGGGGGTTGATGTTGCGCTGTGTTCGATTGGCTATAACAGGAAATCCCTGGCCAGGGTTGCTGAGATTTACTGGTAAGTGTTACCAGTAGTTTCTCGAAATGTTATAGACCTCATATCGACACGACTTATCGAGCTATTGGGGTCTGACGTTTACCACCCCTAGGTGAGATATGCGACATATCAGACGATCAGACCGGACTGTACGGTAGTGTTACTGGTTGGATTCACTGGAGTGTGAGCGGGCTTGCTCGTCGATCTTCTGATCGCTCAATACCCGGGTGGTCGTTACGTTTAGCAGACCGCTTGCGGCTTGTGGGTGTTTGATATGATCATCACCTGCTGCCGGCGTATTGACGAGTCTTTAGAGTCCTACACAGAGGTTTCCTGGCTCAAGCGAAACGAAATAGGAGCGCATATGAGATATGTGCGGGACCGAGAATAATGCGTGTATGTGATACCGTATTCTATTCTCGCGATGAATGTATCGAATGGTTATATGCGATATAACCTAGTTATCGAATCGAGAGTTGATTCGATAAACCGATGCATTGGATACTAGTCGGTTATATGCGATATGACCGGATCGTTAAATCAAGTGTTGATTTGATGATTTAATGCATAATTATATATTTGATATATTACTTTGCATTAACTAGTATTGATTCACTTTAAATGGATTTTCTCACTTGGATTGTGCACATTGTATATGTGATATACTTTTGTACACAAGTTTGTATCATGTTTGATGATACATGTTTGCTAGGGTTTGTGTAAAGAATTAAACTTTGTTTAAATAAATGGTTAGGGTTTTTATTTGATTATTCATTCATTTATTTATTTGTTTTTGGATTAAAGATAAGAGAAAGAAAAACAAAAAGGTTTCTTTCTTTCATGAAGCTTGTTGAAGCTTTGACCAAAGAAACCCTTTTGTCTTCATCTCATTAACCCTAACCATTCACTTAACCTTAGTCAATTCTCTACACATTACCATGGTTAATATTATGATAAGAATTGATTTTTCTATTCTATTCTAACACTTATCATAATATTCATCATAACATTATCATCTTCTTCTTCATCTTCTTCAATGAAGAAAGCTAAACTTCATCAATGGTGATTGATGAAAAAGAGTGAGAAATCCAATTCTAAAGTGAACCCACTTCCTATTTCTTCATCCTCTACCTCTTGCCAAGTAGTAGAGTGTGTTTTCTTCACAAGTTTCATGACTTGGTGAAGTGGGAGCTTGATCTTGCGATGCCTCGACGTAGATCATCTTCGGCATCGTAGTCGATGACCTAGCCAGCCCATTTCTCCGATGAAGCCGACGCTAGAGCCCGGGATTCGATTTGGACAGCGAGGAGACTTCATTGCGGAGCTATGGAGGTGGAGAACCGGATCTACAAAGGTTGTATTTCCGTTACACTTTAGTTAAGTTGTTAACTAGCTCGTTGTTTCGCCTAGAAATCTAGCCAACGATCCGTATTAGGGTTTCTCGGCACCCGTAAGCTTTGAAATTGGCATGGTTGATGCCTTGTGAGACCTCATTAGCGTGCCTAGGAACCCTAACAGTGGTATCAGAGCCTAGCTAGAGCCTTAGGCGAAGTCTAGACGGAGTTTGAAGTCCGATCGAACCCGAAACCCCATTTTTCTACCCTTTCTGGACTTTTTCCAAAATCTGGAGTTTTTCGATATTAAAAATATGCAGAAAATTCAGCAGGAGATTGTAAGGGTTACTGTGAAATTCGACAGCCTGAATCCATCAAACCGCCGCGGTTCCGCGGCACAAGCATGGCTTGTGCGGCGGTTCCGCGGCCAAAATGGCTCCTTGTTCAAAAAGTTTTACACAGTAATTCTTACATAACAGTGCTGGTTTTTCTGGGAATTTTTAATATTTATTCAAGAGTTGAATTTTCTGGGGTTGCTTTGGGAATCGATTATTCGATCGGATTGTCAGTCTTCGTCTATGTGGCTTTCCGGATAATTAGAATATGTTAAAAGGTTCGACCGGATATAAATACCCAATTTTTCCCCTGTCGGGAAATTTCCAAGTGTTGGATTTTTCCGTAGTTTAACGACGTTCTAAGTAGTGCAAGTAACGCGATGGACCCTCTAGAAGACAACAAACCTTAACTCGATTATGTGACCGTCTCGAACTGCCCTTTGAACCTTCGGGTTTGGGGCAGTACGGCGTGCCACATGTGAGGCGTTGGCTTGACCCTTCTACGGCTGGACCGTTGGTACTGAGGCACGAACTGAATGTTTTTAGACTTGTTTCATGTGTTGATCTGTATCGGGAAAACTTGGGTGTTTGACTGTTCGATCGAAAAATTTAACATTTTCTATTTATCTGGAATGGGATACAATAATTGGAATTCACAATAAGTTATGAGATAACTGAATCAATATTATAAACATAGCAGTTTAGTCTCACTTGATCGGTTGCTACGGAATTTTGATGTGATCAAAAGTCCGTCGCAATCACGTAGCGTACGCGGATACTCGCCGGGTAAACTTAATAGACAGCCTCACTCCATAGCCCCGACCAAGTGACTGTAGGAGAACCCCGTCGCCGAAAGCGTCCGTTCGGGTGCTCGCGGCAGCGGTGTTCCGCCTTGGTGCACTTTGTCGACGATATCGGGGGTGCAGCCGTCTACTGAAGTTTGCGACGAGCATTCGATCAGGATGTCGGGAATCTTGCTGAATTGCCCGACTTGATATTGAAAAGTGTTTTCGATAATGAGACTAAAATGCGGGGTTTATAATTGTTAGGCATGTGATGTCTAAGGAATTCATTTGATTAGGCATGCGATGTCTATGCAGATTGCGGATTCCAACTGTTTTAGTTTTACACTTTCTTTTCTGTGACCGTAAGTGTAATATGTGATATCGCCGGTTTCGTTGCTATATGTCAACGACAATTGGGATGCGCATGTTTACTTACGTTGATGACATGTGATGTTATGTGTTGCTGGATATGTTATATTGGATCGTCGTGTTTGAATAGCCGGGGTTTTTATGTGAGATGAGTGTTTTTCATTTTCATTCATGTAAAAACTTGTATGTAATATTCTTTTATTGGGGCACTTCCAGGTTGCGGAAGATGTCACCCTTTGTATATTATTTACTTTTCCGCACTAGGATAGACCCAAGGAGGGGAGCACAAGTAACCGGGTTCTGGAGTCCAGTGGGAGACCAACTCGAGGAGTCGAGTCCGGGTCTCCTAACTCTAGAATTGGTAGGGTTGCTTGCCGCTCTCGTAGGGGTCTAGGGGTGTGGGTTTGGCTATTCATCACGACCGTGGAATCCGTGTTTTATACTGGCTCGTATTGAAAACACGGACGTCCTAGTATATCCAATATTTCATATATTTCTTCTGCTGCGATATCTGTGATGTGATCATGTGATGTTCTGTGATGGATACAGTATATAGTATATATGATATATTATATAGATGTTACTTATGTTTTGCACCCGCACTAGCCCTGCCCTGCTCTGTCGTTAGTTACCTAACCTAACGGTGCACGAGGGGACATCGAGGCGAATGCGGATGGCATAAGTGTACGTCATATCTATCTGTGATGTTTAGGTACTTAAATGATGGGACTTCATTAATGAGATTAATGAAAGTAAAAAGAAACCTAAGATGTTGTAGAATCGAATTTCAAAATAAAACAGGTAGCTACAGTTCTTGCTTTGCACAGCGGTATATGTGATATATCCTGCACCTTATTCGCTGAGGAAAGGACCGAGATCCCTTCACCGGGAGTGACTCCTTTAGCAATAACTGGCAGATGCTACACACTCGGTTTGTCTTTTGATTGCTTTTAAGAGTTTTTGCTTTGCACAGAGGTATATGTGATATATCCTGCACCTTACGCGACGAGGAAAGGACCGACGATCCCTTCACCGGGAGTGACTCCTTTAGCAAAACTAGAAAAGCCTAAAAAACACTCCAATTTAAAAATCATTTGATTCTGCAACGATATTAAGTTCATTACGCAATAGGTTTTCAGAAAAACCTGTCGTAGCCCTCCGTCATTTCAGATAAGTACTAGTTAGTATTCGTGCTGCGGTTGTTTGGCCTCCGTCAAGGCGTAGTGTACGGTAGCTAACTAGTGCTTATCTGCTAGCATATGATGCGATTGGATTAGGGTATTCGTACGGCGTTGTTTGGCCTCCGTCAAGGGTCGTGCGGGTGGGTTTAATTCAATCAGGAAATGACGGGTTGAACTTGACTAGCGGACTATGGGTTGTTTGGCCTCCGTCAAGGTCATAGCACGCTAGGGGCAAAATATTATCGGGAATTTCAAGTGTTGAAATTTGCAATGAGATTGCATACCTTCTATGAGATAGTTGGATCCCGATACCCGCTGCGAGTAAGAGTTACTCCTAGGAGAGTTTTACACATTATAATTAGCCGATCAAGTAGGTGTCTAGAAAGGTGTCAACGGGGTTACGCCTCTGGGAAAACGAGGTTTACATTAATTAGGTTCGTGCGAAAGCACGGGGGACCTCCCTCAAAGTACCGACACTGGCCTGGCTGAAAGATTGGCGAACTTGTAGTGTGTAATTAATCCCGGCTAGTCTTTCCTTTTAGGGTTTGAAGGAAGATTTGATAAAAAGCAGTGGGAGCCATCCTGATTAGATAAAATAATAACCAATCTATTCTTGCAAGAGCGCACGCTGAGTGTTTTCTTCTCTCTCTCTCTCCAGGTAGCGACCATATCACGCCTTAATCAAGATAATAATACGGATTATTGACCGAACCCGCTTGTTATACTGAGCTGGCGAACGTTGGTCCCGCTCCAACTTATAATTGTTATAAGACAGAGCAGGAAATTGGGGATTACCAGAATTCCCATGCCGCCCAAACGAAGAGAGTGCATGTTGATGCATCATCTTCGGGTGTGTTCATTACAGAGAACTGTTTCTCAGTATCCTTTACGTCCTGGTTATGTGATACCAGATCAGGATCCCAGATATGTAATATGTTACATAGGGCTACAGAAAGGTAGAGAACTGAGATAGGGTGATAAGTTTCATGAGGCAGAAAACGGGGCAAGTGTTGCAGCCAAGTCTGTTGGTCACTGTCACCCTGTATTACCAATACATTGATTCTGAACGAATGTTATTAGATACCGAACCTGATATACAAAATCATATCTATCTCTTTATTAGTAAAGAAATGATAAAATTTTGTATTGTTGAATAATGTTTTTGAACATTCCTATATCAAAAGTTGATCGGTTCAGGCACGTTATCTAAAAGCATTGATGTTCTAAATCAAACTACAGTTCTTTAGTATACGGAACACACATAAGAGGAATAGTTCAGAAATGAACGTATCCTTCTTTAGGTATTGTAGACTAGGTCATATCAATGCGACCCGACTGGCTGAAGTTACATTTAGATGCATATTTAAATTAGTTTGAATTTACATCTTGTGAAACTCGCCAGTCATGTCACAAAGATAAAATGACCATAGCTCCATTTACTGGAAACAGAGAAAGAGTTAGTGAACTCTTGGGATGATACATGTTGATGTATGTAGGTCCCCAGTCTACACTTGCCAAGACAGGTTCTTTATACTTCATTACGTTCTCTGATAATCTCTCAAGATTCAGACATATGTTCCTGTTGAAACACAAGTCCGAACCTTTTGAGATATTCACAGAATATAAGTTAGAAGTAGAGAACCAAAATACGGGTATAAGTATTATGTCCTTTGATGTGATCAAGGAGGAGAATACTTGAGCACGGAATTCCTGGATTATTCTAAAGGAGAATGAGATTCTCTCTCAGTATTACTCCTCCGTATACACCATGGCACGATGGTATATCGGGGCGGAGCAATCACACCCTATATGATATGGTGTGCTCTATGATGAGTACTACTGAGTTACCTATTTCCTTTTGGGAGTTATGTGCTTGAGAAGCTGCATACCTATTGAATAGGGTTCAAATCAAATCAGTTGCCTACCACTTCATATGTGATATGGAAAGGGAAGAGCCCATATCTTAAGTTAGTTAAGATTTGGGGTTGACCGGCCTATGTCTGAAAGCAAAATCCGGACAAGCTCGAGGCAAGGTCTGTTATGTAGAACTGGAAATGTTCCAGCCATACAAACTGCAGCTGATGATTTGATAGAACCAAAGGATTCAATAGTAACCAACGAACCTCAGCCTCTCCGCCGATCTAGTAGGGTTCCTCACCCACCTGAGAGATACTTTGGTTTCTCTATGACAGTGGGAGCGAGAATTGCATCATGAGATGATGACCCAACTAGTTTCGAGCTGGTCATCAGGAGTGGGACTCTGTAAGAATGGCTGGATGCTTAGCGATCTGAGATGGAATCCATGTACACCAACAAAGTATGGACTTTGGTTGCTATATCTGAAGGGTTAAATCCCCATCAGGAGCAAGTATATCTTGAGAAGATTACTTGGTGTAGATGGAAAAGTTGAGACCTTCAAAGCTAGACTTGTTGAAGCTTTTCGTCATCGACCAGGCGTGGATAATGATGAAACTTTTTCAAGTGGCTATGCTTAAGTCCATCCAGATCCTACTTGCCACGGCTACATACCATGACTACGATATCTGGTGGTTGGGTGTCATGACTGCTTTTCTAAAATGAAGTTTTAGAAGAGAACGTCTATAAGTACACAGCCAGAGGGCTTCGTAGACAGTGGGAGCAGCGGAAACGTGTACAAGATGCTTTATAGGATAAAGCAGGTATCACGGAGTTGGAACATCTGTTTTGATGAATTAGTCAAAGAAGTTGACATCATCAAAATGGTAGATGAACCTTGTATAAACGAAAAGGTAGTAGGGAGTATGATGGTGATCCTCGTAGAGTACGTGGATGACATACTCTTGATAGGGAAGGAGTTTCCTATGCTACGCTCGGTCAATCTCCGCTTATCACAAGGATTCTCCATATAGGATCAAAGTGATACTTCCTAAATCCTGGGTTTTTGAATCTATGAGATAGATCTAATTGGATGTTAGGATTCTCACTAGTTGTAGTGAGATCGTATCAGTTGATCCCAGGGAGAATCACTGGAAGTGTTCCAGGGTGATAAAGACGACTGAATGTCAGTCACAGGCATTGTCTTTACCCTCAGTAAAGGGACGGTATGTTGGAAGAGTTCCAAGCTAGATACCGTGACATACTAGACGATAAAGGCTGGATACATCGCTATTTAAGATGATACCAAAGAGGCTGTCTGGATGTATATTGGTTCATGAGATGAACTACGTTCCTACCATTGTGAGACAATGGAGTTGTGGCTTATGCCGAGGAATGCAGGTCCCATCTGTGATCCAGACATATTCTAAGGCAATATTACCTGATCATGGAGATGGTTGATCTCCAGGAGATCAAGGTTAGGAGAGTAGACTCAGAGGACAACACGGCGGATCCACTCACGAAGGCCTATTCCCAGAGAGAGACTTTTATGGGATGGTTGAGTATGAGATACTACAACCACTGCTACAGATGGCCCTAGTGCAAGTGGGAGATTGTTAGTTATATGTATGCCCTAGAGGCCATTACTATACATAGGATGTATATTGTAGTGGATGCTTGGACATATATAGGGAGGACTTTCTTGCTCGACATGATAGTATGCTATCTGGTTGATCTTTACCTTAACGTGTACACCGATTGTCTCTCTGTTACATGTTGGTAAAGCCCTTAGGATGTGTACTTGACTACCTGGACTATGATGCGGATCATACTAGTGGGGACATGGTAGTCCATAAGTACATCCTTCAAAGTCCCTAGTCATGGGTATATCGAGACGGGGCATCGATATACCAGAGTAGACTAGCGTATACCTTCTCGACCCATACAGATGGGCGATGGATGATCCCATATCCATTGGTGTTTGACATCAGAGATGATATACGGGTGCTCAGTGAAGACTGGGTACACTGGATGGACTCGCCGAGAACTCCCAGATGGTATTATACCTTACGTCAGATGGCAGTTCTCTGGTGATACTGGTACAGAGTAGTCTGTTGACCCGAGATCGTCATAGAGTCTTGTGTGGTTCCCACTGTGCTTTGATTTCCACCTTACCACGTCCAAGAGGGCGTGCAAAACGGTGGTTTTTGGGTACAGTCCCGAGTCACATGGAGGCAATGAGCGATAGGAGGGGATTCGTCTCTCCCGGTATAGGGGGTTGATGTTGCGCTGTGTTCGATTGGCTATAACAGGAAATCCCTGGCCAGGGTTGCTGAGATTTACTGGTAAGTGTTACCAGTAGTTTCTCGAAATGTTATAGACCTCATATCGACACGACTTATCGAGCTATTGGGGTCTGACGTTTACCACCCCTAGGTGAGATATGCGACATATCAGACGATCAGACCGGACTGTACGGTAGTGTTACTGGTTGGATTCACTGGAGTGTGAGCGGGCTTGCTCGTCGATCTTCTGATCGCTCAATACCCGGGTGGCCGTTACGTTTAGCAGACCGCTTGCGGCTTGTGGGTGTTTGATATGATCATCACCTGCTGCCGACATATTGACGAGTCTTTAGAGTCCTACACAGAGGTTTCCTGGCTCAAGCGAAACGAAATAGGAGCGCATATGAGATATGTGCGGGACCGAGAATAATGCGTGTATGTGATACCGTATTCTATTCTCGCGATGAATGTATCGAATGGTTATATGCGATATAACCTAGTTATCGAATCGAGGGTTGATTCGATAAACCGATGCATTGGATACTAGTCGGTTATATGCGATATGACCGGATCGTTAAATCAAGTGTTGATTTGATGATTTAATGCATAATTATATATTTGATATATTACTTTGCATTAACTAGTATTGGTTCACTTTAAATGGATTTTCTCACTTGGATTGTGCACATTGTATATGTGATATACTTTTGTACACAAGTTTGTATCATGTTTGATGATACATGTTTGCTAGGGTTTGTGTAAAGAATTAAACTTTGTTTAAATAAATGGTTAGGGTTTTTATTTGATTATTCATTCATTTATTTGTTTCTTTTTGGATTAAAGATAAGAGAAAAGAAAAACAAAAAGGTTTCTTTCTTTCATGAAGCTTGTTGAAGCTTCATGAAGCTTGTTGAAGCTTTGACCAAAGAAACCCTTTTGTCTTCATCTCATTAACCCTAACCATTCACTTAACCTTAGTCAATTCTCTACACATTACCATGGTTAATATTATGATAAGAATTGATTTTTCTATTCTATTCTAACACTTATCATAATATTCATCATAACATTATCATCTTCTTCTTCATCTTCTTCAATGAAGAAAGCTAAACTTCATCAATGGTGATTGATGAAAAAGAGTGAGAAATCCAATTCTAAAGTGAACCCACTTCCTATTTCTTCATCCTCTACCTCTTGCCAAGTAGTAGAGTGTGTTTTCTTCACAAGTTTCATGACTTGGTGAAGTGGGAGCTTGATCTTGCGATGCCTCGACGTAGATCATCTTCGGCATCGTAGTCGATGACCTAGCCCGTCCATTTCTCCGATGAAGCCGACGCTAGAGCCCGGGATTCGATTTGGACAGCGAGGAGACTTCATTGCGGAGCTATGGAGGTGGAGAACCGGATCTACAAAGGTTGTATTTCCGTTACACTTTAGTTAAGTTGTTAACTAGCTCGTTGTTTCGCCTAGAAATCTAGCCAACGATCCGTATTAGGGTTTCTCGGCACCCGTAAGCTTTGAAATTGGCATGGTTGATGCCTTGTGAGACCTCATTAGTGTGCCTAGGAACCCTAACATCCTGTACTTAAACTGTGGCGATATTTGAATCGGAGTGCGACTCTGGACTGCAGTCCAGAGCGACTCCAATGGTTGCTTACTGTTTCGTATTGAACACCTCCATGTTTCCTAAACTTGTAGGTTGCGGAACTCCGCTGTATATTATAGGTAAAACTGTTATCTAGACAACACAAGTGGTTTCATCCTGTTCCGTCATCATTTACTATTTAATCTGTAATTTAAAAGATCGGGACGCATAACAGTCCCAACAGAATCAGAATTGACATACTAGTATTAAACAGTGTATAACTCCTGACGCGTAGATTCAATTGAAGATCCGTCTGTTGCGTTGAAAACCGTACTGGAAACCCTAGATTTCATCCAACTGTAGCGTCGCTAAAATCTGATCTCAACTGGGATTAAAATGCGTTGCGAAATGGATTTCTGATTCTGAAACCGGATTTCCAGCCGCGAGCGCTTAAAATGAAATGGTTATAATTAATGATCCTGGAACCCGATTGGCATGGAACTAAATTCGATGGATGGACAACTGAACATACTAATGATTAGCTGTTTATCGTTTCGCTAAACTATACACGTACGTTTCATGATAAATTGTGCAAGTGATAGAATACTATTTTTATGACACCTTAATCATGTTTCATATGCTGTTTACGCATCATATCATACACATATCATTGCATTGATAACATAGTGATAACGTGCATTTACCCAGTGTTAGGTTTTAGTTATGATTGTGGCAAGTACGTCAGTGTTCGTGTATAAGTGATTAAGTGGAAGTGATACGTATTTGTACACAATCAGTGAACCTTATTATTATATTATATTGCATCGTCGACGTCTGTGGGACACGTGTACGTGTGACTATAAGTGGTATGGGACACTTATGGAAGCACTTGCACGGGTGTCACAGATAAGGCACCAGACACTGCCATTTATCTTAGGTATTAGTCGGGATGTGCTTGATGGAGGTCCTGCCTCCAGCTCTTGCGCAGACTTGTCACAGACCGATTGGTATTTAGGGTTATGGTTGGCGTTTGATGTAGACCACGGGGTGTGGGGTAGTTTAAGTGTGAGTTCAACAGAATCTCGGGAGTCCCATGCCGGCTTATATATTTAGGGAGTTATATGGAGATTTACAGGGTATGTGATATTCACCGTGATATACATGTTGGGCCCGTGGTCCCTTGTCCTTGGGTTCTACCCTTGGGTGGAGGACACTCACGAGTGGTTGACTCTCACACTTGGACTGACGATAGGCTTAGTGACCTGTACAGTGAGACTTAGAGACTGATAGGGATACTGGCATTGTTATACTTTACATACTGTGTTGACATTCGTGGCATATCATTCTACTACTTTTACGGTTCCGCTGCATTGATTACTGCATGTTCATATCCATACTGCCACTGATCTACTGTTATATAGACTTATGATCACTAGTAGAATTGTTACATGATTTTATATATATTATATTGCTATTGTGTCGCTCTGACGACCTGAGTATGCATGCTCAGTGTGAGGAGAAGATTTAGCCTGGACCAGGACTAGACGTATATCACAGACATCTCGCTTTGATATCCAGAGTTATATCCATATTTGTTCCCCCTCAGGTCAGTTCTTTACATTGTTTCTTTCAGTTACTGCATCTCTCATTACCTGCGCATTATTTACTGTTTACCATGAAAAACTAGAAGCCGAAGTGTGACTACGGCAGGACATTTCCTTGACCGTAGTAGCATGGCTGGCCTTGTCTACCCCTCGTATTCCGTATTTTGGGAAGCGAGGCGTGACATGGTTTAGTTGGTATCAGAGCCAGGTTTTGCTTCGATTGGGATTGCAGTTTTCCGTGTAGAGCTTGACAATCTAAGATATCCCTCAGTCTAGATTGTAAACTTGATATTCTTGATTCATATTCGCATTGAGCGTTCTGCTATCCATTCACTAGGGTTTCAGGTAACTTGGCAAAGTTTCGTGGTTGTAATTGTGAACTACATCACGATTACACTACCATACTCTGTTTAAGTGACTTGGAGTCGTACGGTTGGTTCTCCACTTATAATAAATTCAGCACCTCTGATATTTTTGAATCTTTGTCCTATCCATATTATATTTTGATTCGTATATCTTGTGACTTATATCATCCTCAAAATCATTGTTTCAGGATCATGTCTTTCAACGACTCTTCCTCTATCTCCACTCCCCAGAATCAGACTGTTGAGATTCTTAGTATACTACAAGGTTTAAAGGAAGCCCAGGAGCGAACAAACGACTTGTTGGCTGAAGGACTGAGAAGACAGGTGAATCGGGCACCAGCGGCTGTCTCCAATCATAAAGGGATCCCCGTTAGACGAGGAAAAGAGAAGAAGATGAGACGCCAATTTGTTTTCCCGCGACAGAAGCAGCAGAAGACCCCCTGTTGTGGGTATTGTAAAAGGCCAGGACATCTTCAGAGGGATTGTCGCAGCGCCCAAGGGAAATGTCTGATATGCGGGTCCAACAAACATCTCATCAACGGCTGCCCAGAAAGGAAAGAACTACAGGGAGGAGACTCGTCCACACTCCCCACTTCGGCCAAGTGAGGATTACTGCGTAGTTCGAATTTCGAGGATAAAGCGGACCCAACACAGGATTCAACTCACGTAACGATGATGCAGCGGTCTAGCAATCAAAGAAGAATTTTCATGTTTTCTAATTTCAGTAATAATGTTGTCATCTTCTTATAAATATCTCTTTCCGTTTGAAATCTTGTATCCGTTGAATTTTGAGTTGAATGCAATAAAACTTTGAATCGTAATATATGTATTATTCTCTCGTTTCCTCCTTATTCATACTATTCATTAGCACAACATTTTAATCTTGATTCTTTAAAAATTCCTACCACCGCATATCTTTCTATACATCGTACACTTAACTATTTTCTTGATGTATTCCGTTGTCTAATCATGACTCTTTTCTTTCAGGCCATGGCCCACTCTGGAGCAGCGCCGCATCTAGATGAGGATGCACAGTCATGCGTTTCATTAGACCGCACGCTGACGAGTTCTGACGATGAGATCAACGGTCCTCAGGTCGATTTCGAAAACAACGATTCAGAGGACGAAGGAGCAGCCGCCCCAGAGTTTGACATGATAGGCGATTCCGACGAAGAGGAAGAAGACCCTGAAGAAAACCCGATAGAAGAAGATTCCGAGGAAGAACCGGTAGAAGAAAATCCAGAGGAGGAAGACCCCATAGAAGAGAACCCAGAAGGAGAGGAACACATGGAATCGGACATCGATAAAGAAGCTCCACCCGAGGAAGAAGGACCGGAGGATCAAGACCCTGCTGTGGAAGAACTTCCAATGGCGATGCCCGCGAGGCGATATGGGAATGGACGCCCCTATCTGAGCGCGCGAGCCTACCGCAACCTGCTGAATCTCCACAACCGCGACTGACGGAATTTCTTTTTGATGTTGTCTTCCTGGCCAAATAAAACTGTATGTAGTTTAGGGCCAATTTTCATCTTTGAGAATGCCTTGTTTCAAATTTTTCTTGAATGAAATAAATCTTCTGAGTTTGTAAACCTTTTGATTATTGGTTCGCTTGACGCTCGATTATTGCCCATATCCATTTATTTTTTTCTGCTGAGATCCCTGGCTGCCCACCCTTACTCATTGTATAGTTTTCACCCTCGTTTCGATTAGAAAGTACCGCACCCTGATCCTTGGAATGAGCCACCATTCATCCTTCGTCTGTGCCCCGTTTGAGATCCTTCTGGGAGGAGAACATTTCTAGTGAAATTTCCGAGTTCGTTAACCCTTCAAATTTTGATTCATAGGATGTACCGACTGTTGTCCTCCCCATACCTTTCCCTTATAGTCCTTTATTGCTCACCCTTACTTTCTGTGCTGACCCTATCCCAATCTCCTTGACCTTCAGCCTAAAGCCGCCATACTCCAACCTTTGAATGATCCACACTCCCTTGTAATCCTTACCCTGGCTAGCCCTGTACATTTTATGTGTTTTCCTATTACCCTATATGTACCTTTTGGGACTTTATTATTCGAAATTTGGTTTCAGTATTTTGTATTTGTCGAAGAGTGCGTGTTATTAACTAATTAGTTTTATATATTGTAAGCACACCACTATTACCCTCAGTTTTCAGTAGCGCAACTTTACACCGCGCATACTCTTGGTCCATGTTTCTTAATTTCACTATACCAGTTTTCTAAAATATTTTAAACCTATTTTATCGATACCTTATCCTAAAATGTTTTAATCTACCGACTAATTTTCACTACTTTATTGTCGTTACTTTATTTTTGGGTTTGTGCCTATGATTACTATTATAAATGGTTGAACCTTACACTTATTTTTCTGCTTATTTTTGATAAACTTAGATGTGCACATATTTGGGTTTCGACTTTTATCGAGCACACTTTGATTATTATTCATTATTGTTACCTATATTCTCGTATATTTGTACTTGCCCTTATAGTTTTCCTGCATTATACCTTGTAAGACTATCTTTTGTATGTGGTTCTTATATATATGTATGTACCTTCAAAACTTTGTCTACCCGTTTTAAAGTAAATCAGCATGTATTAGTGTTCGATATGATAATTCTTCGCTTATTATTTATAGCTAGTTGTTTCTTTTAAATTTCGAGGACGAAATTTTTGTAAGGGTGGTATGATGTAATACCCAGCCCTTTTTGTACGTCTATATCCGTATTTCCTTTTTATCTATAAAATTTTATTCACAACTATTTATTATTTTAAAACTTCCCAATCTATTTTAGTTCTCCACTCTCTTATTTTATTTTCCCAGCCGGCCTCTTCATTTTGTTTCACTTATTATTATTTCTGTTCCGGCCCAACCTACTCTTTCCTCAGCCCATTTCTTTTAGTGAGCCCTTTCCTTACTTATTAGATTTAAGTTTCCCTATCATTCTTAAAACCCAAACCCTATTCTTTTATCCTATATTTTCTTTACCCCAGCCTATCCCTTTATCTAATTAATTCATTCAAATTCCCAAGCCCATTCCTTTATCATTTCATAAACTAAAATCCCTTTTTGATTTTCCCTCAGCCACTCACTTATTTCCATAAACCTATTCTATTTTTATAAATCCCAGCTTAAGCCCAACCACCTCACTCTTTTCCTTCAATTTTCCTTTATTTTTTAACCCAGCCCGAGGAGCCCACACTCCTTTTCCCCAAGAATTTCCTTTCTATTTAACCTAAGCCCAGCTCCGGCCCGCTCTTTTCTTTTCCCTAATTAATTTCTTTTTCCTTTATATTTTTTCTCTTTCTTTCTCTAGCCCAACCCCGAGCCCATCCACCTTTTCTTCAGCCGCAACAGCCCAACCAAGCCCGGCCCCCCTCATCTTATTTATTTTGTTGTTTTCTTTTAAAATCCTCAGGCCCGGCCCACTCTATTCCTTCTCACCCGCTTCCCCAAACCCGACCCGCCTTTTCATCTTCTCCAACGGCTAGTTTCCCGTGACTCCCGCTCGCGATCCGTTCCCTCCGCCGTGACCCACGCCATCGCCCACGCCAGCGCTCGCGAGCGTTACCCATGACGCTCGCCTCGTCTCCATTACTCTCTCCCTCACTCCCATCGCCTTTCCCTCAATCCTCACTCTCGCAGCTTCTCCCTCTCTTTTCTCCTTAACCCACGTCCCCGAGTTTCCCCACGACGGCCACGTCTCCGTGCCCGTCGCCACGACCGCGCGCCTCGCAAGCTCCACAAGCGCGACCCCTCCTCACCTCTTTACCCCCTCCCTGCTCACTTCCAGTCTCGCTCAACCCACACTTCTCTTCTCTCGAAGACTCCCAGTTCACACCCCTCGCCGACGAGCTCCGCCATCGCCGCGCACGCCCTCGCTTCCTTCTCATCTGAACCCGACACCACCACCGTCGAGCCCTTCCTTCCCTCCTCCTCCTCTCTTCCTCCACTGCCTCCCCGAGCGTCTTCGCCTGCACCCCCGTTCAATCACCACCGAACACCCGAGCCGATCCCCGCCTCATCACCGTTCAATCACCACCGTCGCCAACATCATCACTCTCTCTCTTTCTCAGACCTCAATCTCTCTTCTTCTCACTCTATTCCTCTCTCTCTCTCTGTGTGTCTTCCTCAGTATTCTTTCTCTCTCTGTTCTCTGTTTCACTCTCTGTTTCTTTCTCTAACTCTAATTCTCTCCCTCTAACTCTCTACCTCTGTCTCTCTGGCTCTCTCTTTCACTCCCTATCTCTGCTCCTCTCAATCTCCCTCTACAACTCCAATTCTTTCCTTTCACTCTTCTATCAACCGAGCCTGTGCCACCCAGTTCAAGTCGAGGCCAAATCTTAACATCGTTGCTCGCGCGTGTGTCATTGCCGTGCCGTACGTGTGTCGTTGCCGCTGCCGTGTGCCCTAACGTCTTCAGGCAAGTCCCCACTTGCTACATGCTACTTATTATTAATTACAAATTATAATCGTGTATAAATTCCATGTTTTACTTTCTGTTACACTAAACGACTCAACTGTTCGATGCGTGTTCCCTATGGGAATTCTCGCTTAAATTGACGGCACTCACTTGTATAGTTGGCCCGTAAGCCTATGATTCTAGTATGTGAATTTCATTAGAAAATACGACCGTTAAAGATTAAAATGACTACCCCCAAATTTACTAGCAAAACTGGAATTTTATTGTACCTGAAAACCGTTAAAATCACCATAAATATTATACATACTGGAATGATGCGTTCTAGGGCTCAAATCGAATCCAACTCGACGAACTTTAACCCTAGACTAGTTTCCAGATATTCCTGTACTTAAACTGTGGCGATATTTGAATCGGAGTGCGACTCTGGACTGCAGTCCAGAGCGACTCCAATGGTTGCTTACTGTTTCGTATTGAACACCTCCCTGTTTCCTAAACTCGTAGGTTTCGGAACTCCGCTGTATATTATAGGTAAAACTGTTAGCTAGACAACACAAGTGGTTTCATCCTGTTCCGTCATCATTTACTATTTAATCTGTAATTTAAAAGATCGGGACGCATAACAGTCCCAACAGAATCAGAATTGACATACTAGTATTAAACAGTGTATAACTCCTGACACGCAGATGCAATTGAAGATCTGTCTATTGCGTTGAAAACCGTACTGGAAACCCTAGATTTCATCCAACTGTAGCGTCGCTAAAATCTGATCTCAACTGGGATTAAAATGCGTTGCGAAATGGATTTCTGATTCTGAAACCGGATTTCCAGCCGCGAGCGCTTAAAATGAAATGGTTATAATTAATGACCCTGGAACCCGATTGGCATGGAACTAAATTCGATGGATGGACAACTGAACATACTAATGATTAGCTGTTTATCGTTTCGCTAAACTATACACGTACGTTTCATGATAAATTATGCAAGTGATAAAATACTATTTTTATGACACCTTAATCATGTTTCATATGCTGTTTACGCATCATATCATACACATATCATTGCATTGATAACATAGTGATAACGTGCATTTACCCAGTGTTAGGTTTTAGTGATGATTGTGGCAAGTACGTCAGTGTTCGTGTATAAGTGATTAAGTGGAAGTGATACGTACTTGTACACAATCAGTGAACCTTATTATTATATTGCATTGTCGACGTCTGTGGGACACGTGTACGTGTGACTATAAGTGGTATGGGACACTTATGGAAGCATTTGCACGGGTGTCACAGATAAGGCACCAGACACTGCCATTTATCTTAGGTATTAGTCGGGATGTGCTTGATGGAGGTCCTGCCTCCAGCTCTTGCGCAGACTTGTCACAGACCGATTGGTATTTAGGGTTATGGTTGGCGTTTGATGTAGACCACGGGGTGTGGGGTAGTTTAAGTGTGAGTTCAACAGAATCTCGGGAGTCCCATGCCGGCTTATATATTTAGGGAGTTATATGGAGATTTACAGGGTATGTGATATTCACCGTGATATACATGTTGGGCCCGTGGTCCCTTGCCCTTGGGTTCTACCCTTGGGTGGAGGACACTCACGAATGGTTGACTCTCACACTTGGACTGACGATAGGCTTAGTGACCTGTACAGTGAGACTTAGAGACTGATAGGGATACTGGCATTGTTATACCTTACATACTGTGTTGACATTCGTGGCATATCATTCTACTACTTTTACGGTTCCGCTGCATTGATTACTGCATGTTCATATCCATACTGCCACTGATCTACTGTTATATAGACTTATGATCACTAGTAGAATTGTTACATGATTTTATATATATTATATTGCTATTGTGTCGCTCTGACGACCTGAGTATGCATGCTCAGTGTGAGGAGAAGATTTAGCCTGGACCAGGACTAGACGTATATCACAGACATCTCGCTTTGATATCCAGAGTTATATCCATATTTGTTCCCCCTCAGGTCAGTTCTTTACATTGTTTCTTTCAGTTACTGCATCTCTCATTACCTGCGCATTATTTACTGTTTACCATGAAAAACTAGAAGCCGAAGTGTGACTACGGCAGGACATTTCCTTGACCGTAAGAGCATGGCTGGCCTTGTCTACCCCTCGTATTCCGTATTTTGGGAAGCGGGGCATGACATAAGTGCCAGCCCATGGGCGCAGTGCGCTGTTTCAGAAGCGCAAAGCGCAAGCTGTGTCTGTGGTTGACACGTGGCACGTTTTGGCGCTGAGCGCCGGTCCAAGGAGCGCAAAAGCGCAGTTCATGAGTGCAAGACACTTTCCAGTAGCGCAAAGCGCATTTGATCAAATTTATGATCAGAGAACAAGTTTATGTTCTTTTAAAAAGGAGGCTTTGCCTCAAGATTTAAGAACAAAAGTTCTTATTTATAAAAGGGTTTTTCCTTTGTAGATCAATGATCTATGAATGAAGTAAATACTTCTTTTGTTTTTATGATTAGATCTTTTGATCTTTTTATAAGAGACCTTGGACTTTTGCAGATCTATGATCTTTTAAGAAGATGATTCTTCTTTTCATGAGATGATTTCATCTCTGTGTTCATTGTTCAAGTTCTTTACCTTGAAGAAATGATCTTCTTTTGCTAAAAGCCTGCTTTTTCTTTCTTTGAGTTTTCTCAAAGTTTGTAGAGGGGTTTCTCTATATCAGACTTGAAGTCTTGGGGCCTTTATATAGGGCAAGTTGATTTGTTAAATCAGTTAAAGAGATCTTTCTCTGATTGATTTGGGGACGTTTCCCCACCGTTGGATCTTTGATCCTAGGGCTTCTGTTTTACAGAAGGCAATCTTCTTGTTTTTAACAAGATTGAGAAAATCTTTCCATAACAGAATTTTAATTCTGATTAATGATTTATCATTATTAGATCTTTTGATCTAACGGTGGGGAATTTTTAATTCCAGCGCTGGCGCACCCGTGCTTTGCACGTGGTGCGCTACTCAGAGCGCAGCGCACTTTGCACTAGCGCACCTACGTTTGGCACGTGACGCGCAGCGCAGAGTGCAGCGCAACTGCGCTAGCGCACCCGTGTTTGACACGTGGCGCGCAGCGCGCCTAGTGCTAGCGCACTCATGGTGCACTGCCTAGAGCGCAGCGCACCTGGCGCTAGCGCATCCGTATTTGACACGAAGCGCGCAGCGCACCTAGCGCCGGATCTGAAGCGTTGCTTCAATTTTTGAATTTTGAATTTTAAAACAGAGTTTTACTCTGATTGGGGGTGCGCTGCCTAGGGCGTAGTGCACTTGGCGCTAGCCCATCTGTGTTTGACACGTGGCGCGCAGCGCAGAGCGCTGGATCTGAAACGCTGCTTCAATTCTTTTGAATTTTGAATTTTAAAACAGAGCTTTGCTCTGATTGGGGGAAACAATGACGACGTTCGTGTCCGCTCTCTATCTTCCAAAGTCAAAAACTCTGAGAGTAGTATGCAAAGAAACTCTTTCGCCCCAAACATGGCAATGACGGACCGAGATGTCCTTAAACTAAAAATTCGTCCCAAACATGGTGATAACGGACCGAAATTTTCTTAAACTAGAATCTCGCCTCAAATATGGCGACATCGGATAGAGATGTTCTTAAACTAAAACTTCGTCTAAAAAACGGCGATACCGGACCAAAATGTCCTTAAACTAATTACTCGCCTCAAATATGGCGATATTGGACCGAGAAGTCTTTAAACTAATTATCTGCCTCAAACATGGCAATACAGGACCGAGATGTCCCTAAACTAAAATTTTGCCTCAAATATGGCAATACAGGACCGAAATGTCCCTAAACTAAAATTTTGCCTCAAATATGGCAATATAGGAACGGAACGCCTCTAAACTAGCGCATCGCCCTAAAAACGGCAATCCACTCCCTTGAGATCTGTAATGCAATCAAAGTCCTAACGGCGGAGGTTGCAACTTAAGTCCCACTGGCTACACAGCTACTTTAGCGATGAAGCCACCCCCAAATCCCACCAATAAGTAGATGGGTCACCCGCGACGAAGCTACTTTCGAGAGTTCGATCGCTCATTAAAAAAAACGGCATGTCTACAAGCAAAATGGGCACGAATGAAAACCCAAAAGGGTGCCGTGAGTAAAAACAGCATGACTGCCGGCGAGTTTGTGAAAACCCGAAAAGGGCGTGCAATCTCGTTAAAAAACGATATGTCCACAAGCAAAGTGGGCACGGATGAAAACCTGAAAGGGCACCGTGAGTAAAAACAGCAGGACTGCCCGCGAGGTTGTGAAAACCCGAAAAGGGTGCAAACTCGTAAAATAAAAAATTTTGTGTGCACTTGTAAGATCCTCTCGACCTTGTAAGGAGAAAATAGTTGTGTGAGATCCTTACGACTCACAAAGGAGCAACACATTTAGAAATCCTCATGATTCCTAAGGAGAAATTACACTTGCGAGATCTGTTCCGTCATAAAATATCACGAAAAAACCTAATGGGGTATCACGTGCCCCCACGTGACTAGGGGTCACGTGCTGACACGTGATGGTTTCCTGGGGATTCTGTTGAAATAAGAATTAAATTTTAATCAAACAATCAATCAGTGGAGTCACGTGTCCACACGTGATGGGCCTTTAAACCCACTGAAAAGAATTATAAGTATAATAAAACAATAAGGAAAAACCCCAATGGGGCATCACGTGACCAAGGGTCACGTGTTGACAAGTGATAATTCCTGATTTCTTTAAAACAACAGAATTAAATTCTGGTTACAATGCTTAATCAGGGGGGTCACGTGTCAACACGTGATAGGATCCTGAGATCTCTGAAATAATAGAATTAAATTCTAATTAAATGGTCAATCAGAAGGTCACATGCCAACACGTGACAGGCTCTTAAGCCTTCTGAACTAATAGAATTAAATTCTAATTAAGAGGGGTTCGAGAACCCTAACTGGAAAAATTCTTTAAATCTTTCCAAACAAAAAAGATTGTGCTCTTTAAAATGGAGCACCGTTGGATTAAAAATCCAATGGTGATTAAAAATCACCAATTTACAGAAAGATTCTATACAAGGAAAGATTTCCCTGAAATTCACCAAGAATAACAGACAGAATATCTTTTGGATTAAAAATCTAATGGTGAATAAAATTCACTGAGTGATCTAAAAGATCATGTTGGTTACAAAATCAATTGAAATCTTTCAATGAAAGATTGACTAAACAAACTGATTCTTTTCTTTCTCCTATAAATAGGAGCCAAGAAGAGAAGAGTAGCAGGATATTTTCTGGAGAGATACAACAACAGAAAAAAAAGAGAAGAGAATTTAATTCTTCAGGGAGAAAAGAAGATTGCCTCAAAAGAGAAAGAAACCCTAGGTGAGAAAGGGATAGAGATCTAAGCTCCATAAAATAAAAAGAGAATTTAATTCTTAAATTAAGAGTTTAACTCTTCTGAATAAAAACTTAGTTCTTCCTTTGGTTGAAGATCTGCAGAAGCAGATCTCCCCATAAGTTGAGAATTTAATTCTCATCGGGGAGATTCTGCCATGCAGATCTAAAACTTAGAGGGAGAATTGAGTTTATGGAATTTAATTCTTCCAAATACTTAGGAATTTAATTCCTCCAACAGAGACAGGGTTTAACTCTTAAAACAAGAACTTAGTTCTTCTTCATGGTTGAAGATCTCCAGAAGCAGATCTCCCCATAAGTTGAGAATTTAATTCTCATCGGTGAAATTTTGCCATGCAGATCCAAAACTTAGAGGGAGAACTAGGGTTTAAAGAATTTAATTCTTTTATATACATAGGAATTTAATTTCTCTAAACAAAATTAGGGTTTAACATTACCAAAGAATTTAATTCTTAAATAAGAGACTTAGACTTTTCATGCACGTAAAAGAAGTCAGTGCCCAACTTGATCACGTGGCAACACGTGACCTTCCCTTTGAATGGTCAGAATAGAATGAATGAGATGGGGTCATGTGTTCCCACGTGAGCCTTGGATAAATTTCTCAAAATAAAAGAACAAAGCAAGGGCAGAATCAATTTTGGGCGCCCTCACGTGTCCCCACGTGACCCCTAATAAACACTTTAATAATCAATGCATGGGTACCCTTAACGTGCCTACACGTGATGGCCGTTAAGATTAAGTGTTTAACACTTCTATGAATATTCTGAGAACAAATAACAGAGGCAAGGCCCAATCATCAGGCGCCTCACATGACCCCACGTGAGCGCTTCAGTCTTAGTATTTAACACTACTTTAAGTGCTTCGTCCCTAGTGTTTAACACTATTTTAAGCGCATCACGTGGGAACACGTGATCGCCAAATATCCTCTAGTGTTTAACACTATTTTAAAACCAAGCTTAGTCCAAATTGGCTAAGTTTTCCAGAGGCAAATCTCCCCTTCAACTGAACCTCAAAATTAATCAGTTCATATGATATGCAAAGTAAAGTCCAGAGATATAATGAATGGTTAGTGCTCAGCTAAAGACAAAAGTTGTCAGAACCCCAAACCCCTGTTTAGCATTGCTAAATAATAAAGGACTGAACCCAGACAAATGTTCAACAGTTCAAACAAAGGTCCAACATTTTAAACCTAATTGGACTTAGCCCAAGTTGGCCATAAGTCCTCAATTCAAATTTAACTGAGCCCATATGCTCATTATCTAATTAATTGATCTTAGTCCCAAATTAGACTATAGATCTCCCAATCAACTTTGGTTCAAGGGTACATCTCTTCACTCATATTTGTTGTTGTAATTCTTCAACGTCTTCAGAGAGGTGACGGGTCCCGATAACCAATCATTTCATGGACTATGATGTCCTTAACCTCGGACTGTGGGGTCCTTTAAACCCATGGACTATGATGTCCTTAACCTTGGACCACTATGTCCTTAAACTGGTAATCGACCGCAATGTCCCTAAACTAAACAATAGAGTCCAAATGTTTTTTTGTTGGATCTAAACGATCCCATTAAGTTGATCTTAGTCTACAATTAGACTAACGTATCCTTAACAAACGTTTAAGTTGATCTTAGTCTCAAATGGGACTAACGTATCCTTAAACCCAACCACAAACCCAAATCTAAGAAAATACGAATTTGGACTAATCCACGCCCTACGAGCGACAACATAAATTAGTCTCCGTATACAATCCACGGGCAACCAAAAACAAAATAAACACACACGACACGAAGTGACCACCTGGAGAAGGAGAAAGTGGTTACCGCGATGCGGTAGCATAATTAACTGCAGGGGCTTGCGCCTGAAGGGAAGAGCGTCCCCACAATCAAAAACCCCTCAACGAGGGGGAATCTGACGAAGTCTGCTACATCGGCCGCATCCGTTTAAACCTTCGATACATGGTGTCATAAATCAACTTGGCATCTTCGGAGAGGTGGACGGATAGCACCAAATAGCATCTGCCCCCAAATTCAGGCAAGACGAACCTACGCGGTCGCGTCTCTGTGTTCGGAGGAGAACAGATTCTGGCACGCCCGGTGAGAGCTCTTCCTCTTTCCACTCCACACTTCGTGTGTTGTGTTCGCGTACGAATCGCGGTTTAATATGGTTGCCCTTGGGTTCGAGGTACTAAAATTTGGTTTTGCTCTCGTGCAGAAAAAAGAACATCAATGGCTTCAAACTGCACTAACTACAACTGCAACTCTCGCTCTGTCCCGTCCGGAGGAGTGACTTACGGGCCCCAAGCGGCCTCCATCTTCGCTATGCCAGTGGAACAAGTGACTCAGGACACCACTGGATTATTCTTCGGGACCATGCTCCCGCCAACGAGCTTCAGCGCTCCTGTACCATCGCAAGAAGCTCCGAAGAAGTCGGTCTTTGATCGGCTTGAAACTACTACAGCCCCTCTCAACGGGTCGTCCAAATCCACCGCCTCAGTTTTCAACAGACTGGGCCGAAGCTCAAATGGCCCATGAAGAATCCCACGATTCCTGAAGAGGTTATCTCAAAGAGGATAGCCATTCCTGCTCTCGAAGTCGTCAAAGCGTCTTCTCCTGCAAAAGGGTCGGTCTTCACAAGACTGACTGTTTCAGCTCCTGTTCCAGGAGAAATCGTCAAGGCTGCTTCCCCTGCTCGGAAGTCTGCCTTCGATA
This sequence comes from Agapanthus africanus, assembly GCA_030015575.1. Classification (NCBI taxonomy): domain Eukaryota; kingdom Viridiplantae; phylum Streptophyta; class Magnoliopsida; order Asparagales; family Amaryllidaceae; genus Agapanthus; species Agapanthus africanus. The sequence goes on along the minus strand of CM057350.1, from coordinate 101,932,362 downwards.
GGTTGGTTATCCCCACTCAGCGGACATCGGTCTTCAATAGGCTGAAAATGACAACTTCTGACCAACACAGGGGCATGATGAAGTCACCCCTATAGCTGAGACAATCCCAACGGCTCGACACGCTCGACATCGCCACTGGCACCAAGTGAGGAAGGCTGGGGGAAATTCCCCTTCCGGACTGACTCCGCCGGCTCCAACGGTGGAAGTTGATACTGCTGTTCCAACTGGGAACAGCTTTGAACCGCTAAGGAGGGTGCGTGTCACGCCCCGCTTCCCAGAGTACGCTAAGATAGGCATGTGACAGAGCCAACCATGCTACCTGTGGATAGGAAATATCCTTCCACAGTCACATTACGGCTGTAGAGATATCAAGAACAATAATAAACTATCTAACACGTGTCCATAAGCCAGAATAAACGAGTCAAGAATAAAATAATGCGGAAGCAAAAGATCCAATACAAGAATAAACTGGAATGTACGTCCCATAATGCGACTCACATCAGGAATGAAAATGCATAAATAAAACCAAATACTAACAGGTCCTCACTGCTCGGCCTATTGACTGAAATACTCCTGCTCGGCCTGCAGCAAAGGTAAGGAATCTGGGCCATGCAAAACCCAGACGTCAGCACGTCATAATATCAAGCAATAATATAGACAGGGGTAGCAAGACATGCAGGTATGGGTATAAACGGTAAAACAGGTATAACAATAATATAAATGAGGACAGTGAGGGCAATGTGTAGTGAGTAATCTAGACTGGTCTATTGGGTTAACTACTCTCAAGTCATTGAAATCAATTTGATGAATCATCGATGTAACTCAATAGTATCCCATGTGTGCCCGGGACTACGGTCTAAGACTCTCAGGCTGAATCCGAGACGTGCCGCAAGGCAGTAAAAGGTAGTATGTAATGACGAATGATGTCAGCAGCATCATCCCGGGGCTGGCCTAGCCCGTAAGACTGATCAGTAAAGGTATCGAACTGTCGAGTTACAAGTCAGGTTTCATCATTGATTTTCCCATACCCCAAGTTATGTGTTCAAGTCAGGTATTGATGAATCTGGAGCTAAAGCCAACACAGGATCAAGCAGGAACAGGTTTGTCTAAATAGACAACAGGAAATGTCCGTAGGGACAATAGGTCAAGATTGTTGGCATTAGTAACAAGATCAGGTAACAGGTCAAGCTGTGGTACATCAGGTCGAGTCAGGTAGTGTATACCAATCCAATCATGTCAAGAAGTGCACGGTATCAAGTCTTATCAATTAGTAGTGTATCAAGTCATGTCAGGGGGTGCACAAGTATCACGTGGGTACTCATAATCAAACTATACTAAGCATGGGTACACAAAAACAAGTATGGGGTACCAATGTAACAATAAAATGGAAAAATGTGATGTGGTATGCAAAATAGGTATAGATTCAAACATATGGATGCACAGTTATCGATTAGGGTTAAAGTTATAGTTCCAACATTAATTAGGATACACTTTATCAAACATGGAATGTTAATATTACATTATTATATCTTAATATGATCTGTGGATGCAATTATCTATATTCTAAATGAAATGGATGCAAATGGATATCCGAAACATAATAAAAATCATCAAATGGTAATATGGGATATACAACTAAGCAATATGTGATATAAATATTAGTATGGATGCATTGTAATGTAATCTACTATGTAACAGGATTATTTTCATGATCTAGATCTAAAATGATATAAGTGAATGCAAATGGAACATCGAAACGTGATAAAATGAAACATGTGGTACTAGATTTAAACTACAGGTATAATATATATTTAAATAGGTATATAAAAATTTAAATAGCATGTAGCAAGATTAGCTTGCCTCGACGGATCAAGAAACGGGTGTGTACGGAACGTCTCACGTTGGCGAAATGTCGCGACGCGCGCACGGTACACGGAACGGATCCAAACAACACACAAAGGTGATCACACGAGCAAGGCACGTTCGCTGGCTCGTCGGGATCGTCGACGTCACGGCCGGCTTCGGCGATTGGGTGCACTGGGCTAGGGAAACGAGGATGAGATCGCCGGCGGCGATCAACTCCAGCGGTGCAAGGTGTGCAGGGGGTGCTCGGTTCTGTTCTCGGGTGTGTGTGCAGGGCTCGGGGAAGGAGAGAGAAGGTGAAGGCGATGAGTGTGAGGAGGCGGCGACGAGACGACGACGGCGACGAGGTAGGCGAAGGGGCGACGGCTGCAGAGGCAGGCGGGTTAGGGTTCGTGGGTTTGTAAAATAGGAAGAAGGAAAATATATAGATAATATATAGGGAGAGAGAGAGAGATAAAGAAAGAGAGAGAGAGAGAGAATCGAGAGGAGAAAGAGAGGAGAGAGAGAGAGAGTAGTGAACAGTGAGGAGAGATAGTTTTGTTTTTATATGGGAGAGAGAGAAAGAGATAGCGGGTGAGAGAGAGAGGGAGAGAGAGAGAGAAAGAGAGGAAGAAAAAGAAAGAGAGAGGAAAGGGGGCCCACGAGACAGAGGAGGGAGAGCTGAAAAGAGGTTGGGAAAGATTTAAAAAAAATTTAAAAGATTTTAATTTGTTTAAAGAAAATTCTGTGAACTGTAAAAATATTCGAACTAATTTTTTTTATAAAATTTTAAATAAATAGAATTTTGGCGAGATACAAAAATATTTCAAAATGCGCCCGGGTCGGGTCTAAAATTTCAAATTTAAAATATGAAAAATATACGCGACTTCCAAATTTCAAAATGAATGCTCCAGTAACGAAAATGCATACCCCCAAGAACGGATGCACGTACGTACGCGTAGCCACCCAAACACGTCCGTTTTACTGAACGAGACGAGAATAAGATGCGCGGATGCTACTACGGGTTTAGGGGTATCATGCAGGCTATGAAATACAATTTTAATTTATTTTACATGACCTAAAATGTTATATGCAAAATATGCGATGCTAGATGAAATGCCAGTATGCAGTATACACTAGATGCACGTGTCTATGTAACAAGTTAGGGTAATTCATAAATATGAATCAAACAAGTTCAAGCAAGCGGGTCGGGTCGAATGCAATGTAAAATGTAAAAATACCATTCGCACCCAAACACGATAAATCAATAAAATACCGCAGATAAATAAATACAGGAACTGAAATTGGTATAAGTGAACTAGGTTGTTACAGTGCGCAAAAACTCTCCGACTGCCGTGCTGAAGAGATCTCCTCCACCCATGGAGAACGCTACTAAGGTGTAGCTAGAGCAGCCCCCTCAGCGGTTGTCCTCTAAAATTTACAAAGTTTGGCGACAGGTTCAGGAATCGTTGATTGATCAAGATTACTCTTGCCGACAGAAAAAGGTGAAAGTTCAGCGAGAAGAGGTCCATCCCGTCAAGCCACAAAAGGCGACAGCTGTTTGGGTGCCGACTGCAACGGCCCCCTCAACTTCGACCGCTCATGAGAGGAGAAAGCTGGAGAAAATTCTGGTGTCTGCGGTGAATCGCAAGAACATTGAATCTAAACGCCCCAAGGCTGGGGGTATGGTGGTGCACACCATATATATGGCTTCCGGAAAAGAGGATAGCCGTATCTCTACAGGTCATCGACCGCTTACGCGATCAGTGACTAGGGCTCAGGAGCGACAACAACAAAAGCTCCAAAAAATGCTAACAACTATGGTCGCACTTACGGGACCGAAAGCAAGCTCGGAGACATCCTCGGAGCAGCGCCGTGAGCAGGAAACTGATGCTGAATTCCTTTGGAGAATGCTTGAGAAGAAGGACAAAGAGGTTGCGGAACAAGCGGCCAATATAAAACAAATGGCCCTTCTATTCCAAGATATGGTGGGCATGATGATCCAGCCAGACCCTCCAGCCGAAGATCCTCCAGTAATAATTGAAGATGATAGAGGAGAGATATCAAATCCTCTGCCGGCTCTGTCAGCAACCAAGGAGGAGACCATCTCAAAAGCCGCCCTGGATGATTACATCGCTCAGCAGATACGAGTTCACCAGGCGAATGAAGTGGCCAGCCAAATTATTAAAACTGAATGACCCTATCCAGGTTGGTACGACCAAATAAAGTACCCGCCGAGATACACGATCCCCAAATTCTACATATATAAGGGGACTGGAAATCCGCATCAGCATGTCGCTCAATTTAAGGCTCTGTGTGGCAACATCGGAGGTGACGATAAGCTACTGCTTCGCCAATTCGTTGGCAGCTTGTCAGAGACGACATTCGAGTGGTATTCCGAACTCCCAAATGACTCTGTCAAGACATTTGCAGAGATGGAATTGTTATTCGCCCAGCATTTCGCAAGCGCTAGCGAATGTACCCCAATCACGGCACTGATCAATTCCAGGGTGAAGCCAGGTGAAACTTGGGTCCAGTACGCGATAAGGTGGCGAAATCTATGGTCGAAGTGCGAACAGCGCATCGAAGAGGCTCCTGCGGTAGGCATATTCTTGGGTACTCTTGACCCTCAAGAGTCCATTTCCCAATTCATGATGTTTTTCAAGTCGACCACTTTCCAGGCCTTAATTGACAAGCTGGCCCAAATGGACCAGATGGGCCACAGGCCTTCTTCTTCGAATTCGGAGCCTCGAAACGAAAAAAGGAAGGGGAAAGCGACCTTCGTCGCTAATGCTCAACAGCAGCCCAGTGGCCCAAAGCTAACAGATCGCCTAGACGAGAGACGGTGATTCCTTAATGAGAAAATGAAGCGTCCTTATTCGTTTCCCCGGGACAAAACGAGGAGATTGTTCGAGCTGGCGGTACGCAACAGGCTCATTAATTTGCTGAATCCAAAATGCCTATTGCAACCCGATGAGGCTAATAATCCCAATTATTGCCCTTACCACCAAGCGATAGGCCATCCAATTGAAGATTGCTTTGTCTTTAAAGGCTGGATCGAAGACCAATACCAACAGGGCAAGTTCGCCTGTCCGAGAATTGGAAAGTAAGCCCGCCTCAACCACACGCTCTTCAAAGGAGGGACACACCGGGGGCATCACGCTCTTTTGAAGAAGAAGCTCCATGGGAGGTCGCTCTTTCAGCCAAAACGAAAAGAATTCTGAAAGATCTCCAAACATGCCCGACGATCAAATGGAAAAGTTCGCTGGAACCTAAAGTCATCAAGGGAATGCTGAAGCCGCACCCAACTCCAAAGATTGGTGGTGATAGTCAAAACGCCAATACCCAGCCGTCAAAGTTTTCGAAGAAAAAGAAAAAGACCAAAGAGCCCGTGAAGCCTGATGACAAGCGCACGGACCTGCAAAAACACATTGACGCGTTGGAAGAATATAATCAGAAGGCGCGAACCCCGGTCACACTTCAGGAGTTTCTCAGCCACTTCCTTGAGGACGGAGATGACGAAAATGGAGAAGACTCGTTGGATGAATCTGAGGATTATATGGCAAGCTGCCATGTGATCTCTCACTCGTTGATCAACGATGGAGAAGCTCTGGATGCAGAGAAACCGGGGGCAGATCCTGAGCCGGAACTTCTAGGACCATCAGACGAAATGATTGATGCATTTCTAAACAAAGCTTTTTTGAAAAGCAAAGCTAACCGGGAGTGCAAGATGGCCATATTTGAAAAAACCAAACGCCGGCGACTGGACGAAAGGGTTGAAACGCCCCCACTAGATCAAAGTACATTTGCCGCAAATAAAAATAGGTTCAAGATAAGGAAAAGGTTCGCCAGAGCCCTGTCAATGGGAATGAAATTGCCCTCGTTCAGAGGAAATTATCCTGGCAATATACATCTTGATGAAGCAGACACACATCCTAACTTTTGCTTATACCATCAGAGGATTGCACACCCTACTGAAGAATGCATGGCCTTTAAAAACTGGTGGCAAGGATATGTTGCCCATCGACAACACGTTCAGCGAATGAAGCGCAAGGCTCGTCGGGAACATAGGAGCACGACTGATGAGCATAAAAGAACAGCCGGCAACTGTTACATGGTTAATGGCAAGGGATCGCAAGTTCTCACCTTCGGGAGCGATTCTGAAGAGGAAATGACTCTCGGCCCTCTCTTCAAAGAATCCACCTCAGAAAAAGAGGAAGAACCGAAGAGCTACGAGAACATTCAGCTGCGCAATCGCACATTACCTGAAAAGAATCTCGGACCCATAAACAAGGGGTCGAACAAAAAGGATAAGGGAAAAGAAAAGGCCCCTAAGGATATCATCCTCGATGACCAAGCCGTCGAAGAGCTGATAGCCAAGGATCCGCCAAAGAAAAGTAAGGTGGATTACAACGTTCTGGTACACCTGAGGAAGATACCCTCACAGCTAAGCATTCTCGATGCCCTTCTGCTATCCAAAGAGGCGAGAGATTCTTTGATCAAGGCACTATAAGAGCCCAAGCAGTTCCAAGCTTTCCTCGCCGAAGAAAAGATGAAGGACGAGCTAGAAGAAGTGCACACAGCCTATATCACCTTCGGTGATGAAGATCTCCTCCTCGGGACATGCGAGCACAACCGCCCCCTTTATGTCTCCGGATACTGTCATGATATCAAGATAGGAAAAATCCTGGTTGACAATGGGTCCTCCGTCAATCTCCTAAATGTAAGAGTGTTGAAGGAAATCTGCATGAGCGTTCAGCACCTCGCTCGTGATACAATCACCATCTCCGGGTTTGACTCCCAGTCATCATGGACGCTCGGGTCTGTAATATTGACACTACGCTTTAGGCTGCTTGTCACGGACATCAAGTTTCATGTCATTGACGCCAAGAATTGTTACAACGCTTTGCTCGGCAGGCCTTGGCTACACGAGTACAACATTATCCCTTCTACACAACATCAGTGTATGAAGTACTTCAAAGATGGTCTCGAGTACACTGTGATGGGGGAACAAAACCCATTCTCCATGAATAAAGTCCAAATGTACGAAGACGCAAAATACTTCTTACCAGATTTTGAAGACACACAAACTGAAAAACAAAGCTATTACCACTATTCCGGTCTTTGGGAGCGATACCGAAGAGGAAGAAGAAATGGTTTATTCGGGGCCACCCCAATACACCAAGTCGGGACCGTCCACCCCTATTCTAGTCTTTGGCAGCGACTCAGAAGATGAGGTCAATGCTATATTTTCTGTACGACCATCGATATAACCCTTCGCTGGCGATGATCAGAGTTTGCAAATCGCCATGGTTCCGTAAGAGCATTACAAAGAACTCGACGCACTTGATACCTATAATGTGCAGGAACTGCAGACATTCTACGTCCCTCCCAGGCGAAGAGATGAAAAGGCGATCCTCTTTTATCAATCCACGAAAACCAAAGTGGAGAAAGAAGTTTGGCATGGTACCGATTCGACACTTGACAGGCTCCAGCCCATCCGTCTGCCCAGATACTACACAGAAGGATTAAAAAGGCTGTTGAAGCGTCAAGGTGTACCCTTCAGACAGACTGCTCGACAAGCTCAGTTCTACAACAGGATCTGGAGCGTCCATGGAACTCAATGAAAATTGCCCAACGGGAGAATGGAAACGATCGGGCTTGGATATGTTCAATCCAAGAAACGGGAACAATTCCATGACTGCTACGTTATACATGACTTCGATGAAGAAGGAAATGCTCTGTTAGAAGACGCTAACCCTGGACCAAAACGAGGTCTCGCCATAAAAATGCCAAGTCCGTCGTTTGAAGAACAGATGGACAAACTAATAAGGGAAGCGGGTCAAAAGGGTCGGGATGACCATAGCCGCGAAATGGCCATTTACGAGAAAACCAGGACGCGGCACCTCCTTCAACAGGCCGCGGAGAATGACAATACTCTTCATCGCCAGCCCGTCATACAAAAGACCCGGCGCAGGGGCAAAAATAAACCAAAGAACGGAAAAAACGTTCGACAGCAGCGTAGCGGGTCTAAGAAGCCACGCGATCGAGAATTGAGCAGCCTGGATCCGTCTTATAAAGAAGATGGGTCGAGCATATTCTTTTCCCCCAGACAAGACAAAGAAGATATTCGATCTTATCATAAAACATCAGATGATGACACTCCCGGAGTCCAAGCACCCCGAGCAAGAAAACGAGGTCTCTCACCCAGACTATTGCTCCTATCACCGAGAAATAGGAAATCCTCTCGAAGACTGCTTCACCTTCAAGAATTGGGTTGAAGACCAGTATCAACTCCGCAGATTCGCTCTATCCAGCAGTTGGAGGATAACCCCGCCACAGAAGTATGAACCGAAAGCGACGTGTATAGCGAGAGTAGAACCAGATCAACATCGGTCTTGGAAATGATCTCATACCTGTCACGCGATAACGTTGTCAGAAGAAGAACCCGAGAATACGGATGACCTTTCTTGGTGCTTCGAAAACATTGAAGATGAGTTGATCTCAGAATTTCCACCGGCGCCAAAAGAGCTGGAAGATGGGATACATAATACTGCAGATGATCTCAGAAAAATCGACTTGGGAACTGCAAACGACCCACGGCCGACGTTCGTCAGTGAACTGTTGTCTGAAGAAAAGGAGGCTACGCTTAAAGACGTGCTCATGCAGTATAAAGATTGCTTCGCATGGAACTATTCAGAGATGTTGGGACTCGATCCAGAGATTGTTGTCTACAAATTAGCGATTTCTCCAGACGTTAAGCCGATCAAACAAGCACCGAGAAGAATGCGGCTCGAGCTTGAGATGAGCATCAACGCCGAGGTCAAGAAGCTAATCGACTCCGGCTTCATCCAAGAGGTTCAATATTCTGACTGGATCGCCAATATCATCCCGGTGATGAAGAAAAATGGGACGGTGCGCATATGTGTGGACTTTCGGGATCTCAACAAAGCTTGCCCAAAGGTCGACTTTCCAGTACCGGTTACCAAGCTGATGATAGATAACACGTCCACTTATGAAGTCTTTTCCTTCATGGATGGCTCATCAGGATACAATCAGATAAATATGCATCCCGAGGACCAGAAGCATACCGCTTTCCGGACCCCTTTGGGCATATTCTGCTACAAGGTGATTGTTCCCGCTAAAATTTTGGCTCAAAACCCGCTCCCAATAATTAAAATAAAATAAATTAAAATAAAATAAATTAAAATAAAATAAAATAAAATAAATTAAAATAAAATAAAATAAAATAAAATAAAATAAAATAATAATAAAAAACTCCACATGAAAAGAATGTAACAAATGCCTCAAAGCCAAGAGTTAAAACATTGTGAAGCAACACTTCAGATTCTGTGCGCTGCGCGCCACGTGTCAAACGCAGACGTGCTAGCGCCAGGTGCGCTGCGCCCTAAGCAGCGCACCCCCAATCAGAGCAAAGCTCTGTTTTAAAATTTAAAATTTAAAAGTTGAAGCAACGCTTCAGATCCAGCACTCTGCGCTGCGCGCCACGTGTCAGACACGGGTACGCTAGCACAGTTGCGCTCTGCGCTGCGCTCTGCGCTGCGCGCCACGTGTCAGACACAGGTGCGCTAGCGCAGTTGCGCTCCGCTCTGTGCTGCGTGCCACGTGTCAGACACAGGTGCGCTAGCGCAGTTGCGTTGCGCTCTGAGCAGCGCACCACGTGCAAAGCACGGGTGCGCCAGTGCTGGAACCTAAAAGCTCCCCAACCGTCAGATCAAAGATCTAATAATAATGAAAAATCATTAATTAATCAGAAACTAAATTCTGTTAAGGAAAGATTCCTCAAAATCTTTCCAAATAACAAGATTGTGCTCTGTAAATCAGAGCACCGTTGGATCAATGATCCAATGGTAAATAAAAATTACCAAAAGACAGAATAAGTTCTGTTATGGAAAGATTTTCTCAATCTTGTTAAAAACAAGAAGATTGTCTTCTGTAAAACAGAAGCCCTAGGATCAAAGATCCAATGGTTGGGAAACATTCCCAAATCAATCAGAGAAAGATCTCTTAAAACCGATTTAACAAATCATTTGGCCCTATATAAAGGACCCTAGACTTCAAGTCTAAAACACATACAGAGAGATAGAGAACACAAAAAAGAGAGAAAAACCCTCTGCAAACTTTGAGAAAAAGAAGAGCAAGCTCTTGAAAGAAGATCGTTTCTTCAAGGTAAAGAATTAGTTCTTGAACAAAGAGATGAAATCATCTCATTAAAACAGAAGAATTATCTTCTTAAAAGATCATAGATCTACAAAAGACCAAGGTCTTTTGATTTAAAAGAAAAGATCAAAAAGATCTAATCATAAAAAGACTAAAAGAAGTATTTTACTTCATTCACAGATCTTTTGATCTATAAAGGCAGAGCCTTTTATAAAAAAACAAGAACTTTTGTTCTTTGATCTTGAGGCAAAGCCTCCTTTGAAGAACATAAATCTATTCTTTGATCTTAAAACCGATCATAAGCGCTTTGCGCTATTAAAAAGTGCCTTGCACTCATGAACTGCGCCCTTGCGCTCTTTGGACCGGCGCTCAGCGCCAAAACATGCCACGTGTCAACCATAGACACTACTTGCGCTTTGCGCTCCTGAAACAACGCACTGCGTTCATGGGCTGGCACTCAGCGCCAAGCGTGCCACGTGTCACTCACTGGCGCACCCACAAACTAGCGCAGCTCGCTCATAAATTAAAAGTGCAATGCGCCAACAAACTAGCGCTTAGCGCTAAGCGCGACACGTGTCCTCCTTGTGTGCGCTATCCAACAGAAGCGCAATGCGCTCTTTCCTTGGCGCAAAGCGCCTGACGCGCCACGTAGCGCACTGTCAGAACACAATTTGTTCTGATAAATGTTATGCATTCAATACAAAACAAAAATTGTCAGGATCTAATGCTCAGCATTATTAAAAGGGCCGAGCCCAAGTGAAGGCTCAATAGCCAGAACAATAAAATGTTCAACACATATCAACTGAGCCCATATGCTCATAAACCTTCAAACAGACTTTAGTCCCAAATTGGACTATAGATCCCCAAATCAATTTTGGTTCAAGGGTACATCTCTGAACTCCTCTGATATTTGTCGTTGTAATCCTTCAACGTCTTCAGAGAGGTGACGGGTCCCGACAGCCATACATTCCACAGACTATGATGTATTTAAATTGGACTGTGGAGTACTTAAACCCACGGACTATGATGTCCTTAACCTTGACTGTGAGGTCTTTAAACTCACGGACTATGATGTCCTTAACCTTGAATGTAAGGTCTTTAAACTCACGGACTATGATGTCCTTAACCTTGATCGGGATGTCTTTAAACTAACGATGGACCACTATGTCCCTAAACTGGAAATCGACCGAAATGTCCATAAACTAAACAATAGAGCCCAAATGCTCTCTTGTTGGATCTAAATGATCCTGTTAAGTTGATCTTAGTCTAGAAATTAGACTAACGTATCCTTAACACACGTTTAAGTTGATCTTAGTCTCAAATGAGGCTAACGTATCCTTAAACCCAACCCCCAAACCCAAATCTAAAAAGATACGGATTTGGACTAATCCACGTCCTACGGGCGACAACGTAAATTAGTCTCCGTATACAATCCACGGGCAACCATAAACAAAACAAACACCCACGACACGAACTGACCATCTGGAGAAGGAGAAAGTTGTTACCGTGATGCGGTAGCGTAATTAACTGCAGGGGCTTGCGCCTGCAGGAAAGAGCGTCCCCACAATCAAAAACCCCTCAAACGAGGGGGAATCTGATGAAGTCTGCTACATCGGCCGCATCTGTTTAAACCTTCGATACATGGTGCTATAAATCAACTTGGCATCTTCGGAGAGGTGGACGGATAGCACCAAATAGCATCTGCCTCCAGATTCAGGCAAGACAGTCCGTCTTCCCGTTTTTCGGCGGTAAACAGTGATGCCTTTCGGTCTAAAGAACGCCGGTGCCACCTATTAGAGGGCCATGATGAAGATCTTCGATGACCTCATACATGAAATCGTCGAATGCTATATCGACGACCTCATAGTTAAAAGCAGATCATACGAGGAACATTTAGAGCATCTGAAGGTCGTGTTTCAGCACCTTCGGAAATACAACTTGAAGATGAACCCTCTCAAATGCGCGTTCGGAGTTTCCTCGGGCAAGTTCCTAGGATTCGTCGTCCGACACCGAGGCATCGAGATAGACCCGTCGAAGATCAAGGCAATCATGGAAATGCCTCCGCCAAGGACTCTCAAGCAATTGCGCTCTCTCCAAGGAAAGCTCGCATATATCCGGCGATTTATAGCCAATCTCTCCGGCAAGTGTCGTCCTTACAGTCACCTAATGAAGAAGGGAACCCTGTTCGTCTGGGATCGCAAATGCCAAAGCGCACCAGACGAAATCAAGCAATACCTTCAAAATCCGCCAGTGCTGGCCGCTCCCGTTAAAGGAAAACCTCTCGTCCTGTACACAACAGCCCTTGAAAGTTCTTTAGGCACGCTATGGGCACAAGAGAACGACCAAAGAAAGGAGAGAGCCCTCTACTATTTGAGTCGAGTTATCCTAGGGGCAGAAAACAATTACTCCCCCATTGAAAAATACTGCCTGGCGTTGATCTTCGCGATAACGAAGCTCAGACACTATGCGTTGGCACACGAGGTACATCTCATATCAAAGGTGGATCCCCTCAAATATTTGATGTCAAAGGCCATATTAACGGGACGTCTTGTTAAATGGGCCCTACTCTTGATGGAGTTCTTGATAACTTATCGTCCCCTCAAGGCAGTGAAAGGCCAGGCCATCGCCGACTTCCTCGCTGAGCATCCGATACCTGCCGACTCTCCCTTAAACTGTGAATTGCCAGACGAATACACATTTGATACGATCGGTGGGGAGAGAAGAGAGAATGATACCCAGTGGAAACTCTACTTCGATGGAGAATCTTCTATGAAGAAGCGCAAACAAAGTACCCCCATAATCAAATCCGGGATAGGCCTCATCTTCGTGACTCCACAAGGAGGGATAATGCGCTTTGCCTTCTCCTTAATAGAGCCGAGGACGAATAATGAAGCCGAATATGAAGCTTTGATAGCAGGTCTTGAGATCGCCGTCGACATGGGAATTGAGAACCTCCTCATATACGGAGACTCTCAACTGATCGTTAGTCAAGTAAACGGCGACTATCAAACGTGCAATCCTGAGTTGGTGAAGTACGGCGAGAGAGTGCAGCAACTGCTGACTCAAATTCCTTCCTACATCCTGGAAAGTATACCGCGTGCGGAAAATAGCAAAACGGATGCATTGGCCAAGCTCGCTAAAGAATTGGCCGACGAGAACCTCGATGACGTGAGGATCGTTGTGCAAAGCCGTCGGGTTCTCGTACCGGCAGAAATATCTCCGGAATCTTCTGAAGAAAAGGGAGCGACCGAGCAAACGGCCCTATAAATAAAAGATCAGGAAAAGACTAAGGATTGGAGAGAAGTCTTTATAGACTACTTCAAATCCCCCCGAACGCCGGAAGACGCATTCTCAAGGCATCGGCTCATGAAACGAGCTCTATCTTTTGCCTTCGTCAATGATACGCTGTATAAGAGATTATTTAATTCTCTGTGGTTAAGATGCCTAGGACCTGAAGTGGCAAGGAGAGTCATCCAAGAAACTCACGACGGACTCTGCGGTTCTCACCAAGCCGGGCCGAAGATGAAACTAAAGATCAAAAGGATGGGCTACTATTGGCTCACGATGATCCAAGACTGCCTAGAATACGTGAAGCAGTGCCACTCGTGCCAGATTCACGGGGACTTTATCCACCAGCATCCAAATCCACTACATCCAACGGTGGCTAGCTGGCCGTTCGAAATGTGGGGAACCGACATAATCGGGCCCATCGAACCAGCATCTTCCAGAGGACATTGATTCATTTTGGCAACAACTGATTACTTCTCCAAATGGGCGGAAGCAGTACCACTAAGAGAAGTGAAGACGGAGAATATCCTCCATTTCTTTAAGACATACGTCATTTACCGGTTCGGCACTCCGCGACGGATTATCTCCGATAACGGGCCAGCCTATAGAAGCTACAAAATCAGCCATTGCGCACAACAGCATAACATAGACTGGAGATACTCTTCGGTCTATAATCCCCGAGCTAACGGTCTAGCTGAGGCTTTCAACAAGACCTTGATGAAGATCGTGGAAAAGACGGTGTCTCAAAATAAGAAGGACTGGCACGAGAGACTGCATGAAGCTCTCTGGGCATATCGAACTACGTTCAAAACAGCCACGAACACAACGCCGTATGCATTGGTATTCGGCACAGAAGCGGTACTCCCCCTCGAGATAGAGTTGCCCTCTCTACGAGTGGCGGTTCACTACGAGCTAACAGACGAAGAAAATGGTCATCTTCGGCTTGAGAAACTTGATACCCTCGACGAAACTCGGTTCATGGCGCAGCAAAACTTGGAGGCTTATAAAGCGAACATGACACGCTCATATGAAAGATTGATTAGGCCGAGAACATTTCGCCAAGGCGAACTCGTGCTAGTGGTCAAAAGACCTAGGATCCCCAATCGTGCCAAACGGGGGAAATTCGAGCCGTACTATGAAGGCCCGTACATCATAGACAAAGTTTACCAGGGTGGAGCCTATCTACTAATGGACATGCATGGTGAAAGACCTTTCAGGCCAATAAACGGTCGCTTCCTGAAAAAATACTACGCCTGACGAGTCACGGCCTAGGTCAACGATAGATGACGATGCCTATGTCCGCTCGCTATCTTTCTAAGCACAAACTCTATAAGTAGTAGCTGGCTATCGGACCGAAACGTTCTTAAACTAACGATGGACCACTATATCCTAAAACTAGCTGTTGACCGAGACGTCGATAAACTACTACGGACCGCAGCATCTCCAGGCTGACACAAAAAAAGAGAAGAAAATGGTATGTCCATAAGCAAAAAGGGCACGGATGAAAACCCGAAAGGGCTCCGTGAGTAAAAACAGCAGGGCTACCGGCGAGTGTTATGAAAACTCGAAAGGGCGCAATCTCGTTAAAAGAAACTTGCAAGGTCCTCTCGACCTTGTGAAGAGAAAATACCTGCGTGAGATCCTTACGACTCACAAGGGAGCAACACACTTAGGGATCCCCACGATTCCTAAGGAGAAGTTACACTTACGAGATCCTCACGACTCGTAAGAAGAATTCCCCTTTGAGACCCTCACGGCTCATAGGATTCAAAAGCCTTAAACCACAGGGATCTGAACCGGTTCTTAAGCCATCACAACCTCCAGTGTTGCCCTACAAGCGTCTCGATATCGACCCTTGTATACAATCCATGGGCGCAAATAAACATTTCCCTAACAAAGTCCCACCAGAGACTGGGGATATGCTCATATGGCAAAAGACACTTGTAAGTCCTCTCGACTTATAAGGAGAAAATACTCTTGTAAGATCCTTATGACTTATAAGAGACCATATATTTAAGACTCCTCACGATTATTAAGGAGAAAACGCACCTACAAGATCCTCATGACTCGTAAGGAGAAATACCTTTATGAGACCCTTACGGCTCATGAAGTCAAAAGCCTTAGTCAACAGGATCCTAACCCTGTTTACTAAGCCACCTTTATTTGACATCGACAAAGGCAAATGATGATCCACTCCTGGTAATATCCCAGTTGTAGCGATGCTGATGCCTAAATCGGTATCAAATCCTAAGCTCGCAGCAAAGCAAATGCATATGAAATAGCCGAAATGATGGGGCAACTTACAACAAAATCAGCAAGTAAAAATGTATGCATACAAAATAGCCGAAATGATTGAGCAACTCGCAGTAAAAAGCAGCGAGTAAAAACAAAAAAAAATAGCCGAAATGATTGGGCACCGCGAAAAAATAGCCGAAATGATTAGGCAATCGCGACTTTCGCGATATATAAGCTGAAATGATAGAGCATCGCGGAAAGAAAAATATATAAAATGAAATTTTTTGCCCTACAGGTGAGATCACATCGATCCCTGTATACAATCTAGGGGTACAAACAAAGAGGGAACCATACCTTCCCACCAGGCTCTATCAAAAAAAGAAGCCAAATCTCGATGGTTCACAGACAGCCTGGAGATCATCTCAACAGACGCAACATCAGCAAATCAGAGCCGCGGCAAAGCTCCCAGTTTCATGACTCGACGATGCATAGACGACCAAGAGTCAATCAATCCTGGTCCTGTGGAACACGGCTAATGTCAATCTTGACCCCGTGGGAAGCGTCCAGAACGAATCCTGGTTCCGTGGAACATGACTAATGTCAATCCTAACCCCGTGGGAAGCATCCAGAGCAAATCCTGGTCTCATGGAACACGGTTAATGTCAATCCTGGCCCCGTGGGAAGCATCCAGAGCGGATCCTGGTCCTGTAGAACACGGCTTATGTCAATCCTGACCCCGTGGGAAGCATCCAGAGCAAATCCTGGTCTCGTGGAACACGGCTTATGTCAATCCTGACCCCGTGGGAAGCATCCAGAGCAGATCCTGGTTATGTGGAATACGGCTTATGTCAATCCTGACCCTGTGGGAAGCATCCAGAGCAAATCCTGGTCTCGTGGAACATGGCTTATGTCAATCCTGACCCCGTGGGAAGCGTCCAAAGCAAATCCCGGTCCTGTGGAACACGGCTAATGTAAATCCTGACCCCGCGGGAAGCATCCAGAGCAAATCCTGGTCTCGTAGAACACGGCTTATGTCAATCCTGATCCCGTGGGAAGCGTCCAGAGCAAATCCTGGTCTCGTGGAACACGGCTTATGTCAATCCTGACGCCGTGGGAAGCGTCCAGAGCGGATCCTGGTCCTGTGGAACACGGCTAATGTCAATCTTGACCCCGTGGGAAGTATCCAGAGCAAACCCTGGTCTCGTGGAACACGACTTATGTCAATCCTGACCCCGTGGGAAACATCCAGAGCAACCTCCTGACTCCGTGAAATGCGGATAAGGTCAACCCCTGACTCCGTGAAATACGGATAAGGTCAACCCTCGACTTCCCCGTCAAAGCAATTCCTTGATTCGGGAGCAAGTCAACTCATCAATCACTTACAGGTCCTCTCGACTTGTAAGGAAGAAAATTCTCTTCTGGGATCCTTACGACTCTCAAGAGAAAACACACTTAGGAATCCTCACGATTCCTAAGGAGAAGATACACCTACAGGATCCTCTCGACCTGTAGGGAGAAAATTCTTTATGAGACCCTCATGGCACATAAAGTTGAAAAGTCTTAGGAGGCAGATCCTAACCCTGTCTCCCAAGCCATCGTTGCTTCGCAGAGAGGTCAAGGTAGATTTTCTACAGGCCACACTCTCCGACAAGAAAGGAAATAATCACTTACGGGTCCTCTCGACTTGTAAGCAAGAAAAACTCTCTTGTAAGATTCTTACAACTCTCAAGAGAAAACACACTTACGGGATCATCATGACCCGTAAGGAGAAATATCTTTATGAGACCCTCACGGCCCATAAAGTTGGAAAGCCTTAGGAGACAGATCTGAACCTGACTCCTAAGCCATCGCAGTCTACAAGGAGATCAAAATAGATTATCCACAAAATGCATTTACTAAAAGGGACACACCACCATGAAGCAAAATACGTCTTTTATTCATGAATCAAAATGAATACAAAGTACAATTTATGAAAGAATAAAAAAATACCCTCATTCAGGAGTATGTACAAAAGAAGAATAAAAAAATATATATACAATTCTTTAAGCCGGCAGACGATTCAATAGATTTGCTAGTTCATCCTTTTTCCGCCGGGCCTCGGCTTCATGATTCATTATCGCTAAGAGACGAGCCTCCGCTTGAGATTGCTGAGCCTGGTATGAGGCAAGTCGACTTTCAAGCTCTTTTTCAGTAACTTTATGAGCTTCGACCATTTCGCGAGTGAAAATGACGGCTTTATCAATGGCTACCACCTCTCTGATAGCTTCTTGAAGCACCCGCCAAAGTTCATACGCCCGAGTGGTCTTGGCCGTAAGATTAGCTTGAAGTTCCCCCAGCGCAGTTGAAGCCAGCTTCCTCTCTGAAAATTTTTGGCTGAGCCTCTTCTCGCATGACAACATATTTGCGGCGTACCGTTCGATCAGCCCCCGCAAGCTCGCCTTTGCAGCCACAACCTCTGAAGGAAGACGCGAGCACTCAAGGCTATGCAAGCAAGCCTCCACTCGACGACAAAACTCAACCCAGACTTGCACCAATGTTTCGCTATGATAAGCAACAATAAAGGGGAGAGAACAGTTGGCTTCGGCGGCAAATTCTTCGGCCGTGATCAAACCACCAGCATGAAGGTCTTCGATCAGAGCTGACAAAGAGTGAAGGCTTAGCTTTGCCATCTGTTCCGATGCACGTAGAGCATAGGGGCCGGGCGGCATAACGATGCAAGATTACAGCATGGTAAGAACTGGCAAAGCTGTTAAGATTCATAAAAAGAAATCAGCGAGACTTGCAAGCAAAGAGCAGGTGGAACAGCGTCGAAACTTTACTTACCCACAGTCATGCAAGAAGGGTCTGAAGGATCCCCAGGCCTGTCAAGAATCTCAACTTCATCATCGACTTCCAGAACTGTAGAAGACATCAATGTCATTATATGAAATAATAATAATGCCGTAAGGAAAGGGCAAATAACACTAACCTTGCCCGGAAGAGAGGACGATGCGTTGAGGGGATATCGCCTGCGGAGCGGCCATCCTAGCAGACGCTGAAAAGACTTCCTGGGGGACAAGTCCATAATGGACGCCGCCAATCCTCATAGCTCTGAAAAGACAGAAAGGTTCAGATAATGAATAGATCATTAAAATAAAAGATAGAAGAATACCTTCGATGCTCCTCCCACTCTGGACTGGAGGGATAGCAGCTTCGGCGGCCTCCTCCATGCCCCCAGGCACATCATCGGGGACGTGGGCCGGTATAACAACTTCCAATTGAGGAGCAGTGGCCATCGCTGCAGGCTCCAATGAAAGGACGGTGGCCTCGACCACCTGTCCCATAGTCTCCGGACCGTCCCCAGAAAGATCCATTGAATCCGCGGCCAATGAAGATGCCTCTTCCGGGGGAGCAAGCACCGGGGGAACGGGAATCACCGATGGGAGCTCCGTAGTAGGAACAATAGTTGTATCGACCCCCTCCACACTTACTAGTGTCTCATCGAGGATATTTGCAGAGTCCATAGTAAAGGCGCGACTCGAACTCAGATACTCTGCCATTGCCGAAGTCCCTGCAAAGTTTTCACGAAGATAAGGATATATATATATATATATGAGCAGTGCAAAAATATTACAAAAAGATATATAAGTATACCAATGCGCAAAGGAGCTTCTAGTATGGCTTTTTTAAGTCGACGTTCCTTTTCAAGAATTCGTGCTCGCCGGGGTGCGAGGGTAGACTCGTGGCCACCAGTCCACAACGACAGCGCATCTTCGGCGTCAGCCAAGATAGGCTGCTTAAGGGCTATCTCGCCTCCCTCTTCTAAAGGACCTATAAATATTCGCCGTATCGATGGAGGATCTTCGTAGAAGATGAAGGCAGGATAAGATCTCTTCGGGACACTTACATTCTCAGTTTCATCCTGGGAGCGTCTTATAGCCTCAGCCAATTGTGCGGCTTCCTCGGCAGATGAACCGGGAAAAAGAAGACCACCATCCGGCTCATGCATAGCTATTGGCTCGTCCTGAAAGATAGGCTCTGATTCCACTAAAAAGTCGAGAAGATTGGTGACCGTCTTCTTTCACCTCTTAGACCCAGAACTAACACCAGAAGATGATCGCTTCTTTCCCCTTGGTGCTTTAGTGCGACGTTGACCCACTTCGCCTTCAATATCCTTACTTGGCGGTGCTACCGATGACAACACTGCCATTGCTGACGCCGCAGCTGATGATACTGCTACTGGCGCCTTATTGGCCCTTGCTTGAGCTCTAGTGCGCAGCGGCATACCAGCTGTGGGAGTTAGATCCACTCCCGCCGTCTCAGGAATGAGTACGGTACCGGTATCCCTTAAGGGATGGCGAACCACTGCCCGCGGTCGCGGCGGGACTCCCGTAGCCTGGATCGGAGTGGGAGCCCTATATCCAAGGAGCATCCTCCTCTCCTCATCAATAATGGGACTGACTCAGTGGAGGTACCAGCCCATGAAAGCCCCCACACATCAAGGAATGTAGTCAGCCTCAAGAATCACGAAGTGAGAGCCGGTGTTCAGCCGCATGAAGTGATGAGCGGCGTCACGGACAACTTCCGACGACGGGCTGGGCTCCACTGTAAACGCTTCAAAGGGGACACCCTGGTCATATCCCAATTGCCGAGCAAAGCGGTGCGGGTTGTACTGCATAAAAAGGGCCGCACCGTTTTAACGAAACACCAGATAACCCGGTCTGATCGAATATAAGTGCATGGCTTCCTTGGGCTTCAGGGAGGGTGCTTCCTCTTTCGACGAGTCAAAAAGCTGTTGAATCGGTCCTGAAGGAGCAGAGAGGACTCGATCGTTAAATACTATCCCGCCTATATTGGCATAGGGATTAAGCAGCACACGAATAGCTCCGAACTAAGTCGGATCAGGAGCAGAAGCGTCCACCAACCTCATAAGCCACGGAAAAGTGTAGGCATCATAAAAGCTGGGTCTCTGATGCGCGGAAAATGCCCCTAGCACGTGCATCTCAATCCATGACGTAAAGTAATGAAGAGAGAAACTCACTACGTTTACGCCTGGGGTTGAGATATTGGCTGCAGCGCTTAGCCCATGATACAGATGCGCTAGCCCCGCAATGCCCAAGGCTAGTCGCGTCCCTCCGGCGATGCGATGAACAGGGTAAATGACCGAAGCTCTCATGAATCGACGGTGCGTTGAAATAACGAACCAACTGAGCTAGACGCTGATAAAACCCATGAAGAAAGTCTCTTCATCTATGCCAGGAGCTGCGATCGACTCAAACGGTACAGCCGATAGGATTGGAATGTAGAATTGCGGCAAATCCTCTTCTCTAGCCGGTAGCTTATTTAAACCGAATCCGAAGGGGTCGTTGATATTCACAAACTTCGGAGCCGTCTTTGATAGAACGTCTCCGCGAAGGAAGCAGGCGATAAATCTTTTGAAAGTGACGCCCTGTTTCTCTGACTCTGTGAACAGCTTCTCAAAAATGCCCAGAGCCTTGATTAGACTTGGGTGCTTGTGGCGGACGACATTTTCAGTCGACAAGCCGTCAAGCATAGCAGTCTCAGCTTCGAAAACATACTCATCAGGAGGCAGCAGTTCTTCATAGAGCGTCCCCCTGATCGGCAACCCCGAGATCTCGCGAAACTCTTCTAGAGAAATTGAAACTTCGCGGTCCCCTAGCAAGAAGGTGTTGGTGGGAAGATTCCATTGATTTAGGAAAGCCTTAACCCACCAGACATGGGGGGACTGAGAGTGGAAGAGAGACGCGTACACTGCCTGATAGAGCCCGACTTTCTGCAGTCGCACACGATGGGCAGACATGATATAACGAGCCCAGAGAAGGTAGCCCGTGGGATGTCGAGGAGTAAGCCCTATTTTGTAAACCTGTCCCCAGGGTTGGGCTTCACCTTGGCAGATACGACGCCCTAAGATGTCTAAAGCCGGCACAGAGTGGTTTGGAATCCCAGTTGTCAACGGCTGAAGCCGTCCCATGGGGGTCCAATTCAACATCTCCACAGCAAAGGCGGTTCGTGGACTCTCCATCGGCAAAAATGGGTAGGTAAGCTCTGTTGGTATCTCGCAAAGAAAGCCGCGGCGGCCCCGAATGATATGCCCGTACCAGGTCCCTCATAAAAGCAAGTTGGTGCAATTAGGGTCGTGAGCTCTAATCATCGCCATCACCTCTTCATCAGACGGTGACTGAGGAAAGGCAGCCTTCGAGCGGGTGAAAGGAAAGTATGGAAGAGAAGCCATTGTTCCTGAAACAAATGAAAGGAAACTGTTAATGAATCCCACACGTGTATATATATTTATAAATATATATATATATATATATATATATATAATAGTGGAAGAAAGCGACAAAAAAACTTATTTTATGGGACCATTGGTTACAAAACACAGGGGCCCCACAAAATCAAGATGGTGGCGCACTAATAATGAGGCAGGGTAATCATTATGTGAACAAAAGGAAGATTCTCAATAAATGAACAGTGGATTTCAGACAACTCTACACATTCCCCAAGGGAAAAACCCACTGCAGAGCCTTATGCAAATCAAGAAGGATCTCTCTGGAAACATTTTTTTTTTTTGCAAAGAACAACTCAGAGCAAGAAAATCCCAAGAAGTTCTCTGTGAAGAACTAAGTTCTTTAGAGGAATTAAATTCCTAGAAAATCGGCAGAGCTAAGCTCTTGGAAATAAAATTAAATTCCAGAGAGAAACAGAGGCCGTCATCAAACCCCTAAGATCAGAAAAATGCCTAACAATGGGGTTTGCTACCCTGAGATTGTGCACTCCTAAAGATCAGAAAAATGGGTTCTTTGAAGGAAAAAACCCTTGGTGTGGATTTAAAATCCAAAAAGAGTTCTTTTTATATATGAAAGTTCTTCGGTTGTTCAAAACTATTACCCGAAGAAAGGATTCTTTCTTAGACAGAGTTAAACTCTGAAAAAAAATTGGAACAAAGAACTGAGCTCTGAGAGAGAGAATTAAATTCTCAAGGCAAGAACAAAGAAGGAAGAAGATGAAAAGTGGAGACGCTTCTGAAGAGACCCCTGCATTTATAAGATGTGATGGGAAACGGTTCACCTACCCCCTTCCCTAGGCAGATCCAACGGCCACAAAAGATGACAGCGTTGCACTCACGTGCAAACACGTGAGAACAACGCTGTGGGGGCATTTGTTCCCTCATAAAATATCAAGAAAAAACCCAATGGGGCATCACGTGCCCATACGTGACCAGGGGTCACGTGATGACACGTAATGGTTTACTGGGGATTCTGTTGAAATAAGAATTAAATTCTAATCAAACATTCAATCAGTGGAGTTACGTGTCCACACGTGATGGGCCTTTAAACTCACTGAAAAGAATTAAAAGTATTATAAAACAACAAGGAAAAACTCCAATGGGGCATCACGTGCTCACACGTGACCAAGGGTCAGTGCTGACACGTGATAATTCCTGAGTTCTTTAAAACAACAGAATTAAATTCTGGTTAAAATGCTTAATCAGGGGGGTCACATGTCAACACGTGATGGGATCCTAAGATCTCTGAAATAATAGAATTTAATTCTAATTAAATGGTCAATCAGAAGGTCACATGCCAACACGTGACAGGCTCTTAAGCCTTCTGAACTAATAGAATTAAATTCTAATTAAGAGGGAATCGAGAACTCTAACTGGAAAAATATTTCTTTAAATCTTTCCAAACAAAAAAGATTGTGCTCTGTAAAATGGAGCACCGTTGGATTAAAAATCCAATGGTGATTAAAAATCACTAATTTACAGAAAGATTCTATACAAGGAAAGATTTCCCTGAAATTCACCAAGAATAACAGACATAATATCTTTTGGATTAAAAATTCAATGGTGAATAAAATTCAATGGTGAATAAAATTCACTGAGTGATCTAAAAGATCATGTTGGTTACAAAATCAATTGAAATCTTTCAATGAAAGATTGACTAAACAAACTGATTCTTTTCTTTCTCTTATAAATATGAGCCAAGAAGAGAAGAGGAGGAGGATTTTTTCTGGAGAGATACAACAACAGAAAAAAAGAGAAGAGAATTTAATTTTCCAGAGAAAAAAGAAGATTCCCTCAAAAGAGAAAGAAACCCTAGGTGAGAAAGGGAAAGAGATCTAAGCTCCATAAAACAAAAAGAGAATTTAATTCTCAAATTAAGAGTTTAACTCTCCTGAATAAGAACTTAGTTCTTCTATTGGTTGAAGATCTGCAGAAGCAGATCTCCCCATAAGTTGAGAATTTAATTCTCATCGGGGAGATTCTGCCATGCAGATCCAAAACTTAGAGGGAGAATTGAGTTTAGGAAATTTAATTCCTCCAAATATATAGGAATTTAATTCCTCCAACAGAGATATGGTTTAACCCTTAAAACAAGAACTTAGTTCTTCTTCATGGTTGAAGATCTCCAGAAGCAGATCTCCCGATAAGTTGAGAATTTAATTCTCATCGGGGAGATTCTGTCATGCAGATCCAAAACTTAGAGGGAGAACTAGGGTTTAAAGAATTTAAATCTTCCATATACATAGGAATTTAATTCTTCTAAACAAAATTAGGGTTTAACCCTACCAAAGAATTTAATTCTTAAATAAGGGACTTAGACTTTTCATGCACGTAAAAGAAGTCAGTGCCCAACTTGATCACGTGGCAATACGTGACCTTCCCCCTGAATGGTCAGAATAGAATGAATGAGATGGGGTCACGTGTTCCCACGTGACCCTTGGATAAATTCCTCAAAATAAAAGAACAAAGTAAGGGCAGAATCAATTTTGGGCGCCCTCACGTGTCCCCACGTGACCCCTAATAAACACTTTAATAATCAATGCATGGGTACCCATCACGTGCCCACACGTGGTGGCCGTTAAGATTAAGTGTTTTTGCACTTACGAGACTACTATTGCAAAAATTGCTCATTGCCATTCTTCAAAAACTTCCTACTTTGAGGGTTGGAATCAAATAAAATATCTTAATTTAGGGGAAGAAACGAACAAAAAACACTTCTGTGAATATTCTGAGAACAAATAACAGAGGCAAGGCCCAATCATCAGGTGCCTCACGTGACCCCACGTGAGTGCTTTAGTCTTAGTGTTTAACACTACTTTAAGTGCTTCGTCTCTAGTGTTTAACATTATTTTAAGCGCATCACGTGGGAACACGTGATCGCCAAATATCCTATACTGTTTAACACTATTTAAAACCAAGCTTAGCCCAAATTGGCTAAGTTTCCAGAGGCAAATCTCCCCTTCAACTGAACCTTAAAATTAATCAGTTCATATGATATGCAAAGTAAAGTCCAGAGCTATAATGAATGGTTAGTGCTCAGCCAAAGACAAAATGTTGTCAGAACCCCAAACCCCTGTTTAGCATTGCTAAATAATAGGGGACTGAACCCAGACAAATGTTCAACAGTCCAAACAAAGGTCCAACATTTTAAACCTAATTGGACTTAGCCCAAGTCGGCCATAAGTCCTCAATTCAGATTTAACTGAGCCCATGTGCTCATAATCTAATTAATTGATTTTAGTCCCAAATTGGACTACAGATCTCCCAATCAACTTTGGTTCAAGGGTACATCTCTTCACTCCTTTAATATTTGTCGTTGTAATCTTTCAACGTCTTCAGAGAGGTGACGGGTCCCGATAACCAATCATTTCATGGACTATGATGTCCTTAACCTCGGACTGTGGGGTCCTTTAAACCCATGGACTATGATGTCCTTAACTTCGGACTGTGGGGTCCTTTAAACCCATGGACTATTATGTCCTTAACTTCGGACTGTGGGGTCCTTTAAACCCATGGACTATGATGTCCTTAACCTTGGACCACCATGTCCTTAAACTGGTAATCGACCGCAATGTCCCTAAACTAAACAATAGAGTCCAAATGCTCTTTTGTTGGATCTAAACAATCCCGTTAAGTTGATCTTAGTCTACAATTAGACTAACGCATCCTTAACAAACGTTTAAGTTGATCTTAGTCTC
The DNA here is from genome assembly GCA_030015575.1 of Agapanthus africanus. Lineage (NCBI taxonomy): Eukaryota > Viridiplantae > Streptophyta > Magnoliopsida > Asparagales > Amaryllidaceae > Agapanthus > Agapanthus africanus. The sequence goes on along the minus strand of CM057350.1, from coordinate 101,906,832 downwards.
AAATGGGACTAACGTATCCTTAAATCCAACCACAAACCCAAATCTAAGAAAATACGGATTTGGACCAATCCACGCCCTACGGGCGACAAAATAAATTAGTCTCCGTATACAATCCGTGGGCAACCAAAAACAAAATAAACACACACGACACGAAGTGACCACCTGGAGAAGAAGAAAGTGGTTACCGCGATGCGGTAGCATAATTAACTGCAGGGGCTTGCGCCTGCAGGGAAGAGCGTCCCCACAATCAAAAACCCCTCAACGAGGGGGAATCTGACGAAGTCTGCTACATCGGCCACATCCGTTTAAACCTTCAATACATGGTGTCATAAATCAACTTGGCATCTTCGGAGAGGTGGAAGGATAGCACCAAATAGCATCTACCCCCAAATTCAGGCAAGACGAACCTACGCAGTCGTGTCTCTGTGTTCGGAGGAGAACAAGTTCCTCACGACTCGTAAAGAGAATTCCCCTTATGAGACCCTTACGGCTCATAAGATTCATAAAGCCTTAAGTTATAAGGACCTGAACTTGTTCTTAAGCCGTCATATTCCCCAGGTTGCCCTGCAAGTAGTCCAATATCGACTCATGTATACAATCCACGGGCATAAATAAACATTTCCCCCACAAAGTTCCACAAATGGCGAGAAATGTCCGCATATGGTGAACGACACTTGTAAATCCTCTCGACTTATAAAGAGAAAACACTCTTGGAAGATCCTTACGACTAGGGAGAAATACCTTTACGAGACCCTTACCGCTCATAAAGTCAAAAGGCCTTAGTCAACAAGATCCGAACCCTATTTTCTAAGCCACCTTTGTTCAAATCAACAAAGGCAATAATGATTCACTCCTGGCAATATCCTAGTTACAGTGATGCTGATGCCTAAAAAGGTATCGAACTTCAAGTCATCTCAAGGCAAATGATGTTCGCTCCTGGCAATATCTCAGTTGCAGCGATGCTGATGCCTAAAAAGGTATCAAACTTCAAGTCCTCTCAAGGAAAATGATGATTCGTTCCTGGCAATATCCCAGTTGTAGCGATGCTGATGCTGATGCCTAAACAGGTGTCAAAATCCAAGTCCTTTCACGGAAAATGATGATTCGCTCCTAGCAATATTCCATTCGTAGCGATACTGATGCCAAGGTTGGTATCAGATTCTAAACTCGCAATAAAAATCAGCGAGTAAAAAAAATATGCATATAAAAACAGCCGAAATGATGGGACAACTCGCAATAAAAATCAGCGAGTAAAAAAATATGCATATAAAAACAGCTGAAATGTTTGGGCAACTCGCAATAAAAAGCAGCGAGTAAAAATATAAAAAAAATAGCCGAAATGATTGGACACCGCGAAAAATAGCCGAAATGATTGGGCAATCGCGACTTTCGCTATATGAAAAGCTGAAAAGATAAAGCATCGCGGCAAAAAAATATAAAATAAAATTTCCTCTGCCCTGCAAATATGTTAATACTGACTCTTGTATACAATCCATATGCACAAATGAAAGAAAGGGAACCATACTTTCCCATCCGGCTCCGTCAAAGGGAGAGTCGGATCTTGACGGCAATATCTACAGCCTAGAGATCAGCTCGACGTTCTTCTCATTCCAACAGGGTGCGGATGCGACGTCAACAAAAGCTCTAAGGAGCCGAATAAAAAAGAAGTGACGGCAAAATCCTAACTCTAGCCCGACGTGCTTCTCATGCTAACAGGATGCAGATGCAACGTCAACAAAAGACCCAAGAGTCGAAACAAAAATGGAGCCATGGCAAAATCCTAGCTCCAAGTCTTGACAGTTCATATACAACTCAGAGACTATCCCGATGTTCCTTCTCAGTGCAGACGCAACGTCAACAAAAGACCCAAAGGTCGAAACCAAAAATGGAGTAACGGCAAAATCCTAACTCCAAGTCTCGACGGCGCATATACAACCTAGAGACCATCCCGACATTCCCCCTCATTTCAACAGGATGCAAATGCGGTTATCAAATGAAATTGGAGCAATGGCATATTCCTAGCTCCGGACTTCAATTGCGATACATACAGTATAGAAGTCTTACAGATGTCTACCCTACTTCAGCACAGAATCGAGCGATATCATCAAAAAAAAATTGAATCAACGGCATATTCCCAGCTTCGGGTCTTAAAGGCAACTCATATAAAGCCTAAAAGATTATCGGAGATCATCCCACACCAGTATGGAGTGGTTAAGACTCATTGGGGCTCCAAACTGAACCTAACCTCAAGTAAAAAGTGTCATGGCAAATTCCTAACGTTTGCTCTTCCGACGGAAATATGACCTAAGGAGATTACTTAAAGACGTCTTGTCCAGCCCCCGAAGGGATCAAAGACACAACAGTCGTGGGGCTACTCGAATAACGGCTTGAAGACCGCATATCGAGGAATACATCAGCCAACACGACGGTACCACGGACTAAACCCCTAGTACCACAAGCCTAAAGGGTCTCCGTCGTAAAGAATGGGGGTTATCTGCATATAACGTTAGGACAAGTTTGCCTGTAAACCCAAGGGAGGTAAACTAAAAACACTCCGAAATGAGTACATAAACTAGAAACTCCGAAACGAGTGAATAAACTAGAGACTCCGAAATGAGTACATAAACTAGAGACTCCGAAATGAATGAATAAACTAGAGACTCTGAAATGAGTACATAAACTAGAGACTCTGAAACGAGTACATAAACTAGAGACTCTGAAACGAGTGAATAAACTAGAGACTCCGAAATGAGTAAATAAACTATAAACTCTGAAATGAGTACATAAACTACTTTACGCCAAGTCAAGACATCACAGGACAGGGAGGCGCGAACATGAAATAAAATATGTCTTTTATTCATAAATCAAAATGAATACAAGATACAAGAAGACAAAAAAGGAGAAAATATACAACGACAAAATTTTTAAGACGGTGGGCGGTTCAATAAGCCAGCAAGATCGTCATTTTTCCGCCGAACTTCCGCTTCAAGCTCTATCAACGCCGCGATCTGAATCCCTGTCTGTGCCTATTGATTTTGGAATAGAGAAAATCGACTCTCAAGCTCTTTGTCGGCAGTCTTGTGGGTCTCGACCATCTCGCTTGTGAAAATGATGGCTTTATCGAGAGCCACCACCTCCGTAATGGCCTCCTGAAGGACCCGCCAAATTTCATAGGCTTGAGTAGTCCTGGTGGTGAGCTGGGCTTGAAGTTCCCTCAAAGCCTTTGAAGCCAACTCCCTTGCTGAAAACTTCCGGTTGAGCCTTTTCTCGCAAGATTGGAGATTGGCCGCGCACCGATCGATCCACCCACGCAAGCTGGCCTTACAGATAGGATATCAGAAGGGAGGCATACGCATTCAACTCCATGTAGGGAAGCCTCCACTTGACGCCAATACTCGACCTAAGTACACACCAGCGCCTCGTCGTGATAGGTGGCAAGAACAGACAAAGAAGCGTTGGCTTCAACAGCGAATTCTTCAGCCATGATGGAAGTGCCAGCGTGAAGATCTTCAATAAGAGTCGCCAGTGAATGAACACTCTGTTTTGCCATCCTCTCAGACATGCGTCGGGCGTAAAGGCCTGGCGGCATGGAAATCCGGGACTCTAATGGAGTCAGGGTAGGCAAAACTATGAAAATACATGTATGGTTAGTCGCTTTTTTGAACATAGAATAAGTCAAAGAATGCCAATACTAAGGCGTCACTTACCCAAGGCCATAGAAGGCGGATTTGAGAGATCTCCAAGCCCATCGAGAACTTCAACTTTGTCGTCAACCTCTAAGACTGTGGTTTAAAATAAAGGGCACATCAGAATCATTATGAAAATATAAAACGGAAAGGCAAAGGAATACCGACCTTGGCCATAGGAAAGGACGATACTCTGGGGGGGTATCGCGTGCGGGGCCGCCATATTAAGTAAACGCTGAAAGGTTTCTTCCAGAGAAAGATATACAATAGAAGATACCAACTCCCGCAATTCTGAGAGAAAGAAAGGGTCAGATATATGGAAGGGTCGCTAAATGAAAAATGTATATGTATATAAGATTACCTTCGATACTTCGGCCATTCTGGACTGGAGGGATAGTAGCTTCAGCAATTTCCTGTATACCCTCTGGTGCGTCACTGAAAATATTTACAGAGTCTATGGCCGGTTTGGCGACCTCCGCTGGAGGAATAAAAGCCATCACTAGAGGCTCTGAGGCACGATCTGGGCTTGAAGCTGCACCCACCATAAAAGGCCCTATAAAGGAAAAATCTGTAAAGACGAATACGATATGAAACTAATCTGCTCAGAAAAACATAAAAGATACATGCCGATACGCCAGGGAGCCTGAAGAATGGCCTTTTTGAGCCGCTGCTCTTTTCAGTTTAGTCGCGCTCGTCAGGCTTCGATTGAAGGTGAGTCCCTACCCGCCTTCACAGCATCCTCATCTTCAGAAGCAGCCGAGATTGGTTATTTGAGAGCCCGTTCTTCATCCAGCGTCAGAGGAACCACCGGTAACATAGTCAGGGCTGGATCAACATCTCGGAATTCAATAGGGGGAAAGCATCCCTTCTTGGGGCGCACGTTTTCAACTTCATCTTATGAACGCTTCAAAACCTCGGCCAACAGAGCGACTTCCTCGGCGGATGTACCAGGGAAGAGGAGACCGTTGTCGGGTTCATGCACAGATATAGGCTCATCCTGAAGGGGCTCAGACTCAAGCAAGGCATCGAGTATACCGGCAACCGATTTCTTCCTCCTTTTAGGGCCCGGGCTAGCACTAGTAGAAGGGCGCATTCTCCCCTTCGGCAATTTTCCACGGCACTGCCTAACCTCACCTTTGGTGTCCGCCTTTGGTGACACCGCTGCTGGTAGTTAATCAGAAATCTTTGCCCCGGCTCTAGTGCGAACTGGCATACCAGCAGTGCTCTGATTCCGCCCGAGCGACTTTAGGAATAAGCACTGAATCGCTATCCCTCAGAGGAGGGCAAACAACTGACCATGGCCGCAATGGGGCGCTGACGGGTTGAACGGAAGCAGGGGCATTACATTCAAAGAGCACCCTTCTCTCCTCTGCAATGATGGGGCTAACCCGGTGGTGATACCAGCCCTTGAAGGGTCCCACAGGCCTTGGAAGATAATCGGGCTCCGGGATCATAAAGAGGGAACCTGTATTCAACCACATGAAATGATGTATGATGTCGCGAGCAAGCTCCAGTGAAAGCGTAGACTCAACTAAAAAGGCTTCGAGGGGAACGCCCTAGTTGTAACATAACTACTGGGCGAAGCGATACAGATTGTACCGCATAAAGAAAGTAGTATCATTTAGGCGGAATACTAAGTACCCTGGTCTGATTGAATATAAATGCATGATCTCTTTGGACTTTAAAGTCGAAGCTCCATTCTTCGACAAATCGAACAACTATTGAACGGGCCCTGCTGGAGCAGAAAGGACTCGATCACTGAAAACCATCCCGCCTTTGTTTGAATACAGATTAAGCAATACACGCAGAGCCCTTAACTAAGTCGGATAAGGAGCGGAAGCATCGACCAGCCTCATGACCCATGGGAAGGTGTATGCTTCATAGAAAGCAAGACGCCGGTGTGCAGCAAATGCGCCTAACACATGCATCTCAATCCATGACATGAAGTAGTGGTGGGAGAAATTCATGGTGTCTGCACCTTAGTTTGAAGTGTTGGCGGCAGTACTTAAAACATGGTATAGGTGTGATAACTCTGCAACGCCAACGACCAATCGCGCTCCTTCGGCTATGCGATGGGTAGGATAGAAGACGGAGGCTCTCATAAAACGGTGATGAATCGGTATGGCAAACAAGCTAAGCCAGAGACTGATGAAGCCGACAAAGAAAGTTTCTTCGTCTATTCCTGGGGCAGTGATTGTGCCAAAGGTCACGGCCGATGAATTTGGAATGTAAAACTGCGGCAGGTCTTCTTCTTTGGCCGGCAGTTTCTCCAAGCCGAATCCGAAAAAACCTCAACATTCGCAAATTTCGGAGCTTTCTTGGATAGAGCGTCTTTGCGGAGAAAGCAAGCAATAAAAGCATCAAAAGTGACACCTTGTCCTTCCGATACCGTGAATAGTCTTTCAAAAATGCCCAAGGCCTTGATTAGACTCGGGTGCTTGTGTCAAACAGCGTTCTCGGTTGTTAAACCTTCAAGTATAGTTGGCACTATGGCAAATATATATTCGTCAGGGGGTAATAATTCTTCGTAATGTTCTCCCATGATCGGCAGCCCTGAAATTTCACGAAACTCCTCCAGCGAAATAGAGATTTCACGGCCCCCCAGCAGGAACGTATTTGTTAGAAGATCCACCGATTCAAAAAAGCCTTGACCCACCAGACGTGGGGAGCATGGTAGTAGAGCAGCGACGCATATACCACTTGATACAGCCCAACTTTCTGCAGCCGTGAGCGTTGGGACGAAATAATATACCGGGCCCAGGGAAGATAGCCCACTCGATGGCGCGGGATAACACCTATCTTATAGATCTTCCTCCAGGGCCGAGCTTCACCCTGACATATTTGGCGTCCCAAGATATCGATAGCCATCATGGGTTGATTAGGTATACCTGTGGTTGATGGCTCAAGCCAACCCTCGGGGGTCCAATTAGCCGCCTCCACCGCATAAGCAGTACACAGATTCTCCGTGAATGACATTGAACGGATGAGTTCTGTTAATACTTCGCATGTGAAACTACGTCGACCCCTGATAATGTGGCCATACCAAACTCCCCATAGGAGAAGGCTCTTATTATCCTTATCATGTACCCTAATTATCGCCATAACTTTCTCGTCTGATGGCGACTGTGAGAAAGCGACATCCGAGCATGTGTAAAGAAAGTAGGGAAGTGAGGCCATTGTACCTAAAGAAAAAGAAAACTCATTAATGAAAAGTGTGAGTTTGTTTCATGGGACCACTAACTGCAAAGCTAGTGGGCCCCACAAAATCAAAATTGCGGCTCACCAATGATGAGGCAAGATAATCATTGTGAGAATCCAAAAGGATTCTCATTAATAATTTTTTTTATAAAAAAAAAATCCTCGAAAAGCGAGTTCTATTAAAATGCACAACATATTCAAATCTGTTTAAAGGGTATTAAAACCCTAAAAAGGAAAAATGCTCGAGAACAGAAGGGGAATAAAATTCCTACAAGTCTCTGGATCTCTCAGAGCTAAGCCATGTAAGATGGAATTAAATTCATTTAATAATGGGATTAAATCCCAGAAACCCCCATGGTGGGGAAACAAAGAAAATGGAATTAAATTCCAAGGATCCTTAAAGATCGGTAATAGGAAACACCCTAATAGGAGAACTAACAATCCTCATAACCCCAAGGTCTACTTAAAAAAAAGAGTGTTTTTGGATCTCTAAGAGATCGGTTCCAGAAAAGAGCAAAGCTCTGTTGATAGATTTAAAATTCAAAGAAAAAAGGGAGGTTTTCCTAAGAGGTGAAAGTCGTTCATGATCCTTACCCAAAAAGGGGGAATTTTTGCAGAGTTTAACTTTGAAGTTCTATGGACAAAGAGCTAAGCTCTGAGAAGAGAATTAAATTCTCAAGAAAAGATTAAGAAAAAGAAGATGAAGAAATAATGATCATCTAAAGGGCCAAATACCCCTTTTATAAGACGTGTTGGGGAGCGGTTCAGCTTCCCGTTCCCCAAGGCAATCCAACGGTTGTAAGGATGGACAGCGTTGCACTCACGTGCAAGCCACGTAAGAGCAATGCTGGGGAATTTGTTCTCTCATAAAAATAGAGAAAATGGGAGAAAATTCCCCACTACTCAAGACTCACGTGTTAAACACGTAAGTGCCTATATGCAATGCATATAGGCGCTGCAGTTAAAACAACTCATAGGCTAAATAAGCCTCACGTGTTAAACACGTGAGCGTCTATATGCAAAGCATATAGGCGCCGCAGTTAAAACAACTCATAGGCTAAATATGCCTCACGTGTTAAACACGAGAGCGTCTATATGCAAAGCATATAGGCGCTGCAATCAAACAATTGATAGGCCAAATAGGCCCCACGTGTTAAACACGTGAGCGCTCATATTGCTCATATGCAAACAATATGAGCGCTGAAAGTAAACAAGCCAAAACTCACGCTAAGGATCATGTGTTAAACACGTGAGTTTTCCTGCCATATAAATTGGCAGCGCTCACATGCAAAGTATGTGAGCGCCCCAATTTTAAAATACTCACATCTGATTCTATGTGATAGAATTAAATTCTATTTGGGAAATATTTTTCCTGATCTTTCTAATATGGAAAGATTTTTCTCTAACAGAGAATCTTGGATTTAAAATCCAACTGTGATAAAATATCACTAATTAAACCATCTGATAGGATTAAATTCTACATGGGAAATATCTTCTTGAACTTTCTCAAACTAGAAAGACCTTCTCTGTTAAACAGAGGACGCTTGGATCAAAGATCCAACGGTGATTATAAAATCACCCACTGATCATCTAATAGAATGAAATTCTATCTTAGGAAAAAATATTCCCTAATCTTATTAAACAAACAAAAAAACTTCTCTGTTAAACAAAGAGCTTTTGGATTAAAAATCCAACGGTGAATAAAATACACCAATTGATCTAAAAAATCATTTTTGATTGATTATGAAATCAATCATGATCTCTCAATCAGAGATTTTCTTAACAAGTTAATCTTTTTTCTTCTCCTATAAATAGGAGTATGAAGACAGAGAAAAGAAGGATAGACCAAGAGAGGAGAGAATTTCCCACAAGCTTATGCAAAATAAAGAATACAGTGAGCTCTTGAGAGAAGAGAGAATTTAATTGTCATAGAAGAAGACATTCCTTGTTGAAACTCGAGGTAAAGAAAACACAGAGATCATATTGTCTCTCCTTTGCCTATATAAGGGTCTAACCCTTCATATAAAAACTTAGTTCTTCCTCTGATTGAGATTTGCAGAAGCAAAACTCCCCATAAGTTGAGAATTTAATTCTCATCGGGAAGATTTTGTTCTGCAGATTCAAATTTTAGGGGAAAAGAACTAGGTTAAAGAAAAAAAGAAAGAGAAATAACTGGAACATATGGAAATTTAATTCCTCAAAAATAAAAAAAATTAAGGTTTAACCCTACATAAAAAACTTGGTTCTTATAAAAATATAAAAGAACTTAGTTCTTCAATAAAAACAATGATGATGGTCCAAGATATTCAAAACCGAAATCTTGATGATCATCAATCACTACAATTGTCATCAACAGAGATCAACATCTCTGAAAACAAACAACAAGATTAACTTGGCATCTCATTAGTGCTTAGCACTGTTATAGAGCCTCACGTGTTTCCCACATGAATGCTTAAAACAAGCAAAAGGAAAGCTAAAACTGTCTCACGTGTTTCCCATGTAGACGTCTGAAGAGCAAAGAAAAACTCCTTTGTCAATTAAGCAGCCATCAAATAAAACCCCAAAAGAAAGCAGTCACATGAAACGCTCTTGGTAACCCAAGTGCTTAGCACTTCTGTAAAAGAGGGGAAGTGAACAAATGAAACCCAATGCTCAGCACTCACATGCTTCTCACGTGAGTACCATGCAAAGTGCTCAGCAATTTAAGATTATTCAAAACGTCTAAAGTGCTTCACGCTGATTGGGGCAACGCTCAAATATGAGCACCTCACGTGTTTCACACATAAGTGCCACGGAACTCTAGTGCTTAGCACTAATTTAGCGCCTCACGTATTTCACACGTGAGCGCTGTATACCCCAGTGCTTAGCACTTTTGGGTAATTATAGAAACTCAATCTCAGCTCAAAATTAGCTAAATTTCCTGAGATTAAACCTCTTTGTTTTTAAATCAATTGAGCCCATATGCTCTTGATTTCCAATTTCTCAAATATGACCAAAAATTCTTAAGTCCATAACAACCATTTTTCCCTCAAATACGGGATTTGGTTAAAGGGTACATCTCTTCACATCTCTGATACATGTCGTTGTAATTCCTCAACATCTTCAGAGAGGCGGCGGGTCCCGACGACCAACAACTTCTTTCGTTGATGCACTTTCAAATTGACGTGCATGCCTCAAATCGGATCGTGCCCCAAATTGGGCACATTCCATATCAACATTGTTCACTTCGTCACGTAACAAATACGCGTGTACGCAAGATGAATGTCGGACCGAGAAGTCCTTAAACTAAAAATTCGCCTCAAACATGACGATAATGGACCGAAATATCCCTAAGCTAATATTCGTCCCCAAAATTGGTATGCTGGACTGAAATGTCCCTAATCTAATATTCGCCTCAAATATGGCGATAATGGACCTTGATGTCCTTAAACTAAAATAATTGGGCCCAAATGCTCATATGTTTAAGTCGACCTTAATCTCAAATCAGAGTAACGGTCCTTAAATAAACCAAATCCAAATCTAAAAATATACGGATTTGGGCTAATCCGCGCCCTACGGGTGACGACGTAAACTAGTCTCCGTAAACAATCCACGGGCAACCTAAACAAAAAAAACACACACGACACGAAGTGAACTGCCGGAGCAGGAGAAAGTGGTTATCGTAATGCAGTAACGTAATTAACTGCAGGGGCTTGCGCCTGCAGGGAAGAGCATCCCCACAATCAAAAACCCCTCATAAAACGAGGGGGAATCTGACGAAGTCCGCTACAACGGCCACATTCGTCCAAACCTCCAATATATTGTGCCATAAATCAACTTGGTATATTCGGAGAGGTGGACGGATAAATCCAAATAGCATCTGCCCCAGATTTAGGTAATACAATCCATCACAGTTCGTCTCTATTTCTGTAGGTAAACAGGTTTGTCGGGGGCTCCGCCAGATGAGCCCTTCCTGCCGGGTAGATGATGATGGAACCAAATTTACGGGGATGTTCCTCCCATTGCTGGCTAAGACTCGCGAGGAGAACCACGTGAGTATTAATATTGACAACGTACGAGATCAAAGTTGTCTCAGAGATTGAATTGGTCCTTGGAGATATTCTTGTTGGATTTGAAGATTGTGATTGGAAAGTTGTTATCCTGCATTGAAGGTGTTAGTTTTGTTGGAGCTCCTACTTTTACGGTTGTCATCTGTAACACCCTAGCACTGTTATACTATATATCTATATGGGGTATTTCAAATTTTGTGACAGGTCTCTTTATTACTTTTGCTTTTGGGTGCGGATAGTGCATTTGGTAACTGTGGTTAGTATCTGACCCGACTCGCATGTTTGAAACTCATCATGGTTCAAGATTACGTCAATATTTGCTAGTATATAGAATCAATGCACATCTAGATTCTATACACATACATGATATATTTTGTATCCACATATCTTTTAAATAATACAAATAATAATCAAATAATATATTTTTAATATCTAACATGGCATGTTATCGTATCCCACATCATATAGTTACATCCATACATCATGTTCATATCCTAAGTGCTAAAACAGACTCGTTTGGATCGCTACGTATATTTACGTTGATTCGTACTTGGGGTTTTTATTGACCGGACACCGTATTATGGTTTTAACTTTTACGTATATTCTCTATATTTAAAAACTAGTTTTTTAGAAAAAAAAACCTGGGTAATTTTCGGAGAAGTTTGATATTAGCTGTATAATCCTATAATATATATTATAATATTCTTTTATACTAATAATTATAATATATACCTATATATATTAATATAATAACTAAATATATTATTTTTCTCTTCATCTCTCACAGCCTCTCTCTCTTTCGTCTCGCTGTCTCTTTCACTCTAAAAATTCTCTGTCTCTCACTAAACACGCGCGCGCGCACAGATATAAAACCTAATTATTATACTATACCTCACCTTTCTCTCTCTCCTCACAATTCTTCTTTCTTTCTTTCTTCCTTTCCTTCGCCCGCAAAATCCAAACCCTAGCCCACGCTCGCGTCTTTGCCATCGCCGACCTCACCTCGTCGTCACCACCACCTCCTCATCTTCGTCAACCTCATCACCACCTTCACCTCCTCAACCTCCCCCTTCTCCTTCCTCTCGAGCCCTGCACCCTGACGACGCCACCTGCACCAACCCAGAAACCTCGCCGTTACCCCTCGCCGGAGACTCGTCATCGTCACCTTCACCATCCTCACCTCCCTCTCTCCCCGACACCACAAACCACCACCACCATCAACCCTAGTCAACCCCCGACCTCGAGCAACAACCCCAAGAACCACAGTCATCTTGCCGACGCAGCCACGTCGCCGTCGTCTTGCTTCTATTCTTACCACCCCCGAACCCGACACAACAGCACCAATCTTCTTCTCCTTCTTCTTGTTCTTTTATCGATCGTTTCTTGATTCTCCGATCATCTCGCCGGAGTTGCGCACGTCGCCGACGATCTAGATGACCCAACCACCATTGCCGTCTGCCCTAGTCACCACGTCATGTCATTGCTCAGCAAGGTCCAGTCATGCGCGTGAGTTTGCATCGCGACATTAATCCAACGTCGGACGTAGCATTCGTATCTCGACGTGAGATCCGATCAGGCAAATTTTAACTTGCAACATGCTATGTTATTATATCGATATCTATATGAATAAGAATAGTGCATGTGTTTTATTATTTAGCAAATATTACCGATTTACAGTTTTACGGTATCTGTTCGTATCCGTACTGATAATCGTTTAACTAGTTGCATGCCGGAACATCATGATATCGTTATACTACTATAGTAAAACATGCCATCTAGATTGCATCATACATGGTAATGGATGTATAATGGTTATTACAGATAGATACCTATGCATCCCGGCATCAGTGGTGTGTATCATGTTCTGATATTGATTACAGTTTCACATTGGGTATCTATTGGATACATATGCATTACATGACATATTCACGACACGCTACCCGACTTGTTACTTGAATCTAGTTACTAATTCCAACAATACTGATGTGTTGTCCTGACGGACGTGACTTTTTGTCTGCATAGACGAGAACTGTACCTACTTAATCCTGTGTTGGCATTAGATTTATATCGGCAATACCTGACTTGAACACAAACCTGGGGGTACAGGGAAATCAAGAATGTAACCGAAACGTAACTCAAGAGAATATTATTACTTGTTTGCCGTTTTTCCGGGCGTTACGGAATAAATACTTGTTTGCTGTTTTTGCGGGCGTTAAGGAATAAATACTTGTTTACCGTTTTTCCGGGCGTTACGGAATAAATACTTGTTTGCCGTTTTTCCGGGCGTTACAGAATAAATACTTGTTTGCCGTGTTTCTAGGCGTTACGGAATAAATATTGTTACCGTGGTCCCGTGGGGAATGAACGGGATATATACCGTTGGGTTACGATGAGAATTACATTAATTGATTTCAAAAACTTGTAGAATAGATAACCTAGAAGCACAGATTTAGGATACACACCACACACCCATACATACACATAGCTCACTGTTTATATCGGTGTTTATTATTTATATTCATATTTAATCATATCATTATATTCTGGTCATTACTGTTATTTTGGTATTATGACGCACCGACGTCTGGGTTTTGCATGGCCCAGTTCCTCTACCTTTATCACAGGCTAAACAGGAGTACTTTAGCCATTAAGCCGAACAATTAGAAATTGAATGTGTATTGTTAGAGATATTTAGTTTATTTTATTTCCGTAGTTTTGTTTATTGATATGAGCCCATATTGGGACATGATTCAGATTTTATTTATTGGATCTTGATTCGTTTCCGCTTTATGCATTTTCTTGATTCTATTTACTGTAGAAAATGGACCTGTGTTAGATAGATTATATATTTTATTGTTCTTGATATCCTATAGACATCCGTAATGTGACTGTAGAGGGATGATTCCTAGCCACAGTTAGCATGGTTGGCTCTGTCACGTGCTGTATTTTACGGATCTTAGGAAGCGGGGCATAACATCGTCTTTTTTGCTCTTCCAAGACTTGTCACTCTGAGAGTCCGGGGTAAGCTCTTGCTTCGAGCGTCCCAACATTTGTACTCTCTTGGTTAGCTCTTGAAACGTCTTGAGGCCTGCTGTAAATAAGAATGGAACCATCCAATTGCTGAGATTCCCAATAAGAAGGCCGACAGACTGGTCCTGCTCCAGCGGCGGTTCGCACTTGACCATGAGATTACGCCATCGGGCAATAAAGTCTGTATTGCTATTGTTCTTCCCCAACTTGGTCCTTACAAGGTCAGCAATGGAGATCTTATCACTGACACTCATGAATCTTTGCCGAAATAGAGACTCCATTTGGGCAAAAGTAGTGACGGGCCCGTCTGGTATGCTCGCGTACTAGTCGAAAGCGACGGTCAGGTTGTTGACAAAGTGACGAAGAAGGAGCGCATCATTGCCCCCTGTATTTTTGCAGGACGCTTTAAAGTGAGCGACGTGCTGATTTGCGTTTTCCGTCCCGTCAAATCTTCCAAACTTAGGAATGACGTGGCCGTTCGGGAACTCGATCAGATCGTACTGTGAGGGCTTTGGTCGCCTACTACTGCCATTTTTTTCTGATTTTCGGGTTCAGCCACTATTGTTTTAATCTTGCTGGTGACCAAATCCATTATCCAATCTTGTGTTAGCGGGATGGTGCCATTCGGAGCTAAGGCGTCCCCAGAAGTGGAATGTGTCCGGATATTCAGTCGAAAATATTGCACATTTGATGAAACATTTTCCTTACTTTTGTTAAGTACTTAAAAGTGTTTATTGTAATTATAAAACATATGTGGGTTTATCTTCAAAATACTCTTTATCATATGTTTTTACATTATAATTAACATTATGAAGGAAAATATATGCATATAATATTCATATGATATTTTGGTAATTGAAATATGCATATCATATCAAATATCTCTAATCAATATTCTTAAATATTGTATCATATATTAAATGATTATGATAATATCTCAAATATAACAAATATTACTAATACTATGAATTGAGATATTGTGCAGATTTAGTTCAGGTCTGGAGATCGAGATATCCGAGATGTCAGGAATAAATCTGCCGATAAAATTTAATCAAATCGTAAATCATAAAACGACAGAGACTCGGAGGAAGATATAAAGAATTCAGACATCACAACAATCTCCACGTGTCAACATGAAGCAACACCAGAATTTTGAAAATCTAATTCCACTCTGCCGCCGCCCAATCGCGGCCAAACCCCCATATCTACGGCGGATCCGCAGTTTTCTAATGGCCGTTGGATTTGGGATTTTGTGGCTATGATCTTAACAATAAATCATAACACAAGGCAACTAGGGTTTCTGCTTCATATCAAAAATCATCACCTTTTACATCACCAAAATCACTGACAAGATCAAGAGATCCAAGACATGTCCATGAATCGACGTAATAAATTGACGTGATCAATCGACTGGACATCTACTTCCTACGAGATAAAAATCGAGAGCAACACGAGAGTTCTTTGTATTCTAATTTCAAAGGATTTGTACATGTTAAAATTGATTAATAAAGGCAGATCTTTAGTTTAGTTCTTTACATTTTACTTTCTGCATTTAATTTCTGCATTACTTTCTGCATTTACATTATGATCTCTTTCTTCATCTTCTCTTATATCTCAATCATGCGTGAGTAATTCCTAGATTGCTAGGGTTCGTAGGTTAGGGTAAATCAATGGATGATAAAATCATTTAACTCTTCTTATACATTTTAAAGTTTATAAACTTTAGCAAAATAAATGTTAACATTCTTATCGGGCGCGCTACCAATTTATTGATAGTCATGACCATGATTTGAGATTAGATTAACACTTTTTTTATTAGGGGCTAGACATGAATAGAGATCAATGCAAGGAAAAGGGTTAGGAGTGGGGAAACCCTAGTTTCTTCCAAAAGAACCCTAATCTACATTCATCACTATCGATCTAGTTTTAAATCTATTAAAAAATAAAAGGAGTCATTTTTTAATTAGCCACCCATTACTACTAAGTCATATGAACCCTATAAGTCTCTTCTTCATAAAATCTACATCCGTATATCGTAGATCTAGAACAAACCATCCATATTTCAATCAACTCGTCTAAGGCAAGATAAAGGTTCGACGTTTTCCTGAGGACGACCCATACTCATATCGGCTAGTTACGAGTGACATCGTTATTGATTGCGGTTACTTTACAAACTTCTATTCAAACACATCAATCAAATGACGTTGTTGCCGGGGAGACAGCTGTAATTTTTTTCTTGTTATTCTGGTTGATTTCTTATAAAATCCGACAACCATAAAAAAGAACCAAAACCGCATATTGTGTATTTAACGATTATTGTGCGAATTTTGTGAGGAAATCTGGAGTCACTGGAGCGAGGAAAAAGAGATTCAGAGACTTTCAACATAGTCAAGAGGACCATAGAGGAGCACTGTGGAAAAATTGTCACGAGAATCCTCTACCCTGTGGCGGAACCGCAGCAAAAACAAGCAATTGGCCATAGAACGGCGACGACTTTGGGGATTTGTGCCCCCAAAATCTTGAGGTATCTTTCTCTGATTCTTCTCTCTTCTCTAAAATCCAATAATCTGATATTTTCTGTAGGATTCTTCGCAAATATCGCCACTCAATTTTTATTTTTTTTTGCGTGTTTTGATATTGGTTTGTTTGTGCATATTTTAACCGGACTTTAAGGGGCAATAACCCAAATTCAGATTATGTGGGGATTTCATTACCCTTCCTAGGCCCCACAAATCACAAAACGAGCATACTTTCACCTTATATTAATTAAAAAATATCTAAACCAAGCCTATAAAGACCGTCGCGCTCAATTAGGACAGAGGAGGGTCGTGGGTAATCTATCGCTTATCCGCATCTCTCTTGTGGTGTCTAGGCAAGTGTGACCAAGGAAAGTGGTTACTTAATTAGGCCCGCTATTTTCGGTGATTCGTATAGCGGATACTTCCTACTTCCCTGGCACTTACCTGGCCACACGAGCGATAAAGAGGTGGTAGAGGATTGATCTTGCGACTTTTCCTTTGGAAGTTTAGGAGCGGTCTAGTGCTTGACCTAGGTGACCCTAGTTCTAGGGTTGATTGTACATTTTGTGATTTGTTGAGTCAGGCCTCACGTCCGACACTATTTCAAAACAAACCATTTTAAAATCATTCTCACACACGCTGCCATGTACACTAAACCAACTTAGTGCATGATCGGCTGGATACGGGATTCAAGTGCCCGTCCTGTCCGCGTTTCTACTATCAACTCCGAAGTCGGTACTTCTTCATCTTCTATTTTCCCTCCACCCACTATATTGACCGAGATGGATGGTTCTCCATCAGATCTTCACAACACTACCCTGCCACCACCCGTAGGTGCGCAGAATCCACCGTGCATCTCTCTTCAAGGAAGATGATATCCGATACGCGGTCCCTTTCCTACTTGTCTATCTATTCCACTAGCCAATGGGGATAATTTCGAAATTAAACCCTACTTCATCAACCTGTTGCCTAAATTTCACGGGCTTGAATCCGAATACGCATACGTTTTTATAACCAAATTCGAAAATGTATGCGCAATGATTCGCACTACACAACTTTATGTGGATGCTATGAGATTACGTCTTCTCTCTTTTACCTTGTACGATCTAGCAAAAAAATGGCTTTATAACACTGCCGCACACTCCATTGCCAAATAGGATGAATTCGTTATAGCATTCCTTAAGAAATTTTATCCAAATCATAAGACCGTATATGTTCGAAGTGAGATTAACCAGTTTACCTAACTTCCCAACGAACCATTTTGGAAATACTTTGGACGGTTTAAAGATCTTCTTGTCCAATGCCCTCATCACGGAATCAATAGATGGGATCTTTGTTGAATTATATATGAAGGTGTTAATCCAGCGACAAAACAGATGCTTGAAACCATTTTTCAATGCCATTTCATGTCTAAAGACGATGGTGAAGCTTGGCAATCTCTGGAAGATCTCGCCGAACAAACTTTGCAGTGAGAAAGCGTTAGACCAACATCGTCTAGGGGAGGTATCCATCAGCTTGATGTTTTCATAGAAGCAAAAGCCGAAATGGTCGCGATACAAAGGAAACTCGAAGCAATAGAAACCAAAGTCTCTTCAGCCTCCTGTTTCCCCAAACAGAGCAAAGCTCTGTTCAAATTCCAAGATTTGAAATAAAGCGACGCTTCTGTTTTCCCCAATCAGAGCAAAGCTCTGTATTGAGATTCAAAAATCAAAAATTGAAGTAACGCTTCAGATCCAGCGCTCTGCGCTGCGCGCCACGTGTCAAACACAGGTGCGCTAGCGCAGGCTGCGCTGCGCTCTGCGATGCGCGCCACGTGTCAAACGTAGGTGCGCTAGCACATAATGCGCTGCACGCCACGTGTCAAACGTAGGTACGCTAGCACAAAATGCGCTGCGCGCCACATGTCAAACGTAGGTGCGCTAGCGCAAGGTGTGCCAGCGCTGGAATTAAAAATTCCCCACCGTTAGATCAAAAGATCTAATAATAATAAATCATTAATCAGAATTAAAATTCTGTTATGGAAAGATCTTTCCAATCTTGTTAAAAACAAGAAAATTGCCTTCTGTAAAACAGAAGCCCTATGATCAAAGATCCAATGGTGGGAAATATCCCCAAATCAATCAGAGAAAGATCTCTTAAACTGATTTAACAAATCAATTTGCCCTATATAAAGGCCCCAAGACTTAAAGTCTGATATAGAGAAACCCCCCTACGAACTTTGAGAAAACTCAAAGAAAGAAAAGCAAGCTTTTAGCAAAAGAAGATCACTTTTTCAAGGTAAAGAACAAGATTCTTAAACACAGAAAAGAAGAACTATCTTCTAAAAAAGATCATAGATCTACAAAAGACCAAGGTCTTTGATAAAAAAGAGATCAAAAGATATCAGCATAAAAACAAAAGAAGTATTTACTTCACACATAGATCATCGATCTACAAAGGCAAAGCCTTTTTATAAATAAGAATTTTTGTTCTTGAATCTTGAGGCAAAGCCTCCTTTAAAAGAACATAAACTTGTTCTCTGATCATAAATTTGATCAAATGCGCTTTGCGCTATTGGAAAGTGCCTTGCACTCATGAATTGCGCTTTTGCGCTCCTTGGACAGGCGCTCAGCGCCAAAACATGCTACGTGTCAGCCACAGACACGATTTGCGCTTTGCGCTTTTGAAACAGAGCACCGCGCTCATGGGCTGGCGCTCAGCGCCAAGCGCGCCACGTGTCACTCACTGGTGCGCCACTAAACTAGCGCAACGCGCTCATAAACTGAAAGCGCAATGCGCTTATAAACTGACGCTTAGCGCTAAGCGCGACACCTGTCTTCTTCGTGTGCGCTATTTGGCAGAAGCGCAATGCGCACCTTAATTGGCGCAAAGCGCCTAGCGCGCCACGTGGCGCGCTGTCAGAACACACATTGTTCTGATGAATGCTCTACATTCAACACAAGACAAAAAAAAGATGTCAAGACCTAATGCTTAGCATTATTAAAAGTGCTAAGCCCAAACAAATATTCAGCAGCTCAGAACAACAAAATGTTAAACATTTTAATCTTATTGGACTTAGCCCAATTCTGGCCATAAGTCCTCAACTTATATAGAACTGAGCCCATCTGCTCACGAATATTCAACAGATCTTAGTCCCAAACTGGGCTACAGATCTTCCAATCAACTCACACCGGTTCGAGGGTACATCTCTTTACTCCTCTGATATCTGTCGTTGTAATCCTTCAACGTCTTCAGAGAGGTGACGGGTCCCGACAACCACACATTTCTACGGACTGTGGGGTCCTTAAACTCATAGACTACGATGTCTTTAAACTCACGGACTACGATGTCCTTAAGCTTCATAGACTACGATGTTTTTAAACTCACGGACTACGATGTCCTTAAACTTCAAAGACTACGATGTTTTTAAACTCACGGACTACGATGTCCTTAAACTTCATAGACTACGATGTCTTTAAACTCACGGACTACGATGTCCTTAAACTTCATAGACTACGATGTCTTTAAACTCACGGACTACGATATCCTTAAACTTCATAGACTACGATGTTTTTAAACTCACGGACTACGATGTCCTTAAACTTCATAGACTACGATGTCTTTAAACTCACGGACTACGATGTCCTTAAACTTCATAGACTACGATGTCTTTAAACTGGACTGTGGGGTCTTTAAACCCATGGACTACGATGTCCTTAACCTGGACTGTGGGGTCCTTAAACCCATGGACTACGATGTCCTTAACCTGGACCGAGATGTCTTTAAACTAACGCTGGACCACCATGTCCTTAAACTGGTAATCGATCGCAATGTCCCTAAACTAAACAACGGAGGCCAAATGCTTTCTTGTTGGATCTAAATGATCCTGTTAAGTTGATCTTAGTCTAGAAATGAGACTAACGTATCCTTAACATACGTTTAAGTTGATCTTAATCTCAAATGAGACTAACGTATCCTTAAACTCACAACCCCAAACCCAAATCTAAGAATATACGGATTTGGACTAATCCACGCCCTATGGGCGACAAACATAAATTAGTCTCCGTATACAATCCAAGGGCAACCAAAAACAAAACAAACACCCACGATACGAAGTGACCATTTGGAGAAGGAGAAAGTTGTTACCGTGATGCGGTAGCGTAATTAACTGCAGGGGCTTGCACCTGCAGGGAAAAGCGTCCCCACAATCAAAAACCCCTCAAACGAGGGGGAATCTGACGAAGTCTGCTATATCGGCCGCATCCGTTTAAACCTTCGATACATGGTGCCATAAATCAACTTGGAATCTTCGGAGAGGTGGACGGATAGCACCAATTAGCATCTGCCCCGAATTTCATGCAAGACGTCCACCGCGTCTTCGTGCGTCCTTCGGCGGGGAACAGATTCTGGCACGCCCGGTAGGACCTTTTCCTCTTTCCACTCCACACTTCGTGTGTCATGTTCGCGAACGAATCGCGGTTTGATATGATTGCCCTTGGGTTCGAGGTACTAAGATTTGGTGTCTTGCTCCGTGCAGAAAACAGAAGATCAATGGCTTCAACCTGCACTAACTGCAGCTGCAACTCTCGCCCCGTACTGTCCGGAGGAGTGACTTATGGGCCCCAAGCGGCCTCCATCTTCGCTATGCCGGTGGAACAGGTCACTCAGGCAACCACTGGATTGTTCTTCGGGACCATGCTCCCGCCAATGAGCTTCAGTGCTCTTGTACCAACACAAGAAACTCAGAAGAAGTCGGTCTTTGATCGGCTTACAACTACTGCGGCCCCTCTCAACGGGTCGCCCAGCTCCAACGCCTCAGTCTTTGACAGAGTAGGCCAAAACTCAGTCGGGCCCATGAAGAAGCCCGCGATACCAGAAAGGGATGTCCCAAAAAGGATAGTCATCCCTGCTCAAAAGTCTGTCTTTTACAGATTAGATACTGCTACTCAACGGACATCAGTCTTTAAGAGGCTGGTACCGGCAGCGCCTCACCTGAACAGGGGGCAAGACGAAGTCACCCCTCAAGCTGAAACCATCCTAACAACTCGACGCGCTCGACGTCGCCACTGGCGCCGAGTAAGGAAGGCTCGGGGCAACTCCCCCTCTGGGCTAACTCCACCAGCCCCAACGGTGGAAGTCAATGCTGCTGTTCCAACCGGGAACAGCTTTGAACTACTGAACAAGGTGCGCAGAAACTCTCCTACCGCTGTACTGAAAAGATCTTCTCCACCGATGGAGAATGTTACAGAAACAAAGCCAGAGCAACCCCCTCAGCGACTGTCCTCCAAAGTTTACAAAGTCTGGCGACGGGTCCAGGAGTCGGTGATTGATCAAGATTACCCTCGCCGACAGAAAAAGGTGAAGGTTCAGCAGGAAGAGAATCGTCCTGTCAAGCCGCAAAGGACAACAACTACCTGGGTGCCCACTGCAACGGCCCCCTCAACGTCAACTGCTCAAAAGAGAAGGAGGCCAGAGAAAGCCTCTGTGACTATGGCAGACCACAAAGACGCTGAGTCCAAACGCCCCAAGTCTGGGGGCATAACGGTCCAGACTGTTTACATGGCTTCCAGAAAAGAGAAAAGCCGCGCTTCGACAGGTCACCGACCGCTCACCCGATCCGTGACCAAATCCCAAGAGTAACAACAGAAGCTTCAGGAAATGCTGACGCAAATGGCCGCACTTACCGGGCCAAAAGAAAGCCCGGAGGCATCATCAGAGCAGCGTCACGAACAAAAAACCGATGCTGACTTCCTACGCAGAGTCCTCGAAAAGAAGGACAGAGAAGCTGCAAAACAAGCTGCCAACATAAATCAAATGGCGCTTCTCTTCCAAGACATGGTCAGGATGATGTTACAGCCGGATCCTCAAGCTGAAGACCCTCCGATAATTATTGAAGACGACAGAGGGGAGACATCGAACCCTCCTCCGGCTCTTTCAGCAGCCAAAGAAGAAACCATTTCCAAGGCCGCTCTGGATGACTATATTGCTCAGCAAATACGAGCTCACCAGGCGAATGAAGCGGCCGGCCAAGTCGTTAAAACTGGGCGACCGTATCCAGGCTGGTATGACCAAATAAAATACCCGCCGGGATACACGATCCCCAAATTCCATGTGTATAAGGGGACAGGAAATCCTCACCAGCACGTCACCCAGTTCAGAGCTCTTTGCGGCAACACCAGGGGCGATGACAAGCTTTCGCTCCGTCAATTCGTCGGCAGCTTGTCGGAGACGGCCTTCGAATGGTACTCCGAACTTCCAAACGACTCCGTCAATACTTTCACGGAAATGGAGCTGTTATTCACCCAGCGATTCGCGAGTGCTAATGAACGCACCCCGATAACGGCATTGATCAATGCCAGGGTGAAGCCAGGCGAGACGTGGGTCCAATACGCCATACGATGGCGGAATCTGTGGTCGAAGTGCGAACAGCGTATCGAAGAAGCACCAGCGGTGGGTATGTTCGTGGGCACTCTGGACCCTCATGCAATTATCTCCCAGTTCATGATGTTCTTCAAGCCGACTACTTTCCAGGCCTTGATCGACAAACTGGCCTAAATGGACCAGATGGGTCATAGACCGTCTCCTCCAAAGCCGGACTCTCGAAATGAGAAGGGAATGGGGAAAGCGATCGTTGTCGCCAATGCTCAACAGCAGCCCGGTGGCCCGAGACCAGTTGATCGCCAAAGTAACAGAACTCGATCTCTCAAAGATAAAATGAGACGCCCATACTCGTTCCCTCGAGACAAGACGAAGAGGTTAATCGAACTTGCACTGCGCAACAGGCTCATTACTCTGCCAGAGCCAAGATGCCCAGCGCAACCAGGCGACACTAGCAATCCTAACTATTGTCCTTATCACCGAATGTTGGGCCATCCAATCGAGGATTGTTACATCTTCAAAAGCTGGATAGAAGATCAGTACCAGCAGGGCAAATTCGTATTGTCTGAGAATTGGAAGGTGAACCCGCCTCAGCCATACACTCCCAAGAATATGGATACACCAGGGGCATCATGCTTTTTCGTAGAAGAAGCTCCATGGGAGGTCACTCTTTCAGCCAAGACAAAAAGAATGCTGAAGGATCTCCACACATGTCCGGCGATTAGATGGAAGAATCCACTGGAGCCTGAGATCATCGAAGGGATGTTGAAGCCGCGCCCAACTCCAAAGATCGGTGGTGATAGCCAAAGCACACACACCCAGCCGTCAAAGTCTTCGAAAAAGAAGAAGAAGACCAAAAAGCCCGTGAAGCCTGGCGACAAGCGCGCGGACCTGCAAAAACAGATTGACACACTGGAAGAGTATAACCAGAAGGTGTGGACTCCAATCACACTCCAAGAGTTTCTCAACCACGTCCTTGAGAATGAAGATGATGGAGAAGACTCGTCGGATGAATCTGAAGATTACGTGGCAAGTTGCCATATGATCTCTCACTCGTCGATAGACGATGAAGAGGCTCCTTGCATAAAGAAACTGGGGGCAGATCCTGAGCCAGAACTTCTGGGGCTATCAGATGAAATAATTGATGCATTCCTGAACACAGCTCTTCTTAAAAGCAAAGCTGATCGGGAGCGTGAGATGGCCATATTTGAAATGGCCAAGCACCGACGACTGGACGAAAGGGCTGAAATATCCCCGCCAGATCATAATACATCCGCTGCAAATAAAAACAGGTTCAAGACGAGGAAGAGGTTCGCCAAAGCCATATCAATGGGAATAAAGCTGCCATCTTCCGAAGTGAACGCCCTTGGTCAAGCAGAAACACATCCTAGCTACTGCTTATATCATTGAAAGATTGCGCACCCTACTGAAGAGTGCAACGCTTTTAAAAAATGGTGGCAGGGATATGTTGCTCACCGGCAACATTTCAAGCGGATCAAACGCAAAACTCATCGGGAGCAAAGAAATATGACCGAGGAGCATAAAAGAACTACCGGCAACTGTCGCATGGTCAACGCCGGGGGATCGCAAGTTCTCACCTTCGGGAGCGACTCTGATGAAGAGATGACTCTTGGCCCTCTCTTTAAGGAGTCCACCTCGGGAAAAGAGGAAGAGCCGAAGGCCTGAGAAAATATTCATCTGCGCAACCGTACGCTGCCCGAAAAGAACCTTAGGCCCTCGAACAGTCGGTCAAATAGAAAAGATAAGGGGAAAGAAAAGGTCTCTGAGGATATCATCCTTGATGACCAAGCCGTCGAAAAGCTGACAGCCAAGGACCCGCCAAAGAAAAGTAAGGTGGACTACAACGTTCTCGCACACTTGAGAAAGATACCCTCGCAGCTCAGTATTCTCGACGCCCTTCTGCTATCCAAAGAGGCGAGAGATTCTTTAATCAAGGCAATGCAAGAGCCTGAGCAATTCCAAGCTTTCCTCGCCGAAGAAAAGATGAAGGACGAGCTGGAAGAAGTACACACAGCCGATATCACCTTCGGCGATGAAGATCTCCTCCTTAGAACATGCAAGCCAGAGTTGGTGAAATACGGCGAGAGAGTACAGCGACTGCTGACTCAAATTCCTTCCTACACCTTGGAAAGCATACCGCGTGCGGAAAATAGCAAGGCAGATGCATTAGCCAAGCTCGCTAAAGAACTGGCTGACGAAAACCTCGATGACGTGAGGATCGTTGTGTAAAGCCATCGGGTTCTTGCGCCGGCAGAAATATCTCCGGAGTCATCCGAAGAAAAGGGAGCGACCGAGCAAACGACTCTACAAATAAAAGACCAGGAGAAGGCTATGGATTGGAGAGATGTCTTTATAGACTACTTCAAATCCCGTCGAACACCTGAAGACGCGTCCTCAAGACATCAGCTTATGAAACGAGCTCTGTCTTTTGCTTTCGTCAATGATACTCTATATAAGAGATCATCTGATTCTCTATGGCTAAGATGCCTGGGACCTGAAGAGGCAAAGAGAGTCGTCCAACAAACTCACGACGGACTCTGCGGTTCTCACCAAGCCGGGCCGAAGATAAAGCTGAAGATCAAACGGATGGGTTATTATCGGCCCACAATGATACAGGACTGCCTTGAATACGCGAAGCAGTGCCACTCGTGCCAGATTCACGGGGACTTTGTCCATCATCATCCGAATCCGCTACATCCAACAGTGGCTAGCTGGCCGTTCGAGATGTGGGGCCGACATAATCGGACTCATTGAACCAACATCGTCCAGAGGACATCGATTCATTTTGGAGACAACTGATTACTTCTCCAAATTGGCAGAAGCAGTACCGCTGAGAGAAGTGAAGACGGAGAATATCCTCCATTTCTTCAAGACACACGTCATTTATCGGTTTGGCACTCCACGACAGATCATTTCCGATAATGGGCCAGCCTACAGAAGCCACAAGATCAGTCGCTTCGCACGACAGCATAACAGAGACGGGAGATACTCCTCGGTCTATAATCCCCGAGCTAACGGTCTAGCTGAAGCTTTCAACAAGACCTTGACAAAGATCGTGAAAAGACAGTGTCTCGAAATAAGAAGGACCGGCACGAGAGACTGCATGAAGCTCTCTGGGCGTATCGAACCACGTTCAAAACGGCCACGAACACAACGTCGTACGCATTGGTATTCGGTACAGAGGCGGTACTCCCCCTCGAGATAGAGATACCCTCTCTACGAGTGGCAATTCACTACGAGCTAACAGACGAAGAAAATGCTCACCTTCGGCTTGAGGAGCTCGATGCCCTTGATGAAACCCGGCTCATAGCGCAACAAAATCTGGAGGCTTATAAAGCAAAGATGACGTGCTCATACGAAAGATTGACTAGGCCGAGAACATTCCGCCAAGGCGAACTCGTGCTGGTGGTCAAAAGACCTATGATCCCCAATCATGCCAAACGGGGGAAATTCGAGCCGAACTATGAAGGCCCGTATATCATACACAAGGTCTACCGGGGTGGGGCGTATCTACTCATGGATATGCATGGTGAAAGACCCTTCAGGCCAATAAATGGTCGCTTCCTGAAAAATTACTATGCCTGACGAGTCACGGCCTAAGTCAATGATAGACGACGACGACTATGTCCACTCGCTATCTTCCTAAGCGCAAACTCTATAAGTAGTAACCGAACAGCGGACCGAAACGTCCTTAAACTAACAACGGACCGAAACGTCCTTAAACTAACAATGGACCACTATGTCCTAAAACTAGCTGTTGACCGAGACGTCGATAAACTACGGTGGATTACAGCGTCCCAAACCTGATAAAAAAGGAAAAAAAAAAGAAGAAAAAAGAGAAAAAAAAGAAGAAAAAAATGGTATGTCTATAAGCAAAATGGGTACGGATGAAAACCCGAAAGGGCTCCGTGAGTAAAAACAGCAGGGCTACCGGCGAGTTTTGTGAAAACCCGAAAGGGCGCAATCTCGTTAAAAGACACTTGCAAGGTTCTCTCGACTTTGTAAGGAGAAACCACCTGCGTGAGATCCTTACGACTCATAAGGGAGCAACACACTTAGGGATCCCTACGATTCCTAAGGAGAATTACACTTGCGAGATCCTCACGACTCGTAAGGAGAACCCTCTTATGAGACCCTCACGGCTCATAAGATTTGAAAGTCTTAAACTACAGGGATCTAAACCTGTTCTTAAGCAACCACCACAACCTCCAATTTTTCCCTACAAGCAGCTCAACGCTGACCCTTGTATACAATCCACGGGCGCGAATAAACATTTTCCTAACAAAGTCCCATCCGTGACTAGGGATATGTTCGCACGGTGAACCCCCTGTAAGCCCTCTCGACTTATAAGGAGAAAACACTCTTGTAAGATCCTTACGACTTATAAGAGAATCCGTACACTTAGGAGTCCTCACGATTCCTAAGGAGAAAACGCACCTACGAGATCCCCACGACTCGCAGGGAGAAATACCTTTATGAGACCCTTACGGCTCATCAAGTCGAGAGCCTTAGTCGACAGGATCCTAACCCTGATCGCTAAGCCACCTTTGTTCGACATCGACAGGGGCAAATGATGATTCGCTCCTGGTAATATTCCAGTTGTAGCGGTGCTGATACCAAAATCGGTATCTAACTCCAACCTTGCAGTGAGAAGCTAGCGAGCCACACGTGCATACGAAATAGCCGAAATGATGGGGCAACTTGCAAACAAAATCAGCAAGTAAAAATGTATGCATGAAAAATAACCGAAATGATTGGGCAACTCGCAATAAAAAGCAGCGAGTAAAAATAAAATAAATAGCCGAAATGATTGGGCACCACGAAAAATAGCCGAAATAATTGGGCAATCGCGACCTTCGCGATATAAAAGCTGAAATGATAGAGCATCGCGGAAAGAAAAATATAAATAAAATTTATGCCCTACAGATGTCACATCAATCCCTGTATACAATCCAGGGGCGCAAACAAAGAAAGAACCACACCTTCCCTCCCCAGGCTCCATCAGAAAAAGAAGCCAAATCTCGATGGTTCCCAGACGACCTGGAGACCACTTCGATATTCGTCTCATTAAAACAGACACAACGTCATCCACATGACCCCGTTCGGAAATACGTCATCCACATGACCCCGTTCAGAAATACGTCATCCACATGACCCCGCTCGGAAATACGTCATCCACATGACCCCGTTCAGAAATACGTTATCCACATGACCCCGTTCGGAAATACGTCATCCACATGACCCCGTTCGGAAATACGTCATCCACATGACCCCGTTCGAAAATACGTCATCCACATGACCCCGTTCAGAAATACGTCATCCACATGACCCCGCTCGGAAATACGTCATCCACATGACCCCGTTCGGAAATACGTCATCCACATGACCTCGTCTCGGAAATACGTCACATGACCCCATCACGGAAATACGTCATCAGCATGGCCCCGTCTCGGAAATACGTCATCCACATGACCTCGTTCGGAAATACGTCATCAACATGACCCCGTTCGGAAATACGTCATCCACATGACCCCGTTCGGAAATACGTCATCCACATGACCCCGCTCGGAAATACGTCATCCATATGACCCCGTTCGGAAATACGTCATCAACATGACCCCGTTCGGAAATACGTCATCCATATGACCCCGTTCGGAAATACGTCATCCACATGACCCCATTTGGAAATACGTCATCCATATGACCCCGTTCGGAAATACGTCATCCACATGACCCCGTCTCGGAAATACGTCATCCACATGACGCCGTCTCGGAAATACGTCATCCACATGACCCCGTCTCGGAAATACGTCATCAGCATGACCCCGTCTCGGAAATACGTCATCCACATCCCACTAAACACTTACGGGTCCTCTCGATTCGTAAGGAAGAAAACTCTCTTATAAGATCCTTACGACTTATAAGGGAAAACGCGCTTGGGAATCTTCACGATTCCTATGGAGAAAATACACCTACGAGATCCTCACGACTCGTAGGGAGAAAAATCTTTACGAGACCCTCACGGCTCATAAAATTGAAAAGTCTTAGATGACAGATCCTAACCCTGTTTCCTAAACCATCGCCACCCTACAAAGAGTCCAAGAGGGACAGCTATATATTATCTACAGGCCACACTTGCTAAAATCATATGGCAACAACACAGCAAGGAGAAGAAAGCGACAGTGAGGAGAACATTTTATTCACATTCAGTCGAACGTTCAAGACATATCCATTCTTGCATGTGCAAAAGAAGTTTGATGTATAAAATAAACACATAGGAACGAAAGGGCTTGCTATTCATACTTCGGAAAATGCCTACATTGAGGGAAACAGCAAATAAAAACACAACTGAAATGTTTACAAAGGCACGACATCAAATCCAGGGCATGGATTGAGAAACTCAAAAGTAAGGCCATCTAAAATGTTCCAGGCCTTTCGAACCATCCTAGTATGCTTTCTTTCGCGATCACAAGCGTCGGGATCCTCACGGATGTCCTCCACCCTCCGATAGGCAGCAAGTATTGCCGCCTATTGAAAAGCCTGATGCAGAAGATCAACAAGATTGTCTCGCCTTCTCTTTGAGATTAGGCCCATCAGATACACCGAGTGCACCTTGTCCTCGGCATTATCCAATGCCTTAAGCGGCATGCCGGCACAGAATAGAGGAAGCGCTCCCCAGATCGCTCCCACGATATGCTTCAGGAGAGAGGAACGTTGAGGAAGCAGTCGACCATTGTATGCACCAAAGCGACCCATAATTTCGGCACACTGGGCGTTTGTGAACTCCCGGTTTTGAGAACGGCCGAGTGAGCGGATGTCTCCATAAGAGATAATCTCATCAAGATCATACAAATACGCAGCCATAACGTCTGAAAAAGAGGATCAGTGAGAGTTAGTAGACAGACTGATTAGAAAAGCTTATTAAAACAGATATGGAATTTAAAGGACTCTTGATATCCCTATAGAGAAAACAAATTCTAATTATGACACCTAATAAATTTGAATTTGTGAGAAATTCTAAAAAGAGAATCTTATTTAATAAGCGACCCTTCGGGTCAAGGAGTTAAACTCCTTGAGAGCAATGCTCTGCAGACAGGAATGACACCTGTCAAAGTCAATTATGAAAGGAATTTAAAGAGATTCCCCAAGAATGCTAAGAGCCTGGCTCTGTAAAGATGATGAAAAACCCATCAGAGAATTAATTAAAATCAATTTTTATGAATCAAAAATCCTGGGATCTTCAAGATCCATGAACAAACTCTTAAGAGTTCTTCTCAAGAGATTAAAAAATCTACATGTTACCAAAAGAGCAGAGCTGTGTTCATGGGCTAAGAAACCCCAAGAAAAGATCTCTTTAGATCTATGGGTTTAAGAGAGCAAAGCTCTATTAATGAAACCCTAAAAGGGTTTTCTTGAGATCAAAAATCTATAAAGAGCAAGGTAAAACCCTAATTTAGTGAAAGTTTTAAACTTTACCTAAATCTTAACAGAGTTTTGACTCTTAAAAGGTTCTTAAACAGAAGAACAATGCTCTGAAGAAGAGATAATTCTCAAGGAGAAGATGAAAATCATCTAAGGGACCAAAGGTCCTATTTATAGGCGTTGAGAGCCGTGTCAACTTTCAAAAGTTGATCCAACGACTGAGATGCTACCGCCGACGCACTCACGTATAGGCCACGTAAGCGCAACGGTGGGGGACATTTGTTTCCACAATCAGAGCAAAGCTCTGTTCAAATTCCAAGATTTGAAAAGAAGCGACGCTTCTGTTTTCCCCAATCAGAGCAAAGCTCTGTATTGAGATTCAAAAGTCAAAAATTGAAGCAACGCTTCAGATCCAGCGCTCTGCGCTGCGCGCCACGTGTCAAACACAGGTGCGCTAGCGCGGACTGCGCTGTGCGCCACGTGTCAAATACAGGTGCGCTAGCGCAGACTGCGCTGCACGCCACGTGTCAAACGTAGGTGCGCTAACGCAAAATGCGCTGCGCGCCACGTGTCAAACGTAGGTGCGCTAGCGCAAGGTGCGCAAGCGCTGGAATTAAAAATTCCCCACCGTTAGATCAAAAGATCTAATAATAATAAATCATTAATCAGAATTAAAATTCTGTTATTGAAAGATCTTTCCAATCTTGTTAAAAACAAGAAAATTGCATTCTGTAAAACAGAAGCCCTAGGATCAAAGATCCAACGGTGGGAAAACATCCCCAAATCAATCAGAGAAAAATCTCTTAAACTGATTTAACAAATCAATTTGCCCTATATAAAGGCCCCAATACTTAAAGTCTGATATAGAGAAACCCCCCTACGAACTATGAGAAAACTCAAAGAAAAAAGAGCAAGCTTTTAGCAAAAGAATATCACTTATTCAAGGTAAAGAACATGATTCTTGAACACAGAAAAGAAGAACTATCTTTTAAAAAAGATCATAGATCTACAAAAGACCAAGGTCTTTGATAAAAAAGAGATCAAAAGATCTCAGCATAAAAACAAAAGAAGTATTTACTTCACACATAGATCATCGATATACAAAGGCAAAGCCCTTTTATAAATAAGAACTTTTGTTCTTGAATCTTGAGGCAAAGCCTCCTTTAAAAGAACATAAACTTGTTCTCTGATCATAAATTTGATCAAATGCGCTTTGCGCTATTGGAAAGTGCCTTGCACTCATGAATTGCGCTTTTGCGCTCCTTGGACCGGCGCTCAGCGCCAAAACATGCAACGTGTCAGCCACAAACACGATTTGCGCTTTGCGCTTCTAAAATAGAGCACTGCGCTAATGGGCTGGCGCTCAGCGCCAAGCGCGCCACGTGTCGCTCACTGGTGCGCCACTAAACTGGTGCAATGCGCTCACAAACTGAAAGTGCAATGCGCTTATAAACTGACGCTTAGCACTAAGTGCGACACGTGTCCTCTTCGTGTGCGCTATTTGGCAGAAGCGCAATACGCTCCTTAATTGGCGCAAAGCGCCTGGCGCGCCATGTGGCGCGCTGTCAGAATACACATTGTTCTGATGAATGCTCTACATTCAACACAAGACAGAAAAAAGATGTCAAGACCTAATGCTTAGCATTATTAAAAGGGCTAAGCCCAAACACATATTCAGCAGCTCAGAACAACAAAATGTTAAACATTTTAATCTTATTGGACTTAGCCCAATTCTGGCCATAAGTCCTCAACTTAAATTGAACTGAGCCCATCTTCTCACGAATATTCAACAGATCTTAGTCCCAAACTGGGCTACAGATCTTCCAATCAACTCACACCGGTTCGAGGGTACATCTCTTTACTCCTCTGATATCTGTCGTTGTAATCCTTCAACGTCTTCAGAGAGGTGACGGGTCCCGACAACCACACATTTCTACGGACTGTGGGGTCCTTAAACTCATAGACTACGATGTCTTTAAACTCACGGACTACGATGTCCTTAAACTTCATAGACTACGATGTCTTTAAACTCACGGACTACGATGTCCTTAAACTTCATAGACTATGATGTCTTTAAACTCACGTCCTTAAACTTCATAGACTACGATGTCTTTAAATTGGACTGTGGGGTCCTTAAGCCCATGGACTACGATGTCCTTAACCTGGACTGTGGGGTCCTTAAACCCATGGACTACGATGTCCTTAACCTGGACTGTGGGGTCCTTAAACCCATGGACTACGATGTCCTTAACCTGGACCGAGATGTCTTTAAACTAACGCTAGACCACCATGTCCTTAAACTGGTAATCGACTGCAATGTCCCTAAACTGAACAACGGAGGAAAAATGCTTTCTTGTTGGATCTAAATGATCCTGTTAAGTTGATCTTAGTCTAGAAATGAGACTAACGTATCCTTAACATACGTTTAAATTGATCTTAGTCCCAAATGAGACTAACGTATCCTTAAACTCACAACCCAAACCCAAATCTAAGAAGATACGGATTTGGACTAATCCACGCCCTACGAGCGACAAACATAAATTAGTCTCCATATACAATCCAAGGGCAACCAAAAACAAAACAAACACCCACGACACGAAGTGACCATCTGGAGAAGGAGAAAGTTGTTACCGCGATGCGGTAGCGTAATAAACTGCAGGGGCTTGCGCCTGCAGGGAAGAGCGTCCCCACAATCAAAAACCCCTCAAACGAGGGGGAATCTGACAAAGTCTGCTACATCGGCCGCATCCGTTTAAACCTTCGATACATGGTGCCATAAATCAACTTTGCATCTTCGGAGAGGTGGACGGATAGCACCAATTAGCATCTGTCCCGAATTTCATGCAAGACGTCCGCCGCGTCTTCGCGCGTCCTTCGGCGGGGAACACCTCCTTAAACCAAGTTATGCTCCCCAAAACCGTGTGTGTTGCTGTTCTGACCCATCACATTTAACGGAAGAATGTCCTTTGAATCCTCCGTTTCAAGGTCATGAACAAACTAATTCTGCTTTTCAGCAACGACCTAGAAACGATCCTTATTCTTCCACATACAATCAGGGATGAAGGAATCATCCTAATTTTGCTTGGAACCAAAACCAAACTCAAACTCGAAATACATTCCCAAGCCAAAATAACTATCAAAGACCTCTTCCACAGCAACAGCAACCACCACAACAGAGTTAGCACCCCTTTCAACTGCAAACTTTTCAAAATTCGGCCAACAACTCTGCATCTTATAATTATTCTTTCCCAACGGCCGGTACCGAAAAATTCTCTGCACTCGAACGAAACTTGGAAACGTTTATAAAACATTCCCGCAAATGCAGCACACCGCTTCCCACGGTGAAATCATAAAATCGATAGAAGCACAACTTGCTCAGTTAAATGCCGCAATGAGTGAGAGGGAGAAACGGAAACTCCCATCTCAACCTCTACCGAATCTTTGCCAATCACATAGTCATAATGTGAGTGTCGTAACTACGTTGAGATCGGAAAGAGTGCCGAACAATTAAGTCGGTGAACAGGTTGATGATGTTGAATAAGATAAAACCCAGGCTTCTTCTTCTAACCTAATTTGTCTAGCTCATCTTCTTCTTCTGAGCCTATTCTGCATTTTCCACTAGGCTTAAACCCTCCGTCCACTCCCTTGAGTCAACCTAAAACGATTTCAACTCCAATTTTGGGATCCATTCCATCCCCACAAACTTCTTCTCAAAAGCTGGACCCAACCCTTATCGATAAATCTCCTTTTCCACATAGGTTGAAGGCCAACAAACTAAGTCCCCAAATGGAGAAGATTGTGAACATCTTTAAGCAAGTTAATATAAATATTCCTTTCCTAGATGCTATCAAACAAGTTCTGTCCTATGCGAAAATTTTAAAGGACTTGTGCACTAGGAAGAGGAAAACTCAAGTACCTAAAAAGATTTTCTTAGCAAGTAATATGAGCAATTCTCTCACCCAATTGGTGCCCATGAAACGTAAGGACCCCGGTTATCCTACAATATCTATAACCATTGGGGGTAAAAATATCAATCATGCTCTACTCGATTTAGGTGCTAGTGTTAACTTCCTTCTATTAGTTATATGTATGCCCTAGAGGCTATTATTGTACATGTGATGTATATTGTAGTGGATGCTTGGACATATATAGGGAGGATTTTCTTGCTCGACATGATAGTATGCTATCTGGTTGCTCTTTATCTTAACATGTACACTTATAGTTTCTCTATTACATGTTGATAAAGCCCTTCGGATGAGTATTTGACTACCAGGATTATGATGCAAATCATACTAGTGGGGGCAATGGTAGTCTGTAATTACATCCTTCAATTGTTCCTAGTCGTGGGAGTATCGAGACAGGGCATTGATACTCCAGAGTAGACTAACGTATACGCTTCTCGACCCATATGATGGGCGATGGATGATCCCATATCCATTGGTGTTTGATATCATAGATGGTATACGGGTGCTCAGTGGAGACTGGGTACACTGAACGGACTCGCCGAGAACTCCTAGATGGTATTATATCTATCGTTTGATAGCAATTCTCTGGTGACACTGGTACAGGTTAGTCTGTCGACCCGAGATCGTCATAGAGTCTTGTGTGATTCCCACTGTGCTTTGATTTACACCTTACCACATTCAAGAGATCGTACAAAATGGTGGTTTTTGGGTACAGTCCCGAGTCACGTGGAGGCAATGAGCGATAGGAGGGGATTTCGTCTCTCCCGGTATTGAGGGTTGATATTGCGCTATGCTCGATTGGCCATAATAGGAAATCCCTGGCCAGGGTTGCTGAGATTTAATGGTAAGTGTTATCAGTAGTTTCTCGAACCGTTATAGACCTTGCATCGGCATGACTTATCAGGCTATTGGGGTCTGACGTTTTACCACCCCCAGGTTGCGATATGCGACATATTTGACGAAGAGATCGGACTGTACGGTAGTATTACTGATTGGATTCGCAGGAGTATGAGCAGGCTTGCTTGTTGATCTTCTGATCACTCAATATCCGGGTGGCCGTTACATTTAGCAGACCGCTTGTGACATGTGGGTGTTTGATATGATCATCACCTACTGACGGCGTATTGACGAGTCTTTAGAGTCTTACACAGAGGTTTCCTGGTTCATGCGAAACGAAGTAGGAGCACATATGTAATATGTGCGGGACCGAGATTAATGTGCGTATTTGATACCGCATTCTATTCTCGCGTTATGTGATATCGGACGGTTATATGTGATATAGCCGGGTTATTGGATCAAGTGTTGATTCGATAGATTGTTACATTTGATATTAGCCGGTTGTATGTGATATAGCCGGATTATTAAATCAAGTGTTGATTTAATAATTTAATGTATAATTATATATTTGATATATTGAATTACATTAACTAATATTAGCTCACTTAAACATTTCTTTTTCTCACTTGTGTACATTTAGTATATATGTGATATATATTAATGTACATTATTTTGTGTCATGCTAGATGCCACATGCTACATGGGTGTATGAGACTCACACCATGCTTATAATAATGATGGATTTTATTTATTTAAAGTAAATCAAATTAGATGGTAATTAGTTGCATGGTTGAAGCTTGTAGAAACTTGTGGAACCATTGACCAAGTCAACTAATTTTGTTTTACTTGTAGATATTTATTAACCTAACCATAATTGTTAGCCATGGTTTAGTCTCTACATTAGTTAGTGTATGACACAAACTCATCTATGGTTGCTATTCTCACAAAATGAGTTTCATTTTTCATCTCCACTTCATCTTCTTCTTCCTCGTGAGAAAGCTTTCTAGCTTTTCTCAAGGTGATGAAATATTGTGAGAAAAATTAATCTAAAGTGAACCCAATTCCTACTTCATGATCCTCTATTATATTAGCCATTTAGTTTAGGATGTTTGCTTCATTAATCTACCATTAGTGAAGAGGTAGTATGAGCTTGAGTCTCCTCGACGTAGATCATCTTCGGCCTCGAAGACTTCGAGCAAGCTTGTTCATTTCTTCATGTGAACCCTTACTAGAGTTCGGGTGTTCACTACATAGAGCGAAGTGACTACTACACGGAGCTTTAGAAGTGAAGAATCGGTCTATAAATGTTGTATTCCTCATTCACTTAGATTTAAAGTTGTTTGCATTGCTAGTTCGTCTAAATCTCTAGTTAAGATTCTAGGGTTAGGGTTCTTTAGTACGGCAAAATTTTGAAATTAGCATGGACGATACCTCCCGAAACCTTGCTGCCGCCCTAGGGAACCCAACAGCTTCCATATTCTGTTTATGAGCAATTAGGGATAGGTCTATCACCCAACCATTGCACTCTCCAGATGGCCGATCGATCTATCACCCAACCATGGGGTTATCTAGAGGACGTGTTAATCAAAGTCGGGGAATTTATATTCCCTGTGAACTTTATAGTTATAGATACACAGCCTGTAGCGAACCCACGGAACCAAATTCCGGTGATCCTAGGTCGACCTTTCCTAGCAACGTCAAACGCGATAATTAATTGTCGTAACGGTTTTATGTACCTATCCTTCGGGAAGATGACAATTGAGCGTAACATCTACAAGCTAGGAAGTCAACCATCAGAACCCTATGCTCATGTGTGCTCTGTCGAAAAGATGGCTTCCGACATTTGCGAATTTGAGGAGCTTCACGATTATGATCTCGACGCCACTAGTGCGTTAGGGTTTGATCCTGCTGTTTATTATACACGTGAAAATCCTTCTGTCGACAAGTCCACACCTAAGTCCGAACCCTTTTACTTGTCGAATGATTTAGTCGAGCTATCCAAGTATCATGACTTCCTTTCCGATGAGACAATCATTCGGAATATCGATGGAAGTTTTAAAGACATTTTTGCTGATGAACTCACATTCCTAAAAGACTTGGGAGTTGTGATGAATCAACTCCCACCTAAAATATTTGAGCCGCCACCCCTTCTTCTTATTAAGAACAAGAATGTCTTCAAAACTAGTGCACCATCACCGTTTTGTCTCTACCGTCCGAGACGTAAATGTTGGGTTAGCCTAGCACCTCATGAAGGGATTGAAAGCATCACATGTACCAAAGATGGAACTTTTAGGGTGCTAAGTTAACGATCATTGAATCGTTCCTAGAAAATTAGGGTTTCTAAATATTTGCACATCAACATAAGCAAGAAAAGCTAGGGTTTTGAGAGTACAACCTTTGTAGCTCCCTACGCTAGAATCCTCAGCTACTTGGGGTTTGGAAAAGCTCCGCTTGAACTCCTCGAGGTCACCGATGATCCACCCGGAGTCCGCTTTGTCCAAGCTAGCGACTTCGCAAGATCAAGAATGAAAATAGAAGCTAACACTCTAAACAAGTGGGCAAGACTTGTGTAGAATGATGTTGTGGTGGCTTTTCTCACTTCAAAATCCTAACTTGATGAGTATTTTGCTCACTTGAGATTTCTAGAGAGCAATGGAAGAAGGAGGAAGAAGATGATGGCTTTTTGAGTAGAAGATAAGTTCAACTCATGAAAGAAAAAATAGAAAATATATCAATATATATTTTCCTCTTCTCATATCAAACCATGGTTAGGATATTATTGAATTTGAGTTAAAAACACAAAAGGAAAAGTAATCCATAGTCAAATGGTGGGTGAGAATGGTTAGGTCAAGAAAAGTGTAGAAAGCATCCATGAATTATCCTTTTCTTTTCTTTTGTTTTTAAATCAAATGCAATAATAAATCATATATAAATCCAACCATGGTGTGAGTCTTATATTGCCACCATTTTCATGTATGTACAACCATGAAGGATGTATGTATGTATGTGTGTGTGTGTGTACATCCATATGTGCATGAATCTATAAAGAAAGCACACATGCATGCATACATCCATCAAACACAAGAAAAGGATTTCAAGTGAGAAGCTAATGGTTAAATGATAAATCAACACTTGATTTATCAATCCGGTCATATCACATACGACCCCACCAAAAGCAAGCCGCCCAATCAATATACGGTATCCTATACGCGCATTTCAACCGGGTCCATGCGCATATCGCATACGCGCACCACAACGTTTCGTCTGGACTAGGTAACTCCTTTGTGGGACTCTAAGACTCGTCAATACGCCGGCAGTGAGTGATGATCATATCAAGCACCCCCAAGCCGCAAGCGGTCAGCTAAACGTAACGGCCACCCGGATATTGAACGATCAAAAGAGAACAAGCGAACCTGCTACAACTCCCGTCGAGCCAACCGGCAACACTACCGTGCAGTTCAGTCTCCTCGTCTGATATGTCGCATATCAAGTCTAGGGGTGGTAAACGTCAGACCCCAATAACCGATAAGTCGTGCCGATGTGAGGCTCATAACGGGTCGAGAAACTACTGGTAACACTTACCAGTAAATCTCCAATCAGCCCTGGCCAGGGACTTCCTCGTTACGGCCAATCGAGCACAGTGCAACATCAACCCCCAATACCGGGAGAGACGAAACCCCTCCTATCGCCCATTGCCTCCATGTGACTCGGGACTGTACCCAAAAACCACCGTTTTGCATGCCCTCATGGACGTGGTAAGGTGGAAATCAAAGCACAGTGGGAATCACACAAGACTCTATGACGATCTCGGGTCTACAGACTAACCTGCACAAGTGTCACCTGAGAACTGCCATCTGACGTGAGGTATAATACCATCTGGGAGTTCTCGGGGAGTCCGTCCAGTGTACCCAGTCTCCACTGAGCACCCGTATACCATCTCTGATGTCAAACACCACTGATCATCCATTGCCCATCTCATGGGTCGAGAAGCGTATACGCTAGTCTACACTGGTATATCGATGCCCCGTCTCGATACATCCACGACTAGGGACCTTGAAGGATGTACCTATGGACTACCATGTCCCCACTAGTATGATCCGCATCATAGTCCAGGTAGTCAAGTACACATCCTAAGGGCTTTACCAACATGTAACTATAAGACAGTATAAAGAGACAAGTATACATGTTAAGATAAAGAGCAACCAGATAGCATACTATCATATCGAGCAAGAAAGTCATCTCTATATATGTCCAAGCATCCAATATAATATACATCATCTGTACAATACTGGCCTCTAGGGTATACATACAACTAACAATCTCCCACTTGCACTAGGGCAAGCTGCTGTAGTATCGCATACCGAGCATCCCGAAGAGTCTTTCAAACTGTATCTGGGGAATGGCCTTCGTGAGTGGATCCGCTGTGTTATTCTTCATGTCAACCCTCCTGACCTCGATCTCCCGGCGATCAACTATCTCCCAGATCAGGTGATACCGCCTCAGAATATGCCTGGATCGCTGATGGGACCTGGGTTCCTTGGCCAAAGCCACCGCTCCATTGTTATCGCAATACAAAGGTATTGGATTCTCAATGGATGGAACCACACCAAGTTCAGTAATGATCTTCTTGATCAAGATAGCCTCTTTGGCAGCATCGTTGGCAGCGATGTATTCAGCCTCCATCGTCGAGTCTGCCACGGTTTCCTGCTTGGAACTCTTCCAGCTAACCGCCCCTCCGTAAAGGGTAAAGACAAATCCCGACTGCGACTTAGAGTCGTCCTTATCACTATGGAAGCTCGAATCGGTAAAGGACTCCACTTGGAGTTCTCCGTTACCATACACCAAGAGCATCTCCTTAGTCCTTCGTAAGTACTTGAGAATGCTCTTCACAGCTGTCCAGTGACTCTCTCCAGGATCAGCTTGATACCTGCTCACTACACTTAGTGAGTATGCTACATCGGGTCTGGTACATAGCATCGCATACATGACAGAGCCTACAGCCGAAGCATAGGGTATCCCTTGCATGCGAGCTCTCTCCAAATCAGTCTTGGGAGACATCTCTTTGGAGAGAGTGACTCCAGAGATCGTGGGTAAGTTCCCACGCTTGGATTCTTCCATACTAAACCTCTTTAGTATGGTGTTAATGTACTTGGATTGGGACAATCCCAATATCCGTTTGGATCTATCTCTATAGATCCTGATTCCCAATATGCAGGAGGCATCACCAAGATTTTTCATTGAGAATCTTTGTGATAAGAAGAGCTTGACCGATTGCAGCATAGGAATGTCATTTCCTATCAAGAGTATGTCGTCCACGTACAATACGAGGAAGAAAACCTTACTCTCTGCCACCTTCTTGTAGATACAAGGTTCATCTACGTTTTTGACGAAATCAAACTCTTTGATAACGACGTCAAAGCAAATGTTCCAACTCCGCGATGCTTACTTTAATCCATAAATGGATTTAAGCAGCTTGCACACCTTCCCGCTGCTCCCACTATCTACGAAGCCCTCTGGCTGAGTCATGTACACGCACTCTTCTAAATCACCGTTTAGAAAGGCGGTCTTAACATCCATTTGCCAGATTTCGTAATCATGATATGCAGCGATGGCAAGCATGATCCGGATGGATTTAAGCATAGCCACTGGAGAAAAGGTTTCGTCATAGTCCACACCTGGTCTTTGACGAAAACCTTTTGCAACAAGTCTAGCTTTGAAAGTCTCCACTTTCCCATCTACACCAAGCTTTTTCTTGAAGATCCACTTGCTCCCAATGGGTTTTACCCCTTCAGGAGCATCTTCCAAAGTCCATACTTTGTTGGTGTACATGGATTCCATCTCGGACCGCATAGCATCCAGCCATTTCACTGAGTCCCCACTCGTGATGGCCTGCTCGAAGCTAGTTGGGTCATCATCCTCCATGATACAATCCTCGCTCCCACCATCCATGAGAAAACCGTAGTATCTCTCAGGTTGTCAAGGAACCCTACTAGATCGGCGGAGAGGCTGAGGTTCGTTGGGAGCTACTGAATCTTCTGGTTCCACTAAATCTTCAGTTACGGTTTGTGTATCTGGAACCTCTTCCAGCTCCACCACTTTGCCACTAATTTCTTTTACAAGAAATTCTTTTTCTAAAAAGGTGGCATGTTGAGCAACAAACATTTTTTGGTCCTCACTGTGGTAGAAAAAATACCCATATGAGTTCTTTGGGTATCCCACAAACTTGCAGAGAACTGACCGTGCCTCGAGTTTGTCCGGATATTGTCTTTTGACATAGGCCGGGCAA
The DNA here is from genome assembly GCA_030015575.1 of Agapanthus africanus. Classification (NCBI taxonomy): domain Eukaryota; kingdom Viridiplantae; phylum Streptophyta; class Magnoliopsida; order Asparagales; family Amaryllidaceae; genus Agapanthus; species Agapanthus africanus. The sequence goes on along the minus strand of CM057350.1, from coordinate 101,865,462 downwards.
CCCCATATCTTAACTCGTTTAAGATATGGCCTCTTCCCACTCCATATCTCATATGGTGTGGTAGGTACAGATTTAGATGGAACTTGATTCAATAGGTATGCTGCTATCTCCAGTGCATATCCCCAGAAGGAAATAGGTAACTCAGCTGTGCTCATCATAGAGCGCACCATATCTAATAGGGTGCGGTTCCTCCGTTCTGATACACCGTTGTGCTGTGGTGTATATGGAGGAGTCAGCTGAGAGAGAATCCCATTCTCTTTTAGGAAGTCCAGGAATTCATTGCTCAAGTATTCACCTCCTCGATCAGATCGAAGGATTTTAATACTTTTTCCGGTTTGGTTCTCGACTTCTTGTTTATATTCTCTAAATTTCTCAAAAGCTTCTGATTTGTGTTTCATCAGGAACACATATCCGAATCTAGAGAGATCGTCAGTGAATGTAATGAAGTACGAAGAACCATCCCTGGCATGTGTAGACATGGGACCGCATACATCACTATGTATCAGTCCCAAGAGTTCGGTAACTCTTTCTCCGTGTCCCGTAAATGGAGTTTTGGTCATCTTGCCTTTGAGACATGACTGGCAAGTGTCCTAAGATGAAAATTCAAACGGTTTCAAATATCCATCTTTATGCAACTTAGCTAGTCGTGTCGCATTGATGTGACCTAGTCTACAATGCCATAAGAAGGATTCGTTCAGATCTGAACTCTTCCTCTTGTGTGTGTTTGTTATACTCAGAACTGTTGATTGATTTAGAACATAAATGCCATTGCACAACGTGCCTGATCCAACCAACTTTTGGTTATGGAAAATGTTCATAACATTATCCTGTTATACAAAATTATATCCCTCTTTACTCAACAAAGAAACCGATATAATGTTGCATATCAGGTTCGGCATGTAATAGCATTCGTTCAGAACCAATGTATTACCAGTTGGTAATGCAAGGTGATATTCCCCGACAGTCTTAGCTGCAACAATTGCATCATTTCCAACTCTTATGTCTTTATCACCTTCTCCAAGTTCTCTACCTTTTCTAAGCCCATGTAACTGATTACATATATGGGATCCTGACCCGGTATCTAATACCCAGGACGTAGGACAAATGGAGAAACAGTTCTCTGTAACAAACACACCCGAAGAAAATGCATCAACATGTACTTTCTTCATTCGGGTGGCATGGGAATCCTGGTATTCCCCTATGTCCTGTTCAGTCCTATAACTCTTATAAGAAAGAACGGAACCAACGTTCCCCAGCACAGTATAACTTGCGGGTTCGGTCAATACATCCATATTATTATCTTGATTAAGGCATGACATGGTCGCTACCTGGAGAGAGAGAGAAGAAAACACTTTAGCGTATGCTCTTGCAAGATCAGATTGGTTATTATCTTATCTAATCAGGATGGCTCCCACTGTTTTTATCAAATCTTCCTTCAAACCCTAAAAGGAAAGACTAGCCGGGATTAATTACACCCTACAACTTCGCCGATCTTTCAGCCAGGCCAGTGTCGGTACTTTGAGGGAGGTTCCCCGTGCTTTCGCACGGACCTAATTGAAGTAAACCTCGTTTTTCGATAGGCGTAACCCCGTTGACACCTTTCTAGACACCTACTTGATCGGCTAATTGTCCTGTGTAAAACTCTCCCAGGAGTAACAATTACTCGCAGTGGGTATCGGGATCCAACTATCTCATAGAAGGTATGCAATCTCATTGCAAATTTCAACACTTGAAATTCCCGATAATATTTTGCCCCAAACGATCTATGACCTTGACAAGGTCAACAAACCATAGACCGTAAGTCAAGTTCAACCCGTCACTTCTTGATTGAATTAAACCCACCCGCACGGCCCTTGACAAGGTCAACAAGGCCGTACGACTACCCTAATCCAATCTGCATCATATGCATAAGCAGATAAATACTGGTCAGCTACCGCACAATGCGCCTTGACAAGGTCAACAAACGCAGCACGAATACTAAGCAGGACTTATCTAAAATGACGGAGGGCTACGACAGGTTTTTCTGAAAACCTATTGCGTAATGAACTTGATATCGTTGTAGAATCGAGTGAATTTTGAAATGGAGTGATTTTGAGGCTTTCATTAGTTTTGCTAAAGAGGTCACTCCCGGTGAAGGGATCTCGGCTCTTTCCTCATCGAATAAGGTGCGGGATATATCATATATATCACTGTGCAAAGCAAAACTCCAAAAGCAGTCAAAAGTCAAACCGAGTGTTGTAGCATCTACCAGTTTTGCTAAAGAGGTCACTCCCGGTGAAGGGGTCTCAGCTCTTTCCTCATCGAATAAGGTGCAGGGTATATCATATATACCGCTATGCAAAGCAAAACTGTAGCTACCCTTTTATTTTAAAATTTGATTCTACAACATCTTTTAGGTTTCTTTTCTTTCATTAATCACATTAATGAAGCCCCATCATTTAAGTCACCTAAACATCACAGATAGATACGATGTACACTTATGTCATCCGCATTCGCCTCGATGTCCCCTCGTGCACCGTTAGGTTAGGTAACTAATGACAGAGCAGGGCAGGACTAGTGCGGGTGCAAAACATAAGTAACGTCTATATAATATATCATATATACTATATACTGTATCCATCAGAACATATCAAATGATCACATCACAGATATCGCAGCAGAAACATAGATATAATGTGGGATATACTAGGACGTCCGTATTTAGTATTTAGCCAACAATAGAAAATACGGATTCCACAGTCGCGATGAATAGCCACGCCCACACCCTGGACCCCTACGAGAGCGGCAAGCGACCCTACCAATTCTGGAGTTTAGGAGACCCGGTCTCGACTCCTCGAGATGGCCTCCCACTGAACCCCAGAACCCGGTCACCCGTGCTCCCCTCCTTGGGTCCATCCTAATACGGAAAAGTAAATAATATACAACACTGGTGGCATCAACCTCAACCCGGAAGTGCCCCAAATAAAAGAATATTACATTACATTTGAATTTACATGAATGAAAATATAAAACTCTCATCTCACATAAAAACCCCCGGCTATTCAATCGCGACAATCCTGCACATCATATCTCAGCAACACATAATATCTCATATCATCAACGTAAGTAAGTATGCATACCCCAATTGTCGTTGATGTATAGCAACGAAACTGGCGATATCGACATACTACACTTACGGTCACAGAAAAGAAAGTGTAAAACTGCAATATCTAGAATCCACATTCTCTTTTGACATCGTAAATGCGAAATATCACATACCTCGTATTTCATGTCTTATAATATGAATTCTACACATTGCATCATATTCCAGATAATTAGACAGTATTAAAGTTTTCGAACGAACGATCAAATACCCAAGATTCCCTAAAGCTCAACACTTGAGCGGAGTTCGAAAACTCAGAGTGTGACACGGTAGTAGCGGTCCAGCCGTAGAAGGGTCAAGCCAACGCCTCACATGTGGCACGCCGTACTTCCCCAAACCCTAAGGTTCAAAGGGCAGTTCAAGACGGTCACATAATCGAGTTAAGGTTTGTTGTCTTCTAGAGGGTCCACCACAAAACTTGCACGTATCTCCAAAATATTTAAACCCCGTGAAAAGTGAGCAAATGTTACTCGTTCAAACACTTCAATACTTTCTAATTTATCTGGAAAAGCAAAACAAAATTAAATTCTCCGATCGAATCAACGATTACAAAATGAACCCCTGAATACTCAACACTTGAGTCAAATTAAAAATACCCAGAAAATATAAATCACAGAATAAAGAATTGCTGTAGAAACAGAGAAGCCAAAAGACACTATACTGCCGCGGTTCCGCGGCACAAGCAAGGATTTGCCGCGGAACCGCGGTGGAATTTTCGATTCAGGCCCTCGTTTTGCACGATAATTCTTATAAAACCCTGCTGAATTTTTTAAATATTTTTAATTCCCAAAAATCCCAGATTTTAAAATTTGTCCAGAGAAGGGTTGATTTTGTCGATATCGGGTTCGATCGGGGTTTTAACTTCGTTAAAGTGTCGCCTAATGTTCTAGGCTGGCTCTGATACCAATGTTGGGTTAGCTTAGCACCTCATGAAGGGATTGGAAGCATCACATGTACCAAAGATGGAACTTTTAGGGTGCTAAGTTAACGATCATTGAATCGTTCCTAGAAAATTAGGGTTTCTAAATATTTGCACATCAACATAAGCAAGAAAAGCTAGGATTTTGAGAGTACAACCTTTGTAGCTCCCTACTGTAGGGTGTTTTTCGTCACCCCATTGAGATGGGAATATGCGCGCGCTTGTCAGGTGTACTACAGATTCCCTAAGGTAGGCCGGGGTTTAATGATTGTGGGGATCCGAATCTCCGGCAGCCGCAAACTAAGCTGCCGTTAATTACCCCTCGCCTTTGGAGCGAGGGAACCTCCGATTGACGGGTTAAACTGGTCATGCGAACTCAATGTGCAGTGTACGTGTGTTGTGTTTTGAAAGGGGGGTTTTGGATATATCGGGTGCCACGCAGAGTTTTTACGGGGGTCCCGCTACCCGGATAGCGGGCTGGGGGTCAAGGGGGCTAGCAGCCCCCTTGCGGGGTGCGAGGCAGCGCCCCGTTAGAAATATTTTTCTAACAGGGACAGTGTCGTGGTGTATGTGTGTGTGCACATATGTATGCATATGTGTGTGTGTGTATATATATATATATATATGTATATACAAAAAAAAGAAGGGAAAAAGGCATCCAAAGGATGCGTGGGGGCAGCACCTTGGGCGCTGTGCGCCTAGGTGCTGTGCGCTCAGGCGCTAGAGTGCCACGTGTCGGCACGTGGGCGCTCTGCGCTTGAGCGCAAGTGCGCCACGTGTCGGCACGGGGGCGACTTGCGCTCGAGCGCCTGCGCTGGAGCGCAAGCGCGCCACGTGTCGGCACGGGGGCGACTTGCGCTCGAGCGCCTGCGCTGGAGCGCAAGCGCGCCACGTGTCGGCACGGGGGAGACTTGCGCTCGAGCGCCTGCGCTCGAGCGCAAGCGGGCACCGGGGCGACTTGCGCTCGAGCGCTTGCGCTTGAACGCAAGCGCGCCACGTGTCGGCACCAGGGCGACTTGCGCTCGGGTGCTTGCGCTTGAGCGCAGGCACACCACGTGTCGGGACGGGGGCGACTTGCGCTCGGACGCTTGCGCTTGAGCGCAAGCGCGCCACGTGTCAGCACGCGGGCGCTCTGCGCTTGAGCGCCGGCGAGAAAAAGAGGCTTTCAGCCTAAGAAACAGAAGCTATGCTTCAGAAAAGAAATATTTGTTGTTATATATGTGTGTGTGTGTGTGTGTGTGTGTGTGTGTGTGTTATGGAGTTAAACTCTTAGGACGTTTTGAAGCTGATGAAGGGGGTTCTTCTTCTTCCTCCTGTTGTTTGGCCGGATCTTGAAGATCAAGAAGTAGGATATTTTAAAAATCACTCCTTTTTGAGATCTAATGGGAGATCTGAGTTCCCCTTTGTGGGTTTTGTGGTGGAAAACTACTTAGATTTGGAAGAGAAAGAGTAAAACTCTTGATTTAATTCAAAAGAAATGAAAAGGTTTAGAACCTTGGAGAAGGAGCAGGAGGCACAAAAAACCCTAGGTTTTTTTTTGAGGGGAATGAAAAGTGTATATTTTATTCATCATCATCTTGCCTTTTATAGGTTTACATATTTACATATAGCCCCTTGGGCTTTGCGAAAATGGCGTTTTGCCCATCCCATGGCTCATGTGCCATTTCATTTTTGCACATAAGCCATGGGCTTACAAAATATTGGCTTTATGCCCATTTTGTTTACATTCATACATAAACAATTACATAAAAATTATTTATTACATGATTTTGTTGTTGGCACGGGGAGACTGGCCGCGGGCTCGACTTGGGTATGGGCCCGCTTGACCTGGGCTTGGGCCCACCTAGCTTGGGGGTTGACCTTGACTTTGACTCGGTCAACCGGGGTGTAAATTTTTACCCCAACACCTACGCTAGACTCCTCGGCTACTTGGGGTTTGGAAAAGCTCCGCTTGAACTCCTCGAGGTCACCGATGATCCACCCGGGGTCCGCTTTGTCCAAGCTCGCGACTTCTCAAGATCAAGAATGAAAATCGAAGCTAACACTCTAAACAAGTGGGCAAGACTTGTGTAGAATGATGTTGTGGTGGCTTTTCTCACTTTAAAATCCTAACTTGATGAGTATTTTGCTCACTTGAGATTTCTAGAGAGCAATGGAAGAAGGAGGAAGAAGATGATGGCTTTTTGAGAAGAAGATAAGTTCAACTCATGAAAGAAATAATAGAAAATATATCAATATATATTTTCCTCTTCTCATATCAAACCATGGTTAGGATATTATTGAATTTGAGTTAAAAACACAAAAGGAAAAGTAATCCATGGTCAAATGGTGGGTGAGAATGGTTAGGTCAAGAAGAGTGTAGAAAGCATCCATGAATTATCCTTTTCTTTTCTTTTGTTTTTAAATCAAATGCAATAATAAATCATATATAAATCCAACCATGGTGTGAGTCTTATATTGCCACCATTTTCATGTATGTACAACCATGAAGGATGTATGTATGTATGTGTGTGTGTGTGTACATCCATATGTGCATGAATCTATAAAGAAAGCACACATGCATGCATACATCCATCAAACACAAGAAAAGGATTTCAAGTGAGAAGCTAATGGTTAAATGATAAATCAACACTTGATTTATCGATCCGGTCATATCACATACGACCCCACCAAAAGCAAGCCGCCCAATCAATATACGGTATCCTATACGCGCATTTCAACCGGGTCCATGCGCATATCGCATACGCGCACCACAACGTTTCGCCTGGACTAGGTAACTCCTTTGTGGGACTCTAAGACTCGTCAATACGCCGGCAGTAAGTGATGATCATATCAAGCACCCCCAAGCCGCAAGCGGTCAGCTAAACGTAACGGCCACCCGGGTATTGAACGATCAGAAGAGAACAAGCGAACCTGCTACAACTCCCGTCGAGCCAACCGGCAACACTACCGTGCAGTCCAGTCTCCTCGTCTGATATGTCGCATATCAAGTCTAGGGGTGGTAAACGTCAGACCCCAATAACCGATAAGTCGTGCCGATGTGAGGCTCATAACGGGTCGAGAAACTACTGGTAACACTTACCAGTAAATCTCCAATCAGCCCTGGCCAGGGACTTCCTTGTTACGGCCAATCGAGCACAGTGCAACATCAACCCCCAATACCGGGAGAGACGAAACCCCTCCTATCGCTCATTGCCTCCATGTGACTCGGGAATGTACCCAAAAACCACCGTTTTGCACGCCCTCATGGACGTGGTAAGGTGGAAATCAAAGCACAGTGGGAATCACACAAGACTCTATGACGATCTCGGGTCTACAGACTAACCTGCACAAGTGTCACCTGAGAACTGCCATCTGACGTGAGGTATAATACCATCTGGGAGTTCTCGGCGAGTCCGTCCAGTGTACCCAGTCTCCACTGAGCACCCGTATACCATCTCTGATGTCAAACACCAATGGATATGGGATCATCCATTGCCCATCTCATGGGTCGAGAAGCGTATACGCTAGTCTACACTGGTATATCGATGCCCCGTCTCGATACACCCACGACTAGGGACCTTGAAGGATGTACTTATGGACTACCATGTCCCCACTAGTATGATCCGCATCATAGTCCAGGTAGTCAAGTACACATTCTAAGGGCTTTACCAACATGTAACTATAAGACAGTATAAAGAGACAAGTATACATGTTAAGATAAAGAGCAACCAGATAGTATACTATCATATCGAGCAAGAAAGTCATCTCTATATATGTCCAAGCATCCAATATAATATACATCATCTGTACAATACTGGCCTCTAGGGCATACATACAACTAACAGTAAACCCAATTGATTCCGCGTCTTATCTTCCCACTTCTTCAAATCTATGATTTTCCACCAGTTATATTATTATATCGATAAAATATTCGAATGGTTGGTGTTGATTTTTGGTCTTTATAAAACTTTGCATAGACCAATAACTTTACCCCCCTCATAATTTTAAATGCTTAATACTATTTTACTCAAGTTTGGAGGGGAGAAAATATTTTGGCTCTTGAAAGAAAATAAATTTTTAACAAAATTGTGAGCCAAAAATAAGTTTGGGGGAGGATTTCACTGTCGTTAATTCTTGCCCCCGTTACTAACTTTTCCTCCCAAGTCTACAGGTTTTAAGCTTAACAGATGACATCAGTAAGAACACTGCTGTAAATAGATTTGAGGGAGGTTTGTGCTTATTCACGCATCATTTTCTGCATTATACTAAATAAAAGCAAAAAAATTTATAATGAAAGCTAGAAAGTGAAAAATACATATGATAGGAAGGAAAAATGTAAGAAAAACAAGAAAATTGGATATTTTATAACGAAACTAGTAATAGGTAGTCATGAGCCGCTGTCCCAAGGGTTAGTAAGATGAAAGGAATTACTAATCTGATGATAGAAATAAGTCTGAAAAATAGTCCCTATTCTTGAGTCTAAATATCTGAACGTTGATACCTTACTATATGCACTTGCACACATCCTGAAACTTGGGATAGTAGAGAATACCTTGAAATGCTCTTGTCTAAACGCCTTAGTATGAAGGAAAATAAATATACAAACAAATATATAAATGAAAAAAAGAAAACAAATGGTGAAGAAAAATGAACACTGATTTTGTAATTACTTAAGACAGTATAAAAAATATAGCGTGGGTGCTTAATCACCTAGTTCCTTAGACTAACTAGTTTGGGAGCCACCGCTAAGGCTTAGGTGTTGCAAGACGAGAAAATTGCTAATTACGCCTAAATGAGTGAGCACATTTGGTAATCAGTCAGTTAGTATCTCAAGAAGTATTAACGGTCACATGAAAAATATGTGAGCAATTCCATCTAAAATATTCACCGACTAAAAAGTACTAAGGAAGATGGACAAGAGTATGATAGCTTGAATTGAATTCTCTAAGTGTAGGGATGCATTTTACACGCACGTACGGGTATATAATCGATGTTTGGAAGAAAGGTAGGGAGGAAGACTAAAGGCGATGTTTTATTGAGGAATGATGTGATTGCTGACATCTTTTCATGACTATTAAGATAGGGCTCATGACTACTAAAGAGCTAGTGTAGTTTGAGACTCTCATTTTCAAGTTCTTTCTTTTGTATGTTCTTTATCTTTGTATGTAACTTTCATCGTCTTTCTTTTATTATGGGATTTTGTGGGTGTAATTCGCTAAAAACCCTCAGGAGACAACACTCCTCCTACCAGGGACACCTAGAGATTTAAAGGCTTGTTGCACGTGCTAAGTGCAATCGTGTTGCCTACGAAAGTGTGCTAGGTTTTTCTTTTCCTTTTTTCTCCCTCTCTTGAATAACCGTTTGCTCTGAACGATCAAAGTTAAGTTTGGGGGTATTTGTTCAGTCGAAAATATTGCACATTTGATGGAATATTTTCCTTACTTTTGTTAGGTACTTAAAAGTGATTATTGTAATTATAGAACATATGTGGGTTTATCTGCAAAATACTCTTTATCATATGTTTCTACATTATAATTAACATTATGAAGGAAAATATATGCATATAATATTTATATGATATTTTGGTAATTGAAATATGCATATCATATCAAATATCTCTAATCAATATTCTTAACTATTGTATCATATATAAAATGATTAGGATAATATCTCAAATATAATAAATATTACTAATACTATGAATTGAGATATTGTGCAGATTTAGCTCAGGTCTGGAGATCGAGATATCCGAGATGTCGGGAATAAAATCTGCCGATAAAGTTTAATCAAATCGTAAATCATAACACGACAGAGACTCAGAGGAAGATATAAAGAATCTAGACATCACAATAATCTCCACGTGTCAACATGAGGCAGCACCAGAATTTTGAAAACCTGATTCAACTATGTCGCCGCCCAACCGCGGCCAACCCCCCATATCTGCGGTGGATCCGCGGCCTTCTGATGGCCGTTGGATTTGGGATTTTGTGGCTATGATCTTAATAATAAATCATAACACAAGGCAACTAGGGTTTCTGCTTCTAGGGCTATTTAAAGGACCAAGAGCTTCATATGAAAAATCATCACCTTTTACATCACCAAAATCACTGACAAGATCAAGAGATCCAAGACAGGTCCACAAATCGACGTGATAAATTGACGTGATCAATCGATTGAACATCTACTTCCTACGAGATAAAAATCTAGAGCAAAACGAGAGTTCTTTGTATTCTAATTTCAAAGGATTTGTACATGTTAAAGTTAAAAGTTGATCTTTAGTTTAGTTCTTTGCATTTAACTTTCTGCATTTAATTTCTGCATTACTTTCTGCATTTACATTATGATCTCTTTCTTCATCTTCTCTTCTATCTCAACCATGCGTGAGTAATTCCTAGCTTGCTAGGGTTCGTAGGCTAGGGTAGATCAATGAATGATAAAATCATTAAACTCCTTTTATACATTTTAAAGTTTATAAACTTTAGCAAAATAAATATTAACATCCTTATCGGGCACGCTACCAATTTATTAATAGTCTCGACCATGATTTGAGATTAGATTAACACTTGTTTTGTTAGGGGCTAGACATGAATAGAGATCAATGCAAGGACAAATGTTAGGAGTGGGGAAACCCTAGTTTCTTTTAAAAGAACCCTAATCTACATTCATCACTATCGATCTAGTTTTAAATCTATTAAAAGATAAAATGAGTCATTTTTTAATTATTCATTCATTACTACTAAGTCATATGAACCCTACAAGCCTCTTCTTCATAAAATCTACATCTGTCTATCGTAGATCTAGAACAAACCATCCATATTTCAATCAACTCGTCTAAGGCAAAATAAAGGTTCGACGTTTTCCTGAAGACGACCCGTACTCATCTCAGCTAGCTACAAGCGATACCGTTATTGATTGCGGTTACTTTACAAACTTCTCTTCAAACACATCAATTACCGGCTTTCGTGCGGCTTGCCTAAACATAGACCTAAAGGTGCAGGCATCGGTTGCTTCGGGTCGTTGTAATCCGGCTCATGAATAGAGGCATGTGCTTGATTAGAAGGTGCCCGAGCAATTTGTGCCATGAGCTGCATCACAACATTTGTCAGGTCATTAATTTTTTAGTAGAGTTTGGCCATCTCTTTATCTTTGCTCCTGAGCTGCTTTCGAAGCTCTTGAAGCAACTCTTGCTCTGTGGTCCTGGGACGGAAAGTCGGCTCTTTTTCGCTGTCCAAGCTTGAATGCGCATGGACCGAGGGGTCCTTCTGCCTATCGGCCTCATCGAGAGGGTTTTCATCGTCCAGCGGAGGTGGCTGATCTTAGGAAACGGCAACCACATTCAAGCCAGATTGGGCTTGGGATGTGGTGGCCCCATCCTTACTTTTGCTGCGCAAGTTGTCGTTGGGACGCCCGCCCGCCATATAGTCCGTATTGATAACATATCCAGCCGTCTTTTCATCCTTGGCATCTGGTTTCGTGGACCGCTGTCGTGGCCCTATTGTTTCGGTAATGGACAATCGATTGAAGACGGCTGGCCTGACCGGGTTCTTGAGTGGTGCTGGCGCTTCTTTTTTGAATTTGCCCCGCTGCTTTCGTGCGGCACAAAGTACCTGATAGACTCTTGAAGAGACGGTGTCATGCTTTCTTTGTTGGGGCTGGGACACGTCTCATTGTAATATCGTTCGAACTGTTGTCTTCTTGATTCTGGCGGTCATTGTGTTTTTATGAATCCACTTCAGAGGTTCGAAGGAATTGCTGATTTTTACGGCCGACTCAGTCGTCGTCGCGGGGTAACCCTGCTCTTAGAACCTCACAAAATTCCACTTGGCCGAAGTCCTGGCCCTCTTGTTTGCTCGATACCTGAGTCACTTCTGTTTCAACCTTTCTGTTTTGAGCACTTTGCTGGCTTCGGCTCTTTGGGAAGACGCCGTAGACCGATTGATAGAGAGTCCAGAGAAGACGCATGCTCGCGCGATTGTCAAGGGCACCGTCTAAACTTGCTGGAGATGCTTTGTGGCTCCATTAGTGTTGACGGCCTTGTCCCCAGTCGAAATAGTGGAGAGCCGTTTGAATACGGATTTGAATTTGGGGTGGGATGCTTTGATGATCACAACGTTCGGCCTCCTGCCTCTTGAAGTCGATTTGGCCGCTTGGTTTGCTGGGGCCTCCGCCAGATGAGCGCTTCCGGATGGGTAGATGATGATGGAACCAAATTGACGGGGATGTTCCTCACATTGCTGGCTAAGACTCGCGGGGAGAACCACACGGGCATTAATATTGACAACGTACGAGATAAGAGTTGCCTCAGAGATCGAACTGATCCTTGGAAACATTCTTGTTGAATTTGAAGATTGTGATCGAAAAGAAGTTATCCTGCACAAAGAAGCGTGATTTCAGTACATACAATCGACATATATGTCGATTGAGTTCGCATGAATATTTAACCCGAAATATGGGAGGAGAGAAAATGTCCCACCGGGCGTGCCAGAATCTGTAGGATGTTTTTCATCACCCCATTGAGATGGGAATGCGCGCGCTTGTCAGGCATATACAGATTCTCCCTGTCTAGGGTAGGCCGGGGTTTATTGATTATGGGGATTCGAATCTCCGGCAGCCGCGGACTAAGCTTCCATTAATTACCCCTTGCCTTTAGAGCGAGCGAACCTCCGATTGACGGGTCAAATTGGTCATGCGAACTCAATGTGCAGTGTGCGTGTTGTGTTTTAAAAGGGACTTGGACGTATCGGGGGCCTCGTAGAGTTTACAGGGGTCCCGCTACCCGGATAGTGGGCTGAGGATCAAGGGGGCTAGCAGCCTCCTTGCAAAGTGCGGTGCAATACTCCGTTAGAAATTTTGTCTAACGGGGGAGGTAATTTTAGTGTGGAGCATATGGAAAAAATAGAGGTGGGGAGCGTCCTAAGGACGCGTGAAATGGCACTCGGGGTTGGGCGCTAGCAGGCCACGCGCGTAGCGCGTGGGGGCTGGGCGCCAGCGGGTCATGCACCCTGCACACGGACACTGGGCGCCAATGGGTCATGTGCTTGGCACATGGGCCCAGGGTGCTGGCGCCAGAAGGTCACGCGCCCTGCACGCGGGCGCTAGACGCCAGCGGGCTACGTACCTGGCACGCGGGTGCTGGGCGCTAGCGGTTCACGTGCATAGTGTGTGGGCGCTATTGGATCACGAGCCCTGCACGTGGATGCTGAGCACCCGCAAAAAAAGGGGCTTAGCCCCTGGACTGAGAGTTGAACTCCCGAGTGACTTTTGGAGTTAAACTCCTAAAAAAGATCTTTTGTGGAGTTAAACTCCTAAAAGATCTGGATTTTTAGGGTTCAACTCCTTTAAGATTTGGATTTGGAGTTAAGCTCCTTTGAGAATCCGGATTTTAGAGTTGAACTCCTAAAAATTGATTTGGAGTTAAACTCCTAAAGGATTTTCGGAGATGATGAAATAGGACCCTTTCTTCTCCCTTGAGCCCTGGATCTTCTCTTGGGTCTTAGATTTTTCCCAAAGTGGGATTTTTTGAGATGGGTCCTCTTCCTCCACCTCTCTGTTGGCTAGATCTTATAGAAAAGGGGGTGAAACTTAAAAATCTCCCCTTTTAGAGATTTGAATGAAGATCTGAGCTTCCTTTCAAGGGTTTTATGGTGAAAAACTATTCCTTTTTGGTAAAAGAAGAGTTAAACTCTTGATTTAATTCAAAAAAAAGAAAGAAGCTTTAGAACCTTAAGGAAGAAGAAGAAGGCACAGGACCCTAATTTTTTAGGAGAATAAAAAAAGTTGTGCTTCATTTTTTCATTATGTTTGCATTTATAGACTACACACTTTACATATAGTCCCTTAGGTTTTTCTAAATGACACTTGTACCTACCCATGCCTCATGTGCTTATTATTTTATTTTTTTTGCACATAAGCCATGGGGTTTACAAAATATTGGCCTTTTGCCATTTTCCATACATTTAATTCTAAAAAAATGTATTTAGACTAATTTATCGCCTTCTTTAGGCATGGAGCCGACCCCTTCCATGCTTGGTCTTGACTTGGGCTTGGGCTCGCTTGGCTGGGGGTTGGCTGACTTTGACTTGGTCAATCGGAATATAATTTTTGACCCCAACAGTATTGATTTAGCATCTTCCGATATCGATGGATTGACTGAGAAAGCATTGCGCATAAATCGATAAACATGACTTCGAGGTGAAACGACCATCATTAGAAGGGAGCCAGAGAAGTTTGTCTTTGCCTTCTGGTTCATAGATATTAATAGGTGTCGAGAGAATAGCTGTTGCATAAAGCTCTTCAAATAATTGATGAACGATGCTTTCTTTCCATCGCAAGGTTGAAGGATCAATGGGGTCTTGAACATGAGAGATGGATGCATTCCAGGAACATGGCTGAAATATTGTAGAGCTGATGCTTGGAATCCATTTGTCTTTAGAATTATGAATTTTCACACCATTATGGATTGCCCTGCTGAGTTTTGCGACAAGGTCGTAAGCGAAGAGTGGATGCCTCTCCAAATATGTGAGCATTGTTGGAATATTGGTGAGAAAAAACCAAGTCCAATTAGGCTTTGTCTTAGCAATTCTTCAACCCCTTCAAAGTTTATCATTAACTTTTGGTTTAGCTATGTATTAGGACCCACAAATACATTCTTGCATGAATTGGAGCATAGGTTCACAAACCTAAGTCTTGGAGAGCCCGTGGGCCTTCTTTATTTTGTGATTTAATTCTATACGTTTCATGTCTTGGTATTTGCCTGTTATAAAATTGATTTGGACATTAATCTTTTGATTAATTATTACTGATTATTATAACGGGAATAAAGTGCTGAAATTTTTACTCTATAAATAGAGTTGATTGCTTTGCCTTTGAATATAGGAAAAACACAACCTTCTCTCTTCATCCTCGTTTCATTCAACAATTTCTTTTTTCATAAGTTCTCTTGTTATTTTATTATACAAATTAGGCATTTGAAGCACCAATCGGGTTTTACTTGTTGGGGATGAAGAAGTTGATGCACAGAACAATGCTCACGAGAACATAATCACGCAATCAACGCAACCATGCAATTAATCAATGAAAGATCACAATAATAATTGATTTGAGAATAAGTAAATAATAGTCACAAACCAAACAAAAGAGAAATTTGTTAACGAGATTCACCAACCGTATGGTTAATCCCCGACAAAGCGAAATCTACAATGTCTATTATAATCTTGAATTAAGTACACCACGAACAAACCCTAGGAGATTTCTCTCAAATATTTTTAGATCTAAACCGTCACCCTCTCATACAATGATCACTCTTCTATTTAGCTATAAATAATACATATGGGAGGTCTCCTTATATAGGCAAAACCTAATCCTATCCAAAATTGAGATAAATCAAAATATGGAAATATTTGATTCGCAGCAAATTCGTCGATGACGGACGTCTGACCTACACTTGGGCAGACATCCGTCCCACACTTGGGCAGACGTCTGTCCCGACTCTGTATCTCTTCAGGGCGTCGGGCAGACGTCTGACCCACACTTGGGCAGACGTCTGCCTGTGCTCTGGATTGCGTTTCGTGGTTTCTGCAGACGTCTGCCTCACTGACCTTCAGACGTCTGTCGTTGCTATGATATGCTCTTCTGTGCATATCCAGACGTTTGTCTCTCCCTTTATCAGACGTCTGACCTGAAGTATTTCTCCATAATTTCAACAATCTCCCACTTGGAGATACTTCAGCCTTAATTCTCAAAATAGTAGACTTTACACGACTCCTCTCTACTCTCTCATCATCAGATTTTCGTGGAGAGGTTTACCAACCTGCAACAGAACACCAGTTTGTCTCTGTCTATGGCTTTGATGAATATTTCCGCCGGATTCTTTTCTCCAGCGATCTTTTGCAATGTCAACTCGCGCTCTTCCACCGCAATGCGAATGAAATGATACCGCACCTTGATGTGCTTCGTCCTCGAGTGATAAGCCGCGTTCTTCACCAAATGTATCGCACTTTGACTATCGCTCCACATGGTATTGAAGTCTTGTTTCTTACCCAATTCTTCAAGTAGCCCTTTCAACCATATCATTTTCTTACTGGATTCCGTGATCGTCGCGTATTCAGCCTTCGTTGTTGACAATGCCACCACTTTTTGCAATTGAGAGACCCAACTGACTGTTATTCTCCCAACCTTAAATGTGTACCCCGTTGTGCTCTTCCCCCTATCTCTATCACCCGAGTAGTCCGCATCAATATAACCTTGCACTTTTAGAGAGTCACCCTCGAAATATAAGCAGTGGCTAGATGCATCCCTTAGATACCTCAAAATCCACATCACCACATTCCAATACTCCTTCCCCGGGTTTTGCATATACCTGCTAACAACTCTCACTGCGTGTGCAATATCTGTCTCCTACTCACGATCGCATATATCAAACTACCCATCCCAGATGCGTAAAGGAAGTTTGCCATCATATCTTTCTGCTCTTGAGTTGACGGGCACAACTCCTTGTTGTGTTTGAAGTGTTTCACTGAAGGCGTACTCATTGGATTTGACTTGTCCATATTCAACCGCTTCAAAACCTTCTCGATGTAGTACTTTTGCGATAACTACAGCTTCCGCTACTTCCTATCTCTCATAATTTTCATGCCCAGAATTTGCTTGGCCTCTCTCCCAAATCCTTCATAGAAAATTTCTCAGCCATCATCTTTTTCAAATTTTGAATTTTCTCAAAATTCAGACCCGCTACCAATATAAAATTCACGTAAAGTGACAAAATAATGTAGTCTCTGTCCTTGAAAGTCTGAATATACACGTAGTGATTTGATTCACAGCGCACAAATCCCGTCTCCAACATAAACTGATCGAATTTGAGATACCACTGTCTTGGAGCTTACTTGAGGCCATACAAGTTTCTTCATAATTTACATACCATATTCTCTTTTCCCTTCACTTCGTATCCCAGTGACTGCACTATATAGATATCCTCCTCCAAATGTCCATGAAAGAATGCAATCTTGACATCCAGTTGCTCTAAGTGCAAAACTCCACCGCCACGATGCTAAGAATTACCTGAATAGATGTTATCTTCACCATTGGGGAAAATATTTCTTGATAGTCAATTCCTTGGTTTTATGCATAACCCTTGACTACCAAGCGATCCTTGTACCACTTTACACCATCATCCACATCTTTAATCCTATACACCCACCTGTTTAGCAACACTTTCCGACCCTTGGATGGCTTCAATAGGTTCCACGTACGGTTGTTCTTCAAAAAATCATAGCTCGCTCCCACTGCTTGCTAGTATCGTCGCTTGTTACTTCTTCAAGGGATTCGGGCTCCCCTGAATCTGTGTACAATACGAAGTCGGTCACAAGTCTTTCAGGTACACGCCTACTTGCGTAGATCTCCTCAGAATTGGTACATCCGGTTGCTGAATATGGTCACTATCCTATTCTTGAACCCGATCCTGCACTATAGTTTCCTCCATGTTCTGATCTCCACCTGTAGGTATCTGAATGCTCTCTTGAGTTCCGTCCAACTCGACGAACTCCGATACCATATCATCTTTAGCTTACTTTTCTTCTTTGTACAAGAGCTGCTCATCAAAAATGACATTCTGGCTTCATATTACTTTCTTGCTTGTGTAATCCCACAGCTGATATCCGAACTCGTCTCCGCCATACCCGATGAAAGCACACTTCCTAGACTTGGAGTCAAGTTTACTCCTTTCTGCTTTATCAACCAAAGAATATGCAATACAACCAAATATTTTTAGGCGCGCGTAATTAACCATTTCATTCCTTTCTGCTTGATTTGGACATTAATCTTTTGATTAATTATTATTGATTATTATAACGGGAATAAAGTGCTGAAATTTTTACTCTATAAATAGAGTTGATTGCTTTGCCTTTGAATATAGGAAACACACAACCTTCTCTCTTCATCCTCGTTTCATTCAACAATTTCTTTTTTCATAAGTTCTCTTGTTATTTTACTATACAAATTAGGCATTTGAAGCATGAATCGGGTTTTACTTGTTGGGGATGAAGAAGACGATGCACAGAACAGTGCTCACGACAACACAATCACGCAATCAACACAACCACGCAATTAATCAATGAAAGATCACAATAATAATTGATGCGAGAATAAGTAAATAATAGTCACAAACCAAACAAAAGAGAGATTTGTTAACGAGGTTCACCAACCGTATGGCTAATCCCCGATAAAGAGGAATCTACAATATCTATTATAATATTGAATTAAGTACACCGCGAGCAAACCCTAGGAGATTTCTCTCAAATCTCTTTAGATCTAAACCGTCACCCTCTCATACAATGATCACTCTTCTATTTAGCTATAAATAATACATATGGGAGGTCTCCTTATATAGGCAAGCCCTAATCCTATCCAAAATTGAGATAAATCAAAATATGGAAATATTTGATTCATAGCAAATTCGTCGATGACGGATGTCTGACCTACACTTGGGCAGACGTCCGTCCTACACTTGGGCAGACTTATGTCCCGACTCGTATCTCTTCAGGGCGTCGGGCAGACGTCTGACCCACACTTGGGCAGACGTCTGCCTGTGCTCTGGATTGCGTTTCGTGATTTCTGCAGACGTCTGCCTCACTGACCTTCAGACGTCTGTTGTTGCTGTGATATGCTCTTCTGTGCATATCCAGACGTTTGTCTCTCCCTTCATCAGACGTCTGACCCGAAGTATTTCTCCATAATTTCAACAATCTCCCACTTTGAGATACTTTAGCTTTAATTCTTAAATCTAGTAGACTTTACACGACTCCTCTCTACTCTCTCATCATCAGATTTTCGTGGAGAGGTTCACCAACCTGCAACAGAACACCAATTTGTCTCTGTCTATGACTTTGATGAACATTTCTGCCGGATTCTTTTCTCCAGCGATCTTTTGCAATGTCAACTCGCGCTCTTCCACCGCAATGCGAATGAAATAATACCGCACCTTGATGCGCTTCGTCCTCGAGTGATAAGCCGCGTTCTTCATCAAATGTATCGCACTTTGGCTATCGCTCCACATGGTATTGAAGTCTTGTTTCTTACCCAATTCTTAAAGTAGCCCTTTCAACCATATCATTTTCTTACTGGATTCCGTGATCGTCATGTATTCATCCTTCATTGTTGACAATGCCACCACTTTTTTCAATTGAGAGACCTAACTGACCGCTATTCCCCCAACCATAAATGTGTACCCCATTGTGCTCTTCCCGCTATCTCGATCATCCGAGTAGTCCGCATCAATATAACCTTGCACTTTTAGAGAGTCATTCTCGAAATATAAGTAGTGGCTAGATGCATCCCTTAGATACCTCAAAATCCACATCACCACATTCCAATGCTCCTTCCCCGGGTTTTGCATATACCTGCTAACAACTCTCACTGCATGTGCAATATCTAGTCTCCTACTCACGATCGCATATATCAAACTACCCATCCCAGATGCGTAAAGGAAGTTTGCCATCATATCTTTCTGCTCTTGAGTTGACGGGCATAACTCCTTGTTGTGTTTGAAGTGTTTCACTGAAGGCGTACATTGGGTTTGACTTTTCCATGTTGAACCGTTTCAAATTCTTCTCGATGTAATACTTTTGTGATAACCACAGTTTTCGCTGCTTCCTATCTCTCATAATTTTCATGCCCAGAATTTGCTTGGCCTCTCTCCCAAATCCTTCCAAATCCTTCATAGAAAATTTTTCAGCCATCATCTTTTTCAAATTTTGAATTTCTCAAAATTCGGACCCGCTACCAATATAACATTCACGTAAAGTGACAAAATAATGTAGTCTCCGTCCTTGAAAGTCTGAACATACACGTAGTGATTTGATTCACAGCGCACAAATCCCGTCTCCAACATAAACTGATCGAATTTAAGATACCACTGTCTTGGAGCTTACTTGAGGCCATACAAGTTTTTTTCATAGTTTACATACCGTATTCTCTTTTCCCTTCACTTCATATCCCAGTGATTGCACTATATAGATATATGTTCATATCAGAATTTTGCATTATTATATCACCCATTCTTAATCACATTACATATAAATAGGTGATTTTGATCCATGTCTGCTAAATAGTTGCAGGTTACAGCTTCTCAGATCGTTACAGTGAAATTCATGAAAAGTCGCTACAAATGTAAGACTACGACCAACAATAGATGAATCCGTATGATGCCGCCTACCAGTTCAAGGAACAAATGAAGATCGGTAGACAGTTCAATGCACAAAGCACAAGGGCAGCACAAGATTCAAGACTTCAACACGAAGCTCACGGTAAAAGTCCACATCATCTACACTGTTGGAAATCTGGAAGAAAATAGAAGAGATTCTGAGGAACCAAGTGAAGAAAACAGAAGTTAAAAGCAACATGAAGCAACCCTGAAAACTCGAGCCAGAGATCCAACCAAATGGCCGTAGAAGCGCGGCCAAACAGGCATTTCTGCCGCAGTTCCGCGGCCGTATGATGCACGTGTCGGTGCATGTGCCGGTGGGTGTCGGTGCTTTGACCCGGCTTTCTTAGGGTAGTCTTGTAAATTCAAGTGTGGATCAGAATGTAACCTAGGGTTTTTTCTTATCTATAAATAGGAAAGCCAAAAGCCAAATGAAGGCATGCCTCTTTTTAATTCTTATATTTAAAATTTTAATTCAGTTGTAATGCATTGCTAAGAGGTCATCAATAAAAGTGAGTTTTATTTTTATCTTGCATTTTTTTTATCTGAATTTAATTCCTGCAATTTTTTATCTGTTCTTTTATTATCTGCAATTTAGATAGTCTATTAAAATAAAACAAAAATGGATTTCATTATCACTTTCCTAATGAGTGAGTAATTCCTCACTTGTTAGGGTTAGGATAGGGAAGGTTTAAGAGATAGAAATCTCTCTCACTCTTTTCTTTGCCCAAATAATTTTAATTAGGACTCTATTTAATTCAACCGCACACCGCTCACTACGGCACCCTATCCTACGTGATAGCGGTGATTCCCTAGTTAGACCGGTTGTGGTTGAATTAACCGGAGGTTAGGACTAAGAGCCAAGAACGGACGGACAAGGACCAAAAGGAAGAAACTAAGTTTCTTCCTAGTCGTGCTAATCCCCGTTGTTGACTATTACCCTCACACCTATATTCTTAACTAGGGCATCGAAAGAAGTGGGAAGAATCCCTAATTCGAACTAACCTAATCCTAACCCTAGCAAGCCTTTAAATCAATTTATTCTCATTCTTAGATCGTAAAACAAAACCTACCAAAGATAGAACTTAACTCGTTAGAACTTAAAGAAAAGAACACCATTTCCCTGTGAATCGACTCGTACTCAATCGGCTAGCTACCAAGCGACACTGTCTTGATTGCGGTATTTTTAAATTTTTAAACGCATACAAAAACAACAAACAATCAAATGGCGCCGTTGCCGGGGAAACGGTAGTTTATTTCTTTTTGTAATTTCGGCTTAATTAAATAAAAATATATAAAAATTAAAAAAAACACATAAAAAAAATCATCTTGTTATTTTTGATTGGTTTTGTGTGAATTGTGCAGGAAAAGAAGACGGACTGATTCAGATCTGGAACAAGCCCAGTGAACAAATCAAGAAATAGAGGATCTGAACAGACAAAGGAGAACCATAACAGCACACAGAAAAATTTTGGAGGCCTAAACCAACTGAACCACCGCGGAACCGCGGTTAAAGCAGGGGTTTGACCGCGGAACCGCGGTCAAACAGGTGACGTCATCGTTTTGAAAACTCTCTGTGAGTATATTTTTTCTCCTCCTACCCTCTGCATTCCACTGAAAAATCTTTCCTGCAGGTTTCTTTGCGCAGAATCTTTCTCCCTCTCCAATAAATCATTTTATGCAGGATTCTTTGCGCCGCAAATTAAAAAAAAATTTGGCAAGTGTTTTAGATTTTGTGTGTTACTGCTTTGCATATTTAAAACGGAATCTAAGGGGCTCCAAAACCAATTAAGATTGGGTGGGGATTTCATTACCCTTCCTAAGACCCCAGAAATCACTAAAAGTATATGCATCACCCTTGAGCTAATTAAAAAATATCTAGACTCAGCCAATTAAGAACTGTCGCGCTCATTAGGAAAGAGAAAGGTTGTGGGCATTCAGTCGTTTATCTGAACCTGACTTTATGGTGCCTAAGCTAAACAAGTGAGAAAGATAACTTTAAAAGGTCCGTCTCACGGTGATTCGTGAGCGGAACCCTCCTTTCTTCATTTGTGCTTACCTGGCCACAATTGGCGGTGAAGAGGCGATTTGAGGGATATATTACAACTTGTCGCTTTGGACCAGTTAGGAGCAGTCTAGTTGACTTAGGAGACTCTACCTCTAGGCTTGAATGTGTATGCTTAAATTGTGACTGTTTAAAAGTGTGTCGTAGTTCCGTACAAATTTTTTTTTGCAAAACTCTTTATAAAAAAATAAAAATAAAAAATACAAAACAAATTTTTTACAAAAACTTGCCATTTGTCGCTAGAATTCCATTGCACCCAACCTTCATTCACATTTCCCCATTGACGTTTTCTTACCCTCACATTCTACGTTTTGACTACACTACAACTCGTTTAGTGTATGTCCGGTTGGACTAGGGACACAAGTGCCCGCTTAGTCCGTGTCTCGTTAGTTGCTACTGACGACGCGTTTGACTCCGAAGTCGAAACTCCCTCCACTTTTTTTCATCTTTACCTTCATCTTCACATTCATTATTTTCTAAAGAGATGTCAGGATTCAATTCTAACAACCATTTACCTACCTCGGGACTGATTCCGCCTCAACTGGGTGCAAATAACCCACAACACCCTCATGTCGAAGCCCCACAGCGAATCGCGCTCCAGGATCGTTTCTATCCCACCCGCTCCGCACTTCCTACTTGTTTTTCACTCCCGCCGGCAAATGGGGATAATTTCGAAATTAAGCCTCACTTCATCAATATGTTGCCCAAATTTCACGGGCTGGAATCCGAAGATGCATATATCTTCATTAACAAATTCCAGAATGTTTATGCAATGATGAAGACCATCCAACTGTCCAATGATGCTATAAAGCTACGAGTCATTCCTTTCACATTGTGTGACCTAGCTGAAAAGTGGCTATATAGTACAGCATCACATTCCATAAACAGTTAGGGAGAGTTTGTTAAAGCGTTTCTTAAAAAATTTTACCCACATCACAAGACCGCAAGAATACGTAATGAAATTAACCAATTTTCCTAGCTTCCTTCCGAATCTTTTTGGAAGTGTTTCGAACGATTCAAAAACCTTCTTGTTCAGTGCCCTCATCACGGTATTGAGAGATGGCAACTTTGCCAGACCTTATACGAAGGACTGAACCCAGCAACTAAACAGTTGATGGAGACCATTTGTCAAGGCCACTTCCTAACCAAATATGATGAGGAAGCTTGGAAATTTCTCGACGATCTTGCTGAACAAACGTTTCAGTGGGAAAGCACTAGATAGACCGCTTCGTCCACTTCATCTACTTCCTCCGGTCAGTCTAGGGCAGGCGTTCATCAACTTGATATGTCAATTGCAATGAAAGCCAAAATTGCCGCAATTACATGAAAACTAGAAGCGATTGAGAGCAAATTCTCATCGTCTTCTCCTGCCCCTGCTTTACCCCCTCACACTATATGCGCTTGTTGTTCGGATCCATCTCATTTGACTGAAGAGTGTCCTTATAACCCACCTGCTCAAGGAAAGGATCAAGTCAATGCTGTCTTTCAGCAAAGACAAAGAAATGATCCATACTCTTCAACGTACAATCCTGGTTGGAGAAACCACCCCAATTTTGCTTGGAATCAAAATCAATAACAATTCCAAGGCAACAACAATTTTCAAAGGCCTCCTCCTCAACAACAAGCTCCTCAACAAACTCAATATCAGCAACCTTTCCAACGCTAACCTTACCAAAATCAAATGAACAATTTTGCACCAAACAACTCTTTTCCTCAAAACAATTTTGTTCAGCCAAATAACGATAAGGTTTCCTCGCTAGAACGAAGTCTGGAGGCATTTTTAAAACAATCAACACAATTCTCAGCCAACATCCAGTCTTCCATTCAGTCATTGGTGCAACACACTGCATCACATGGGAAAAACATCAAAACCATTGAAGCCCAGATTGCACAACTGAATGCAGTTTTAAGCGAGCGAGAGAAGGGAAAGTTTCTATCTCAACCACTGCCAAATCCTGGTCACCCACAAAATGCACATGTTGCTCTTGAACAACAAAACCATAATGTGAGTGTCGTGACTACATTGAGATCTGGAAGGATATTGCACAATAATGTTGGCACTGATGATGACATCCCGGCCGCCGCTTCTTCTTCTTCTTCTTCATGTTCATCTTCTTCGTCTTCAGATCATGTTCTCTATTCTTCACAAGGCTCTACTTCTTCTGCTGCGCCGAACGGACCCACATCTCACTCCACGAAAACACCAGCACTGGGATCCGTTCCAACTCCGCAATCTCCTCCATAAATTTTGGACTCAACCAATTTTCAAAATGTTCCATTTCCAAACCAGTTGAGATCCAATAAACAAAATCCACAAATGGAGAAAATTGTGGAGTTATTTAAACAAGTTAGCATTAACATTCCCCTCTTGGATGCAATCCAACAAGTCCCTTCTTATGAAAAAATCTTGAAGGACTTGTGCACCAAGAAGAGGAATTCACAGGTACCTAAGAAAGTTTTTTTGGCTAGTGCAGTAAGTGATGCTCTTACCCAACCTTTACCTCAGAAACGAAAGGACCCTGACTGTCCTACAATTTCAATAACTATTGGGGATAAGAACATCAACCGCGCACTTTTAGATCTTTGTGCTAATGTTAACCTGCTTCCCTATTCGGTATATGAGCAATTAGGCGTTGGAGAGCTGAAACCCATGCATTGTAGTCTCCAAATGGCTGACCGATCCATCACCCATCCTAGGGGTGAGTTAGAGGATGTGTTGATTAAAGTAGGGGACTTCATATTCCCCGTTGATTTCATTGTTTTGGACACACAGCCTGTAGCTAACCCCCGGAATCAAATTCCGGTGATACTCGGCCGTCCATTCCTTGCAACTTCTAATGCGGTGATCAATTGTCGAAATGGTTCGATGAATCTATCTTTTGGAAACATGACAATTGAACTCAACATTTTTAAGTTGGGAAATCAACCCTCCGAACCTAATGCTAATATACTTGATGTTTGCTCGATCCAAGAGATCGCCCAGGAGGACTGTGAGCTCGAGAAATTTCTGTTCGATCACAGCAATTTTGACGCCACTAGTGCGTTCCTCCTTGAATCTGATACTGCTTTCACGCCCGATAATGATTACGAGTGTTTCACTTTCTCGAACGATCTTGACCAATCACCACCCGAGTTCGAATCCTTTGAATTTTCAGATGAGTTAGCTGAACCATCTGACTCGGTTGCTTACACTCGTTTTGAACCTCTGTTGGAATCCTTCGAGTTTGAGACAATTTCACCAATTTTACCTTCAATTGTTTCGCCTCCAACACTCGAACTCAAGCTATTGTTGTCTCACCTTAAATACGCTTACTTAGGTGATAATGAGATCCTTCCTGTTATCATCTCGGCTTCTCTAGCTCCCGAGCAAGAGAAAGCCCTTTTGACGGTCTTGCACAGCAATCGGCAAGGTTTTGGCTGGACTATGGCGGACATCAAGGGGATTAGTCCCCTAGTATTTGAACATCATATTCATATGATGGATGATACCAAGACAGCAAGGGATCCACAGAGACGACTCAACCCAGTCATGAAGGAGGCTGTTAAAAAGGAGATCATAAAATGTCTTAATAGTGGTATCATTTACCCTATCTCTGATAACCAGTGGGTTAGCCCCATTCACGTTGTCCTAAAGAAATCGGGCATAACGGTCATAACTAATGAGGCGAATGAGTTAATACCTACTCGCACCCAAACTGGGTGGCGAGTATGCATCGATTATAGAAAACTCAATGCCGCGACACGGAAAGACCACTTTCCATTACCTTTCATTGACCAAATGCTAGAACGATTGGCTGGGCATGAATACTATTGCTTTTTGGAAGGCTACTCCGGCTATAATCAAATTCCCATCGCCGAAAAGGACCAAGACAAGACCACATTCACTTGTCCTTTCGGTACGTTTGCTTACCGTCGCATGCCCTTTGGGTTATGCAATGCACCCGCTACTTTCCAGCGGTGTATGATGGGAATTTTTTCAGACATGGTAGAAAAATTCTTGGAGATCTTCATGGATGATTTCTCCATTTTCGGCGACTCCTTTGATGAGTGTTTGCTACATCTCGACGCAGTCCTTACCCGGTGTAAGGATAAGAACCTTACTTTAAATTGGGAGAAGTGTCACTTTATGGTACGAGAAGGTATTGTCTTAGGACATATCATCTCGCAAAATGGCATTGAGGTAGATAAAGCTAAGATTGAAGTCATTTCCAATCTCCCTCCTCCCAAATGCGTCCGAGACATTCGAGCCTTCCTTGGCCATGCCGGTTTCTATAGACGGTTCATCAAGGATTTTAGCAAGATAGCTAGACCCTTGACTCTTTTTTTGGCCAAGGACACCACATTTGATTTCGACACGAGCTGTATGAAGGCGTTCGAGTCATTGAAAAATTCACTCACTTCTGCTCCCATTCTTTCGTCTCCTGACTGGACGCATCCATTTGAAATTATGTGCGATGCATCTGATTTTGCCATTGGTGTTGTCCTTGGACAGCACATCGAGAAGATGCCTCATGTAATTTATTACGCTAGCCGAACCTTGAACGAGGCCCAATTGAATTACACAACAACCGAGAAGGAATTCTTAGCTGTTGTGTTTGCATTAGAAAAGTTCAGGCCCTACTTAATCGGCTCTCCAGTCATCGTATACACTGACCATTCAGCTCTTCGTCATCTTTTTGCGAAGAAGAACGCTAAATCTCAGCTGATACGTTGGATCCTCTTACTACAAGAGTTTGACCTTGTCATCAAAGACAAAAAAGGATGCGAAAACGTAGTCGCCGACCATCTTTCACACCTCCCTTCTTCGCCGACGCTTCAATTTCCTATAAAAGACGTTTTTCCAAATGAGCAGCTCTTGACTGTATCATGCGAACCTTGGTTCGCAGATATTGTGAATTATTTGGCCACCGGACTTATACCAAATGAATGGTCGAATCAGGACAGACTCCGATTCTTATCCCAGGTAAAACAATTTTACTGGGATGAACCATATCTATTCAAATACTGTCCCGACCAAATTATTCGTCGGTGTGTCCCCGAAAATGAATTTAAGAGCGTGCTGTCATTCTGCCACGATCAAGCGTGTGGCGGGCATTTTGGCCCTAAAAAGACAGCCGAAAAGATCTTGCAGTGTGGCTTCTACTGGGCATAACTTTTTAAAGACGCACATGAGTACTGCAAAACATGTTCCCGGTGCCAACACTTGGGCCGGATATCTAGGAGAAACGAAATGCCACTCCAACCAATATTGGTTGTGGAAATTTTTGATGTTTGGGGGGTAGATTTTATGGGACCGTTTCCCAATTCTTTTGGGAACGTGTATATTCTCCTTGCTGTTGATTATGTTTCTAAGTGGGTCGAGGCTGTGCCCAGCCGGACTAATGATAACAAGGTTGTCGTTAGATTCCTCGAAGAAAACATTTTCTCTAGGTTCGGGCACCCCCGCGCAATCATCAGCGACAATGGAACTCATTTTTGTAATAGGACTTTCGAGTCCTTAATGCAGAAATATTCCATTAATCACAATCTATCAACGCCCTATCATCCCCAAACGTGTGGGCAAGCCGAGATTTCAAATCGGCAAATTAAACAGATATTGGGGAAAACGGTTTCCAAAAACCGTAAGAATTGGTCTTCAAAACTTACTGATGCCCTTTGGGCATTTCGAACTGCCTATAAGACCGATCTTGGCATGTCTCCGTATAGGCTTGTTTATGGAAAGGCTTGCCACCTTCCAGTTGAAATTGAGCATCGCGCATTTTGGCCGATAAAAGAGTTGAATCTATCTCTCGAAAATGCGGGCAGCCATAGAAAGCTGCAGTTAAATGAATTAAGCGAGTTTCGGGATGAAGCTTACGAGAACGCGGTTGTCGTCAAAAATCGAACGAAACTGTTTCACGATAAACACCTTATGCGCAAATCATTCAAACCTGGTCAACAGGTTTTACTTTATGACACCCGGCTACATTTCCATCCTGGCAAGCTTAGATCTCGATGGAAAGGACCATTTTTTATACGCACCATATATCTGCACAGTGCGGTCGACTTAGAGAATGCGGAGGACGGTTCACTATTTAAAGTGAACGGACATAGACTTAAACCGTTCCTCACCGCGGACCCTTCGGAGAAGCTCCTGCTGTTGTAGGAGCCGATTTACATTGACTGATCTTCCTCCATTTACCCCCAAATTTCGGTTATCCAGCCATAAACAGTGGAAACATTGTTTCAAATAAGTTTGGGGGTATGTCACACTTGTAGTTATATAAAAACAAAATAAAAATTAAAAAATGAAAATAAAAAAAAATTCAATTTTTGGGGGTAGTTTTGTAAATTTTCAGTTTTGATAAATAAATAATAAAAAATAATAAAAATTTTATTTTACAAATAAATTCCTTTTTTTAAGAGGTCTTTTTTGCAAATAACCAAAAACACCCCCTATAAATACAAACTGACCTCTCTTCTGGAATTTCATAACCCTAATTTCTCATTTACTCAAAACCCTAGCCGCCGCCCAACTTTCTGCAGCGAGATCTCCCCACGCCGCCGCGCTTCCGCCACCGAAGCCCATTCCTACCGCGCTTCCGCCGCTTGTTGCTGTCATTGCCCTCTGAAATCTTCAGAGGAGGTTTGCACTACCTTTCCCTCTCTGTTAAAATTAAATTTTTTTCAATTTGCTCTCTGTGATGGCACCAACTCTGCAGTTTGAGAGAAATTTCTCACAAATCTTTGCACACACGGTCTTTGGAAGTTACTTCGGTGAAGAGATCCGAAGGCACGGATGGAATTTTTTACTATTTAACCATCCGAATCCCTTCGGCTTCCGGATCTTGTCACCCGATTTTACGAGTGCATGGAGGATAGTTGCCTCTCACAGCACGGTTACATTAGGTTAATTTGGGGAGATAGGGAAATAATAATCGTTAGGAACTTCATCCATGAAGTCACCTTAATATCTAGATTACCTATTCATGACCAACCCCTCCGTTTCGAAGACTACCTATCCTTGATGGGTAATAATTGTTCGAGGGAGCCACGCAAGGACATTCAGGCTAGAACCCTTTTTGCGAATGTACTAACTGTGTGCCGTTGAGCACAAAATAATATTTTTGGTAGTTCGCACAACACTACATTTTTCACCCCATCCCTTCATATCGTGCACAATTTGATGCCTAGAAACCCCAGCTATGATATATGCACGGTATTACTTCACTCGATTGGTGCAGGCAAGAGGACTGCCAACTATCCATGCCCTATATTGGTGACACAACTGTGTCGCCATTTCCTCCCTGTGGAGGAATTCGAATTTTATATGCATGGAGGTATCCCCATTAGACCTCTTCTTGAGGGCGTATCCACGTCCTACACACGCTTACATGATGTATGGTCGCGTACCGAGCCGGCCGAGGACGTGCCCGCTAAGACACCCAGCTCCAGCTCGACCGCGAGCGAGGAAGAGCTTACCCTCACGGCACAAGCATGCTTACTTAGGAGAGCCAATAGGAGGATAGACAGATTGATAGGGATGGTGACCAACCTGGATCAGCGAGTCACAGGGTTGGAGCATAGCATGACCACTCTGCTGGCAAGAGAGGAATGGTCCCGCTCAAGATCGATAGGACGGTGAGGCCATGAGCAGTGAGGACACTGCTTAAGATAAGTTTGGGGGTGAAGGTGGTTTGAAAATAGTTATCTTTGCATTGCATATTTTTATTTTTTGTACATATTTGTTTTTTCTTTCTTTCTTTGCATATTTAATTCCGCATTGCATCTTTATAAAAAAAATATTTAAAAAAACTAAAAATTAAAAAATAAAATAATAAAATCGATAAAAATTGAAAAATTATAAAAATTATAAAAATTGAAAAGCTCAATTTTGGCCATATTTGACTTAAGTTCAACATGACGGTTGAATAGTAGGGAAAAACTAGATCCTAAAGTTAGTAAATTAAAAACCCTAAAAATAACCTTTCTTAAAGTTTAACTGTAAAAAATATATGTCCTTGTAATTTATTTAGAAATAGGAAAATTTTGAGTTCGGTTCTAGGGCTAAGTCAAAATAAGGGAAGAGTATTGAAATTTTTATTTGAAGTATAAGTCTGAAAAATAAATTCTGAATGTTTAGTCTAAATCTTGAAAATATATACCCTATTACATGCACATACACGCACCTTGAAACTTGGGATAGTAGAGGATACCTTGAAATGCTCTTATCTAAAATCCTTAGTATGAAGGAAAATAAAATAAAAGTATAAGTGGTGAATAAAGAGATAAAAAAAAATGAACACTGGTTTTGTAATTATTTAAGGCAGCATAAATAAAAAAATATAGTAAGGGTGCTTTATTACCTAGTGCCTTAGACCAACCGGTTTGGGAGTCACTGCTAAGCCTTAGGTATTGCAAGACGAGAATTTACGCCTAAATACGCAAGCACATTTTGTAAACGGTCGTTTAGTACATCAAGAAGTATTAACGGTCGCATAACGAATGTGCGAGCAATTTCATCTAAAATTCACCAACTAAAAGTACTTTGGACGATGGACAAGAGTATGATAGCTTGAATTGAATTTTCAAATGTAGGGGTGATAATTACACACACGTAGGGATATATGATTGGGGTTTGGATAACAGATAGGAATGAAAGATAGGACTTATATCTTCAATAAAGATGATAAAAATTCTTGAGTTAAGATTGCACCTTAGAAGGAAAATTTAAAAGATGCTAAAACCTTAATAAATTTGCAGAACATATACGAATTTTAGTTAAATGAAAAGTGAGTGTGAAAAATACGGGTTGATAATTTATAAGTTGAAGATAATAGAAGTTCTTGCTAGAATACTGAATTGAAGAATGAAAGTCAACAGGCCAAATTGATCGGATTTTGTGGGTAGTATCCGCTGAAAACCCTCAGGAGACAACACTCCTCCTACTAGGGACACCTAGAGATTTAACGGCTTGTTGCACAAGCTCAGTGCAATCGCGTTCCCTGCGAAAGTGAGGTTAGGATTTTTCGAGAATAAAATTGGCTTTGCTTGGGACGAGCAAAAGATAAGTTTGGGGGTATTTGTTCATATCAGAATTTTGCATTATAATATCACCCATTCTTAATCACATTACATATAAATAGGTGCTTTTGATCCATGTCTGCTAAATAGTTGCAGGTTACAGGTTCTCAGATCGTTACAGTGAAATTCATGAAAAGTCGCTACAAATGTGAGATTACGACCAACAATAGATGAATCCGTATGATGCCGCCTACCAGTTCAAGGAACAAATAAAGATCAGTAGACAGTTCAATGCATAAAGCACAAAGGCGGCACAAGATTCAAGACTTCAACACGAAGCTCACGGTAAAAGTCCACATCATCTACACTGTTGGAAATCTGGAAGAAAATAGAAGAGATTCTGAGGAACCAAGTGAAGAAAACAGAAGTTAAAAGCAACATGAAGCAACCCTAAAAACTCGAGCCAGAGATCCAACCAAATGGCCGCAGAAGCGCGGCCAAATAGGCCTTTCTGCCGCGGTTCCACGGCCGTATGATGCACATTTCGGTGCATGTGTCGGTGGGTATCGATGCTTTGACCCGGCTATCTTAGGGTAGCCTTATAAATTCAAGTGTGGATCAGAATATAATCTAGGGTTTTTACTTATCTATAAATAGGAAACCCAAAAGCCAAATGAAGGCATGCCTCTTTTTAATTCTTATATTTAAAATTTTAATTCAATTGTAATGCATTGCTAAGAGGTCATCAATAAAAGTGAGTTTTATGTTTATCTTGCATTCTTTTTATCTGAATTTAATTCCTGCAATTTTTTATCTGTTCTTTTATTATCTGCAATTTAGATAGTCTATTAAAATAAAACAAAAATGAATTTCATTATCACTTTCCTAATGAGTGAGTAATTCCTCACTTGTTAGGGTTATGATAGGGAAGGTTTGAGAGACGGAAATCTCTCTCACTCCTTTCTTTGCCCAAATAATTTTAATTAGGACTCTATTTAATTCAACCACACACCGCTCACTACGGCACCATATCCTATGTGATAGCAGTGATTCCCTAGTTAGACCGGTTGTGGTTGAATTAACCGGAGGTTAGGGCTAAGAGCCAAGAACGGACAGAAAAGGACCAAAAGGAAGAAACTAAGTTTCTTTCTAGTCGTGCTAATCCCCGTTGTTGACTATTACCCT
The DNA here is from genome assembly GCA_030015575.1 of Agapanthus africanus. Classification (NCBI taxonomy): domain Eukaryota; kingdom Viridiplantae; phylum Streptophyta; class Magnoliopsida; order Asparagales; family Amaryllidaceae; genus Agapanthus; species Agapanthus africanus. Next base: position 101,832,971 of record CM057350.1, on the reverse strand, counting down.
AACACCTATATTCTTAACTAGGGCATCGAAAGAAGTGGGAAGAATCCCTAATTCGAACTAACCTAATCCTAACCCTAGCAAGCCTTTAAATCAACTTATTCTCATTCTTAGATCGTAAAACAAAACCTACCAAAGATAGGACTTAACTCGTTAGAACTTAAAGAAAAGAACACCATTTCCCTGTGGATCGACTCGTACTCAACCGGCTAGCTACCAAGCGACCCCGTCTTGATTGCGGTATTCTTAAATTTTTAAACGCATACAAAAACAACAAACAATCAATATCCTCCTCCAAATCTCCATGAAGGAATGCAATCTTGACATCCAGTTGCTCTAAATGCAAATTCTCCATCGCCACGATGCTAAGAATTACCTGAATAGATGTCATCTTCACCATTGGGGAAAATATTTCTTGATAGTCAATACCTTGGTTTTGTGCATAACCCTTGACTACCAAGCGATCCTTGTACCACTTTACACCATCATCTACATCTTTAATCATGTACACCCACCTGTTTAGAAACACTTTCCGATCCTTGGATAGCTTCACTAGGTTCCACGTACTGTTGTTCTTCAAAAAATCATAGCTCGCTCCCACTGTTTGCTAGTATCATCGCTTATTGCTTCTTCAAGGGATTCGGGCTCCCCTGAATCTGTGTACAATACGAAGTCGGTCACAAGTCTTTCAGGTACACGCCTACTTGCGTAGATCTCCTCAGAATTGGTACATCCGATTGCTGAATATGGTCACCATCCTATTCTTGAACCCGATCCTGCACTATAGTTTCCTCCATATTCTGATCTCCACCTGTAGGTATCTGAATACTCTCTTGAGTTCCGTCCAACTCGACGAACTCTGATACCGCACCATCTTTAGCTTACGTTTTTTCTTTGTACAAGTGTTGCTCATCAAAAATGACCTTCCGGCTTCATATTACTTTCTTGCTTGTGTAATCTCACGGCCGATATCCGAACCCGTCTCTGCCATACCCGATGAAAGCACACTTCCTGGACTTGGAGTCAAGCTTACTCCTTTCTACTTTATCAACCAAAGAATATGCAATACAACCAAATATTTTTAGACACGCATAATTAACCGGTTTACCTGACCAAATTTCTTCCGGAATGTCTCCATCAAGCACACTTGTCAGGCTTCTATTGATCAGATACACAACAGTATCGACAGCTGCTGCCCATAAAAACTTTGGCACATCCGCATCCAAGGTCATGCTCCACACTCGCTCTAAGATCATCATGTTCATCTTTTCAGCAATGCCATTTTGCTGTGGCGGTCCCTGGTACCATTTTCAGCCAACGAATACCCTTCTGCGAGAAAAACGTCTCGAACTCTTGTGTGCAGTATTCCCCTCCATTATCCGATTTAAGGCATTTTAGTTTAGTCCCCATTTGGTTCTAAACCTACGCAATTCAATGTTTGAAGATACCAAACATACCGGGCTTCTTCTTAATCTCATACATCCATGTCTTACGGCTTGCATCGTCGATGAACATCACGAAATACCGATTACCTGCATAAGACTCCACCGAGTCCGGACCCCATACGTACGTATGCACCATCTCCAGCCTTTTGGTCTTTTTAGCTACGCCTCCAATCTGAAATCTGAGGGCGCTTTGCTATAACGACTCTGAAATCACTGTACAGAAATTTCTTGTATTTCACGGTAAAGGGTATTACAGCCTGTGTAAGAGTTACAAGTTATTTTTGTTAAATAAAAGTAAGAAGCAACTTGTAGCTCACTGGTAAAGCCTCTGCACTGCTGTGACATAGCCTATGTGTTCGATTCTCATCAGACACAATTATTTTTTATATTTTTCTTTTTAATTTTTCGAAAGCCCAAGAGTTGCACGTACAATACACGGAGAAACAAAAAGTTTCAGAAAAATCAAACAGGCGCAACGAGGTGTACACACCCAACTTGACACGTGGCACGAATCTCGAGATTGATCACCAAGATCCGACCGCCCATTCTTAGCAAAGGGCCGGCGCCGACGGTCCAAGATGCCCTAAATCCCCCCGTGCTTTGGACACTTGACCCTTCAACTCCCCTCAATTCCCCTGCACTGTTTGATTTTCCTGTAATCAAACAGAGTCTCTTCAATTCACTATTTAACACTATTTTAAATTCTTTTAATTCATATTTTTAATTCCCAAACCCTAATTCTTTACTATAAATACTACCCTATGCCCCAACTCTTCCCCATTCTGAAATTTCTAGCTAAAATTCCCTCAAACTCTCTAAGTGCCAAGTGGAGTAGCAAACCAATCTCGACGACCGGAGCATCTCCGACGAAACCACGACCCCCGATGGCTTCTTCGATCTCTTATTAACCACCTAAAATACGTAAGTCCCCCTTTTCTCTCTTTTCCTTCATCTCAAAACAAATTTCTAAAACAAATCGATAAAAGTGGAGTTATCTCCGATGTAATTTTCTTTTTAATTTTTGTATTCCACTTAATAAGCAACTTAGATTAAACTAACATCTTATATTAATCTTAATCTTACTTCCCATCATTTAGTTTTTAGTTTAACCAAAATTTCATGTGAAACAAATATATAACGAACTTTTTCATTAAAATATCATGAACTTTAGTATAACCCTCATTTCAATAATTGTTAAAAAGATACCTTTAGAAAAACTTCACGGGGTAACGTCCTACCCCACACGCACACTATGGCTACATAGAACGATGTTCTAAACATAGAGCTAATTTAAAAATTAACTTTTTCATTAAAAAACCACATCTTTACAAAATGGGTTTCTTTTGATAGGTATTTCAAAATTCTTGGCAATTACGCCTCTACAACCCTCGTTAGGAGACCCGCTGATGGATGGTGCGGATTATCGCACATATTTGGGACAGTAGAGCGAGATGCAGAACTCCTCACGGAGTATTCGGTCTCGAAAGGAAATAAAAATACGGTTTTTAAGAAATACGGCTTTTCTAAATAAATATTAAATTTTGGAAATTATATAAAAATATGAATTCGTATTTTCAATAAAGACATATTATGAAACTATATTTTGTAGAAATGAAAGATTAGAATTTTTTAAATAAAATACCACCAAGTTTCCAAAAGAGCTAGTTTTCATAAAAATACCATAAACTTTCAAAACGCTGGGTTTTATCACCAAAACACCACAACAATTAAAATACATGTTCATGAAAACCCTAAATATCATAAATCACCATCGAGGTTTATTTTTAAATTATATTAAAGTATTTTTCATAAAACTCATTCGAGATAAGCAAACAATACTAAGTACTCTAGATTAATATAGGTTTAACTGGGATCAATTCTCTTGAGCCCCAGGGAGCCAGAGAAAGTGAGTGCTTGCCTATTCAGGTTAGCCAACTTAACGGAATTATCAATGGCAATTGTCTTGAAAAAGACATAAATCCTGTCGTCCATGTGCAGCAGTTGCCGATTTCTTCCGAACACAAGATTTTTAACGGTTTAAATCAATTCCTATGAAAAAGATATGAACTCGAATCCAAACTCGAATCTGAACTTGACCTCAAACTCGAACACAAACTCGAACTCTAACCTAATTCGAATCTAAACTCGAATATATACTCGAACCCAAACTCCTCGAACCAACTTGACTCGAACCAAGATTGCAATTGTCATGACTCGCATATTACTCGACTCACCCGACTACATTCTACACCTTTTTCAATCTATGATTTCGATCAAGACATGTTAATCAATCAATCAAACCAATTAAGTATATTAACCAGTTCACTACTACAATAAGGGGTTGCCCCTACGGATTTATCCGTAGGAGTAAAGCACTGCTCCTACGGATATATCGGTAGGGCATAAAAATAACCCGTAGGTGCAAAGGCCGCAGGTGCAGGTTTTCGTCCTGAACATGCCCTTACGGAGTAATAATTGCCCCTACGTCTTAATCCGCAGGGACACTTATCCCTACGAAGTAATCCGTAAGGCATGATAAATATTTAAATTTATTGGTTTATAAAATAAAATAATTGCTCCTACGGATGTATTCGTAGGGCCTGATTGGTGTCCCTACGAATACCTCCGTAGGTCCAGATAAATGCCCCTACGGATAAATTCGTAGGGGCAAGTTTTACTAAGTCCATAGGGACAAAATATCAGGTATCCTGATATTTTGTCCCTACGGCTAATTATGTAGGGGCAAACATTGAACCTACGGATTAATCCGTAGGTGCAACAGATGGCCCTACGGATTAATCCGTAAGGACAAAATATCAGGTTTTTTTTAAAAAGGCTTCCTGTTTTTTCCCCACCCTGTGCACAATAATATATACATCATATAACCAAATACAGAAATATTTATAATCAACATCTCACGCATAATATATAAAAGAAATAAACAAACAGAATACGATATCAAATTAAATCATCGTGCACAAGCAAACAACCACCAATATCGTCCAAAATTTATACAATATGTATCAGATAAGTACATACATCCTCAAAAATATAAATAAAGCTACCCTAGCTCGGTCCAGCTCCTCTATGTCTGATAATCGTTGTAATCTGGCGCATCTGCTTCTCGGTGCAGCCCTGAGTTGTCAAAAACTCGACTAATAAAGGAGCAAACTGTGGGGAGTCTGAGCGGGCTGTGGAGCTGCAGGAGTGGTCTACGCAACCACAGCCGAGGTAGTGGCTTGCAGAGCCGCAGCCGAAGGAGATGCATGTGGAGCCGCAGCCGAAGTAACCTGTCGCACCTGTTAAATTTTGTGTGTAATAAACGAGTAAGAACGGTGTATTAGATTTTAGTCGAGTTCGTATCATTATCAAGTTATTGCGAAACCCCAATCTAAGAATATTTAGCGACTTAGGCCTCATTTGGGTATCTAGTTTGGAAAGCCATACTTTATTTTAATTAGATAGTTTTATGTAAGTATGATTAATTAAGGCTAAGTCTACAACCAAATAAGTCCAGGCTACTAATATTGTATATGTTACTATCTATAATGTGATATAATATTTTACTATTAAGTAGTGTATGTACCATCTCCTTCAACTCCTCGACGATGGTCTTCAAGACGGCAACATCATGCTCTAGACGTCACTCACGGGGGGGAGGGGGGTAGGGGAAGTAACCGCCGGAGTGGAGTCCTACCTTATATAAGAACTAAGTTCGTATATAAAGGGTTAAGTTTACGGTAAAGTTGTACGTTTACGTTATCATCGAGTATCCTAATGAAGGAACTAGTGCACCCTAAACCCTAACCCTAATTTTTGGAGAAATTAAATTCTCATATGTTCCTTTTATTTCTTTTTAACTTAGTTCTTTTTCCCTAAGTTTTGAATCTGCAAAACAAAATCTTCCCGATAAGAATTAAATTCTCAAGTTGTGGGGAGATTTGCTTCTGCAAATCTCAACCAGAGGAAGAACTAAGTTCTTATATGAAGGGTTAAGTTTATGGTAAAGTTGTACGTTTACGTTATCATTGAGTATTCTAATGAAGGAACTAGTGCACCCTAAACCCTAACCCTAATTTTTGAAGGAATTAAATTCCCTTATGTTCCTTTTATTTCTTTTTAAATTAGTTCTTTTCCCCTAAATTTTGATTCTGCAGAACAAAATCTCCCCGATGAGAATTAAATTCTCAATTTGTGGGGAGATTTTCTTCTGCAAATCTCAACCAGAGAAAGAACTAAGTTCTTATATGAAGGGTTAAACTTACGGTAAAGTTGTGTGTTTACGTTATCATCGAGTATCCTACTAAAGGAACTAGTGCATCCTAATCCTAATTTTTGGAGGAATTAAATTCCCATATGTTCCTGTTGTTTCTTTTTAAGTTGGTTCTTTTCCCCTAAGTTTTGAATCTGTAGAACAAAATCTTCCCGATAAGAATAAATCACTCATTTGTGGAATCATACTGGAATGCAAGAAAAATGTCATAAGTTCTCGTCTCATATTTTAACACATGAAAAATGCATCATGACGAAGCCAAAGGTGCAAACAAACTGATTAAAACCATTATTTCCTTCACATTTGCGCTTTGGCATATGAGCCACAGAAACATGAATTGCTTTAAAAGCCGGAGTAAATGGAGACAATAAATATATTTTAAACTGTCATGCATAATAACCATTTCATCCAAAATCTTAATTTGGTGGATTATGGACCAAAAATGTATATTAACCGTCATTAATATATAAAATTATTTTATATAGTTCTATAGAAGAGGACGTGAGGAAAGTAAATGGCTACATTCTGATGTTGATAATTAATCGTGGATGATGTCAAAATCTTCACAAGTTCTCCAAAGTCATCAACTGATCTAAATCATGCAATGGGCAATGATATTAACTAAAAATAAAAATATCCGTAATGACGTGAAAGCTAACAATTTAGGACGCCAATTTATATTAAGAGCAAATAAGGCCTAAATTTAGTTCATATGGTAGTTAACAAAGGAAATTAGGGAGCAGAACTACTGTGTATACTGATGATACTACCTAAGGATATTTGTCTCAGTTTTTCCCTATACCGCCACTGAGTTTGATGCTTATAATTGTAAGTCTCTCATACTTTCAATATAATCCATCTATATTCACCCTCGATGTCTTAATATAGATGTCAGAGTATAATTGTATGAACTTCCTTAAGAATGTCAACATACATTGTAATTGTATAGATATCCAAGACAAGTAAGATGTGACACTTAGTCACACAACACAAAGACAATTAGCGTTAAACTTATATTTTCCTAATTGATGAGGTGCAAGTTGGCTAATGACAGAGATGCTATCTCATATAGCCCAGTTGTGTATTGATATATGAAGATCCTTAGCATATAGTCATGGAATGTCACATAGAGATTTAAATATGAGTGTGGAACCAAAAATTTTAGACCAAATATCCACATATCTCAAAATGGTGTATATATGCGATCAATGAAAAGAAACATTGCTTATGAGACTTACAAAATGTAATTATCTTGATTCATAATTGCAAGAAATTATTATAGGTAGTATGGATACCCTAACCCTAAACCGAACCCTAACCCTACCCTAACCTACTTAATTAACCATAACCATAACCCTAACACTCACCCTAACCCTAATTAACCCCCAATTAACCCGGAACTAACCCTAACCCTAACCTTAAAATCAACAATAACACAAAAATTAAGAATAATTAATAGTTCAAAATGGAAATTAACTTACCTCACTTGTAGTTTTGCCGGCGAATAGAGCTCGACGAGGTGGAGGAGGCCAGGGATGGAGCTCGACAAGATCCTATGGTGGCGGGAAGTTGGCGACGAGCGGCGGGAAATCAAAAGCGACGGCGGCGGGAAGTCAAAGGCGACAATGGAGGCAAAGTGGTGACGAGATTGTGGTGGCGACGACGGCGGGAAATCAAAGGCGACGAGAGATGGAGGCGGGTGACGAGATTGATCGCGCAGGGATTGGTGTGGGAAAAATTGGGGTAGGTGGGATATTACTGAGCTTTATTTTTTTTATAAATAACCATTTGATGCCCCTACGGATTAATCCATAGGATCTTCTTTTACGGCTCCGTAAGGCCAAATAAAAGATTACATTTTAATATTTTTTAATTAATCCATAGGGAACCGTAGGGAAAAACCGTTGGACCTACGGAGTAATCCATAGGGACAATAAAAAGTTGCCCCTACGGATTCCTAACTCCGTAGGGGCAACCTCTTATTGTAGTAGTGGTTATAATATATTATATTCGGGGTGTTTGGGATAGTTTCTTGTGTGAATCCAACGGAGTTTCAAAAGTCCCGTATTAACCTTTTTTTATTTTACTCGAATATCAGTCGGGTTGATTCATCTACAGTCTAGAGCCTCAATACTAATATATGAAAAGGGCCCGTGTTTTTTTTCTCCTGGAGCCCCACTCTTGAGCTCGTGAATACTTCTACAGCTGCATTGATATTCACACTTGGAACTTAACGTTCACATAGTGACCATATAAAGACCTATAGTATATACTTACCCAGGAACTTATACTCTTACTTGTAATATATATTCTACACTTGTCATTTTCTTTACTCTTATTTATCTTTGGGACTTACCGAGCGCAAGTTCGCTGATGGGTATTCCACCCACCTTTGTTTTCTTGGAATGTTCGTCAGATACGGTCAAGACGAAAGAAGTGGACGCTACTGAGAAGGATTACGACCAAATAGCTACTCAGAACTAGCTCAGCTTCACTTTTCTTCAGTTGATATATGCCACTTGTTTAGGCATTTTCCTTATTATATTTACTTTCCAGCATAAACTCATGTACTTGTATATATTTGAAGTTGAATGTAAATAAAAATGTTTGTTGAAAATTTTTACAGTCTCCATTTATTCTTACATTGTGCATTATTGTTTTCAATACGCTTAGTATATTTATTTAGGGAATGACCTTCTCTAGACAAATATGCCGCGGGCTTGCCACGTCACCGTTTCCGTCTACTGGGAAGTGGGGCATGACATTTGCTTCCCACAAACGCGGCTCTCGCAACACCCTAACTCTACCTTTTTCAGCCTCGAAAGAAACCCCCTACCTTGAAGAATTTTCATGTTCTTTTCGCTGAGGTGCCTCAATTGTTTGTGCCATAATGAAGCCTCCGAATCTTATCTTCGAACCCGTCACCAATGCAACCGAAGCTCCACTACTCCCACTGAAATAATATAACGAACCTCTCAACTTGCACCTTGTGATCACCAACGAACCTTTGGAAATCTTCCATTGAGAATTCCTAAACACCGTCATACAATCTCAGATGTCCAACTGACTTGTAGAAATTAAGTTTTTCTTCAAATCTGAAATGCGTCTTGCGTTCTTCAGCTTTATTTGACCTCCTCCTGACGGTTGCAAGATGATCGTCCTTTTACCAACGATCTTATACAGCTTACGGTTTCCCACTGTCACTTGTCTAAGATCGTTTTGAACATACTCGTTGAAGTGATGCCGGCCCGAAGTGCAATGAAAAGATGTGCCCGAATTTAGGAACCAAGTATCCGCCTCTGTGTTCTCGCTCGTTGATAGACAAATACCTTGTTCCCCTTGTTCATGTCCCCTTGTTCATGTGTAAACACCATATTCGCTTTCTTTTTATCCGCCTTCTCATCTGATCCTTTCTTTGGAGATTTGCAATCATTTTTCCTGTGACCCTTCTTCCCACAATTCCAACACGCGCCTTGGATTTTTCTTTAAGATTTTTCTCGGGTTTTAGACTTGCTCTTCTTGTCTTTTCCCTTTTCCATCGTTCACCGCGATTCTCCATCGAAAGTGTAGAAGTTCCCGAACTTCCACTCACGACCTTTCTTCGCATCTCATCATCTAATTTGCAATATGAAATATTGCAAATTGAGATAAATCACAATATGAAATATTTGATTCGCAGCAGATTCACCAACGATAGACGTCTGTCCCACACTTGGTCAGACGTTTGTCCCGACTCTGTATCTCTTCAACGCCTCGGCCAGACGTCTGACCCACACTTAGTCAGACGATGTCTGTGCTCTGGATTGGGCTTAGTGGCTTCGGCAGACATATGCATCGCTGACCTTCAGATGTCTGCCATTGCTATGGTGTTCTGACATGCTCTTCTATGCACATCCAGACATCCGCCTCTCCCTTCATCAGACATCTGATCTAAAGTATTTCTCCATAATTTCAACATTGCTCCTGACCGTCCGTTGCGCCACCAAGACCTCTGGTAAAGGGGGTTTTGTACCGCCGGGAAGATCGACACCTTGGCTGCATGCGTGGAGGTGGAGTCTTTATTTGATAGGGATTAAATTCTCGCCTAGCCCCACAAACCAGAGATCGATTTACTTATTTATTTGTCTATTCGAATTTATATTTTAATTATGCTAGTGTCCAATTTATCTAAAATAATTTATTTTTATGCTAACTTCTACAGCATGGATATCGAAGAGTTGCTTCATATATATGACAACGAGGAAAACACTTTGCTTTGATCAATGGAGCCCAGGAAGTCTCTGGTTCAGAAACTAATTTCCCGCATAGCTTCATGAAGAGGCAAATATTTGCATATTTAAGATTATCCAGGCTTTCAAATAAAGTTGCTTGCCTGAGGGGTTGAAACCCTAATAAAAGTCTCTCGATTTACGCTCTAAATCGCTTATGACTTTGTTTGGAACGAGGAATGGAGGTAATGAAGGCCTTAATAAGCACTTCTCTACCCGCATGAGATAGCAAACGTCTTTTCCAACCGATGGAGTTTCTTATCCACCTTATCCAAGAGAAACTTATAATTAGGAGATCCAGATCTATTATCAAAAAGCGGACCATCAAGATAAATGGCATCGCGGTCCATCAGGTTCCTTGAGCGGCCAACTTATGTATAAGCAGGCGCTGTTGAAGAAGGCATGTGATGAGAATTAATTGTTGCAATGATTGGTAAGGAATTTGAAGAGATTTTGATAATTGGGATTCTCGGGTAATGGCAATTGAATAAATGTCTGGCAGAGGTTGTATACAGGGGCGGCGATGGCGGAGGGGTTGCACAAAGAAGTTATTTTGATGACGAAGTCTTCATAGGTTGTTGGCTTCTCCATGGATTTGGTTGGGCTGACAAGAGGGTGTGTGTAGTGCATGGTGGAAATGGAGGTAGGAGTAGGAGCAGGAGACAAATTCTCTCTTTGTTCGTATTCCTCCTGCCCTGCCCTGCCCTTCACGATAATTCATGTAAGAGATACATGTTAGCTTGACTACCCTATGCAAATGGAATGTTAGTTTGAGGGTCCCGAGTGGTTCTTCGAGTTTAATGGTACTTTTCTAAAACCTGGAAGTTTCATGGTGTTTTATGCAATTTACTCTAAAACAAATGCTATTGGAAGAAACACCAGCGGGCTCCCCAAATTAGGTATTTCACCACTATACCTTTGTCACTACTAAAAGTGAAGCCCACTCAAGACAACAAGACTTGAAATTGTCTCGACTAACCCACTAAAAATATAGGCTATAAATATATCACTTATCTTAATAGAGAGAAATGGGGTTGCCAATTAATGAGAAAGTGGTAGTGGGAATGTTCCGGAAATTCTTTTATCTTTTTCTATATATGTTCTGATAAGATGTCTAGTTTCAGATGTTAGTTCATATATGAGGGATCAAAGTGGGTAAAAATTTCTTTTTATGTCCAAAAATAATGTCATTCTTAGAAATTAGAATAAAACTGTTAAAAGGTCTCTTCTCAGTTGATGCATCATGTTAAACAATTACTTTGGATTTAGTGAGACATTTAGCAATTTTTGTTTGGTGACCGAGAGTTTTACTCCCTCCGTTTCATAATGTAAGTCCATTTTTGCTTTTTTTCCCATCTAAATATAAGTCCATTTTTGCTTTTGTTTCCATCAAAATATAAGTCATTTTGCACTACCAATGAAAACCTTTGGTTACAGATGCAATTTTAGTGCCACAATTACTAAACTGACCCTCACTTAGATAATCATAGATAATCAAAAAGAAGTCGTGATGATAGGATTAAAATGGAAACTCTCCTTTTAGCTAATCATAAATTGAAGAAAATACAATCTCCTCTTAATATGCGTGCAAAAGTAAAAATAGACTTACATTGTGAAACGGGAATGGTATTTGTTAACAGATGAAACAAAAATAGAAAAAGACTTAAAATATATGATAATTACTCTTTTCATCTTAGTTGACAAAAAGTGCTGAGACAAGCCTCACTCTCAGGGCAGGACCAAGCGAGCATAGCCATAGGGCTGCATTCGATCCCAAACCCATTTAAACCAAAGCAACATCGATATCTCATTATTTCAGAAGACACCTAACCACAAGTAGCCGTGGCCCTTCAAATAATAGGCACGCCAAAAATTTTATACTTCAAACCCTCTGGTGTAAGATCTTTGTAAACATGATCACAGTGATTTGTCACCTATATAACTAGCACACAGGATTCGGGGCGAGTCCCTGCTATTTCTAATATCCAACCCATGGGCCGAAAATAGGATAAAACAAAGGGCTTATAGATTCTTTTATCTTTTATATTTTATGTGTGATTCGGATTAGAAAATAGCAAATGAAAAAATAACAATCCCCAAATTACATCGCACGCACGTCTAAATTGTCTGATTTATTCATTATCATATCGACGCGCATGATTATGCTAATGGTTGAATCATTTTCGATCAACAATAATTGGATTCATAAAATTTATCATATCCTTCAAATTCCTTCATGAGGTTTTGGTTCTCAAGTCTCAACCAATCTATTTTAGCACAAGAAGACCTCATGACTATGAAATGGAGACCTGATTTCATGATATGAGGAGGATTCAACTATTTAAATCGAATTTTATGCTTCCAATATATAATATATAAGCACTTATGTCACTTGTTGATGAAATTAAAAATGAACACAAGTGTCCAGCAACCCCACAAATAGCCCAAGTCACTGGCCAGTTTCATGCACTAGGTGACACGTGGCTATAACATCCTCTAATATGAAGCCAAATCTAAAGACTCATTCTTCAAACTTTCCCTAAATTAACCACAATATTACAATAAAAACACAAAAAAGGAAAAATTGACACAAGAAGTAAGGCTTCACATTAATTAAACAAAGAAACACAACATTAAAGTAATATGCGTACTCTCTTTCTCTTTAATTTTTCTTTTTCTTTTTCACCCTTTTACATGAAGAGGCTTCCATCACTGCATCTCATGCTCCCCCTGCAATATGCAACATGATTTTATTCAAAGCATTTCCCTTTTTTCTTTCTTGATTTATTATACTATAAAGAAATATTTAATTTAATAAAAAAACATAAGAAAAGTTTTGTGCAAGAGAAATATGTTTACCTTCATAGGGGATGATTGTTTGCTCATCTTAGATCCATGCTTCTTCAGTTGCTCCCTCACAAACTTCTCATAAATGAAGGCTGCACCTTTGAATTGAGGAAGCACCAACCAAGCCACAAATACCACTTTTATTTGATACCATATCGGTACCCTTTTTTTTTAACACAAACCACCCCACACAAACAAACAAGTTACATATAAATCATGCATGCCCAAAGATTTCAAAATCAATATGTAAGAAAATAGTTACCAATATAAGATAGGCTCTGCCACCATCTCCATTAGGGTAAGGAAAGAGTAGAGGATCCAATAAGCTAGCCACTGCTCATCGTCGAGCTTTGATGGGCTCTCCATAGCCTGAACCGATGCATATCTATATACATATCAAGAAGAACAAGAAGAGATCAATATGAAACCATGCAAAAAAAAATAATTAAAGAAAGACATGAACAAGAGAAATTTTACTTACAAAGGGTACAGGAGCATGATGGTAGGCCTGCATCATGAGAATTCACAAGAAATTATGTCACAAAATAATATATTCAAAACGCGCCCCCCCGGGGGGGTGGATATGTAAACAGAGAGAGAGAGAGAGAGAGTACCCAGCTAAGGAGTTGAGATGAGTAAGGAAAGTCCAGAAATGACCCATGATGAAGATGGAAGTTTAGGAACAAATTAAAGGTTGGAGCAAAAACTAAGAGAGAGAAATATATATATATATATATATAGAGAGAGAGAGAGAGAGAGAGAGAGAGAGAGAGGTGGCAGCATGAGAGAGTGCATCGGATACTTATCTTGGTCGTGGCAAAAAACAGGTTTGAGCACCGACATATAGAAGCAAGCACAAGACCAACATTTTGATAGACTCAAACTATAGCCAAAGTATACTACTTTATTTGATAGTTTAATGTTTGATTTCATTGGTATGTTAAACCTTCAAATAGGGAAAAATTCACCTTGAGGAGCATGGGTTCATGCTATGGTTGGTGTTTGAAACAAATAACGAGGCAAGCTCTAAGCAATACCTTCTTTTTTTGGATAAATTACACTAAAATACCCTTAATTATCATGTTTTCACTAAAATACCTTGAAATATTTTCATTCCAGTAAAATACCTTAAGCTTTATTAATGAGGGCATTTAGTGATATAAAATCCCTTTGAAATAATAGTTGAAGGTATTTTCCTGTAATAGAAATAGTTCAAGGTATTTTAGAGAGAAACACATAGTTACGGGTATTTTAGTGTAATTTACTCTGTGATATGAGAATCCCAGCAGCATACACGGCTAGTAGTAAATGCATGGTATAAAATAATTTAAGAGTGATATTGAAAAATATGATACAAAATATGTGTCTACTGTTACAAGAAGGGTACAGGATCAAGAAATTTGTTGATATTGTAAGCCTTAAATGCGGGAAACCCCTTCATGTTTGACCAAAAGCAGGAAACCCTCCTAAAGTTTTCGCAATTACCCCAAAAGCAGGACTTCCTCTAAATGCTAGTTTTGTTCTTTTTTGTTTTATGAGGGCATTTTGGTCAAATCATGTAATTTTTGAATGGAAAATATATTGACAATTAAGTGAGTGGGGGCAAACCGGAGGTTTTTAAAGGTTAAGGGGGTTCCCTGCTTTTGCTTTTGGGTCAAACATGAGGGGGTTTCCTGCATTTAAGCCACGTTGTAATTAAACACATTTCAAAGGCCCAATTAGATAATGAAAATCTTCAAATTCAATTCCAAATCCATCCCTACAATCTGGGCCCATGCCAGGGCCCATGAACACAAGTTAAAATCCATTTTTTTTATTATTAAAAAAAACCCTTCTAATTCAATCAATTGTTTATTTGGGAAAGGGGAGATGATTCCCTGTATTAGTGTATATTATTGTATATATTAACCAAAAGTAATTTTGTGTTCTTGGTATAATCTCTCTTCATATACATACAGAGAAACCTAGAAGACCAGCAAATTTTTCTCACCCACCTCACTGCATAAAAGCAGTGAAGTTCCTCAGCAAGCAAACCAAAAGCATTTTGTATGCATAGAGTTTGAACACTAAAATATCAAGTTAATTGCATACAACCTCACTGCTTTTATGCAGTGAAGTTCCTCAGCAAGCAAACCAAAAGCATTTTGTATGCATTGAGTTTGAACACTAAAATATCAAGTTAATTGCATACAACCTCACTGCTTTTATGCAGTGAGGTTACTCAGCAAGCAAACCAAAAGCATTTTGTATGCATCAAGTTTGAACACTATAAAATCAAGTTAATTGCATACGACTACGTACACCTCTTATGACATTTATCAACTCTTTTATTATAGATGGCATTCAGACGCGGAATTTTGATCTGAATAAATATTGTTGACAGATGCTGATATGTCACGTACTAAATACTAATAAACCAAGTACGAAGAAAAATTTAATCTGATCGTGCTGATAATAAACCAATTGAGCGTTGAGACGTGATCTTGATAAGTTGATATGACCTAAAATTGAATTTTTATGTGCTAATAAACCGGCTAAGGGATGATAATTGTACTAGACGATGGGTGTTACATGCAACTACCCCATAATATGATTAAGATATTGCATAGCAATAAATAATGATTACACAATGGTGTTTCATTTTAAAAGAACATTGCTCCAAGAATTTAAAAGGTGTCTATTATAGAAAATGGTCAAAGGGATGGATAGGGCAGATCAGCTGCAAACTCTCTTTCCTAATTACTTTCCCAACCTCTCTCTCTCTCTCTCTCTCTCTCTCTCTCTCTCTCTCTCACTTCCAAATGTTTTGGCAAATCTATCACATTACACTAAATTTGCGTGTGGGTTATCCAAAAATGCATGAAGCCCCTTTATTTCTCTCCACCATGCATTATAGCTAGTGGTTGACCTCTATTCCCCTCCTCTTCCTTCTCTCCTCTTTAAACATTAATCCTTCAGAAAACCTTGGACATTTGAATCCATCCTCTTATATCTACCATATTTCACCAACATCATAAACATCTCATCTAAAACCATGATATGAAGCCAATGTCGACAATGTCGATGACGACGAAGAACATCATGAGCCATGGTTTGTATCTCCATAGTCCCGATAGTGTATCAAAGCCGGGAGTCTCTCTGGGATTCTTGAAGATGAAGAGAGGAGAGGTGAAGGGGTTGTGTGTGAAATGTGTTGGTGGTGGAGACAGCCATGTTGGTGTGCATAAGGTTAATGGGAGGAAAGTGAATGGCGTGGTGTTAAGTGAGCCAAATACAGGTGTTTCTAGAGATGAAGAGGCTGATGAGGCCTTAAAGAATTTTAAGCTTGGGAGGTTTGTTGAGAAGAGGTTGGTTTATAGGCAGACTTTTGTGATCAGGTCTTATGAGATTGGACCGGACAAGACTGCAACCATGGAAACTTTGATGAATCTCCTTCAAGTAAGGCTTAGTGCTAGTATTCTTCTTTCTTTTCTATTTCTTTTTCCCAATCAAAAGCAATTTGTATATGTATTTGTGTGTATACTGCCAATAACACCCTTTTAAGTTTTCACAGAATATGTGTTATGATTTGATAAATAAAGTTATATCATAATAAATAATGCTATCATTTGAGAAAAAATGTTATGGTTAGATAATTAGTATCATGAGTTGATAAGTAAAGTTATAGTTGAATAAAAAAAAGGTCAGTAAATTTACGGTGTGAATAGCTTGAGAAAGGATAAAGCTGGTATTTTTGACAACAAACAATAATAGCATCAACATCAACATCAACATCAACATCAACATTAAAAATATCTCAATTAGAATACGAATGGGCTTGAAACATTTGTATTTTATATGTATTGGGTTTATTTAACAATTTTGAAAGTACATGAGTCTAACCGTAAGTCGCTTCTCTAACTGGTCCTAGAAACAATATTACCCCCACCCCCTCCCTAAAGTGCTACATTTATAAGGGTATTTTAGTTTGTTTTTTTTTAAAAACCTCTTTATAACAAATTTTAAGGGAAGTAACTGTCATTAAAAAAAATAAAGCCGGTTTTAGAATGGCGATAGTCCGGATATTTTGGTGAAAATTTTCCCTAAAAATAGCATACATGCTAAAATTTATATGATGATCATCTCTACAAGTATTTGTGGTGAAAATTGAGCTCCAATAACAAATTTTGCAGCATGATTTTCATTTCCAATGTTTTGTAAGCAACATGAAATACGAAAAGTAATTATGTCAAATGAACTGGAATATATATCAAACTCGTGCAGCATATGCTTCCATATAGACACTAACTAAAGCTTTAATGTTCGGATATCATACCGAAAACAGGAAACAGCTCTGAACCATGTGAAGAGCTCAGGACTAGCCAGTGATGGGTTTGGTGCAACGCACGAGATGAACCTGAGGAAGCTCATTTGGGTTGTCACTCGTATTAACATTCAAGTCGACAAGTACAGCCGCTGGTATGTCTTTTCTCATTTAACACCATCCTCGAATCTGCAATGGAACATAGCAACATTAAAATACATTTCGGGAAGATGGTAATTTTTTTTTTGAAGTATATATGCAGGAAAATGGAGAATGGTGAAATCATTTTAAGCATTGCTTAAGCCTTTTGTAAATATAATAAGACATAGGACATAAGCACAAAATGTAGGAAATGAAGAATGGTGCCACTTTAAGATCAAACTATTTTATTCACACAAAAAACCTCAATTTTCAAACTCCAAAAGGGTCATTATTAAACATTATATATGTCATGATATTAGACTCCAAAAGGATTCATATAGCTGACCCCAAAAGTTTGGGATAAAGGCTTGTTATCGTCGTTGTTATATTTGTCCCGATAGTAATGAAATGTTGCAGGGGGGATGTGGTTGAGATTGATACGTGGGTTGCAGCATCCGGAAAGAATGGAATGCGAAGAGACTGGCTAATCCGAGACTACAGCACTCAGAACATAATAGCAAGAGCTACGAGGTAATAAAACACAATAATGCTTCACATCTTAAAGCTAACCTGATCTAAAACGACTTCGTTTCAATGGATGCAGCACTTGGGTGATTATGAATAGGGAAACAAGAAGGTTAACTAAGATGCCTGAACAGGTGAGGGAAGAAGTCAAGCCATTCTTTCTTAATAGAACAATCCTTTCACAAATTGGCGATGACAAGAAGATCGATAAGCTCAACGAGGAGACGGCAGAACACATAAGATCAGGCTTAGAAGTAAGTAATGCATATTATTTTTAGGCTGAATTTCACGAATATACCTTAAGCTTTCACTATTTTCAAATAAATGTTCCTTAAACATATTTAATACAAGCAAATTCCCTAAGCTTAGTAAATTTAAATAATAGCCTATAACCTTCAATGTATTTCAAATTAATACCTTACGCAATATTTAGTGAAATAACGAAGAGGTATAAAAGTAAAACAGATTTCGCCGTATTCAATGTGTGGTAGTAAATTGAGACATACATAAAGTTTAGGTATTTATTTGCAATTTAGTAAATTAAGGGTAGTTATTTTAAAAAATACAAATTTAAGGGCATTTATCTGAAAACACTAAATGCTTAAGGTATTTTGAGAAATTTAGCACTCTTTTTTTTATTTCCTTATTTAGTATGAGAGGTAAAAGAACAATTTTGAAAATCCCAGGCTTCAAAATGATTTAATGGCTGTAAAAAAACTATGAAAAAACACCTTACAATTTTTTTGGATCCAGATCAGTCTGAATCGGACAAAAACATCCTTAAGCTCAATAGTACAGCCACTATTTCTGTAAAGAATATAATGATAATACATATCGTTTTATTAACATTTAATGAATATAACTAATCATTAACTTCAATGTAATTTAGCCAAGATGGAGCGATATGGATGTCAACCAGCACGTAAACAATGTGAAGTACATTGGGTGGATTCTGGAGGTAAGTTCTCAATGCTTTAAGACACTTATGAAACTTATAATGCATGAGATACAATTTTATTTAAGGTATACATCACATTCATTGTCCTTTACTGTGGTTGTAAGTATAATTAACATAAGTAAATGGATATACGTCCAGTCTAAGTAATAAATAAAAGCTCTGAAATTTCACACAAGGAAAACGACATTTTTATTATGGACTATTTTGAATAAGAACAGTGTTTTGTCTCATGTTGTAACCATTTTCCGTATTCTCGTATATTCTTACAGCTTAGAACAATAAGCTATAATTATCAATATAAACTAGTTTTTTCCACTAAACTAAACTAAATTATCAATTAATGCAATTCTAAAACAAGAATAGCAGTTGTTCATTAAGATTGATCAAAAAGTTAGGGGGAGCCTATGAAGCTTAGCGCGAAATTTTATTGCTCCAATTAAAGTAACAGGTTCTAATATCTTGCATGTGCTTGAGATTATACTGGTGACAAGTAATAGTAATTCATGAATTCTATTTCACCAGTATTACAAATTTCGACTATAATTTGCCAACAATTTTTTTTTATAAAAATTATGTTAAGATTTCCCACCTTTCATGTAGAGTGTGCCACTGAACGTACTTGTGCACTATCATCTGACAAGCATGACCTTGGAGTATAGGCGTGAGTGCCGGCAATCTAATCTCCTTGAGTCCCTCACAACCATGGATACAAGGGAGTCTGACAACAAAATTGAAATCAAGGTGAATTCATGCAGAGGAGATCTTGGAAGCACACACCTACTTCGCCTGCAAGAAGATAAAGCAGAGGTAGTCCGAGCAAGAGCAGAATGGCAAGCCAAATGATAACACGCACATAAGCAGCAAACCAGTGGATTACGGTTTTTATACTTTATAGAAGTGATATTTTCTTGTATTTCTTTATTCTCCTCCCGACATCTAAGATTTTTTTTGGCTCTCGAGAGCCAAGACTTTGCACATTTTGGGAGTGCAACTTTCAGATATTTCAGTTTTCCGGTTTTCTTTTACATGGCAATCTAGTATATAGTTAAGCATTTGAGCCTTGCGGCTACAGAACCAACATTTTCAAAGCACGTATATTGATTAGGATTTACAATGTGAAATATTTACAGTCTCTAGGATAATTGAAGGCAATGTCAAAATGAAAGAGTGATCTGAAAATTTTTCTTTCAAAGTGCGCCAAAAGGAGATGAGACATTGATCTTACAAATTCCATATACAACCAACAATGAAATTTTTAGCATATGATGTGTAATGGACAGGCATTTGCTACAGCAGTTGCTATAGCATTGAAACTACTTAAGATTCTGGATCCTCACCATTACGTGCAAAATTCTCAATTGGAAGTTCATGTGTAACTTTAGGCAGATAACTACTCATACATGCAAAATAACAATAAATTTTTCTTTAAGACAAGACTAAATAATGATGATGATACAAGAATCAAAAGTCAGGTTAATGTTAAAGAAATCAAAATCATCTTAATAAACAGGAAGAATACCAAAGTAATTGTTTTAGGCTGTCACCACTATTGTTGTTTTTTCTGTTGATTAGTGTACAGAAGAAAGATACAGCAAGCACAAATTAGAAAGAATCATGAAAAACAAGTTAACCACATTTTTATTTCCATTCCGAGAGGAACATGGACTGTTAATTATCCATTTTGGTGTGATGGGTGAGATCACAGGATCAAGGCACGCGACCAACAAGTTTACAGAAAAATTTTGCACTGTTGAGAAGAGGTGGATATACACGATACACCAAATTTATTGAACAGGACTAGATCATTGTCGATTGCAATGAATACCTCCTTGCATATGTAGATAAACTAACCAGATCATAGATTTCGGGTAAATGGCCAACTTACTTTAGATATATAGTTTCAAATCTAATAATGAACATCATAGTTTCTTCATTAAAGAGCGAAGTCAATAATTTACTTACAGAAGAGCCATCCCGTCAGCTAGCAATAACCAGGTTCGTAAAATGGAAAACATGATTCAACTCCAAAATTGAGATAAAACTTTGCAACAGACATGTTTATGTTTGAAATCCTAAGAACTTGGACGATAACAACCATAAAATATGGATACCTCGTATGTGCTTTGTTTTGAACTACAACCCTGCTATCCACTTCAATGCATCTAGCAAATAGCATATGAATCTGAAATAATTAAAATTGATATCTTCAATCATTTCATCTTCCTTAAATCTTGTAAGAAGTTATATCACTTTTAAACAACCATCAATTAATTCACACAAATTTTCTTTCTGGCAAAGTGTTCATCAAGGTAAAAGTTGTTGGCATTTAATTTAAATTTTTGGCAAAGTAACTCAGATTTCCATTTATAGAATACAAAATTTTACATTTTGATTTCCAGTATTTGGAGAATAATAACAATGCCAAAATAAAAAGGCAAATGCAGATCTATGTTTTCTAAACATAGTAAACTTCCCTCTTACTTTTCAAGTAAAATATTCATCAGCCTATATACTGCATAACCCAAAGAAAATGCAAAGTTCGTAACTTTGTGAAATTTTGTGATTTCAGAAATCTAAAATATATTATCAGGTGATATTATTATTCAAGGAGCAGAAAAAGTAACAAAAACAAAATATTACCAACAGAAGTTAAAGAACTTCAAGAAGAGCTATCTGCTAAAATCAAATTAATGAGATAAAAAGTTCGAAAATTTTAGCCAAAAACAAACATAAATTATCGATAAGCTCACAACTCATCAAGAAATTCAAAAGACCCAAAAATTACTGGTTACCAACCAATCAAAAACCCTAATTTCACATCACGAGGTTCAACTTTTTGTCCGGATCAATTGTTCGGACAAAAAGATGAGATCTTTCTAATCAAAAACCAATCAAAAACCCTATAAAATAGAAATCTAAACCCTAAAATTATCGCATTAAAAATTATATAAAATAAATCGTTATGATGCAAACCTACAAATGTGAGAGCGCGAGCTGATCGTTTCGGAGCCGGGTGCAACTTCGTATGAGCTTTGGATCCGATTACGAGATATTACTTCAATGGGTCTTTAACGGGTAGGTTCAATCATAGCAGATTTATATTCGACCCGATTTGGGCTGGGCTATGAGGATGGAGTCCAATGCAAGGAGCTGAGACTTCTAGCCTCTAGGCTCGTTTTTGTGGGTATTCAATTTCTATTTTATAATAAATTAATTAATTCTGAATATTTATAATTTTTGATCATGTATGGTGTTCAAATATTTAAAATATCAGCCTAAAATTTAATGAAATAAATCATGTTATACAAGAAAGGGGAACCTATACTAATGCAGGTTATCACTTCTTATTTTGATGTCAAATTTTTAAACACACGCCGTCATGTATTTCACCGATGCATACCAGTCATTTTAATCTATATGTGATAGGTTAAGAATAAAATTTCACGAGTTTGAAGACCTCTCACACATCAATCAAACAACTGTATTTTTCATGCATTGAAAAGTTGAATTTTTAGTTTGGTTGATGCATGTGTTAGAGGTTCCAAAAATTATGAAGTTTTATGGATAACATATTTAATACAGGTAGATCAAAGTAACTGGTATGGATCGGTGAAAAACACGGCACATTATTAGTTTAAAAGTTTGGCCTCAAAATAAGAAATGAGAACCGGCCTCATAGGATCACCTCCATTCAAGAAAATGGTTAGGAATCTAGTGATATGTTGAATTTTACATATGACAAGACCGATTCGATCGATTTATATAATAGTGGTTACAGAGTGAAATCTTGGTCTGGCCAAAGCTCTAATCTTTTTGTTTACACGCCCCTCTGTACTCTGGTTGAAAAATAATTATTATCGTTTGCCTTTAAAACATTCAAACCAAAGTTCCTATGCATGCATTAACTAGGAGTATAGTTAGTTGTTGCAACCATTTCTAGAGCAACCATATTAAATCCAACCTTTTCCAACCTTCAATTGTCATCAAACATTTTCAAATATTTTCTCGAATTAAATAGGTGGGCCATTCCTACATTCTCCAAGAAACCCATTATGAATGAGGACCCAATGTTTGCCCATATGGCTTTGAATTCCATAGTAAACAAGGCCATCAATTCTCATGTGATGTCGTGCCCAGAAGGAAAGTCTAATGATATGCATCAAGGCCAAGTGTCATGGAAAGCCACTAGTTTTGCCACATGCATCTTCATTGTCAAAATGAGTTGTATGAATTTATGATTGTGCATGGTTAATTAAACATTATAATTTAACAATATCATCTTGCCTTTAAAGCTATGAAGGGGAAAAAAGAAATCCAGATTCAAATTCTATGGTATGCATTCAAAAATCTTTGGAATGGATTCAAAATATACCTAAATTCTCACCGTATCTTTGAAGTTTTAATATAAGAATGGTTAAATGAATTGACTTTTGCATATTTTTAATAAACAAGTTTCACCATTTCAAGAAAATGGTCTCTTGTTTTAAGACATGAGACAGTTGGTTAGAACATGAGAATTGTGACAAGAAGGTCGCAAGTTCAAGACATGCAACCAACACAATAAAGAGAAAGCCCAACCTTACTTTTATGAAGGAGACGGGCACCACACAAACCACACGTTTTTCATATACGATAATTACTTTGTTAAAATATTCATAGGTAAATATAGTCCCAAAGTAAAACAAATAAAAGAAAATAGATTATGGAACAAGAACTCAAGATTAAGATAAACTGGATTTTCCTTTTGGATCAAAATAATTTTTAATTGACTCGTATTTAAGGTCCATATTGCTTTCAAAAGACGTAAGAAATATTGATACAGCTTATAATATGGCTTGATATGAAGCTCAATGAGCATGAAAATTCATAGAGGCCACGGAAATATGGTACAGCTCTTGAAATTTTCCTAATGCGATGATCAAAAAGTCAGCCGATCGGTCAATGCTGTTGATGATTGGCCGGTCCCTCTTGATATACATATACTAAAACATGAATTCGCTAATTTCCATGTGTATTTTTGAATGCTCTATACCTATTCATCAAGAGTAGTTTAATATTGAAAAACCCTTCAATTTTTGCAAGTAATGGTAAAGCGGATGGTGTTCAAATCATACAAACTTGATTTATGCACGCGGCTCTTTTTGAAAATAAAGATCATTCTCGAAATGAAAATTGATTGAAATTCCTAAAACACCACACCATATTTGTTTTTGAACATATTCGTACACGTACAAAGAAATTGTTGAAAATATCCTTTTTTGTGAATACACAAGCCCTACGCAAATCCAGCTTGCACCTCCTCCACCTCCACCCATATCCAATGCTCACACACTCCCCCACCTACCCACATTAACTCCTCATAAAATCATGCACATCTCATCAAACAACCACTTTATAATATGATCTCTTCATTTCTCCGTCTTCATACCATCATCAACAATGAAGAATTCTCACAGCACCATCTCCTTCCTCTTCTTCTTCCTCTTCATTATAGGCCTTGGCCTTGTGTCATGTGACTCTGCTTCATCTCTGCAAGACAAGTGCTCCCCTGCGTTTACTAAGCTAGGGGAGTGCTTGAGCTTTGCAAGTGCAAAGGCTGATGCTCCCTCAAGTGCTTGCTGTGGGTCAGTTGGTGAGATCAGAGAGAAGAATGCAGTGTGCTTGTGTTTCATCATCCAGCAGGCTCATGCCCCTGGCTCATCTGCTGCTAGCCTTGGGTTGCAGCTTGATAGGCTCATCAAGCTCCCTTCTGCATGCAAAATTGCCAACACTAATATAAGTGATTGCCCAAGTGAGTGTTGATTTCCTGTAAGCCTAACCCATGCACACACGTGCGCATCCAGAAAACCCATGAATTTATAGCCCGAAAGCGAAAATTGTGGCCGGTTCCCTTCCTGCACTCTTCCCATGAGGGGGAGTGTCGTACCAGCTGAGCTATTGCTCGTTGTTCAAGGGATTCTTTTCACGGTAGCTCTTCAGTTTCACCCACATGTTGCACTTTAGTACAATCCGTTACTAGTTAACTGTTCTCGGTTTAACTTCAATTAATTATTTTAGTAATGCCATCACCTGACTGATATCTCAGTAAAAAGACTTGTGAAATTAAGGAATTAGTAAAAACCGATGACGGTGATTGTCGACAACCTGTATAACATTTAATTGAGTTCATGTAAAATTGTATAACCCCCTAATATTCTTTGATTTATAATAAGTAATTAACAATAAAACAGTTTACTCATGTTGGAGAGTTAAACCTCATTATTAATAAACATATGTTCTTATAGTATGTGCACAGCAAATAAGAAATTAGATGCTTATAAATTACACAAATATTGTATGGTTGTTGGGTGACGGAGAAGGGAATTGTTGTATTTCATTGTATGTTTAACGATAAAATCAAAGGAATTATGGAAAAAACCATCCTAGAAGGGCTTGCATAGCATGATGCAAGCCCCTCTAGAGCTCTTGGATGGACTCCCCTTACATGTGGGGGACCTTCATCCAAGGGCTATGCAAGGGCTTGCACCATGCAAGCCCTAGCATAGAAGTTCTTTTCAGGAATTATATGCATATAACTATAACAAACTTGGAAACTCTTGTTAAAACGCTTGTGCACAGGCAATTAAGAAATTAAGGACCAGCTTTTGGCCTATTACATTATTTAGAATCAGCTAAACAAATTTTATACTCCCTCTTTTCACAATATTAGCCTTTTTTTTTTACACTTTATTTTTTTATCAACTCACTTGTCCCTTCAGAATTTCAAGGTAGATGCCTTACTCCGTTCTTTTAAGATCAAAGCACTTTAAATGCTAAGTACCAAAATTGTCCTATATCAATGCTTATTAAAGTTTCAAAATTGTCCTATCATAGAGGCTAATAGAGAAATTTACATCTATCATATTATCAGAAAAGTTATACACTTCTTCGTTAATGTGAAAAAAAAGACCAAGTATTGGGAAATGGAGGGAGCAATTGGCGGGAGGACTATATACTGTATCGCTCTAGAATGAAATTAACGATGCATATTATTTTTTGCTTTGATCCGCGGTATAAATTTTTTTTTTGAAAACACTGGCATATTAGAAAATCCAATAACTTGACATCATATCCATCCCAACTATTTCTTGGCTAATATATTCAAAACATTACTCGCAGAATAATTCACTGGATGCTCTCACTAACAGCAGCATTATTTTTGAATCTGTATATATTATTTGTTAATGCATTAGCCTCATTGTTCATGCTGTGCTAAAGCTTTTTCTTCACAACAGCGCTTCTAAACTTACCGCCAAATTCACCGGACAATGCTATCTTCACCAACACAACCAAAGGTCGGGGCTAAAACTCGGGTAGTTCCCAAGCTTCTAAAATTTCAATCATCAAATATGTTTTGCTCACATATTCTCGATTACAGCTACGACACCATCAGCGCCTTCAGGCACATCGACACCCTCAGGTTCAACATCGAGCGGTAGCATCACTTCCAAAGGAATAATGAATAAGATGAACTTTGTTGCGAAATTTGCAGTAGCCATGATCTCTGCGGCTTTTTGCTTATCTATGTTCTAAGAAAAGGTTTGAATTAATAGCCGTTATGGTTTTAGTTTTCTGTTAACGCTTCGTGTGTACAATTAAGACCATGTTGAGGGTTTATGTTTCAGGAATTTGATGATTTGCACTGGAGTTTCGATCTTCTTGTGAATTTTATTGCCTTTCAATGCATGAAATGATATAAGCACTTCGTTGCTAATGTTTAGTTTCCTACTTGTTCTTTTAGATATAATTCACAAAGTTTCTTAATAATTCGTTACAGAATTCAAATGGTAGCAATCATATATGAGACGGGTTCTAATTTTTACACCAACTTTTAACACTTGGCCATTCTTGCAAGGTTACCTATCTTGCTTTGTGCATTGCTTTGTGTTTGGTGGGTTAAGAATTGTTTAATACCTAATGCCCTGACCAATGTGTCACCTGTAGGAACTCAAATACTAGGAACAGTCAGCAAAGAAAAGCTATAGTAACCTGTTTGCATCATCGAAGGATTTTCAATATCTTTCCTTGAGTTCAACTCTAAAACAACTCAAATGATTGTCTAATTTAACTCTAGAACTTGCATGCTTTGTTTAGAGTAGAATTTGCGTGCTTGTTAAGGGTTTTAGTAAATGAAAATTGGTGGTATTTGCGCTAATAAATCATTTGAAGGGGTATATAGGTGTCGTATGGGTAATAACAGGAGGTCTTGTGCAAGTGCAATTAACCCAAAAGATAGTTTGCATAGAACCAGCAACAAGAGAGAACATGCACATATTGATATTGAATTTTCGAATTGTTTATCAAAGGAACAACAAACAAATACAAAGTAGCCGGTAGTGCCTTGCAACAAAAAGATTTACAAAGCAAGCTATCAACAATCTGCATTAGCTTCTGAAACATCATCTGCTGAAGCCAATACTAGCTGGGGAGGGAGAACACCTTCCTTCTTTGCCTTCTTGCGCTCACGCTGAAGCCTGAAGTATTCCCTTTTCCTTGCTTTGTAACTGTTGGGGTTCTCTGGCACTTCAACGCGCGGGTAGACACTGATCTGTTGCATGACAATAAGGTGTAAGTTCTTGACTAAAAGATTTTGTAGCCCCCATTAGAGAATTAATTGATAATAAATTCACTAACCTTTTTCGGCCCATATTTTTCGAACTTTACCAGACCATCAATTGGCGAGAAGATAGTGTGGTCCTTGCCCAGCCCGACATTTTTTCCAGGATGGAACTGAAATTTCAGAAAATTGTAGATTTTAAAAGGATGTAGGAAGAGAAATAAATTTGAGAAATCGGGAATTTATGGTATGAGCCTTCATAAGGAGTTGATAAGACCTCAGAATTTTCTGATGACCATACTAGCAAGTTTATTTATCAAGTTTGTGTGTGTGCGTGTGTGTGTGTGTGTTTTTTGGGTGGGGGTGGGGGTGACTTAATGAACTGCACAGAATTATCCCAAAAAAACTTCAGATGGGAGGAAGATAAAATTAAACGTGATACAAAGTCAAAGTTCATAACCATAGCTAAACGTAGTCCTCTTTTGGTTTCAAAGAAGACACCTAACCAAGCCAGAAAGACTTTGCCTTCTACCCTTACCACAAGGGCACTCACATATATTATCGTTTTGTTTTTACTTTTATTTATGCAACATGAATTTGCATCACATGTGCATTATAGTGTTAAATTTGGGATAGTTTGGATTGGTTGGTCCTTTTGCTAAACACATTGAACCGATTAGATGTCATTGGCAAAGTGTTTCTCCAATGCTGGCCAGTCTTTTGTTTAATTTAACATGGCAGACTGACAGTTAGCGGTTTTTATTCCTTGATTGGTGAGTCATTCTAATAGCCAGTGCTTTCTATGAGCCATATACGAAAGGTTGTGTTTTTGTGGGATAATGCAATTTACCTCCTCTAAGGTCAACACCCAAATTATAATCAGATTTGCCTCTATCCCGTTATTCCAGGCTATCTAAAAATGTTGGCATCAGGATAATAGAAGGAAACTACTTGCTAGATTTCTAGGCCAAGAGGAGTTAAATATTGCATGCTAAACCCGAGCTGTTCTTTGAAATTTATTACTGCTTATAACTACCATACCGCCGACCATGTTACACCTCTTGCCACTCTACACACATGTAACCAGCTAATTTCATCTGCATTCTTCGTGCAGCGTTCATGAATCATTTACATTCATCTACTTCTACATAGAGTCACAAAGTTTCTGCTTTTATGTAATATTTAACCAAATTCAACAAGTTAGACAAATTTGAAGCTCGATTGAACTATCTAACCAAAGCTTGCAAAGATTTGGGATTAAAACATGTAGCGTAGCTAGTAAAGTACTAGAAGCTAATTGTTCACATTGATGTTTGATAGTACCTAGCAATCCAACAAGAAGTCATACAAGTAACAATCTTGACTGGCAAATTCACTTTGAAGTCAGAATAGAGGCCATATTTCCAAACATTTTGGCCCTGTTTGGGAATGGGGTTAAGTTTTCTAAACTGTGGTTTCATAAAGTTTGAAAGAGTCAACTCTAAAATCCTAACTTTACCCTATTTGGGGCTCATTTTGGAGTTGAGACTGTAATCTCACCTTTATACGTGAGAAAACTGCAATGATCTAAATTCCAATCTGATCAAAGGTTAGACACTTCAATTTTGGAGTTTGAGGTTTGCAAAACATAGTTCGCATCTCTCTACCTCTACTTAAAAATAAACCATGGTTATCTAAACTCCATTCCCAAACAGGGCCTTAGCATCTACTAAAAATGAAGATCTACCTCAATCCCACATTACCAAAGGTCATCACTAGCAGGGGCGGATCTACAGAGGCCAGCAGGGCAATTGTCCCCATTGAATTTTTGCTAAAAAACTAAAGATTTATATCGGTAGGAAGAAAGAATTATATTTTGTAATATACTTTATACATATATATGGTATAAAATATCAATATTGGAGTCTAGCCTAAATAGTAAGTTACACAATTGTCTAGTCAAAGGTTATGGGTTCAATTCCTAGTGCTTGCATTGTTTTTTAGTATAGAATTTTTGCATTGAGGCTTGTGTAAAATCAGTGTAAAGCACAAATTTAGAGAGGGAGAGAGAGAGAAAGTCTAAGAAATAAATGCAAAACACAACTTTAGAGAGAGAGAGAGAGAGAGAGAGAATTTTATCCCTTTTTTGGATTTTCTTTTTAAAAAAATGAGAAGATGGCATGTGGATTCTAGTTATAATAGGAAAGATAATTCATGTTAATAGTATGGGTTCCAATACGATTTTACAATATGGAAATTTCCAAATGCTTAAATTATTTTAAAAATTGTTCTTTACATTTTAAAATGTGTAATGTTTTTTTATATATTATTTAGTAAGACTTTTCAATAGAACATCATTGGCTTTATTTTGCCCCATTGACCAAAATTTTTGCATCCGCCCCTGATCACTGGATTATAATGCATCTTTTCCGGTGGTAAAATAACAGTTTTCCAACTCAAGCAACCCATTACTCAAATTATACAAACTCAACAACAATCGAGAAAAGTTTCAAGCTTCCAATTCAACCTAGCACATAAAGATTCAAACTTTAAGCAATCCCCCATCAAACTGCAACTACAATCCCCCACCCCAAAAAAAAAAAAATCAAATCATACCATGGTTCCACGCTGCCTGACGATAATCGCGCCAGGCTGTGCCGCTTATCGCCGTAAATCTTCACGCCGAGCCTCTTCCCAGACGAATCGCGCCCATTCTTCGTGCTCCCCGGTCCCTTCTTGTGAGCGGACTCAATCGTCAGCGGAGACAGCAAAGGGAACGAGACTGAGGTCGGCAGGTCGATTCGGATCGACCCGAGATCGCAGTTGAGGCAAGAGGAAGAAGAGGAGAGGGTGAGGCCATTGAAGGATGAGATCAGGTTGAATCCAACGGTAGCCATTAGAGTTAGGGTTTTGGTTCTGCGATTTTATTTATTTATTTTTCTTTTTTTGGCGCAAGAAATGGAGAGGAAAAATGGGCGAGCCGTGAGCTCGACGATCAGACTGTGAAAGCGGGTCGGAGTCGGGTCGGATCCTACAATATCCACTTGCGGATCCCTTATTGAACTTTGTTAAGTGTTGAAGTCCCTAGTTTAAGAAATTTTGTCCGACGGACGATCAACCTAAATCAAATCAGTTATTTGGAAAATGTTTATTTATTTTACATATGTAGTAATTAAGTTGTCGAATTAGCACAACTAGTTTAATGTTGAACACGAGTAACTAAATAATAAAAGCATATAACCTAATTCATCTGGAAATTAATATTTGGCCGGGCTCAGATTTCTTCTTATATTAGATATTTAAACTCGATTGGAACCTTAAAATTATGGCACAGTTGGGTTTGTCGCCGGAGTTTGACATGGACCAAACCAATGAGAATCCGGCTCGAGCCATCCTCTAAATTGATTAAAACCAAAAAAAAATTCCCGTGAGAAAATGATCCGTTCTAATTTCAAATTGGCGATCTCTTTATTACAGCATAAGTCATGCCCAATTGATAAATTGATATGTTAATTGATAAAATCATAAAATACTGTTTTCTCGGCTAGCGATAAGTGATTTTTTCTAATTGTTTGTACTTGTCCTTTGAAACTGAAAGCGCCATACATTCTCTGTTTCGTATTATAATAATAAAGAAGATAGAGATATTTGACCAAACCGAGGTCTCATTTTTCTAGGCTAAATCTGAACTTGATACATGTAATTTGGGCATTTTCCATGATGGTACCTTGAACTTTGAAAATGATAGATTACTATCATGAACTTTTTAGAGTATCATAAAATCATCATAACAACGTTAACGGGAAATTAGAAAAACGACCATACTGCCCTTTTATATAAATAAACAAAAAAAGTAAGGAACCAACTTTTTTCTAGAATTTAATTCTTTTTTCCGGTTACTACCCTTTTATATAAAATTAACAAAAGAAATTTTTAAAAAAAAACCAATTCCTTTTGTTAACTTATGTAAAAGGACAGTTTAGTCGTTTTCTAATTTCCCGTGACTTTGTGATACTCTAAAGGTTTATGATAGCAATCTATCATTTTAAAAGTTGGACACCATTTATGGAAAATACCCAAAGCTCATGGCAGCAAGTTGAAATTTAGCTCTTTTTTTTTCTTTTACTGCCCTCTCTTTGCCAATGAGCCCCAGACAAAACTTGACCCAAATGTATCTAGCCATTATTTCAATTTCCAATTGAGCCATTACTCTAGTCTCTTTGTTATAATAGCCCATGAGTAGTCACACTCCAAATTCCCAAGTGATCATGAGTGATAATAATTAGTGATTGGAAAATATGTATGTGGATTGTGGTCTCAAAGCCAAAAAGAAGGAGGGAAAAAAAAGCAGCTCATGGCATCCACTTCCTTGCATTGCTATCATTGCTCTCTCCTTATTTTCTAGGGATTTTGGCCAAACTAATCATTTCTCTCCCTACCCTTTCTTTCCTCTCTCTCTCTTACAACTTATAAATGGTCCTAGCTATTTTTTTCCACATGTAGAAAAAATAATTTGTCAAGCTTGGTTGTTTGTTTGTTTATCAGTTGCGAAGAGGACAAAGGGGAACATAAGGCTAAATGTGGCAGCATTGTAAAATGTTTGTTACTGATATAATTCCAATGTATTAGCGCATTAGAATGTTGTCTATGAAATAATAGGCTATAAAGGCTGTCGTGATTTGTTGCTGTGGTTTTATTAGGGTTAAATACACAATCCCGGTAGTTTACCGTTATAATGCTTTCGTATACACTCAGATATATCTATCTATCGGTGCAAACACCCTCTAGTCATCAATCAAATCCTGAACAACGCTCATTCTCTATCTAAAAACCGCATAAAAGCTTTCACGGTAAAATTAGACATTCGTTTTGATCCATTCAGAATAGAATTCCAGTCTTTTCGAGGATTTGGTCGATGAGCAGAGAGAGGCATGTCTCGTGCTAATAAATCAAGGGCTTTTTACTAAAAAAAACCCTCATACTTCGCTGATTACTAAAAAAAACTCCATACATCGTATTTGCTTAAAAGACCTCCTATATATTTAAATTATACTGAAAAGCCCCCCTCACTGGTTTTCCATCAGAAGTTAGCATATCATTAGGAAGGTTGAGCTTGAACTCGTATTTGAGATGGTCTCTTATCTTCTAAGTATTTATTAAGTAGATATTTCTCTTATAAAAAGAACCCATATCCTTGTCCTCGCTAAATTGAAGATTGAGATTGTCCATAAACTCGAAACTTGCAATTGAAGGGTCAACGACACTTGACAAGCTCGTTATTGAAGAAGGTTGAGAAAAATGGGCCGGTTCCAATGATCAATTTGAGAGATCTTTGATCAAAACCCTAATCCTAAACCCTATTTGATTGAATTTTTTTGTGGGAAAATAAAGAGGGTTGTGAAGGTTTTAAAACCATAACCGTACGCTAAAAAGATTCTCTTTTTGGCCCAGGTTTTTTTTAGTGCAATTTAGATGTATGGAGGATCTTTAAAGTAAATGTTAATTATGGAGGTTTTTTTAGTAATTAGTAAATTATGAAAGGGCTTTTATAAAATGCCCATAAATCAATCAAGAGGTATAACTGTATAAGCACCCCCGCCAAACTACAGGGCATTTGCCAAATGAACCCTTTTTAATATACGATTTACTTTTGTGTTTCATATAAATTTAAAAAAGCTTTTTCGTGAGCCACTTGGAATGTAAGAATAAATTTTATTTTTGAACAATAGATTGTAATCTAATACAAGCGGAATTTCTGCAAACAGACTTTACCGCTGGGCTGCAGCGAACCCCCGCACAAAAAATTAAAGGAAAAAAAAGAATTATGAACAATCATGAAAGCAACATGATAATTATATCTGGTTGTTATAATCATTAACATCTAAAACTAGATTTACATTGGATTCGAAATCTAATCCGAAAGCGATTGAGACATTCAATATCGACCGTTGATTCCCCTCGATCCCATTCGCACGTGCAGCTGCACGTGCATTTCGCAACGAGACAATTCCCTTGAGACTTCATTCCAAAAAGAACCAAATCTCGATATAGTGAAAGGCACAAATAAATCAGATAATTTACATCAGCGCCACTATTTGGACCGGGTTGGCTTCAGTGCGACCCGACCCGACCCATTTGCTACGTGCCAGGGGTATTAGATATTAGTTATGAATTTTGCCCAACATATCTACATTAACCCCCCTTGCGCTTGCTATTTTACAGCCATGGGCACATGATTATATTTAGATAAATTGAACTAAAATACCACAAACTTTTATGGTATTAGATGTAACTATCATGAACTTCATAAATTAAGATATGATATGATATGATACTGTGAAATCATACATTTCTTTAATAGCTTTCTTTTTTTCCCCACCAGAGACTAATTATCATAACCATCATTAAAATCAACTCTTTCTTAATTGCTTGTATTTATGTTCGTATAGGTCTACCTCCCGGCCTATTGCATAATTAGTTATAATTTAGTCATTTTTTCTAACCGTGACATTAATTGATCTCCGTTCACTAGTAGAAAAAGCGAATATTAGGGACGGGGTATTAGAGACCATTTATTTATATGCGGCCGCTAAAAATGTACTAGCAACTGTATATATCAAACGGTCTCTAATGTTCGGTCGCCAATATATTGGCGACCGTATATTTAGTATTAGCGACCGTTCATAACGGCACTAATACCCTCTGATATTTTAGCTGTGTGGCTCCCCACTCTCTTATTCTCCAAATCAACCCGTGAAAAGAAAATTCAGAGCCCAATATTCCATTCCTCCTAAATGCATCCAAATTCTTCCTCAAATCTTCATAATTTCCCCTAAATTTTATTTTTAATTTGTTGTTGTTGCCGCTGCTGCAGCGGCTACTTGAGCTTGCCACGCCTCCTCACTTGACAACATTCCAAGGTTATGGGTTTTTTTTTCTCCAATTAATTTTTGCTTTTAATTAAATCGTGGAATTATGATGTTATGTTATGAAATATATTATGATTTTAGAATTGAAAAAAGTTGACAAATTGAAATAGAAATCTGGTAATTTAAAAGGGTTAGAATTGAAAATGGATTACAGGATAATTGAGGGCAATTTGGAGATTAATTGTTAGACGAATTTTGAAAAGGGTTCGATGAATTTAATTATTAGATGAATTTAGGATAAGTTGAATTATAGGAAATTGTTAGATGAATTTATGGTAAGATAGATTATATGTGTTTGTGTGTAAATGTGCAAGTGTGTATGCACACCGGCGCATATGTGCGCACGCATGTGTGTGTGCCTATGTGTGAGTGTGTACGTGCGCGTACGTATGAAAGGGAGTATGTGCGAGCGTGTGAGCGAGTGTACGTGTGAGAGTGTGTCACGAACCAAAAGTGGCACGTGACTGGCACTTAAATCACGTGACATCTACAGACGTCGACGCGGTCCAAGTAAGCCGAAAATCCGGAATCTAAACCTTTTTACGAAAATATTGGAGGTGAAGTTTAAAAATAGTCATTAGATGGAACCAGTTTAAAATAAATATTTAAATTTAAATAAGCATGTTTGAAAAGAATTTATAAGTTTTAAAAATCGGCAGCACCTCCTTTGTAAATTTTGAATAAAGCCTAATACAAGCATAATAATATATATAGCATCTCAACGGGAGCTACCTTCCACACCCAAATGGCTGAGTAACCACGCAGATAATATACGACGCCCAATGTCGAAAAAAAGAAAAGCGAAACAAGATCAACAAGTATAAAAAGTCGACTCCAATAAATGCGACGCCTGCAAACACATAACTCTAAGTCTCGCTTCTAAGTCTACAATTATACAAGTTCTGGGCCGATAGAGTTTTAACTAGATACAAAAGAATACACACACACACACACACACACAAACGTGAGTACGATACAACAGTAGCCCACCTACCAAAGCAATCATCGAAAAGAAGTGTGTGCCGCAAGCCGCTGATGATCCGAGTGGTATAACCTACAAGAAACTGGGGCACAACGGGGATGAGTTGCCAACTCAATAAATAAAAATATATCACAAGGTAGAAATCGAAATGCACAACGATATCTTAGGTAATAAGTATAGTAATATCATATCCTGTACTAATATATATAAAATGCATAGGTACTAAAATGCAATACTATCCAAAACGTAAACCCAAAATATATCATCTCATATGTATATGACCTGTATCCAGGTATAAGCCTATAAGGCAGCCGAAAATATGTATTTAAAACCTCTTTTTAAAATAGCCACGGGATACTTATGTCATGGCATAAAAGCAGACGTAATAGTATGAAATATAATAGATATCTTATTTAAGATATACGTCTTGCTGTTTAATAAAGAGTTTTAAGAGATTTACAGTTTTATAGATCCCTGTATCATTCTAGACATGTCAAAATAATGAGACTATAGCTCGTTTAGAAACCTTTTTTATAGGTATCAATCGGTAAAAATGGTATTTAGGTACTGTCCCCCAGATCAGTCCTGGACGGCTACTATAACGCATAAATTATAGTGGAGTATCTCGAATGATCGCAAAATATCAATATATGGGTGTCCAGCATCGACACCTTAAATCCCCATATCTCTCGTGTCCATCACCGACACGCAAATCCAAATATCGTCGACACCGTCTCAATAGATCGGTCGCCCCTCGATATCCTAGCCTCGGTTAGTATCCCCTGGATATCCGCCGTGCTCATATCTATCTCCGGTATTGAGTGTCCTTACTAGGCTCCCCGCCT
Organism: Agapanthus africanus; assembly: GCA_030015575.1. Classification (NCBI taxonomy): domain Eukaryota; kingdom Viridiplantae; phylum Streptophyta; class Magnoliopsida; order Asparagales; family Amaryllidaceae; genus Agapanthus; species Agapanthus africanus. The sequence continues at coordinate 101,796,883 of CM057350.1, read as the reverse complement.
CTATCGCGGCTTTCCTGACCCTCGGTCTCGACCAGATCCACCATGTATCCGATTGTATATCCTCCTACTCAGTCCGGATATGTAGCACGTCCGTAACCGTATAGCCCCCCACTTAGTTCGGAATAAAATCCAATCAGAAAATATAAAACTCATGGTGGACATCAACTCATCGTATCCAGAAATATCAAGTAAGGAAGAAGAATAATTGCATATATCACTCCGATGATATTATATATATAGCACTGTCTCATACCACTGATATATATCATCGAACGTAAAAACATCATAAAAACTCATAAGGATCAAATACGAATACCCATGGTATTGGTATTTATAATAACTCAGTAGATAATAAAGGCACCGTACGTAAGTATAGTCAGTCGGGCAAACGTAACAGTTCTATTGTGTCATAACAATACTAATGATGTGTAGTGTAACATACGCGTCTGTGCTCGTGCAGCATAGCAATTATTAGTATTTGTGCAAGTATTCTATAAGAGTTTAAAGCAGAAAGTAATTCTACCCATAACCGTAGCATATAATTACAATCCAATTTTCCGGATATAGGGAATTTATACGCTCGTATCGGCATATACATACACATCGCGTGGTATAGCGGTCCTACCGTGTCATGGCAGTACCAATGAGGTGTAGTGTAACATATGCGTCCGTGCTTGTGCAACATAGTACTCATTGGTAGTTATGCAGTGTTCTATCAGTGTGTTCGTATAAAAAATAACGTATACAATCGATAAGCGTATCGCGTAATTATTAAACGTAACCAATTGTTATGAGCTATACCGTTATCGTTGAAAATGGAACGAAATGTTATTTTGAAATAAGGAAGCTGCATTAAGTTAAAATAGATATTCGTTTTGGAAAATAACATCGCATCCTTGTCATTTATTATTTAAAATAGAAAACGAATCGTTGGTTTTTAAAAAAATATAGCTCAAACAGAACGTCCCAAGTCGGGATAACTCATGACTCCACAAGTCCAAATGACACTTGGCCGTAATTGACACACTCTCTTCATCATCACAAGTACGGTATGATCATTCGTACAATGTCCATCCAATATTATATCCATATCGTACGGATCTATCATCACGTACGTATACCACCATAACCATATATCAAATATAACTACATGTATAACCTACTAGATGCGAACTAACATCAATACAAATAAGCTAAGTTATTTAACATATCACTAAAATCTAACTAGATATCATAACTATCCTAATTAAAAAGTTGCAGGGGTACTATACGCCATCCATCCGACTTCCCCCGTATATATAAATTTACTCACTTGTCGAGCTAGTCGAAATCCACGCTTGCTTTGTCCGTCCTTGCCGTCTCGAAAAGCTCTGCGGTCGTACCTACAATTGTAGTTATAATATATCGGCGTAAATATCATATCAAAAACAAAACAAGGAGCTAAGCATACATAGGTTAGAACATATAGATTACTTACTCCAAAAACGACCAAATACCCCTGAAATTAACGTACGGACGTCAATATATCAGTCGCGATATAGAAATATGAAAAACGTATTAAAAATGTCGGAAACATTGCTAAAACCATACTAGAACACTCCCAGATTTCTCTATATAAAATCCGGGATAAATCAAACAATACAGTAGTTTATATTATTACCAAATAAAGCTACTAACAAAAACCCAAAACACAATTCAATAGAAAAACCAGCGGCGGCGGTCAAATGAGGAAAACCGACAGGTGAACATGGGAATTGGGGGCTCGGGTTTTAAGTGTGGTCTCCTAGTGGTCTCACCATATCCTAGTATTGTTAGTTTTTCAAGTGGATTAACCTAATAGTTCTAGATTCAAATTTATCATCACTGATATCACAAAAAAACTCATTTTCAGATATGTGACTGTTCCCGCTAAATTTTTTTAGCTCAGAGCTTGCTGTTCTCTTATAAAAATAAAAGGAAAGTTTCACGTGTTAAATACATGCACCTGTTTACCGCTGAAAGACGCGAGACGGACCGCGTAGGTCGTCTTGCCTGAATTTGGGGGCAGATGCTATTTGGGTTTATCCGTCCACCTCTCCGAAAATGCCAAGTTGATTTATAGCACCGTGTATCGAAGATTTGAACGGATGCGGCCGTTGTAGCGGACTTCGTCAGATTCCCCCTCGTTGTGAGGGGTTTTTGATTGTGGGGACGCTTTTCCCTGCAGGCGCAAGCCCCTACAGTTAATTACGTTACCGCATTGTGATAACCACTTTCTCTTACTCCAGATGTTCACTTCGTGTCATATGTATTTGTTTTATTTTTTGTTGCCCGTGGATTGTACACGGAGACTAATTTGCGTTGCCGCCCGTAGGGCGTGGATTAGTCTACATCCGTATATTCTTAGATTTTGGTTTGGGTTGATTTAAGGATCGTTAATCTCGTTTGAGATTAAGATCAATTTAAATGTTTGTTGAGGATACGTTAGTCTAATTTTAGACTAAGATCTATTCAGCAGGATTTTGGGATCATTCAGACCCAACAAAATAACATTTGGGCTCTATTGCTTTAGTTTAAGAACGTTTCGGTCCGTAGCTAGTTTAAGGACATTGTGGTCCATAGGGATGTGCTCATGGGTTTGAGAGTGCGCCTAAGAGCTGTTGGTTGTCGGGACCCTCCACCTCTCTGACAACGTTGAAGAATTACAACGACATATATCAGAGATGTAGAGAGATGCACCCTTAAACCAAATTCCAGATTTGAGGGGAAAGATCATAGTGGCCCGTCCAAGAATCATTATTCATTTTTGAGAAACTAAGATTAACTTAGGAGATTGAGAAATCATCAATTTGGGAAGTCATGAGCATAGTGGCTCGGTCTATTAGGAAATCCAAGATGTTTTAACCTTAGGGAGACTTAGCCAATTTGGAGTTGGAGTTGGCTTCCTATAGTGTTAAACACTAATGTATACTCAGTACTCACGTGCTCCCACGTGAGACTCCAAGGCAGTGTTAAACACTAAAATTTGGGGGAGGCTCACGTGTGGCACGTGAGGCTCTTGAAAGTTGATGCTGTTCACTTGGGTTTATTCCCTTGTTCTTTTATAAGTGCTAAGCATTATTGGGGTTTACGTGGGATCACGTGAGGCGTCCCAAAAATGGGAACTATTTTGATTTATTCCCCTTACCTTTTAAAAGTGCTAAGCACTATTAGGGGGTCACGTGGGATCACGTGAGGCGCCCCAAAAAAAATAGGAACCGTCTTTGGGTTTATTCCCCTTTTTTTTATGTAATTGCTGAGCGCTCGTTTTAAGGGGTCACGTGGGAGCACGTGATTCAGTCTCAATCATCCTTTTTTGTTCATTAGAGGTGCTCACGTGGGAACACGTGAGCTTTGTTATGTAGCGTTGAACGCTAATGAATCATTAGTCTGCATGGGGATCTTGATATGAGTTTTGAGCATTTCAGGCCCCTTATTTTATAAGAATTAAATTTTTATGCAGGGTTAAACCCTAATTTTATTAGAGAAATTAAATTCCTGTATATCTTTGGAAGAATTAAATTCTTTGAACATAGTTCTTTCCTCTAAGTTTTGAATCTGCATGACAGAATCTCCCCGATGAGAATTGGGGAGATCTGCTACTGCAGATCTCAACCAGAGGAAGAACTAAGTTCTTTTTTAGAAGAGTTAAACTCTTGGTTTGAGAATTAAATTCTCTCTTGTTTTGTGGGAGCATTTGGGAGGCTTCTGTATATATTTTTTTTAGAAGCTTATGGGGCGCTGTCTTCCTTCTTGGATTTAATCTCCTTGCTCCTATTTATAGGAGAAGGAAAAAATCAATTTGTTGAGAGAATCTCTCATTGATAGATCTTGGTTGATTTTATGATCTTTTAGATCAATCGGTGAATTTTATTCACCGTTAGATTTGTCACGACCCACCCCCAATACAGAGAGTATTGTCCGCTCTGGCCGAAACCGCACGGTTTTGTCCTTCGGGGCGAACCGGACCCGATCAGGGGCCACTTCCCAGGAGGTCACCCATCCCAGAACTTTCCTGGCTCGAGCACGCTTAACTACGGAGTTCTCAATCTCCTGTAGTGCCGGTTCACTTAAAAGGCGCCTCTGTATTGAAGAGTGGTATCATTTCATTTATAGTACAGATCTGCCCCCTTTCGGAATGTATTCCGAAGAGTCCCCATTGTTCTGTAGTGGGTCCCACGGACTCAAGAGATGGCCCCCACGGATTCAAGAGGTGGCCCCTGCCCACTTAACACGACACTTGGCGTGGCACTTTGTTCCGTGTGGCACTTTGCTCCGTAAGCAAGAACCGGGTCCCGACATTCTCCCCACCTTTGAACAATGGTTCGTACTCGAACCACAGACCTACTATTGGGGAACGGGATGAAGCGGGAAATTGTGAGGTTCGTATCCAGGTGCTTGGTATATCAACAGGTGAAGGCGGAACATCAGAAGACAGCAGGATTGTTACAACCACTGCCGATAGCTGAATGGAAGTGGGAGCACATTACTATGGATTTCGTGACGGCCTTACCACGGAGCCCTAGGGGCAATAACGCCATTTGGGTTATCGTCGATCGCCTCACGAAAGCTGCACACTTCCTACCATTCTGAGTGGGACAGTCGACAGAATCACTGGCAGAAAGATATATGCAGGAGATTGTACGACTTCACGGTGTTCCAGTCAGCATTGTGTCAGACCGGGACACCAGATTCTTGTCACACTTTTGGAAGAGCTTACAGGAGAGCTTGGGTACCCGCCTCAAATTCAGCACAGCGTATCACCCGCAGACGGATGGACAATCCGAGCGTACGATTCAGACGCTCGAGGATATGTTGAGAGCCTGTATGTTGGACTTTCAGGGTTCCTGGGAGGACCATCTGCATCTAGTCGAGTTCTCGTACAACAATAGTTATCAGGCTAGTATTCAGATGGCTCCTTTTGAAGCACTTTACGGGCGGAAGTGTCGATCCTCAATATGTTGGGATGATGTGGGAGAACGAAAATTACTGGGCCCCGAACTCATTGTTCAGACAGTCGACAAGGTCCAAATGATCAGGCAGCGTATTAAGACGGCTCAGGATCGATAGAAGAGTTGGGCAGATACCAGCAGGAGGGCACTAGAATTCGAAGTCGGAGATCATGTGTTCTTGAAGATTTCCCCTACTCGTGGAGTTATCAGGTTCGGAGGTCGGGGAAAGCCCAGTCCCCGTTTTATCGGACCTTTTGAGGTGCTAGAGCGAGTAGGAGAGGTGGCCTACCGACTTGCCTTGCCTCCATCGCTAGCTGGTGTGCACAATACCTTCCACGTGTCACAGTTGCGGCGTTATGTTCGGGATGAGAGTCATGTCCTGGACCATTCGGAGCTAGTTTTGGGTACCGATCTATCGTACGAGGAGCAGCCCACTATCATACTCGACCGCAGAGAGAAAGTGCTGAAGAATAAGGTCATTCCGTTAGTCCGAATGTCTTGGGGCGGTCGTTCCCCAGGAGAATCCACCTGGGAGCGGGAGGAAGATATCCGTGCTCGTTATCCATATCTCTTTGTTTAGTACATTGTTTCTTTGTATCCTTGTTAAATTTCGAGGACGAAATTTTTGTAAGGAGGGTATGATGTAAATCCCCGTTCCCATCTTAATAAAAGTTTTCTATTTTTTTCTAAATCCCAGAGATTTCCTTTCTTTTCCCTCGTAAATTTTGTAGGAAGGTGGTTGCTTAAATTTCAATATTTAAAATTTTCCCAAACCCTAAAAGTCAAAACCCAAGATTTAAAACCAATTAAAAACCAAAGCTAAAATAAACTAAAACCAAACTATTTTTCATAAACACTCAGCCCATTGAAATTTTCCTTTAACATTGAAAATAATTCAAAGCAATCAGCCCAGCCCGTCCCCCTCCTCAGCCCACAAAAAAAAAGGAATTCTTTTAAAAATCCTTTCATGCCCAGCCCGTTCCCTTCAGCCCAAGGAAATAAAATAATTAATTAAAACCCCGGCCCACTCCCTCCAGCCCGCTTCCCCAGCACACCCAACCCGGCCCACTACCCTTCTTCTTCCTCCAACGACTCTTTTCCTTTTTCCCCGCTCGCGATCCGCGTTCCTCGCCTCCGCCCGCGCCCACGCTCACGTCGTACGACGTTACTCCCCTCTCCTCCCCTCGTCGCTTCCTATCTCCCTCACACCCTCACCTCTCCCTCACTTTCAAAAATTTCCTCATCTCTCTCCCTCTCGAAAACTCACGAACCCATCGAGCACCCAACTCCGCTCGACCCTTCCGACGACGACAACCCCCTCGGCGACCCCATACTTCCTCCCTCACACTCAACTCACTTCTCACAAGCCCTTACCTCCATCAACCGAGCTCCCCTGCACACCAACCCCCTGCACACCCGAGCTCGGCCACCTACCCTCGACGCCGGCGAGCTTGAACCGCCTCAATCGACACCCCCTTCATCCTCAACATCAGCATCATCACCATCACTCCAAAAGACCCACATTCGAGCTCTCTCTCTCTCTCTCTCTTTCCAAGCCACAAAACCGCAGCACACATCCAGAACCCACTGTTTCCCATCGCCGGAGCACCGCCGCCGACCGTCGTCGACCCCAGCGCACTCGCAGAGAACCACTGAGCACCCCCTCCGCTTCCAGCAAGCACAAGAAGTCTCCGGGCAGCTCCGACGCCAAACCGTATCGCGAGCCAAGCTCGCGCAAATCGTTTCACGCCGTACATCGCGCGTTCGTGACGTCGCTGCTGCCGTGCAACCCTGAGACGTTTCCAGGCAAGTAATTTACTTGCTACATGCTAATATACTCGTATTACAAATTCAAACAGATAAGTTATGAAATTCCTTTTCCCGATAAAACTTAGTGACATATGTGTTCGGTGCGAGGCCCCAATTAAAATACTTGCCTAATTTGACGGAATTAAATTGTCTGTGTTGGCTCTTGTAGTGATGATTATCCTGTAAAAATCTTACTAGAAAATACGAATGTTAGTGACTAAAATGAATACCCTCAAATATACCGATAAAACTAGAAATTTCCCGTAGCTGAAAATGATTAAAATCACTGTAAATTATGTACATGCTGGAAAGATACGTTCGAGGGCTTAAATCGAAGATGACTCGACGAACTTTAACTCTATGTAAACTTCTAATGTTTTCTGTACTGTAACTGCGACGATATTTAGATCGGAGTGCGATTCTGGACTGCAGTCCAGAGCGACTCTGATTACTGTGTACTGTCCCAAAATGTGTGTCACTTTGTTTCCTGAATTCGTATATTATGGAACTCTGCAGAGGATTAAAGATGGATCTGTTAGCTAAACAAAACAAGTGGTTTCATTCCGTTTCATTGCCGTTTTCTATTTAATTTGTAAATAAAAAGGGCAGAACGTATAACTGTCCAGAACAGATTCAGAAGTGACATACTAATGTTAAACCGTGTATAACTTTCGACGTACAGACGCGATTGAGGATCCGTCTATTGCGTCGAATACCCTATCAAAAACCCTAGATTTTATTCAACTGTATCATCGCTAAATTCTGAACCCAACTGGGTGCAATTCGTGTCGCGAAACGGACGTTCAGCTCAGAAACTGAATTTCCAGCCGCGAGCACTTAAAATGAAACAGCTGTATCTTGAATACCGGAAACCCGATTGAACTGAAACTAATTTTGATGAATTTATGACTGAGTGTTCTATTTATCGTATTTGTATCATTTCGTTGAATTCTAAACATATGAATTTATGCAATTTTTGTAAGTTAATGACGTGCACATTGGTTCATAACATACTTAGCTTATTGATGGCATACATACATATATCATACCCCATTTGCCATATACTTAGTGTTAGTGCGTGTTAGAGTCAGTGGACATTGCATTATCGTGCATGATTGATGTTGGTTTAGGAATGACGAGTACACTAATGGGAAGTGAATATTCGTGACAGTGATTGATACAGTGAACAGTGATGAAACCGTGCCATTGGTATACTTGTACACGACTAAATCAATATCATAAATAGTGTAAACCTGGGGATAAAGGGGAAATCGAAGTGGAAAGAGAATCGTATTTAGCGGGACCGTGTTTTAGAGGATGATCATTCGAGCAGTGATATATATATTAGGGAGGATCTAGCGATCCGGCTGACAGGGTTATGTCCCGGGCATGTAGGCCGTTGTCTCGGGTATGTACGAGACTCCTGTTAAACATGATCCTCCTTTCCACTATGCGATTTCAAACATGACCTAGAGACCGATAGGAACACAGATCATATTTTGCATCATATAGTGACATAGTGATTTCTCGCATTGTACTTTCGCTGTTATTACCTCTTTTACCCGTTTCATCTTATTATAATAATATTGATAATATTGTTATTGTGTCGCTCTGACGACCTGAGTATGCATGCTCAGATCCCGTGGAAGGACCAGCGCAGGAGTCGGATGTACCTTTCGAGTTCACGGAGATATAGTCTGGTGTACTTTCTTTCTTTATTGCTTTCCATAAAAGTGATCGTGAAATTGAACTTGGTTAGTAACCGTTCTTGTTATTTGTAATTTGTGAACAATGGATTTTAATGTAATAAATTAGTGATATGATTCCTTTACTACTGTGTTTTATTTACTGATTACCATGTAATGCTAGAAGCCGAAGTGTGACTACGGCGGGATGATTCCTTGACCGTAGGAGCATGGCTGGTCTAGTCATCCCTCGTTTTCCGTATTTTGGGAAGCGGGGCGTGACATGGTTTAGTTGGTATCAGAGCCGTGTTTAGTATTAAGGGATAACATTAACTATACTGTATTACGTTATTCTTGTTTCACTACTCTTGATTTTCATCTTTGAATCTGATCTTATCCTTTTGAATCTTTCAGTGATATGACGTCCCCGAACGACCCCTCCTCGGACTCCAGCTTTCAGGACCGCACGGAAAGAATACTTAGTGCACTGACCACTCTCGCGGAAGCTCAGGAGAGGAAGACAGACTTACTCGCTGAGGGACTCAGGGCGATTACCGCCGCAGGAGGACCCTCCGCACTCATTACCGCCCCTGAGGGCGCTACCCCACCAGCTTATCATGCTAGGGCTGGTACCGTATCAGACTTCCGACGGTTGCATCCAGCTGCATTCACAGGGTTAGCTGAACCCCTTGAGGCCGAGCAATGGCTGGTGAACATGGAGAATTTACTGACAGCCGCCAGGGTTCCAGAGGAAGATAGGGTGGACGTGATAAAGATCCAATTGGAAGATGAAGCCCGTACATGGTGGTCGGTGGAAGAAAGCAGGCTATACGGGCCGATTGAATGGGGCAAATTTAAGGAGTGCTTCCTAGATCATTATTTTCCTTCCACAGCCAAGGCAGAAATGGAGGAAAGATTTATTCTTTTGAAGCAGAATGGATGCCCAGTGGACGTTTATGCGGCAGAGTTCAACCGTCTGAACCGTTTTGCTCCATACATGGTCGTCTCAGAGGCCACCAGGGCCAGACGCTTCCTTCAGGGGCTAGATTTCGAGTTGCAGCCGTTGATTGCATCGCTGGATTTACAGACTTTCGCACAGGTACTCAACGCGGCGAGAGTTTAAGAGCAATTGATTAACAAGTTCAGGAGACCCCCAGTCGTTCCAGCACGTACCCATGCACCTTCTCGAGGAGCCATACCGGTTCACAGGCCTGGAACGACACAAATGAAGCGTCCGTTTATACCACAGCATCGCCTCCAGAGACAGAGCGTAGTTTGCGGCTATTGCGGTAGAGGTGGGCATACCCAGAAGGACTGTCGCCGTGCTAAGGGACAGTGCTTGATTTGTGGATCCAGTCAGCACAGGATTAGCGGTTGCCCTGAGCGAGCAGAGATACAGGGAGGTTCTGGACCGCCACAGCAGAGGCCACAGGAGCAGAGGCAACCCTTTACAGGTCACGGTCAGGGATGGGCTTTCACCTTGACCGCCGAGCAGGCAGAGGCATCAGGAGACGTGGTTACAGGTACTCTACTCGTACATTCCTTGCCAGCTAGAGTACTATTTGATTCTAGAGCATCGCATTGTTTCTTGTCTGAGCATTTCACTGATACACACTCCATACCACATGAACCACTAACCAAGGGATGGGAAATACATACGGGTAATGGCATTATAATATCTAGTCGAAAATGTAGATCATGTCCGGTTGTAGTGTGTGGCAGGGAATTCTATGCGAATTTCCTTCTGATTGGGACAGGCAGTTACGACGCAATTCTCGGGATGGATTGGATGAGCACCTTCCATGCAGTTATTGATTGTCGTGCAAGGAACGTGATCTTCCGCATTCCCAATCACCCGGAGTTTATTTTCAAGTGCGGAAGCGAATCTTTGGAGCCAGCCAAGTACAGAGCCAAGCCCAAGGAGCTGACAGCTATGGAGATTGATGAGAGCCCAGTCCCAGTAATTGTTCGGGACTTTATGCACGTATTTCCTGAAGATCTACCAGGTTTACCACCTCCTCGAATCTTGGAGTTCTCGATCGATTTGACTCCAGGTACGGCCCCAGTATCCAAAGCCCCATACAGAATGGTATCAGACCAACTAAACCATGTCATGCCCCGTTTTCCAAAATACGGAAAACGATGGATGACTAGGCCAGCCATGCTCCTACGGTCAAGGAATCATTCCGCCGTAGTCACACTTCGACTTCTAGTATTACATGGTAATCAGTAAATAAAGCACAGTAGTAAAAGAATCACATAACTAATTTCTTACATTAAAATCTATTGTTCACAAATTACAAATAACAAGAACAGTTACTAACCAAGTTCAATCTCATGATCACTTTTATGGAAAGCAGTAAAGAAAGAAAGTACACCAGACTATATCTCCGTGAACTCGAAAGGTACATCCGACTCCTGCGCTGGTCCTTCCACGGGATCTGAGCATGCATACTCAGGTCGTCAGAGCGACACAATAACAATATTATCAATATTATTATAATAAGATGAAACGGGTAAAAGAGGTAATAACAGTGAAAGTACAATGCGAGAAATCACTAGTCACTATATGATGCAAAATATGATCTGTGTTCCTATCGGTCTCTAGGTCATGTTTGAAATCGCATAGTGGAAAGGAGGATCATGTTTAACAGGAGTCTCGTACATACCCGAGACAACGGCCCACATGCCCGGGACATAACCCTGTCAGCCGGATCGCTAGATCCTCCCTAATATATATATCACTGCTCGAATGATCATCCTCTAAAACACGGTCCCGCTAAATACGATTCTCTTTCCACTTCGATTTCCCCTTTATCCCCAGGTTTACACTATTTATGATCTTGATTTAGTCGTGTACAAGTATACCAATGGCACGGTTTCATCACTGTTCACTGTATCAATCACTGTCACGAATATTCACTTCTCATTGGTGTACTCGTCATTCCTAAACCAACATCAATCATGCACGATAATGCAATGTCCACTGACTCTAACACGCACTAACACTAAGTATATGGCAAATGGGGTATGATATATGTATGTATGCCATCAATAAACTAAGTATGTTATGAACCAATGTGCACGTCATTAACTTACAAAAATTGCATAAATTCATATGTTTAGAATTCAACAAAATGATACAAATACGATAAATAGAACACTCAGTCAGAAATTCATCAAAATTAGTTTCAGTTCAATCGGGTTTCCGGTATTCAAGATACAACTGTTTCATTTTAAGTGCTCGCGGCTGGAAATTCAGTTTCTGAGCTGAACGTCCGTTTCGCGACACGAATTGCACCCAGTTGGGTTCAGAATTTAGTGATACTACAGTTGAATAAAATCTAGGGTTTTCGATAGGGTATTCTACGCAATAGACGGATCCTCAATCGCGTCTGTACGTCGAAAGTTATACACAGTTTAACATTAGTATGTCACTTCTGAATCTGTTCTGGACAGTTATACGTTCTGCCCTTTTTATTTACAAATTAAATAGAAAACGGCATTGAAACGGAATGAAACCACTTGTTTTGTTTAGCTAACAGATCCATCTTTAATCCTCTGCAGAGTTCCGTAATATACGAATTCAGGAAACAAAGTGACACATATTTTGGGACAGTACACAGTAATCAGAGTCGCTCTGGACTGCAGTCCAGAGTCGCACTCCGATCTAAATATCGTCGCAGTTACAGTACAGAAAACATTAGAAGTTTACATAGAGTTAAAGTTCGTCGAGTCATCTTCGATTTAAGCCCTTGAACGCATCTTTCCAGCATGTACATAATTTACAGTGATTTTAATCATTTTCAGCTGCGGGAAATTTCTGGTTTTATCGGTATATTTGGGGGTATTCATTTTAGTCACTAACATTCGTATTTTCCAGTAAGATTTTTACAGGATAATCAACACTAAAAGAGCCAACATAGACAATTTAATTCCGTCAAATTAGGCAAGTATTTTCATTGGGGCCTCGCACCGAACACATATGTCACTAAGTTTTATCGGGAAAAGGAATTTCATAATTTATCCGTTTGAATTTGTAATACGAGTATATTAGCATGTAGCAAGTAAATTACTTGCCTGGAAACGTCTCGGGGTTGCACGGCAGCAGCGACGTCACGAACGCGCGATGTACGGCGTGAAACGATTTGTGCGAGCTTGGCTCGCGATACGGTTTGGCATCGGAGCTGCCCGGAGACTTCTTGTGCTTGCTGAAAGCGGAGGGGATGCTCAGTGGTTCTCTGCGAGTGCGCTGGGGTCGACGACGGTGCTCCGGCGATGGGAAAAAGTGGGTTCTGGATGTGTGCTGCGGTTTTGTGGCTTGGAAAGAGAGAGAGAGAGAGAGAGAGAGAGAGAGAAAGCTCGGGTGTGGGTCTTTTGGAGTGATGGTGACGATGCTGATGTTGAGGATGAAGGGGGTGTCGACTGAGGCGGTTCAAGCTCGCCGGCGTCGAGGGTAGGTGGCCGAGCTCGGGTGTGCAGGGAGTTGGTGTGCAGGGGAGCTCGGTTGATGGAGGTAAGGGCTTGTGAGAAGTGAGTTGAGTGTGAGGGAGAAAGTATGGGGTCGCCGAGGGGGTTGTCGTCGTCGGAGGGGTCGAGCGGAGTTGGGTGCTCGGTGGGTTCGTGAGTTTTCGAGAGGGAGAGAGATGAGGAAATTTTTGAAAGCGAGGGAGAGGTGAGGGTATGAGGGAGATTGGAAGCGACGAGGGGAGGAGAGGGGAGTAATGTCGCACGACGTGAGCGTGGGCACGGGCGGAGGCAAAGAACGCGGATCGCGAGCGGGGAAAAAGGAAAAGAGCCGTTGGAGGAAGAAGAAGGGTAGTGGGCCGGGTCGGGTGTGCTGGGGAAGCGGGCTGGAGGGAGTGGGCCGGGGTTTTAATTAATTATTTTATTTCCTTGGGCTGAAGGGAACGGGCTGGGCATGAAAGGATTTTTAAAAGAATTCCTTTTTATTTTGTGTGTGTGGGCTGAGGAGGGGGCTGGGCTGGGCTGATTGCTTTGAATTATTTTCAATGTTAAAGGAAAATTTCAATGAGCTGAGTGTTTATGAAAAATAGTTTGGTTTTAGTTTATTTTAGCTTTGGTTTTTAATTGGTTTTAAATCTTGGGTTTTGACTTTTAGGGTTTGGGAAAATTTTAAATATTGAAATTTAAGCAACCACCTTCCTACAAAATTTACGAGGGAAAAGAAAGGAAATCTGTGGGATTTAGAAAAAATAGAAAACTTTTATTAAGATGGGAACGGGGATTTACAAGATTTTTAATCCAAAGGCTCTCTGTTTAACAGAGAAGATTTCTTGTTTGTTTAACAAGATTATGAATATTTTGTTAGTTTTAACAAGATTAGAATTTTATTCTATCATATCTTTTTAGTTTAACAAGATCAGGAAATATTTCTCAAAATAGAATTTAATTTTAGAATTTGATAGAAGAGTTTTAAATTGGGGGTGCTCACATGCTTTGCATATGAGCGGCAAGAGAACTCACGTGTTTAATATGTGACCCCTGATGTGAGTTTTAGTCTGCTTATTTTCAGCGCTCATATGCTTTGCATATGAGCGCCCACGTGTTTAACATGTGATGTCTGTTTGGTCCTTGGTTATTTATGTTCACCGCCCATATACTTTGTATATGAGCGCTCAAGTGTTTTACACGTGAGGCCTGTTTGGTCCTTTGTTATTTTCTTTCAGCGCTCATATGCTTTGCATATAAGTGCTCACGTGTTTAACACGTGATGTCCAATCGTGAATTCTTTCCTCTTTCTTCTCTTCTTTTCTTATAAGGGTTATAAGGGAACAAATAGCTCTTGGCCGAAAATTTTGGCGGGAACAGCACCCACATGCAAAGCATGTAACTATCATCTCAGGTAGCGCCACACGTGAAATTCACGTGGGCGCCAATGTTTAAAGCACAAGAGCGTCTGTTCTCCTAATATTTAAACATAATAAAACTGCTAAGCTTTGTTAAAATTTTGTTGAGACAGTGCCTCACGTGCCCCTCACGGGGGCGCCGGTGCCAGCGCCAATCTTATAGGATTAATCCTATGGTGGCGCCGCATGTGCTCCTTACATAGGCATCAATGAGCAAAGCACAAAAGCGTCTATCATAAATAAGAATTAAATTCTTAAGTGGCGCCCACGTGCACAACACGTGAGTACCGGCGCCCAAATTAAAAGCAAGTAAAATTAAATTCTACATGTGGATCCTTCCCTAAAAATTAGGATATTCTCCGTTAAACAGAGCCGTTGGATCAAACATCCAATGGTGATAATAAATCATCAGATGATAAATTCTATTTGGGAAATATTTTCCTTCTAATATGGAAAGATCTTCTCTAATAGAGAATTTTGGATTTAAAATCCAACTGTGATAAAAATATCACCAATTAAATTATCTGAAAGAATTAAATTCTATAAGAGAGATCTTCTCTGTTAAATAGAATTAAATTCTATAGTTAGGAAAATATTTCCTAATTTTGTTAAACTAAAAAGATATTCATATTATAGAATAAAATTCTATCTTAGGAAAATATTTCCTAATCTTGATAAACAAATAAGAAAGATATTCTCTATTAAATAGAATAAAATTCTATATTAGGAAAATATCTTTCTAATCTTGTGATAGAATAAAATTATATGTTAGGAAAATATCTTCCTGATCTTGTTAAAACTAACAAGATTTCATATGATAGAATAAAATTCTAATTTTGTTAAACTAACAAGATATTCATATGATAGAATAAAATTCTATCTTAGAAAAATATTTCCTAATCTTATTAAATAAATAAGAAATCTTCTTTGTTAAATAGAGAGCTTTTGGATTAAAAATCTAACGGTGAATAAAATTCACCAATTGATCTACAAGATCATTTTTGATTGATCAATCATGATCTCTCAATGAGAAATTTTCTCAACAAATTGATTTTTTCTCTTCTCCTATAAATAGGAGCAAAGAGATTAACCAAAGGAGGAGGAGGAAAAAAGGAGACACCCCATAAATTCTGTAAAAATACAGAAGGCTCTCAAAACAACAGAGATTTAATTCTCTCAAAGAAGAAGATTTCCCTCCTAAAAAACTCTCGGTAAAAAAAAAGAAGAGATCAAAAAATATCTCCTTTACCTATTAAAAGGGTTTAACCCTCAAAAAACTTAGTTTTTTCTCTGGATCTGAAATCCACATGACAAGTCTTTCACAAGTTGAGAATTTAATTATCATCGGGAAGATCTTGTTCTTGGGAATCAAACATTCATGGAAGAACAAATTCAAAAAGAAAAGAAGATGGAGTTCATAATACTCCAGAAACTTAGTTCCTTCAAATCAAAAACTTAGTTCTTAAAGAAGCCGATCCAAGATTCTCAAAATAATGATTTTGGTGATCGTTAATGGTCAAAATACCATTAACAGAGATTTAAGTTCTCTAAAAATATCAGCAGTGATTAAATCTCCAAAAACACGCCTCACGTGAAAAGCACGTAAGCGTCCGAGGCTAAAAACCCAGCGCTTCACGTGAGCGCCAGAAAAGATTAGTACTTAGTATTACGCCAGCGTCTCACGTGAAACACACGTGAGCACTGTATATATTTGTCACGCCCCGCTTCCTAAAATACTGAATGCAAAGGTGACAAGGCCAGTCATGCTCCTGCGATCAAGGAAAATCCTGTCGTTGTCACATTTCGGTTTCTAGCATTGTATGGCAATCAGTAAAATACAATACGGGTAAAGAGAACGCAATCACTAAAACTATCGGATATAAAGAAATCTGAGCTCAATGGAAGTAAGTAAAAGGGCAACTAACCAAGAATATCAATGGAGAAATGTAACTGGTTCACTAGTCTGGATCTTCACAGTCTCCTCGAGATCAGGCGAATCTACCTCTATCACTGAGCATGCATACTCAGGTCGTCAGAGCGACATAATAGCAATATTATAATAATAACAAAGGCAAGAAAATAAAAATAATAATGATGGGGATAAAATGCAGGTAATCAATATGTCATTAACTGATGCAATGTATGATCTGTATCCCTATCGGTCTCTAAGTCACTTTTGAAATCGATTTGTGGAAAGGAGGATCATGTTTAATGAGGGTCTCGTACATACCTGAGACTACGGCCCGCTATCACCCGGGACATAACCCTGTCAGCCGGACCGCTAAGCCCAACCTAATATATATAAGAGTCGTTGTTCGAATGATCATCCTCTAAATCACTGTCATTGCTAAATAAAATTCCCTTTCCACTTCGATTTCTCCCTTTTTACCCAGGTTTCACTATTCGTGAGTATAGGCTAGTTGTGTACAGGTACGCATCAATAACACGATTTCTTTCACTGTTCACTATATGGTTCATTATCACAAATCACTCACTATTCATTAGCGTACTTGACACAACCGCACCAATACTTCACAAATTCGACAATGCAATATACTCTGAGAATTAACACGAATGTTCGCTATCACTAAAGGTCTTGTAGTCAGGTAGAACTATGAGTCATGCCACTAAACAGTTCATGTGCAGTATGAGTCGTTATGCATCTTATGAAAATAGAAAATTCGTATTAAATCATGAATTCATAATTAAGCAAAAAGATATAAAAGCGTCAATAAGTAAACTCAGTCGGAGTTCAACAAAATTAATTTCAGGACAATCGGATTTCGGGTTTTCAAGTTACAGTCGTTTCATTTTAAGTGTTTACTGCTGGAAATTCAGTTCCTGAACTGAATGTATATTTCGCAACACAATTTTCACCCTGTTGGGATCAAGATTAGGCAACTCTATAGTTGAAAAAAATTTAGGTTTATCAGTTAGGTTTCCAACGCACCAGACGGATTGATGATATACATAGTGTACTGGAAGTTATGAACTGTACATCAATGGGGTATAAGGTCTGTCCCTGTTTGGGACTGCTATATGTTCTGTTAATTTAAAATACAATTTAAATAGTAAACGACAGTAAAAATGAATGAAATCACTTTCAATGGTTAGCTAACAGACTTATCTTCGCTATGGTATAGGGTTCCACATCATAATATTTTCATACAGCTGGGTGGAAGCATTACAAAACTAGAATCAAAGGCCAGAGCTGCTCTGGACTGCAGTCCAGAGTTGTACTCCGAACCAGTTTCCGTCATCTTTTTAGCATAGAAACAGATTACAATTCTTATGGGGTTCTAGGTAGTCGAGTCAGCTTCGATATGATCCCTTGAACGCAACATTCCTATTTATAATAAATTATCTGTGATTTTTACGAGTTTCAGGTATGGGAAAAATTCAGTTTTACGGGTCTAAAATGGGAAAGCCCTATCACGACATTAGAGACCGTATTTTCCAGCCAATTCATAACACGATGTTCATTATTACACGGGCCATCCTATGTGATCAGTTTCCGTCAATTTAACGGAGATTTTCCCATCGGGTTTTGTATCGAACACTTACATATTATTGATTCGCACGAAGTGTATATACGGAATTTATCGGTATTCCGAATTGTAATAGATAAAATTAGCATGAAGTAAGTAGTATACTTGCCTGACAACGAATTGACGACGACACGGCAGCGGCAACGGCGCGATCGCGACGCACACGCGGCTAGGGTTCGTAACCTCGGCTCGATCTTGGGTTCTTGGCAGCGGAGGCTTGGTTGCTGGGTCTTGACGGCGAGGTGGTGGTGGTCGCTGTTGGGGGAAACGGGTGTTTGGGGAGAGGAGAGGAGAAAAGGAGGAAGGCGAGGGGCGATCGCGGGCGTGGGTGTAGGTTCGAGAGAGGGGAACGGGAAGATATGGGGAAGGAGAGAGGGAGACGAGGTCGAGGTTGGGGACGTGCTCGCGACGAGGAGCGGGGGCTCGCGAAACGACTGGCGACGTAGGGAGGAAAAAAAGGGGGGGAAGAAAGTGAAGAAGGAAACAAAAGAGAGGGAGAGAACGAGAGGAGAGAGAGAGAGAGACGTGTGTGAGAGAGAGAGAGAGAGAGCGTGGGTGAGATGAGGGAGAAATGGGGGGGATTAATTAAAAATTTAATTGAAATTGAATAGAGAGGGATTTAATAGAATGAATGAGAATTTAGCAGTAATTAATAGGATTTTAAAAAGGGATTGTTCCTGCCAAAATTTTGGCTCAAAACCCGCTCCCAATAATAACAATAAAATAAAATAAAATAATAATAAAAACTCCACATGAAAAGAATGTAACAAATGCCTCAAAGCCAAGAGTTAAAACATTGTGAAGCAACACTTCAGATTATGTGCGCTGCGCGCCACGTGTCAAACGCAGACACGCTAGTGCCAGGTGCGCTGCGCCCTAGGCAGCGCACCCCCAATCAGAGCAAATCTCTGTTTTAAAATTCAAAATAAAATTGAAGCAACGCTTCAAATGCTGCGCTCTGCGTTGCGCGCCACGTGTCAAATAAGGTGCGCTAGCGCAGTTGCGCTGCGCTTTGCGCTGCGCGCCACGTGTCGAACGTAGGTGCGCTCGCGCAAAGTGCGCCAGCGCTGAAATTAAAAATTCTCCACCGTCAGATCAAAAGATCTACTAATAATAAATTATTAATTAATCAGAACTAAAATTCTGTTATGGAAAGATTTTTCAATCTTATTAAAATAAGAAGATTATCTTCTGTAAAATAGAAGCCCTAAGATCAAAGATCTAACGGTGGGAAATATTCCCAGATCAATCAGAGAAAGATCTCTTAAGCTGATTTAACAAATCAATTGGCCCTATATAAAGGCCCTTAGACTTCAAGTCTCGAGATATAGAAAAGAGAGAGAAAAACCCTCTGCAAAAAAGAGCAAGCTCTTAAGAAAAGAAGAAAAGAAGATTTTTCTTCATATTCAAGGTAAAAAAGAACTATGTTCTTGAAAAACAGAAATGAAATCATCTCATAAAAAGAAGAACCATCTTCTAAAAAGATCATAGATCTGAAAAAAGACCAAGGTCTTTGATGATAAGAAAAAAGATCAAAAGATCTAATTATAAAAAAAATAATAAAAGAAGTATTTTTACTTCGTCCACAGATCTTTGATATAAAAAGGCAGAGCCTTTTATCAAAACAAGAACTTCTGTTCTTGGATCTTGAGGCAAATCCTCCTTTAAAGAAGAACATAAATCTGTTCTTTGATCTTAAAATTGATCAGATGCGCTTTGCGCTATTAGAAAGTGCTTTGCACTCATGAACTGCGCTCTTGCGCTCCATGGATCGGCGCTCAGCGCCAAAACATGCCACGTGTCAACCAGAGACACAATCTGTGTTTTGCGCTTCTGAAATAGAGCATTGCGCTCATGGGCTGGCGCTCAGCGCCAAGCGCTCCACGTGTCACTCACTGGCGCACCCACAAACTAGCGCAGCGCGCTCATAAATTAAAAGCGCAATGCGCCAACAAACTAGCGCTCAGTGCTAAGCGCGACACGTGTCCTCCTCGTGTGCGCTATCCAATAGAAGCGCAATGCGCTCTTTCTTTGGCGCAAAGCGTCTGACGCGCCACGTAGCGCACTGTCAGAACATAATTTGTTCTGATAAATGCTATGCATTCAATACAAGACAAAAATTGTTAGGATCTAATGCTCAACATTATTAAAAGGGCCGAGCCCAAGTAAAGGCTCAATAGCCAGAACAATAAAATGTTCAACTCATATCAACTGAGCCCATATGCTCATAAACCTTCAAACAGACTTTAGTCCCAAATTAGACTATAGATCCCCAAATCAATTTTGGTTCAAGGGTACATCTCTGAACTCCTCTGATATTTGTCGTTGTAATCTTTCAACGTCTTCAGAGAGGTGACGGGTCCCGACAACCATACATTTCATAGACTATGACGTCTTTAAACTGGACTGTGGGGTCCTTAAACTCATGGACTATGATGTCCTTAATCTCGACCGTGATGTCTTTAAATTAACATCGGACTGTGGGGTCCTTAAACCCATGGACTATGATGTCCTTAACCTCGACCGTGATGTCTTTAAACTAATATCGGACCGTGGGGTCCTTAAACCCATGGACTATGATGTCCTTAACCTCGACCGTGATATCTTTAAACTAACATTGGGCTGTGGAATCCTTAAATCCATAGACTATAATGTCCTTAACCTTGACTGTGATGTCTTAAAACTAACATCGGACTGTGAGGTCCTTAAACTCACGGACTATGATGTCCTTAACCTCGACCGTGATGTCTTTAAACTAACATCGGACTGTGAGGTCCTTAAACTCACGGACTATGATGTTCTTAACCTCGACCGTGATGTCTTTAAACTAACATCGGACTGTGGGGTCCTTAAACCCATGGACTATGATGTCCTTAACCTCGACCGTGATGTCTTTAAACTAACATCGGACTGTGGGGTCCTTAAACCCATGGACTATGATGTCCTTAACCTCGACCGTGATGTCTTTAAACTAACATCGGACTGTGGGGTCCTTAAACCCATGAACTATGATGTCCTTAACCTCGACCGTGATGTCTTTAAACTAATATTGGACTGTGGAATCCTTAAATCCACGGACTATGATGTCCTTAACCTTGACCGTGATGTCTTAAAACTAACATCGGCTGTGAGGTCCTTAAACTCACGGACTATGATGTCCTTAACCTCGACCGTGATGTCTTAAAACTAACATCGGACTATGGGGTCCTTAAACTCACGGACTATGATGTCCTTAACCTCGACCGCGATGTCTTTAAACTAACAATAGACCACCATGTCCCTAAACTGGAAATTGACCGAAATGTCCCTAAACTAAACAATAAAGCCCAAATGCTCTCTTGTTGGATCTAAATGATCCTGTTAAGTTGATCTTAGTCTAGAAATTAGACTAACGTATCCTTAACACACGTTTAAGTTGATCTTAGTCTCAAATGAGGCTAACGTATCCTTAAACCCAACCCCAAACCCAAATCTAAGAAGATACGGATTTGGACTAATCCACGTCCTACGGGCGACAACGTAAATTAGTCTCCGTATACAATCCACGGGCAACCAAACACAAAATAAACACCCACGACACGAAGTGACCATCTGGAGAAGGAAAAAGTTGTTACCGCCATGCGGTAGCGTAATTAACTGCAGGGGCTTGCGCCTGTAGGGAAGAGCGTCCCCACAATTAAAAACCCCTCAAATGAGGGGGAATCTGACGAAGTCTGCTACATCGGCCACATCCATTTAAACCTTCGATACACGGTGCCATAAATCAACTTGGCATCTTCGGAGAGGTGGACGGATAGCACCAATTAGCATCTGCCCTGAATTTCAGGAAAGACGGACCTACGCGGTCGCGTCTCTATCTTTCGGAGGGGAACAAATTCTGGCATGCCCGGTGGGACCTTTTCCTCTTTCCACTCCACACTTCGTGCGTCGTGTTCGCGAACGAATCGCGGTTTGCTATAATTGCCTGTGAATTCGAGGTACTTAGATTTGGTGTCTTGCTCCGTGCAGAAAATAGAAGATCAATGGCTTCAAACTGCACTCATTGCAACAACTCCCACTCCATCCTCACCGGAGGAGTGACCTACGGGCCTCAAGCGGCCTCCCTTTTCAAGATGCCAGTAGAACAGGTAATTCAGGCCACCACTGGGCTGTTCTTTGGGACCATGCTCCCACCGACGAGCTTCAATGCCCCAATGTCGTCGCAAGAAGCTCCAAAGAAGTCGGTCTTTGATCGGCTTACAACTACCGCGGCCCCTCTCAACGGGTCGCCCAAGTCCAATGCCTCAGCTTTCAGCAAACTGGGCCAAAACTCATGTGGGCCCATGAAGAAGCCTGCAATACCAGAAAAGGTTGTTCCGAAGAGGATAGCCATCCCTGCTCCTGAAGTCGTCAAGGCGGCATTTCCTGCCAAAGGGCCGGTCTTCACAAGACTGACTATTCCGGCTCCCGTTCCTGCTCGAAGGTTTGTCTTTGACAAATTGGATACCGCTACTCAAAAGACATCAGTCTTTAAGAGGCTGGCACCAGCGGCGCCTCATCTGGACAGGGGGCAAGACAAAGCCATCCCCATCGCCGAACCAACACCGTCCGCTCGACACGCTCGACGTCGCCACTGGCGCCGAGTAAGGAAGGCTGGGGGCAACTCCCCCTCTGGGCTAACTCCATCGGCTCCAATGGTGGAAATTAATGCTGCTGTTCCCACCGGGAACAGCTTTGAGCTGTTGAACAAGGTGCGCAGGAATTCGCCTACCGCCGTATTAAAAAGATCTCCGCCGCCGGTGGAGATTGTCACAGAAACGAAGTCGGAGCGGTCCCCTCAGCGGCTGTCCTCCAAAATTTACAAGGTCTGGCGACAGGTTCAAGACTCAGTAATTGATCAAGATTACTCTCGCCGACCCAAAAAGCTCAAAGCTCAGCAAGAAAAGAGCCATCTTGAGGTACCACAGAAAATGTTATCCGTCTGGGTGCCCACTGCAACGGCTCCCTCAACGTCAACCACTCAGAAGAGAATAAGGCCAGAAAAAACCCCTGTGGACGTGGCAAACCGTAAAAGCGCTAAATCTAAACACCCCAAGTCTGGGGGCATGTTGGTACATACCGTTTATATGGCTTCCGGAAAAGAGGAAAGCCGTGCTTCAATGGGTCACCGACCGCTCACGCGATCCATGACAAAAGCTCAAGAACAACAACAGCAGAAGCTTCAGGAGATGCTGATTGCAATGGCTGCGCTCACCGGACCAAAAGAAAGCCCGGAGGTGTCGTCGGAACAGCGTCACGAACAAGAAACCGATGCTGACTTCCTACGCAGAGTCCTCGAAAAGAAGGACAGAGAAGCTGCAGAATAAGCTGCCAACATAAAACGAATGGCGCTTCTCTTCCAAGACATGGTCGGGATGATGTTACGGCCAGATTCTCCAGCTGAAGACCCTCCAATCATCATTGAAGACGATAGAGGGGAGACGTCGAATCCTCCTCCGGCTCTTTCAGCAGCCAAAGAGGAAACTATTTCTAAGGCCGCCCTGGATGAATATATCGCTCAGCAAATACGAGTCCACCAAGCAAATGAAGCGGCCGGCCAGGTCGTGAAAACTGGGCGACCATATCCAGGCTGGTATGACCAGATAAAGTACCCGCCGGGCTACACGATCCCCAAATTCCACGTATACAAGGGGACAGGCAATCCCCACCAACATGTCGCTCAGTTTAGGGCACTTTGCGGCAACACCGGGGGCGATGATAAGCTTTTGCTCCGTCAATTCGTCGACAGCTTATCGGAGACGGCATTTGAGTGGTACTCCGAACTTCCAAACGACTCCGTCAAAACTTTCGCAGAAATGGAGTTGTTGTTCACCCAGCGATTCGCGAGCGTAAGTGAATGCACCCTGATCACCGCATTGATCAACGCCAGGGTAAGGCCAGGTGAAACATGGGTTCAATACGCAATACGGTGGCGGAACTTATGGTCGAAGTGCGAACAGCGCATTGAAGAAGCGCCGGCGGTGGGCATGTTCGTGGGCACTCTGGACCCTCATGTAACCATTTCCCAATTCATGATGTTTTTCAAGCCGACTACGTTCCAAGCCTTGATCGACAAGCTGGCTCAAATGGACCAGATGGGTCATAGACCATCTTCTTCGAAGCCGGATCCTCGGGATGAAAAGGGGAGAGGAAAAGCAACTTTCGTCGCCAGTACTCAACAACAGCCGAGCAACTTAAAACCGGTTGTTCGCGAAAATAATATGCGTCCACGCCCATCCCTCGAGGAGAGACTAGGACGCCCTTACTCATTTCCCCAGGATAAAACGAGGAGACTGTTCGAGCTGGCAGTGCGCAACAAGCTCATAAATTTGCCGGATCCAAAACGTTCGTTGCAGCCAGGCGATCTCAACAATCCTAATTACTGCCCTTACCATCAAGTAGTAAGCCATCCAATCGAAGATTGCTTCATTTTCAAAGGCTGGATTAAGGACCAATATCAACAAGGCAAGTTCGCATTATCCAAAAACTGGAAGGTGAGCCCTCCACAACCACATGCTCCGAATAAGATGGATATGCCGGGGGCATCATGCCCATTCATAGAGAAAGCCCCATGGACCGAAAAGTCCATAAACTAGAAATTTGCCTCAAATACGGCAACAATGGACCACTATGTCCTAAAACTGGCTGCGGACCGAAATGTCCCTAAACTAACAATGGACCGCAATGTCCTAAAACTTGCAACTGACCGAGATGTCTATAAACTATTACGGACCACGGCATCTCCAGGCTGACGTGATAAAAAAAAACGGTATGTCCATAAGCAAAATGGGCACGGATGAAAACCCGAAAGGGCTCCGTGAGTAAAAACAGCAGGGCTACCGGCGAGTTTTGTGAAAACCCGAAAGGGCACAGTCTCGTTAAAATAAAAAAAAAGAAAAAAAAGAAAAAGGTAAGTCCATAAGCAAAATGGGCACGGATGAAAACCCGAAAGGGCTCCGTGAGTAAAAACAGCAGGGCTACCGGCGAGTTTTGTGAAAACCCGAAAGAGCGCAATCTCGCTAAAAGACACTGTTGGGGTAAAAATTTACACCCCGGTTGACCAAGTCAAAATCAAAGTCAACCCCAAGCCAAGTGGGTCCAAGCCCAGATCCAGTAGGCCCATGCCCGGGTCGAGCCCGAACATGAAGCGGCCGGTCTCCCCCCATGCCAAGATAAAAATTTTGTAATAAATATTTTTGTTGCATTTTCTTTTATTTTATTTTCGGATAAATGTAAGAAAAATAGGCATAAAGCCAAATTTTTGTAAAGCCCATGGCTTATGTGCAAAAAGAAATGGCACATGACCCATGGGATAGGCAAAATGCCATTTTGTGAAGCCCAAGGGGCTATGTGTAAAATGTATGGCCTATAAAGGCAAAGATAATGAAATATCTCAACAACTTTTCATTCTCTCCACAAAAATTAGAGCTGAGCTCTTTCTTCCTTCTTCAAGGTTCCAAAACCCTCTTCTTTCTCTTGAATTAAATCAAGAGTTTTACTCTTCCTTTTTCAAAACTAAATAGTTTTCCACCACAAAACCCACAAAGGGGAACTTGGATCTGCCATCAGATCTTAAAAAGGAGAGATTTTGAGATTTTACATCTCTTGATCTTCAAGATCCAGCAAGCAACAGGAGGAAGAAGAAGAACCCTTCCATTAACCCAAACAAAAAAAAAAAAAAAACACTCAGGAGTCTAACTCCTCTTTGATTTCTCTTCAGAGAAATCTTTTTAGGCTAAAAGCCTGTTGTGTGCGCAAGTCGCCCGCGTGCCGACACGTGGCGCGCGCGCTTGCGCAACTGCGCAAGTGCGCAAGTCGCCCGCGTGCCGACACGTGGCGCGCGCGCTTGCGCAACTGCGCAAGTGCGCAAGTCGCCCGCGTGCCGACACGTGGCGCGCGCGCTTGCGCAACTGCGCTTGTGCGCAAGTCGCCCGCGTGCCGACACGTGGCGCGCGCGCTTGCGCAACTGCGCAGTTGCGCAAGGCGCCCGCGTGCCGACACGTGGCGCGCGCGCTTGCGCAACTGCGCAAGTGCGCAAGTCGCCCGCGTGCCGACACGTGGCGCGCGCGCTTGCGCACCTGTGCATCCCTTGGATGTCTTTTCCCCCTCTTTTTTGTACATACATACACATATACATATGTATACAAATATATACATACACGTACTCCACGACACTGTCCCTGTTAGAAAAAAATTTCTAACGGGGCGCTGCCCCGCACCCCGCAAGGGGGCTGCTAGCCCCCTTGACCCCCAGCCCGCTATCCGGGTAGCGGGACCCCCGTAAAAACTCTGCGTGGCTCCCGATATATCCAAACCCCCCTTTCAGAATTGAACACACGTATACTGCACATTGAGTTCGCATGACCAGTTTAACCCGTTAATCGGAGGTTCCCTCGCCCCAAAGGTGAGGGGTAATTAACGGCAGCTTAGTCCGCGGCTGCCGGAGATTCGGATCCCCACAATCATTAAACCCCAGCCTACTCTAGGCAGGGGGAATCTGTAGTACGCCTGACAAGCGCGCGCGTATTCCCATCTCACTGGGGTGACGAAAAACACCCTACAGATTCTGGCACGCCCGGTGGGACCAATCTCTCCTTCCATATTTCGGGTTAAACGTTCATACGAACTCAATCAATATACATATCGATTGCCTATACTGAAATGATGTTTTTTTTTCCGTGCAGCAATCAACCTTCAACGACAATGTCTTCCCAGACGAATTCAACTTCCAATGCGACCCCGATTCTGTACGTGGTCAAGATCAACGCTCGTGTGGTTCTCCCCGCAAGCCTCAGTCGACAGAGGGAGGAACCGCCCCGCCAGTTTGGCTCCGTCATCATCTACCCTGCCGGGAGCGCTCATCTGGCAGAGATCCCAGCGGAACAGGTGGCCAAGCCGGTCCCAAGGGGCAAGAGGCCGAATGTCGTGATCGCCAAGGCACCACAACCAAAACTCAAGACGGTGTGTGAACGATTCTCTGGTGCTCCAGCAGGGGGCAAGAACTCCGGTACAAAGGGCAACATCCAATGTTGCGGACGAGCTCACGCGATTACTCCAACAAATGCACAATCGAGCGTATCTCCAAGGCCCTCCATCGCCCGGTCTGCGACGTCTTCCCAAA
Source organism: Agapanthus africanus (assembly GCA_030015575.1). Classification (NCBI taxonomy): domain Eukaryota; kingdom Viridiplantae; phylum Streptophyta; class Magnoliopsida; order Asparagales; family Amaryllidaceae; genus Agapanthus; species Agapanthus africanus. Next base: position 101,769,862 of record CM057350.1, on the reverse strand, counting down.
GAGTTGAAGTCTGCCAGGTGCTTAGAACAGAAAAGTTAAGGCAGAAGCGGCTCAGGTATCGAGCCAACAAGAGGGCCAAGGCTTCGGCCAAATGGAACCATGTGAAGTTCCAACTGCAGGGTTTCCCCGCGACGACGGCTGAGTCGGACGTAAGAATCAGCAATTCCTTCGAGCCTCTGAAGTGGGTTCAGAAAAACGCCATGACCGCCAGAATCAAGAAGACAGCGGTCCGAACAGTGCCACAAAGAGATGTGTCCCCGCCTCAACAGAAAAAGTACGACACTATCTCTTCAAGAGTCTATCAAGCGCTCTGTGCCGCACGAAAGCAGCGGGGCAAACCCAGAAAAGATGCGCCAGCACCATTTAAGAACCTGGTTAGGCCAGCCGCCTTCAATCGACTACCAGCTACCGAAACAAGGGGGTCAAGACAGCGACCCATGAAATCAGCTGCCAATGATAGAAAGACGTCCGGATATACCATCCATACGGTCTATATGGCGGGCGGGCGCCCTAGCGACAACCTTCGCAGCAAAAGCAAGGATGGGGCCACCGCATCCCAAGCCCAATCTAGCCTGAATGTGGTTGCCGCTGCCCAAGAACAGCCGCCCCTGCTGGATGAAGAAAACCCTCTCGATGAGGATGATAGGCAGAAAGACCCCTCGGTCCATGCAGAGTCAAGCTCGGACAGCGAGGAAGAGCCGACTTTCCGCCCTAGGACTGCGGAGCAAGAGCTGCTTCAAGAACTTCGAAAACAGCTCAGGAGCAAAGATAAAGAGATGGCCAAGCTCTATTCGAAGATAGACGACTTAACGAACGTGGTGATGCAGCTTACGGCTCAAATTGCTCGAGCGCCTCCCAATCAAGCACAAGCCGCTACTAATCAGCCGGGTGATGACAATCTGAGGCAGCCAATGCCTGTTCCTTCGGGTCCAAGACTGGTCGAGCCGCATGAAAGCCGGCCACACTCCGCTTCTGGGGACGCCTTGGCCCCAGATAGCACTATCCCGCTAACACAGGATCGGATAATGGATTTGGTCACCAGCAAGGTTAAAACATTGGTGGCCGAAGCTGAAGCTCAGAAAGAAATCGGCAGTAGCGGGCGGCCATATCCCGCGCAGTATGACCTGATTGAGTTCCCAAGCGGCTACGTCATTCCTAAGTTCGGAAGATTTGATGGAACGGGGAATGCAAATCAGCACGTCGCCCACTTCAAAGCATCGTGCGGAAATACAGGGGGCAATGACGCGCTCCTTCTTCGTCAGTTTGTCAACAGCCTGACCGGTGTTGCTTTCGACTGGTACGCGAGCATACCAGATGGGTCCGTCATTACCTTTGCCCAAATGGAGTCTCTGTTCCGGCAAAGGTTCATGAGCGTCAGTGATAAAATCTCCATTGCCGACCTTGTGAGGACCAAGCCGGGGAAGAATGAAAGTAACACTGACTTTATCGCCCGATGGCGTAATCTCACGGTCAAGTGCGAACCGCCGCTGGAGCAGGACCAGTCCGTTAGCCTTCTCATTGGGAACCTCAGCAATTGGATGGTCCCATTCTTGTGTACAGCAGGCCTCAAAACATTCCAAGAGCTAACCAAGAAAGTCCAAATGCTGGAACGCTCGAAGCAAGAGTCCCCGCCAGACTCTCAGAGAGACAAAACTTGGAAAAGCAAGCGGGACGACAACCGTAGAAGCGGGAGTTCCAGCAGTACCAATGTCTTCAATGCGTCCGACAATGAAGAAAAGCGAAGGGCGGGCGAATCCAAAACCAACCGGTCACGAAAGCCATTGCTGGGAGGAGATGGGCCTTCCCTAGAGGAGAAAAAGAACAAGGTTTACTCTTTCAGAAGGGACAAGGTCCGCAAGATATTTAAAGATGCCTTGAACAACGGCTTACAATTGCCGGAGTCGAAAAGACCCCAAGAAGCAAAAATGACCGACAATCCTCTGTATTGCCCGTACCACCGAGTAGTGAGCCATGCGATCGAGGATTGCTATATCTTCAAAGATTGGGTCGAGAAGCAGTACAAGGCTGGAGAGATCGAGCTGTCCAAAAGTGTGTTGGTGAACAATCAAGTTGCAACCACCAACTTTATACAGACAGAAGTTGAAGCCTTCTGGGAGAAGACAGCCGAACCCGCTGCCCTGAGAGATGAAACTGACTCATCGCGGCCTCCGTGGAGTACGCACATATCTAATAAGACGAAGAAGATGATAAAGCTACTTCAGAAAGAACCCAGGACGGAATGGGAAGGGCAGAAGAAGCCTACCAGTCCAGCTGCCAATGCGGCTCCATCAGGCTCAAAATCCAAGAAGCTGAAGAAGAAGAAAAGTGCAGCTCGGCGCAAAAAAGAGTCTGCAGGGAGATCGACCATTCAAAAATATATCGATTCCCTTGAAGAATATGAACAAAAGGAAAGAACATTGATTCAATTGAATGAGTTCTTCCCTGTACAAGCGGCTGAAATTCTGGAGGAGTTAGAAGAAGACTCCAATAAAGAGATCCCAGTAGTGACCTGCTACGCCATCCATCTTGGCAGCGACTCCGAGGATGATCTTTGTTTTCCCGAAGAGGATGAGGAGCTCGCCACAACGACCAATCAAATCCAGCTCAGAAGCGGCAGGGCTCTACCGCCGAATCAGGGCAACGCCCCAAAAGGGAAGGAAAAACAAGTCGCTAATGAAGAAGATGGCAGAGAACCGGCTGATGAAAACATAAGTCCTTCCTCGGTGGACTATAATGTCTTGGCGCATCTCCGGAAGCTTCCGTCTCTCCTGAGCATCTACGACGCCTTGGTCCTATCTAAGGAGCTTAGAGATGTTCTCATCCACGCTCTACAAAACCCCGAGCGGTATCAGGCCCACTTTGCGGAAATTAATATGAAAGAAGCCCAGCACGCTTTGCATGCCGCCGCAGTCACATTTAAGGATGAAGACTTGCTGCTGGGAACGGCTGAGCATAATCGGCCGCTTTACGTGACCGGGTATAGCGACGGAGATAGAATTAATCGCATATTGATTGATCCGGGGTCCTCAGTGAACATCATGAACTTGCGAACTCTGAAGAGTTTGTCAATGGACGTCCGACACCTGTCAAGGGAAAGGATTGTCATTCAAGGCTTCAACCAAAATTGCCAGCAAGTTCTGGGGTCTATAGCTCTGCCAATCAAATTCGGGGATCTGCAAACTGAAGCTAAAATATACGTGATCGACGCCGACACGTCTTATAAGATTCTCTTGGGGCGGCCGTGGCTCCACGATTATGGCATCATTCCATCAACTCTCCATCAATGCATGAAGTATACTAAAAATGGCGAAGAAAGACGCATTGACGGAGACATCCAGCCGTTCGGTGTGCATGAAGTCCGCTATGAAGATTCTCGGTACTTTATGAACCACCAAAATGCTAAGCCACAACTGACTGAAGATAGACCAGCCCCAAGGCTCAAAAGCAAATCTGCGCCGGCTGTCACTTTCAAAAGCAAAAATGCCCAAGTGCGCCCGCATTTCGGTAGCGACACTGATGAGTCCGACGCTGGAAGCCCGTCCTTCCATAAAACTTGCCCTCGTTTCGGCAGCGATACGGATGAATCCGTCACTGAAGCCCCATCTAGCAGTAAAGTCCGCCCTCATCTTGGCAGCGACACTGAAGAGTCAGAGGAGGAGGACCTGTCGTGTAACAGCGGTGCAGATTGGACCCCCACTCAACAAGCGAAACTACGAGAGACCTTCGAAGTTGCAGAAGGGTCCCTAGCCATTACAAGGGTACCAGAGCAAATGTGCAAAGAGCTCGATGCATTATCAATCTCCACCGTGGACCAGCTGAAAACTTTCTACATTCCCGGGAGGAAAAGTGGACAGAAGGGCATCTTGTTTTATGGGTCAAACCCCGTTGTGCACCCGGACGATCTTTCTGTCGCGTGCCTTCCCTATGAGAGAGGCATAAGAGCCGTCCTCAATCCCAGATACTATGCGCCCGAGATGCGGGAATACTTTAAGAAGTGCGGATGCCGGTTATATCAAACGGAGTCCGAAGCAAAGTTTTACGAAGGGCTATGGTATCCGCCCCAGGTCCGAGCACTCATCGATGGACGAATTCCAGATAGACGGGGCATAGGTTACATTCAACCTGATTCCAAAGCATGCTACATGATCCATGTTGGCGAGGCCAGCGAAAGATCAAATGATGATTACGAGATAGCCGAGCCAGAAGAAGCTCCTCAAGAGCTCGAAGATGGCGGACAAGCAACCTTTGACGAGCTAACCGAGATTGACTTAGGAACGCCCGATAATCCAAGGCCGACCTACATCAGCTCGCTCTTGTCGGAGGAAATGAAAGAGCAGATAATTGCCCTGCTGCGCGAATTCGTCGACTGCTTCGCGTGGACGTATAAAGAAATGCCTGGCCTTTCCCCTGAGGTGGCTGTACATAAGTTGGCCATATCTCCTGATGCTAAGCCAGTCAAACAAGCTCCTCGAAGAATGAGAAGGGAACTAGAAGAAAAAGTCATCGAGGAAACCAAGAAGCTCATCGATGCCGGCTTCATCAGGGAAGAGAAATATGCGGACTGGATCGCATGCATAGTCCCAGTGAAGAAGAAAAATGGGCAGATCCGAGTTTGTGTCGATTTCAGGGACCTCAACAAGGCATGTCCTAAAGACGACTTCCCGCTACCGGTCATGGAAATGATGGTTGATGACACCTCAAATTACGAGCTGTTCACCTTTATGGATGGCTCGTCTGGATACAATCAGATCAAGATGTCGCCTGAGGATGAGAAGCACACAGCATTTCGAACCCCGATCGGAATATATTGCTACAAGGTAATGCCATTCGGACTGAAGAACGCAGGTGCTACATATCAAAGGGCAATGACTAATATCTTTGATGACCTAATCCATAAAGTCGTCGAATGCTATGTTGATGATCTGGTCGTCAAGACTAAAGCCAAGGCCGATCATATCCAAGATCTCAGGACCGTTCTCACCAGACTGAGGGAATACGAGCTGAAGATGAATCCTCTAAAGTGCGCTTTCGGCGTGTCATCGGGAAAATTCCTGGGCTTCATAGTCCGACATCGAGGGATCGAAGTTGACCCATCAAAGATAAAGGCCATCATGGAGATGCCCCCTCCAAAGAGTCTGACGCAGCTAAGATCTTTTCAAGGTAAGCTTGCTTATATACGGAGGTTTATCTCAAATTTATCAGGGAGATGTAGGCCCTTCTCAAAGCTCATGAAGAAAGGAGCTCCTTTTATCTGGGATGCCGAATGTCAAGCAGCGTTCGAAAGCATCAAACAATACTTGTTGCACCCTCCAGTGCTGGCCGCTCCCATTCCAAATAAACCGTTGATTCTCTATACTGCCGCGCTAGATGAGTCACTCGGTGCGCTCCTCGCCCAGAATAACGAGGAGGGAAAGGAAAATGCCCTCTACTACCTCAGTCGAACTCTAGTCGGGGCGGAACACAACTATTCCCCAATCGAAAAGCAATGCCTGGCTCTAATATTTGCTGTGAAGAAGCTGAGGCACTATTTGCTCGCTCATCGGGTTATGCTGATCTCCAAGGTCGACCCGCTCAAACACTTGATGACCAAAGCAAGCCTAGCCGGCAGAATGGCAAGATGGGCTGTCATGCTACTTGAGTTTGACATAGTTTACACTCCTCAGAAAGCAGTAAAAGGGCAAGCTCTTGCAGACTTTCTCGCTGCTCATCCCATACCAGAAGGGTCGCCACTAAATTGTGAGTTACCCGACGAACAAGTGCTGCATCTCGAGAATGACGAGCCATGTTGGGAGCTCTACTTCGATGGGGCCTCATCGATAAGAACCTCCAGTAAATCAAGCGTCCCGGAGATAAAAGCAGGGATAGGATTGGTGTTTATCACACCATCAATGGGAACCCTACGGCGTTCTTTTGCTCTCACCGAGCCTCGCACAAACAATGAGGCCGAGTATGAAGCTCTGATAGCTGGTTTGGAGCTCGCCATAGAAATGGAAATCCTTCGGCTACGGGTTTACGGTGATTCCCAGCTTGTCGTCAACCAAGTAAGCGGCGACTATAAGATATACAAACCCAAGTTGGCTCGATACAGAAGCCGGGTGGTGGAACTCATGAAACGGTTCACTCATATCGAACTAACAAGAGTCCCTAGAGCATTGAACGGAAAAGCCGATATACTCGCTCGCCTAGCCAAGGAGCTGGCTGATCCTGACATGGACGAAATTCTGATCACAGTCAGGAGCCGACAAATTCTACCCCCAGTCTCTCTACGAGAAGAGGAAAGCGCGGAACAGAAGAGCAGTCCTGCGGAAGAAGCTTCGATCATCCAAGACGAGCCCGATTGGAGAGAACCCTTCATAGAGTACCTCCGATACGACAAGCTGCACGAAGAAAAATCTGCGAGGATTCAGCTGAAGAAAAGAGCTCTCCGATACGTGTTTGTAAATGACACGTTATACCGCAGGTCATACGACCAACTATGGCTCAGGTGTCTGTCATTGGCCGAAGCCCAAAAGGTCATGAAAGATGTCCACTCGGGCGTTTGCGGTGCTCACCAATCTGGCCCCAAGATGCGACTTCAAATCAAACGGCTTGGGTATTACTGGCCCACCATGATACGGGATTGCGGAGAGCATGCAAAGAAATGTTATATCTGCCAAATTCACGGTGATTTTATTCACAAGCATCCCAACCCATTGCATCCTACAGTGGCGTCGTGGCCCTTCGAAGTCTGGGGCACCGACATTGTTGGCCCAATTGATCCTCCGTCATCCAAAGGCCACCGGTTCATACTGGCCGCGACAGACTACTTCTCCAGATGGGCTGAAGCTGTCCCGCTAAAAGAAGTCAAGACAAAGGATATTCTGACATTCTTCCAGCATAATATTCTATACCGCTTCGGTACACCAAGAAGAATCATTTCTGACAACGGGCCTTCTTTCAAGAGCTTCAATGTCTCAAGGTTCGCTACTCAGCACAAGATAGACTGGAGATATTCCTCCATCTATAATCCAAGAGCCAACGGGCTAGCCGAAGCCTTCAATAAGACTCTATGCAAGCTCCTGAGGAAAAATGCTTCAGCCAACAAGAGAGACTGGAATCTCAAACTTCACGAGGCGTTGTGGGCATATCGTACCACGCACCGTACTCCAACACAGTCCACTCCATACTCATTGCTCTTCGGAGTGGAGGCGGTCCTCCCCCTCGAAGTCGAAGTCCCAAGCTTAAGAATGGCCATTCAGCACGAGTTGACGGAGGAGGAAAACGTGCTCCTTCGACTTGAAGAGCTCGATGCCCTCGAAGAAAAGAGGCTCGCGGTGCAGCAAAATCTGGAGCTATACCGAGCCCAAATGTCACGGGCCTATGACAAGATAACCCGTCTCCGCGCTTTCAAGAAAGGTGAATTGGTGTTGGTCCTCAAAAGACCGATCATCCCCAATCGACATGCCAAGGGAAAATTCGAGCCGAACTGGGAAGGACCATACGTCATCGAGAAAGTGTTCGACGGAGGATCCTACCAACTAATAAGTGCCGAGGGAGAAAGGCCCATGCCACCCATCAATGGCCGATATCTCAAGAAATACTACACATGAATGCTCCAAGTCGCAGGCGAATTGAGCACATCGGCCCTACGGTCTGGATCAGACATCCTGCAAAACCGTATACAATCCACGGGCGTAAATGACCCCTATTTCTCCCAAATCCTGCCGGTGAGACTACTTTTAAAGTCCCACCAGCGGCAAAAAAAACAAAAAAAAAAAAAAAAAAAAAAAAACAAAAAAAAAACGGTATGTCCACAAGCAAAACGGGCACGGATGAAAACCCGAAAGGGCTCCGTGAGTAAAAACAGCAGGACTACCGGCGAGTCTGTGAAAACCCGAAAGGGCGCAAACTCGTGAAAAGAGATGAAATACACTCGCAAAGCCCTCTCGACCTTGCGAGGAGAAAACCCCTGCGTGAGATCCTTACGACTCACAAAGGAGCAACACACTTAGGAATCCTCACGATTCCTAAGGAGAAAATACACCTGCGGGATCCTTACGACTCGTAGGGAGAAAATGCTTTTATGGGACCCTCACGGCCCATAAAATTGAAAAGCCTTGGGTGGTAGGGACCCAAACCTATCTCCTAAGCCATCGTTCCCCAACGGGCAACGGCAAATGATGAGTCGCTCCTGGCATTTCGCTTCAGTGTTAGCGGTGCTGATGCCGACCAAAAACCCAAATCCCAAGTCCTCCCAAGGCAAATGATGAGTTGCTCCTGGCATTATTCCAGTGCAGCAATGCTGATGCCAAACAAGATCCAAATTCCAAGTCCCCAAATGGCGGATGATGAGTCGCTCCTGGTACCATATTCCAGTGCAGCGACGCAGACGCCAACCAAATTCCAAATCCCATACCCCAACGGCGAATGATGAGTCGCTCCTGGTACCACATTCCAGTGCAGCGATGCAGACGCCAACAAATCCCTGAAATCTTTCTGGCCCTACGGTCTGGATCATACATCCTGCAAAACCGTATACAATCCACGGGCGTAAAACAATCCCAATCTCTCCTAATCCTACCGGTGAGACCACATTCAAAGTCCCACTGAGAAGAGAGAGGGAAAAAAAAAGAAAAAAAAAAAAGTATGTCCACAAGCAAAATGGGCACGGAGGAAAACCCGAAAGGGCTCCGTGAGTAAAAACAGCAGGACTGCCGACGAGTTTGTGAAAACCTGAAAGGGCGCAAACTCGTGAAAAGAAGATGAAATGCACTCTCAAAGTCCTCTCGACTTTGAGAGGAGGAAATTCCCGCGTGAGATCCTTACGACTCACAAAGGAGCAACACACTTAGGAGTCCCCACGACTCCTATGGAGAAAATACGCCTAAGAGATCCTTTCGACTCGTAGGGAGAAAATGCTTTTATGGGACCCTCACGGCCCATAAAATTGAAAAGTCTTAGGTGATAGGGATCTAAACCTGCCTCCTAAGCCATCAATTCTCAAATTCTCTCGGGGCAAATGATGAGTTGCTCCTGGCATTATTCCAGTGCAGCAATGCAGATGCCAAACAAAAACCAAAATCCCAAAATCCTCTCCATGACAGATGATGGTTCGCTCCTGGTACCATATTCCAGTATAGCGATGCTGATGTCAACCCAAATCAAAATCAACAAGTCAACTTCCACTCCGACGCCACAGAAAGCGGAGCAAGTCAGAATCCAATCTCGACACCGCAAGAAGCGGAGCAAGTCAAGTCTACCCCTGACACTGCAAGAAGCTGAGCAAGTCAAATCAAGCATCGACCGTCCACGTCGCTAAAATGGCAGCACCGACCGTCCACGTCGCTAAAATGGCAGCACCGACCGTCCACGTCGCTAAAAGGGCAGCACCGACCGTCCACGTCGCTAAAAGGGCAGCACCGACCGTCCAAGTCGCAAAAAGGGCAGAACCGACCGTCCACGTCGCTAAAAGGGCAGCACCGACCGTCCACGTCGCTAAAAGGGCAGCACCGACCGTCCACGTCGCTAAAAGGGCAGCACCGACCGTCCAAGTCGCAAAAAGGGCAGAACCGACCGTCCACGTCGCTAAAAGGGCAGCACCGACCGTCCAAGTCGCTAAAAGGGCAGCAACGACCGTCCACGTCGCAAAAAGGGCAGCACCGACCGTCCACGTCGCTAAAAGGGCAGCACCGACCGTCCAAGTCGCAAAAAGGGCAGAACCGACCGTCCAAGTCGCAAAAAGGGCAGAACCGACCGTCCAAGTCGCAAAAAGGGCAGCACCGACCGTCCAAGTCGCTAAAAGGGCAGCATCGACCGTCCACGTCGCTAAAATGGCAGCACCGACCGTCCAAGTCGCAAAAAGGGCAGAACCGACCGTCCACGTCGCTAAAAGGGCAGCATCGACCGTCCAAGTCGCAAAAATGGCAGCATCGACCGTCCACGTCGCTAAAAGGGCAGCAACGACCGTCCACGTCGTAAAAAGGGCAGCACAGGATTCTTACAAAGCGGGAACCAGATCACTCCGGGCCAGGGAAACGTCTATCACGGACACTCCGTCTCAGAGACATGTCAAGCAACGACCGTCCATGTCGTAAAAAGGGCAGTGCCAGCTTCCCAAAAGGTGGGAACCAAATCGAGCCGCCTCCACGTGAAAGAAGATCCATCAATTTCATGCACACGACCTACATATGTGGTGTGTATTTATTGATGGGGGGCAATTTGTTGGGGTAAAAATTTACACCCCGGTTGACCAAGTCAAAATCAAAGTCAACCCCAAGCCAAGTGGGTCCAAGCCCAGATCCAGTAGGCCCATGCCCGGGTCGAGCCCGAACATGAAGCGGCCGGTCTCCCCCCATGCCAAGATAAAAATTTTGTAATAAATATTTTTGTTGCATTTTCTTTTATTTTATTTTCGGATAAATGTAAGAAAAATAGGCATAAAGCCAAATTTTTGTAAAGCCCATGGCTTATGTGCAAAAAGAAATGGCACATGACCCATGGGATAGGCAAAATGCCATTTTGTGAAGCCCAAGGGGCTATGTGTAAAATGTATGGCCTATAAAGGCAAAGATAATGAAATATCTCAACAACTTTTCATTCTCTCCACAAAAATTAGAGCTGAGCTCTTTCTTCCTTCTTCAAGGTTCCAAAACCCTCTTCTTTCTCTTGAATTAAATCAAGAGTTTTACTCTTCCTTTTTCAAAACTAAATAGTTTTCCACCACAAAACCCACAAAGGGGAACTTGGATCTGCCATCAGATCTTAAAAAGGAGAGATTTTGAGATTTTACATCTCTTGATCTTCAAGATCCAGCAAGCAACAGGAGGAAGAAGAAGAACCCTTCCATTAACCCAAACAAAAAAAAAAAAAAAACACTCAGGAGTCTAACTCCTCTTTGATTTCTCTTCAGAGAAATCTTTTTAGGCTAAAAGCCTGTTGTGTGCGCAAGTCGCCCGCGTGCCGACACGTGGCGCGCGCGCTTGCGCAACTGCGCAAGTGCGCAAGTCGCCCGCGTGCCGACACGTGGCGCGCGCGCTTGCGCAACTGCGCAAGTGCGCAAGTCGCCCGCGTGCCGACACGTGGCGCGCGCGCTTGCGCAACTGCGCTTGTGCGCAAGTCGCCCGCGTGCCGACACGTGGCGCGCGCGCTTGCGCAACTGCGCAGTTGCGCAAGGCGCCCGCGTGCCGACACGTGGCGCGCGCGCTTGCGCAACTGCGCAAGTGCGCAAGTCGCCCGCGTGCCGACACGTGGCGCGCGCGCTTGCGCACCTGTGCATCCCTTGGATGTCTTTTCCCCCTCTTTTTTGTACATACATACACATATACATATGTATACAAATATATACATACACGTACTCCACGACACTGTCCCTGTTAGAAAAAAATTTCTAACGGGGCGCTGCCCCGCACCCCGCAAGGGGGCTGCTAGCCCCCTTGACCCCCAGCCCGCTATCCGGGTAGCGGGACCCCCGTAAAAACTCTGCGTGGCTCCCGATATATCCAAACCCCCCTTTCAGAATTGAACACACGTATACTGCACATTGAGTTCGCATGACCAGTTTAACCCGTTAATCGGAGGTTCCCTCGCCCCAAAGGTGAGGGGTAATTAACGGCAGCTTAGTCCGCGGCTGCCGGAGATTCGGATCCCCACAATCATTAAACCCCAGCCTACTCTAGGCAGGGGGAATCTGTAGTACGCCTGACAAGCGCGCGCGTATTCCCATCTCACTGGGGTGACGAAAAACACCCTACAGACACTTGCAAGATCCTCTCGACTTTGTAAGGAGAAACCACCCGCGTGAGATCCTTACGACTCACAAGGGAGCAACACACATAGGGATCCCCACGATTCCTAAGGAGAAATTACACTTGCGAGATCCTCACGACTCGTAAGAAGAACCCTCTTATGGGACCTTCACGGCTCATAAGATTCAAAAGTCTTAAGCTACAGGGATCTGAAGCTGTTCTTAAGCAGCCCCCACGCCTCCAATACTGCCCTACAAGCGGCTCAACGCCGACCCTTGTATACAATCAACGGGCGCGAATAAACATTTCCCTAACGAAGTCCCATCCGTGACTAGGGATATGTCTACACGGTGAACAACCCTTATAAGTCCTCTCGACTTATAAGGAGAAAACACTCTTGTAAGATCCTTACGACTTATAAGAGAACATACTCTCAGGAATCCTCACGATTCCTAAGGAGAAAACGCACCTACGTGATCCTCACGACTCGTAGGGAGAAATATCTTCATGAGACCCTTACGGCTCATGAAGTCAAAAGCCTTAGTCGACAGGATCCTAACCCTGTTCGCTAAGCCACCTTTGTTCAACATCGATAGAGGCAAATGATGATTCGCTCCTGGCAATATCCCAGTTGTAGCGGTGCTGATGCCGAAATCAGTGTCTAATCCCAAGCTTGCAGTAAGAAGCTAGTGAGCCACGCATGCATGCAAAATAGCCGAAATGATTGGGCAACTCGCAATAAAAAGCAGCGAGTAAAAATGAAATAAATAGCCGAAATGATTGGGCAACTCGCAATAAAAAGCAGCGAGTAAAAATGAAATAAATAGCCGAAATGATTGGGCATCGCGAAAAATAGCCGAAATGATTGGGCAATCGCGACATTCGCGATGTAAAAGCTGAAATGATAGAGCATTGCGGAAAGAAATAAAGAAAAATGAAATTTATGCCCTACAGGTAAGATCGCATCGATCCCTGTATACAATCCAGGGGCACAAACAAAAAGGGAACCATACCTTCCCACCAGGCTCCATCCGAAAGAGAGCCAAGTCTCGACGGTTCACAGATAACCTAGAGATCATCTCGACACTCGTCTCGTTACAACAGACGCAATGTCAACAACGACGTTCCTTCGCAATCCAGCAGGATGCAGACGCAACGTCAAAGCAAAGCGGAGTGACGGCAAAATTCCAGCTCCACCTCAGCATTCGTCTCGTTACAGCAGGCGCAATGTCAACAACGGCGTTCCTTCGCAATCCAGCAGGATGCAGACGCAACGTCAAAGCAAAGCGGAGTGACGGCAAAATCCCAGCTCCACCTCGGCATTCGTCTCGATACAGCAGATGAGATGTCATTATAGCATTCTTTCTCCAGCAGGACTCATACGCAATATCACCAAGCGGAGTGACGGCAAAATCCCAGCTCCACCTCAGCATTCGTCTCGTTACACCAGACGCAATGTCAACAACGGCGTTCCTTCGCAGTCCAGCTGGATGCAGATGCAACGTCAACAAAAGACCTCATGGTCGAAACAAAGCGGAGTGATGGCAAAATCCCAACTCCACCTCAACATTCGTCTCATTACACCAGACGCAATGTCAACAACGGCGTTCCTTCGCAGTCCAGCAGGATGCAGATGCAACGTCAACAAAAGACCCCATGGTCGAGACAAAGCGGAGTGATAGCAAAATCCCAGCTCCACCTTAGCATTCGTCTCATCACAACAGATGCGATGTCACCCCAGCATTTTTCCTTCAACGGGATTCGGACGCGCCAAAACAATGAAGCAAAGGCCAAATTCCTAGCTTCAGGGTCTTGACGGCAACTCATATAAAACCTGAAAGACCATCGGAGATCATCTCACACCAGCGCGGAGTGGTCACCACCTTGACATTCGTCTCGATACAGCAGACGAAATGTCACTACAGTGTCCTTCCTCCAACAGGATTCGGACACACCAAAACAAACGAAGCGAAGGCCAAATTCCTAGCTTCAGGGTCTTGACGGCAACTCATATAAAACCTGAAAGACCATCGGAGATCATCTCTCACCAGCGCGGAGTGGTCATCACCTCGACGTTCGTCTCGATACAGCATACGAGATGTCACTACATTGTCCTTCCTCCAACAGGATTCGGACACACCAAAACAAACGAAGCGAAGGCCAAATTCCTAGCTTCAGGGTCTTGACGGTAACTCATATAAAACCTGAAAGACCATCGGAGATCATCTCGCACCAGCGCGGAGTGGTCACCACCTCGACGTTCGTCTCGATACAGCAGACGAGATGTCACTATATCGTCCTTCCTCCAACAGGATTCGGACACACCAAAACAAACGAAGTAAAGGCCAAACTCCTAGCTTCAGGGTCTTGACGGCAACTCATATAAAGCCTGAAAGACAATCGGAGATCATCTCGCACCAGCGCAGAGTGATCACCACCTCGACGTTCGCCTCGATACAACAGACGATATGTCACTACAGCGTCCTTCCTTCAACAGTTTCGGAGACACCAAAGCAAACGAAGTAAAGGCCAAATTCCTAGCTTCAGGGTCTTGAAGGCAACTCATATAAATCCTGAAAGACAATCGGAGATCATCTCGCACCAGCACGGAGTGGTCACCACTTCGACGTTCGTCTTGATACAGCAGACGAGATGTCACTACAGCGTCCTTCCTCCAACAAGATTCGGACACGCCAAAGCAAACGAAGCAAAGGCCAAATTCCTAGCTTCAGGGTCTTGACGGTAACTCATATAAAACCCGAAAGACCACCAGAGATCACCCCACACCAGCGCGGAGTGGTCACCACCTCGACGTTCGTCTCGATACAGCAGACGAGATGTCACCAAAGCGTTCTTCCTCCAGCAGGATTCAGTCACGACAATCAAACAACGGAGCCACGGCAAAATCCCAAGTTCCAAACCTCGATGATTCACCAACAACCTAGAGACAACCGCGACATTCGTCTCGATACAGCAGACGCAATGCCAACAAATGAAGCGAAGGCCAAATTCCTAGCTTCAGGGTCTTGACGGCAACTCATATAAAACCTGAAAGACTATCGGAGATCATCCCACACCAGCGCGGAGTGGTTATGACTCATCGGGGCTCTCCAAAATGAGCCTAACCTCAAGTAAAAAGCGGCATGGCAAAATTCCTAACGCTTGCTCTTCCGACGGTCAAACTGCCTAGGAGGATTGCTTGAAGCCGTCTTGTCCAGCCCCCGAAGGGATCAGAGACATGACAGTCGCAAGGCTACTCGAACAGCAAGGTTGCCTATCGAGGGATACATCAGCCAACGCGACGGTACGACGGACAAAACCCTAGTACCACAGACCCTAACGGACCTCTGTCGTAAAGAGCAGAGGTTAACTGTGACGTTAGTATATTCTTACGAGAAATGCTCGATTCGTCCCGACTCGTGAGGAAAAGCCTTAGGCAGCGGGGATTAAAAAACCTGTTTCCTAAGCACTGGGGCCCTGCAAGTCGGTCCAAAATGGACTCTTGCATACTATTCACGGGTCACACTCTCCAAAGTCGAATCTCGACAAGGAGGGAAACAATCACTTATGAGTCCTCTCGACTTGTAAGGGAGAAAATTCTCTTGTGAGATCCTTACAACTCTCGAGAGAAAATACACACTTAGGAATCCTCACGATTCCTAAGGAGAAATTACACCTACGGGATCCTCACGACTCGTAGGGAGAAAGAGTCTTTATGAGACCCTCACGGCTCATAAAGTTGAAAAGTCTTAGGTGGCAGATCCTAACCCTGTCTCCTGAGCCATCACCGTCCTACAAAGAGGTCAAGATGGATTATCTATAGGCCACATTTCCCGAAGTCAAATATCGATAAGGAGGGAAACAATCACTTATGAGTCCTCTTGACTTGTAAGGGAGAAAATTCTCTTGTGAGATTCTTACGACTCTCAAGAGAAAACGCACTTAGGAGTCCTCACGACCCCTAAGGAGAAAATACACTTGCGGGATCCTCTCGACCTGTAGGGAGAAAAAACCTTCTTGAGATCCTTACGGCTTATGAAGATGAAAAAGTCTTAGGCTACAAGGACCCTAAACTTGTATCCTAAGCCCTCAATTCCATGGCCATGCATAACTCTGCACTACTTCACCCACGTACATACTTACGTGGGCAAAGTAGTGGGGGGTATTTGTTCCCGCCAAAATTTTGGCTCAAAACCCGCTCCCAATAATAACAATAAAATAAAATAAAATAATAATAAAAACTCCACATGAAAAGAATGTAACAAATGCCTCAAAGCCAAGAGTTAAAACATTGTGAAGCAACGCTTCAGATTCTGTGCGCTGCGTGCTGCGCGCCACGTGTCAAACGCAGACGCGCTAGCGCCAGGTGCGCTGCGCCCTAGGCAGCGCACCCCCAATCAGAGCAAAACTCTGTTTTAAAATTCAAAATAAAATTGAAGCAACGCTTCAGATGCTGCGCTCTGCGCTGCGCGCCACGTGTCAAAAAAGGTGCGCTAGCGCAGTTGCGCTGCGCTTTGTGCTGCGCGCCACGCGTCGAACGTAGGTGCGCTAGCGCAAAGTGCGCCAGCGCTGAAATTAAAAATTTCCCACCGTCAGATCAAAAGATCTACTAATAATAAATTATTAATTAATCAGAACTAAAATTCTGTTATGGAAAGATTTTTCAATCTTATTAAAACAAGAAGATTATCTTCTGTAAAATAGAAACCTTAACATCAAAGATCCAACGGTAGGAAATATTCCTAGATCAATCAGAGAAAGATCTCTTAAACTGATTTAACAAATAATTTGGCCCTATATAAAGGCCCCTAGACTTCAAGTCTCGAGATATAGAAAAGAGAGAGAAAAACCCTCTGCAAAAAAGAGCAAGCTCTTAAGAAAAGAAGAAAAGAAGATTTTTCTTCATATTCAAGGTAAAAAAAGAACTATGTTCTTGAAAAATAGAGATGAAATCATCTCATAAAAAGAAGAACCATCTTCTAAAAAGATCATAGATCTGAAAAAAGACCAAGGTCTTTGATGATAAGAAAAAAGATCAAAAGATCAAATTATAAAAAAAAATAATAAAAGAAGTATTTTTACTTCGTCCACAGATCTTTGATCTATAAAGGCAGAGCCTTTTATCAAAACAAGAACTTCTGTTCCTGGATCTTGAGGTAAAGCTTCCTTTAAAGAAGAACATAAATCTGTTCTTTGATCTTAAAATTGATCAGATGCGCTTTGCGCTATTAGAAAGTGCTTTGCATTCATGAACTGCGCTCTTGCGCTCCATGGATCGGCGCTCAGCGCCAAAACATGCCACGTGTCAACCAGAGACACAATCTGCGCTTTGCGCTTCTGAAATAGAGCATTGCGCTCATGGACTGGCACTCAGCGCCAAGCGCGTCACGTGTCACCCACAAACTAGCGCAGCGCGCTCATAAATTAAAAGCGCAATGCGCCAACAAACTAGCGCTTAGAGCTAAGCGCGACACGTGTCCTCCTCGTGTGCGCTATCCAACAGAAGTGCAATGCGCTCTTTCCTTGGCGCAAAGCGCCTGACGCGCCACGTAGCGCACTGTCAGAACATAATTTGTTCTGATAAATGCTATGCATTCAATACAAGACAAAAATTGTTAGGATCTAATGCTCTGCATTATTAAAAGGGCCGAGCCCAAGTAAAGGCTCAATAGCCAGAACAATAAAATGTTCAACTCATATCAACTGATCCCATATGCTCATAAACCTTCAAACAGATTTTAGTCCTAAATTGGACTATAGATCCCCAAATCAATTTTGGTTCAAGGGTACATCTCTGAACTCCTCTGATATTTTGCGTTGTAATCCTTCAACGTCTTCAGAGAGGTGACGGGTCCCGACAACCATACATTTCATAGACTATGACGTCTTTAAACTGGACTGTGGGGTCCTTAAACTCATGGACTATGATGTCCTTAATCTCGACCGTGATGTCTTTAAACTAACATCGGACTGTGGGGTCCTTAAACCCATGGACTATGATGTCCTTAACCTCGACCGTGATGTCTTTAAACTATCATCGGACCGTGGGATCCTTAAACCCATGGACTATGATGTCCTTAACCTCGACCGTGATGTCTTTAAACTAACATTGGACTGTGGAATCCTTAAATCCACGGACTATGATGTCCTTAACCTTGACTGTGATGTCTTAAAACTAATATCGGACTGTGAGGTCCTTAAACCCACGGACTATGATGTCCTTAACCTCGACTGTGATGTCTTTAAACTAACATCGGACTGTGGGGTCCTTAAACCCATGGACTATGATGTCCTTAACCTCGACCGTGATGTCTTTAAACTAACATCGGACCGTGGGGTCCTTAAACCCATAGACTATGATGTCCTTAACCTCGACCGTGATGTCTTTAAACTAACATTGGACTGTGGGGTCCTTAAACCCATGAACTATGATGTCTTTAACCTTGACCGTGATGTCTTAAAACTAACATCGGACTGTGAGGTCCTTAAACTCACGGACTATGATGTCCTTAACCTCGACCGTAATGTCTTAAAACTAATATCGGACTGTGGGGTCCTTAAACTCACGGACTATGATGTCCTTAACCTCGACCGCGATGTCTTTAAACTAACAATGGACCACCATGTCCCTAACCTGGAAATCGACCAAAATGTCCTTAAACTAAACAATAGAGCCCAAATGCTCTCTTGTTGGATCTAAATGATCCTGTTAAGTTGATCTTAGTCTAGAAATTAGACTAACGTATCCTTAACACACGTTTAAGTTGATCTTAGTCTCAAATGAGGCTAACGTATCCTTAAACCCAACCCCCAAACCCAAATCTAAGAAGATACGGATTTAGACTAATCCACGTCCTACGGGCGACAACGTAAATTAGTCTCCGTATACAATCCACGGGCAACCAAACACAAAACAAACACCCATGACATGAAGTGACCATCTGGAAAAGGAGAAAGTTGTTACCGCCATGCGGTAGCGTAATTAACTGCAGGGGCTTGCGCCTGCAGGGAAGAGCGTCCCCACAATCAAAAACCCCTCAAACGAGGGGGAATCTGACGAAGTCTGCTACATCGGCCGCATCCGTTTAAACCTTCGATACACGGTGCCATAAATTAACTTGGCATCTTCGGAGAGGTGGACGGATAGCACCAATTAGCATCTGTCCCGAATTTCAGGAAAGACGGACCTACGCGGTCGCGTCTCTGTCTTTCGGAGGGGAACAGGGATTTATGAGGGAAATTAATTGGGATTCAAAGGCATTAATTTGGTTGTTTAATAGGAAATTATGGTGGAGATTTGGGTTTGGATTTGTGAGAAATTTAAAAGAAATGAGAAGGGATAATTGTTTGGGCTTGGGAAAAGATGTGGGCCGGGCTTCAAGAAGAATTTAGAAAGAAAATAGTGTGATTAAATATGGATTTGGGCTTATGGTATTAAGCTGTAAGTTTGGTAGTAAAAAGTTAGGGAAAATATTTGGATGGAATAAATTAAATAGAACAATAGGAAAATTTATTATTAGAATATGGATAATGAAGTACAAAGGAAACTGGGTATTACAATATTAGTGCTTAGCACTATGCCAGTGTTTCACGTGAAACATACGTGAGCGCTGTATATCTTAGTGCTTAGCACTGCTGGATAGTATAGAAACCCAATCTCAGCCTAAATTGGCTAAGTTTCCTGAGGTTAAATCTCTTTGATTTTACATCAACCGAGCCCATATGCTCGTGATTTCCAAACCGATCTTAGTCTCAAATATGACTGATGATTTCTCATTGATGATATCCAAAATGATATTCATACCATATCTCCTAAGGTAATCTTAGTCTCAAATATGACTAACGATTCTTAGGTCCACCACAACCCCTTTCCCCCTCAAATACGGGATTTGGTTAAGGGGTACATCTTTCCACACCTCTGATATATGTCGTAGTAATTCCTCAACATCTTTAAAGAGGTGGCGGGTCCCGACAACCAACAACTCCTTTCTCGTCCCAACTTGATATAAAATTTCGTCAAGATAGGGAATAATATATCCCACATTGATGCACTTCCAAATTGATGTGTACACCTCAAATCGGATCGCACCGCAAATTGTGCGCATTCTTTGTCACCATCGTTCGCTCTGCCATGTAACAAATACATATGCGCTCAAGATGGACATTAGACCGAAATGTCCTTAAACTAACACTCATCCTCGAAATGGGAATGTTGGACCGAAATATCCTTAAACTAATATTCGTCCCCAAAATGGAAATATTGGACTGAAATGTTCTTAAACTAATCTTCATCCCAAACAGGAAATATTGGAACGAAATGTCCTTAAACTAACATTCGTCCCAAACAGGGAATGTTGGACCGCGGCGTCCTTAAACTAATATGTTTTGCTTTGCGGACTGTCTCCATAATGACTACCGTATACTATCTATGGGCTATTCATATATGATCTAATGATCAGTTGAGCCCATATGCTCACTGCTCATAAATCGATCTCGGTCTCAAATATGGCTTATGATCCTTAGATCAAACCCAAGTATCTCCTGAACCGATGGACCTCACAAATGTGAGATCTGCGTCCTAAGTTCATTCCCGTTGGCAAACCAAGCTACCAACGTGGGCCCCGTCAAGCAAAATTCTTGACCTAAACCTAAATCTCAAATATACGGATTTGGACTAATCCGCGCCCTTCGGACGACGACACAAAATAGTCTCCGTATACAATCCATGAGCAACCAAAACAAACAAAAACACACACACGATACGAAGTGAACAGCCGGAGCAGGAGAAAATGGTTATCGCAATGCGGTAGCGTAATTAATTGCAGGGGCTTGCGCTTGCAGGGAAGAGCGTCCCCATAATCAAAAACCTCTTATAAAATGAGAGGGATTCTGATAAAATTTTCTACAACGGTCGCGTCTGTCCAAACCTTCGATATATGGTGCCATAAATCAACTTAGTATCTTCGGAGAGGTGGACGGATAAATCCAAATGGCATCTGCCCCCAAATTCAGGCAGGACGGTCTATCCCAATTCGTCCCTGTTTTCGGCGGTAAACAATAATACTAAAAACTGATATTTGTCCGAATAGAAACTTGTATGGAGGGAGGAGATTTACCTATGGAGATGGTGTACAAGAAAATCCAGCTCAAGGAAGGCATGGTTGAGACTCCTAAAGGTTGCGGCGGCTCTAACTTGATAATATGCTCAAATTTGATGAAGGGACCATGGTTTTTCTCTTTTGGTTTGGTGAATAGTTGAAAATTTTTGTGTTGGAGCATAAAGGAACTTATTGTTTCAGTTTGAGAGCTCAAGAAATAACCTAAGGGCTGAATAAGATAAAGGTGGAGGTGTCAAGACTTAGTGTAGAGAAAAGAGGAGGTGTAAAGGTATAAGGAGGAGGTGGAGGAAGGAGAGGGTGTGTGGTGTGGAGGTTGTGAGGGTTAACTAACTAGCTAAACATATACCCACCTTCATAAAAATAAAACAAACATTTTTAAAAATACCTCCATATTACAAAAATCTAACTTCTTGATTTTTAAAAGAAATAAAACACTTAGTATAATATTTAAATACCATTATCTTATAATAAAATCTCATGTCATGTTAAAATAATTAAATATCATTTTTATTATATCACACATTTTCATCATTTTTACCAAAATAATTACATTTTTGCGGATATCAATTCGATACCAAAATTCATATGCGATATCATTTTTGTAAACTCATTATATTCATATTTAAAATTATAAATTAATATTTATAATTTTCCAAAATATTACAATATCCCCTCCTTAAAGAAATTTGGTCTCCGAATTTAAATTTAACCCCCATCTTAAAACATTTTTCTCAATCAAATCAAATCTATTCAAATCAAATTGCCGGTGTCCAAATTTTAAAACATATAGTCCGCTCCAATTAACGGAACTCCAAAGTCCCACACGAGCTAAAACGTTAAATAACGCAATCGTGCGCGTGAAAACTCAAAAGATATAATACTCACATAACTATAACTCTAGCGGTTGCTAAGAGAATTACACCAGTTATGATGCAAAATTCCAAATACGAAAACTATTGTGTATAACAAGTACACGGTCATTGTCATAGTCATAGTATAATATCTGTAGAACACGACCAAGTGAAAATATAGAAATCAAATCTATAATATATCTTATCAAGTGCAATGCATAAAAACAAAATCAACCCTAACGGGTTGCACAAAAATTCAAACTACATGCCACGGATGTGCATGAAAACAAAAACAGCTCCAAGTGCAACAGGTGTGCACGAAAACAATATCCACTTCATCGAATGTGTATGGAGCCAATATCAAGTGCATTTAGTGTGCACAAGATCACTCATTAAGTGCATCAGGGTGCACAAAATCAACATCAAGTGATCGGGATGCACAAAATCAACCGCAAGTGCATCAGGGTGCACAAAATGAATCTCAAGTGTATCGGGGTGTACAAAATCAATATCAAGTGCATCGGGGTGCACAAAATAAATCTCAAGTACATTGGGGTGCACAAAATCAACATCAAGTGCATCGGGTGTGCACAACACGCCATTCGAGTGCAATCACTGTGCACGGAAATCTCAAACAAGTGCAGCTGGTGTGCACAAATCATTTGTGTGACCTTCAAACCTTAAACACATAAGTCAAAATAATGGACGTCGAGTTGTCCTTTCTTCAACGTCGAAAACGCAATATTCGGATCATCAAAATATAAATAAAAAACAAATGACATCGAAGTACACTCTCTTCAATGTCGAAAGGTGTCTATACACCTGAAACTGGCAGAGCAAGGATTACCACTTGCCTTCTGCCCACGGTCTAGTGTTCTCTGTCTCTGAATTCTTGTTCTTTCTGTGGATCACTAACACCATGACCTCTTTATACAATCGTCTGGTGAGGCGCAGCGACGTAAACAGCCATATGCTGATACTTTTCAAGGCACTTCCTTGCCAAGTAGTCCAGTCTCTCACAATGCAACATGTCGACGACGGCGATCTCTAACCTTTGCATGCACGCCAAGAAACTGACCCTGGGTCCAATCTCAATTATTATAGAATCCTGAAAAGAACCCGTCATATCTCCTGCCGATCTCTTTTATCCAATCTGCCCGGAACTAGCACTCCTTAATGAATCCACTTCTGTTCGGAACAACGACAATCTCATCAAGATTTTCCCCTGAAATTGAGGTCATACACAGCGCCTCTGTACACATATCGAATCTCCAGTATCGACGGGGAAGAACAACTGCGCATTGAGACTTCTCACCAATCTCCTGTTCCATTACTCTCTAGTATCGGTCAAATAAGGAGCGTATCGCGATAGTTACGCGAATTGCAAGTCATACTCGGTTATGATCAAGTCCGGAGTCTTACACAAAATCTTGAAAATACGAATCCGGCATCTCTGACACTCTGTGAAAGAATCTGAGTAAGCCCACCTTCGAGAACCCGTCCCAATTCGTCGGAGGAAAACTCACTACACTGTCTCTCTCGAGCGACTCATATCAGGTCCGACCAAAACCATTAAAAGAAACTAGTCAACTTCACCGATCTCGTATCGGAGCACCACAACGAATTAAATATCCTAGCCATCATACCCATGAATGACTAAGAATCCTCTAGCTCATCTATACTTGTAAACATCGGCGACTTTTAGTTTCATGAATTCTGGAAGCGACACCTCGCTGATTCAGTAACGGTTGGTACAACTGTCTGAATAGTAGGCAACACAACGGTCTTTAGAGTAGGGTAAACATCATGCCTCCAAGTCCGACTGGTCTCCAGCAATGACCCGATCCTCTGGTGCGGATCCCAAAGAAAACTCGCTTCAAAATTAGAAATCCAATCATATAAGGATAAACAACAAGTTCCTATGTCACCGGAATATCACCCTAGTCAGTTCTCGTCCCAGACAAGTCTGCTCTGACCGTGTCTCTAACCGCAGCCCTCTCGGCTTGCATAGACATGGTGACCGGAACAACCAACATGTATTGATGAGGATAGATCAACTGAACGAATAGAAGAAAAGATCTCAAGATATATATCCTAAGGTAACTGTCACGACCCAAATATGGCACGTGACCGGCACTTAAAACACGTGACATCTAAAGACATCAACGCAATCTAAGTAAGCCGAAACCCGGAATCTAAACCATTTTTTTGAAAATATTGGAGGTGAGGTTTAAATAATCATCCGAAAAAATCCATTTAAAATAACATCTAGATTTAACTAAGTATGTTGAAAAACATTTATGACGTTTTGAAAACTTAACATCACCTCCTATGTATTTTAGTAAAACCCGATACAACATAATAACATAGCATCCCAACGGAAACTAGTCTCCACGTCCAAACGATTGAGCAACCAACAATCTAAAACAGAAATCGACTCCAAAGAGTGCGACATCACTACACATATACTCTAAGTCTTGCTTCTAAGTCCATAATATGTCATTTCTAAGTTGATGGAGTTTCCACTAGATACAAGAATATATGTATAATCAAGAGTGTGTATAACACAATAATAACCCACTTACCAATCAATCTCCGAAAAATAATGTATATCCAAGCCGCTGATAATCCAAGCGGTGAAACCTGGAAGAAACTGTGGCACAACGGGGATGAGCTGCCAACTCAGTGAATAAAAGTACATCTAAAGGTAGAAATCGAATACATGACGATACCTAGGTCATAAGTATAATCCTATCATAATCTGTACCGATATACTATATGATATGCATATGTGCAATACTGACTATCATGCAATCACAAGTATAATATCTCAATGTCATATGAGTAAAATCATGAATCTATAATCCGTATTGGAATCCCCTTTTTGTCTATGAATGTCGGTACAAATATATGCAGGTACTGTCTCCCGGATCAGTCATGGTGGAATCCAATAAATAATATCTAACGGTGTATCTCATGATAATGATCGTATCAATATACAAATAGATGTCCAGCATCGACATCGAAATCCGAAATCTCTCGTATCCAGCATCGACACGTAAATGCAGATACCGTCGACACCATCTCAACAGATGATCGCCACCCGATATCCTGGCTACGATTAGTATCCCCTGGATATCTGCCGTACCTAATCGAACCCCGGTCAGTATCCCCTGGATAGCTGCCGTGCTCATCTCAATCTCCGGTATCGAGTATCCTCGCTAGGCTCCCCTGCCTCAAATGCGGTTATCCTGCCCTTCGGTCTCAACCGGGTCCACCATGTATCCAACTGTATATCTCCCCCCTCAGTCTGGATAACGTAAAAATCCGTGACCGTATATCTCCCCCACTCGGTCCGGAATAAAACCAGAAAACACAAAACTCATGGTGGACGTTTTACTCATCATATCAAAATATCAAGTAAGGAATAAAAATAATTGCATAGCTTGTATTGATGATATATATATATATATATATATATATATATATATATATATATTAACAGTGTCCCATACTATCGATATATATATCATCAGGAGTAAAAATACCCAGAAATCCCAAGAAATCAAATACAACATCTATAGTATTATAACATGAATAGGAAAAGACTACGTAATCGTATCACATAACATAAGGATTTCAATTCAAATGTATTATGGCACTACTAATGATGTGTAGTGCAGCATACGCGTCTGTGCTCGTGCAACATGGAAATCATTAGTATTTATGCAGTGTTCTACAGTGTAACAATCTATATATTAACACATATATAACAGAACGATTCTACAGTAACATGACAGTACCAATGAGGTGTAGTGTAACATATATTTAAGTGCTTGTGCAGCATGGAAATCATTGGTATTTGTGCAGTGTTCTATCAGAGTGTGCATATTGCAGAAACGTATAATATTGATAATATAATGCAACCTATAAATTAATTAAAGCACAATTATTGTAATTACTTACTATGAGCTATACCATTATCTTTAGAAATGAAATGAAACGTTAAGTTTGAAATAAGGAAGCCGCCCTAGATTAAATATTCGTTTTGAAAATTGGCACCGCATCCTAGTATTTTATAAAAAGGCA
Organism: Agapanthus africanus; assembly: GCA_030015575.1. Taxonomy (NCBI): domain Eukaryota; kingdom Viridiplantae; phylum Streptophyta; class Magnoliopsida; order Asparagales; family Amaryllidaceae; genus Agapanthus; species Agapanthus africanus. Next base: position 101,744,080 of record CM057350.1, on the reverse strand, counting down.
ACGAATCGTAGTTTTTAAAAGAATATAGCTCACACAAGCATTACATCCTAAAACAAAATATAACCTAACTCTACGAGTCAAAGAATAAATTTTCCATCATTCGGCATATCCATTCATCATTTCCAATACGTATCAATCCTTTTATTATATCATCATCATATAGCTATATCCATCTCATCTCGATTACGGCATGATCCCTCGTACAAATCCATCAAACTATATCCATATCGTACGGACCAATTATCACGTATATCTCATTTAAAAACTACATATGAAACTTTATGCAAATGGAGGGCATACAAGATGCAATACTATATCAATACTTTAAAGAAAAGCTTAACTTAACTAGATATCATAATAATAGATATAAGGTTGCGGGGGTGCTATACGCCATCCACCCGACTTTCCCCGTAGATGTAAATCTACTCACCGGAAAAACATCATATCTACTCCGGAATCGCCAATCCTTTTCCTTTCCTTGCGGCCTCCGAAGTTCCAGTATTTGAATCTAACATTGCAATAACTTGTATAAGGAAACGGCTACATTCCGATACGTCAAAAATCAATAAAACGCAAGTTATACGTTCTAATTACACTACGTACGACCATTACAAACGACCTAATACTTAACCTCACTGAAATCTAACCCAACTCTGTATCGCGACAGAAAACAGATCGCGATATGTTTTAACCGTGTCGTATTTTAGATTTTAGATCTCTTTTTCCGATATTAGCTTTCAGATTTTATATACAGTTAAACTAACTTAATTAAACAATACCAAAATAACCAAAATTCTATACAGAGACCTACCCAACAACCCAAATCGCCAACTCCCCTTACAAATCCGGCGACGCCGGAATCTTCCTTCATGTCGCCGGCCCAAAACCGATCCCCTTGGTTCGTGCTTCTATGAGTTGTTCTAGGTCTAACATACATAATTAAGGCCCTGTTTAGTTAAGTTAATTTTTATCTAAACTAAAGCAGATTCAAACAGATCCTAGTTTTAACTAAAATACGATATTATAGACAATTTTTATTTCAATTTTTGAACTAGTTACAGAATCTAAATTCCTACCGTGATTAAGGATTTTACCTTCAAGTAATATGCTGGAAGAACACTCTCCAAGATGCACAAGCTCCTAGTCCTAGCTTAATGGTGAGGAAATTCCTAGATTAGCTCTTTACTTCTCCTTTCTCTTGTTCTTCTTTGTTGCTTTGGTTTTCTTTTCTTTCATTTGAATTTTCAGAAGTTTTAAATTGATTAATTGATCTGAACACCATATATATATGGAAGAGGGAAGGATAAGGTGAAGGAGGAGGTGTCAAAGGCTAAAGGGTGCCATCCTCATGCAAGGAGGAGGTGTGGTGTGGGTGTGTGCATGAAATGAGGTGGTGTCAACACAATATCACTCCAAATTGTTTTATTTATGTGCTCATATCTGAACTAAAATATTATCTACTCTTTTGCACTTACACCCTCCACATTTTCTTAGTTTGCGCAACTTTCCTAATCTTTTTACACAAAGACCCCTCACTAACCATATTATTATATAACACTATTTTAATTGAATTGAAGCTAAAGTTTACATTAAAACCCTTATAATTTATTTATGTTACATACTAAAATTTTAATTTAATTTGTTTTACATACATCTTATGAAATTGTTTTATTTGGTTTTAATAACTTTTTAATTTAACATTTTAATATTTAATTAATTAATTTTATTTAATTCTTAATTTTCTGAATGTTACAGTAACTTAGGCGGAGTATCGTATCGTAAATATGCCGCGGAACATATATACGGTACGTCACTCTACTTAGTACCTACTCTATTAACCAAGATCAACCTATGTAACGAAAGTTCAAGTATAAGACCCCCAAAATCAAGTCTAAGTTTCGTAAGGTCAAGTCTAGGTAACGAAAGTGTATGCCTAGACTCCACATAGTCAAACCTAGACTCGAACAAAGGCTAAACCAAACGTTTTGATACCAACTTTGTCACGACCCAAAAGTGGCACGTGACCGGCACTTAAATCACGTGACATCTAAAGACGTCGACGCGGTCCAAGTAAGCCAAAAACCCGGAATCTAAATCTTTTTACGAAAATATTGAAGGTGAAGTTTAAAAATAGTCATTAGATGGAACCCGTTTAAAATAAACATTTAAGTCTAAATAAGCATGTTTGAAAAACATCTATGACGTTTTAAAAATCGGCAGCACCTCCTTTGTAAATTTTGAATAAAACCTAATACAAGCACAATAATATATATAGCATCCCAACAAGAGCTAGCTTTCACGTCCAAACGGCGGAGCAACCACGCAGATAATATATGACGCCCAATGGTAAAGAAAGGAAAAGCGAAACAAGATCAACAAGTATAAAAAGTCGACTCCAATGCCCACAAACACATAACTCTAAGTCTCGTTTCTAAGTCCACAATTATACAAGTTCTGGGTCGATAAAGTTTTAACTAGATACAAAAGAATATATATATACAAGTGTGGGTACGATACAACAGTAGCCCACCTACCAAATCAATCACCGAAAAGAAGTGTGTGCCGCAAGCCGCTGATGATCCGAGCGGTATAACCGGCAAGAAACTGGGGCACAACGGGGGTGAGTTGCCAACTCAGTGAATAAAAATATATCACAAGGTAGAAATCGATATGCACAACGATATCTTAGGTCATAAGTATAGTAATATCATATTCTGTACTAATTTATATATAATGCATGGTACTAAAATGCAATACTATCCATCACGTAAACCCAAAATATATCATCTCAAATATATATGATCTGTATCCAGGTATAAGCCTATAAGGTAGCCGAAAATATGTATTTAAAACCTCTTTTTAAAATAGCCATGGGATACTTATGTCACGGCATAAAAGCAGACGTAATAGTGTGAAATATAATAGGTGTCTTATTTAAGATATACGTCTTACTGTTTAATAAAGAGTTTTAAGAGGTTTACAGTTTTAAAGATCCATGTATCATTCTAGACATGTTAAAATAATGAGACTATAGCTCGTTTAGAAACCTTTTTTATAGGTATCAATCGGTAAAAATGGTATTCAGATACTATCCCCCGGATCAGTCCTGGTCGGCTACTATAACGCATAAATTATAATGGTGTACCTCGAATGATCGCAAAACATCAATAAATGGGTGTCCACCATCGACATCTTAAATCCTCATATCTCTCGTGTCCATCATTGACACGCAAATCCAGATATCGTCGACACCGTCTCAATAGATCGGTCGCCCCTCGATATCCCTAGCCCCGGTTAGTATCCCCTGGATATCCGCCGTGTTCATATCTATCTCCGGTATCGAGTGTCCTTACTATGCTCCCCCCTCTATCGCGACTTTCCTGCCCCTCGGTCTCGACCAGATCCACCATGTATCCGACTATATATCCCCTACTCAGTCCGGATATGTAGCACGTCCGTAACCGTATACCCCCACTTGGTTCGGAATAAAATCCAATCAGAAAACATAAAACTCATGGTGGACGTCAACTCATCGTATCCAGAAATATCAAGTAAGAAAGAAGAATAATTGCATATATCACTTTGATGATATATATATATATATATATATATATATATATATATATAGCACCGTCCCATACCACTGATATATATCATCGAACGTAAAAATATCATAAAAACTCATAAGGATTAAATACGAATACCCATGGTACTGGTATTCACAATAACTCAAGCAGATAATAATGGCACCGTACGTAAGTATAGTCAGTCGGGCAAACAAACGTAACAGTTCTACTGTGTTATGGCAATACTAATGATGTGTAGTGTAGCATACGCGTCTGTGCTCGTGCAGCATGACAATCATTAGTATTTGTGCAAGTGTTCTATAAGCGTTAAAGTAGAAAGTAATTCTACCCATATCCGTAGAATATAATTACAATCCAATTTTCCGGATATAGGAAATTCATACGCCTCGTATCGACATATACATACACATCGCGTGGTATAGCGGTCTTACCGTGTCATGGCGGTACCAATGAGGTATAGTGTAACATATGCGTCTGTGCTTGTGCAATAAAGTACTCATTGGTAGTTGTGCAGTGTTCTATCAGTGTGTTCGTATAAAAGATAACGTATACAATCGATAAGCGTATCGCGTAATTATTAAACGTAACTAATTGCTATGAGCTATACCGTTATCTTTGAAAATAGAACGAAATGTTATTTTCAAATAAAGAAGCTGCATTTAGTTAAAATAGATATTCGTTTTGGAAAATAGTATCGCATTCTTGTCATTTATCATTTAAAATGGAAAATGAATCGTTGGTTTTTAAAAGAGTATAGCTCACTCAAACATAACGTCCTAAGTCGGAATAACTCATGACTCTACGAGTTCAAATGACACTTGGCCGTAATCGGCACACTCTTCTCATCGTCACAAGTACGGTATGATCTCTCGTACAATGTCCATTCAATATTATATCCATATCGTACGGATCTATCATCACGTACGTATGTCACCATAACCATATATCAAATATAATTATATGTATAAGCTACTAGATGCGAACTAACATCAATACAAATAAGCTAAGCTATTTAACATATCATTAAAATCTAACTAGATAGCATAACTATCTTAGTTAAAAGGTTGCGGGGGTGTTATACGCCATCCACCCGACTTCCCCCGTAGATATAAATCTACTCACTTGTCGAGCTAGTCGAAATCCACGCTTGCTTTGTCCGTCCTTGCCGCCTCAGAAATCTCCGCGATCGTACCTACAATCGTAGTTATAACATATCGGCGTAAATATCATATCAAAACAAAAATAAAGAGCTAAGCAAACATAGGTTAGAACCTATAGATTACTTACTCCAAAAACGACCAAATACCCCTGACATTAACGTACGAACGTCATACAAAAATACGAAAAACCGTATTAAAAATGTCGGAAACATTGCTAAAACCATACTAGAGCACTCCTGGATTTCTCTATATAAAATCTGGGACAAATCAAACAATACAGTAGCATATATTATTACCAAATAAAGCTACTAACAAAAACCCAAAACACAATTCAATAGAAAAACCGGCGGCGGCGGTCAAATGAGGAAAACCGATGGCTGAACATGGGAATTAGGGGTTCGGGCTTTAAGTGTGGTCTCCTAGTGGTCTCACCATATCCTAATATTGTTAGTTTTTCTAGTGGATTAACCTAATAGTTCCAAATTCAAATTTATCATCACTGATATCACAAAAAAACTCATTTTCAGATACGTGACACTAAAAACTGATATTTGTCCAAATAGAAACTTATAAGGAGGGAGGAGATTTACCTATGGAGATGGTGTATAAGGAAATCTAGCTCAAAGAAGGCATGATTGAAACTCCTAAAGGTTGTAGTGGCTCCAGCTTGATGATATGCTCAAATTTGATGAAGGGGGCATGGTTTTTCTCTTTTCGTTTGGTAAATACTTGGAAATTTTTGTGTTGGAGTTTGAAGAAACTTATTGTTTCAGTTTGAGAGCTCAAGGAATAACTTAAGGGTTGAATAAGATAAAGGTGGAGGTGTCAAGACTTAGTATAGAGAAAGAAGGAGATGTAAAGGTATAAGGAGGAGGTAGAGAGAGGAGAGTGTGTGTGTAGTGTGGAGGTTGTGAGGGTTAGCTAACTAGCTAAATATATACCCACCCTCATAAAAATAAAACAAACCTTTTTAAAAATACTTCCATATTACAAAAATCTAACTTCTTGATTTTTAAAAGAAATAAAACACTTAGTATAATATTTAAATACCATTATCTTATAATAAAATCTCATGCCATGTTAAAATAATTAAAATATCATTTTTATGATATCATACATTTTCTTCACTTTTACCAAAATAATTACATTTTTACAGATATCAATCCGATACCAAAATTCATATGCGATATTATTTTTGTAAACTCATTATAGAAATTATAAATTAATATTTATAATTTTCCAAAATGTTACAGTGTGTGAGTGTCTGTGCACGTATGTGTGAGTGTGAGTGTGTGTATGTATATATGTTTCATAAATTCATCCTAAGTTTTAGTTTATATTTTGTAAATTGAATGATTCAAATTCTTGTTGTCGTATATGATTTATTACTTATCTTTTTAAATTGTGGCATAATTTATAAACCAAATTAAAATGAAAAACAAATCCTTTAATACAAGTTGAACTATACTAGATGCGTAAATGAAAAACAAAATCAAACTCATTAAGAAAACTTAACACTAATTAAGATATAACATTAATTACAGTAATTAAATTTTTTAAATTAAGACCGGATATTAATGAACTGAGATCTTAATTAAAAACGATTAAATAGAAAATTAAGAGAAACGTTAAAATTTTAATTAGAAACGTAAGTAGGGTTTTATTTTTCATTTAATTAATAAATTTAAGATTAAAAGGTTTTAAATTTGTTTAGGATCGACCTATTGTTTCTCGTCTGACAACTGTGTATGTGTGTGTGTATGTGTATGTGTTAGTGTGGGTGTGGATGTGTGTTTGTGTGGGTGATACTGTGTGTGTGCGCACACATACACACACATCACACATACATAAATACTTGTATGTGTGTTTCTGTGTGTGCATACACACATGTGTGCGCGCGCGCACACACATTGACATACACATAAGCACACTTACACACACATAAACAAGTGAACAAACAACAACAATTTAGGGCATTTTAGTATAATTAGTAAAATTGAGCTAATTTATCGATTTCTTACTCATTTGCAGTGCCCCCAGTTTATTATTGACATCTAGTTAGTGGATATCTTACCACAAATAAACCAAGCAGCCATTTCAGTCTATCTTCCTCTATCATCTCATTTTTTTTATCGAAAAGATGGATAGAGAGTGAGACACAATACACAACAATCGTTGACGTTCGATAAAATACTTTTCCAAATTAGAACTGAGATGAAAGTATGTCAGCGAGCGTCGGCTGGTGATGTGCCTTATGTCTCACCTCTATCTATCCTTTTGATGTGAAAAAGGAGTGGATAGATGGAGAGAGACTGGAATGGTTGCTTGTTTATTCGTGACAAGAGATTTACTAGCTAGTTTATTTTGCGTCTTGTTCTCACTCTCTATCCAGTATCGGAAGAAACATGGAGTCTACCTGCAGTATAGGACAATCGACCAAGAAACTTGTATTTGAAGGGTAATAGTTGCTTGATGTAGACCATCTTTTGTTAACATCGTTAATATCATAACCTTATTTGTACGATTTAATTTGATTTATAAAACTGTTAGTGACTCTAAAGATACTGTTGTATACAATTGTGTTCATCTAGAGCTTAACCTATCGAGGGAAGAAAGTGCCATATGTAAGTTTGATAATTCTTGTTTTATATACAATTTTCATATAATTATCGAGAATATATATTGTGTACTAATACTTGTCTATTGATAACACTGTAGTACATGCTCAAGATGGAGTCGGATGTGGATGAAGTTCTGGTGGCGATGGCAGCGGTGAGACGTTATTGAGATACGCATATACATGTGTTAATTAGTATAGCTAGCAGTTTTGTTTAATTTCAAAGACTTTGATTTCAGTTCATATTTATTTATTTATTTGGATTTACAGGGTTCACATAGTTGAGTGAGCTGGGATTGCGCCCGCGTGCGATTTAGAGGATTTTTCATATTGTTGGACATATAGAGTATGTAATGTATTATTTGTATTCAAAACAATATTGTTTATGTGTGTATTTGGAGAGAGTTTTGTATTGTCCGACATATTGTATTATTTATTACGATTTTAGTTCTATATGTGTTGTTTGAGTTGTTGAAATTGTTGGATATGTATTGGTTTGTGATCGAAATGCTATTGGTTTGTGATATATCGTATTTATATATTTGTTTGTGATCGAAACGCCTTTTTGCTTAATTTATTATGATTAATTGTATTATTGTATAGGATTTTTGATTTTTTGTAATTTTTTTTCAAAATAAATGGGTTTTTGCAACCGTTCAAGCTACAGGAACGATTGCTAATACCAACATTAGCGACCGTCGTTTGATATCAGAAAACAATTAAGATAGTTGGGTTGTCCACGTGGCTGCTTATTGACGACCGTTAGTGACGGTCGCTAATGTTACATTAGCGACCGTTCATAAACGGTCTCTAATACAAGTATCAATGACCAACTTTTCTGCGACCGTGTATTAGCGACCGTTTAAATTTTAAATGACTTTAGCGACCGGAAACTATGTATTAGAGACCGTATAGTACAGTCTCTAATATATACAGTATCTAGTAGTGGTTGCTGACAAAACCATCTTAGTGATCTTTCTCATTTTAGCCTCTGTGGGAGCTACATGCAAGGCCGTAACTTGTTAAGAAAAACTCATTTCTTAAGAGAAAAAATGAATATCTTTATGAATTTAGCTCTGTAGTGGAAAATTGAACTTGAAGCAAATGCCAATTTTTTTAAGGTATGTTTTTTTGGCTGACAATGAATGAAACACAAATTAGCTAGCAGGTCTAACAAATCTCATAGTTCACGGCACATTGGTAGGTGTGTGTGTATCTTGATTCTTGAGAGAGCTTTGTCAAGAAGAAGGATTGGGAAATTAGGTGAGCAACAATAATTAACAATTTTTTAATTTTTTTCTTTTTGTGAAATCAACCCTTTCACGGATCGAGCTTGCGTCTTCTCCCGTTAAAATGTAAATTGATACCAACTGAGCTAAGCGCGATTACAATAATTAACAATTGCTTATGAAGAAAAGGGCAAATTTTAATCCTACCCCATGATCTCACATGAGATGATTCAATCCTTTCACATATAGAAACCTTATGGGATGTGATGTATCAATGCACATTAGGGTTTAGATTTTGAATCCAAATGCAATACTTTGGACTCAAAGAGCAAAGTATGAGTAGACAACTTGAATCAATAAACAAGAGTTAGGCTATGCATTGCTTTTTCTTCTTTTTTGCGTTTCTACTCTCCTTTTGTTGGTATCTTTGAATAATCATGAATTGGGTTCATATTTTCTACCCTTTCTCTGTTTATACCCAACAAGATTTTGGCAGTCAGTTGTTTGTTTCCACTATTTATGTTAAAAGGGTTGATGTTATAATGAAACATTTTCTTGGTTTTTTCTGGCTCGTGATATCCTCACATCATCATTCATTTTTTGTTTGAACCATGCGCTATTGAACTTGAATTCTTGAGTACGGATAGGACCTAATAGAACAATTTTTTGGCTTTGGATTTGAACTCAGACTTTTATGTTAGCGGTGAGTATCTAAATTTTTTTTAAAACATGATATAACATCTCAATGGCCAATTTCCTTCAACAATATTTGATTACATGTTTTTAATGTTTTGATGAAAGATTCGGCGCTGCTTGTGCTAATCCAGCAGCACATCGACATAACCCAAAAAATTATTTATGTAACTATTAAATGAATGTCCAATGACCGGAGACCAAACTAAACAATGCTGTTCATTCAATCAACAAAGCATGTACAAGATTTTTTATCTGTCATGAGGATTATTTCTTTTTCTTTCTTTTATTTTTAACATCAGTTGGAACTCAATCCATTCCTACACAATCAACAAAGTGATGCATAGAACAATTTAAGACTGATTGGCATTTGTTGTTTACCTTTTATAAAACTCACGGGTTCCAATTCTTAAAGAGATTGATGAAGGTCGGAATCTTTTTCAGATATTGTGCTCCGTTGTTCTTACTGCCAACGGGCTGAACGGTTGAGATTTGATGTAAGGGTTGAGCGTGTAGATCCCAATGGGCTGTTGGTTGTTTTTGACGTCGAGCTACCTGCAAAGGAAGTCCTGGGATGGGAAACCACCGTGAAACCCTCCGACGATCAAGTAAGAACCGAGAAATAATTAGGGCAGAGTAGCGGCGTGTTGGAATGAGTTCGAAATACATGAGTCATCTAGAGAAGTGGTTTATATAGGGGTCGCATTGGAGAGAGCCGATGCGAGATTCCCGCCGTCCGTTTTGCCTCCGCGTCACGTTCGTGTAGATGGTAGGATACATCCATTAATGACGAGATACGCTAGCGTGGGATGCAGGACATGAAGCGGCGGAGATCTCGTCATGGCGGGATACACGGAGCCATTATGGGGGCGCCCATGCTCCATGCTCCTGGCCAGACGGGGAAGCTGAGGAAGCTCAGCTCGGAGACGAGCGGGGAGGCTGAGGAAGCTTACCTCTGTAACAGCTCGGAGACGAACGAGAAGGCTGAAGAAGCTCAGCTCTGTGACAGCTCGGAGACAAGCGAGGAGGCTGGGGCAGCTCTGTAATAGCTCGGAGACGAGCGAGAAGGTTGAGGAAGTTGAGCTCTGTGATAGCTCGGAGACGAGCAAGAAGGCTGAGAAAGCTCAGCTGTAGGATAGTTCGGAGGTGAACTGTTGGCTGGTTGCCAGGCGAATAGGGACTGTACTCAGGGGAAGCTCCCCCAAAGGTCGGATGATACCTCGGAGATGAGGCGTCGAGGAATGTCTTCTTCGCATGGTACTTCAAAGAGCTAGTTGGTGCACATGAAAGATTTGCCATCCGCCACATGTCTTGATCAGGAGAATCCGCACTTGTGAGCACCATCATTAGCCCCCCACTCTCGTTCCGACCTATTTATGGGTCGAGTCGAGAGTGGTCTGCTCGGTTTTCTCTGTTCAACTTGGTGTCGAGGATTCTCCATGATGGTTTGTCCGGAAATGACATAGCGTTCGGCGGTTGTGTCTTCCTGATCTCCGTGCCCACACGGCGATAATTAAGCATCCTAATCTTCGGGCGTATCTTCGGATGACGTCAGCGGATCGCTGATGGGACGACATCATTAAGGCGACGTCGCTTCGCCTAATCGGATCGCGTGAAGGGAAGGCGTTTAATAGTCGGCTACCGCTTGGCGTCACATGAATCATTGGGCGCAATGCTTCGTTTGGCAGGAGATGATCTAGGCTGTAGGATGGTCTTTGCTAAGGGTATAAATAGGGGTGCACAGCCTCCAGGGAACATCTTTGTTCACTTGCGCTGCATCCGTCTTTGTATTTGGACTTGTTTTGTTCTTGAGTTTCCAAGTGTTGAAAGATTGAACATTAGCTCGGGTATGAGTCCACCCGCTGTGGATGGGTGCAATGAGTGAGAAGCAACCCGCTGGTCTTGTGTTGAGGGCTTTAGATCCACGTCTTCGTTGGGCAGGAAGTTACCCGCAGAGAATGGGCCAAGCAGGAAGCTACTCGGCCGTCTCATGATAAGGGCTTTGGATCCACAGCGTTATTGGGCAGGAAGCTACCCGCGATAAATGGGCCGAGCAGGAAGCTGCCCGGCGGTCTCGTGATGAGGCCTTTGGATCCACGGTGCTGTTGGGCAAGAAGCTACCCGCGGTGGATGGGCCGAGCAGGAAGCTACCCGGCGGCCTCGTGATGAGAGCTTTAGATCTACGTTTTCATTGGGCAGGAAGCTACCCATTATAGATGGGCCGAGCAGGAAGCTACCCACCCGCCTCGTGATGAAAGCTTTGGATCCACAGCGTTGTTAGGCAAGAAACTACCTGTTGCGGATGGGCCGAATAGGAAGCTGCCCAGCGGCCTCATGATGAGGGCTTTAGATCGACAGCGTTGTTGGGCAGGAAGCTACTCGCTGCGGATGGGCCGAGCAGGAAGCTACCCGGCCGTCTCGTGATGAGAGCTTTGGATCCACGTCTTCGTTGGGTAGGAAGCTACCCGACCGCCTTATGATGAGAGCTTTGGATCCACAGCGTTGTTGGGCAAGAAGCTATCCGCTGTGGATGGGCTCTACCCAGCGGCCTCGTGAGAAGGGCTTAAGATCCACAGCGTTGTTGGGCGGAAAGCTACCCGCTGTGGATAGGCCGAGCAGGAAGCTTCCCGTCAGCCTCGTGATGAGGGCTTTGGATCCACAACGTTGTTGGGCAGGAAGCTACCCGCTGCGGATGGACTGAGCAAGAAGCTACCCGGCCGCCTCGTGATGAGGGCTTTGAATCCACGTTTTCGTTGGGCAGGAAGTTACCCATTATGGATGGGCCGAGCAGGAAACTACCCGACCGCCTCGTGATGAGGGCTTGTTGGGCAGGAATCTATCCGCTGTAGATGGGCCGAGCAGGAAGCTGCTCGGCGGCCTCATGATTAGGGCTTTAGATCCACAGCGTTGTTGGGCAGGAAGCTACACACTGCGGATGGGCCAAGTTGGAAGCTGCGCGGCGGCTTCGTGATGAGGGTTTTAGATCCACAACGTTGTTGGGTAGGAAGCTACCCGCTGCGGATGGACCGAGCAGGAAACTGCCCGGCGGCCTCATGATGAGGGCTTTGGATCCACAACGATGTTGGGCAGGAAGCTACTTGCTGCGGATGGGCCGAGCAGGAAGCTTCCCGTCCGCCTCGTGATGAGAGCTTTGGATCCACATCTTCGTTGGGCAGGAAGCTACCCATTGTGAATGGACCGAGAAGGAAGCTACCCGGCCGCCTCATGATGAGGGCTTTGGATCTACAACGTTGTTGGATAGGAAGCTATCCGCTACGGATGGGCCAAGAAGGAAGCTGCCCGGTGGCCTCATGATGAGGGCTTTAGATCCACGTCTTCGTTGGGCAGGAAGCTGCCCATTGTGGATAGGCCGAGCAAGAAGCTATCTGGCCGCCTTGTGATGAGGGCTTTAGATCCACAGCATTGTTGGGCAGGAGGCTACCCGCAGCGGATGGGTCGAGCAGGAAGGTGCCTGGCAGCCTCGTGATGAGGGCTTTAGATCCACGTCTTCGTTGGGCAGGAAGCTACCCATTGTGGATTAGCCGAGCAGGAAGCTTGTCACGTCCCGTTTCCCAGTAGACGGAAACTGTGATGTGGCAGACCGCAACGTATTTACTAAGAAATAAATACGTTAAGTGTAATTGAGCAATATATATAAAGTGCACAAGAATGACAAGTGATATAAAATAAAAACAGTAACTTTTATTTACATTCACTTTACATACAACTGTTTGAAAATGAAAAGATATAATGATATAAACAGTGCCTAAACTGTGATATACAAACTGAAAGTAAATACAAGGAAAGATAGAAGTCCGGCTGGGCAATGAGCTGGTCCAAGTCCTCCGGCTAGATGCGATCTCGTGAGAGTCCGGTCCTCCTGACGAACATTCCAAAGAAAAAAATGACAGGAATGTTGTCAGCGAACTAGCACTCGGTAAATCCCAAAAGAAAGAATGGAATAGAATTAGTAATGTTAAATGAAACTGGTAAGATGTACAGGTATATGCTTGTTATTCTAACGTAGTTGTTTGTAGCTTGGTACAGAAGGTATTTGTGTATACAAGAGGAGTCCATCTTACCCCATGGACTATGGTAACATGTAATACAAGACCCTGTCAAAACTGTAACACCCTAATTCATTTATACCAATTCCAGTTCACGTATTTCCTGAATTATGGGATTTTCCTGGTTTATCGTGTTTTGGGTGCGAATAGTATATCTGACATCTGTATTAGCATCCGACCCGACCCGCTTGCTTGGAACCTATCTTGGTTCATGTTTATGGTTTATCCTGACTTGTTACGTAGACTTGTGCACTTTTATGTATATCGCATACTCGCATTTTATCTGGCATTGCATTCTTTACCATATAACATTTGAAGTCCCATAAAATATTTTAAAAATACATTACATGGCCTGCATGATACCCCAAACCCCATGGTAGCATCCGCGCATCTTGTTCTTGTCCCGTTCAGTGAAACAGACTTGTTTGATGGCTACGCGCACCTACGTGCATCCGTTCTTGGGGGTATGCATTTTCGTTACCCGAATATTCATTTTTAATTTTGGTCGTCGCATATATTTTTCGTATTTTTAAACTGAATTTTTAGACCCGACTCGGGCGTATTTTTGGACTAAATTTATATTTACTAGAAAATCCAATTTTCTGATAATTCATATTTAAAATTTAATTACCGGTTGAGAAGATTTTTAAAAGATAACGAAATTTTTATAAATAAAATCCAAACCACTTAATAAACCCCAGGCCCACCATTCTCTCTCTTCTCTTTCTTCCTCTCTCTCTCTTCCATTAACAAACGAATTTATCTCTCCTCACTGTTTCTCTCTCCTCTCTCTCTCTCCCCTTTTCTCTCTCTCTCTGCACACCTTTATATATATTAATACCTAAGATGATTTTTGACTCTTTCCTCACAGTTCTTCTTCCTTCTCGCATTTCTTTTTCCCGCCTCAACGAAAACTCGAACCCACGCCGCCGGCATGCCTCGTCGTCGCCAACAACCCCTCGCCTCTCTTTCTAACCTCCTCTCCGACCCTACCACCACCTCTTCTCCTTCTCCCCTCTCTGCAACCCATGCTTTTCCCCCACACGAGAACCTGTCCCCGACCCTGTAACCTCGTCGCCGTCGCTGCCTCCACCCTCGCCGGCATCTCCATATCTTGACCTCGTCTTCACCCTCGTCCTCACCTCTCCTTTTCCACGCGTGCCACCCTGCTAACCCCGCTGCAGCCTAACCCTAGAACCTAAAACCCATCATCTCACCTGCCCCTGCCTTCGCCGTTCCCCATCACCCGACCTCATTCCGGCCTCTGCACCTTCCTCATCTCTCTCTCCCAACCTCCTGACACCACCACCACCGTCATCACTTCATCCCAAACAATCAGAGCTTCCCTGCACACCCCTTCGACCCAAGAATCCCCACTGCCTTTGCCGTGGATCTCGCCGCCGGCGATCCTTCATCGTCGTCGCCCCTTGCCAACTCCTCTGACCCCGAGACAACGCCAGTGCACAAACCCAGTGAGCACAGCCTTTCTCCATTCTTCTTCCTCTTCTTCTTTTCTTTCTCTTTTCTTTATTCTTTTGCGAAATCTTGTTTTCCAGCTATCGCCGGAGCCGGGTTTGACGCCGACGATCCAGACGACCCAGAGGACATACCTTACCTGCGCGATCACCCTCTTGCGTTGCTTGGACCCGTCCCGTGTGCCGTGCATGCGTCGCGACATTTTTCCGACGTCGGACGTGCCGTACATATCCGTTTCGTGATCTGTCGGGGCAAGTTAATCTTGCTACATGCTATACTACTATATTCTATATCCAATTGAATAATAACACCCCATAATGATCAGTTATGCATACCACATTATCACTTTTTTGTTTTATCGATTTTTCGACATCCGTATGCATTCGTACCAGTTATTTCATATCTAATGCATTCAAGTTAATCTTGCTGTATTTACATCAATTTAAATAAATATAACACTTGTATTTTAAATCATGCATCCCAGGTTACAGTTTTACAATTTTACGACGTCCGTTGCATCTGTACAGTTCATTTTATATCTAGTTACATACAACTTGATCTGGCTGCATGTTATATTACAATATACTGCACCAATGGAATATTTACATCTCATATTATTTAATTGTACATCCCGCATTCACCAGTGTATCATTTTACTGTTATATGACGTCTTTGTGCATGCATATCATTATTTACATATCTAGTCGCATGCCAAATCATCTTGCTACATGCTAGGTATAGTATTATGCATCCGTATGAATAAAATGTTAACCGTTTATCACATTGTACATCCATGTTAAGTTTTACAGTTTTCGGATACCCGTTTGCATCCCTATCATATAGTATACATATAGCTGCATCTACAGATCAAATTAATACATTATATTGTTATATTAACACCCCATGTTTAATAAAGTGCATCCTAATTAGTATCTGAACTATAAATGTAACCCTAATCGATAACCGTGCATCCATACCGTTGATTTCATATCTATTCGCATACCATGTTATATTATTTCATTTTATTGTTATATTAGTACTCCATACTTGATTTTGTGCACCCATACTTATTACAGTTTGATTATGAGCACCTACTTGATACTTGTGCACTACCTGACATGACCTGATACACTACTTGACATAACTTGATACTTGTATACTACTTGACATGACCTGATATACCACTGCTTGACTTGATACCCGATCTTGTCACTAATGCTGACAATCTTGACCTGTTGTCCCTACGGACATATCCTGTTGTCTATACAGACAAACAGGTACCTGCTTGATCCTGTATTGGCATTAGCTCCAGTTTATCAATACCTGACTTGAACACATAACTTGGGGATATGGGGAAATCAAGAATGTAACCGAACGTAACTCAAAGGGCTATCTTATTGTTTGCCGTTTTTCCGGGCGTTACGGAATACCTATTGTTTGCCGTTTTTCCGGGCGTTACGGAATACCTATTGTTTGCCGTTTTTCCGGACGTTACGGAATAATCACCGATGGGTTACGATGAGAATTACATTGATTGATTTCGAAGATTTTAGAATAGATAACCCCGTAGCACAGTCTAGATATCACTGCACGTCACTTGTACTAATATACTCACCGTTATATATCCTTGTTATACTCTTGTTACTGTTTATATTCATGCCTGCATATCCTGTTACCTCCTGACTATATTATTGTTGATATTATAATGCACCGACGTCTGGATTTTAGATGGCCCAGATCCTTCATCTCTGACACAAGCCGTTTAGGAGTATCTCAGTCAACAGGCCGAGCAGTGAAGACTTGTTAGTATTCTAGTTTAGTTTCCTTTCAGCATTATTTTATTTCCAGAGATGAGCCCGTATTTTGGGACGTACATTCCAAATTATTATTGTTTATTGGATCTATTGCTTCCGCATTTTATTTCTTGACTCGTTATTCTGGCTCATGGACATGTATTAGATAGTTTATTTTATTTTTACTGTTCTTGATATCTCTATACGGCCGTAATATGACTGTGGAGGGATGTTTCCTATTCACAGGTAGCATGGTTGGCTCTGTCACGTGCCGATCTTAGCGCACTCTGGGAAGCGGGGCGTGACAAAAACCCACGGGACAACGGCACGAGAGTTCATATAGGTATCTTTTAAGTGACCATCTCGTGCCACGTTAATACGTTCCGTACCAATCTACCCCGTTATCCCCGTGTGATGTATTTGTTGGGTTACGCCAGCGCCCCGGCCATCAATCCGTGGCCAAATGCAGAACAAAAACTTTTAAAAACTGGCGCTAACGGAACCCGATTCCCGGATCGTACCATTAACCCCATACTAGCTATATAAAATAGAGTTTAAAGAGGTTATACCAAACGATCTGAGTCCTTCGGTCTTCAACCTCTGTCCCAAACTCCTCGCAGCTTCCTTGATCAAGTTGGATCTCCGGTCTCCCCACATCAAAGAAGATCCACGTCGAGAGTTAGTAATACGGGCTCCCGCCTCAAAACCGAAGCAACTCGGGTATCTAGTTTGCTAACCTAGACAGCCAAGATGAAGTAGAGAGAGTTTATGATTACTTTGTCTCAATACACCCAAGGATTCTCAACTCATGAGAGGGTTTGGGTGGAGGTTGAAGAAGAAGCCATGGGAGAAAAGTGTGAGCTCAAGGAAAAACAAAGAGCAAGTAAAGAAAATGAGTTGGTTGCCTTTTTCTTTTGTTGTTGTGTTATGGGTATTTGTTGTGAATATATAATCTAGTATGCAAGCAAATAAAGAAAACCAACTCAAGAAAAATATCTCCTTTGCTCATAACAAATATCCCACACCACAAACAAAACAACATCATGCCACCATGACCTATCACCACGAGTCACCAAGTTCATGCATGAACCATGTCAAAACTCACACACACTTTCTACCTCATAAACATTTAAAGTAAATGTTTAATAGAAAAAGAAAAAGTATCTTCTAAAGTAAACTTGTAACGAATTATAAGAATACCCCTCATCTGTATATATATACCCGCATCTGTATTCTGACTGAATACGAATACTACGAGACGAAAATAATCCAACAATATAATACTAGGCTCCGGCTTAAACTAAAGCCCACCAATATTATCCGTCCGATCATGATCTGTGCAAAATTGTACGATCGAACCCTGCCATAAAACCATACGGACTATACAACGTTTCGCCCGAACTAGGGAAACCCTCTGTGTGGGACTCTAAAGATTCGTCAATACGCTGGCAGTAGGTTTAACAACAAGCACGTCAGTGGCACTAGCTGTACGTAACGGCTACCCAGGTATTGAGCGAAAGGGAGGTCGACGAGCAAACTTATCCTGAAACCCCTACTGATCCTCACAATGACAATATCCGTACAGTCCGGTCCGTTCGTCTATGAGTATCGCATATCGAGTCTATGGGGTGGATAAAGTCAGACCCTTAATAACTTGACATTCAGTGTCGGCATGAAACCTATCATCACCTGAGAAACTACCGATCCTAGATCAGTAATTCTTGACTACCTTGGCTAAGGATTTCTAGTGATGGCCACCCGTGCACACCGCAACATCAACCCCCAATATCGGATGAGACGAATGCCCTGACGATCCGCTCACTGCCTCCATGTGGCTCGGGACTGTACCCAACTAAAACCTGTTTGCACGACTCCTTTGAGTCGTGGTAGGGTAGTAATCAAAGCACAGTGGGAACTCACACGAGACAAATGACGATCTCAGATCGATAGACTAACATGTACACATGTCACCAGGGAATTGCTATCTGACAATAGGTATCATACCAACTAGCATGTTCCCGGTGAGTCCGTCCGATGTACTCATAACCCAATGAGCACCTGTATACATCTTAGATGAACCAACTGACACCAATGGCTTGTGAGACCGGCCATCGCCCCTCGTCGGGGTCTCGATCAGTATACACTAGTCTACTCTTGGAGTATCGATGCCCAGTCTTGAAACTCCTACGACTAGGGACCTTTTAAGGATGTGCTTATAGACCACCCAACTCTCACGTATATGATCGCCATCATACTGCTGGTAGTCAAGCAAGAATCTTATGGGCTCTATCAACATGTAATAGTGATCTGTAGTGTCACCTGAAGTATGTTGATAAAGACAAACCAGATAGCATACTATCATCTCGAGTAAGACTGTTCTACCGGTATAGGTCATCCCTCAATCATTGCAATCACGTGCTTGCGATCCAATAATTGACTTGAGGATACTATAGCCAACAATCTCCCACTTGCACTTAAGGCTAATTATTGCGGTGTCGCATACTCACAGCCTGTGTGATACCGAACAACCAACTTCTCTACTAATCAGTTTCACAAAGCTCGTTCGCGAAACTATTGCATTCGAGAAATAGCCTCAGTTAGTGGATCCGCTCCAATGTTTCTTTATATCTCCCGAAATGAGCAATACCTGTCTTAGAATATGTCTGGATATCTAATGGGACCCAGTTCACAAATGAACTCCAAATCCAGCAAATTTCTTAGAATGTATCGTCAACTGAATTTAATCAGTATCCTGCGCCATTCCTCTCTCAGTATCCGTTTGGATCACCTGTCCAAACTACTGCCCCTCAAAAGAGGGAAAACTATAACTCTGACAGCCACTCTGTCATTCAGGTCACCTTGGAAGCCTGGAATGATAACTATCTCCCGAAGGAGGCTGCCGTTATCATATCCCTAGAACATTCTCTTATGTTCATAAACTGCTTCCGAACGTTTCTCCAGGATTTGGATTAATATAAACTTATTGTAGCTAGTGCAAAAACAACATCTGGTGTGGTACTTAATATCTCATGATTGACTCAATTGCTTAAGCAAGTGATATTCCAATCATGCACATCCCTCTCCCCTTTAGTTTGTAAGACATCTTTAGAGAGGGTGACTCCATCACCTGCAGGTACACTACCATACCAGGAGTCGTCCATTCTAAAACACCTTTAGAATATATACCATCCAAATCTAGATCTAAAACCATAGATCTAGTAACCAGAATGCCTGATATTATATCTATATCCTATGTGGAGAAACCACTGTGTGACAACCACAGTATAACCGATCGTAGTATAGAAATTTCACTTCCTATAAAGTGCATGTCATCCAAATACACCAGGACATCACAGCTACTTTCTTAACAGATCCATCCCCTATTCTGATGAAGTCAAAACCTATGACTGTCACATCAAAAATAGATGATCTATCTCCGCCGTACCTGTTTTAGTTTATAAATAGACACAAGCTACTTGTCCACTATGTTTCCGCTACTCCCATTGACCACAAAAACCCTCTGGCAGAGTCATATATATATATATATATATATGCACTTCTAAAGCTGGTATAGAACAACGCTATATTCATTCTCCTGCCGGGTCTCATAGTCTAGAACAACAGTAATGGCAAGTCTGGATAAACAAGAACCTCCCTGTCACCGTCTTTGAGTATACCGAATACCTCTCGGGTGCCTGAGGTTGCCCACCATATCTGCGGAGTGGCTAATGGAATGTCAAACCCGATTGAATCTTTAGGTTTTATTAAATTTTCAGCAATCGTTTGTGGTTCTGGAATCACTTCTAGTTCTACCATATTCCCACTACTGTTTTATGAAAAAGTCCATTTTGTTAAAACTGTGGCGAGTCAAGAACAATATCACTATTGATCTTCCAGATGGTAGAAAGTTAACCCTCATCATAACTCGGGATAACCCACAAACTGACATTACAGAAATGTGCCTTGAGTTATCCAGAGTCTGGTTTTAAGCATAAACCGGACAACTCCATATACCTTAACATCGTTAAGATATGAACCATTCTATATACAATATAGAAACAGAGGCATTGATTTAATTGGAACTAGATTCAAATCATGCAGCTGTCTCCAGTGCATGCCAACTAAATGGAAGGAGGCCGATCAACATTACTCAACTAGGAGTGCATCCATGTATGAGTAACCTGAAAGAGAAGTAAGTTCTCAAAACCATTACTATCAACTGAATACCAAACACAAGTATCTACATCTTCGATCACCTTGAAGAATCCTGATACTTGCAACACATGGTTCTCTACTTTATTCTTGTAGCTATAACTTCTCAAAACTTAGATCTTGTATTTCTACGAAACACTTGTCTAAAACTGGAGAAATTATAAGTAAACAGAATATAGTACGAGGACCAACCCCTCTGTCTTAATGGACACTGGATAACATATAATACTTTGTATACGTCTCCTGAGTTGAATAACTCATACCCTGTGCGTCGTGGGTTGAAAACTGTACTTATGGTTAAGAAGAATTACACCGCTGTTTAATACTCCTTACCTGACCATCAACTGATATAGGTAAATATCATGGACATAATTTCAAAAAGTTATATCTCACTTTATAAAATAAACGTGCAAATATATCAGTTTGAAATTGGTGTATAACAACGGATATTCAAAACCAAATATTTGCCGTCAGGCAAAACCCCAGGCGATTTCCTCAAATATCACCAATTACAACGAATTACGATATAATGAGGATATAATCACCTAATTCCCAATAATTTACTCCCACTCATCATCTGTAAAGCCATACAGATGTAAGAATCAAACCTGGTAAATACATACCCTGGAGTAAGGATCTAATTGGGAAATCGGTTTTTAATTAACAACGCATAGTGAAACTGAAACATGAAAAAGTTTCGAAGGGGTATCCGGGTATTCCTAGTAATGCCTCTTCCACTATCTAGATCTATGACTATAACCGTATATTTCTTTGCCGTCTTTCCAAATCCTTTTATT
This sequence comes from Agapanthus africanus, assembly GCA_030015575.1. Classification (NCBI taxonomy): domain Eukaryota; kingdom Viridiplantae; phylum Streptophyta; class Magnoliopsida; order Asparagales; family Amaryllidaceae; genus Agapanthus; species Agapanthus africanus. The sequence continues at coordinate 101,722,449 of CM057350.1, read as the reverse complement.
TGTTTTTAGTCATTACCTTCTGTACACCACCCTTAGGCTAAATGGTTTTCTTCCTTCCCTACCATTCGGCACCAGCCTATGGTTTGGAAGAAGACTATCTAATAAGCATAATTGGTGTACTCTCTTAATCTTAGGAGCCCTCGCAAGGTGAGAGAAGGTAAAGATAAAAGACAACTGAATAATCCTTATTCTATTTTTCCTGAACCAGAATGCATCCTCGAACTGGAACAAGTTCCTTCGAGTTCGTATGTAACTATACGATGGTTTGTCCAATAAATGTGGATCTTCGTAGTGAGACGGGGTGTTCTGGAGAAATACAAAGGTGAAGTAGGAGTGGCGATGATATACGCGGTTTGGTCATGAATGATAGTTGTCGCAATTTACTTTGCCTTCTTTCTTATCCCTTTATTTGTCTTTACTTATTACTTTCTGCACACCACACTTAGGCTAATTGGTTTTCTTCTTTCCCCACCTTTTGGCACCTGCCTATGGTTCGGAAGAAAACTATCAAATAAGAGCAATATGTGTACCCTCTCCTAATCCTAGGAGCCCTCACAACCTGAGAGAAGATAAAAGGAAAAGACAACTGAATAGTCCTATTCATTTTCTCCAGAACTGGAAACCATTCTCGAATCTGAAACAAGTTTCTTCGAGTTCGTATATAACTATATGATGGTCATATCCAAAAAATGTGGATCTTCGTAGTGATATGGAATGTTCCGGAGAAAAGTAAAGGGTAAAAGAAGCAGTGGCAATAAAGTATGCAACTCTGACAATTCAAAAGTCAATGTGTTTTAAGAAGGTTCAGTTTAACTTGGTTTATGAGTTCTAGTTTAGGGTCGGGACATGGTCGCTGCCAAAGAGAGAGAGAAAAGAAACACTCAGCGTGCACTCTAACCTAGATCAAAAAGGTTAATCACTTTATCTAATCAGAATGTCTCCCACTGTATCCTCAAATTCTCCTCCAAACCCAAAAGAAGAATTAGTCGGGATCATCTAAAATCACCCGGGGAGTAAACCAACTCATCAGTGGGAATCGGGATCCAACTATCATCGCATGATAACCTGATGGAATCCACTCAAGTTATTATACTCCAGAAGGTATGCGCATGTCTGGCAAGTTTCCTGTATATTTGAAACTCCCGATGTGATTTTTACCTCATGCTCTTATGACCTTAATGAAGGCCAACAAATCATAAGTCACATGTCAAGTTCTACCCGTCATTGTCCAGGTTAATTTGAACAGTCGTCCTTGATGAAGGCCAACAAGGCTGTACGACTGTCCCAAACCAACACATCTATCTATGCAAAAGAAAGGTAACAAACAGCTACCATACACTATGCCTTGACAAAGGCCAACAAACATAGCATGAATACTAAGTGCTACCCGTCTAAAATGACGGAGGGCTACAAATGTTTTTTGGCGAAAAACCTTTAACGTAATGAACTTGATATCGCTGAAGGAACCGAATAGCTTTTTACAAATATATAGTGGCGAAAACCCTTGCTAAAGAGGTCACTCCCGGTGAAGGGATCTCGGCTCTTTCCTCATGGAATGAGGTGCAGGATATTCTCAACTGAATACTGCGATGCAAAGCAAAAAAGTAATCGACTATAGTGAAGTTATTACCCCGACGCAAACTTCTGCCCAAGGGATCACTCCTGGTGAAGGGATCTCGGCCCTTGCCTCGTCGAATGAGGTGCAGGATATTCTCAACTGAATACCGCTGTGCAAAACAAAAGAAAATGTACTTGTAATAACAGCTTTTGAAAATTGTTCCAACAACATCAAATAGATCTGTTTTCCTTGCATTAATTAGAATCAACGCAGTCCCATCAATTAATCACACCAGAAAAGAACGAAAATATGATGTACGTATATGCCATCCGCATTCGCCGCTGGGTACCGTCATCACCCGTTAGGTTACTTAACTAACGACAGAGCGGGGACTGGACTAGCGCGGGTGCAAAACATATACAACATCTACTAGTATATATATAACAATATATAATAATTGCTCCAGGCATGATAAATGCAACATCACAGATAAGCGATAAGCATCACAGAACTAACTGATAATCTGGGAGCCCCGGGTTTCCTTCGAGCTGCAACTGAAACCCGACGTTCCCCTGGTCGTATGGATAGCCTGTGCAATGAAAACTTAGACTCCTACGAGTGCAGAAAGTTACCCGCCAAAACCAGAAGCGAGGCAGCCCCCTTCATTAAAGTGAATAGGCCACCCGGCACTTCACGGAATCCGGTAACTTGAGCACTCCTTCTTGGGTCAACTTGTACCCCCTACGAGTGCGGCGAATAGTCCGCCAATTCTAGAGTGAGCCCCCCGTATCAACGCCATGAGATGCGGGCCCGTTTCCCTCTAGAACCCAGCTATCCGTGCACTCCACCGCGGGATAATCCTAGTACAAAAAAGAAAATAAGTACAACGGTGACATCAAATTCAACCCGGTCGTGCCCCAAATAAATAATATACAAACAGGCAGTGATGACAATCCACATGTCGGACGCTCGCCCTGCGATATCAAATGTACAAATAAAACTAAACTGTACTAACATTGCACCCAGGCTATCCACCATGACGATCCATCCAACACAGAACATCAACGTGAATGTCACGTTCGCAAACCCGTCTAAAAGAACTATAGAAATTAGAAAAGTTGTACCACTCTAATGACATTCACGGTCGCAGATAGCAATGTATGTACTATAAACTATGACATTAGAACTCCGCACGCAATTAGAAAACCAAACCAATTTCCAAAACCATGGAAAAGAACAGTGAGCTAAAGTTCCAAAAACCGACCGTTTAAAGCCAATTCGGAAGTCCGAATTAAAACGAAACGCGTCTGAACCATCGCGGGGAGTTAGAGCAAGAAATTAACTTTGAGTTGGGGGGCCTAGATGGGGTACCCCACTCACGAGGCCACCAAGAGGTGGCCATGGGGTAAGGCAGACCCGAAACTGCCCAAGATGGGGCAGTTTTGGGTCCCCACTGCCAAGACCACCTTGTGGTAGTCTTGGGGAGTGGGCCCAGCCGTTCGGTCCCCTCCCGAGGGTTCCTATTCACCACCGTGCGGCTTCTCAGTTCAAACCATGAGCCCGCGGGGTGTGCAAACATCTCAAACTTTCAGTTTTCGGAACTATTTTTGTTGGCAGTTTTGCACGACAAAAACGGCGGATTTCTAATGTCGCAATGAATTAGTATGGGGTTAATGGGTTAGCTCTGATACCATGTTGGGTTACGCCAGCGCCCCGGCCATCAATTCTTGGCCAAATGCGGAACAATAACTTTTAAAAACCGGCGCTAACGAAACCCGATTCCCGGATCGTACCATTAACCCTATACTAGCTATATAAAAAGGAGTTTATAGAGGTTATACCAAACGATCCGAGTCCTTCGGTCTTAAACCTTTGTCCCAAGCTCCTCGTAGCTTCCTTGATCAAGTTTGATCTCTGATCTCCCCACATCGAAGAAGATCCACGTCGAGGGTTAGTAATACGGGCTCCCACCTCAAAACCGAAGCAACTCGGGTATCTAGTTTGCTAACCTAGACAGCCAAGATGAAGTAGAGAGAGTTTGTGATTACTTTGTCTCAATACACCCAAGGATTCTCAACTCATGAGAGGGATTGGGTGGAGATTGAAGAAGAAGCCATTGGAGAAAAGTGTGAGCTCAAGGAAAAACAAAGAGCAAGAAAAGAAAACGAGTTGGCTGCCTTTTTCTTTTGTTGTTGTGTTGTGGGTATTTGTTGTGAGCAATATATAATCTTGTATGCAAGCAACTAAAGAAAACCAACTCAAGAAAAATATCTCCTTTGCTCATAACAAATATCCCACACCACAAACAAAACAAATCATGCCACCATGACCCACCACCATGAGTCACCAAGTGAATGCATGAACCATGCCAAAACTCACACTTGCACTTTCCACCTCATAAACATTTAAAGTAAATGTTTAATAGAAAAAGAAAAAGTATCTTCTAAAGTAAACTTGTAACGAATTACAAGAATACCCTCATCTGTATATACATACCCGCATACGTATTCCGACTGAATACGCATACTACGAAACAAAAATAACCCAACAATATAATATTAGGATCCGGCTTAAACCAAATCCCACTAGTATTATCCGTCCGATCATGATCCATGCACAAGTGCACGTATATGATCGAACCCTGCCATAAAACCATACGGCCTCTACAATGTTTCGCCCGAACTAGGGAAACCCTCTGTGTGGGACTCTAAAAACTCGTTAATACGCTGGCAGTAGGTTTAACCACAAGCGCGTCAGTGGCACTAGCTGTGCGTAACTGCTACCCAGGTATTGAGCGAAAGGGAGTCCGACGAGCAAACTCATCCTGAAACCCCTACTGAGCCTGACAGTGACAATATCTGTACATTCCGATCCGTTCGTCTATGAGTATCGCATATCGAGTTTAGGGGGTGGATAAAGTCAGACCCTAACAACTTGACATTCAGTGTCGGCATGAAACCTATCACCACCTGAGAAACTACCGATCCTAGATCAGTAATTCTCGACTAACTTGGCCAAGGATTTCTGGTGATGGCCACCCGTGCACACCGCAACATCAACCCCCAATATCGGGAGAGACGAATCCCCTGACGATCCGCTCACTGCCTCCATGTGGCTCGAGACTGTACCCAACTAAAACCTGTTTGCACGACTCCTTTGAGTCGTGGTAGGGTGGTAATCAAAACACAGTGGGAACTCACACGAGACAAATGATGATCTCAGGTCGATAGACTAACCTATACACATGTCACCAGGGAACAACTATTTGACAATAGGTATAATACTAACTAGTATGTTCCCAGCAAGTCCGTCCGGTGTACTCATAACCCAATGAGCACCTGTATACATCTTAAGTGAACCAACTGACACCAATAGCTTGTGAGACCGTCCACCGCCCCTCGTCGGGGTCTCGATGAGTATATACCAGTCTACTCTTGGAGTATCGATGCCCAGTCTCGAAACTCCCACGACCAGGGACCTTTTAAGGATGTGTTTATAGACCACCCAACTCTCACGTATATGATCGCCATCATACTGCTAGTAGTCAAGCGAAAATCTTATGGGCTCTATCAACATGTAATAGTGATCTGTAGTGTCACCTGAAGCATGTACACGATGATAAAGATAAACTAGATATCATACTATCATCTCGAGTAAGACTGTTCTACCGATATAGGTCCTCCCTCAATCATTGCAATCACGTGCCTGCGATCCAATAATTGACTTGAGGGCACTATAGCCAACAGTATTGTATAGGTTATGTTTCTAAGTCTTGACGAGACCATGTATACAAGTTGTTCAAGTAGTCATGTTCATGATGTAATCTTGTATTCAAATAGTCATGTCAAGTTATAACTATGGTTCGGTCATGTCAAGTCAAGTATTCATGTTTGATTTTGATATTTGAATTCATGTATTCAGGTTCAAGTTCATGTGTTCATGTTTGATTTTGGATTTAGGTTTGAAAATGGACTCTGACCGAGTTAGACACTTGTAACCGATTTAGATCTTGAATTAGGTTCGGGAGTCATTGGTAACTGCTGCAAATGGACAACATGATTTGTGTCTTTTTTCAAGACAATTACCATTGATAACTCTGTTAGGTTTTCTACCTTAAATAGGTAAGCACCCACTTTCTCCAGCTCCCTGAGGCTCAAGAGAATTGATCACGCTTAAACCTATATTTACTAAACTCTTTAAATGTTGTTTTATATAACTCGAGGGGGTTTTATGAAAAATATTTTTAATAGAATTTAAAAATAAATCTCAAGAATTTATTTATATTATTTAGGGTTTTCATGGATATGAATTTTAAGGATTTGAAGTATTTTAGTGATAAGTCTTTAGCTTTGGAAAGTTCATAGTATTTTATTGTAAAACTTGTATTTTGTTGGTATCTTGATGGCATTTTAGTAAAATTTGTAATTCCTTCATTTTTAAAAAAAATGTAAGTTTATTATATTTTGAAAATATATGGATTTGTAATTTTTATATAATTATTAAAAATTAAATTTTCCTTAATTAGAAAATGCGTTTTTCTTAAAACCCGTATTTAAAACCTTTCGAGACTGAATGCTTCGTGAGGAGGTCTGCATCTCGCTCTACTAGACCAAGGATGTGCGATAATCCGTGTTTCCCTCCAACAAGAGAGTAAGGCTCTGTTCAAAATTTGAACCGAGGCAGCGCCTCACGTGCAAAGCACGAGAGCGCCAGTGCCAAGAGTTAAAAACTCTGAGGCAGCGCCTCACGTGCAAGGCACGAGAGCGCCAGCGCCAAGAGTTAAAAACTCTAAGGCAGCGCCCAGAGTTAAAAACTCTAAGGCAGCGCCTCACATGCAAGGCACGAGAGCGCCAGCGCCAAGAGTTAAAAAACTCTGAGGCAGCGCCTCACGTGCAAAGCACGAGAGCGCCAGCGCCAGAACTAAAATTTCTCCACCCTTGGATCAAAAGATCCAACAGAGATGATAAATCATCATAGCACAAAATTAAATTCTGATTGAGGAAATACTCCTCAAATCTTTCTAAACAAGAAAGATTGTGCTCTGAAAATCAGAGCACCGTTGGATCAAAAATCCAATGGCGATTAAAAATCATCAAGATACAGAATTAAATTCTGATTGAGGAAATACTCCTCAAATCTTTCTAAATAAGAAAGATTTTGCTCTGTAAATCAGAGCACCGTTGGATCAAAGATCCAATGGTGATTAAAAAATCACCAAGATACAAAATAAGCTCTGTATGGAAAAATACTTTCCCAATCTTGTTAAAAAAATAAGAAAAATATCTTCTGTAAAACAAAAGTCCTTGGATCAAAGATCCGACGGTGGATAAATTCCCCAAATCAATTAAGAAATCTCTCAATGAGAGATTTTCTTAACTGAATCAACAAATCAGCCTCCCCTATATAAAGACCCCAAGACTTCAAGTCTGAGAGGGAAGAACCCCCTCATAAGTTTCAAGTTAAAAGAGAAGAGCAAGGAAAAAGAGCTTTCAGAGAGAAGAAAGAAGAAGAACTTTCTTCAAGATAAATAGAGATCATAGTATCTCATCTGCATACCCAAGGGTTTAACCCTTATAAAAGAACATAGTTTTTTCCCCGGATATGAGATCCATGAGACAAGTCTCCCATAAATGAGAATTAACTCTCGCAGGGATGAATTTGTTCTGGGGGATTGAAGATCCAGGGGAGAACAAAGAATTGAACTCTTCAGAAAGAGGCAGCGCCGAGCGCTCCACGTGCCCCTCACGTGGGCGCTAATAAAATAAAGAGTGCTAAGCACTTAGTGATTGGCGCTCAGCGCCGAGTGCTCCACGTCCTCCTCATGTGGGCGCTAATAAAATAAAGAGTGCTTAGCACTCGGTGGTTGGCGCTCAGCGCCGAGCGCTCCACGTGCTCCTCACGTGGGCGCTAATAAAATAAAGAGTGATTAGCACTCAGTGGTCGGCGCTCAGCGCCAAGCGCTCCACGTTCCCCTCACGTGGGCACAAATAAAATAAAGAGTGCTCTGCACTCATTAATTGGTGCCGAGCGCCAAGCACTCCACGTGCCCCTCACGTGAGCGCTAATAAAACAAAGAGTGCTTAGCACTCATTGGTTGGCGCCGAGCGCCAAGCGCTCCAAGTGCCTCTCACGTGGACGCTGATAAAATAAGGAGTGCTCTGCACTCAATGGTTGGCACCCAGCGCCGAGCGCCCCACGTGGTTCTCACATGGGCGCTGTTTAAAATAAAGCGCTCTGTAAATAGAGCCCAGCGTTATAGAAAGTGTTTAACACTCAATGAAAAACAAAAAAAGGGGTGAGCATCAAAGTCCATATCAATGCTCAGCATTGTTGAGCAAAAGAGACCGAACCCAAACAAGTGTTTAACACTTTATTCAAAAAAATTGAGTGGGCTGAGTCCAAGTTGACCAAAAGTCTCAAATTCAGATCAATCGAGCCCACGTGCTTACAATTTTTTTAAATTGATCTTAGTCCCAAACCCAACTACAGATCTTCTAACCAAAATTGGTTTAAGGGTATATCTCTCCACACCTCTGATACATGTCGTTGTAATTCTTCAACGTCTTCAGAGACGGAGGGTCCAAATAACCAATAACTCTTGGCACACCCTCAAACTGATGAGCCAAAAAACATGGACTATGATGTCCTTAAACTCCATGGACTATGATGTCCTTAAACCCAATGGACCGCAACGTCCCTAAACTAAACACTATGGACTTTGATGTTCTTAAACCCAATGGATCGCAACGTCCCTAAACTAAACTCTACAGACTATGATGTCCTTAAACCCAATGGACCGCAACGTCCCTAAACTAAACTCTACAGACTATGATATCCTTAAATTCAACGGACATCAACGTCCCTGAACTAAAGCAATAGAGCCCAAATGCTCTTTTGTTGGATCTAAATGATCCTAAAACCTTGTTAAGTAGATCTTAGTCTAAAATTAGACTAACGTATCCTTAACAAACATTTAAGTTGATCTTAATCTTAAACGGGATTAACGAGCCTTAAATCAACCAAACCCTAATCTAAGAAATTACGGATTTGGACTAATCCCCGCCCTACGGGCGACAACGCAAATTAGTCTCTGTATACAATCCACGGACAACCAAAAATAAAACAAATACACATGACACAAAGTGAACCTCTGGAGCAGGAGAAAGTGGTTATCGCTATACGGTAACGTAATTAACTGCAGGGGCTTGTGCCTGCAGGGAAGAGCGTCCCCACAAACAAAAACCCCTCGCAAACGAGGGGGAATCTGACGAAATCTGTTACAACGGCCGTATCTGTTTAAACCTTCGATACATGGTGTCATAAATCAACTTGGCATCTTTGAAGAGGTAGACAGATAAAACCAAATAGCATCTTCCCTCAAATTCAGGCAAGACGTTTGTCTTCCCGGTTTCCGGCGGTAAACAGAATCTGGCACGCCCGGTGGGACCTTTTTCTCTTTCCACTCCACACTACGTGTATCGTGTTCGCGAATGAATCACGGTTTAATATGGTTGCCTGTGGAGTCGAGGTATTAAGATTTGTTGTCTTGCTCTCGTGCAGAGAAAATGGCTTTTAGCTGCACCAACTGCACCAACAACTCCCGCTCCGTCCCATCTGGAAGAGTAACTTACAGGCCCCAAGCGTCCTCCATCTTCGCAATGCCGGTGGAACAAGTGACACAGGCCACCACTGGGTTATTCTTCTGGACCATGCTCCCGCCAATGAGCTTCAACGCCCCAGTTCCATCACAGGAAGCTCCGACGAAGTCGGTCTTCGATCGGCTTGCAATTACCATGACCCCTCTCAATGGGTCGTCCAAGTCCACTGCCTCAGTCTTCGACAGGCTGAGCCTATGCTCAAATGGGCCCACGAAGAGGCTTACAATACCAGAAAAGGATACCCCAACTCTTGCTGCAGGTGAAGTCGTCCAAACTACTTCACCTACTCGAAAGTCGGCCTTCGACAGGTTGACCATTCCTTCCCAGTGGATGTCAGTCTTTGACAGGCTGGGGCCAATAACAGCCTCTTCTCAAAGCAGGGGGCATGACGATGTTATTCCGATGATAGTGGTGATCCCGGCTACACGACATGCTCGACGTCGTCACTGGCGCCGAGTGAGAAAAGCTGGGGGCAATTCCGCTTCTGGACTGACCCCACCAGCTCCAATGGTGGAAGTTGATGCTGCTGTTCCAACTGGGAACAACTTTGAGCCACTCAGGAGGGTGCGCAAGAACTCTCCAACTGCCATGTTGAAAAGGTCTCCTCCACCCGCTGAAAATATTACTAAAGTGAAGCCGGAGCAGCGCCCTCAGCGGCTGCCCTCAAAAATCCACAGGGTCTGGCGTAGAATCCAAGACTCTGTAATCGACAAAGACTGCTCCCGCAGATCGAAGAAAATAAAGGTCTGGCAAGAGGAGGGCCATCCTGCCATCATACCACTGAAAGTATCGTCTGTAACAGCTCCCTCAACTTCAGCCTCCCACAAAAAGAGAAGGCCAGAGAATCAACCACCACCGGCGACAAATTTTGAGTGTGATGGATCCAAACACCCTATGTTTGGGGGCATGATAGTGCACACCGGTTACATGGCTTCCGGAAAAGAGGAAAGCCGTGCTTCTGCGGGTCATCGACCACTTACGCGGTCCATAACAAAGGCTCAGGAGCAACAACAGAAACTCCAGGAGATGCTGACGAAGATGGCCGCACTCACTGGGCAGAAGGAAAGTCCGGAAGTATCGTCGGATCAACGCCAGGAGCAGGAAACCGACGCCGAGTTCCTCCGAAGAATGCTCGAAAAGAAAGATAAAGAAGCCATGGAATAAGTGGCTAATATAAAACAAATGGCGCTCCTATTCCAAGATATGGTGGGGATGATGATCCAGCCGGACCCTCCAGCTGAAGATCCCCCAATAATTATTGAAGACGACAGAGGAGACATCAAACCTTCCTCCGGCTTTATCAGCAGCCAGGGAGGAGACGATTTCGAAAGCGGCACTTGATGACTACATAGCTCAACAAATATGAGCTCATCAGGCAAGTGAAGCTACTGGCCAAGTCGTCAGAACTGGGCGATCCTATCCAGGCTGGTACGATCAAATTAAGTACCCGCCGGGATACACGATCCCTAAATTTCATGTGTATAAGGGGACAGGTAATCCCCATGAACACGTTGCTCAGTTTAGGGCTCTATGCGACAATATTGGAGGTGACGACAAACTGCTGCTTCGCCAATTCGTCGGAAGTTTAGCGGAGACGGCATTTGAATGGTACTCGGAACTTCTGAATGACTCCATCAAAACATTCACAGAAATGGAGTTGCTATTCACCCAGCGTTTTGCAAGCGCCAGCGAACGCACCCCGATCATGGCATTGATCAATGCCAGGGTGAAGCCAGGAGAGACGTGGGTTCAGTATGCAATTCGGTGGCGGAATCTATGGTCGAGATGCGAACAACGCATAGAAGAAGCTCCTGCCGTGGGCATGTTCGTGGGGACCCTGGATCCCCAGGCAACTATATCCCAATTCATGATGTTCTTCAAGCCGACCACTTTCCAGGCTTTGATCGACAAGCTGGAATAAATGGACCAGATGGGCCATAGACCGTATTTCTAAAAAATGGAGCTTCGAAATGAAAAGGTTAAAGGGAAAGATACCTTTGTCGCCAACGCTCAGCAGCAGCCGAGTGATCCAAAACCAGCTGCTCGCCAAAACGATAAACAGCGATCACTCGGAGAAAAGCTGTGACGTCCTTACTCATTCCCTCGAGATAAAACGAGAAGACTGTTCGAAATGGCGGTGCGTAACAGGCTCATCACATTGCCGGATCCGAGATGCCCACTGCAACCTTATGACGTCAACCATCCTAACTATTGTCCCTACCACAGAGTGATGGGTCACCCGATCGAAGATTGCTACATCTTCAAAAACTGGGTTGAAGACCAGTACTAACAGGGTAGGTTCGCGTTGTCTGAAAACTGGAGGGTAAACCTGCCACAACCGCACACTCCTAAAAAGGCAGACACGCCGGGGTCATCGTGCTCATTTATAGAGTAGGCTCTATGGGAAGTTGTCCTTTTAGCTAAGACCAAAAGAATGCTGAAGGATCTTCAAGCATGCCCAGCAATCAGATGGAAAAGCCCACTAGAGCCCGAGATCATTGAGGGGATGCTAAAACCGCGCCCAACACCGAGAATTGGTAACGATGGGCAAAACACCCAGGCCCAGCCGTCGAAGTCTTCGAAGAAGAAGAAGACCAAGAAGCCCCCGCAGCCTGACGACAAACGTACGGATTTACAAAGGTATATTGACGCACTGGAGGAATATAACCAGAAAGTGTGAGCCTCGGTCACACTCTAAGAGTTTCTCAACATATCCTTGAGAGCGCATGTAATAACCGAGTTCAATTATACCAATTTCTGTTGCTGTAGGTGTTGTTTGTGGTGTTTATTTCATTTACTATGTGGATGCGAAGGGTAGTCTACTTCTTATTCGCCCCGCTTGCTTGAGCTTGTTGTTTTATAGTTATGCAATACCCTAACATTACATATTTTTGCATATAAGAATTTAAGTCCATTAAAAATAATTTAAAAATACATGACATGGCCTGCTTGATACCCCTAACCCTGTGATAGAGTCCTTGCATCGTGTTCTCGTCCCGTTCAGTGAAACGGACGTGTTTGGACGGCTACGCGCACGTACGTGCGTTCGTTCTTGGGGGTACGCATTTCTGTTATATTATCCTTCATTTCAATTTTTGGAACTTGCTAATAATTTTCATATTTCAAATTCAAAATTTTGGATCCGACCCGAGCGCTTTTCTGAATTATTTTACATCCCGCTAAAATTCAATTGTTTGAATTTTAAAATTAATTTCTAAATATCTTTCAGTTCATCATATTTTCTTAAAACGATTTTTAAATCTTTTAAAATTATTCCTTAACTGCACAGATTCTCTCTTTCTCTTTATTTCACAAGCCAATCCTATTCCTCTAATTCCCTGGTGGTCCCCACGAGCCCTCTCTCATTCTTTTTCCCTTTCTCCTTCTCTCTCCTCCGCCGCAGCCCGCTCTCTCTCTCTTCTCTTTCTCTCTCCTCTCGCTCTCTCTCTCTCTCACCTCTCGCGATTACTGTGCGCTTCTCGGATCGCGTCACCGCCTCCCCGCTACACTCACCTCCCTTCTCCTTTTCTTTCTTCTCCTCTTTTCTTTTCTCTTCGTTCTTATTTAAACATACACCCCTCGCCACGAGAACCCACAAGAAACCCTCTACCTCCTCCTCTACCTCCTCCTCCCTCAAACTCGCTTCTCAACCCTCATCATCATCTCCTTCCCCGACCTTATCTCCTTCCTCTCGTTCGTCTCCAAACCCATAAAACCCACTGCAGCCATTGACCCTGCACCGCCACCTCGTCGCCGCCGACTCCCTCATCTCATCGTCACCTCCTTCTTCTCCCCCTCTTCCTCTCATCTGTCCTTTCTCGAGCGCCAAGAACCCACCTGCACATCACCCCAGACAACGACAGCCGATCCAAACCCTAACAACCAACCCTCTTCGCCGGAGTTGATCGCCGCCGATCTCGCCCTCGATCCCAGATCTTTCTACACCACCGTGAGCACTACACCCTCTCTCCTCTTCTTCCTTCTTTCCTTCTTCTTCTTTCTTTCTTCTTCCTTCTATTCTTCTTTCTTTTAATTTTCTTTTCTGTTTTTTATAAAGAAGAAAAAGGGGTATCTCTGTAGATCGCCGGAGCTCCATCGACGCCGTCGACACCTCACAACGTCTTTCGAAACCACAGTGAGTCTCCTCCCTCCTCTCCTTTCTCCTTCCATTCTTCTCTTCTCTTTTTCCATGCATCTTTTCCATTATAATATGCTTACTGTTTTCTTGGTTTGCCGGAATCCGACCGTGCCGGCGACGATCCCGACGACTCAGCGAGGACCTCTGACCCGTGTGATCACACTGTTCATTGTTTAGACTCATTCCGTGTACCGTGTGCGCATCGTGACTCTTCTCACCGACGTGTGACGTTCCGTTTACCGTATCGCGATCCGTCGAGGCAAGTGAAACTTGCTACATGCTATCTTATGAGTTTATAACTATTTATTGAATAATATACTTATAGATTGAATCCAAAGTTACCTATTCCAATTTAACAGTTCGGTGTTCCGTTTATATCTTTTAGATTCAGAACTTGAAACCTACCCGTTGCATTTAGTTTACTAAACCTAGTAACCACATTTATATTATTAGTCACATAATAACTATTTACATAGTCTATGGCACCCTTTCTATAGTTTTACTCTATTGGACACCCGTGTGCATCTTTAACCTGTTTTAGTTATATTTGCATCCATTGAACATATTATACATATCATTGCATCTCTAGATTACTTAATACATATTAACATGATTTTAACATCCATATTTGTCATACTGTATTCATGTAATGTTGAAACTATCCCTTAAACCCAAACTGATAATTGTGCATCTACATACCTTATTCTGTACCTAATTGCTTATCTTATTACATGTTCCAGTTTATTGTACAGTTAGTACCCATGCTTGTTTATCTATACCCATGCTTATGCTAGTTTGATTATGAGTACCCGCACAATATCTTGTACACCCTGACATGACTTGTTACACCTATTACTTGGCCCGACATGGTACCGTGCAACTCTTGACATGACACCTATACACTACTTGACTTGACCTGACGTACCATGCTTTACCTATTACCTGATCTTGTACCTAATGCCAACAAACCTGACCTGTTGTCCTTACAGACCGTTCCTGTTGCCTATCCAGACAAACCTGTACCTGCCTGATCATGTGTTGGCATTAGTTCTAGATTATTTAATACCTGACTTGAACACTTTTAACTTGGGGGTATGGGGAAATCAATGATGAAATCCTGACTTGTAACTCGACAGTTGCTTGCTTATACTGATCAGTTTTAGAGGCTAGGCCAGCCTCGGGATGCTGCTGCTGACATCGTTCGTCTTTACATATTTCCTATCTTAGTGCCTAGCGGCATGTCTCGATTTCAGCCCGAGAGTCTTTGACCGTGGTCCCGGGCATGCACGGGATACTATTGAGTTACATCGATGATTCACCAAATTGATTTCAAAGACTTGAGAGTAGTTAACCCAATAGACCAGTTTAGATTACTCACTGTACACTACCTTTCACCGCCCTGATTTATATTGCTGTTACCCTACTTTACTATTTATGATTATACTTGTATGTCTTGCTACCCTGTCTACATATTACTGCTTGATGTTATGACGCGCTGACGTCTGGGTTTTGCATGGCCCAGATTCCTTACCCTTGCTGCAGTCAGAGCAGGAGTACTTCAGTCAGCAGGCAGAGCAGTGAGGACTCCTTAGTAGTTAGTTCTTTTACTTTTCAGTATTTATTTCCTGATGTGAGCCCGCATTATGGGACATACATTCCAGTTATTCTTGTATTGGATCTCTTGCTTCCGCATTATTTATTCTTGACTCATTTTATTTTGGCTTATGGACATGTGCTAGATAGTTTTATTATTGTTTTTGATATCTCTACAGCCGTAATGTGACTGTGGAAGGATAATTCCTATTCACAGGTAACATGGTTGGCTATGTCACGTGCCTACCTTAGCGTACTCTGGGAAGCAGGGCGTGACAGCGTAGATGATGACAATGACGACGGAGACGACTCGTCAGAAGAACCCGAGGATTATGTGGCAAGTTGTCACATGATCTCTCATTCACCAATAAATGACGAATAAACTCACTCGGCATCAGAAGATAAAATAGAGGAGCTGGGGACAGGATCGGCGCCAAAATCCTTGGAACCGTCAGACGAGATGATTGACATGCTATTAAACGAAGCCCGTCAGAAGAGCAAAGCTGATCAAGAGCGTGAAATGGCCATATTCGAAAGGGCCAGGCGTCGGCATCAAGTTGAAGAAGTCATGGTAGGGATGAGTCGCAAAGCACTCCAACCAGGTCGAAGCACGCTTGCGGCAGACAAAAGCAGGCTCAAGACAAGGAAACAGTTTGCTAAAGCCCTGTTAATGGGAATGAAGCTGCCATCTTTAAAATGAGATACTCCTGGCTGTATACACCTTGACGAAGAGAATGCACATCCTAACTACTGCTTATACCATCAGAGGATTGCACACCCTACTGAAGAATGCATGGCCTTTAAAAAGTGGTGGCATGGATACGTTGCTCACCGACAACATTTCCAGCGGATGAAGCGCAAGAGTCGTCGGGAGCAGAGAAGCATGATAGATGAGCACAAATGAACTGTCGGCAACTGTCACATGGTTGATACCAGGGAATCGCAAGTTCTTACCTTTGGAAGATTCTGATGAAGAAGTAGCCATTGGCTCTCTCTTCAAGGAATCCACCTAGGGAAAAGAGGAAGAGATAAAGAACTGTGAAAACATTCAGCCGCGTAATCGTACGTTGGCCGAAAAGAATCTCGGACCTACAAACAAGGGATTGAACAAAAAAGACAAGGGGAAGGAAAAAGTCCTTGAGGATATCACCCTCGATGATCGAGTTGTCAAAAAGCTGGCAGCCAAGGACCCGCCTAATAAAAACAAAGTAGATCACAATGTCCTGGCACACCTGAGCAAGATACCATCACAATTAAGCATTTTGGATACCCTTCTGTTATCTAAAGAGGCACGAGATTCTCTGATCAGGGCATTACAAGAGCTCGAGCAGTTTCATGCTTTCTTTGCCGAAGAAAAGATGAAGAACGAGGTGGAAGAAGTGCACACAGCTGACATCACTTTCGGCAATGAAGATCTCCTCCTTGGAATGTGCGAGCACAACCGTCCCCTGAATATCACCGGATACTGCCATGACATCAAGATAATGAAGATCTTAGTTGACAACGGGTCCTCTATTTACCACCTAAATGCGAGGGTACTAAAAGAAATCTGCATGGGCGTTCAATACCTCGCTCGGGATAAAATCACCATCTTCGGGTTCGACTCCCAGTCATCACGGACGCTCGGGTTTGTAATACTGACGTTACGCTTTGGGTTGCTCGTCACTGACATCAAATTTCATGTCATTGACGCCAAGACCTGCTACAACGCTTTACTCGGTAGGCCTTGGTTACACGAGTACAACATCGTCCCTTCTATACAGCATCAGTGTATGAAATATTTCAAAGATGGTCTCGAGTAGACCGTGACAAGGGAAATAAACCCATTCTCCGTAAATGAAGTCCGAAAGTACGAAGATGCAAAGTATTTCCTACCAGACTTTGAAGACACGGAAAGATGCCATAAACTGGAGAATAAGCAAAAAGCTATCACCACTATTCCGGTCTTCAGGAGTGATACCGAGAAGGAAGGATAGATAGTCTATTCGGGGCCGCCCCAATGCAACAGGCCGGGACCATCTACCCCTATTCTGGTCTTTGGCAGTGACTCTGAAGACGAAGTCAACACAGTGTTCTCGGTCCATCCATCAATGTAAGCCCTCACTGGAGATGATCAGAGTTTTCAAATCGCCATGGTTCCGCGGCAACACTACAGAGAGCTTGATGCGCTTGAGACATATAGTATGCAAGAGTTACAGACGTTCTATGTCCCTCCCAGGCAAAGAGGTGAAAAGGCGATCCTATTCTATCAATCCACGGAAATTAAAGTCGAAAGAGAAGTCTGGCATGGTGCCGATTTTGCGCTCGACAGGCTCCAACCCATCCATCTGTCCAGATACTACACGGAGGGATTGAAAAGGTTATTAAGATGCCAAGGCGTACCTTTCAAACAGACTCCCGGACAAACCCAGTTCTACAACAGGATTCGGAACGTCCCCGGAACTCAGCGAAAATTGCCCAACTGGAAAATGGAAACGATTGGGCTTGGATATGTCCAGTCCAAGAAACGGAAGAAATTCCATGACTGCTATGTCATAAATGACCTCGATGAAGAAGGGGATGCTCTTTTAAAAGACGCTGACGTTGAATCAGAACGAGGTCCTGCCATCAAAATGCTGAGTCCGTCATTTGAAGAACAAATGGACAAGCGAATAAAGGAAGCGAGTCAAAAGGTTCGGAATGACCACAGCTGCGAAATGACCATTTACGAGAAAACCAAGACGCAACGCCTCCTTCAGCAGGCTACGGAGGATGACAATGCCCTTCACCGTCAGCCCGCCATGCATTCCTAAGACAGGAAAAAGGCCCAACGCGGAGGCAAAAACAAGTTAAAGAACGAAAAAACGTTTGACAGCGGCAAAACGGATCCAAAAGGCCACACGATCGAGAAAAGATCAGCCAGAATCCGTCTCTTATGAAAAAGATGGATCGAGCATATTCTTTCCCTCGAGACAAGACAAGGAGAATCTTTGACCTTGTCGTGAAAGATCAAATGATGACACTCCCGGAGTCGTGGCATCCCGATTAAACATACAGGGTTCATCGCCCGGATTATTGCTCTTATCACCGAGCGATAGGACATCCTCTTGAAAATTGCTTCACCTTCAAAAACTGGGTCAAAGACAAATATCAGCTCGGCAGATTCGCTCTATCCAACAGTTGGAGGGTAGCCTCACCACAAAAGCATGTACCAAAAGCAGCGTATATAGCGAAGGTAGAACCAGATCAACATCGGTCTTGGAAATGATCTTGTACCTATCATGTGATAACGCTGTCGGAAGTAGTAGAGCGCGAGAATATGATGACCTCTCCTGGTGCTTCGAAAATGAGGATGAAGACGAGGTGATCTCAGAATTTCCACCAGCGCCAAAAGAGTTGGAAGATGGAATACACACTACTGCGGATAATCTAAGGAAAATCGACTTGGGGACGGCAAACGACCCGCGGCCTACGTTCGTCAGTGAGCTGCTGTCTAAAGAACGGGTGGCTATGCTAATAGACGTGCTCATGTAGTATAAAGACTGCTTCGCATGGAACTATTTCGAGATGCCGGGGTTAGATCCAGAAATAGCTGTGCATAAATTGGCGATATCTCCGGACGTAAAGCCAGTCAAACAAGCACCAAGAAGAATGCGGCTCGAACTTGAAATGAGTATCAACGCCGAAGTCAAAAAGCTAATTGACTCCGGCTTCATCCAAGAAGTTCAATACCCCGACTGGATCGCCAACATTGTCCCAGTGATGAAGAAAAATGGGACGGTGCGCATCTGCGTGGATTTTCGGGACCTCAACAAAGCTTTCCCGAAGGATGATTTTCCCGTACCAGTTACCGAGTTGATGATAGATAATACGTCCACTCACGAAGTCTTCTCCTTCATGGACGGATCATCGGGGTACAATCAAATAAAGATGCATCCCGAGGACCAGAAGCATACCGCTTTCCGGACTCCTTTGGGCATATTCTGCTACAAAGTGATGCCTTACTGTCTGAAGAACGCCAGCGCTACCTACCAGAGGGCCATGACGAAGATTTTCGATGACCTCATACATGAAATCGTCGAATGCTATATCAATGACCTCGTAGTGAAAAGCAAATCGTACGAGGAACACTGGGAGCATTTGAAAATAGTGTTTCAATGTCTTCGTAAGTATAACCTGAAGATGAACCCCCTGAAATGCGCATTTAGAGTTTCCTCAGGAAAATTTCTAGGGTTCATCATACGACACCGGGGCATCGAAATAGATCCATCGAAAATCAAGGCGATTATGGAAATGCCCATTCCAAGAACTTTAAAACAATTGCGGTCTCTATAAGGGAAGCCCGCGTACATCCGACGGTTCATAGCCAACCTCTCAGGAAAATGTCGTCCCTACAGTCACCTGATGAAGAAGGGAACCCCATTCGTTTGGGATCGTAAATGCCAGAGTACACTGGACGAAATCAAGCAATACCTGCAGAATCCGCCGGTATTGACTGCTCCGGTCAAGGGAAAGCCCCTCATCCTGTACACAACAGCCCCTGATAGCCCCTGAAGGTTCTTTAGGCGCGCTATGGGCACAGGAGAACGACCAAGGGAAGGAGAGAGCCCTCTACTATTTGAGTCGAATTCTACTGGGGGCAGAAAACAACTACTCCCCTATCGAAAAACACTGCCTGGCGTTAATCTTCGCTGTAATGAAGCTTTGGCATTATGCTTTGGCACATAAGCTCCATATCATATCAAAAGTGGATCCTCTCAAATATTTGATGTCAAGAGCCATATTAATGGGACGGCCGCTAAATAGGCCCTACTCTTAATGGAATTCTCGATAACATACCAACCTCTTAAAGCAGTGAAAGGCCAGGCCATTGTCGACTTCCTCACTGAGCATCCGATACCTGTCGATTCACCCCTAAATTGCGAATTGCCAGACGAGCACACATTTGACACGATCGACGGGGAGAGTGGAGGGAGTGATACTCGATGGGAACTCTACTTCGATGGGGTATCTTCCATGAAGAATCGAAAGCACACCTCCCCCGTAATCAAATCTGGGGTAAGCCTCATCTTCGTGACTCCACCAGGAGGGATAATGCGCTTTGCCTTTTCCTTAATAGAGCCGAGGACAAACAGTGAAGCAGAATATGAGGCTTTGATAGCAGGTCTTGAGATCGCTGTTGGCATGGGAATTGAAAACCTCCTCATATACGGAGACTCCCAACTGGTCGTTAGCCAAGTAAACGGCGACTATCAAACGTGCAAACCAGAGTTGGTAAAGTATGGCAAAAGAGTGCAAAAGTTACTAACACAAATTCCCTCTTACGCCCTGGAAAGCATACCACGTACAGAAAATAGCAAAGCGGACGCACTAGCCAAACTCGCTAAAGAACTGGCTGACGAAAACCTCGATGACGTAAGGATCATTGTGCATAGCTATTGGGTTCTTACACCGGCAGAAACATCTCCAGAGTCGTTTGAAGAAAAGGAAGCGACCAAGCAAATAGCCCTACAAATGGAGGACCAAGGAAAGGCTAAAGATTGGAGAGAAGTCTTTATAGACTACTTCAAATCCCATCAAATACCGGAAGATGCATCCACAAGACATCAGCTCATAAAACGAGCTCTGTCTTTCACCTTCTATATAAGAGGTCGTTCGACTCTCTGTGGCTGAGATGCCTGGGACCAGAAGAAGCAAGGAGAGTCGTCCAAGAAACTCATGACGGACTCTGCGGTTCACATCAAGCCGGGCCGAAGATGAAGCTGAAGATCAAAAAGATGGTCTACTATTGGCCCACGATGATTCAGGACTGTCTCGAATACGCGAAGCAATGCCATTCGTGCCAAATTCATGGAGACTTCATCCACCAGCATCCAAACCCACTACACCCAACAGTGGCTAGCTAGTCGTTCGAAATGTGGGGAACCGACATAATTGGACCTATCGAACCAGTGTCGTCCAAAGGACATTGGTTCATATTGGCGACAATCGATTACTTCTCTAAGTGGGCAAAATCCATACTGCTAAGAGAAGTGAAGACAAAGAACATTCTCCACTTCTTCAAGACACACGTCATCTATTGGTTCGGCACTCCGCGACAGATTATCTCTGATAACGGGCCGGCCTATAGAAGTCACAAAATCAGCCGCTTCGCACAGCTGCATAATATAGACTGGAGATATTCTTCGGCCTATAATCCCCGAGCTAACGGTCTAGCTGAGACTTTCAACAAAAGCTTGACAAAGATCCTAAAGAAGACGGTGTTCAAAATTAAAAAGGACTGGCACGAGAGACTGCATGAAGCTCTCTGGGCTTATCGGACCACATTCAAAACGGCCACAAATATAACGCCATTCGCGTTGGTATTCGGCACAGAAGCGGTACCCCCCCTCGAAATAGAGCTACCCTCTCTACGAGTGGCGGTTCATTACGAGCTAACAGATGAAGAGAATGCCCGTCTTCGGCTTGAGGAGCTCGAAGCCCTCGAGGAAACTCGTCTCATGGCGTAACAAAACTTGGAAGCCTACAAAGCGAGGATGACGCGCTTATACGAAAGATTAACTAGGTCGAGAACATTCCGCTAAGGCGAACTCATGCTAGTTGTCAAAAGACCTATGATCCCTAATCATGCCAAATGGGGGAAATTCGAGCCAAACTACGAAGGCTCGTACATCATAGACAAAGTCTACCAAGGTGGGGCTTACTTACTCATGGATATGCATGGCGAAAGACCCTTGCGGAAGATAAATGGCCGATTCCTTAAGAAATACTGCACCTGACGAGTCACATCCCAGGTTAATGATAGATGATGACACTTGTGTCCGTTCGCTGTCTTCCAGTGTACCAAACTCTGTAAGTGATATCCGGCAAAATTTCGTCGCAGAAAACTAGCTATGGACCGAAACGTCCTTAAACTAACAATGGACCGAAACGTCCCTAAACTAACAATGGACCGTAATGTCCTGAAACTAGCTGCGGACCGTAACGTTCTTAAACTACTATGAACTGCAGCATCCTTAGGCTAACGAGGTAAAAAACGGTATGTCCATAATCGAAATGGGCACGGATGAAAACCCGAAAGGGCTCCATGAGTAAAAACAGCAGGGCTACCGGCGAGTTTGTGATAACCCGAAAGGGTGCAGACTCATAAAAAAATTTCCTGTGCACTTGCAGGGTCCTCTTGACCTTGTAAGGAGAAAATACCCGCGTGAGATCCTTACGACTCACAAGAGAGCAAAACACTTAGGAATTCTCACGATCCCTAAGGAGAAATTACACTTACAAGATCCTCACAACTTGTAAGAAGAATGCCCCCCTATGAGACCCTCATGGCTCACAGGATTTAAAAGTCTTAAGATACAGGGACCTGAACCTGTTCTTAAGCCATCATATCCCCAAACTGCCCTACAGGCGGTTAATATTGATCCTTGTATACAATCCACAGGCATAAATAAGCGTTCCCTCGCCCAGATCCACCAATGGTATGAAATTCCCCTATTTGGTGAACAACACTTGTAGGCCCTCTCAACTTGCAAGGAGAAAATGCTCTTACGAGATCCTTACGACTCTCAAGAGAAAACGCACTTTAGAATCCTCACAATTCCTAAGGAGAAAACGCACCTACTAGATCCTCATGGCTTGTAGGGAGAAACACCTTTATGAGACCCTTACGGCTCATGAAGTCAAAAGCCTTAGTCGAAAGGATCCTAACCCTGTTCGCTAAGCCACCTTTGTTTGAATTGATAAAGGAAAATGATGATTCGCTTCTGGCAATATCCCAGTAGTAGCGATGCTGATGCCTAAATCGGTAACAAATTCTAAGTCCTTTCACGGCAAATGATGATTCGCTCCTGGCCATATTCCAGTCGTAGCGATGCTGATACTAAGATTGGTATTAGATCTCAGGACCATACTCGCAACAAAATCAGCGAGCCAAAAATACAAAAAAAAATAAAAAAATAAAAAATAGCCGAAATGATTGGACAACTCGTAATAAAAAGCAGCGAGTAAAAAGAAAAATAGCCGAAATGATTGGGCACCGCGAAAATAGCCGAAATGATTGGGCAATCGCGACTTTCGCGATATAAAAAGCTGAAAAGATAGAGCATCACGGAAATAAAATAAAAAAATGTGTGTGAATGAAACTTTTTCCCTACAGGCAAGTCCATACCGGCCCCTGTATACAATCCATGGGCATAAGCGAAAAGGGAACTATATTTCCCCACCGGGCTACGTTAAAGGGAAGTCAGATCTCGAAGACCACATATATATCCTGGAGACAAACAACAGCGTTCCTCCTCATTCCAACAGGATACGGACGCGACATTACTAATTTGAGCCATGGCAAAGTCTCCAGTTCCATGACTCTACGGTTCACAGACTACCTAGAGTCAACCAATGACCTCCCCGCCAGATCAATGCTCCGTCTCGGAAACAAGTCAACCGATGACCTCCCCGCTGGATCAATGCTCCATCTCGGAAACAAGTTAACCGATGACCTCCCTGCCAGATCAATGCTCCATCTTGGAAACAAGTCAACCGATGACCTCCCCGCCGGATCAATGCTCCGTCTCAGAAACAAGTCAACTCACAAACCTCTCGATTCAGGGAAATCAGCGTCCTTGGCGAGAACCTCTCGATTCGTTTCGACCCATAAGGAAATCAGTGTCTTTGTAGGAACCGCCTGATTTGTCTCGACCCCAAGGAAATCAGTGTTCTTGGCAAAACCTCTCGATTCAAGGAAATCAGCGTCCTTGGGGAGAACCTCTCGATTCTTTTCGACCCGTAAGGAAATCAGTGTCTTTGCAGGAACCGCTTGATTCATCTCGACCTTAAGGAAATCGGTGTTCTTGGCAAAACCTCTCGATTCAGGGAAATCAGTGTTCTTGGCGAGAACCTCTCGATTTGTTTTGACCCACAAAGAAGTCAGTGTCTTTGCAGGAACCGCTCGATTCGTCTCGACCCCAAAGAAATCAGTGTTCTTGGCAAAACCTCTCGATTCAGGAAAATCAGCTTCCTTGGCGAGAACCTCTCGATTCATTTCGACCCGTAAGGAAATCAATGTCTTTGCAGGAACCACTCGATTCATCTCGACCCCAAGGAAATCAGTGTTCTTGGCAAAACCTCTCAATTCAAGGAAATCAACGTCCTTGGTGAGAACCTCTCGATTCGTTTCGACCCGTAAGGAAATCAGTGTCTTTGCAGGAACCGCTCGATTCGTCTCGACCCCAAGGAAATCAGTGTTCTTGGCAAAACCTCTCGATTAAGGGAAATCGGCGTCCTTGGCGAGAACCTCTCGATTCATTTCAACCCGTAAGGAAATCAGTGTCTTTGCAGGAACCGCTCGATTCGTCTCGACCTTAAGGAAATCAGTGTTCTTGGAAAAACCTCTCGATTCAGGAAAATCAGCGTCCTTGGCGAGAACCTTTCGATTCGTTTCGACCCACAAAGAAATCAGTGTCTTTGCAGGAACCGCTCGATTCATCTCGACCCCAAGGAAATCAGTGTTCTTGGCAAAACCTCTCAATTCAAGGAAATCAACGTCCTTGTTGAGAACCTCTCGATTCGTTTCGACCCGCAAGGAAATCAGTGTCTTTGCAGGAACCGCTCGATTCGTCTCGACCCCAAGGAAATCAGTATTCTTGGCAAAACCTCTCGATTAAGGGAAATCGGCGTCCTTGGCGAGAACCTCTCGATTCATTTCAACCCGTAAGGAAATCAGTGTCTTTGCAGGAACCGCTCGATTCGTCTCGACCTCAAGGAAATCAGTGTTCTTGGAAAAACCTCTCGATTCAGGGAAATCAGCGTCCTTGGCGAGAACCTTTCGATTCGTTTCGACCCGCAAAGAAATCAGTGTCTTTGCAGGAACCGCTCGATTCATCTCGACCCCAAGGAAATCAGTGTTCTTGGCAAAATCTCTCAATTCAAAGAAATCAGTGTCCTTGGCGAGAACCTCTCGATTCGTTTCGACTCCAAGGAAATCAGTGTTCTTGGTAAAACCTCTCGATTCAGGGAAATCAGCGTCCTTGGCGAGAACCTCTCGATTTGTTTCGACTCGCAAGGAAATCAGTGTCTTTGCAGGAACCGCTCGATTCGTCTCGACCCCAGGGAAATCGGTGTCCTTGGCAAAACCTCTCGATTCAGGAAAATCAGCATCCTTGGCGAGAACATCTCAATTCGTTTCGGCCCGCAAGGAAATTAGTGTCTTTGCGAGAATCTCTCGATTCGTCTCGACCTGCGGGGAAATTAGTTTCCCTGTGCATAAAGAAGATTCTCTTATGGGATTCTTACGATTCTCGAGAGAAAATGCACTTAGGAGTCTTCACGACCCCTAAGGAGAAATTACACCTACGAGATCCTCTCGACTCGTAGGGAGAAAAGTCTTTATAAGACCCTCACGGCTCATAAAGTTGAAAAGTCATAGGCAGCAGACCTAAACCTGTTTCCTAAACCATCGCTACCCTACAAGGAGGTTAAGGTGGACTGTTATCTACCATCTACAGGCCACATTTGCTAAAGTCGCACGCCAATGACACAACAAAGAAAAGAAGACGATTGTATGAGATAAAATATGTCTTTTATTCATGAATTCAAGCGAATACAAAATACAACTCACGAAGGAATCAAAATGAATACATGTTATTCATAAACCTCAAGTTTACAGTAAAAAAGGGGGGGTACAAAGACGGTTATTGAGGAGGAGGCGTTTTCAACAAATCAGCCAGCTGCTCGCGCGCTCCAATCCTTTCTCGCAATCGGCCGCCGCGGCCAACTCCGCTTCGACCTGGACCTGTTGACGCAAACAAGACGAAAGCTTTTCATCAGTTTTTAGCACGGCAGCTTCGCAGTCCTGCATGACCCAATCCATAGAGTTAAGCGCCCGTCTCAGCGTCAACCCATCCAAAATGCATCGCTAGAGATTGTCAAATGCAGCTTTCAATTGCGCAGCATTCGCTTCAACCTGGGCGCGCAACTGGGCAAATTTGCTTGAAGCTATTTCATGTTCCTTTTGCCTCAGGGTCGCCTCTTGATCAAAATGGCGGATGAAAGGAACACTACTCTTGACCCACGCAGCCCGCTGGGAGTTCAAAGCTGATACATCAGGAGCGGGACGCTTGAGCTCAATCTCATGCAGGCAAGCCTCGATCTTTCTGCAGTAATTAACCCAGGACTCGACAACACCTTCATCATGAAAGTTGACGAGCGTCGCCAGCATAGGATTAACCTCAGCAGCAAAATTTGCAGCGAATGCGAGGGATTCGGCGTCAAGATCCTCAACGAATTCGCTCAACATTCGCAGGCTAGTCGCAGCACCCGTGGAAGTTGGGCGTTTAACAAAGGGCTCTGCAGGCATTGGGATGCGAGACTCAAAAGGAGCTGGAGCCGGTGCGATTGCTGCAAAACAAATTATGGTCAAATGTCGACTCGAGAGCTAAAGAAAATACTCGAGCGATGGGGTCTATGTTCTCCGCCGAAAGACGCGACCGGGACGTTGGGACGTCTGGCCAGAATTTTGGGGGCAGATGCTATTTGGTTTTATTCGTCCACCTCTCCGAAGATGCCAAGTTGATTTATGGCACCATATATCAAAGGTTTAGACGAATGCGGCCGATGTATCAGACTTCGTCAGATTTCTTCTTATTGTGAGGGGTTTTTGATTGTGGGGACACTCTTCCCTGCAGGCGCAAACCCCTGCAGTTAATTACGCTACCGCATCGCGGTAACCACTTTATCCTTCTCCAGATGGTCACTTCGTGTCGTGTATGTTTGTTTTATTTTCGGTTGCCCGTGGATTATATACGGAGACTAATTTATGTTGTCGCCCGTAGGGCGTGGATTAGTCCAAATCCGTATTTTCTTAGATTTGGGTTTGCGTTAGGTTTAAGGATCGTTAGTCTTGTTTTAGACTAAGATCAACTCAAACATTTGTTAAGGATATGTTAGTCTAATTCTTGACTAAGATCTACTCAACAGGATCTTTTAGATCCAACAAAAAAGCATTTGGGCTTTATTGTTTTAGTTTAGGGATATTGCGGTCCAATGGGTTTAAGGACATCATAGTTCATGTCAGTTTGGAGACATCATAGTCTGTAAAGTTTAAAGATATTATAGTCTATGAGTTTAAAGACCTCACAGTCCATAAAGTTTAAGGACATCAAAGTCCATGAGTTTAAGGACCCCACAGTCCGTAAAGTTTAAGGACATCATAGTCCAGTTTAAAGACGTCATAGTCTGTGTGGTTTTGATTCAACCGTTTGGGGATGTGCCAAAAGTTATTGGTTATTGGGATCCTCCGTCTCTCTGAAGACGTCGAAGAATTACAACGACATATATCAGAGGTATGAAGAGATGTACCCTTGAACCAATGTTGGTTGGGAGATCTGTAGTCAAGTTTGGGACTAAGATCAGTTAAAAAGATTTATGAGCATATGGGCTTAATTAATCTGAATTAGGGGCTTGTGGCCAACTTGGGCTCAGCCCACTCAGTTAAAATGTTAAACATTTGATTAGGCTCAGTCCTGGGTTCTGACAACCTTTTTTTCTTTCACTGAGTGTTGAACACTCATTATGGCTCTGAGGCTTTATTTAAAGAACAATTTATGTTCCCTCAGCGCACACGTGAGGAGCACGTGGTGCGCTTGGCGTTGAGCGCCAGACCTGAAGCGCTAAGGCGCTTCTTATGAAATAGCGCACACGTGAGGAGCATGTGGCGCTGAGCGCCAGATCTGAAATGCTAAGGCGCTTCTTATGAAATAGCGCACATGTGAGAAGCACGTGGCGCGCTTAGCGCTGAGCGCCAGACTTAGAGCGTTGATGCGCTTCTTATGAAATAGTGCACACGTGAGGAGCACGTGGCGCGCTTGGCGCTGAGCGCCAGTCAATGGGTGCAGAGCGCTCTTTATGAAATAGCACACACGTGAGGAGCACGTGGTGCGCTTGGCGCAGAGCGCCAGACTTAGAGCGCTAAGGCGCTTCCTGTAAAATAGCGCACACGTGAAGAGCACGTGGTGTGCTTGGCGCTGAACGCTAGACATGAAGCGCTGATGCGCTTCTTATGAAATAGCACACACATGAGGAGCACGTGGTGCGCTTGGCGCTGAGCGCCAGTCAATGAGTGCATAGCGCTCTTTGTGAAAGAGTGCACACGTGAGGAGCACGTGGTGAGCTTGGCCCTGAGCGCAGTCCTTAAGTGCTGAGACGTTTCTCTAAATTGGAGCGCTAGTAGCGCTGTGCGCCAGTCTTGGAGCGTTAAGGCGCTTCTTTTTAATTTTGAGCGCTAAGGCTCTTTTTAGGCAATTTTGATCAGTTCTGCGCTCTGAGAATTAAATTCTCGTTTATAAGAGATTTTGTCTCATGGGTTTAAGAACAAAGTTCTTATTTTAATAGGAGATTTTACAATCTCTTCTGTTTATGAAAGACCTTGTCTTTGTGGATCTGTGATCCAAGAAAAATTAAGTTATTTTCTCCTCCCCTTTTATGATGAGATGCTATAATCTCTTTTTGTGAAAGACATCTGTCTTATAGATCTATGATCTTGAAGAAGAATTACGTTCTTCTTCTTCTTACGAGATAATTTTATCTCTCTGTTTTATTTACCTTGAAGAAGTTCTTCTTCCGAGAGCTTGCTCTTCACTTTGAATTTCTCAAAGTTTGTGGGGGGTTCCTCTCTGTAAGACTTGAAGTCTTCGGTCCTTTAAATAAGGGAGGTTGATGTGTTGAATCAGTTGAACAGATCTTTTCTCTAATTGATTTGGGAATGTTTCCCACCGTTGGATCTTTGATCCAAGGGCTTCTGTTTTACAGAAGGCAGTCCTCTTGTTTTTTAACAAGATTGGGAATTTTTTTTCCTATACAGAACTTATTCTGTATCTTAGTGATTTTTAATCACCATTGGATCTTTGATCCAATGGTGCTCTGATTTACAGAGCACAATCTTTCCTGTTTGGAATGATTCCGAGGAGTATTTTCTTAACAGAATTTTATTATGAATTTTGATGATTTATCCTTTTCGTTGGATCTTTCATCCAACGGTAGAGAACATTTAGTTCTGGCGTTTGGCGCTCTCGTGTTTTGCACGTGAGCGCTGCTTCAGAGTCTTTGACTCTTTAGCGCTGGTGATCAGCGCTCTCGTGCTTTGCACGTGAGGCGCTGTCTCAGAGTCTTTAACTCATGGAGCTGGCGCTCAGCGCTCTCGTGCTTTGCACGTGAGGCGCTGCCTCAGAGTCTTTGACTCTTTAGCGCTGGCGCTTAGCGCTCTCGTGCTTTGCACGTGAGGCGCTCAGCGCTCTCATGCTTTGCACGTGAGGCGCTGCCTTAGAGTCTTTGACTCTTTAGCGTTGGCGCTCAGCGCTCTCGTGCTTTGCACGTGAGGCGCTGCCTCATTACTGAAGGTGTCTTTTCACCTTTCTTCTCCACTTTTCCTGAGTCAAGCTTCTCTTCCCCAGAGCTTGGAAATAGTTCCATCATGCACAGCATTTTCTGTGCTTAGACTTAAATGTCTCCCTTCATATTCTGAAGCAATGCTTCTCTTCTCTCTCACTTTTTAGAGAATCATTTTGACAGAGAAGAGCTATGGCTTGTAATCGCCCACATGCTCGCCGTTAGCCATGGGAGGTGCCCATTGAGGAAATTGTTCCTCGTTTTGCTGTGCGCTTGGTGAACCTTACTCTTACGGATGACCAATAGGACACGGTGCTGCACGAGCTCTTGACTCGTATAGGATCTCCTCTCCCAATCGGCTCCATTTGGCTCCGGATGGTTTTCTTGTCTGTGATCAATGATATTCCTCCTCCTCCGGCGGAGATGACTCCAGCAATACTCGACACCGCGGAAGACAAGATTGAGTGCTTCCACGAGGCACTTTTGATCACCACAGCTCTGAGGGATCGCTCTATTCGGCTGCTAAGCCAGATACGGGCTCAGCGGGTCATCATGTCTGCATTTGCTGATGGGTGCGGTGCTGACCGATGGGTAGCTACTCTTCGTGAAGATCGCCGCTTTTTCATGGTGGAGAAGGAAGAGAGGGAGTTAGATAATTTTATCCATAGTTTTGTGAATCCCTATACTTTCGATCCCATGTTTGGTGATCTATTTCCTATAGAATAAAATGTTCAATTGAATGCTTTGTTTTTGTCGTTGAACACCTGTTCTTCCTCTGATGTGTGCATGTGCGTATATGAATGAGCCTGGTTTCACACATATCTGTAAACGAAACTTAAGCCGGCATAAACAGGAACAAATAGCTCTTGGCTGAAGATTTTGGCGGGAACAAATGCCCCCCACTACTTTTCCCACGTAAGTATATACGTGAGTGAAGTAGTGCAGAGTAATTCATAGCGTATGACCAGTTTCGGGTTAGTATATAACTTTTAGAATCTTGATCTGAGAAGAAAACAAGCAGACACAAGCGTCTTCATTTATCATTGACTCAAATCTCAACTCTTAAGGGATATAGTTCCAAACTCTCAGCCCCATGAGATGCACCCTTCTATTTCTTTATGTCTTATTCTGGCCTGAAGTAGTTTATATGCTCACGAGTAACTTCTCCATTTCAGTGGCATGTAGCTTTGACAAGTGTGGCCCATAGATGGTAGATAACAGTTTATCTTGAACTCTTTATAGGGTAGCGATGGCTTAGGAAACAGGGTTAGGATCTGTTGCCTAAGACTTTCCAAATTTATAAGCCGTGAGGGTCTCATAATGACTTTCCTCCCTACGAGTCGTGAGGATCTCGTAGGTGTATTTTCTCCTTAGGAATCATAAAGATTCCTAAGTGCGTTTTCTCTTAAGAGTCGTAAGGATCTCACAAGAGAATTTTCTCCCTTACAAGTCGAGAGGACTCGTAAGTGGTTGTTCCCCCTTGTCGATATTCGTCTTGGGAGAGTGTGGCCTGTGGATAGTTCATCTTGACCTCCTTTCAGGGCAGTGATGGCTTAAGAGACAGGGTTATGATTTGCCACCTAAGACTTTTCAACTATATGAGCCGTGAGGGTCTCATAAAGACCTTTCTCCCTAGGAGTCGAGAGGATCCCACAAGGGTCTATTCTCCTTAGGAGTCGTGAGGATTCCTAAGTGCGTTTTCTCTTGAGAGTCGTAAGGATCTCACAAGAGAATTTTCTTTTCATGCGCAGGGACACTAATTTCCCTGAGGTCAAGACGAATCGAGAGATTCCTGCAAAGACACCGATTTCCTTGCGGGTCGACGCGAATCGAGAAGTTCTTGTCAAGGACGCTGATTTCCCTGATATTTTGCCAAGGACACTGGTTTCCCTGGGGTCGAGACGAATCGAGGTATTCCTGCAAAGACCCCGATTTCCTTGTGGGTCGAAACGAATCGAGATGTTCTCGTCAAGGACGCTGATTTCCCTGAATCGAGATAAGAAACGATGGCTTAGGAAACATGTTCAGATCTGCCGCCTAAGACTTTCCAACTTTACGAGCCGTGAGGGTCTCATAAAGGGTTTTCTCCCTACGAGTTGAGAGGATCCCGTAGGTATCTTTTATCCTTAGGAATCGTGAGGATTCCTAAGTGCGTTTTCTCTTAAGAGTAGTAAGAATCTCACAAGAGAATTTTTCCCGCTTACAAGTCGAGAGGATTCGTAAGTGGTTGTTTCCCTCCTTGTCGAGATTCGACTTTGGAGAGTGTGGCCCGTGAATAGTATACAATAGTCCATCTTGGACCAACTTGCAGGGCCCCACTGCTTAGGAAACAGGTCCTTATCCCAATTGCCTAAGGTTTTGCCCAACGAGTCGAGACGAATCGAAAAGTTCTCGCAAGGACACTAATTTCCTCACGAGTCGAGACGAATCGAGAAATTTCTGCAAAGACACTGATTTCTCTGCGGGTCGACGCAAATCGAGATTCTCTCGTCAAGGACGCTGATTTCCGTGAATCGAGATAAGAAGCAATGGCTTAGGAAACAGGTTCAGATCTGCCGCCTAAGACTTTTCAACTTTACGAGCCGTGAGGGTCTCATAAAGGGTTTTCTCCCTACGAGTCGAGAGGATCCCGTAGGTATCTTTTCTCCTTAGGAATCATGAGGATTCCTAAGTGCGTTTTCTCTTAAGAGTCATAAGGATCTCACAAAAGAATTTTTCCCGCTTACAAGTCGAGAGGATTCATAAGTGGTTGTTTCCCTCCTTGTCGAGATTCGATTTTGGAGAGTGTGGCCCGTGAATAGTATACAATAGTCCATCTTAGACCAACTTGCAGGGCCCCAGTGCTTAGGAAAAAGGTCCTTATCCCAATTGCCTCAGACTTTGCCCTACGATT
Organism: Agapanthus africanus; assembly: GCA_030015575.1. Lineage (NCBI taxonomy): Eukaryota > Viridiplantae > Streptophyta > Magnoliopsida > Asparagales > Amaryllidaceae > Agapanthus > Agapanthus africanus. The sequence goes on along the minus strand of CM057350.1, from coordinate 101,690,251 downwards.
CGAGACGAATCAAAAAGTTCTCGCAAGGACACTAATTTCCTCACGAGTCGAGACGAATTAAGAAGTTCTCGCAGGGGTTTCTTAACGTCACAGTTAACTCCTGCTAATAGAAGTCCGTTAGGGTATGTGGTACTAAGGTTTTTTTTTACCTGTCGCACTGTCGTGTTGGCCGATATATTCCCCGATATGCAATCTTGTTGTTCGGGTAACCCTGCGACTGTCGTGTCTCTGTTCCCTTCGGGGGCTGGACAAGACGTCTTCAAGTAATCTTCCAGGTGATATTACCGTCGAAAGAGCAAGCTTTGGGATATTCCATGTGGCTTTTTACTTGAGGTTAGGCTCAGTTTGGGAGCCTCGATGAGTCATGATCACTCCGCGCTGGTGTGGGATGATCTCCAATAGTCTTTTCAGGTCTCATTTGAGTTGCCGTCAAGACCCTGAAGGGATTTTCTTTAGCTTCGTTTGTTGACATTGTGTCTGGAATATTGCGATGAATGTCGAGGTTGTCTCTGGGTTGTCTGTGAACCGTCGAGATTTGGAACCAGGGGACTTTTCCATAGCTCCGTTTGTTGATGTCACGCCTGTATCCAGTTGGAAGGAAGAAGGACGCTGTTGTCGATCTCTAGGCCGTAGATGTAGCCGTTGATCCTTGGAACTAAGGACTCTGCCATGGTTCTGAGGTAGTCTCTATGTTGTCTGTGAACCGTCGAGATTTAGAACTAGGGGACTTTGCCGTGGCTCCGCTTTGTTAACGTTGTGTCTGCATTCGATTGGAATATGGAGAAATGCCGGTGTTGATCTCTAGGTTGTCGATATTGACGTCGAGACCCTGAAGCTAGGGATTTTCCTTTGCTTCGTTTGTTGACATTGTGTCTGCAATATTGCGACGAATGTCAAGGCTGTCTCCAGGTTGTCTATGAACCGTCGAGATTTGGAACTAGGGGACTCTGTCATGGCTCTGTTTGTTGATGTCGCGCCTGTACCCTGCTAGAGGGAAGAAGGACACTGTAGGTTGATCTCCAGGCTATAGATGTCGCCGTCGAGACTGGGAACTAGGGACTCTGCCATGGCTCCGAGGTAGTCTCTAGATTGCCTGTGAACCGTCGAGATTTGGAACTACGGGACTTTGCCGTGGCTCCGTTTGTTGATGTCGCGTCTGCATCCTGTTGGGAGAAGAACGCTGTTGTCGATCTCTAGGCTGTAGATGCTGCCGTAGAGACTTGGAACTAGGGACTCTGCCATGGCTCCGAGGTAGTCTCTAGGTTGTCTGTGAACCGTCGAGATTTGGAACTAGGGGACTTTATCGTGGCTCCGCTTTGTTAACGTTGTGTCTGCATCCGATTGGAGTACGGAAAAACGCCGGTGTTGATCTCTAGGTTGTCGATGTTGACGTCGAAACCCTGAAGCTAGGGATCTTCCTTTACTTTGTTTGTTGATATTGTGTTTGCAATATTGCGACGAATGTCGAGGTTGTCTCCAAGTTGTCTATAAACCGTCGAGATTTGGAATTAGGGGACTCTGCCATGGCTCCATTTGTTGATATTGCGTCTGTATCCTACTGGCATGAGGAGGAACGCCGTTGCTGGTCTTCTGGGATACAGATATTGCCGCTGAGACCTGACTCTCCCTTTGATGGAGTTTGTTGGGACATGTGGTTCCCTTTTCGTTTATGCCTATGGATTGTATACAGGGGTCAGTATGGACTTACCTGCAGGGCAAAAGTTTCATTTCATATGTATTTTTTTTTGTTTTCTTACCGCGATGCTCTATCATTTCAGCTTTTTATATCGCGAAAGTCGTGATTGCCCAATCATTTCGGCTATTTTTCGCGGTGCCCAATCATTTCGGCTATTTTTTTTTCTTTTTACTCATTGTTTTTTATTGCGAATTGCCCAACCATTTCGGCTATTTTGTATGCATATATTTTTCTTGCTGATTTGGTTGCAAGTTGCCCCATCATTTCGGCTATTTCATATGCATTTTTGGCTCGCTGATTATTATCGCGAGTATGGAACTTAGAATCTGGTGCCAGTCTTAGCATCAGCATCGCTGCGACTGGAATATTGCCTGGAGCGAATCATCATTTGCCGCGAAAGAACTTGGAATTTGATACCGATTTAGGCATCAGCATCGCTACCACTGGGACATTGCCAGGAGTGAATCATCATTTGCCTTTGTCGGTTCGAATAAAGGTGGCTTAGCAAACAGGGTTAAGATCCTGTCGACTAAGGCTTTTGACTTCATGAGCCGTAAGGGTCTCATAAAGATTTTTCTTCCTACGAGTCGTGAGGATCTTGTAGGTGTGTTTTCTCCTTAGGGGACGTGAGGACTCCTAAGTGCGTTTTCTCTTGTAAGTCGTAAGGATCTTATAAGAGTGTTTTCTCCTTAGAAGTCGAGAGGACTTACAAGTGTTGTTCACTAAGCGGGGAAATTTTGCGCCATTGGCCGGAACTTGGTGGGGGAGTCGTTTATTTGTGCCCGTGGATTGTATATAAGGGTCAATATTGAACCGTTTGTAGGGCAGTCTGGGAAATGTGATGGTTTAAGAACAGGTTCAGATCCCTGTAGCTTAAGGCTTTCGAATCTTATGAGCCGTGAGGGTCTCATAAGAGGGTTCTCCTTACGAGGTTTGAGGATCTCGTAAGTGTAATTTCTCCCCAGGAATCGTGGGGATCCCTAAGTGTGTTGCTCCCTTGTGAGTCGAAAGGATCTCACGCAGGTATTTTCTCCTTATAAGGTCGAGAGGACCTTGCCAGCGTGCATGAATTTTTACGAGTTTGCGTCCTTTCGGGTTTTCACAGACTCGCCGGTAGCCCTGCTGTTTTTACTCACGGAGCCCTTTCGGGTTTTCATCCGTGCCCATCTTGCTTATGGACGTACCGTATTTTTTTAAATATTTTTTTTAATTTTTTTTTTACGAGTCTACGCCCTTTCGGGTTTTCACAAACATCGCCGGTAGCCTTGCTGTTTTTACTCACGGAGCCCTTTCGGGTTTTCATCCGTACCCGTTTTGCTTATGGACATACCGTTTTTTTCTTTTTTTTACGCGTCAGCCCAAGGATGCTGCGGGTTTGTAGTAGTTTAAAAACGTTTCAGTCAGTAGTTAGTTTTAGGAAATTTCGGTCCATTGTTTCCATATTTGAGGCAAATTTCTAGTTTACGGACTTTTCGGTCCATAGTAGCTTTGAGGCGAAGTTTCGCCGGATGCTCAATGAACAAGTAGGTTTTCCCTTGATAGACCTTGTCACATAATCCAAGGATTTTGTCACTGCTCTTGCCCCCAGCTCCTCTACGTTAACTTCTAACGCCGAGTGAGCTTCTTTGTTACTTAGCGACGAATGAGAGATCATGTGGCAACTTGCCATATAATCTTCGGGTTCCTCTGACGAGTTGTCTCCCTCATCATTATCGTTATCTTCACTTTAAAGGATGTGATTGAGAAACTCTTGAAGCGTGACTGGGGTTCGCGCCTTCTGGTTGTATTCCTCCAGCGCGTCAACATTCTTTTGTAGATCCGTGCGCTTGCCATCGAACTGCGTGGGCTTTTTGGTCTTCTTCTTTTTCTTCGAAGACTTTGACGGCTGGGCCTGGGTGTTTTGCCCATTGCTATTAACTCCCAATGTTAGGCGTGGTTTCAGCATCCCCTCGATGATCTCCGGCTCTAGCGGGCATTTCCACCTGATCGCCAGACATGTTTGAAGATCTTTCAGCATTCTTTTAGTTTTTGCCGAAAGAACAACTTTCCTTGGAGCTTCCTCTACGAATGAGCATGATGCCCCCGGCTTGTCCATCTTCTCCGGAGCATGTGGTTGTGGCGGGTTCACCTTCTAGTTTTTAGACAACGCGAATTTGCCTTGCTGGTATTGGTCTTCAACCCAGTTTTTGAAAACATAGCAATCTTCGATTAAATGACCCAATATTCGGTGGTAGGGGCAATAATTGGGACTGTTAACGTCACCGGGCTGCAGGAGGCGTTTCGGCTCCGGCAGGATAGTGAGCCTGTTGTGCACCGCCAGTTCAAACAGTATCCTTGTTTTATCCTGAGGGAATGAGTAAGGGCGGCTCAACTTCTCATCGAGGGATCGCCGCTTGTTGCTTTGGCGAACAACCGGTCTCGGGCTATTCGGTTGTTGTTGAGCGTTGGCGACGAAGGTTGCTTTCGCTTTGCCCTTTTCATTTCGAAACTCCGTCTTTGAAGAGGAAGGCCTATGACCCATCTGGTCCATTTGGGCCAGCTTGTCAATTAAGACCTGAAAGGTGGTCGGTTTGAAGAACATCATGAATTGAGATATGGTCGCCTGCGGATCGAGGGTACCCATGAACATTCCTACTGCAGGGGCTTCCTCTATGCGCTGTTCGCACTTTGACCATAGGTTCTGCCACCGTATCGCGTACTGAACCCATGTTTCACCTGGCTTCACCCTGGCGTTAATTAGTGCGGTGATTGGGGTGCTTTCGTTAACGCTTGCGAACCTTTGCGTAAATAGCAGCTCCATTTCTGCAAATGTCTTGACAGAGTCATTCGGGAGTTCGGAATATCACTCGAATGCTGTCTCCGACAAGCTGCCAACAAATTAGCGAAGCAGTAGCTTATCGTCACCTCCGATGTTGCCGCATAGAGCCCTGAATTGAGCAACATGCTAGTGTGGATTTCCCGTCCCCTTATATACATGGAATTTAGGGATCGTATACCCCGGCGGGTATTTTATTTGGTCGTACCAACCCGGATAGGGTCGTCCAGTCTTAAAAATTTGGCCGGCCGCTTCGCTCTCCTGATGAGCTCGTATCTGTTGAGCGATATGATCATCTAGAGCGGCTTTGGAGATGGTCTCCTTTTTGGCTGCTGATAGAGCCGGAAGAGGGTTTGATGTCTCCCCTCTGTCGTCTTCAAGGATAATCGGGGGGTTTTCACTTGGAGGATCCGGCTGTATCATCATCCCGACCATATCTTGGAATACCATTCATTTTATGGCTGCTTGTTCCGGGGCATCTCTGTCTTTCTTCTCGAGGATTCTGTGGAGGAACTCAGCATCGGTTTCTTGTTCTTGACGCTGCTCTGACGATGCCTCCGGGCTTTCTTTTGGCCCAATGAGTGCAGCCATAGCTGTCAGCATCTCCTGGAGCTTTTGCTGTTGTTGCTACTGAGCCTTTGTCACTGATCGGGTGAGCGGTCGGTGACCTGTAGAAGCACGGATTTCCTCTTTTCCGAAAGCCGTATAAACAGTGTGCACCACCATGCCCCCAGACTTGGGGCATTTGGATTCAATGTCTTTTAGATTCGTTGCAGACCCGGGGATTTTCTCCGGCCTTCTTCTTTTGTGGGCGGCCGAAGTGGAGGGGGCCGTTGTGGCGGGCACCCAAGTAGACGACACCTTCTGTGGTACGACAGGATAGTCCTTCTCTTGCCGAACTTTCATCTTCTTCGGTCGGCGGGAGTAGTCTTGGTTGATCACCGAGTCTTGGACTGTCGCCAAACCTTGTGAATTTTAGAGGACAGCCGCTGAGGGGGCTGTTCTGGCTTTGTTTTTGTAGCATTCTCCACAGGTAGAGGAGATCTTTTCAATACAGCAGTTGGAGAGTTTTTGCGCACCCTCCTGAGTGGTTCGAAGTTGTTCCCAGTTGGAACAGCAGCACCAACTTCTACCGTTAGAGCTGGCGGAGTCAGTCCAGAAGGGGAACTACCCCCAGCTTTCTTCACTGGGCGCCAATGACGACGTCGAGCATGCCTTGCGGACGGGACCACCTCTGCTGTTGGATGAGCTTCTTTATGCCCCCGGCTATGATGAGGGGTTGTTGTTGGTGCCAGCCTATCGAAGACTGACGTCCGCTGAGAGGGGATAGCCAACCTGTCGAAGGCAGACTTTCACGCAGGGAGAGCAGTTTTGATGACTTTGCATGGGGCGGGAGCTGACAGTCTTGTGAAGACCGACCCCTTAGTAGGAGAAGCCGCTTTGACGACTTCAGGGGTAGGGATGGTTATTCGTTTCGGGATAACCCCTTCAGGTATTGCAGGCTTTTTTACGGGCCCATTGGAGCTTTGGCCCAGTTTGTTAAAGACCGAAGCGTTGGATTTGGGCGACTCGTTGCGAGGGGTCACGATAGTTGCAAGCCGATCAAAGACTGATTTCTTTGGAGCTTCTTACGATGGCACTGGGGCGCTGAAGCTTTCCGGTGGGATTATGGTCCCAAAGAACAGTCCAGTGGTGGCCTGAGTCACCTGTTCCACTGGCATGGCAAAGATGGAGGCTGCTTGGGGCCCATAAGTCACTCCTCCAGCGAGGACGAAGTGGGAGTTGTTGTTGCAGCTAGTGCAGTTAGAAGCCATTTTCTCTTGACAGGAGTAAGACACCAAATCTTAGTACCTCGAATCCAGGGGCAACCGCATTAAACTGCGATTTGTATGCGAACACGACACACGAAGTGTGGAGTGGAAAGAGGAAAAGGTCTCACCGGGCATGCCAGAATCTGTTCTCCGCCGAAAGACGCGACCGGGACGTTGGGACGTCTGGCCTGAATTTTGGGGGCAGATGCTATTTGGTTTTATCCGTCCACCTCTCCGAAGATACCAAGTTGATTTATGGCACCATGTATCGAAGGTTTAGACGGACGGAGCCGATGTAGCAGACTTCGTCAGATTCCCCCTCATTGTGAGGGGTTTTTGATTGTGGGGACACTCTTCCCTGCAGGCGTAAGCCCCCGCAGTTAATTACGCTACCGCATCGCGGTAACCACTTTCCCTTCTCCAGATGGTCACTTCATGTCGTGTATGTTTGTTTTATTTTCGGTTGCCCGTGGATTGTATACGGAGACTAATTTATGTTGTCGCCCGTAGGGCGTGGATTAGTCCAAATCCGTATTTTCTTAGATTTGGGTTTGGGTTAGGTTTAAGGATCGTTAGTCTTGTTTTAGACTAAGATCAACTCAAACATTTGTTGAGGATACGTTAGACTAATTCTAGACAAAGATCTACTCAACAGGATCATTTATATCCAACAAAAGAGCATTTGGGCTCTATTGTTTTAGTTTAGGGACATTGCGGTCCAATGAGTTTAGGGACCTCATAGTCCATGTCAGTTTAGAGACATCATAGTCAGTAAAGTTTAAACACATCATAGTCTATGAGTTTAAGGACCTCACACTCCTTAAAGTTTAAGGACATCATAGTCCATGAGTTTAAGGACCCCACAGTCCGTAAAGTTTAAGGATATCATAGTCCAGTTTAAAGACGTCATAGTCTGTGTGGTTTTGATTTCAACCGTTTGGGGTTGTGCCAAAAGTTATTGGTTATTGGGACCCTCCGTCTCTCTGAAGACGTTGAAGAATTGCAACGACATATATCAGAGGTATGAAGAGATGTACCCTTGAACCAATGTTGGTTGGGAGATCTATAGTTAAGTTTGGGGCTAAGATCAGTTAAAAAGATTTATGAGCATATGGGCTTAATTAATCTGAATTAGGGGTCTGTGGCCAACTTGGGCTCAGCCCACTCAGTTAAAATGTTAAACATTTGATTAGGCTCAGTCCTGGGTTCTGACAACCTTTTTGTCTTTTGTTGAGTGTTGAACACTCATTATGGCTCTGGGGTTTTATTTAAAGAACAATTTATGTTCCCTCAGCGCACACGTGAGGAGCACGTGGTGCGCTTGGCACTGAGCGCCAGACCTGAAGCGCTAAAGCGCTTCTTATAAAATAGCGCACATGTGAGGAGCACGTGGCGCGCTTGGCGCCGAGCGCCAGACCTAAAGCGCTAAGGCGCTTCTTATGAAATAGCGCACACGTGAGGAGCACGTGGAGCGCTTGGCACTGAGCGCCATACTTGGAGCACTGATACGCTTCTTATGAAATAGAGCACACGTGAAGAGCACGTGGCGCGCTTGGCGCTAAGCGCCAGTCAATGAGTGCAGAGTGCTCTTTATAAAATAGCGCACACGTGAGGAGCACGTGGTGCGCTTGGCGCTGAGCGCCAGACTTAGAGCACTAAAGCGCTTCCTGTAAAATAGCGCATACGTGAGGAGCACGTGGTGCACTTGGCGCTGAGCGCCAGACTTGGAGCGCTGATGCGCTTCTTGTGAAATAGCGCACACGTGAGGAGCACGTGGTACGCTTGGCGCTGAGCGCCAGTTTTAGAGCGCTGAGGCGCTTCTTTAAATTAGAGCACTATGAGCGCTGTGCGCCAGTCTTGAAGCGCTAAGGCGCTTCTTTTTAATTTAGAGCGCTACGGCTCTTTTTAGGCAAAGTTCTGCGCTCTGAGAATTAAATTCTCGTTTATAAGAGATTTTGTCTCGTGGGTTTAAGAACAAAGTTCTTATTTTAATAGAAGATTTTACAATCTCTTCTGGTTTTATGAAAGACCTTGTCTTTGTGGATCTGTGATCCAAGGAAAATTAAGTTCTTTTCTCCTCCCCTTTTATGATGAGATGATATGATCTCTTTTTGTGAAAGATATATGTCTTATAGATTTATGATCTTGAAGAAGAATTAGGTTCTTCTTCTTTTTACGAGATGATTTTATCTCTCTGTTTTATTTACCTTGAAGAAATTCTTCTTCTGAGAGCTTGCCCTTCTCTTTGAAATTTCTCAAAGTTTGTGGGGGGTTCCTCTCTGTAAGACTTGAAGTCTTCGGTCTTTTATATAAGGGAGGCTGATTTGTTGAATCAGTTGAAGAGATCTTTTCTCTAATTGATTTGGGAATGTTTCCCACCGTTTGATCTTTGATCTAAGGCCTTCTGTTTTATAGAAGGCAGTCTTCTTGTTTTTTAACAAGATTGGGAAAATGTTTTCCCATACAAAACTTATTCTGTATCTTGGTGATTTTTAATCACCATTCGATCTTTGATCCAATGGTGCTCTGATTTACAGAGTATAATTTTTCCTGTTTGGAAAGATTCTGAGGAGTATTTCCTTAACAGAATTTTATTATGAATTTTGATGATTTATCCTCTTCGTTGGATCTCTGATCCAACGGTGGAGAACATTTAGTTCTGGCACTTAGCGCTCTCGTGCTTTGCACATGAGCGCTGTTTCAGAGTCTTTGACTCTTTAGCGCTGGCGCTCAGCACTATCGTGCTTTGCACATGAGGCGCTGCCTCAGAGTCTTTGACTCATGGCGCTGGCGCTCAGCGTTCTCGTGCTTTGCCGTGAAGCGCTGCCTCAGAGTCTTTGACTCTTTAGCGTTGGCGCTCAGCGCTCTCGTGCTTTGCACGTGAGGCGCTGTCTCATTACTGAAGGTGTCTTTTCACCTTTCTTCTCCACTTTTCCTGAGTCAAGCTTCTTTTCCCCAGAGCTTGGAAATAGTTCCATCATGCACAGCATTTTCTGTGCCTGGACTTAAATGTCTCCCTTCATATTCTGAAGCAATGCTTCTCTTCTCTCTCACTTTTTAGAGAATCATTTTGACAGAGAAGAGCTATGGCTTGTAATCGCCCACATTCTAGCCGTCAGCCATGGGAGGTGCCCATTGAGGAAATTGTTTCTCGTTTTGCTGCGCGCTTGGTGAACCCTACTCTTATGGATGACCAATGCGACACGGTGCTGCACGAGCTCTTGACTCGTATAAGATCTCCTCTCCCCATCAGCTCCATTTGGCTCTGGATGGTTTTCATGTCTGTGAGCAATGATATTCCTCCTCTTCCGGCGGAGATGACTCCGGCAATGCTCGACACCGCGGAAGACAAGATCGAGTGCTTTCACGAGGCACTTTTGATCACCACAGTTCTGAGGGATCGCTCTGTTCGGCTGCTAAGCCAGATACTGGCTCAGCGGGTCGTCATGTCTGCCTTTGCTGATGGGTGCGGTGCTGACCGATGGGTAGCTACTCTTCGTGAAGATCGCCGCTTTGTCATGGTGGAGAAGGCAGAGAGGGAGTTAGATAATTTTATCTATAATTTTGTGAATCCCTGTACTTTCGATCCCATGTTTGGTGATCTATTTCCTGTAAAATAAAATGTTCAATTAAATACTTTGTTTTTGTCGTTGAACACCTGTTCTTCCTCTGATGTGTGCATGTGCGTATATGAATGAGCCTGGTTTCATACATATCTGTAAACGAAACTTAAGTCGGCATAAACAGGAACAAATAGCTCTTGGCCGAAGATTTTGGCAGGAACAGTCTACTATACCGGTTGTCGCAGGCGACAGGAGGGGGAGTGTCGGAGCCACGGCTATTCCTTCGCCTCCTCCTTCGACCCGTGACGCTATATTCAATATGAAGAAGAATTAGCAACGACATGGCTACCCGTAAAAGAAAGGAAAGGATGTTGGCTAAAAACTATACTCACCGACACCAGCAGGTAGGATGATTTTTGAATGGAAGGAGAAATACGAGTTCAAAACCTGATACAGATAATCAGAAAGGACTCCTACAAAGTTGTGAGAATATACTGTCAGTACAAGGAGAATGATACCCATAATGAAACCGATAAATCGCAAACATATACCTTCCAGCATTCCAGAGGGCATAGGAGAAGGCGACGGAACAACAGCCGTCTTGGCGACGACCAGAGGTGCTTCAGATGGCACAATCTCAGCGTTCACTGCACCTACACTCAAAACAAACAAAATATCGTCAGAGGGGGCTGAACAGGATTGAGAGATAAAAAGAGAACAGTGACCCAAGACCTACCTGATGGGTCGTCGACCAAAACCACGATGGAAGCATCACCATGCACAGCGGCTTCTTCGCTCTCCTTCAGTGGGATAGTTTCTACGCCCATGGGTTCATCCTCTGATTCGACAAGGGCCATCGTGACGCTTGCGATGCCCGCCGATACCAGGGAGCCACAAAGGGAAAGAGCGGCGGTTTGGGCAGTCCCAGACTCCCGAGAAAGAGTAGCCACTTCAGGCTCTGTGGTCGCCATCGTCTCGCCTACCATCTCACCACCAGGACTTAGCCCTATAGGATATGGTATATAAGAATTTGCAGAGCGATTTCTAATACAAAAGACCGGGCATTATGTTACCTTGCGATAGACTCTCGGTTGCCTCCTGTGCCACGCGTGCAACCTACCTATGGGCGGTAGACAGGGCAGCTGTAGCACCCTCTGAAGGAATAGCGACAGATGGAGTGGTGCTTGAGCCTGCACCTACAGCCAGGGCGGCATCACGTTCCTTCATTGCGCGCTTCCTGCGTTTCCTTTCGGTCTGGGCCGTGAGAACTCATCTCCTCAAGACCTCCGACAAAGGGACGCCGTCGTCTGAATCGAGCTCTGCCTCCGGCACCGTTACGGTGTCCATCATCAGCTGCTTTAGCAAAGCCTCCAGCGGTAATGTTGGAGGAGCTGGGGCCATAATAGCCGGCTCTGGAAGCGTCGCTGCACCACCGCTCGGGATCGGTACCGCACTCGGAATAACCCTAGTCAAGGTAGTCCCTGCAACAAAATAAAGGAGAGGGTCAGAGCACGAATAAAAAAGGGGAATGAAGGCACAATGAGCTGAATTATACCAAGACCCAAAGAAGCGTGAAGCCTCTCTTCCTTTTCGAAAGTCTTGATGGAAGCCGTGAGAGCCTTTTCGGCAGAAATACCTATTGAAGAAAAAGGCATTAGTAAAGGCATTAGTAAAAGCATAATAATAAGGACGGAATGAACGCGGAAAAATACAGCTGAAGTATACCTGACTTCGCGATGATGATTAGCACCGCTTCTTCGCGAGCCAGTCGCTCGGAGGCCAGAAGGGCAGCCTGTAGATTGGTGTCAGTAGCAGGCATGTCGAACAGGCCATTGTTAGTGCTATACTCAAACAAGCCTTCGCTGTAGGGGCATGGGGCTCCTGGCCGAGTACAACATCAGCTAAAAAGAGAGACTTCTTCTTTTTCTGTGAGCGAACGCCGGTGGCCGATGACACGAGCTTACGCTTGACGGGCATTTTTGGGCGACGAGTCCCGATTTCCGTACCCACTCCAGACTCTGGGGACGCTGTAGCTGCCGTTTCTATAGGAACACGAGGTAGAGGCTTCTCAGGAAAAGCGCGCGGGACCGCAACCGCAGCAGCTTCTCTTAAGGAAGGACGAACAATGGTCCATCGCTTTAAGGGGACAACTGGATTACCAGCAGGGGCTGCACCCTTGCGATCGAGCAGTAACCGCCTTTCTTCCCTAATAACTGTGCCCGTCGCATGCTGGTACCACGCCACATATACGTTCAAGGCTTTCGGAACACAGCTCAGCTCACTGATAAAAAAGTTGGACTCAGTGTTTAGCCGCATGAAATGGTGCAGCGCGCTGCGGATATCCTCTTCCGTAGCAACCGACTCGGCTAAGAAAGCCTTAAGCAGGACACCCTGATCGTAACTCGACTGTTGAGCAAAACAGTGCGGGTTGTACCTTATGAACAGCGCCGAGTCGTTCTGCCTGAACACTAAAAAGCCCTCCCTGATTGAATATAAATGCAGAATCTCCCGAGCCTTCAATGTAGGAGCCCCGTCTTTGAAGGTATCGCGCAGCGGCTGCACCGTTTTAGTGGACTCCTTACCAATAGTTAAGACTTTATCAACGAAGGTCATGCTATCCCTGACCATACGCGGGGGAAGGACCAGACCCCGAGCCTCTCGTTGTGACGGATCTAAAGCAGAAATGTCAACTAGGAGCATATCCTGAGGGAAATTATAACTGTCGTAGAAACGGGGCCGTTTGTGGACTCCAAAAGTGCCGAGCACATGCAGCTCGATCCACGACATGAAATAATGCAACGAGAGATTTACGGGCTATACCCCCGACTGAGTGGTGTCTGCCGCTAAGCTGAGGCCATGATACAAGTGAGCCAGCCCAGCAATCCCGATGGCCACTCGCGTCCCGACAACCATTCGGTGAGCCGGATAGAAGACGGATGGCCTCATATAGCGAGGGTGCATTGGGAGCACAAACCAGCTTAACCATAGGTCGAGGAACCCCATAAAGAACGCCTCTTCGTCAATGTCTGAAGCTGCGAGCTCTACAAAGGGGACGACCGGGGTTTCTGGGAGGATGAAATTCCTCTGATCTGCTTCCGCTGTCGGCTGATTATCCAAACCAAAACCAAACGGGTTGTCGAGCTTGGCGAATTTCGCAGCTGGTTTTGATAAAACTTCTGGGCGAAGAAAGCGAGCGATGAAGTCTGTGAAGCTGACTCCATGCCCTCCAGACTCTAGAAATAGGCTCTCGTAGATGTTCAGCACCTTGATCAGGCTCGGGAATCGATGTTGAATGGCATTCTCTGGGGTGAGACCCATCACCTCTGATTTGGTGGTGAAGATGTACTCGTCAAGAGGAAGTATTTCCTCATAATGTTCCCCTCTAACGGGTAGGCCCGAAATTTTTGCAAATTCCTCCGAGGAAATCGAAACCTCCTGGTCCGATAAAAGAAAAGCGTGAGCCGGGGTGTTCCACTGTTCCAAGAAAGCCTTGACTCACCATACGTGAGGCGCGAGATACTGGAAAAGAGACGTGTAGATAGCTGGTTACAACCCGAGCTTCAGCAGCAGCGACTTTTTGGCCAACAAGATGTATCGAGCCCACTGCAAGTATCCGGCTGAATGGCGAGGAGTCAATCCTATCATGTATACCTATACCTAAGGGCGCGACTCGCCTTGACATATGCGCCGTCCCAGAATATTTAAAGCCATAGGCGGCTATACAGGTATCGAGCCCATAGAGGGCTGGAGGCGTCCATCCGTAATCCAGTTAATCTCCTCCATAGCATAATTCATCGGGGGTGAGTCGGCGTAGTGAATGGCTGAAATCGACTCTGAAGGCGTCGCATAAGAGAAGCTGCGACGACCCCGGATAATTTGGTTGTACCACAACCCCTATAAATGAAGAGACTTCTGCTCCGGGTCGTGATCTTTAATCAGTGCAAAAGCTTCCCGATCCACGGGCGCGTCGGCATATGCACTCTTGGGGCGGGAAAATGGGAATGAAGTGTCGAAAGGCATAGTACCTGCGCGAAAAGGAATGAGGGTTAGCTGTCAATGCTACAGTCCAAATTCTGACACTTGGTACTTTAAATTTGTACCACACTGCAATACAGTAGAAAGGGACCGAGGGAGATCCAAAAAATCAAAGTGACGGCTCATCATTGATGAGACAGTCAATCATTAAGGAAAAAATCCTAAAAAGATCCTCATTTAATGAGAAACTCATTGGGCCAAGGAGTTAAACTCCCTCGAGAGCAGTGCTCTGCAAACAGGAATGACATCTGTCAACTTTAATTATAAGGGGAATAAAAATTTCCCAAAATTTCTAAGAGCCATGCTCTGTGAAAACGATGGAGTAATCCATCAGAACCCTAAAAAAGCAAAGCTTTTTGCAGAGTAAAAACTTTAAGATCTTTTAGATCTACAAAACGAACTCTAAGAGTTCTTCATAGAGATGAACAGTGTTCTAATTAACGGGTTAGGTAACCCTAAAAATCCATTTTTTAGATCTATAATCTAATAAGAGCAAAGCTCTGTTTAAGGGGTTCGATTATGATCCTTACCAAATTTGGACAGAGTTCTAACTCTAAAAGGAATTTCCTTAGGCAGATATCTGTGCTCTGAAAGGAGAATTAAATTCTCAGAAATAAGAAAGAAAGAGGATGAACAGAAGTCATCTCAAGGGCCAAAGGCCCTATTTATAGGCGCTGGAAGACGATCCAACTTTCAAGATGATCCAACGGTGGAAAGGGTACCACCGCTGCACTCACGTGTGAGTTACGTGAGCACAACGGTGGGGGGGCATTTGTTTCCCCCAATAAGAGAGCAAGGCTCTGTTCAAAATTTGAACTGCGGCAGCGCCTCACGTGCAAAGCACGAGAGCGCTAGCGCCAAGAGTTAAAAACTCTAAGGCAGCGCCTCACGTGCAAAGCACGAAAGCACAGGCGCCAAGAGTTAAAAACTCTGAGACAGCGCCTCACGTGCAAGGCACGAGAGCGCCAGCGCCTCACGTGCAAGGCACGAGAGCGCCAGCGCCAAGAGTTAAAAACTCTGAGGCGGCGCACAGAGTTAAAAACTCTGAGGCGGCACCTCACGTGCAAGGCACGAGAGCGCCAGCGCCAAGTGTTAAAAACTCTGAGGCAGCGCCTTATGTGCAAGGCACGAGAGCGCCAGTGCTAAGAGTTAAAAAAACTCTGAGGCAGCGCCTTACGTGCAAAGCACGAGAGCGCCAGCGCCAGAACTAAAAGTTCTCCACCCTTGGATCAAAAGATCCAACGGAGATGATAAATTATCATAGCACAGAATTAAATTCTGATTGAGGAAATACTCCTCAAATCTTTCTAAACAAGAAAGATTGTGCTTTATAAATCAAGACACCATTGGATCAAAGATCCAATGGTGATTAAAAATTACCAAGATACAGAATTAAATTCTGATTGAGGAAATACTCCTCAAATCTTTCTAAATAAGAAAGATTGTGCTCTATAAATCAGAGCACCGTTGGATCAAAGATCCAATGGTGATTAAAAAATCACCAAGATACAGAATAAGCTCTGTATGGGAAAATATTTTCCCAATCTTGTTAAAAAACAAGAAAAATGTCTTCTGTAAAACAGAAGTCATTAAATCAAAGATCTGACGATGGATAAATTCCCCAAATCAATTAAGAAATCTCTCAATGAGATTTCCTTAACTGAATCAACAAATCAGCCTTCCCTATATAAAGACCCTAAGACTTCAAGTCTGAGAGGGAAGAACCCTCCTATAAGTTTCAAGTTAAAAGAGAAGAACAAGAAAAAAGAGCTTTCAGAGAGAAGAAAGAAGAAGAACTTTCTTCAAGGTAAATAGAGATCATAATATCTCATCTGCATACCCAAGGGTTTAACCCTTATAAAAGAACATAGTTCTTTCCCTGGATCTGAGATCCATGAGACAAGTCTCCCACAAATGAGAATTTAACTCTCGCAGGGATGAATTTTTTCTTGGGGATTGAAGATCCAGGGGAGAACAAAGAATTGAACTCTTCAAAAAAATGCACAAAGAAGGAGGCAGCGCCGAGCGCTCCACGCGCCCCTCACGTAGGTGCTAATAAAATAAAGGGTGCTTAGCACTCAGCGGTTGGCTCTCAGCACCGAGCGCTCCACGTGCCCTTCACGTGGGCACTAATAAAATAAAGTGTGCTTAGCACTCAGTGGTTTGCGCTCAGCGCCAAGCTCTCCACGTGCACCTCACGGGGGTGCTAATAAAATAAAGAGTTCTTAGCACTCGGTGGTTGGCGCTCAGCGCCAAGCGCTCCACATGCCCCTCACGTGGGCGAAAATAAAATAAAGAGTGTTCTGCACTCATTGGTTGGCGCCGAGCGCTAAGCGCTCCATATGCCCCTCACGTGAGCGCTAATAAAACAAAGAGTGCTTAGCACTCATTGGTTGGCGCCGAGCGCCAAGCGCTCCACGCGCCCCTTATGTGGGCGCTGATAAAATAAGGAGTGCTCTGCACTCAATGGTTGGCACGCAGCACCGAGCGCCCCACGTTGGGTGTTGTTTAAAATAAAACGCTCTGTAAATAGAGCCCAGCGCCATAGAGATTGTTTAACACTCAATGAAAAACAAAAAATGGGTGAGCATCAAAGCCCATATCAATGCTCAGCATTGTTGAGCAAAAGGGACCGAACCCAAACAAGTGTTTAACACTTTATTCAAAAAAATTGAGTGGGTTGAGTCCAAGTTGACCAAAAGTCTCAAATTCAGATCAACCGAGCCCACGTGCTCACAATTTTTTTAAATTGATCTGAGTCCCAATCCCAATTACAGATCTTCCAACCAAAATTGGTTCAAGGGTACATCTCTCCACACCTCTGATATATGTCATTGTAATTCTTCAACATCTTCAGAGAGGTGGAGGGTCCCAATAACCAATAACTCTTGGCACACCCTCAAATCGATGAGCCAAAAAACATGGACTATGATGTCCTTAAGCTCCATGGACTATGATGTCCTTAAACCCAATGGACCGCAACGACCCTAAACTAAACTCTATGGACTATGAAGTCCTTAAACCCAATGGACCGCAATGTTCCTAAACTAAACTATACGGACTATGATGTCCTTAAACCCAATGGACCGCAACGTCCCTAAACTAAACTTTACGGACTATGATGTCCTTAAACTCAACGGACCACAACGTCCCTAAACTAAAGCAATAGAGCCCAAATGCTATTTTGTTGGATCTAAATGATCTTAAAATCTTGTTAAGTAGATCTTAATCTAAAATTAGACTAACGTACCCTTAACAAACATTTAAGTTGATCTTAATCTCAAACGAGGTTAACGAGCCTTAAATCAACCAAACCCAAATCTAAGAAATACGGATTTGGACTAATCCCCGCCCTACGGGTGACAACGCAAATTAGTCTCCATATACAATCCACAGGCAACCAAAAATAAAACAAATACACACGACACGAAGTGAACCTCTGTAGCAGGAGAAAGTGGTTATCGCTACGCGGTAACGTAATTAACAGCAGGGGCTTGCGCCTGCAGAGAAGAGCGTCCCCATAATAAAAAATCCCTCGCAAACGAGGGGGAATCTGACGAAGTCTGCTACAACAGCCGTATCTGTTTAAACCTTCGATACATGGTGCCATAAATCAACTTGGCATCTTCGGAGAGGTAGACAGATAAAACCAAATAGCATCTGGTCCAAATTCAGGCAAGACGTTTGTCTTCCCGGTTTTCGGTGGTAAACAATCTGCACCATCCATTAGCGGGTCCCTTAAAGAGGGTTGTAGAGGTATATTCGCAAAAGAACTTAAAATACAGTTTAAAAGAAATCCGGTTTTTATAGTAAGTGGTATATTCTTGTAATAATGTCTTCGTAAAAAAAATTCACACAAAAGAGATATCGTGCTATGGAACCATGTGTGCGTGTAGGGTAGGTCATTACCCCGTGAAGTTTTTCTAAAGATATTGTTTTAACAAAATAATAAAAGATGATATTTAAAGTTCATGGTATTTAAATGAAAAAGTGTTACTATTGTTATTTCACATGAGAATTTTGATAAAAATTTGATTCTAAATGTTAGGGTTTAAGGTTACAAGTATAGTGTAAAAACTTGGTTGATCAAAGAATGAAGATAAGATGTTTCTAGGGTTTAGGAAAAAATGATATCGGTATTAACTCCACTTAACGATATGAGTTTTGAAATGAAATTTCAATAAAGAGGAAAAGAGATTGAGAGGGACTTACTACTTGGTTATATTAAGAAGAGGTAGAAGAAAGAGAGTTGATCTTCGTAGTATCGCGGGAGCTCTGGAATAGTTTCGATTTTTCGTCGGAAGTTGACCACTTGCTAACTCCTATTTACTCCACTTGTACTTCGAAATTTTTTGAGAGTTTTGGCTAGAATTTTTAGAATGATGCTGAGCCAAAATGTGGGGTGGTATTTATAGTGTAGAATTAGGGTTTTGGAATTAAAATGGTGAATTAAAATGCATTAAAATTTGATTTAATGGTGAAATGAAGGGTCTCTATTTGATTGCAGCGAAATCAAACAGTGTAAGGGAGTTTGGGGTAGGGGAAGAGTCAAGTGTGCAGAGCCCGGGGACATTTAGCTTCATCTTACCCATCCCCGCCGGCCCAATTGGACTTTTGGCCGGTCGATCTCGAGGCTTTTGCCTCGAGATTCATGTCACTTGATCAAATTAGGGTTTACTCCATTTTGTGCCTGTTTAATTTTTCCGACTTTTCACTTTTCTGTGTATTGTACATGCAATATTTTGGGCTTCCATAACGTTAAAAAGAAAAATCAGAAAAAAAATATTGTGTCTGTTGGGGATTGAACAAGGGTCTACGTCGCAGTAGTGTAGAGGCTTTACCAGTGAGCTACAAGTAGTTTCTTGCTGTTATTTAACAAAATTTACTTGTAACTCAAATTCAGGCCGTATAACTCATTTTCCGTACATTAAACTGGAAAATTCCGTACAGTAAATTCAGTGTCGTTACATTCTACCCTCCTTATAAAAATTTCGTCCTCGAAATTTACATTTACATAGGGACTAATTTACAAATAAGTGTGGGTATCTTGCATGCATGACTTCTTCTCATTCCAACGTTGATTCTCTTAGCGAATCTTTTCTCCACATCACTCGGACCAAGTTTACTTCCTTGTTCTCTAATGTCTTCACCTTTCGATCGAGGATCTCAACGGGTTGTTGCTCATAAGTCAAGTCAGGCTAGACTGTGAGCTCTGAGTGATCAAGGATGTGGCTGGGGTCGCTCATATATCTTTGTAGCTGGGATATGTGGAACACGTTGTGCACTCCTTCCAATGAGGCTGGAAGTGCTAAACGGTATGTCACTTCTCCAACACGTTTGAGTATGTCGAATATGTATCTTGGACTGAGCTTACCCCTCTTACCAAAGCGGATTACTCCTCTGTTTAGAGGATATTTTCAGAAAAACATGGTCTCAAGGTTGGAACTCCAGGTGTCAGCGCTTTGCATCAGCCCAATACTTCTGTCGATCTTGAGCTATGCGCATTCTTTCTCTGATCGTGCGAACTACATCCACAGTTGCCACGATCAACTCTGATCCAAGGAGTTCATGATCTCCGATGTCATCCCAACTTAGCGGTGAACGACACTTCCATCCGTAGAGTGCTACGAATGGCGCCATTGCAATACTTTCCTGATAGCTGTTGGTGTATGAAAACTCCACAAGGTGTAGGTGATCTTCCTACGAACTTCCAAAGTCTAACATACAAGCTCTTAGCATGTCTTCCAGAATCTGAATTGTTCGCTCGAATTGTCTGTCCGTTTGTGGATGGTAGGCCATGCTGAAATTCAAACTCGTTCCCAGCCTAGCTTGTAGACTCTGCCAGAATTGTGATCGGAATCTGGTATCACGATCGGAGACAATGCAAACAGGAACTTCATGTATTCTCACGATCTCCTGCATGAGTTCATGGGTATCAAATATAGTTCACTTTGAGGTTAAATTTTACTTTAGATTCATGCTTACCTCCATGTACTTCTTTGCTAACGTCTCAGTAGATTGGCCAACTCGAAATGGGATAAAGTGAGTCGACTTGGTGAGTCAATCCACAAAAACCCATACTGCGTCGTTACCCTTCATGCTACAAGGGAGGGCAGTCATGAAGTCCATGGTAATGTGCTGCTATTTCCATTCTGGGATTGGTAACGGCTGAAATAGACCAGCAGTTCTGTAATGTTCAGCCTTCACTTGCTGAAACACCAAACACTTGGCTACGCTTCTGGCTACTTCGCACTTCATTCCATACCACCAGTAGTGTTGCAGTAGATCCTTATACATTTTCGTACCACCAGGGTGTACAGAATAAGGAGAGCTGTGAGCTTCTTTCAACAACTCTTCTCGAACTGGACCGTTTGGTAAACACAATCGACTTCCATATCTCAAGGATCCATCTTCATGGATGATGAAGTCAATTCGAAGTCCACTTTCTACTTGTTCTCGGATCTTTTGTAGCTTGGCATCATTTGCTTGAGCTGTTTTGTTCTGATTGACAAGAGTCGACTGGACTTGTAAGTTCATCAAATATGAATCGTTAGCTGGCATAACTACTTCATTCGCCAATCCATGCAATTCCTTCTGTAGCTTCTACTGAGCGATGAGATTCATTGCTAATGGCTGACGGCTAAGTGCATCAAGAACTACGTTCCCTTCCCAGGATGATACTGTAGGTTGATGTTGAAATCTGCCATGAGTTCTAGCCATCTTCTCTGCCGCATGTTCAATTCCTTCTGAGTAAATATATACTTCAGACTCTTGTGGTCAGTGTATATATCCACTCTTTCTCCTAGAAGATAGTGGCGCCAAATCTTAAGTGCGAAGATAGCGACTGCTAACTCCAGATCATGTGTTGAATAGTTGCGCTCATGAACCTTTAGCTGTCTTGATGCAAAAGCTACAACTTTTCCATGCTGGTGTAGAACACATCCTAATCCCTTACCGGACTTATCGTAATGCAGAATAAATCCTCCAGATTGATCCAGTATTACGAGAATAGGAGCAGAAGATAATCTTGTCTCGAGTTCTACCAAAGTGTTTTCACATGCTTCTGACCATACAAATACTTCGTCTTTACATGTG
This sequence comes from Agapanthus africanus, assembly GCA_030015575.1. Lineage (NCBI taxonomy): Eukaryota > Viridiplantae > Streptophyta > Magnoliopsida > Asparagales > Amaryllidaceae > Agapanthus > Agapanthus africanus. Next base: position 101,669,236 of record CM057350.1, on the reverse strand, counting down.
AGCTTGGTCAGAGGTGTTGCAATTTTCGAAAATTCTTCAATGAATCGTCGGTAGTATCCTGGTAATCCTAAGAAACTTCGTATATCTTTCACCGTCTTTGGTGTTAGCTATTCGCTGACAGCTGACACCTTAGCTGGATCTACTGAGATTCCTTTGCCTGAAACGATATGTCCGAGAAATCTAACTTGATCTAGCCAAAATTCACACTTGCTGTACTTGGCGTAGAGTTGATGCTGTCACAATGTCTCCAGAACAATCCGTAAGTGCTCGGTGTGTTCTTTCCGATTCTTTGAATACACCAAGATGTCGTCAATAAAGATGAAAACGAACCTGTCTAAATACTCTTGGAAAACTTGGTTCATCAGATTCATGAATATAGCAGGTGCATTGGTCACTCCAAATAGCATTACAAGATACTCATAATGACCATAGCGAGTCCTGAACGCCATCTTCGGAATATCAGACTCTTTTACCTTTACTTGATGATACCCGAACGAAGATCTAGTTTCAAAAATACACAAGACCCACTTAGATGATCGAAAAGATCATCGATGCGCGATAGTGAATACTTGTTCTTGATCGTTACTTCGTTCACACATCCTGTATGAATTTTCTTTCTTCTTCACCAGTAATACCGGAGATCCCCAGCTTGAAGTACTGGGACGAATCCAACCTTTTTTCAGAAGTTCGTCCAACTGAATGTGGGTCTCCTTCAATCCTTCTGGACTTAACCGGTACAGAGCTTTGATTACCGGTTGCGCACCAGATAGTAAATCAATGCTGAATTCAAGAGCTCGATCGGGAGGCAAACCTGAGATATCATTAGGGAATACATCCTTGAACTCTCGAACTACCTCTGGCTTTTCTTCTTCTGCCAGTAGAGTAAACACTTCTGCATTCATTGGTTTATGAAGATTCCTGGCTCTAACATTCTATCTCCACTCTTGAAGTAGAAGACTAGGTGATCTGGTACCTCAAATACTATCTTCTTTTAACGGCAGCCAATCGTAGCATAGAAAACTCCCAGCTAATCCATTCCCAATACAACATCAAAGCTTGGGATGTCCAGTACTTTGAAATTCGCGTAGAATTCTCGTTCGCAAACTACAACCGGACACTGATCAAATCCCATAGTTGCTTTCATGACTCCATTCCCGGAACTAATATTCCAACTTGAAATGAGTGGTTTCATGGGAATCGTATGCGTTCTCATGAATCGTTGCGATATGAAGCAGTGTGATGCTCCAGTGTCGAACAGTGCGAGTGCATGAAGGGTGGCTACTAATATAGTACCTAAGTTGTGTGAGGTTGGTTTTAGATACAGAAAAAATATAGTGATATACAAGGATTGAAAAGATATGAAAGGATTGGAAATTACCAGTGATAACTTGGCCTGTGGCTTCGGCTTCCTCAACCGTCATTGTGAAATCCTGACGTTGGGGTACATTCCTCCTTATTGGAGGCACATTTCTCTGTTCTTGGGGCACGTTTCTCTGCCCTTGAGACATGTTCCTCTATGCCTGATGGAATTGACGAGGTGGCTGTGCAAGAGGTCTACGTGGAGGTGGTGCAGGTAGAGCTAAACGGTATGCAGGAGCCTAGATAGCTGGCCGCTGTGGAACCGTGATTGCGGGTCTTGGTGCTGGAGCTGGGTTGAGTCAATATGGACATGCTCCTATGGCGTGAGTGGATGCGCCACACACCAAACACAGGTCATTTGCACGCCTGCAGTCTTTCGCCAGGTGTCCATTCCTCTTGCAGTAGAAGTAAAAGTCTGGACTGGGCCGGTTAAATGTTCCTCCCGATCTCCTGGGTGTAAAGTTCGGCCTAGAAGAGGCTCCTTCTGCCATCTATGTGGCAGGGCGTTTCACACCGGCAGTCTGCGGTCTGCCCTTCTTCTTTACAACTGCCCCATTGTAGGGTTCCTAGGCACACTCAAGAGGTTCCACAACTGATCAACCATGGCAAAATCAAATTTTACGGTGCCGAGAAACCCTAAACTAGATCGTTAACTAGAGATTAGGCGAAAACAAATTCAAGTAAACAACTTTACTCTAAAGTGAATGGAAATACAACCTTTGTAGATCCGGTCCTCCACTTCCTTGGCTCCGTGTTGACGTTCCTCCTCTGCGATCATCGGATCCCGGACTCTAGCGATGGTTTCGTCGAAGAAATGATTGGGCTAGGTCGTTGACTTCGATGCCGAAGATGATCTACGTCGAGGCAACTCAAGCTCAAGCTCCACCTTCACCAAGTCATGAAACTTGTGAAGAAAACACCCTATACTACATGGAAAGTGGTAGAGGATGAAGATATAGGAAGTGGGTTCACTTTGGATTTGGATTTCTCACTTGGATTCATCACTTGATTATTTCTAGCAAGGGTTTTCTTTCTTCTTCAAGAAGAAGAAGAAGAAAGAAATGGAAAAATGAATTAATTAAAATAGAAAATCAAGTGACCCTTATCATATTGCAACCATGGGTGAGTTAACAAGTGTAGAGAATAAACTAGGGTTTAGTTAAAATGGTTAGGTCAAGAAAAGAAAAAAAATGGTTATGACTTTCAAAGCTTCATGAAGCTTCATGTGTAAAACAAAACAAGCCACCATTTTATTTCTTACCAAAATAAATAAATAACATAAATAAACAAGTAAAAACCATTAACTAAACATGGTTTAAGTCTTACACACACCCATGTTTGCATGTATCATCAAACATGATACAAACAAGTGCACAAAAATATATCACATACACAATGTGCACAATCAAGTGAGAAAAACATCTTAAGTGAACCAATATTAGTTAATGTAAAGTAATATATCAAATATATAATTATACATTAAATCATTAAATCAACACTTGACTTAATGATCCGGTCATATTGCATATAACCGACTAATATCAATAGTAACAACTTATCGAATCAACACTTAATCCGATAACCTGGCTATATCGCATATAACCGATCAATGTCACATATCACGAGAATAGAATACAGTATCACATACTGGTATTATTCTCGGTCCCGCACATATCTCATATGCGCTCCTATTTCGTTTCGCTTGAGCCAGGAAACCTCTGTGTAGGACTCTAAAGACTCGTCAATACGCCGGCAGCAGGTGATGATCATATCAAACACCCACAAGCCGCAAGCGGTCTGCTAAACGTAACGGCCACCCGGGTATTGAGCGATCAGAAGATCGACGAGCAAACCCGCTCACACTCCTGTGAATCCAACCAGCAACACTTACCGCACAGTCCGGTCTGTTCGTCTGATATGTCGCATATCTCGCCTAGGGGTGGTAAACGTCAGACCCCAGTAGCTCGATAAGTCGTGTCGATATGAGGTCTATAACAGTTCGAGAAACTACTGGTAACACTTACCAGTAAATCTCAGCAACCCTGGCCAGGGATTTCCGGTTATAGCCAATCGAACACAGCGCAACATCAACTCCCTATACCGGGAGAGACGAATCCCCTCTTATCGCTCATTGCCTCCATGTGATTCAGGACTGTACCCAAAAACCACCGTTTTGCACGCCCTCTTGGACGTGGTAAGGTGGAAATCAAAGCACAGTAGGAATCACACAAGACTCTATGACGATCTCGGGTCTACAGACTAACCTGTACCAGTGTCACCAGAGAACTGCCATCTGACGTAAGGTATAATACCATCTGGGAGTTCTCGGCGAGTCCGTCCAGTGTACCCAGTCTCCACTGAGCACCCGTATATCATCTCTGATGTCATGCACCAATGGATATGGGATCATCCATCGCCCATCTGTATGGGTCGAGAAGGTATACGCTAGTCTACACTGGTATATCGATGCCCCGTCTTGATACACCCACGACTAGGGACCTTGAAGGATGTACTTATGGACTACCATGTCCCCACTAGTATGATCCGCATCATAGTCCAGGTAGTCAAGTACACATCCTAAGGGCTTTACCAACATGTAACAGAGAGACAATCAGTGTACATGTTAAGATAAAGAGCAACCAAATAGCATACTATCATGTCGAGCAAGAAAGTCCTCCCTATATATGTCCATGCATCCACTACAATATACATCCTATGTATAGTAATGGCCTCTAGGGCATACATATAACTAACAATCTCCCACTTGCACTAGGGCCATCTGTAACAGTGGTTGTAGCATCTCATACTCAACCATCCCATAATAGTCTCTCTCTGGGAAAAGGCCTTTGTGAGTGGATCCGCCGTGTTGTCCTCTGAGTCTACTCTCCTATCCTCGATCCCCTGGAGATCAACCATCTCCATGATCAGGTGATACTGCCTTAGAATATGTCTGGATCACTGACGGGACGGGCATTCCTTGGCATAAGCCACAACTCCATTGTCTCACAATGGTAGGAACGAAGTTCATCTCATGAACCAATATACACCCAGACTTCCTCTTTGGTAGCATCTTAAGTAGCGATGTATCCAGCCTTTATCGTCTAGTTTGCCACGGTATCTAGCTTGGAACTCTTCTAACATACCGTTCTTTTACTGAGGGTAAAGACAATGCCTGTGACTGACTTTCAGTCGTCCTTATCACTCTGGAACCTTTCCAGTGATTCTCCCCAGGATCAACTGATACCATCTCACTACAACTAGTGAGTATCCTAATATCCAATTAGATCTATCTCATAGATCCAAAACCCAGGATTTAGGAGGTATCACTTTGATCCTATATGCAGAATCATTGTGATAAGCGGAGTTGACCGAGCGTAGCATAGGAAACTCCTTTCTTATCAAGAGTATGTCATCCACGTACTCTACGAGGATCACCACCATACTCCCTACTACCCTTTTGTTTATACAAGGTTCATCTACCATTTTGATGATGTCAAACTCTTTGACTAACTCATCAAAACATACGTTCCATCTCCGCGATGCCTGCTTTATCACATAAAACATCTTGCTAACGTTTTCGCTGCTCCCACTGTCTACGAAGCCCTCTGGCTGTGTACTTATAGACACTTTCTTCTAAAAAATCATTTAGAAAAGCAGTCATGACACCCAACCACCAGATATCGTAGTCATGGTATGAAGCCATGGCAAGTAGGATCTGGATGGACTTAAGCATAGCTGCTTAGAAAAGGTTTCATCATAATCCATTCCTGGTCAATGATGCAAGCCTTTAACAAGTCTAGCTTTGAAAGTCTTAACTTTTCCATGTACACCAAGTAATCTTCTCAAGATATACTTGCTCGTGATGGGGATTTAACCCTTCAGATAGAGTAACCAAAGTCCATACTTTGTTGGTGTATAAGAATTCCATCTCAGATTGCTAAGCATCCGGCCATTCTTACAGAGTCCCATTCCTGATGACCAGCCCGAAACTAGTTGGGTCATCATCTCATGATGCAATCCTCGCTCCCACTGTCATAGAGAAACCGAAGTATCTCTCAGGTGGGTGAGGAACCCTGCTAGATCGGCGGAGAGGCTGAGGTTCGTTGGTTTCTATTGAATCCTTCAGTTCTACCAAATCATCTGCTGCAGTTTGTATAGCTGGAACCTTTCCAGTTCTACAGAACAGATCTTGCCTCGAGCTTGTCCAGATTTTGCTTTTAGACATAGGCTGGACAACCCCAAATCTTAACAAACTTAAGATATTGACTCTTCCCTTCCCATATCACATATGAAGTGGTAGGCATTTGATTTGATTGGAACCCTATTCAATAGGTATGCAGCTTCTCAAGCGCATAACTTCCAAAAGGAAATAGGAAACTCAGTAGTACTCATCATAGAGCACACCATATCACATATGGTGCTATTGCTCCGTCCCGATATACCATCGAGCTATGGTGTATACAGAGGAGTAATGCTGAGAGAGAATCTCATTCTCCTTTAGAATAGTCCAGGATTTCCGTGCTCAAGTATTCTCCTCCCTGATCTTATCATAGGACATAATACTTATACCCGGTTTTTGGTTCTCTACTTCTAACTTATATTCTGTGAATATCTCAAAAAGTTCGGACTTGTGTTTCAACAGGAACATATGTCTGAATCTTGAGAGATTATCAGAGAATGTAATGAAATACAAAGAACCGGTCTTGGCATGTGTAGACAGGGGACCTACATACATCAACATGTATCATCCCAAGAGTTCACTAACACTTTCTCTGCTTCCAATAAACAGAGCTGTGGTCATCTTATCTTTGTGACATGACCGGCAAGTTCTCACAAGATGTAAATTCAAACAGATTTAAATATGCATCTATGTGCAACTTAGCTAGTCGGGTCGCATTGATATGACCTAGTCTACAATACCTCAAGAAAGATCCGTTCATTTCTGAACTCTTCCTCTTGTGTGTGTTCCGTATACTAAGAACTGTAGTTTGATTTAGAACATCAATGCTTTTAGATAACGTGCTTGAACCGATCAACTTTTGATATAGGAAATGTTCAAAACATTATCCAACAATGCAAAATTTTATCATTTCTTTACTAATAAAGAGACTGATATGATTTTGTATATCAGGTTCGGTATCTAATAACACTCGTTCGGAATCAATGTATTTGGAATACAGGGTGACAGTGACCAACAGACTTGGCTGCAACGCTTGCACAGTTTCCTGTCTCATGAAACTTATCACCCGTTCTCCGTTCTCTACTTATCTGTAGCCCATGTAACAGATTACATATGCGGGATCCTGATCCGATATCACATACCCAGGACGTAAAGGATACTGAGAAACAGTTCTCTGTAACGAACACACTCGAAGATGATGCATCAACATGCACTTTCTTCGTTTGGACGGCACGGGAAATCTGGTATTCCCCTATTTCCTGCTCGGTCTTATAACAATTATAAGTTGGAGCGGCACCAACGTTTCCCAGCTCAGTATAACAAGCGGGTTCGGTCAATTCATCCGTATTATTATCTTGATTAAGGCGTGATATGGTCGCTACCTGAAGAGAGAGAGAGAAGAAAACACTCTGCGTGCGCTCTTGCAAGAATAGATTGGTTATTATTTTTATCTAATCAGGATGGCTCCCACTGTTTTTATCAAATCTTCCTTCAAACCCTAAAAGGAAAGACTAGCCGGGATTAATTACACGCTACAAGTTCGCCAATCTTTCAGCCAGGCCAGTGTTGGTACTTTGAGGGAGGTCCCCCGTGCTTACACACGAACCTAATTAATGTAAATCTCGTTTTCCCAGAGGCGTAACCCCGTTAACATCTTTCTAGACACCTACTTGATCGGCTAATTGCAATGTGTAAAACTCTCCCAGGAGTAACTCTTACTCGCAGCGGGTATCGGGATACAACTATCTCATAGATGGTATGCAATCTCATTGCAAATTTCAACACTTGAAATTCCCGATAATTTTGCCCCTAGCGTCCTATGACCTTGACGGAGGCCAAACTACCCATAGTCCGCTAGTCAAGTTCAACCCGTCATTTCCTGATTGAATTAAACCCACCCGCACGACCCTTGACAGAGGCCAAACAACGCCGTACGAATACCCTAATCCAATCGCATCGTATGCTAGCAGATAAGCATTAGTTAGCTACCGTACACTACGCCTTGACGGAGGCCAAACTACCGCAGCACGAATACTAACTAGTACTTATCTGAAATGACGGAGGGCTACGACAGGTTTTTCTGAAAACCTATTGCGTAATGAACTTGATATCGTTGTAGAATCAAATGATTTTAAAATGGAGTGTTTTTGAGGCTTTTCTAGTTTCGCTAAAGGGGTCACTCCCGATGAAGGGATCGTCGGCCCTTTCCTCATCGAATAAGGTGCAGGATATATCATATATACCGCTGTGCAAAGCAAAAAATATAGAAGCAATCAAAAGACAAACCGAGGGTTGTAGCATCTGCCGGTTATTGCTAAAGGGGTCACTCCCGGTGAAGGGATCTCGGCCCTTTCCTTATCGAATAAGGTGCAGGATGTTCTATAAGGAACACCACGATGCAAAGCAAGAACTGTAGCTACCTGTTTTTGAAAATTCGATTCCACAACATCTTAGGTTTCTTTTCTTTCATTAATCACATTAATGAAGTCCCATCATTTAAGTACCTAAACATCACAGATAAATATAACGTACGCTTATGCCAGCCGCATTCGCCTCGATGTTCCGTCTGCACCGTTAGGTTAGGTAACTAACGCCAGAGCGAGGCTGGGCTAGCGCGGGTGTAAAACATAAGCAACGTCTATATAATATATCATATATACTATATACAATATCTATCTGAACAAATCACATGATCACATCACAGATAACGCAGCAGAAAATATCATATGAAACATTGGATATACTAGGACGTCCGTGTTTTTAATACGAGCCAGTATAAAACACGGATTCCACGGTCGCGATGAATAGCCAAACCCACACCCCTAGACCCCTATGAGAGCGGCAAGCAACCCTACCAATTCTAGAGTTAGGAGACCCGGACTCGACTCCTCGAGTTGGTCTCCCACTGGACTCCAGAACACGGTTACTTGTGCTCCCCTCCTTGGGTCTATCCTAGTGCGGAAAAGTAAATAATATACAAAAGGTGACATCTTCCGCAACCTGGAAGTGCCCCAATAAAAGAATATTACATACAAGTTTTTACATGAATGAAAATGAAAAACACTCATCTCACATAAAAACCCCCCGGCTATTCAAACACGACGATCCAATATAACATATCCAGCAACACATAACATCACATGTCATCAACGTAAATAAATATGCCTATCCCAATTGTCGTTGACATATAGCAACGAAACCGGCGATATCACATATTACACCTACGGTCGCAGAAAAGAAAGTGTAAAACTACAACAGTTGGAATCCGCAAACCCTTTAGACATCGCATGCCTAACCATCTGAATTCCTTAGATATCACATGCCTAACAATTATAAACCCCGCATTTTAGTCTCATTATCGAAAACACTTTTCAATATCAAGTCGGACAATTCAACAGGATTCCCGACATTCTGATCGAATGCTCGTCGCAAACTTTAGTAGGCGGCCGCACCCCCGATACCGTCGACGAAGTGCACCAAGGCGGAACACCGCTACCGCGAGCACCCGAACGGATGCTTTCGGCGACGGGGTTCTCCTACAGTCACTTGGTCGGGGCTATGGGGCGTGGCTATCTATTAAGTTTTACCGGCGAATATCCGCGTACGCTACGAGATTGCGACGGATTTTTGATCGCATCAAAATTCCGTGGCAACTGATCAAGTGAGACTAAAGTGCTATGTTTATAACATTCATTCAGTTATCTCATAACTATTTGTGGATTCCAAATATTGTATCACATTCCAGATAAACAGAAAATGTTAAACTTTCCGATCGAACAGTCAAACACCCAAGTTTTCTCGAAACAGCTCAACACATGAAATAAGTTTAAGAACATTCACTTCGTGCCACAGTACCAACGGTCTAGCCGTAGAAGGGTCAAGCCAACGCCTCACATGTGGCACGCCGTACTGCCCTAAACCCTAAGGTTCAAAGGGCAGTTCAAGACGGTCACATAATCGAGTTAAGGTTTGTTGTCTTCTATAGGGTCCATCGCGTTACTTGCACTACTTCGAACGTTCTTAAACTACGGAAAGTTCCAACATTTGGAAATTTCCCGACAGAGAAAAAGTGGGTATTTATATCCGGTCGAACTTTTCAACATTTTCTAAAATTATCCGGAAAAACATAGACGAAGTTAAACTTCCTGATCGAAACACCGAGTCCCCAATACAACCCAGAAAACTCAACTCTTGAGTAAATATTAAAAATTCCCAGAAAATACAGCACTTTCAGATAGACATTACTGTGCAAAAATCAATAAATGATGTGACTGTATGGCCACGGAACCGCCGCATGAGCCATGCTCTTGCTGCGGTTCCGCGGCGCTTTAGTGGAATCAGGCGCTCGTTTTGCACAGTAACCCTTATAAAACCCTGTTGATTTTTCTGCATATTTTTAATTCACAAAAATCCCAGTTTTGAAAAATTGTACAGAGAAGGTATATGGATTAGGGTTTCGGGTTCGATCGGACTTCTAATATCGTCTACACTTCACCTAAAGCTCTAGCTAGGCTCTGATACCACTGTAGGGTTTCTAGGCACACTCAAGAGGTTCCACAACTGATCAACCATGGCAAAATCAAATTTTACGGTGCCGAGAAACCCTAAACTAGATCGTTAACTAGAGATTAGGCGAAAACAAATGCAAGTAAACAACTTTACTCTAAAGTGAATGGAAATACAACCTTCGTAGATCCGGTCCTCCACTTCCTTGGCTCGGTGTTGACGTCCCTCCGCTGCGATCATCGGATCCCGGACTCTAGCGATGGTTTCGTCGAAGAAATGATCGGGCTAGGTCGTTGACTTCGATGCCGAAGATGATCTACGTCGAGGCAACTCAAGCTCAAGCTCCACCTTCACCAAGTCATGAAACTTGTGAAGAAAACACCCTATACTATATGGCAAGTGGTAGAGGATGAAGAAATAGGAAGTGGGTTCACTTTGGATTTGGATTTCTCACTTGGATTCATCACTTGATTATTTCTAGCAAGGGTTTTCTTTCTTCTTCAAGAAGAAGAAGAAGAAAGAAATGAAAAAATGAATTAATTAAAATAGAAAATCAAGTGACCCTTATCATATTGCAACCATGGGTGAGTTAACAAGTGTAGAGAATAAACTAGGGTTTAGTTAAAATGGTTAGGTCAAGGAAAGAAACAAAATGGTTATGACTTTCAAAGCTTCATGAAGCTTCATGTGTAAAACAAAACAAGCCACCATTTTATTTCTTACCAAAATAAATAAATAACATAAATAAACAAGTAAAAACCCTAAACCATTAACTAAACATGGTTTAAGTCTTACACACACCCATGTTTGCATGTATCATCAAACATGATACAAACAAGTGCACAAAAATATATCACATACACAATGTGCACAATCAAGTGAGAAAAACATCTTAAGTGAACCAATATTAGTTAATGTAAAGTAATATATCAAATATATAATTATACATTAAATCATTAAATCAACACTTGACTTAATGATCCGGTCATATTGTATATAACCGACTAATATCAACAGTAACAACTTATCTAATCAACACTTGATCCTATAACCCGGCTATATCGCATATAACCGATCAATGTCACATATCGCGAGACTAGAATACAGTATCACATACTGGTATTATTCTCGGTCCCGTACATATCTCATATGCGCTCCTATTTCGTTTCGCTTGAGCCAGGAAACCTCTGTGTAGGACTCTAAAGACTCGTCAATACGCCGGCAGCAGGTGATGATCATATCAAACACCCACAAGCCGCAAGCGGTCTGCTAAACGTAACGGCCACCCGGGTATTGATCGATCAGAAGATCGACGAGCAAACCCGCTCACACTCCTGTGAATCCAACCAGCAACACTTACCGCACAGTCCGGTCTGTTCGTCTGATATGTCGCATATCTCGCCTAGGGGTGGTAAACGTCAGACCCCAGTAACTCGATAAGTCGTGTCGATATGAGGTCTATAACAGTTCGAGAAACTACTGGTAACACTTACCAGTAAATCTCAGCAACCCTGGCCAGGGATTTCCAGTTATAGCCAATCGAACACAGCGCAACATCAACTCCCTATACCGGGAGAGACGAATCCCCTCTTATCGCTCATTGCCTCCATGCGATTCGGGACTGTACCCAAAAACCACCGTTTTGCACGCCCTCTTGGACGTGGTAAGGTGGAAATCAAAGCACAGTAGGAGTCACACAAGACTCTATGACGATCTCAGGTCTACAGACTAACCTGTACCAGTGTCACCAGAGAACTGCCATCTGACGTAAGGTATAATACCATCTGGGAGTTCTCGGCGAGTACGTCTAGTGTACCCAGTCTCCACTGAGCACCCGTATATCATCTCTGATGTCAAACACCAATGGATATGGGATCATCCATCGTCCATCTGTATGGGTCGAGAAGGTATACGCTAGTCTACACTGGTGTATCGATGCCCCGTCTCGATACACCCACGACTAGGGACCTTGAAGGATGTACTTATGGACTACCATGTCCCCACTAGTATGATCCGCATCATAGTCCAGGTAGTCAAGTACACATCCTAAGGGCTTTACCAACATGTAACAGAGAGACAATCAGTGTACATGTTAAGATAAAGAGCAACCAGATAGCATACTATCATGTCGAGCAAGAAAGTCCTCCCTATATATGTCCAAGCATCCACTACAATATACATCCTATGTATAGTAATGGCCTCTAGGGCATACATATAACTAACACCCATAGCGTTGGGCAACCTTCAGAGCAAGTTCATGGGTTGGGAAATCCCCTGTAGCGAGTGCTGCTTGGATTTTCGGGTCCAAACCTTGCTGAAATTGTCAAGCCCGGATCTTAGTAGTAGGAATCATGTGTGCCGCGAACCTGTTATGGTCTTGTGTTAGCAGTGTAATAAGTGATATCAGGAATTTGAATTTGAGACAATATCTTACCTGCTAAGCATGGTAAACTCAGCATCGTATTCATCCACGGACTTGCTCCACATCGAGCCTTATTGTAAGTGGATGAACCGTTGATCCATGTCCAAACGGGCAGTCTCAGGAAAGCATTTTGCGTCGAACATATCGTGAAATATCTTCCATTCAATCAGTTGTGCGAGACAGCTTTCTTCAGCCTTCCACCAGACTCTGGCGTTGTCTGTTAGTTGTAGCTTCACAACTCTCATCCATGCAATCTCTGGCACTTGTGCTGCCGCCAGGACATCTTCTATCGACTGAGCCCATTCTTGTGTCTCCAGTGGGCTCTCTTTTCCTGCGAAATGTTTCGGGTACAGTGCCCGGAATTTCTTGACTCCGGGTGCCTCGACTTCTGGGCAGTGCACGAGGATAGCAGTCTGCTGCTGCTGACCCTCCAAGAGACTCTTGATCGCCTTGAGCAGTACCGTTTGCTCGTTGATAGGAGCTGTAACGGTAGGTGGTGGTGGTAGGTAGGCGGTGAGGTGTTGCCATTGACGTTGGTGCTGGTGTTGTTCGGTGAATCCATGACCTGTATAGAAAAAGAATGGTTAGGATAGAAATCAGAAATGTAAGGAATGTATAGTTGTTAATTCTTATAATTCTTGTGATATATTGCTTAAGACTTCATGCAGAACTGACCTGCATGGGCCTCCAATAAAACCTGTCACGCCCCGCTTCTCAGTAGACGGAAATGGTGACGTGGCAGGCCGCAACGTATTTACTAAGAAATAAATACGTTAATCATAATTAAGCAATATATAAAATGAACAAGAATGACAACTGATATAAAATAAAAACAACAAATTTTATTTACATTCACTTTACATACAACTGTTTGAAAATGAAAAGATACAATGATATAAACAGTGCCTAAACAGTGGCATACAAACTGAAAGTAAATACGAGGAGAGCTAGAAGTCCAGCTGGGCAGTGAGCTGGTCCAAGTCTTCCTAGCTAGACTCGATCTCGTGAGAGTCCGGTCCTCCTAACAAACATTCCAAAGAAAGAAAAAACAGGAATGCTGTCAGCGAACTAGCGCTCGGTAAATCCCAAAAGAAAGAATGGAATAGAATAAGTAATGTTAAATAAAACCGGTAAGTTGTACATGTATATGCTTGTTATTCTAACGTAGTTGTTTATAGCTTGGTAAAGAAGGTATTTGTGTATACGAGAGGAGCCCATCTTACCCCGTGGACTATGGCATGGCCCCGTTAAAACCCAGGGGACAACGGCACAAGAGTTCGTGTAGGTGACTTTTAAGTGACCATCTCATGCCACATTTATACATTCCGTACCAATCTACCCCGTTATCCCCGCGTGATGTATTGTATAGGTTATGTTTACAAGTCTTGACGAGACCATGGATACAAGTTATTCAAGTAGTCAGGTTCAGGATATAATTTTGTATTCAAGTAGTCATGTCAAGTTATAGCCATGGTTCGGTCAAGTCAAGTCAAGTATTCATGTTTGATTTCAAGTATTCAGGTTCAAGTTCATTTGTTCATGTTTGACTTTGGATTAAGGTCTGAAAATGGACCCTGACTGAGTTAGACACTTGTAACTGATTTAGATCTTGAATTAGGTTCGGAAGTCATCAGTAGCTGCTGCACATGGAAGGCAGGATTTGTGTCTTTTTCCAAGACAATTACTATTGATAACTCAATTAAGTTTTCTACCTTAAATAGGCAAGCACTCACTTTCTCCGGCTCCCTGGAGCTCAAGAGAATTGATCCCGCTTAAACCTATATTTACTAAAGTCCTTAAATATTGTTTTATATAACTTGAGGGGATTTTATGAAAAATATTTTTAGAAGAATTTCAAAATAAACCTTGAGAATTTATTTATATTTTTCAGTGTTTTCATGGATATGAATTTTAAGCATTTGAGATATTTTAGTGATAATCCTTTAGCTTTGGCAAGTTCATGATATTTTATTGTAAAACTTGTCTTTTGTTAGTATCTTGATAGTATTTTAGTGAAACTTGTAATTCTTTAAAAAAAAATGTAAGTTTATTATATTTTGAAAATATATGGATTTGTAATTTTTATATAATTATTAAAAATTAAATTTTATTTAATTAGAAAAATACGTTTTTCTTAAAAACCGTATTTAAAACCTTTCGAGACCAAATGCTCCGTGAGAAGGTCTGCATCTCGCTTTACTAGCCCAAGGATGTGCGATAATCCTCACCATCCATTAGCGGGTCCCCTAAAGAGGGTTGTAGAAGTATATTCGTAAAGGAATTTAAAATACAGTTTAAAAGAAATCCGGTTTTTATAGTAAGTGGTATTTTCTTATAATAATGTCTTCGTAACAAAAATTCACACAAAAGATGTAGAACCATGTGTATGTGTGGGCTAGGTCATTACCCCGTGAAGTTTTTCTAAAGATATTGATGGTGAGCAGGTAGAACTAGAAGAAGTTCCAGCAACACAAATTACGATAGAAGATTTGGTAGAACCAGAGGATTCGATAGCTCCCAACGAACCTCAGCCTCTCCGCTGATCTAGTAGGGTTCCTCATCCACCTGAGAGATACTACGGTTTTTCATAGACGGTGGGAGCGAGAATTGCATCATGGAAGATGATAACCCAACTAGCATCGAGCAGGCCATCACGAGTGGGGACTCTGTAAAGTGGCTGGATTCAATGCGATCTGAGATGGTATCCATGTACACCAACAAAGTATGGACTTTGAAAGTTGCTCCCGAAGGGGTAAAACCTATTGGGAGCAAATGGATCTTTAAGAAGAAACTTGGTGTAGATGGAAAAGTTGAGACTTTTAAAGCTAGACTTGTTGCAAAAGGTTTTCGTCAACGACCATGCGTGGACCATGATGAAACATTTTCTCCAGTGGCTATGCTTAAGTCCATCCGGATCCTACTTGCCATTGCTGCATACCATGACTACGAAATCTGACAAATGGATGTTAAGACCGCCTTTCAAAATGGTGATTTAGAAGAGAGCGTATACATGACTCAGCCAGAGGGCTTCGTGGACAGTGGGAGCAGCGGAAAGGTGTGCAGGCTGCTTAAATCCATCTACGGGTTAAAGCAGGCATCGCGGAGTTGGAATATCTGTTTTGATTTGGTAGTCAAAGGGTTTGACTTCATCAAAAATGTAGATGAACCTTGTATATATAAGAAGGTGGCAGAGAGTAAGGTTATCTTCCTCGTATTGTACGTGGATGACATACTCTTGATAGGAAATGATGTTCCTATGCTGCACTCGGTCAAGATCTTCTTATCACAAAGATTCTCAATGAAAGATCTAGGTGATGCCTCCTACATTTTGGGGATTAAGATCTATAGAGATAGATCTAAACAGATACTGGGATTGTCCTAATCCGGGTACATTGACACCATACTAAAGAGGTTTAGTATGGAAGAATCCAAGCGTAGGAATTTACCCACGATCTGAGGACTCACTCACTCCAAAGAGATGTCTCCCAAGACTGATTTGGAGAGAGCTACCATGAAAGGGATACCCTATGTTTCGGCAGTAGGTTCTATCATGTACGCGATGCTATGTACCAGACCCGATATACCATACTCACTAAGTGTAGTGAGTAGGTATCAAGCAGATCCAGGAGAGAGTCACTGGACAGCTGTGAAGAACATTCTCAAGTACTTGAGAAGGACTAAAGAGATGTTCTTGGTGTATGGTAATGGAGAACTCCAAGTGGAGTCCTTTACCAATTCGAGCTTCCAGAGTGATAAGGACGACTCTAAGTCGGTCTCGGGATTTGTCTTTGCCCTCAATAGAGGGGCCGTATACTGGAAGAGTTCTAAGCAGGAAACCGTGGAAGACTCGACGATGGAGGCTGAATACATCGCTGTCAACGATGCTGCCAAAGAGGCTGTCTGGATGAAGAAGTTCATAAACAAACTTGGAGTGGTTCCATCCATCGAGTATCCAAAACCTTTGTATTGTGATAACAATGGAGCAGTGGCTTTGGCCAAGGAACCCGGGTCCCATCAGAGATCTAGGCATATTCTGAGGCGGTATCACCTGATCCGGGAGATAGTTGATCGCCGAGAGATCGAGGTCAAGAGAGTTGACATGAAGAACAACACAGCGGATCCGCTCACGAAGGCCATACCCCAGATATAATTTAAGAGACCCTTTAGGATGTTGGGTATGAGATACTACAACAACCGGCCTTAGTGCAAGTGGGAGTTTGTTAGTTATGTATATACCTTAGAGGTCATTATTGTACCTATGATGTATATTATAGTGGATGCTTGGATATATATAGAGAGGACTTTCTTACTTGACATGATAGTATACTATCTGGTTGCTCTTTGTCTTACCATGTAAACTTGTATTGTGTTACTGTCTTGCTCTCACATGTTGATAAAGCAATTAGGATGTGTACTTGACTACTAGGACCATGATGGAGATCATACTAGTGAGGCCAGGGTAGTCTATAAGTACATCTTATAATTGTTCCTAGTCAAGGGTGTATCGAGACATGGCATCGATACTCCAGAGTAGACTAGCGTATATGCTTCTTGACCCATATGATGGGCGATAGATGATCCCATATCCATTGGTGTTTGACATCAAAGATGGTATACGGGTGCTCAGCGGAGACTGGGTACACCGAACAGACTCGCTAAGAACTCCTAGTTAGTATTATACCTATCGTCAGATAGCAGTTCTATGGTGACCCTGGTTCAGGTTAGTCTGTAGACCCGAGATTGTCATAGAATCTTGTTCGATTCCCACTGTGCTTTGATTTCCACCTTACCACATGTTCCCCCAATCTGAGCAAGGCTCATTTGAATTTTGAAAATTCAAATTTTCTGAAGCAACGCTTCAAATTCCGTGCGTTGCGCAGTGCGCAAGCGGTCCACAGTGCGACACGTGTCTGTGCAGTTGCGCAAGCGCACCGCTGCGCGACACGTGTCTGCGCAGTTGCGCAAACACCGTTGCGCAAGGGCACAGCTGCGCGACACGTGTCTGCGCAGTTGCGCAAGCACCGTTGCGCAAGCGCACATCTGCGCGACACGTGTCTGCGCAGTTGCGCAAGCACCGTTGCGCAAGCCTTCCACTGCGCGACACGTATCATTCATTAGGGAGTTGCGCAGAAACAGAATGAAAATTTGATGAAATCTTTTCTGTTCTTTCCAAAACCAGAAGATTTTCTTCTGCCTTTGGATCAAAGATCCAATGGTGGGAAAATTCCCAAAATCATTCAGGAAAGATTTGGTTAACAAATTCAACAAATTTGTGAGCACTATAAATAGGATCCCAGACCTCATTCAAAGGCATGAGGAAGAAGAATCAACTTCTGGCAAAAAAAAAAGAAGAGACAGAACTCTTGAAGATTAATCAAGAACAAAAAAAAAAGAAAAAGGTAAAAATCTCTGAAGAACAGAAGATTAAAAAAGTGAATAAAAAAAAGAGATAAATAGTGCCTTGCACTTGATATGAACCCTTGGTTCTGTAAAATCAGGGAAAACAAGAAGAAAAACTTGTTTTCCTTTAATCCAAATTTAGATCAAAAGTGCTATGCACTTTTGTTCTTAAATCTGTAAAATTCTTGAGCTTCTGCACAAGCGCAACTCATTATTTAAAAGGGCCTGGCCCAAATCAAATCACAAAAATAATAAAAGGGCAGAGCCCTGTTTGGAAAATTCTTGAGGGCCTGGCCCAAATCAAATCACAAAAATAATAAAAGGGCAGAGCCCTGTTTGGAAAATTCTTGAAGGCCTGGCCCAAATCAAATCACAAAAATAATAAAAGGGCAGAGCCCTGTTTGGAAAATTCTTGAGGGCCTGGCCCAAATCAAATTGCAAAAATAATAAAGGGGCAGAGCCCTGTTTGGATTGATTCTTTTAGTCAGGCAAAGCCTAAAATAAATAAAAAAAATTGGACTTAACCCAATCCTGGCTGTAAGTCCTTAAAATTAAATTGATTGAGCAAAATGGCTCTCCTAAACCAATTCACGACCGGTTCGAGGGTACATCTCCGAACTCCTTTGACATCTCTCGTTGTAATTCCTCAACGACGTCAAAGAGGTGACGGGTCCCAACGACCACTTATCTAATCGGACCGAAACGTCCCTAAACTAATGTCGGACCGAAACGTCCCTAAACTAATGTCGGACCGAAACGTCCCTAAACTAATATGGACCACTACGTCCTTAAACTGGCGACGGACCGAAACGTCCCTAAACTAATAATGGACCACCATGTCCCTAAACTGGCGATGGACCACCACGTCCTTAAACTGGCGCAATAGAGCCCGAACGCTCTTTTGCCGGATCTAAACGGTCCCGTCTAAGTTGATCTTAGCCCCAGCTACGGTTAATGTGTCCTTAGATATTTAAATAAACAATAAAACCCCAAATCAACTTTGGTTCAAGGGTACATCTCTGAACTCCTCAGACGCTTGTCGTTGTAATCCCTCAACGACGTCGGAGAGGTGACGAGTCCCAATGGCCAGATAATTAAATCAATCATTACGTTAAGTTGATCTTAGTCTAAAACAAGACTAACGTATCCTCAACGAACGTTTAAGTTGATCTTAGCCGCAACGCGACTAATGCATCCTTAAACTAAAAACACCAAACCCAAATCTAAGTAAATACGGATTTGGACTAATCCACGTCCTACGGGCGACGACATCACTAAGTCTCCGTATACAATCCACGGGCAACCACAAACAAAACAAACATACACGACACGAAGTGAAATTCTGGAGAAGGAGAAAGTTGTTATCGCAACGCGGTAGCGTAATTAACTGCAGGGGCTTGCGCCTGCAGAGAAGAGCGTCCCCACAATCAAAAACCCCTCACCCTGAGGGGGAATCTGACGAAGTCTGCTACATCGGCCGCATCCGTCTAAACCTCCGATACACGGTTCCATAAATCAACTTGGCATCTTCGGAGAGATAGACGGATAAAACCAAATAGCATCTGCCCCGAACCTCAGGCAACGGACGCAAAGTCCGGGCCGCCGTTCGGAGGGGAACACCACATTCAAGAGAACGTGCAAAACGGTGGCTTTTGGGTGCAGTCCCGAATCACATGGAAGCAATGAGCGATAAGAGGGGTTTCGTCTCTCCCGGTATTGGGGGTTGATGTTGCGCTGTGCTCGATTGGTTATAATAGGAAATCCCTGGCCAGGGCTAATATGGAAATCTACTGGTAAGTGTTATCAGTAGTTTCTCGACCCGTTATGAGCCTCACATCGACACGACTTATCGGTTACTGGGGTCTGATGTTTAGCATCCCAAGACTCGATATGCTACATATCAGACGAAGAGACCGGAATGTACGATAGTGTTAGTGACAGGCTTTACTGGAGTATGAGCAGGCTTGCTTGTTGATCTTTTGATCGCTCAATACCCGGGTGGCCGTTACGTTTAGCTGACAGCTGACGGCTTGTGGGTGACTGATATGATCACCACCTACTGCAGGCGTATTGACGAGTCTTTAGAGTCCTACACAGAGGTTTCCTGGCTCAGGCGAAACGAAGTAGGAGCACGTATGTGATATGTGCGGGACCGAGATTGATACGCGTATGTGATATCGTATTCTATTCTCGCGATATGTGATATCGGCCGACTACATATGATATGGCCGGGTTATCGGATCAAGTGTTGATTCGATGAAATGATACATATTATATTAGTCAGTTATATGTGATATAGCCGGATTATTAAATCAAGTGTTGATTTAATATTTTAATGTATAATTATATATTCGATATATTAAATTACATTAACTAATATATGCTCACTTAAGTATTTCTTTTTCTCACTTTAGATACACTTAACAAAGATTGCTTCGCGTGGAACTATTCCGAAATGCCGGGACTAGATCCAGAAATTGCTGTACACAAATTGGCGATATCCCCGGACATCAAGCCAGTCAAACAAGCGCCGAGAAGAATGCGACTCGAGCTTGAGATGAGCGTCAACGCCGAAGTCAAAAAGCTGATAGACTCTGGCTTTATCCATGAAGTTCAATACCCTGAATGGATCGCTAACATCGTCCCAGTGATGAAGAAAAATGGGACAGTGCGCATATGCGTAGACTTCCGGGATCTTAATAAAGCTTGCCCGAAGGATGATTTCCCAGTGCCAGTCACTGAACTAATGATAGACAATACATCCACTCATGAGGTTTTCTCCTTCATGGACGGCTCATCGGGGTATAATCAAATAAAAATGCATCCTGAAGATCAGAAACACACAGCTTTCAGGACCCCTCTTGGGATATTTTGTTATAAAGTAATGCCCTTCGGTTTGAAGAACGCCGGTGCTACTTATCAGAGGGCCATGACAAAGATCTTCGACGACCTCATACACGAAATCGTTGAATGCTATATCGACGATCTCGTGGTTAAAAGCAAATCATACGAGGAACATCTCGAGCATCTGAAGACTGTATTTCAACGCCTTCGGCAATACAACTTGAAGATGAATCCTCTTAAATGTGCGTTCGGGGTTTCCTCGGGCAAATTCCTGGGATTCGTCGTTCGACACCGAGGTATTGAAATAGATCCGTCAAAGATTAAAGCGATCATGGAAATGCCTCCGCCGAGGACTCTCAAACAGTTGCGGTCTCTCCAAGGGAAACTCGCATACATACGGCGATTTATAGCCAATCTTTCAGGAAAGTGCCGTCCCTATAGTCACCTGATGAAGAAGGGAACCCCATTCGTTTGGGATCAAAAATGTCAAGGCGCACTGGATGAGATCAAGCAATACCTGCAGAACCCGCCGGTGTTGGCTGCTCCGGTTAAGGGAAAGCCTCTTATTCTTTATACAACTGCCCTCGAAGGTTCCTTAGGCGCATTATGGGCACAAGAGAACGATCAAGGGAAAGAAAGTGCACTCTACTACTTAAGTCGAGTTCTGCTGGGGGCAGAAAGCAACTACTCTCCCATTGAAAAACACTGCCTGGCGTTGATCTTCGCAATAACAAAGCTTAGGCACTATGCATTAGCGCACGAAGTCCATCTCATTTCAAAGGTGGGCCCTCTCAAATATTTAATGTCAAAGGCCATCTTGACGGGACGGCTCGCTAAATTGGCTCTGCTCTTAATGGAGTTCTCGATAACATATCGACCCCTCAAGGCAGTGAAGGGTCAGGCCATAGCCGACTTCCTTGCTGAACACCCGATACCTGCCGATTCCCCTCTGAATTGCGATTTGCCAGACAAACATGCGTTTGACGCAATCGACGGTGGTGATACTCGTTGGGAACTTTATTTCGATGGAGCATCTTCCATGAAAAAGCACAAGCAAAGTACGCCAATGATCAAATCGGGGGTATGACTCATCTTTGTGACCCCACAAGGAGGAATAATGCGCTTCGCCTTCTCCTTAACAGAGCCGAGAATGAATAATGAAGCTGAATATGAGGCTTTGATAGCAGGCCTCGAGATCGCCATTGACATGGGAATTGAAGACCTCCTCATATATGGGGACTCCCAGCTAGTCGTCAGTCAAGTGAACGGCGATTACCAAACATGCAAACCGGAATTGGTAAAATACGGTGAAAAAGTGCAACAACTGCTAATCCAAATTCCCTCTTATACTTTGGAGAGTATACCGCGCGCGGAAAACAGCAAAGCGGACGCACTAGCCAAACTTGCTAAAGAACTGGCTGACGAGAACCTCGACGACGTTAGAATCGTGGTACAAAGCCGTCGAGTGCTTGCCCCAGCAGAAGTATCTCCGGAATCGTCTGAAGAAAAAGGAGCGAACGAGGAGACAACCCTGCAAATAAAAGACTGGGAAAATACCGAGGACTGGAGAGAAGTCTTCATAGATTACTTCAAGTTCCACCGAATGCCTGAAGAAGTGTCCATAAGACACCAGCTCGTGAAACGAGCTCTGTCTTTCGCCTTCGTCAACAATACTCTATACAAGAGGACATTCGATTCTCTGTGGCTGAGATGCCTAGGACCTGACGAAGCGAGAAGGGTCGTCCAAGAAGTTCACGACGGACTCTGCGGTTCCCACCAAGCAGGCCCTAAGATGAAGTTGAAGATAAAACGGATGGGCTACTACTGGCCCACGATGATGCAGGATTGCCTGGAATACGCGAGGCAATGTCATTCATGCCAAATTCATGGAGACTTCATCCATCAGCATCCCAATCCGCTACACCCAACAGTGGCTAGCTGGCCTTTCGAAATGTGGGGAACTGACATAGTCGGCCCCATCGAACCAGCATCGTCAAAGGGACATCATTTCATATTGGCGACGACTGATTACTTCTCCAAATGGGCAGAAGCGGTACCGTTGAGGGAAGTAAAGACGGAGAACATCCTCCATTTCTTCAAAACACATGTCATATACCGGTTTGGAACCCCGAGAAGAATCATCTCTGATAATGGGCCAGCCTACCGAAGTCATAAAATTAGCCGCTTCGCACAGCAGCACAATATAGACTGGAGATATTCCTCAGTTTATAATCCGCGAGCTAACGGTCTAGCTGAGGCCTTCAACAAGACCTTGACGAAGATCATGAAGAAAACAGTGTCACGAAATAAGAGAGATTGGCACGAAAGATTGCAAGAGGCTCTTTGGGCGTATCGAACTACATTTAAAACGGCCACGAACACAACGCCATACGCGTTGGTATTTGGGACGGAAGCAGTACTCCCCCTCGAGATAGAATTACCCTCGCTACGAGTGGCAGTCCACTACGAGCTGACAGACGAAGAAAATGCTCACCTTCGGTTTGAAGAGCTTGACGCCCTTGATGAAATCCGGCTTCTAGCACAGCAAAATCTGGAAGCCTATAATGAAAAGATGACGCGCTCATATGAAAGATTGAGCCGGCCGAGGACATTCCACCAAGGCGAACTCGTGCTAGTGGTCAAAAGGCCCATGATCCCCAATCGCGCCAAGCGAGGAAAGTTTGAGCCAAACTATGAAGGACCGTACATCATTGATAAGGTCTACCAGGGTGGGGCCTATCTACTCATGGACATGCACGGTGAAAGGCCTTTCAGGCCAATAAACGGTCGCTTCCTAAAGAAATACTACGCTTAATGAGCCACAGCCTAGGTCAATGGTAGATGACGACGACTATGTCCGCTCGCTATCTTCCTGAGCTCAAGCTTTATAAGCAGTAGCCGGCCTTCTCCATGTCGGACCGAAATGTCCTTAAACTAATATCAGACCGAGACGTCTTTAAAACTACTACCGCAGCATCTTTAGGCTGACGAGATATAAAAAAAAACATATAAAAAATAAAAAAAAACGGTATGTCCATAAGCAAAAAGGGCACGGATGAAAACCCGAAAGGGCTCCGTGAGTAAAAACAGCAGGGCTACCGGCGAGTGTTCGTGAAAACCCGAAAGGGCGCGACCTCGTAAAAAAAAAAGAAGAGAAAAAGAAAATAAAAAGAATAAAAAAAAAACGGTATGTCCATAAGCAAGGTGGGCACGGATGAAAACCCGAAAGGGCTCCGTGAGTAAAAACAGCAGGACTACCGGCGAATGTTTGTGAAAACCCGAAAGGGCGCAACTTCGTCAAAGAACCCTTACAGGGTCCTCTCGACCCTGTAAGGAGAAACCACCTGCGTGAGATCCTTACGACTTACAAGGGAACAACACACTTAGGAATCCCCACGATTCCTAAGGAGAAAATACGTTTGCGAGATCCTCACGACTCGTAAGGAGAACTTTCTTATGGGACCCTCACGGCTTATAGGATTTGAAAGTCTTAAGTCACAGAGACCTAAACCTGTGCTTAAGCAAACCCCCACAAACTTCCAATGTTGCCCTACAAGTGGTTCAATATTGACCCTTGTATACAATCCACGGGCGCGAATAAACGTTTCCCTAACCAAGGCCCATCCGTGACTGGGGATATGTTCGCATAACCCTTGTAAGTCCTCTCGATTTACAAGAAGAAAACCCCCCTGTAGGATCCTTACGACTTACAGAGGAACAAAACACTTAGGAACCCTCACGATTCCTAAGGAGAAAATACATCTACAAGATCCTCACGACTTGTAGGGAGAAATACCTTTATGAGACCCTTACGGCTCATGAAATCGAAAGCCTTAGTCGACAGGTCCCTAACCCTGATCGCTAAGCCTCCTTTGTTCGACAATGACGGAGGCAAATGATGATTCGCTCCTGGCAATATCCCAGTTGCAGCGGTGCTGATGCCGAAATCGGTGTCCAATTTCAGGTTTACGGCGAAAACCAGTAGGCCGCTCATGCATACAAAATAGCCGAAATGATAGGGCATCTTGCAATAAAAAGCAGCAAGTAAAATGTATGCATGCAAAATAGCCGAAATGATTGGGCAACTCGTAATAAAAAGCGACGAGTAAAGATAAAATAAATAGCCGAAATGATTGGGCACTGCGAAAAATAGCCGAAATGATTGGGCAATCGCGACCTTTGCAATATAAAAGCTGAAATGATAGAGGATCGCAGAAATAAAATAAAATAAAAAGAAGAAATGATAAAACTTCGGCCCTACAGTTAGGATCACATCGATCCCTGTATACAATCCAAGGGAGTAAACAAAGAGGGAACCATACTTTCTCAACGGGCTCCGTCAGACGACGAAGCCAAACCTCAACGGTTCATTTCAACCGAAGAAGCCAATGACTTCAACAAAAAAAAAACTTCTCAACTCACGGATACAAACACTCCTTGACGAGAGCCTTCTGATTCGCGTCGACTCGCAGAGCCACCAGCGTCTCCGTGGGAACCCTCGACTCGTTTCAAACCCCAAGGACACAAATAATCCTTGGCGCTTGGGAAACAAATAATCCCTCGCAAAACTTCTCAACTCACGGATACAAACACTCCTTGACGAGAGCCTATCCGCGTCGACTCGCAGAGCCACCAGCGCCTCCGTGGGAACCCTCGACTCGTTTCAAACCCCAAGGACACAAATAATCCTTGGCGCTTGGGAAACAAATAATCCCTCGCAAAACTTCTCAACTCACGGATACAAACACTCCTTGACGAGAGCCTCCTGATCCGCGTCGACTCGTAGAGCCACCAGCGCCTCCGTGGGAACCCTCGACTCGTTTCAAACCCCAAGGACACAAATAATCCTTGGCGCTTGGGAAACAAATAATCCCTCGCAAAACTTCTCAACTCACGGATACAAACACTCCTTGACGAGAGCCTTCTGATCCGCGTCGACTCGCAGAGCCACCAGCGCCTCCGCGGGAACCATCGATTCGTTTGAAACCCCAAGGACACAAATAATCCTTGGCGCTTGGGAAACAAATAATCCCTAGCAAAATACTCAACTCACGGATACAAACACTCCGTGACGAGAGCTTCTTTGACTCACATCTCGGGCAGTAAGGATTCAAAAACTTACTTCCTGAGCAATGGGATCCTGCAAGTCAATCTTAAATGGTCTCTTGCATACTATTCACGGGTCTCACTCTCTGAAGTCGATTCTCGACAAAGAGGGAAACAACCGCTTACGAGCCCTCTCGACTCGTAAGAGGGAGAAATTCTCTTATAGGATCCTTTCGACTTATGAGAGAAAACCACACTTGGGAATCCTCACGATTCCTAAGGAGAAAATCCACCTACGAGATCCTCTCGATCCGTAGGGAGAAAAGTCTCTATGAGACCCTCACGGCTCATAGAGTTGAAAAGTCTTAGGCAGCAGATCTGAACCTGCGGCCTAAGCCCTCGCCATATCTCGAAGAAACCAAAATGCTTACTCTATTACCTGTCAATCATGTTTATCAAGACAGCATGCTGATAATAAGAGAAGGGAGAAAGCAAAGAAATGATACAAGACATTGCAAAAAAATGTGTATCTTTATTTATTAATTCAATCAAGTACATGGCGAATCGTACAAAAGAATAGAGAATGTATACATCTTATTCGAAAAAGAAAATTACAAGTGTATTGATACAAGGGCAGCTACTGGGAATGAAGCGTCTTAAATAGCCCTATCAATTGCTCGCGTACTTCCTCCCACGCCTTCTCCTGATCAACTACCACTGCCAGTTCAGCCTCTACTTGAGCCCGCTGCTGCGTGAAGGATGCGAGCTCTTCCCCAACAACCTGCTGAGCTGCTTCTTGGCCTCGGGCATCGCGCTCAGCAGCATCAAGTTTCCGCTTCAGTGCTAGCCCATTAGATATACGCTTGAGAAGACCTTCAAAGACAGCTTTCACCTCAGCAGCATTCGTCCTAACTTCAGCACGAAGGCAAGCGGTCGCATTTGAAGATTCCTGATGCGCCTTTAGCCGTAAAGCTGCCTCCTGCTCCAAATAGCGGAGATAAGAGGCGCTTTGCTCAAGCCAAGCTGTCCGTTCGGCGCTCGCGGCCAAAACCTCGGGAGAAGGGCGTGTCGACTCCAACCGATGCATGCGAGCCTCGATCTCTCTGCAGTAGTTAACCCACGATTCGACGACGCCTTCGTTATGAAAAGTTACGAGCGCCGCCAACATTGGGTTAACATCCACAGCGAAATCTACGGCAGAAGGAAGGGCATCCATGTTGAGCTCTTCGATGTACCCGCTCAACATACCCAGGCTCATCACAGCACCCTTTGAAGACGGGCGTCTCAAGAAAGGACCCGCCGATGAGAGGACGTGAGACTCAAAAGAGATCAGAGCTGGAACAATAGCTGCAAAACGAAACATGGTCAAACAATGATTCGAAAAGTCGGTGAAAGATCATATAAAAAGGGGAAAGGAATATCTGTACCAGTCGCAACGGACGGCAAAGCCGGAGGCGCCGGTGGCAGCGCAGGCCTGGTGTCCCCTCCTTCGATTTGAGGCACTGCAATCAGGAAGAGGAAAAGTCAGATACGATCCTATATTCCCTCAAAAGAGACCAAGACAGCACTTACCGGTACCCCTAAAGGGAGAAGCGAGCTCGGATGGGAAGGAGAAGTGTGGGAACAACACTTGATACAGATGATCGAAGAACACCCCTGAAAAGAGCATAGTGGTATAACGTTAGTACATAGGCTACACGTTAAAAGATTAATGCATAAGTCGTAAATTCATACCTTCCGACATCCGCGATGGCACAAGGGAAGGCTGAGGAGCAACCACCGCCAAGGCAATGGTTGACGGTGTGCCTTCAGGCAATGGAGCATCGGCACTAGCCGCACCTGCGTTTAAAACAAAGACAAACTGGTTAAAAGAGATCGTGAGGTATATATAAATGAAGAAAATTGGCCATTTAAAATTTACCCGACAAGCTGCCCGCAGAAACGGAGGCAATCCCTTCCTCCACTGACGGAAGGCCACCGCCTGGAGCTTCATCACCCGACTCGAGGGGAACCGTTGTTATGCTCGCAAGCTCTACAGGCGGCGGGGGACCATAGGCAGGGAGGGCTATGATAGGAACATTTCCAGATTCCTGAGAAGGAGCGCCTAGCTCGTCTTCAGGAATCATGGCCGCCTCACCCGCTGCTCCCTGTTCATCACAGAATACTGCATTTTATACCGCCCATTCTTACGCTCGGTTGTTTATAGGTAGGTGCTTTTAATCCGTGTTTGTTATATATTTGCAGGATACAGGTTCTCGGTTCTAAAACGGTAAATTCATGGAAAACACGACAAAATCCGGGTTCCTGCCAACCACTGAGAAAACACGGTCTCCGCTCGTCATCCGTATGTTGCCAGATACCAGTTTAGGAAGACAAAATGTCAAATCAATGTCACCTTCATGCACAAGGCTCAATGGCAACTACAAGTTCCAAGAAATCTACGCGGAGCTCGAGGCAATCATGACAAAAACATCCACAAAAAGTCCACCTTTCCTCAACAGAAATTCTGGAAGAATTGTGAAAGAATTATCAGAAAATATGTGTACCAGACAACAGGGGACAGCAGATCAGGGCCGTACAAGAAACCCCACACCCTAAACCTACTGTAGGGGCGCGGATCCGCGGCCAATAGGGGGTATTGGCGGCGGATCCGCGGCTAGGTGGGGCCCTCTCTGCGTCAACTTTTGGGGGTATTTTGGGTATTTCCCATGTGGTCTGGTGGTTGCCCTAGAACTCCATTCTCCTGCCTATAAATACAGCAGTTTTGAGCACAACCAAGGGTCATTCTTTGTTCTCCATTCTTTTGTAGGATTTAGTTCTTTTTCTTCTTCTTCTTCATTCCTCTTCCATGAAATTGTAAGTGAGAAGCTTTTTTTGTGGATGTGAATAAAGATGAAGGTTTTTTTGTATTATTCTTTTTGTTTAAGCTTCCCCCTTGAGCTCTCTACCTTAACTTGATCTTGCAACCTCTTAAGTGAGCTTGCAAATTTAAGTTTTGGTCATTGGTCTCAAGGGGTTGTATCATTTCGTTCTCGCCTTAGCGCTTCAATTCACATGCGTTCTCTACCCTTCCCTTGATCTTGCAACCTCTTCATTGAGATTGCAAGTTTAAGGGTTGGCTATTGATCCCATGCTTGTTTTGAGTTCTATGGTTCTTGTAATTGCTTTCTTGCATTTTTCATTCTTGTCTTTAATTACTTGCAATTTATTTCCATACTCTTTAATTACTTGTAATTTACATTCATGCACTTTAAATACTTGTATCTTTTCTTTTCTTTGTTCTTTTCTTTTTGTTCTCTTTTTGTTCATTTTGTGAATGTTGTAATTATTGTTGTTGTTAAGAATTAATACGGTATTATAAGTTAATGTTTCTTTGCCAATTCCTTTTCCCGTTATTTTCCATTTGAACTTCGCCCAAACCATACGCAAGCGCTCCGTTAGGCACCGTACCCTGACAAGGTAACGGTAATTCCTAACCGCGACCGGTTGCGTTCGGTTTGGCCGGAGGCGAAAGCAAGAGACAAGAACGGAAGGACAAGGGTAAATAAGCCGGATTCTACGAATACCACGCTTAAATCCCCTAATCCACGTTGTTGCCAATTGCTTAGCTTCAATTGGTCAAGACTCGGCTCAAAGGTTTTGAGTACGGATTTCTTTAGCTTATAATCTCGTATCTTTTCTTAACAACTTTATACTTGCAGATAATACACATAGGTTAGTCCAAACAATCATACACAAATTCTTTATTGACTCGTCTAAGACAAGAAGGTAAGATAACACCATCTCCCTGTGGACCGACCCGTGCTCAACCGGCTAGCTGCATAGCGACACCGTCCTGATCGCGGTTACACTTTAAATCTTTGAACATCCGACACGCCAAAAGCGTGCGATCACTCCCTCAGGATCGGCGATTACAGCTGCCTCGTCCATCGGCACCATGAGGTCCCCAGCCTCAAGCACCTCGCCCTCTACCGCCTTCGGCTCGGTTGAGACAATCATCTCATCTGCCGCCACTTCAGGTGCGGCATCAATGACCCTCTCCGCGGCAGGTTCCTCAATCTCGGCTCCAGGCCCCATGACCCCGACAACGTTGCTCACTGTCGGTTCGGGTTCAGCAAGTACCGCTTCCTCCGCTCCCCTGGGTTCGACGGTCGTCTCCGCCTCCCCCTCAGTTGGACTTGACCCTGCAAGATGAGATACGTATAAGCCAATAGCTTTACAATTCGTACAACAAGGTTCTGAAAGGAGTACTACCTGAAGCGGATTTATCATTGGCGCTCCGAACCGCGCGCGCCACTTGCCGACGAGCAGTAGACAGGGCAACAGGGGGCTCTTCGGAAGGAGTACTAGCGTGAGGAATGGTGCTAGGGCCCGCTCCCGTGGCCAAAGCAGCTTTCCGCGCCTTTGCTTCACGTCTCAACCGCTTCCGCTCTTCTCGAGCCGTTGAGACGGATGCTATCAGAGCTTCCTTGAGTGAAGCATCCTCATCCGTATAGAGGGATGCCTCCAGATTTTTCAGAGCATCCCTCGTCGTTGCATCAAGCCGAGGCTCTTGCGGCAGCTTCGACGGAGCCGGGGCTTCGGTGACGGGCTCGGAAAGAATCCTTGCGCCGATTAATACAACCCCTGTAAAGAAACAAGAGAAGGTCAGATTGACTATCATAAAGAGACAACAAAATTTCCGTATAAAAGAGAAAGGGATAAGACATACCGACGCTTGCTAGGGCACGTTTCTCCTCCTCCTCTTGGAAGGTTTTCAGGGAGGCAGCGATAACCTCATCAGTAGAGACACCTGTTAAAGATGGAGCAAATGTTAGTTAAATGTAATAATACAAGGTGCAATGAAATAACAAATAAAGCGTCTGATGATTACCGGACTCAGCGAGTTTACTCAGCATCGCTTCGAGCCTCGCCGATCGCTCCGAAGCTACAATGGCGGCAGCCAAATTGGTGTCCGCAGGGTCCACCACAAAGCCCTCATTGCTGCCGTACTCGCATATGGCCTCGGCAGGAGAAGCCGCAGGCTTTGAGCTGAGGATCGCATCGAGGGATAGGGTGGACTTCTTCTTCTTCTGTCCGCCAGCTTTGGATCCACTCGGAACAGCTTTGCGCTTGGCAGTTTTGGCAGTCACTTTCAGGCGGCGAGTCCCGATATCCGCTCCTGCGCCCGACTCCGGCGATACCGCTTTAACCGTCTTTGTCGGAGCACGGGGCGCCGTTGGTGCATCCACCGTAGTAGACAGTGGCAATCCCCGCGGAGGGCTCAACACGCGTGGTCGATCGACTCCAGCATCTTTTAGCGGAAGGACGACCGGGAGCCTTGGCTGCAAAGGGGCCTTGCGATCACCGCCAGGAGGCGCACCCCTACGGTTAACCAGTAGGCGTTTCTCCATTAAAATGATTGGGCCCATAGCGTACGCATACCAGGCCACATATGAATTAAGCATCTTAGGGACACAGCTGGGTTCACTAATGAAGAAATAGGAACCCGTGTTAAGCCGTATAAAGTGATGCATCGCATTCTTTACCCCCTCTGGGCCAACCACAGGCGTTTCCAAGAAGGCTTCCATCGGGATCCCCTGGTTGTAGCTTGATTGCTGGGCAAATCGATGCGGATTATACCTCATAAACAAAGCCGTCTCATTCTGCCGAAACACTAGGTAGTCCGGCCGAATGGAGTAGAGATGGACGATTTCCTGAGCCTTCAGTACAGAAGCCCCGCCCTTAAACTCGTCACGTAGGGGCACCACCGACTTAGTAGTCTCCGAGCCTATGGTGATAACCTTATCCACGAAAGAAGTCGTCGCTCCGACCAAATGTGGGCGCAGGAGGAGTCCCCTAGAATCCCGCGGGGATGCAAACACAATTGAAGCCCCGATTAACCGTATGACTCTCGGGAGTCTGTACTTCTCGAAGAATGGAGGAGTCTTGTGGGCGCCAAACACCCCTCGCACGTGCATCTCCATCCAAGAAACGAAGTAATGCATTGGGAAGTTAGCAGGCTGTGTCCCAGGATCATTGGCGTCCGCCGCTACGCTGAGTCCATGATAAAGATAAGCTAACCCAGCAATTCCTACCGACAACTGCAGACCGGCCACCATCCGATGTGCCGGGTAAAAGACAGAGGGCCGCATGAAGCACGGGTGCATAGGGAGCGCAAAGTTGCATAACCACAAGCCCAGGAACCCAATAAAGAAAGTTTCCTCATCCATGCCGGGGACGGCGATTTCCGAGAAAGCGACGATGGCAGCATTGGGGAGATAGAAATCCCTCTGGTTATTCTCCGATACGGGTCGGCGATCCAAACCAAAGCCAAAGGGGTTGTCAAGCTGAGAGAACTTCTCGCTCTGCTCTGATAAGAACTCCGGGCGGATAAAGCGAGCAATGAAAGCTGCGAAACTGACGCCCTTGTCTCCCGATTCCAAATGGAGTTCCTCATAGATCTCCAACACTTTCACCAAACCCGGATGCTGATGCTGAATGGCATTCTCTGGGGTTATGTCAAATACCAGCTGCTTGGTGGCAAAGACATACTCATCAGGAGGAAGCAACTCCTCGTAGTGCTCTCCCCTCATTGGCAGACCTGAAATTTCGGCAAATTCCTCCAGAGAGATGGAGACTTCCCTATCCGCTGTCAGGAAGGTATGGGTGGGGATATTCCATTGTTCAACGAAGGCCTTTATCCACCACGTTGGAGGAGAGGGGTACTCAAAGAGCGAGACGAAGACGGCTGAGTATAGACCAATCTTCGTTAGGTGGGTCCTCTTCGCCGATAGAATGTACCGGGCCCACTGCAAATATCCGGCGGGGGGTCGCGGGATCATTCCAATGTTATAAGCCTGTCCCTAAGGGCGTGCTTCGCCCTGACAGATTTGCCTCCCCAGAATATCTATCGCCGGCGGTGGCTGCACGGGGATGGCGCCGATTGCAGGTTGAAGGAGGTCATCAGAATTCCAATTCTTAACCTCCACGGCATACTTCACCGGGGATTCGTCCGCATAAGGGAGCGTGACTATGGGCTCAGAGGGCGCGGCGGAACTAAAACTGCGACGGCCTTGGATGATCTGGCTATACCACCTTCCCCACAGATGGAGCTTTTTGCACTCAGGATCGCGATCTTTAATAAGAGCGAATACCACCCGATCCACTGGCGCATGGGGGAACCCTCCTTCCGAGCGAACGAAGGGAAAAGACAAGTCGTCAGACATGTTCTGTGGAAAGACAAAGAAACATACATCATTAGTGGCCTAACGCTTGGCATTTGAAAAAATATATATATCTTGCTCCACACTGTGATGCAGTAGGTAGGGGACCAAAGAGGGACCCACAAAATCTGGATGATGTGCATCATTTAATAAGACAATCCCATCATTAGATGGGACTGTCAATTCATAAAAAATTCCCAATAGGATACACCCATTGGTGGGGAGTCCCCAGAGACAAAGAGAAAACCTCATCTTTTAGAGCAAAGCTCTGTCACAGAGTGACATTTGTCAAACTCTGGTCTCAGGGGAACAAGATTCCTTAAAAGAGCTTGGCTCTGTGATAATGATGGAAATATCCATCAAAGGAAGATTAAAAATTAAAAAAATTGGGATCTTAAAGATCCATGAAAACTCTTAAGAGTTCTTCATTTTTAAATCAAAAGATCTATGTTTTGCCAAAGAGCAAAGCTCTGTTCATGGGTTAAGAAACCCTGAAACAGATTCTTGAGAGCAAGGCTCTGTTGGTGAAACCCCAAAGGGGTTTTCCTTAGATCAAAAGATCTATGAGAGCAAGGCTCTATTAATTAAAATTAATTTAATTTAAGATTAATTTTTACCTAAAGTTTTTCTAAAAAGTTCTAACTTTGGAAGCAAGAGCAAGGCTCTGAAGTTCTTGAAGGCAAGAGCAAGGCTCTGAAAATGAGAAATCTTGAAGATGGTGATCATCTGTTGAGGACCAAGAGTCCTATTTATAGGCGCTTGCGCCCCTTCAACTGACCTTCCCTGATCCAACGGCTAGGATCTGGCCACCGTTGCGCTTACGTCGCGCCACGTAAGCACAACGGTGGGGGGGCATTTGTTCCCCCAATCTGAGCAAGGCTCATTTGAATTTTGAAAATTCAAATTTTCTGAAGCAACGCTTCAAATTCCGTGCGTTGCGCAGTGCGCAAGCGGTCCACAGTGCGACACGTGTTTGCGCGGTGCGCTTGTGTCTGCGCAGTTGCGCAAGCACCGTTGCGCAAGTGCACCGCTGCGAGACACGTGTCTGCGCAGTTGCGCAAGCACCGTTGCGCAAGCGCACATCTGCGAGACACGTGTCTGCGCAGTTGCGCAAGCACCGTTGCGCAAGCGCACATCTGCGCGACACGTGTCTGCGCAGTTGCGCAAGCACCGTTGCGCAAGCTTTCCACTGCGCGACACGTGTCATTCATTGGGGAGTTGGGCAGAAACAGAATGAAAATTTGATGAAATCTTTTCTGTTCTTTCCAAAACCAGAAGATTTTCTTCTGCCTTTGGATCAAAGATCCAATGGTGGGAAAATTCCCAAAATCATTCAGGAAAGATTTGGTTAACAAATTCAACAAATTTGTGAGCACTATAAATAGGATCCCAGACCTCATTCAAAGGCATGAGGAAGAAGAATCAACTTCTGGCAAAAAAAAAGAAGAGACAGAACTCTTGAAGATTAATCAAGAACAAAAAAAAAAGAAAAAGGTAAAAATCTCTGAAGAACAGAAGATTAAAAAAGTGAATAATAAAAAGAGATAAATAGTGCCTTGCACTTGATATGAACCCTTGGTTCTGTAAAATCAGGGAAAACAAGAAGAAAAACTTGTTTTCCTTTGATCCAAATTTAGATCAAAAGTGTTATGCACTTTTGTTCTTAAATCTGTAAAATTCTTGAGCTTCTGCACAAGCGCAACTCATTATTTAAAAGGGCCTGGCCCAAATCAAATCACAAAAATAATAAAAGGGCAGAGCCCTGTTTGGAAAATTCTTGAGGGCCTGGCCCAAATCAAATCACAAAAATAATAAAAGGGCAGAGCCCTGTTTGGAAAATTCTTGAGGGCCTGGCCCAAATCAAATCACAAAAATAATAAAAGGGCAGAGCCCTGTTTGGATTGATTCTTTTAGTCAGGCAAAGCCTAAAATAAATAAAAAAAATTGGACTTAACCCAATCCTGGCTGTAAGTCCTTAAAATTAAATTGATTGAGCAAAATGGCTCTCCTAAACCAATTCACGACCGGTTCGAGGGTACATCTCCGAACTCCTTTGACATCTCTCGTTGTAATTCCTCAACGACGTCAAAGAGGTGACGGGTCCCAACGACCACTTATCTAATCGGACCGAAACGTCCCTAAACTAATGTCGGACCGAAACGTCCCTAAACTAATGTCGGACCGAAACGTCCCTAAACTAATATGGACCAATACGTCCTTAAACTGGCGACGGACCGAAACGTCCCTAAACTAATAATGGACCACCACGTCCCTAAACTGGCGATGGACCACCACGTCCTTAAACTGGCGCAATAGAGCCCGAACGCTCTTTTGCCGGATCTAAACGGTCCCGTCTAAGTTGATCTTAGCCCCAGCTACGGTTAATGTGTCCTTAGATCTTTAAATAAACAATAAAACCCCAAATCAACTTTGGTTCAAGGGTACATCTCTGAACTCCTCAGACGCTTGTCGTTGTAATCCCTCAACGACGTCGGAGAGGTGACGAGTCCCAATGGCCAGATAATTAAATCAATCACTACGTTAAGTTGATCTTAGTCTAAAACAAGACTAACGTATCCTCAACGAACGTTTAAGTTGATCTTAGCCGCAACGCGACTAATGCATCCTTAAACTAAAAACACCAAACCCAAATCTAAGTAAATACGGATTTGGACTAATCCACGTCCTACGGGCGACGACATCACTAAGTCTCCGTATACAATCCACGGGCAACCACAAACAAAACAAACATACACGACACGAAGTGAAATTCTGGAGAAGGAGAAAGTTGTTATCGCAACGCGGTAGCGTAATTAACTGCAGGGGCTTGCGCCTGCAGGGAAGAGCGTCCCCACAATCAAAAACCCCTCACCCTGAGGGGGAATCTGACGAAGTCTGCTACATCGGCCGCATCCGTCTAAACCTCCGATACACGGTGCCATAAATCAACTTGGCATCTTCGGAGAGATAGACGGATAAAACCAAATAGCATCTGCCCCGAACCTCAGGCAACGGACGCAAAGTCCGGGCCGCCATTCGGAGGGGAACACCACATTCAAGAGAACGTGCAAAACGGTGGCTTTTGGGTGCAGTCCCGAATCACATGGAAGCAATGAGCGATAAGAGGGGTTTCGTCTCTCCCGGTATTGGGGGTTGATGTTGCGCTGTGCTCGATTGGTTATAATAGGAAATCCCTGGCCAGGGCTAATATGGAAATCTACTGGTAAGTGTTATCAGTAGTTTCTCGACCCGTTATGAGCCTCACATCGACACGACTTATCGGTTACTGGGGTCTGATGTTTAGCATCCCAAGACTCGATATGCTACATATCAGACGAAGAGACCGGAATGTACGATAGTGTTAGTGACAGGCTTTACTGGAGTATGAGCAGGCTTGCTTGTTGATCTTTTGATCGCTCAATACCCGGGTGGCCGTTACGTTTAGCTGACAGCTGACGGCTTGTGGGTGACTGATATGATCACCACCTACTGCCGGCGTATTGACGAGTCTTTAGAGTCCTACACAGAGGTTTCCTGGCTCAGGCGAAACGAAGTAGGAGCACGTATGTGATATGTGCGGGACCGAGATTGATACGCGTATGTGATATCGTATTCTATTCTCGCGATATATGATATCGGCCGACTACATATGATATGGCCGGGTTATCGGATCAAGTGTTGATTCGATGAAATGATACATATTATATTAGTCAGTTATATGTGATATAGCCGGATTATTAAATCAAGTGTTGATTTAATATTTTAATGTATAATTATATATTCGATATATTAAATTACATTAACTAATATATGCTCACTTAAGTATTTCTTTTTCTCACTTTAGATACACTTAACATATATGTGATATATGTTTATTGTATTGTTTTCTTTTGTTCACAAATTATATATATGTGATATACATTATTGCGACATGCAAGGTTATATATGCAACTTGGGTGTATGAGACTTACACCATGACTATGATATAATTAGGTTTTAATTATCATAAGTAATTCAAAAATGGTTAGAATTATGTCATGGCTAGAAGCTTGGACAACTATTGACTTAGTCTACCAAATTTGTTTTACTCAAGATATTTTTAAACCTAACCAACTATCATAAGCCATGGTTATGTCTCTACAAGGATTAAGGTATGACATAAACTCACCATGGTTGCATTTCTAACCCCACTCTCATTCTCTTTTCATTCATCATTTCCTTCAAGCTCTTTTCTAGGCTTTGAGGAGATAAAGAAAAATAGTGAGAAATTAAATTCTAAAGTGAGCAAAAATCCTACTTCATCATCCTCTACCAAACTAGCCATTTAGTTTAGGGTGTTAGCTTCACTAATTCCATATTAGTGAAGTGATAGTTTGAGTCCGTGTTTTCTCGACGTAGATCATCTTCGACTTTGAAGACTTCAAGCAAGTATGCATCATTCACTCTGTGGAGCCTCTCAAGAGTCCGAGAGTTCATTGATCGCAGCGAAGTGGCCACTACAAGGAGCTATAGAAGTGAAGGAACGGACTGCAAAGGTTGTAATCTGTCACGACCCAAATTAGGAACGTGACCGACACTTAAATCTTGCAACGTCTAATGGCGTAGCGTAATTCAAGTAAGCCTACAACCCAGAAATCTAAACCATAAAAAGTAGAAAGATTGCATTTAAAACATTTTAAAATCTTAAGTTAATTTATTTTCTTTGAAAATTTCGGCAGCACCTCCTTTGTAAAAACCAGCCCCAAATGGGTACAAGCATAACATAAATATAAAGCATCCCAAACGGGAGCAACTCACGCCAACAGACGGAACACAACCACAAGTTATATAATATATATATATATATATATTATATATATTATATATATATATATTATATATATATTATATATATATATATACACACGACGCCATAGCGAAGGAATAAGCAATAAGGAAGTGAAACAACATCACAGCATAAAATAAAACAGCCGACTCAACGAGCTCGACACCCAAAGTCATAAATAATACAATACCAATCCTTACAAACTCGTCTCTAAGTCAATATATATGAAAGTGGTGTATGGAGAGTACTAGATACAATATGATATACAATGAGATCATACGGATAACCGCAAAACCACCCACCTATCCAAAATCACGACCAATAACATCGGTATCCGTAGAAGTAGATGAAATGAGTAGCCCTGCCGCGACTATACTGAGGGTCGAGCCTGCAAAATACTGTGGCACAATGGGGGTGAGTTGCCAACTCGTGAATAGTAATTAACATCATACAGATAATCGCAAGTATGCATGAAAGTGAAAATCTGCAATATAAGCTAATGGCATAAGTATAACAGTACGGATATGCGGTAACATCATGATCAAGTACACCTCCAGGGTACAAAACTACATGAAACATTGCATGTCAAAGAAATACGGAGTATGGGATAACACATAAAACCTCATGCATGAATCATTATCATAGAAAACCGATGTCCATCAACGACACCCCAAATCCCAACATCTCATACGCCGTCACTCTGATCGGCCCTCATATCCGTCACATCATGAAACCTGAGTGTCTAACATCGACACTCGAAAACATCATGAAACCCGTGTCTAACATCGACACGTAAATACTCATATCTCAGGCGCCGCATCCTCCGATCGGCCCTCATATATTTATATCATCTCATAACTCCAAGACGGTATCCTCCGGACATCCGTCGAGTTTATACAATCACCGGTAGGTAATGCTCCCCCTGCGAGGCTCATCGTCTACATCTCGAGCTTCTTGCCCCGGGGTACCTTACCGGGTCCACCATGTACCCGCAAATGGCCTCTACCAACTCCTCGAATTGGGTCTCGAGAACAAACTTAGAACCGAGAAAAATCATGGTGGTCGTCTCGAAATATCATATCAAAAGAAACCGCATTTTCTTTACAAACAATATATTATATTTTCCCTTTTAAATATAATCGCGGTCCTCAAATCCAGAAATCGCATAAAACCAATACATCAATGCATATGTCCATGAAAAACGAGATATGCAAACGCGGAACAGTAATGTAAGCATATTAAGTGAAAACCTCTCTTTTTAAATCATCAAGTTTCCAAAGACATCTTGCGTTCTCCCCAAATTTTTGAAAATAGAAATACAACATCCTTTGAAGTAATTGGGTAACTATAGCAGGGTATGTAGTATGCAAACATATATGATGCAATTCACACGTGTAATAGGACAAGAATTTCTATTTAACCGTTTAATGATAATGAAGGCGACGAAATAATTTATATAATGTGCGTGTCATAGCAATTACTAACGGGGTGTGTGCGGCATACAATTCGGTGCATCGTATAGCATGAACCGTTAGTAATGGTGTGGTGTCAAATCAATACAGTGTCACGGTACCACAATTATAGGGTATGCAAGATGATATTCATGCACAATGAATGTATATGCTAACAACATAGGTTTATATCACTGAATCCAGCCCTCGACGCTTAGCGCCATTTGGGTGATTCCCCCGCAGATGTTAAATCTACTCATCGATGATCTCGAGCTAGGTGAATCCAACCACCTCCTTCCCATTCCTTACAGTGCTCGAAGTCCCCGCAATCGATCCTATTATCACACAACATCAAATGAAATTAGCATGAGCAATAACGCACAAATACAACGACAACAACAACCCGACTCCCACTAGCTACTAAGTTTTCGCTTAGCGGCTAAACGCGTGCAGCGATAACCTATACCAACCCTACGGCTGCCAAACGTACGAAACATTTAAACGAACATC
Organism: Agapanthus africanus; assembly: GCA_030015575.1. Lineage (NCBI taxonomy): Eukaryota > Viridiplantae > Streptophyta > Magnoliopsida > Asparagales > Amaryllidaceae > Agapanthus > Agapanthus africanus. The sequence goes on along the minus strand of CM057350.1, from coordinate 101,629,488 downwards.
GGATAAATCCGTATTGCAAGAATCCAAAACACTTGAATTCTAGCTAAACGGTCCCAAATTTTTCTATACAAGGAATTAGTGAACGTTGTACGTCCCATGAGCCTAAAAATAACCCCAGAGACCCCACGACTCAGGCACAACACCCCAGCCCCCAGTCTGGCCGCAAATTGCGGCCAGAAGTAATTTATTTGTGGCAAAAAATTTAGGGAGTGGTCTCGGGTTTTCAGGATGGCTTCTAGGTCTCCAAAATAGGTCTCTGTGATGGCAACTTCTAAAATTAAAACCTGGTTTGATAGCAGATTCCAACGTGACACAAAACTTCATCAAAATACGATATTTGCACGAAACTATAACTTTAATGTTTTAAAACTGAAACTAACAAGTATACAACTTCACTAGAGTCTAACAAACAGCTTGATATCATTACCTCTCCAAAAACTTGGGAAAAACTCTAACTCTCAAATCTCCAAGTCATCACTATACGCATAGCATGAATTGTGAAGGCTTTTGTGATGTTGGATTTAGGTTTGGGCTTGGGATTGTGACGCAAACATATAATTCAAGTGGAGAGCTTGCTGTGTTGTGAGGAAAGAGAGGGCAACTGAGTTAGGATTAGAAATTGAGAGAGTGGGGTGATAATGAGATATTTTGTGAAGGGTTTTGTGTGTATATGTGTTGTGAGTGTATGAGTGAGTGTAGGTGAGTGTTTGGATGAGTGTAGGTGAGTGTTACACTCACTCTCCCTCTCATAAATGACCATTATGGCAGCCATCCCCTCTTACCCTCAAGTCATCAAACCCTCTTTCTCTTCTCTTCTCTTTAAATTCCTTTTTCTTTTCTTTTTTGTAAAAAAATAACCTTTGTTTGAATAATTAAATAGATACAGTGTTTAAATTTTGCATAACATGATAAAAAGAGAGGGTTAAGTATGCTATGACTATATGAGCATAGTTAAAACTTCTGAAACCCCAATTCAACATGCACACGTGTGTGCACGTAAACCAAATATATTTAAATAAAATATTAATTAATTGAATAAAATATGAAGAAAATATTTATTAGTTTAAATTTCATTAAAAACCCGTATTATCGCTTAATTAATACTATCCGCATTCTAAAATGTTACATAATCCTTACTCACTTAGATGTAAAGTAGTTTATATTATGTTTTCGTATGATTCTCTAGTTAAAAATTCTAGGTTTGGATTCTTTTAGCATGGCAAAATTTTAAATTGGTATGGATGATGCCACCCGAAACCTTGCTGTCGTGCTTAGGAACCCTACAATGGTATCAGAGCCTAACTAGAGAATTACACGAAGTTTATAGGATTATGAAACCGAAACAACTCCGAAACACCTGAATCAAAACCTAAGTTTCTGTCGAAATTTTCAGAGAGCCAAAATTTTTTTTAAGCAACGACAGAATGTTGTATGAGATGCAACATGAACACAATAGAAAATTCAACCCCCCTCGCCGGATTTTGGCCGGCCACAATGCTTGAAAAACCGGCCTGCTCGGCCATGATGCAGGGTTCTGGGTTCAATTTTTTACAGTGTTCCAGTATCTGGGTTTTGGTATTTCAGGTGTTACTTGTTTTTGCGAAATTTGCAAGTGGTGTTAACTTTATACAAAGGCAATTCGGAGTGTTTCGTATTCGTAATTCTAGTTTTGTTTCGGGTTATTTAGACGGTGTTAAAATGTTCGAACGGATATCAAATACCCACTTTAACCCTCACTGGAAATTTTCCAATAGTTGGATTTTTTCAAGTTAAAGAACATTCAAAAATCATGCAAGAAATGCGGTGGACCCTCTAAAAGAACGAAACTCTAACTCGATTCTGTGACCATAAGAACCGTCGCCAAACCCTAGGGTTTGCGGTAGTTCTGCGGCATCATAGGTGAGGCAAGGGTTGACCCTTCTACGGTTGGTCTATAGGTACTGTGGCATGTTCTGAGTATTTAAAAACTATGCTCAAGTGTTGAGCTTTTTGGGAAATTTTGGGTGTTTGTTGATTCGATCAGAATGTTTAATATCGTCTAGATTTTTCTGGAATGTGATACAATATTTGGAATTCATAAAGTTAGGCAGGAAATGCAAAGTATGTGATATTTCGGGTTTATGATGTCTAAGGTGATTGTGGATTCCAAATGTTGTAGTTTGACATTTTCTTTTCTACGACCGTAAGTGAAATATGTGGTGTATCGCCGGTTTCGTTGCTATATGTCAACGATAATTGGGATACGCATATTTACTTACGTTGATGACATGTGATATTATGTGTTGTTGTGATATGTTATATTGGATCGTCGTGTTTTGAATAGCCGGGGGTTTTATGTGAGACGAGAGTTTTTATTTTCATTCATGTAAAATTTATTGTATATAATATTCTTTTATTGGGGCACTTCCGGGTTGAGAATGATGTCACCATTGTTGTATATTATTTATTTTTCCGCATTAGGATAGACCCAAGATGGGGATCATAAGTAACCGGGTTCAAGAGTCCAGTGAGAGACCATCTCGAGGAGTCAAGTCCGGGTCTCCTAACTCTAGAATTGGTAGGGTTGCTTGCCGCTCTCGTAGGGGTCTAGCGATGTGGGTTTAGATATTCATCGCAACAGTGGAATCTGTATTTTATACAGGATTAAAATAAAACACGGACCTCCTAGTATATCCAATATTTCATATGTTATTTTCTGTTGCTGATATTCTGTGATGTGATCACTTTATATGCTTAAGACGAATGCTTTATTGTTATATATATGATATATAATAAAAGTTGCTTATGTTTTGCACCCGCGCTAGTCCTGCCCCGCTATGTCGTCAGTTAAGTAACCTAACGGTGTATAACGAGACACTATGGCGAATGCGGATGGTATAAGCGTACGTTTTATTTTCGTTTCTTCTGTGATGCTTAGGAAGCATAAATGATGGGACTTCATTACTGGGATTAATGAAAGAAAAGAAACCTAAAAAATATTGTAGATTCAAATTTTCAAAAAGGATAGCTCTAGTTTTTTCTTTGCATAGCGGTATTCCTTGTAGAATATCCAGCACCTTATTCAATAAGGAAAGAGCCGAGATCCCTTCACCGGGAGTGACCTCTTTAGCGAAACTAGCAGATGCTACAACTCACTTGGTTTTGTTTTTTGATTGCTTCTATAATTCTTGCTTTGCATAGTGGTATTTGTGAAATATCATGCACCTTATTCGAAGGAAAGAGCCGAGATCTACCTCTTTAGCGAAACTAGTAAAAGCCTAAAAAACACTCCTTTTCAAAATCACTCGATTCTGCAAACGATATCAAGTTCATTACGCAAAAGGTTTTCTTAAAAACCTGTCGTAGCCCTCCGTCATTTCAGATAAGTCCTACTTAATATTCGTGCTATGTTTGTTGACCTCCGTTAAGGCGTAGTGTGCGGTAGTTGACTAGTATTTATCTGCTGTATATGATGCGATTGTGTTAGGGTAGTCGTACGACCTTGTTGACCTCCGTCAAGGGTCGTGCGGGTGGATTTAATTCAATCAGGAAATGACGGGTTGAACTTGACTAGCAGCTTATGGTTTGTTGACCTCCGTCAAGGTCATAGCACGCTCGGGATAAAATGATTATCGGGAATTTCAAGTGTTGAAATTTGCAATGAGATTACATACCTTCTATGAGATAGTTGGATCCCGATACCCACTGCGGGTAAGAGTTACTCCTGGGAGAGTTTTACACATCACAATTAGCCGATCAAGTAGGTGTTTAGAAATGTGTTAACGGTGTTATGCTCCTGGGAAAACGAGGTTTTTTTTAATTAGTTCCATGCAAAATCATGGGGAACCTCCCTCAAAGTACCAACACTGGTCTGGCTGAAAGATTGGCGAACTTGTAAGGTGTAATTAATCCCGGCTAGTCTTACCTTTTAAGATTTGAAGGAAGATTTGATAAAAACAGTGCGAGCCATCCTGATTAGATAAGATAATAACCAATCTAATCTTGCAAGAGCATACGCTAAAGTTTTTTTTTCTCTCTCTCTCCAGGTAGCGACCATGTCAGGCCTTAATCAAGATAATAATATGGAAGTATTGACCGAACCCACTTGTTATACTGAGCAGGGGAACATTGGTTCCGTTCTGTCTTATAATTGTTATAAGACTGAGCAGGAAATAGGGGAATATCCGGATTCCCACGCCGCCCAAACGAAGAATAAGCATGTTGATGCATCTTCTTCGGGTGTGTTTATTACCGAGAACTGTTTCTCAGTTCACTCTACGTCCTGGGTATTAGATACTGGATCGGGATCCCACATATGTAATATATTACATGGGCTTAGGAAAGGTAGAGAACTGGGAATGGGTAATCATTCCGTAAGAGTAGGGAATGGTGCAAATGTTGCAGCCAAAACAGTTAGCGAATATCATCTTGTTTTACCAAATGGTAATACATTGATTCTGAACGAATGCTATTACATACCGACCCTGATACACAATCTTATATCAGTTTCTTTATTAAGTAAAGAAGGATATAATTTTGTAGTACATGATAATGTTATGAACATCTTCTTAGATCAAAAGTTGATTGGATCAGGCTTGTTAAATAATGGCATATACTTTCTAAATCAAACCATAGTTCTTAGCGTACAAAACACACATAAGAGGAAGAGTTCAGAAATGAACGAATCCTTCTTATGACATTGAAGACTAGGTCATATCAATGCGACACGACTAGCTAAGTTACATAAAGATAGATATTTGAATCCGTTCGAATTATTATCTTATGAAACTTGCCACTCATGTCTCAAAGGAAAGATGACCAAAACTCCGTTTAGTGGATACGGAAAAAGGGTTACGAAACCCTTGGGACTGATACATAGTGATGTATGCGGTCCCATGTCTACACATGCCAGGAATCGTTCCTCATACTTCATTACATTCACTGGCGATCTCTCAAGATACGGACATGTGTTCCTGTTGAAACACAAGTCTGAAACTTTTGAGAAATTCAAAGAATATAAGCACGAAGTTGAGAACCAAACGAGTAAAAGTATTAAAATCCTACGATCTGATCGAGGAGGAGAATACTTGAGCAATGAGTTCTTTGATTATCTAAAAGAGAATGGGATTCTCCTTCAGCTTACTCCTCCATATACACCAAAGCACAACGGTATATTGAACGGAGGAATCGCATCATATTAGATATGGTGCGCTCTATGATGAGCACTGCTGAGTTGCCTATTTTCTTTTGGGGGTATGCGCTTGAGACAGCCATATACCTATTGAATAGAGTTCCAACCAAATCAATGCCTACCACTCCATATGAGATATGGGAGGGGAAGAGACCATGTCTTAACTTTGTTAAGATATAGGGTTGCCCGGCCTATGTTAAAAAGTAAAATCCGGACAAGCTCGAGGAAAGGTCAGTTCTGTGCAAGTTTGTAGGATATCCCAACCATTCGTGAGGACATATCTTCTACCATCCTGAAGAAAAAAAGGTAATTGTCTCTCAGCATGCCACCTTTTTAGAAAAGGAATTTCTTGCAAAGGAAATTAGTGGCGAGCAAGTAGAACTGGAAGAAGTTCCAGCAACACAAACTACGACAGAAGATTTGGTAGAACCAGAGAATTCGATAGCTCCTAACGAAACTCAGACTCTCCGCCGATCTAGTAGGGTTCCTCATCCACCTGAGAGATACTACGGTTTTCTCATAGACGGTGGGAGCGAGGATTGCATCATGGAATACGATGACCCAACTAGCTTCGAGCAGGCCATCACGAATGGGGACTCTGTGAAGTGGCTGGATGCAATGCGATCTGAGATGGTATCCATGTACACCAACAAAGTATGGAGTTGGAAGTTTCTCCCGAAGGGGTAAAACCCATTGGGAGCAAATGGATCTTTAAGAAGAAACTTGGTGTAGATGGAAAAGTTGAGACTTTCAAAGCTAGACTTGTTACGAAAGGTTTTCGTCAACGACCAGGTGTAGACTATGATGAAACATTTTCTCAAGTGGCTATGCTTAAGTCCATCGGAATCCTACTTGCCATTGCTGCATACCATGACTATGAAATCTGGTAAATGGATGTTAAGACCGCCTTTCTAAATGGTGATTTAGAAGATAGCGTGTACATGACTCAGCCGGAGGGCTTCGTGGACAGTAGGAGAGCGGAAATGTGTGCAAGCTGCTTAAATCCATCTACGGGTTAAAGCAGGCATCGTGGAGTTGGAACATCTGTTTTGATGTGGTAGTCAAAGAGTTTGACTTCATAAAAAACGTAGATGAACCTTGTATATACAAGAAGGTGGCAGAGAGTAAGGTTGTCCTCCTCGTATTGTACGTGGATGACATACTCTTGATAGGAAATGATTTTCCTATGCTGCACTCGGTTAAGCTCTTTTTATCACAAAGATTCTCAATGAAAGATGTAGGTGATGCCTCCTACATTTTGGGGATTAAGATTTATAGAGATAGATCTAAACGGATACTGGGATTGTCCCAATCTAGGTACATTGACACCATACTAAAGAGGTTTAGTATGGAAGAATCCAAGCGTGGGAATTTACCCACGATCTCAGGACTCGCTCTCTCCAAAGAGATGTCTCCCAAGACTGATTTGGAGAAAGCTCGCATGCAAGAGATACCCTATATTTCGGCAGTAGGTTCTATCGTGTACGCTATGCTATGTACCAGACCCGATATAGCATACCCACTAAGTGTAGTGAGTAGGTATCAAGCAGATCCAGGAGAGAGTCACTGGACAGCTGTGAAGAACATTCTCAAGTACTTGAGAAGGACTAAAGAGATGTTCTTGGGGTATGGTAACGGAGAACTCCAAGTGGAGTCCTTTACCAATTCGAGCTTCCAAAGTGATAAGGACGACTCTAAGCCGGTCTCGGGATTTGTCTTTACCCTCAATGGAGGGGTTGTATGCTGGAAGAGTTCTAAGAAGGAAACCGTGGCAGACTCGACGATGGAGGCTGAATACATCACTGCCAACGATGCTGCTAAAGAGGCTGTCTGGATGAAGAAGTTCAAAAACGAACTTGGAGTGGTTCCGTCCATCGAGCATCCAATACCTTTGTATTATGATAACAATGGAGTAGTGTCTTTGGCCAAGGAACCCATGTCCCATCAGAGATCCAGGCATATTCCGAGGCGGTATCACCAGATCCGGGAGATAGTTGATCGCCGGGAGATCGAGGTTAGGAGAGTTGACATGAAGAACAACACAGCAGATCCACTTACGAAGGCCATACCCCAGATACAATTTGAGAGACTCTTTAGGATGTTGGGTATGAGATACTACAACAACCGGCCTTAGTGCAAGTGGGAGATTGTTAGTTATGTATATTCCATAGAGGCCATTATTGTACATATGATGTATATTATAGTGGATGCTTGGATATATATAGAGAGGACTTTCTTGCTCGACATGATAGTATGCTATCTGGTTGCTCTTTGTCTTAACATGTAGACTTGTATTGTGTTACTGTCTTACTCTCACATGTTGATAAAGCCCTTAGGATGTGTACTTGACTACCAGGACTATGATGGAGATTAATACTAGTGGGACCAGGGTAGTCCACAAGTACATCCTATAATTGTTCCTAGTCGAGGGTGTATCGAGACAGGGCATCGATACTCCAGAGTAGACTAGCGTATACGCTTCTTGACCCAAATGATGGGCGATGAATGATCCTACATCCATTGGTATTTGACATCAAAGATGGTATACGGGTGCTCAGTGAAGACTGGGTACACTGAACGGACTCGCTGAGAACTCCTAGTTGGTATTATACCTATCGTCGGATAGCAGTTCTCTGGTGACACTGGTATAGGTTAGTCTGTAGACCTGAGATCGTCATAAAGTCTTGTGCAATTCACATTGTGCTTTGATTTCCACCTTACCACGTTCAAGAGAACGTGCAAAACGGTGGCTTTTGGGTGCAGTCCCGAATCATATGGAGGCAATGAGCAAAATGAGGGGTTTCGTCTCTCCCGGTATTGGGGGTTGATGTTGCGCTGAGCTCGATTGGCTATAACAGGAAGTCCCTAGCCAGGGCTAATATGGAGATCTACTGGTAAGTGTTATCAGTAGTTTCTCGACCCGTTATGAGCCTCACATCGGCACGACTTATCGGTTACTGGGGTCTGACATTTACTACCCCTAGACTCGATATGCGACATATCAGACGAAGAGACCGGACTGTACGGTAGTGTTACTGACAGGCTTTACAGGAGTATGAGCAGACTTGCTTGTTGATCTTCTGATAGCTCAATACCCGGGTGGCCGTTACGTTTAGCTGACCGCTGACGGTTTGTGGGTGACTGATATGATCACCACCTACTGTCGCTGTATTGACGAGTCTTTAGAGTTCTACATAGAGGTTTCCTGGCTCAGGCGAAACGAAGTAGGAGCACATATGTGATATGTGTGGGACCGGAATTGATACGCATATGTGATACCGTATTCTATTCTCGCGATATGTGATATCGGCCGATTATATGTGATATAGCTGAATTATCGGATCAAGTGTTGATTCGATGAAATGATACATATTATATTAGTCGGTTATATATAATATAACCGGATTATTAAATCAAGTGTTGATTTAATAATTTAATGTATAATTATATATTCGATATATTAAATTACATTAACTAATATATGCTCACTTAAGTATTTCTTTTCCTCACTGTTTCGCCCAATCAGAGCAAAGCTCTGTTGAAATTCAAAATTCAAAATTTTGAAGCAACGCTTCAAATCTCGGGCGCAACGCGCCACATGTCAGGCGCTGATACGTCAGCGCAGCGCCCAAGAAGGCGCGCCCAATCAGAGCAAAGCTCTATTTTAAGCAAAATTAAAGGAAGCAACGCTTCAGTTGCGCAAGCACTGCGCTGCGCGACACGTGTCAGCGCAGATGCGCTAGCGCAGTTGCGCTGCGCGACACGTGTCAGAGCAGATGCGCTGCGCTGTGCGCTGCGCGACATGTGTCACGCTGGAGCATTTGCGCCAAACAGAATTAAGATTTTAAATAAATCTTTCTGTTCTTGTTAAAACAAGAAAATTTTCTTCTGTAAAACAGAAGCTCTTGGATCAAAGATCCAACGGTGGGGAAAATTCCCCAAATCACTCAGAGAAAGATCTCTTTAACAAATTTAACTAATTTATGCGCACTATAAAAAGGACCCTAGGCCTCAATTCTCAATTCAAAAGCATCAACATTTTCTAAAAAAAAAAGAGAGAAAGAGAACTCTGAAGAACTCCTCAATAAAAAAAAAAGGTAAAAACCTTTAGAAGGAAGAGAAAGTTCTCTTATGAACAGATCATAGATCTAAAAACAAGATCAATGATCCTTAATAAAATAAAATAAAAATATAAAAATATATATAATAAAATAGTGCTTTGTACTTTTTATGAACCTTTGGTTCTTTGAGATAAGAAAAAAATAAGAAAAAACTTATCTTTTCTTTGATCTAAATTAGATTAAGAAATCAAATAGTGCTTTGCACTTCTGTTATTGAATCTAAAAGATTCTTAGTGCTTTGCACTTCCAAACTGCGCTGTTGCGCTCTTGGGAGAGCGCCACGTGTCAGCAGCGCAAGCGCAGCGCATTGCGCTTGCATGACACGTGTCGTCATCACAAGCGCTTGCGCTCTCTGATTGGCGCAAAGCGCCTGATAAATGCAAGACATTTCTTAAAGGGCCAGGCCCAAATCAAAAAGACCTAGCAGGCCAAAATAAATTGCAAAGCAATAAAAAAAAAGGGGCAGAGCCCAAATAAAAACAGATGTTGTGCATCATTTATAAAAGGGCAGAGCCCCAGTAAAGGTCTAATAGACCAAAAATAAATAAAATGTTGAACATTTTCAACTGGACTTAGCCCAATTCTGGCCGTAAGTCCTTAAGTTAAATTGAACTGAGCGCAAATGCTCTCTTAAATCAATTTACCTCCGGTTCGAGGGTACATCTCCGAACTCCTCTGACACTTCTCGTTGTAATCCTTCAACGACGTCAGAGAGACGACGGGTCCCAACGACCACACATGGATATGGACTGCGGGGTCCTTAAACTCGTGGACCGAAACGTCCCTAAACTAATGTTGGACCGAAACGTCCCTAAACTAATGGTGGACCGAAACGTCCCTATACTAACAATGGACCACCACATCCCTAAACTGGCGATGGACCACCACGTCCCTAAACTGGAACAATAGAGCCTCCAAATACTCTTTTGCCGGATCTAAACGGTCCCGTTTAAGTTGATCTTAGCCCCAAACACGGCTAACGTATCCTTAAACATTCAAACGGACTATAAAACTCCAAATCAACCTTGGTTCAAGGGTACGTCTCTGAACTCCTCTGACATCTGCAGTTGTAATCCTTCAACGACGTTAGAGATGTGACGAGTCCCGATGGCCAGATATTAAATGGATTATCACGTTAAGTTGATCCTAGTCTCAAACAGGACTATCGTATCCTTAACGAACGTTTAAGTTGATCTTAACCGCAACGCGACTAATGCATCCTTAAACTAAAAACACCAAACCCAAATCTAAGTAAATACGGATTTGGACTAATCCACGTTCTACGGGCGACGACATTACTCAGTCTCCGTATACAATCCACGGGCAACCACAAATAAAACAAACACACACGACACGAAGTGAAATTCTGGAGAAGGAGAAAGTTGATACCGCGACGCGGTAGCGTAATTAACTGCAGGGGCTTGCGCCTGCAGGGAAGAGCGTCCCCACAATCAAAAAGCCCTCAAGCGAGGGGGAACCTGACGAAGTCTGCTACATCGGCCGCATCCGTCTAAACCTCCGATATACGGTGCCATAAATCAACTTGGCATCTTCGGAGAGGTGGACGGATAAAACCAAATAGCTTCTGCCCCGAATCTCAGCGTCAGGACATCGCGGTCCTGTGCGCCGCCATTCGGAGGGGAACAGATTCTGGCACGCCCGGTGCGACCTCTTCCTCTTTCCACTCCACACTTCGTGTGTCGTCCTCGCGAACCAATCGCGGTTTGTTAAATGGTTGCCTTCGGATTTCAAGTTACTAAGATTTGGTCTTTTGCCTGGCGCAGAACTCAAAATTCAATGCCCTTTAACTGCACCAACTGCTCGAAGTACCACTGCAACGGACGCTCCACCTCACCGGGAGGTGTAGCATATGGGACCCAAGCGGCTTCCTTCCTCGCTCTGCCGGTAGACCAGGTGACCCAAGCCACCACTGGTCTATTCTTCGGGACCATGATCCTACCTACAAGCTTCTCTACGCCAATACCTGCACCGGAAGTGAACAAGAAGTCGGTCTTCGACTGGCTCACCGCTACGACGACCCCTGTCAACGGGTTGCTCACTACCAAACCGACAGCCTCTGTTTTTACCAGGCTAAATCAGAACTCTAAATTGGCTGTCCCGAGGAAGGCAATAACTGCTGCTCCAGAAGTCGTCAAGGCGGCTTCCCCTGTCAAAGAGTCAGTCTTTTCAAGACTGACGATTCCTGCTCCTACCCCTGCTCAAGGATCCGTCTTCGACAGGTTGAATATCACCCCTCAAAAGACAACCTCAGTCTTTAAGAGGTTAACACCGGTGGCGCCTCATTCAGACAGGGGCAAAAAGAAGATGTCTCAATCTCCGAGCCAGTCCCAACGGCTCGTCATGCTCGACGTCGCCATTGGCAACGAGTGAGGAAGGCAGGGGGCAACTCCCCTGTTAGTTATATGTATGCCCTAGAGGCCATTACTATACATAGGATGTATATTGTAGTGGATGCTTGGACATATATAAGGAGGACTTTCTTGCTCGACATGATAGTATGCTATCTGGTTGCTCTTTACCTTAACGTGTACACTGATTGTCTCTCTGTTACATATTGGTAAAGCCCTTAGGATGTGTACTTGACTACCTGGACTATGATGCGGATCATACTAGTGGGAACAGGGTAGTCCATAAGTACATCCTTCAAAGTCCCTAGTCGTGGGTATATCGAGACAGGGCATCGATATACCAGAGTAGACTAGCGTATACCTTCTCGACCCATACAGATGGGCGATGGATGATCCCATATCCATTGGTGTTTGACATCAGAGATGATATACGGGTGCTCAGTGGAGACTGGGTACACTGGACGGACTCGCCGAGAACTCCCAGATGGTATTATACCTCACGTCAGATGGCAGTTCTTTAGTGACACTGGTACAGAGTAGTCTGTTGACCCGAGATCGTCATAGAGTCTTGTGTGGTTCCCACTGTGCTTTGATTTCCATCTTACCACGTCCAAGAGGGCGTGCAAAACGGTGGTTTTTGGGTACAGTCCCGAGTCACATGGAGGCAATGAGCGATAGGAGGGGATTCGTCTCTCCCGGTATAGGGGTTGATGTTGCGCTGTGTTCGATTGGCTATAACAGGAAATCCCTGACCAGGGTTGCTGAGATTTACTGGTAAGTGTTATCAGTAGTTTCTCGAATTGTTATAGACCTCATATCGACACGACTTATTGAGCTATTGGGGTCTGACGTTTACCACCCCTAGGCGAGATATGCGACAGATCAGACGGACAGACCGGACTGTACGGTAAGTGTTACTGGTTAGATTCACTGGAGTGTGAGCGGGCTTGCTCGTCGATCTTCAGATCGCTCAATACCCGGGTGGCCGTTACGTTTAGCAGACCGCTTGCGGCTTGTGGGTGTTTGATATGATCATCATCTGCTGCCGGCGTATTGACGAGTCTTTAGAGTCCTACACAGAGGTTTCCTGGCTCAAGCGAAACGAAATAGGAGCGCATATGAGATATGTGCGGGACCGAGAATAATGCGTGTATGTGATACCGTATTCTATTCTCACGATGAATGTATCGATTAGGTTATATGCGATATACCCTAGTTATCGAATCAAAGGTTGATTCGATAAGCCGATACATAGGATACTAGTCGGTTATATGCGATATGACCGGATCGTTAAATCAAGTGTTGATTTAATAATTTAATGTATAATTATATATTTGATATATTACTTTGCATTAACTAGTATCGGTTCACTTTAAATGGATTTTTTCGCTCGGATGTGCACATTGTATATTCGATATAGTTTTGTGCACATGCTTGTATCATGTATGATGATATATGATAGCTAGGGTTTGTGTAAAGAGTTAATACCTTGGTTAAATAAATGGTTAAGGTTTTTCATGCAATTATCTTTTAATTTGGATTAAAAGAAAAAGTGAAAAGAAAATAAAAAGGTTGCTTTCTTACATGAAGCTTCTTGTAGCTTCATGCAACTTTGACTTATGTAACCTTTTTGTCTTCTTATTAAAACCCTAACCATTCATCTAACTTGAGTTAACTCTCTACATCTAACCTTGGTTTAAGTTATGATAAGTATAATTCTTTTTCTATTATTAAATAACTTATCATAATTAGCTTCTTCTTCTTCTTCATCTTCTTCAAGTGAAGAAAGTAAGCTCCATCAATGGTGATTGATGGAAATGAGTGAGAAATCCAATTCTAAAGTCTACCCACTTCCTATTTCTTCATCTTCTACCTCTTGCCAAGTAGTAGAGTGTGTTTCCTTCACAAGTTTTCATGGCTTGGTGAAGGTGGAGCTTGATTTAGCGATGCCTCGACGTAGATCATTTTCGGCATGGACATCGACGACCTAGCTCGCCTATTCTCCGATGAAGCCGACGCTAGAGCCTGGGATTGTATGAGGACAGCGAGGAGACTTCATTGCGGAGCTATGGAGGTGGAGAACCGGATCTACAAAGGTTGTATTTCCGTATTCTTGTAGTTAAGTGTTAACTAGTTTCATTTTCGCCTAGAAATCTAGCCAACGATCCGTTCTAGGGTTTCTCGGCACCGTTTAAATTTGAAATTGGCATGGTTGATGCCTTGTGAGACCTCATTAGGATGCCTAGGAACACTACTATGGTATCAGAGCCTAGCTAGAGCCTTAGGCGAAGTCTAGACGCAATTTGAAGTCCGAACGAACCCGAAACCCAATTCCAAACATGCTCTCTGTCCTTTTTCTAAAAATCTGGATTTTTCAATATTAAAAATATGCAGAAAATTAAGCAGGGTTTTTTATGAATTACTGTGAAAAACGGAGACCTAACACCGTCATAACGCCGCGGAACCGTGGCCTGAGCCCACGTGGCGTGGCGGTTCCGCGGCCATATTGTTGACTCTTTGACTCCTTTTTGCACAGTAATGTTTATAATTAATTCCTGTGTTTTCTGGGTAATTTTAATATAAGCTATGCAGTTGAGTTTTCTGGGGTTGTTTTGGGGATTCGGTGTTTCGATCGGAGTATCAAATTTTGTCTGTGTGGCTTTCCGGATAATTTTTAGAATATGTTAAAAAGTTCGACCGGATATAAATACCCAATTTTTCCCCTGTCGGGAAATTTCCAAGTGTTGGATTTTTCCGTAGTTTAACGACGTTCTAAGTAGTGCAAGTAACTCGATGGACCCTCTAGAAGACAACAAACCTTAACTCGATTATGTGACCGTCTTGAACTGCCCTTTGAACCTTCGGGTTTGGGGCAGTACGGCGTGCCACATGTGAGGCGTTGGCTTGACCCTTCTACGGCTGGACCGTTGGTACTGAGGTACGAACTGAATGTTGTTAGACTTATTTCATGTGTTGATCCGTATCGGGAAAACTTGGGTGTTTGACTGTTCGATCGAAAAGTTTAACATTTTCTAATTATCCGGAATGGGATACAATAATTGGAATTCTCAAAGAGTTATGAGATAACTGAATGGATGTTATAAACATAGCAGTTTAGTCTCACTTGATCGGTTGCCACGGAATTTTGATGTGATCAAAAGTCCGTCGCAATCACGTAGTGTACGCGGATACTCGCCGGGTAAACTTAATAGACAGCCTCACTCCTAAACCCCGACCAAGTGACTGTAGGAGAACCCCGTCGCCGAAAGCATCCGTTCGGGTGCTCGCGGTAGCGGTGTTCCGCCTTGGTGCACTTCGTCGACGGTATCGGGGGTGCGGCCGTCTACTGAAGTTTGCGACGAGCATTCGATCAGGATGTCGGGAATCTTGTTGAATTGCCCGACTTGATATTGAAAAGTGTTTTCGATAATGAGACTAAAATACGGGGTTTATAATTGTTAGGCATGCGATGTCTAAGTAATTCATTTGGTCAGGCATGCGATGTCTGAGGTGGTTGCGGATTCCAACTGTTGTAGTTTTACACTTTCTTTTCTGTGACCGTAAGTGTAATATGTTCATATCGCCGGTTTCGTTGCTATACGTCAACGACAATTGGGGTATGCATACTTACTTACGTTGATGACATGTGATGTTATGTGTTGCTGGATATGTTATATTGGATCGTCGTGTTTGAATAGCCGGGGGTTTTTATGTGAGATGAGTGTTTTTCATTTTCATTCATGTAAAAACTTGTATGTAATATTCTTTTATTGGGGCGCTTCCAGGTTGCGGAAGTTGTCACTGTTTGTATATTATTTACTTTTCCGCACTAGGATAGACCCAAGGAGGAGAGCACAAGTAACCGTGTTCTGGGGTCCAGTGGGAGACCAACTCGAGGAGTCGAGTCCGGGTCTCCTAACTCCAGAATTGGTAGGGTTGCTTGCCGCTCTCGTAGGGGTCTAGGGGTGTGGGTTTGGCTATTCATAACGACCGTGGAATCCGTGTTTTATACTGGCTCGTATTGAAAACACGGACGTCCTAGTATATCCAATATTTCATATGTTTCTTCTGCTGCGATATCTGTGATGTGATCATGTGATATTCTGTGATAGATACAGTATATAGTATATATGATATATTATATAGACGTTACTTATGTTTTACACCCGCGCTAGCCCTGCCCCGCTCTGCCGTTAGTTACCTAACCTAACGGTGCACGAGGGGACATCGAGGCGAATGCAGATGGCATAAGTGTACGTCGTATTTATCTGTGATGTTTAGGTATTTTAAATGATGGGACTTCATTAATGAGATTAATGAAATAAAAAGAAACCTAAGATGTTGTAGAATCGAATTTCAAAATAAAACAGGTAGCTACAGTTCTTGCTTTGCACAGAGGTATATGTGATATATCCTGCACCTTATTCGATGAGGAAAGGACCGAGATCCCTTCACCGGGAGTGACTCCTTTAGCAATAACTGGCAGATGCTACACATTCGGTTTGTCTTTTGATTGCTTTTAAGAGTTTTTGCTTTGCACAGTGATATATATGATATATCCCGCACCTCATTCGACGAGAAAAGGACCGACGATCCCTTCACCGGGAGTGACTCCTTTAGCAAAACTAGAAAAGCTTCAAAAACACTCCATTTTTAAAATCATTTGATTCTACAACGATATCAAGTTCATTACGCAATAGGTTTTCAGAAAAACCTGTCGTAGCCCTCCGTCATTTCAGATAAATCCTGTTTAGTATTCATGCTGCGTTTGTTGACCTTGTCAAGGCGCAGTGTGCGGTAGCTAACCAGTATTTATCTGCTTATGCATATGATGCAGATTGGGTTAGGGTAGTCGTGCGGCCTTGTTGACCTTGTCAAGGGTCGTGCGGGTGGGTTTGATTCAATCAAGAAATGACGGGTAGAACTTGACTTGCGATCTATGGTTTGTTGACCTTTTCAAGGTCATAGATCGTTCGGGGCAAAATATTATCAGGAATTTCAAGTGTTGAAATTTGCAATGAGATTGCATACCTTCTATGAGATAGTTGGATCCCGATACCCGCTGCGAGTAAGAGTTACTCCTGGGAGAGTTTTACACATTACAATTGTAGGGTTCCTAGGCACTCCCAAGAGGTCTCACAAGGCATCAACCATGCCAATTTCAAATTTTAACGTGCCGAGAAACCCTAAACTACGGATCGTCGGCTAGATGTCTAGGCGAAAAACTAACTAGTTAACACTTAACTAATGAGAAACGGAAATACAACCTTTGTAGATCCGGTCCTCCACCTCCACGGCTCCGAGATGAGGTGCTCTCCGCTGTCCAAATCAAATCCGGGCTCTAGCGTCGGCTTCGTCGGAGAATGGGCAAGCTAGGTCGTCGATGTCCATGCCGAAGATGATCTACGTCGAGGCATCGCTAGATCAAGCTCACAACTTCACCAAGTCATGAAACTTGTGAAGTAAACACACTCTACTACTTGGCAAGAGGTAGAGGATGAAGAAATAGGAAGTGGGTAGACTTTAGAATTGGATTTCTCACTCAAATCATCAATCCACCATTGATGACCTTAAGCTTCTTCAAAGAAGAAGATGAAGAAGAAGAAGAAAATGATAAGATAAGATAATTCAAAAAGAAAAGAATTATCCATTCTTATCATAACAAACCATAGTTAGGTGTAGAGAATTAACAAGGGTTAGTGAATGGTTGGGTTAAGACATGAAGACAAAATGGTTGCTTAGGTCAAACCTTCATGAAGATTCATAAACAAACAAAGAAAGCCACCATTATCTCTTCATTATTTTCTTTTGCTAAAATAAACAAAATGGATAAATAAATGAATAAATGAAGCAAAAGAAACCCTAACCATTGACCAACCATGGTTTAATTCATACACCAAACTATCATGTATCATCAAACATGATACAATCAAATGTACAAATGTATATCACATATACAATGTGCACAATCCAAGTGAGAAAATCCATCTAAAGTGAACCGATACTAGTTAATGCAAAGTAATATATCAAATATATAATTATGCATTAAATCATTAAATCCACACTTGATTCAATGATCCGGTCATGTCATACATAACCGACTGGTATCATCTGTAACATCTTATCGAATCAACACTTGATCCGATAACCCGATTATATCGCATATAACCGATCAATGTCACATCGCGAGAATCGAATACAGTATCACATACTCGTATTATTCTCGGTCCCGCACATATCTCATATGCGCTCCTATTTCGTTTCGCTTGAGCCAGGAAACCTCTGTGTAGGACTCTAAAGACTCGTCAATACGCCGGCAGCAGGTGATGATCATATCAAACACCCACAAGCCGCAAGCGGTCTTCTAAACGTAACGGCCACCCGGGTATTGAGCGATCTGAAGATCTACGAGCAAGCCCGCTCACACTCCAGTGAATCCGACCAGTAACACTACCGTACAGTCCGGTCTGATCGTCTGATATGTCGCATATCTCGCCTAGGGGTGGTAAACGTCAGACCCCAATAGCTCGATAAGTCGTGTCGATATGAGGTCTATAACTATTCGAGAAACTACTGGTAACACTTACCAGTAAATCTCAGCAACCCTGGCCAGGGATTTCCTGTTATAGCCAATCGAACACAGCGCAACATCAACTCCCTATACCGGGAGAGACGAATCCCCTCCTATCGCTCATTGCCTCCATGTGACTCGGGACTGTACCCAAAAACCACCGTTTTGCACGCCCTCTTGGACGTGGTAAGATGGAAATCAAAGCACAGTGGGAACCACACAAGACTCTATGACGATCTCGGGTCAACAGACTACTCTGTACCAGTGTCACCAGAGAACTGCCATCTGACGTGAGGTATAATACCATCTGGGAGTTCTCGGCGAGTCCGTCCAGTGTACCCAGTCTCTACTGAGCACCCGTATATCATCTCTGATGTCAAACACCAATGGATATGGGATCATCCATCGCCCATCTGTATGGGTCGAGAAGGTATACGCTAGTCTACTCTGGTATATCGATGCCCCGTCTCGATACACCCACGACTAGGGACTTTCAAGGATGTACTTATGGACTACCATGTCCCCACTAGTATGATCCGCATCATAGTCCAGGTAGTCAAGCACACATCCTAAGGGCTTTACCAACATGTAACAGAGAGACAATCAGTATACACGTTAAGGTAAAGTTCAACCAGATAGCATACTATCATGTCGAGCAAGAAAGTCCTCCCTATATATGTCCCAGCATCCACTACAATATACATCCTATGTACAGTAATGGCCTCTAGGGCATACATATAACTAACAATCTCCCACTTGCACTAGGGCCATCTGTAGCAGTGGTTGTAGTATCTCATACTCAACCATCCCATAAAAAAATCTCTCTTTGGGAACAGGCCTTTGTGAGTGGATCCGCTGCGTTGTCCTCAGAATCTACTCTCCTAACCTCGATCACCCTGGAGATCAACTATCTCCATGATCAGGCGATGCTGCCTTAGAATAAGTCTGGATCACTGATGGGACCGGCGTTCCTTGGCATAAGCCACAACTCCATTGTCACACAATGATAGGAACGTAGTTCATCTTATGAACCAATATACACCCAAACATCCTCTTTGGTAGCATCTTAAGTAGCGATGTATCATGCCTTTATCGTCTAGTATGTCACGGTATCTAGCTTGGAACTCTTCCAACATACCGTCCCTTTACTGAGGGTAAAGACAATGCCTGTGACTGACATTCAGTCGTCTTTATCACCCTGGAACACTTCCAGTGATTCTCCCCAGGATCAATTGATACCATCTCACTACAACTAGTGAGAATCCTAACATCCAATTAGATCTATCTCATAGATCCAAAATCCAGGATTTAGTAGGTATCATTTTGATCCTACACGGAGAATCTTTGTGATATACGGAGATTGATCGAGCGTAGCATAAGAAACTCCTTTCTTATCAAGAGTATGTTATCCATGTACTATACGAGGATCACCACCATACTCCCTACTACCTTTTTGTTTATACAAGGTTCATCTACCATTTTGATGATGTCAAACTCTTTGACTACTTCATCAAAACAG
This sequence comes from Agapanthus africanus, assembly GCA_030015575.1. Lineage (NCBI taxonomy): Eukaryota > Viridiplantae > Streptophyta > Magnoliopsida > Asparagales > Amaryllidaceae > Agapanthus > Agapanthus africanus. The sequence continues at coordinate 101,609,738 of CM057350.1, read as the reverse complement.
ATGTTCCAACTCCGCGATGCCTGCTTTATCAGATAAATCATCTTGCACACGTTTCCGCTGCTCCCACTGTTTACGAAGCCCTCTGGCTGTTACTTACAGACGCATTCTTCTAAATCATCATTTAGAAAAGCAGTCAAGACACCCAACCACCAGATATCGTAGTCATGGTATGTAGCCGTGACAAGTAGGATCTGGATGGACTTAAGCATAGGTACGGGAAAAGGTTTCATCATTATCCACGCCTGGTCAATGACGAAAACCTTTAACAAGTCTAGCTTTGAAAGTCTCAACTTTTCCATGTACACCAAGTAATCTTCTCAAGATATACCTGCTCCTGATGGGGATTTAACCCTTCAGATATAGCAACCAAAGTCCATACTTTGTTGGTGTATAAGGATTCCATCTCAGATCGCTAAGCATCCAGCCATTCTTACAGAGTCACACTCCTGATGGCCAGCTCGAAGCTAGTTGGGTCATCATCTCATGATGCAATCCTCGCTCCCACTGTCATAGAGAAACTGAATTATCTCTCAGGTGGGTGAGGAACCCTACTAGATCGGCGGAGAGGCTGAGGTTCGTTGGAATCTACTGAATCCATTGGCTCTATCAAATCATCTGCTGTAGTTTGTATAGCTGGAACCTTTCCAGTTCTACATTACAGACTTTGCCTCGAGCTTGTCCGGATTTTGCTTTTAGACATTAGCCGGACAACCCCAAATCTTAACTAACTTAAGATATGGGCTCTTCCTTTTCCATATCACATATGAAGGGGTAGGCAACTGATTTGATTTGAACTCTATTCAATAGGTATGCAACTTCTCAAGTGCATAACCCCCTGAGGAAAAAGGTAACTCAGTAGTACTCATCATAGAGCACACCATATCAAATAGGGTGTAATTGCTCCGCCCCGATATACCATCGTGCTATGGTGTATACGGAGGAGTAATGCTGAGAGAGAATCTCATTCTCCTTTAGAATAATCCAGGATTTCCGTGCTCAAGTATTCTCCTCCTTGATCTTATCAAAGGACATAATACTTATACCCGTATATCTGGTTCTCTACTTCTAACTTATATTCTGTGAATATCTCAAAAGGTTCGGACTTGTGTTTCAACAGGAACATATGTCTGAATCTTGAGAGATTATCAGAGAATGTAATGAAGTACAAAGAACCGGTCTTGGCATATGTAGACAGGGGACCTACATACATCAACATGTATTATCCCAAGAGTTTACTAACTCTTTCTCTGTTTCCAGTAAACGGAGCTATGGTCATCTTATCTTTGTGACATGACTGGCGAGTTTCACAAGATGTAAATTCAAACTGATTTAAATATGCATCTACATGTAACTTCAGCTAGTCGGGTCACATTGATCTGACCTAGTCTACAATACCTTAAGAAGAATCCTTTCATTTCTGAACTCTTCCTCTTATGTGTGATCCGTATACTAAGAACTGTAGTTTGATTTAGAACATTAATGCTTTTAGATAACGTGCCTGAACCGATCAACTTTTGATATAGGAAATGTTCAAAACATTATCCAACAATACAAAATTTTATCATTTCTTTACTGATAAAGAGACTGATATGATTTTGTATATCAGATTCGGTATCTAATAACATTCGTTCAGAATCAATGTATTGGTAATACGGGGTGACAGTGACCAACAGACTTGGCTGCAACTCTTGCCCCATTTTCTGTCTCATTAAACTTATCACCCGTTCTCAGTTCTCTACCTTTCTGTAGCCCTATGTAACATATTACATATCTGGGATCCTGATCTGGTATCACATACCCAGGACGTAAAGGACACTGAGAAACAGTTCTGTATAATGAACATACCCGAAGATGATGCATCAGCATGCACTCTCTTCGTTTGGGCGGCACAGGAAATCTGGTATTCCCCAATTTCCTGCTCTGTCTTATAACAATTATAAGTTGGAGCGGGACCAACGTTCCCCAGCTCAGTATAACAAGCGGGTTCGGTCAATATTCCGTATTATTATCTTGATTAAGGCGTGATATGGTCTCTACCTGGAGAGAGAGAGAAGAAAACACTCAGCGTGCGCTCTGTCAAGAATAGATTGGTTATTATTTTATCTAATCAGGATGGCTCCCACTGCTTTTTATCAAATCTTCCTTCAAACCCTAAAAGGAAAGACTAGCCGGGATTAATTACACACTACAAGTTCGCCAATCTTTCAGCCAGGCCAGTGTCGGTACTTTGAGGGAGGTCCCCCGTGCTTTCGCACGAACCTAATTAATGTAAACCTCGTTTTCCCAGAGGCGTAACCCCGTTAACACCTTTCTAGACACCTACTTGATCGGCTAATTGTAATGTATAAAACTCTCCCAGGAGTAACACTTACTCGCAGCGGGTATCGGGATCCAACTATCTCATAGAAGGTACGCAATCTCATTGCAAATCTCAACACTTGAAATTCCCGATAACATTTTGCCCCTAACCTCCTATGACCTTGACAAAGGCCAACAAACCATAGGATGCTAGTCAAGTTCAACCCGTCATTTCCTGATTGAATTAAACCCACCCGCACGGCCCTTGACAAAGGCCAACAAGGTCGCACGACTACCCTAACTCAATCTGCATCATATGCATAAGCAGATAAGCACCAGTTAGCTACCGCACACTGCCCCTTGACAAAGGCCAACAAACGCAGCACGAATACTAACTACTACTTATCTGAAATGACGGAGGGCTACGTCAGGTTTTTCTGAAAACCTATTGCGTAATGAACTTGATATCGTTGTAGGATCGAATGATTTTGAAATGGAGTGTTTTTGAGGCTTTTTCTAGTTTTGCTAAAGGAGTCACTCCCGGTGAAGGGATCGTCGGTCCTTTCCTCGTCGAATGAGGTGCGGGATATATCATATATATCACTGTGCAAAGCAAAAACACTTAAAAGCAATCAAAGGACAAACCGAGTGTGTAGCATCTGCCAGTCATTGCTAAAGGAGTCACTCCCGGTGAAGGGATCTCGGTCCTTTCCTTATCGAATAAGGTGCAGGATATATCACATATACCGCTGTGCAAAGCAAGAACTGTAGCTACCTTTTTTATTTTGAAATTCGATTCTACAACATCTTAGGTTTCTTTTTATTTCATTAATCTCATTAATGAAGTCCCATCATTTAAATACCTAAACATCACAGATAGATATGACGTACACTTATGCCATCCGCATTCGCCTCGATGTCCCCTCGTGCACCGTTAGGTTAGGTAACTAACGACAGAGCAGGGCAGGGCTAGCGCGGGTGTAAAACATAAGTAACGTCTATATAATATATCATATACACTATATACTGTATCTATCACAGAACATCACATGATCACATCACAGATATCGCAGCAGAAGAATCATATGAAATATTGGATATACTAGGACGTCCGTGTTTTCAATACGAGCCAGTATAAAACACGGATTCCACGGTCGTGATGAATAGCCAAACCCACACCCCTAGACCCCTACGAGAGCGGCAAGCAACCCTACCAATTCTAGAGTTAGGAGACCCGGACTCGACTCCTCGAGTTGGTCTCCCACTGGACTCCAGAACCCAGTTACTTGTGCCCTCCTCCTTGGGTCTATCCTAGTGCGGAAAAGTAAATAATATACATCAACGGTGACTACTTCCGCTACCTGGAAGTGCCCCAATAAAAGAATATTACATACAATTTTTTACATGAATGAAAATGAAAAACACTCATCTCACATAAAAACCCCCGGCTATTCGTACACGACGATCCAATATAACATATCCAGCAACACATAACATCACATGTCATCTACGTAAGTAAATATGCGCATCCCAATTGTCGTTGACATATAGCAACGAAACCGGCGATGTCACATATTACACTTACGGTCACAGAAAAGAAAGTGTAAAACTACAATAGTTGGAATCCGCAACCATCTCAGACATCGCATGCCTGACCAAATGAATTACTCAGACATCGCATGCCTAACAATTATAAACCCCGCATTTTAGTCTCAAAATCGAAAACACTTTTCAATATCAAGTCGGGCAACTCAACAAGATTCCCGACATCCTGATCGAATACTCGTCGCAAACTTCAGTAGGCGGCCGCACCCCCGATACCGTCGATGAAGTGAACCAAGGCGGAACACCGCTGCCGCGAGCACCCGAACGGATGCTTTCGGCGACGGGGTTCTCCTACAGTCACTTGGTCGGGGCTATGGAGTGAGGCTGTCTATTAAGTTTACCCGGCGAGTATCCGCGTACGCTACGTGATTGCGACGGACTTTTGATCACATCAAAATTCCGTGGCAACCGATCAAGTGAGACTAAACTGCTATGTTTATAACATTCATTCAGTTATCTCATAACTATTGTGAATTCCAATTATTGTATCCCATTCCAGATAAATAGAAAATGTTAAACTTTCCGATCGAACATTCTAACACCCAAGTTTTCCCGATACAGATCAACACATGAAACTAGTCTAACAACATTCAGTTCGTACCTCAGTACCAACGGTCCAGCCGTAGAAGGGTCAAGCCAACGCCTCACATGTGGCACGCCGTACTGCCCCAAACCCGAAGGTTCAAAGGGCAGTTCAAGACGGTCACATAATCGAGTTAAGGTTTGTTGTCTTCTAGAGGGACCATCGCGTTACTTGCACTACTTAGAACGTCGTTAAACTACGGAAAAATCCAACACTTGGAAATTTCCCGACAGGGGAAAAATTGGGTATTTATATCCGGTCGAACTTTTTAACATATTCTAAAATTTATCCGGAAAGCCAAACAGACAAAATTTGATAAACCCGATCGAATCATCAAAGCTCCAAAACATCCCAGATTATTCAACACTTGAATAAATTTTAAAAATATCCAGAGAATTCAGCACAGAAAACAATGAATTACTGTGCAACTTTAATAGGGTGACGTCATAAATCTACCGCGCAACCGCCGCCTAACTCAGTATTATGCCGCGGATCCGCGCTACATTTCACTGTTCATTGCCCCAATTTTGCGCCGTAATTCTTATATTTCCCTTCTTATTTCTCTGCATATTTTTAATCATGAAAAATCAATGTTTTTAGAAAAAGTACAGAGAGCACATTTTGGAGTTGGTTTCGGGTTCGTTCCGGTTTCAAATTCCGTCTGGACTTCGCCTAAGGCTCTAGCTAGGCTCTGATACCACTGTAGGGTTCCTAGGCACTCCCAAGAGGTCTCACAAGGCATCAACCATGCCAATTTCAAATTTTAACGTGCCGAGAAACCCTAAACTACGGATCGTCGGCTAGATGTCTAGGCGAAAAACTAACTAGTTAACACTTAACTAATGAGAAACGGAAATACAACCTTTGTAGATCCGGTCCTCCACCTCCACAGCTCCGAGATGAGGTGCTCTCCGCTGTCCAAATCAAATCCGGGCTCTAGCGTCGGCTTCGTCGGAGAATGGGCAAGCTAGGTCGTCGATGTCCATGCCGAAGATGATCTACGTCGAGGCATCGCTAGATCAAGCTCACAACTTCACCAAGTCATGAAACTTGTGAAGTAAACATACTCTACTACTTGGCAAGAGGTAGAGGATGAAGAAATAGGAAGTGGGTAGACTTTAGAATTGGATTTCTCACTCAAATCATCAATCCACCATTGATGACCTTAAGCTTCTTCAAAGAAGAAGATGAAGAAGAAGAAGAAAATGATAAGATAAGATAATTCAAAAAGAAAAGAATTATCCATTCTTATCATAACAAACCATAGTTAGGTGTAGAGAATTAACAAGGGTTAGTGAATGGTTGGGTTAAGACATGAAGACAAAATGGTTGCTTAGGTCAAACCTTCATGAAGATTCATAAACAAACAAAGAAAGCCACCATTATCTCTTCATTATTTTCTTTTGCTAAAATAAACAAAATGGATAAATAAATGAATAAATGAAGCAAAAGAAACCCTAACCATTGACCAACCATGGTTTAATTCATACACCAAACTATCATGTATCATCAAACATGATACAATCAAATGTACAAATGTATATCACATATACAATGTGCACAATCCAAGTGAGAAAATCCATCTAAAGTGAACCGATACTAGTTAATGCAAAGTAATATATCAAATATATAATTATGCATTAAATCATTAAATCCACACTTGATTCAATGATCCGGTCATGTCATACATAACCGACTGGTATCATCTGTAACATCTTATCGAATCAACACTTGATCCGATAACCCGGCTATATCGCATATAACCGATCAATGTCACATCGCGAGAATCGAATACAGTATCACATACTCGTATTATTCTCGGTCCCGCACATATCTCATATGCGCTCCTATTTCGTTTCGCTTGAGCCAGGAAACCTCTGTGTAGGACTCTAAAGACTCGTCAATACGCCGGCAGCAGGTGATGATCATATCAAACACCCACAAGCCGCAAGCGGTCTGCTAAAAGTAACGGCCACCCGGGTATTGAGCGATCTGAAGATCGACGAGCAAGCCCGCTCACACTCCAGTGAATCCGACCAGTAACACTACCGTACAGTCCGGTCTGATCGTCTGATATGTCGCATATCTCGCCTAGGGGTGGTAAACGTCAGACCCCAATAGCTCGATAAGTCGTGTCGATATGAGGTCTATAACTATTCGAGAAACTACTGGTAACACTTACCAGTAAATCTCAGCAACCCTGGCCAGGGATTTCCTGTTATAGCCAATCGAACACAGCGCAACATCAACTCCCTATACCGGGAGAGACGAATCCCCTCCTATCGCTCATTGCCTCCATGTGACTCGGGACTGTACCCAAAAACCACCGTTTTGCACGCCCTCTTGGACGTGGTAAGATGGAAATCAAAGCACAGTGGGAACCACACAAGACTCTATGACGATCTCGGGTCAACAGACTACTCTGTACCAGTGTCACCAGAGAACTGCCATCTGACGTGAGGTATAATACCATCTGGGAGTTCTCGGCGAGTCCGTCCAGTGTACCCAGTCTCTACTGAGCACCCGTATATCATCTCTGATGTCAAACACCAATGGATATGGGATCATCCATCGCCCATCTGTATGGGTCGAGAAGGTATACGCTAGTCTACTCTGGTATATCGATGCCCCGTCTCGATACACCCATGACTAGGGACTTTTAAGGATGTACTTATGGACTACCATGTCCCCACTAGTATGATCCGCATCATAGTCCAGGTAGTCAAGCACACATCCTAAGGGCTTTACCAACATGTAACAGAGAGACAATCAGTATACACGTTAAGGTAAAGTTCAACCAGATAGCATACTATCATGTCGAGCAAGAAAGTCCTCCCTATATATGTCCCAGCATCCACTACAATATACATCCTATGTACAGTAATGGCCTCTAGGGCATACATATAACTAACAACAATTAGCCGATCAAGTAGGTGTCTAGAAAGGTGTCAACGAGGTTACGCCTCTGGGAAAACGAGGTTTACTTTAATTAGGTTCGTGCGAAAGCACGGGGGACCTCCCTCAAAGTACCGACACTGGCCTGGCTGAAAGATTGGCGAACTTGTAGTGTGTAATTAATCCCGGCTAGTCTTTCCTTTTAGGGTTTGAAGGAAGATTTGATAAAAAGCAGTGGGAGCCATCCTGATTAGATAAAATAATAACCAATCTATTCTTGCAAGAGCGCACGCTGAGTGTTTTCTTCTCTCTCTCTCCAGGTAGCCACCATATCACGCCTTAATCAAGATAATAATACGGAATATTGACCGAACCCGCTTGTTATACTGAGCTGGGGAACGTTGGTCCCGCTCCAACTTATAATAGTTATAAGACAGAGCAGGAAATTGGGGATTACCAGAATTCCTATGCCGCCCAAACGAAGAGAGTGCATGTTGATGCATCATCTTCGGGTATGTTCATTAGAAAGAACTGTTTCTCTGTATCCTCTACGTCCTGGGTATGCGATACCAGATCAGGATCCCATATATGTAATCTGTTACATAGGGCTACAGATAGGTAGAGAACTGAGACCGGGTGATAAGTTTCATGAGGCAGAAAACGGGGCAAGTGTTGCAGCCAAGTCTGTTGGTCACTGTCACCCTGTATTACAAATACATTGATTCTGAACGAATGTTATTAGATACCGAACCTGATATACAAAATCATATCTGTCTCTTTATTAGTAAAGAAATGATAAAATTTTGTATTGTTGGATAATGTTTTGAACATTTCCTATATCAAAAGTTGATCGGTTCAGGCACGTTATCTAAAAGCATTGATGTTCTAAATCAAACTACAGTTCTTAGTATATGGAACACACATAAGAGGAAGAGTTCAGAAATGAACGGATCCTTCTTAAGGTATTGTAGACTAGGTCAGATCAATGTGACCCGACTAGCTGAAGTTACATGTAGATGCATATTTAAATCACTTTGAATTTACATCTTGTGAAACTCGCCAGTCATGTCACAAAGATAAGATGACCATAGCTCCGTTTACTGGAAACAGAGAAAGAGTTAGTGAACTCTTGAGATGATACATGTTGATGTATGTAGGTCCCCTGTCTACACATGCCAAGACTGGTTCTTTATACTTCATTATATTCTCTGATAATCTCTCAAGATTCAGTCATATGTTCCTGTTGAAACATGAGTCCGAACCTTTTGAGATATTCACAGAATATAAGCGAGAAGTAGAGAACCAAAATACGGGTATAAGTATTATGTCCTTTGATGAGATCGAGGAGGAGAATACTTAAGCACGGAAATCCTGGATTATTCTAAAGGAGAATGAGATTCCCTCTCAGCATTACTCCTCCGTATACACCATAGCACGATGGTAAATCGGGGTGGAGCAATCACACCCTATATGATAAGGTGTGCTCTATGATGAGTAATACTGAGTTACCTGTTTCCTTATTGGGAGTTATGCACTTGAGAAGCTGCATACCTATTGAATAGGGTTCAAATCAAATCAGTTGCCTACCACTTCATATTTGATATGATAAGGGAAGAGCCCATCTCTCAAGTTAGTTGAGATTTGGGGTTGTCCAGCCTATGTCTGAAAAGCAAAATCCGGACAAGCTCGAGGCAAGATCTGTTATGTACAACTGGAAAGGTTCCAGCTATACAAACAACAGCAGATGATTTGGTAGAACCAAAGGATTCAGTAGATTCCAACGAACCTCAGCCTCTCCGCCGATCTAGTAGGGTTCCTCACCCACCTGAGAGATACTTCGGTTTCTATATGACAGTGGGAGCGAGGACTGCATCATGAGATGATGACCCAACTAGTTTCGAGCTGGCCATCAGGAGTAAGACTCCGTAAGAATGGCTGGATGCTTAGTGATCTGAGATGGAATCCTTATACACCAACAAAGTATGGACTTTAGTTGCTATATCTGAAGGGTTAAATCCCCATCAGGAGCAAGTATATCTTGAGAAGATTACTTGGTGTACATGGAAGAGTTGAGACTTTCAAAGCTAGACTTGTTAAAGGTCTACATCATTGACCAGGTATGGATGATGATGAAACCTTTTCTAAGTAGCTATGCTTAAGTCCATCCAGATCCTACTTGCCACGGCTACATACCATGATTACGATATCTGGTGGTTGGGTGTCATGACAGCTTTTCTAAATGATGTTTAGAAGAGAGCGTCTATAAGTACACAGCCAGAGGGCCTCGTAGACAGTGGGAGCAGCGGAAACGTGTGCAAGATGCTTTATAGGATAAAGCAGGCATCGCGGAGTTGGAACATCTGTTTTGATGGATTAGTCAAAGAAGTTGACATCATCAAAATGGTAGATGAACCTTGTATATACAAAAAAGGTAGTAGGGAGTATGGTGATGATCCTCGTAGAGTACGTGGATGACATACACTTGATAGGGAAAGAGTTTCCTATGCTACGCTCGATCAATCTCCGCTTATCACAATGATTCTCCACATAGGATCAAAGTGATACCTCCTAAATCCTGGGTTTTGGATCTATGAGATAAATCTAAATGGATGTTAGGATTCTCACTAGTTGTTGTGAGATGGTATCAATCGATCCTGGGGAGAATCACTGGAAGTGTTCCAGGGTGATAAAGACGACTGAGTGTCAGTCACAGGCATTGTCTTTACCCTCAGTAAAGGGACGATATGTTGGAAGAGTTCCAAACTAGATACCGTGACATACTAGACGATAAAGGCTGGATACATCGCTATTTGAGATGCTACCAAAGAGGCAGTCTGGATGTATATTTGTTCATGAGATGAACTTTGTTCCTCCCATTGTGTGACAATGGAGTTGTGGCTTATGCCAAGGAACGCCGGTCCCATCAGTGATCCAGACATATTCTAAGGCAGTGTCACCTGATCATGGAGATGGTTGATCTCCAGGGTGATCGAGGTTTGGAGAGTAGACTCAGAGGACAACACAGCGGATCCACTCACAAAGGCCTGTTCCCAAAGAGAGATTTTTATGGGATGGTTGAGTATGAGATACTACAACCACTGCTATCAGATGGCCCTAGTGCAAGTGGGAGATTGTTAGTTATATGTATGCCCTAGAGGCCATTACTATACATAGGATGTATATTGTAGTGGATGCTTAGACATATATAGGGAGGACTTTCTTGCTCGACATGATAGTATGCTATCTGGTTGCTCTTTACCTTAACGTGTACACTGATTGTCTCTCTGTTACATGTTGGTAAAGCCCTTAGGATGTGTACTTGACTACCTGGACTATGATGCGGATCATACTAGTGGGAACAGGGTAGTCCATAAGTACATCCTTCAAAGTCCCTAGTCGTGGGTATATCGAGACAGGGCATCGATATACCAGAGTAGACTAGCGTATACCTTCTCGACCCATACAGATGGGAGATGGATGATCCCATATCCATTGGTGTTTGACATCAGAGATGATGTACGGGTGCTCAGTGGAGACTGGGTACACTGGACGGACTCGCCGAGAACTCCCAGATGGTATTATACCTCACGTCAGATGGCAGTTCTCTGGTGACACTGGTACAGAGTAGTCTGTTGACCCGAGATCGTCATAGAGTCTTGTGTGGTTCCCACTGTGCTTTGATTTCCATCTTACCACGTCCAAGAGGGCGTGCAAAACGGTGGTTTTTGGGTACAGTCCCGAGTCACATGGAGGCAATGAGCGATAGGAGGGGATTCGTCTCTCCCGGTATAGGGGGTTGATGTTGCGCTGTGTTCGATTGGCTATAACAGGAAATCCCTGGCCAGGGTTGCTGAGATTTACTGGTAAGTGTTACCAGTAGTTTCTCGAATTGTTATAGACCTCATATCGACACGACTTATCGAGCTATTGGGGTCTGACGTTTACCACCCCTAGGCGAGATATGCGACAGATCAGACGGACAGACCGGACTGTACGGTAAGTGTTACTGGTTGGATTCACTGGAGTGTGAGCGGGCTTGCTCGTCGATCTTCAGATCGCTCAATACCCGGGTGGCCGTTACGTTTAGCAGACCGCTTGCGGCTTGTGGGTGTTTGATATGATCATCATCTGCTGCCGGCGTATTGACGAGTCTTTAGAGTCCTACACAGAGGTTTCCTGGCTCAAGCGAAACGAAATAGGAGCGCATATGAGATATGTACGGGACCGAGAATAATGCGTGTATGTGATACCGTATTCTATTCTCGCGATGAATGTATCGATTAGGTTATATGCGATATACCCTAGTTATCGAATCAAAGGTTGATTCGATAAGCCGATACATAGGATACTAGTCGGTTATATGCGATATGACCGGATCGTTAAATCAAATGTTGATTTAATAATTTAATGTATAATTATATATTTGATATATTACTTTGCATTAACTAGTATCGGTTCACTTTAAATGGATTTTCTCGCTCGGATGTGCACATTGTATATTCGATATAGTTTTGTGCACATGCTTGTATCATGTATGATGATATATGATAGCTAGGGTTTGTGTAAAGAGTTAATACCTTGGTTAAATAAATGGTTAAGGTTTTTCATGCAATTATCTTTTAATTTGGATTAAAAGAAAAAGTGAAAAGAAAATAAAAAGGTTGCTTTCTTACATGAAGCTTCTTGTAGCTTCTTGTAGCTTCATGCAACTTTGACTTATGTAACCTTTTTGTCTTCTTATTAAAACCCTAACCATTCATCTAACTTGAGTTAACTCTCTACATCTAACCTTGGTTTAAGTTATGATAAGTATAATTCTTTTTCTATTATTAAATAACTTATCATAATTAGCTTCTTCTTCTTCTTCATCTTCTTCAAGTGAAGAAAGTAAGCTCCATCAATGGTGATTGATGGAAATGAGTGAGAAATCCAATTCTAAAGTCTACCCACTTCCTATTTCTTCATCTTCTACCTCTTGCCAAGTAGTAGAGTGTGTTTCCTTCACAAGTTTTCATGGCTTGGTGAAGGTGGAGCTTGATTTAGCGATGCCTCGACGTAGATCATCTTCGGCATGGACATCGACGACCTAGCTCGCCTATTCTCCGATGAAGCCGACGCTAGAGCCCGGGATTGTATGAGGACAGCGAGGAGACTTCATTGCGGAGCTATGGAGGTGGAGAACCGGATCTACAAAGGTTGTATTTCCGTATTCTTGTAGTTAAGTGTTAACTAGTTTCATTTTCGCCTAGAAATCTAGCCAACGATCCGTTCTAGGGTTTCTCGGCACCGTTTAAATTTGAAATTGGCATGGTTGATGCCTTGTGAGACCTCATTAGGATGCCTAGGAACCCTACATCCCCCTCAGGGCTAACTCCACCGGCTCCAGTGGTGGAAGTCAACGCTGCTGTTCCAACTGGGAACAGTTTTGAACTGCTGAGAAGGGTACGGACGAACTCTCCAAACGCTACACTGAAGAGATCTCCTCCACCTGCGGAGAGAGCTCCAAAAACGAAGCAAGATCAGCCCCCTCAACGGCTGTCCTCAAAAATATACAAGGTTTGGCGAAGGGTTCAAGACTCAGTGATCGACCCAGATCACTCTCGTCAACAAAAGAAGGCGAAAGTGCAAAAAAGAAAATACCGTTCTATTGAACAGCAAGGGACAACAATCGCTAGGGTGCCCACTGTAACGGCCCCTTCAACTTCAACGGCCCACAAAAGAAGAAGGCCGGAGAAAACCCTCGCGTCGGCGACAGATATCAGAGGTGATGAACCCAAACGCCCTAAGTCAGGGGGCATGATAGTTCATACCGTCTACGTGGCATCTGGTAAAGAAGATAGCCGCATATCTACGGGTCATCGACCGCTCACCCGATCAGTGACCAATGCACAGGAGCAACAGTAAAAGCTCCAAGAAATGATGAATGCTATGGCTGCACTTACCGGACCAAAAGAAAGCCCTGAAACGTCCTCGGACGAACGTCAGGAGGAAGAAACCGACGCTGAATTCCTTCGTCGGATATTGGAGAAGAAGGACAAAGAGGCTGCTGAACAAGCAGCCAACATACAGCGTATGGGCCTCCTCTTCCAAGACATGATAGGGTTGATGATACAACAAGATCCTCCGGCTGAAGAGCCCCCGATCGTCCTTGGAGACGATAGGGGAGAAACATCAAATCCTCCACCAGCTCTGTCGATGGCTAAGGAGGATACAATCTCCAAAGTTGATTTGGATGAGTACATCGCCCAGCAAATACGGGTTCATCATGCGACCGAAGCGGCCGGTCAGGTCGTAAAAACGGGGCGGCCATATCCAAGTTGGTACGATCAAATCAAGTACCCGCCAGGTTACACAATTCCCAAGTTCCATGTCTACAAGGGGACGGGCAATCCTCACTAGCACTTTGCCCAGTTCAGGGCACTCTGCGGCAACACCGGTGGTGATGACAGGCTTTTACTTCGCCAGTTTGTTGGAAGTTTATCGGATACGGCGTTCGAGTGGTACTCTGAGCTCCCGAACGACTCTATCAAAACCTTCACAGAAATGGAGCTATTGTTTACTCAGCGTTTTGCAAGCGCCAGTGAACGTACCCCGATGACAGCACTGATTAACGCCAGGGTAAAGCCAGGCGAGACGTGGGTTCAGTACGCTATACGATGGCGGAACTTATGGTCGAAGTGCGAGCAGCGCATTGAAGAAGCTCCCGCGGTGGGTATGTTTGTGGGAACCTTTGATCCGCAAGCAACCATCTCACAATTTATGATGTTTTTCAAGCCAACTACCTTCCAGGCTTTGATTGACAAACTAGCGCAAATGGATCAAATGGGCCATAAACCCCCTCTTCCAAGGCCGGACTCCCGAAATGACAAAGGGAAGGGAAAAGCGATCGTCGTCGCTAATGCTCAACAACAACCGAGCGACTCGAAGCTGGTTGCTCGTCAAAATAATATGCGCCCGTACGTACCCCTTGAGGATAGGATGGGACGTCCTTATTCCTTTCCCCGCGATAAAACGAGAAAGTTATTCGAGCTGGCGTTGCGCAACAGAATCATAAATTTTCCGGATCCAAAACGTCCGTTGCAACCTGTTCCCCTCCGAATGGCGGCCTAGACTTGGCGTCCATTGCCTGATGTTCGGGGCAGATGCTATTTGGTTTTATCCGTTTATCTCTCCGAAGATGCCAAGTTGATTTATGGCACCGTGTATCGGAGGTTTAGACGGATGCGGCCGATGTAGCAGACTTCGTCAGATTCCCCCTCAGGATGAGGGGTTTTTGATTATGGGGACGCTCTTCCCTACAGGCGCAAGCCCCTGCAGTTAATTACGCTACCGCATCGCGGTAACAACTTTCTCCTTCTCCAGAATTTCACTTCGTGTCGTGTGTGTTCATTTTGTTTGTGGTTTCCCGTGGATTGTATACGGAGACTGAGTAATGCCGTCGCCCGTAGGACGTGGATTAGTCCAAATCCGTATTTACTTAGATTTGGGTTTGGTGTTTTCAGTTTAAGGATGCATTAGTCGCATTGCGGCTAAGATCAACTTAAACGTTCGTCAAGGATACGTTAGTCCTGTTTTAGACTAAGATCAACTCAACGTAGTGATTAATTTAATGTATGGCCATCGGGACTCGTCACCTCTTTGACGTCGTTGAAGGATTACAACGACATGTATCAAAGGAGCTCGGAGATGTACCCTCGAACCAGAGTTGATTGGGAGTTTTATAATCCATTTGAATATTTAAGGATACGTTAGCCGTGTTTGGGGCTAAGATCAACTTAAACATTTGTTAAGGATACGTTAGTCCGGTTTGAGACTAAGATCAACTTAACGGGACCGTTTAGATCCGATAAAAGAGCATTTGGGCTCTATTGTGCCAGTTTAGGGACGTGGTGGTCCGATATTAGTTTAGAGACGTTTTGGTCCGATATTAGTTTTAGGGACGTTTCGGTCCGATATTAGTTTATGGACGTTTCGGTCCATTATTAGTTTATGGACGTTTCGGTCCAATGTTAGTTTAGGGACGTTTCGGTCCGATATTAGTTTAAGGACGTTTCGGTCCGATGTTAGTTTAGGGACGTTTCGGTCCACTGTTAGTTTAGGGACGTTTCGGTCCGATGTTAGTTTAGGGACGTTTCGGTCTGATGTTAGTTTAGGGACATTTCGGTCCAATATTAGTTTATGGACGTTTCGGTCCAATATTAGTTTATGGACGTTTCGGTCCAATGTTGGGTGTGTGGCCGTTGGGACCCGTCACCTCTTTGACGTCGTTGAGGAATTACAACGATGGATGTCAAAGGAGTTCGGAGATGTACCCTCGAACCGGATGTAGATTGATTTAGGAGAGCCATTTTGCTCAGCCAATTTAACTTAAGGACTTATGGCCACGATTGGGCTAAGTCCAGTAAAAAAAATGTCCAACATTGCTTTTGCATTTCCTTTTATTTTTATTTGGGCTTTGCCCAGAAAAGATGCAGGGCATCAATTTGTTTTGAGCTCTGTTCTTTATGAATGATGCAGAGCATCAATTTTGTTTGGGCTCAGCCCTTTTATTGCTTTGCAATTTATTTTGGCCTGCTAGGCCTTTTTGATTTGGGCCTGGCCCTTCAAGTAATGCATTGCATTTGTGCAAAACACCAAGAATCTTTTAGATTCAAGGGAAGGAGTGCAGAGCACTTTTAAATTTCTTGATCTAAATTTAGATCAAAGAGAAGAAGAAAAATCTTTTCTTTCTTTCTATCTCAGAGAACCAGAGGTTCTCTAGCAAGTGCAAGACACTATTTTTTTATTATTTTTATTTATTTATTTATTTATTGAAGATCACTGATTTTTGTCTTTTAGATCAATGATCTATTCCTAAGAGAATTTTCTCTTATTTCAAAGGTTTTTACCTTCTTCTTTGTGTTCTCGAGAAGTTCTCTTCTTCTGTTTTTTTTTTAATCCAATTGTCTCCATCCCTTTGAAATAGGGTCTGGGGTCTTTTTTATAGTGCTCAAAAATCAGTTAAATTTGTTAAAAAGATCTTTTCTGAGTGATTTGGGGAATTTTCCCCACCGTTGGATCTTTGATCCAAAGGCCCCTGTTTTACAGAAGAAATCTTCTTGTTTAAACAAGAACAGAAAAAATATCCTTAAATCTTCACTCTGTTGTTGCGCAACTCACCAGCGTGTGACACGTGTCGCGCAGTGAAGCGCTTGCGCAACTGCGCTTGCGCGACTGCGCAGACACGTGTCGCGCAGCGGTGCGCTTGCGCAACAGCGCTTGCGCGACTGCGCAGACACGTGTCGCGCAGCGGTGCGCTTGCGCAGTTGTGCTTGCGCGACTGCGCAGACACGTGTCGCGCAGCTGTGCGCTTGCGCAGTTGAACGTTGCTTATGTTTTTTTTTTAAAAGAGCCTTGCTCTGATTGGACGTACTGCCTTGGGCGTTGTGCTGCCGTGTCAACTTCTGACACGTGGCGCGTTGCGCGCAGCGCATGGGAACTGAAGCGTTGCTTCAAAATTTGAATTTTCAAATTCAAGCAGAGCCTTGCTCTGATTGGGGGAACAAATGCCCCCCCACCGTTGCGCTCACGTGGCGCGCACGTGAGTGCAGCGGTGGTAAGACCCCGACCGTTGGATCATGGGGGTCAGTTGAAAAGGCGCAGGCGCCTATAAATAGGACCCTTGGTCCTTGGTAATTCTTTACCAATTTCAAGAATTTGAATTTCAGAGCCTTGCTCTTGCTTAAGAACTTCCAGAGCCTTGCTCTTGTGAGAACTTCAAAGTTCTAGTTTTAGAATCACTCTAGGTAAAATGAATTAAATTAAATTAGTTTAAATTAAATTTAATTAACAGAGCCTTGCTCTTATAGATCTTTGATCTAAAGGAAAACCTCTTTGGGGTTTCTTCAACAGAGCCTTGCTCTCAAAATATTTACAGATTTACAGAGATCTGATCCATGGGTTCTAACCCATGAACAGAGCATTGCTCTTAGATCAAATGTAGATCTTTTTAGATTTGATAAACGGAGAAAAATTTTGTTTTATAAGTTTTCATGGATTTTTCAAGATTCCAAAACTCTAAAGATAAAATTGATGGATCTTTCCACCATTACCATAGAGCTATGCTCTTTTAAGGAATCTTGTTCCCCTGAAAGAGAATATTTCTCCTTGTCTCTAGGGATTTCCCATCAGTGAGGATATTCTTTTGGGGACCTTTTCATTAATTGACAGTCTCATCTAATGATGGGGTTGTCTTATTAAATGATGTACCGTCATCCAGATTTTGTGGGTCCCTCTTTTTGTCCCCTACCCATTACATCATAGTGTTGAGTAAGATTTCAAAATGCCAAATGTCAGAACACTAACGGTTATTTTTATCTTTCTACAGGAAACATGTCTGACGACTTATCTTTCCCCTTTGTTCGCTCGGAAGGAGGGTTCCCCCATGCGCCGGTGGACCGGGTGGTGTTTGCCTTGATTAAAGATCACGATCCAGAGTGCAAGAGACTTCACCTGTGGGGAAGGTGGTACAGCCAAATCATCCAAGGCCGTCGCAGCTTCAGCTCCGCTTCGCCTTCTGAGCCCATAGTTACGATCCCTTATGCGGACAAGCCCCCGGTGGAGTATGCCGTGGAGGTTAAAAATTGGAATGCCGACGACCTCCTTCAGCCTGCAATCGGTGCCATTCCGGTGCAGCCGCCGCCGGCTATAGATATCTTGGGGAGGCGAATCTGTCAGGGTGAAGCACGCCCTTGGGGACAGGCTTATAACATTGGATTAATCCCGCGGCCGCTTGCCGGATATTTGCAATGGGCCCGTTACATTTTGGCGACGAAGAGGGCTCTCCTGACGACGATTGGTTTATACTCAGCTGTCTACGTCTCGCTTTTCGAGTATCCCTCTCCTCCGACGTGGTGGATAAAGGCCTTCATCGAACAATGGAATATCCCCACCCATACCTTCCTGACAGCGGATAGGGAAGTCTCCATCTCTCTGGAGGAGTTTGCTGAGATTTCAGGTCTGCCAATGAGGGGAGAACACTACGAGGAGCTGCTTCCTCCTGACGAGTATGTCTTCGCCACCAAGCAGCTTGTATTTGACTTAACTCCAGAAAATGCCATTCAGCATCAGCACCCGGGCTTGGTGAAGGTGTTGGAGATTTATGAGGAACTCCATTTGGAATCGGGCGACCGGGGCGTCAGTTTCACGGATTTCATTGCTTGTTTTATCCGCCCGGAGTTCCTATCAGAGCGGGGCGAGAAGTTCGCTCAGCTTGCTGACCCCTTTGGTTTCGGCTTGGACCGCCGACCTTCATCGGAAAATGACCAGCGGGATTTTTATTTCCCCGGCACTGCCAGCGTCCCTTTCTCAGAGATCGCCGTTCCTGGCATGGACGAGGAGACTTTTTTCATAGGGTTCTTGGGTCTTTGGCTATGCAGCTTCGCGCTTCCCATGCACCCACGCCTCATGCGGTCCTCTGTCTTTTACCCGGCGTATCGAATGGCGGCTGGTTTACAGTTATCAGTAGGGATCGCCGGGCTGGCTTACCTCTACAATGGACTTAGCGTAGCGGCGGATGCTAATGAGCCTGGGGTACAGCCTGCTAACTTCCCGATGCACTACTTCACTTCTTGGATGGAGCTGCATGTGCGAGGGGTGTTTGGTGCCCATAAGACTCCTCCGTTTTTTGAGAAATACAGACTCCCAAGAATCATGCGGTTGGTCGGGGCTTCAATTGTAGTTGCACCTCCGCGGGAGTCTAGGGGACTGCTCCTGCGTTCACATCTAGTCGGAGCGAAGACCTCTTTTGTGGATAAGGTAATCACCATAGGCTCCGAGACCACTAAGTCAGTGGTGTCGCTGCGTGATGACTTTAAGGGCGGGGTTTCTGTACTGAAGGCTCGGGAAATCCTTCACCTTTACTCCATTTGGCCGGGCTACCTAGTATTTAGGCAGAATGTGACGGCTCTCTTTATGAGGTATAACCCACATCGATTTTCCCGACAATCGAGTTACAATCAAGGGATCCCGATGGAAGCCTTTCTGGAAACACCCGCGGCCAACCAAGGGGGAATAAGGAATGTTATGCATCATTTCACCCGGCTCAATACAGGCTCTTATTTTTTTATCAGTGAGCCTAGCTGTGCCCCTAAAATAATCCATCCGTATGTAGCCTGGTATGCGCATGCTATGGGCCCAATCATTTTAATGGAGAAACGCTTGCTGGTTAACCGTAGGGGTGCGCCTCCTGGTGGTGATCGCAAGGCTCCCTTGCAGCCAAGGCTCCCGGTCGTCCCTCCGCTAAAAGAGGCCGGAGCTGACCGACCACGCGTGTTGGCCCCCCCGCGTGGATTGCCACTGCCTACTACGGTGGATGCACCACCGGCGCCTCATGCTCCCACAAAGACGGTTAAAGTGGTATCGCCAGAGTCTGGCGCAGGAGCGGATATCGGGACTCGCCGCCCTAAAGTGACTGCTAAGCGCAAAGCTACTCCGGGTGGATCTAAAGCTGGCGGGCAGAAGAAGAAGAAGTCCACCCTATCCCTCGACGCGATCCTCAGCTTAAAGCCTGCGGCTCCTCCCGCCGAGGCTATATGTGAATACGGCAGCAATGAGGGTTTCGTGGTAGATCCTGCGGACACCAATCTGGCTGCCGCCATTGCAGCTTCGGAGCGATCGGCTAGGCTCGAAGCGATGCTAAGCAAACTCGCTGAGTCCGGTAATCATCAGACGCTTCATTTGTCATTTTATTACACCCTGTATTATTATCTTTAACTAACATTTGCTCCATTTTCAACAGGTGTCTCTACTGAAGAGGCTATTGCTGCCTCCCTGAAAACCTTCCAGGAGGAGGAGGAGAAGCGTGCCTTAGCAGGCGCTGGTATGTTTCACCCCTTTCTCTTTTATAAGGAAAGTTTGTTGTCTTTTTATGATGGTCAACCTAACCTTCTTTCGTTTCTTAGCAGGGGTTATATCAGTTGATGCGGGGATCCTTCCCGAGCCTGTTACTGAAGTCCCGGCTTCGTCAAAGTTGCCGCAAGAGCCTCGGCTTGACAAAACGACGAGGGATGCCCTGAAAACCTTAGAGGCTTCCCTATTCACGGACGAGGACACCTCAATTAGGGAAGCTCTAGTGGCATCCGTCTCAACAGCTCGGGAGGAGCGGAAGCGGTTGAGACGCGAAGCAAAGGCGCGTAGAGCTGCTTTGGCCGCGGGAGCGGGTCCCAGTACCATTCCTCGCGCTGACACTCCTTCTGGAGAGGCCCCTGTCGCCCTGTCTACTGCTTATAGGCAATGGCGCGCGCGGCCCGAAGTGCAAACAATAAATCCCCTTCAGGTAGCATCTCTTTCAGAACCTTGTTGTAAGAATTATTATAAAGCCATTGGCTCATATGCATTCTATCTTGCAGGACCAAGTCCGACTGAGGGGGAGGCGGAGACCGTCGGACCCCAGGAAACGGCGGAAGCGGTGCCTGCCGAACCTGAGCCGACGGTGGGCACCGTCGTCGGGGCCACGGTGCCTGAAACAGAAGTTGAAGGATCCGCCGCCGAGAAGGTCATTGATGCCGCGTCTGAAGTGGCGGCAGATGAGATGACTGTCGAGCCGAAGGCAGTAGAAGTCGAGGCGCTTGAGGCTGGAGACGTCACGGTGCCGATGGACGAGACAATCGTGACCGCAGAAACCGAGGGAGTATCGGGTGAGGCGGCCACGATTCCTGAGGAGGAGCGAACCGCTCTTTCTCAGGAATCTGGTAATACTCCGATCATAGCCCTCCCCGCGTATGGTTCCTTGCCGTCTCCCGAGCTCGCGAGCACAACAACGGTTCCCATCGAGTCGGGTGATGAGGCTACGGGCGGTGGTCTCATGTCGATGGATGAGGGGATTGCTTCAGTTTCTGCTGGTAGCTCGTCCGGTAAAAATTTTTGTCACCAGCGTTCCCCCCTTTTTTATATATCTTGCGATCTCTTCTAACAAGCTTGTCTTTGCAGGTGCAGCCAGTGCCGATGCTCCTTTGCTCGAGGGGGCACCGTCGACTACTGCTTTGGCGGTGGTCACCTCCCCGCCTTCCCTTGTACCATCACGGATGTTGGAAGGTATGGATTCACGACTCATGCATTAATCTTTCAAAAATGTAGCTTTGTACTAACGTTATACCATTGTGCCTTTGCAGGAGTGCTCTTCGATCATTTATATCAAGTGTTGCTCCCACACTTCTCTTTCCCATCCGAGCTCGCTTCTCCTTCTGGTGGCGCCGGTGAGTATACCTTCACTATAATATCTTTACTTACCCCCTTTTTTCTAGCAATGGGATAATTTCTGACTTCTCCTTTTCTTTATTGCAGTGCCACAAATCGAAGGAGGGGATGCAAGACCTGCCGCGCCACCGGCCCTTCCGGCTTTACCGTCCGTTGCAGCTGGTATAATAAATTTCCTTTTTTGGTAACCCTTCAACATCTTCTGAACCATCGTTTAACCATGTTTTGTTTTGCAGCTATTGTTCCGGCTCCGGTCCCCTTTGGGGCTCGCGTCCTTTCACCGGCAGGCCCTTTCTTGAGACGTCCATCTTCCAAGGGTGCTGCGATGAGTTTGGGCATGCTGAGCGGGTACATTGAAGAGCTCAATATGGACGCTCTCCCTTCTGCCGTAGATTTTGCTGCGGAGGTTAACCCGATGTTGGCGGCGCTCGTAAATTTTCATAACGAAGGCGTCGTCGAATCTTGGGTTAACCACTGCAGGGGGATCGAGGCCTGTCTAAATCGGCTGGAGTCGACGCGCCCTTCTCCCGAAGTTTTAGCTCTGAGCACCCAACGCACAACTTGGCTCGAGCAAAGCACTTCGCACCTTCGCCACTTGGAACAAGAAGCAGCTTCAAGACTAAGGGAATGCCAAAAGACCTCGAACGAAACGGCCCATCTGCGCGCTGAGTTTGAGGCAAATGCTGCCCAAGTGAAGACTATCTTCGAGGGTCTCTTGGAGCGTATCTCCCATGGGCTAAACTTGAAGCGGAAGCTTGACGTAGCTGAGCGCAATACTCTAAGTCGGGAAGCTGCCTATCAGGTCGTCAGGGAGCAGCTTGCGTCGGTCTTGCAGCAGCGAGCCCAAGTGGAGGCAGAGCTGGCGGTAGTAGCCGATCGAAAGAAGACGTGGAAGGAAGTATGCGAGCAATTGTTAAATCTATGCAAGACGCTTCCTTCCCAGTAATTTCTCCTTGTATCATTTGTACTTGTAAAATATATGTATATATATTTTTTATTCTTTAGTACAATGTATCCTGTACCCAGTCAATGTTCATGAATAAAAGATACACATTTTTGTAACGTCCTGTGTCATTTCTTCGCCTTTTTTTTTATTCTTTTCAGCATGACATATTTAATACACCTTATTGACAGATAACTTCATTTCTCCCAGAGATAACGATGGCCTAGACTGCAGGTTCAGATCTGCCGCCTAGGACTTTTCAACTCTATGAGCCGTGAGGGTCTCATAGAGACTTTTCTTCCTACGGATCGAGAGGATCTCGTAGGCGGGCTTTCTCCTTAGGAATCGTGAGGATTCCTAAGTTTGGTTTTCTCTTGTAAGTCGTAAGGATCCTACAAGAGAATTTTTCCCTCTTACGAGTCGAGAGGACTTGTAAGCGGTTGCTTCCCTCCTTGTCGAAGTTCGACGTTGGAGAGTGAGACCCGTGGATGGTATGCAAGAGACCGTTTTGGGCCAACTCGCAGGGTCCCAATGCTTAGGAAACAGGCTTCTTTTATGCCCACTGCCTGAGGCTTTATCTCACAAGTCGAGCCGCCTCGACAATTTTTCACAAGTCGAGACGAATCGAACGTTTCTCGCAAGAACATCTTAACGTCGTATTTAACCTCTGCTCTTTACGCCAGAAGCCCGTTAAGGTTGGTGGTACTTAGGGTTTTGGCCATCGTACCGTCGCATAAGCTGATACAGTCCTCGATAGGCAATCGTGCTGTTCGAGTAGCCCTGCGACTGCCGTGTCTCTGATCCCTTCGGGGGCTGGACAAGACGTCTTCAAGCAATCCTCCTTGGCAGTTTGACCGTCGGAAGAGCAAGCGCTAGGAATTTGCCA
The DNA here is from genome assembly GCA_030015575.1 of Agapanthus africanus. Taxonomy (NCBI): domain Eukaryota; kingdom Viridiplantae; phylum Streptophyta; class Magnoliopsida; order Asparagales; family Amaryllidaceae; genus Agapanthus; species Agapanthus africanus. The sequence continues at coordinate 101,586,293 of CM057350.1, read as the reverse complement.
TGCCGCTTTTTACTTGAGGTTAGGCTCATTTTGGAGAGCCCCGATGAGTCATAACCACTCCGCGCTGGTGTGGGATGATCTCCGATAGTCTTTCGGGTTTTATATGAGTTGCCGTCAAGACCCTGAAGCTAGGAATTTGGCCTTTGCTTCGTTTGCTGGCATTGCGTCTGCTGTATCGAGACGAATGTTGCGGTGGGAACTAGGGATTTTGCCGTGGCTCCGTTTGTTTGATGACGTTGCGTCTGCTGTGTCGAGACGAACGTTGGGGTGACATCTCGTCTGCTGTATCGAGACGAACGTCAAGGTGGTGACCACTCTGTGCTGATGCGAGATGATCTCCGATTGTCTTTCCGGTTTTATGTGAGTTACCGTAAAGACGTTGAAGCTAGGAATGTGGCCTTCGCTTCATTTGCTTTGTCATGTCTGAATCCCTGCTGGAGGAAGAACGCTGAGGTTGACATTTTGTCTGCTGTATCGAGACGAACGTCATGGAGGTGACCACTTCATGTGAGATAGTCTCCGATTGTCTTTCCGGTTTTATGTGAGTTACCGTCAAGACGTCGAAGTTAGGAATGTGGCCTTCGCTTCGTTTGCTTTGGTGTGTCCAAATCCTGTTGGAGGAAGAACGCTGGGGTTGACATTTTGTCTGCTGTATCGAGACGAACGTCAAGGTGGTGACCACTCTGTGCTGATGCGAGATGATCTCCAATTGTCTTTCCGGTTTTATGTGAGTTACCATAAAGACGTTGAAGCTAGGAATGTGGCCTTCGCTTCATTTGCTTTGTCACGTCCGAATCCCTGCTGGAGGAAGAATGCTGGGGTGACAACTCGTCTGCTGTATCGAAACGAACGTCAAGGAGGTGACCACTCCATGTGAGATGATCTCCGGTGGTCTTTCAGGCTTTATATGGCTTTCCGTTAAGACCTTGAAGCTAGGAATTTGGCCTTCACTTCATTTGCTCACACTGCGTCTGGTGTATTGAAGCGAATGCTGAGGTGGAGCTGGGATTTTGCCGTCACTCCGCTTGGTTTCGACCATGGGGTCTTTTGTTAACTTTGCATGTACACCCTGCTGGACTGCGAAGGAACGCCGTTGTTGACATTGCGTCTGCTGTAACGAGAAGAATGCTAAGGTGGAGTTGGGATTTTGCCGTTACTCCGCTTTGTTTCGACCGTGAGGTCTTTTGTTGACGTTGCATCTGCCTCCAGCTGGACTGCGGAGGAACGCTGTTGCTGACATTGCGTCTACTGTATCGAGACGAATGCTGAGGTGAAGCTGGGATTTTGCCATCGCTCCGCTTGATGGTGTAATATCTGTGTCCTGTTGGAATGAGGAGGCACACCGTTGTTGGTCTCCAGGCTGTAGACGTGGCCATTGAGATTTGGAACTAGGGACTTTGTCATGGTTCCGTTTCGTTGCGATTCTGAGGTCAGTTGTTGACGTCATGTCTGCATCTAGTTGGAGTGAGGAGAAACGCCGTTGGTGATCTTTAAGTTGTCGATATTGACGTCAAGACCCTGAAGTTAGGGACCTTCCTTTGCTTCATTTGTTGACATCGTGTCTGTAATATTGCGACAAATGTCGAGATGGTCTCTAGGTTATCTATGAACCGTCGAGATTTGGCTTCGCTTTCTGGTGGAGCCTGTTGGGAAGGTATGGTTCCCTCTTTATCTGTGCCCCTGGATTGTATACAGGGATCGATGTGATTTCACCTGTAGGGCAAAAAGTTTCATTTTTTCATTTTTTTTTTCTTTCCGCGATGCTCTATCATTTCAGCTTTTTATATCGCGAAAATCGCGATTGCCCAATCATTTCGGCTACTTTTCGCGGTGCCCAATCATTTTGGCTATTTTTCTTTTTACTCGCTGCTTTTTATTGCGAGTTGCCCGACCATTTCGGCTATTTTGCATGCATACATTTTTACTTGCTGATTTTGTTTGCAAGCTGCCCCATCATTTCGGCTATTTCGTATGCATATATATATATATATATATATATATATATATTTATTTATTTTTTTTTGGCTCGCTGATTTTTTTTTTTTTTTGTGAGTAGGGGATTTGGGATCTGATCCCAATCTTGGCATCAGCATCGCTGCGACTGAAATATTGCCAGGAGCGAATCATCATTTGCCTTAAAAGGACTTGGAATTTGATACCGGTCTAGGCATCAGTATCGCTGCAACTGGGATATTGCCAGGAGCGAATCATCATCTGCCATGAAAGGGCTTGGAATTTGATACCGATTTAGGCATCAGCATCGCTACAACTGGAATATTGCCAGGAGCGAATCATCATTTGCCTCTGTCGATCCCGAACAAAGGTGGCTTAGTAAACAGGATTAAGGGTCTTGTCGGCTAAGGCTTTTGACTTCATGAGCCGTAAGGGTCTCACAAAGGTATTTCTCCCTACAAGTCGTGAGGATCTTATAGGTGTGTTTTCTCCTTGGGAATCGTGAGGATTCCTAAGTGCATGTTCTCTTGTAAGTCGTAAGGATCTTACAAAAGGGTTTTCTCCTTATAAGTCGAGAGGACTTACAAGTGTTGTTTGCTGTACAAGCATATCCCTAGTCACGGATGGGACTTTGTTAGGGAAATATTTATTCGTGCCCGTGGATTGTATACAAGGGTCATTATGAGCCGCTTGTAGGGCAATATCGAAGGTTGTGGGGGCTGCTTAAGAACAGGTTAAGGTTTCTGCAACTTAAGACTTTCAAATCTTATGAGCCGTAAGGGTCCCACAAGAGAGTTCTCCTTACGAGTCGTGAGGATCTCGCAAGTGTATTTTCTCCTTCGGAATCGTGGGGATCCCTAAGTGTGTTGTTCCTTTGTGAGTCGTAAGGATCTCACGCAGGTGGTTTCTCCTTAAAGGGTCGAGAGGACCCTATAAGTGTTTCTTAACGAGGTTGCGCCCTTTCAGGTTTTCACAAACACTCGCCGGTAGCCCTGCTGTTTTTACTCACGGAGCCCTTTCGGGTTTTCATCCGTGCCCATTTTGCTTATGGACATACCGTTTTTTTTTATTCTTTTTTTTTTTTTACGAGGTCGCGCCCTTTCGGGTTTTCACGAACACTCGCTGGTAGCCCTGCTGTTTTTACTCACGGAGCCCTTTCGGGTTTTCATCCGTGCCCATTTTGCTTATGGACATACCGTTTTGTTTTTTTTTATATATTCTCGTCAGCCTGAAAATGCTGCGGTAGTAGTTTAAAAACATTTCGGTCATTTGCAAGTTTTAGGACATTGCGGTCCATCATTAGTTTAAGGACATCTCGGTCCGTTGTTAGTTTAAGAACGTTTCGGTCCGTTGTCGCCGTATTTGAGGCGAATATCTAGTTTATTGACTTTTCAGTCTATGAGTCTTTCTCCATGAATGAACATGATGCCCCCGGCGTATCCATCTTCTTCGGAGCGTGCGGTTGTGGCGGACTCACCTTCCAGTTCTCAGACAGCGCAAACTTGCCCTGTTGGTATTGGTCTTCAACCCAGTTTTTGAAGACGTAGCAGTCCTCGATCAGGTGACCTACTGTTTGGTGGTAAGGGCAATAGTTAGGATTATTAACATCGCCTGGCCGCAACGGACGTTTTGGAGCCGGCAGATTGATGAGTCTGTTGCACACTGCCAGCTCGAACAGTCCCCTTGTTTTATCTTGCGGAAGCGAGTAAGGACGTTTTAACTTTTCTTGGAGGGATTGCTGCTTGTTGCTTTGGCGAGCAACCGGTCGAGGGTCACCCGATTGTTGTTGAGCGCTGGCGACGAGAGCCTTTTTTCCTTTTCTTTTATCCTTTTTGTTCGCTCCGTTGTTTACGGGGTCGGGATTTTTTCCGAGTAGCATGCGATTGCATGGCTGAACGTTCTCGCAGCTTCTCAATTCCTTTATTTTTGAAATAGATTCCCCGAGGGAAGAGTTGGGGATAGCTTCTTCGTCAGAGTCGCTTCCAAAGGTGATAACTTGTGATCCCTTGAAGTCGGCTATATGACAGTTTGCGGCGGCTCCTTTGCGCTCATATATCGCATTTTTCCGATGTCCACAAGCTTCACACTTTGTCCTGTCGAAGTGTTGCTTTTGAGCGACATACCCTTGCCACCAACAGTTAAAGGACTCGCAGTCTTCGGTAGGATGTATGATCTTCTGATGATATAAACAGAAGTTAGGGTGCATCTCTACCTCAGAGAAAGAATTTTCTTCAGAGGGCGGTAGCTTTATTCCTACTGATAGAGTTTTGGCGAACCGTTTCCTCGTCTTGAATTTGTTTTTACCCGCAGTGTATGGCTTTTGATTTGACGGGAATACCTTGGTTCTTTCTAGTATGGCCATTTCACGTTCTTGATTGGCTTTTGCTTTCAGACGAATTTCACTTAGGAAGACATCGATCAACTCGTCTGATGGCTGTAGAATCTCCGGCTCAGGATTCGCCATTGGTTTCTCAGCGCAAGGAGCCTCTTTATCATCCGTCAGTGAATGAGAAATCATATGACAAGTCGTTGCGTAGTCTTCGGATTCATCCGATGAGTTTTCTCCATTGTTTTCATCCTTGACTAAAGAACAAGCTGCTCCCGGCGTGTCCGTTTTCTTTGGAGAGTGCGGCTGTGGTGGGTTTACCTTCCAACTTTCAGACAGCGCGAACTTGCCTTGCAGGTATTGATCCTCGATCCATCCCTTAAAGACGAAACAATCCTCAATCGGGTGACTTACCGTTTGGTGGTAAGGGCAATAATTGGGATTATTAAGATCGCCTGGCTGCGACAGACGCTTTGGACTCGGCAGATTGAGGAGTCTGTTACGCACTGCCAGCTCAAACAGTCTTCTCGTTTTATTCAGAGGAAACGAGTAAGGACGTCCTAGCCTCTCTTCGAGAGATGGGCGTGGACGCACGTTGTTTTGGCGAACGACCGGCTTTGAGTTGCTCGACTGTTGTTGAGCATTGGCGACGATGATCGCTTTTCCTTTCTCATTTCGGGGATCGGGTCTTGGAGGAGACGGCTTATGGCCCATCTGGTCCATTTGGGCTAATTTGTCGATCAAGGCCTGGAAGGTGGTCGGCCTGAAGAACATCATGAATTGCGAGATGGTCGCCTGCGGATCGAGAGTTCCCACAAACATGCCTACCGCAGGTGCCTCTTCTATGCGTTGTTCGCATTTCGACCATAGGTTCCGCCATCGTGTTGCGTATTGAACCCACGTTTCGCTTGGCCTTATCCTGGCATTTATTAGTGCTGTTATCGGGGTGCGTTCACTAGCACTCATGAATCTTTGTGTAAACAGCAGTTCCATCTCTGCAAATGTTTTGACAGAGTCGTTAGATAGCTCCGAATACCATTCAAAGGCTGTTTCTGCTAAGCTGCCGACGAATTGACGTAGAAACAATTTGTCATCGCCTCCAGTATTGCCGCATAAGGCCCTGAATTGAGCGACATGCTGATGCGGATTCCATGTCCCTTTATATACGTGGAATTTAGGGATCGTATATCCTGGCGGGTAACTGATTTGGTCATACCAGCCTGGATACGGTCGTCCGGTTCTAACAATTTGCCCAGCCGCTTCATTCGCCTGATGAACCCGGATCTGCTGAGCTATATATTCATCTAGGTCAACTTTGGAGATTGCCTCCTCCTTGGCTGTTGACAGAGCCGGCGGATGATTTGACGTTTCTCCCCTGTCGTCTTCAAGGACGATCGGAGGATCTTCAGCAGGAGGGTCCGGCTGTAACATCATCCCTACCATATCTTGGAAGAGGAGCGCCATCTGTTTTATGTTAGCCGCTTGCTCTGCAGCTTCTTTGTCCCTCTTTTCGAGGACTCTGCGTAAAAAGTCAGCATCGGTTTCTTGTTCTTGACGCTCATCCGAAGATATTTCAGAGCTTTCTTTTGGCTCAGTGAGTGCAGCCATTGTAGTCATCATTTCCTGAAGCTTTTGTTGTTGCTCCTGGGCTTTCGTCACGGATCGGGTGAGCGGTCGGTGGCCCGTAGAAGTGCGGCTTTCATCCTTTCCAGAAGTCATATAAACAGTGTGCACCACCATGCCCCCAGACTTGGGGCGTTTGTGTTCAGCGCTTTTATGCTTCGCCATGTTCACAGGGGCTCTTTGTGGCCTCCTTTTTTGAGTGATTGGAGTTAAGGGAGCCGTTGTAGTGGACACCCCAGTAGCTTTTGCTTTTTGTGGTTTGACAGAGTAATCTTTCCCCTGCCGAACCTTCATCTTTTTCTGTCGTCGGAGGCAGTCTTGATCGATCACCGACTCTTGGACCTGTCGCCAGACTTTGTAAATTTTAGAGGACAGCCGTTGAGGGGGCTGCTCTAGCTTCTTCTCCGGAGTATTCTCCACAGGTGAAGGAGTTCGTTTCAACATCGCAGTAGGAGAGTTTCGGCGCACCTCGTCGAGCAGTTCAAAACTATTCTTGGTTGGAACAGCAGCATCGATCCTCACCATCGGAGCTGACGGAGTTATCCCGGAGGGGGAGTTGCCCCCAGCCTTCCTTACTCGACGCCAGTGGCGACGTCGAGCGTGTCTTGCGGATGGAGTTGTTTCAGCTATAGGAGCGACCTCCTCATGCCCCCTGTATTGGTCAGAATATACTGGTACCAGCTTTTTAAAGATCGACGTCCGTTGAACGGGGACGGCCAACTTGTCAGAAGCGGACTTCTGAACATGGAAAGCAACCTTGGTGACTTTGCCAAGAACGGGAGCTGGGATAGCTATCCGCTTCGGGATAACGCCTTCTGGTATGGCAGGCTTCTTCATGGGCCCGATGGAGCTCTAGCCTAATCCATTAAAACCTAAAGCAGTGGAGTTGGGCGACCTATTGAGAGGGGTCGCGGCAGTGGTAAGTCGATCGAAAACCGACTTCTTTGGAGCTTCTTGCAATGTCTTTGGGGCGTTGAAGCTCATTGGTGGGATCATGGTCCCAAAAAATAGTCCGGTGGTGGCTCGAGCCACCTGCTCCACCGGCATTTTGAAAAGGGAGGCCGCTTGGGGTCCATAAGTCACTCCTCCAGCAATGACGGAGCGAGAGTTGTTGCTGCAGGCGGTGCAGTTCGAAGCCATCGATCTTCTGTTTTCTGCACGGAGCAAGACACCAAATCTTAGTACCTTGAATCCACAGGCAACCACAGCAAACCGCGATTTGTTCGCGAACACGACACACGAAGTGTGGAGTGGAAAGAGGAAAAGGTCCCACCGGGCGTGCCAGAATCTGTTCCCCTCCGAATGACGGCCTAGACTTGGCGTCCATTGCCTGATGTTCGGGGCAGATGCTATTTGGTTTTATCCGTTTATCTCTCCGAAGATGCCAAGTTGATTTATGGCACCGTGTATCGGAGGTTTAGACGGATGCGGCCGATGTAGCAGACTTCGTCAGATTCCCCCTCAGGATGAGGGGTTTTTGATTATGGGGACGCTCTTCCCTGCAGGCGCAAGCCCCTGCAGTTAATTACGCTACCACATCGCGGTAACAACTTTCTCCTTCTCCAGAATTTCACTTCGTGTCGTGTGTGTTCATTTTGTTTGTGGTTGCCCGTGGATTGTATACGGAGACTGAGTAATGCCGTCGCCCGTAGGACGTGGATTAGTCCAAATCCGTATTTACTTAGATTTGGGTTTGGTGTTTTCAGTTTAAGGATGCATTAGTCGCATTGCGGCTAAGATCAACTTAAACGTTCGTCAAGGATACGTTAGTCCTGTTTTAGACTAAGATCAACTCAACGTAGTGATTAATTTAATGTATGGCCATCGGGACTCGTCACCTCTTTGACGTCGTTGAAGGATTACAACGACATGTATCAAAGGAGCTCGGAGATGTACCCTCGAACCAGAGTTGATTGGGAGTTTTATAATCCATTTGAATATTTAAGGATACGTTAGCCGTGTTTGGGGCTAAGATCAACTTAAACGTTTGTTAAGGATACGTTAGTCCAGTTTGAGACTAAGATCAACTTAACGGGACCATTTAGATCCGATAAAAGAGTATTTGGGCTCTATTGTGCCAGTTTAGGGACGTGGTGGTCCGATATTAGTTTAGGGACGTTTCGGTCCGATATTAGTTTTAGGGACGTTTCGGTCCGATATTAGTTTATGGACGTTTCGGTCCATTATTAGTTTAGGGACGTTTCGGTCCAATGTTAGTTTAGGGACGTTTCGGTCCAATATTAGTTTTATGGACGTTTCGGTCCAATGTTAGTTTAGGGACGTTTCGGTCCGATATTAGTTTAGGGACGTTTCGGTCCGATGTTAGTTTAGGGACGTTTCGGTCCGATGTTAGTTTAGGGACGTTTCGGTCCACTGTTAGTTTAGGGACGTTTCGGTCCGATGTTAGTTTAGGGACGTTTCGGTCCGTTATTAGTTTATGGACGTTTCGGTCCAATGTTGGGTGTGTGGCCGTTGGGACCCGTCACCTCTTTGACGTCGTTGAGGAATTACAACGATGGATGTCAAAGGAGTTCGGAGATGTACCCTCGAACCGGATGTAGATTGATTTAGGAGAGCCATTTTGCTCAGCCAATTTAATTTAAGGACTTATGGCCACGATTGGGCTAAGTCCAGTAAAAAAAATGTCCAACATTGCTTTTGCATTTCATTTTATTTTTATTTGGGCTTTGCCCAGAAAAGATGCAGGGCATCAATTTGTTTTGAGCTCTGTTCTTTATGAATGATGCAGAGCATCAATTTTGTTTGGGCTCAGCCCTTTTATTGCTTTGCAATTTATTTTGGCCTGCTAGGCCTTTTTGATTTGGGCCTGGCCCTTCAAGTAATGCATTGCATTTGTGCAAAGCACCAAGAATCTTTTAGATTCAAGGGAAGGAGTGCAGAGCACTTTTAAATTTCTTGATCTAAATTTAGATCAAAGAGAAGAAGAAAAATCTTTTCTTTCTTTCTATCTCAGAGAACCAGAGGTTCTCTAGCAAGTGCAAGGCACTATTTTTTTATTATTTTTATTTATTTATTTATTTATTGAAGATCACTGATTTTTGTCTTTTAGATCAATGATCTATTCCTAAGAGAATTTTCTCTTATTTCAAAGGTTTTTACCTTCTTCTTTGTGTTCTCGAGAAGTTCTCTTCTTCTGTTTTTTTTTTTAATCCAAATGTCTCCATCCCTTTGAAATAGGGTCTGGGGTCCTTTTTATAGTGCTCAAAAATCAGTTAAATTTGTTAAAAAGATCTTTTCTGAGTGATTTGGGGAATTTTCCCCACCGTTGGATCTTTGATCCAAAGGCCCCTGTTTTACAGAAGAAATCTTCTTGTTTAAACAAGAACAGAAAAAATATCCTTAAATCTTCACTCTGTTGTTGCGCAACTCACCAGCGTGTGACACGTGTCGCGCAGTGAGGCGCTTGCGCAACAGCGCTTGCGCAACTGCACATACACGTGTCGCGCAGCGGTGCGCTTGCGCAGTTGTGCTTGCGCGACTGCGCAGATACGTGTCGCGCAGCTGCGCAGTTGTGCTTGCGCGACTGCGCAGACACGTGTCGCGCAGCGGTGCGCTTGCGCAACAGCGCTTGCGCGACTGCGCAGACACGTGTCGCGCTGCCGTGCGCTTGCGCAGTTGAACTTTGCTTATGTTTTTGTTTTTTTTTTTAAAGAGCCTTGCTCTGATTGGACGTACTGCCTTGGGCGTTGTGCTGCCGTGTCAACTTCTGACACGTGGCGCGTTACGCGCAGCGCATGGGAACTGAAGCGTTGCTTCAAAATTTGAATTTTCAAATTCAAGCAGAGCCTTGCTCTGATTGGGGGAACACAACCAAGTGACGTCAACGAGCCCAACTACTGTCCTTATCATCGAGTACTAGGCCATCCGATCGAAGATTGCTACGTTTTCAAGAATTGGCTTGAAAACCAGTACTGACAGGGCAAGTTCGCGTTATCTGACAAATGGAAGGTGAATCCCCCGTAGCCCCACACCTCTAAGGGGACGAATACGCCAGGGGCAACATGCTTCGTCATTGAAGAAGCTCCTTAGGAGGTTGTATTATCAGCCAAGACAAAGAGGATGCTAAACGATCTTCAGACATGTCCAGCGATCAAGTGGAAGAACCCGTTGGAACCGCAGGTCATTGAAGGGATGTTGAAGCCATGTCCAACTCCAAAGACCGATGGTGGTGGTTCAAGCACTTGCAGCCAGCCGTCAAAATCTTCGAAAAAGAAGAAGAAGAAATCTAAGAAGCCCGTGAAGCCTGGCAACAAGTGCACGGACTTACAAAAGCAAATTGACGCGTTGGATGAATACAACCAAAAGGCACGGACTCCCATTACGCTCCAAGAGTTCCTCAATCACGTCTTTCAAGGAGAAGATGAGGGAGAAAGTTTATCGAATGAATCCGAGGAATATGTGGCGAGCTGTCATATGATTTCCCATTCGATCACGAACGATGAGGAGACTCCTTGCACCGAAAAGCTGGGGGCAGATCCTGAACCAAAAGTTCTGGGGCCATCAGATGAAGCAATTGACGCATTCCTTAATGAAGCTCAGTTGAAAAGTAAAGCTGATCGGGAGCGCGAGGCGGCTATAATTGAAAGGGCCAAGCGCCAGCGACTTGATGAAGGAGCTGAGACGATCCCGTTGGAGCTAAACACCTCCGCTACCAACAAAAGCCAATTCAAGATGAGGAAAAAGTTTGCTAAGGCCATATCAATGGGCATGAAGCTACCATCCTCTGAAGGAAACATCACTGGTGAAATGGAAATGCGCCCCTCCTATTGCTGGTATCATCGGAAGATTTCGCACCCCACTGAAGAGTGCAAAGCTTTCGATAGATGGTGGCAAGGATATGTTGCTCATCGACAACACTTTAAGCGAGAGAAACGCAAAATTCGTCGGGAGCAAAGAAATACGACCGAAGGGCTTAAAAGAACTGCTGGCGATTGTTGCATGGTTAACACCGGTGGATCACAAGTGCCTACATTCGGGAATGATTCTGATGAAGAGCTAGAACTTGCCCCTCTCTTTAAAGAGTCCGTTTCGGGAAAAGAAGAAGAACCGAAGGTCTGCGAAAATATCCGGCTGCGAAATCGGACGCTGCCTGAAAAGAACCTCAGACCCTTAAACAGAAAAGATAAAAGGAAAGAAAAGGTCTCTGAAGATATCGTCTTAGATGACCAAGTGGTGGAAGAGCTAGCTGCCAAGGACCCGCCAAAGAAGAATAAGGTGGATTACAACATCTTAGCACATCTGAGGAAGCTGTCCTCACAGCTCAGCATTCTTGACGCCCTTTTGCTATCAAAAGAGGTGAGAGATTCGTTAATTAAGGCACTCCAAGATCCAGAACAATTCCAAGCATGCCTGGCCGAGGAAAAGATGAAGGATGAATTGGAGGAAGTGCACACGGCCGATGTTACTTTTGGCGATGAAGACCTTCTACTTGGGACGTGCTAACACAATCGCCCTCTCTATGTCTCGGGATACTGCCATGATATAAAGATAGGCAAAATCCTGATCGATAACGGCTCGTCTGTTAACCTACTCAACGTGCGGGTGTTGAAGGAAATCTGCATGAGCGTCCAGCACCTTGCTCGGGACAAGATCACCATCTCCGGGTTCGACTCCCAATCGTCAAAGACTCTTGGATCTGTGATACTGACGCTACACTTCGGGCTACTCATCACGGACATTAAGTTCCATGTCATAGACACCAAGACATGCTACAACGCTTTGCTCGGCCGACCATGGTTACACGAGTACAACATCATCCCTTCTACACAACATCAGTGTATGAAGTATTTTAAGGATGGTTTCGAGTATACCGTGACGGGAGAACTGAACCCGTTCTCTGTGAACGAGGTCCGCAAATATGAAGATGCCAAATACTTCTTACCGGATTTCGAAGACACAAAGAAGTGTCACAAGCCGGAGAATAAAACTAACGCTACCATCCCTGTTTTCGGCAGTGATACTGAGGAGGAAGAAGAGATAGTTTATTCGGGTCCGCCCCAACACAACAAGCCGGGACCATCGGCTCCTATATTGATCTTTGGCAGCGACTCGGAAGATGAAGTCCATGCTGTATTCTCTGCTCGACCTAACGTCCGCTGACGAAGAGCAAAGTCTACAAGTCGCCATAGTGCCGCTTAAACACCATAAAGAACTGGATGCACTTAATATCTACAGTGTAGAAGAGTTGCGGACATTCTATATCCCTCCCAGGCGAGAGAGCAAGAAAGCAATCCTGTTTTACCGCTCTGAAGAAACCAAGGTAGAAAAAGAAATCTGGCATGGTGCGGATTCTACGCTCGACAGGCTTCAGCCTATCCGTCTCCCCAGATATTATACGGAAGATTTGAAAAAGCTGCTGAAACGCCAGGGGATACCCTTCAAACAGACCGTTAGAAAGGCCAAATTCTATGACAGGGTCTGGAACGTCCCCGGGACTCAACGCAAACTGCCTAACGGGAGAATGGAAACAAAAGGGCTTGGATACATCCGGTCAAAGAAACGAGAGTTACTACCCGGCTGCTACGTCGTGTATGACCTTGATGAAGAAGCGGATGATCAATGGGAGGACGCTAATCCTAAGCCCGTGAAAGTTCCAGATGCAAAGGAGCCCAGTCCGTCGTTCGAGGAACAAATGGACAAACTTATAAAGAAAGCTGGTCAAAAAGTCCGAGATGATCACAACCGCGAGACGGCCATCTACGACAAAGCCAAGACGCAACGCCTTCTCCAACAGGCCGTAAAGGATGAAAATGCCGCTTCTTGTCAACCTGTTATAAAGAAGGCTCGGCGCAAAAGCAGAAATAAGTCGAAAGGCCAAAAAGGCTCTCAACAACAACAAAGCAGGGCTAAGAAGCCACGCAAACGGGAGTTGAGCGTTATTGATCTATCTCTCATGAAGAAAATGGGTCGAGCGTACTCGTTTCCTCAGGACAAGACGAAGAAGATACTTGACTTTGCTCTAAAACATCAAATGCTTACATTGCCGGAGTCTAAACATCCCGAACGAGCGGGCGAAGTCTCACACCCGGACTATTGCTCTTACCATCGAGTAATAGGGCATCCTCTTGAAGATTGCTTCACCTTCAAGAATTGGGTCGAAGATCAGTATCATCTTGGCAAATTCACTCTGTCTGACAACTGGAGGGTAGCGCCGCCACAGAAGCACGAGCCCAAGGCCACGAAAGAAGATCCGGTTCCACATTGGGATTGGAAGCGAATTCACACCTGTCACATGATTACAATATTAAAAGAAGAGCCCGAGGACATAGATGAGCTACCTTGGTGCTTCGAAAACAGCAGCGACGAGATAATCTCAGAATTCCCACCAGCGCCAAAAGAGCTGGAAGATGGAATCCATACCACTGCAGATAACCTCAAGAAGATTGAGTTGGGGACGGCAAACGATCCACGACCGACATTCATCAGTGAGTTACTATCTGAAGAAAGGGCAGCTGCATTAAAGGATGTGCTTTTGCAGCATAGAGATTGCTTCATGTGGAACTATTCCGAAATGCCGGGACTAGATCCAGAAATTGCTGTACACAAATTGGCGATATCCCCGGACATCAAGCCAGTCAAACAGGCGCCGAGGAGAATACGGCTCGAGCTCGAGATGAGTATCAACGCCGAGGTCAAGAAGCTGATCGACTCTGGCTTTATCCAGGAGGTTCAATATCCTGAATGGATCGCTAACATCGTCCCGGTGATGAAGAAAAATGGGACGGTGCGCATATGCGTGGACTTTCGGGATCTCAATAAAGCTTGCCCGAAGGATGATTTTCCAGTGCCAGTCACCGAACTGATGATAGACAATACATCCACTCATGAGGTTTTCTCCTTCATGGATGGCTCATCAGGGTATAATCAGATAAAGATGCATCCCGAAGACCAGAAACACACCGCCTTCAGGACCCCTCTAAGTATATTCTGTTATAAAGTGATGCCCTTCGGTTTAAAGAATGCCGGTGCCACTTATCAAAGGGCCATGACGAAGATCTTCGATGACCTTATACATGAAATCGTTGAGTGCTATATCGACGACCTCATGGTTAAAAGCAAATCATACGAGGAACATCTCGATCATTTGAAGACCGTATTTCAACGCCTTCGGCAATACAACTTGAAGATGAACCCGCTCAAGTGTGCATTCGGAGTTTCCTCAGGCAAATTCCTGGGATTCATTGTTCGACACCGAGGTATTGAAATAGATCCGTCAAAGATCAAAGCGATCATGGAAATGCCTCCGTCGAGAACTCTCAAACAGTTGCGATCTCTCCAAGGGAAGCTCGCGTACATACGGCGATTTATAGCCAACCTCTCAGGCAAGTGCCGTCCCTATAGCCACCTGATGAAGAAGGGAACCCCATTTGTCTGGGATCACAAATGCCAGGGCGCGCTGGACGAAATTAAACAGTACCTGCAAAACCCGCCAGTGTTGGCTGCTCCGGTTAAGGGAAAACCTCTCATTCTTTATACAACCGCCCTCGAAGGTTCCTTAGGCGCATTATGGGCGCAAGAGAATGACAAAGGGAAAGAAAGAGCTCTCTATTACTTGAGTCGAGTTCTTCTGGGGGCAGAAAGCAACTACTCTCCCATTGAAAAACACTGCCTGGCGTTGGTCTTCGCGATAACAAAGCTCAGGCACTATGCGTTGGCGCACGAAGTCCGTCTCATTTCAAAGGTGGACCCCCTTAAATACTTGATGTCGAAGGCCATGTTGACGGGACGACTAGCTAAATGGGCCCTGCTCTTGATGGAGTTCTCCAAAACATATCAACCTCTCAAGGCAGTGAAAGGCCAGGCCATCGCCGACTTCCTCGCTGAGCACCCGATACCTGCCAATTCTCTTCTGAATTGCGATTTGCCAGACGAACATGCGTTAGACGCGATCGACGGTAGTGATACCCAATGGGAACTTTATTTCGATGGGGCATCTTCCATGAAAAAAACGTAAACAAAGTACCCCTATAATCAAATCGGGGGTATGCCTCATCTTCGTGACTCCACAAGGAGGGATAATGCGTTTCGCTTTCTCCTTAACAGAGCCGAGGACGAATAACGAAGCCGAGTATGAAGCCTTGATAGCAGGTCTTGAGATCGCCATTGACATGGGAATTGACGACCTCCTTATATACGGGGATTCTCAACTGGTCGTTAGTCAAGTAAATGGCGACTACCAAACGTACAAGCCAGAACTGGTGAAGTACGGCGAAAAAGTGCAACAACTGTTGACCCAAATTCCCTCCTATACTTTGGAGAACATACCGCGTGCGGAAAACAACAAAGCAGACGCATTGGCCAAACTTGCTAAAGAACTGGCTGACGAGAATCTCGATGACGTTAGAATCATGGTACAAAGCCGTCAAGTGCTTGCCCCAGCAGGAATATCTCCGGAATCATCCGAAGAGAAGGGAGCGACTGAGCAAACGACCCTGCAAGTAAAAGACCGGAAAAAGGCTGAGGATTGGAGAGAAGTCTTCATAGACTACTTTAGGTCCCACCGAATGCCTGAAGAAGCGTCCACAAGACATCAGCTCATGAAGCGGGCTCTATCTTTCGCCTTCGTCAACGATACTCTGTACAAGAGATCGTTTGATTCTCTGTGGTTGAGATGCCTGGGACCTGACGAAGCGAAAAGAGTCATTCAGGAAGTTCACGACGGACTCTGCGGTTCTCACCAAGCGGGCCCAAAGATGAAGTTGAAGATAAAACGGATGGGCTACTACTGGCCCACGATGATTCAGGACTGCCTCGAATATGCGAAGCAATGCTACTCATGCCAAATCCATGAGGACTTCATCCACCAGCATCCAAATCCACTACATCCAACGGTGGCTAGCTGGCCGTTCGAGATGTGAGGGACTGACATAGTCGGCCCTATCGAACCAGCATCGTCTAGGGGACATCGTTTCATCCTGGCGACGACTGACTACTTCTCTAAATGGGCAGAAGCAGTACCGTTAAGAGAAGTGAAGACGGAAAATATCCTCCACTTCTTCAAGACGCACGTCATATATCGGTTTGGAGCTCCGCGACGGATCATCTCCGATAACGGGCCAGCTTACAGAAGTCACAAGATCAGTCGCTTTGCGCAACAGCATAATATAGACTGGAGATATTCCTCAGTTTATAATCCACGAGCTAATGGTCTAGCCGAGGCCTTTAACAAGACTTTGACAAAGATCATAAAGAAAACGGTGTCACGAAATAAGAAAGACTGGCACGAGAAGCTGCAAGAAGCTCTTTGGGCGTATCGAACTACGTTCAAGACGGCCACGAACACAACGCCGTACGCGTTGGTGTTCGGTACAGAAGCAGTACTTCCCCTCGAGATAGAGCTACCCTCTCTACGAATGGCAGTCCACAACGAACTGACGAACGAAGAAAATGCTAACCTTCGGCTTGAGGAGCTTGATACTCTTGAAGAAACACGGCTCATAGCGCAACAAAATCTGGAAGCTTATAAAGCAAAGATGACGCGCTCATACGAAAGATTGACCCGACCGAGGACATTTCGCCAAGGCGAACTTGTGCTAGTGGTCAAAAGGCCTATGATCCCCAATCGCACCAAGCGAGGAAAATTCGAGCCAAACTATGAAGGCCCGTACATCATAGATAAGGTCTACCAGGGTGGGGCCTATCTACTCATGGACATGCACGGTGAAAGGCCTTTCAGGCCAATAAACGGTCGCTTCCTAAAGAGATACTACGTTTAATGATCCACGGCCTAGGTCAATGATAGATGACGACGACTATGTCCGCTCGCTATCTTCCTAAACTCAAGCTTTATAAGCAGTAGCCGGCCTTCTCCATGACGGACCGAAATGTCCTTAAACTAATAGCAGACCGAAACGTCTTTAAACTACTACCGCAGCATCTTTAGGCTGACGAGATATAAAAAAAACATATAAAAATAAAATAAAATAAACGGTATGTCCATAAGCAAAAAGGGTACGGATGAAAACCCGAAAGGCCTCCGTGAGTAAAAACAGCAGGGCTACCGGCGAGTGTTCGTGAAAACCCGAAAGGGCGCGACCTCGTAAAAAAAAAAGGAAAAAAATATATAAGAATAAAAAGAATAAAAAAAACGGTATGTCCATAAGCAAAATGGGCGCGGATGAAAACCCGAAAGGACTCCGTGAGTAAAAACAGCAGGGCTACCGGCGAGTGTTTGTGAAAACCTGAAAGGGCGCAACCTCATTAAAGGACACTTATAGGGTCCTCTCGACCTTATAAGGAGAAACCAACCACGTGAGATCCTTACGACTCACAAGGGAGCAGCACACTTAGGGATCCCCACGATTCTTAAGGAGAAAATACACTTGCGAGATCCTCACGACTCGTAAGGAGAACTCTCTTATGGGACCCTCACGGCTCATAAGAGTTGAAAGTCTTAAGTTACAGAGACCTAAACCTGTGCTTAAGCAACCCCCACAACTTCCAATATTGCCCTACAAGTAGCTCAATACTGACCCTTGTATACAATCCACGGACGCGAATAAACATTTCCCTAACCAAGTCTCATCCGTGACTGGGGATATGTTCGCATGGTGAACAACCCTTGTAAATCCTCTCGATTTATGAGGAGAAAACCCTCCTGTAGGATCCTTACAACTTACAGAGGAAACGAACACTTAGGAATTCTCACGAGTCCTAAGGAGAAAATAGACCTACAAGATCCTCACGACTTGTAGGGAGAAATAACTTCGTGAAACCCTTACGGCTCATGAAGTCAAAAGCCTTAGCCGACATGACCTTAACCCTGGTCGCTAAGCCACCTTTGTTCGACATCAACAGAGGCAGATGATGATTCGCTCCTGGTAATATCCCAGTTGTAGCGGTGCTGATGCCGAAATCGGTTTACAGCGAAAAGCCAATAGGCCGCACATGCATACGAAATAGCCGAAATGATAGGGCAACTTGCAATAAAAAGCAGCAAGTAAAAATGTATGCATGCAAAATAGCCGAAATGATTGGGCAACTCGCAATAAAAAGCAGCGAGTAAAAATAAAATAAATAGCCGAAATGATTGGGCACCGCGAAAAATAGCCGAAATGATTGGGCAATCGCGACCTTCGCGATATAAAAGCTGAAATGATAGAGCATCGCGGAGATAAAACAAAAAAAATGATGATAAAACTTTGGCCCTACAGTTAAGATCACATTGATCCCTGTATACAATCCAAGGGCATAAACAAAGAGGGAACCATACTTTCCCAACAGGCTCCGCCAGAAGACGAAGCCAAATCTCGACGGTTCAGTCCAACTCCGAAGAAACCAGTGTCTTCAGCAGATACCTCAACTCAGGGAAACAAACAGTCCCTGACAAGAGCCTCCTGATTCGCGTCGACTCGCAGAGCCACCAGTGCCTTCGTGGGAAATCCTCGACTCGTTTCAAACCCCAAGGAAACAAATAATCCTTGGCACTAGGGAAACAAATAATCCCTAGCAAATTCCTCGACTCACGGATACAAACACTCCTTGACGAGAGCCTCCTGATTCGCGTCGACTCGCAGAGCCACCAGTGCCTCCGTGGGAAATTCTCGACTCGTTTCAAACCCCAAGGAAACAAATAATTCTTGGCGCTTGGGAAACAAATAATCCCTAGCAAATTCCTCGACTCACGGATAAAAACACTCCTTGACGAGAACCTCCTGATCCGCGTCGACTCGCAGAGCCACCAGTGCCTCCGTGGGAAATTCTCGACTCGTTTCAAACCCCAAGGAAACAAATAATCCTTGGCGCTTGGGAAACAAATAATCCCTAGCAAACCCCTCGACTCACGGATACAAACACTCCTTGACGAGAGCCTCCTAATCCGCGTCGACTCGCAGAGCCACCAGTGCCTCCGTGGGAAATCCTCGACTCGTTTCAAACCCCAAGAAAACAAATAATCCTTGGCGCTTGGGAAACAAATAATCCCTAGCAAATTCCTCGACTCACGGATACAAACACTCCTTGACGAGAGCCTCCTGATCCGCGTCGACTCGCAGAGCCACCAGTGCCTCCGTGGGAAATTCTCGACTCGTTTCAAACCCCAAGGAAACAAATAATCCTTGGCACTAGGGAAACAAATAATCCCTAGCAAATTCCTCGACTCACGGATACAAACACTCCTTGACGAGAGCCTCCTGATCCGCGTCGACTCGCAGAGCCACCAGTGCCTCCGTGGGAAATTCTCGACTCGTTTCAAACCCCAAGGAAACAAATAATCCTTGGCGCTTAGGAAATAAATAATCCCTAGCAAATTCCTCGACTCACGGATACAAACACTCCTTGACGAGAGCCTCCTGATCCGCGTCGACTCGCAGAGCCACCAGTGCCTCCGTGGGAAATTCTCGACTCGTTTCAAACCCCAAGGAAACAAATAATCCTTGGCACTTGGGAAACAAATAATCCTTAGCAAATTCCTCGACTCACGGATACAAACACTCCTTGACGAGAGCCTCCTGATTCGCGTCGGCTCGCAGAGAAACCAGTGTCTCCGCGGGAAATTCCCGATTCGTCTCAACTTGCAAGATGAAGCCTCAGGCAGCAGGGATTAAAAAACTTGCTTCCTGAACAATGGGACCCTGCAAATCGACTTAGACGATCTCTTGCATACTATTCACGGGTCTCACTCTCCAAAGTCGAATCTCGACGAGGAGGGAAACAACCGCTTACGAGTCCTCTCGACTCGTAAGAGGAAAAAAATTCTCTTATAGGATCCTTACGACTTATAAGAGAAAATCACACTTAGGAATCCTCACGATTCCTAAGGAGAAAGACCCACCTACGAGATCCTCTCGATCCGTAGGGAGAAAAATCTCTACGAGACCCTCACGGCTCATAGAGTTGAAAAGTCTTAGGCAGCAGATCTGAACCTGCGGCCTAAGCCATCGCTATTTCTTAAGAAAGTCAAGATGCGTGCTCTATTATCTGTTGACCATGTTTACTCATGTGGCGTGCTGATAATAAAAGAAAGAAAATGAGGAGAAATGACACAAGACATTACAGAAAATGTGTATCTTTTATTCATAAACTTGATTGGGTACAGAATACATTGTGTTAAAGAATAAAAAAAATATATATATATACACATTCTTTTATCTACAAGCACAAACGATACAAAGAAGGATAGCTACTGAGGAGGAAGTGTCTTTAGTAAATCCACAAGTTGCTCTCGCACTTCCTTCAGCGCCTCCTCCTGAGCGGCTGCCGCGGCCACCTCCGCTTCCACCTAGGTCCGCTGCTGTAAAAAGGATGAAAGTTGCTCCTCCGCCGCCTTCTGGGCTGCTTCATGGCTGGGTGCATCTCGCTCGACAATGTCAAGTTGTTGCCTCAATGATAACCCTTCGGAGAGACATTGCAGAAGGCCCTCAAAGATAACCCTCAGCCGTGCGGCATTGGCCTCCACCCGAGCATGCAGTTGGGCAGACTTGCTCGAAGTCTCACCGCGCTCCTTACGCCTTGAAATGACTTCTTGTTCGAGGTGGCGGAAGTAAGAAGCGCTCTGCTCAATCCACGCTGTTCTTTGATTGCTGGCGGCCAAGGTCTCAGGCGCGGGACGCAGCGACTCCAACTGATGCAGGTGGGCCTCGATCTCCCTGCAATGGTTAACCCAAGATGCGATGATGCCCTCATCATGAAAGTTTACGAGTATTGCCAGCATCGGGTTAACCACCGTAGCAAAGTCTGCGGCGGATGTATGAGTTTCAACGTCAAGTTCCTCGACGTAGTCACTCAACATGAGCAGACTATTCGCGGCGCCTTTTGAAGACGGACTTCTCAGATAAGGACCCGCCGGCATTGTAATGCGAGGCTCGAAAGGCGCCGGGGCCGGAACGACGGCTGAAAAGAAACAGAATGTGATCAGATAACAGTACAGAAAATAAAGAGGGGAAAGTTACCAGTGTGATAGTCGCTGTACCGGTTGGGACAGGTGGCAAGGTCGGAAGGGCCGGTGGCGCATCTGATCTTTTATCCCCTCCTTCAATTTGTAGCACTGCAGTCGAGATGAGAAAAAAAGGGGTCAGAGGTAATTCCATCAGTGAAAAAAGAAAGATATCAATGGAAGTCATACTCACCAACGCCACCAGAGGAAGAAGCAAGTTCAGATGGGAAGGAGAAGTGTGGGAGCAATATCTGATATACATGATCAAAGAGCACTTCTGAAAAGACACAACAATATGACTTTAGTACACGAATTATACGTCTGAAGTATAGGATTAATAAATTGCAAACCCATACCTTCCAACATCTTAGATGGTATGAGAGAGGGTTGAGAGGTGACCACCACCAAGGCAGTCGTTGAAGGCGCTCCCTCAAGCAGTGGGGCATCGACGCTGGCTGCACCTGCGTTACAAGAAAGGTGA
The DNA here is from genome assembly GCA_030015575.1 of Agapanthus africanus. Lineage (NCBI taxonomy): Eukaryota > Viridiplantae > Streptophyta > Magnoliopsida > Asparagales > Amaryllidaceae > Agapanthus > Agapanthus africanus. The sequence goes on along the minus strand of CM057350.1, from coordinate 101,565,017 downwards.
ACTTGTCAGAAAAGATTGTAAAGTAAAGAAAAACAGCAACTTGGGGTTTACCTGAGGAGCTCCCGGCTGAAACGGAGGCGACTCCCTCCTCTATCAACATGAGACCACCGCCCGTGGCCTCATCGCCCGACTCAATGGGGGCCGTCGTCGTGCTCGCGCGACCAGGAGACGGCAGGAGATCGTAGGCAGGGAGGGCAATGATTGGAGCGTTGCCGAATTCTTGGAACGAAGCGGCTGACTCTTCCCCAAGAGTCGTACCCATCTCATCCGCTACTTCTTCAGGCTTCGCCGTCTCCATCGGCTCATCCACCGTCACCACGAGGTCGCCGGCCTCAAGCGCCTCGTCCGCCACTACCCTGGGCTCAGCTACGACGATCATTTCATCTGCCGCCGTTTCAGGCTCGGCATCAATGACCTTCTCGGCTATAGACCCCTCCACCTCCATCTCAGGCTCCGAAGCCTCAGCGACGTTGCCCACCGTCGGCTCAGGTTTGGCAGGTGCCGCCCCCTCTGTTTCTTTGGGTCCAACGGTCTCTGCCTCCCCCTCGGTCGGATTTGGCCCTGCAAGATAGAATATATAATAACCGACAGCTTTATGAGTCTAGTAACAAAATTCTGAAGGAAGTATTACCTGAGGTAGACTTGTCGTTAGCCTCTCTATTGGTGCGGATCGCCTGTCTATGAGCTGTAGACAGGGCGACCGGGGCCTCTTCGGATGGAGTATCAGCACGAGGGACAGTACTGGGGCCCGCTCCTATAGCCAAGGCAGCCCTGCACGCCTTTGCCTTACGCCTCAACCGTTTCCTCTCCTCCCGGGCCGTCACGATGGACCTCTTTGACGCTTCCTCTATCGAAGCATCGTCGACCTCATTTAAAGATGCCTCCAGAGCCTTTAAGGCATCTCTCATCGGCTCTCCAAGACGAACCTCCTGCGGTGGCCCAGAGGAAGTAGGAACGTCGGCAGCTGGTAGAAAGTCTGCGTCACTTGGCGGGAGCGGCATTGAGATTCCTGTGATAAAAAGGGAAAGGTTAGATCGACCATAACACGAGGGAGATGGAAACTTGATGAATTAAAACTTACTAAGGCCCATAGACGCTCTAAGACGTTCCTCCTCCTGAAAAGTCTTCAAAGAAGCGGCAATGGCTTCTTCATCAGTGATGCCTGTTGGAAGAAAGGAAAGAAAAGCATTAGTCAAAGGCAATGAGGAAGATATGTTGCAATAAAGAAAATGTGACTAGTAGTTACCTGATTGCGCAAGCTTAGCTAGCCATGCGTCACGCCTTGCCAACCACGCTGAAGTTTCGAGAGCGGCCTCCAAGTCTGTATCATCCGGGGGTGGCATGATTAATCCCTCGTTAGTTCCGTATTTACTCAGGCCCTCGGCATAGGGAGCGTGGGGTTCCTGACCAAACGCGACGTCCGCAGCAAAGAGCGACTTCTTTTTCTTCTGTCCCCTGACCCTAGGCCCACGTGGGATCGATTTCCGCTTAGCAGCCACTTTAGGACGGCGGGTCCCGATGTCCGCACCCATGCCAGACTCCGGCGAGGATACAACCACTGTCTCCACTGGAGCACAGGGCGCTGCAGGTGTATCTGTGACATCAGGGAGCGACAAGCCACATGGAGGACTTTGCGCACGCGGTGGCCCGGTTCTAACCTCTTTTAGAGGAGCGACTACTGGAGTCCTAGGAACCAAAGGAGCGTTGCGATCGGTACCTGGAGGCACACCCTTACGATCGACCAACAGTCGCCTTTCCTCCTTTATAACTGCTCCTGTTGCATGATTGTACCAGTCTTTGTACACATTGAGGAGTCTCGGAGCGTAAGCCGGTGCATTGATAAAAAAATGAGAGCTCGTATTCAGGCGCATGAAATGGTGCAGCGCGTTCTCCATCCCTTCTTCAGTGACAGTGTGTTCCAGCAAGAAGGCTTCCAAGGGGACCCCTTGATCGTAGCCCAGTTGTTGAGCGAAACGATGCGGGTTGTACCTCATAAAAATTGCCACACCATTCTGCCTAAAAACTAGGAAACCCGGTCTAATGGAATATAAGTGAAGGGTCTCCCGAGCCGTCAAAACTGAGGCTCCATCCTTAAAGACATCCTGTAATGGCCGCGTCGCAGTGGTAGACACCTTTCCAATGGTCAATACCTTATCGACAAAGGACATCCCGGCTCCAACGGTATGAGGGTGAAGGAGTAAGCCCCTGGCGTTCTGCGGTGATGGGGTTACAATTGATGCGCCGATCAGCTATATAATGCGAGGAAAACCGCACTTGTCAAAGAACGAGGGCCTTTTATGCATGCCGAAGACACCCGCCGTGTGTAGCTCGAGCCACGATGCGAAGTAATGCATTGGGAAGACCACGTGCAGTACCCCGGGCTCATTAGCATCCGCTGCTCGACTGAGGCCATGGTATAAGTGCGCCAAGCCGGCGATCCCTACAGCCACCTTTACCCCGATGGCCATCTGGTGGGCTGGGTAAAAAACAGAGGGCCGCATACGATGAGAGTGCATTGGGATCGCAAACCAACTCAGCCACAATCCGAGAAATCCTAGGAAAAAGGCCTCCTCGTCCATCCCGGGGGCCGCAATTTCTGCAAAAGATATAGTCGGGAAGTCCGGAAGAAAAAAACCCTTCTGGTCTATCTCCTTCACCGGCAGGTTATCCAAACCTAGACCGAAAGGGTCATCCAGGATGGCAAACTTGGCAGCTTCTGATGAGATGACGCTTGGGCGAAGGAAACGAGCGATGAAATCCTCAAAATTAACTCCTCGACTCCCATGCTCGATAAAAAGAGACTCGTAGATGTTCAACACCTTGATCAGGCTTGGGAATTGGTGTTGAACAGTGTTTTCCGGCATGATCCCCCTTACCATCGGCTTAGCACCGAAGACGTACTCATCTGTTGGGAGTTGCTCTTCATAGTGTTCCCCCATGACTGGTAAACCGGATACCTCCGTGAACTCCTCCAAAGAGATGGACACTTCCCGATCCATGGCAAGGAAAGTGTGGGTAGGAATATTCCACTGCTCCAGGAAAGCCTTGAACCACCAGGTGGGGAGCGTGGGATACTGGAAGAGAGAGACGTAGACCGCAGTGTACAGTCCTAATATTATCAACTGCGACTTCTTCGTCGACAGGATGTACCGGGCCCACGGCAGATAGCCAATCGGGTGGCGGGGGATCAGACCAAGGTTATATGATTGCCCCAAGGGTCGTGCTTCACCTTGACAGATACGGCGTCCTAGGATGTCCAAAACCATGGGACGCTGAACTGGTATCGCATCTATGGCGGGACGTAGAAAGCCTTTCGATGTCCAATCCACCAACTCCACGGCATACTGCACCGAGGGTGGGGTAGCATAGTGAATCGCCGTGATGGGCTCGGACGGCACTGCGCATGTGAAGCTGCGTCGACCCATAATAATCTGGTTATACCATGACCCCCAAAGGTGGAGACTCTTGTACTCCGGGTCGTATTCTCTAATCATGGCCAGGACTTCACGATCCAAGGGCGCTTCGGGAAATCCCTCCTCTGAACGAGCAAACGGGAATGAGGTGTCGAGAGACATGATCGCTGCAAAAGAACAATCTAGTCGTTAGTGTTGTAATTCCAACGCTTGGCGTTTAAAAAGAAAAATACGTAATCGATTAATTAAATTTAATTAATTACACCACACAGCAGTGCGGCGGGTAGAAGACTGAAGGGGGACCCACAAAATCTGGATGACAATATGTCAGTTAATAAGACAACCTCATCATTGAATGAGATTGTCAGTTGGTCCCCAAGAAGACATTCCCACTAATAATAATAATAAAAGAATCCCTAGAGACAAGAAGAAAATCTCCTCTTTCTGAGCGAAACTCTGTCACAGAATGACACTTGTCAAATTCTGGTCTCAAAGTAATAAAATTCCTTAAAAAAGAGCATAGCTCTATGGTAATAATGGAAAGGTCCATCAGAAAATGTTACACCTAGAAGAATTAAAATTTTTGGAATCTTGAAAAAAATCCATGAAAAACTTATGAATTTTTTTTCATTTTTCAGATCTAAAAGATCTACAGAGCAAAGCTCTGTTCATGGGTTAGAACCCATGAACAAGATCTCTACAGATCTATAAGTTCTTGAGAGCAAAGCACTGTTTATGAAACCCCAATGGGGATCTCTTTAGATCAAAAGATCTGTGAGAGCAAAGCTCTTTGGTTGAGATTAAGTTAAATTAAGTTTAACTAATTTTACCTAAAGTTTTTGACTTTAGAAATGAGCAAAGCTCTGAAAGTTCTTGAATGAGAGCAAAGCTCTGGAAAATAAAAATCTTGAAACGGTGAGATTTTTCTAAGGGCCAGAGGTCCTATTTATAAGGCGCTTGCGCCCCTTGAGCTCACCCCTTGATCCAACGATCAGGAGTTTGCCACCGCTGCACTCACGTGTGCGCCACGTGAGCGCAACGGTGGGGGGGCATTTGTTTCGCCCAATCAGAGCAAAACTCTGTTGAAATTCAAAATTCAAAATTTTGAAGCAACGCTTCAAATCTCGGGCGCAACGCGCCACATGTCAGGCGCTGATACGTCAGCGCAGCGCCCAAGAAGGAGCGCCCAATCAGAGCAAAACTCTATTTTAAGCAAAATTAAAGGAAGCAACGGTTCAGTTGCGCAAGCACTGCGCTGCGCGACACGTGTCAGCGCAGTTGCGCTGCGCTTTGCGCTACGCGACACGTATCAGCGCAGATGCGCTGCGCGACACGTGTCAGAGCAGATGCGCTAGCGCAGTTGCGCTGCGCTGTGCGCTGCGCGACACGTGTCACGCGCTGGAGAATTTGCGCCAAACAGAATTAAGATTTTAAAGAAATCTTTCTGTTCTTGTTAAAACATGAAAATTTTCTTCTGTAAAACAGAAGCCCTTGGATCAAAGATCCAACGGTGGGGAAAATTCCCCAAATCACTCAGAGAAAAATCTCTTTAACAAATTTAACTAATTTATGGGCACTATAAAAAGGACCCTAGGCCTCAATTCAAAGGCATCAACATTTTCTATAAAAAAAAAGAGAGAAAGAGAACTCTGAAGAACTCCTCAAGAAAAAAAAAGGTAAAAACCTTTAGAAGGAAGAGAAAGTTCTCTTATGAACAGATCATAGATCTAAAAACAAGATCAATGATCTTTAATAAAATAAAATAAAATATAAAAATATATATAATAAAATAGTGTTTTGCACTTTTTATGAACCTTTGGTTCTTTGAGATAAGAAAAAAACAAGAAAAAACTTATCTTTTCTTTGATCTAAATTAGATCAAGAAATCAAATAGTGCTTTGCACTTCTGTTCTTGAATCTAAAAGATTCTTAGTGTTTTGCACTTTCAAACTGCGCTGTTGCGCTCTTGGGAGAGCGCCACGTGTCAGCAGCGCAAGCGCAGCGCAAGCGCAGCGCACTAGCGCAGCGCACTAGCACAACGCACACGTGTCGTCATCACAAGCGCTTGCGCTCTCTGATTGGCGCAAAGCGCCTGACAAATGCAAGGCATTTCTTAAAGGGCCAGGCCCAAATCAAAAAGACCTAGCAGGCCAAAATAAATTGCAAAGCAATAAAAAAAAAGGGGCAGAGCCCAAATAAAAACAGATGATGTGCATCATTTATAAATGGGCAGAGCCCCAGTAAAGGTCTAATAGACCAAAAATAAATAAAATGTTGAACATTTTCAACTGGACTTAGCCCAATTCTGGCCGTAAGTCCTTAAGTTAAATTGAACTGAGCGCAAATCCTCTCTTAAATCAATTTACCTCCGGTTCGAGGGTACATCTCCGAACTCCTCTGACACTTCTCATTGTAATCCTTCAACGACGTCAGAAGGACGACGGGTCCCAATGACCACACATGGATATGGACTGCGGGGTCCTTAAACTCGTGGACCGAAACGTCCCTAAACTAATGTTGGACTGAAACGTCCCTAAATTAATGTTGGACCGAAACGTCCCTAAACTAATGGTGGACCGAAACGTCCCTAAACTAACAATGGACCACCACGTCCCTAAACTGGCGATGGACCACCACGTCCCTAAACTGGAACAATAGAGCCTCCAAATGCTCTTTTGCCGGATCTAAACGGTCCCGTTTAAGTTGATCTTAGCCCCAAACACGGCTAACATATCCTTAAACATTCAAACGGACTATAAAACTCCAAATCAACCTTGGTTCAAGGGTACGTCTCTGAACTCCTCTGACATCTGCCGTTGTAATCCTTCAACGACGTTAGAGAGGTGACGAGTCCCGATGGCCAGATATTAAATGGATTATCATGTTAAATTGATCCTAGTCTCAAACAAGACTATCGTATCCTTAACGAACGTTTAAGTTGATCTTAGCCGCAACGCGACTAATGCATCCTTAAACTAAAAACACCAAACCCAAATCTAAGTAAATACGGATTTGGACTAATCCATGTCCTACGGGCGACGGGATTACTCAGTCTCCGTATACAATCCACGGGCAACCACAAACAAAACAAACACACACGACACGAAGTGAAATTCTGGAGAAGGAGAAAGTTGTTACCGCGACGCGGTAGCGTAATTAACTGCATGGGCTTGCGCCAGTAGGGAAGAGCGTCCCCACAATCAAAAACCCCTCAAGCATGGGGGAATCTGACGAAGTCTGCTACATCGGCCGCATCCGTCTAAACCTCCGATATACGGTGCCATAAATCAACTTGGCATCTTCGGAGAGGCGGACGGATAAAACCAAATAGCTTCTGCCCCGAATCTCAGCGTCAGGACATCACGGTCCTGTGCGCCACCATTCGGAGGGGAACACTCACTTTAGATACACTTAACATATATGTGATATATATTTATTGTATTGTTTTTTTTGTTCACAAATTATATATATATGTGATATACATTATTGTGACATGCAAGGTTATATATGCAACTTAGGTGTTTGAGACTTACACCATGACCATGATATAATTAGGTTTTAATTATCATAAGTAATTCAAAAATGGTTAGAATTATGTCATGGCTAGAAGTTTGGAGAAGCTTGAACAACCATTGACTTAGTCCACCAAATTTGTTTTACTCAAGATATTTTTAAACCTAACCAACTATCATAAGCCATGGTTAAGTCTCTACAAGGGTTAAGGTATGACATAAACTCACCATGGTTGCATTTCTAACCTCACTCTCATTCTCTTTTCATTCATCATCTCCTTCATCTCCTTCAAGCTCTTTTCTAGGTTTTAAGGAGATAAAGAAAAATAGTGAGAAATTAAATTCTAAAATGAGCAAAAATCCTACTTCATCATCCTCTATCAAACTAGCCATTTAGTTTAGAGTGTTAGCTTCACTAATTCCATATTAGTGAAGTGATAGCTTGAGTCCGTGTTTCTTCGACGTAGATCATTTTCGACTTTGAAGACTTCAAGCAAGTATGCATCATTCACCTTGTGGAGCCTCTCAAGAGTCCGTGAGTTCATTGATCACAGCGAAGGGACCACTACAAGGAGCTATAGAAGTGAAGGAATGGACTACAAAGGTTGTAATCCCTACTCACTTAGATGTAAAGTAGTTTACATTATGTTTTTGTATGATTCTCTAGTTAAAAATTCTAGGTTAGGCTTCTTTTAGCATGGCAAAATTTTAAATTGGCATGGATGATATTGTTCCCCGCCGAAAACCGGAGACGCGACCGCACGGGTCCGTCTCGCCTGAATTTCGGGGCAGATGCTAATTGGTGCTATCCGTCCACCTCTCCGAAGATGCCAAGTTGATTTATGGCACCGGATATCGAAGGTTTAAACGGATGCGACCGATATAGCAGACTTCGTCAGATTCCCCCTCGTTGAGGGGTTTTTGATTGTGGGGACGCTCCTCCCTGCAGGCGCAAGCCCCTGCAGTTAATTACGCTACCGCATCGCGGTAACCACATTCTCCTTCTCCAAATGGTCACTTCGTGTCATGGGTGTTTGTTTTGTTTTTGGTTGCCCGTGGATTGTATACGGAGACTAATTTATGTTGTCGCCCGTAGGGCGTGGATTAGTCCAAATCCGTATTTTCTTAGATTTGGGTTTTGGGTTGGGTTTAAGGATACGTTAGTCTCATTTGAGACTAAGATCAACTTAAACGTTCATTGAGGATATGTTAGTCTAATTTTAGACTAAGATCAACTCAACAGGATCGTTTAGATCAAACAAAAGAGTATTTGGACTCTATTGTTTATTTTAGGGACATTGCGGTCGATTAGTTTAAGGACATTACGGTCCATAATTAGTTTAAGGACATTACGGTCCAAGGTTAAGGACATCATAGTCCGTGAGTTTAAAGACCTCACAGTCAAGGTTAAGGACATCATAGTCCGTGAAATTAAAAACCTCACAGTCAAGGTTAAGGACATCGTAGTCCGTGAGTTTAAAGACCTCACAGTCAAGGTTAAGGACATCATAGTCCATGAAATGTATGGTTGTCGGGACCCGTCACCTCTCTGAAGACGTTGAAGGATTACAACGACAAATATTAGAAGAGTTCAGAGATGTACCCTTAAACCGATGTGGGTTGAGAGACATGTAGTCCAATTGGGACTATGATCTGTGATATATAAGCATATGAACTCAATTAATCTGAATTGAGAACTTGTGGCCAATTTAGGCTAAGTCCATTCAATTACAATGTTCAACATTTGTTTTTGAGTTGTTAGATGTTTGTTTGAGCCCAATCCCTTTAAAAACGCTAAGCATTGGTTGAATGCCGTGGTCTTTGACAATGTTTGTCTTTAGTTGAATGTCGTGCATTTATCCTAGCTCCAGGTTTATTCAAAGAACAGTTTATGTTCTGTCCAAGCGCACATAAAAGCATGTGGTGCACTTGGCACTAGCGCCAGTCGATGAGCGCAGTGCACTATGGTTAAAGCGTTGATGAAGAGCGCTGATACGCTTAGCGCTTTACGCTAAATGTAGAGCGCTGATGCGCTAATAATGAGCGTAGAGCACTTTTAGTAATGCAGCGCACACGTGAGAAGCACGTGGCGCGCTTAGCGCTGAGCGCTAGCCAATGAGCATAGTGCGTTGTGTTTGAAGCGCCATGGCACTGCAGCGCTTTGCGCTAGATGGAGAGCGCTAAGGCACTTTTAAATTAGGAGCGCTAAGGCTCTTCTTATGTTAACTTTGCGCTCTGAAAATTATCTTTTCTTTGATAGGAGACTTTGTCTCAAGATTCTAAGAACAAAATTCTTAGTTTATAGGAGATATTTCAATCTCTCTTTGATGAAAGGCTTTGCCTTTATGGTTCTGTGATCCTAAGAGAATTGAATAATTCCCCCCCTTTATAATGAGATGTTCATAATCTCTTTTGTAAAAGACAATTTTGTCTTATAGATCTATGATCTGTGAAAGAAGTAAATACTTCTTTTTATATTGAGAGGATTTCGTCTTTCTGTTCTTTTTTTACCTTGAAAAGAATTGTCTTCTTTTGTCGAGAGCTTCTTCTTCTTCTCGAGATTTTCTCAAAGTTTATGGAGGGGTTCCTCTTTTTGAGACTTGAAGTCTCGAGGCCTTTATATAGGGCAAGATGGTTTGTTTAATCAGTTAAAAAGATCTTTTCTCTAATTGATTTGGGGAATTTCCCATCGTTGGATCTTTGATCCAAGGGCTTCTGGTTTACAGAAGGTATCTTCTTGTTTTTTACCAAGATTGGGAAATCTTTCCCCCCTTACAAAATTTGTTCTGTATTTTAGTGATTTTTAATCACCATTGGATCATTGATCCAACGGTGTTCCAAATTCAGGGCACAATCTTTTCTGTTTGGAAAGATTCAACAGAATTTCATTCTTGTTAATTGATAATTTAATCATATCTGTTGGATATTTGATCCAACGGTGATGAACATTTAGTTCCAGCGCTAGCGCTTATGCGCTCTGCCCATGGTGCACTACTTGTAACGCAGCGCTCTTAGCGCTAGCGCACACGTGCTTTGCACGTGGTGCGCTACTTGTAGCGCAGCGCGTATAGCGCTAGCGCCTATGCGCTTTGCATGGGGTGCGCTAGTTGTAGCGCAGCGCTTTTATAAAAGCACGGCATTAATTCAAATTTTGAACTCTGAACAGAGCTTTGCTCTAATTGGGGAGACAGATGCCACCCGAAACCTTGCTGTCGTGCTAAGCAACCCTACAAACATGTAGTACAAGGCCCCGTTGTCACGCCCCGCTTCCCAGAGTACGCTAGATTGGGCACGTGACATAGCCAACCATGCTACCTGTGGGTAGGAAGTATCCATCCACAGTCACATTACGGCTGTAGAGATATCAAAAACAAGATAAAACTATCTAAAACATGTCCATAATCCAGAATAACAAGAGTCAATAATAAATAAATGCGGAAGCAAATGATCCAATACAAATAACTGAAAGGTATGTCCCATAATGCGGGCTCACATCAGGAAATGAATGCAGGAAATAAAACTAACTACTACTGAACTCACAGCTCAGCCTGCTGGCTGAAGTACTCCTGCTCGGACTGCGGCAGCGGTACAGAATCTGGGCCATATAAAACCCAGACGTCAGCGCGTCATGTCAACAAGTAATATAATATGAACAATGTAACAGGCAATGCAAAAATAACCATGAATAAAGCAATAATGTGAAACAAGCAGTGCAGGGTAGTGTGCAGTGGGTAACTAAACTGTTCTATCAGGTTTTCTATTCTAAAGTCTTTGAAATCAATTGATGAATCGTCGATGTAACTCAATAGTATCCCGTGCATGCCCGGGACCACGGTCAAGATCCTCGGGGCTGAATCCGAGACGTGCCGCTAGGCAGTAACAGGTAGCAGGATGGGCGAGTGATGTCAGCATCATCACTCCGGGGCTGGCATAGCCCGTAAGACTGATCAGAACAGGTATCGAACTGTTGAGTTATAAGTCGGTTTCACCTTTGATTTCCCCATACCCCCAAGTTATGTATGTCAAGTCAGGTATTCAGTAATCAAGAACTAATGCCAACACAGGATCAGGTAAAAGCAGGTTTGTCTGGATAGACAACAGGAACGGTCCATGAGGACTACATGTCAGGTTTGTTGGCATTAGACACAAGATCAGGTAACGGGTCGGGTCATGGTACATCAGGTCAAGTCAACAGTATACGGTACCATGTCAGGTGTAACAATATATACATATATGTAGCAATGTCAGGTCAAGATGTACGCAATATCGTGAGTGTGCTCCCAATCAGATATATAATCACACGTGGGTATTAACAACATGAAATAAGCAATGGATTAAATAATAAGCAGTTTCATTCAATCACAAGAGTGCAGTAATACAATGTAGCCGTTTAGTCATGTTAACAGGTTTAAGCACCCTTAGCGGTGCAATAATTTATGTAACGGTCCAATACAGTTATTTCAGGTTAATGCATGTGAGTGTCCGAATGTAATAGAACTACAGGGATAATTGCTACCAGCTATTTTAACAGTAAAATGTGATTGAACAGGTAGATTTGATTATTGGGTTCAAATTGGTAAACTGTAAATTCCATTTTTATTAGTAAAATGATATAATGCAACATTGTAACCGAAATGGGAAAACGATTGTACCAAGCTAATTTTACAGGTTTAGGGTGTCAATACATATATAAATATATTGTATAGCATGTAGCAAGGGGTACTTGTCTCGACGGGTCGCGAACCGGGAAAAAAGGAACGTAACGTCGGCGGGGAAAACTCGCGACGGACGCACGGTTCACGGATTGAACCCAAACAACGAACCAAGGAACTACACGGGTCAGAGTACTCTGCTGGATCGTCGGGACACGTCACCGGCACGGCCGGATTCCGGTGAACAGCGAACTACAAAATTCAAGAATTGCAATGAACAACCGAATGGAGACTCAAGAAGAGGGAAGAGAAGAAGGATAGAGACGAGGGGGCTCACGAGGGTCTGTGGAGGGATGGTGACTGCCGACCACGTCGACGGAGCTCCGGTGCTTCGCCTGCGATGAACTATGGCCATCAAGAATCGAACTTGAACAGAAAAGGGAGAAGGAGGGAAGAAGGAGAGGAGGAGAGAAGGGGAAGACTTACAGAGGCGATCACTGGGGGGTCTGGTGATCGTCGGCGACGACCAGGGCGGCGCAGGTGGTCGCGGGTGACTGCGGTGGGGAGCACAGGTGGCTGCGGCGGGGAGCACAGGTGGCAGCGAGGGTGGAAGCAATGGGAATATGGGTGTGACGAGGAGGAGGAGGAGGCGAGGGTGCTGGTGGTATCGGCGTCGGCGTCGGGGCTGCGGCGGTGACGGGTGAAGGTGGCTAGGGTTTCTGCCGTTGGGTTTCTCGCGAGGGCTTCTGAGTTCTATGTTCTCGTGATGAGGTAAAAAAATGAGGGGGGAAAATATTTAAAAGGGGAGAGAGAAAGATTATGGGGGAGAGAGAGAGATAGAGAAAGATAGAAAGAGAGAGATAGAGAAAGAATGGGAATGGAGAGGGGCCCACGGGGATAACAGCCTCGCGATTGGCTGGGGTTGAAAACTTGCAGAAGATTTAAAATATTATTCTGTTTAGAATATTTAGATTGGTTAGAGAAATTATTTAGAGGTTTAGAAAATATATTAAAAGATTAGCATAACAGTAATATATACATACGTTAAAGAATATATATATATATATATATATATGGTTTAAATATTATTAAAATTTGGGATTTTGGCGCTAAATAAAATATTTCCAAATCGCGCCCGGATCGGGTCCAAAAATTTGAAATTAAAATAATAGGATTTTAAGCGGGTTCCAAATTTTAAAATTAAGTGTTTTATGATTAAAAAGCATACCCCCAAAACGAACACATGTACGCGCGCGTAGCCGTCCAAACTCGCCCGTTTCACCGAACGGGACGAGAATACGATGCACGGACGCTACCACCGGGTTAGGAGTGTCCAGTAGGCCAAGATGGATATTTTTAATTTTATTTTAGATGCTAAAATTTTTTATGTGCAGAAATGACTTTGCCAGGTAAAATTCTACAGTAAGTCACAAACAAGCAAGATAAATGAAATGAGTACCACCTAATGCTCAACCAGTAACTGAAAAACAGTAGCAATGGGCTCGGGTGTTACATTATACCCAACTACAAAAAGAATTTCGTCCTCGAAATTCTAAGAATACAAAGATAGAAAACTACAGGAAAAGGTGAGGAAACTTCTGCCGGATCCCATCTTCTCATTCCCAAGTGGACTCTCCATGCGAGCGATTACCCCAAGAAACAAGCACAAGGGGGATAACCTTGTTCTTGATAACCTTTTCCCTTCGATCCACGATTTCAACCGGTCGCTCCTCAAAAGTCAAGTCTTCCCGTACTGCTAACTCCGAATGATCCAAAACGTGTGTTTCATCTCGAACATACCTTCGTAGTTGAGATACGTGAAACACATCGTGCACACCTGCCAAGGTCTGCGGTAACGCCAAACGGTACGCTACCTCTCCAACACGCTCCAATATCTCAAAGGGTCCAACGAATCGAGAACTAAGTTTTCCTCGACTCCCAAAACGAATCACCCCTCTAGTCGGTGATATCTTCAAGAATACCAAATCACCCACGGCGAACTCTAGAGGTCTTCTTGACGTGTCAGCCCAACTCTTCTGTCTGTCTTGTGCTGCCTTCATATGATTTCTGATAGTGTTAACCTTCTCAACTGTCTACACCACCAAATCTGGTCCCAACAATTTTCGTTCACCGACATCATCCCAACAAACAGGTGAACGGCATTTACGACCATACAACGCTTCAAACGGAGCCATCTGGATAGTTGCTTGAAAACTGTTGTTGTAAGAAAACTCCACCAAGTGTAGATGATCCTCCCACGAACCCTTGAAGTCCAACATGCATGCTCTCAACATATCTTCAAGAGTCTGGATCGTTCTCTCCGACTGACCATCAGTTTGAGGATGATAAGCTGTGCTAAACTTCAATCGAGTCCCCAAACTTTCCTGTAAACTCCTCCAGAAGTGTGATAAGAACCGAGTGTCCCGATCGGACACGATGCTCACCGGTACTCCATGCAATCTTACAATCTCCTGCATGTACCGCTCTGCCAAAGTCTCCGTTGATTGACCAACCCGGAAAGGAATAAAATGAGCAGCCTTGGTCAACCGATCGACAATTACCCATACTGCATTGTTGCCCTTTGGACTCCGCGGTAAAGCAGTCAAGAAATCCATGGTTATATGTTCCCACTTCCACTGAGGAATCGGAAGTGGTTGCAATAAACCAGCAACCCTTTGATTTTCAGCCTTAACTTGCTGACACACCAAGCACTTAGCCACAAAGCGAGCAATCTCCCGTTTCATGCCTTCCCACCAGAAATGCTGTCGAATATCTCGGTACATCTTTGTGCCTCCTGGATATACAGAATAAGTTGAACTGTGTGCCTCCTTCATAAGCTCTTCACGAACATCTCCCTTTGGCACACATAAACGGCTACCATACATCAACGAATCATCTTCGTAGACCAGTAAATCTGTTCGTAGTCCAGCTTCAACCTGCTCTCGAAACTTTTGCAGTCTAGGATCCTGCGATTGTGCTGCTTTAATTTTCTCAATCAAAGATGACTGCACTTGCAGCTGCATCAACTGTCCTGTAGAACGCGGTAGCACAACCTCCAAGTCAAATCTTCGAAAATCTGCAATGATCTCCTTCTGCGTAGTTAACACCTGAATTGCTGGCAACCGACTAAGCACATCCGGCACAACATTAACCTTCCCCGGATGGTATTTAAGATCAAGATCGTAGTCAGCCATCAGCTCCAACCATCTACGCTGCCTTATATTCAGCTCCTTCTGTGTGAACACATACTTCAAGCTCTTATGATCTGTAAAAACTTCGACTCTCTCGCCCAAAAGGTAGTGTCTCCAAATCGTCAAAGCGAAAATCACAGCCGCAAGCTCCAAGTCATGAGTCGGATAATTCTTCTCATGGGTCTTCAATTGTCTCGATGCGTACGCTACAACCTTCCCATGCTGCAACAAAACACATCCCAATCCTTTCCCAGATGCGTCGCTGTGAATCACCAATCCTCCGGAATTGTCTGGCACGATCAGAATAGGGGCGGTTATTAATTTCTGCTTCAATGTCTCGAAAGCTAACGCACACTTATTCGTCCATGCAAAAGGTACCTCCTTACGCGTAAGCTTGGTTAACGGCTCAGCCAGACGAGCAAAGTTCTCCACAAATCTTCTGTAGTATCCGGCTAATCCAAGGAAACTTCTTATCTCCGCAACATTCTTTGGAATCGGCCAATCTCGAACTGCTGCAATCTTTTCTGGATCGACGGCAATTCCATTGCCAGACACAACATGCCCCAAAAACTTCACTTCCTCCAGCCAAAATTCGCACTTACTCATCTTCGCATACAATTTATCCTGTCTCAACGTTTGCAGTGCGATCTTCAAATGCTCAGCATGCTCTTCAAAACTCTTCGAGTAAACCAGAATATCGTTAATGAATACCACAATGAACTGATCCAAGAACGGTGAAAAGATTCGGTTCATCAAGTCCATGAATACTGCCGGCGCATTCGTTACTCCGAAGGGCATCACTAAATATTCGTAATGTCCATACCGAGTTCGGAACGCCGTCTTGCAAATATCTTTTGTTTTCACTCGGACCTGATGATATCCGGATCGCAAATCCAGCTTTGAGAATACCCTCGCGCCACTAAGCTGCTCAAAAAGTTCTCCAATGCGAGGGATCGGGTACTTGTTCTTAATAGTCACCCGGTTTAATTCTCGATAGTCGATGCACATTCTTCTTGTGCCATCCTTCTTCTTTACTAGAAGAACTAGAGCTCCCCAAGGCGAGTTACTGCTTCGAATCCAACCCTTCTCAAGCAATTCAGCAACCTGTTTCTTAACTTCTTCCAACTCTACTGGTGCCATAGGATAATACGCTTTAGATACCGGCGCTGCACCAGGAATAAGATCAATTGCGAACTCCACGTCTTGCTTCGGCGGTAAACCCGATATATCTTCAAACACGTCCATAAAATCACGAACAACCGCCGGCTTTTTACCATTATCAACTTCCATTGCTGCAAGAATAACATTTGTCAGCCTAGCCCTAAACTCGACTGGCCCGACAGAACTGCTTCCTCCAGTGAAGGTAAACTCAGGATGTCCGGGAATCTGGAAAATTACTTTCTTTGCCCTACAGTCAATGTGAGCGTGGAAAGTGCCAAGAAAATCCATTCCCAAGACGACTTCATAGCTGCCCGTATCAATCACCAAGAAATCTGCAAAGAGTTCCCGTCCGCACACGACAACTGTACAATCTTTACACTCCCTACTAGATATGATTTTCCCATTCCCAGTGTGTATGTCCCAGAAACTAGACAGGGTCGTGCAGGTAATCGAGTGTGTAGTTATAAATTTGGATGACATAAAACAGTGGGATGCACCAGAATCAAATAATGCCAATGCGGGAAAACCATGAACGAGTAAAGTACCTGAAACCACTTCTCCTGACGCCTTGGCTTCCTCAGCTGTCAAGGTAAAAGCTCGAGCCTGGTTAGGTCCTTGAGTCAGCTGTTTCTGCCCTTGGAACGGTTTCTGTGGAGGCTTCTGAATATCATCCCTTATACGAAGCTTCGACGGACAGGCACAAACGGCATGATCAGCCGCTCCACAAACCAAACAAAGTCCCAGCCTCCTTCGACAGTCCTTTTGCACGTGCCCGGGTAAACGGCAGTAGTCGCAAATCACGCTCCTTCTTCGATCAACAATCACAGGCTTCTTCATGGGTGCTACACCTCGACGGTCCACTGGAATACCCTTGCGACCATGAGCTCGGTTAGGTACAAATGCAGGCTTCCTGGCCGCAACTGCTGTCTGCTGCAAGCTCCCTTTCATCCCAGATAAACTCTGTTGTTCCCGAGCTGCCGTAAGAACCTGTGAGAAAGTGGTCAAACCCAGGGAGACAATCTGCCTCTGGATGTCCACATCCAAACTGCGCATGAACCTTCGTGCCCTGTCTGCATCGTTGGCGACTAAAGGTCCAGCGAATCTGCTGAGTCTCGTCCACTCTGCCGCATGCACGTCCACGGGTGCTCCATTCTGCCTTAGCCCAATAAACTTCTCTTCCATTTCCTCCCGTGCAGTCCGCGGGAAGAACTTCTCCAGGAAACTCTTAGAAAAATCCGCCCACTTGATCGGCTTGGGCAAGCGGGTCTCCTCCACAAGCCACCATTCTCGGGCGTAGTCCACTAGCTGAATGCGTACCACATCAACTCTTTTGTCCTCTGGAATCTGTGCCGCAATCAGCAAATTCTCCGTGTCAACTATCCACTGCTCGGTTGGCAACGGCTCCTCCAAACCAGTAAATGTAGACGGATTCAAACGTCTGAAATCTGCCACGGTCCCTACTCGGTCAACTGGTTTAGCTCCAGCGTTGTTTACAGACTGCTGAACGATCTGCAAACCTTCCTGAAACGAATCTGCTTGCTGCTGGATCAGCTCAGTCTGCCTCTTTTGATTCTCCAGCATTCCTCTTATCACTCCAAGCATGGCGGCTTCGTCCACACGCCTCTGGTACGTCTTGAAATTCTTATCTGCTATATTCCTGAAATCAAAAACACCCAACATTAGCATGATGATAGATTCAATATATAGATCAAGGCTAGAACTCCAAGATACTTAAATAGAGTACCGTATTGTAACTATGCCGCGGTATCATATCCACAATTACTTAACTCCACCTAAGTCGCCTAAGTCCTAGAGATAACAAGAAATCATGTTTTCGAGTCGATATGCAAAGGAATTTTGCACATCGTAAAAGATATAATCAGGACAAATGTGATTCAAGAATGATAAACGGCAAAGTGGCAGGACATGTTTCCTAAACACGGGTATTTTGATTCGTGTATTGGGTACAATACCCAACTACAAAAGAATCAACCCAACTAACCTATGGCTTTGATACCAAAAGAACCATGTCACGCCCCGCTTCCCAGAGTACGCTAGATTGGGCACGTGACATAGCCAACCATGCTACCTGTGGGTAGGAAGTATCCATCCACAGTCATATTACGGCTGTAGAGATATCAAGAACAAGATAAAACTATCTAAAACATGTCCATAATCCAGAATAACAAGAGTCAATAATAAATAAATGCGGAAGCAAATGATCCAATACAAATAACTGAAAGGTATATCCCATAATGCGGGCTCACATCAGGAAATGAATGCAGGAAATAAAACTAACTACTACTGAACTCACAGCTCAGCCTGTTGGCTGAAGTACTCCTGCTCGGACTGCGACAGCGGTACAGAATCTGGGCCATGCAAAACCCAGACGTCAGCGCGTCATGTCAACAAGTAATATAATATGAACAATGTAACAGGCAATGCAAAAATAACCATGAATAAAGCAATAATGTGAAACAAGCAGTGCAGGGTAGTGTGCAGTGGGTAACTAAACTGTTCTATCAGGTTTTCTATTCTAAAGTCTTTGAAATCAATTGATGAATCGTCGATGTAACTCAATAGTATCCCGTGCATGCCCGGGACCACGGTCAAGATCCTCGGGGCTGAATCCGAGACGTGCCGCTAGGCAGTAACAGGTAGCAGGATGGGCGAGTGATGTCAGCATCATCACTCCGGGGCTGGCATAGCCCGTAAGACTGATCAGAACAGGTATCGAACTGTTGAGCTACAAGTCGGTTTCACCTTTGATTTTCCCATACCCCCAAGTTATGTATGTCAAGTCAGGTATTCAGTAATCAAGAACTAATGCCAACACAGGATCAGGTAAAATCAGGTTTGTCTGGATAGACAACAGGAACGGTCCATGAGGACTACATGTCAGGTTTGTTGGCATTAGACACAAGATCAGGTAACAGGTCGGGTCATGGTACATCAGGTCAAGTCAACAGTATACGGTACCATGTCAGGTGTAACAATATATACATATGTGTAGCAATGTCAGGTCAAGATGTACGCAATATCGTGAGTGTGCTCCCAATCAGATATATAATCACACGTGGGTATTAACAACATGAAATAAGCAATGGATTAAATAATAAGCAGTTTCATTCAATCACAAGAGTGCAGTAATACAATATAGTCGTTTAGTCATGTTAACAGGTTTAAGCACCCTTAGCGGTGCAATAATTTATGTAACGGTCCAATACAGTTATTTCAGGTTAATGCATGCGAGTGTCCGAATGTAATAGAACTACAGGGATAATTGCTACCAGCTATTTTAACAGTAAAATGTGATTGAACAGGTAGATTTGATTATTGGGTTCAAATTGGTAAACTGTAAATTCCATTTTTATTAGTAAAATGATATAATGCAACATTGTAACCGAAATGGGAAAACGATTGTACCAAGCTAATTTTACAGGTTTAGGGTATCAATACATATATAAATATATTGTATAGCATGTAGCAAGGGGTACTTGCCTCGACGGGTCGCGAACCGGGAAAAACGGAACGTAACGTCGGCGAGGAAAACTCGCGACGGACGCACGGTTCACGGATTGAACCCAAACAACGAACCAAGGAACCACACGGATCAGAGTACTCTGCTGGATCGTCGGGACACGTCACCGGCACGGCCGGATTCCGGCGAACAGCGAACTACAAAATTCAAGAATTGCAATGAACAACCAAATGGAGACTCAAGAAGAGGGAAGAGAAGAAGGATAGAGACGAGGGGGCTCACGAGGGTCTGTGGAGGGATGGTGACTGCCGACCACGTCGACGGAGCTCCGGTGCTTCGCCTGCGATGAACTACAGCCATCAAGAATCGAACTTGAACAGAAAAGGGAGAAGGAGGGAAGAAGGAGAGAAGGAGAGAAGGGGAAGACTTACAGAGGCGATCACTGGGGGGTCTGGTGATCGTCGGCGATGACCAGGGCGGCGCAGGTGGTCGCGGGTGACTGCGGTGGGGAGCACAGATGGCTGCGGCGGGGAGCACAGGTGGCAGCGAGGGTGGAAGCAATGGGAATATGGGTGCGACGAGGAGGAGGAGGCGAGGGTGCTGGTGGTATCGGCGTCGGCGTCGGGGCTGCGGCGGTGACGGGTGAAGGTGGCTAGGGTTTCTGCCGTTGGGTTTCTCGCGAGGGCTTCTGAGTTCTCTGTTCTCGTGATGAGGTAAAAAAATGAGGGGGGGAAAATATTTAAAAGGGGAGAGAGAAAGATTATGGGAGAGAGAGAGAGAGATAGAGAAAGATAGAGAGAGAGAGAGAAAGAATGGGAATGGAGAGGGGCCCACGGGGATAACAGCCTCGCGATTGGCTGGGGTTGAAAACTTGCAGAAGATTTAAAATATTATTCTGTTTAGAATATTTAGATTGGTTAGAGAAATTATTTAGAGGTTTAGAAAATATATTAAAAGATTAGCATAACAGTAATATATACATACGTTAAAGAATATATATATATAGTTTAAATATTATTAAAATTTGGGATTTTGGCGCTAAATAAAACATTTCCAAATCGCGCCCGGATCGGGTCCAAAAATTTGAAATTAAAATAATAGGATTTTAAGCGGGTTCCAAATTTTAAAATTAAGTGTTTTATGATTAAAAAGCATACCCCCAAAACGGACACATGTACGCGCGCGTAGCCGTCCAAACTCGCCCGTTTCACCGAACGGGACGAGAATACGATGCACGGACGCTACCACCGGGTTAGGGGTGTCGAGTAGGCCAAGATGGATATTTTTAATTTTATTTTAGATGCTAAAATTTGTTATGTGCATAAATGACTTTGCCAGGTAAAATTCTACAGTAAGTCACAAACAAGCAAGATAAATGAAATGAGTACCACCTAATACTCAACCAGTAACTGAAAAACAGTAGCAATGGGCTCGGGTGTTACACCCGTCATAACCCACGGGACAACAACACTTGAATTCATATAGGTGTCTTTTAAAGTGACCTCTCGTACCACGATATACGTTCCGTACCATTCTACCCCTTTATCCCTGCGTATTGTATTGTATAGATTAAGATTACAGGTCTCAGCCTAATCCATGGATATAAAATGTACAGGTTCATGTTCAAGATGTAATCATGTGTTCATGTATTCATGTCAAGTTCATGCCAAGCTATAACCATAGTTTAGTTAAATCGAGTCAAGTATACAAGTTTGAGTTTGATATTTGAATTTGAGTGTTCAGGTTCATGATCAAGTATTCAAGTTTGTGTTTGATTTTGGATTCAAATTGGAGTCAGATGCTTACGAAATGATTTAGTTCTTGAATTTCTTAGGTTCGGAAGTAATCGGCAACTGCTGCACATGGACGACAGGATTTGTGTCTTTTTTCAATTCAATTGTCATTGATAACTCTGTTAAGTTGTTTAAGCTGAATAGGCAAGCACTCACTTTCTCCGGCTACCTGGAGCTCAAGAGAAATGATACCGCTTAAATCTATATTAATCTAGAGTTCTTAAATATTTATTATTGTTATTTACATTGTATTTATATTGGTTGCATTTCTCGAGGGAGTTTTATGAAAAATACTTTAATATAGTTTAAAAATAAACCTCGAAGGTGATTTGTAATATTTAGGGTTTTCGTGAACATGTATTTTAATTGTTATGGTATTTTAGTGATAAAAAAACTAGCTTTTCAAAGTTTATTGTATTTTTATGAAAATTAGCTCTTCTGGAAACTCGGTGGTATTTTATTTTAATCTTTCATTTTAAAAAATATAGTTTCATAATATGTCTTTACTGAAAGTACAAATTCATAGTTTTATATAATTTCTAGAGTTTAGTTTTGTTTAGATAATTCGTATTTCTTAAAAACCGTATTTTTATTTCCTTTCGAGACCGAATACAGGAGTTCTGTATCTTACTCTACTATCCTGAGGATGTGCGATAATCCACACCATCTATTAGCGGGTCTCCTAACAAAGGTTATAAAGGCGTATTTGCCAAGGGTTTAAAATATCGATTTAAAAGAAACTCATTTTGAAAAAAAATGTGGTATTTTAATGTAAAACCTATTCTTTACATAACCCCTATGTTTAGAACCTCGTGCTATGAAGCCATATGTTATGCGGTTTGCTAGCATCCTGGCCATCTACCGTGGCCGATGTGGAACAAAAATATTGTTCCCCTTCGAACAGCGGCCAAAACAGGGACGAATTGCCTGTGATTCGGGGCAGATGCTATTTGGTTTTATCCGTCCACCTCTCCGAAGATGCCAAGTTGATTTATGGCACCGTGTATCGGAGGTTTAGACGGATGCAGCCGATGTAGCATACTTCGTCAGATTCCCCCTCACTCGAGGGGTTTTTGATTGTAGGGACGCTCTTCCCTACAGGCGCAAGCCCCTGCAGTTAATTATGCTACTGCATCGCGGTAGCCACTTTCTCCTGCTCCAGAAGTTCACTTCGTGTCGTGTGTGTTTGTTTTGTTTGTGGTTGCCCGTGGATTGTATACGGAGACTAAGTGATACCGTCGCCCGTAGGACGTGGATTAGTCCAAATCCGTGTTTACTTAGATTTTGGTTTGGGGTTTTAGTTTAAGGATACGTTAGCCATATTGAGGCTAAGATCAACTTAAACGTTCGTTAAGGATACCTTGTCTGATTTGAGACTAAGATCAACTTAACGGGATCGTTTAGATCCGGTAAAAGAGCATTTGGGGGCTCTATTGTTCCAGTTTAGGGACGTAGTGGTCCATAGATAGTTTAAGGACATTACGGTCCATTTCCAGTTTAGGGACATGGTGGTCCATCATTCTCATTTGGGGACGAACATTAGTTTAAGGACATTTTGGTCCAACGTTCCCATTTTGGGACGAATATTAGTTTAAGGATGTTTCGGTCCACGAGTTTAAGGACCCCGCAGTCCGTATCGATGTGTGGTTGTCGGGACCCGTCACATCTCTGACGTCGTTGAAGGATTACAACGATAGGTGTCAGAGAAGTTCGGAGATGTACCCTCGAACCGGCTGTAAATTGATTTAGGAGAGCAGCTGTGCTCAGTCAATTTAATTTGAGGACTTACGTCCATGATTGGGCTAAGTCCAGTTGGGAACATTCATTGTTTTTACTTATTTTTGGCCTATTAGACCTGTGCTAGGGCTTTGCCCATGTTTAATAATGCATAGCATTAATCTTGGTCTCTGTTGGACCTTTATTTGGGCTCTGCCCCTTTTAAATGATGCACAGCATCTGTTCTGGTCTGACAGACCCTTATTTGGGCTCTGCCCCTTTTTAAAAAAGAATGATGCATTGCATCTGTTTTTGTTTGGGCTCTGCCCTTTTTGAAAATAATTCATAGCATTTACTAGGCCTGTTAGGCCTTTTTAATTGGGCTTGGCCCTTCTATGAATAATGCAATGCATTAATTATCTGACAGTGGCTTGTCAGGCGCTTTGCGCCAATTATTGAGCGCAAGCGCTTGTGGAGGTGACACGTGTCACGCTCTGACGAGCGCAAGCGCAACAGCGCAGTGCGCTGCGCCAGTGCGCTGCGCTGTTGCGCTGCTGACACGTGGCGCGCTTTGGTGAGTTGCGCCAATTTCAGAGAGCAATGCTCTATCTTAAAAGCGCCTAGCGCAAGTGGTTCTGTTGCTGACACGTGGCGCTCTCTGGTGGCTTGCGCCAACCTAAGAGCGCAACAGTGCCAATTTTGCAAGTGCAGAGCACTGTTTTATATTTTGATCAATTTTAGATCAGGGAAAACAAGTTTTTCTTGTTTTCAAAGAACCAGTGGTTCATAAAAAAAGTGCAAGGCACTGTTATTATGTATTTTTCTTTTTATAGAAAATCATTGATCTTGTTCTTAGATCAATGATCTATTCAGAAGAAATTCTTCTATTTTATAAAGGTTTTACTTTTTTCTTGAATTTTCTTCAGAGTTCTCTCTGTTTTGAAGTTCTTGATCTCTCACAATGTTGATGATCCTTTGAGTTGGGGTCTAGGAGTCTTTATATAGTGCCCATAGATTTGTTAGATTTGTTAAAGAGATCATTCTCTAAGTGATTTGGGGAATTTTCCCCACCGTTGGATCTTTGATCCAGGGGCCTCTGTTTTACAGAAGGAAATCTTCTTGTTTTAACAAGAACAGAAGGATCTTACTAGAATTTTAATTCTGTTTGGCGCAAACACCCCAGCGCGTGACACGTGTCACGCAGCGCAGAGCGCAGCGCAACTGCGCTGACACGTGTCGCGCAGCGCACAGCGCAGCGCAACTGCGTTTGCGCTGACACGTGTCACGCAGCGCAGCGCTTGCGCCACTGCGCTTGCGCAACTGCGCTGACACGTGTCGCGCACCGCAGCGCTTGCGCAACTGAAGTGTTGCTTCCTTTAATTTTTGTTTTTAATAGAGCCTTGCTCTGATTGGGCGCGCTGCCTTGGGCGCTGCACTGACGTATCAGGTTTTGACACGTGGCGCGTTACGCGCAGCGCAAGGAATTTAAAGCATTGCTTCAAATTTTGAATTTTTGAAATTCAAACAGAGCTTTGTTCTGATTGGGGGAAACAAATGCCCCCTACCGTTGCGCTCACGTGGCGCATACGTGAGTGCAGCGGTGGCAAGATCCCAACCGTTGGATCAATCAGGTGAGTTGAAGAGGCGCATGCGCCTATAAATAGGACCCTTGGTCCTTGGTAAATTTTTTACCACTTTCTTGAATCTTGAATTTCAGAGCCTTGCTCTTGCTTAAGAACTTTTAGAGCCTTGCTCTTGTTTCTTTCTAAGAACTTTCAAAGTTCAGAACCTAGAACCATCTTAGGTAAATATTTTAAATTAAATTTAATTTAATTTAATTAACAGAGCCTTGCTCTCATAGATCTCTAATCTAAAGAAAACCCTTTTGGGGTTTCATCAACAGAGCCTTGCTCTCAAAAGTTCATAGATCTACAGAGATCTTGTTCATGGGTTTTAACCCATGAACAGAGTTTTGCTCATGGATCAAATGTAGATCTTTTTTGATATGAAAATTGAGAACTCCTAAAAGTTTTCACGGATCTTTAAGATCCCAAATTTTTAATCTTTAGGAGTTAAAGTTTTCTTTTTGATGGATTTTTCCATCATTATTATAGAGCTAGGCTCTTTTTAAGGAAATTTTATTCCCTTGAGACCAGAGTTTGACAAATGTCACTCTGTGACAGAGCTGTGCTCTAAAAGAGGAGATTTTCTCCTTGTCTCTAGGGATTTCCCATCAATGGGGATATTCTCTTGGGGATCTTTTCATTAATTGACAGTCTCATCCAATAATGGGGCTGTCTTATTAAATGATGCACTGTCATCCAGATTTTGTGGGTCCCCATTTGGTCCCCTACCCACTGCATTGCAGTGTGGTGTAAAATTTTAAAATGTCGAGCGTTGGAATCACAACACTGACGGTTAATTTTTGTCCCTCCGCAGGAAACATGTCTGCTAATTTTTCTTTCCCGTTTGTTCGTTCGGAGGGAGGGTTTTCCCAGGCACCGATGGACCGAGTGGTGCTCGCTCTCATAAAGGATCATGACCCCGAGCACAAGAGCCTTCACCTGTGGGGTAGGTGGTACAATGAGATAATCCAGGGTCGCCGAAGTTTCAGTTCCGCCACGCCGTCTGAGCCCATAATTTCGATCCCTTATGCGGATGAACCCCCGGTGAAGTATGCCGTGGAGGTCAAAAATTGGAATTCGGATGACCTTCTCCAGCCTGCAATTGGTGTCATTCCCGTGCAGCCACCGCCGGCAATAGACATTCTAGGGAGACGAATCTGTCAGGGTGAAGCACGCCCTTGGGGACAGGCCTATAATATTGGATTGGTCCCGCGACCACCCGCCGGATATTTGCAGTGGGCCCGGTACATCTTATCGGCGAGAAGGACTCATCTAATGAAGATTGGTTTGTATTCGGCCATCTACGTCTCGCTCTTCGAGTATCCCTCTCCTCCAACGTGGTGGATCAAGGCCTTTATCGAACAATGGAATATCCCACCCACACCTTCCTGATGACGGACAAGGAGGTCTCTATCTCCTTGGACGAGTTTGCTGAAATCTCGGGTCTGCCGATGAGGGGGGAGCATTACGAGGAGCTGCTTCCTCCCGATGAATACGTCTTTGCCACCAAGCCGCTGGTGTTTGATTTGACTCCGGAGAACGCTATTCAGCACCAGTTCCCGGGCTTGGTGAAGGTGTTGGAGATTTATGAAGGGCTCTATCTGGAATCGGGTGTCCGGGGCCTCAGTTTCGCAGATTTTATTGCCCGCTTCATTCGACCGGAGTTCCTATCGGAGCGGAGCGAGAAGTTCTCCCAGCTCGATGACCCTTTTGGCTTCGGCTTGGATCGCCGACCCATATCAGAGGATGATCAAAGGGACTTTTATCTCCCCGGCGCCGCCATCGTCCCTTTCTCAGAAATCGTCGTCCCGGGCATGGATGAGGAAACCTTTTTTGTAGGGTTCTTGGGCTTGTGGCTGTGCATCTTTGCGCTCCCCATGCACCCGCGCCACATGCGGTCATCTGTTTTCTACCCAGCGCATCAGATGGTGGCTGGTTTGCAGTTGTCAGTAGGAATTGCCGGGCTGGCTTATTTTTATAATGGACTTAGCGTAGCGGCGGACGCCAGTGAGCCTGGGGTGCAGCCCGCTAACTTCCCGATGCACTACTTCACCTCCTGGATGGAAATGCACGTGCACGGGGTGTTCGGCGCCCATAAGATCCCTCTCTTTTTTGAGAAATGCAGACTCCCAAGAGTCATACGGTTGGTCGGTGCTTCGATCGTAGTTGCACCTCCGCAGGAAGCTAGGGGGCTACTCCTTCGTCCACACCTGGTCGGAGCGAAGGTTTCCTTCTTGGATAAGGTCATAACAATAGGCTCAGAGACCACCAAGTCGGTAGTGCCGCTGCGCGATGATTTTAAAGACGGGGCTTCCATATTGAAGGCTCGGGAAATCCTCCATCTCTACTCCATTCGGCCGGGCTATTTGGTGTTTAGGCAGAATGAGACGACGCTCCTCATGAGGTATAATCCTCACCGGTTTGCTCAGCAGTCGAGCTATAACCAGGGGATCCCGATGGAAGCTTTCTTGGAAAGGCCCGTGGTTAGCCGAGAGGGGATAAGGGATGTAATGCACCATTTTATGCGGCTTAACACGGGTTCCTATTTCTTTATCAGCGAGCCGAGCTGCGCCCCCAAAGTCCTCAACGCGTACGTGGCCTGGTACTCGCACGCAATGGGTCCAGTCATCCAAATAGAAAAGCGCATGCTGGTTGACCGCAAGGGTGCGCCTCCCGGCGGCGATCGCAAGGCTCCCCTGAAGCCGAGGACCTCGGTCATTCCTCCATTAAAAGGTGCTAGAGTTGGACCTCCGCGCGTGTTGAGCCCTCCGCGTGGATTGCCGCTTCGCGATACTGTGGATGTGCCACCAGCCCCCCGTGCTCCAGTGGAGGCGGTAAATGTGGTATCGCCGGAGTCCGGCGCAGGCGCGGATATCGGGCCCGCCGCCCCAAGGTGCCTGCCAAGCGCAAATCAACCCCGGGTGCATCCAGAGCTGGCGGGCAAAAGAAGAAGAAGTCGCTCCTCTCCCTTGACGCGATCCTCGGTTTAGAGCCTGAGGCCCCTCTTACCGAAGGAATAAGCGAATATGACAGCAATAAGGGCTTCTCGGTAGACCCCGCAGACACTGATTTGGCGGCCGCTATTGTAGCTTCTGAGCGATCGGCGAGGCTCGAAGCGATGTTGAATAAACTCGCTGAGTCAGGTAATCATTAGCTGCTTTCTTCGTCATTTTATCGCATTTTTTATCATTATTTTTGACTAATACTTTCCCCCATTTTTCAACAGGTGTCACTACCGAAGAAGCCATTGCTGCCTCTTTAAAAACCTTCCAGGAGGAGGAGGAGAAGCACGCTTTAATGGGCGTTGGTACGTCTCACCTTTAAAAAAAAGTTTTGTTATCTTTTCTGATGGTCAACCTAACCTTCTTCCTTTGTTTCTTTAGAGGGGCTATACCAGTTGATACGGGGACTCTCCCCAGGCCTGTTACTGAAGTCCCAGTCTCGTCGGGGCAGCTGCGAGAGCCTCGACTCAACAAGTCGATGAGGGATGCCTTGAAGAATTTAGAGGCATCCCTGTTCACGGGCGAGGACGCCTCAATGAAAGAGACTCTGGTGAGGTCCGTCTCAACGGCCCGGGAGGAGAGGAAGCGGCTGAGGCGCGAGGCGAAGGCGCGCAGGGCTGCTTTGGCCACGGGAGCGGGCCCAAGCACCATTATTCTCTCTGCTTCTCCTTCTGAAGAGCTCCCGGCCGATCTATCTACCGCACGCAGACAGGTAGCGCGTGCAGTTCGGGAAGCTAATGATAAGTCCACTTCAGGTAATGCACCTTTCAAGATTTCGTTGTAAGAATTGTAAACCTATCGGTTCTTATACATCTTGTTTTGCAGGGCCAAGTCCAACCGAAGGGGAGGCGGAAACCGTCGAACCTAAGGGGACGGAGGAAGAGGCACCGGCCGAAACCGAGCCGACGGTGGGCGACGTTGCCGAAGTTGCTGAACCCGAAGTAAGGGCTGAGGAAACTATACTGGAAAGGGTCGTTGATGCCGAGCCCGAGGTAGCGGCAAATGAGATGACCATCATAGCCGAGCCTGGGGTAGTAGCGGCCGAGGCACCTGAGACCAGCGACCCCATGGCAACGGCGGAGGAGACAGCAGCAGCCGCTGAGCCTGAAGGAGTAGCGGGTGAGATGGGTGTGACTCCCGGGGACGAGCCAGCCGCTCTTTCTTAAGAGTCTGGCAATGCTCCGATCATTGCTCTCCCCGTCTACGGTCTTCCGCCGTCTCCTGGTCGTGCGAGCACAACGACAGCCCCGGTTGAGTCCGGCGACGAGGCCACGGGAAGTGGACTCGTATCGATAGAGGAGGGAGATGCCTCTATTTCGGCCGGCGGTTCATCAGGTAAATCTTGAGTTATAGTCCCCCTTCTTTATCTTGCAACCGCTTCTGATAAGTTTATCCTTGTTTTTTAACGCAGGTGCGGCCAGTGCCGATGCTCCATTGCTCGAGGGAGCGCCGTCAACTACTGCCTTGGCGGCGGTCACCTCTCAGCCCTCTCTTGTACCATCAAAGATGTTGGAAGGTATGGATTTGTGCCTTATCGGTTTCATCTTTGCTGCACTATTTATGTATTGATGTCGTATTATTATGCCTTTGCAGGAGCGCTTTTTGATCACCTCTACCAGGTGTTGCGCCCACACTTCTCCTTCCCATTGGAGCTCGCTTCATCCAGTGGCATGTTCATATCAGATTTTTGCATTTTCATACCGCCCAATTTTTATCACATTGCATATCCGTAGATACTCTTGAGCCGTGTTTGCTAGTCAATTGCAGGATACAGGTTCTCGGTTCTAAAACGGTGAAATTCATGGAAAACACGAAAAATCCGGGTTCCTGCCAACCACAGATAAAACACGGTCTCCGCTCTTCATCCGTATGTTGCCAGATACCAGTTTAGGAAGACAAAAGGTCGAATCAATGTCATTCTCATGCACAAGGCTCAATGGTAGCACAAAATCCAAGAGATCTACGCGGAGCTCGAGGCAATCATGACAAAATCTTGACAAAAAGTCCACCTTTCCCTCAACAGAAATTCTGGAAGAAATGTGGAAGTATTTTCAGAAAATATATGAACCAGAGAACAGAAGACAGCAAACCAGGGGACCACAAGAAAGCCCAAGATCCAATTCATCAACAGGGCCGCGGATCCGCGGCCAAAGTGGGGTCCAGGCCGCGGATCCGCGGCCGTACGGGCGCCGCAGGCGCAGAGATTTTGGGGGTATTTTTGTCTTTTCGTTTTTGTTCTGGTGGTTGCCCTAGGTTTCCATTCTCCAGCCTATAAATAGCCCAGAACTTTGTGAAGGAAAGGGTCCATTCTTGTATTTTCTTTTTCTAGGTTTTAGTTCACATGTTCTTCTTCTTCTCATCTCTTCTCCATTAAACTTGTAGTGAGCTTTGTGAGGGAGGAATGGTAAATAAAGAAGATCATTTTATTATTATACTTGTCTTGCTCTTTCTTTACTTGTTGTAATTTTAATTGTTAAGTAGTTGTTGTTATTTTCTTGTTGTTTCTTTCTTCTCTCTTTTTTCTTTATCCTTACATACGACAATGATGCTTACGCTTGATCCTCGCCAAGGTGAGGTCGCAAATAGTTAGTCGTATTCTTCTAATCTCCTTCTTTCTATCTTCCTCTTTTGTTTTGTTTTATTTTTCCGTATTATGATGTGTGAGTAGTTCATTCTTGTTAGGGTAGGATAAGGGAAGTTTGAGAGAAGGAAATCTCTCTCACTCTTTCCTTGCCCAACAGCTTAAATCAACTCCCGTTAATTGAACCACAATCCGCTCCTTACGGCACCCTATCCTACATGATAGCGGTGATTCCGTAGTGAGACCGGTTGTGGTTGAATTAACCGGAGGTTATGGCTAAGAGCCAAGAACGGACGGACAAGCACCAAAAGGAAGGACTTATGCGTTGGAAAGCCTAGCTTATACTCGCAAGTTCCTTCCTAGTCGTGCTAATCCCCGTTGTTGCCGATTACCGTAACACCGATATTAAGAGGGGCAATGAAAGATGTGGAGACTCCTAACTCAAACTAACCTAATCCTAACCCTAACAAGCTCGCTTTAAATATCAACTCAACACTTAGATAATCACAAACAAAAATCTGAACAACCGGACTTAACTCGTTAAAACACTTTGAAAAAGACTCCCATCTCCCTGCGGACGACCCGTACTCAACCGGCTAGCTACAAGCGAAACCGTCTTGATTGCGGTATTTAAACTAGAACTTGAACACGCACATACTCTGACAATCAAATGGCGCCGTTGCCGGGGAGACGGTAGTTTATTTCTTTGTGTAATTTCGGGTTAATTTGTAAGTATAAAAAAAAAAGAAAAACGAAAAAATATACATTGTAAAAAACCATCTTGTTGTTTTTGATTAGCTTTTGTGCAAGTGTGCAGGAAAATACGAAGTTCAAGATCGGCGCCAAAGACGTCGGATAATACGGAGTTCAAGTACAGTGCCAAAGACGTGGGAAGATAGACCCACATTTCGCGGCTACACCGCGACGGACCAAAACGGAGGAGACGATCTACTGTCAAAATCTGGAGCAGATACAGTGAGCAAATAAAAATTCCA
The DNA here is from genome assembly GCA_030015575.1 of Agapanthus africanus. NCBI lineage: Eukaryota > Viridiplantae > Streptophyta > Magnoliopsida > Asparagales > Amaryllidaceae > Agapanthus > Agapanthus africanus. Next base: position 101,533,895 of record CM057350.1, on the reverse strand, counting down.
CAAATCCAGACAAGCAGAGGACCACCACATCAGCACACCCAGAAAATTTGGAAGCTCAATACCTCCACATAGCCGCGGATCCGCGGCCATTGCATGCGTTTGGCCACGGAAACGCGGCCATCTGTTGGCTTCAGAGCCCCAAAATCTCTCTGTAAGTCCCTCTGCCTCTCTCCACTCCTCTGAACTCCACTGAACTGTGTTTTCTGCAGCTTTCTTTGCGCAAACTCTTCTCCCCCTTCCAATAAACTGTTCTTGTGCAGGATTCTTTGCGCCGCAAATAAAAAAAAATTGTTTGCAGTTGATTTGTTACTGTTTTGCATTTCTTTAATACGGACTTAAGGGGCTTGAAACCAATCTAGATTGGGTGGGGATTTCATCACCCTTCTCAGGACCCCAAAAATCACTAAAGCATATGCATTGTCCATTGTAAATTAAAAAATACTAGACTTCAGTCCTAAGGACTTCGCGCTCATTAGGAGAAGATAAACCGTGTTTAGAACCTCGCTTAACCGTATATTGTTTACGGGGTGTCTAGGAAAGTGTTAAAGGCGCAACCGCCGAAAGAGAAAGGGTTATTTAATTAAGGAACTTCGCGAAAGCGTTGGACAACCTCCTCTTATCTCTGCACTTACCTGGCCTCGTGATCAGTGTATTTTTAAGCCTGTTTCTCGACACTGTTTAACTTCGACAATCAAGTTCAGGAGCAGGTCTAGTAGACCTAGGTTACCCTAGATCTAGGTGTGATTGTGCATATCTTGTTTGTGATTGCTTAAGCCGTATTTCCGTACATATTTCTGTAAAAATCTTTCTAAAAAAAAAAATCAAAAACTTTTATAAAAACTTGCCCTTTTGTCGCCAAATCCATTTTCACCCATCACCTTTCTCCATTGACGTTTTCTTACCCTCACCTTCTCCGCTTTGACTATACTAAACTCATTTAGTGTATGTCCGCTTGGACTCGGGACACTAGCGCCCGTCTAGTCCGCGTTACGTTAGTCGCGACCGACTACGCGATCGACTCCGAAGTCGATACTCCGTCCACTCCTCTTTCACCCCTTCCTTTGCCGGCCAACTCCGACGTGGACCGGAATTCTGTTCATACATCTTCACCTTCACCTTCACCAACCTCTTCTTCCGCGATGTCGGGATTTAATCCGAACATCTCTTTGACCACCGCTGGATTGGCTCCACCTCCTACGGAGACCAATCTCCCACCACCTCCGCCTGTTGTAGCGCCGCAGCGAATCGTGCTCCAGGATCGTTTCTACCCCACCCGTTCTGCACTTCCCACCTGCCTTTCTCTTCCTCCGGCCAATGGGGACAACTTTGAAATTAAGCCCCATTTCATCAACATGCTTCCACGTTTTCATGGGCTTGAATCTGAAGATGCATATATCTTCATCAATAAATTTCAAAATGTCTGTGCCATGATGAAAACCACCCAGCTGTCGGACGATGCTATACGTCTACGGGTCATTCCGTTCACTTTATGCGATCTCGCTGAAAAATGGCTGTATAGCACCGCTTCCCACTCAATCACCAGCTGGGACGAGTTTGTTAAAGCGTTTCTGAAAAAATTCTATCCAAATCATAAGACCGCAAGAATTCGAAATGAAATCAACCAATTCTCCCAGCTTCCTTCTGAACCCTTCTGGAAGTGCTTTGACCGGTACAAAGACCTTCTTGTTCAGTGTCCTCACCACGGTATAGAGAAATGGCAGCTCTGCCAAACCTTATACGAGGGACTGAACCCAGCAACGAAGCAGTTGCTGGAAACCATCTGTCAGGGCCACTTCCTATCGAAATCTGACGAGGAAGCATGGCAGTTCTTTGACGATCTTGCGGAGCAAACGCTACAGTGGGAGAGCACCAGACCGACTTCTTCTTCTACCTCTACTTCTACCGGTCAGTCTAGGGTAGGAATCCACCAACTCGATGTCTCTATTGCGATGAAAGCTGAAATGGCTGCAATAACACGAAAGCTTGAAGCGATAGAGAGCAAATTTTCTGCTCCTGCCCCCACCCCTGTTCTCCCCCTTCGTACCATCTGCGCTTGTTGTTCCGATCCTTCCCACTTGACCGAAGAGTGTCCTTACAATCCACCCTCGCAAGGACAGGATCAGGTTAATGCTGCCTTTCAGCAAAGACCGAGGAATGATCCATACTCTTCCACCTACAATCTCGGTTGGAGGAACCACCCCAATTTCGCCTAGAATCAGAATCAGAATCAGTTCCAGGGCAACAATTTCCAAAGGGCCCCTCCGCCGCAACAACAAGCGCAGCAACAAACTCAACACCAATATCAGCAGCCCTTCCAACCCCAGCCTTTCCAAAACCAGACGAACAACTTTGCACCCAACAATTCTTTTCCACCAAACAACTTTGTTCCGTCAAACAACGATAAGGTTTCCTCGCTCGAGCGAAGTCTGGAGGCATTTGTTAAACAATCGACTCAATCCACCGCCAACATCCAGTCTTCGATTCAATCTTTAGTGCAACACACTGCCGCACACGGGCAAAGCATCAAGACCATCGAGGCCCAGATTGCACAGCTGAACGCGGCCTTGAGCGAGCGAGAGAAGGGGAAGCTCCCGTCCCAGCCACTTCCAAATCCCGGTCACCCACATAATGCACATGTTGCTCTTGAACAACAAAACCATAATGTGAGTGCCGTGACTACACTGAGATCGGGAAGGATGCTGCAAAACAACATTGGCAAGCGAATCAACGATGACACCCCGGCCGCTTCTTCTTCTTCTTCTTCTTCTTCGTCTTCCGAGCCTATTCTCCGTTCTTCAACAGGCTCTCCTTCCTCTTCTTCTGCTATGAACGGACCGACTTCTCACTCCACGAAAACACCTATTCTGGGATCCGTTCCAACTCCACAATCTCCTCCTCCAGCATTAGACTCAACCAATTTTCAAAATGTCCCATTTCCAAACCGGTTGAGATCTAATAAACAAAATCCTCAAATGGAGAAGATTCTGGAGTTATTTAAGCAAGTTAACATTAATATTCCTCTTTTAGATGTTGTCCAACAAGTCCCGTCTTACGCGAAAATCTTAAAGGACTTGTGCACGAAAAAGAGGAAGTCTCAGGTACCAAGAAAGTTTTCTTGGCTAGTGCTGTGAGTGATGCCCTTACCCAATCTTTACCACAAAAACGGAAGGACCCTGGCTGTCCTACGATTTCAATTACTATTGGGGATAAGAACATCAACCGCGCACTATTAGATCTTGGTGCCAGTGTTAACCTGCTTCCGTATTCAGTATACGAGCAATTAGGCGTCGGAGAGTTGAAACCCACGCACTGCACTCTCCAAATGGCTGACCGATCGATCACCCATCCTAGGGGTGAGCTAGAGGATGTGTTGATAAGAGTCGGGGACTTCATATTCCCCGTTGACTTCATTGTATTAGATACACAGCCTGTAGCTAACCCCCGGAATCAAATTCCGGTGATACTCGGTCGCCCATTTCTCGCAACCTCAAATGCTGTGATCAATTGTCGCAATGGTTCGATGAACCTCTCTTTTGGAAATATGACGATTGAACTCAACATTTTTAGGTTGGGGAATCAGCCCGCCGAACCTAATGCTCATATACTGGACGTCTGCTCGATCCAGGAGATCACCCCAGAAGAGTGTGAATTCGAGGAGTTTCTGTTTGATCACGATAATCTCGACGCCACTAGTGCGTTTCTCTTCGAACCTGCTGCTGTTTCTGCGCCCGACAACGAATACGAGTGTTTCACATTCACGAACGATCTTAGCCGCGCACAACCCGAGTTTGAATCTTTCGACTTTCCGGATGAGTTACCTGAACCATCCGACTCGGTTGCCTACACTCGTTTTGAACCTTTGCTGGAGTCCTTTGAGTTCGAGACCTTTGCACCAGTCTTGCCTTCCATCGTTTCACCTCCAACGCTCGAACTCAAGCCGTTGCCGTCTCACCTTAAGTACGCTTACTTAGGTGAGAACGAGACCCTCCCTGTCATCATCTCGGCTTCTCTAGCTCCCGAGCAAGAGAAAGCCCTTCTCGCGGTCTTGCACAGCAACAGGCAAGCTTTTGGCTGGTCCATGGCGGACATCAAGGGGATTAGTCCCCTGATCGTTGAGCATCACATTCATCTGATGGATGATGCCAAACCAGCCCGGGATCCACAAAGACGTCTTAATCCAGTCATGAAGGAGGCTGTGAAGAAGGAGATCGTCAAATGTCTAGATAGTGGTATCATTTACCCTATCTCTGATAGCCAGTGGGTTAGCCCCATTCACGTTGTCCCCAAGAAGTCGGGCATCACGGTCATCACTAACGAGGCGAACGAGTTAATCCCTACTCGCACCCAAACTGGGTGGCGAGTTTGCATTGATTACAGAAAACTCAACGCCGCAACGCGGAAAGACCACTTTCCGCTACCTTTCATTGACCAGATGCTTGAACGATTGGCCGGACACGAGTACTACTACTGCTTTCTTGATGGCTACTCCGGCTATAATCAAATCCCCATCGCCGAAAAAGACCAGGACAAGACCACTTTCACTTGTCCTTTCGGCACGTTTGCATATCGACGCATGCCCTTTGGGTTATGCAATGCGCCCGCTACCTTCCAGCGGTGTATGATGGGAATTTTCTCTGACATGGTGGAAAAATTTCTGGAGATTTTCATGGATGACTTCTCCATCTTCGGCGACTCCTTTGACGAGTGTTTGCTGCATCTTGACGCTGTCCTTACCCGATGTAAGGACAAGAATCTCACTTTGAACTGGGAGAAATGCCACTTCATGGTGCACGAAGGTATTGTCTTAGGACATATCATCTCGCAAAATGGCATAGAGGTTGACAAAGCAAAGATTGAGGTCATTTCCAATCTGCCTCCTCCCCGATGCGTTAGAGATATCCGAGCCTTCCTTGGCCATGCCGGTTTCTATAGACGGTTTATCAAGGACTTTAGCAAGATTGCTAGGCCCTTGACTCTTTTGCTGGCCAAGGATACACCATTCGACTTCAACTCGAGCTGTGTGACTGCCTTCGAGTCACTGAAACGCTCACTCACTTCTGCTCCCGTTCTCTCTTCACCTGACTGGACGCACCCATTTGAGATTATGTGCGATGCATCCGACTTTGCCATTGGTGCTGTCCTTGGACAACACATCGACAAGATGCCGCATGTAATCTATTACGCTAGCCGAACCCTGAACGACGCCCAACTCAACTATACAACAACTGAGAAGGAATTCTTAGCTGTTGTATTTGCTTTAGAAAAGTTCAGGCCCTACCTCATCGGCTCTCCAGTCATTGTCTACACTGACCATTCTGCTCTGCGCCATCTTTTTGCGAAGAAAGATGCGAAATCTCGGTTAATACGTTGGATCCTCTTGCTTCAAGAGTTTGACCTTGTCATTAAGGACAAACGAGGATGTGAAAACGTAGTTGCCGACCATCTCTCTCGACTTCCTTCTTCGCCTTCGCTTCCAATTCCGATCAACGACGTTTTCCCGGATGAACAACTCTTGACAGTATCATGCGAACCCTGGTTCGCAGATATTGTGAACTATTTGGCCACGGGATTACTACCGACTGAATGGTCGAGTCAGGACAGACTTCGCTTCTTATCCCAAGTAAAACATTTTTACTGGGACGAACCCTACTTGTTCAAGTACTGTCCCGACCAGATTATTCGTCGGTGTGTCCCTGATGAGGAATTCAAGAGTGTGCTGTCATTTTGCCACGATCAAGCGTGTGGCGGGCATTTTGGGCCCAGAAAGACAGCTGAGAAGATCTTGCAATGTGGTTTCTACTGGCCATAACTTTTCAAAGACGCTCACGACTATTGCAAGACTTGCTCCCGGTGCCAACACATGGGCCGAATATCCCGGAGGAATGAGATGCCGCTCCAACCGATCTTGGTTGTGGAGATTTTCGATGTTTGGGGGATAGACTTCATGGGGCCGTTTCCCAGCTCTTTTGGGAACTTGTACATTCTTCTAGCTGTTGATTACGTCTCTAAATGGGTCGAGGCTGTGCCCAGCCGGACTAATGACAACAAGGTTGTCGTTAGGTTCCTTAAAGAAAACATCTTCTCACGGTTTGGGCACCCCCGAGCGATCATTAGCGACAATGGAAGTCATTTCTGCAATAGGACTTTCGAGGCCTTGATGCGGAAATACTCCATTAATCATAAGCTTTCTACGCCCTACCACCCCCAAACCTGCGGGCAGGCCGAAGTTTCAAATCGGCAAATCAAGCAGATACTGGAGAAGACGGTTTCCAAGAACCGTAAGGATTGGTCTCTGAAACTCACTGATGCCCTTTGGGCATTTAGAACCGCTTATAAGACCGACCTTGGCATGTCTCCCTATCGGCTTGTGTACGGAAAAGCCTGCCACCTTCCTGTCGAAATCGAGCATCGCGCATTTTGGGCGATAAAGGAGCTGAATCTGTCTCTTGATGATGCGGGCAGCCATCGGAAGCTGCAGTTGAACGAACTGAACGAGCTTAGGGATGAGGCTTACGATAACGCGGTTGTTGTTAAGAACCGAACGAAGGTGTTTCACGATAAACACCTTTTGCGCAAAACCTTCGTACCTGGTCAGCAGGTATTACTTTACGACACCCGACTTCACTTCCATCCTGGAAAGCTCAGATCTCGCTGGAAAGGGCCGTATTTTGTGCGGAATGTGCATCCGCAGGGCGCTGTGGATTTGGAAAATCCAAAGGACGGTTCACTTTTCAAAGTGAACGGACACCGATGCAAACCGTACCTTAGCGCCGAACCAACAGAGGAGCTCCTGTTCTTACAGGAGCCGGTTTACCCTGAATGATTTTCCTCTGCCTACCTCCAAACTTCGGTTATCCAGCCAAGAACAGCGGACACTGTTCCAAATAAGTTTGGGGGTCTGTACAAACCATTTTGTCTATATTTGTGTATATTCTTTTTCTTTTCTTTAAAAACAAAAACAAATAAAAATTTGTGTATCACTAACCGACAATTTTGAACCTTCCAACTACTCTCTTCATGCAACGACAGTGAGGACACTGTCCAGTTTAAGTTTGGGGGTACGCTCGGTACGCATTTCTTACCTTCGCATTCATATGTACATTTTGCATCTGCATATTAATATCCATAAAATCCATAAAAATTTGAAAATTTTCTAAAAAATATAAAAACTTTTTTAAGTTAGCTTGTGGAAGAACTCTGATTCAACATTCGACGGTTTTTGTTTGAAAAAAATAGGAATAACTAGATCTTATGTTTGGATTTTGAAAACCTGAAAGATAACTCTCCTTTGATGTTAACTATAGCTGATATACGTCTTTACATCACACTACACGTGTCGTGAGTTTTGGGAATTAGATGACAAGTCTTTTATGTTTAAAAACTTTTAAACAGGTAAATGATTTTTTGAGGATCAAATAGGTTTGTTCTGAAATAAGTAATATCAAGAATAGTTATGAAGTAAAGCGAATATGAAGGAATGTTATTGATGCCGTAATTAGAGCTAAGTCTGAAAAATAACCCATCTAAAACTTGATTGGAATGATTACACACCAAACCTACTAAACACGTCTTTTATCCAAAAAAATAATATTTGAACTACCGGTTATATCTCCGTTCGTATTAAATCATCTGATTTTCACGACAAACTGTCTTTTGTTTTTGGACCTAGGTAACTTGAGTAATTAAGTCCGCTGGGGTGTTTCTACACCTAATGCCCTAAAACCAACTGGTTTGGGTGCATTGGCCCAAAGCTCGCTAAGAAGCCTAGAAAGTCCAGTTTAAAACAAAGTCAAGCAAGTGTTCTCTCCGAGTTAAAATTCGTAACGGTTCTTTGTGTGAGAATAATCTTGATAAAAGACAGGCTTTTAAAAAAAAATTTAAACGGAGATATGAAGGTTTTACTCTTTGATAAAGACTATTGCACGTTCACAGAGGTGTGTATGAAATGAAAAAAAAAAAAAAAAAGGTGGAGTGAAAAATACGACTTAGTTTCCTGTTAAGGAAGATAGAAATTCTGAAGTTGAAACCTTACTGGAAAACGAAACTTGAAAAATGCTTAACTCTTTATAAAACTTATGTGATCCTTTTAAAATTGTTATCTGGGCTTTATTGTGCGACATGATGACTTTAATCGATCCTTCTGGAACTTAACGACACTATTCGCACTGCATGTAAAGACATATAAAATCTGTAGTTAAATAAGAAGCGAGGTGTGAAAAATAAAGGTTCGATAGTCTAGACTTAGGATTATAGAATTGATATTTTCTAAAACAAAACTTTAGGGTTTGAAACTTAGTCATTTTTTACAAACCAACTTGACCGGATTTTGTGGGTAGTATCCGCTGAAAACCCTCAGGAGACAACACTCCTCCTACTAGGGACACCTAGAGGTTTAACGGCTTGTTGCACATGCTCAGTGCAATCGCGTTCCCTGCGAAAGTGAAGTTAGCAAATTTTTTGTGAATAAATGGGCTTTGCTCGGGACGAGCAAATGATAAGTTTGGGGGTATTTGTTCATATCAGATTTTTGCATTTTCATACCGCCCAATTTTTATCACATTGCATATCCGTAGATACTCTTGAGCCGTGTTTGCTAGTCAATTGCAGGATACAGGTTCTCGGTTCTAAAACGGTGAAATTCATGGAAAACACGAAAAAATCCGGGTTCCTGCCAACCACAGATAAAACACGGTCTCCGCTCTTCATCCGTATGTTGCCAGATACCAGTTTAGGAAGACAAAAGGTCGAATCAATGTCATTTTCATGCACAAGGCTCAATGGTAGCACAAAATCCAAGAGATCTACGCGGAGCTCGAGGCAATCATGACAAAATCTTGACAAAAAGTCCACCTTTCCCTCAACAGAAATTCTGAAAGAAATGTGGAAGTATTTTCAGAAAATATATGAACCAGAGAACAGAAGACAGCAAACCAGGGGACCACAAGAAAGCCCAAGATCCAATTCATCAACAGGGCCGCGGATCCGCGGCCAAAGTGGGGTCCAGGCCGCGGATCCGCGGCCGTACGGGTGCCGCAGGCGCAGAGATTTTGGGGGTATTTTTGTCTTTTCGTTTTTGTTCTGGTGGTTGCCCTAGGTTTCCATTCTCCAGCCTATAAATAGCCCAGAACTTTGTGAAGGAAAGGGTCCATTCTTGTATTTTCTTTTTCTAGGTTTTAGTTCACATGTTCTTCTTCTTCTCATCTCTTCTCCATTAAACTTGTAGTGAGCTTTGTGAGGGAGGAATGGTAAATAAAGAAGATCATTTTATTATTATACTTGTCTTGCTCTTTCTTTACTTGTTGTAATTTTAATTGTTAAGTAGTTGTTGTTATTTTCTTGTTGTTTCTTTCTTCTCTCTTTTTTCTTTATCCTTACATACGACAATGATGCTTACGCTTGATCCTCGCCAAGGTGAGGTCGCAAATAGTTAGTCGTATTCTTCTAATCTCCTTCTTTCTATCTTCCTCTTTTGTTTTGTTTTATTTTTCCGTATTATGATGTGTGAGTAGTTCATTCTTGTTAGGGTAGGATAAGGGAAGTTTGAGAGAAGGAAATCTCTCTCACTCTTTCCTTGCCCAACAGCTTAAATCAACTCCCGTTAATTGAACCACAATCCGCTCCTTACGGCACCCTATCCTACATGATAGCGGTGATTCCGTAGTGAGACCGGTTGTGGTTGAATTAACCGGAGGTTATGGCTAAGAGCCAAGAACGGACGGACAAGCACCAAAAGGAAGGACTTATGCGTTGGAAAGCCTAGCTTATACTCGCAAGTTCCTTCCTAGTCGTGCTAATCCCCGTTGTTGCCGATTACCGTAACACCGATATTAAGAAGGGCAATGAAAGATGTGGAGACTCCTAACTCAAACTAACCTAATCCTAACCCTAACAAGTTCGCTTTAAATATCAACTCAACACTTAGATAATCACAAACAAAAATCTGAACAACCGGACTTAACTCATTAAAACACTTTGAAAAAGACTCCCATCTCCCTGCGGACGACCCGTACTCAACCGGCTAGCTACAAGCGAAACCGTCTTGATTGCGGTATTTAAACTAGAACTTGAACACGCACATACTCTGACAATCATGGCATCGGTGAGCATGATTTACAATTAATACTCCTTCTCTTTCCAGCAATGGACTTATTTCTGATTTTTCCTTGCCCTAATTGCAGTGCTACAAATCGAAGGAGGAGATGCAGGATCGGCCACGCCACCGGCCCTTCCGGCTTTGCCGTCTGCTGTAGCTGGTATAGTAAATTTCCTTATTGATGCTTCTACATCTCTTGAACCGTCATTTGACTGTGCTTTGTTTTGCAGCTATCGTTCCGGTTCCGGTCCTTCTTGAGTCTCGCATCCTTACGCCGGCAGGCCCTTTCCTGAAACGTCCATCTTCAAAGGGTGCCGTGATGAGTTTGGGCATGTTGAGCGGGTATATCGAAGAGCTTAACGCAGACGCTCTCCCATCTGCCGCAGATTTCGCTGTGGAGGTTAACCCAATATTGGCGGCGCTTGTAAATTTTCATAACAAAGGCGTCGTCGAATCTTGGGTTAATCACTGCAGGGAAATCGAGGCCTGCCTGCATCAGCTGGAGTCGATGCGTCCTGCCCCTGAGGTTTTGGCCGTAAGTACTCAACGAGCAGCATGGCTCGAGCAAAGAACTTCTTATTTCCTCCATTTGGAACAAGAAGCAGCTTTAAGGTTGAAGGAATGTCAGGAGTCTTCAAGCGCAACTGCTCGCCTACGTGCCGAAGTTGAGGCGAACGCTGCCGAAGTGAAGGCTGACTTCGAGGGCCTTCTGGAGCGTATTTCTAATGGGCTAGCACTGAAGCGGAAGCTTGATGCCACTGAGCATGATGCCCAAGGCCGCGAAGTAGCTCAGCCGGTCGATGGGGAGCAGCTTGCATCCTTCATGCAGCAGCGGGCTCAAGTGGAGCCCGAACTGGCGGTGGCGGCCGATCAGGAGAAGGCGTGGAAGGAAGTGCGCGAGCAATTGATAGAGCTATTCAAGAGGCTTCCTTCTCCTTGAACATTTTGTATCTTTTACACACTTGTAATTTTTGCATAGTATGTACACATTCTTTATTCTTTATACGATCCGCCTTGTATTTGATTGAATTTATGAATAAAGATATACACATTTCCTTTTGCAATGTCTTGTACTATTTCTTTGCTTTCTCCCTTCTCTCATTGTCAACATTCTGTCTTGATAAACATGGTTGACAGATAATAGAGTAAGAATCTTGGTTTCTTCAAGAGATAGCGATGGCTTAGGCTGCAGGTTCAGATCTGCCGCCTAAGACTTTTCAACTCTATGAGCCGTGAGGGTCTCATAGAGATTTTCCTCCCTACGGATCGAGAGAATCTCGTAGGTGGATTTTCTCCTTGGGAATCGTGAGGATTCCCAAGTGCGTTTTCTCTTATAAGTCGTAAGGATCCTATAAGAGAATTCTCCCTCCTACGAGTCGAGAGGACTCGCAAGCGGTTGTTTCCCTCCTTGTCGAGATTCGACTTTGGAGAGTGAGACCCGTGGATAGTATGCAAGAGACCGTTTTAGACCGACTTGCAGGGTCCCAGTGCTCAGGAAACAAGTTTCTTAACTCCTACTGCCTAAGGCTTTATCTTGCAAGTTGAGACGAATCGGGAAGTTCTCGCGAAGACACTGGTTTCTCTGCGGGCCGACGCGAATCAGGAGGCTCTTATCAAGGACACTAGTTTCCCTGAGTTAAGGTATTTGCCAAGGACACTTGTTTCCCTGGTGTTGAAACGAATCGAGAATTTCCCGCGGAGACACTGGTTTCTCTGCAGGTCGACGAGAATCAGGATTTTCTTCGTCAAGGACACTTGTTTCCCCGAGTCAAAGGATTTTGCCGAAGACACTGATTTCTTCGGGGTTGAGACGAATCGGGAATTTCCCGCGGAGACACTGGTTTCTCTGCGAGCCGACGCGAATCAGGAAGCTCTCATCAAGGACGCTAGTTTCCCTGAATTGAGGCATTTGCCAAGGACACTTGTTTCCCTGCTGTTGAAACGAATCAAGAATTTCCCGCGGAGACACTGGTTTCTCTGCGAGTCGACGCGAATCAGGATTTTCTTCGTCAAGGACACTTGTTTCCCTGAGTCGAAGGATTTTGCCGAAGACACTGATTTCTTCGGGGTTGAAACGAATCGGGAATTTCTCACGGAGATACCGGTTTCTCTGCAAGCCGACGCGAATCAGGAGGCTCTCATCAAGGATGCTAGTTTCCCTGAGTTGAGGAGTTTACCAAGGACACTTGTTTCCCTGGGGTTGAAACGAATCGAGAATTTCCCGCGGAGACACTGGTTTCTCTGCGAGTCGACGTGAATCAGGATTTTCTTCATCAAGGACACTTGTTTCCCTGAGTCGAAGGATTTTGCCGAAGACACTGGTTTCTTCGGGGTTGAGATGAACCGTCGAGATTTGGCTTCGTTTTCTGGCGGAGCCTGTTGGGAAAGTATGGTTCCCTCTTTATTTGCGCCCTTGGATTGTATACAAGGATCGATGTGATCTCAACTGTAGGGCAAAAGTTTTATCATTTCTTTTTTTTGTTTTATTTCCGCGATGCTCTATCATTTCAGCTTTTATATCACGAAGGTCGCGATTGCCCAATCATTTCGGCTATTTTTCGCGGTGCCCAATCATTTCGGCTATTTATTTTATTTTCACTCGCTGCTTTTTATTACGAGTTGCCCAATCATTTCGGCTATTTTGTGTGCATACGTTTTTACTTGCTGCTTTTTATTGCAAGTTGCCTCATCATTTCGGCCATTTCGTATGCATGTGCGGCCTACTGGCTTTTCGCCGTAAGCCTGGAATTAGACACTGGTTTTGGCATCAGCACCGCTACAACTGGGATGTTGCCAGGTGCGAATCATCATTTGCCTCTGTCGATGTTGAACAAAGGTGGCTTAGCGAACAGGGTTAAGGTTCTATCGACTAAGGCTTTTAACTTCATGAGCCGTAAGGGTCTCACAAAGGTATTTCTCCCTACAAGTCGTGAGGATCTTGTAGGTGTATTTTCTCCTTAGGAATCGTGAGGATTCCTAAGTGTATGTTCCTCTGTAAGTCGTAAGGATCCTACAGGAGGGTTTTCTCCTTGTAAATCGAGAGGACTTACAAGGGTCATGCGAACATATCCCCAGTCACGGATGGGACTTGGTTAGGGAAATGTTTATTCGCGCCCGTGGATTGTATACAAGGGCCAGTATTGGACCACTTGTAGGGCAATATCTAAGGTTGTGGGGGTTTGCTTAAGCACAGGTTTAGGTCTCTGTAACTTAAGACTTTCAAATCTTATGAGCCGTGGGGGACCCATAAGAGAGTTCTCTTTACGAGTCGTGAGGATCTCGCAAGTGTATTTTCTCCTTAGGAATCGTGAGGATCCCTAAGTGTGTTGTTCTTTTGTGAGTCGTAAGGATCTCACGCGGGTGGTTTCTCCTTACAAGATCGAGAGGACCCTACAAGTGTCTTTTAACGAGATTGCGCCCTTTCGGGTTTTCACAAACACTCGCCGGTAGCCCTGCTGTTTTTACTCACGGAGCCCTTTCGGGTTTTCATCCGTGCCCTTTTTGCTTATGGACATACCGTTTTTTTTATTCTTTTTATTTTTATATTTCTTTACGAGGTCGCGCCCTTTCGGGTTTTCACGAACACTTGCCGGTAGTCCTGCTGTTTTTACTCACGGAGCCCTTTCGGGTTTTCATCCGTGCCCTTTTTGCTTATGGACATACCGTTTTTATTTTTATTTTATTTTTATATTTATATCTTTTTCCTTTTTCTTTTTTTTATCTCGTCAGCCTAAGGATGCTGCGGTAGTAGTTTAAGGACGTTTCGGTCCGTCCAGGAGAAGGCTGGCTACTGCTTATAAAGTTTAAGCTTAGGAAGATAGCGAGCGGACATAGTCGTCGTCATCTATCATTGACCTAGGCGATAACTTTCTAAGCGTAGTATTTCTTTAGGAAGCGACCATTTATTGGCCTGAAAGGCCTTTCACCGTGCATATCCATGAGTAGATAGGCTCCACCCTAGTAGACCTTGTCTATCATGTACGGGCCTTCATAGTTTGGCACAAATTTTCCCCGCTTGGCGCGATTGGGGATCATAGGCCTTTTGACCACTAGCACGAGTTCATCTTGGCGGAATGTCCTCGGCCGAGTCAATCTTTCATATGAGCGCGTCATCTTTGCTTTATAAGCTTCCATATTTTGTTGCGCTATGAGTCGTGTTTCATCAAGGGCATCAAGCTCCTCAAGCTGAAGGTGAGCATTTTCTTCGTCCGTCAGCTCGTAATGGACTGCCACTCGCAGAGAGGGTAACTCTATCTCGAGGGGAAGTACTGCTTCCGTACCGAATACCAACGCGTATGGCGTTGTGTTCGTGGCTGTCTTGAACGTAGTTCGATACGCCCAAAGAGCCTCTTGCAGTCTCTCATGCCAGTCCTTCTTATTTCGGGACACCGTCTTCTTCATAATCTTTGTCAAAGTCTTATTGAAGGCCTCAGCTAGACCGTTAGCTCGCGGATTGTAAACCGAGGAATATCTCCAGTCTATATTGTGTTGTTGCGCGAAGCGACTGATTTTGTGGCTTCTGTAAGCTGGCCCGTTATCGGAGATGATCCATAGCGGAGTTCCAAACCGGTAAACGACGTGTGTCTTGAAGAAATGGAAGATATTCTCCGTCTTCACTTCCCTCAACGGTACTGCTTCTGCCCATTTGGAGAAGTAATCAGTCGTCGCCAGGATGAAACGATGTCCCCTGGACGACGCTGGTTCGATGGGGCCGACTATGTCGGTTCCCCACATTTCGAACGGCCAACTAGCCACCGTTGGATGGAGTGGATTTGGATGTTGGTGGATGAAGTCCCCATGAATTTGGCATGAGTGGCACTGCTTCGCATATTCGAGGTAGTCCTGAATCATCGTGGGCCAGTAGTAGCCCATTCGCTTGATCTTCAACTTCATCTTCGGGCCCGCTTGGTGAGAACCGCAGAGTCCGTCGTGAACTTCCTGAACGACTCTTTTCGGTTCGTCAGGTCCTAGACATCTCAACCACAGAGAATCAAACGACCTCTTGTACAGAGTATCATTGACGAAGGCGAAAGACAGAGCTCGTTTCATAAGCTGATGTCTTGAGGACGCATCTTCAGGCGTTCGACGGTACCTGAAGCAGTCTATAAAGACTTCTCTCCAATCTTCGGCCTTTTCCCAGTCTTTTATGTGCAGGGTCGTCTGTTCAGTCACTCCTTTTTCTTCGGATGATTCCGGAGATATTTCCGCTGGGGCAAGTACACGACGGCTTTGTACCACGATTCTTACGTCATCGAGGTTCTCATCAGCTAGTTCCTTAGCAAGCTTGGCTAATGCATCCGCTTTGCTGTTTTCTGCACACAGTATGTTTTCCAAAGTGTATGAAGGAATTTGGGTCAACAATTGTTGCACCTTTTCGCCGTACTTCACCAATTCTGGTTTGCACGTTTGGTAGTCGCCGTTTACTTGGCAAACGACCAGTTGGGAATCTCCGTATATGAGGAGGTTTTCAATTCCCATGTCGATGGCGATCTCGAGGCCTGCTATCAAAGCTTCGTATTCGGCTTTATTGTTCATCCTCGGTTCTATTAAGGAGAAAGCAAAACGCATTATCCCTCCTCGTGGAGTCACGAAGATAAGGCCTACCCCCGATTTGATTATGGGCATACTTTGTTTATGCTTCTTCATGGAAGATGCTCCATCGAAATAAAGCTCCCATCGGGTATCACCACCGTCGATCGCATCAAACACATGTTTGTCTGGAAGATCACAATTCAGAGGAGAATCGACGGGTATCGGATGTTCAGCGAGGAAGTCGGCAATAGCCTGGCCTTTCACTGCTTTGAGAGGTCGATAGGTTATCGAGAACTCCATCAAGAGTAGGGCCCATTTAGCGAGTCGCCCTGTCAATATGGCCTTCGACATTAAATATTTAAGGGGGTCCACCTTCGAGATGAGACGGACTTCATGTGCCAATGCATAGTGCCTGAGCTTTGTTATTGCAAAGATCAACGCCAGGCAGTGTTTTTCAATGAGAGAGTAGTTGCTTTCTGCCCCCAGAAGAACTCGACTTAAGTAGTAGAGTGCTCTTTCTTTCCCCTGGTCATTCTCTTGCGCCCATAATGCACCTAAAGAACCTTCGAGGGCGGTTGTATAAAGAATGAGAGGCTTTCCCTTAACCGGAGCAGCCAACACTGGCGCGTTCTATAGGTACTGTTTAATTTCGTCCAGCGCGCCCTGGCATTTTTGATCCCAGACGAATGGAGTTCCCTTCTTCATCAGATGGCTGTAAGGACGGCACTTGCCTGAAAGATTGGCAATAAATCGCCGAATATATGCGAGCTTTCCTTGGAGAGACCACAGCTGTTTGAGAGTTCTAAGCGAAGGCATTTCCATGATCACCTTGATCTTCGACGGATCTATCTCGATGCCTCGGTGTCGGACGATAAATCCTAGGAATTTGCCCGAGGAAACTCCAAATGCACACTTGAGAGGGTTCATTTTCAAGTTGTATTGTTGAAGGCGTTGAAATACGGTCTTCAGATGTTCTAAATGTTCCTCGTATGATTTGATTTTAACCATGAGGTCGTCGATATAACATTCGACGATTTCATGTATAAGGTCATCGAAGATCTTCGTCATGTCCCTCTGATAGGTGGCACCGGCGTTCTTTAGACCGAAGGGCATCACCTTGTAACAGAATATTCCCAAAGGAGTCCGAAAAGCGATGTGCTTCTGGTCTTCGGGATGCATCTTTATCTGATTATACCCTGATGAGCCGTCCATGAAGGAGAAAACCTCATGAGTGGACGTATTGTCTATCATCAGTTCGGTGACTGGCACTGGGAAATCATCCTTCGGGCAGGCTTTATTGAGATCCCGGAAGTCCACGCATATGCGCACTGTCCCATTTTTCTTCATCACCAGGACGATGTTGGCGATCCATTCAGGATATTGAACTTCCTGGATGAAACCGGAGTCAATTAGCTTCTTAACCTCGGCATTGATACTCATCTCAAGCTCGAGCCGCATTCTCCTCGGCGCCTGTTTGACTGGCTTGATGTCCGGGGATATCGCCAATTTGTGCACAGCAATTTCTGGATCTAGTCCCGGCATTTCGGAATAGTTCCATGCGAAGCAATCTCTATGCTGTATAAGGACGTCTTTTAACGCAGCCACCCTTTCTTCAGATAGCAGCTCACTGACAAATGTCGGTCGCGGGTCGTTCGCCGTCCCCAACTCAATTTTCTTGAGGTTATCTGCAGTGGTGTGTATTCCATCCTCCAGTTCTTTCGGCGCTGGTGGAAATTCTGAGATCACCTCATCATTGCTGTTCTCGAAGCACCAGGGAAGGTTATCCACGTTCTCGGGCTCTTCTTTTAATATTGTTATTATGTGACAAGTGCGAATCCGCTTCCAATCCCAGTGTGGAGTTGGTTCTATTCTCGTGGCTTTGGGTTCGTGCTTCTGTGGCGGCATTACCCTCCAGTTGTCAGACAGAGCGAACTTGCCAAGCTGATACTGATCTTCAACCCAATTCTTGAAGGTGAAGCAGTCTTCGAGAGGATGTCCTATTACTTGATGGTAAAAGAAATAATTTGGTTGAGAGACTTCGCCTGCTTGTTCGGGGGTTTTGGACTCCGGCAGTGCAAGCATCTGATGTTTTAGAGCAAGGTCAAGTATTCTCTTTGTCTTATCTCGAGGGAAAGAATATGCTTGACTCATTTTCTTTACAAGGGATAGATCGGAACCGCTCGATTCCCGCTTGCGTGGCTTCTTAGTCCCGCTTTGTTGCTGCTGAGCGCCTTTTTCGTCTTTCGACTTATTTCTGCCTCTGCGTCGTGCCTTTTTTATAACAGGTTGACAGGGAGCGGTATTTTCATCTTTCACAGCCTGTTGGAGGAGGCATTGTGTTTTGGCTTTCTCGTAGTTGTCAGTTCGCGGTTGTGGTCGTCTCGGACTTTTTGACCAGCTTCCCTTATAAGCTTGTCCATTTGTTCTTCGAACGACGGACTGGGCACCTTTGCATCGGGAACTTTTACTGGTTCAGGATTAGCGTCCTCCCATTGAGCATCCGCTTCTTCATCGAAGTCATGTACGACGTTGCAATCATAGAGTAGCTCTCGTTTCTTAGACCGAATATATCCGAGCCCGATTGTTTCCATTCTCCCATTAGGTAATTTGTGCTGAGTTCCGGGGACATTCCAGACCCTATCATAGAATTTGGCTTTTCGAGCGGTCTGTTTAAAGTATATCCCCTGGCGCTTCAACAGCCTCTTCAAGCCTTCTGTATAATATCTGGGGAGTCGGATGGGCTGAAGCCTGTCAAGCGTAGGATCCGCACCGTGCCAGGTTTCTTTCTCCACTTTGTTTTCTTCAGAGCGGTAGAATAGAATTGCTTTTTCACCTTTTCTCCTGGGAGGGATGTAGAACGTCCGCAGCTCTTCTATACTGTAGATATCAAGTGCGTCCAGTTCTTTATGGTGTTGAGGTGGAACCATGGCGACTTGCAGACTTTGCTCTTCGTCAGCGGACGTTTGTATTGAAGGCCGAGCAGAGAATACAGCATGGACCTCATCTTCCGAGTCACTACCAATGATCAACGTAGGAGTAGATGGTCCCGGCTTGTTGTGTTGGGGTAGACCCGAATGAATCATCTCCTCTTCCTCCTCGGTATCACTGCCGAAAACAGGGATGGTGGCATTAGCTTTGTTCTCCGGCTTGCGACACCTCTCTGTGTCTTCGAAATCCGGTAAAAAGTATTTGGCATCTTCATATTTGCGGACTTCATTCATAAAAAACGGATTCAGTTCTCCCATCACGGTATGCTCGATACCATCCTTAAAATACTTCATACACTGATGTTGTGTAGAAGGGATGATGTTGTACTCGTGTAACCATGGTTGGCCGAGCAGAGCATTGTAGCATGTCTTGGCGTCTATGACGTGGAACTTAATATCCGTGACGAGTAGCCCAAAGCGTAGCGTCAATATCACAGACCCAAGAGTTCTTGATGATTGGGAGTCGAACCCGGAGATGGTGATCTTGTCCCGAGCAAGGTGCTGGACGCTCATGTAGATTTCTTTTAACACCCGCACATTGAGGAGATTAACGGAGGATCCATTGTCGACCAGGATTTTGCCTTTCTTTATATCATGGCAGTATCCTGAGACATAGAGGGGGCGATTCTGTTCGCACGTTCCAAGGAGAAGGTCTTCGTCGCCAAAAGTGACATCAGCCGTGTGCACTTCCTCTGATTCATCCTTCATCTTTTCTTCAGCCAGGAAAGCTTGGAATTGCTCCGGCTCCTGTAGTGCCTTGATTAACGAATCTCTTGCCTCTTTTGATAGTAAAAGGGCATCAAGAATGCTGAGCTGCGAGGGTAGGTTCCTCAGATGCGCTAGAACGTTGTAATCCATCTTATTTTTCTTTGGCGGGTCCTTGGCGGCTAGCTCCTCCATGACTTGGTCATCTAAGGTAATATCCTCCGAGACCTTTTCTTTCCCTTTATCTTTCTTGTTTGAGGGTCCGAGATTCTTTTCGGGTAGCGTCCGATTACGCAGTCGGATATTTTCACAGACCTTCTGCTCTCCTTCTTTTCCCGAGGTGGACTCTTTAAAGAGGGGGCTAAGAGCCATTTCCTCGTCAGAGTCGCTCCCGAACGTGAGAACTTGCGGTCCCCCGGCGTTAACCATACGACAATCACCGGTATTTCCGTTAAGCTTCTCGGTCGTACCTTTCTGCTCCCGGCGAGTTTTGCGCTTTTCCCGCTTAAAATGCTATCGGTGAGCAACATATCCTTGCCACCATCTATCGAAAGCCTTGCACTCTTCGGTGGGGTGCGAAATCTTCCGATGATACAAACAGTAGGAGGGGTGCATTTTCGCTTCACCGGTAATGCTTCCTTCAGAGGATGGTAGCTTCATACCCATTGACATGGCTTTAGTAAACCTTTTCCTCGTCTTGAATTTGCTTTTATCCGCAGTGGGTGTATTTTGCTTTAGCGGGAGTGTCTCAGCTCTTTCGTCAAGGCGCTGGCGCTTGGCCCTTTCAAATATGACCGCCTCGCGTTCCCGATCAGCTTTACTTTTTAAGAGAGCTTCATTGAGGAATGCGTCAATTACTTCATCCGATGGCCCCAGACTTTTTGGTTCAGGATCTGCCCCCAGCTTTTCAGTGCAAGGAGTTTCCTCATTGTCTGTGAACGAATGAGAAATCATATGACAGCTCGCCACGTATTCTTCAGATTCATCCGACGAACTTTCTCCCTCATCTTCCTCTTGAAAGACGTGGTTGAGGAACTCTTGGAGTGTAATGGGAGTCTGTGCCTTCTGGTTGTATTCCTCCAGCGCGTCAATTTGTTTTTGTAAGTCCGTGTGCTTATCGCCAGGCTTCACAGGCTTCTTGGATTTCTTCTTCTTCTTCTTCGAAGATTTTAACGGCTAGTTGTGAGCGCTTGGGCCACCACCATCGGTCTTTGGAGTTGGACGCGGCTTCAACATCCCTTCAATGATCTGAGGTTCCAACGGGTTCTTCCACTTGATCGCTGGGCATGTTTGAAGATTGTTCAGCATTCTCTTTGTCTTGGATGATAGTACAACCTCCTAAGGAGCTTCTTCAATGAGAGAGCATGTTGCCCCCGGCGTATTCATCTTCTTAGAGGTGTGGGGCTGTGGCGGATTCACCTTCCATCTGTCGGACAATGCGAACTTACCTTGTTGGTACCGGTCTTCAATCCAATTTTTGAAGACGTAGCAATCCTCGATCGGATGATCCAGTACTCGATGATAAGGACAGTAGTTGGGCTCATTGACATCATTTGGTTGTGACGGACGTTTTGGATCCGGCAGACTTATGAGTCGGTTGCGCAACGCCAGCTCGAATAATCATCTCGTTTTATCTCGGGGAAACGAGTAAGGACGTCCTAGCCTCTCCTCAAGGGGTACGTGCGGGCGCATATTATTTTGACGGACAGTCGGTTTCAAGTTGCTCGGCTGTTGTTGAGCATTAGCGACAACAATCGCTTTTCCCTTCCCCTTCTCATTTCGAGAGTCCGGCTTTGGAAGGGGAGGTCTATGGCCCATCTGGTCTATTTGAGCTAGCTTGTCGATCAGGGCCTGGAAGGTAGTCGGCTTAAAGAACATCATAAATTGCTAAACGGTCGCTTGCGGATCAAGGGTTCCCACAAACATACCTACTGCCAGAGCCTCTTCTATGCGTTGCTCGCATTTTGACCATAAGTTCCTCCACCGTATAGCATATTGGACCCATGTCTCGCCCAGCTTCACCCTGGCATTAATCAATGCCGTCATCGGGGTGCGTTGGCCGGCGCTTGCGAAACGCTGAGTAAACAGCAGTTCCATCTCCGCAAATGTCTTGATAGAGTCGTTTGGGAGCTCGGAATACCACTCGAATGCTGTATCCGATAAGCTACCAATGAACTGGCGAAGCAACAATTTATCATCACCGCCAGTGTTGCCGCAAAGCGCCCTGAACTGGGCAACATGCTGGTGGGGATTGCCGGCCCCCTTATGCACATGGAATTTTGGTATTGTATAGCCTGGCGGGTACTTGATCTGATCGTACCAGCTCAGATACGGTCGCCCTGTTTTTACGACCTGACCCGCTGCTTCAGTCGCTTGATGAACCCGGATCTGCTGAGCTATATATTCGTCCAGGTCAGCTTTGGAGATTGCCTCCTCCTTGGCTGTTGACAGAGCCGGTGGAGGATTTGACGTTTCTGCCCTGTCGTCTTCAAGGACGATCGGAGGATCTTTAGCAAGAGGATCTTGTTGGATCATCATGCCCACCATGTCCTGGAATAGGAGGGCCATTTTCTTTATGCTAGCTGCTTGTTCAGCACCCTCTTTATCCTTCTTCTCCAATATCCGGCGAAGGAACTCAGCATCAGTTTCCTGTTCCCGGCGTTCGTCCGAGGACGCTTCAGGGCTTTCTTTTGGCCCAGAGAGTGCGGCCATCGCGTTCATCATCTCCTGGAGCTTTTGCTGTTGCTCCTGAGCCTTGGTCACTGACCGTGTAAGTGGTCTATGACCTGTGGATGCACGGCTGTCCTCCTTTCCCGACGCCATGTATACTGTATGGACTATTATGCCCCCGGACTTAGGGCGTTTAGGTTCACCACCTTTGGCATTTGCCGCGGGCGCGGGGATTTTCTCTGGCCTTCTTCTTTTGTGGGCCGTTGAAGTTGAAGGGGCTGTTGTAGTGGGCACCCTGGCGGTTGTTGTCCTTTGCTGTTTAATAGGACGGTGCTTTTCTTCTTGCACCTTCGCCTTTTTCTGTTGACGAGAATGATCTGGGTCAATTACGGAGTCTTGAACCCTTCGCCAAACCTTGTATATTTTTTAGGACAGCCGTTGAGGGGGCTGCTCCCGCTTCGTTTCCGGAACTCTCTCCGCAGGTGGAGGAGATCTTTTCAGTGTAGCAGTTGGAGAGTTCTTACGTACCCTCCTAAGTGGTTCAAAGCTGTTCCCAGTTGGAACAGCAGTATTGACTTCCACCACTGGAGCAGGTGGAGTTAGCCCTGAGGGGGAGTTACCCCTGCCTTCCTTACTCGTCGCCAATGGCGACGTCGAGCATGACGAGCCGTTGGGACTGGCTCGGCGATAGAGACGGATTCTTTTTGCCCCCTGTCTGAATGAGGTGCTGCCTGTGTCAGCCTCTTAAAGACTGATGTTGTCTTTTGAGTGTCGATATTCAATCTGTCAAAAACAGATCCTCGAGCAGGGGCAGGAGCTGGAATAGACAACCTTGAAAAGACTGACTCTTTGACAGGAGAAGCCGCCTTGACGACTTCTGGAGCAGCGGTTGTTGCCTTCCTCGGGATAGCCACTTTAGAGTTCATGGGCTTCCTGGCGGACCCATCAGAGTTCTGATCTAGCCTGGTAAAGACAGAGGCTGTTGATTTGATATTGGACGACCCATTGGCAGGGGCCGTTATAGCAGTGAGCCGGTCGAAGACCAACTTCTTGTTCGCTTCTGGTGCGGACATTGGCATGGTGAAGCTTATAGGTGGGATCATGGTCCCGAAAAAAAGGCCGGTGGTGGCCTGGGTCACCTGTTCTACCGGCATGGCAAGGATGGAGGCCGCTTGAGGCCCATATGCTACACCTCCAGGTGAGGTGGGGCGTCGGTTGCATTGGCACTTCGAGCAGTTCGAGCAGTTAGAGGCCATTGATGCTTGATTTCTGCGCCAGGCAAAAGACCAAATCTTAGTAACTTGAAACCCAAAGGCAACCATTAACAAACCGCGATTCGTTCGCGAAAACGACACACGAAGTGTGGAGTGGAAAGAGGAAAAGGTCCCACCGGGCGTGACAGAATCTGTTCCCCTCCGAATGGCGGCCAAGACAGGGACGTCTTGCCTGTGATTCGGGGCAGATGCTATTTGGTTTTATCCGTCCACCTCTCCGAAGATGCCAAGTTGATTTATGGCACCGTGTATCGGAGGTTTAGACGGATGCGGCCGATGTAGCAGACTTCGTCAGATTCCCCCTCGCTCGAGGGGTTTTTGATTGTGGGGACGTTCTTCCCTGCATGCGCAAGCCCCTGCAGTTAATTATGCTACTGCATCGCGGTAGCCACTTTCTCCTGCTCCAGAAGTTCACTTCGTGTCATGTGTGTTTGTTTTGTTTGTGGTTGCCCGTGGATTGTATACGGAGACTAAGTGATACCGTCGCCCGTAGGACGTGGATTAGTCCAAATCCGTGTTTACTTAGATTTGGGTTTGGGGTTTTAGTTTAAGGATACGTTATCCATATTGAGACTAAGATCAACTTAAACGTTCGTTAAGGATACCTTAGTCTGATTTGAGACTAAGATCAACTTAACGGGATCGTTTAGATCATGTAAAAGAGCATTTGGGGGCTCTATTATTCCAGTTTAGGGACGTAGTAGTCCATAGATAGTTTAAGGACATTGCGGTCCATTTCCAGTTTAGGGACATGGTGGTCCATCATTCCCATTTGGGGACGAACATTAGTTTAAGGACATTTCGGTCCAACGTTTCCATTTTGGGACGAATATTAGTTTAAGGACGTTTCGGTCCACGAGTTTAAGGACCCCGCAGTCCGTATCGATGTGTGGTTGTCGGAACCCATCACCTCTCTGACGTCGTTGAAGGATTACAACGATAGGTGTCAGAGGAGTTCGGAGATGTACTCTCGAACCGGCTGTAAATTGATTTAGGAGAGCAGCTGTGCTCAGTCAATTTAATTTGAGGACTTACGGCCATGATTGGGCTAAGTCCAGTTGGGAACATTCATTGTTTTTACTTATTTTTGGCCTATTAGACCTGTGCTAGGGCTTTGCCCATATTTAATAATGCATAGCATTAATCTTGGTCTCTGTTGGACCTTTATTTGGGCATTGCCCCTTTTAAATGATGCACAGCATCTGTTCTGGTCTGACAGACCCTTATTTGGGCTCTGCCTCTTTTTAAAAAAGAATGATGCATTGCATCTGTTTTTGTTTGGGTTCTGCCCTTTTTGAAAATAATGCATAGCATTTACTAGGCCTGTTAGGCCTTTTTAATTGGGCTTGGCCCTTCTATAAATAATGCAATACATTAATTATCTGACAGTGGCTTGTCAAACGCTTTGCGCCAATTATTGAGCGCAAGCGCTTGTGGGGGTGACAAGTGTCACGCTCTGGCGAGCGCAAGCGCAACAGCGCAGTGCGCTGCGCTGTTGCGCTGCTGACACGTGGCGCGCTTTGGTGTGTTGTGCCAATTTCAGAGAGCAATGCTCTATCTTAAAAGCGCATAGCGTAAGTGGTTCTGGTGCTGACACGTGGCGCTCTCTGATGGCTTGCGCCAACCTAAGAGCGCAACAGTGCCAATTTTGCAAGTGCAGCGCACTGTTTTATATTTTGATCAATTTTAGATCAGGGAAAACAAGTTTTTCTTGTTTTCAAAGAACCAGTGGTTCATAAAAAAAGTGCAAGGTACTGTTATTATTTATTTTTCTTTTTATGGAAGATCATTGATCTTGTTCTTAGATCAATGATCTATTCAGAAGAAATTCTTCTATTTTATAAAGGTTTTTACCTTTTTCTTGAATTTTCTTCAGAGTTCTCTCTGTTTTGAAGTTCTTGATCTCTCACAATGTTGATGATCCTTTGAGTTGGGGTCTAGGGGTCTTTATATAGTGCCCATAGATTTGTTAAGTTTGTTAAAGAGATCATTCTCTGAGTGATTTGGGGAATTTTCCCCACCGTTAGATCTTTGATCCAGGGGCCTCTGTTTTACAGAAGGCAATCTTCTTGTTTTAACAAGAACAGAAGGATCTTACTAGAATTTTAATTCTGTTTGGCGCAAACGCCCCAGCGCGTGACACGTGTCGCGCAACGCAGAGCGCAGCGCAACTGCGCTTGCGCAACTGCGCTTGCGCAACTGCGCTGACACGTGTCGCGCAGCGCTACTGCGTTTGCGCTGACACGTGTCGCGCAGTGCAGCGCTTGCGCCACTGCGCTTGCGCAACTGCGCTGACACGTGTCGCGCAACACAGCGCTTGCGCAACTGCGTTTGCGCTGACACGTGTCGCGCAGCGCAGCGCTTGCGCAACTGCGCTGACACGTGTCGCACAGCGCAGCGCTTGCGCAACTGAAGCGTTGCTTCCTTTAATTTTTGTTTTAAATAGAGCTTTGCTCTGATTGGGCGCGCTGCCTTGGGCACTGCGCTGACGTATCAGCTTTTGACACGTGGCGCGTTGCGCGCAGCGCAAGGAATTTGAAGCGTTGCTTCAAATTTTGAATTTTTGAAATTCAAACAGAGTTTTGCTCTGATTGGGGGAAACAAATATGGTGTTTGAAAATTTTGGCGCTAAAAAACCCGTTCTTGAATCGAACCATAAACCGATACTAGCTACAAAAGGAGATCTTAACTACAGGGTTAGAAGTTGTATACCGAATGATCGGTGTCCTTCGGTCTTCTACCCACTTCTTCGACTCCTTGAGGTGTCCTCGATTGAGCTTGGCCACCAGTCTTCCTCCGTCGAAAATAATCCACCCGAGGGATGTAGCTTATGGCTCTAGCTCCACACTAAGAATCTAGTGAAACAACTAGGGACACTAGATTGTTAATCTAGAGTGCCTAGGGATGTAGTGAGTGGCTCTAAGTGTTTATCTATTTCTCTTCTACCATTGTTTCACAACACATGAGATAGTAAAGTAGAAGATCAAGAAGATGGAGGAGGAGCTCAAGAAAGGTAGTGAAGAGAGAGCAAGCAAAAATGGTGAGAGTGTTTTTCCAAAAACCAACCATGCAAAACTCAAGTGAAGAAAACTCAAGTGAAAAACTCAAGTGAGAAAAAACTAAAGAGAGAAATACCTCAAGCATGGTTTTGTAAAACTTAATTTTCAAATATAAAATTACAACCATACTTGAATAGGTTGCACAAATGAATTTTCAATTCATTTGTAAACACTATTCAAGCATGGTTCTCACCATTCTCTCTTCATCACCTTTACACCTCATTTCCATTTAATTTAATAAATGGATAAACCAAAATGAGATGTCCACCTTCTAGAATGTTTTCCGTATAAATACGGATTACACTCTACTGTATATATATACCCGTATTCGTATCAAAATACGAATACCCAAAGAGATAGAATAACACAAAGAACATAATACTAGAATATACATATCGAAATATATATACGTATATTATTAAATTAATACCTGATTTAATAATCCGGCTCAATCTTAAGCCGGCTAGTATTATCAATCGTCCGATCGAAAGTCCGGGTAACTAGTACAATCATTCGATTGGAGCCTGCATGTATCAAAATACGGCTACCACATCATTTCGTCTGAACCAGGGAAACCTTCTGTGTGGGACTCTAAACACTTGTCAATACGCTGGCAGTGGGTTTAACCACAAGCACGTCAGCGGCACTAGCTGTACGTAACGGCTATCCAGGTATTGAGCAAAAGGAAGGCCGACCAGCAAACTCATCCAAACCCCTACTGAGCCTATCTGTGACAATCTCCATACAGTCCAGTCTGTTTGTCTAAGAGTATCGCATATCGGGTTTAGGGAGGTGGATAAAATCGGACCCCTAATAACGCGATATTTTGTGTCGGTATGAAACCCATCACCTACTGAGAAACTACTGATCCAAATCAATAATTCTGGTCTACCTTGGCCAAGGATTTCTGGTGATGGCCACCCATGCACTGCGCGACATTAACCCCCAATACCGGGAGAGATGAATCCCCGACGATCCGCTCACAGCCTCCATATGGCTCGGGACTGTACCCAACTAAAACTTGTTTGCATGACTCCTTTAAGCCATGGTAGGGTAGTAATCAAAGTACAGTGGGAACTCACACGAGACAAATGACGATCTCAGGCCGACAGACTAACCTGTACTCATGTCACCTGGGAACTGCTATCTGACAATAGGTATAATACTATCTAGCATGTTCCTGGCGAGTCCCTCTAGTGTACTCATAACCCAATAAGAATCTGTATACTATCTTAGGTTTAGGTGACTAACTGACACCAATAGCTTGTGAGACCGGCCACCACCCCTCGTCGGGGTCTCGATAAATATACACTAGTCTACTCCGGAGTATCGATGCCTAGTCTCGATAGTATCTCGACTAGGGACATTTAAGGATGTGCTTATAGACCATCCAGCTCCCACGTATATGATTGTCATCATAACGCTGGTAGTCAAGCAAGGATCCTATGGGCTCTATCAACATGTAATAGTGATATGTAATACCACATAATACATGTACATGATGATACAGGCAAACCAGATAGTATAATATCATTTTGAGTAAGACTGTTCTACTCGTATAGGTCCTTCCTCAATCACCACAATCGTATGCCTGCGATTACAATAATTGACTTGAGGGCACTATAGACAACAATCTCTTACTTGCACTTAAGGCTAATTATTGCAGTGTCGCATATTTACAGCTCGTGTGATACCGAACACCCAACTTCTCTACTAATCAGTTTCACAAAGCCCGTTTGTGAAACTATTGCATTCAAGAAATAGCCTCAGTGAGTGGATCCGCTCCAATGTTTCTTTCTTTATCTCTCTATATCTCAACTTCGCGGAGAAATACTATCTTCCGAAATGAGCGATATCTGTTTTAGTATTTGTCTGGATATCTGATGGGGCCCAGTTCACAAATGAACTCCAAATCCAACAAACTTCTTAGACCGTTTCATCCACTGAATTTAATCAGTATCTTACGCCATGCCTTCCTCAGTATCCGCTTGGACCACCTGTCCAGCATACTGCCCCTCAATAGAGGGAAAACTATAACTCTAACAGCCACTCTGTCATCCAGGTCACCTTGGAAGCCAGAAATGATAACTGCCTCCTAAAAGAGGCTGTCGTTACCATAGACCAAGAACATCCATTTATGTTCATAACTGCTTCCCAACGTTTCTCCAGGATTGGATAAATATATATGCTTATTGCGGCTAGTGCAAAATCAATATTTGGTGTGGTACTTAACATCTCATGATTGATTCAATTGCCTAAGCAAGAGATATACCAATTATGCAAATCCCTCCCCTCATCACTCTAGAAGACATCTCTTTAGAGAGGGTGACTCCATCATCTGCGAGTACACCAACACGCCTGGAGTCGTCCATTCTAAAACACTTTAGAATAGTGTCAAGTACCCAAGTTGGGACACTTCCTAAATCTAGATCTAAAACCATAGATCCAGTTACCAGAATTCCTGATATTTTATCCAGATCCTATGTGGAGAAACACCTTGTGACAACCACAGTATAACCGATCGTAGTATAGGAATATCACTTCTTATAAAGTGCATGTCATTTAAATACCAGGACATCACTCGCTACTACCTTCTTATCAGGTCCATCTGCTGTTCTGATGAAGTCAAACTCTATAACTGTCATATCAAAACTAGACGATCAATCTCCGGTATACCTGCTTTAGTCTATAAATAGATATAAGCTACTTGCCCACTACGCTTCCGCTGCTCCCACTGACTACAACAACCCTCTGGCAGAGTCATATACACATGCACTTCTAAAGCTAATTTAGAACGACGTTATATTCATCCACCTACCAGATCTTATAGTCTAGAATAGCAGTAGCGGCAAGCTTGGGTCATCAAAAACCTCCCTCCCACCATCTTTGAGGAGACCGAAATACCTCTCGGGTGCCTGAGGTTACCCACCAAATTTGCGGAGTGGCTAATGGATTTTCGAATCCAATTGCATTTTTAGGTTCTACTAAATTTTCAGTAATCGTTTGGTTCTGGAATCACTTCTAGTTCTACCATACTCCCACTAATGTTTTCTGAAAAGAATCCATTTTACTAAAACTATGGCGAGTCAAGAACAATATAACTATTGATCTTCCAAATGGTAGAATATTAACCCTCGTCAAAGCCCGGGATAACCCATAAACTGCCATTACTGGAATGCGCCTAGAGTTTATCCGGATTCTGGTTTTAAGCATAAGCCGGACAGCTCCATATATCTTAACATCGTTAAGATATGAATCCATTCTATATATCCAATATAGAAACAAAAGCACTAATTTAATTTGAACCAGATTTAAAATACATGCAGCCGTTTCCAGTGCATATCAACTAGATGGAAAGAGGTCAAGCAGCATTACTCATCAAGGAGCGCACCCACGTATGAGTAACCTGAGAAAGAATCAAGTTCTCAAAACTATTACTTACAACGGAATACCAAACACAAGTATCTATATCTTCAATCACCTTGAAGAATCGTGATACTTGCAACATATAGTTCTCTACTTTATTCTTATACATATATCTTCTCAAAATATGGACCTTGTATTTCAACGAAATACTTGTCTAAAACTAGAGAAGTCATGAGTAAACAGAATATAGTACGTGTATCAGCCCCTTTGTCCTAACGGACATCGAACAACATACACTACTCCGTATAAGTCCACTGAGTTTAATAACTCAAACCCTGTGTATCGTAGGTTGAAAACTGTACTATGGTTAAGAAGAATTACACCGCTGTTGAATGCTCCTTACCTAACCATCAACTGATATAGGTAAATGTCATAAACATAATTTCAAAAAATTATATCTCACTTTATAAAATAAATTTACAGATATATCAGTTTGAAATTGGCGCATAACGACGGATATTCAAAACCAAATATTTGCCGTCAGACAAAACCCAGATGATTTCCTCAAATATCACTAATTACAAAGAATTCCGATATAGAGGATTTAATCACCCAATTCCCAAATTCTTACTCCCACTCAGCATCCGTAACGCCATATAGATGTGAGAATCAAATCTGGTAAATACATACCTTGGAGTTAGAATCTAATTGGGAAAATTAGTTTTCAATTAACAGCGCACAGTAAAACTGAAACATAAAAATGTTTCGAAGGGGTAGCTGGGTATTTCTAGTAATGTCTCTTCCACTATCCAGATTCATGACGGTAACCATATACTTCCATGCCCTCACTGCAATCCTTTTATATATCTTTACTTATTACCTTCTGTACACCACACTTAGGCTAATTGGCTTTCTTCCTTTCCTACCTTTCGGCACCTGCCTATGGTTTAGAAGAAGACCATCCAATAAGCGCAATAGGTGTACTCTCCTAATACTGGGAGCCCTCGCAACCAGAGAGAAGGTAAAGGGAAAAGACAACCAAATAATCATATTCAATTTCCCCAGAACCAGAATCCATCCTCGAACTGGAACAAGTTCTTTCGAGTTTGTATGTAACGATACGATGGAATATCCAAAAAATGTGGATCTTCGTAATGATATGGAGTGTTCTGGAGAAATGTAAAGCGGGTGTAAGAGTGGCAATGATATATGCAACTAAATGACAATCCAAAAACCAAAGTGTTTTAAGAAGGTTCGGTTAACTTGGTTTATGAGTTTTTAAGGTCAGGCCATGGTCGCTGCCAAAGAGAGAGAGAAAAGAAATACTCAGCAAGCACTCTAACCTAGATTAGATTGGTTAATCAATTTATCTAATCAGGATGACTCCCACTGTTTTCTCGAATTCTCCTTCAAACCCTAAAAGGAGAATTAGCCGGGATCATCTAAAAATTCACCCGAGGAGTAACACCTACTCATCAGTGGGAATCGGGATCCAACTATTATCGCATGATAACTTGATGGAAGCCACTCAAGTCACTACACTCCAGAAGGTATGCGCATGCCTGGTAAGTTTTCTGTATGTTTGAAACTCTCGATGTGGTTTTTTCCCCAAGCGGCTTATGACCTTGACAGAGTTCAACATATCATAAGTCGCAAGTCAAGTTCAACCCGTCATTGTCCTGGATTAACTTAGACCCACCCGCACAAGCCCTTGACAGAGGTCAACATGACCGTGCGACTGTCCTAAATAATCGCATATCTATGCAACAAACAAGTATTACCTAGCTACCATTCACTATGCCTTGACAGAGGTCAACATACACGGCATGAATACTAAGTAATACTTGTAAGAAATGACGAAGAGCTACGGCTGGTTTTTGGCGAAAAACTTTTAACGTAATGAACTTGATATCGTTGAAGGAACCCAAGCAGTTTTACAAATATATAGTGGCGCAAACTTTTGCTAAAGAGGTCACTCCCTGTGAAGGGGTCTCGGCTCTTTCCTCATCGAATGAGGTGCAGAATATTCTTAACTGAATACCACGATGCAAAGTAAAAGAATCGACTATAGTGAAGTTATTACAATGACGCAAACTTTTGCCTAAGAGGTCACTCCCTATAAAGGGATATCGGCTCTTGCCTCGTCGAATGAGGTGCTGGATATTCAGAACCGAATACCGCTGTGCAAAGCAAAAAAGAAACATTTATAATAACAGTTTCCAAAGTTGGTTCCAAGAACATCATTTAGATTTGTTTTTCCTTGCATTAATCAAACTTAACGCAGTCCCATCAATTAATCCATATCACACCGGAAAAAGGAACAAAAATACAATGTACGTATATGCCATCCACATTCGCCACGGGACCCCATCATGCACCGTTAGGTTACTTAACTAACGGCAGAGCGAGGGCTGGACTAGCACGGATGCAAAACATAAATAACATCTACTAGTATATATAAATATATATAGCATTCATCCCAGACGTGATATAAGAAACATCACAGAACATCAACAAGCAGCTCAGAATGATGGATAATCTTGGAGCCTCGGGTTTCGTTTGAGCCGCAACTGAAAACCCGATGTTCCCCTGTCATGTGGATAGCCTGTGCAATGAAAACCTAGACCCTTACCAGCGCGGCAAGTTACCCGCCAATCCCAGAAGTGAGACAACCCCAATCAATAAAGTGATTAGGCCACCCAGCACTTCACGAAATCCGGTAACTTGGGCATCCCTTCGTGGGCCATCCTATACCCCCTACGAGTGCGGTGAATAGCCTGCCAATTCTAGAGTAAGGCCCCCTCCGTCTCAACGCCATGAGATGCGTGCCCGTTGCCCTCTAGAACCCGGATATTCGTGCACTCCACCGCGGGGTAATCCCAGTACAAAAAAGAAAAGAATATACAATGGCGACATCGACCTCAATCCGGTCGTGCCCCAATAAAAGAATATACAATCTGGCAGAGACGTCTGTCCACATGTTGGACGCTCGCCCTGCAATAACAAATATACAAATGAATCTGAACTGTACTACTACCATTGCACCACTGGCTATCCACCACGACAATCCAACCACAATATCAGCACAACTCAGAACATCAATATGAATATCACGATCGCAAACCCGTTGTTCGCCGCCGAATGACCGGGGCAGATGCTATTTGGTTTTATCTGTCCACCTCTCCGAAGATGCCAAGTTTATTTATGGTACCGTGTATCGGAGGTTTAGACGGATGCGGCCGTTGTAGCAGACTTCGTCAGATTCCCCCACGTTTGAGGGTGTTTTGATTGTGGGGACGCTTTTCCCTGCTGGCGCAATCCCCTGTGGTTAATTACACTACCGCATCGCGGTAACCACTTTCTCCTTCTCCAGTTGGTCACTTCGTGTCGTATGTGTTTGTTTTGTTTTTGGTTGCCCGTGGATTGTATACGGAGACTAATTTATGTTGTCGCCCGTAGGGCGTGAATTAGTCCAAATCCGTATTTTCTTAGATTTGGGTTTGGATTGGGTTTAAGGATCGTTAATCTCATTTGAGACTAAGATAACCTTAAACGTTGTTGAGGATACGTTAGTCCAATTTTAGACTAAGATCTACTCAACAGGATCATTTAGATCCAACAAAAGAGCATTTGGGCTCTATTGTTTTAGTTTAGGGACGTTGCGGTCCAAAGTTTAAGGACATCATAATCCGTAAAGTCTAAAGAAATCATAGTCTGTGAGTTTAAGGACCTCATAGTCCATGGTAGTTTAGAGACATTATAGTCTGTAAAGTGTAAGGACATTATAGTCCATGAGTTTAAGGACCCCACAGTCCGTAAAGTTTAAGGACATCATAGTCCAGTTTAAAGACGTCATAGTCTATGTGGTTTTGGTTCAACCGTCTGGGGATGCGCCAAAAGTTATTGGTTATTGGGACCCTCCATCTCTCTGAAGACGTTAAAGAATTACAACGACATATATCAGAGGTATGAAGAGATGTACCCTTGAACCAATATTGGTTGGGAGATCTATAGTCAAATTTGGGACTAAGATCATTTAAAAAGATTTATGAGCATATGGGCTCAATTAATCTAAATGAGGAGTCTGTGGCCAACTTGGGCTCGGCCCACTCGGTTAAAATGTTGAACATTTAGCAATGCTGAGCATTGGTTTGGGTTCTGACAATCTTTTTGTCTTTCACTGAGTGTTGAACACTCATCATAGCTCTGGGGATTTTATTTAAAGAACACTTTGTGTTCCCTCAGCGCACACATGAGGAGCACGTGGCGCGCTTGGCGCTGAGCGCCAGTCAATGAGCGCAGAGCACTTCTGTTAAGTAGCGCACACGTGAGGAGCACGTGGCGCGCTTGGCGCTGAGCGCCAGTCAATGAGCGCAGAGCACTTCTGTTAAGTAGCGCACACGTGAGGAGCACGTGGCGCTCTTGGCGCTGAGCGCCAGTCAATGAGCGCAGAGCGCTTCTGATCAGTTTCGTGATCTGAGAAATAAGTTCTCGCTTACAAGAGACTTTGTCTCATGGTTCTAAGAACAAAGTTCTTATTTTTATAGGAGATGTTAAAATCTCTTCTATTTTCCTTTGTGAAAGATTTTGTCTTTGTAGATCTATGATCGGAAGAGAATGAAATTCTTCTCCCCCCTTTTTATGATGAGATGTAATGATATTGTTTTGTGAAAGACCTCTGTCTTATAGATCTATGATCTAAAAAAAGAACTATGTTCTTCTTTCTTGATGAGATGTTTTTTATCTCTCTGTTTTTACCTTGAAAAAAGTTCTTCTTCTCAGAGCTTGCTCTTTTCTTTGAAATTTCTCAAAACTTGTGGGGGGAGGGGGGTTCCTCTCTGTGAGACTTGAAGTCTTGGGTTCTTTATATAGTAGAGATAGATTTGTTGATTCAGTTAAGGAAATCTCTCATTGAGAGATTTTTTAATCGATTTGAGGATTTTATCCACCGTTGGATCTTTGATCCAAGGACTTCTGTTTTACAGAAAATATTTTTCTTGTTTTTAACAAAATTGGGGAAATATTTTCCCATACATAGCTTATTCTGTAGCTTGGTGATTATTAATCACCATTGGATTTTTAATCCAACGGTGCTCTGTTTTACAGAGCATAATCTTTCTTGTTCAGAAAGATTTAAGTAAATATTTCCCAAATAGGGTTTTTATCTCTTTTATTTAGAATTTAATTCTGTCAGCTTGGAAGGTGATTAGGAACCCTCACGTGTAGCACGTGACCCCCCATAGAATTAAACTGGTTTGCTTATATGCAGCAGCCCCAAAGAAAAGGCATCACGTGTTGGCACGTGAGCTGATGTTCAGAAATGTCACGTGTGGCATATGACCCCCATAAAGTTAAGCCCAACAAAGGGCATCTCATACTGATACTGGAGCTTCTCTGGCCTGTTATTTGTTTTAGGAAGGCGCCTATATACTTTGTATATAGATGCTCATGTGTTTGCACGTGAGGCTCAATTTCAGCCTTAGTTGCTAAGCGCAATGCCTATAATCTTTGCTCCAAGGCGCATCATGTGTGGGCACGTGATGCTCCATTAAGGGAATTTTTCCCATCTCTTTTCCTCTTTCTGTTTCTCCCTCCTTTTTTATTTTTATAAGGGAACAAATGCCCCCACAGCGTTGTTCTCACGTGGCTTGCACGTGAGTACAACGCTGTCACCTTTACAGCCGTTGGAGTGCCTAGGGGAATGGGGAGATGAACCGCCTTCGTCACGTCTTATAAATGCAAGGGCCTTGTCTTTGGGAAACCACTGTCCCTTCATCTTCTTCTTTCCTTGTCTTCTTCGAGAATTTAATTCTCTTCTTCAAAGCTTAGTTCTCTGCCCATTGCAATTCCAGAGTTAAACTCTGTTAGAAAAAGAAACCATTTTTAGGTAAAGATCTTGAACAACAAAGAAACCCTTTTCTTAAAAAAATTCTGGATTTTAAATCCACCATAAGAGCTTTGCTCTCTTCTGAAACCCATCTCTTAGAGATCCAAAGACGTGATCTTTGAGTAGTAAACCTCAATGTCTTGGGCATTCCTCCTCTGATCTTTAAGGATTCATGGCATTTTTATTTTTCGTTTCCTCATCATGGGGGTTTCTGGAATTTTATTCCACCGCATAAAAGGAATTTAATTCCTCACCGAAGAGCTTAGCTCTGAAAGATCAAAAGGGCCCTTCAGGAATTTCATTCCCTGGTGTTTTTGAGAAAATTTTCAGAGGGTTTTTTTCCTTATTTGCACGAATTTAAATTCGTTAGGTATTTTAACAGAACTTGTTTTCTCTATGAGGATGTCAAGAGTTGTTTAAACTCCCGTGTCTATTTAATGAGAATCCTTTTTTGATTCTCACAATGATTGTCCTGTCTCATCATTGGTGAGCCGCCAAATTGATTTTGTGGGGTCCGTTTGTTTTGCAATCAGTGGTCCCATGGAACAAACTCTCTGTCGTTTCTCTCTGTTGTTATATATATATATATATATATATATATATATATATATATATATATATATATATGTTTCATTAACGGTTTTTCTTTCCCTTATTTCAGGAACAATAACTTCTCTTCCCTACTTTCCCTTTACTCGTCCGGACGCCGCTTTCCCGCAATCGCCGTCGGATGAGGAGGCTATGGAGATGATCAGGGTCCATGACAGGGACTGTACTAGTTTGTTCTTATGGGGAGTTTGGTATGGGCACATCATCCGGGGCCGCCACAGCTTTACTTGTGAGGTGTCAACAGAGCCTCTCCACCCAATATCCCTGATGGAGCGTCCGCAGACCGCTTATGCGGTGGAGGTGGCTAATTGGACTCCTATAGGTCGGCTTGAGCCATCAACAATCGGGATACCCAACCAGCCCTTGCCGGCTATAGATATCTTGGGGCGCCGCATCTGTCAAGGTGAAGCCCAACCCTGGGGACAAGTTTATAAGGTAGGGCTTACTCCTCGCCACCCAGTCGGCTATCTTCCCTGGGTTCGATATGTTCTCTCCGCCCACCGCGCACAGTTGCAGAAGGTTGGGTTATATCAAGCGGTGTATGCGTCTTTTTTCATTACCCGGCCCCTTACGTCTGGTGGGTTAACACTTTCCTGAACCAATAGAATCTTCCTACCAACACCTTCGTGCTATGGGATTGTAAAGTCTTGATCTTACTGGAAGAGTTCCGCGAGATCTCCGGATTGCCGATCAGGGGAGAGTATTATGAAGAGTTGTTGCCTCCCGATGAATATGTGTTCACGACCGTACCTGCTTCGCTTGACGGCTTGACGACTGAAAACGCCGTCCGTCATAAGTACCCCAGTCTAATCAAGAATCTGTTCTCCGCCGAAAATGGGAGATGAGACTGCGTAGGTTCTTCTTGCCTGAATTTGGGGGCAGATGCTATTTGGTTTTATCCGTCCACCTCTTCAAAGATACCAAGTTGATTTATGGTACCGTGTATCGGAGGTTTAGACGGATGCGGCCGTTGTAACAGACTTCGTCAGATTCCCCCTCATTTGAGGGGTTTTTGATTGTGGGAACGCTCTTCCCTATAGGCACAAGCCCCTGCAGTTAATTACACTACCGCATCGCGGTAACAACTTTCTCCTTCTCCAGATGGTCACTTTGTGTCGTGTGTGTTTACTTTATTTTTGGTTGCCCGTGGATTGTATACGGAGACTAATTTATGTTGTCGTCCATAGGGCGTGGATTAGTCCAAATCCGTATTTTCTTAGATTTGGGTTTGGGTTGGGTTTAAGGATCATTAATCTTATTGAGATTAAGATCAACTTAAACGTTTGTCAAGGATACGTTAGTCTAATTTTAGACTAAGATCTACTCAACGGGGGTTCGAAATCATTTAGATCCGATGACAGGGCATTTGGGCTCTATCGTTTTAGTTTAGGGACATTACAGTCCATAAGTTTAAGGACATCATAGTCTATGGAGTTTAAGGACATCATAGTCCATCGTTTAGAGACATCATAGTCTAGTTTAGAGACATCATAGTCTGTAGGGTTTAGTTTAGGGATGTTGCGGTCCATAAGTTTAAGGACATCGTAGTCCATGGAATGGCTGGTTGTCGGGACCCGTCACCTCTCTGAAGACGTTGAGGAATTACAACGACACATATCAGAGGAATGAAGAGATATAACCTTGAACCAATATTGGTTGGGAGATCTGTAGTCAGGTTTGGGACTAAGATCATTTAAAAAGATTTATGAGCATGTGGACTCAATTAATCTAAATGAGGGGTCTGTAGCCAACTTGGGCTCGGCCCACTCAATAAAAATATTGGAAATTTAACAATGCTGAGCATTGGTTTGGGTTCTGACAATGTTTTGTCTTTTATTAAGTGTTGAGCGCTCATTATAGCTCTAGGGCTTTATTTAAATAACAGTTTATGTTCCCTCGGCACACACGTGAGGAGCACCTGGTGCGCTTGGCACTGAGCGCCAGATTTAGAGCGCTAAGGCGCTTCCTGTGAGATAGTGGCACACGTGAGAAGCATGTGGCGCGCTTGGCGCTGAGTGCCAGTCAATGAGTGTAGAGCGCTCTCTGTGAGATAGTGCACACGTGAGGAGCACGTGGTGCGCTTGGCGCTGAGCGCCAGTATTGAACGCAGAGAGCTTTCTGTGAGATAGGGCACACATGAGGAGCACGTGGTGAGCTTGGCGCTGCGCGCCAGCCTTGAAGCGCTGAGGCGCTTCTTTTAAAATGGAGCGCTAGGAGTGCTGCGGCGCTGTGAGCCAGTTTTGGAGCGCTAAGGCGCTTCTTTAAATTGGAGCGCTAGGAGCGCTACGGCGCTGAGCGCCAGATTTGGAGCACCGATGCGCTTCTTTTAAAATAGCGCTTGGAGCACTGGGCGCTGAGTGCCAGATTAGGAGCGCTGAGGCGCTTCTTTAAATTGGAGCGCTTAAGGCTCTTATTAGGCAAACTTTGATCAGTTCTGCACTCTGAGAATTAAACTCTCGTTCATAGGAGACTTTGTCTCATAGATCTAAGAACTTAAGTTCTTATTTTAATAGAAGATTTTACAATCTCTTCTATTTTTATGAAAGACCTTGTCTTTGTGGATCTGTGATCCAAGGAAAAATTAAGTTCTTCTCTCCTCCCCTTTTACGATGAGATGCTAGGATCTCTTTTTATGAAAGACATCTGTCTTATAGATCTATGATCTTGAAGAATAATTAGTTTCTTTTTCTTTTGATGAGATACTTTGATCTCTCTGTTTTTATTTACCTTGAAGAAATTCCCCTTCTTCCGAGAACTTGCTCTTCTCTTTGAAATTTCTCAAAATTTATAGGGGGGTTCCTCTCTGTGAGACTTGAAGTCTTGGGTCCTTTATATAGTAGAGACTGATTTGTTGAATCAGTTGAAGAGATCTTTTCTCTAATTGATTTGGGGATATTTCCCACCGTTGGATCTTTGATCCTAAGGTTTTTGTTTTACAGAAAGTAATTTTCTTGTTTTTAACAAGATTGGGAAATCTTTTTCCATACAGAACTTATTATGTATCTTGATGATCTTTAATCACCATTGGATCTTTGATCCAACGGCGGGGAACATTTAGTTCCAATGCTAGCGCTCTCGTGCTTTGCATGTGAGCGCTCCAACAAAGTCTTTGACTCTTAGTGCTGGCGCTGCTAGCACTCTCGTGCTTTGCACGTAAACGCTGCATCAGAGTCTTTGACTCTTAGCGCTGGCACTGCTAGCGCTGGCGCTGCTAGCACGCCTTGCACGTGAGCGCTGCAGCAGAGTTTTTGACTCTTAGCGCTGGCGCTTGAAACGCTGCTTCATTCCAAATTTCAAAAATTTGAATAGAGCATTGCTCTGATTGGGGGAAACAAATGCCCCCCACCGTTGCGCTCACATGGCCTACACGTGAGTGCAGCGGTGGCAGCATCTCTGCCATTAGATTAATTTAGAAGTTGAAACGGCTCTCAGTGCCTATAAATAGGGCCTTTGGCCCTTGAGATGACCTTTGTTCATCTTCTTGTTTGTTTTTTCTAAGAATTAATTCTCTTTCAGAGTATAACTCTTTGTTTTAAGAACTCTCTTAGGGATAGAACTCTGTCAAATTTTTGGTAAGATTTGAACTCATTAACAGAGTTTTGCTCTACTTAGATCATAGATCTTTTAAAGACTTTTAGGGTTTCTTAACCCGTTAAAACAGAGCTTTGCTCTCTCTAGATCATGGATCAGAAAAAGAAATCTTTTTTAGAGTTCTTTTAACCCATTAACGAAGAATTCTTAGATTCCTCTTTAGATCTTAAAGATCCTGAAGTTTTTACTTCTGTAGAAAGTTTTGCTTTTAGGGTTTTGATGGATGATTCCATCGTCTTCACAGAGCAATGGCTCTTCAGAATTTTTTCTTTGGGGAATTTTTATTCCCTTCATGATTAATTATGACAGATATCATATCTGTTGTAGAGCACTGCTCTCAAGGGAGATTTACTCCTTGGCCCAAGGGGCGCTCATTAAATGAGAATCCTTTTAGGATTTCTTCATTTAATGACTATCTCATCAAATGATGAGTCTGTTTTATTAATGATGAACTGTCATCTAGATTGTGTGGGTCCCCTTTGGTCCCTTTCCACTGTATTGCAATGCGGTACGAATTTAAAGTACCAAGTGACAGAACTTAAACTGTGGCATTTGACGGCTAATTATTTTTTTTTGTTCTTTTTCGCGCAGGTACTATGTCTTTCGATATTTCTTTCCCGTTCATCCGTTCGGAAAGCGGATTCTCTGAAGCGCCTGTGGACAGGGAAGTCTTCGCGTTGATCAAAGATCACAACCCGGAGCAAAAGAATCTCCATTTATGGGGCACATGGTACAGTCAAATTATCAGGGGCCGTCGGAGCTTTTCTTGCACGGCACCTTCAGAGCCTATTTCGGCGATCCCTTATGCTGACGCACCTCCGGTGAACTATGTCGTGGAGGAGGTCAACTAGACCTCAGAGGGTCTCCTTCAGCCTTCTATGGC
Source organism: Agapanthus africanus (assembly GCA_030015575.1). Classification (NCBI taxonomy): domain Eukaryota; kingdom Viridiplantae; phylum Streptophyta; class Magnoliopsida; order Asparagales; family Amaryllidaceae; genus Agapanthus; species Agapanthus africanus. The sequence goes on along the minus strand of CM057350.1, from coordinate 101,493,239 downwards.
TGCAATACCCGTACAGCCGCCGATGGCTTTGGATACCTTGAGGCGGCGTATATGTCAGGGCGAGTCGCGCCCATGGCGACAGCCGTACATGATAGGCCTAACTCCTCGCCATCAAGCCGGGTATTTACAGTGGGCCCGCTACATCTTGTCGTCTAAGAAGTCGCAGATGCTGAAGCTCGGGTTGTATCCTGCGATTTACGCTTCTCTCTTTCAATATTCCGTGCCTCCTGCATGGTGGGTCAAGGCTTTTCTGGAGCAATGGAATATTTTGACCCACACCTTCCTTTTGTCGGATCGAGAAGTCTCAATATCTTTGGAAGAGTTTGCAGAGATCTCTGGATTACCCGTTAGGGGAGAACATTACGAGGAGCTGCTTTCTTCAGACGAATACATCTTTGCCACCAAATCAGTGGTAATGGGCCTTATCCCGGAGAACGCCATTCAACACCGATTCTCGAGCCTGATCAAGGTGTTGAATATCTACGAAAGACTATTTCTATAGTCCGGAGGGCACGGAGTCAGCTACGCAGACTTCGTCGCTCGCTTTCTTCATCTGGAAGTCTTATTGAAGCAAGCTGCGCTGTTCGCCAAGCTTGACGATCCGTTTGGTTTTGGTTTGGATAACCAACCGACTGCGGAGGCGGATTTAAGAAGTTTCTGTATTCCGGCTGCTCCTGCTGTTCCCTTCACGGAGCTTGCTGCCCCAGACGTCGATGAAGAAACGTTCGTGCTAGGGTTCATTGGCTTATGGCTGAACTGGTTCGTGCTTCCGATGCACCCTCGTTATATGAGGCCATCAGTCTTTTACCCAGCCATCGTATGGTTGCGGGAATGCAAGTGGCTATCGGAATTGCCGGGTTAGCACACCTGTACCATGATCTCAGCTTAGCGGCGGACACCACTCAGCCAGGGGTACAGCCCGTCACTTTCTCGCTGCATTATTTTATGTCATGGATCGAGCTACACTTACTTGGCGCTTTTGGTATCCATAAGGGCCTGTTTGGTTGCAGGATTATGGAATTTGGATTCCAAAATAGTACGGTTGAAATTTCTGGATTTGGTAATTTGTTGTTTGGTTGGTTTTGGATTCCTAGTATTGGATTTGTAGATCCTTGTAATCTTTGTTTGGTTGGTGAAAAAAGGTGGGATTTGGATTTGAGAATTTTAGAGAGAGAGATAGAGAGAGGATTATTAAATAAATAAAGTACATGGGCCCCATCTAAAAGTACAATGAATAGTGCCAAATCCTTGAAAATCCTTGAAAATTTTTAGGATTCAAGAATCCTTGATTTGTGGTGGCCCCCCCATAAAAAACAAAGGAATCCTAGAAATCCAAATCTTGCAACCAAACACAAAATTATGGAATCCTAGGATTCCACAATCCAAAATCCAAATCCAAACTCATAATCCTGCAACCAAACAGGCCCTAAACGACCTCGATTCTACGACAGTTACAACTTCCCTCGGATTATGCACCTAGTTGACGCATCCATTGTAAATCCGACACAGCGGGAGGCTAGGGGCGTGCTCCTTAGTCCGCGTATGGTTAGAGATGGCATGACCTTTGTCGATAAGGTTTTAACCATTGGCAAAGAATCCACAAAAACAGTGCAGCCACTGCGGGACACTTTTAAAAATGAGATCTCCACTTTGAAAGCTCGGGAGATTCTTCATCTATATTCAATTAGGCAAGGCTTTCTCGTGTTTAGGCAGAACGACTCGGCGTTGTTCATGCGGTGCAACCCGCACCTTTTCACCCAGCAATCAAGTTATAATAAGGGCGTCCCGCTCGAAGCTTTCCTAGTTGAGCCAGCTGCCACAGAAGAAGGTATTCGGAATGCATTGCACCATTTTATGCGGTTGAACACCGGCTCCAATTTCTTTATCAGCGAGCCGAGTTGTGTTCCGCGAATCTTGAACGCATATATGGCGTGGTATCAATATTCGATGGGCGTCGTTATTAGGGAAGAAAAGCGATTACTGCTTGATCGCAAGGGCACCGCCCCGGCTGGTAATCCAGCCGTTCCCTTGAAGCGACGGACCATCGTCCGTCCTCCCTTGAGGGAAGCTGCTGCGGCTGTGGTGCCACATGTTATGCCTAAGCTGCCCCTACCCCACGTGCCTATAGAAGCGGTAGCTATGGCGTCTCCCAAGTCTGGCGTGGGTACTGAGATCGGGACTCGTCGCCCCGAAATGCCCGTGAAGCGTAGGCTCCTATCGTCGGCAGCCGGGGCTCGCTCGCAGAAGAAGAATTCGATGTTTTCTCTCGACGTCGTACTTGGCCAGGAGCCCCATGCTCCCTATAGCAAGGGTTTGAGTGAGTACGGGAGCAATGAAGGTCTATTTATTGAACCTGCGGATGATACCGATCTTCAAGCCGCCCTTGTGGCTTCCGAGCGACAGGCTCGCGCAGAGGCAGCGTTGCTATCACTTGTGGAAACGGGTATGCTCTAGGCATGTCGTTTTGAGCTTTTTCCTTCTCTCTTATTATTCATTTATTAATACATCCTTCTTTGTCAGGCATCTCCGCTGAAGAGGCTCTGGCGGCTTCCCTTCGGACTTTTGAGGAGGAAGAGAGGCTTTGCGCTTCTTTAGGCCTTGGTATCTTTCGGCTCATTATGTCTTCATCCCTTTTTTCTTTATGGATAGTCTGACCCCCCTTTTTTATTACAGGGACTACTTCGACTCAGGTTATCCCGAGCGCGGTGCCAATCCCGTATGGTGATGCGGCGACGCTGCCAAGACCGGCTGCCGAAGTCCCAGCTCCCTCGGTATTGCCGAAAGAAGCTTCGCTCAAACAGTCGATGACAAACACCGTAACGGCTCCAGAGGTAGCTCCCGGCTCGGATGATGACATCACTTTGACGGAGGTCTTGAGGAGGTCCTTTCTCACTGCCAAGGCTGAAAAGAAGTGCAGAAAGCGTGCGGCGATGGAACGTGATGCCAGCTTGGCCATGGGTGCAGGTTCAAGCGCTATCCCATCCGTCACTATTTCTTCCGAAGACGCCCCAGCTGCCTTGTCTACCATCCATAGACAAATGGTGAGCACGGCTCAGGAAGAAGCCGAAAAGCCGCTCCAAGGTAACATAACGCTGAGTCTTTTCTTAGAATTTGATCTTCAAATTCTTATATACTATATCCTTCAGGGCCAAGTCCTGGTGATGAGGCGGTAGGTGAGATGACGGCAACCACCGATCCTAAAGTGACTACTCTTTCTAGAGAGTCCGGGACCGTCGAAACCGCTGCTCTTTCTCTCTACGGTTCCCTGCCATCGCCCGGCATTGCGAGTGTCACGACGGCTCCTGTAGAATCAGGGGATGAAGCTACTGGCGCTGAAACCATTCCACTGAAAGAGAGCGAAGAAATCGCAATGCCGAGTGATGCTTTTGTTACAATTTTGGTTGATGACCCATCAGGTGGGTTTCGGGTCACTGTTTATTTTCTATTTCGCAATCCTTTTCAGCTTTTTCTGACGGTATTTTATTTGTAGATGTAGCGAACACTGGAATTGTGTCATCTGAAACACTTGCGGTCGCTGCCATGACGGTTGCTCTCTCGCCTTCTCCCATGTCCTCCAAGATGCTGGAAGGTATAGATTTTCGATCCATTTAATTGAACTATGACCATCGTCTTTTTTGTACTGACCAAGTACCATTGCAACCTTACAGGAGTTCTCTTTGATCATCTGTATCAAGTGCTGAACCCGCATTTCTCCTTCCAGTCAGAAGTCACTTTACCTACTGGTGCCGGTGAGCATAGTTTTTAACCGACGTCTTTTCCTTTCCTTGACGGGCGACCCTGCCGTTGTTAATTTTAAATTGATTGCAGCATTACAAATTGAAGGAGGGGATGAGAGAATCGCCGCGCCACCAGTACTCCCAACTCTGCTACCTGTCGTAGCCGGTATAATAGCCTCCATTGCTCTTGCATCTTCTCTATTTCTTAAGCCGATATCTGACTATGATTTGTTTTGCAGCAATCGCGCCGACTCCAGCTCCCTTCGAGTCTCGCATCTTAATGCCGGCAGGGCCCTTTTCCAGACGTCCATCTTCTAAGGGCGCTGTGACCAGCCTGCGCATGTTGAGTGAGTACATCGAAGAGCTTGACACGGAGGTCCCTGCATTTGCTGCAGATTTTGCTGCCGGGGTTAATCCCATGCTGGCGACGCTCATGAACTTCCATAGCGAAGGTGTCGTTGAGTCTTGGGTTAATCTCTGCAGGAAGATTGAGGTCTCCCTGCATGAGCTTGAGCTCAAGCATCCTGCTCCCGAGTTTATGGCTCTGAACTCCCAGCAGGCTGCATAGGTTGAGCAGAGCGCTCTCTTCCTCCGCCATTTTGAACAAGAAGCGACCTTAAAGCGGAAGGAACGCAAAGAGGCTTCAGGTGAATCTGCCCAGCTGCGCGCCTAGGTTGAAGCAAACGCTGCGCAATTGAGAGCCGTCTTCGATAATTTGCACCGATGCATTTCGGACGGGCTAGCGCTAAGGCAGAAACTCGACTTCTTAGAGAGGGTTACGCAGAATCGCGAAGTTGCTCAACGGGAAATCGATGAGAAATTTTCGTCTTACTTGCAGCAACGGGATTGAGTCGAAGCGGAGTTGGCCGCGGCGGCTGATCGCGAAAAGAAGCTGAGAGGAGTGCGCGAGCAACTGGCTGATTTATTGAAAACGCCTCCTTCTCAGTAGCTGCATTTGTATTGATTGTACATTTGTAACTTATGAATAACATGTACTCATTTCATTTTTTTTATTCCATTCATTTTCATATGATGTAGCCTGTATCCAATTGAATTCATGAATAAAGGACACATTTCTTTTCTATCTCGCGTTATCGCCTTCTTTTCTTTGCTTTGTTGTCATGTGATTTTAACAGATTTAGCCTGTAAATGATAAATAATAGTTCATCTTGAACTCTTCGTAGGGTAGTGATGGCTTAGAAAATAAGTTCAGATCTGCCGCCTAAGACTTTTCAATTTTATGAGCCATGAGGGTCTCATAAAGATTTTTCTCCCTACGAGTCGTGAGGATCTCGTAGGTGTATTTTCTCCTTAGGAGTCGTGAGGACTCCCAAGTGTGCTTTCTCTTGAGAGTCGTAAGGATCTCGCAAGAGAATTTTCTTCCTTACAAATCGAGAGGACTCGTAAGTGACTGTTTCCCTCCTTGTCAAGATTCAACTTTGGAGAGTGTGGCCCGTGAATAGTATGCAATAGTCCATCTTGGACCAACTTGCAGGGCCCCAGTGCTTAGGAAACAGGTCCTTATCCCCATTGCCTAAGGCTTCTCCCTACGAGTCGAGATGAATCGAGAGATTCCTGCAAAGACACTGATTTCCTTGCAGGTCGACGCGAATCGAGCTCATCAAGGACGCTGATTTCCCTGAATCGAGGTTTTTACCAAGGACACTGATTTCCTCGGAGTTGAGACGAATCGAGAGAATCCTACAAAGATACTGATTTCTTTGCGGGTCGACACGAATCAAGATGCTCTCGTCAAGGACGCTGATTTCCCTGAATCGAGGTTTTAGCCAAAGACACTGATTTCCTCGGAGTTGAGATGAATCGAGAGATTCCTGCAAAGACGCTGATTTCGTTGCGGGTCGACGCGAATCGAGATGCTCTCGTCAAGGACGTTGATTTCCCTAAATTGAGGTTTTTGCCAAGGACACTGATTTCCTCGGAGTTGAGACGAATCGAGAGATTCCTGCAAAAACACTGATTTCCTTGCGGGTCGACGCGAATCGAGATGCTCTCATCAAGGACCCTGATTTCCCTGAATCGAGTTTTTTGCCAAGGACACTGATTTCCTCGGAGTTGAGACGAATCGAGAGATTCCTGCAAAGATACTAATTTCTTTGCGGGTCGACGCGAATCGAGATGCTCTCGTTAAGGACGCTGATTTCCCTGAATCGAGGTTTTAGCTAAGGACACTGATTTCCTCGGAGTTAAGACGAATCGAGAGATTCCTGCAAAGACACTGATTTATTTGCGGGTCGACGATAATCGAGATGCTCTCGTCAAGGACGTTGATTTCCCTGAATCGAGGTTTTAGCCAAGGACACTGATTTCCTCGGAGTTGAGACGAATCGAGAGATTCCTGCAAAGACACTGATTTCCTTGTAGGTCGACGCGAATCGAGATGCTCTCGTCAAGGACGCTGATTTCCCTGAATTGAGATTTTTACCAAGGACACTGATTTCTCTGGAGTTGACTTGTTTCCGAGACGAAGTCATTGGATGACGTATTTTCAAATTGGAATCATTGGCTGACTCTAGGTTGTTCGTGAACCGTAGAGTCTTAGAACTGGGGACTTTGCCCTGACTCCATTTGGTGATGTTGCGTCCGAATCCTGTTGGAATGAGGAGGATCACCGTTGCTGATTTTTAGGCTGTAGATGTTGCCGTTAAGATTTGGAACTAGGGACTTTGCCATGGCTCTGTTTCGTTGTGTCTCTTCCATGCCTTGCTGGCATAAGAAAGAACGTCGTTGTTGATCTTCTAGGATGCAGATGTTACTGTCGAGATCCGACTTTCCCTTTTGACAAGATCTGGTGGGGGACATATGGTTCCCTTTTCGTTTATGCCCATGGATTGTATACAGGGGTCAGTATGGACTACCTGTAGGGCAAAAGTTTCATTCTTTTATTTTTTTATTTCTTTCCGCGATACTCTATCATTTCAGCTTTTTATATCGCGAAAGTCGCGATTGCCGAATCATTTCGGCTATTTTTCGCGGTGCCCAATCATTTCGGCTAATTTTGTTTTTACTCGCTGCTTTTTATTGCGGGTTGCCCAATCATTTCGGCTATTTTTGTATGCATATCTTTTACTTGCTGATTTTGTTGCAAGTTGCCCCCATCATTTCGGCTATTTCATATGCATTTCTTTTACTTGCTGATTTTTGTTGCAAGTATAGAACTTCGAATCTATGTCATTCTTAGCATCAGCATCACTGCAACTGGAATATTGCCAGCAGCGAATCATCATTTGTCGTGAAAGGACTTGGAGCTTGATACCGATGTAGGCATCAGCATCGCTACAACTGGGACATTGCCAGGAGCGAATCATCATTTGCCTTTGTCGATTTAAACAAAGATGGCTTAACAAACAGGGTTAGAATCCTGTCGACTAAGGCTTTCGACTTCATGAGCCGTAAGGGTCTCATAAAGGTGTTTCTCCCTACGAGTCGTGAGGATCTCGTAGGTGCATTTTCTCCTTAGGAATCGTGAGGATTCCTAAGTGTGTGTTCTCTTATAAGTTGTAAGGATCTTACAAGAGTGTTTTCTCTTTATAATTCAAGAGGACTTACAAGTGTTTGTTCATCAAATGAGGGCATTCCTTGTCGTTGATGGGACTCGGAAAGGACATGATTATTTGCGCCCGTGGATTATATACAAATGTCAGTATTAAACCGCTTGTAGGGCAGTCTGGGAAAGGTGATGGCTTAAGAACAGGTTCAAATCCCTGTAGCTTAAGGCTTTTGAATCTTATGAGCCATGAGGGTCTCATAAGAAGGTTCTCCTTACGAGTCGTGAGAATCTCGTTAGTGTAATTTCTCCTTAGGAATCATGGGGATCCCTAAGTGTGTTGCTCCTTTGTGAGTCGTAAGGATCTCACGCGGGTAGTTTTCTCCTTACAAGGTCGAGAGGACCTTGCAAATGTCTTTTAACGAGATTGCGCTCTTTCGGGTTTTCACAAACTCGCCGGTAGCCCTGCTGTTTTTACTCACGGAGCCCTTTCGGGTTTTCATCCGTGCCCATTTTGCTTGTGGACGTACCATTTTTTTTGCGTCAGCTTTAGGATGCTGCGGTTCGTAGTAGTTTACAGACATTTCGGTCAGTCGTTAGTTTTAGGACGTTTCGGTCCATTATTGTCATATTTGAGGCGAATTTCTAGTTTACGGACTTTTCCGTCCATAGTAGCTTTGAGGCAAAGTTTCCCCTGATGCTCTATGAACAAGTAGGTTTCCCCTTGATAGACCTTGTCACATAATCCAAGGATTTTGGCACTGCTCCTACCCCCAACTCCTCTACGTTATCTTCCAACGCCGAGTGAGCTTCTTTGTTACTTAGCGACGAATGAGAGATCATGTGGCAACTTGCCACATAATCTTCGGGTTCCTCTGACGAGTCGTCTCCCTCATCATTGTCGTTATCTTCACTTTCAAGGATGTGATTGAGAAACTCTTGAAGCATAACTAGGGTTCGCGCCTTCTGGTTGTATTCCTCCAGCGCGTCAATATGCTTTTGCAGATCCGTGCGCTTGTCGTCAGACTGCACGGGCTTTTTGGTCTTCTTCTTTTTCTTCGAAGACTTTGACGGCTGGGCCTAGGTGTTTTGCCCATTGCTACTAACTCCCGATATTGGGCGTGGTTTCAGCATCCCATCAATGATCTCCGGCTCTTACGGGCTTTTCCACCTGATCGCCAGACATGTTTGAAGATCTTTCAGCATTCTTTTAGTTTTTTCCGAAAGGACAACTTCCCATGGAGCTTCCTCTATGAATGAGCACGATGCCCCCGGCATGTCCATCTTTTTTGGAGCATGTGGTTGTGGCGGGTTCACCTTCCAGTTTTCAGACAACGTGAATTTGCCTTGCTGGTATTGGTCTTCAACCCAGTTTTTGAAGACGTAGCAATTTTCGAGTGGGTGACCCATTACTCTATGGTAGGGACAATAGTTAGGATGGTTAACATCACCGGGTTGCAACGGATGTCTTGGATCCGGCAGAGTGATGATCCCGTTGCGCACTGCCAGTTCGAACAGTTTCTTTGTTTTATCCTGGGGAAATGAGTAAGGACGTCTTAACTTCTCATCGAGGGATCGCCGCTTGTTGCCTTGGCGAGCAGATGGTTTTGGCTCACTCGGCTGTTGCTGAGCATTGGCGACGAAGGTCACTTTCCCTTTCCCTTTTTCATTCCGCGGCTCCGACTTCGAAGAGGAAGGCCTGTGGCCCATCTGATCCATTTGGACCAGCTTATCAATCAAGGCCTGGAAAGTAGTTGGCTTGAAGAACATCATGAATTGAGATATGGTCGCCTGCAGATCGAGGGTTCCCACAAACATGCCTACTGCAGGAGCCTCTTCTATGCGCTGTTCGCACTTTGACCATAGGTTCCGCCACCGGATTGCATACTGAACCCATGTTTCTCCCGGCTTCACCCTGGCATTGATCAATGCCGTGATTGGGGTGCATTCGCTAGCGCTTGCGAACCTTTGTGTAAACAGTAACTCCATTTCTGCAAATGTCTTAACGGAGTCGTTCGGGAGTTCTGAGTACCATTCAAACGCCGTCTCCGACAAACTGCCAACAAACTGGCGAAGTAGCAGTTTGTCGTCACCCCCAGTATTACTGCACAAGGCCTTGAATTGAGCAACGTGCTGGTGTGGATTCCCCGTCCCCTTATACATATGGAATTTAGGCATCGTATATCCCGGCGGGTACTTTATTTGGTCGTACCAACTCGGATAGGGTCGTACAGTCTTAACAATTTGGCCGGCCGCTTCGCTCGCCTGATGAGCTCGTATCTGTTGAGCGATATAGTCATCCATGGCGTCTTTGGAGATGGTCTCCTCTTTGGCTGCTGATAGAGCCGGAAGAGGGTTCGATGTCTCCCCTCTGTCGTCTTCAAGGATAATCGGGGGGTCTTCAGCTGGAGGATCCAGCTGTATCATCATCCCGACCATTTCTTGGAATAAAAGCGCCATTTGTTTTATGTTGGCCGCTTGTTCCGCAGCCTCTTTGTCTTTCCTCTCGAGCATTCTTCGGAGGAATTCGGCATCAGTTTCCTATTCTTGACGCTTTTTCCGACGATGTCTCCGGGCTTGCTTTTGGCCCGGTGAGTGCTGCCATAGTTGTCAGCATCTTCTGGAGCTTTTGCTGTTGTTGCTCCTGAGCCTTTGTTACTGATCGGGTGAGCGGTCGGTGACCCGTAGAAGCACGGCTTTCCTCTTTTTCGGAAGCCATATAAACATATGCACTACCATGCCCCCAGACTTAGGGCATTTCGATTCAGTGCCTTTGAGCTTTGTCGCAGACACGGGGACTTTCTCCAGCCTTCTTCTTTTGTGGGCGGTCGAAGTTGAGGGGGCCGTTGCAGCGGGCACCTAAGTAGATGACACCTTCTGTGGTATGACAGAGTGGTCCTTTTCTTCCAGAACCCTCATTTTCTTTGGTTGGCGGGAGTAGTCTTGGTTAGTCACAGATTTTGGACCTTTTGCCAGACCCTATGGATTTTGGAAGACAGCCGCTGAGGGGGCTGCTGCGGCTTCGCCTTTGTGATCTTTTCAGCAGGCGGGGGAGACTTTTTCAGCACGGTAGTTGGTGAATTCCTGCGTACCCTCTTGAGTGGTTCAAAGCTGTTCCCAGTTGGAACAGCAGCGTCGACTTCCACCGTTGGAGCCGGCGGGGTAAGTCCAGATAGGGAATTGCCCCCAGCTTTCCTCACTCGGTGCCAGTGGCGACGTCGAGCGTGTCAAACGGACGGGACCACCTCTGCTGTTGGATGAGCTTCTTCATGCCCCTGCTCTGATAAGGGCTGTTGTCATCGTTAGCCTGTCGAAGACCGACGTCCGTTTAGAGCAGATGGCCAACCTGTCGAAGGCAGACTTTCGAACATGGGTAGCAGCCTTGGTGACTTCGCCTGGAACGGGAGTTGGAGCGGTCAGTCTTGTGAAGACCGACCCCTTAGCAGGAGAAGTCTCTCTAATGACTTCATTTACTAGAGCAGAGATGGCTATCCGTTTCGGGATAACCCCTTCAGGTATTGCGGGCTTTTTTACGGACCCATTGGAGTTTTGGCCCAGTCTGTTAAAGACCGAGGCGTTGGATTTGGGCGACCCGTTGAGAGGGGCCCGATAGTTGCAAGCCGATCGAAAACCGACTTCTTTAGAGCTTCTTGCGATGGCAATGGGACGTTGAAGCTCATTGGTGGGAGCATGGTCCCGAAGAACAGTCCAGTGGTGGCCTGAGTCACCTGTTCTACTGGCATAGCGAAAATGGAGGCCACTTGGGGCCTATAAGTCACTCCTCCGGTAAGGACGGAGTGGGAGTTGTTGTTGCAGCTAGTGCAGTTGGAAGCCATTTTCTCTGCACGGGAGTAAGACACCAAATCTTAGTATCTCAAATCCAGGGGCAACCATATCAAATCGTGATTCGTTCATGAACACGACACACGATGTGTGGAGTGGAAAGAGGAAAAGGTCCTACCGGGCGTGCCAGAATCTGTTCGCCGCCGAAAACGGGAAACGAGACCACGTAGGTTTGTCTTGCCTGAATTTAGGGACAGATGCTATTTGTTTTTATCCGTCCACCTCTCCGAAGATGCCAAGTTGATTTATGGCACCGTGTATCGGAGGTTTAGACGGATGCGGCCGTTGTAGCAGACTTCGTTAGATTCCTCCTCATTTGAGGGGTTTTTGATTGTGGGGACGCTCTTCCCTGCAGGCGCAAGCCCCTGCAGTTAATTACGCTACCGCATCGCGGTAACAATTTTCTCCTTCTCCAGATGGTCACTTCGTGTCATGTGTGTTTACTTTATTTTTGGTTGCCCGTGGATTGTATACGGAAACTAATTTATGTTGTCGCCCGTAGGGCGTGGATTAGTCCAAATCCGTATTTTCTTAGAGTTGGGTTTGAGTTGGGTTTAAGGATCATTAATCTTATTGAGATTAAGATCAACTTAAACGTTTGTCAAGGATACGTTAGTCTAATTTTAGACTAAGATCTACTCAACGGGGGTTCGAAATCATTTAGATCCGATGACAGGGCATTTGGGCTCTATCGTTTTAGTTTAGGGACATTACGGTCCATAAGTTTAAGGACATCATAGTCCATGGAGTTTAAGGACATCATAGTCCATAGTTTAGAGACATCATTGTCTAGTTTAGAGACATCATAGTCTGTAGGGCTTAGTTTAGGGACGTTGCGGTCCATAAGTTTAAGGACATCGTAGTCCATAGAATGTCTGGTTGTCGGGACCCGTCACCTTTCCGAAGACGTTGAAGAGTTACAACGACACATATCAAAGGAATGAAGAGATGTACCCTTGAACCAATGTTGGTTGGGAGATCTATAGTCAGGTTTGGGACTAAGATCATTTAAAAAGATTTATGAGCATGTGAGCTCAATTAATCTAAATGAGGGGTCTGTAGCCAACTTGGGCTCGGCCCACTCAATAAAAATGTTGGACATTTAACAATTGTGAGTATTGGTTTGGGTTCTGACAATCTTTTGTCTTTTATTGAGTGTTAAGCGCTCATTATAGCTCTGGGGCTTTATTTAAAGAACAATTTATGTTCCCTCAGCGCACACGTGAGGAGCACGTGGTGCGCTTGGCGCTGAGCGCCAGATTTAGAGCACTAAGGCGCTTCCTGTGAGATAGCACACACGTAAGGAGTACGTGGCGCGCTTGGCACTGAGCTCCAGTCAATGAGTGTAGAGCGCTCTCTGTGAGATAGCGCAGATGTGAGGAGCACGTGGTGCACTTGACGCTGAGAGCCAGCCTTGAACGCAGAGCGCTTTCTGTGAGATAGCGCGCACATGAGGAGCACGTGGTGCGCTTGGCGCTGAGCGCCAGCCTTGAAGCGCTGAGGCGCTTCTTTTAAAATGGAGCACTAGGAGCGCTACGGCACTGTGAGCCAGTTTTGGAGTGCTAAGGCGCTTCTTTAAATTGGAGCGTTACGGCGCTGAGCGCCAGATTTGGAACGCTGAGGCGCTTCTTTTAAATTAGCGGATGGAGCGCTGGGCGCTGAACGCCAGATAAGGAGCGCTGAGGCGCTTCTTTAAATTGGAGTGCTTAAGGCTCTTATTAGGTAAACTTTGATCAGTTCTGCACTCTGAGAATTAAACTCTCGTTCATAGGAGACTTTGTCTCATAGATCTAAGAACTTAAGTTCTTATTTTAATAGAAGATTTTACAATCTCTTCTGTTTTTATGAAAGACCTTGTCTTTGTGGATCTGTGATCCAAGAAAAAATTAAGTTCTTCTCTCCTCCCCTTTTTATGATGAGATGCGAGGATCTCTTTTTATGAAAGACATCTGTCTTATAGATCTATGATCTTGAAGAAGAATTAGTTTCTTCTTCTTTTGATGAGATGTTTTGATCTCTCTGTTTTTATTTACCTTGAAGAAATTCTCCTTCTTCCGAGAACTTGCTCTTCTCTTTGAAATTTCTCAAAATTTATGGGGGGTTCCTCTCTGTGAGACTTGATGTCTTGGGTCCTTTATATAGTAGAGGCTGATTTGTTGAATCAGTTAAATAGATCTTTTCTCTAATTGATTTGGGGATGTTTCCCACCGTTGGATCTTTGATCCTAGGGCTTCTGTTTTACAGAAGGCAATCTTCTTGTTTTTAACAAGATTGGGAAATCTTTTCATATACAGAACTTATTCTGTATCTTGGTGATCTTTAATCACCATTGGATCTTTGATCCAACGGCGGGGATCATTTAGTTCCAATGCTAGCGCTCTCGTGCTTTACACGTGAGCGCTGCAACAGTCTTTGACTCTTAGCGCTGGCGCTGCTAACACTATCGTGCTTTGCACGTAAGCGCTGCATCAGAGTCTTTGACTCTTAGCGCTGGCACTGCGAGCGCTGGCGCTCTCGTGCCTTGCACGTGAGCGCTGCAGCAGAGTCTTTGACTCTTAGCGCTGCTTCATTTCAAATTTCAAAAATTTGAATAGAGCATTACTCTGATTGGGGGAAACACCCGTCTAGTCGAACATATAGCAACTAGTCGGGTTGTACCGCTCAATGATATGCACGGTCGCAAATATATTCACATGTACTGATAAACACGAACTTAAAATTTCGATCGATTAAAATTTTCTATATTGGCCCCAAATGCAAACCATCACTTAAACAAATCTGGGCTAAAATAATACATCCCAAAAATCATATTTCCACATAATAGAGTGCCAGAAGAAATTTGGTGCACCATGGCCATAAATCCACCCCGGAACCGCGGCCAATGTGCCTATTATGCGGCAATTCTGCAGCCATTTGTTTAGGTCACATGCCCAAATTTCTTTAGGTTCTCTAAAATTGCCTGCACGCATTTTTAAGATACACAGAATAATTTTTTGAACACTTTTTAAAAACGACGGCGAGCATGCTAAATTGGAATTGTGATTCGGAAAATTGGGTCGATCGACATTTTAATTTTGTGTAAACTAGTTAGTAATGGTTTATGGGGTGGCTCTGATACCATGTTGGGTTACGTCAGCGCCCTGGCCATCTGCCGTGGCCGGTGCGGAACAAAAACTGGCGTTTAAAAACCTGGCGCTAACGAAACCCGTTAGAATCGAACCAAAAATCTATACTAGCAAACTAACAAAGAGCTAAACTATGGTGATAGAAGTGTTATACCAAACGAACCAAGTCCTTCGGTCTTCCATCATCTTCCATAGCTTCTTGAGACGTGCTCGATTGAACTTGGCCGCCGGTCTTCCTTCGTTGAAGATGATCCACCCGAGAGATGTAGCACATGGCTCTAACTCCACATCAAAATCAAGTAAAGCAACTAAGGATTCTAGATTGCTAATCTAGAATGCTTAGGATGTAGTGAGTGTTGTAAGAGTTTATCCATCTCACATCCACTCTTGATTCTCAACTCATGAGATTGTAGAGAGGAGATTAAGCTTGAAGGTGGAGGAGCTCAAGAAATCACTAGAGAGGAGAGTGAAGCATGATGGTGAGGTTGCAAGCTCAAGAGAGAATGAGCCATCTAAAAAATAATGAACCCTCTCTTGTGAGAGAAAATGAGAAGCCAAGGTTTTGTAAAACAGTTCTTTCCAATTTAAAATCAAGCCCATGCTTGAATAGTTTGCACAAATGAATTAAAATTCATTTGTGCACACTATGTAAGAATGGTTCTCACCATACTCCCCTCTCTCAGTAATCTACCTCATTATCCATTTAAATTAAATGGTTAAATCCAAAATGAGGTGTCCACCTTCTAAAATATTTTCCGGATAAATACGGATTACATTTTACTGTATATACACACATGTATTCGTACCGAAATACGAATACCCGAAAAGATAGAATAACACAAAGAACATAATACTAGAATATACATTTCGAAATATATATGCGTAAATTATTAAATCAATACCTGATTTAATAATTCGGCTCAAATCCGAGCCGGCTAGTATTATCAACTGTTCGATCGAAAGTCCTGGTATATAGTACAATCAATCGATCGGAACCCTGCACGTATGCAATACGGCTACTACATCATTTCGTCAGAACCAGGGAAATCCTCTGGGTGGGACTCTAAAGACTCGTCAATACGCTGGCAGTGGGTTTAACCACAAGCACGTCAGCGGCACTAGCTGTACGTAACGGCTACCCAGGTATTGAGCGAAAGGAAGGCCGACGAGCAAACTCATCCGAACCCCTACCGAGCCTGTCAGTGACAATCTCCGTACAGTCCAGTCTGTTCGTCTAAGAGTATCGCATATCGAGTCTAGGGGATGGATAAAGTCAGACCCCTAATAACGCGATATTTCGTCTTGGTATAAAGCCCATCACCCACTGAGAAACTACTGATCCAAATCAGTAATTCTCGTCTACCTTGTCCAAGAATTTCTGGTGATGGCCACCCTACACCGTGAGACATCAACCCCCAATACCGGGAAAGGCGAATCCCCGACGATCCACTCACAGCCTCCATGTGGCTCGGAACTATACCCAACTAAAACCTGTTTGCACGACTCCTTTGAGCCGTGGTAGAGTAGTAATCAAAGCGCAGTGGGAACTCACACGAGGCAAATAACGATCTCAGGTCGACAGACTAACCTGTACTCATATCACCTGGGAAATGCTATTTGACAATAGGTATAATACCATCTAGCATGTTCCCGGCGAGTCCGTCCAGTGTACTCATAACCCAATGAACATCTGTATACTATCTTAGGTGACTAACTAACACCAATGGCTTGTGAGACCGGCCATCGCCCCTCGTCAGGGTCTTGATAAGTATACACTAGTCTACTTCTGAGTATCGATACTCATTCTCGATACTCTCTCGACTAGGGACATTTAAGGATGTGCTTATAGACCATCCAGCTCCCACGTATATGATCGCCGTCATAATGCTGGTAGTCAAGCAAAAATCCTATGGGCTCTATCAATATGTAATAGTGATTTGTAATACCATATAATGCATGTACATGATGATAAAGGCAAACCAGATAGTATACTATCATTTTGAGTAAGACTATTCTACCCATATAGGTCCTCCCTCAATCATCACAATCGCGTGACTGCGATTACAATAATTGTTTTGAGGGCACTATAGCCAACACTAGGACGTGCGTCTCATCTCGAACATACTTGCGGAGTTGAGATACATGAAACACGTCATGAACACCCGCCAAGGATGGTGGTAAAGCCAATCGATAAGCTACCTCTCCAGCATACTCGATGATATCG
This sequence comes from Agapanthus africanus, assembly GCA_030015575.1. Lineage (NCBI taxonomy): Eukaryota > Viridiplantae > Streptophyta > Magnoliopsida > Asparagales > Amaryllidaceae > Agapanthus > Agapanthus africanus. The sequence goes on along the minus strand of CM057350.1, from coordinate 101,476,805 downwards.
AAAGGCCCCACGAATCTAGGACCAAGCTTGCCTCGACTACTAAATCGGATTACTCCTCTAGTCGGTGATATCTTCAAGAATACAAGATCACCAACTGCGCACTCCAAAGGTCTTCGTCCAGTATCAGCCTAACTTTTCTGCCGATCTTGTACCACCTTCATATGATTTCGGATCACGTTAAGTTTTTCCATCGTTTGCACAATAATATTCGGTCCTAATAATCTCTGTTCTCCGACATCGTCCCAACAGACTGTCACGCCTGCTTCCCAATAGACGGAATCGGTGACGTAACAAGCACATGGTATATTTATCCAGAGAAGGTCGTTCTCTAAATAAATATACTAAGCATATTAAAACAATAAAACATAATACAAGAATAAATTGAGACTGTAAAAATTTTCAACAAATATCTTTATTTATATTCAACTTCTAATATGTACAAATATATGAGTTTATGCTGGAAAATAAATACAATAAGGAAAATGCCTAAACAACATAAACTGAAGGAAAAATGACGCTGAGCTAACCCTAAGTAGCTATCTGGTGGTAGTCCTCCTCTGTGGCTTCAACTTCCTCCGTCTCGATAGTATTTGACGAACATTTCAAGAGAAGACAAGTGGGTGGAATGCCTGTCAGTGAACTAGCACTCGGTAAGTCCTAAAGATAGGTAAGGGTAAAGAAAATGACAAGTATAAAATATATATATATGATGAGTAAGAGTATATGATCATGGGTAAATATATACTATAGGTCTCTAGATGGTCACTATGTTAATGTTAAGTTCCAACTGTGAATATCAATGCAGTCGTAGAAGTACTCACGAGCTCAAGAGTGGGGCTCCAGGAGCAAGGAAACACGAGCTCATTTCATATGTTAGTATCTGGGCTCTAGGCTGTGGATAAGTCAACCCGACTGATATTCGAATAAAATAAAAAAGAGGTTAATACGGGACTCCCGAAGCTCCGTTGGATTCACACAAGAAACTATCCCAAGCACCCCATGTATAATATATTATAACTGGTTAATATACTTAATTGATTTGATTGATTGATTAACATGTCTTGATCGAAACTATATATTGCAAAATGGTGTAGATTGTAATCGAGTGAGTCGAGCAATATGCGAGTCATGACAGTTGCAATCTGAGTTCAAGTCAAGTTGGTTCGAGCAGATTTGGATTCGAGTTCATATTCGAGTTTAGATTCGAGTTAGGTTAGAGTTCGAGTTTGTATTCGAGTTCGACTTCAAGTTTAGATTTGAGCTTGGATTTGAGTTCATGTCTTTTCATGTGAATTGATGTAAATTGTTAAAATCTTATGTTCGGGAGAAATCGGCAACTGTTGCATATGGACGGCAGGATTTGTGTCTTTTTCCAAGACAATTGCCATTTGATAACTCCATTAAGTTGTCTAACCTGAATAGGTAAGCACTCACTTTCTCTGGCTCCCTGAGGCTCAAGAGAATTGATCCTACTTAAACCTATATTAATCTAGAGTTCTTAAAATATTGTTTGCATATCTCGAGGGGTTTTATGAAAAATAACTTTAATATAGTTTAAAAATAAACCTCGAGAGTGATTTATAACATTTAGGGTTTTCATGAACATGTATTTTAATTGTTATGGTGTTTTGGTGATAAAACCCATCTTTTTGAAAGTTTATGGTATTTTTATAAAAACTACTACTTTTGGAAACTTGGTGATATTTTATTTACAATTTTAATCTTTCTTTTAAAAATATAGTTTCTTGATATGCTTTTATTGAAAATGCGGATTTCATAATTTTATATAATTTTCCCAAAAATTAGTTTTTATTAGAAAAGGTCGCGTTTCTTAAAAAAAACCGTATTTTAATTCTTTTCGAGACCGAATACTCGTGAGGAGTTCTGCATCTCCCTCTACTGTCCCAAGGATGTGTGATGATCAGCATCATCCTTTAGCGGGTCCCCTGACAAGGGTTGTAGAGGCGTAATTGCCAAGAATTTCAAAATACCGATTTAAAGAAACCCGTTTTGAAACGGTGTGGTATTTTAATGAAAAAGCTTTTACTTTGAATTACCCATATGCTTAGAATACTGTACTATGAAACCATAATGTACGTGTGGGGTAGGTCATTAGCCCGTGAAGGTTTTAGGGTTTGGGTATATTAGATATCAAAAAGAGCTTACACTAAAGTTCATGGTATTTTAATGAAAAAATTCATTATTTGAGTATTGAACATGAAATTTTGGTTACATCAAAAGACAATAGATGTGAATTTTGTTTTAAATATATATTTGGGTGATTATGTGATATTTAGACATATCAAGTATGATAAAATATTTAAAAACGAAGGTTGTTACATGTTAACTCCACTTTTGTCGATATTTTAAAAAATTCGAATTGAGATGAAAGAAAAGGAGAGAAGAGAGACCTACAGTTTTTAGAGGGTTAAGAAGAGATTGAATAAGCTCTCGGGGATCATGGTTTCGTCGAAGATACTCTGGTCGTCGAGTTTAACTCGCTACTCCATTTGAGGGGCTTAACTCCACTTGGCACTTAGAAGTTATGTGAAATTTTTTGCTAGAATTTCATAATGGTGAAGAGCTAGGGCATGCGGTTGTATTTATAGTGAAAAATTAGGGTTTGCGAATTAAAATTTTGGATTAAAAAGCATTAAAAAGATGTTAAATGGTGAATTGAAGAGTCTCTGTTTGATTGCAGGAAAATCAAACAGTGCAGAGTTAAGGGTAGTCGAAGGGGTATGTATGCAAAGCACAGATCAAAATGGGGCACATCTGACTGTCGGCGCCAGCCAAAATGGGAGAATGGGCAGTCGGATTTGAGTGTCATGCCTCGATATTCGTGTCACGTATGTATTTGGGAGTGTACACCTCATTGCCCCTATTTGATTTTTCTGAAACTTTTCATCTTTTCATTTTTTCATGTATTGCACGTGCAACTCTTAGGCTTCCAAAAATTTAAAAAGAAAAATCTTTAAAAATAATTGAGTCTGATGGGAATCGAAAACACAGGCAATGTCACAACAGTGTAGAGGTTTTACCAGTGAGCTACAAGTTACTTCTTGCTTTTATTTAACAAAAATAACCTTTTAACTCTTATACAGGCTGTAATATTTCTTTCTGTACAATAACAAGAAAATTTCTGTACAGTGATTTCAGAGTCATTACACAAACAAGCGAGCAACACTTACGACCGTATAATGCTTCGAATGGAGACATTTGTATAGTCGCCTGAAAACTGTTATTGTATGAAAACTCCACTAAGTGCAAATGATCCTCCCATGAACCCTTGAAATCTAACATGCATGCTTTCAACATATTTTCAAGAGTTTGGATCATTCTTTCAGACTGGCCATTTTTCTGAGGATGATAGGCCGTGCTAAACTTCAAGCGAGTCCCCAAATTTTCCTGTAGACTCCTCCAAAAGTGTGATAGAAATCGAGTATCACAATCGAAAACGATGCTCACGGGTACGCTATACAATCTCACAATCTCCTGCATGTACCACTCTGCCAAAGCCACCGTCGATTGACTATTGTAAGATCATATGGTTTCGACCTCCTCGACCGTCATTGTAAAAGCCTGTCGTCTCGGTACATTCCTCCTCGCCGGAGGCACATTCCTCTGCCATTGAGGCACGTTTCTCTGTGCCTGATGGAATTGATGCTGAAGCTGTGCAGGTGGTCCACGTGGAGCTGGTGCAGGAAGAGTTAGGCGGGGTGCAGTTGCCTGAATGGCTGATCTCTGCAGAGCTGTAATTGCGGGTCTAGGTGTTGGTGCTATCTTAAAACGATATGGGCATGCTCCTATAAAGTGAGTAGATGCGCCACAAATCAAACACATACCATTTGCACGTCTGCATGCCTTCACCAAGTGTCCAGTTCTCTTGCAGTAGAAATAAAAATCTGGACTGGACCGGTTAAATGATCCTCCTGGGGTAGGCTCTGGTGCATTTAGTTTTTCAGGTTCAGTAGAAAGTTTGGGAGTTATCTCGTGTGGACTGTTGGGCTTCTATAAAATTTAAAACAAATAAATATAAAAAATAATGTGGGGCATGGGATTTGAACTCTGGTGGCTTGGTTCAGCAGTGCAAGGTATTACTAATGAGCTACAAGCTCCTTCTTGTAATTATGGTGTGAGATAAATACTTAGAGTGGTAACAGCAACATTAAATACTCCAAGTATACTTTAAATTTAAATCAAATTTATGTACACTAAAAATGGAGTTGTTACAGTCTACCCTCCTTACAAAAATTTCGTCCTCAAAATTTACAACTTTTATTTGAGGACTAGTTTACAAAGAGATGAGAATATCTTGCACGCATTTCATCTTCTCTTTCTCAAGTGGACTCTCCTGGAGTGTCTTTCCACCACATCACTCGGACCAAGTTAACTTCCTTGTTCCGAAGTGTCTTCACTTTCCTGTCCAGGATCTCCACAGGCTGTTGCTCACAAGACAAGTCGGGTTGTATAGTGAGTTCGGAATGATCAAGAATATAGCTGGGGTCACTCACATACCTTCTGAGTTGGGATATGTGGAACACATTATGCACCCCTTCCAATGAAGGTGGAAGCGCTAAGCGGTATGCCACTTCACCGACTCGTTCGAGTATGTCGAACGGTCCAATGTATCTCGGACTTAATTTACCCCGTCTTCCAAATCGGATCACTCCGTGGTTCGGAGATATCTTTAAGAATACGTGATCTCCTGGCTGGAACTCCAAGTGTCGTCTCTTTGCATCAGCCCAGTGCTTCTGTCGATCTAGGGCTATGCGCATCCTTTCCCTGATAGTACGAACCATATTAACGGTCGCTACTATCATCTCTGGTCCAAGAAGTTCCCTATCTCCGATGTCGTCCCAACTTAATGGTTATCGACACTTCCTTCCATACAATGCTGCAAAAGGTGCCATTCCTATGCTTGCTTGATAGCTGTTGTTGTACGCGAACTACACAAGATGCAGGTGATCTTCCCACGATCCTTTGAAGTCTAACATACACGCTCTGAGCATATCCTCCAAGATCTGAATAGTTCGCTCAGACTGACCATCTGTTTGTGGATGATAAGCCGTGCTGAAGTTCAGACTTGTCCCCAAGCTTGCTTGCAGACTCGGCCAAAATTGCGATCAGAATCTGGTATCACGATCGGAGACAATGCAGACCGGTACTCCATGAAGTCTCACAATTTCCTATATGAGTTCATGGGTATCAGAGATAGTACATTATAAAGAGTTTAAATCTTTAAGTAGATTATTACCTTTATGTACTTCTTTGCTAGCGTCTCAGTTGATTGGCCAACTCGAAATGGGATGAAATGAGCCAACTTTTTGAGTCGATCCATAATGACCCATACGGCATCGTTACCCTTTGTGCTACGAGGAAGAGCAGTCACAAAATCTATCGTGATGTGTTGCCACTTCCATTCTGGGATTGGTAACGGTTGAAGTAGCCCAGCTGTCCTGTGATGTTCAGCCTTTACTTGCTGACACACCAAGCATTTTGCGACGCTTCTGGCTACTTCACGCTTCATTCCATGCCACCAAAAATTGTGATGTAGATCTTTGTACATTTTGGTACCTCCAGGATGTACTGAGTAGGGAGAGCTGTGAGCTTCTTTCATTAACTCTTCCCGTACATGACCTTTTGGTACACACAATTTGCTGCCGTATCTCAAAGATCCGTCTTCATGAATGATGAAGTCTGCTCTGAGTCCATTCTCCACTTGTTCTCTGATCTTTTGTAACTTAGCAGCACTTGCTTGAGCCGCTTTGATCTGATTGACAATGGTTGATTGAACTTGTAAATTCATCAAACTTGAAGCATTACCTGGCATGACTACTTTAATCTCCATCTGATGCAAGTCTTATCGAAGCTTCTACTGAGCGGTGAGACTCATCGATAATGGTTAGCGACTAAGTGCATCAGGTACCACATTCACCTTCCCTGGGTGATATTGCAGGTTGATGTCAAAGTCCGCCATGAGTTCTAACCATCTTCTCTGTCGCATATTCAACTCCTTCTGAGTAAACACGTACTTCAGACTCTTATGATCTGTGTAGATGTTCACTCGTTCACCAAGTAGATAATGGCGCCAAATCTTGAGAGCAAAAATGACGGCTGCCAACTCCAGGTCATGCGTCGGATAATTGCGCTCATGAGTCTTCAGTTGTCTTGAAGCATAAGCCACAACCTTACTGTGCTAATGTAGAACACATCATAATCCCTTACCGGATGCATCGCAATGCACTTCGAATCCTCCAGATTGATCCGGTATGACGAGAATAGGTGCTGATGTCAACCTTGACTTGAGTTCTACGAAAGCTTGTTCGCATGCTTCTGACCACACAAAATCTTCATCTTTACGTGTGAGCTTGGTCAGGGGTGTTGCTATCTTTGAAAAGCCTTCAATGAACCTTCTGTAATATCCAGCTAAATCTAAGAAACTTCGAATGTCCTTCACTGACTTTGGTGTAGGCCATTCGCTAACTGCTGAAACTTTCGCTGGATCCACAGAGATTCCATCACCTGATACGATATGTCCAAGAAAACCAACTTGCTTTAGCCAAAACTCGCACTTACTGTACTTGGCATAGAGCTGGTGTTGTCGAAGAGTTTTCAGGACAATTCGTAGGTGCTCTGCATGCTCTTTCCGACTCTTAGAATACACCAGGATGTCGTCGATGAAAATGACAACAAACCTGTCTAAGTACTCTCGGAAAACTTGATTCATTAGGTTCATGAATATTGCTGGTGCGTTGGTCACTCCAAATGGCATCACTAGAAATTCGTAATGCCCATAGCGAGTTCTGAAAGCTGTTTTATGAATATCCGCTTCCTTGACCTTCACCTGATGATAACCTGAACGAAGATCCAATTTAGAGAACACACAAGATCCACTTAGCTGATCGAATAAATCGTCAATGAGCGGAAGTGGATATTTGTTCTTGATCGTGACTTTGTTCAAGGCTCTATAATCGATGCACATTCTGTATGAACCTTCCTTCTTCTTCGCAAGTAGTACAGGTGATCCCCAACTTGAAGTGCTGGGACGAATCCATCCTTTCGCTAATAATTCGTCCAACTGTGTTCGGACTTCCTTCAAACCTTCCGGACTTAGTCTATAAGGTGCTTTGATCACCGGTTGTGCTCCTGGTACTAAATCAACACTGAATTCAAGAGCTCGATCGGGAGGCAAACCTGATATGTCGTCAGGAAATACACCGTCGAACTCTCAAACCACATCTGGTTTTGATTCCTCCTCCGCTTGAGCTGCTGCAACTACTGCTTCCCTTGGCTTCGCTTTGTAGATACTTGGCTCCAGGGTACGGTCTCCGCTTTTGAAATAGAAGACCGGATGGTCTGGAATCTCGAATACTACTCTCCTTTGACGACAGTCGATGGTAGCATAAAAAGTTCCAAGCCAATCCATACCTAGAACCACATCGAAGTTCGTATGTCCAGCACTTTGAAGTCAGCATAAAACTCTCTGCTGCAGACGGTGATTGGACACAAGCTGTATCCCATGGTTGCCTTTAGAACGCCATTTCCTGAACTGACATTCCAGCTGGATACAAGAGGTGAGACTGGAATCGCATGGGTTCGGACGAACCGTTGCGACATAAAGCAGTGAGATGCTCCATTATCAAACAGTGCTAGTGCAGATAGTGAGGCTACTAAGATTGTACCAGTGATAACTTGGCCAGTGGCCTCAACTTCTTCCACGGTCATCGTGAAAGCCTATCGCCTTGGTACATTCCTCCTAGCCTGAAGAGCATTCCTCGGAACGTTCCTTTGAGCTTGATGGAACTGACGAGGAGGTGGTGCAGCTTGTGGTCCTCTGGGTGGTGCAGGTAGTGCAAGTCTTGGAGCAGGGGCTTGGATGGCTGGGCGCTGTGGGTAATTGTTTGCTGACCTGGGTGCAGCAATTGGATTTTGTTTATGAGGACAAGACCCAATACCATGAGCAGCTGAGCAGCAGATCAATCAAAGGTTGTTCGCACGCCGACAATCTTTCACCAGATGCCCATTTCTCTTGCAATAGTTACAAAAGGCTAGGCTGGGCCTGTTGATTGGTGTTCCTGGACGTCTTGGCACAAAAGGTGGTCTGGACGAGGCTCCTCCTGCCATCTGGTTGGCAGGACGCTTAACTCCTGCAGACTGAGGTCTGCCCTTGCTTTTATCACTGCCTCATAACTGCGGGCAGCTTCCAGAGCATCCTCATGAGTTGGAAATTTCCCTATGGCTAGAGCAGCCTGAATTTCTGTGTCCAAGCCTTGTTGAAAGCGACGGGCTCTGATATCATCCGTCGGTATCAAGTGTGCCGCGAATCTGTTTAAAGGATTGTGTTAGCTGTGTATTATGTGATATTTAAAAAAAATTGAAATATTGTGACATATCTTACCGACTTAGCATGGTGAATTCAGTGTCATACTCATCTACTGACTTGTCCCACATCGAACCTTGTTGTAGATGAATGAACTGCTATTTCATGGCAAACCTGGCAGTCACAGGGAAGTACTTCGCGTTGAACTTATCGCGAAAAGTCTTCCATTCAATAGACTATTCAAGACGGCTTTCTTCCGCCTTCCACCAGTTGCGAGCATTGTCCGTGAGCTGCAGTTTCGCCACACGGACCCAAGGTATGTCTGGCACTTGTGCTGCCGTCAGATCATCCTCTATACTTTATGCCCATTCCTCAGCTTCAAGTGGGCTTCCCTTTCCGGAGAATTGCTTGGGGTGTAAAGCCCTGAATTGCTTTACCCCAGGTGCGTCAGTCTCGAGACGGTTCAGGAGTTGTTGCTGTCCCTCAAGGAGGCTGCGGATTGCCTCAAGCAGAACTGTTTGCTCTGTGGGTGGAGCAGGAACAGTAGGCACAATAGGTAGTGGAGGTGGAGTGTTGTTGAAGTTGGTGCTTATGTTGTTCAGGGAATCCATAACCTTGAAGAAAAATTTGGGTTAGGACAAATTCAAGTACATGAAATGATAAGATTCAAGGAATATGAAATTGCAAGATTCAAGGAACATGAATTGTAAAGAATGTTTTAGTTGCTGGTTCTTGTGTTATATTGCTTAGCTTGTTCACGCAGAACAGAACTGCATGATAGAGTTTCATACAGCTCTGACCTGCATAGGCCACCAACAAAACCTGTCACGCCCCGCTTCCCGGTATATGGCAAAGGGGACGCGACTGGTCCACTACGTATTTACTCTGAAGTAAATACACTAAGCGTATCTAAGCAATATAAAAGTAAATACACAAGAGACAAGATATATAAACTGAACAGCAACTTTATATATTAACATTCTTTTGTACAATACATGAAAAGTAAATACAACTGAAATAAAAGCGATGCCTAAACAATGACATAAAAGGAATGTAAAGTACTGAAAGAAAATGTGTATGATGAAACTAAAGCGCTGGGTCTTCAGCAAACTGATCCAAGTCTTCAGCAGTAGGCTCTATCTCTGACGTGTCCAGATCACCTGACGACATTCAAAGAAGAAAGAAAGAGAATGTCGTCAGCGAACAGGTCGCTCGGTAATTCCCAAAGATAAGAGGTAAGTAGAATAAACAGAATAAGAAGGTAGCTTTTAAAATTGTATTATCTTGTAGTAATGTTGTATTAACGCTGTTGTTTGTAGCTTGGTACAGAAGAATGCCAGTGTATACGAGAGGAGTCTCTATATGCCAGAGACTAGATGCAAGTATAGTACAAGGAACCGTTTATGCCACGGTACAACAGCAACTGGATTCATGTTAAGTGTATTAAGTCTTACAGTCTCGTGCCACTTTTAATACCTTCCGTACCAATTTACTCCTTAAACCCCGCGATGTCTTGTTTGTATTGTTTGTCTTGTAACTTGTATTGATTGTATAATTGATTGACTGACCGAAACCATGATATCAGTAAACGGATGCAACCGTAGAATCATGTAAATGGAATAACTGGAGAACCATGTAAATGGAATATATATCCATGGTTCGGTTCAATCAGGTTGTATAGATTGATAATTGAATTCACGGATTCATGTTGAATTGTAATATTGTAGATTGTAGATTGTAGATTGTACTTGAATCATATTCAAGTCAGATTATACTGAGACTCAAACTGAGTCAGACAATTAGCAAAGTAAATTGAAGTCCTGATTGTTTTTATTAATTTGTCTACCTTAGATAGGCAAGCACCCACTTCTCCGGCTCCTTGAGGCTCAAGAGATTGGTCCCGCTTATACCTATGTTTACTAGGGTCTTTAGAGTAATTTATAGAACTTGAGGGGTTTTATGTAAAAATACCTTTATATACTTTTCAAAATACACCCCAAGTATTTATTAATCGTCTTTAGAATTGTAATGAATGTAGATTTTATATTGTGATATTTCTAGTGAAAATATCCTAATTCCATAAATGGTATTTATTTGTAATATTGATTTATAGAATTCATGGTATTTTAGTGTAAACTGATTCTTGTGACATTTTTAGAAAAAGATAGAATATTTATAATAATTAGATATTTTTGAATTATATATACATATATTTATATGAAAATAAATTTTAATATATTTATTATATTCTAGAAATCTCGTTTTTCTTAAGATGTCGTATTTAAATCTTTCGAGACCGAATGTTCTTTGCGGAGGTCTGAATCTCGCACTACTAAGCCCGAGGATGTGCGATAATCCGCACCATCCCGAACGAGTTCTCCAAATGGGTTGTAGCGGCGCTTCGCAAAAATTTGTATAAATACTAATCATTAAGAAAAACGGTTTTATTAATCATGGTATTTAAATGAAAAAATGTCGTTTTCCCGTATTCTATGTTCTAGGGTCTCCTAAGTCAACTAGACTGCTCCTAACTAGTCCAAAGCGACAAGTTGTGAGATATCTCAAATTGCCTCTTCACCGCCAATTGTGGCCAGGTAAGTACAAGTGAAGAAAGGAGGGATCCACTCACGAATCACCGTGAGACGGGCCTTTTAAAGTTACCTTTCTCACTTGTCTAGCCTAGACATCACAAAGTCAGGTTTAGATAAACGACTGAATGCCCACAACCTTATCCTATTTTCATAAAAAAAAATGGTATTTATTTGTAAAGATGATCAATGCTAAATCTTTTAGAAATGGTTTTATTAAGTAAATGGTATTTAAATGAAAATGTTTGTTTCCCCGTATTCTAAGTTCTCGAGGGTATCGTGTTATGTTGCATATGAGTGTGTGAGGAGGTAGGTCGTTACCTCGTGATCTATTTAAAGGTATAGCAAGTTTAATAGAGTTAAATGTAGAATTAAAACAATGTGGTATTTATGTGAAAAATACGATAAATTGAAATATCCATCATTTTATGAAATGAAACCTGATAAATTTGGTTGATTAGTGTTTAATAGTCAACATGAGAGAGTTTAAGCATAATTGTATTAACGAGAAGTGGAGTTTTATGAAGAAACCGAATCGGAAATCGGATTTGTTCCGATTCCGTCGGGTTTTGTGAATCCGTATTTTTTAGAAAGAAAAGAAAGATAGAAAATGGGACTTACGGGTTTTGGAAAATAATGAGAGTGAGATGGAAGGAGAGGGATCGCCGGTGCGTCGCTTCTTCGCCGAGAACTCCTAGAACGATCGCCGGAAGTTCGCCGGGAATTTCGCCGTAGCTTCGCTTCGAGCTCGTTTTCAAAGTACACAAGTTCTCTTGAAAATTTTAGAGAGTTGGCTCAGAGTTAGGGGTGAGAGGGTAGAGGGTAGGGTTGGTATTTATAGGGTTAGGCTAGGGTTAGGGTAGATGAAGGGTTTAAAATATTTTTAAAATGTAAAAATGCGTGAAAAATGTATTAAAAATGAGGTAAATGAGAGTTAATGGGCTCTCTGGAACCGATCTCTGTAAATGAAGCATGCAGGGGGTTTCAGAAGATGAAAAGACACATTTCATCTTCAGGGGACTCGGCCGAGTCGGGCCGAGTCAGGGGCTGGGTAGGTGGGAGGACTCCTAGGGTAGCTCTGGTGCATTTAGTTTTTCAGGTTCAGTAGAAAGTTTGGGAGTTATCTCGTGTGGACTGTTGGGCTTCTATAAAATTTAAAACAAATAAATATAAAAAATAATGTGGGGCATGGGATTTGAACTCCGGTGGCTTGGTTCAGCAGTGCAGGTATTACCAATGAGCTACAAGCTCCCTCTTATAATTATGGTGTGAGATAAATACTTAAAGTGGTAACAGCAATATTAAATACTCCAAGTATACTTTAAATTTAAATCAAATTTATGTACACTAAAAATAGAGTTGTTACAGTTATTCGCGGATTTCTTGGTGATCGATACTGGTAGCTACGATGTTGTCTTAGGAATGGAATTTCTTGGTATTTTCCACGCTCACATCGATTGTAGGGCAAAGAAAGTGATTTTCCATATTCCCGGACATCCGGAGTTTATATTCTCAGGAGGTAGCAGATCTGTCGGGCCAGTCGAATTTAGGGCTAGGCCGACAAGTGTCGTTCTTTCGTCGATGAAAGTAGATAAGGAGGAAGCGCTAGCAGTAGTTCGGGAGTTTATGGATGTGTTCGAGGATATCTCGGGTTTACCGCCAAAACGAGACGTGGAGTTTGCGATTGATCTTATTCCTGGAGCAGCGCCGATTTCAAAGGCCCATTATCCAATGGCACCGGTGGAATTGGAGTAAGTGAAGAAACATGTTACCGAATTACTAGAGAAGGGTTGGATTCACAGTAGCAATTCACCCTGAGGAGTTCCAGTTCTTCTAGTCAAGAAGAAGGATGGCACGCGAAGGATGTGCATCGATTATTGAGAATTAAACCGGGTAACTATTAAGAACAAGAACCCAATCTCTCGCATCGGCGAATTATTCAATCAACTCAGTGGCGCGAGGGTATTCTCGAAGTTGGATTTGCGATCCAGATATCATCAAGTTTGGATGAAATCAGAAGATATTTGCAAGACGGCGTTACGAAATCGATATGGGCATTACGAGTACTTAGTGATGCCGTTTGGAGTTCCGAACGCACCGGCAATATTTATAGACTTGATGAACTGAATCTTTTCACCGTATTTGGACCAGTTCATAGTAGTGTTTATTGATAACATTCTGGTCTATTTGAGAAGCAAAGAAGAGCATGTAGAACACTTGAGGATCGCACTGCAAACGTTGAGGCGAGAAAGGTTATATGCTAAGATGAGCAAGTGCGAGTTTTAGCTCGAAGAAGTGAAGTTCTTGGGTCATGTCGTATCCGGAGATGGAATTGTCGTTGGCTCTAAAAATATTGCAGTGGTTCATAATTGGCTAATTCCAAAAAATGTAGGGGAGATCAGAAGTTTTCTTGGCTTTGCCGTATATTATAGAAGGTTTGTGAAGAACTTCGCTCGAATTGCAGAACCATTGACGAAGCTAACGCGAAAGTAAGTACCGATCGTATGGACGGAAAAATGTGCATCGGCTTTTGAAGCGTTGAAGCGAAAATTGACCACCGCTCCTATCTTAACAGTGCCAGACAGTTCTGGAGGGTTGGTTATTCACAGCGACGCATCTAGGAAAGGCTTGGGATGTGTTCTAATACAGCATGTGAAGGTTATCGCCTATGCGTCGAGACAATTGAAGATTCATGAGAAGAACTACCCAACTCAGATTCCGGTTCTCTTGACGAACATTCCAAATAAAGAAAACAGAGAGGAATGTCATCAGCGAACTAGCGCTCTGTAAATCCCAAACGAAGTGAGAGAAGATAATATATAAAGTGAATAGAAACCAAATAAACAGTGAACGGTAATATTGTATATGATCATTCATGGATATAATATAGTTATTTTAACGTGGTTATTTGTAGTTTGATAAAAAAAAATGTATTCATGTATACGAGAGGAGTCCATCTTACCCCGTAGATTAGGGTAACATATAGTACAAGGTCCCGTCATAACCCACGGGACAACGGCACGTGAATTCATGTAGGTGTCTTTTAAAGTGACCTTTCGTGCTACGATATGTGTACCGTACCAATCAACCCCTTTATCTCTGCGTATAAAAATAAATCTCGAGGGTGATTTGTAATATTTAGGGTTTTCATGAACATGTATTTTAATTGTTATGGTATTTTAGTGATAAAAACCTAGATTTTCAAAGTCTATGGTATTTTATAAAAACTGGCTCTTTTGGAAACTTGAGAGTATTTTATTTTAATCTTTCATTTAAAAAAATATAGTTTCATAATATGTCTTTATTGAAAATACTAATTTGTTGGGGTCGAAATTTACACCCCGGTTGACCAAGTCAAAATCAAAGTCAACCCCAAACCAAGTAGGCCCAAGCCCAGGTCAAGTGGGCCAATGCCCGGGTCGAGCCCGAACACGAAGCGTCCGGCCTTCCGCCATGCCAAAATAAAAAATTTGTAATAAATAATTTTGGTGTATTTTCTTTTTTTATTTTTTGAATAAATGTAAGAAAAATGGGCATAAAGCCAAATTTTTGTAAAGCCCATGGCTTATGTGCAAAAAGAAATAGCACATGAGGTATGGGATGGGCAAAATGTCATTTTGTAAAGCCCAAGGGGCTATATGTAAAGTGTATAGCCTATAAAGGCAAAGATAATGAAAATATCCCCCGGATCTTTTTCTCTCTCTAAAAAAAATTAATGTATGTGCCTCCTTCTCCATCCTCAAGGTTCTAAATTTTCTTCTTTCTTTTGAATTAAATTAAGAGTTTTACTCTTCCTTTTTCGAAACTAAATAGTTTTTCACCACAAAACACACAAAGGGAAGCTCAGATCTTCCATTAGATCTCAAAAAGAGGAGATTTTTAAAATCTCACCCCTCTTGTTCTTCAAGAACCGGCCAACAAAGAGGAGGAGGAAAGAGACCCATCTCCGAAAATCCCACTTTGGAAAATATCCAAGACTCAAGAGAAGATCCCAGGCTTAGGAGAGAAGAACCTCTGAAAATTTTTAGGGAGTTCAACTCCAAGACCCAAATTCTCAAAGGAGTTTAACTTCTAATCCAAACCTTCAGGAGTTTAACTCCACTCAAAATCCTTTTTTTGGAGTTTAACACCTATTTCTGGGGTAAAAACCCCTTCCGTTCGCTAGCGCCCAAAGCGGTAGTGTCCGAGCCTCCACGTGTCGGGCACATGAGGCGCTAGCGTCCGAAACGCTAGCGCCCACGTGCCGGGCACGTGAGGTGCTAGCGCCCGAAGCGCTAGCGCCCGAGCACCCATGTGCCGGGCACGTGAGGCGCTAGCGCCCGAGCGTCCAAAGCGCCGGCGCCCGAGCGCCCATGTGCCAGGCACGTAAGGTGCTAACGCCCAAAGCGCTGGCGCCCGAGTGCCCAAAGCGCTGGCGCCCGAGCGCCCACGTGCCGGGCACGTGGGCGCGAGCGCCCAAAGCGCTGGCACCCGAGCGCCCATAGCATAAGAGCTCGAGCGCCCACATGCCGGGCACATGAGGCGCTAGCACCAGCGCTCGAGCTCCTAGTGTTAACCCAAGCGCCCAAGCGCTGGCGCTCACGCGTCCTTTGGACACCTTTTCTCCTCATTTTACATGTACTCCACACTAAAAACACCTCCCCCGTTATATCCAAAACCCCTTCAAAAAAAACAACACTGTACATTGAGTTCGCATGACATGTTTGACCCATCAATCAGAGGTTCTATCGCTTTAAAAGCGAGGGGTAATTAACGGCAGCTTAGTCCGCGGCTGCCGGAGATTTGGATCCCCACAATCAATAAACCCCAGCCACCCCTAGGCAGGGGGAATCTGTAATGCGCCTGACAAGCGCGCGTGCATTCCCATCTCAATGGGGTGACGAAAAATATCCTACAAATTCTGGCACGCCCGGTGGGACCTTTCTCTCCTCCCATATCTCGGGTCAAGTATTCATGCGAACTCATTTAACATATATGCAGATGTTTGTACTGAAATAATATTTTTTTTCGTGCAGCAATCAACTTGCAATGACAATGTCTCCTAAGATGGATCCAGCTTCTGATACGACCCCGATTCCGTACGTGGTCAAGATCAATACTCATAGGGTTCTCCCTGCAAGCCTCAGTCGACAGTGGGAGGAACTGCCCCGCCAGTTTGGTTCCGTCATCATCTACCCTGCCGGAAGCGATCATCTGGCAGAAATCCCGGCAAAACAGGTGGCTAATCCGGTTTCAAGGGGCAAGAGGCCGAATGTTGTGATCGCTAAGGCACCACAACCGAAACTTAAGACGGTGTCTGAACGACTCTCTAGTGCTCCAGCTGGGGCAAGACTTCCGGTACAAAGGGCAACATCAAACGTTGCGGACGAGCTCAGGCGATGACTCCAACAAATGCACGATCGGGCGTCTTCTCTGGCCTCTCTATCACTCGGTCTACGGCGTCTTCCCGAAGAGCCGAAGTCTGCCAAGTGCTTAAAACCAAAAAGTTAAGGCAGAAGCGGCTCAGGTATCGAGCCAACAAGAGGGCCAGGACTTCGACCATGTGGGATCTTGTGAGCTTCCAAGAGTAGGGTTACTCTGTGACGACGGCTGAGTCGGCCGTAAAAATCAGCAATTCCTTCGAACCACTGAAGTGGGTTCAAAAAATGCTATGACCGCCAAAATCAAGAAGACAATGGTCCGAACGTTGCTACGAAGAGACGTGTCCCGGCCCCAACAGAAAAAGTATGACACTGTCTCTTCAAGGGTCTATCAGGCGCTCTGTGCCACGCGAAAACAGCGGGGCAAAACCAAAAAGGAAGCGTCAGCACCATTCAAGAATCCGGCCAGGCTAGCCGCCTTCAATCGACTGCCCATTACCGAAACGGAGGGGGGTCAAGAGAGCAATCCATGAAATCAGCCGCCGATAACAAAAAGACGGCTGGATATATTATCCATACGGTCTATATGGCGGGCGGGCCCCCCAGCGACAACCTTCGCAGCAAAAGCAAGGATGGGGCCATCACATCCCAAGCCCAATCTGGCTTGAATGCGGTTGCCGCTTCCCAAGACCAGCCGCCTCCGCTGGATGATGAAAACCCTCTCGATGAGGATGATAAGCAGAAAGACCCCTCAGTCCATGCAGAGTCAAGCTCGGACAGCGAGGAAGAGCCGACTTTCCGTCCCAGGACCGCGGAGCAAGAGTTGCTTCAAGAGCTTCGAAAACAGCTCAGGAGCAAAGATAAAGAGATGGCCAAGCTCTATTCGAAAATTGACGACCTAACGAACGTTGTGATGCAGCTTACGGCTCAAATTGCTCGAGCGCCTCCCAATCAAGCACAAGTCGCTACTCATGAGACGGATGATGACAATCCGAAGCGGCCGATACCTGTCCCTTTGGGTCCAAGATTGGTCGAGCCGCACGAAAGCTGGCCACATTCCGCTTCTGGGGACGCCTTGGCCCAAGATAACACTATCCCACTAACACAAGACCGGATAATGGATTTGGTCACCAGCAAGGTTAAAACATTGGTGGCCGAAGCTGAAGCTCAGAAAGAAATTGGCAGTAGTAGGCGGCCATATCCCGCACAGTACGATCTGATTGAATTCCCCAGCGGCTACGTCATTCTTAAGTTCGGAAGATTTGACGGGACGGGAAACGCGAATCAGCACGTCGCCCACTTTAAAGCGTCATGCGGAAATACAGGGGGCAACGATGCACTTCTTCTTCGTCAATTCGTCAACGGCCTGACCGGTGTCGCTTTCGACTGGTACGGGAGCATACCAGACGGGTCCATCACTACCTTGGCCCAAATTGAGTCTCTGTTGCGGTAAAGATTCATGAGCGTTAGTGACAAAATCTCCATTGCTGACCTTGTGAGGACCAAGCCGGGGAAGAATGAAAGCAGCACGGACTTTATTGCCCGGTGGCGTAACCTCACTGTCAAGTGCGAACTGCCGCTAGAGCAGGACCAGTCTGTCAGCCTCCTCATTGAGAACCTCAGCAATTGGATGGTCCCATTCTTGTGTACAGCGGCCTTAAGACGTTTCAGGAGCTGACCAAGAAAGTCCAAATGCTGGAACGTTCGAAGCAAGAGCCTACTCCGGACTCTCAGAGAGACAAGACTTGGAAGAGCAAGAGGGACGATAACCATAGAAGCGGGAATTCCAGCAATACCAATGTCTTCAATGCGTCCGATAATGAAGACAAGCGAAAGGTGAGCGAATCCAAAACCAATCGGTCTCGAAAGTCGGTGCTGGGATGAGAAGGGCCTTCCCTAGAGGAGAAAAGGAACAAGGTTTACTCTTTCAGGAGGGACAAGGTCCGAAAGATATTCAAAGATGCCTTGAACAACGGTCTACAATTGCCGGAGTCGAAAAGACCTCATGAAGCAAAAATGATCGACAATTCTCTATATTGCTCGTACCACCGAGTAGTGAGTCATGCAATCGAGGATTGCTATATCTTCAAAGATTGGGTCGAGAAGCAGTACAAGACTGGAGAGATCGAGCTGTCCAAGAGTGTGTTGGTGAACAATCAAGTTGCAACCACCAACTTTATACAAACGGAAGCTGAAGCCATTTGGGAGCAGACAGCTGAACCCGCTGCCTCGAGAAATGAACCCGACTCGCTGCAGCCCCCTTGGAGTAAGCGCATATCTAATAAGACGAAGAAGATGCTAAAGCTACTTCAGAAAGAACCCAGGACGGAATGGGAATGGCACAAGAAGCCTGCCATTCTAACTTCCAATGCGGCTCCATCAAGCTCAAAATCCAAAATGCTCAACAAGAAGAAAAGTGCAGCTCGGCGCAAAAAAGAGTCTGCAGGGAGATCGACCATTCAAAAATATATCGATTCTCTCGAAGACTATGAACAGAAGGAAAGAACTCTAATTCAATTGAAGGAGTTCCTCCCTATAGAAGCGGCTGAAATTCTGGAGGAGTTAGAAAAAGACTCCAATGAAGATATCCCTGTAGTGACCTGCTACACCATCCATCTTGGCAGCGACTCTGAGGAGGAGCTCTGTTTTCTCGAAGAGGACAAGGAGCTCGTCACAAGGGCCAACCAAATCCAGCTCAGAAGCGGCAGGGCTCTACTGCCGAATCAGGGCAACGCCCTAAAAAGGAAGGAAAAACAAGTGGCTAATGAGGAAGATGGTAGAGAACCGGCTAATGAAAACTCAAGTCCTTCCTCGGTGGACTATAATGTCTTGGCTCATCTCCGAAAGCTTCCGTCTCTCCTGAGCATCTACGATGCCTTGATCCTATCTAAAGAGCTTAGAGATGTTCTCATTCACGCTCTACAAAACCCTGAGCGGTATCAGGCTCGCTTTGCGGAAATTAATATGAAAGAGGCTCAGTACGCTCTGCATGCTGCCGCAGTCACGTTTAAGGACGAAGATTTTCTATTGGGAACGGTTGAGCATAATCGGCTGCTTTGCGTGACCGGGTACAGCGACGGAGACCGGATTAATCGCATATTAATTGATCCAGGGTCCTCAGTGAACATCATGAACTTGCAAACTCTGAAGAGTTTGTCAATGGACGTCCGACACCTGTCAGGGGAAAGGATTGTCATTCAAGGCTTCAATCAAAATTGCCAGCAAGTTCTGGGATCCATAGCTCTGCCAATCAAATTTGGGGATCTACAGACCGAAACTAAGATATACGTGATCGACGCTGACATGTCTTATAAAATTCTCTTGGGACGGCCGTGGTTCCACGATTACGGCATCATTCCGTCAACTCTCCATCAATGCATGAAGCATACTAAAAATGGCGAAGAAAGACGCATTGACGGAGACATCCAGCCGTTCGGTGTGCATGAAGTCCGATATGAAGATTCTCGGTACTTTGTGAACCTCCAAAGTGCTGAGCCACTGCTGACCAAAGACAGAACAGCCTCGAAACTCAAAAGCAAGTCTGAGCCGGCTGTCACTTTCAAAAGCAGAAACCCCCAAGTGTGCATGCGTTTTGGTAGCGACACTAATGAGTCCGACGCTGGAAGTCCGTCCTTCCATAAAACTCGCCCTCGTTTCTGTAGCTATACAGACGAATCCGATACTGAAAGCCTATCTAGCAGCAAAGTCCACCCTCATCTTGGCAGCGACACTGAAGAGTCGGAGGAAGAGGACATGCCGTACAACAGCTGTGCAGATTGGACCCCCATGCAGCAAGCGAAACTACGAGAGACCTTCGAAATTGCAGAAGGGTCCCTGGCCATCACAAGGGTGCCGGAACGGATGTGCAAAGAGCTCGATGCATTGTCAGTCTCTACCGTGGACCAGCTGAAAACTTTCTACGTTCTCGGGAGGAAAAGTGGACAGAAGGGCATCCTTTTTTATGGGTCAAACCCCGTTGTGTATTATCTGTCACATGCCTTCCCTATGAGAGAGGCATAAGAGCCATCCTCAATCCCAGATACTATGCACCCGAGATGCGGGAATATTTCAAAAGGTGCAGATGCCGGTTATATCAAACGAAGTCCGAAGCAAAGTTTTATGAAGGGCTATGGCATCCACCTCAGGTCCAAGCACTCATCGATGGACGAATTCCAGATAGACGGGGCATAGGATTCATTCAACCTGATTCCAAAGCATGCTACATGATCCATGTTGGTGAATCCAGCGAAAGATCAAATGATGATGACGAGATAGCCGAGCCAGAAAACGCTCCTCAAGAGCTCGAAGATGGCAGACAATCAACCTTTGACGAGCTAACCGAGATTGACTTAGGAACGCCCGATAATCCAAGGCCGACCTACATCAGCTCACTCTTGTCAGAGAAAATGAAAGAGCAGATAATTGCCCTGCTGCATGAGTTCGTCGACTGCTTTGCGTGGACATACAAAGAAATGCCTGGCCTTTCCCCTAAAGTGGACGTGCATAAACTGGCTATATCTCTTGATGCTAAGCCAGTCAAACAAGCTCCTCGAAGAATGAGAAGGGAACTAGAAGAAAGGTCATCGAGGAAACCAAGAAGCTCATCGATGCCGGCTTCATCAGGGAAGAGAAATATGCCGACTGGATCGCATGCATAGTCCCAGTGAAGAAGAAAAATGGGCAGATCCGAGTTTGTGTCGATTTCAGGGACCTCAACAAGGCATGTCCTAAAGACGACTTTCCGCTACCGGTCATGGAAATGATGGTCGATGACACCTCAAATTACGAGCTGTTCACCTTTATGGATGGCTCATCTGGGTATAATCAGATTAAGATGTCTCCTGAGGATGAGAAGCACATAGCATTTCGAACCCCGATCGGAATATACTGCTACAAAGTGATGCTGTTCGGACTGAAGAACGCAGGTGCTACATATCAAAGGGCAATGACCAATATCTTTGATGACCTAATTCATAAAGTCGTCGAATGTTATATTGATGATCTGGTCGTCAAGACTAGAGCCAAAGCCGATCACATCCAAGATCTTGATCGTTCTCACCAGACTGAGCGAGTACGATCTGAAAATGAATCCTCTGAAGTGCGCTTTTGGCGTGTCATCAGGAAAATTCCTGGGCTTCATAGTCCGATATCGAGGGATTGAAGTTGACCCATCCAAGATAAAGGCCATCATGGAGATGCCCCCTCCGAAGAATCTGACGCAGCTAAGATCTTTTCAAGGCAAGCTTACTTATATACGAAGGTTTATTTCAAATTTATCGGGGAGATGTAAGCTCTTCTCAAAGCTCATGATGAAAGGAGCTCCTTTTGTCTGGGATGCCGAATGTCAAGAAGCGTTTGAAAGCATCAAACACTACTTGTTGCACCCTCCAGTGCTGGCCGCTCCCATTCCAAATAAACCACTGATTCTCTATACTGCCGCGCCAGATAAGTCACTCGGTGCGCTCCTTGCCCAGAACAACGAGGAGGGAAAAGAGAATACCCTCTACTACCTCAGTCGAACTTTAGTCGGGGCGGAACACAACTATTCCCCGATCGAAAAGCAATGCCTGGCTCTGATGTTCGCTGTGAAGAAGCTGAGGCACTATCTGCTTGCTCATCGGGTTATGCTAATCTCTAGGGTCGACTCGCTCAAACACTTAATGACCAAAGCAAGCCTAGCCGGTAGAATGTCAAGATGGGCTGTCATGCTGCTTGAGTTTGACATAGTTATACTCCTCAGAAAGCAGTAAAAGGGCAAGCTCTCGCAGACTTCCTTGCTGCTCATCCCGTATTAGAGGGGTCACCGCTTAATTGCAAGCTACCCGACGAACAAGTGTTGCACCTCGAGGAAGATGAACCATGTTGGGAGCTCTACTTCAATGGAGCCTCATCAATGAGGACCTCCAGCAAATCAAGCGTCCCGGAGATAAAAGCAGGGATAGGATTGGTGTTCATCACGCCATCAATGGGAACCCTACGGCGTTCTTTTGCTCTCACCGAGCCTCGCCCAAACAATGAGGCCGAGTATGAAGCTCTGATAGCTGGTTTGGAGCTCACCACAGAAATGGAAATCGTTCGGCTACGAGTCTACGATGATTCACAGCTTGTCGTCAACCAAGTAAGCGGCGACTATAAGATATACAAACCCGAGTTAGCTCGGTACAGAAGCTGAGTGGTGGAACTCATGAAACGGTTCACTCACATTGAACTAACGAGAATCTCTAAAGCGTTGAACGGAAAAGCCGACATACTCGCTCGCCTAGCTAAAGAGCTGGCTGATCCTGATATGGACGAAATTCTAATCACAGTCAGAAGCCGGCAAATTCTGCCTCCAGCCACTTTGCGTGAAGAAGAAAGCGTAGAACAAGAGAACACTCCTGTTGAAGAAGCTTCGATCATCCAAGACGAGCCCGATTGGAGAGAACCCTTCATAGAGTACCTCCGATACGACAAACTGCCCGAAGGAAAATCTACGAGGATTCAGTTAAAGAAGAGAGCTTTCCGATACGTGTTTGTAAATGACACGCTATACCGCAGGTCATATGACCAACTCTGGCTCAGGTTTTGTCATTGGCCGAAGCCCAAAAGGTCACGAAAGAAGTTCACTCAGGCGTCTGCGGGGCTCACCAGTCTGGCCCCAAAATGCGGCTTCAGATCAAACGGCTTGGATATTACTGGCCCACCATGATAAGGGATTGCGAAGAGCATGCAAAGAAATGCCATCTCTGCCAAATCCATGGTGATTTCATTCACAAGCATCCCAATCCGTTGCATTCTACGGTGGCGTCGTGGCTCTTCGAAGTTTGGGGCACCGACATAGTTGGTCCAATTGATCCTCCATCATCCAAAGGCCACCGGTTCATACTGGCTGCAACAGGCTATTTCTCCAGATGGGCTGAAGCTGTCCCGCTAAAAGAAGTCAAGACAGAAGATATTCTGACATTCTTCCAGCATAATATTCTATACCGCTTCGGTACGCCAAGAAGAATCATTTCTGACAACGGGCCTTCTTTCAAGAGCTTCAAAATCTTAAGGTTCGCTACTTGGCACAAGATAGACTGGAGATATTCTTCCATCTATAATCCAAGAGCCAATGGGCTAGCCGAAGCCTTCAACAAGACTCTATGCAAGCTCCTGAGGAAAAATGCTTCAGTCAACAAGAGAGACTGGAATCTTAAACTTCACGAGGCGTTGTGGGCAAATCGTACCACGCACCGTACTCCAACTCGGTCCACTCCATACTCATTGCTCTTCGGAGTGGAGGCGGTCCTTCCCCCTCGAAGTCGAAGTTCCAAGCTTAAGAATGGTCGTTCAGCATGAGTTGACGGAGGAGGAAAACGTGCTCCTTCGGCTTGAAGAGCTCGACGCCCTCGAAGAAAAGAGGCTCACAGTGCAGAAAAATCTGGAGCTATACCGAGCCCAAATGTCATGGGCCTATGACTAGATAACCCGTCTCCGCGCTTTCAAGAAAAGTGAATTGGTGTTGGTCCTCAAAAGACCGATCATCCCCAACCGACATGCCAAGGGAAAATTCGAGCCAAACTGGGAAAGAACATACGTCATCGAGAAAGTGTTTGACGGAGGATCCTACCAACTGATAAATACCGAGGGAGAAAGGCCCATATCACCCATCAATGGCCGATATCTCAAGAAATACTACGCATGAATGTCCAAGTCGCAGGCGAATTGAGCACACCAGCCCTACGGTCTAGATCATACATCCTGTAAAACTATATACAATCCACGGGCGTAAACTGTTAGTGTATATGCCCTAGAGGCCATTACTGTATCATACTAGTTTGTATATTACTTAATGGAAGCTTGGGATATTCACCTTGTATATACAATCTTGCTCAAAATAGTAGTATGCTACTTGGTTTGTTTCTACTTCAATGTGTACATGTGTTTATTTTAGTATATCGCCTATACACATTAGTGGAGCCCTTAGGATCTTTGCTTGATTACCAGCGTTGTGATGGCAGTCACACTAGTGGGGCTGGGTAATCTATAAGCACATCCTTATGCAGGTCCCTGGTCGCAGGACTATCGAGACAGGGCATCGATACTCCGGAGTAGACTAGCGCATGCGCTTCTCATCCCAGTGTGGGAGACGGTATGTCCCACAGCCGTCGGTACGTCGTACTTGAGAGAGTATGCGGGTGCTCGTTGGGTTACGAGTACACTAGACAGGACTCGTCGGGAACTGACTAGTTGGTATTATGCCTATCGTCAGTTATCAGTTCCCAGGTGACATGAGTACAGCTTAGTCCGCTGACTTGACACTGTCACTTCGCCTCGAGTGTGTTCCCACTATACTTTGATTACTACCCTACCACGGCTCAAAGGAGTCGTGCAAACAGGTGGTAGTTGGGTGCAGTCCCGAAGCACTTGGAGGCAGTGACGGTTAGACAGGATTCGTCTCTCCCGGTATTGGGGGTTGACATCGCGCTGTGTCTAGGAGAGCCATTACACGAGTAGTCCCTGGCCAGGGCAAACGAGATATACTGGTAGGCTTCCAGTGTTATCTCAGGGTGTTTTGGGCTTCACTCCGACACGACTTGTACCGCTATTGGGGGACTGACGTTTACCGCCCCCTAGGCCCGCCATGCGATGTATCAGACGAACAGACCGGACTGTACGGAGAATGTCACATTCAGGCTCAGTAGGAGTTCAGATGGGTTTCGCCTCGTCAGTCTTCTTGTCGGCATCTACCTGGGGACCGTTACGCACAGCTAGTGCCGCTTGCGGTCTGTGGTTAAACCCACTGCCAGCGTAGTGTCGAGTCTTTAGAGTCCCACACAAAAAGCTATTCGCTTTTAGGCAAAAGAGTAGAGGTCGCATGGTTTTGCGACAGGGTTCGGTCACATCCGTGCACTTGTGCACGTACAGTGTCCAGACAGTTTACACTAGCGGGCTTTGGTTTAAACCAGATCCTAGTGTACCTTTTGGGATTGGATTTATCCAGTATGCATTCGTGTTCCTCAGAACGCGGATGCGGGTGTGTATGCACAGTTGACGAAGAGACAGAGGCAGAGGATTCTCATTAGGGTTGTTGACCGTTGACAGTTGACTATTGACTTTTTGCTCAACCCTAATGAGAATATGATATGTGATTAACAATTATATTAATTAAGTATTATGGTGACATGGTTGTTGAAGGGTTGACTTTGTTGACTTGTTGACTTTGTTGACCGGTTGACTAGGTTGGACTAGTTGACCATCATGATGACAATGGCTATCATTTCATGGCAAAGACTTTTTACTTGCTTGTTTCTTTTGTGAGAAATGAGTGCATGAAATGATTTAGCCATTTTGACTTGAACCATTTTACACAATACTTGATTATTATTTTTGTGATAATGGTTTTGGATTATGAGAGCCAAGAGAGAAAAGTCTTCTCTCATTCTTTCATGCTCATTCTCTCTCTTGTTCTTGAGCTCTCATCTTCCTCCTCTTGCTCTCCCTCTCTTGATTCTATGGTTCACTTGTCTCATGAGTTGAGAACCAAGAACCATAGATAAAATCCCATACAAACTCTTCTCTACTCACTCTAGTTCACAAGGTTTAGCAAACCGAGTGAACTAGTTTCTTCAAAGTTCGAAGAAGGAGCCAAAGGTTGAAGCTTTCAGGTGGATCTATCTTCGGCGCAAGGAGACGACGGGGAGAAGCCGATTCGGACGACCATCGAAGCTTGAAGACGAAGGAGTTCGAGAAAAAGAAAGGTATAACCCCCTAACCGAGTAGTTAGCAACTCGTAGTTAGGTTGTTAGTTAGATGTTTAACAAAGATCCGGTTTTTGAGTCCATGTTACCACCTCTAAGAAAATCGTTTTTCACCAAATTCCGCATGCCCGAAAGTACCGGGAGAGGTAGAATGGACTTACAGTGGTATCAGAGCCTAGTTAAACTCTATCTAACATGTTAGCAAAGTAGCTAGAAGATCGATCAAAGAAAAAGTCGCAAAACGAACCCGATATGATAAGTTTCTGCCGATTTTTTTTCTGTTCAAAAATTGATAAATTTTATCTTAAAAATCGTCTCAGGCTTTTTTGTGATCACCCACCAAATTTGGTCCAACGATCGAGTCAAAGCGCCGCGGAAACGCGGCGGGAGCACGCTCCCGCCGCGGATCCACGGCCGAGTTGACTCGGCCGAGGTCCAAGTTTGGTGCAGTGTTTTTCTGGGGTTGTTTTGGGATTTTTGGAATATATATTTTCTGCCCAGATTTTCCAGAACAAAAATTTTATTTTTGGGGTCCTGAAAATCCGTATTTTTGATCGAACTTCTAAAAGACTTAAGCTGACGGGTTTTTCTGTGATGTGATATTTGTATTGAACGTCTGCTAATCACTATATGTCGATTAGTGGGGGTTATACAAATCTGTGATCTGTAATGTTATTGGAATGTGTATATGAATTCATTGGATTCTCGCGGGTGAATAGCCGGGGGTTGTGAGACGAGAATTTTCTTTTCTTTCAATTCATGTAAATTTGTAAATTGATGTAATAATTATTTGTATGGCCGCACAACCGGGTCGGGGTTGTAGCCGTTATTGTATAATTTCTTTTTACTGTTTTTGCTCCTAGGATAGACCCATGGAGGGGGTGCACAAACTACCGGGTATGCCGAAGTGCCGAGTGGCCTACTCACGGGGATGAAGGAGGTTGCTTCGCTTCGGGTACTTGGCGGGTAGTTTGCCACACCCGTAGGGGTCTTGGGTGGGGTATTGGCTATTCACCGCGACCGTGTAATCTGCTTTTCGTTACAGGCTCGTACGAATTGCAGCTTCCTAGTATATCCAATGTGTTCATCTGTGATCTGAAATGGCTATCATTGCAATATATCTATATATGATATTATTTAGGCGTTGCTTATGTTTTACAGCCGCGCTAGCCCAGCCCCCGCTCTGTCGTTAGTTAAGTAACCTAACGGGTAATGACGGGGCCCTGTGGCGAATGCGAATGGCATAAGCGTACGTCATATTTTGGTTGTTTTCTGCAATGGTAGGATTAAATGATGGGACACATTAAAAGAACTAATGCAAGAATATCACGCATTAAAAGAACTAATGCAAGAAAATAAACCAAGTTAAAATCGTTGGAACACTTTCGGAAAACCACTCGGTTCTTTTCAAAACTAACTTTTAAATGCGGAGCTTGAGCCACTCCTTTTAAAAGCTATCTCGTTCCATCGATTATATCAAGTTCACTACGTTCACGGTTTTGCCAAAACCATTCGTAGCCCTCCGTCGTTTCACATGAATAGTCAATAGTATTCAAGCTGTGTATGTTGGCCAAAGTCAAGGCATGGTGATTGGTAGCTATTGGGTATTCATGTGTAGCATAGATAGATGCGTTGGTTTGGGACAGTCGTACTGCCATTTTGGCCAAAGTCAAGGGTAGGTACGGATGGATCCAAATTAACCTGGAGAATGACGGGTAGAACTTGACATGTGACTTATGATATTTTGGCCAAAGTCAAGGTCATAAGAGCATGGGGCAAAAATCCACATCGGGAGTTTCATAAGTACTGAAACTTGCTAGATTTGCATACCACTTGGAGTGTGATGATTCTGGTAGGATTCCTTCAGTTTCGTCACGCGATGATATTTGGATCCCGATCCTACTGTGAGTATATGCTACTCCTCGGGAAATTTCTCACTAAACGATCAATGCTATAAACCTAGTAGGTGTCTAGAAAGGTGTTAGCGGGGCTACGCCCCCAGGGAAAAGAGGTTATTTAATTAAGGAACTTCGTGAAAGCGTTGGAAAACCTCTCTCGAAGTACTGACACTGGCCTGGCTGAACGGTTAAGCAAGTATTGTGCGGTGGGATTGATCCCGACTAATTCTTCCTTTTTGGTTTGAGGAGGGATTCGAGAAACAGTGGGAGCCATCCTGTTTAGACAAACTAAAAACCATTCTAAACTTGCAAGAGCATCAAGCTGAGTGTTTCTTCTCTCTCCTAATTGCAGCGACCAATCGACATGACTGGACTTAAGTTACTTCTAGATAAAAACATACTGACAGGGCCAAACTACAAAGATTGGCTCAGGAATGTCAAGATGGCAATCACTTACGACAAGCTGGGGTATCTTCTTACCACCAAAGCTCCCCCTGTCCCTGGTCCCACTTCCAGCGTCGCGGATAAGGAAATCCGTAAGACTTGGGAGATTGATAGCGCGAAGGCCAAGTGCCTCGTACTTGCCTCTATGGACAATGAACATCAGAGGAGGCACGAGAATATGGACTTGGAATCCATATTTCTTCATACAAAAGAGCTGTATGGAGAGCAATCTCGTATCGCAAGATACGAAGCGTCGAAAAAGTTATTTTCGGCAAGGATGACCGTCGGATCATCAGTAGCAGAACACGTGCTTAAGATGATCGGCTATATTGAGGAGCTCGCGGACCTAGGGACCACATTAGAGAGTGAGCTCTATACGGACTTAGTTCTCCAGTCCCTTCCTTCCACTTACGCCCAGTTTATACTGAACTTCAACTTACAAGAAAAAGAAGTTGAACTTTCAGAGCTCCTCAACATGCTGAGGAGCGCAGAGGGCACCCTACAGAAAGGTAGGGAAACATCCACTTTGTTTGTAGGAAGATCATCTTCTTCTAGGTCCAAGGCGAAATCCAAGGGAAAGAAGAAGAAAGCCCCCGCCAAACCAAGAGGCGGTGTTGGTAAAGTGGATACGAAGGGAAAAGCTAAAGCAACAAAGAAAGCGGGGAAGCTTGTGGATAAGGAAGAATGCTTCTATTGTCATAAGAAAGGACACTGGAAGAATGATTGCAGGGCCTGGAAGGCCAGAACACAGGAATTGAAGCAGGTTGCAGCTTCAGCTTCAGGTGTGTATGTTATTGAAAACTGTCTTTCAATAAACTCTACTTCCTGGGTATTGGATACCGGATCAGGATCTCATATCTGTAATTCTTTGCAGGCGTTGAGAAACCGTAGTGTTTTGAAAGCAGGTGACATGACCCTCAGAGTTGCGAACGGAGCTAGCATGGATGCTAAAGCCGTGGGGGACTATCACCTGGGAATGTCAGATGGACATGTTTTGGTTTTGCGTAATTGCTTTTTTGTACCCAACGCAACTTGTAATATCATTTCTGTATCTTTGGTTTCTAAAGAAGGTTATGAATTTGCGTTTGTAAGCAATGTTGTAAACATTCACCTTAATCAAGTTCTGATTGGGTCAGGTACATTGAGCAATGGTATATACGTATTAAACCAACCACAGATTTTCAATGTCCAGAATACACACAAAAGAAAGTCTCCGGAAGTAAATCAGATTTTCTTGTGGCATTGTAGACTGGGTCACATCAATGAGAGAAGGTTGACGAAGTTACATACAGAAGGATATTTGAATGCGTTCGAATATCAATCATATGCCACTTGTCAATCCTGTCTCAAAGAAAAGATGACAAAGACTCCATTCACTGGACATGGAGTAAGAGCGAGCGAGCTCTTGGGACTCGTACACAGCGACGTGTGCGGTCCAATGTCTACACATGCGCGAAGCGGTTATTCTTACTTCATTACTTTTACGGATGACTTTTCAAGGTACGGTTATATCTTCTTAATGAAACATAAGTCCGAAGCCTTTGGAAAATTCCAGGAATATAAGAATGAAGTAGAAAAACAAACCGGCAAAAGTATCAAGATCCTAAGATCGGATCGAGGTGGTGAATACTTGAGTGCCGAGTTCCTGGACTATTTAAAAGAGAACGGAATTCTCTCTCAGCTTACTCCTCCATACACTCCGCAACATAACGGTGTATCGGAGAGACGGAACCGAACCCTATTGGATATGGTACGGTCCATGATGAGTAACGCTGAGTTACCGCGATCATTCTGGGGGTATGCGCTAGAATCAGCTGCGTACCTTTTGAACCAAGTTCCCACTAAGACTGTGCCTACCACACCATATGAGATGTGGTGTGGGAAGAGGCCCCATCTTAATCACATTAAGACATGGGGAAGTCCAGCTTTTGTCAAAAAGCAGCATGCGGACAAGCTCGAGGCACGCTCAGTACAGTGTAAGTTTGTGGGATATCCAAAGAACTCCAAGGGATATTTCTTCTACTGCGAAGAGGAACAAAAAGTTATTGTTTATCGTCATGCCCACTTTCTAGAACACCAGTTCTTAGAAAAGGAAATTAGTGGGAGCGCAGTAGAACTGGAAGAAATTCCAGAACCACGAGCTATTACTGAAAGCTTAGTGGAACCTGAGGGTTCAAAAGAACAGGACATTCCTACGCCGCTCCGCAGGAGTAGTAGGCAGTCTCATCCGCCCGAGAGATACTACGGTTTTCTCATAGACGGGGATAGAGAGGATTGCATCATAGATTATGATGAGCCTACTAGCTTCCAGCAGGCCGTTCAGAGCGTTGACTCAGTAAAATGGCTGGATGCAATGCGGACCGAAATGGAGTCCATGTACACCAACGAAGTATGGACGTTGGACATTGCTCCAGACGGGGTAAAACCCGTAGGATGCAAGTGGATCTTCAAAAGGAAGATTGGTGTAGATGGACAGGTTGAGACCTATAAAGCTAGACTTGTTGCAAAGGGTTTCCGTCAAAGACCTGGCTTGGACTATGACGAAACCTTTTCTCCAGTGGCTATGCTGAAATCCATTCGGATCCTTCTTGCCATTGCTGCCTTCCACGATTATGAGATCTGGCAAATGGACGTAAAAACCGCTTTTCTAAATGGAAATTTAGAGGAGTGTGTCTATATGGACCAACCAGAGGGCTTCATTCAGAGTGGGAGCAGCGGAAAGGTGTGCAAGTTGCTTAAGTCCATCTATGGACTAAAACAGGCATCGCGGAGTTGGAACATCTGTTTTGATGAGACGGTCAAAGAATTTGGCTTTATCAAAAATCCAGATGAACCATGCATCTATTGTAGATTTGTAGCGAGAACTGTAGTATTCCTCGTTTTGTACGTGGATGACATTCTCTTAATAGGAAATGACATTCCTATACTACAATCTGTCAAGGGGTTCTTGTCACACAGGTTCTCCATGAAAGACCTGGGTGATGCCTCATACATCCTGGGGATCCGGATCCATCGTGATAGATCCAAGAGGATATTAGGACTTTCACAGTCCAGGTACATCGACACCATACTGAAGAGATTCAGTATGGAAGATTCCAAGCGCGGTAACCTACCGGCTTGTCACGGGATCACCCTCTCTAAAGAGATGTCTCCCAAGACTGATTTGGAGAGGGATCGCATGTCTATTATACCCTACGCTTCTGCGGTAGGCTCTATAATGTATGCGATGTTGTGTACCAGACCGGATGTAGCTTATGCACTGAGTGTGGTAAGCCGGTATCAGTCAAACCCTGGGGAGAAACACTGGATAGCAGTAAAAAACATTCTCAAGTACCTGAGAAGGACTAAGGAGATGTTCTTGGTGTATGGCGGAAAAGACCTCCAGATTGAGGACTTTGCTGACTCAGCTTCCAGAGTGACAAGGATGATTCCAAGTCCATGTCGGGTTTTGTCTTTACCCTCAATGGAGGGGCGATGTGTTGGAAGAGTTCCAAACAGGAAACCGTTGCAGACTCGACGATGGAAGCGGAATACATCGCTGCATCTGATGCCGCAAAAGAAGCTGTCTGGATGAGGAAGTTCTTGAAAGAGCTTCAGGTGGTTCCGTCCATTATTGATCCAATACCTCTGTATTGTGACAACAACGGGGCTATAGCTTTAGCGAAGGAACCCAGGTCCCATCAGAGATCCAGACACATCTTGAGGCGGTATCACCTGATCAGGGAGATCGAGGTTCGGAGAGTCGCTTCAGAAGATAACACAGCAGATCCATTCACCAAGGCCTTGCCCCAGACTCAGTTCGAGCGGCTGATCGAGATGATAGGTCTTCGATACGCCAGTACATGGCCTTAGTGCAAGTGGGAGATTGTTAGTGTATATGCCCTAGAGGACATTACTGTATCATACTAGTTTGTATATTACTTAATGGAAGCTTGGGATATTCACCTTGTATATACAATCTTGCTCAAAATAGTAGTATGCTACTTGGTTTGTTTCTACTACAATGTGTACATGTGTTTATTTTAGTATATCACCTATACACATTAGTGGAGCCCTTAGGATCTTTGCTTGATTACCAGCGTTGTGATGGCAGTCACACTAGTGGGGCTGGGTAATCTATAAGCACATCCTTATGCAGGTCCCTGGTCGCAGGACTATCGAGACAGGGCATCGATACTCCGGAGTAGACTAGCGCATGCGCTTCTCATCCCAGTGTGGGAGACGGTCTGTCCCACAGCCGTCGATACGTCGTACTTGAGAGAGTATGCGGGTGCTCGTTGGGTTACGAGTACACTGGACAGGACTCATCGGGAACTGACTAGTTGGTATTATGCCTATCGTCAGTTATCAGTTCCCAGGTGACATGAGTACAGTTTAGTCCGCTGACTTGACACTGTCACTTCGCCTCGAGTGTGTTCCCACTGTACTTTGATTACTACCCTACTACGGCTCAAAGGAGTCGTGCAAACAGGTGGTAGTTGGGTGCAGTCCCGAAGCACTTGGAGGCAGTGACGGTTAGACAGGATTCGTCTCTCCCGGTATTGGGGGTTGACATCGCGCTGTGTCTAGGAGAGCCATTACACGAGTAGTCCCTGGCCAGGGCAAACGAGATATACTGGTAGGCTTCCAGTGTTATCTCAGGGTGTTTTGGGCTTCACTCCGACACGACTTGTACCGCTATTGGGGGACTAACGTTTACCGCCCCCTAGGCCCGCCATGCGATGTATCAGACGAACAGACCGGACTGTACGGAGAATGTCACATTCAGGCTCAGTAGGAGTTCAGATGGGTTTCGCCTCGTCAGTCTTCTTGTCGGCATCTACCTGGGGACCGTTACGCACAGCTAGTGCCGCTTGCGGTCTGTGGTTAAACCCACTGCCGGCGTAGTGTCGAGTCTTTAGAGTCCCATACAGAAAGCTATTCGCCTTTAGGCAAAAGAGTAGAGGTCGCATGGTTTTGCGACAGGTCGCATGGTTTTGCGACAGGGTTCGGTCACATCCGTGCACTTGTGCACGTACAGTGTCCGGACAGTTTACACTAGCGGGCTTTGGTTTAAACCAGATCCTAGTGTACCTTTTGGGATTGGATTTATCCAGTATGCATTCGTGTTCCTCGGAACGCGGATGCGGGTGTGTATGCACAGTTGACGAAGAGACAGAGGCAGAGGATTCTCATTAGGGTTGTTGACTGTTGACAGTTGACTATTGACCTTTTGCTCAACCCTAATGAGAATATGATATGTGATTAACAATTATATTAATTAAGTATTATGGTGACATGGTTGTTGAGGGGTTGACTTTGTTGACTTGTTGACTTTGTTGACCGGTTGACTAGGTTGGACTAGTTGACCATCATGATGACAATGGCTATCATTTCATGGCAAAGACTTTTTACTTGCTTGTTTCTTTTGTGAGAAATGAGTGCATGAAATGATTTAGCCATTTTGACTTGAACCATTTTACACAATACTTGATTATTATTTTTGTGATGATGGTTTTGGATTATGAGAGCCAAGAGAGAAAAGTCTTCTCTCATTCTTTCATGCTCATTCTCTCTCTTGTTCTTGAGCTCTCATCTTCCTCCTCTTGCTCTCCCTCTCTTGATTCTATGATTCACTTGTCTCATGAGTTGAGAACCAAGAACCATAGATAAAATCCCATACAAACTCTTCTCTACTCACTCTAGTTCACAAGGTTTAGAAAACCGAGTGAACTAGTTTCTTCAAAGTTCGAAGAAGGAGCCAAAGGTTGAAGCTTTCAGGTGGATCTATCTTCGGCGCAAGGAGACGACGGGGAGAAGCCGATTCGGACGACCATCGAAGCTTGAAGACGAAGGAGTTCGAGAAAAAGAAAGGTATAACCCCCTAACCGAGTAGTTAGCAACTCGTAGTTAGGTTGTTAGTTAGATGTTTAACAAAAATCCGGTTTTTGAGTCCATGTTACCACCTCTAAGAAAATCGTTTTTCACCAAATTCCGCATGCCCGAAAGTACCGGGAGAGGTAGCATGGACTTACATAAACGACCCCTATCTCTTCCAAGTCCTGCCGGTGAGACTACTTTTAAAGTCCTACCAGCGATTAAAAAAACGGTATGTCCACAAGCAAAACGGGCACGGATGAAAACCCGAAAGGGCTCCGTGAGTAAAAACAGCAGGACTGCCGGCGAGTTTGTAAAAACCCGAAAGGGCGCAAACTCGTGAAAAGAGATAAAATACACTCGCAAAGTTCTCTCGACCTTGTGAGGAGAAAACCCCTGCCCGAGATCCTTACGACTCATAAACGAGCAACACACTTAGGAATCCCTATGATTCCTAAGGAGAACATACACCTGCGAGATCCTCTCCACTCGTAGGGAGAAAATGCTTTTATGAGACCCTTACGACTCATAAAATTGAAAAATCTTAGGTGATAGGGATCTAAACCTGTCTCCTGAGCCATCGCTCCCCAACGGGCAGCGGCAAATGATGAGTCGCTCCTGGTATTTCGCTTCAGTGTTAGCGGTGCTGATGCCGTCCAAAAACCCAAAGCCTAAGTTTTCCCAACGGCAAATGATGAGTCGCTCATGGCATTGCTTCAGTGTTAGCGGTGCTGATGCCGACCCAAAAACCAAATCCCAAGTCCTCCCGGGGCAAATGATGAGTTGCTCCTGGCATTATTCCAGTGCAGCAATGCTAATGCCAAACAAGATCTAAATTCCAAGTCCCCAAACGGCGAATGATGAGTCGCTCCTGGTACCATATTCCAGTGCAGCGATACAGACGCCAACCAAAATCCAATTTCTCAAAATTCTCCCGGCCCTACGGTTAGTCCCCAAATTGACTACCGTATACAATCCACGGGCTCAAATAATTCTCATCATACCCATACCCCAGTGCAATCACCAGTCCAGCAGCCGGTCTCCGCCCTTGGACTTATGCTCCATTTGGAAAGACCCACTCATGTGTCCTCACGATACATGAGGAGAACAAACTTACGAGATCCTCTCGACTCATAAGAAAACACCTTCGTGGGATCCTTACGACTCACAAAGAAAAACACACTTAGGAGTCCTCACGACTCCTAAGGAGAAAGTACACCTACGAGATCCTTTCAACTCGTAGGGAGAAAATGCTTTTATGGGACCCTTACGGCTCATAAAATTGAAAAGTCTAAGGTGATAAGGACCTAAATCTGTCTCCTAAGCCATCGCTCCCCAACAGGAAAAGGCAAATGATGAATTGCTCCTGGCACATGTGCTTCAGTGTTAGCAAGGCTGATGCCTACCCTAAGACCAAAATTCCAAACTCCAATCCAATAGACCCCTAAGTCTTTAAACTGGGAATAGATGACCTCTAAGTCGTTAAACTGGGAACAGATGACCCCTAAAGTCGTTAAACTGGGAACGAGGGAAATCTCCTCATGGCAAATGATGATTCGCTCCTGGTACCATATTCCAGTGAAGCGATACTGATGCTAAACCAAAACCAAAATCCCCAAACCCTGTCATGGCAGATGATGATTCGCTCCTGGTACCATATTCCAGTATAGCGATGTTGATGTCAACCCAAACCATATC
Source organism: Agapanthus africanus (assembly GCA_030015575.1). NCBI lineage: Eukaryota > Viridiplantae > Streptophyta > Magnoliopsida > Asparagales > Amaryllidaceae > Agapanthus > Agapanthus africanus. The sequence goes on along the minus strand of CM057350.1, from coordinate 101,440,916 downwards.
AAGTCAGCAAGACAACCAACAACCTCCCTGTCTGAATCATGCTCCACCTCGGAAACAAGTCAAATCCCGACACTGCAGAAAGTGGAGCAAGTCAAATCAGAACATTGACCGTCCAAGTCGCTAAAAGGGCAGCATCGACCGTCCACGTCGCTAAAAGGGCAGCATCGACCGTCCAAGTCGCTAAAAGGGCAGCACCGACCGTCCAAGTGGCAAAAAGGGCAGTATCGACCGTCCACGTTACTAAAAGGGCAGCATCGACCGTCCAAGTCGCAAAAGGGGCAGAACCGACCGTCCACGTCGCTAAAATGGCAGCACCGACCGTACACATCGCAAAAAGGGCAGTATCGACCGTCTAAGTCGCAAAAAGGACAGCATCGACCGTCCACATCGCAAAAAGGGCAGCACCGACTGTCCACGTCGATAAAATGGCAGCACCGACCGTCCAAGTCGCAAAAAGGGCAGAACCGACCGTCCAAGTCGCTAAAAGGGCAGCACCGACCGTCCACGTCGCAAAAAGGGCAGCATCGATCGTCCAAGTCGCTAAAAGGGCAGCATCGACCGTCCACGTCGCAAAAACGGAAGCATCGACCGTCCATGTCGCTAAAAGGGCAGCACCGACCGTCCACGTCGCTAAAAGGGCAGCACCAACCGTTCACGTCGCTAAAAAGGTAGCAACGACCTTCTCGTCGGAATTATGCTCCGCCTTGAAATCAAGTCAACCAAACACTCCATCTCGGAGACATGCCAAGCATCGACCGTCCGTGTCATAAAAAAAGGCAGTGCCAGCTTCCCAAAAAGCGGGAACCATATCAAGTCGCCTCTACGTGAAAGAAGATCCATCAATTTCATGCACACGGCCCACATATGTTGTGTGCATTTATTGATGGGGGCACTTTGTTGGGGTCGAAATTTACACCCCGGTTGACCAAGTCAAAATCAAAGTCAACCCCAAGCAAAGTGGGCCCAAGCCCAAGTCAAGTGGACCAATACCCGGGTCGAGCCCGAATACGAAGCGTCCGGCCTTCCGCCATGCCAAAATAAAAATTTTGTAATAAATAATTTTGGTGTATTTTCTTTTTTTATTTTTTGAATAAATGTAAGAAAAATGGGCTTAAAGCCAAATTTTTGTAAAGCCCATGACTTATGTGCAAAAAAAAATAGCACATGAGGCATGAGATGGGAAAAATGTCATTTTGTAAAGCCCAAGGGGCTATATGTAAAGTATATAGCCTATAAAGGCAAAAATAATGAAAATAGCTCCCAGATCTTTTTCTCTCTCTAAAAAAGAAATCAATGTCTGTGCCTTCTTCTCCTTCCTCAAGGTTCTAAATCTTCTTCTTTCTTTTGAATTAAATCAAGAGTTTTACTCTTCCTTTTCCAAAACTAAATAGTTTTTCACCACAAAACCCACAAAGGGGAGCTCAGATTTTTCATTAGATCTCAAAAGGGGAAGATTTTTAAAATCTCACCCCTCTTGTTCTTCAAGAACCGGCCAACAAAGAGGAGGAAGAAGGAGATCCATCTCCGAAAATCCCACTTTGGAAAAGATCCAAGACTCAAGAGAAGATCACAGGCTTAAGAGAGAAGAACCTCTGAAGATTTTTAGGGAGTTCAACTCCAAGACCCAAATTCTCAAAGGAGTTTAACTCTTAATCTAGACCTTCAGGAGTTTAACTCCACTCAAAATCCTCTTTTTGGTGTTTAACTCCTATTTCTGGGGTAAAACCCCCTCCTTTCGCTAGCGCCCAAAGCGCTAGCGCCCGAGCGCCCATGTGTCACGTGAGGTGCTAGCACCCAGAGCGCTAGCGCCCGAGCGCCCACGTGTGGGGCACGTGCGCGCCCAAAACGCTAGCGCCCGAGCGCCCAAGGCGCTAGCGCCCATAAAGCTAGCGCCCATAGCGCTAACGCTTGAGCGTCCACGTGCCGGGCATGTGAGGCGCTAGCGCCAGCGTTCGGGCGCCTAGCGCTAACCCAAGCGCCCAAGCGCTCACGCTCACGCGTCCTTTGGACGCCTTTTCCCTCTCATTTTACATGTACTCCACACTAAAAAAAACCTTTCCCGTTAGAAAAAATTTCTAAAGGGGCGCTGCCCTGCACCCCGCAAGGGGGCTGCTAGCCCCCTTGACCCCCAGCCTGCTATCCGGGTAGCGGGACTCCCGTAAAAACTCTGCGGGGTCCCCGATATATCCAAAACTCCTTCAAAAATAAACAACACTGCACATTGAGTTCGCATGACCTGTTTGACCCGTCAATCGGAGGTTATTTCACTCCAAAGGCGAGAGGTAATTAACGGCAGCTTAGTCCACGACTGCCGAAGATTTGGATCCCCACAATCAATAAACCCCAGCCTCCTTAGGCAGGAGAAATCTGTAATGCGCCCGACAAGCGCGTGTGCATTCCCATCTCAATGGGGTGACGAAAAACACCCTACAGAATTCATAGTTTTATATAATTTCCAAAGTTTAGTTTTGTTTAGAAAAGTCGTATTTCTTAAAAACCGTATTTTTATTTCCTTTCGAGACCGAATACTCCGTGAGGAGTTCTGCATTTCGCTCTACTATCCCAACGATGTGCGATAATCTGCACCATCCATTAACGGTTCCCCTAACGAGAGTTGTAAAGGCGTATTTGCCAAGAATTTAAAATATCGATTTAAAAGAAACCCGTTTTGAAAAAAAATGCGGTATTTTAATGTAAAACCTACTCTTTACATAAACTCTATGTTTAGAACCTCGTGCTATGAAGCCATAGTGTGCATGTGGGGTAGATCGTTACCCCATGAAGTTTTCCTAAAAGTAGGTAAACTAGTTATCGAAAAAGGGGTTATACTAAAGTTTATGTATCTTAATGAAAAAGCCCATTATATGAGTATTTCATATGGAAATTTTCATTATGCTAAAAAAACTAAATGATGTAAATAAGGTTAAAAGTAGTTTTATAGTGTTGTTGTGATTTATTTTGCTTATCAAGTGGGTGAAAAGGTTTGAAAAAAAACAATATCAGTTCTAACTCCACTTTACCGATATGTTTTAAGAATGCGATTTTAGTTGAAAAGAAGGAGGGGGGAAATGACTTACGGTTTTATAAGGCCAAGAAAAGTGTAAGGAAGAAAGAGGGGGCTCCGTGGTGTCGTGGTAGTTCCGGGATTGACTCCGATCTTCAACGAAAGAGAACTTGGTTGCTAACTTCACTTGCATTTAAAAATTTTTGGAAGAAATTTGATAGAAATTTCAGAATGGGGGAGAGCTAAGGCATGGGGTGGTATTTATAGTGAAAAATTTAGGGTTTGGGAATAAAAATTTGGATTAAAAAAATTAAAATTGGTGTTAAATGGTTAATTTAATGGTCACTGTTTAATTACAGTGAAATCAAACAGTGCAAAAGAGTAGAGGGGAGTCGAAGAGACTTGTAAACACGGAGTGATTTGGACTAAATCGGACCATCGGCGACGGCCAAAATGGAGAAACGTGGGGTCGGATTTGAGCCAATTGCCTTGAGATTCGTGCTACGTGCTTTAATCAGTGTTTACTCCTCATCGCGCCTGTTTGATTTTTCTGAAACTTTTCATTTCTCCGTGTATTGCACGTGCAACTCTTGGGCTTCCGAAAAATTAAAAAGAAAAATCTTAAAAATAATTGGGACTGATGGGATTCAAACACACAGACTATGTTATAGCAGTGTAGAGACTTTACCAGTGAGCTACAAATTACTTCTTATTTTTATTAAACAAATTTAACTTATAACTTTATAGTAGACTGAAATACCCTTTCTATACAATAAACAAGTAATTTTTGTACAGGGATTTCAGGGTCATTACAAACGCGCCCCTTTGCCGCTTCGTGCACGCCGTCGTTCCGGAGAGCAGGGACAACGGTTTGGCGGATGCGGCCGGCCGTTGGGACATGAGCGAGCGCGTCCACCATCTACGTGAGTCTGTCGATCTGTGCAGATAAGGTTTTGACGACATTGGGAGGCGGAGTTGAACCATCCCCGCTTCCATTGAGGAGGACGGGGTGGCTCGTGCTTTGATCTTTGTTGCGATGATCACTAGCCATCGAATCGAGAGTGAAAAATCAACTCTTTTGGGTGGAAAAACATTCCCACAGACGGTGCCAACTGATAGAGGTCGGAACCTCCCTCAGATGTTGTCCTCCGTCAATTTTGCTGCCAGCGGGGCTGAACGGTTGAGATTTGATGTATGGGTTGAGCGTGTGGATCTTAGTGGGCTGTTGGTTGTTGTTGACGCCGAGTTACCTGCAAGGAAAGTCCCGGGATGGGAAACCACCATGGGACCCTTCGACGATCAAGTAAGAACCAATGAATAATTAAGGCAGAGTAGCGGCGTGTTGGAATGAGTTTGAGATACTTGAGTCGTCTGGAGGAGGGGTTTATATAGAGCGAGCCGATACGAGATTCTTACCGTCCGTTTCACCTCCGCGTCATGTTCGGGTAAATGACGGGATACGCTCATTAATGACGAGATACGCAAGCGTGAGATGCGGGATGTGAAGCGGCGGAGATTTTGTCGTGGCGAGATTCACAGAACCATCACGGGGGCACCCGTGCTCCATGCTCGCGGCCAGACGTGGAAGTTGAGGAAGCTCGGCTTGATGACAGCTAGGAGACGAGCGAGAAGGCTGAGAAAGCTCAACTCTATAACAGCTTGGAGACTAGCGAGGAGGCTGGGGCAGCTCTGTAATAGCTCGGAGACGAATGAGAAGGCTGAGAATGCTCAGCTCTGTGATATCTCGGAGACGGACGGGGAGACTGAGGAAGCTCAGCTGTAGGATAGCTCGGAGGCAAGCTGTTGGCTAGTTATTAGACGAATAGCGATTGCACTTAGGGGAGGCCCCCACAAAGGTCAGATGATACCTTAAAGATGAAGTGCCGAAGAATGTCCCCTTCGTATGGTACTTCAAAGTGCTGGTTGATGCACTTGAGAAACTTGCCATCCGCCACATGTCTTGATCTCCACACTTGTGAGCACCATCAAAGACGCATTAGCATGCATCTGCTTTCTCGTGGAGCAAATCCATGTTATAAAGAAACGATCGTGTAAATTTAACTCCAAAACTTGTAATCTTATTATGTAAATATAAAATATGGATTCTTTCTATAAATAATTTTGGTTATCATTTAAGAGGTTTTCTCTGCAATATGTAGGGTTAGATAGATATTCCTACAATACCAGTGGCATACGGCAGTAAATAAAAGATCAAACAGGCCTTAACAAACAGATCCTCTGACGTGGGAGCAGAAGGGGGCGGATTCGGAGCTCTATAGAAAGAAGTCAGAATTCAGATTGAGAGCAAAGAGGCGGGCGGCGATGGCGGTGGCCGGTGGCGGAAGCGGCGGAGCTCCGGCGGTCTCGTAGGCTTATTTTGCGCGGGGAAATGGAGGCGGCAGCGGCGCTCCGGCAGCTGGTGGGCCAGATCCAGGAGCTCTGGGACCTCTACGGCTCTTCCAACGCGCTTCATCAAAGGCAACCCCTCCCCCTCTCTCTCAAATTTGTTTTTTTGTTTCATTTTGTTGATTCTATCTTGTGGCGATTTCAGTGATGTCTCGGTGGTTCGTCACGCATTATCTTTGATTCTCTACGACGAAAGATTTGATTGGTATTTGTAATGGAATCAATGAATTTGCAAAATTAGGGTTTGATTTTGATTCGTTTATTTCGGCGAGTGCAATGGGTTAAGCATTTCTTTATTGATTTTTTATAATATATTTATATGTTTTAGGTTAGCAAGCATTTCGTGTTGTTCACTTTTGACATGATGGGTGATGGTATCATTGATACTTAGCAATCCACAACAAGTAATGGGTTAGGGTTTGAAACTACTAAAGAGGAAGGTGTTAGGATGGAAAATTGCTTGCTTCAACACTTTATTCTTGTTTTGTTCTTGTGAAGATATGGCAGGAGATGGATATTGTCTAGGTTCACATTTTAGGAAACTGTAGTATCTTTGCTGCATGTATCAGTTTAGGAGATGATCAATTGTATCGGACATTGCTAGTAGTAGCTTGGGCTTTGACTCTATATGGAGGCAAGGTAACTAAAGGAGCGTTATATGCTATTGCTTGATTAGTTTATCTCCTCTTTGAATGTCAGGCATTTCCTTTAACGGGGTGTGGGCATCTTTAATCATAATCATAATTGTTTGGGCTTCTGTTAAGTATGAAATTTATACACAACGGCATCTTTCATACCATCTGTGTGATTTTATTGGAAGAGAAGCAACCACCACTTTTAGGTCTCTTATTTGCCGCCTACTGCTTTATATGAGGGGACAACATTTAACAGAGCAAAATGGAAGAATTAGATTTATTTACCTGACCCTAAGATCTTGGGATAAATGGTTGTTGTTGTTATCCTATAGCCTACTATTTACTTATTGCTCACAACCTTTGTTGCATGCGAAGCTTGCTTTTTCTCCAAATACACATTCACCTCTCCCATTCATAGCTTTGTTGGACTTGGATGTTTAGATGATCAAAGGCTAAGCCTATAATACAAGCCTTTCTGTTACAGCATCTTTTTAAGGGAAAATTGTTTCCGAGCCCAGTTTGGAGAGATGACTTATTTTAAACCCACGTATTTTCAAAATTATGAAAGAAACCCAATACTTATAAAATACGGATGTTTCAAGCCCAAAATAGATTGTGAGTATTATACTTACGATATTTTTACAAATATTCCACTTTACCCTCATTCTTTTTAATAAAATACATATATGATTGTTCACTCAAAAAAATATTTGTATGATTTTCTCTCATGGCTATCATGGTTCGCTCCCTCCTCGATGCTTCTCTCCCACTTCCCCATTTTCTCCGCAATCTCGTTTCCAAAATCTGCATCTTTGTCTCCGATTCTTCCATCTCCGATCTAATTCTTTGATTCTCACATCTCCTTATCTAATTTCTGCACCTCCCCTTTCAAATCCCTAATATCCAATCCAATTCCTCCGATTCCCCTATCCCCGTTCCCAATCTTCTCTCCTGTTTCTAGCATCTCCATTCTCATGACGATTGAAACTAGTGCAATAAATAATAAAGAAGGCGGAAAGTATGTCAAGGAATAATAAAGAGGGCAAACAACAATAAAGAAGATAGACTTAAAAAAGAAATTAGGACAAGCAAGCATGATAAAAAGAGAATAATAAAGAAGCCATGAAAACCTATAGGTACACAATAAAAAATCTCATGTTGTAATATCTCGGGAAATCTAAAAAATCCCATTTTCGAATATCTTAAGAAATATTAAAAGGGTATTATAGGCAATGCATACATAAATACATATACAAATCAAGTTTTGGGTTTAAAATAACGTCAAAATATATTTTTGGGTTTTTTTTCATAATTTTGGAACTTTGTGGGTTTAAAAATAAGCCATCTGTCCAAACTATGCCAGAAAGCAATTTTTCCATTTTTAATAGTTGTGTGTATGTGAATGCAGTCAGATATATGGATCATGATTTGTTCCTATTTATTTACTGTCTGTTAGTATGAAAGCTGAAATGTTCACCAGTCTTCCCACTGCATCCAATTATTTTCTATTGTATGGATTGTGATAATTGAAGAGATAATCTTACCGCCGCAGACAATTAGGCAATTGACCGATTATTTATTAATGCTATTTTAGCTTATATATAATGTTATATTTGCCGACATAACATATTAATATTTGTTTAAAAGAGTAGTTCTCTGCACAACTTAGTTAAATTCCTTACAGCTCTCCTATGTTCGTCTTACAATTATCCCATTCATTTTCCTGCTAGTCCATTCCAACTCCACTCTCTCATCTTCTTTTTCCTTCTATGACTCTCAACTTGTCGATTTGTTGATGTCGTAGATCCGGTTTCATAAGGTATGATGTTTAGTTGCTATGCTAAATCATATACATCTATATTTATAAGCCTCTCATCTATTGTTGTTGAATTACATCTATTAGTTTGTGTATTTTCGGGGGCGGAGCCAGAAAATTCCAGATGGGGGCCGGGCAATATATATTCTCTATATAAAAACCATTCCTATATAGCAAAAATATATTACTAAATGGATTTTGAAATCATTTTAGATTAGTGCACTTAACCCTTTCTACTTTTAAAATATCGATACAACTATAATATTTCATATAGAAAGAAGTTACAAGTTTTTTATCTACAATTTTCAAAGTAAATAATACTCAACAAATATGTGATTTAGTGATGTTTGTATTATAAAGAAAGTTAAATCAATATGTCATTTTTAGTAGATTGTTTTTCATATATTTTTTTTATTGTTTTTTCTTTTATAATATAATATTTGTAGTTGAAATAAAAAAGACATATATCAAGGCCAAATAAATCCTATTAAACACACTTCATATAAAAATTGCTAAATATTAAGTCTTCAATGAGCAATAAAATTTCTTGTTTAGGTATCTAGATGCGATACTCCAAAAAAATTGTAAATTAATTGCAATCATCTAGGCGTGAGCCCATGACCTTTAGTCTCACATTACAATGCCTCAACCAATGGACTATAACTCCATCTTGTATGTTCTATATTAATATATCTAGAAATAGTAATTTTTAAAGATACCGAAAGAAAAAATATATATATGTATATAGGTTTGTCGGAGCCTTGTGGGCCCAGGCCTTTGCCCACCCTCCTTTGGTTTTGCCGATGTGTATTGTATTTAGGGTTGATTAATTAACAAACCAAAATATCTAAGCATGCAAGGATTGAGTGATGCATAATTATTTGACTTGTTATACCAATGATTTACCAATCATATTTATAAGTTGAAATTTCAAATAAAGATTCAAATTTAAAATATTCAATTATAAGGATTGAGAGAAATAAAATTATTTGGATTGCTTTAGCTAATAATTTTGCAATTACACTATCAAGGTTTCAAATTGTGGAAAACGGAGTCTAAGTGATCCTCGGGTCAAGTTGTAAGCAACTAACAACTATATATGAGGGGTTGGTATTTATTATTTAAACATACACAATTTCTCATAATAAAAGAAAATAAGGTAAATAAAGGAGAAATAACAAGAGTCGGAGAAGCCAAGCCTTCTTGGATAAGAATTGAAAGAAAATAAAAAGAAAAAAGCTTTGTTTCGTAGAAAAGGTAGTAAGCTTAGCTAGCCGAAAGAAAACAAAAAACTTTCTTGTTGGAATTAACTAGCTACAAGAAAATTCTCGTTGCGGATCTTTATGTCAGGGCCTAAAGACACGAACCAAGAGGGTAATGGCCCCACAAAGTTCTAAACACTCCTTATTGTCAAAATAGCCAATGTTATAACTTCTCTAAATGCCCCAAACCAAAACAAATAGTAGGTAAGGACTGACCGTTTTTTACATAGATGGCCATTGAGAATCATAAATTAGTCGAGTAATAGTCTTTTTTGACATATGAAATAGAAAATATTTTAATTCATAGTAGTAATAAAAAATACTTTACCTAACTCTTTTAATCCCTACCCATATGGTACCAATCCAATTTGGCAACCTTTTACTAAGAAGACAATACCAATATTACATCTTAGCGCTAACAATTAATTAGAGAAGCAATTAATGACAAACAATTAGTTATAGTATAATAAATTAAAAAACTAAAAGGACCTTTTAGTCTATCCATATCTCTCACCTTCTACCTCTTCTTTTTTACCAATCCACATCCACAGTATATTGCTTTACCCATTCGATTTCATTTTTTTAATGAAAGCTGAGAACAACATTGTCCTTGTTAAAGTCAGAATCATCTGACAACTCGTCAGATTTGAATTATTGTCCATCTTGTTCTCATGAGGTATGCAAATCTTCGTATTATTATTACTAGAAAATTAGAAATCTAGATTAGCGTAATCTGGTCAAATGAATAAACATTAGCTGGTAATAACAATATACTTGATTTGTTTCTTTTTTTATCCATTTAAGCTTTAAAATTTTCATTTTTATTCTCTTTCTTTATATTGTTGTATTGATGTGAGCAATTTTGTTGTTAGGTAAGTGTGGAAGCTCTTAATATTTTATAGGTAATAGTGGTAATTTATCTTAAAGGCATTTCTTTTTTCTTTTTTTATTTCCATAAAATGAAGCTCTTGAAATTAAATTTTTCCATACTTTTGTATTTTAAATTTTTGTTTAGCCGTATCATGGAGGAAAAAAGTCCAAATAAAACCGTATGGTTTTTTGATATATGAAACATATAACCTCCTATTTAAAATCATCAAGAACATCTATTTTCATTTTTTTATTCTCAATTCAGACAACATTTTAGGCATTTTTTTATTGTTCTCACCTTACCAATCATATGCCTATTAACAATGTAGGAAATAAAATATACTTTCTTAGAAGCTTATTTGCACTCAACAAAGGAGCATTGGATGATTTGTGATAGATTAGTTACCACTCCCATTTCCTATTAAGAAAAAGAAAGTATATTTAAGAAGCGCATTACTAAGCCAATGTTGAAGCAAGGACAAGTTTATTTCATGACTAATTAATTGAAAAGATGATTAAAAAACACTTTTGTAAATTACCTTTTTAATTAATCTTCTCTAGAAATTGGTGCCGTCCTTGAACCTTTAGCATTTCTGTCTGGATTAAAGGGGTAGGTGAAGTATTTCTCTTGAATTAAAATGTATTGTAGATAAGGAAACCATCCTGATAGTTATTAAAAAAGTTTTCATTGCTATTCATTTACTTTTATAATAATTGTCCGATAATTGTCGTACATTTATTTTGTTTCTTTATAATTATCTGACGACTTCAATTTATATTCAAATCATACATTGAAATCAATTTTCATTACCTGTTTAATTCCAAAAGCCATTAAGTTAGGATAGAATATGAAAAAGCCATTAAGTGAATCCATGCCCATCTTTGTTATTAGGAATCCATTGATAAATACGAATGTCAAATATCAAAAGGTAAGTTCTAATCAATTTTCATTCATACTTACTCAAATATTTATAGTGTTGTATACATTTTCAGTTTATTGATAACTTTTGGTGCTACTTAAACATTTTTTAGTTAATAGGTTACAAGATAAATAGATTATATATGTTTTGGGCTTAATTTTAGATATCTACCAAAAAGTATAGACATTTTGCAGATAACTACCGAAACCATGTAAATTACCGGAAACTATGATAACCTAAAATAATAAATGATGTTTTTATGTTTTTCTTCGTTTTATACCTCTTAGATTCCTCCATGTTATGAATATAATTAGTTTTAGTCTTTAGTCCCACATTGCCTGTAACAGAAGAGGTGGTCTAATCCACCTCCTATATATATGTAGTAGGAGCTCTTATATTATTATGCTAATAAAATATTTCTTCTCACTTCTTTTCATGGTATCAGAGCTAATGGCTCGATCCAAACTCGACTCAATAATATTATTAAGTGTTGTGCTTTCCACGTGACAACCATACCAAAGAAAAAGTGATTGGTTGAAAAGAATTGAGAGGAAATCCTAATTTCCCAAAACCAAACCTTAACCCTTATCACCATGTCCTAATCATCTAGCCTTAGCCACGTCGCACCCGCATCCTGCTCCCCACCCGCACCACGTCACATCCTGCTCCGCACCACACTGCACCCTGTTCCGCACTATGCAGCACCGGCAACACCCTGCTCCGCACCACACTGCACCACGTTGCACCCTACTTTGCACCATGCCACACCTCCACTGCTTGCTTCTTGTCGCCTACCCTAGCCACGGTCAACTCTCGTCTTCGCTCATGTACTAGATCTGTGGCCGCAATCTACTCCCTCTATGCTATCGAAGCCCTTTCGTCTCTGATCTTCATCGCCAACCGCGCTCACTACTTCCTCGTCTGTCTCCGCTTCTCTCGGTTACTGACGATGATTTATTAGATCATCTTGCTTCTCTTGTACTCGCTTGGGTGTTAGAAAACCTTATTCTCCCTCTCTCGTGATCTACTTACGCGCCGTTCATCATTAGTTTTGATTCTATCTTTAGTAGCCGTAGGGCATCGCATGGTCATCTCCCTATGACTGCTCGTGGTCATGGTTACCGTGGCCGTGCCGGCCATTTACCCTTATTCAGTGCTGAGTGGGGCCAGTTGCGTTGTCTCCTCCCTTCTGTAGTTTCTGTCAACCTTTTTATTCCGTCGGGTATATCGTTCCTTTCTCATTCTAATTCGTGGGTCGCTGATTCCGGCGTCTCACATCACATGTCTCATGATGGACCGTATGATCTTACTTCTAGTCCTCACAAGTTGATTTCCATGGATAATGGTAATACTACACCTGTTTCCGGCTCTGCTGATTTATCATTTACTTCATCTTTACACCTAAAAATGTTTTAATTGTGTCATCTTTAAAACAAAATCCGCTTTCTGTTCGTCAGCTTGTAAATGATTCTAACTGCTCCGTAACATTTTATCCATCTCACTATGTGATACAAAATCTTCTGAAGAAGCAGCGAATTGGCAGGAGGTATGAACAGAATGGACTGTACTACGTTGATCACCTTCCCAATACGGTTGCAGCTGCCTCTACTATCCAGTGGTATTGGAGTCTTGGTCACTGTGCTCTTTCTTCTTTACGTACTATGCTGCCTTCTCTTAATTTATCAGAATTCAGTTATGAATCCTGTATTCTTGGTAAATACCATCGCACCTCTTTTTCTCCCATTAATAAAAGACACGATTTATCTTTTGCTTAAGTTCTTTCTAATATTTGGAGCCCTTTTAAAATTCCTAGTGTGTTTGGGTATAAATATTTTGCGATATTTTCGATGATCATTCATGCATGACTTGGTCGTATCTTCTGTGTAATAGGTCTGAATTTTTGTCTACATTTAAAATCTTCGTAGCTGAGGCTACTAATCAATTTGGTGTTTTTGTAAAAGTTCTTCGTTCAAATAATGCTAAGGAGTATATTAGCACGAATTTTACTGCATTTTGTTAGACATATGGTATATTGCATCGGACTTCATGTTATACTCAGGAAAATGAGATTGCTGAACGGATGAACCGATATTTGCTTGAGATAGCTTGTTCTCTTATTTTGCATATGCATGTCCCTAAATGATTGTGGAATTTTGCGGTCTTAGCTGTCTGTTTTTATATCAATCGCATGATTTCTCCGGTCCTAAGCAACTAGTCTCATTTCTCTTTTTTGGTTTCATAAGGACAACTTTTTCCTGTTCCTCTTGAGGCATTTGGTTGCCTATACTATCCTCATATTTTAGATCCTCAAATAGACAAGCTTGATTCTCGAGCTACCCGTATGGTGTTTGTAGGTTACTCCCGATCTTAGAAAGGATATGTTTGCTTTGACCCTGCCACATCTAAAGTTTGTACTTCATATGATGTGACCTTTTTAGAAAGTCAAGCATATTTTCCACCACTTGTCAGGGACCCCACTTCTACTATCCATATTCCTCACTACCTTTCTCGGAGTTTAATTCGTCTGTTCGACCTGTGCATCCTAGTTTTAAGCCTGTGTCCCTTATCCACAGGTGTATCACCGTCGTGCCCCAAAAGTCTCACCCCCTCCCACCAGTTCTACTCTTAACGATTTTTTGCATGCACTCTGAAATGAAACAGTCCACTATTTCTAGTACTCCACCACCGCTACCTTCAGAAGAAAATCTCTCTTCCTATTGCTTTATGCAAGGGTAAGCGTTCCTGTATTACAGTTCATCCAATTTCTAACTTTATTTTCTATCATAAATTGACACTATTTGCTTGTCAGTTTGTTTCTTTCTTGTCTGTCATCACTTTTCCTTTCTCTGTTCAGAAAGCTATTCAGCACCCAGGTTAGCATGCAGGTATATTAGAGGAGCTTACCGCACTGCGCTCTAATCAGACTTGGAAATTGATACATCCGTCTTCAGATAACAAGGTTGTCGGCTGTAGATGGGTTTTTACAGTCAAGCAAAATCCAGATGGGACGATTGATCGTCTTAAAGCTCGATTGGTGGCCAAGAACTTTACTTAGCAGTATGGGTTGAATTATGTTGAGACTTTTTCGTCAGTTGCCAAATTGACCTCGGTTTGTGTTATATCCTTGGCTGTTTGTTAGGCATGGCCATTTTATCAGCTTGATGTGAAGAATGCATTTCTTAATGGCGATCTTTCAGAGACTGTTTACATGCAGCCGCCTTCTGATTTTGAGCGACCGGGAGTATATGGTTTGTCTCCTATATAAATCTTTATATGGATTGAAGCAATCACCGTGTGCCTGGTTTGAAAAGTTTAGTATGGCCCTACGATAGATTAGTTTCAACATAATCGTGCCGACACATCTCTCTTTACACAGTCGTCCTCAGGGTATGGTGATTGTGCTGGTGTATGTTGATGATATTATTATTACTAGAGATTATTCTGCTCGCATCTCCTAAGTGAAAGAACATTTGGCTTCACACTTCCATACTAAGGACCTTGGGCTACTTAGATACTTCCTTGGAATTGAGGTGTCACGGAATTCTGGTAGATTACAGCTCTTTCAGTGCAAGATGTACTCGATCTTCTATCTGAGACGAGATTTCTGCGATGTAGACCAGCAGACACTCCTATGGATTCGACAGTCAAGTTATCTCGATTGAGCTCTTACTCGTATCCTTCATTGCCTGACGATTTCGATGTCTGATTGGGAAGCTTATTTAGCTCACAGTTACTCATCCTGACATTGTCTTTGCCATTAGCATAGTGAGTTGGTATATGCAGAATCCCTGGACCTCTCACCTTAAGGCAGTTGAGTATATTCTCTGATACATTAAAGGTTTTTCAGGACATGGTCTTCTCTATAAATTTTCATCTACGTTGTCGCTCACAGCCTTTGCAGATGCTTACAGCCTTTGCAGATGCTTACTTTACGGGATTATCGTCGTTCCACTAGTGGCTATTGTGTTTTCTGAGGAGGAAACCTGATTACGTGGAGAAGTAAGAAGCAGAATGTAGTGGTTCGTTCTTTTGCTGAGCCTGAGTATATATCCATGGCGTATACAGGTGCTTAGTTGGTATGGCTTACCTCATTCCTGACAGATCTTAGAGTTCTTTCTTCGCTTCCGACTACACTTTTCTGTGATAATAAGGCCGCAATCCATATTGCCAAGAATCCAGATTTTAATAAGAGGACCAAGCATATCGAGATTGATTGCCACTTCATTTGTAATAAGGTGTCAGACAAGTTGGTTGCATTCCAACATGTTTTCTCTTCGACTCAATTAGCAGATATGCTTACCAAACCGCTTTCTTGACACTCTTCTTCTATCCAAGCTCGACATGATTCATATTTATGCTCCAGCTTACGGGAGGGAGTGATGAATATAATTAGCTTCAGTATTTAGTCCTACATTGCCCGTAATAGGAGAGGTGGTCAAATACACCTCTCATATATATATATATATATATATATGGAACTCATATTATTATGCTAATAAAATATTTCTTCTCATTTATTTACACTCCCCACCTCGAACACTAATCAAAGTCTCTTAAATCGGTAATTAGATCATGCATTTATCATAGAAAATATTCCAATATACCTAAATCTTGTAAACCAGCAAGTTTCTTGAACGTGAAACCCTTAAGCCAGGCTTTAATTTTTGAGCTCTTCTTTTTCGTTTGGAGCACTCCTTTTTTTCATTCATTGGCTTCTCCTTTTTCGGAAGGAACCCTAAGATGGACTTCATTTTCCAGTTACTTAATAGTTGATAGATCTAGGGCTCAAGCTTATAACCCTAAAATAACCTGGTATTTTCACTTACTTTATTGATCTAGGCTTGAAAGAACGATAAATATGGAAAGCTAGATTCTTTTTTCTTCCGATCTAAATGGAAGTATTATAGAACTAGGACGAAGGTGGTTGATCGTGTGGAGGGGAGTCAATCAAGGATTTTGGAGGCGGAGGAGGACAAGGTTTTATGGTTTCGGAGGCGGGGCACCCAACAGCGAGGTCGCCAAAGTCTGGGAGGTGGGAGAGTTATGAGGAGACTGCAAACTAGAAAAGATAGAGAAGGGGTATTTTGAGCACATGCTTTGCACGTAATGAAAAACTTCGTGGAGTCTGTAATTTGTATTACTTACATAGTTTTTGGTAGTATATGCCAAATGCTTATACACTTTGGTAGTTTTGGAAAGAAGCCTTACATTCTCTTATTGTCATTGTCTGCCTTACAATTTCTGATTGCCATTGTCTGCCTATAATATATATTAGTTTTCTTGGATTTTTTTCTATAGTAATATTTTTGTTGCCAAACATTAGTAAGCGGACATTCCGATTCACTATAGGCTAACATTTATTTGTACTTGATTTAAACCATTGATATTTTCGGCAATCAACTTCATAGTGGCTCCTGCAAATAATAATTCTTAGCCGTGGCTTTGTTCATTGGAAAGACTGATGTAAATATGAGATTAGTGGGGATGGTGACAGGGACCATGGGATTACTTTTATTAGTCTCTATCAATTATCACAAGTCATGGGTACAGGCATCCGAGAAAAGCGGGAATTAAAAACGTGCTTTAGCTAGCGAGGGAACTATTGTTTCTGCTTTAGGGGTTTCAATCGGGTCTGGTAGGTCGGGTTCAGGTCGGGTTAAGTTTGACCCGACTCATATTGGGTCAAGTTTGACCAAGCCTGATGAATAATCGGGTAAGCTTTAACTGAACCCAATCTAGCCAGGGCTGGGTCAACCCGACTTGACCCAATAAATTAAAAATGGGTCGGGCGGGTATCACCAGTTCATTATTATTATTTTTTAACAAAATTTCAATTTAGCCTAAGAAGGCCTTTGCAATTATAATTTGTAAATGATATAACAAAGGCCTTATTTTGGATTTTTGGGTAATGGGCATATTCATATTTCTACAAGGAATTGGACTTGGACTGGTGGGTGTGGCCTTTGGATTCTGACTAGTGACTCTAATTAGTGGTTACAGGTCAAACGGGTCGAATCAGATTGGGATACATAACCCTAACCAGACCAATTAGTTATTGGGTCGGGCTGGGTTATACCCGGTATTTTCGGTCTCCGGTCTCGGCTATTTTTGACATGCCTAGTTTGCTTCAACCATTTGACACTCTTACCATGGAGGACGAAACCGGATCTGGCAATCATCCACATTAATCAACCAATCAAGCTTATTTAATAAATACGATAATATTCATAATTCTTCTATATTCTGATTTCAGGCTTTCTTAAGAGGTGCAATTATCCTGCATAAATAGCATGGGGTCATATTTTGACAACATTTTACATGTGATTGTATCCTGTTAGCTGTTAGTCTTCTGTGACATGCATCTTATCAATCGTTTCATGAATTATGATCTAAAATACTCTTTTATTTAAGCAACCGTTCTGTTTCCTTCAGAAAAATACTATGTACAAATTTTCGCTCTTGACAGGATTCTCCTATGGTTTCATCAACTACAGTGTTTTTAACTAACGAGAATCTAGGCACATTATCTATGTGACTATAATGGTGCATGTTACGATGCCTAAGTAGTCAAGAACAGCCAAGAATCATCAATCTGTCCGCTTTTATTTTACCTGTTTCCTTTACTTCTATATTTGTGTTACTTAATACTCAGTAAGACCAAGATACTTCAACTTGATTCCTCATTGTATGTAAACTTGCATCCTGTAAACCATTGTTTTCCTCTATAAGTTTTACTGCCTTTCTTTCTGGTTTTTATTTTATTGAGGTCAAGTGGTGAGATTTATCGATCACTTAGTTTAAGATGGCATGCATCTTATCAGCTGTTATTCTGTATATGTCACGCACCGCTTCCAAAATACGAGATACGGAGAGCAACGAAACCAGCCATGCTACCCATGATAAGGAAAAATCCTTCCATAATCACATAAAGGCTGTCTAGCTAAACCTGTATGATAATATATCCAAAATATAAAACTAAAATAATACCGCATAGATAACAAGCCACATCAAAATGAAGTCATAAGATGATAATAGATCCAAATAACAACAGGTCCAAAAACCGAGTCAAAAATAAATACATGATCCGAAAAAAGATACATTATTCCTAACATCCCGCAAGCGCGCACATTTTAATAGCAACCGAAATAAAATAGAAATAAACCTACGATTACTACTGATCTTCGGCAAACTCAGTCATTTTGATCATGTTCTGCCTCTAAACTTGAGATGGCAAGTCTCAGGGATGTGAGAACATCCTGCAAGTACTCAATCGTAAAGTGTATGTGTGAGATAGCATGAATAGATGAGTGTAGTGAAGCCCGCGTGTACATATAAATATGGATATGGTAATAATGGGAAACAAGCATATAAACAGATCAATTCTGTCAAGTTATATCCTATTTGGTCACTAAAAGATAATCTATTCTATCATGAGTTCGAGTGAGTACGTCAATCTCTACAGGAGTATTCCCAACCTAAGGTTAAGGCCCTATGGGCAAAAAAACACGGGCACAGCCGTGGAAAGAACATGTGACCGTATAAAGCCCGGTACCGGTAATAGTAATATATGACCGTTTAAAGCCTGGTACCCGCTAATGAACAGACGACCGATATAGCTCGGTACGAGTTGTATGAACATGTGACCGATATAGCCCGGTACGAGCTGCCGACAATGGGACTCCTGAGATCCTTCCGAACGAACTCATACCCAAACTACCCAACACCCCGCGTATTTATGTAATAAACTGAATCGCTAATTAAGAATACCGACTGGACTGAAACTTGTAATATCATGTCAATTGTATATGAATGAAACTTGTAAACGGTATAAATTGTGTCATGGCATGTAATTCAATATTCTAATTAGAGATCTCGTTTTTATATAAGTGGACTGGAGTAATGAATGATCATGGCATGTCAAGTACGGCCGTTATCATGTAATATGTCCATGAACAGCATGTAAGGATTTTCAAGCATGTCAATACCAGTCTCAAATAACATGTTAAATACAATTGATATATGTTAAAAAATAGTGTCTATAAAAAGACAATAATCTATGTGAATTTGCAAGCACAAGATTGATAACACCGTATTAAAGGGGTTAAATTCCAAATTAAATAATTCTAATAGTTATATTATTTAACGAACATATAATATGATCTGGTATGTATAGTTCCAATTAATGGGTGAGCTAACTAGGGTTTTCATCGTTTATAAGATATCACAAAAATATATGGAATATTAATGAAATTATCAAATAATAATATTTCTATTTAAGCATTTTGGGTTTATAGTGTACTTATGTACTTGCAATTTTTGTAGCGAAAAATGGCAAGCAAGAGTATTTGCCTTGCAACGTTCATGGAAGTAACACGACGCGACGCGGAGCAAGATCGGTGCTTTGATCTTGACTGGGTTCAACTCAGATGAGTTCGACTGCTAGGGATCTCGGCTAGGTGCTTCCGGCAAGAGAATATGCCGTTAACTTGGATTTCTGCGACGGCAAGAGATGGGGTCGGAGTTGCAGCCGAGGGTTAAAGGTGTTCTTGGTGATGGTGGTTGCAGTCGGCGTTGGGGGTCTCGGCTTTGGTACTGGAGGGATGCGATGGTTTGTGGTGATGGCGAGGGGTCTCGGGTGAGCAGAGGAGAGGGAAGATGACGAGGATGGTGATGTATATGAGGCGTCGGTAAGGGAGTCGAGGGGCCGCGGGCGAGATGGTTTTGAAGGTGGAGATCGGGGTTAGAGTCAGGGTTTGGTGGGCGAAGGAGATCGGCGAGGTAGCGCTGCGGTGAGGTAGGGGTTGCGGTGGTGAGGTCTGGAAGGAGTCAGTGGCGAGCGTGAAGGGTAATGACGGCCGGCGAGGTTGAGGTGAAGGCTACGATGGTGAGGGCTGCTGGGTGAGTGCAGGCGACGGGTTCTCGTCGAGGGTGCTGCGGTTGAAGGAGGACAGAGACGCTGGCGGTGGATAGAGGAGATGGTGGTAGGGGTTGTTGGCGATGGTTTGGAAGGAGGGAGAGAGAGATGATGCTGATGATGAGGGGATTAGGTGTTAACATATAAGGAGCAAAAAGAGATATGTGAGAGATTGGAGAGAGATATTTTTTTGCTTAGGGAAAAAATATATCGGTTAGGAATAATAATCATGTTATTAGTTTCTATATATATATATATATATATATATATATAGTAGATAGATTTTATTATTTAATTAGGATAAATAATTTGTTTAGAGGGAGATGGAGATGATTTGTTTAAGGGAATTGCGTATATATGTTATAATATATGGAGAGATAGAAGGATTTGGGGATTATTTCTATATACATATATATTGATTTGTTTAATTTGTTGCCACTAATATATATATATATATATATATATATATATATATATATATATATATATAATGTGGGATGCTAATTATGATGTAAATAAATTAACATATTTTACTTAAAATTGATGATTATCATATTAAATATTATATGCACCAAAAGATAATACAAACATATTAGCAACCAACCATTCATGACATAAAATAAATTCTAAAATTATAGAAATAATTTTATTAATGAAAAACAATATTTTGATAAATCTAAAAATACTATATCCAAAACTAAGGTGTTACAGTATATATTTCCACCAAACCGTTCCACCCTTTTTTTCACATGTTTTAATAACCTAGGGAGAAAATGTGCTGATTCCCCAAAAATAACCTCAGCAAATTTCCATTCTTGGTTGCGATTTTCCATCACATGCTAATGTCTTCCAATCACAGAGCATAGATAACCTATATCTGGATGGAATAGTGCATGCTCCATCAATTTAACCAACTTCCTTATTTAACAAATTAGTATTTTCATTTGGTAGAAACATTTAAATCTTTTTGGATTTTCATGTAAATTAAGTTTCATAGCAGACTTTTTTCAGTCTTATTACTGAATTAACATTTGTTGGCCAACCATCTTGTTGGACAGATGGTGTTTACTTGATCTTGAGCATAGCTCTGAGGAAAATTGTTGTGATCTTCTAATGAGAGGAAAATCAGATACCTTAACTATGGTTGAAGTCAAGCAGCCTCCTCCAGCTAAGAAATCCCGGAGAGAAAAGACCAGCGAGAAACTGCTTAGTGCTTCAAGTTCTATCGAGACAATGGAAGAACTAATTTGGAAAGAATTACCTGAAGAACTTATTGAAGCTATAATCGCAAGACTCCCTGTAGCCACTTTTTTCCGTTTCCGCTCAGTATGCAAACAGTGGAACTCTCTTCTCACATCCAGCAGTTTCTCCCAACAATACGCAGAGGCTCGACCATTGCATCCTTGGTTCTACACGATTAGTCATGAAAATATCAGCAGTGGGACCGTGTATGACCCTTCTTCTAAAAAATGGCACCACCTCTCGATCCCTTTCTTGCCTTCAAAGATGATAATTCTTCCTGTGGCCTCAACTGGAGGTCTCGTCTGTTTCTTGGACATTGGCAACCGAAACTTTTACGTCTGCAACCCTCTGACCAACTCATTCAAAGAACTCCCACCAAGGTCGGTTAGGGTTTGGTCACGTGTATCGGTAGCAATGATTCTCAATGGAAACACCATCATAGATGGCTATAAAATAGTGTGGCTAGGATGCAATGGGGATCATGAGATCTATGATTCAATAATAAACAGTTGGACTCGTCCTGGAAATTTACCACTTTGCATCAAGAAACCACTACACCTGAATTTTAGATCTCAAGCCGTGGTGATTGGTAGCACACTCTACTTCATGAGAGCTGACCCAGATGGAATCATATCCTACGATGTCTCTACTGGGGTTTGGAAGCAGTTCATTATACCATCGCCGATGCATTTAACCGACCACACACTTGCAGAGTGTGGAGGCAAGGTATTGGAAATTATGATATGTGCATCTCTCTATATTCATTTTAGTTTTAATTCTAATATATCCTCATATCAGTTTTCATTCTAATATGAAGATACTCCAAGCGAGTTCTTTGATTTGATATTCACATCTCTCTATTAGTTCTTGTCATGGTAGATTAGTTTTAGTTCTGATATGCATGTACAATTCAATTTTGATTTTGATTTGCACATATCTTTATTCAGTTTATATGTATAAATAGATATGTTACTCTTCATAAATAATATACAAAATTCTGAGCATATTTCTAAAATTCTCTTTTTATTTCAATCTTATTTCATTTTCTTGACAAGGTGATGCTTGTGGGTCTACTGTCCAAAAATGCGGCCACATGCATATGCGTGTGGGAGCTGCAGAGGATGATGCTTTTGTGGAAGGAGGTCGACAGAATGCCAAATGTGTGGTGCCTGGAGTTTTATGGGAAGCACGTGAGGATGACATGTTTGGGCAACCAGGGGTTGCTCATGTTGTCCCTGAGGTCGAAGAGGATGAACCGGTTGGTTACTTATGATGTGATGAAGAGGGAGTGGAAAAAGGTGCCAGATTGCAAGCTTCCTCATGGAAGGAGAAGGCAGTGGATTGCGTGCGGCACTGCGTTTTATCCATGTCCCACTGCTTTGGCTTGATTAGCTCTATCTGAAGTTGGAAAGGTATCATCTTTTGTTTTGGTGGCTTTTCTTGCTTTCTTCTTGAATTTTCATCAACGGATTAACTTTGAACTAATGGAGGATTTTGCATTCTAAGGTTGTTTCCATTTACCTCCAGTGAAATTTTATGTGAAGTTAGAAATGCCAGTGTAGATGGACAATGAGATCAGTATATTTTACTCAGCATATCATAACTACTTCGCATGGGTAGGGTAGCACAATTTATAATACTCGAATAGGATATAAATGATCCCATCTGAGTTCTATTCAGTGAATTAGGCCAGATTAATGCTATCAACATACTTGAAAATGTCAAGTTTCATGTGTTGAAGGAAATGTTCGGAAATGTCCTTTCTGTGGGTCTATCAGGATTCAGGAAGACGATGGAAATCTTTCAACGTGTTTTGTATTTTTTGCCCCTCGTAAACAAAATGCTTTGCTATGTTCCGTCCTTCTCATTGAGTAATTTATGCCAAAAATGATCTAGTGATGGTATATGATTAGAAGTTTCTTAAGCTTGGTTTTTCATGCCTATATTTTTTATGTTGATCATATCACCCAACTGGTGTATCTTGCAAAATCTTCTCTGCCTTAGAAATGTCAACTAGGACTTGGAACATCACTTTCCTTTTGGTATGAAAATCAAAATGAATCAAATCTTCCATTTTATATTTTTAGATAGCACTTCAACTTGTTAAGAGCACTCAGGCGGTGATGCATAGTCGTGCATTGAAGCATTGAGGTAGTACATAACTGCATGTCTTCAAGCGATATGACCTCTTGCTATAGATCTTAATTGTGCTGTTGCAAATAATTTAGATACCAACTCACATAGCTTTATTGGCAGTGTGGACAACATGGAACATGCTAGTGATTGCAGTAATATAATATCAATTGAGCAAGTTTCAAATGCATACAGTAATAGAAGCTGTTATATGTTATTTAGGAAAAATAAACTCTATTTGTTTGTGGCTGGATACTATGTTAACTTTATTTTGACCCAAAGTGGTAAATAGAAAAGGGTGTCTTGGTTTGTTAGTGAATCAATAGGTTATTTACGATCATAAAATTGAATTTAACAGTCAACCAAACCTCAGACTTGCTTACTTGGCTCTCTGATGCTAATATCAGAATCATGAAGTGGATGCATCATGTCATGTCTCAACTATAAAAACTCCTTGGAGCGTGATGTTATCATGGCCGACTTCTTTTTTTATTGAAAGAGCAAAACCTCGTATGCTGCGAATGCATCCTCTTATGAAGCTCTGGGACTTTGGATGCAAATAGAATCACAACCATATGATAGCTTAATGATGATGATATCAACTAGTGTATGTGATACATGTATATTACAGGAGTATTTGTAATGCGGTGATGTAGGATAGTTCAAGTTCCACTGGCTTTAGTCGTTGTGAATTTGTGATCCATCTAGAATGTTCAAGAATCAATATTAAAATTTGAAATTCTCCTTTTTCTAGGAGGACTTGGTGTCATGAATGTAGCAAAGATCAGTGAGAGTGGCCGTAGCCATCCATACAATCAGCAATTGACAAGCTTAAATATCATTTCTAAGAACAGTAACGGCCAAACTAGAATCTGCCTTGTACCATTGAACCTTGAACCTTGAACCTTGTAATGGATTATGATTTATGATTGGAACTGAATGTAGTTTTGAAAATGAAAGCAGAACCTGTATAAGGAACTCTCTTTAAGATGTCTTGGCATACTATTGAATATTTGATTGATACATATTACATGCCAGAAAATCTATATTCCTGAGTCGGACAGCTTTTGCATGGGTTTTGCCCAATTATAGTACTTTAGACGGGTTTTTTTTTTATAAAAAAATATATAGTCAGTGTAAGCGGCTTCTCCATATTCTATCGAAAAAACCACCTTCCTTTGTTCCATCATTCACCTTTTTTCTTTTTTGAAACCTGCAATCTCTGAATTTCTTTTCTGGTGGGGGGGGGGGGGGGGGCGAGCATTTTGCACTCTTTTCTAATATGTATATATTCTATGACTTCTATTTATAATTGTTTTCAAATCTTGCATTAATTTGCTATTTCCACCAAAGCCAAAATACAAGGCTGCAAGGTACACCATCCTTTCAAGTGTATCTAGGGACAGTTGCTAGAAAAACTTCTCTCTAGAAACTAGCCTGATGAAATTATGCACATTACTTTTACGCAAGTTTGAATACATAGCTGATCGTGACAGAAGATTAGTGCTTGTGTGTGATTTCCACGACAAGTTTGTCTAAGGGTTGTTCTCTACCTGAGCTGTCTGATTACATCAATTAACCATTAGCTGTAAAATCCCACTATTTTCTGTGTACACCTTTGAGCATGTGTTCACAGTTTAATTCATACGCAAGCATCTCTTTCTGATATCCTTTATACTTTATTATGTTTTTTTATAGATTCAAGGTTTGAACCCTGAAAGTCCTTCCACGAAAAGAGTTTGTGAATTTTGTTTTTTTTATTAAGGAAAATTGTCCATACCCTATGGGTTTTAAAGCAAATGCCAGTATTTTGAGTCGAAACCCTCAAAATGAAACTCATTATGTTAAAAAAAAAACCATGCACTAATTTATATCTGTTAATACCCATATACCCTTGGTCATTCTTGTAGCCCTTTCCATGTCAATTAACTGTATATATATTATAGGTATTTATAGACAGATTTAGATACCATTTAGTCTTTAAATACTATAAAGAATAAGATTTGATAAAGCAGACTCAATGTGTTGTGTTAGAGAGTGGCAGAAAATAGAGGGAAAAGGAATGAAATATTTGTGTGTGAATAGATAGTTAGAAGAGAGATGCAAATATATTTCTAGCGTATAATGGTTAAAAAATTGGACTTCATGTATATATGGTTTGACCTCGAATGCTGCATGACTGTTAGTCCGGGCAAAATGATGAAGGATCGTTTTTGGTATAGACACAAATAAAGAAAAGTATAAAACTTATGCCCAGTTGCTTTATAGCCTAGGAGTCTGAACTCTTGGTTTATTTTCTAGGGGACATTTTTCCCATCATATAGCATACTTCCTAGTTACCCAATGACTCACGAACCTGCGTCTCATCAATATTCTCTTCTTGCATGCACTTGATTAAGAATTATGTTATCATTTTCCATTTGCTTATAAGGCTTTATCTTATTCATTGTTTTGCTTCAGGTTAATTTGGGGGGTCCTCACAGGCTGCAATGGAGATTTTTTCGTTTATCCAGTTTTCTAATGTCTTTTGATGCTCGTTATGTACCGGTATCCAATCATATTTTTACTCGGATACCATGTATTGAGTAGTACTTACATCTATGAATATGGAGAATTTGTGAAAGCCTATAATTGACAACAGGATTATGTTTGTATTATTATGAGGGTAACTATCATAATATTGCATTATGGATATTTATCATCGAAGTTGCTTCCTGCAGCTTAACTTGTAATTATGAATTGTCTTTTGTTTTTCATGCTTCTTTTTTAGCTATTATTTCTTTATATGAGATCTATGTTCCCCGTATGTTCGCCCTGTTTTCTTGTTTATTTTTGTTCTTGTGAAGATCTCTTATTGGTTATTATACATATCCACAATCTGATCAGTAAAAAAATAGTTTTTAATGCTGTTCTAGGAAAGCAGAACTTTGGTGTCATGTACTCGTGAAAGTATTGTATGAAGCTAGATATAGTGTATAGCTTTTGCTGTAGGCCTTGCAACTTATTCTTCTGATGAGAATATTCAGAGAATTATTATATTCTGGCATGCTTGTTGTATTTAATCGCTTTACTGTGAAGGGATAATTTTTAATTATCTCATTTCTCTTAAGATAGGCCTCACCCACGTGCTCTGTATCCCCAAGAATTTAAGCTCGTGTGATGTATGTGAATTTTTTTCGTCTTTTTCTATTTGTGAAACGAAGGAAAAAAATATAGTAGCTAATAATAAAGAATTTATCATATTTTTTCGTTTTTTAAAAATTGAAATTAGAAGTGATTTATGTCCTTATACGCCCTTTTATGATTGCATTTGAAATTAAAATATTGTATTATAAGCTAATAACCCTGCAACGATACTTTCATTTTACTTGTAAAATACGACCTTTTAAGTTTTTGGCACATGCACTTGTTCTTCTGAAAAAGCTTCTTCATTCCATTTTTCCCTCTTTAGAAAATTGTTTGGCCTTTTTGCCATATCCACTCTCATCCACTTATTCATTTTTAATCTTTTCTAAATATATTCAGCAAAATAATACTCTATAAAACCTTGGTACAACACCAAAAGAAGGAAAAAGAAAAAGGGAAAGCAAAGGAAAAAGAAGAAGAAAAGAAGCCATAACTAAAAATTAAAGGAAAAAGGCAACCACAGTCTCAATAAAACAAGCACTTGGTCATAGCGTGGGCTATGACAGTTTATATCAGATCCAACAACTCTTCAATTTATCAATTGTCACTCTAATTTTGGTCCCTCCATTAGGTTATCAGTCAATTTAGCTTTTTCAATTTGGACATTTCTTGTAATATTATTGCTTCTACTATATATATATATGCCACACATCATTAAGCAATTTTTGATAGTTACACTTTGCAGTAGGACCATTCTCAACTGCTCCCATCATAGTTGCTCATTACCTTTTCAATGTTGGAATCCATTATTAGCTGCTTATTATCAACTGCTACTGCTTAAATAGTCAGCTTAAGAGCCTTATTCAACTCGTCATTGTTTTATTAAAATGTTTAGAGATAGAAGAAAAGAAAAGCAAAGCAGGATGAGGTGCAATGAACATATTTCTAACAAATGATGGTTTTCTGCTGACCAGACAAAAGAGAGATGCATTTTAGCTCTTATTTTCAAATTTCTTCGAAGCCCAAATCATTACCAAATCGGACAAAAATAACATCTTTCAAGACAATTAATTGTACCATTATATTAGACACTAATGTTTATTTTTCAAAAACCAGTTTTATCCAACGCTCAATATTGGAGAGCACAGGAAAAAAAATTATGAGTTATAAATAGCAAACAACAATGCATTCTCTGCAATTGGCATGGGAGCCAACTGAGTTGCTGAAGAGTAAAGAATGGGTGGCTGCCTTGTTGGAGCATTTTTATATATTGCTTGTGTTTGTGTTCTGAGCTCAAGGCAAATATCTCTCGACTCTTGTAGGCATCTGCAGCTTTAATTAAGGAAAAAAAATTAGTTACAATAAAAGATTCTATGCTATAAGTTTTGAGGAAGATAGCTGTCAATGATGAACCGAGAAAGACTAGTTTGAAGGAAGTCTACTTTATAACCTACAAAATGATTACTAGGAAGAAATGATATCATACAATTAACTACTCCTGTAATTTTTTTTCCATGTCAATTTTAACGGCGTCAGAACTAATAAAAGCATACCATAACAAGCAACGTTCTCTTGCACCAAGATGCAAAATACAACAAATTGATATGTTGGTGAAATTTCACAATCAACCTCAAGGAGGTGAGATCATAAGCTTAACAAAACATAATCAAACAAATCCAAAGATGCTCGTCTTGAAGAGCAATTGAAGGAGATCGATCACAATCACTGACAGGATCATGAAAACGCTCAAAGCTGTCAACTGCTGAAACTTTGATTGATCCAAATCAGCATAACTAAAACTTAAAGAAAAATAAATAATTGTGACAACTAATATTGCATGATCAAGCACTGAACATCTCGTGTAAATGATTTATTATAGAGAACAGTTGAAAGGCATGTGGGCAATCATAACATAAATTAACACTTGGGTAAGAATCAGTTGACCTTAAAATTGGTTGATTCCACAAGCATAATGCTAATAATATAGAGGAGATGTATGCCAATCACATAAATTTTTTAAAAGCTGGCAGTTTTTCAAGATAGACAAATATTCTGATCTTAACAAATAGGCAGCAATCAAGTATAAAATTTGGATTATGTTTTCTTGCAGAAGAATTTCTCTTCTTATAGATTGTTTTATCATTTCCAGTAAAGACGATCCCAGAAGGCAGGCATGCTCAACTTTTAATAAAAATAAATAATATAACAATCACTAGTGAAAGTGAGATGATTCAATCTAAACATCTTCTTATGCTAATTCTGCATGTCGTTTGAGTTGAACTTTTGTCGATCAGATTTTTCAACACGCATTATCTTGCTCTAATTTGACAGCTAAAATGTAATTGACCTTAGTGCGTTCCAGCTACATATTATTTTGCATGTGCTAAACTAGATGCCGCAACCTTGCACAAGCAAAGCAAACATACCCACCGAATTCATTCCGCAAATTTAGATTAGATGTTCCGAGACGAATTGTATGTTCTTTGGTTCAAATTATTAAGTCAGCCTAAACCTTTAATAGCATAATAATCAATATAATCATCATTCAATCACACTGCCACTTCATTTCACCAAACACTAGCAATGTCAAGAACCCTGCCTTTTCTCCCACATGCAAGCCATATGAGCCTGAATTTCATATGTAACAAAAGAGCATATCCCATGATTTAATACCCAATAACAGCGAGCGCATAAAATAGACAATAATAGGGAAGACATGTGTCTTCTTCTTAGAATTAGAAAGTACAAATCAAATTGGCAATCAATTGCGCCCAAGATACATATTGCTCAATCAAGGGTTTGAATATAATCGAATGAAACAATTATAATAACCTTGTATTGGTTGGTGTATTTGTTGTTACTCTAGCATTATTTGTTTGCTAATGAGTGTATCAAAGAAATGTCTAAACAAAATAATCCTGTGAATAATTATAAAAAGAATACAGTTCATCATTACCACCAGTATGGAAATAAACCCTTGGACTTTGGCCTAACCATGTGATCAAGTATAAACATATAAAAGATGCCAATGAAAGGACCATTCCTTTTATATATATCCTCTCTATTGATATTAAAAACTAATTGTTAGTACTATATCCCTTGCCACCAGTCTACCTTCCTCTTTATATATATCACAAGATTGGGAGGAAGAGTCCTTAACTCTCAAGTGGTACTAAACACTGGAAGCAAAAAGAGATGGAGTTTAGTAGAGGATTGCCTGTTTTTGTCGCGGTGTTGATGCTTATCGGGGGAGGAGAGGCACAACTAAGGCAAGGCTTCTATCAAAGAACGTGTCCGAATGTGGAGATGATCGTGAAGCAAACGGTGCAGAGTAAGATTAGACAAACTTTCGTCACGATCCCCGCTACGCTAAGGCTCTTCTTCCATGATTGTTTTGTTGAGGTAAGACGTCATACAGCTTTTCATTATGTTAATGTAGTTTTACTTCGGTGTTCTTGTGGGTTCAGACAAAAGAGAAAATAGTGGTAAATCAATGGCTAACGACGCAGTTGAGACTGGCATTTGTGTTTGTGTCTGTGCCTAAAAGGCATGTTAGCCATTTAGAAAAGTAGGTAGTATCATGCAAGCTAGCTGTCATGGGAAGGGATTAGAAGGATACCTTTTAATTGAATAAATAAATGAAGGATATGTCGAGGAAGGCATGTAGTTGTTCAAGACCACCGAATCGGTTTTTGATTTTTTGATATTGTATATTTTTTCTTTCTTCCTTTTTTGTGTTGTTAGTAGACTTTGATGTACTTGGTTTTATTTTTATTAATATACTTATGAGGGGAGCTACAGCTCAACTTTTTTCATCAAAAAATAAATAAATAAATAAATAAATGTCAAGTAGCAAGAGGGAAAAGAAAAGGGAAGAAAAGGCCACCATTAGTGAAAGTAAATGTTAAAGATGCTGCCTGTATTCATAAAATGGAGGGGCAACTGCAGAAACAGATCAGTAAATGCCGAAAAATTACTACAATTTAACAAATATTCAGATAGTGATTATGGTTGGCATTGAGTGCATAAACCCTCAAATCTTGGGAAATATACAAGACATTTGTTAGATATTATTGAACTTATTCCCTTTTCATTACAGAGGAAAAGCGGAGAAATGAAAGCACTTTTTATGAAGAAAGGATAAATGCTTAATTCACATCTTGCTAACAACCCACTTAAAAATGTTGCTAGAAGCTTTAATCATTTAATCCCAGCACCTAGCCTGAAATCAGATAGGTTGGGCCGGTTGCTTACATCGCTTTTTGAATTATGGAGTGAAAGTGGCCAAATGCGTTTCTTCTAAGTTTTTCTTAATTTTGATTTTATGATCATTATGATCTAAACACCATCTTGGTTAGTTATTTTGTAGTCTTAAATTTCCTAATTATCGTTTTCTCGATCACGTCAATTACATAACTCATATTACTAACCTTTTTCTTTGGCTTATGATATAACTTTCGTAAACTTTACAGAGAAATCACCAATATTACATACAGAGTTTAAATATAGGTACACAAGATATTGAGCAAGTAGGAACTTCAATAACTTGAGATTAAAAAATCACAAATAAAATCAGTGAAGAAAATATAAAAGCAGTTCTAATCACAAGCAAGCTACGTATGAATTAAGATATCAAGGTTTCATGCAAACCAGTAAAATCTTTCATCTAATGTGATTAATTACTAATTAATTTTCAAAGTCTGTATCATGATTTACAGAATAAATATCTATAGCATATACTATTTTGCTGGTCTCAAAACGATGATGTCTATACAGAATATTTGAAGAAAATATGACTTACCTTAAACGCTTGCAAAATGCAGGGATGCGATGCTTCGGTTCTGATCTCATCTCCAAAGGGGGATGCGGAGAAAGATGCAGCAGACAACCTCTCGCTCGCTGGAGATGGTTTCGATACTGTAAACAAGGCCAAACAAGCAGTTGAAGCCGCATGTCCTGGTGTAGTCTCCTGTGCTGATATTTTGGCATTGGCTGCAAGAGACGTCGTATCACTTGTAAGCAATACTTGCAAACTAACCTTGTTAAAGTATAAAAGTATTTTTCTCAACCCACACCAAAACATGAGTTTTGGACAGCAGCGGAAATATAATGGTGATATCTGAACTAATCCGAAATCCCGTATCTGAACCATCCAGGTTTAAATCCCACCGAGCGTGCACTAAGAATGTGTATTTATATTATATACCAATGCCACACACAAAAAAAAAACCTAGATTTTAGCTCAAAAAAAGGGTGCTTAATTTGTAGAGAAGGTGCTTAAACCATTGAGAAGTGTTGGATTATAAAATTATTTACTCTACCATCACCACAAGCTTTTAAATTTCGGTACAATGACAAGAATATGAATTACAAGGTTCTGAACTGTGATCCCTCTCTCTTTACAGTCTGGAGGTCCATCGTTCAACGTAGAACTTGGAAGACGCGACGGTCGCATTTCATCAAAGTTCAGAGTACCTGGAAACCTCCCACCTCCAAGCATCGACCTTAACTTACTCAGCTGGATTTTCAGAAAGAACAACCTCACCATGACCGACATGATCGCACTCTCTGGTGCTCACACTGTTGGTTTCTCGCATTGCGACCGCTTCTCAAACCGCCTCTACTCATTCAACTCCACATCTCGGGTCGATCCAACATTGAACCCCACTTATGCAAGCCAGCTAAAGCAGGCTTGCCCGCAGAATGTAGACCCAAGAGTCGCAGTCAACATCGATCCTAACACACCCAACACATTCGATAATGTTTACTTCAAGAATTTGGTGAATGGACAGGGGCTGTTTTCCTCTGATCAGGTGTTGTTTACTGATCCGAGATCGAGACCAACGGTGAACGCATTTGCAAACAATCCTCAGAGCTTCGCGCAGGCTTTTGCAGCTGCAATGGTTAAGCTTGGGAGGGCTGGTGTGAAGACGGGCAATCAAGGGGGGATCAGGAAAGTCTGTTCAGTTTTTAGCTAATAGTTTTTGACTTCATGTATGGATTTTGTTTCTTTCTTCTTCTTTTTTCTGAGCACAATGGAACTAGATAGGCCGAGTTTTAATATTTGATATTCATGTCGGTGAGGAATAAATTGAAGGTGGTGAATCAGATAGACCGAAAAGCTCTTGTTTTCTTTTCTTTTGCTTTAATGGAAAACTGCAATAAAGAAACTATAATTATTTTTGGAAGTGGGAATTTTTTCCTAGTTATTGTTTATTCTCGGGTCATATTTCATATTTGATATGGCGTAATGCGGCGATGTTTAATACCAACTAAATTTACATTTTCATCATCAAAACCATTTGCATACATCAAAACGAGTTCAGCTATAAACAAGTTTGTACAAGAATTTTTCCTAATATTTTCAAGAAAAAACAATATAGAATTGTTGCTGATCTTAAGCCAGTCTCTAAAACTGCAGTCATATCCCCATCCAAAAAAGGTGGAGAAAAACAGAAACACAAGGCGCTTCTAATAACCTAAGGCAAGATGCTTCTTAAACTCATAGACAAGGGAGTAATCAAGCTAACATTTGCCTCATGGAGTTGTAATACTACGGGCATTTAGCTATAAATATAAATTAAAGAGCCAAATGAGAACACGCGTTCAGTGAAGACTATTGATGATACATCAACTGCAATTGGATGATACAAAATTAAGTTGATATTCTCGTTATCAATCCATAACCATAAGAGTACTATCTAGATGTTACTGTACATGTGCACATATAACTTTACTGTGGATGCCTTAATAAAGTCAACTGTTCGCCCCTTTTTGAATGATGACTGGGGCCACCAAATTTGATCTCCATGGCGTAAAACATGGGTGCACTAATTTTAATGTGACTTTGATACTCCATCCCTTGCTTGGGGTAAAATGTGTTATTGTGCATGTATAATTTGGTTTAGTATGGTAAATAATAAATAAAAACATATGATCCCCATCCTTTTGCATGGCGCTTAATGATCCCTTTCAACTTCGAATTCCATCCAATTTATAGATTATCTCCTATTGAAATTTGATGAAAACTAGACCTTAATCAACATCTTTCTTGATGGCATTATACCTGTATGGTGACATTAGATGTGAAACAATCCAAACCATGATACCTTAGACATCCTTGATTTTTCTTTATTCATTGGTTTCGAGGATATATTAGAAAGACTTTAGACGGGAGGGTCCTATATAAAAAGGACTGCTATTCATTAATGAAAAAGGAAAAAACATCAAGACCATGCCACAGCAAATACGCAAAGAGAAAAAGACGCTATTCAAACTGCCACACACATTAATCAACTAACTCTATCGTGGAAATAGATCGCATTATGAATCAATTGTTTTTACTACCCTCATCCTTAGTAAACCTTTCACCGTGCAGATTCTGGAGCAAATTCCTATTAAGACCAAATCTATAAGTCCAGAACGATGAAACACTCGGTCTGGCTGCAAGAATAATTTGGTCTGGCCCAGAATGAGCGAGCTTCATAATACCTTGGGTCAACCCTCTCAAATATTAGTCAAAGTATGATAGTAAAAGAAGCTTGCCCCAAGAAATAATCAGGTTATTATCATTGAATTTTGATGACCGTATTTAGTAAACAAAATAGAGAATCAGGTACATGAATTCTATGATTTACACGCAATGCTTGTTCATTCAATCATGCCTAAATAATATCTTGCATGGGGTGGATTATACATATCCATCAAAAGCATTCTAATATTAGAAAATGCCAGCAGCTAACAAAAGAATCATTTAGCATTACTTGCTAGAGATTTAGTTTGCAAATAATTAACTATAAAATGAGTGATACTACATGATGATAGTAGGATAGGAACGTTCTTGTTTAAATTTGTCCAGTTGAGCATTTTTGTAGCCTATGGTTTATTCAACGGTTCAACAATAGAGAAACCTTTTCGTTATATTCATTTTAAGGATCAGAGTCCAATCCCATTCCCTAAAGATGATTGTCAGGCACAACCCAAGGTAAGTTTCTCTACATATCTCATACCACATTTCCTTTTCATTTCTCCTTCTTGTTTAGTAGTGCTATGTAGCTAATTTTCAACCAAAAATTCTATTGAGGCACTCTTGACCTTCACCTCATGCCACTATTATTTCCAAACTTTTTCTTATACTTGGTGCCGATCCGTTGTCTTATTCTTAACAACGAGTTTATTATCTTTCCATCCTAATGATATAAATTGTTAGGACACAAACAAATTTCAATTTCAAGTCATCAATGAGGCCTCATGCCTTTCTGCATGAGGCAAACCTAGTTCCTGGAGGTTGGATTGCCAAGATAGAGAAGTGGCACACAAGGTTGAGTACTTTAAATGCTACCGGTAATCTATAATTCTTATTACGATCTAATTTTGAGTCCATCTTATATTGTATCCCTTTCATTTCCTAACTTGTTGCTAATAACAGTTCGCTTCAGTGCAAATTTTATACTAGAGCGATTTTCAAAATGAATGCATTTCAAGAAGGGCGACAATGCTTCCACCAAATTAGTTCTTTATCCCTACAAATGCTGCACACTTTGTAACCAAATTGGTGGAGCATCCAAACTAAATCTTGTACAAAAGCATTTCTATTCGTATAATAACTCCTTAAACCTTCTTTCATACTAGATTTGGGAAAATTCTAGAACTGCATGTAAGCTGAGGACTTTATTCATATACTTGTATTGTCAAACAATGCACATATAACTCACAAGCTGTCGATTCTAAATTAAGTTTTACAAATCTTTGTAATTTTGCTTGGTACAGAACATGAACCTATTTAATCAAAGGATTAAGTATCTGTAGGCATCTTGAGTCATGGTCATTGCGACTTTTACTTTGTTATGACAACAATAGAAGTCTTGAGATGTATTATACTTGTAGTTTAGACAACACTAGAAATCCTGAAACGTATTGTCTGATTTAGTCCCATTGCTAGTTTAAGAAATGAAACCATTCTAAATTTTCCAAGTATCATTGTCCTCTCCCACGGTTTAATAATATTTTCATTTAACAATTTACCATTCTGTGTCCACATATTCGTGGGTTTTAATGTCATATGGATGTGGAGGAAGAGGTATGCATGACCATTGAACCATTTTGAGATGGCAAGCATAGCGGAAGACATGCTAAGATTGGTCAGAAGAAAGAGATTATATGAGAAATCAAGGATAAGAATAAGATACAAAAATAACGCTAACAAGAATATTGAATGCGAAAGGAGCAAAGAATGCCCTCGATGGCTTTTCATTTCATTTTTTTTCTTTCCTCCTTTGTTCAAGTTGGTATA
This sequence comes from Agapanthus africanus, assembly GCA_030015575.1. Taxonomy (NCBI): domain Eukaryota; kingdom Viridiplantae; phylum Streptophyta; class Magnoliopsida; order Asparagales; family Amaryllidaceae; genus Agapanthus; species Agapanthus africanus. The sequence continues at coordinate 101,405,296 of CM057350.1, read as the reverse complement.
CGCAAACATATCTGTAATAAAATTGAGTTTTCAGAAGAGCAAGTTATATTTGGCATATATAATTTTTGAACTGTAATTTGATTTGGTTCCCTTCAAGATCTGATAAAAATAGTTATGTAGATATAAAAGCATATTCAAAGCCCATGGAAAATTCTACAATCTATGATCTAAGCACACTCCCAATATCTAGCCCGCCGCTCAATATCATGAAAAATTCAGCTGTAAATTCCATAAGCCAATTGTTGTTTCGTTTGAGTAAGGAAAATTAAATTGACCCGATTAACAATGGGCCCATCTTGTCTGGGACAAGATTTTCCTAGTACCCTCCAGCAATGCAAGATCAAAGTAGAACAGATAGCATTCATCTTGCATCTGCTTTCTTTGAAAGAAAAGAAATTAAAAAGCAAAAGGTTTAGCATATATGTAGTTATATTCTTTCCATTTATCATGTAAGAGCGAGTTAAGGGAATTTAATTCTATATGGATGATGATGATGATGATGATCAAGATTAAAAGCAAGGTCAGAATCTCGGTATCGAGATCGATACACACGGCACTTTCGGCATCGAAATCACGTATTGGATCGGAATATAAGAATATATTACGTTGAAGAAAATGATTTTTAAGAATTAGGCAAAATTTTAGAATGAACATTTAAAGTAACTATAAACAATTTGTCAAAGTCTTTTGTTATTAATGATGTCTAAAGTCATACCTATGATGTCAAACTAACCATAACAACCCAATAACCAATAATAAACCCATCAAACCATTAATGAACCTATTAACCCATTAGTAAACCCGCTAATTATCAATAAACATAATACAAACCTATTATAAAATGATAAACACCATAATACTTGGAACTCGGGTGGTCAATTTTGGGATTTGGAATCGATCATCTCGGATCGGTATCGACCGAGATCTCAAACGATGATTAAAAGATCCCAAAACATTTCCATGAAGAAGTAGGAGGCAATTTATGTGATCAGTAAGTTGAAAGAGATGGACGATCACACAAATCTAACACACATCAAGATTTAAATGCACATTGTTTGTCTATAAAAGACACCGTGATAAGTTTTTTTGATTCCTCAATATCATGTTTCGTTGACCAAACAATAAGTTTGCAATATACATTGTTTGTAAACTAATCGAGAAATTAGTCACTTGAAACAATACCTAATTTTCACGCCAAAATTGTTGAAGGGTAAAACTGATGAAGCCCTCAATATCGAATGAGTATTGATGTGTCACTGTGCTAACTTCATGGGCAGAATGATAGTAATTAAAACTATGAGTGCACATGGAACGACCAGAATCAATAAATTGAAAAAGCCCTCAATGTCAGGCTATAATGCATGGACACTTCTATTTGCTCGTCATGTCCATGTCCGATATGTATCGGACTCTCGGACACTCCACCTACTCCGTGTCAGACATAGTCGGGTTGTGGCCGCCCAAATAAACATGTCTGACACTTCTACATAACATAAAAGATTAAGAAATAAGAATGTGGAATATATGTGTAGACAACTTTGATACCTTCAAGAATACTCTAAATCTTTCTCATGACAAAATACAGCTAAGAGTAAAGGTCCAAATTGATGCAAATAATGAAATCTCCAATTAGAAAGGGTTAATATTTTGTTTTAACTCTTGAGATTAAGTTTTTGTGTTGTTAACTTAGTTATACATGCATACATATTTGTTTGTGATAAAAAAATTATATTTAGCGTGCTTTTATTGTCATACTAATACATGTTCTTCTTGTAGTTTGATATAATTTATTTAATATATACTATTAAATATATAGATAAAGTATGCAGTCATGTGCTGGCGTCCTCCTTTTTATGAATTTATCGTGTCCATGTTCCTGTCCGTATTCATGTCCATATCTTTGTCCATGCTTCATTCATAGATGACTGGTTTTCAGGAGTAATCATATCTAAGGAATTTATTTCTTTGGTAAGTCGAAAGAGATACTTGATCGAGATAAAAGTTTGCACATGGAATATCCATAGGAAGATTGTGTAGGCATCATATGCAGTCGGTAAGCCAAAAGAAATGGACAATAATACCAAATTAAAATTAAAACTTGACTCGACGTATCACTGGAGTTGTTTTAACTATCAAAGGCATGTTTTGATGAGTAAATAGGCAATATACATTGTTGGAAAAACTAAGGAGAAGGATAGTGATACGATACTTAATCAATATTTAATATTCATTTGAGGTTATTTGTAAAGCATTGATAAAGCCTGCAATATCAAATCTAACAAGCAATCATAAATAGAAACTATGCACTGCCACGAAGTCAAAAAAAAAATGATGGATGATGCGACTAATAAGGATTTGTACTGCATCTGGCTTAACAAAGTCCACAGTAGAATGAGTATATTGTTGGTGAATCAAAACGGAAATGGAAATATGCTCTCTAATCAAGACAGAAAATTCACATGCATGCTTTTGAAGGAGTAAATGTATGAACATAGGACAGCTACTAAATAAGCCAAAAGTGAGAGATGGTGATAGCATGCCAAGAATCAAAATCATGTATCCCCGTAGATTAAATAGGGTTCACCTTGGTGAGATGAGGAAAAGAGCAGCCTCACATCCCCATTGCAGCTGCCAATGTTTTCTCTGCTCGCCTCTCACTTTGTTGTTCAATTTGAATTGATGGATAAACATAGATGATGGTTCGGTTGAGCGGCAATAAAATACGGATATCAATCTAGGCAGAAATCGATAAATTTGTTTAAATTATTAGTGCAGAGAAGTTAGAAAAACTTACATTGGTATTCAATGTTTGAGTTCCGGACCTAGACCCAGTCTAGGAAAACATGCATAGTTTCCCTCCCAATCTGATCGAGATGAAGTCTCCATCTCTTACAACCCAATCTAAGCAATATATGCAAATACCGAACCCTATTTTGATGGTTTGCAGATGATTATATCAATAAGAATGAAGCTATATTTATATAATCATAAGAAAATGATGCTGAGAAAGATTTAGATGGAAACCTATTGCTCGCTGGTGATGGTTTCAATGCTATGAACAAGGCCAAACAAACTGTTGAAGTGGCATGTCCTGTTGTTGTCTCATGTGATGATATTCTAAAACCGGCAGCCACAGATGTTAAGCAACACTTGCATACTAACCTAGTTAGAACACAAAAAGCATTTCCCACAAAACCCTCGTCTCAACTTCATAGTTTTAGTGCAGTGGTAGGGTCATCAAGAAAAAAATAACTACAATTCCTCAAGTTGATAACAAGGTTTCTAACTTCTAATCCCGTTCTCTTTACGGTCAGGTCAAACCTCTCACCTCCAAGCTTCAGCCTTAACCTCCAACGCTGGATTTTAAACAAGAACAACCTCACAATGGGTTTCTCCATTGCATGGGCTTCTTAAACCACCTCTACTCATTCAACTCTCCCTCTCAGGTCTATTCATCATGGACCCCGCATACGCAGCTAACGCAGGCTTGCCAGCTAATTGTAGACACCAGAGTCGCAATCAACATAGATCCTACCCCTTCAAACACATTTGGTAATGCAGATTTCAAGAATTTGGTTTAGGACAAAGGGTTGCTTAGCTATGATCAGATATTGTTTACAGGCCCCAAGATCGTGATCACCTGTGAATGCATTTACGAAATATCCTCAGTGCTTACAGGCAATCAAGGGGATCAGGAGAGCCTGTTCAGTTTTAGCTGATAGTGGTTTAGACTTGAAGATCGCTTTCAAATTGTTTCTTTCTTCTTCTTCTTTCCGAGTGCATTAGAATCAGATAGGATGGGTTTCGATCTTTGAGATTCATGTTGATGGGTATTAAATTGGAGGTGATGGATATATGGGCAAGAAGCATTTTTTGGTTTTGTATATCTTGGAGCACTGCAACAAAGAAACCATTATCATGTTTTCTATATGATAAGAACCACTATTCATTAATGAAAAAGAAAGAAAGAAAAACATCAAGACCATGCCACAGCTAATATGCGAAGAGAAAAGGATGCTATATAAACTGCCATGCACATTAATCAACTAACTCTGACACGGAAATAGATCGTTTAATGAATCAATCATTTTACTACCCCTCATCCTCAGTAAACCTTTTACCATGCAGCTTCTAGGGCAAATTCCTAATGAGACCAAATCTATAGGTCTAGCACAATCTAGTGAACCCTCTCAAATATCAGTCAAAATAAGATGGCAAAAGAAGCCTGCCCCCAAGAAATCATCAGGATGTATTCATTGAATTTCGAATTTTGATGAAAACAAAATAGAGAAACAGGTTCATGAATTCTATGATTTAAATGCAATGCTTGTTCATTCAATCATATCTAAATAGTATCTTGTATAGGGTGGATTATACGCATCCATCAAAAGCTTTCTAATATTAGAAAATGCCGGCTAACGAGAGTATCATTTTAGCATTTATTAAAAAAGATTTGGATCGCAAATAAAAAGCTATAAAATGAGTGACAATACATAATGATACTAGGATAGGAATTGTCTAGCTTTAGTTTCTTCTCTTAAGCATTTTTGTAGCCAATGGTTTGTTAAACAGTTCAACAATGGAAACACCTTCTCAACATATTTATTCTAAGGATCAGAGTCCAATCCCATTTGTGAGACACATCCAAAAGACACAATGTGAGGTAAGTTGCTTAAGTACTACAGGTAATCTACAAATCTAATTACGATCCAATTATGTGTCCATCTTACATTGTATCGCTTTCTTTTTCTAACTTGTTAGTAATGATTTTAAATGATAGTTGAATTCGGTGCAAATTTTATACAAGAACGGTTTTAAATTAGTAATGCTGTGTCCACAGCATTGTATCCAAATTGGTGGAGCGTCCAAACTATCTTGCACAAAAAGCATTTCTATTCATATAATAACTAATTTAAAACATTTTACATACTAGATTATGGGAAAATCCTAGTACTGCATGTAAGACTTTATTTATCTATTTGACTTGGGAATTTATTTGACCTATAAAATTGTACTTGTACTGTCAAACAATGCACATATAACTCGCAAGTTGTCATTTCTAATTTAAGTTTTAGAAATATTTGTGCTCTTATTTTATTTGCTTGTCACAGAACACGATCCTAAGAACATGTCAACTTAATAAAGAAGGTCGTAATCAAAGGTGTTGATCCTAACATACATACAAGAAAAAATATCTGTAGACATCTTGAGTCGTCGTCATTGTGACTTGTGGTCTAGACAACAATAGAAATCCTGAAATGTATTTTACTTGTAGTTTAGACAACAATAGAAATCCTGTATTATCGCTAATTTAAGAAATGTAATTAATCTAAATTTTCCAAGAATGATTGTCCTCTCCCACAGTTTAATAATATTTTTAGCAAACAATTTACCATTCATTGTGCTCGCATGTTTGTAGGTTTTACTGTTGTAATCGTGTGGAGGTTGCGGCTCACGATGAACAAATGGAGGAAGACGTATGCATGACTTTTGAACCATTTTGAGCTGGCAAGAATGGTGAAAGATGTGCTAAGATCGGCTAGAAGAAAGAGATTATATGAGAAATCAATGATAAGACCAAGATGCGAAAACAATGCTAGCAAGAAGATTGAATGCGGAAGGAGCAAAGAATCCCTTATGGCTTATTATCAATTTACTTATTTATTTCCTTATCTTCTTTGTGCAAATTGTGAAATTGGTATACACAAACATATTTATAATAAAATTGAACTTTCACAAGGGCAAGTAATATTTGGCATATATAAATTTTGAACGGTAATTTAATTCGGTTCCCTTCAAAGTCCGTTAAAAATAGCGATGTAGATATAAGTGTATTCAAAACAGTGGAATGATGGAAAAGTTCTACAACCTACGAACTAAGCAGAGTCTCCTAGCCCAAAATCATGCCCGCCACTCAGCACCATGAAAAAATCAGCTGTAAATTCCATCAATTAACGATACGTTAGAGTAAGGCGAATTAAATTAACCCAATTAGCAACGGGCCGATCTTGTTAGGGACAAGATTTCCCTCGTACCCTCCAGCAATGGAAGATCAAAGGGTGTAACAAGTCCTATTGTGTGTGATTAAACTTTAAATGGGAAGTGCTCAATAACACGCGCGCACGCACACACACGGCACTGATTACATGAGACATCTTGGCTGACTGGGATTATGCTTGATAGTGTCAATCCACTTCTAAACTGCATCCAACTTATGTGAAAAACAAACCAACCTACAATAAATTTGCTAATCATTACTCATATTGTCTAGTTATGCATTGTCTACCAGCTAGTCCTAGATGTTAGGAATAAGGCTTGATGTTGCATACTGTCTAAGTTTAAGGTAATACAACATGAAACTAGTTATTTGTAAAATAGAAAAGTGCTAGTTAATGGATTGACCTTATATAATAATGATTGTAGTCTTTCTAAGAACATCATTTTTTATTTTGATAATAACTTGAGGAAAACTATATCTTAATATTATTCTTAATGCTTTAATATGTTGTTCAGAGAATTTGAAAGAATTTATAATATGCGTGATTTCGTAAGTATCCATTGATTTCACTAATCAAATCTATGCTCTCCCTTTATTGATTAATTTCGAGGTTGCACTTAAAAAGAACTTAGATTTGAGGGTCTGATATTAAAAAAAACATCATTTATTAATAATAATAAAGCATCAAGACCATTCCGACAGAAAAACAAGGGGAAAATAGAGATTCAATTTACCATCCACGATAATACATGATTAAATTGAAAAATATTACATTATGATTTAACCTTTTATCAGTGTTCTAAATGTCGGACGACATGTCCGAAATATGGATGACATGTCGGTTTTGGAAAGAAAATGACACAGATTCGCAAAATTATTTCGGTAACCAATATTTGGTAAATGTCGGCCGAAATTTCGTAATGTCGCTGTTTTACCCGATATTTACCAATATGTGAAGAGAATTTATTTGGGTAATTTTCTTTCGAGTTTTGCGCTTTAGGCTTTGTATATTAAGTAATTAATCCGGTGCATTGCAAAAGCAATGGACAAAAGTCTCGGCAACAATTTAGTAATTACCCCCATTGCCTCGTTTCATCCATCGCCTCCAGCCCTAGACACCATCTCCTCCAGGTATCTCTCTCTCACTCCCTCTCAAGCCCTGTCTCTCCTCAAGCCATCTCCACTACTCGGTCCCTCTCAAGCACTCCCTCCTCCTCAAGCACTCCCTCTATCTCCACTTCCCCTGTTTTTCCTTGGCCTTAAGCCGTGGATGGAGTGAAGTGAGGGAGTGAATCCCAAAGTTCAGAAAACCAGCTCCACCTTTGCCAGTTACGGAGCCCTATACACACCACTACTGAAATGAATCTTTACACCGGTCTGGTTCACCTTACCTGCTAGCTTGGATGTGTACAGTTCAATGATTTGAATCACTTAAATTCATACTCAGATAAGCTTAATTCTCGAGCAATTGCGCCAAAAACTCGAGTTCCTTTTGGATTTCCTTCTTGAATACGCTCCAACAATAGCAAAAAAATGGTCAAAGATAGTCCTATGAAAAGCAGAGGAAAGCCCCATTACACAAAGGAAAAAAGCCGTCGACGACAAAAGGAGAAATCACACGGAAGAAGGTATAAATACCGCTAGCTATAGATCACCATGCATTTCACTAATAATAGGGAAAATTGGCAGCAAGTAATAATCTTATTAATAACTGAAATGAGAATGAGAGATTTTCCTTATCTTTTGGAGCTCGCCTGAAGGCTCGCGTGTGCCTAAGGTGTCTTGTTCCCATGTACGGGAGATAGGTAGCAACCATTTGACGGGTAAACTGTCTACTCTAAAGCCACGACGGAATCGCAAGCAAGAAATTCCCTCTCTCTCTTTTTTTACCCAAAGTGTCCACTGAGTTAGCCAATCAGTCAAAAGGGCTCATGTTCTATCTAAGCGGGAGGGGCCACCCTATGGTCGCTCTTAGTTTCCCACCCATCTGGGGAACTTTCCCTTCCCTCTCCGTCTCTACTATTAAGTAAGATATAAATTTAATAAAACTAAAATTCTAAATAAGTTAATATTTTCTCTTTAAAATAAGTTATATAAACGGCGTTTACATTTCAAAAATGTAGAACCCGATATTTGATAAACCCACCAGACATTTCACGATATTCAATACCCGACATCAAAAATTTTGGGCCAACATGACACCGACATCCGAAATTTCGCACATTGCCAATTATTACCCTTAATTCTTTAAAAAAAACAGAAACATTTACCCAAAGAGTTCTAGTGTAATTCTTAATTAAGACCAAATCTTGTGGTCTATCACAATGAAACATTTAGTCTAACTCCAACAATTATTTGGTTTGCCTCCTATAAACCAATGGGCCTTGTAATATGTCACAAAAACCCTATCGAATCTCAAAGTCAATGTAGGATGGTTAAAAAATTAAAACCTTGCCCCAAGAAAGGATCAGGTTAAATCAAGCGTGATGGATGAAAATAATTGGGTTAACAAAATGGAAAAATCAGGTTCATGAATTCTATGAGTTACATGCAATGTTTGCTCATCTAATCATATCCAAGAAATATTTTGTACATAGTAGACTATATGTATCAGTCAATAACATTCTGTCATTAGTAATCCCAGCTAACAAGACAATCAACCCAGCATTTATTGAAAAAGATTTAGCTTGCAAAGAAGTGGCTATAAAATGAGGCACAATATAAGATAATAGTAGAATAGAAAGGCGATCGCTTTAATTGGTCCACTCGAGCATTTTGTAGCTAATGGTTCAACAAACAACTTGGCGTCAGTAAACTTAGAGACGCCTTTGAGACCTCCTTTCGAAGGATCAGAGTCTAATCCCAACCCCTAAAAAACCGTATTGGCAAAACTTGAGGTACATTGATTTACATTTCTCCTACCGCGTTACTTTTCAGTATTCATTCTTCTTCAATTATTCGGTGTAGCTAATTTTCAACCAAGAATCCTATTAAGCAGTCCTGAGTTAAGTTCATGACACTATTTTTTGTACTTTTTTCTCTTAATTAGTGTCAATCCATTTTTTGTATTAGTTAAAAATCCTAAAAGTTCAATACAGCAAGTTCATTTATCTTTCAGCCATAATATATAAATTGTTACGGCACCTACACATTTAGATTCAGAGACATCAATGGGGCCTCATGCCATTTTGCATGAGAACGCCTTAGATCTCGAACATTGGACTGCCAAGGTGGAGAAGAGGCATGCTTGGGGGATTAATCAAAGGGCTACAGGTAATTTAATTTCGATAATGATTGAATATATTCTGTCCATCTTACTCTTCTATATCCTTTTTTCCCCTAACTGTTAGTAATGGTTTTAAATGAATTTTATTTTGGTTAAAAATTTAAGCAAAAATGAAAATGAAATAAGAGCATTTCAAGAACGATGACAATATTTTCACCAAATTACTATTCTATCCCTATAAATGCTACGCACTCCGAAACCAAATCAGATGCCGTGCCTAAACTAAATGTTGCACATAAGCATTTCTATGCATATATAATAATTAATTCAAAACTGTTTACATGCAGATTAAGAGAAAATTCTAGTGTGGTATGTAAGCAGCATTGGACTTTATTTATCAATTTGCATTGTCAATTTTTCCAACTGTAAATGTACTTGCATAGTCAATGAAGGCATGTATATCTTACAAGCAGAATATATCATGAAAATTCAATTTTCTGATTACTAATATGCCTCTATTGTAAGATATACATGATAAGGGGCTGGGTAGTGGATGAGGATACTTAATCAGGATTAAAAGTTCATACGGCATATTCACGAGGGAGAAGGTTGCTGGGTATAGACAACAAGTGTGATCAGTAAGTCAAAGACTCAAAGGAGATTGACAGTACCACAAACTAAGGTTTTACATATCATGTCTTTGAGGGGGCGAGTTGTCAGATTTCTCAATACCATATCCATTGACTGAACAATAAGAATGCCAATATACATTACTAGTAAGCCAGTTAAGAAAATAGTGATACTTGAACAGTATGTAACTCTTACATCATATCTGTATCAGGTAGAAGTGATTAAGCACTTGACATCGATTTAGAACAAGTATATGTATGAAATAGGCATTGCCGATGTGCAATGAAACTTCATGCATGAATTACATTAATAAAGACAATAAGAACATATGGCATAACTAGACTGCACAATCAATGATGCCGTCAATAAGGTTTTACATTATTAATCAGATATAAGGAATTATCTGTTGATTAGTCCCAATTAAAAGACGTTTGGTATATTTAATGAAGATTAAAATTTTCATGTGGCATATCCAGAAGGAGTGACTTTATGTGTAGGAAACATATGTAACTGGTACACCAAAAGAAATGGACAACGATACCATATCAAAATTAAAACTTCACATGGCACATCATTAAGACCTGTTTTTATGAGTAAGAATAAGTAGGTGATATAAATTGTTCAGAAAACTTTGGAGAAGGATAATGATATAATTATTGATCAATATCTTAAATTCATGTGAAGTATATGTAACACCATTGAATTGATTAAGTCCTCCATATCAAATCGAATGAGTAATAATGAATAGAAACTAAGCATTGTCACTGAGGCCAAAATTGATGGACAATGAAAGGAAATAAGGATTTAAAGTGTAAATGGCTTAACTATGAGGGAGAAAATAAACAAAGTCTATGGTCCAATGAATAATGATATGTAAAGAAATTTCACATGGCGTATTTTTGAGGGAGTAAATTTATGAACATTAGAAATGTATGAAACTTGGAAGCCAGAAGAGAGCAATGATGACACCATGCCAAGAATAACAATGCATAGTATATTCCTGGTTATAATTAAACAAGCAAGCAAGCTTCATGGATGGGCCTTGATAAAGAGGTTTACCCCTGGGTGAAATAGGAAAAGAGCAGCCTTGTCATCGCCATTGCATCTGCCAATTATCTGCTCACCTGTCACTTTCTTGATCAATTAAATCGATGGCAGAACATAGAAGAGGATTTTGTTGGAGTTGAAGCAGAGGAAGGATATATATTGATCTCAGCACAAAATAATATGATTCCCTTATTATTAGTTTCGAGAAGTTAATAAAATACTTACTACTTTTCAACATTTGAGTTCCTAAGCCTAGGTCAGATCTCGGCGAAACATGCATAGCCCTCATGATTTGATCTACGTGAATTCCCTTATAACTCAACTTACGAAATATAAGTCCATACCAAACCCTATTTTGATGGTCTGAAGATGATGATGGCATAAATGATGAAAATACATCTAGATACTTCTAAGAAAATATGACTTAATTATTTGGGCTCTGGAACTACTATTGAAGCTGAGGGTAAAGCCTTGCTCAATGGCTTGCTCCAGTGTGATTATTTGAAGGTGAAGAATATAGAGATTGAAACTGATTCAAAGATTTTAGCTGATGCAGTAAATGGAAGGCTTGATCTATCCTCACTGCCCAGTTTGAGGGTTGTATCTGCCCCCAATTCTACTCTTTTTTTTTCCTTTTTCTTCTCTTGCTAGCCAGTAGTACTAGATGTATCTTTTTGTTTTTTTGGTTATTATTTAGTTGAGTAAGGAGTAGTACTCCTCTTGTTTGTATAAGTTCCAGCTAAAAAATATATATGACTTACATAAAAGCTTATTTACAGGGATGTGGTGTTTATATCCTGATTCCGTCTCCTTATGCATTAAAACATAATGATGAGAGCACTACTCTATGTGCGTGTTGGGGGATGACAGGACAAGTGTGTTAATATTAAGGTACACGTGCATATATACCTTTAGTGTGCACATCATCATTCAACTATCCATCACTTTTTTAAGTGATGGACACCATCCATTTTGATCTCCATTGGGTAAATTATGGATACATTAGTTTTCAAATAATCTATTATTTGGATACTCCTTGTTCATAGATCCAAGGGTGTAACAAGTTCTATTGTGTGTGATTAGACATCAATTGGGAAATACTAAATTATATATTTTTACTCCCTAAGTGTAACTTAATTACACCCACCATGAAATACCTTAATAAACGAATTATTTTTCACGATCGGCTCTGTCCATCTTGACCTACATAATCTAAAGTATACTTACACCAAATTTCATGAGATTTGGAAACTTATTGTTCATGCATCATTGGTTGCAAAATGGACGGTTTTCCGACAATAAAACATTTTATTACCAATGATCAATGTATAAATAAAATCCAAATCACACCAAACTTGAAGTACCCATACTTTAGATGGTGGAGATCATGATGGACAGAGCCAATCGTGAAAAAAATGGACAATTTTCCGACAATAAAACATTTTATAACCAATGATCAATGTATAAACAAAATCCAAATCACACCAAACTTGATGTACCCATACTCATGATGGACGGAGCCAATCGGGAAAAAAAATCATGCAGTGTGTTATTTCATAATGGATGTAACAAAATTAGTTACACCTAAGGAGTAAAATGGCAGCTTATATATAATCCTAACATTGATTACATGGGACATCTTGGCTGATTTGGGAATATTCTTGATAGTACCAATCCACTTTTAAATTGCATCCAACTTAGATGACAGACGACACAAGCCAACCTAGAATAGGTCCGACATCAAGTTGCTAGTTATTACTTTTATTGTCTAGTGATGCATTGTCTACCAGCTGGCCCCAAATGGTTGAAATAAAGGCTTGTTGTTACATATTGACCAAGTTTAAGGTAATGCAACATGAAAGTAGTTATAGAAAAGTGGCAAGGGACATTAATAGAGCTTGGTAGTGACCCTAAACAAAGATAATTGTAGTCTATCTAAGGACATATATTTTAGTGATCTATTTGATAAGAACTTGATGACACTATATCTTAATGCTTTTATAAGCTGTTCGGTGAATTTGAATGAATTTATATTAGATATACATTGATTTCACTATTCAAATCTGTTCTATTACTTTATTCATCAATTTTGAGGTTATACTTAAAAAGAACTTAGATTTGAGGGTCCGATATTAAAACCCCCATCATTTATTCATAGGAGGGAAAAAAAGCATCAGACCATTCCACGAGAAAATCATGGGAAATTGAGTGATTCAAATTACCATTCATAATAATATATAATTTTGACAACTATCACATTATGATTTAACATTTTATTACCCTTAATTCTTTCACACACAAAACGAAACATTTACCCCACAAGTTCTAGTATAATCTTTTAATAAGACCAAATCTTTTGGTCTATCACAATGAAACATTTAGTCTAATTCTAACAGTTATATGGTTTGCCTCCTATAAATCTATGAGCCTTGTAATACATCAGGAAACCCTGTCAAATATCAAAGTCAAGGCACGATGGTTTTTCATATTAAAAAAGAAAGGAAAAAAAACATTGCCCCAAAAAAAGATCAGATTAAAATCAAGTCTGATGTATAAAAATAATTTGGTTAACAAAACCAGAAATTCAGGTTCATGAATTCTACAAGTTACATGCAATGCTTGTTCATCCAAGCATATCCAAGAAATTTCTTGTACAGGGTGGATTATATGTATCAGTCAATTACTTTCTTTATTAGCAATGCCAGCTAATCAATCCAGCATTTATTGAAAAAGATTTAGCTTGTAAAGAATTGGTTATAAAATGAGGCACAACACATGAAAATAGCAGAATAGAAGGTCATAGCTTTAATTTGACCACTAGAGCATATTGTAGCCAATGGTTCAACGAACAACATGGCAATAGTAAACATAGAGATACCTTTTAGAAAAATCCTTTATAAGGATCAGAGTCCAATCCCAGCCGGATAAGATAATAATAGGCAAATCTTGAGGTATGTCGCTCTACATTTCTCCTACAACATTACTTTTCAGTAATCAGTATTCATTCTTTTTCGTTTATGCTGTGTAGCTAATTTTTGACCAAAAAAACTATTGATGCAGTCCCGAGATTAGCTTCATGCAAATATTATTTTTTTCTCTTAATTAGTGTCAATCCGTTTTTGTATTAGTTAAAAATCGCAACAGTTCCTTACAGCAAGTTTATTTGTCTTTCCACCATAATATACAAATTGTTAGGGCACTAACACATTTCAATTCAGAGACAGCAATGGGGCCTCATGCCTTTTTGCATGAGGACGGCTGATACCTTGGAGTTTCGATTGCCGATGTGGAGAAGAGGCACGCTTGGAGGTTTAATCCAAGAGCTACAGGTAATTTAATTCCCATTACAATAGAATATTGTGTCCATCTTATTCTTCTTTATCCCTTTTCTACCTACCAATCAGTAAAGGTTTTAAATTAATATTGATTCAGTGAAAAATTATCCAAAGGTAATAATGAAATCAGAGCATTTTAAAAAGGATGGATCTGAAACTGTATCCGCTAAGACTAGATATGTCTAGGATCTTCGCACCTAACATATTCTTAAAAGACCTCCATAAAACTATTATTCTTTGGCTAACTAGGATTAGAATAACTATAAGGTAATGTAGCTCTCTCTCTCTCTCTCTGATTAGTAGTTATCATGACGGGTGGACCCTGAAGGAAAGAGGCCCCGGCATGGGTATTCGTCGTAGGAGTAAAATGTCTAGGATCTTCGCACCTAACATATTCTTAAAAGACCTCCATAAAACTATTATTCTTTGGCTAACTAGGATTAGAATAACTATAAGGTAATGTAGCTCTCTCTCTCTCTGTTTAGTAGTTATCATGACGGGTGGACCCTGAAGGAAAGAGGCCCCGGCATGGGTATTCGTCGTAGGAGTAATGGATAACGTAGAGAAGCTTCCAAGGGTACCAGCCATTAGAAACACAATAATAAAAGTTAAGATAGTATTAATGAGTAATTTGTGTAAGTCAATGAGGCACACCCCCACATACTTATGGGAAGGCGGAATTTACAAAAACGATTTTTATACTTGCAACATCGACCTATCATAGAGGATCTTTTCGAAAACCTCAACTCGCTAAACACTTGGAGGTTCTAAACTACTATGAAAGAGTTTTATACCTCCTTGATTACAAGTCCTTCGTGTCTTCTTCTCCATTCGTTGACCTCCTAAGAAGTGCAGATCTAGCTCGGTCGTCGGCCTCCTCGTGTTGAAGACGATCCACCCGAGAGTCTATGGTTCAAGCTCCAACCTCTAAACCGAGATAACAAAAGTACCTAGTTCACTAATCTAGATAGTTTAGGAGATGTAGAGTGTTAATTGGAGTATTCTATCTCAATGATCAAGCATGTAATATTTTCCATAAACAAATAACAACCATACTTGAATAGTAAAAACAAACCAATAAACTAAAGGAATAAGTCATGCTTCACCATGCCACAAATATCTCCATTTTGCACCTCATTAATCTACTTTCCAAAATTAAATAAATCCAATAATGAGGTGTCCCCTTCCAGAAGCATCTCTTGTAAAATTACAAGAATGCCCTCACCGTATATACATACATGTATTCGTACTGCAAAAATACGAATACGATGAGATAAAATAATCCAATAATATAATACTAGAATCCGGCTTAATCCAAATCCCACTAGTATTATCCGTCCGAACAACATCCGTGTAGCCATTACACGTATATGATCGAAACCCTGTTGTAGGGTGTTTTTCGTCACCCCATTGAGATGGAAATACGCGCACGCTTGTCAGGCGAAGTACAGATTCCCCCTGCCTAGGGTAGGCTGGGGTTTTTTGATTGTGGGGATCCGAATCTCCGGCAGCCGCGGACTAAACTGTCGTTAATTACCCGTCGCCTTTGAAGCGAGAGAACCTCCGATTGACGGGTCAAACTGGACATACGAACTCAATGCGATGCTTTGGTGTGTTTTTTTTTTTTGCTTTATTCCATTTGTTAAAAAAAAGATATATATATATATATATATATATATATATTATATATATAAAAAACAAAAATAAATATTTAGAGAAAAGTTTTTTTTTTTAATTTATTATTATTTTTTTAATTTTAAAATATTATTTATAATTTATTTATATTTTATTTTTCTAAATAAAAAAAAGATTAGAATAAAGAAAAGAAGGAATGAAGAAGAAGAAAGAGAAAAAAAAGGGAAAGCCTGGGCTCCCATTTAATGAGAGCCTCCCCTTACATGTGGGGCCATCACATGCTTAGCATGTGACCACTCACATGCTGGCATGTGATGGGAGCAAAAAGGGCTCCCACTTAATAGGAGCCCTCCCCCTGAGGGGGCCTAGCACGTGAGGGGGCCAAAGGCTCCAAATTTTATCTTTTAAACATGGAGCTGAACTCCAAAAGAATTTTTTTTATGGAATTAAACTCCAAATGAATTTTAAATATGGAGTTCAACTCCGAAAATATTTTAAATGGAGTTTTAACTCCAAAAAGATTTTTATTGTAAAGTTAAACTCCAAAAAGAGTTTTAAATGGAGTTCAACTCCAAAAAAGGTTTTTATTGTGGAGTTAAACTCCAAAGGAATTTTTGTTTGTGGAGTTAAACTCCAAAAGAATTTAAATGGAGTTGAACTCCGAAAGAACTTTTATTATGGAGTTGAACTCCGAAAGAATTTTAAATGTAGAGTTAAACTCCGGAAGAATTTTATATGGAATTAAACTCCTAAAAAGATTTAATGTGGAATTAAACTCCCAAAAAAAAGATTTTTACTGTGGAGTTAAACTCCAAAAGAATTTCTGTAGCGGAGTTAAACTCCAAAATAATTTTATTTGTGGAGTTAAACTCCAAAATAATTTTATTTGTGGAGTTAAAACTCCAAAAGATTTTTCCCTTTCTCTTTTGAGAAGAAACCCAAAATGGGTTCTCTTGAAATTCCAAGATCTAGATCTTAGATGATAAAAAAAGAGACCATTTTTCTTCTCTTGATGGAGTCTTGGAAGGTGGGTTTATGGTAAAACTTTGTTTTGTTTAAAAAAAAAGAGAGCTAAGCTCTTGATTTATTTGGAAAATGAAAAGGAAGAGGAAAAACTTGAAAAAGAGAGAGTCGAGACACAAACCCTAGTTTTTTGAGGGAATGAAAAATGTATGCTTTATTCATCATCATGTTGCCTTATATAGGCTTACATATTTACATATAACCCCTTGGGCTTTACAAAATGGCATTTTGCCCATCCCATGGCTCATGTGTCATTTCTTTTTGCACATAAGCCATGGGTATTTTAAAAAAAATTGGCTTTATGCCCATTCATGTATAAAAAAATTACATTAAAATTATTTATTACATGATTTTTATGTTGGCATGGAGAGGCTGGCCGCGGGCTCGACTTGGGCATGGGCCCGCTTGACCTGGGATTGGGCCCACCTGGTTTGGGGTTGACATTGACTTTGACTTGATCAACCGGGGTGCAAATTTTGACCCCAACAAAGTGCCCCTCATCAATGAATGCACACCACGCATATGAGTTGTGTGCATGAAATTGATGGATCTTGAAGTTGGACTTCAAGATGGAACATCATTCCAGGGGCAGAACATCATCCCGGGAGCATAATTCCGGGGATCAGAGCATAATTCCGGGATCGGAGCATCATTCCGAAGTGCGAAGCATGATTCCAGGAATCGGAGCATCATTCCGAAGAGCGGAGCATGATTCTAGGGATCGGAGCATCATTCCGATGAGCGGAGCATGATTCCAAAGGATCGGAGCATAATTCCGACAAACAGCAGACATTCTGACCGGAGCATAATTTCGATGCAGAGGTTGATTCCCAGGAGAAGCATAATTTCGGGGATAGGAACATAATTCCGAAGATCGGAGCATCATTCCGAAAAGCGGAACATGACTCCAGGGATCGGAGCATAATTCCGATGAGCAGAGCATGATTCCAAAGGGTCGAAGCATAATTCCCACGAGCAGCAGACATTCTGATCGGAGCATAATTTCGATCCAGAGGTTGATTCCCATGAGAAGCATAATTTCGGGGATCGGAGCATAATTCTGAGGATCGGAGCATCATTCCGAAGAGCGGAGCATGATTCCAGGGATAGGAGTATAATTCCAATGAGCGGCAGACATTCTGACCGAAGCATAATTTCGATGCAGAGCTTGATTCACAGGAGAAGCATAATTTCGGGGATCGGAGCATAATTACGAGGATCGGAGTATCATTCCGAAGAGCGGAACATGATTCCAAGAATCAGAGCATAATTCCGATGAGCAGAGCATAATTCCAAAGGGTCAGAGTATAATTCCGACGAGCAGCAGACATTCTGACCGAAGCATAATTTCGATGCAGAAGTTGATTCCCAGGAGAAGCATAATTCCGGCAGGGAAGACAGATGCACCGAGGCGAAGTATGATTTCAACACGGGATACACTCTAAGACAAAGTATGATTCCGGCGCAGAGGTTGTTGGCTGACTTGATTCCGAGACGAAGCATAATTCCGACAGGGAAGGCAGATACGCCGAGACGAAGCATGATTTCGACTAGGGTTACACTCTGAGACGAAGCATGATTCCGACGCAGAGCTTGTTGGTCGACTTGATTCCGAGGCGGAGCTTAATTCCGACGAGGAGATCGCTGGTTGATTCCGAACCGAAGCATAATTCCGACAGGGAATGTGGATACTCCGAGGCGAAGCATGATTTCGACACGGAATACACTCTGAGACGAAGCATGATTCCGATACAGAGATTATTGATTTGATTTGGGTTGACATCAGCATCGCTACACTGGAATATCTGGAATATGGTACCAGAAGCGAATCATCATTTGCCATTAAGGGATTTGGGGATTTTTTTTGTCGGCATCTGCATTGTTGTACTGGAATAATGCCATGAGCAACTCATCATTTGCCCCGGAAGGATTTGAGAATTGGCTTATTGGATCGGCATCTGCATTGCTGCACTGGAATAATGCCAGGAGCAACTCATCATTTGCTCCGGGAGGACTTGGGAAGCGATGGCTTAGGAGACAGGTTTAAATCCCTATCACCTAAGGCTTTTCAATTTTATGAGCCGTAAGGATCTCATAAAAGCATTTTCTCCCTAGGAGTCATAAAGATCTCGTAGGTGTATTTTCTCCTTAGAAGTCGTGGGAACTCCTATGTATGTTGCTCTTTTGTGAATCATAAGGATCTCACGCTGGAATTTTCTCCTCACAAACTCGAGAGGACTTTGCGAGTGCATTTCATCTCTTTTTCACGAGTTTACGCCATTTCGGGTTTTCACAAACTCGTCGGCAGTCCTGCTGTTTTTCCTCACGGAGCCCTTTTGGGTTTTCATCCATACCCATTTTGCTTGTGGACATACCCTTTTTTTGGAATCTTCACCGCCAATGGGACTTTGGAATATGGTCTCGCCGGTAGGACTTGGGAAAGATTGGGATCGTTTTACGCCCGTGAGTTATATACGGTTTTGCAGGATGAATGATCCAAACCGTAGGGCCGGAAAAATTTCAGGACTTTGTTGGCGTCGGCATCGCTACACTGGAATATGGTACCAGGAGAGACTCATCATTCGCCGTTAAGGTATGGAATTTGGAATTTGGTTGGCGTCTGCATCGCTGTACTGGACTATGGTACCAAGAGCGACTCATCATTCGCCACTTGGGGTATGGGGTTTGGAATTTGGTTGGCGTCTGCATCGCTGCACTGGAATATGGTACCAGGAGCGACTCATCATTCGCCATTGGGACTTGGAATTTGGTTGGCGTCTGCATCGCTGCACTGGAATATGGTACCAGCAGCGACTCATCATTCGCCATTAAGAATTTATGTTTTGGGCGGCGTCTGCATCGCTGCACTGGAATATGCTACCAGGAGCGGCTCATCATTCGCCGTTGGGATTTAAGAAATTTGGAATTTTGGTTGGTGTCTGCATCGCTGCACTGGAATATGGTACTAGGAGCAACTTATCATTCGCCTTTTTCTACCGCGATTGCTCTATCATTTCAGCTTTTCTTATAGCGAAGGTCGCAATTGCCCTATCATTTCGGCTTTTTATTCACGATTACCCCATCATTTCAGCTTTATTTTCATTTTCATTTTTACTCGCTGATTTTTATTGCGAGTTGCCCCATCATTTCGGATTTTTATTTATATACATATATATTTTTTTTATTTACACATTTTTATATACCCAGTTTAACGACTTAGACATCGATTATTCCCAGTTTAATGACATGGCAGTCAGTTGTTCCCAGTTTAACGACGTGGTGGTCAGCTGTCTCAGAAACCTGGAGAAGATATCCGATTGAGCAGTTGTCAGGAGCACCGCTGGAGCTTGCCCGAAATGTCTTATCACTTTGTCGGTGTTGATGGCCTTGCCCCCAGCTGGGGCCAAGGAAAGTCGTTCAAATACCGACTTGCGTTCGAAGATGGCAATTGAAAGTCGTTAAGCTGCAAATAGAAACATGATTTTAGTATAGACAATCGATATATACATTGATTAAGCTCGCATGAACGTTTAACCCGAAATATGGGAGGAGAGATCGATCCCACCGGGCATGCAAGAATTTGTAGGATGTTTTTTGTCACCCCATTGAGATGGGAATACACGCGCGCTTGTCAGGCGCAGTACAGATTCCCCCTGCCTAGGGTAGGCTGGGGTTTATTGATTTTGGGGATCCGAATCTCCAGCAGCCGCGGACTAAGCTGCCGTTAATTATCCATCGCCTTTGAAGCGAGGGAAGCTCTGATTGACGGGTCAAACTGGACATGCGAACTCAAAATAAATATTTAGAGAAAAGTTTTTTTTATTTTAATTTATTATTTTTTTAAATTTTAAAATATTATTTATAATTTATTTAATATTTATTTTTCTAAATAAAAAAAAGATTAGAATAAAGAAAAGAAGAAACGAAGAAGAAGAAAGAGAAAAAAAAGGGGAAGCGTGGGCTCCCATTTAATGGGAGACTTAAGGGGACATCACATGCTTAACATATGACCACTCGCATGCTAGTATCGGAGGAGGGCCATCAAATGCTTAGCATGTGACCCTCACATGCTAGCATGTGATGGGGGCAAAAAGGGCTCCCACTTAATGGAAGCCCTCCCCCTCACGTGCTAGCACGTAAGAGGGCTAAAGGCTCCAAATTTTTTATTTTTTTTAACATGGAGCTGAACTCCAAAAGAAAATATTTTTATGGAGTTAAACTCCAAAAGAATTTTAAATATGGAGTTCAACTCCGAAAATATTTTAAATGGAGTTTTAACTCCAAAAAGATTTTTATTGTGAAGTTAAACTCCAAAAAGAGTTTTAAATGGAGCTCAACTCCAAAAAAGGTTTTTATTGTGGAGTTAAACTCCAAAGGAATTTTTCTTTGTGGAGTTAAACTCCAAAAGAATTTAAATGGAGTTGAACTCCGAAAGAATTTTTATTGTGGAGTTGAACTCCGAAAGAATTTTAAATGTGGAGTTGAACTCCGAAAGAATTTTATATGGAGTTGAACTCTGAAAGAATTTTTATTGTGGAGTTGAACTCCGAAAGAATTTTAAATGTGGAGTTCAACTCCGAAAGAATTTTATATGGAGTTAAACTCCTAAAAAGATTTAATGTGGAGTTAAACTCCCCAAAAAAAAAGATTTTTACTGTGGAGTTAAACTCCAAAAGAATTTCTGTAGTGGAGTTAAACTCCAAAATAATTTTATTTGTGGAGTTAAACTCCAAAAGATTTTCCCCTTTCTCTTTTGAGAAGAAACCCAAAATGGGGTCTCTTGAAACTCCAAGATCTAGATCTTGGATGATAAAAAAAGAGACCATTTTTCTTCTCTTGATGGAGTCTTGGGAGGTGGGTTTATGGTAAAACTTTGTTTTGTTTAAAAAAAAGAGAGCTAAGCTCTTGATTTAATTGGAAAATGAAAAGGAAAAGGAAGAACTTGAAAAAGAGAGTAGAGGCACAAACCCTAGTTATTTGAGGGAATGAAAAATGTATGCTTTATTCATCATCATGTTGCCTTATATAGGCTTACATATTTACATATAACCCCTTGGGCTTTACAAAATGGCATTTTGCTCATCCCATGGCTCATGTGTCATTTCTTTTTTAGCATAAGCCATGGGCTTTACAAAAATTTGGCTTTATGCTCATAAAAAATTACATTAAAATTATTTATTACATGATTTTTATGTTGGCATGAGGAGGCTGGCCACGAGCTCAACTTGGGCATGGGCCCGCTTGACCTGGGCTTGGGCCCGCCTGGCTTGGGGTTGACATTGACTGACTTGATCAACCGGGGTGCAAATTTTGAACCCAACACCTGCATGTAAAACTATACAGTCTCTACATCGTTTTGTCTGAACTAGAAAAACCCTCTGTGTGGGACTCTAAAGACTCGACAATACGCTGGCTGTGGGTTTAACCACGAGTCCGTCAGCGACACTAGCTATACATAACGGCTATCCAAGTACCTGTCGAAAGGAAAGCCGACGAGCGAACTCATCCGAACGCCTACTGAATCTATCCGGAACAATCTCCATACAGTCCGGTCTGTTCGTCTAAGAGTATGCATGTCGGGCCTAGTGGTAAATGTAAAACCCCTAATAACACAATAAGTCGTGTCGGAGTAGAACTCAATACACCCTGAGAAACAACTGATGTACCTACCAGTAAATCTCACTTGCCCTGACCAAGGACTTTGTGTATTGGCTATCCCAAGACAGCGCGATATCAACTCCCAATACCGGAAGAGACGAATCCTTTCTATCCACTAGTGGCTCCAAGTGCTTCGGGACTGCACCCAACCACTACCTGTTTGCACGACTCATTTGAACCGTGGTAAAGTAGTAATCAAAATACAGTGGAAACACACTCGAGACGAATAGTGATATCAAGTCAACGGACTAACCTGTACTCATATCATTCAGGAACTGCTAACTAACGATAGGTATAATACCATCCAGCAGTTACTATCGAGTCCGTCCAGTGTAACTCATAACCCAATGAGCACATGTATACTATCTCTGCTACCGCATACCAATGGCTGCGGGACAGCCCATCTTCCCTGACTGGGATGAGAAGCGTATACACTAGTCTACTCTGGAGTATCGATGCCCTATCTCGATAATCCTACGACTAGGGACAAGCTTAAAGATGTGCTTCTAGACTATCCAGCCCCCACTAATGTGATTGCCATCATAACACTTCTAGTCAAACAAACATCCTAAGAGCTCTATCGATATGTATTAGCGATATGCTAAAAAAACATATACACATATTAAGATAGAATCAAACCAGATAGCATACTATCATATTGAGCAAGATTGTTATTATGTCTGTGTATATCCCAAGTTTTCAAAATGTAATATACAATACAATAATGGCCTCTAGGGCATATATCATTAACAATTTGGTTCAATGACTCAATTGAAACTTCATTTGCATTTCAATTTTAAAAATATGAGCGAGAATCGTTACAAGATTTGCTCGATACTGCAGAATGGTGAAAGCGGATCATGACTGAGAGTAAGGGTTAAAAAAGAGGTGATTGGTAGGGGTATGTATATATTGATATATGCGCAATAAACCACAGTTTTTCCACCTATACAACTTTTATTTTTAAATGTTTGTTCATAACCAAGGCTAATAAGACGTGGTTTGCTAGAAAATTGATCTCTTTGCTAGCTATAGATTTCTACTAACGGAATCTGATGTTTGAACTTCACTGGCCAAATATAGAGCTACCTTTTAGCCGTTCATAGTTTTGTACTAACTAAAGCAGTGTTCTAAATGCCAAAATATCGGCGACATGTCGGTTTTGGAAAGAAAATGACACGATTTTGCAAAATTATTTCGGTAACCGATATTTGGTAAATGTCGGCCGACATTTCGTGATATTGCTATTTTACCCGACATTTACTCATATGTGGAGAAAATTTATTTAGGTAATTTTCTTTCGAGTTTTGGACTCAGTGTTAAAAAAATGATCTACCCAGCCGATTAATTAGCCGATTAATCATACCCGGTGCTTAACCATATAGAAATTGCATTAATCACTCGATTATACGGTCAAAAACGATTAAACAGCGTATAATAGGTTCAAAACAGTTATTCGGGCGTTTAATTTCTAAACGGTTGTGAAAAAAATAGAAACCCACTAAAAAAAAAACCTTGCCTGCTTCTACTCTTTTACTGCACCAAAAGACTAAAAGACTTGTCTTTTTCGTCCAAGTCTCGACTTCATCCTCGATCGCAACCCAACTTCGACCTCCATCCTCGATCGCCAGCCTCGACTTAGACGTCGATGATCTTCAGCCTCGACTTAGACGTCTCCAGCCATGAAGTCGACGATCTTCAACCTCGACTTCGAGGATCTCCGACTTCGAACGATCTCCAGCGTCGATGTCGACCTCTCCACTCTCCAGCCTCGACTTCGACCACAGCCTAGACATCGTATTCTCCAGCCTCGACATCGTCCAGCCTCGACTTCGACCATCTCCGGCCAACGTCGACCATCTCTAGAGGTAATTCTTAAAATTAGGATTCACTTTTTACCGTAAATTTTTCTACAATTTTTTTGTTTTGGAATTGCTTAGGAAAGTGATAAGTGAGGTGGCTTTTAAACTTCTTTATTGCTAAGAAAAGGGGAGTGATAGGCGAGTGGGTTAGGTGTTACTGTTGCTGTTTATTTTTTTTTGTAAAATGTTTTTTAGTTCAAATTTGATGTTTTTTAGAACAAATCTTTTATAATTTTATGGTTAGTATTTTTTGTTGTTCTATTATAGTTATTTTGTTGTTTTCTTGGATCTTTTGTTATTATATGTTTCAACTTGTTAATTGTTATATCCAAAGTGCAAACCAAGTGTTTGAGGAAATGCCCCAATAGCTCCTATTTTAACTTTTCATAGTAGTTATGTAACTTATGTTTGTTTTATCGTTTGTTTAAGATTTAAATGTTTTCTATTGCTTCGGATGCGAATATTGGAGGATCATAAGAAGAAAGTCAATGCGATGTTCCGAAAAAACCGAGGAATTCTAATGATGTAGGATGGGAGTATGAAAAACTTGTTAAAAAAAGATGTTATACTAAGATAACTTGCAAGTCGTGCCTTAGAGAAATCAATGGTAGGATCAATCGGCTCAAGCAACACATTGCCCATACTAAAAGGGAAGTGAGAAGTTGTCCAAAATCGACCGCTAGGGATAAGGCTAAATGTAAAAAAGCCTTAGAAGATTTCAGGAAGAAAACGGAAAATCGAAAGCTTGAGGAACATCAAAGAAGAATGGAAGTTCAAATTTCGGAATCAAGAGATGAAAATTAACCCGAACTTGCTCTAAAGTTATTTGTAGAATATTTGTTTATGATAGTTTATGACAATTTATGATATTTTGTTGTTTTTAAAGTTATTTGTAGGCCATAGGATATTGCTTCTTTGCAAGACGTATTTTTATGTCACATTATGTGGTGTTATAGTTTAGACGCATCATGCTATCAATATTTGATATGATATTCTTTGCGTGGTTTGTTATGGGGTGTTTATATGGTAATTTATAATTGTATGATGTGTGTGAGATGTTGCATATGCCCCCATAGATTATTTGTGCGCAAATTATATAATATACATCATACAAAATATAATGTATATCCGGTGGGACTCGAACCCACAATCTTCCTTATTTAATTTTATTCAGATACATTACCATTAGGACACAGACATATTTAATATTTAATAATTCCAAGCAAGGCTATATTTTCTTATAAATATTTATATGTGTG
The DNA here is from genome assembly GCA_030015575.1 of Agapanthus africanus. Lineage (NCBI taxonomy): Eukaryota > Viridiplantae > Streptophyta > Magnoliopsida > Asparagales > Amaryllidaceae > Agapanthus > Agapanthus africanus. Next base: position 101,379,623 of record CM057350.1, on the reverse strand, counting down.
TGTAGTTGTTTGTGGCCGCATAATTCTCGTAAAACGATTAATCACCGTATAATTCGTCTATACGCTACCCGCTAGCCGAACGAATAAAAAACGAATACGTGTTTAACAACATTGTTTAGGCTTTAGGCTTTGTATATTAAGTAATTAATCCGGTCCACTGCAAAAGTAATGGACACAAGTCCCAATAACAATTAAGTAATCACCCCAATACCTCGTTTCATCCTTCGCCTCCAGCAAACCCTAGTCGCCATCGCCTCCAGCCCTAGTCGCCATCGCCTCCAGGTGTCTCTCTCTCAAGCCCCATCTCTACTCGAGCCATCACCACCACTCGGAACTCACGCCCATCTTCAATCTCTCTCCCCTCAAGCACTCCATCTGTCTCCACTTTCTCCAGCTTTTCCTTAGCCTTAAGCCGTGGATGGAGTGAAATAAGGGAGCGAATCCCAAAGTTCAGAAAACCAGATCCGCCTTTGCCAGTTATCGGGCCCTATACACACCTCAATCGAAATGAATCTTTACCGGTCTGGTTCACCTTACCCGCTGGCTTGAACGAGTACAGTTCAATGATTTGAATCATTTAAATTCAAATTCAGGTAAAGCTTAATTCCCGAGCAATCGCGCCAAAAAGTCGAGTTCCATTTGGATTTCCTTCTTAAATACATCCCAACAATAGCAAAAAATTAGTCAAAAATAGCCCTATGAAAGTATAGGAAAGCCTCCTCCCACATAGGAAAAACCGCCAGCGACAAAGGAAGAAATCCCATGAAAGAAGGTATAAATGCCACTAGCTATAGATCACCATGCATTTCACTAATAATAGGAAGACTTGGCAACCAGCAATAGCCTTATTAATTACTAAAATGAGAATGAGAGATTTTCCTTACCTTCTAATGCTCTCCTGAAGGCTCGTGTGTGCCTGAGGTGTCTTGTTCCTATGTACGGGAGATAGGTAGCCACCATTTGACGGGTAAACTGTCTACTCTAAAGCCACGGTGGGATCGAAAACAAGAAATTCCGTCTTTTTTATCCAAAGCGTCCATTGAGTTAACCAATTAGTCGAAAAGGCTCCAGTTCTATCTAAGCGGGAGCAGGCACCCTATGGTCGCTCTTAGTTTCCCACCCATCTCGATTCGCTGAGTGATCCGGAGACTTTCCTTTCCTTCTACGTCTCCACTATTGAGTAAAATATAAATTTAATAAAACTAAAAATCTGAATAAATTAATATTTTTTCTTTAAAATAAGTTATATAAATGACGTTTACATTACAAAAATATAGAACCCGATATTTGATAAACCCATCTGACATTTCACGATATCCAATATCCGATATCAAAATCTTGAGGCTGGCCCGACACCGACTTCAAAAATTTAGAATATTGAACTAAAGTTGTAATTTTAAACCTTAATATAGAAAACAGTTTGATTATCCCTATTTTGTAAAGAACGGATTCGGAATATATTCGGTTGGCCGATGAATAAAGAATAACCGGTTTATTCGGTTAATTCAATTTATACATCAATATTTTTATATCAATATTTTTATATAAATATTACATTTAAAAAATTCAAAAAATATAAAGACATAAAAACTAATATACCCATGGCCTAATGATAAGACATCCGAACTAAATTGGAAAATTGTGGGTTCGAGTCTCGATTGAAAAGAAGAACGAGGAAAGTGTTTGTGAAATAATAACTGTCCCACTTGTTTTCCCGCACCTGATTTTTTAAGTTATGGTATTTTGTTTTGGGCCTAATTGGCCAATTCGGTCAAATATTCGAGTTATTGACCCGGATATACAGTTTGTGTCGCGAATATTCAGTTTGACCACACATTTGATTGAATATTGCAATGTTAGTTCATTTTGCCACCGAATCCCAATGTTCGACCGAATATTCCTTTTTTCAACACTAGGTAGGAACTCTCATTCGAAATTCCTTACATAAAAACATGTATACATTGGTGATATAAGGATATAACCGATATATATATATATATAAGGTCAGTAGACATCTCCGGTCATTCTTTTTACGACTTATATCTAGATCAGACGACTATAGCAATTGTATGATCTATTATCTGAATCGGTGATCTAAAAAGCCTTGGCCGTCTTGGCGGAAGCGGTGATACACCGCTCTGATTCAGACTTGGTCAGTTTAGTTAAGCAGATTTAAGCGCTTAACAGGCGTCTAGGCGGGCGCCTAAGTGAGGCCCATCCCACTTCATGACTTTAAAATGAAATATTTTCTATCAAAAGAAGCAGCATAGGCCAGGTTTATCGATTTTAAATCCGTACCAGACCCAAACCCATATTTTATAAACAATCCCATGCAAAATGCCATATTTTATAAACAACGAACTCTCGGGTAGCATAATGTCATAGTGCCTTTTTTTTCTTGATGCCTATCCATAAAAGACAAGTGTCATGAATATATAGAATCAAATTTTGTAAAGACATTATTATGCAAAGACATTCCTCTCGTATTAAAAAAAATTAAGAATGTTTTTGTGATGTTTTCTATTATATACATGTATAGAAATATGATTTTAATTAAAATTAAAAAAAAACTACCTAAGCAACTAGACGCTAGGCGGTGCCCCAACCACTCGGCTCCGCGTAGCGCCTTTAACAACCTTGATCTGAATTAATGTCAATACTAATTGGAAAAAAATGTAAATTGTTGTTTAAATTTCCAAATATGATTATTCTTTCCCACAAAGATGAAAAATTTTATTGACCAATTTCCTATTCCTTTTGTTCACTTGTTAGTTTGCTTTGATGTCGTATTGAAGTGCAGAATGAAGCAGCAACAAATGAGGCATGTGGGAGCATCGATTCGTCTTGAATATTGAGATGACGAGAATGGTGGGAGATGCACTAAGATCTGCAAGAAGAAAGAAACTAGAAGATAAATCAAGGATAACAATACCATGCAAAATCAAGGCAAGAAAGAATATTGAATGTGGAAGTAGGAGAAACAGAAAACCATTCCTGGTTCATCTTAACTTTTTTCTTTTCTTTTCTTTTCCATTTTGTAATATAGTGTGGAGGCATATTTGTAAACAGACAACTGAACTTTCATTATATATTTCTACTTTTGGACTGTAATTTACTTGGGTTACCTTCAAAATCTTAAAAGAATGGTTGTGTAAATATAAGCATGCTCAGTGTCTAGGACCAAATTCTTCACCCAAATAATCAATCACAGTACTCTGTTATTTCAGCGTCCAATCCACTACCCAGCATGAATAATTCAGTCATAAATTCCATACACCATTTATAAATAAAGTGGAGTAAGATCAATTAGATGGTCCCATAGGAAATAGGCACTTCTTCTCAAGGACAATATTCCACCCAATAGATGGCATTTATTCTAAGGACTGCTTGTTTTGAATGAAAAGTGATTTAAAAAAACATAAATTATAGCATTCAAGCTTTTAGGTAAATCAAATAGGGTTTAAATTATAGCCACCGGGCTTACCCCCTGAGCTCACTGCCGGCCACTTTGGCCACCAACCGCCGGCCTCCCCGTTGCAAGCATCACGGCGACCCCTACGCCGCGGCCGAGCCCCTGCACGACTCCCGAGGCTTCACATCCCGCTCTCGAGCCCTAGTTCACAGTCGAGCCCCGGGCATTTCGTCAAACACTTACATCAATCGCTATTGCCGCTATTCTAGTCACCGTCGTCGCCATTAAATCCGCGGCCTCGATCTCTTAAGTCGTCATCGTCATCAACACGCCATTCATCGCAACGCCAGCGCACGCCCGTCGCACCCACCGAGCCATCGAGTCCAAAAAGCAAGATCCGACAAGGCTAAACATGTGCTGCGTTCGTGACGCGATCGTGCCGTTTCCGCTGCCGTACCGTCGTTGACACGTCTTCAGGCAAGTTTAATACTTGCTTCATGCTAATTTTATATATTACAATTCAAGTTACCAATAATTTCTACATACACTGTTTCATGTGAATCATTATAATTCAAGTGTTCGATACAAAACCCGAATGGAAAACCCCGTTAAATTGCCGGCAACAAATAACATGTGATGGCCCGGGTTATAATGAATGTCCCTTGAGACTTTGGTTCCAATACGATGCCGTTTGCTCACGTAAAATGGTGTTCCGATTTCTGTCGTAAAACCTGAAAACTTTCGTACATGCTAAACCGTAAAACTTATAATAAATTATGTACAAATCGAATTTTAGCGTTCCATGGCTCGTATCGAAGATGATTGTTTAACCTACTGTATTCTATAATTGGTCACTGAACTTTAACAAAGTATGATAGAGATAATTGCGGAGGATTACGATTCTGGACTGCAGACCAGAACAGAAATCCCAGTAAACCCATGTTTATAAACCCCTGTATATTCCTGTTCAAATATGAGAATGTGCGGAACCCTATATCGTTACGTAGAAAATTGAGTTAGCTTTCTTACTCCACTGGTCACACTGGATTCCTCAACTGTTTGATATTTTTAACTCATTTTACAATGTCGATACGTTTGTTGAATTCTGCAGAGGCAGATTTTATACCTCGAACATAACCTGTCCATAACTCCCTGTCGATATAGTATATTACTGATCCGCCAATTGCGGTGGAAACCTAACTGATAACTCTAAATATTGTTCAACTATAGCGTCGCCTAATTACGATCCCAATTAGGATTAAAGTGTGTTACGAAATGGACTTCCAATTCTGAAACCGGATTTCCAGCCGCGAACACTTAAATTGAAATGGTCATTACTAGCAAACCTGAAACCCGATTGGCGCGAAACCAATTTTGATGGATAGATAATTCAATATACTGTTTACTCCTTTTACAATGTTTCGCTTAATTCTGCACGCACGACTTATAGTAAATTATGCAGGTGGTAGAACACCGACTGATGGTATTCCATTCATATGGTGTAATTATTGTATTCTCATCATATCGTGTAGAAGGCATTGCATCGGTAACCTAGTGGTCATGTGCATTACCCAGTGTTAGGTATTAGTGTTTGATTGTGGCAAGTATGTTAGTGTGTAAGCATGAATGGATGAGTGAAAGTAGTACGTACTTGTATACAATCAGTGAACCCTATTGATTTATAGCATTGTCGACGTCTATGGAACGTGTATAAGTGTGACTATAATTGGTATGGGACGATTATGGAAGCACTTATATGGGTGTCATAGGTAAGGCACCAAACACTGTCTATTTATCTTGGGTATCAGTCGAGACATGCTTGATGGAGATCCTATCTTCAGTTCTCGCGTAGACTTGTTATGGACCGATTAGTATTCGAGTTTATGGTTGGCGTTTGATATAGACCACGGGGTGTGGGGTAGTTTGAGTGTGAGTTCAACAGAATCTCGGGAGTCTCATTGTCGGCACATACAGCGACTCTGGAGATATATTAGAATATTACTGATTATTAACGAGCGACTCGGGCCCGTGTTTCCCTGTTCTTGGGTCCTACCCTTGGGTGGGGAATACTCACGAGTGGTTGACTCTCACACTTGGACTGACGATAGACTTAGTGACCTGTACAGTGAGACTTAGAGACTGATAGGGTTAGTGACATTGACATGCATTGCTTACTGATTCAATATACCTGCCATACCGTTTACTGCTTACCTGCTCTACTAGCTACCTGCATTGGCTACTTCATATTAACGTCATTATTCCATGATTATTGATTCATATTCATTATTATTGCACGAGTTCCCATTTGTGTGTGTGTGTATTGCTATCGTGTCGCTCTGACGACCTGAGTATGCATGCTCAGAGTGAAGTGGATCTAGCTTGGACCAAGATCTGACGTACCTCGAGGACATCACGGACATCTTGATCAGCGATCCCGAGCTATACTCTCTTGATCTCCATCTGGTTAGTTCTTTTGTATTTGTTTTGATTTAGTGACTGCATTCTCATTACATGTACATTGATTACTGATTACCACGTAAAACTAGAAACAGAAATGTGACTACGGCAGGATATTTTCTTGACCATAGGAGCATGGCTGGCCTTGTCAACCCCTCGTATTCCGTATTTTGGAAAGCGGGGCGTGGCATTATATTACTTGTAAGCAACACTTCCAAACTACTCTTGTTGGAATATAAAAAAGCAACTTTCAAAACCCTCATCATGACTTCAAAATTTTGACAGTGATAGGGATATTAAGGTGGTAGAGACATCCAAGTTCGAAATGTACAGAATTCATTTGAAAGTCAGATTTGAGCAAAGTATTAAAACAGAGCTTTCCCTTTAACGTCGCCGTAATTTCAAAGTTTTTGTGAAGTGGTAAGGATATTAAGATGCTACAGAGGCATCCAATTTTGACAACTACAATGCGCATTTGAAAATCGGATTTATGCAAAGTATTAGAGTATATAAAAGCATTTTCATCGGCGGTCGCCGTATATTCAAGTTATAGCAATAACAAGCCTTCTAAACTATAATCACTCTCTTTAAAGTCAGGGAGTTCATGGTTCAATATAGAATTCAGGCAACGTAATGGTTGCATTTCGAATTAAGAATAACTGGAAACCTCAGAGCTCCAAGCTCGACTTTGACAGCCTAAGTTGGATTTTCAGAAAGAACAATTACATGACCAACATGATCACACTCTCCGGTGCGTGCGCGCACATACACACACACTCTCTTTCTCACGTTGCGAGTTAAAGACTATAAGTGCACGTAACATATCTATAATGAGTAAATTGACAACGCCCTCAAAATCAGGTTTTGTCATGACTGATTGTATCTAATGAATCTATTCCTTCAGCGATTCGAAGAAAAGCTGGTTATGATATATAACAAAGATCAAAATTTTCACTGGCATATCCGCAGGGAGTAATTTTATGCATGGGCAAAATGCATTAACGGAAAGCCAAAAGAAATGAACAAAGATACCAAAATAAAAATTAAAACTTCGCATGGCATATCAAGGGTCTCGCTTTCACCTCTCACTGAAATAGGAAACGACCAGCCTTGCATGTGACCTTTCCAGACGCCGAGTTCTCCTCTGCCCGCTTCTTGCGTTTTTGATGGATCAATGGATGGATGCACTAAAAAGAGGGGCTTTTAGGGCTAGGTTTTCGAAAGGAGAAGAGGAAGAGAGAAGAACCGAGCGGGACTCGCAGCAGAGCCGCAGAGATCTTGGGTGGAAAGAGATTAAAAAAAAAGGGGGGACCGATTTGTGATCTAGGGATGCGATTGGGTCAAGGGTTTTGAGAACTAAGCGATCAGATTTTGAAAGTGGCGGTTTTGAAGTTTGAAGGGGATGCCGACATTTTGGGTGGCACGGTTTTGAAGTTAGAGGAGGATCGATGCCGAAATTTTTGGTGGCACTGTTTTGAAGTTAATTAGAATTTCGGTGGGACGGTTTTGAAGTCAGCGGGGGATGCCGAAATTTTTGGCGGCACCGTTTTGAAGTTAGAATTTCGCTGGCACGGTTTTGAAGTTAGAGGGGGATACCCAAATTTTTGGTGGCACTGTTTTCAAGGCAGAGTGAAAACCGAAATTTTAAGATTCGGAACCACTTCCATTATATGTGCTCTAAAGCATCCTGACCGTATATCACACGTGCAAATCATGTGAAAAACATCAACACCAAAACCTTTTATTTTAGTCAATCGTGAACGTTGATTTTAAGATCAAAAAATTCTGGACCGTTGATATTGATTGCATGGAATAGCAAATTTTACCCATCCAAAATTTTGGAAAAGAGGGACAGCTATGGAAAATAATTAACATCAAATAGGAAGATAAAAGCAGGAAAACGAAAGGCAAAAAAAGGGGGAAAACCTTGAGAAACACCAGAAGAAGGACTTGAACCTCGGACCTTGTGGTTAAGGTGAAAACGCCTACACCAAAACGTCTTATTTTACACTGTTCGGCAGCCAATCGTGAACGTTGATTTTAAGATCAAAAAATTCTGCCCGTTGATCATGATAGCTTGGCATAGCAAATTTTCCGTGGATAGGAATTTTGGTTGGGAGGAATAACTATGGAAAATAATTAACATCAAAGTGGATGTTAAAAGCAAGAAAATTAAAGCAAAAAAGAGGGGGAAAACTCTAAAAACTCTAGTAGGAAATGAATGGCAAAAAAAGAGGAAAAAAAACTCAAGAAATGCTGGAAGGAGGGCTTGAACCTCCCTTGTGATCAGGGTGAAAACACTCACACAAAAGTCCATTATTTTACACTATTTAGCAACTGATCGTGGACGTTGATTTTAATATCAAAAAATCCTGGCCCGTTGATCTTGATAGCATGACAAAGCAAATTGCATAGCAAATTATAGAAAATAACTTTAAAAACAAAATAACTTAGCATGGCATAGCAAATTTTAGAAAATAACTTTCAAAAACGCTAGAAAATAACATGCAAAATAACTTTCAAAAATGCTATTTAGCAGCTGATCGTGGACGCTGATTTTAATATCAAAAAATCCTGGCCCGTTGATCTTGATAGCATGGCATAGCAAATTTTAGAAAATAACTTTAAAAACAAAATAACTTAGCATTGCATAGCAAATTTTAGAAAAAAACTTTCAAAAACGCTGGAAGGAGGGCTTGAACCTCCGACCTTGTGGTTAACAGCCACACGCTCTAACCAACTGCGCTATTCCAGCTTTTATTAATAAATTCAATATTTATTTATATAATGTTAATCAACATCAAATATATTTGTTAAAGTACTTATTTGTTCATATTGCATATTTTTCCACATGTGCGGAAAAAATAATGATGTTGTAAAAGTTCCATTGAGAACATGTGAATGAATTGAACAGCATATCTAATTTTACAAAACATAGCCAATCCTTGATATATATATATATATATATATATATATATATATATATTTCTTTGATGAGCTCTTCTAGTGATACCACGGAGCATGATGTTATTATCACGCCCCGCTTCCTAAAATACGGAATACGGGGACGACCATGCCAGTCATGCTCATACGGCTAGGGAAATAATCCCGCCGTAGTCACACTTCGGCTTTTAGTATAACATGGTAATCAATAAACACAGCGCAGAGGTAAAGGAAACATATCACTGGTTTATTACATTAAATTTCACCGTTCGCAGTTTACAATAGAAAACTACTAACCAATTATGAATACAAGGTTAATTTATGGAAAGCGGTAAAAGTACTGTTGGCACGTCCGTTTAGATCTCTGCGAGCTCGAATGGTAGGTCTGACTCCTGGGCTGGGTCCTCTCCAAGCCCTGAGTATGCATACTCATGTCGTTAGGACGACGCAATAGCAATATTATAATAATAAAAATGAGGCAAGAAAATTAAGTAATAACGGTGGAGACAAATAAATGCATGCAATCGATATGTCAAAAACCAATGTAACGTATCACCTGCGTTCCTACTTGTCTTTAAGTCAAATTTTAAATTGAGTTTGTGGAAAGGGGTGATCATGTTTAACGAGAGTCTCGTGCGTACCCGAGACTGCGGTCCACTGTTGCCCGGGACATAGCCTTGTTAGCCGGACTGCTAAGTCCAAACCTAATATATATAAGAGTCGGTGTTCAAATGATCATCCTCTAAATCGCTAACCTCACTAAATACAGGTTCCTTTCCACTCCAATTTCCCCTTTTCCCCAGGTTTCATTATCTGTAAATATGGGCTAGTTGTGTATAAGTACGTACCAATAACACTGCTTTATTCACTGTGATGGTCACTATCACGAATCGTTCACCCTTTTTTCGGCGTGCCCGGCGCAACTAAACCGATTCCATTCATGTTCGGCAATATACTATACACTGAGAATTAATAAGGATACTTACTGTCGCTAAAAGTATCGTAGTCAGGTAAATATGTGAAACATGCCGCTAAACCATTCATATAAAATACAAGTCATTACGCGTCTTAGGAACTTAGAAAAAAATCATGCTAAATCTTACTATCATAATTAAGCAAAATGATACAAAAGGGGTAGAAAGTAAACTCAATTACCAACCCAACGAAATTTGTTTCAATTCAACCGGATTTCGGTTTTGCAAATTACAGTCCTCTCTTTTGAAGCGTCCTCTGCTGGAAATTCGGTTCCTGAACTGAAAGTCCGTTTCGTAACATTATTTTCACCCTGTCGAGATCATATATGAAGAGGTGCGGCAGCACCCCGGCCATCGAAACGCGGCCAAAATGCGGAACAAAAATTTATTAAACCGGCGCTACCGTTACCCGATTTACGGATCGACCTTAAACCCTAAACTAGCAAACTAACTAAGAGTTAGAATCGTTATACCGAGTTGATCAGTGTCCTTCGGTCTTCATTCCAAGCTCCTAGTGATCTTTTGACGATGTTTGGTTGCCGGTCTTCCTCCATCTCCGATGATCCACCTGAGGGAAACGGCACAAGCTCCAACCTCGACAAACGAGGTAACCTACGCTCCAAAGTCGCTAGCGATGGGGAGTAGGGGTGTATGAAAGTGCCACTACAATTTTCTCTCTATCCATGAGCTCAAGAGAGCATCCATAGAAGATGAAAGAGGTGAGGAAAACTTTTTTGCATGAACTAGAATGGCTAAGGCTTTTGTGAACTTGAGAGAGCGAGAGAGTTGGCCAGCATAATGTGTAATGAGGCAAAAAAAATTTAACCCCCATCATGGAAGTGGCCGCCCCCCCCCCCCCCTCTCTCCTATCAAAAAAAAATATCATTTTCCAATTAACCAATAAACAATGCAAACCATACTCAAGCCCATACCATGGTCATGTTCATGCCACCTCACACCCTCCACCTCATTATTAAACAAAATGAATTTCCATAAATGGAAAATCAAATAATGAGGCGGCAAAGCTTCTAGAAGCTATTCCGTATAAAATACGGAATACTTCCCGGTACATGTATCGAAATACATATACGCGTATTCGTATAAAAATACGAATAGCCAAGAGAGAAAATAAATAGCGAACAATAATACTAGAATACATATATATAAATACATATGTAAATTATTAAATCAAAACCCGATTTAATAATACGTGGCGCGTTTGGCGCTGAGCGCCAGCCAATGAGTGCAGAGCGCTCTTGATCAATTTTGCGCTCTAAGAATTAAGTTCTCGTTTATAAGAGACTTTGTCTTGTGGCTCTAAGAACAAGGTTCTTATTTTATAAGAGATGTTACAATCTCTTATGTTTTTGTGAAAGACTTTGTCTTCGTCTTATAGATTTGTGATCTAAAGAGAACTAAGTTTTTCTCCCTTCCTTTTTATGATGAGATACTATGATCTCTTTTGTGAATGACCTCTTCTCATAGATCTATGATCTAGAAAAAGAACTAAGTTCTTCTTTTTTGATGGGATGCTTTGATCTCTCTGTTTTATTTACCTTGAAGAAATTCTTCTTCCGAGAGCTTGCTCTTCTCTTTGAAATTTCTCAAAGTTTGGGAGGGGTTCCTCTCTATGAAACTTATGGGGAGTTTCTTCTTTTCAAGACTTGAAGTCTTGGGTCCTTTATATAGGGGAGGCCGATTTGTTGAATCGGTTAAGGAAATCTTTCTTTGATTGATTTGGGGATATTTCCTCACCATTGGATCTTTGATCCTAGGGCTTCTGATTTACAAAAGACAATTTTCTTGTTTTTAACAAGATTGGGAAAATATTTTCCCATACAGAGATTGTTTTGTATCTTGGTGATTTTTAATCACCATTGGATCATTGATCCAACGGTGCTCTGATTTACAGAGTACAATCTTTCTTGTTTGGAAAGATTCTGAGGAGTATTTCCTTAACAGAATTTTATTCTGGTAATTTGATGATTTATTATCTTCGTTGGATCTTTGATCCAACGGTGGGGAACATTTAGTTCTAGCGCTTGGCGCTCTCATGCCATGCGCGTGAGTGCTGCTTCAGAGTTTTTGACTCTTAGCGCTGGCGTACTTGACGCCAGCGCTCTCGTGCTTTGCACATGAGCGCTGCCTCAGAGCCTTTGACTCTCAGTGCTGGCGCACTTGGCGCCGGCGCTCTCGTGCTCTGCACGTGAGCGCTGCCTCAGAGTCTTTGACTCTTGGCGCTGGCGCTCTTGGCGCTGGCTCTCTTGGCACTAGCGCTCTCGTGCTTTGCACGTTAGCGCTGCCTCAGAGTTTTTGACTCTCAGCGCTGGCGCTGGCACTAGCGCTCTCGTGCTTTGCACATGAGCGCTGTCTCAGAGACTTTAACTCTTGGTACCGAGACATTTGTTACATTCTTTGCATGTGGAGTTTTTCCCTTTATTTTTTTATTTTATCGTTATTATTTTATAAGGGAGCAAGTTTTGAGCCAAAATTTTGGCGGGAACAAATGCCCCCACTACTTTGCCCACGTAAGCATGTACGTGGGTGAAGTAGTGCAGAGTTATGCATGGCCACAGAATTGAGGGCTTAGGAGAGAAGTTTAGGGTCCTTGTAACCTAAGACTTTTTTCATCTTCATGAGTCGTAAGGGTCTCAAGGAGGTTATTTCTCCCTACAAGTCGAAAGGATCTCATAGGTGCATATTTTCCTTAGAAATCATGAGGATTTGTAAGAATTCATCGCCTCTGTGAGTCGTAAGGATCTCACTAGGGTATTTTTCCTTACGAATCGTGAGAATCCGTAAGTATCATCTTTATTTCATCGACGAATGTGGCTTTGGTGAATGTGGACCGTAGATAGTCCATCTTGACCTTCTTGTAGGTCAGCGATGGCTTAGGAGACAGGGTTAGGATCAGACACCTAAGACTTTTCAAATTTATGAGCCATGAGGTGTAATACCGAGTCCTTTTGTACACCACTATCCGTATTTTCATAATATATTATTTACAAAATTTATTTATTTTATTTATAATCATTATTATTTCCTTTAACTCTATTTCATCTTATTTTACTTCCCATTTTCCAAGCCCGTTCCCTTTTGCTCCTAACCTAATCCCGATCCCCTCTATTGTTGTGTCTCAGCCCACTCTCTCCACCTCTCTGCATTTTCTATTTCCCTTTTCCCCTAAAGCCAAGACCAAGAAAATTTCACCATAGGATTAAAACCATACCAAAGCCAATCAAATAAGTTCGTCGGCCGTGAAAACCACAAATTAATTAACCTCCAAGCCCAGCCTTTTTCATTGTTCCTTCTTACCAAAATTTATTTAAAACTAAATAACCCAGCCCGTTCCCTCAACCCCAGCCCAAACCAATTAAATAAAACTAAATTATATGCAAACAAATCCCCTCAGCCCAGGAAAATTATTTAAATTAAAACATTTAGCTTTCCCGGCCCAACCCATCCTATTTGTTTCCCCATTTTTATTTAATACTCCTCACCGGCCCGGCCCACACCCACCTAACCCGACCCGACCCGTTAATCCCTTCTTCCCCACGTAAAGGCTTCTTTCCCGCTCGTTTTTCGATGCACGTCCCCCTCGCGCCCACGTCGCCTCGCCGTTGCCCCCACGCCGCGCACCCCCTCGCGAGCTCATCAACCCACTTCCCGTCTCAAACTCCTATCTCCCCATCACCCTCGTTCTCACGTCCTCCTCATCTTTCTCTCTGCAACTCCTCTCCCTCTCTCTTTCTCTCTGCACCTCGTTCAACACCACCTACCTTGACCGACGACGACGAGCCCTGCCCACCGCACCGACCCTCACACCACCACGAGCCCACTCCATCCAAACACAACGAACCTAACCTCCTTCACTTCCTTGAACCAAGCCCCGCAGCCCAACCACCCTAGCTTCCTCCTCATCCGAAATCCATTGCAACTCCGACGACCCTCACCCTCACCAACTCCTCCAGCTCCTTCGACGAGCTACCACTGCACCCAACACGCCGGTGAGCCCCACAGATACATCACCACCAAAATCCTCACACCCGAGCTCCCCCATACCGCCATCACCACCAACCACCGATCCACCTCTGGCGAACACCTCGGGCACCCTCTCAACGCCGACGAGCTACCAGCTCCGTCTCGTCGCCACAACCATGGCGCCACCACCAACCTCCATCATCATCCTTGCAAACACCGCAGCCACCAACCTCCAAATCCCTTCGCTACCGCTTTCGGCGAGCTCCTCATCAACGCCCACCAACCATCGTCGACCCCGGCACATCTTTGGAGATCCGCAGCACCGCACTCCGCCTCCGGTAATCGCGAGACATCTCCGGACAACTCCGACGACGAACCCGGAACGCGAGCCGAGGCCGTGAACCCTAGCTGCGCCGTTCGTCGCGCTTCCATGCCGTTGCTGCTGCCGTGCATCGCCAAACGTCTCCAGGCAAGTACCCTACTTGTTGCATGCTATATTATATCCGTTACATTTCATAATACTATAAATTCCACGTTTACGTTTCGTGAAACCTTATATAACATAAGTGTTTGATGCAAGATCTGAAAGAAAACCTTCATTTAATTTGACGGAACTCGATTGCATATTCTGTCCCGTGTGGTATTGAGCACCGTGTAGAAATTTTACTGGAAAATATGACTGTTAATGACTAAAACGAACACCCCAAATACACCCGTTAAAACCGGGAATTTCCCGTACCTGAGATTTGTTAAAATCACAACTAATTGTGTATATATTGAAATGAGGCGTTCGAGGGCTCAAATCGAATTCAACTCGACGACCTGTAACCCTATGCAAGTTGTTAATTGTTCTTGTACTGATATTACGACGAGAATTGGCTCGGAGAGCGGCTCTGGACTGCAGTCCAGAGGAGCTCTGGTTATTGTCTTCTGTCCCGTAATGGTTACTACCTTGTTTCCTGAACTCGTATATTGCAGAACCCTGCATTTTATTGAAGATGATTCTGTTATCTAAATAACTCAAGTGATTTCACCCTGTTTCATCGTCGTTTACTATTTAAAATGCAATTTAAAAGATCGGGACGTATAGCAGTCCCAAACAGAACCATAACTGATACCCTAGTGTTGAATAGTGTATAACTCCTGACGTACAGATGTGATTGAGAATCTGTCTATTGCGTTGAAAACCCTATTGAAAACCCTAGATTTCATTCAACTATAGCGTCGCTAAATTCTTGTCCCAACTGGGATTAAAATGTGTTTAGAAACGGACTTCCGATTCTGAAACCGGATTTCCAGCAGTGAACGCTTAAAATGAAATAGCCATATCTAGTGATCCTGAAACCCGTTTGACGTGAAACCAAATTTGATGGATATATAATCAAACATACTACTTATCTCCTGTTCATTGTTTCGCTAAATTTGGCATGTATGATTTATGATAAATTATACAAGTGGTAGGATGCCGACATATGACATCATAATCATGCCTTACATACTATTTCCCATGACATCATATATATATGTCATTGCATTGGTAACCTAGTGATCATGTGCATTGCCCAGTGTTAGGTATTAGTGGTGATTGTGGCAAGTACGTTAGTGTTTGTGCATGAGTGGATAAGTGAAAGTGACACGTACTTGTACACAATCAGTGGACCCTATCTATTTATTGCATTGTCGACGTCTGTGGGGCGCGTATAAGTGTGACTATAAGTGGTATGGGACGCTTATGGAAGCACTTGTATGGGTGTCACAGGTAAGACACCACACACTGCCCATTTATCTTGGGTATTAGTCGGGACGTGCTTGATGGAGATCCTGTCTCCAGTTCTCACGCAGACTTGTCATGGAGCGACCGGTATTTGAGATTACGGTTGGCGTTTGATGTAGACCACGAGGTATGGGGTAGTTTGAGTGTGAGTTCAACAGAATCTCAGGAGTCCCATGCCGGCATATATATATGGAGATATATGGAGATTTACAGGGATATTACATGATTATTACCGTGAGTTATATTTTGGGCCCGTGGTCCCTTGCCATTGGGTCCTATCCTTGGGTAGAGGACACTCACGAGTGGTTGACTCTCACACTTGAACTGACGATAGGCTTAGTGACTTATACAGTGAGACTTAGAGACTGATAGGGATAGTGACATTGGCATGCATTACTTATTGTATTGACACACCTGACATACTATTTTACTGCTTTACTGTTCACCTGCCCTATTGACACCACATTGGTTACTCCATGTTCACATCTTTACTGTCTTGATTTACTGTTATATATCTATTATCACTGTTCGAGTTACCACTTGCATATATATATATATATATATATATATATATATATATATGTTGCTATCGTGTTGCTCTGACGACCTGAGTATGCATGCTCAGAGTGAGAAGTGGATCTAGCTTGGACCAGGACCAGACGTACCTCGAGGACATCGCGGACATCTTGATCAGCTATCCAGAGTTGTACTCTCTTGATCTCCTTCTGGTTAGTTTCTTTGTATTTGTTTTGATTTAGTTACTGCATTTCTCATTACCTGTGCATTGATTACTGATTACCACGTAAAGCTAGAAGCCGAAGTGTAACTACGGAGGGATATTTCCTCGACCGTAGGAGCATGGCTGGCCTTGTCAACTCCTCGTATTCCGTATTTTGGGAAGCAGGGCGTGACATGAGGGTCTCATAAAGACTTTTCTCCTACGGATCGAGAGTATCCCGCAGAAGTATTTTCTCCTTAGGGGTCGTGAGGACTCCTAAGTGCGTTTTCTCTTGAGAGTCGGAAGGATCTCACAAGTGAATTCTCCCCTTACAAGTCGAGAGGACTTGTAAGTGTCTGTTTCCCTCCTCATCGATGTTCGACTTCGGAGAGTGTGGCCCATAGATAGTCCATCTTGACCTTCTTGCAGGGCAGTGATGGCTTAGGAGACAGGGTTAGGATTTGCCACCTAAGACTTTTCAAATTTATGGGCCATGAGGGTCTCATAAAGACTTTTCTCCCTTCGGGTTGCGGGGATCCCGCAAGTGTATTTTCTCCTTAGGGGTCATGAGGACTCCTTAGTGCATTTTCTCTTGAGGGTCGTAAGGATCTCACAAGAGAATTTTCTTTTCATGCTCGGGGACACTAATTTCCCTGGCGGTCGAGGCAAATCGAGAGATTCTCGCAAAAACATTGATTTCTCTCCGGGTCGAAACGAATCGAGAGGTTCTCGTCAAGGACGTTGATTTCCCTGAATCGAAATATTCTGCCAAGGACACTGATTTCCCTGAGGTCGAGAGGTTTAGCTAAGGACACTGATTTCTCTGGGGTTGAGACGAATCGATAGATTCCTGCAAAGACACTGATTTCCCTACGGGTCGACGCGAATCGAGGTTCTCGCCAAGGACGCTGATTTCCCTGAATCGAGATATTTCGCCAAGAACACTGATTTCCTTAGGGTTAAGACGAATCGAGAGATTCCTGCAGAGACGATGCTTTCCTTGTGGGTCAACGCGAATCGAGAAGCGATTGCTTAAGAAACAGGTTCAAATCTGCCGCTTAAGACTTTTCAATTTTACGAGCCGTGATGGTCTCATAAAAGACTTTTCTCCCTACAAGTCGAGAGAATCCCGTAGGTGTATTTTCTCCTTAGGAGTCGTGTGGACTCCTAAGTGTGTTTTCTCTTGAGAGTCGTAAGGATTTCACAAGAGAATTTTTCCCGCTTTCAAGTCGAAAGGACTTGTAAGTGGTCGTTTCCCTCCTTGTCGATGTTCGACTTCGGAGAGTGTGGCCCGTGAATAGTATGCAATAGTCCATCTTGGACCGATTTGTAGGGCCCCGGTGCTTAGGAAACATGTCCTTGTCCCAATTGCTTAAGGCTTTGGCCTATGAGTCGAGACGAATTGAGAAGTTCTCACAAGGGTTTCCTAACGTCACAATTAACTCCTGCTAATAGAAGTCCGTTAGGGTCTGTGGTACTAGGTTTTTTACCCGTCGCACCATCGTGTTGGCCGATATATTCCCCGATATGCAATCTGGTTGTTCGGGTAGCCCCGCGACTGTTGTGTCTCTGATCCCTTCGGAGGCTGGACAAGATGTCTTCAAGCAATCTTCCAGGTGGTATTACCGTCGGAAGAGCAAGCGTTAGGGATATTCCATGTTGCTTTTTACTTGAAGTTAGGCTCAATTTGGGAGCCCCCATGAGTCATGACCACTCCGCGCTGGTGTGGGATGATCTCCGATAGTCTTTTCAGGTCTCATTTGAGTTGCCGTCGAGCCCTGAAGCGAGGGATTTTCCTTGGCTTCATTTGTTGACATTGTGTCTGCAATATTGCGACGAATTTCGAGGTTGTCTCTGGGTTGTCTGTGAATCGTCGAGGTTTTGAACTAGGGGACTTTGCCGTGGCTCCGTTTGTTGATGTCGCGTCTGCATCCTGCTGGAAGAAGAACGCTATTGTTGATCTCTAAATTGTAGATGTTGCCGTCGAGACTCTGAAGCGAGGGATTTTCCTTGGCTTCATTTGTTGACATTGTGTCTGCAATATTGCGACGAATGTCGAGGTTCTCTGGGTTGTCTGTGAACCGTCGAGGTTTGGAACTAGGGGACTTTGTCGTGTCTCCGTTTGTTGATGTCGCATCTTCATCCTGCTGGAGGAAGAACGCTGTTGTTGATCTCTAGGCTGTAGAAGTTGCCGTCGAGACTCTGAAGCGAGGGATTTTCCTTGGCTTTGTTTGTTAATATTGTGTCTGCAATATTGCGACGAATGCCGAGGTTGTCTCTGGGTTGTCTGTGAACCGTCGAGGTTTGGAACTAGGGGACTTTGCCGTGGCTCCGTTTGTTGATGTTGCGTCCTGCTGGAGGAAGAACGTTGTTGTTGATTTCTAGGATGTAGATGTTGCCGTCGTGATCTGGAACTAGGGACTTTGCCATGGCTCCGAGGTAGTCTCTAGGTTTTCTGTGAACCGTCGAGATTTGGAACTAGGGGACTTTGCTGTGGTTTCGTTTGTTGATGTCGCGTCTGCATCCTGCTGGAGGAAGAACGATGTTGTTGATCTCTAGGCTGTAGATGTTGCCGTCGAGACTTGGAACTAGGGACTCTTCCATGGCTTCGAGGTAGTCTCTAGGTTGTCTATGAACCGTCGAGATTTGGAACTAGGGGACTTTGCCATGGCTCCGATTGGTGGTGTAGCGTCTGCATCCTGCTAGAATGAGGAGGAACGTTGTTGTTGATTTCTAGGCTGTAGGCGTAGCCATCGAGATCTGGCTTCCCTTTGATGGAGCCTGGTGGGATAATATGGTTCCCTTTTCGTTTATGCCCATGGATTGTATACATGGGTCAGCGTGGACTTACCTGTAGGGCAAAAGTTTTATCATTATTTTTTTATTTCTTTCTGTGATACTCTATCTTTTTAGCTTTTATATCGCGAAGTTCGCGATTACCCGATCATTTTGGCTATTTTTCGCGGTGCCCAATCATTTCGGCTATTTTGTATGCATATATTTAACTTGCTGATTTTGTTGCAAGTTGCCATATCATTTCGGCTATTTTTGTATGCATATATTTTACTTGCTGATTTTGTTGCAAGTTGCCCTATCATTTCGGCTATTTCACATGCATTTATGGCTCGCTGATTTCTTGTTGCGAGTGTGGGCTTGGAATTTGATACCAATTTAGGCATCAGCATCGCTACAACTGAGATATTGCCAGGAGCGAATCATCATTTGCCTTTGTCGGTTCAAACAAAGGTGGCTTAGCAAACAGGGTTAAGGTCCTGTCGACTAAGGCTTTTGACTTCATGAGCCATAAGGGTCTCATAAAGATGTTTCTCCTTACGAATCATGATGATCTCATAGGTGTATGTTCTCCTTAGAAGTTGTGAGGACTTCTAAGTGGCGTTCTCTCTTATAAGCCGTAAGGATCTCATAAGAGCATTTTCTCCTTATAAGTCGAGAGGACTTACAAGTGCATGTTCACCAAACAGGAGGATTTCACGCCATTGGCGGAACTTGGTGTGGGAGACATTTATTTGTGCCCATAGATTGCATACAAGGGCCTGTATTAAACCGCTTGTAGGGCAATCTGGGAGATGTGATGGCTTAAGAACAGGTTCAGATCCCTGTAGCTTAAGGCCTTTCAAATCCTATGAGCCGTGAGGGTCTCCTAAGGGAATTCTCCTTACGAGTCGTGGGGATCTCGTAAGTGTATTTCCTCCATAGGAATCACGAGGATTCTTATGTGTGTTGCTCCTTCGTGAGTCGTAAGGATCTCACTCAGGTATTTTCTCCTCATGAGGTCGAGGGGACCTTACGAGTGTTCATGACCATTTTTTTACGAGATTGCGCTCTTTCGGGTTTTCACAAACTCGCCGGCAGTCCTGCTGTTTTTACTCACGGAGCCCTTTCGGGTTTTCATTCGTGCCCATTCTGCTTGTGGACGTACCGTTTTTTTTGCATCAGCCTAAGGATGTTGCGATTTGTAGTAGTTTAAAGACGTTTCGGTCCGTTGTTAGTTTTAGGACATCTCGGTCCGTCATTGCCATATTTGAGGCGAATTTCTAGTTTACGGACTTTTCGGTCCATGGGGCTTTCTCTATGAATGAGCATGATGCCCCCGGCATGTCCATCTTTTTCGGAGCATGCGGTTGTGGCGGGTTCACCTTTCAGTTTTCAGACAACGCGAATTTGCCTTACTGGTATTGGTCTTCAACCCAGTTTTTGAAGACGTAGCAATCTTCGAGTGGGTGACCCATCACTCTATGGTAGGGATAATAGTTAGGATGGTTAACGTCACCAGGTTGTGACGGATGTCTTGGATCCGGTAGAGTGATGAGCCCGTTGCGCCGCCAGTACAGTCTTCTTGTTTTATCCCGGGGAAATGAGTAAGGACGTCTTAACTTCTCATCGAGAGATCGCGGCTTGTTGCTTTGACGAACAACCGGTCTCTGGTTACTCGGTTGTTGCCGAGCGTTGGCAAAGAAGGTCGCTTTCCCTTTCCCCTTTTCATTCCGCGGCTCTGACTTTGAAGGGAAAGGCCTATAGTCCATCTGGTCCATTTGGGCCAGCTTGTCAATCAAGGCCTGGAAGGTGGTCGGCTTGAAGAACATCATGAATTGGGAGATAGTCGACTGGGTCAAGGGTCCACATGAACATGCCCACGGCAGGAGCTTCTTCTATGCGTTGTTCGCATCTCGACCATAGGTTCCGCCACCGGATTGCATACTGCACCCATGTCTCTCCCGTCTTCACTCAGGCATTGATCAACGCCATGATTGGGGTGCGTTTGCTAGCGCTTGCAAAACGCTGGGTGAATAGCAATTCCATCTCCGTGAATGTTTTGACGGAGTCGTTGGGAAGTTCTGAATACCATTCGAACGCCTTCTCCGCCAAGATGCCGACGAATTGGCGAAGCAGTAGCTTATCGTCACCTCCAGTGTTGCCGCATAGAGCCCTGAACTGAGCGACATGTTGATGGTGATTGCCCGTCCCTCTGTACACGTGGAATTTAGGGATCGTATATCCCGGCGGGTACTTTATCTGATTGTACCATCCTGGATATGGTCGTCCAGTTCTGACTACTTGGCTAGTTGCTTCATTTGCCTGATGAGATCGTATCTGTTGAACTATATAATCATCGAGCGTAGCTTTCGAGATTGTTTCTTCTTTGGCCACTAAAAAGGCCGGAGGAGGGTTCGATGACTCTCCTCTATCGTCTTCAATTATCACTGGAGGATCCTCGGCTGGAGGGTCCGGCTGGATCATCATGCCGACCATGTCTTGGAATAGTAGCGCCATTTGTTTTATGTTGGCCGATTGTTCCGCGGCCTCTTTGTTTTTCCTCTCGAGCATTCTTCGGAGGAATTCGGCATCACTTTCCTGTTCTTGACGCTGTTCCGATGATATTTCCGGGCTTTCTTTTAGCCTAGTGAGTGCGACCATCTTCGTCAACATCTCTTGGAGCTTTTGCTATTGTTGCTCCTGAGCTTTTGTTACTGATCGGGTGAGTGGTCGGTGACCCGTAGAAGCACGGCTTTCCTATTTTCCGGAAGCCATATAAACAGTATGCACTACAATACCCCCAGACTTAGGGCGTTTGGATTCAATGCTCTTGCGATTCGTCGCAGACGCAGGGATCTTCTCCGGCCTTCTCCTTTTATGGGAGATTGCAGTAGAGGGGTTTGTTGCAACGGGCGCCCATGTAGACGATACCTTCTGTGGTACGGTGGGATTGTCCTTCTCTTACCGAACCTTCATTTTTTTCGGTCAGCGGGAGTAGTCTTGGTTATCCACAGAATCTTGGACCCTTCGCCAGACTCTGTGAATTTTGGAGGACAGCCGCTGAGGGGCTGCTCCAGCTTTGCCTTTGTAGCGCTCTCCACAGGTAGAGGAGATCTTTTCAATACAGCAGTTGGAGAGTTTTTGCGCACCCTCCTAAATGGTTCAAAGCTATTCCCAGTTGGAACAACAACATAATTTTACACCATCGGAGTTGGTGGAGTCAATCCAGAGGGGAACTGCCCCCAGCTTTTCTCACTCGGCGCCAGTGGCGACGTCAACCATGCTTTGCAGACGATATTGGCTCAACAATGGGGGTGGCTTCATCATGCCCCCTGCTGTGGTGGAGGGTTGCTGCCGGTGTCAGCCTCTTGAAGACGGATGTCCGCAGAGAAGAAACGTCCAACCTATCGAAGACTAACTTTTGAGCAGGGAAAGTAGCCTTGGTGACTTTGCCCGAAGCGGGAGTCGGAGCTGACAGTCTTGTGAAGACTGATCCTTTAGCAGGAGAAGCTGCTATGATGATTTCGTTTGTTAGAGCCGAAATGGCTATCCACTTCAGGATAACCCCTTTAGGTAATGTAGGCTCTTTCACGGGTCCACCTGAGCTTTGGCCTAGTCTGTTGAAAACTGAGGCGTTGGATTTGGATGACCCGTTGAGAGGGGCCGCGGTGGTTGTAAGCCGATTAAAGACTGACTACTTCGGAGCTTCTTGCGACGGCAGTGGGGCGTTGAAGCTCATTGGTGGGAGCTTGGTCCCAAAGAACAGCCCAGTGGTGGCTTGCGTCACATGTTCCACTGGAATCGCGAAAATAGAGGCTGCTTGAGGCCCGTAGGTCACTCTTCCAGTGAGGATGGAGCGGGAGTTGTTGCAATTGTTGCAGCTAGAGCAGTTAGAAGCCATTGATCTTTTTTTTTCTGCACGGAGCAAAACATCAAATCTTAGTACCTCGAATCTATGGGCAACCATATTAAACGGCGATTCATTCACGAACATGACATACGAAGTGTGGAGTGGAAAGAGGAAAAGGTCCCACCGGGCATGCCAGAATCTGTTCTTCGCCGAAAACCGGGAAGACAAACGTCTTGCCTGAATTTGGGGGCAGATGCTATTTGGTCTTATCCATCCACCTCTCCGAAGATGCCAAGTTGATTTATGGCACCGTGCATCGGATGTTTGGACGGATGCTGCCGATGTAGCAGACTTCGTCAGATTCCTCCTCATTGTGAGGGGTTTTTGATTGTGGGGACGCTCTTCCCTGCAGGCGCAAGACCTTGCAGTTAATTACGCTACCGCATTGCGGTAACCACTTTCTCCTGCTCCAGAAGGTCACTTCGTGTCGTGTGTGTTTGTTTTATTTTTGGTTGCCCGTGGATTGTATACGGAGACTAATTTATATTGTCGCCCGTAGGGCGGGGATTAGTCCAAATCCGAATTTTCTTAGATTTGGGTTTTGTTTGATTTAAGGATCGTTAATCTCGTTTGAGGTTAAGATCAACTTAAAAGTTTGTTGAGGATACGTTCGTCTAATTTTAGACTAAGATCCACTCAACGGGTTTTGGGATCATTTAGATCTAACGAAAGAGTATTTGGGCTCTATCGTCTTAATTTAGGGACGTTGCGGTCCATTGGGTTTAAGGACATCATAGTCCATGTTTAAGGACATCATAGTCCATGAGTTTAAGGACATCATAGTCCAGTTTAAAGACGTCATAGTCTAGTTTAAAGACTTCATAGTCTGTAAAGTTTAAGGACATCATAGTCCATGAGTTTAAGGACCTCATAATCCATAAAGTTTAAATACCTCATAGTCCATAGAGTTTAGTTTAGGGACGTTGCGGTCCATAAGTTTAAGGACATCATAGTCTATGGAGTTTAAGGACATCATAGTCCATAGTTTAAAGACGTCATAGTCTATAGAGTTTAGTTTAGGGACGTTGCGGTCCATTGGGTTTAAGGACATCATAGTCCATGAGTTTAAGGACCCCACAGTCCGTAAAGTTTAAAGAAATCATAGTCCGTGGAATATCTGGTTGTCGGGACCCACCACCTCTCTGAAGACGTTGAAGAATTACAACGACACATATCAGAGGAATGAAGAGATGTACCCTTGAACCAATGTTGGTTGGGCGATCTGTAGTCAAGTTTGGGACTAAGATCAGTTAAAATGATTTATGAGCATATGGGCTCAATTAATCTGAATTAGGGATCTATGGTCAACTTGGGCTCGGCCCACTCAGTTAAAATATTGAACATTTAATTAAGCTCAGTCCTTTTTCATTTAACAGTGCTGAGCAATGGTTTGGGTTCTGACAACCTTTTTGTCTTTTATTGAGTGTTGAGCCCTCATTATGGCTCTGGGGCTTTATTTAAAGAACACTTTATGTTCCCTCAGCGCCCACATGAGGAGCACGTGGTGTGCTTGGTGCTGAGCGCCAGATTTAGAGCGCTAAAGTGCTTCCCGTGAGATAGCGCACACGTGAGGAGCACGTGGCGCGCTTAGCGCTTAGCACCAGTTAATGAGTGCAGAGCGCTTCTTGTGAAATAGCGCACACGTGAGGAGCACGTGGCGCGCTTGGTGCTGAGCGCCAGATTTGGAGCGCTAAGGCGCTTCTTATCAAGTAGCGCACACGTGAGGAGCACGTGGCGCGCTTGGCGCTGAGCGCCAGATTTGGAGCGCTAAGGCGCTTCTTATGAAGTAGCGCACACGTGAGTAGTACGTGGCGCGCTTGGCGCTGAGCGCCAGCCAATGAGTGCAGAACACTCTTGATCAATTTTGTGCTCTAAGAATTAAGTTCTCGTTTATAAGAGACTTTGTCTCGTGGCTCTAAGAACAAGGTTCTTATTTTATAAGAGATGTTACAATCTCTTATATTTTTGTGAAAGACTTTGTCTTCGTCTTATAGATATGTGATCTAAAGAGAACTAAGTTCTTCTCCTTCCCTTTTTTTGATGAGATGCTATGATCTCTTTTGTGAATCAGCTATGTCTCATAGATCTATGATCTAGAAAAAGAACTAAGTTCTTCTTTTTTGATGGGATGCTTTGATCTCTCTGTTTTATTTACCTTGAAGAAATTCTTCTTCCGAGAGCTTGCTCTTCTCTTTGAAATTTCTCAAAGTTTGTGTGTGGGGGGGTCCTCTCTATGAAACTTATGGGGAGTTTCTTCTTTTCAAGACTTGAAGTCTTGGGTCCTTTATATAGGGGAGGCCGATTTAT
Organism: Agapanthus africanus; assembly: GCA_030015575.1. Classification (NCBI taxonomy): domain Eukaryota; kingdom Viridiplantae; phylum Streptophyta; class Magnoliopsida; order Asparagales; family Amaryllidaceae; genus Agapanthus; species Agapanthus africanus. The sequence goes on along the minus strand of CM057350.1, from coordinate 101,354,372 downwards.
TGAATCAGTTAAGAAAATCTTTCTCTGATTGATTTGGGGATATTTCCCCACCATTGCATCTTTGATCCTAGGACTTCTGATTTACAGAAGACAATTTTCTTGTTTTTAACAAGATTGGGAAAATATTTTCCCATACAGAGATTGTTCTATATATTGGTGATTTTTAATCACCATTGGATCATTGATCCAACGGTGCTCTGATTTACAGAGTACAATCTTTCTTGTTTGGAAAGATTCTGAGGAGTATTTCCTTAACAGAATTTTATTCTGGTAATTTGATGATTTATTATTTTCGTTGGATCTTTGATCCAACGGTGGGGAACATTTAGTTCTAGCACTTGGCGCTCTCGTTCCTTGCGCATGAGCGTTGCTTCAGAGTCTTTGACTCTTAGCGCTGGCGCACTTGGCGCCAGCGCTCTCGTGCTCTGCACGTGAGCGCTGCCTCAGAATCTTTGACTCTCAGCGCTGGCGCACTTGGCGCTAGTGCTCTCGTGCTCTGCACGTGAGCGCTGCCCCAGAGTCTTTGACTCTCAGCGCTGGCGCACTTGGTACCAGCGCTTGTTCCCCGCCGAAACACGGAGACGCGACCGTACGGGTCCGTCTCGCTTGAATTTCGAGGGCAGATGCTAATTGGTGATATCCGTCCACCTCTCCGAAGATGCCAAGTTTATTTATGGCACCGTATATCGGAGGTTTAAACGGATGCGGCCGATATAGCGGACTTCGTCAGATTCCCCCTCATTTGAGGGTTTTTTTTATTGTGGGGACGCTCTTCCCTGCAGGCGCAAGCCCCTGCAGTTAATTACGCTACCGCATCGCGGTAACAACTTTCTCCTTCTCTAGATGATCACTTCATGTCGTGTGTGTTTGTTTTGTTTTTTGGTTGCCCGTGGATTGTATACGGAGACTAATTTATGTTGTCGCCCGTAGGGCGTGGATTAGTCCAAATCCGTATTTTCTTAGATTTGGGTTTGGGGTTTGGGTTTAAGGATACGTTAGTCTCATTTGGGACTAAGTTCAACTTAAACGTTAGTTAAGGATACGTTAGTCTAATTTTAGACTAAGATCAATTCAACGGGATCGTTTAGATCCAACAAAAGAGCATTTGGACTCTATTGTTTAGTTTAGGGACATTGCGGTCCATGGGTTTTAAAGGACCCCACAGTCCGAGGTTAAGGACATCATAGTCCATGGGTTTTGAAGGACCCCACAGTCCAAGGTTAAGGACATCATAGTCCATGGGTTTTGAAGGACCCCACAGTCCGAGGTTAAGGACATCATAGTCCATGGGCTTAAGGACCCCACAGTCCAGTTTAAGGACGTCATGGTCTGTGAAATGTATGGTCGTCGGGACCCGTCACCTCTCTGAAGACGATGAAGGATTACAACGACATATATCAGAGGGGTTCAGAGATGTACCCTTGAACCAATTTTGGTCGAAAGATTTGTGGTCCAATTTGGAACTAAGATCCGTTGAAAGATTTATGAGCATGTGGGCTCAATTAATCTGAATTTAAGGACTTATGGCCAATCTTGGGCTAAGTCCAATCAAGTTAAAAATGTTTTAACATTTATTTTGGGCTGTTGGAGCTTTTATTTAGGCTTGGCCCTTTTAACAATGCTGAGCATTGAATTTCATTCTGACAATGTTTTGTCTTTTATTGAATGTTGAGCATTCATTATAGCTCTGGGATTTATTAGAGAACAATTTATGTTCTGTCAGCACAACACATGGTGCGCTTGGCGCTTTGTGCCAGTCAAAGAGCACAGTGCGCTTCTGCCAAGTAGCGCACATGTAAGGTACACGTGTCGCGCTCGGCGCTAGGCGCCAGATGATGAGCGCATGATGCCAATTTATGAGCGCAGAGCGCTAATTCATGAGCGCATTGCGCTTTCAGTTTAGTGGCGCACACATGAGTGACACGTGGTGCGCTTGGCGCTGAGCGCCAGCCCATGAGCGCAGTGCGCTATTTCAGAAGCGCAAGGCGCTGGTTATTAAGCAGTACATGCGCGATTGACACGTGGCGCATTTGGCGCTGAGCGCCAGTACAGAAAGCGCAGAAGCGCAGTTCAAGAGCGCAAAGCGCATCTGATCAATTTTATGATCTGAGAAACAATTTATGTTCTTTTAAAAGAGATTTTGTCTCAGGATCTAAGAACAACCGTTCTTATTTTGTTTCAATCTCTTATATTGATGAAAGGCTTTGCCTTTATGGATCTATGATCCTTAAGAGAATTGAATTATTCTCCCCTCCTTTTTATAATGAGATGTTCATTATCTCTTTGAGAAAGACTTTAGTCTTATAGATCTATTATCTGTGAGAAGTAAGTTCTTCTTTTATTTTATGATGAGATCTTTTGATCTCTTTGTGAAAGACTTTTTGTCTTTGTAGATCTATGATCTTTTTAAAGAAATGAATTCTTCTTTTTTAATCATGAGATGATTTCATCTCTGTGTTCATCATCATTCATTCTTACCTTGAAGAAAAATCTTCTTGTAAGAGCTTGCTCTTTTGAATTTCTCTAAGTTTTTTGGGGAGGTTTTTTCTCTCTCTTTCTGTATATCTGAGACTTGAAGTCTAGGAACCTTTTTATAGGGTAGGCTGATTTGTTGAATCAGTTAAAGAGATCTTTCTCTGATTGATTTGAAGATGTTTTCCCACCATTGGATCTTTGATCCCAGGGCTTCTGTTTTACAGAAGGCGATATTCTTGTTTTTAACAAGATTGGGAAATCTTTCCCCCTTACAGAATTTGTTATGTATTTTAGTGATTTTTATTCACCACTGGATCATTGATCCAACGGTGTTCCAAATTTAGGGCACAATCTTTTCTGTTTGGAAAGATTCAACAGAATTTCATTCTCGTTAATTGATGATTTAATCATATCTGTTGGATATTTGATCCAACGGTGAGGAACATTTAATTCCAGCGCTAGCGCTTATGCGCTCTGCCCATGGTGCACTATTTGGAGCGCAGTGCTTTTAGCGCTAGCGCACACGTGCTTTGCACGTGGTGCTCTACTTGTAGCGCAGCGCATCTAGCGCTAGCGCCTATGCGCTTTGCACGGGGTGCGCTAGTTGTAGCGCAACGCTTTTATAAAAGCGCAGCTTTAATTCAAATTTTGAATTCTGAACAGAGCTTTGCTCTAATTGGGGAAACAGCGCTCTCGTGCTCTGCACGTGAGCGCTGCCTCAGAGTCTTTGACTCTCAGCGCTGGCGCTCTTGGCTCTTGGCGCCGGCGCTCTCGTGCTTTGCACGTGAGCGCTGCCTCAGAGTCTTTAACTCTTGGTGTTGAGACATTTGTTACATTCTTTGTATGTGGAGTTTTTCCCTTTATTTTTTATTTTATTGTTATTATTTTATAAGGGAGCAAGTTTTGAGCCAAAATTTTGGCGGGAACAGGCACATCACGGATGCGGCCACAGCAAGGCTTGTCTACGACACAGCGCGACACGAAAGTAGGCACGGCGTGGCTTGGAAGCAGGGCACGGGGTGGCACGGCGGTGGTGCGGAGGTGGGTATGGTCGTGGTGCGCATTGGGCACAAGGAGTGGGCACGAGGCGGCACGGGGTGTGGGTACGAGGCAGCACGCAGGCGGCATCGGAGGAGCACGGGGGGTCGGCGGCGATAGAGGTTGGGGCGACGATTGAGGATGTCCGGCGATGATGTTCCGGTGGCGGGCAGCAAGGTGGTCGAGGCGAATGGTGTTGGGGCGTGTTCTCCACCGAAATACGCGGGAAGACAAACGTCTTGTCTGAATTTGGGGGCAGATGCTATTTGGTTTTATCCGTCCACCTCTTCAAAGATGCCAAGTTGATTTATGACACAGTGTATCGGAGGTTTAGACGGATGCGGCCGTTGTAGCAGACTTCGTCAGATTCCCCCTCATTTGAGGGGTTTTTGATTGTGGGGACACTCTTCCCTGCAGGCGCAAGCCCCTGCAGTTAATTACGCTACCGCATCACGGTAACCACTTTCGCCTTCTCCAGATGGTCACTTCGTGTCGCGTATGTTTTTTTTATTTTTGGTTGCCCGTGGATTGTATACGGAGACTAATTTATGTTGTCGCCCGTAGGGCGTGGATTAGTCCAAATCCGTATTTTCTTAGATTTGGGTTTGGGTTGGGTTTAAGGATCGTTAATCTCATTTGAGACTAAGATCAACTTAAACGTTTGTTAAGGATACGTCAGTCTAATTTTAGACTAAGATTAACTTAACAGGATCATTTAGATCCAACAAAAGAGCATTTGGGCTCTATTGTTTTAGTTTAGGGACATTGCGGTCCAGAAGTTTAAGGACATCATAGTCCATGAAGTTTAAGGACGTCATAGTCCATTGTTTAAAGACGTCATGGTCTGTAAAGTTTAAAGACATCATAGTCTATGAGTTTAAGGACCTCACAGTCCATGGTAGTTTAGAGATATCATAGTCTGTAAAGTTTAAGGACATCATAGTCTATGAGTTTAAGGACCCCACAGTCCGTGGAATGTTTGGTTGTCGGGACCCGTCACCTTTTTGAAGACGTTGAAGTGTTACAACGACAAATATCAGAAGAGTGAAGAGATGTACTCTTGAACCAATATTGGTTGGGAAATCTGTAGTCCAATTTGGGACTAAGATCAAAGATTTATGAGCATATGGGCTCAATTAATCTGAATTAGAGATCTGTGGCCAATTTAGGTTCGGCCCATTCAGTTAAAATGTTGGGCATTCAATTAGGCTCGGCCCTTTTTTTCATTTAACAATGCTGAGCATTGGTTTGGATTCTGACAACAGTTTTTGTCTTTTATTGAGTGTTGAGCACTCATTATGGCTCTGGGCTTTATCATTTAAAGAAAAATTTATGTTCTCTCAGTGCACACGTGAGGAGCACGTGGCGTGCTTGGCGCTGAGCGCCAGTTAATGAGTGTAGAGCACCAGTCAATGAGCGCATAGCGCTTCTTGTGATGTAGTGCACAAGTGAGGAGCACGTGGCGCGCTTGGCGCTGTGCACCAGACTTGGAGCGCTGAGGTGCTTTTTTAAATTTGGAGCGCTAAGGCTCTGCAGCGTTATGCGCTAGATTTAGAGCGCTGAAGCGCTTTTTTTAATTGAAGCGTTATGGCTCTGCAGCGCGGTGCGCTAAATTCTGAAGCGCTAAAGTGCTTCTTTTAATTGGAGTGCTAGGGCTCTGCAGCGCTGTGCGCTAAATTCTGAAGCGCTAAAGCGCTTCATTTAATTGGAGCGCTAGGGCTCTTTTTAGACAGCTCTATTCTCTGAGAATTAAATTCTCTCTTATAAGAGACTTTGTCTCATGGATCTAAGAACAAAGTTCTTATTTTACAGGAGATGTTTCAATCTCTTATGTTTTTGGTGAAAAGCTTTGCCTTTATGGATCTGTGATCTTAAGAGAATTGAATTATTCTCCCGCCTTTTTATAATGAAATGTTATGATTTCTTTTGTGAAAGATAATTTGTCTTAAAGATCTATAATCTGGTAAAAGAACTAAGTTCTTTTTCTGATGAGATGCTTTGATCTCTTTATTTTACATTGAAGAAATTCTTCTTCTGCTGAGAGCTTGCTCTTCTCTATGAAATTTCTCAAAGTTTGGGGGGGTGGTTCCTCTGTATCAGACTTGAAGTCTTGGGTCCTTTATATAGGGGAGGCTGATTTGTTGAATCAGTTGAAGAGATCTTTTCTCTAATTGATTTGGGAATGTTTCCCACCATTGGATCTTTGATCCAAGGGCTTCTGTTTTACAGAAGACGATCTTCTTGTTTCTAACAAGATTGGGAAAATCTTTTCCCATACAGAACTTATTCTGTATCTTAGTGATTTTTAATCACCATTGGATCTTTGATCCAACGGTGCTTTAATTTTCAGAGGTAATTTGATGATTTTTAATCATCTTTTTTGGATCTTTGATCCAAGGGTAAGGAATATTTAGTTCCAGCGTTAGCACTCTCGTGCTTTGCACATGAGCGCTGCATCAGAGTCTTTGGCTCTGGGTGCTAGCGCACTTAGCGCTAGCGCTCTCGTGCTTTGCACGTGAGTACTGCATCAGAGTCTTTGACTCTTAGCGCTGGCGCTGCTAGCGCGAGCGCTCTTGTGCTTTGCATGTGAGCGCCACATCAGAGTCTTTGGCTCTTAGCGCTGGTTCTGCTAGCGCGGGCGCTCTCGTGCTTTGCACGTGAGTTCCGCATCAAAGTCTTTGGCTCTTAGCGCCGGCGCTGCTAGCGCCGGCGCTCTCGTGCTTTGCACATGAGCGCCGCATCAAAGACTTTAACTCTTAGCGCTGGCGCTGCTAGCGCTGACGCTCTCGTGCTTTGCATGTGAGCGCCGCATCAGAGTCTTTGACTCTTAGCGATGGCGCATTTACCGCCAGCACTTTTATGAAGCGCCGCTTCATTTCAAATTTCAAAATTTGAACAAAGCCTTGCTCTGATTGGGGGAAACAAATGACCTTCCACCGTTGCGCTCACGTGGCTTACACATGAGTGCAGCGGTGGCAGCATCTGCGCCATTAGATCAACTTAGAAGTTGAAATGGCTCTCAGTGCCTATAAATAGGGCCTTTGGCCCTTGAGATGACCTTTATTCATCTTCTTGTTTTTTCTTGAGAATTAATTCTCTTTTAGAGCATTGCTCTTAGTCTTATGAACTCTCTTAGAGATAGAACCCTGTCAAAAATTTTAGGTAAAGATTAAATCTTTGAAGGGATTACTTCATAATCTAAGATTTCACCCCTTAACAGAGCCTTGCTCTTTTCAGATCATAAATCTAAAGAAATTTTTAGGGTATTCTTAACAGAGCTTTGCTATCTTGAAATCAAAAATCTAAAGAGATCTTTCTTAGGGTCTCTTAACCCATTAAAGAAGAACTCTTAGAGTTCACCTTGCAGATGATGTCACGCCCCGCTTCTCAGAGTACGCTAAGATGGGCACGTGACATAGCCAACCATGCTACCCGTGGTAGGAAAAATCCCTCCACAGTCACATTACGGCTGTAGAGATATCAAGAACAGGAAAGTAAACTAAACTATCTAGTACATGTCCATGAGCCAGAATGAATGAGTCAAGAAATAATAATATGCGGAAGCAAAAGATACAATAAATGAACCACCAGGAAAGTAAAACTGCATACCGACAGGATCTTCACCGCTCGGTTTAACAGCAGCAATACTCCTGATCAGTCTGCAACAAAGGTAGAGGATCTGGGCCATGCAAAACCCAGAAGTCAGCGCGTCATAACATCAAGCAAAAATATAAACAGGGGTAGCAATACATGCAAGTATGAGTATAAATGGTAAAACCAGCATAACAATGATATAAGTAAGGACAGTGGGGTATTGTGTAGTGAGTAATCTAAACTGGTCTATTGGGTATCTACTCTCAAGTCTTTGAAATCAATTTGATGAATCGTCGGTATAACTCGATAGTATCCCGTGCGTGCCCGGGATCATGGTGAAGATTCTTGGGCTGAAACCGAGACATGCCGCTAGGCACTAAAAGGAAAAGGGTAATGATGAATGATGTCTGCAGCATCATCCCAAGGCTGGCCTAGCCTCTGAAAGGTAGTGGATACGATGGATGATGTCAGCAGCATCATCCCAAGGATGACCCAGCCTCTAAAACTGATCGGTAAAGGTAACGAACCGTCGAGTTACAAGTCAGGTTTCATCATTGATTTCCCCATAACCCCCAGGTTATATGTATTCAAGTCAGGTATTAAATAATCTAGAGCTAATGCCAACACAGGATCAGGCAGGTACAGGTTTGTCTGGTTAGACAACAAGAATGGTCCGTAAGGACAACAGGTCAGGTTTGTTGGCATTAGACACAAGATCAGGTAACAGGTAAGACCATGGTACATCAGGTCAAACCAGGTAATGTATAAAGGTGTCATGTCATGTCAAGAGTTGCACTGTACCATGTCGTGTCAAGTAGTAGGTATAACAAGTCATGTCAGGGTGTATAAGATATCATGTGGGTGCTCATAATCAAACTAGCATAAGCATGGTATACAAAACAAGCATGGGTACTAATAGAACAATAAACTAGAACATGTAATATGATATGCAAATAGGTACAGATTAAACTATTAGGGTGTACGGTTATCGATTAGAGTTAGGGTTATGGTTCCAACATTAAGTATCATACACTTAAACAAATACAGATTGTTAAAATCTCGTTATTATGGGTTAAAAGATTTAGGGATGCAAATGTATCTAAAACAGGTTAAAGATGCACACGGGTGTCCAATAGGGTAAAACTATATATAAAAAAAGGTACCATAGACTATATAAATAGTTATTATGTGATTTAACATACAGATGTGGTTACTAGGTATAGTAAACTAAAATGCAACGGGTATGTTTCGAGCTATAAATCTAAAATGATATAACGTGACATCGAAATGTAAAAAAATGGAAATTATGGTATTAAATTTAAACTACAGGTTTAATGTGCATTCAAATGTGTATATAATAAATTAAATAGCATGTAGCAAGTTTTACTTGCCTTGATCGGATCACGAAGCGGTATATGGAACGTCTCGCGTGGCGGGAAAAGTCGCGACGCGCGCACGGTACACGGAATGAGTCCAAACAACTCACTAGGGAAACACACGGGTCAGAGATGCTAGCTGGGTCGTCGTGATCGTCGCCGACACGGTCGGATTCCGGCAATAAAAGCAACAGTGAACACATCAAGAGAAATGCACAAGGAATGTGAAGAAGAGAAGAAGAAGAAGGTCTTACTGTGGCTATGGGTTCTGGGACTTCAGGGGAGTCGGCAAGGGCGACGACGAGGAGGGTTGTCGGCGTGTGGGTTTCCCGGCGAAGGGTAGCAGTGCACAGGGGGTTCTTAGCCGTCGAGGATCAAAAGTTGTAGGGGAATGCATTGTGATCTGGAGTAGTAGAGGAGAGAAGGGAGATAGGGTAACAAGAGGTAGTGACGGCGAGGGACGATCGCCGACGGTGAGGCAGAGACGAGGAAGGGCTCAGGCATGGGTAGGGTTTTCTATGGGTTCTCGGGTGTTGGGTTCGTCGAGGCTGCAAGTGTGGGTGATGGTGGTGTCGGGGTTGGAGAGAGGTGAGGAGAATGGTGGTGGTGATGGCTAGGTGAAAGGGGTCGTCGGCGACGAGGGTTTCTGGGGTTGGGTTTGCAGTCGTTGGGTTGTGCAGGGTGCTCGGGATAGAGCGAGGGTGATGGCAGTGGTGGTCATGGTGTTGGGAAGAGGCGGAATGGATGTCGAGGAGGGGTCGGAGGTGCAGCGAGGGTCGACGGTGATGGAGTTAGGATTTTATGAGCGCGGGGATTTAAAAAAAAGAAACGAAGAAGAAGAAGGAAAAGAGGGAGGTGATGATAGTGTGAGGGAGGTGAGCGGAATCGAGAAGTGTACAGTAGTAGCGAGAGGAGAGAGAGAGAGCATGAGAGTACGGAGAAAGGGAAGAGAGAGAGAGAGAGCTGCGCTCGGGAGAGAGAAAAGAGAAAGAGAAGGATTTTGTGGGAGAGAGAAAAAGTGTGGGGCCCGGTAAATAAAAGGGAAGTTTTGATTGGTTCGTGGAAAATAAAGAAGGAGAGATAATCTGCTTAGCTAACAAAATAAATTTAAAAGATTTAAAATCGTTTTAGTAAATCTTCTGAACTGCAGAAACTATTAAAATCTAAATTTAAAATTCAAATAATTTAATTTTAGCGGGATATAAAAATATTTCAGAAGTGCGCCCGGATCGGGTCCAAAACTTTGGATTTGAAATTTGAAAATTATTAGTAAGCTCCAAAATTTAAAATGAAAGATTATGTAACGAAAAAACATACCCCCAAGAACGAACGCACACACGTGTGCGTAGCCATCCAAACACGTCCGTTTCACTGAACGGGACGAGAACACGATGCAAGGACGCTACCACAGGGTTAGGAGTATCATGCAGGCCATGTTATGTGTTTTTAATTTATTTTACGTGACTTAAACTGTTATATGCAAAAAGATGCGATACTAGATAACATACCAGTATGTACTAATCATGAGATGTACGTATCCACGCAACAAGTCAAGGTAATCTATAAATAAGAATCAAACGGTTCAAGCAAGCGGATCGGGTCGAATGCAAAGTAATATGTAAAAATACCATTCGCACCCAACCACGCTAAATCAAGAAAATACCATGGATAAGTAAATACGGAAACTGGAATTGTTATAAATGAACTCGGGTGTTACATTAAAGATCTCAGAGTTTTTAACTCAGTAAAGCTTTGCTTTTAAGGCTTTTAATGGATTCTTCCATCTTCTTCGCAGAGCATTGCTCTTTAGAATTTTTAGGGGGAATTTTATTCCCTTCATCATTAATTATGACAGATGTCATATCTGTTGTAGAGCGCTGCTCTCAAGGGAGATTTACTCCTTGGCCCAAGGGGCGCTCATTAAAGGAGAATCCTTTTAGGATTTCCTCATTTAATGAATGCCTCATTGTCACGCCCCGCTTCCCAAAATGCGGAAAACGAGGGATGACCAGTCCAGCCATGCTCCTACGGTCAAGGAATAATCTCGCCGTAGTCACACTTCGACTTCTAGTATTACATGGTAATCAGTAAACAAAGCACAGAAGTAAAGGAGATACATCATTAAAATATTACATCAAAGTTCATTGTCCACAATTTACAAATAAACAAGAAAAGAACTACTAACCAAGTTCGAGTACAAGGTCTCTTTTAGGAAAAGCAGTAAAAGATGAAAGAGATACTCCAGACTAAATCTCCGCTAGCTCGAAGGGTAAATCCGACTCCTGCGCTGATTCTTCCTTGAGGTCTGAGCATGCATACTCAGGTCGTCAGAGCGACGTAATAGCAATATTATAATGATGACATGAAACAGGCAAATAAGGTAATAACAGTGGAAGTAAAATGCTGATAATCACTATGTCACTAAATGATGCAAAGCATGATCCGTGTCCCTATCAGTCTCTAAGTCATGTTTGAAATCGAGTTGTGGAAAGGAGGATCATTTTTAACGGGAGTCTCGTACATACCCGAGACAACGGCCCACACGCCCGGGACATAACCCTGTCAGCCGGATCGCTAGATCCTACCTAATATATATAAGAGTCGCTGTTCGAATGATCATCCTCTAAAACACGGTCCTCGCTAAATACGATGCTCTTTCCACTTCGATTTCCCCTTTTTCCCCAGGTTTACACTATTGATGATTATGATTTAGTCGTGTATAAGTATGCACCAATAACATGGTTTTGTCACTGTTCACTGTATTAATCACTGTCACGAATCATTCACTTTTCCATTAGCGTACTTGACACTCCTAAACCAATACCATTCACGCACGATAATGCAATATCCACTGAATAATAACGAGCACTATCACTATGTATATGGCAATTGGGTAAGGTATGTACATTCATGCAGTTAACAAGTCACGTGTAATATGAACTATTATGCACTTCATGAGCTTACAAAAAATTGCAGTAAATCATATGTTCAGAATTCAGTGAAACGATACAAATACGGTAACAAGTATACTCTGTCGGCAGTTTAGAAAAATTTGTTTCAGTGCAATCGGATTTTTGATATTGAAGTTACAGCCATTTCAATTTTAGTGCTCGCTGCAGGAAATTCAGTTTCTGAACTGAACGTCCGTTTCGCGGCACAATTTTCACCCAGTTGGGATCAGAATTTAGTGACGCTAAAGTTGAATGAAATTTTTTATTTTCAATAGGGTTTCGAACGCAATAGACGGATTCTCAATTGCATCTCTACGTCAGAAGTTATGCACTGTTCAACGATAGGGTATCAGTTCTGTTTCAGTTTGGGACTGCTATACATCCTGTTCTTTTAAATTGCAGTTTAAATAGTAAACGACGATAAAAAGGGGTGAAATTACTTGCGTTATTTATCTAACAGTTTCATCTTCAATAAAGTGTAGGGTTACGCAACATACAAGTTTAGGAAGCAAGGTAGTAAGCATCGCGAGATAGAAATCAACAGCCAGGGCTTCTCTGGACTGCAGTCCAGAGCCGCTCTCCGAAACAGTTCTTGTCATATTTTCTGTACAGAAACAATCAAAAACTTTTATAGGTTCCAGGTAGTCAAGTCGGCTTCGATTCGAGCCCTCGAACGCATCATTTCAATGTGTACACAATTAATTATGATTTTACCAAGTTTCAGACGCGGGAAATATTCAGTTTTAACGGGTGTAATTGGGGGTGATCGTTAAAGCCAGTAACAATCATATTTTTCAGTCAAATTTCACCACAATGTTCATTGCCACACGGGCCAGCATATGCAATTGAGTTTCGTTAGTTTAATGTAATATTTTCATTCGGGTTTTGCATCAAGCACTTGTGCCGTATATGTTTTCACGAGTTATAAACACGGAATTAATAGGTTTTAGCAATGTAACAGAAATAACTAGCATGTAGCAAGTAGGGTACTTGCCTGGAGACGCTTTGGCGACGCACGACAGCGGCAACGGTACGAACGCGCGACGAACGGCACGGTTTTGATTCACGGCCTCGGCTCGCGTTCGAGTTCGTCGTCGGAGTTGCCCGGGGACGGCTCGCGATCGCTGGAGGTGGAGTGTGGTGCTGTGGATCTCCTGGGAGTGCTGGGGTCAGCGATGGTCGGCGGTGTTCGCTCCGGCGGTGGGCACAGCGAAGGTTCGGAGCTCGTGGCGAGGAGTTTGGTGTGGCTTTTGGAGAGAGAGAGAGAGAGAGAGAGCAGTGGGGGCTCGGGTTAGTAGTGATGCTGATGATGTCGATGACGCAGAGGGTCGACGAGGTGGTTCAGGTGCAGTGGGGAGCTCGCCGGCATCGAGGTGCAGGGGAGCTCGGGCTTGCGTGAGGGGGTTGTAAGTCCACGGTAGCGCCCCGGCGGTCTAACAGACGCCAAATACGGAACAAAACTTTTTACAACTGGCGCTATCGCGTACTTGTTCCCCTCCGAACGGCGGCCGGGACGCGGGACGTCTCGCCTGAGGTTCGGGGCAGATGCTAATTGGTGCTATCCGTCCACCTCTCCGAAGATTTCAAGTTGATTTATGGCACCGTGTATCGAAGGTCTGAACGGATGTGTCCGATGTAGCAGACTTCATCAGATTCCCCCTCGTTTGAGGGGTTTTTGATTATGGGGACGCTCTTCCCTGCAGGCGCAAGCCCCTGCAGTTAATTACGCTACCGCATCGCGGTAACAACTTTCTCCTTCTCCAGCTGGTCACTTCGCGTCGTGGGTGTTTGTTTTGTTTTTGGTTGCCCGTGGATTGTATACGGAGACTGAGTTATGTCGTCGCCCGTAGGGCATGGACTAGTCCAAATCCGTATTATCTTAGATTTGGGTTTGGGGGTTTGGTTTAAGGATACGTTAGCCATTTTTTAGGCTAAGATCAACTTAAACGTTTGTTAAGGATACGTTAGTCTAGTTTGAGACTAAGATCAACTTAACGAGATCGTTTAGATCCGACATTGCATGTATGGCCATCGGGACCCGTCACCTCTCTGGCGACGTTGAAGGATTACAACGACAGGTGTCAGAGGAGTTCAGAGATGTACCCTTGAACCAAAATTGATTGGAGGGATTCCTAGTCCAGTCTGTTTGAAGGTTTAAGGATACGTTAGCCATATTTGAGGCTAAGATCAACTTAAACGGGATCGTTTAAATCCGGCAAAAGAGCATGCGTGGCTCTTATTGTTTCAGTTTAGGGACATGATGGTCCGTTGCTAGTTTAAGGATATTGCGGTCCATGGGTAGTTTAAGGACATTGTGGTCCATGGGTAGTTTAAGGACATTGCGGTCCAATGTTAGTTTTAAGACATCTCGGTCAAGGTTAAGGACGTCGTAGTCCATGGGTTTAAGGACCCCACAGTCCGTTGTTAGTTTTAAGACATCTCGGTCAAGGTTAAGGACGTCGTAGTCCATGGGTTTAAGGACCCCACAGTCCATTTTTAGTTTTAAGACATCTCGGTCAAGGTTAAGGACGTCGTAGTCCATGGGTTTAAGGACCGCACAGTCCATTGTTAGTTTTAAGACATCTCGGTCAAGGTTAAGGACGTCGTAGTCCATGGGTTTAAGGACCCCGCAGTCCATATCAATGTGTGGTCATCGGGACCCGTCACCTCTTTGAAGACGTTGAGGGATTGCAACGCCAAGTATCAAAGGAGTGAAGAGATGTACCCTGGAACCGGAGTGGATTAAATAGTCTTTGGCCCAATTTGGGATCAAGACCAATTAACTACGTTATGAGCCCATTAGCCCAGTTAAGTCTGAATTGAGGACTTATGGCCACCTTGGGCTAAGTCCAGTCATATTTGGAATATTGGCTTCCTGTTGGTCCATTGAAGGAGAGGCTTTTCCTCTGGCCATTTAGCTAATTGGGCTAATATTAATTCAACAGTGTTGAACACTGGGATCAAGTTAGTGTTTTAACACTAAAAGACAGTTGGTGTTAAACACCAGCAACAGGGGGTTCAAATTAGTGTTAAACACCAGAGCAAACCAGTGTCAAACACTAGAAGCAGAGGCTTCAAATTAGTGTTAAACACTAAGAAATTCAGTGTTAAACACTGCAAATAAAGTTCTTTGATTAGTGTTGAACACTAAGGCCAAACAGTGTTTTAACACTGGATTCAGGGGTTCCAATTTAGCGTTAAACACTAAGGCAAGAGGGGTCACGTGGTAGCACGTGAGGGCGCCCTCCCTTCGTTTGTTCTGCTGAGGAGATCACATCTTTTGGAGCATCACGTGTCATCACGTGACGGGTATTTGAATGGAGTATGTTAAAGCCTCTGCCAGGGGCCACGTGGGTCACGTGAGGCACTGCCTCAAAGGGCTTTCTGTAGATCTTTTTGAGGGGGGGTCACGTGGTGACACGTGACCCTGCTTTTCTGTAGTTGTTTAGAAGATCTGTTAATCCCTTTCAGGAATTAAATCCCTCGTAGGGTTGAACCCTGACAATAATTTCAGAGGAATTAAATTCCTGGTTCCTTTTGAAGAGTCGAACTCTGAATTTTCTGTAGGAATTAAATTCCTCATATATGTGAAGAACTGAATAGGGTTAAACCCTAATAAAAGCTTTAAGGAATTAAACCCCCACTCTCTGTTAGAGAATTATTCTGGGGAATAAGATTAAGGGAATTAAATTCTTTTTGTTTTAACAGAACTAAATTCTTAACTAGGGTTAACCCTGATTCTTTTTATTCTGAAGGAATTAAATTCCCATAACACAGGGTCAAGCCCTAATTTTATTTTTTGAAGGAATTAAATTCCTATAGTTCTGTGAGAATTAAATTCTCGTGCTTCCATTCCCTCTCTATGCTTTGGATCTGCATGGCAGGATCTCAACCCATTGAGAATTAAATTCTCAATTCAAGGGGAGATGTGCACTTTACAGATCCTCCATCAAAGAGAGAAGAAATATGTCCTTCTGTTTTATATCAGAGTTGAACTCTGTTGAGAATTAAATTCTCTTTCTTTCAAAAAGCCTTCCCTTTCTTACCTAGGGTTTTTCTTTTGCAGCAGATCCAAATTCCTCTGAAGTATCAAGGCTCTCTCCTTTCTCTCCTCTCTGCATCTCCCCCTCTGTGTGTCTCTTGGCTCCTATTTATAGGAGAAGCGGCCGAATCAATTGGTTTTGGTGAATCTTTCATTGAGAGATTTGATTGGTATCCATCATTCGTTTTGGACCTTTGGATTATTAGGTGAATTTTATTCACCATTGGATTTTAAATCCAGAGATTCTCCTTTGTTATTTCGGTTAGATTTAAAGGGGAAATCTTTCCAAATTCGAGATTTTCCATAGATAGATGGTATTTAACCACCTTTAAATCTTTAATTTAATCGGTTGCTTTGGAAAGATTTAAGAGGTCTTTTCTTAGAATTTAATTCTGTTAACAAATGGGCTTTGAAGTCGGTCACGTGTGGCCACGTGACCCTTGGTCACGTGGGCACGTGACCCCCTTGGAACGAGCCTTCTTCTTTCTTTTTGCGCTCTGTCTTCTGGTTGCTGCTTAACCGTCACGTGCCATCACGTGACCCCTGGTCACGTGCCATCACGTGACCCCTGGTCACGTGCCATCACGTGACCCTCGTCTGGACTCTTTTTCTTGATTTAACCGTAGAACAAGTCTGCTGCTTTTGAGTATCACGTGCCAACACGTGACCCTGGTCACGTGGGAGCACGTGACCTCTTCTGAAGCCTTTTCCTTGATTTGATCAGGGGACCGGTTTGCCTTTGAAGCCGCTTTTAATTGTCACGTGCCAACACGTGACCCAGGTCACGTGGGAGCACGTGACTCTTTCTGAAGCCCTTTTCTTTGATGTAGTCGGGAAGCTGAATTTGCCTTGCCGATGCTTTTAGATGTCACGTGCCAACACGTGACTGCTGGTCACGTGTAAGCACGTGACCCTTTCCCGAAGCCTTTTTCCCCAAGCTTTTCTGATTTTAAATCAGGAAACAATACTATAACCCGAATCTGCCATTAAAGCTAAACTAACAAACTACAAAGTGGGTAGAAATGTTATACCGAACGATCCGAGTCCTTCGGTCTTCAACCATCATCCCACGCTTTGTTGCGGCTGCTCCGATCTCCTGAATCTCCAGTCTTCTCGTCCAGGTGGCACCACGTCGACGGATCTTTAAACGGGCTCTCGCCTCTGAACCGAGGCAACTCGGTCGTCAAGTTTGCTAAAAGAGACGACCAAGATGATGTAGAGAATGAGTAGAACACTTTGTCTCACTTCGTCCAAAGCCGTGGACGAACGGTTAATGAAGTTGCCTTTTGAAACTGTGATGGAATGAAATGAGCTATGAAATTTCCATACACCAAAACTACAATCTTTTCTTCCAAATGAACAACAACCATCCTCACACAAGAGGGGGGAGGCCGGCCACTATATAGAGGGGAGGGAGGTGAGTGTAGGAGAGGGGGAGGTGATCACAAGGAATAAATATCAAGAAGAAAATATCCTAAGCTTTACAAAACCTCATTAATGCAAAATCCACCTTGCATAAAAAACAATAAATGCACAATTAAAGCACTAATGACTCACAAGCCTTATCACCACTTCTAGAACTTTCTAGAAGCATGACCCACCCTCATGACTCATCCAAGAAGAAAAGATAAATCCTCTTTTAACCAAATGTTAAATACGACCGATAGAAAACTGGAAACTGGCAACTTCCAAAAGCGATCCTGAAACGAATTTCAGGATAACCCCGTAACAGTATAAACATACACGCATTTGTATTACGACCGAATACAAATGCAACTGAGACAAAGATATTATATCTACACAGTATAATACTGAGATCCGGCTTAAACCAAAGCCTACCAGTATTATCTGCCCGAAAAATGACACGTGTGAAAACGCACGTGCATTTTTCGAACCCTGCCATAAAACCAAACAGCCTCTATAACGTTTTGCCCGAACTTGGGAAAGTGTCTGTGGGGGACTCTAATGACTCATCAACACACCGGCACTGGGTATAACCTTTAGCACGTCAGAGGTACAAGCTGTACGTAACGGTTGCCTATGTATTGATTGGAAGGGAAGCTGACGAGCGAACTCATCCATAAACCTTACTGAGCCTGACAGTGACATTATCCGTACAGTCCGGTCCGTTCGTCTAAAGAGTATCGCATATCGAGTCTAGGGGGTGGATAAAGTCAGACCCCTAATAACGTGATAAATCGTGTCGGCATGAAGCCCATCACCATCTGAGAAACTACTGATCCAAATCAGTAATTCTCCACTAACTCGGCCGAGGATTTCTAGTGATGGCAACCCATGCACTGTGCGACATCAACCCCCAATACCGGGAGAGACGAATCCCCGACGATCCGCTCACTGCCTCCATGTGGATCGGGACTGTACCCAACTAAAACCTGTTTGCACGTCTCCTTTGAGCGTGGTAGGGTAGTAATCTAAGCACAGTGGGAACTCACACGAGACAAATGACGATCTCAGGTCGACAAACTAACCTGTACACATGTCACCAGGGAACTACTATCTGACGATATGTATAATACCAACTAGCATGTTCCCGGTGAGTCCTGTCCGGTGTACTCATAACCTAATGAGCACCTGTATACATCTTAGGTGATCCAACTGACACCAGTGGCTTATGAGATCAGCCACCACCCCTCGTCGGGGTCTCGACTGTATGCACTAGTCTACTGTGGAGTATCGATGCCCTGTCTCGAAACTCCCACGACTAGGGACACTTTAAGGATGTGCTTACAGACCCCAGCTCCCACGTATATGATCGCCATCATACTGCTGGCAGTCAAGCAAGAATCCTATATGCTCTATCAACATACAATAGTGAACTAAAGAATGTATACGATGATAAAGACAAACCAGATAGCATACTATCATCTCGAGCAAGACTGTCATATCGGTATAGGTCCTGCCTCAATCATTGCAATCACGTACCTGCGATCCAATAATTGAATTTAAGGGCACTATCTCCAACAATCTCCCACTTGCATTTAAGGCTAATTATTGCGATGTCGCATACTCACAGCCCGTGTGATACCGAACATCCAACTCCTCTACTAATAAGTTTCACAAAGCTAGTTTGTAAAACTCTTGTGTTCGAGAAATAGCCATAGTGAGTGGATCCGCCCTGATGTTTCTTTCTATGTCTCTCTTAATCTCAAGTTCGCGGAGAAAGCCATCTCCCGAATCGAGTAATACTTGTCTTAGAATATGTCTGAATATCTAATGGGACCTAGTTCATAAATGAACTCCAAATCCAAACTTCTTAGACTGTATCAATAACTGAATCTAATCAGTATCCAGCACCATACCTCCCACAATATCCTCTTGGACCACCTGTCCATAATACTGTCCCTCATCAGAGGGAAAACTATAACTCTGACAATCACTCTGTCATCCAGGTCACCTTGGAAGCCTGGAATGATAACCGTCTCCCGAAGGAGGCTGCCGTCATCAAATTCGTAGAACATGCACTTATGTTCTAAAACTGCTTCCTTATGTTTCTCCAGGATTGGATTAATATGAACTATCGCATCTAGTGTAAAAACAACATCTAGTGTGGTACTTGACATCTCACGATTGACTCAATTGCCTAAGCAAGTGATCTGCCAATCATGCATATCCCTCTCCCCTTTAGTCTTTAAGACACCTTTAGAGAGGGTGACTCCATCACCTGCAGGTACACTACCATGCCAGGAGTCATCTATTCTAAAATACTATTAGAATACTGTCAAAGTACCCATATTGGGAAACTACCCAAATCTAGATCTAAAACCATAGATCTAATAACCAGAATGTCTGATATTATATCCATATCCTGTCTCGAGAAACAACTGTGTGACGACCACAGTACAACCGATCGTAGTATAGGAATTTTACTTCCTACTCTGTGTATGTCATCCAAATACCAGGACATCACACCCTACTACCTTCTTAACAGATACATCCCCTATTCTGATGAAGTCAAAGCCATGACTGTCACATCAAAATTAGATGATCTATCTCCGCTATATTTGATCAAGTCTATAAATAGACATAAGCTACTTGCCCATTGTGCTTCCGCTGACTACGACAACCATCTGGCAGAATAATATATACGTACACTTCTAAAGCTAGTTTAGAACGATACTATACTTATCCTCCTGCCGGGTCTCATAGTCTGGAACAACAGTAGTGTCAATTCTGGGTAAACAAGAACCTCCCTGTCACCGTCCTTGAGGCTACCGAAGTACCTCTCGGGTGTCTGAGGTTACCCACCATATCTGCGGAGTGGCTATTGGAATGTCAAACCTGATTGAATATATAGGTCCTATTAAATTTTCCGTAATCGTTTGCGGTTCTGGAATCACTTCCAGTTCTACCATACTCCCACTACTGTTTTCTGAAAAAGTCAATTTTAATAAAACTGTGGCGAGTCAAAAACAGTATCACTATTGATCTTCTAGATGGTAGAAATGTTAACCCTCGTCAAAGCCAGGGTCAACCCACAAACTGCCATTACAGAAACGTGCCTTGAGTTATCCAGTGTCTGGTTTTAAGTATAAAATGGACAACTCCTTGTTCATATCAGATTTTTGCATTTTCATACCGCCCAATTTTTATCACATTGCATATCGGTAGATACTCTTGAGCCGTGTTTGCTAGTCAATTGCAGGATACAGGTTCTCGGTTCTAAAACGGTGAAATTCATGGAAAACACGACAAAATCCGGGTTCCTGCCAACCACAGCTAAAACACGGATCTCCGCTCTTTATCCGTCTGTTGCCACACACCAGTTTAAGAGACAAAATGGCAAATCAATGTCGTTTTCATGCACAAGACTCAATGGCAGCACAAGATCCAAGAAATCTACGCGGAGCTCGAGAAAATCATGACAAAAAGATACACATCAAATCACCTTTTGCTCAACAGAAATTCTGGAAAAATCGTGAAGCAAATCGGAGAAAATACATATACCAGACTCATGGGCACAGCAAACCAGGGAACCATACAAAATATGGACACCTAACTCCACTAAAGGGCCGCGGATCCGCGTCATAAGCAGGCTTAGGCCGCGGAACCGCGGCCGTATAGTGGCGGCAGGTGTCCAAATTTTGTGGGTATATTGGTCATTTCACTTTAGTTCAGAATGTTGCCCTAGGTTTTCATTTTCCAGCCTATAAATAGCCCAGAACCTTGTGAAGCCAAGGGTGCATATTCTTGTATTTTTCTAGGTTTAGAATACTTGTTTCTTCTTCCTCTTCTCATCTCTTCTCAATTAAAACTTGTAGTGAGCTTTGTGAGTGAAGAATGATGAATAAAGAAGATTCTTTTGCTATTATATCTTGTCTTGTTCTTTTATAATTGCTTGTAATTTTAATTTGTTAACTTAGTTGTTGTTATTTCTTGTTGTTTCTTTCTTTTCTCTTTTCCTTTATCATTAAAAACAACCATGATGCTTACGCTTGATCCTTGCCAAGGTGAGGTCGCAAATAGCTAGTTGTTATCTTCTAATCTCCTTCTTTCTATCTTCCTCTTTTGTTTTCTTTTCTTTTCATTATGATGTGTGAGTAGTTTCATACTTGTTAGGGTAGGATAAGGGAAGTTTGAGAGAAGGAAATCTCTCTCACTCTTTCCTTGCCCAACAACTTAATTCGACTCCCGTTAATTGAACCACAATCCGCTCCTTACGGCACCCTATCCTACATGATAGCGGTGATTCCGTAGTGAGACCGGTTGTGGTTGAATTAACCGGAGGTTATGGCTAAGAGCCAAGAACGGACGGACAAGCACCAAAAGGAAGAACTTATGCGTTGGAAAGCTTAGCTTATACTCGCAAGTTCCTTCCTAGTCGTGCTAATCCCCGTTGTTGCCGATTACCGTAACACCGATATTAAGAGGGGCAACGAAAGAAGTGGGAGACTCCTAACTCAAACTAACCTAATCCTAACCCTAACAAGCTCTCTTTACATATCATTCTAACACTTAGATAATCACAAACAAATCTGGACTCTCGGACTTAACTCGTTAAAACACATAGAAAAAGATTCCCATCTCCCTGCGGACGACCCGTACTCAACCGGCTAGCTACGAGCGAAACCGTCTTGATTGCGGTAATTAACTAAAACTTGAACACGCAGAATCTCTAACAATCACTCCCCGTATCTTAACATCGTTAAGATATGAACCATTCTATATACAATATAGGAATAGAGGCACTAAAATAATTGGAACCAGATTCAAACCATGCATCTGTCTCCAGTGCATATCAACTTAATGGAAAGAGGCTAATCAACATTACTCAACTTAGGAATACATCCAATTATGAGTAACCTGAAAGAGAAACAAGTTTCTCAAAACCATTACTATCATCTAAATACCAATCACAAGAATCTACATCTTCAATCTCTTTGAAGAATCCCGATACTTGTGATACCTGGTTCTCTACTTTATTCTTATACCCACAACTTCTCAAAACTCAGGCATTGTATTTCTACGAAACACTTGTCGAAAAACTAGAGAAGTTATAAGTAAACAGAACATAGTACGAGGACCTACCCCTTTGTCCTGATGGACACTGGACAATATAGAATACTCTGTATAAGTCCGCTGAGTCATATAACTCAAAACCTGTGCGTCGTAAGTTGAAAAACTGTACTTATGGTTTAAGAACTACTCCGTTGTTCAATGCTCATTACCCAATCGTCAACTGATATAGGTAAATGTTACGGACATAATTTCAAAAAGTTATATCTCACTTTATAAAAAATAAATGTACAGATATATTATTTTGAAATTGGTGCACAACAACGGATACTCAAAACCAAATACATGCCATCCGACAAAAACTTAGGCGACTTCCTCAAATATCACCAATTACAACGAATTCCGATATAATGAGGATGATCACCTTATTCCCAATAACCTACTCCAGTCATCATCTGTAAAACCATACAGATATGAGAATAAAACCTGGTAAATACATACCCTGGAGTAAGTATCTAATCGGGAAATCAATTTTCCTTTAACAATGCACTGAAACATGAAAATGTTTCGTAGGGGTATCCTGGTATTCCTAGTAATACCTCTTCCATAATCCAATTCATGACTATATCTGTATATCTCTTTGCCATCTCTCCAAATCCCTTTATTTTTCTTTAGTCGTTACCTTCTGTACGCCATCGTTAGGCTAAATGGTTTTCTTCCTTCCCTACCGTTCGGCATCAGCCTATGGTTTGGAAGAAGATTATCCAGTTAGCATAATAGGTGTACTCTCCTAATCCTAGGAGTACTCGTAACTTGAGAGAAGGTGATGATAAAAGACAACTGAATAATACCTTATTCTATTTCTCCCAAACTGGGGAAAAAAGCAAAGGTGAAATATGAGTGGCGATGAAGTACGCGGTTTGGTCGTGAATGATAACAGTCGCAATTTACTTTGCCCTCTTTCTAATCCCTTTATCTTGTATTTACATATTACCTTCTGCACACCCTACTTAGGCTAATTGGTTTTCTTCATTCCCTACCTTTCGGCACCAGCCTATGGTTTGGAATAAGACTATCCAATAAGCGTAATAGGTGTACTCTCCTAAACTAAGGAGCCTTCGAAACCTGAGAGAAGGTGATAATAAAAGACAACTGAATAAACCAATTCTTTTTCTCCTGAACCTGGATCCATTCTCGAAGAAGTCCCTTCGAGTTCGTATATAACCATACGATAGATCTATCCAATGGAAGTGGATATCCGTAGTAATACGGGGTGTTCTGAAAAATGCAAAGGGTAAAAGAAGGAGTAGCAATGACTTATGCAACTCGGACAATCCAAAAGCCATATTTTTAAGAAGGTTCGGTCAACTTGGTCACTGAGTCATAGTCTAGGGTTGGTCAAAGATCGCTGCCAAAGAGAGAGAGAAAAGAAACACTCTGCGTGCACTCTAACCTAGATCAGAATGGTTATCACTTTATCTAATCAGGAAACCTCCCACTGTAATCTCAAATTCTCCTCCAAACCTGAAAGAAGAATTAGTCGGGATCACCCGAAGAGTAAACCAACTCATCAGTGAGAATCGAGATCCAACTATCATCGCATGATAACTTGATGGAAGCCACTCAAGTTATCACACTCCAGAAGGTATGCGCATGCCTGGCAAGTTTTCTGTATGTTTGAAACTCCCGATATATATTTTTGCCCCATGCTCTTATGACCTTGACTAAGGGCCAAATATCTCATAAGTCACATGTCAAGTTCTATCCATCATTATCCAGGTCAATTTGAACCCACCCGTACATACTCTTGACAAAGGGCCAAATATAGTAATACGACTGTCCTAAACCAACGCATCTATCTATGCAACAAATGAATACCCCAGCAGCTACCAATCACTATGTTTTGACTAAGGGCCAAATATACATAGCTTGAATACTACTGACCATCCATAAGAAATGACGGAGGGCTACGGCTGGTTTTTGGCGAAAAACCTTTAACGTAATGAACTTGATATCGCTAAAGGAACCTGATAGCTTTTTATAAAAATATAGTGGCGAAAACCTTTGCTAAAGAGGTCACTCCCGGTGAAGGGATCTCGGCTCTTTCCTCGTGGAATGAGGTGCAGGATATTCCAACTGAACACCGCGATGCAAAGCAACTTGTAATTGACTATATTTAAGTTATTACCCTGACGTAAACTTCTGCCCAAGGGGTCACTCCCGGTGAAGGGATATCTGCCCTTGCCTCGTCGAATGAGGTGCAGGATATTACAACTGAATACCGCTATGCAAAACAAAAGGAAACATCTTTGTAATAACACCTTTTAAAATTTGTTCTAACAACATCAAATATAGGTTTGTTTTATCCTTGCATTGATAAGAATCAATGCAGTCCCATCAATCAATCACATCAGAAAAGAACAAAAATAAAATGTACGTATATGCCGTCCGCATTCGCCACTGGGTCCCGTCATCACCCGTTAGGTTACTTAACTAACGACAGAGCGGGGGCTGGACTAGCGCGGGTGTAAAACATATACAACATCTAATAGTATATATACCAATATACAATAATCGCTCCAGGCGTGATAATATGCAACATTACAGAAAAGTAATAAGCATCACATAACAATACAGATAATCTGGGATCCCCGGGTTTCACAGAGCCGCTACTGAAACCCGATGTTCCCCTGGTCGTGTGGATAGCCTGTGCAATGAAACCTAGACCCCTACGGGTGCGGCAAGTTACCCGCCAAAATCTGAAGCCAGGCAGCCCTCTACAGCAAAATGAATGGACCACCCGGCACTTTACGGAATCCGGTAACTTGAGCACCCCTCCTTGGGTCAACCTGTACCCCTTACGAGTGCGGCGAATAGTCTGCCAATTCTAGAGTGAGGTCTCTCTGCCTCTCAAAGCCATGAGATACGGACCCGTTGCCCTCCAGAACCCGGCTATCCGTGCACTCCTACGCGGGAAAAACCTAGTACAGAAATAAAAATATATACAGCGGGTACATCGACCTCAGCCCGGTCGTGCCCCAAAAAGAATATTATACAAACAGGCAGTGACGGCAGTCCACATGTTGGATGCTCGTCCCGCAACAACAAATGTACAAATAAATCCAAACTGTACTACCATTGTACACTGCTATCCACCACGACATATCCACAACATCACAGCACAACACAGAACATTAACGCGAATGTCACGTTCGCAAACCCGTCTAAAAGAACTATAGCAATCAGACGCGGTTTACCGATCAAATGACATTCCCGGTCGGAGATATAATGTAAATACTGCATACTAACAAGTTTAAAATTCCGATAGACAAAAACTTCCCGAAGTGGCCCCACGTACATCTGTTGTACAGTAACAAAAACTGGGCCCAAAAGAATAGTACCAAAAAACCACAATTTCCTATTTGAAGCTTTCTGGAAAATTTGGCGCACTGTTCCCACATACTAGCCGCGGTTCCGCGGTCAAACCCTAGCTTTGACCGCGGATCCGCGGCGGTACCGTGGGATCACGTTCCCAAATTTTTCCAGAATTCTTTAAAAACCCTGCACGCTTTTCTGTGATATGCAAAATTATTTTTAGGCCCTTTAAAAAATCGACAGAAACTTGTGTGCAGAAAATTGCGATTTCGGAAATTCCGTTCGATCGATCTTTTAAACGCGTTAGCACAAGTTAGTAAAGCTTAATGGTGAGGCTCTGATACCACTGTAAGTCCACGGTAACGCCCCGGCCGTCTAACAGACGCCAAATGCGGAACAAAACTTTTTACAACTGGCGCTATCGCGTACTATAACCTGGATCTGCCATTAAAGCTAAACTAACAAACTACAAAGTGGGTAGAAATGTTATACCGAACGATCCGAGTCCTTCAGTCTTCAACCATCATCCCACGCTTTGTTGCGGCTGCTCCGATATCCTGAATCTCCAGTCTTCTCGTCCAGGTATCACCACGTCGACGGATCTTTAAACGGGCTCCCGCCTCTGAACCGAGGCAACTCGGTCGTCAAGTTTGCTAAAAGAGACGACCAAGATGACTTAGAGAATGAGTATAACACTTTGCCTCACTTCGTCCAAAGCCGTGGACGAACGGTTAATGAAGTTGCCTTTTGAAACTGTGATGGAATGAAATGAGCTATGAAATTTCCATACACCAAAACTACAATCTTTTCTTCCAAATGAACAACAACCATCCTCACACAAGAGGGGGGAGGCCGGCCACTATATAGAAGGGAGGGAGGTGAGTGTAGGAGAGGGGGAGGTGATCACAAGGAATAAATATCAAGAAGAAAATATCCTAAGCTTTACAAAACCTCATTAATGCAAAATCCACCTTGCATAAAAAAAAATAAATGCACAATTAAAGCACAAATGACTCACAAGCCTTATCACCACTTCTAGAACCTTCTAGAAGTATGACTCGCCCTCATGACTCACCCAAGAAGAAAAGATAAATCCGCTTTTAACCAAATGTTAAATACGGCCGATAGAAAACTGGAAACTGGCAACTTCCAAAAGCGATCCTGAAACGAATTTCAGGATAACCCCGTAACAATATAAACATACCCGCATTTGTACTACGACCGAATACAAATGCAACTAAGACAAAGATATTATATCTACACAGTATAATACTGGGATCCGGCTTAAACCAAAGCCTACCAGTATTATCTGCCCGAAAAATGACACGTGCGAAAACGCACGTGCATTTTCCGAACCCTGCCATAAAACCAAACGGCTTCTACAACGTTTCGCCCGAACTTGGGAAAGTGTCTGTGGGGGACTCTAATGACTCATCAACACACTGGAACTGGGTATAACCTCTAGCACGTCAAGCTGTACGTAATGGTTGCCTATGTATTGATTGGAAGGGAAGCTGACGAGCGAACTCATCCATAAACCCTACTGAGCCTGACAGTGACAATATCCATACAGTCCGGTCCGTTCGTCTAAAGAGTATTGCATATCGAGTCTAGGGGGGTTGATAAAGTCAGACCCCTAATAACGCGATAAATCGTGTCGGCATGAAGCCCATCACCATCAGAGAAACTGCTGATCCAAATTAGTAATTCTCCACTACCTCGGCCGAGGATTTCTAGTGATGGCCACCCGTGCACTGTGTGACATCAACCCCCTGTTTCCCCCAATCAGAGCAAAGCTTTGTTTGAATTTCAAAAATTCAAAATTCGAAGCAACGCTTCAAATTCCTTGCGCTATGCGCAACGTGCCACGTGTCAAAAGCTGATACGTCAGCGCAGCGCCCAAGGCAGCGCGTCCAATCAGAGCAAGGCTCTATTTAAAACAAAAATTAAAGGAAGCAACGCTTCAGTTGCGCAAGCGCTGCGCTGCGCGACATGTGTCAGCGCAGTTGCGCTGCGCAGTGGCGCAAGCGCTGCGCTGCGCGACACGTGTCAGCGCAAACGCGGTTGCGCTGCGCTGCGCGACATGTGTCAGCGCAGTTGCGCAAGTGCAGTTGCGCTGCGCTGTGCGCTGTGCGACACGTGTCAGCGCAGTTGCGCTGCGCGCTGCGCTGCGTGACACGTATCACGCGCTGGGGCGTTTGGGCCAAACAGAATTAAATTCTAGTAAGATCTTGTTAAAACAAGAAGATTGCCTTCTGTAAAACAGAAGCCCTTGGATCAAAGATCCAACGGTAGGGAAAATTCCCCAAGAGAAAGATCTCTTTAACAAATTAAAAAAATTTATGGGCACTATATAAAGGCCCCTAGACACCAATTCAAATGATGACCAACATCAAGAAACATCAAGAACTTCAACTCTGAAGAAACTTGAAAAGAAATTCAATAAAAAGGTAAAAAACCTTTAAAATAGAAGAATTTCTTCTAATAGATCATTGATCTAAGAACAAGATCAATGATCTTCAGTGAAATATAAATAACAGTGCCTTGCACTTTTTTATGAACCACTGGTTCTTTGAAAACAAGAAAAACTTGTTTTCTCTGATCTAAAATTGATCAAAATATAAAACAGTACTCTGCACTTGCAAAATTGGCACTGTTGCACTCTTAGGTTGGCGCAAGCCACCAGAGTGCGCCACGTGTCAGCTCCAGAACAACTTGCGCTATGCGCTTTTAAGATAGAGCCTTGCTCTCTGAAACTGGCGCAACTCACCAGAGCGCGCAACGTGTCAGCAGCGCAAGCGCAGCGCACTGGCGCAGCGCAATGCGCTTACGCGACACGTGTCATCACCACAAGCACTTGCGCTCAGTGATTGGCGCAAAGCGCCTGACAAATGCAATGCATTGTTTATTAAAGGGCCAGGCCCAAATCAAAAAGGGCTAGTAGGCCAAGATAAATTGCAATGCAATAAAAGGGCAGAGCCCAGACAAAATTGATGCTCTGCATCATTTATAAAAGGGCAGAGCCCAAACAAAAATAAAAAATACAATGCATTATTTAAAAAAAAGGGCCAAGCCCTAGCACATGCCTATTAGGTCAAAAACAAATAAAAGCGTTGAACATCTTTTTAACTGGACTTAGCCCAATCATGGCCGTAAGTCCTCAAATTAAATTGACCGAGCACAGTTGCTCTCTTAAATCAATTTACATCCGGTTCAAGGGTACATCTCCGAACTCCTCTGACTCTTATCGTTGTAATCCTTCAACGACGTCAGAGAGGTGACGGGTTGCGACAACCACATATCAACACGGACTGTGGGGTCCTTAAACCCACGGACTTAAGCGTCCTTAAACCAAAACACGGACTGTGGGGTCCTTAAACCCGCAGACTTATGCGTCCTTAAACCAAAACACGGACTGTGGGGTCTTTAAACCCACGGACTTATGCGTCCTTAAACTACCAATGGACCACCATGTCCCTAAACTGGAATATGGATCACCATGTCCCTAAACTGGAATATGGACCCCCATGTCCCTAAACTGGCAATGGACCGCAATGTCCTTAAACTACCTATGGACCACTATGTCCCTAAACTGGAACAATAGATCCCCCAAATGCTCTTTTGTCGGATCCAAACTTTCCCGTTAAGTTGATCTTAATCTCAAATCAGACTAACGTATCCTTAACGGACGTTTAAGTTGATCTTAGCCTCAATATGGCTAACGTATCCTTAAACTAAAACACCAAACCCAAATCTAAATAAATACGGATTTGGACTAATCCACATCCTATGGGCGACGGCATCACTTAGTCTCCGTATACAATCCACGGGCATCCACAAACAAAACAAACACACATGACACGAAATGAAATTCTGGAGAAGGAGAAAGTGGCTACCGCGATGTGGTAGCGTAATTAACTGCAGGGGCTTGCGCCTGCAGGGAAGAGCGTCCCCACAATCAAAAACCCCTCTAACGAGGGGGAATCTGACGAAGTCTGCTACATCGGTCGCATCCATCTAAACTTCCGATACACGGTGCCATAAATCAACTTGGCATCTTCGGAGAGGTGGATGGATAAAACCAAATAGCATCTGCCCCGAATCTCAGGCAAGACGTCCTCACGTCGTCTCTGTATTCGGAGGGGAACAGATTCTGGCATGCCCTGTGGGACCTTTTCCTCTTTCCACTCCACACTTCGTGTGTCGTCTTCGCGAACGAATCGCGGTTTGTTAATGGTTGCCTTTGGATTTCAAATTACTAAGATTTGGTCTTTTGCTTGGCGCAGAAATCAAGCATCAATGTCCTCAAATTGCTCGAACTGCTCGAAGTGCCAATGCAACCGACGCTCCGCCTCACCTGGAGGCGTAGCATATGGGCCCCAAGCGGCCTCCGTCCTTACTATGCTCATAGAGAAAGTGACTCAAGCTACCACTGGCCTGTTCTTCGGGACCATGATCCCGCCAGCAAGCTTCACCTTCCCTGTGCCCGCACCGGAAAATTTAAGAAAGTCGGTCTTCGATCGACTTGCTACTCCCACGGCCCCTCTCAACGGGTCGTCCAATTCTTTAGTCTTCACCAGGCTGAGCTCGAGCACCAAAGGGCCTATTAAGAAGCCCATAACACCTGAAGCGGTCATCCCAAAGAAGACGGCTGCTCCCGAAGTCGCCAAGGCGGCTTCTCCTGTCAAAGAGTCAGTCTTTGCAAGGCTGACTATTCCCACTCCCGCTCAGAAATCTGCTTTTGACCGCTTGGACACAACTCTTCAACGGACTTCAGTCTTCAATAGGCTGACACCAGCAACATTCTCTCGCCTGAACAGAGGGCAAGAAGAAGCTATCTCTGAACCAATAACGACAAATCGTCACGCCCGACGACGCCACTGGCGCCAGATAAGGAAGACCGGGGGCAACTCCCCCTCTGGGATAACTCCACCAGCTCCAACGGTGGAAGTTAATGTTGCTGTTCCAACTGGGAACAGCTTTGAGCTGCTGAACAGGGTACGCAGAAACTCGCCAACTGCGGTGCTAAAAAGATCTCCTCCACCGGTAGAGACCGCCGTGGAAGCAGAAAAGCCGGAGCAGTCTCCTCAATCGCTGTCCTCCAGGATCTACAAGACATGGCGACGAGTCCGAGAATTTGTGATTGATCCTAATTTCTCTCGCCAACATAAGAAATCGAAAGGTCGGCAAGAAGAAAATCCCCCGGTCAAGCAACGAAAGGCGACGACCACTTGGGTGCCCAAAGCAACGGCCCCCTCAACTTCAACGGCCCATAAGAGAAGAAGGCCGGAGAAAATCCTCACGCCGATGGCGAATATCAAAGGTGGTGAACCCAAACGCCTTAAGTCAGGGGGCATCGTAGTTCATACCGTCTACATGGCGTCTGGTAAAGAGGACAGCCGCATATCCACAGGTCATATACCGCTCACGCGATCGGTGACCAAAGCGCAGGAGCAACAACAGAAGCTCCAAGAAATGATGACCGCGATGGCCGCACTCACTGGGCCAAAAGAAAGCCCTGAAATGTCCTCGGATGAACGCCAGGAGCAAGAAACTGACGCCGAATTCCTTCGTCGGATATTGGAGAAGAAGGATAAAGAGGCTGCTGAACAAGCAGCCAACATAAAGCGTATGGGCCTTCTATTCCAAGACATGGTGGGGATGATGATCCAACAAGATCCTCCGGCCGAAGATCCCCCGATTGTCCTTAAAGACGATAGGGGAGAAACGTCAAATCCTCCACTAGCCCTATCAACAGCTAAGGAGGAGGCAATCTCCAAAGCTGACTTGGACGAGTACATAGCCCAACAAATACGGGTTTATCATGCGACTGAAGCAGCCGGCCAGGTCGTAAAAACAGGACGACCATATCCGAGCTGGTATGACCAGATCAAGTACCCGCCGAGCTACACAATTCCCAAGTTCCATGTCTATAAGGGGACGGGCAATCCCCACCAGCATGTTGCCCAATTCAGGGCACTCTGCGGCAACACCAGCGGTAATGACAAACTATTGCTTCGCCAGTTCATCGGCAGCTTGTCAGATACAACGTTCGAGCAGTACTCTAAACTCCCGAACGACTCTATCAAGACCTTCGCGGAGATGGAGCTGTTGTTTACCCAGCGTTTTGCAAGCGCCAGTGAACGCACCCCGATGACGGCACTGATTAACGCCAGGGTGAAGCCAGGCGAGACATGGGTCCAATATGCTATACGGTGGCGGAACTTATGGTTGAAATGCGAGCAACGCATTGAAGAAGCTCCTGCAGTGGGTATGTTTGTGGGAACCCTTGATCCGCAAGCAACCATCTCACAATTTATGATGTTCTTCAAGCCGACTACCTTCCAAGCCCTGATCGACAAGTTAGCGCAAATGGATCAGATAGGCCATAGACCTCCTCTTCTAAAGCCGGACTCCCGAAATGAAAAGGGCAAGGGGAAAGCGATCGTTGTCGCTAATGCTCAACAACAGCCGAGTAACTCGAAGCCGGTTGTTCGTCAAAATAATATGCGTCCGCAGGTACCCCTGTTCCCCTCCGAACGGCGGCCTAGACTTGGCGTCTCGCCTGAGGTTCGGGGCAGATGCTATTTGGTTTTATCCGTCTACCTCTCCGAAAATGCCAAGCTGATTTATGGCACCTTGCATCGGAGATTTAGACGGATGCGGCCGATGTAGCAGACTTCATCAGATTCCCCCTCGCTTGAGGGGTTTTTGATTGTGGGGACGCTCTTCCCTGCAGGCGCAAGCCCCTGCAGTTAATTACGCTACCGCATCGCGGTAACAACTTTCTCCTTCTCCAGATGGTCACTTCGTGTCGTGTGTGTTTATTTTATGTTTTGTTGCCCGTGGATTGTTTACGGAGACCGAGTTATATCGTCGCCCGTAGGGCGTGGACTAGTCCAAATCCGTATTATCTTAGATTTGGGTTTGGGGGTTTGGTTTGAGTATACGTTAGCCATATTTGAGGCTAAGATCAACTCAAACATTTGTTAAGGATGCGTTAGTCTAACTTGAGACTAAGATCAACTTAACGGGATCGTTTAGATCCGACAAGAGAGCATTTGGGCTCCATTGTTCCAATTTGGGGACATAGTGGTCCGTCGTATGTATGGCCGTCGGGACCCGTTACCTCTCTGACGGCGTTGAAGGATTACAACGACAGGTGTCAAAGGAGTTCCGAGATGTACCCTTGAACCAAAGTTGATTGGAGGGATTCATAGTCCAGTCTGTTTGAAGGTTTAAGGATACGTTAGCCATATTTGAGGCTAAGATCAACTTAAACGGGATCGTTTAGATCCGGCAAAAGAGCATTTGAGGGCTCTATTGTTCCAGTTTAGGGACATGGGGGTCCATGGGTAGTTTAAGGACATTGCGGTCCATGGGTAGTTTAAGGACATTGCGGTCCATTGTTAGTTTTAAGACATCTCGGTCAAGGTTAAGGACGTCGTAGTCCATGGGTTTAAAGACCCCACAGTCCGTTGTTAGTTTTAAGACATCTCGGTCAAGGTTAAGGACGTCGTAGTCCATGGGTTTAAGGACCCCACAGTCCGTATCAATGTGTGGTCATCGGGACCCGTCACCTCTTTGAAGACGTTGAGGGATTACAACGCCAAGTATCAAAGGAGTGAAGAGATGTACCCTGGAACCGGAGTGGATTAAATAGTCTTTGGCCCAATTTGGGATCAAGACCAATTAATTACGTTATGGGCCCATTAGCCCAGTTAATTATGAATTGAGAACTTATGGCCAGCTTGGGCTAAGTCCAATCATGTCTGAGACATCGGTCCTTCTGTTGGTCCCTTGAAGGAGAGGCTTTGCCTCTGGCCATTTAGCCAATTGGGCCAATGCCTAGTGTTAAATACTAAAGACCAATCAGTGTTGAATACTGAGAATGAGATTGATGAGTCAGTGTTTAACACTAGAAGATAGCTGGTGTCAACACCAATAACAAGGCCTTCAAATTAGTGTTAAACACTAAACCAGACCAGTGTTAAACACTGGCGACAGAAATCCCAAATTAGTGTTGAACACTAAGGTAATCAGTGTTGAACACTGCAAATAAAGCTCTTTGCTTAGTGTTGAACACTAAGGCCCAAACAATGTTTTAACACTGGATTCAGGGGTGCCAATTTAGTGTTAGACGCTGAGGCAAGAGGGGTCACGTGGTAGCACGTGAGGGCGCCCTCCCTTCGTTTGTTATGCTGAAAAGATCGCATCTTTTGGAGCATCACGTGTCATCACGTGACGGGTGTTTGAATGGAGTATGTTAAAGCTTCTGCCAAGGGTCACGTGGGTCACGTGAGGCACTACCTCAAAGGGCTTTCTGTAGATCTTTTAGGGGGGTCACGTGGTGACACGTGACCCTTCTTTTCTGTAGTTGTTTAGAAGATCTGTTAATCCTTTTCAGGAATTAAATTCCTCGTAGGGTTGAACCCTGACAATAATTTCAGAGGAATTAAATTCCTAGTTCCTTTTGAAGAGTTGAACTCTGAATTTTCTGTAGGAATTAAATTCCTCATATATGTGAAGAACTGAATAGGGTTAGATCCTAATAAAAGCTTTAAGGAATTAAACTCCCACTCTCTGTTAGAGAATTATTCTGGGGAGTAAGATTAAGGGAATTAAATTCTTGTTGTTTTCACAGAACTAAATTCTTAACTAGGGTTAAACCCTGATTCTTTTCATTCTGAAGGAATTAAATTCCCATAACACAGGGTCAAACCCTAATTTTATTTTAAAGGAATTAAATTCCTATAGTTCTGTGAGAATTAAATTCTCGTGCTTGCATTCTCTCTCTGTGCTTTGGATCTGCATGGCAGGATCTCAACCCATTGAGAATTAAATTCTCAACTCAAAGGGAGACGTGCACTTTACAGATCCTCCACCGAAGAGAGAACCATGTTCTTCTGTTTTATATCAGAGTTAAACTCTGTTGAGAATTAATTTCTCTTTTCTTTCAAAAAGCCTTCCCTTTCTTACCTAGGGTTTTCTTTTGCAGAAGATCCAAATTCCTCAAAGTATCCAGGCTCTCTCTCTTTTCTTCCCTCTGCCTATATCTCCTTGTGTGTCTCTTGGCTCCTATTTATAGGAGAAGCAGCCGAGTCAATTAGTTTTTGATGAATCTTTCATTGATAGATTTGATTTGTATTCACCACTCGTTTTGGAGCTTTGGATTATTAGGTGAATTTTATTCACCATTGGATTTTAAATCCAGAGATTCTCCTTTGTTATTTCGGTTAGATTTAAAGGGGAAATCTTTCCAAATTCGAGATTTTCCCGTAGATAGATGATATTTAATCACCTTTAAATCTTTAATTCAATCGGTTGCTTTTGGAAAGATTTGAGAGGTCTTTTCCCAGAATTTAATTCTGTTAACAAATGGGCTTTGAAGTCGGTCACGTGTGGCCACGTGACCCTTGGTCACGTGTGGGCATGTGACCCCCTTGGAACGAGCCTTCTTCTTTCTTTTTGCGCTCTGTCTTCTGGTTGCTGCTTAACCGTCACATGCCATCACGTGACCCCTGGTCACGTGTGAGCACGTGACCCTCGTCTGGACTCTTTTTCTTGATTTAACCGTAGAACAAGTCTGCTGCTTTTGAGTATCACGTGCCAACACGTGACCCTGGTCACGTGGGAGCACGTGACCTCTTCTGAAGCCTTTTCCTTGATTTGATCAGGGGACCGGTTTGCTTTTGAAGCCGCTTTTAATTGTCACGTGCCAACACATGACCCAGGTCACGTGGGAGCGCGTGACTCCTTCTGAAGCCCTTTTCTTTGATGTAGTCGGGAAGCTGAATTTGCCTTGCCGATGCTTTTAGATGTCACGTGCCAACACGTGACTGCTGGTCACGTGTAAGCACGTGACCCTTTCCTGAAGCCTTTTTCCCTAAGCTTTTCTGATTTTAAATCAGGAAACAAATGCCCCCACAGCGTTGTTCTCACGTGTCTGCACGTGAGTGCAACGCTGTCACCTTTGTGACCGTCGGATCTGTTTTGGGAGTAGGGTAGATGAATTGTCCTTTCAGAAGCGCCTTCACTTTTTCATGTCCTTCCTTTCAAACCTCTCTTTTAAGAATTTGATTCTCGTTCTCAGATCTTAGTTCTCTGTTGTGTCTGTGCAGTGCCGCCTCATTTGCCAATCAAAGGCTAGTGCTCATGTGTAGCGTATGCAGGGATCTGTTTGATGGGGACGTTTCATTTCCCTAACCTAATTCCGATGCGTCGTTGGATTTCATTTCCAATGTTCTCCCCTTCTTTCCTGGCTTTGAGAATAGTCCCACCATGCACAACATTTTTTGTGCATAGCATTAAATGCTCCCCTATATAACCTGAACCCTATGCCTTACTTCTTTTCTTCACAGAGAAACCCATTCATACCTTAAGGTGGTCATCTTTGAGAACCCGATCAATCGCCATGGCTTGCAATCGTCCTCATGCTCGTCGGCAACCATGGGAGGTGCCCCTTGAGGAGATAATTCCTCGCTTTGCTGCGCGGCTGGCGGATCCCCTTCTCACCGACGCTCAATGTGACACGGTGATGTACGAGCTACTGACCCGTCGGGGCTCTCCTCTTCCCATGGGCTCCATTTGGCTCCGGATGATCCTCCTGTCTGTGCTTGCCGATATACCCCCCATCCGGCGGAGATGACTTCGGCGATCCTTGACGCGGCGGAGGACAAGCTTGCGTGCTTTCATGAGGCTTGTCTAATCACTCAAGCTCTGAAGGATCACTCAGTTCATTTACTGAGTCAAATAAGAGCTCGTCGGGCCGTCATGTCTGCTTTCGCTGATGAGCACGGCTCCAACCGGTGGGGAGCGACTCCTCGTGAAAACCGCCGTTTTGACGTGCTGGAGAAGGCGGAAAGGGAGTTGGAGAATTTTGTGTTTTGCTTTGTTAACCCTTGTATTTCTGATCCCTTGTTTGGTGATCTTTTCCCACCAATGTAGTATGTTTGAATTAATGTACTCCTTTAATCATTGGTGGTTTGCATGCTTTCTGTTGAATTTTCATGCTTGTCAGATAGTCGTACGTGTGTCTTGCTTGCGTAAATGAGCTGTCTATTTTTCTTTAATTACGAGTGCCATCGTTACGTTGCATGCACATCAGTGCCTCGGGCAACATTTCCTTTTAAACATTCGTACAGTTGCAAATGCGTGCCTGATAGGATACAGATCAGAAACTTGCCTCGTTATCTCCCGTATCGGGTGGTTTGTGCTGGCTTTAGATCGAGTATTGTTGTCGAAGGGAGGTTTATAAATGAAGACATATTCTTCCCTTCAATGGTGTGCCCCATTTCTATTGAATGTGTTCTGCGGACAATTTATCTTGATCTCTTTGCAGGACAGTGATGGCTTAGGATTCAGGGTTAAGATCTGCTTCCTAAGATTTTTGCACTTTATGAGCCACGAGGGTCTCATAAAAAGTTTTTCTCCCTACAGGTCGAGAGGATCCTATAGGTGTAAGTCCTTCTTAAGAATCGTGAAGATTCTTAAGCGGGTTTTCCCTTGAGAGTCGTAAGGATCTCACAAGAGAGTTTTCTTCCTTACAGGTCGTGAGGACCTGCAAGTGTTGGATGTGGTCACCCTTATCCATGTTTTGCGGGGTCAGGGGCTGCTCCAGGTATCGTAGTTTAAAGACGTCGCGGTCAAGGTTAAGGACCTCATAGTCCGTGGATTTAGGGACTCCACAGTCCGATGTTAGTTTTAAGACATCACGGTCAAGGTTAAGGACCTCATAGTCCGTGGATTTAGGGACTCCACAGTCCGATGTTAGTTTTAAGACATCACGGTCAAGGTTAAGGACCTCATAGTCCGTGGATTTAGGGACTCCACAGTCCGATGTTTGGTTGCAGGGACCCGTCACCTCTTTGAAGACGTTGAGGAATTACAACGCCAGGTATCAAAGGAGTAAAGAGATGTACCCTTAAACCAAGGCAGAATCCATAGGGAATCGGGGTGGTTGATCGTTAGTTTTAAGACATCACGGTCGAGGTTAAGGACATCATAGTCCGTGGATTTTAAGGACTCCACAGTCCGGTATTTGCTCTGGATGCTCCACACGGGTTCACTGCCGTGCGTGGCGAGGACCAGGCTCCGCTCTGGGCGTTTTCCGCGGGGTCAAAGAGTGACGTTATCCGCGTTCCACGTAACCAGGAATTTTGCACTAGATGCTTCACACGGGTTCACTGCCGTGCTCGGCGAGGACTAGGCTCCGCTCTGGATGCTTCACACGGGTTCACTGCCATGCTCTGCGAGGACCAGGATCCGCTCTGGACGTTTTCCACGGGGTCAAAGAGTGACGTTATCCGCGTTCCACGTAACCAGGAATTTTGCACTAGATGCTTCACACGGGTTCACTGCCGTGCTCGGCGAGGACTAGGCTCCGCTCTGGATGCTTCACACGGGTTCACTGCCGTGCTCTGCGAGGACCAGGATCCGCTCTGGATGTTTTCCATGGGGTCAAAGAGTGACGTTATCTGCGTTCCACGTAGCCAGGAATTTTGCACTAGATGCTTCACACGGGTTCACTGCCGTACTCGGCGAGGACTAGGCTCCGCTCTGGATGCTTCACACGGGTTCACTGCCGTGCTCTGCGAGGACCAGGATCCGCTCTGGACGTTTTCCATGGGGTCAAAGAGTGACGTTATCCACGTCCCACATAACCAGGAATTTTGCACTAGATGCTTCACACGGGTTCACTGCCGTGCTCGGCGAGGACTAGGCTCCGCTCTGGATGCTTCACACGGGTTCACTGCCGTGCTCTGCGAGGACCAGGATCCGATCTAGACGTTTTCCACGGGGTCAAAGAGTGACGTTATCCGCGTTCCACGTAACCAGGAATTTTGCACTAGATGCTTCACACGGGTTCACTGCCGTGCTCGGCGAAGACTAGGCTCCACTCTGGATGTTTTCCACGGGGTCAAAGAGTGACGTTATCCGCGTTCCACGTAACCAGGAATTTTGCACTAGATGCTTCACACGGGTTCACTGCCGTGCTCGGCGAGGACTAGGCTCCGCTCTGGATGCTTCACACGGGTTCACTGCCGTGCTCTGCGAGGACCAGGATCCGCTCTGGACGTTTTCCACGGGGTCAAAGAGTGACGTTATCCGCGTTCCACGTAACCAGGAATTTTGCACTAGATGCTTCACACGGGTTCACTGCCGTGCTCGGCGAGGACTAGGCTCCGCTCTGGATGCTTCACACGGGTTCACTGCCGTGCTCTGCGAGGACCAGGATCCGCTCTGGACGTTTTCCACGGGGTCAAAGAGTGACGTTATCCGCGTTCCACGTAACCAGGAATTTTGCTGATTGTATCCGCATTTCACGGGATGGCGGTTTGAATGTTGGCGGTATGTATACCACCGATCCATGGAACTGGGAGTTGCCGCTGTTCCGCTTAGCTTGACGCTGTGTCCGTCGTTACGAGACGAATGCTGGGATGATCTCTAGGTCACTTGTGGGCCGTCGAGATTTAGCTTCTTTCTTTGGTGAAACCTGAGGGGGGGGAGGTATGTTCCCTTTTTGTTTACGCCCTCGGATTGTGTACGGGGTGTGATGGAACATCACCTGTAGGGCATAAATTGAAACTTTTCTTTTATATTTTATTTCTTTTTCTGCGATGCTCTATCATTTCAGCTTTTATATAGCGGAGGTCGCGATTGCCCTATCATTTCGGCTATTTTTCGCGGTGCCCAATCATTTCGGCTATTTATTTATTTTCTACTCGCTGCTTTTTATTGCGAGTTGCCCTATCATTTCGGCTGTTTTCATGCATACATTTTTACTTGCTGCTTTTTATTACAAGTTGCCCCATCATTTCGGCTATTTCGTATGCATGTGTGGCTCGCTAGCTTTTTTGCTGCAAGCTTGGATTTTAGATACCGATTCCGGAATCAGCACCGCTACAACTGGGATGTTGCCAGGAGCGAATCATCATTTGCCTCTGTCGATGTTGAACAAAGGGGGCTTAGTAAACAGGGTTAAGGGTCCTGTCGACCAAGGCTTTTGACTTCATGAGCCGTAAGGGTCTCACAAAGGTATTTCTCCCTACAAGTCGTGAGGATCTTGCAGGTGTATTTTCTCCTTAGGAATCGTGAGGATCCCTAAGTGTATGTTCCTCTGTAAGTCGTAAGGATCCTACAAGAGGGTTTTCTCCTTATAGGTCAAGAGGACCTACAAGGGTTGCTCATTATATGGACATATCCCTAGTCACGGGTGGGACTTTGCTGGGGAAATGTTTATTCGCGCCCGTGGATTGTATACAAGGGTCAGTATTGAGCCACTTGTAGGGCAATATCGAAGGTTGTGGAGGATTTGCTTAAGAACATGTTTAGGTTTCTGTAACTTAAGACTTTCAAATCTCATGAGCCGTGAGGGTCCTATAAGAGAATTCTCCTTACGAGTCGTAAGGATCTCGCAAGTGCATTTTCTCCTTAGGAATCGTGGGGATCCCTAGGTGTGTTGCTCCTTTGTGAGTCGTAAGGATCTCACGCAGGTGGTTTCTCCTTACAAGGTCGAGAGGACTCTGTAAGTGTCCTTTAACGAGGTTGCGCCCTTTTAGGTTTTCACAAACACTCGCCGGTAGTCCTGCTGTTTTTTACTCATGGAGCCCTTTCGGGTTTTCATCCGTGCCCATTTTGCTTATGGACATATCGTTTTTTTTTATTTTATATATATTTATATATATATATTTTTTTCTCTTTTTTTTATCTCGTAAGCCTAAAGATGCTGCGGTAGTAGTTTTAGGGACTTTTCGGTCCATCGTTAGTTTAAGGACGTTTCGGTCCATCGATAGTTTAAGGACGTTTCGGTCCGTCGTTAGTTTAAGGACGTTTCGGTCCGTCGATAGTTTAAGGACGTTTCGGTCCATTCAGGGGAAGGCCGGCTACTGCTTATAAAGTCTGAGCTTAGGAAGATAGCGAGCGGACATAGTCGTCGTCATCTATCATTGACCTAGGCCGTGGCTCATTAAGCATAGTATTTCTTTAGGAAGCGGCCGTTTATTGGCTTGAAAAGCCTTTCACCGTGCATGTCCATGAGTAGATAGTCTCCACCCTGGTAGACCTTGTCTATAATGTACGGGCCTTCATAGTTTGGCTCGAATTTTCCCCGCTTGGCACGATTGGGGATCATAGGTCTTTTGACCACTAGTACGAGTTCGCCTTGGCGGAATGTCCTCGGCCTGGTCAATCTTTCATACGAGCGCGTCATCTTTGCTTTGTTGGCCTCTAGTTTTTGTTGCGCTATGAGCCGGGTTTCATCGAGGGCATCAAGCTCCTCAAGCCGAAGGTGAGCATTTTCTTCGTCCGTCAGCTCGTAGTGGACTGCCACTCGTAGAGAGGGTAACTCTATCTCGAGGGGGAGCACTGCTTCCGTCCCAAATACTAACGCGTACGGCGTTGTGTTCGTGGCCGTCTTGAATGTAGTTCGATAAGCCCAAAGGGCCTCTTGCAGCCTCTCGTGCCAGTCTTTCTTATTTCGGGACACCGTCTTTTTTATGATCTTTGTCAAAGTCTTATTGAAGGTCTCGGCCAGACCGTTAGCTCATGGGTTGTAAACTGAAGAATATCTCCAGTCTATATTGTGCTGTTGCGCGAAGCGGCTAATCTTATGGCTTCTGTTGGCTGGCCCATTATCGGAGATAATCAGCCGTGGGGTTCCAAACCGATAGATGACGTGCGTCTTGAAGAAGTGGAGGATATTCTCCGTCTTCACTTCCCTCAGTGGTACTGCTTCTGCCCATTTGGAGAAGTAATCAGTTGTCGCCAGGATAAAACGATGTCCCCGGGACGATGCTGGCTCGATGGGGCCGACTATGTCAGTCCCCCACATTTCGAATGGCCAGCTAGCCACCGTTGGGTGTAGTGGATTCGGATGTTGGTGGATAAAGTCTCCATGAATCTGGCACGAGTGGCATTGCTTCGCATACTCGAGGCAGTCCTGGATCATCGTGGGCCAGTAGTAACCCATCCGTTTAATTTTTAACTTCATCTTTGGGCCTGCTTGGTGAGAACCGCAAAGTCCGTCGTGAACTTCCTGAACGACTCTTTCTGCTTCGTCAGGTCCTAAGCATCTCAGCCATAGAGAATCAAACGATCTCTTGTATAGAGTATCGTTAACGAAAGCGAAAGATAGAGCTCGTTTCACGAGCTGATGTCTTGAGGACGCTTCTTCGGGCATTCGGTGGGACTTAACGTAGTCTATGAAGACTTCCCTCCAGTCCACGGCCTTCTCATGGTCTTTTATTTGTAGAGTCGTCTGCTAAGTCACTCCCTTTTCTTTGTATGATTCCGGAGATATTTCCGTAGGGGCGAGCACCCGACGGCTTTGTACCACGATTCTTACAACATCGAGGTTTTCGTCAGCCAGCTCTTTAGCAAGTTTGGCCAACGCG
This sequence comes from Agapanthus africanus, assembly GCA_030015575.1. Taxonomy (NCBI): domain Eukaryota; kingdom Viridiplantae; phylum Streptophyta; class Magnoliopsida; order Asparagales; family Amaryllidaceae; genus Agapanthus; species Agapanthus africanus. Next base: position 101,312,653 of record CM057350.1, on the reverse strand, counting down.
TCTGCTTTGCTGTTTTCCGCGCGCGGTATGTTCTCCAAAGTATAGGAGGGAATTTGGGTCAATAGTTGTTGCACCTTTTCGTCGTACTTCACCAACTCCGGTTTGCACGTTTGGTAGTCACCATTTACTTGACTAACGACAAGTTGAGAATCCCCGTATATAAGGAGATTTTCAATTCCCATGTCGATGGCGATCTCGAGGCCTGCTATCAGAGCTTCGTATTCAGCTTCATTGTTTGTCCTCGGCTCTGTTAAGGAGAAGGCGAAGCGCATTATCCCTCCTTGTGGAGTTACGAAGATGAGGCCTATCCCCGATTTGATCATTGGGATACCTTGTTTCCGTTTCTTTACGGAGGACGCTCCATCGAAATAGAGTTCCCATCGGGTACTACCGCCGCCAATCGCATCAAATGCATGCTCGTCCGGCAAATCGCAGTTCAGAGGAGAACCGACAGGTACTGGATGTTCAGCGAGGAAGTCGGCAATGGCCTGGCCTTTCACTGCCTTAAGAGGTCGATACGTTATTGAGAACTCCATCAGGAGTAGAGCCCATTTAGCGAGTCGACCCGTCAATATAGCCTTTGACATCAGATATTTAAGAGGGTCCACCTTCGAGATGAGACGGACTTCATGTGCCAACGCATAGTGCCTGAGCTTTGTTATCGCGAAGATTAACGCCAAGCAATGTTTTTCAATGGGAGAGTAGTTGCTTTCTGCCCCCAGTAGAACTCGACTTAAGTAGTAGAGTGCTCTCTCTTTTCCCTGATCATTCTCTTGTGCCCATAATGCGCCTAAGGAACCTTCGAGGGCGGTTGTATAAAGAAGGAGGGGTTTTCCCTTGACCGGCGCGGCCAACACCGGAGGGTTCTGCAGGTACTGCTTGATCTAGTCTAGTGCACCTTGGCATTTGTGATCCCAAACGAATGGAGTTCCCTTTTTCATCAGGTGGCTGTAAGGACGGCATTTGCCTGAAAGATTAGCGATAAACCGCCGGATGTATGCGAGCTTCCCTTGGAGAGACCGCAACTGTTTGAGGGTTCTTGGCGGAGGCATTTCCATGATCGTCTTGATCTTAGATGGATCTATTCCGATACCTCGATGTCGGATGATGAATCCCAGGAATTTACCCGAGGAGACTCCAAACGCGCATTTGAGGGGATTCATCTTCAAATTATATTGCCGAAGGCGTTGAAATACAGTCTCCAGATGCTTTAAATTCTCTTCGTATGACATGCTCTTTACTACGAGGTCATCGATATAGCACTCGACGATGTCATGTATGAGGTCGTCGAAGATCTTTGTCATGGCCCTTTGATAGGTAGCGCCAGCATTCTTTAGACCAAAGGGCATAACCCTGTAGCAGAATATACCCAAAGGGGTCCGGAAAGCGGTGTGCTTCTGGTCTTCGGGATGCATCTTTATCTGATTGTATCCTGACGAACCGTCCATAAAGGAGAAAACCTCGTGAGTGGACGTGTTATCTATCATTAGCTCGGTTACTGGTACTGGGAAATCGTCCTTTGGACAGGCTTTATTGAGATCCCTGAAATCCACGCATATGCGTACCGTCCCATTCTTCTTCATTACCGGGACGATATTGGCGATCCAGTCGGGATATTGGACTTCTTGGATAAATCCAGAATCGATCAGCTTCTTGACTTCGGCGTTGATGCTCATTTCAAGCTCGAGTCGCATCCTTCTTGGCGCCTGCTTGACTGGCTTGATATCTGGGGATATTGCTAATTTATGCACAGCAATCTCCGGATCTAATCCTGGCATCTCGGAGTAGTTCCACGCGAAGCAGTCTTTATGCCGTAGAAGCACGTTCTTTAACGCAGCCACCCTTTCTTCAGATAGCAGCTCGCTGACAAATGTCGGTCGCGGGTCATCTGCCGATCCCAACTCAATCTTCTTGAGGTTATCTGCAGTAGTATGTATACCATCTTCCAGTTCTTTCGGAGCTGGCGGAAATTCTGAGATCACCTCATCATTGCTGTTCTCAGAGCACCAAGGAAGGTCATCCATGTTCTTGGGCTCTTCTTTTAATATCGTAATCATATAACAGGTGCGAATCCGCTTCCAGGACTGAGGTGGATCTGGTTTTGCTTTTGCGGCTTTGGGTTCGTTCTTTTGTGGCGGCGTTACCTTCCAACCGTTGGATAAAGCGAATCTGCCCCGTTGGTACTGGTCCTCGACCCAGTTCTTGAAGGTGAAGCAGTCTTCGGTAGGATGTCCTATGGCTTGGTGATAAGAGCAATAGCTCAGATGAGAAGCCTTGTTAGCTTGCTCAGGGTGTCTAGACCCTGGAAGCGCGATCATTTGATGTTTTAGAGCGAGCTTGAGTAACCTCTCCGTCTTGTCTCGGGGGAAGGAGTACGCTCGACTCATCTTCTTCATGAGGGACAAATCCGAGCCGCGCAATACCCGATCACGTAACCCTCTAATCCTGTGTCGTTGTTGTCGGCTCCTCTTTCCGCTTCTTGATTTATTTCCGTCCCTGCGTCGGGCCTTTCGTACAACGGGTTGACAAGGATGAGCATCTTTGTCTTTTGCAGCCTGTTGAAATAAACGTTGCGTCCTGGCCTTCTCGTAGATGGCCATCTCACGGTTGTGGTCTTCCCGAGCTTTCTGACCTACTTTCCTGATAGGCTTTTCCATTCGTTCTTCAAACGACGGACTCGGCACTTCAATCGCGGGGTCTAGTTTTGATGAGGGGTTGGCATTTCCTGACAGGGCGTCCTCTTCTTCATCAAAGGTATATATAGCGTAGCTACTGTGGGCCCGTTCCCGTTTTCCGGTTCTCGCGTATCCAAGCCCAAGTGTTTCCATTTTCCCGTTGGGCAATTTGCGTTGAGTCCCAGGGACATCCCAAATCCTGTTGTAGAACCGAGCCTGTCGAACAGTCTGTTTTAAGGGTACTCCTTGGCGCTTCAATAGCCTTTTTAATCCATTTGTGTAATATCTGGGCAAACGGATGGGTTGGAGCCTGTCGAGTGTATCATCCGCACCACGCCAGATCTCTTTCTCTATTTTCGACTCTGAGGATCGGTAGAATAGGATTACCTTCTCACCCCTTTGCCTGGGAGGGACGTGAAGTGTTTGCAGGTCCTGCACATTGTGAGCTTGAAGTGTGTCGAGATCCTTGCAGTGTTCTCATGGTACCATGGTGATTTGCAAACTATGATCATCGCTAGGGAGTGCTTGTATTGACAGCCGATTGGAGAACACGGCATTAACCTCATCTTCTGAATCACTTCCGAAGACCAACATGGGGGCGGACGTCCCCAGGTTGTTGCGTTGAGATGGCCCGGCATAAACTATCTCTTCCTCTTCTTCGGTATCGCTCCCGAAAACAGGGATGGTGGCGGCGGCTTTGTTCTCCGGGTTGCGACACCTTTCTGTATCCTCGAAATCTGGCAAAAAGTACTTCGCATCTTCGTATTTGCGGACTTCATTCACGGAAAATGGGTTCAACTCACCTGTTACGGTATACTCGAAACCATCTTTAAAGTACTTCATACACTGATGTTGTGTAGAAGGGATGATGTTGTACTCGTGTAGCCAAGGACGACCGAGCAAGGCGTTGTAGCAGGTCTTGGCGTCAATGACATGGAATTTGATGTCTGTGACGAGGAGTCCAAAGCGTAATGTTAGTATCACGGATCCGAGAGTCCGTGACGATTGTGAATCGAAACCGGAGATAGTAATTTTGTCACGAGCGAGGTGTTGCACACTCATGCAGATTTCTTTCAACACCCTAACATTAAGGAGATTGACGGAGGATCCATTATCTACCAGGATCTTGCCTATCTTGATATCATGGCAGTATCCAGAGACATATAGGGGACGGTTGTGGTCGCACGTCCCGAGAAGGAGGTCTTCGTCACCGAAAGTGATATCGGCCGTATGCACTTCCTCCAGTTCATCCTTCATCCTTTTAGTGGCGAGGAAGGCTTGGAATTGCTCAGGTTCTTGTAACGCCTTAATTAGTGAGTCTCGCGCTTCTTTTGATAATAGGAGGGCATCGAGAATGCTAAGCTGAGAAGGTAGCTTCCTTAGGTGCGCTAGGATATTGTAGTCTACCTTACCCTTCCTGGGAGGGTCTTTGGTAGTCAGTTCTTTCATGACTTGGTCATCTAAAGTGATATCCTCAGTGACCTTTTCCTTTCCCTTATCTTTTCTACTCGCGGGCCCGAGATTCTTTTCTGGGAGTGTGCGATTGCGCAGCTGAATGTTCTCGCAGGCCTCCGATCTCTCCTCTTTCCTTAAAACGGATTCTTTAAAGAGAGGGCCCAGAGCCATTTCTTCATCAGAGTCGCTCCCAAAGGTGAGAATTTGTAACCCTCCGGCGTTAACCATGTAACAGCTGCCAGTAGTTCTGTTGTGCCCATCGACAGTACTTCTTCGTTCCCGACGGATCTTGCGTTTCATGCGCTTAAAATGTTGCCGATGAGCAACATATCCTTGCCACCATAACTTAAAGGCGTCGCACTCCTCCATGGGGTATGAAATTTTCCGATGATATGCGCAATAATCAGGGTGCCTCTCCACCCCATCGTGCGTGTTTCCTTCCGAGGGTGGTAGCTTCATTCCCATTGACATGGCTTTGGCAAACCTTTTCCTCGTCTTGAATATCTTCTTGTCTACTTCGGATGCCTTTCGATCTGGCGGGGGTAGTTCAACTCTTTCGTTCAGTCGCCTGCATTTGGCTCCTTCCGATGCGGCCATCTCACGCTCCTGATCCGCTTTACTCTTTAGACGAATCTCGTCTAGAAAGGCGTTGATCATTTCATCCGTTGGCCACGCACGCTCTGGTTCAGGCTCTGTCCCCAGCTTCTTAGTGCCAGGAGTCTTTTCATCGTCGGTAAACGAGTAGGAGATAACTTTACAACTCGCCACATATCCCTCGGATTCATCCGAAGAACTCTCTCTATCATCTCCCTCTTGAAAGATGTGGTTGAGGAACTCTTGCAGTGTGACAGGAGTTCGCGCCTTTTGATTGTACTCTTCCAGCGCGTCGACTTGCTTCTGCAAGTTCGTGTGCTCGTCTCCAAGCTTCACGGGCTTCTTGGATTTCTTCTTCTTTTTCTTCGAAGATTTTGACGGCTGGGCGTGAGTATTTGGGCCCTTATCGCGAGTCTTCGTAGTTGGGCGGGGCTTCAACATCCCTTCGATAATTTGAGGTTCAAGAGGGTCCTTCCATTCGATCGCAGGGCACGCATGAAGGTCTCTCAGCATTCTTTTGGTTTTAGTTGATAGCACGACCTCCCATGGAGCTTCTTCAATAAAGGAGCAGGTTGCCCCTGGTGTATCTGTTTTCTTAGGAGTATGCGGTTGTGGTGGGTTCACCTTCCACTTTTCGGACAGTACAAACTTCCCCTGGAGGTATTGATCTTCAATCCATCCTTTGAAGACGAAGCAATCTTCAATCGGATGACTTACCGTTTGATGGTAAGGGCAATAGTTAGGGTTATTCACCTCAGTGGGTTGCGGCGGTCGCCTTGGATTTGGTAGGTTTATAAGTCTGTTACGTACTGCCAGCTCGAATAACCGTTTCGTCTTGTCTCGTGGGAACGAGTAGGGACGCTTCATCTTCTCATTATAATACCGGCGTTCTCTTCCAATTGATCTGCCGGCTTCGGGGTGTTAGGTTGCTGCTGGGCATTCGCGACGAAGGTTGCCCTTCCTTTACCCTTGTCATTCCGAGGTTCCGACTTCGGGGGAGGTGGTCTATGACCCATCTGGTCCATCTGAGCCAACTTGTCGATTAAAGCCTGGAATGTGGTTGGCTTAAAGAACATCATAAACTGGGAGATAGTTGCGTGAGGGTCTAGGGTTCCCACGAACATGCCCACTGCGGGTGCTTCCTCAATGCGTTGTTCGCATCTCGACCACAAATTCCGCCAGCGTATAGCATACTAGACCCAGGTTTCGCCTGGTTTTACCCTGGCGTTAATCAGTGCTGTTATTGGAGTGCGTTCGCTGGCGCTCGTGAATCGCTGAGTGAATAGCAGCTCCATTTCAGCGAACGTCTTGATAGAATCGTTCGGGAGTTCCGAATACCATTCGAATGCTGTTTCTGATAAGCTGCCCACGAACTGGCGAAGCAACAGTTTATCATCACCGCCGGTGTTACCGCAAAGGGCCCGAAACTGGGCAACATGTTGATGGGGATTGCCGGTCCCCTTATACACGTGGAATTTTGGTATTGTATAGCCCGGCGGGTATTTGATTTGGTCGTACCAGCTTGGATACGGCCGGCCTGTTTTTACGACTTGACCAGCTGCCTCAGTCGCATGATGAACCCGGATTTGCTGGGCTATATAGTCGACCAAATCAGCCTTAGAGATTGTCTACTCTTTGGCCGTTGAGAGGGCCGGTGGTGGATTTGACGTTTCTCCTCGGTCGTCTTCGAGAACGATTGGGGGATCCTCGGCGGGTAGGTCGTGCTGGATCATCATTCCTATCATATCTTCGAAGAGAAGGCCCATACGCTGTATGTTGGCTGCTTGTTCGGCAACCTCTTTGTCCTTCTTCTCCAGTACCCGGCGAAGGAATTCAGCGTCGGTTTCTTCTTCCTGGCGTGCGTCTGAGGACGTTTCTGGGTTTTCTTTTGGCCCGGTAAGTGCGGCCATAGCATTCATCATTTCCTGGAGCTTTTGCTGTTGCTCCTGAGCTTTGGTTACCGATCGTGTAAGCGGTTTATGACCTGTGGACGCACGGCTGTCTTCTTTTCCTGACGCCATGTATACGGTGTGGACCATTATGCCCCCAGACTTAGGGCGTCTGGGCTCAGTGCTTTTAGCTGTCGTTGCAGGCTGGGGGATCTTCTCTGGCTTCCTCCTTTTATGAGCAGTGGGAGTTGAGGGGGCCGTTGAGGCGGGCACCCAGACAGCCTTTCGTGGTTTAATCTGGTGACTGGCTTCCTGTTGGACTTTCAGCTTCTTGTGCTGGCGGGAGAAGTTTGGATCGATCAGCCGCCAAACCTTATAGATGTTGGAAGACAGCCGTTGAGGGGATCGGGGCTGTTCTGGCTTTATTTCCGCAACCTTTTTTAGTGGAGGAGGAGACCTTTTTAGCACCGCGGTAGGAGAATTCTTACGCACCTTATTCAGCATCTCGAAGCTGTTCCTAGTTGGAATGGCAGCATTAACTTCCACCGTTGGGGCTGGTGGAGTTAGCCCAGAGGGGGAGTTGCCCCCAGCCTTCCTTACTCGGCGCCAATGACGACGTCGAGCGGACGGTGCTGGTTCAGCGGTGAGGATGGCTTTGTCTTGCCCCCTGTGTAGGTGGGGGGTCGCCGCTGGCGTTAGCCTGTCAAAGACCGATGTCCTTTGGGTAGTAGGAGCGGGAGCTGGAGCCGTCAATCTTGTAAAGATCGACTTTTTGGCAGGGGAAGCCGCCTTGACGACTTCAGGAGCAGGACCGGTAACTTTCTTAGAAGCAGCCTTTTCTGGGATTGTAGGCCCCATCGTGGGTCCACAGGAGTTCTGGCCCAATTTAGAGAAGACCGAGGCGCTGATGTTGGGCGACCCGTTGAGAGGGGCCGCGGCAGGGGTAAGACGATCAAAGACCGACTTCTTGGGAGCTTCCTCTGTCAGCACCGGCGCGGTGAAGCTTGTCGGCGGGAGCATGGTCCCAAAAAACAATCCTGTAGTGGCTCGAGTGACCTGTTCTACGGGCATTGTGAATAGCGAAGCAGCTTGGGGTCCGTAGGCTATACCTCCTGGCGAGGCGGAGCGCTGGTTGCAATTGCAGTCCGAGCAGTTGAAGCATTTCGCACAAGTAGAAGCCATCGATTCTTTGCTTTCTGCAATAAGCAAGACGCCAAGTCTTAGTATCTTGAAACCCAAGGGCAACCATTAGCGAACCGCGATTGGTTCGCGAATCACGACACACGAAGTGTGGAGTGGAAAGAGGAAAAGGTCCCACCGGGCGTGCTAGAATCTGTTCCCCTCCGAACGGCGGCCTAGACTTGGCGTCTCGCCTGAGGTTCGGGGCAGATGCTATTTGGTTTTATCCGTCTACCTCTCCGAAAATGCCAAGCTGATTTATGGCACCTTGCATCGGAGATTTAGACGGATGCGGCCGATGTAGGAGACTTCGTCAGATTCCCCCTCGCTTGAGGGGTTTTTGATTGTGGGGACGCTCTTCCCTGCAGGCGCAAGCCCCTGCAGTTAATTACGCTACCGCATCACGGTAACAACTTTCTCCTTCTCCAGATGGTCACTTCGTGTCGTGTGTGTTTATTTTATGTTTTGTTGCCCGTGGATTGTTTACGGAGACCGAGTTATATCGTCGCCCGTAGGGCGTGGACTAGTCCAAATCCGTATTATCTTAGATTTGGGTTTGGGGGTTTGGTTTGAGGATACGTTAGCCATATTTGAGGCTAAGATCAACTCAAACGTTTGTTAAGGATGCGTTAGTCTAACTTGAGACTAAGATCAACTTAACGGGATCGTTTAGATCCGACAAGAGAGCATTTGGGCTCCATTGTTCCAGTTTGGGGACATAGTGGTCTGTCGTATGTATGGCCGTCGGGACCCGTTACCTCTCTGACGGCGTTGAAGGATTAGAACGACAGGTGTCAAAGGAGTTCCGAGATGTACCCTTGAACCAAAGTTGATTGGAGGGATTCATAGTCCAGTCTGTTTGAAGGTTTAAGGATACGTTAGCCATATTTGAGGCTAAGATCAACTTAAACGGGATCGTTTAGATCCGGAAAAAGAGCATTTGAGGGCTCTATTGTTCAAGTTTAGGGACATGGGGGTCCATGGGTAGTTTAAGGACATTGCGGTCCATGGGTAGTTTAAGGACATTGCGGTCCATTGTTAGTTTTAAGACATCTCGGTCAAGGTTAAGGACGTCGTAGTCCATGGGTTTAAGGACCCCACAGTCCGTTGTTAGTTTTAAGACATCTCGGTCAAGGTTAAGGACGTCGTAGTCCATGGGTTTAAGGACCCCACAGTCCGTATCAATGTGTGGTCATCGGGACCCGTCACCTCTTTGAAGACGTTGAGGGATTACAACGCCAAGTATCAAAGGAGTGAAGAGATGTACCCTGGAACCGGAGTGGATTAAATAGTCTTTGGCCCAATTTGGGATCAAGACCAATTAATTACGTTATGGGCCCATTAGCCCAGTTAATTATGAATTGAGGACTTATGGCCAGCTTGGGCTAAGTCCAATCATGTCTGAGACATCGGTCCTTCTGTTGGTCCCTTGAAGGAGAGGCTTTGCCTCTGGCCATTTAGCCAATTGGGCCAATGCCTAGTGTTAAACACTAAAGACCAATCAGTGTTGAATACTGAGAATGAGATTGATGAGTCAGTGTTTAACACTAGAAGATAGCTGGTGTCAACACCAATAACAAGGCCTTCAAATTAGTGTTAAACACTAAACCAGACCAGTGTTAAACACTGGCGACAGAAATCCCAAATTAGTGTTGAACACTAAGGTAATCAGTGTTGAACACTGCAAATAAAGCTCTTTGCTTAGTGTTGAACACTAAGGCCCAAACAATGTTTTAACACTGGATTCAGGGGTGCCAATTTAGTGTTAGACGCTGAGGCAAGAGGGGTCACGTGGTAGCACGTGAGGGCGCCCTCCCTTCGTTTGTTCTGCTAAAAAGATCGCATCTTTTGGAGCATCACGTGTCATCACGTAACGGGTGTTTGAATGGAGTATGTTAAAGCTTCTGCCAAGGGTCACGTGGGTCATGTGAGGCACTACCTCAAAGGGCTTTCTGTAGATCTTTTAGGGGGGTCACGTGGTGACACGTGACCCTTCTTTTCTGTAGTTGTTTAGAAGATCTGTTAATCCTTTTCAGGAATTAAATTCCTCGTAGGGTTGAACCCTGACAATAATTTTAGAGGAATTAAATTCCTAGTTCCTTTTGAAGAGTTGAACTCTGAATTTTCTGTAGGAATTAAATTCCTCATATATGTGAAGAACTGAATAGGGTTAGATCCTAATAAAAGCTTTAAGGAATTAAACTCCCACTCTCTGTTAGAGAATTATTCTGGGGAGTAAGATTAAGGGAATTAAATTCTTGTTGTTTTCACAGAACTAAATTCTTAACTAGGGTTAAACCCTGATTCTTTTCATTCTGAAGGAATTAAATTCCCATAACACAGGGTCAAACCCTAATTTTATTTTAAAGGAATTAAATTCCTATAGTTCTGTGAGAATTAAATTCTCGTGCTTGCATTCTCTGTGTGTGCTTTGGATCTGCATGGCAGGATCTCAACCCATTGAGAATTAAATTCTCAACTCAAAGGGAGACGTGCACTTTACAGATCCTCCACCAAAGAGAGAACCATGTTCTTCTGTTTTATATCAGAGTTAAACTCTGTTGAGAATTAATTTCTCTTTTCTTTCAAAAATCCTTCCCTTTCTTACCTAGGGTTTTTCTTTTGCAGAAGATCCAAATTCCTCAAAGTATCCAGGCTCTCTCTCTTTTCTTCCCTCTGCCTATATCTCCTTGTGTGTCTCTTGGCTCCTATTTATAGGAGAAGCAGCCGAGTCAATTAGTTTTTGATGATTCTTTCATTGAGAGATTTGATTTGTATTCACCACTCGTTTTGGACCTTTGGATTATTAGGTGAATTTTATTCACCATTGGATTTTAAATCCAGAGATTCTCCTTTGTTATTTCGGTTAGATTTAAAGGGGAAATCTTTCCAAATTCGAGATTTTCCCATAGATAGATGATATTTAATCACCTTTAAATCTTTAATTCAATCGGTTGCTTTTGGAAAGATTTGAGAGGTCTTTTCCCAGAATTTAATTCTGTTAACAAATGGGCTTTGAAGTCGGTCACGTGTGGCCACGTGACCCTTGGTCACGTGTGGCCACGTGACCCTTGGTCACGTGTGGGCATGTGACCCCCTTGGAACGAGCCTTCTTCTTTCTTTTTGCGCTCTGTCTTCTGGTTGCTGCTTAACCGTCACGTGCCATCACATGACCCCTGGTCACGTGTGAGCACGTGACCCTCGTCTGGACTCTTTTTCTTGATTTAACCGTAGAACAAGTCTGCTGCTTTTGAGTACCACGTGCCAACACGTGACCTTGGTCACGTGGGAGCACGTGACCTCTTCTGAAGCCTTTTCCTTGATTTGATCAGGGGACCGGTTTGCCTTTGAAGCCGCTTTTATTTGTCACGTGCCAACACGTGACCCAGGTCACGTGGGAGCACGTGACTCTTTCTGAAGCCCTTTTCTTTGATGTAGTCGGGAAGCTGAATTTGCCTTGCCGATGCTTTTAGATGTCACGTGCCAACACGTGACTGCTGGTCACGTGTAAGCACGTGACCCTTTCCTAAAGCCTTTTTCCCTAAGCTTTTCTGATTTTAAATCAGGAAACAACCCCTTGAGGACAGACTAGGACGTCCTTACTCGTTTCCCCGAGATAAAACGAGAAGATTATTTGAGCTGGCGTTGCGCAACCGACTCATAAATATGCCGGAGCCAAAACGTCCGTCGCAACCAAATGATGTCAATGAGCCCAACTACTGTCCCTATCACCGAGTACTGGGTCATCCGATCAAAGATTGCTACGTCTTCAAAAATTGGCTTGAAGACCAGTACCAACAGGGCAAGTTCGCGTTATCCGATAGATGGAAGGTGAATCCGCCGCAACCTCACGCCTCTAAGAGAATGAATATGCCGGGGGCAACGTGCTCTCTTGTTGAAGAAGCCCTATGGGAGGTTGTGCTGTCAGCTAAGACAAAGAGAATGCTGAACGATCTTCAGGCATGCCCAGCGATCAATTGGAAGAACCCGTTGGAACCGCAGGTCATTGAAGGGATGTTGAAGCCACGTCCAACTCCAAAGACCGATGGTGGTGGCCCAAGCACTCACAACCAGCCGTCAAAATCTTCGAAGAAGAAGAAGAAGAAATCTAAGAAATCTGTAAAGCCTGGCGACAAGCGCACAGACTAACAAAAACAAATTGACGCGCTGGAGGAATACAACCAGAAAGCACGGACTCCCATTACACTCCAAGAATTTCTCAACCACGTCTTTCAAGAGGAAGATGAGGGAGAAAGTTCGTCAGATGAGTCTGAGGAATACGTGGCGAGCTGCCATATGATCTCTCATTCGTTGACGGACGATGAGGAGACTCCTTGCACTGAAAAACTGGGGGAAGATCCCGAACCAAAAATTCTACGGCCATCAGATGAAGTAACTGACGCATTCCTCAACGAAGCTCTATTGAAAAGTAAAGCTGATCGGGAACGCGAGACGACTATATTTGAAAGGGCCAAGCGCCAGCAACTTGACGAAAGAGCTGAGACACTTCCGCTGGAGCAAAATACATCCACTACGGACAAAAGCAAATTCAAGATGAGGAAAAGGTTTGCTAAGGCCATATCAATGGGCATGAAGCTACCATCCTTCGAAGGAAACATTACTGGTGAAGTGGAAATGCACCCCTCCTATTGCTTATATCATCGGAAGATTTCGCACCCCACTGAAGCGTGCAAAGCTTTCAATAGATGGTGGCAAGGATATGTTGCTCATCAACAACATTTTAAGCGGGAGAAGCGCAAAACTCATCGGGAGCGGAAAAATACGACCGAAGGGTTTAACAGAACTACCGGTGATTGTCGCATGGTTAACGCCGGGGGATCACAAGTGCTTACATTCGGGAGCGATTCTGACGAGGAGCTGGCTCTTAGCCTTCTCTTTAAAGAGTCCATCCCGGGAAAAGAAGAAGAGCCGAAGGTCTGCGAAAATATCCGGCTGCGTAATCGGATGCTACCTGAAAAAAATCTCGGATCCTCAAATAAACAAGATAAGGGAAAAGAGAAGGTCCCTGAGGAGATCGCCCTAGATGACCAAGTTGTGGAGGAGCTAACTGCCAAGGACTCACCAAAAAAAAATAAGGTGGATTACAATGTCTTAGCGCATCTGAGGAAGCTATCATCGCAACTCAGCATTCTTGACGCCCTTCTACTATCAAAGGAGGCGAGAGACTCGTTAATCAAGGCACTACAGGAGCCGGAACAATTCCAAGCTTTCCTGGCTGAAGAAAAGATGAAGGATTAATTGGAGGAAGTGCACACGGCCGATGTCACTTTTGGCGATGTAGACCTTCTCCTTGGGACGTGCGAACACAATCGCCCCCTCTATGTCTCAGGATACTGCCACGATATAAGATAGGCAAAATCCAGATCGACAATGGATCCTCCGTTAATCTCCTCAATGTGCGTGTGTTAAAAGAAATCTGCATGAGCGTCCAGCACCTTGCTCGGGACAAAATCACCATCTCCGGGTTCGACTCCCAGTCATCAAGAACTTTTGGGTCTGTGATACTGACGCTACTCTTCGGGCTACTCGTCACAGACATTAAGTTCTACGTCATAGACGCCAAGACTTGCTACAATGCTCTGCTCGGCCGACCATGGTTACACGAGTACAACATCATCCCTTCTACACAACATCAGTGTATGAAGTATTTTAAGGATGGTTTCGAGTATACCGTGACGGGAGAACCGAACCCGTTCTCTGTGAACGAAGTCCGCAAATATGAAGATGCCAAATACTTTTTTCCGGATTTCGAAGACACGGAGAGGTGTCACAAGCCGGAGAACAAAGCTAATGCCACCATCCATGTCTTCGGCAGTGATACCGAGGAGGAAGAGGAGATAGTTTATTCGGGTCCTCCCCAATACAACAAGCCGGGACCATCTACTCTTACGTTGATCTTTGGCAGCGACTCGGAAGATGAGGTCCATGCTGTATTCTCTGCTCGACCTTCAATACAAACGTCCGCTGACGAAGAGCAAAGTCTGCAAGTCGCCATGGTGCCGCTTAAACACCATAAAGAACTGGATGCACTTGATATCTACAGTGTAGAGGAGTTGCGGACGTTCTATATCCCTCCCAGGCGAGAAGGTGAAAAAGCAATTCTATTCTACCGCTCTGAAGAAACCAAAGTGGAGAAAGAAATCTGGCACGGTGCGAATCCTACGCTTGACAGGCTCCAGCCCATCCGTCTGCCCAGATATTATACAGAAGGCTTGAAAAGGCTGTTGAAGCGCCAGGGGATATCCTTTAAACAGACCGCTCAAAAATCCAAATTCTATGACAGGGTCTGGAACGTTCCTGGGACTCAGCACAAGTTACCTAATGGGAGAATGGAAACAATCGGGCTTGGATACATTCGGTCCAAGAAACGAGAGCTACTCCACGGTTGCTACGTCGTGCATGACTTCGATGAAGAAGCGGATGCTCAATGGGAAGATGCTAATCCTGAACCAGTAAAAGTTCCAGATACAAAAGTGCCCAGTCCGTCGTTCGAAGAACAAATGGACAAGCTTATAAGGGAAGCTGGTCAAAAAGTCCGAGATGACCATAACCGCGAAATGGCCATCTATGAGAAAGCCAAAACGCAACGCCTCCTCCAATAGGCCATGGAAAATGAAGATGTCGCTCCTTGTAAACCTGTTATAAAGAAGGCTCGACGCAGAGGCAGAAATAAGTCGAGAGGCGAAAAAGACGCTCAACAGCAACAAAGCGGGACTAAGAGGTCACGCAAGCGGGAATCGAGCGGTTCCGATCTATCCCTCATAAGAAAAATGGGTCGAGTGTACTCTTTTCATTGAGACAAGACGAAGAAAATACTTGACCTCGTTCTAAAACATCAGATGCTTACGCTGCCGGAGTCCAAACACCCCGAACAAGCAAGCGAAGTCTCTCATCCAGACTATTGCCCTTATCACCGAGTGATAGGGCACCCTCTCGAAGACTGCTTCACCTTCAAGAATTGGGTCGAAGATCAATATATACTTGGCAAGTTCGCTCTGTCTGACAACTGGAGGGTAACGCCGCCACAGAAGCACGAACCTAAGGCCATGAAAGAGGAACTAGTTCCACATTGGGATTGGAAGCGAATTCGTACTTGTCACATGATAACAATATCAAAAGAAGAGCCCGAGAACATGAATGACCTTCCTTGGTGCTTCGAAAACAGCAACGATGAGGTGATCTCAGAATTTCCACCAGCGCCAAAAG
Source organism: Agapanthus africanus (assembly GCA_030015575.1). Taxonomy (NCBI): domain Eukaryota; kingdom Viridiplantae; phylum Streptophyta; class Magnoliopsida; order Asparagales; family Amaryllidaceae; genus Agapanthus; species Agapanthus africanus. The sequence goes on along the minus strand of CM057350.1, from coordinate 101,297,634 downwards.
AGCTGGAAGATGGAATACATACCACTGCGCATAACCTCAAGAAAATTGAGTTGGGGACGGAGAATGACCCGCGACCGACATTCGTCAGCGAGCTGCTATCCGAAGAAAGGGTGACTTCATTAAAAGACTTACTTATGCAGCATAAAGATTGCTTCGCATGGAACTATTCCGAAATGCCGGGACTAGATCCAGAGATTGCTGTGCACAAATTGGCAATATCCCCGGACGTCAAGCCAGTCAAACAGGCACCGAGAAGAATACGACTCGAGCTTGAGATGGGCATCAACGCTGAGGTCAAGAAGCTGATCGACTCTGGCTTCATCCAGGAGGTCCAGTATCCCGAATGGATCGCCAATATCGTCCCGGTGATGAAGAAAAATGGGACAGTGCGCATATGCATGGATTTCCGGGATCTCAATAAAGCTTGCCCGAAAGACGACTTCCCAGTGCCAGTCCCCGAACTGATGATAGACAATACGTCCACTCACGAGGTTTTCTCCTTCATGGACGGCTCGTCAGGGTATAATCAGATAAAGATGCACCCCGAGGACCAGAAGCACACCGCCTTTAGGATTCCTTTGGGTATATTCTGCTACAAGGTGATGCCCTTCGGTTTAAAGGACGCCGGTGCCACCTATCAGAGGGCCATGACGAAAATCTTTGATGACCTTATACACGAAATCGTCGAATGCTATATTGACGATCTCATGGTTAAAAGCAAATCATACGAGGAACATCTTGAGCATCTGAAGACCGTATTTCAACGCCTTCGGCAATACAACTTGAAGATGAACCCTCTCAAGTGTGCATTCGGAGTTTCCTCGGGAAAATTCCTGGGATTCATCGTCCGACACCGAGGTATTGAGATAGATCCGTCAAAGATCAAGTCGATCATGGAAGTGCCTCCGCCAATGACTCTCAAACAGCTGCGGTCTCTCCAAGGGAAGCTCGCGTATATACGGCGATTTATAGCCAACCTTTCAGGCAAGTGCCGTCCTTACAGCCACCTGATGAAGAAGGGAACCCCGTTCGTCTGGGACCAAAAATGCCAAAGCGCGCTAGACGAGATCAAGCAATACCTACAGAACCCGCCAGTATTGGCTGCTCCGGTTAAGGGAAGGCCCCTCATCCTTTATACAACCGCCCTCGAAGGTTCCTTAGGTGCATTATGGGCACAAGAGAACGATCGAGGGAAAGAAAGAGCACTCTACTACTTAAGTCGAGTTCTACTAGGGGCAGAAAGCAACGACTCCCCTATTGAAAAACGCTGCCTAGCGTTGATCTTCGCGATAACAAAGCTCAGGCACTATGCGTTGGCGCATGAAGTCCGTCTCATTTCGAAGGTGGACCCCCTTAAATATTTAATGTCAAAGGCCATATTGACGGGGCGACTTGCTAAATGGGCCCTGCTCTTGATGGAGTTCTCGATAACCTATCAGCCTCTCAAGGCAGTGAAAGACCAGGCCATCGCCGATTTCCTCGCTGAGCATCCGATACCCGCCGATTCTCCTCTGAATTGCGATCTTCCAGACGAACATGCGTTTGACGCAATCGACGGCGGCGATACCCGATGGGAGATTTATTTCGATGGAGCATCTTCCGTGAAGAAGCGTAAACAAAGTACCCCTATAATCAAATCGGGGGTAGGACTTATCTTTGTAACTCCATAAGGAGGGATAATGCGCTTTGCTTTCTCCCTAACAGAACCGAGGACAAACAATGAAGCCGAATACGAAGCTTTGATAGCCAGCCTCGAGATCGCCATCGACATGGGAATTGAAAACCTCCTCATATACGGAGATTCACAGCTGGTCGTTAGTCAAGTAAACGACGACTATCAAACGTGCAAACCAGAGTTGGTGAAGTACGGCGAAAAGGTGCAGCAACTGTTGACCCAAATCCCTTCCTATACTTTGGAAAACATACCGCGCGCGGAAAACAGCAAAGCGGACGCGTTGGCCAAGCTCGTCAAGGAACTGGCCGATGAGAACCTCGATGACGTAAGGATCGTGGTACAAAGCCGTCGGGTGCTCGCCCCAGCGGAGATGTCTCCGGAGTCATCCGAAGAAAAGGGAGCGACTGAGCAAACGACCCTGCAAATAAAAGATCGGGAAAACGCCGAGGATTGGAGAGAAGTCTTTATAGACTACTTCAAATACCGTCAAACGCCCGAAGATGCGTCCTCAAGACATCAGCTTATGAAACGAGCTCTATCTTTCGCCTTCGTCAATGACACTATGTACAAGAGGTCATTTGATTCTCTGTGGTTGAGATGTCTGGGACCTGAAGAGACAAAAAGAGTCGTTCAGGAAGTTCACGATAGACTCTGCGGTTCTCACCAAGCAGGTCCAAAAATGAAGTTGAAGATCAAATGGATGGGCTACTACTGGCCCACGATGATTCAGGACTGCCTCGAATATGCGAAGCAATGCAACCCATGCCAAATCCATGGGGACTTCATCCACCAGCATCCAAATCCGCTACATCCAACGGTGGATAGCTGGCCATTCGAAATGTAGGGAACTGACATAGTCGGCCCCATCGAACCAGCATCGTCTAGAGGACATCGTTTCATCCTGGCGACGACGGACTACTTCTCCAAATGGGCAGAGGCATTACCGTTGAGAGAAGTGAAGACGGAGAATATCCTCCATTTCTTCAAGACGCACGTCATATATCGGTTTGGAACTCCGCGACGGATCATCTCCAATAATGGGCCAGCTTACAGAAGCCATAAGATCAGTCGCTTCGCGTAACAACACAATATAGACTGGAGATATTTCTCAGTTTATAATCCGTGAGCTAACGGTCTAGCTGAGGCCTTCAACAAAACCTTGACAAAGATCATGAAGAAAACGGTGTCCCGAAATAAGAAGGACTGGCACGAGAGACTGCAAGAAGCTCTCTGGGCATATCGAACTACGTTCAAGACGGCCACGAACACAGCGCCATATGCGTTGGTATTCGGTACAGAAGCAGTACTCCCCCTCGAGATAGAGTTACCCTCTCTACGAGTGGCAGTCCACTACGAGCTGATGGACGAAGAAAATGCCCACCTTCGGCTTGAGGAGCTTGATGCCCTTGATGAAACCCGGCTCACAGCGCAACAAAATCTGGAGGCTTATAAAGCAAAGATGACGCGCTCATATGAAAGATTGACCCGGCCGAGGACATTCCGCCAAGGCGAACTCGTGCCAGTGGTCAAAAGGGCTATGATCCCCAATCGCGCCAAGCGGGGAAAATTCAAGCCAAACTATGAAGGCCCGTACATCATAGACAAGGTCTACCAAGGTGGAGCCTATCTACTCATGTATATGCACGGTGAAAGGCCTTACAGGCCAATAAATGGCCAATTCCTAAAGAAATACTACGCTTAGCGAGTTACTGCCTAGGTCAATGATAGATAACGACGACTATGTCTGCTCGCTATCTTCCTAAGCTCAAACTTTATAAGCAGTAGCCAGCCTTCTCCTGAACGGACCGAAACATCCTTAAACTAATGGCGAAATGAATCATCCTTAAACTAATGGCAGACCGAAACGCCTTTAAACTATTACCGCGGCATCCTTAGGCTGACAAAATAATAAAAAAATATTTAAAAAATATATAATAAACGGTATGTTCATAAGCAAAATGGGCATGGATGAAAACCCGAAAGGGCTCCGTGAGTAAAAACAGCAGGGCTGCCGGCGAGTGTTCGTGAAAACCCAAAAGGGCGCGACCTCGTAAAAAAGAAAGAGAGAAAATAAAAAGAATAAAAAAAATGGTATGTCCATAATGCAAAATGGGCACGGATGAAAACCCGAAAGGGCTCCGTGAGTAAAAACAGCTGGACTACCAGCGAGTGTTTGTGAAAACCCGAAAGGGCGCAACCTCGCTAAAGGACACTTACAAGGTCCTCTCGACCTTGTAAGGAGAAACCACCCACGTGAGATCCTTACGACTCATAAGGGAGCAACGCACTTAGGGATCCTCACGATTCCTAAAGAGAAAATACACTTGCGAGATCCTCACGACTCGTAAGGAGAACTCTCTTATGGGACCCTCACGGCCCATGAGATTTGAAAGTCTTAAGTTACAGAGACCTAAACCTGTGCTTAAGCAACCCCCACAACCTTCGATATTGCCCTACAAGTGCCTCAATACTGACCCTTGTATACAATCCACGGGCGCGAATAAACATTTCCCTAACCAAGTCCCATCCGTGACTGGGGATATGTACGCATGATGAATAACCCTTATAAGTCCTCTCGACTTACAAGGAGAAAACCCTCTTGTAGGATCCTTACGACTTACAGAGGAACATACACTTAGGAATCCTCACGATTCTTAAGGAGAAAATACACCTACAAGATCCTCACGACTTGTAGGGAGAAATACCTTTGTGAGACCCTTACGGCTCATAAAGTCAAAAGCCTTAGCCGACAGGACCTTAACCCTGTTCGCTAAGCCACCTTTGTTCGACATCGACAGAAGCAAATGATGATTTTCTCCTGGCAATATCCCAGTTGTAGCGGTACTGATGCCGAAATCGGTGTCTAATTTCAGGTTTACGGTGAAGAGCCAGCAAGCCGCACATGCATACGAAATAGCCGAAATAATGGGGCGACTTGCAATAAAAAGCAGCAAGTAAAAACGTATGCATATAAAACAGCCGAAATGATTGGGCAACTCGCAATAAAAAGCAGCGAGTAAAAATAAAATAAATAGCCGAAATGATTGGGCACCGCGAAAAATAGCCGAAATGATTGGGCAATCGCGACTTTCGCGATGTAAAAAGCTGAAATGATAGAGCATTGCAGAAAGAAATAAAAAAAATGAAAGAATGAAACTTTTTCCCTGCAGGTAAGTCCATGGTGACCCCTGTATACAATCCATGGGCATAAACAAAAAAAAAGGGAAAGGGGACTACATTTCCCCACCAGGCTACGTCAAAGGGAAGTCAGATCTCGACGACCACATCTACAGCCTGGAGACCAACATCGGCGTTCCTCCTCATTCCAGCAGGACATGGACGTGACATCACCAATCGGAGCCATGGCAAAGTCCCCAGTTCCAAGACTCTACGGTTCACAGACAACCTAGAGTCAGCAAATGACCTCCGTCGCGGAAACAAGTCAGCCAATGACCTCCGTCTCGGAAATAAGTCAGTCAATGACCTCCGTCTCGGAAACAAGTCAACCAACGACCTCCGTCTCGGAAACAAGTCAGTAAATGACCTCCGTCTCGGAAATAAGTCAGCCAATGACCCCCGTCTCGGAAACAAGTCAGTCAATGACCTCCGTCGTGGAAACAAGTCAGCAACAACCTCCGTCTCGGAAACAAGTCAACCAACGACCTCCGTCTCGGAAACAAGTCAGCAAATGACCTCCGTCGTGGTAACAAGTCAGCAAATGACCTCCATCTTGGAAACAAGTCAACCAACGACCTCCGTCTCGGAAACAAGTCAGTCAATGACCTCCGTCTCGGAAACAAGTCAGCCAATGACCTCTGTCTTGGAAACAAGTCAGCAAATGACCTCCGTCGCGGAAACAAGTCAGCCAATGACCTCCGTCTCGGAAACAAGTCAGCAAATGACCTCCGTCGCGGAAACAAGTCAGCCAATGACCTCCGTCTCGGAAACAAGTTAGCAAATGACCTCCGTCTCGGAAACAAGTCAGCAAATGACCTCCGTCGCGGAAACAAGTCAGCAAATGACCTCCGTCGCGGAAACAAGTCAACCAACGACCTCCGTCTCGGAAACAATTCAGCCAATGACCTCCGTCGCGGAAACGAATCAGCCAATGACCTCCTCGTCGGAACAACGCTCCGACCCGGAAACAAGTCAGCCAATGACCTCCTCATCGGAACAACGCTCCGACCCGGAAACAAGTCAGCCAACGACCTCCCCGTCGGAGCAATACTTCGACTCGGAAATAAGTCAACTCACCAACCACTTACGAGTCCTCTCGACTTGTAAGGGAGAAAATTATCTTATAAGATCCTTACGACTTATAAGAGAAAACACACTTAGGAATCCTCACGATTCCTAAAGAGAAAATCCACCTACGAGATCCTCTCGATCCGTAGGGAGAAAAGTCTCTATGAGACCCTCACGGCTCATAGAGTTGAAAAGTCTTAGGCAGCAGATTTGAACCTGCGGCCTAAGCCATCGCTATCTCTTGGAGAAATCTAGATGCTTACTCTATTATCTGTCAATTGTGTTTATCAAGACAGCATGCTGATAATAAGAGAAGGGAGAAAGCAAAGAAATAGTGCAAGACATTGCAAAGAAAAATGTGTATCTTTATTTATTAACTTCAATCAAGTACAAGGTGAATTGTACAAAAGAATAAAAAATGGATACATATTATTTGAAAAAGAAAATTTTTACAAATAAATTGATACAAAGGCAACTACTGGGAAGGAAGCATCTTGCATAGCTCCAGCAATTGTTCATGCACCTCCTTCCACGCTTTCTCCTGATCGGCCACCACCGCCAGTTCTGCCTCCACTTGAGCCCGCTGCTGCAAGAAAGATGCAAGCTGCTCCCCAACGGCCTGATGAGCAGCTTCGCGGCCTGGGGTGTCACGCTCGGCGACATCAAGCTTTTGCTTCAAGTTTAGCCCATGAGAGATGCATTCCAGGAGGCCCTCAAAGATAGCCTTCACTTGGGCAGCATTCGCCTCAACCTCAGCACGCAGACGAGCCGTCTCGCTTGAGGTCTCTTGGTATTCCCTCAGCCTTAAAGCCGCTTCTTGTTCCAAGTGGTGGACGTAAGAAGCACTTTGCTCAATCCATGCTTCCCGTTGAGTGCTCACGGCCAAAACCTCAGGGGCAGGACGCATCGACTCCAGCTGATACATGCGAGCCTCGATCTCCCTGCAGTGATTAACCCAAGACGCAACGATGCCCTCGTCATGGAAATTTACGAGTATCACCAGCATCGGGTTAACCGCCGTAGCGAAATCTGCAGCAAACATAGGAGTCTCGACGTCGAGTTCCTCGATGTAGTCGCTCAACATGCGCAGGCTATTCGTGGCGCCTTTCGAGGACGGACGTCTCAGGAAAGGGCCTGCCGGCATTATGACGCGAGATTCAAAAGGTGCCGAGATTGGAACGACAGCTGAAACGAAAAAATGTGATTAGATGACGGTTCAAGAAATATTAAAAAGTCATTGATGAGATAGTCTACTATACCAGCTGCAACAGGTGGCAAGGCCGGAAGGGCCGGTGGCGCGACCGATCTTTCATCTCCTCCTTCGATTTGTAGCACTGCAATCAGGACAAGGGAAAATTAGAAATAATTCCATTACTAAAAAAAAAGAAAGAAAGACATCAGTTCGAAACTATACTCACCAGCGCCACTGGAGGAAGAAGCGAGTTCAGATGGGAAGGAGAAGTGTGGGAGCAACACTTGATAATGATGATCAAAAAGCAGTCCTGAAAAGACACAGCAGTACGACTTTAGTACATAAATTATGCGGCTGAAAGACGAAACTAATAGGTTGCAAATCCATACCTTCCAACATCTTTGATGGTACAAGAGAGGGCTGAGAAGTGACCACCGCCAAGGCAGTAGTTGACGGCGCTCCCTCGAGCAATGGAGCATCGATACTGGCCGCACCTGCGTTAAAAACAAGGATAAACCTGTCAGAAGCAGTTGCAAGATAAAAAAAGGGACTGTAACTCGAGATTTACCTGATGAGCCGCCGGCCGAAGCAGAGGCGTCTCCCTCCTCCATCGACATGAGGCCACCACCCGTGGCCTCATCACCCGACTCAATGGGGGCTGTCATCGTGCTTGCGCGGCCGGGAGACGGCGGAAGACCGTAGGCGGGGAAGGCAATAATCGGAGCATTGCCGGACTATTGAGAAGGTGCGGCTGGCTCTTCCCCAAGAGTCGTGCCCATCTCACCCGCTACTTCTTCGGGCTCAGCGGTCTCTATTGTCTCATCCGCCAACACCAGGGGGTCACTGGCCTCAAGCACTTCGTCCGCCGCTACCTCGGGCTCAGTTGTAACGGTCGTCTCATTTGCCGCCATCCCAGGCTCGGCATCAACGACCTTCTCGGGTGCGGCTCCCTCAGCCCCTAACTCAGGCTCAGCAACCCCGGCGACGTTTCCCACCGTCTGCTCGGGTTCGGCCGGTGCCTCTTCCTCTGTCTCCTTGGGATCGACGGTCTCCGCCTCCCCCTCGGTTGGACTTGGCCTTGCAGGACAGAATATATAAGAACCGACAGCTTTATAGTTCTTACAACAAAATTCTGAAAGAAATATTACCTGAGGTGGACTTATCGGTAGCCTCCCTATTGGAGCGCACCGCCTGTCTGTGAGCTGTAGACAATACGACCGGGAGCTCTTCTGAGGGAGTATCAGCACTAGGGACGGTGCTTGGGCCCGCTCCAATGGCCAAAGCGGCTCTGCGTGACTTCGCTTCACGCCTCAACCGCTTCCTCTCATCCCGGGCTGTCGCGATGGACCTCTTCGACGCTTCCTTCATCAAGGTGTCGTCGTCCTCGTTCAGAGTTGCCTCCAGAGACTTTAAGGCATCTCTCATCGGCTCTTCAAGACGGACCTCTCGCGGTAGCCCCGAGGAGGCAGAAACATCGGCGGCTAGCCCGGGAAGAGTCTCCGCATCACTTGGCGGGATCGGCATTGTGGTTCCTGCGATAAAAAAGGGGGAGATTAGATCGACCATAACACAAGGAAAATGAAGACTTGATGAATCAAAATTTACCAAGGCCTAAGGACGCTCTAAGGCGTTCCTCCTCTTGGAAAGTCTTGAGGGAAGCGGCAATGGCTTCTTCAGTGGTGATGCCTGTTTGAAGAAAAGAAGGAAAAAAACGTTAGTCAAAGGCAATAATAAAGATATGATGCAATAAAAATGCGACTAGTGATTACCTGATTGCGCAAGCTTAGCTAGCCACGCGTCGCGCCTCGCCAACCGCTCTGAAGCTATGACGGCGGCTTCCAAGTCCGTGTCATCCGGCGGCATGACTAATCCCCTGTTGGTCCCGTATTCACTAAGGCCCTCACCATAGGGAGTGTGGGGATCCTGACCGAACGCAACGTCAGCCGCGAAGAGCGACTTCTTTTTCTTCTTCTGCCCACCAGCCCTAGGTGCACCCGGGATCGATTTGCGCTTTGCAGGCACCTTAGGGTGGCGGGTCCCGATGTCCGCACCCATACCAGACTCCAGCGAGGCTACAACCATTGTCTCCACTGGAGCACAGGGTGCTGGTGGTGCATCCGCAATATCGGGAAGCGGCAATCCGCGTGGAGGACTCTGCGCACGCGGTGGTCTGGCTCTAGCATCTTTTAGAGGGGGAACTACCGGGGTCCTTGGCACTAAAGGAGCGTTGAGGTCGCTACCTGGAGGCACACCCTTACGGTCGACCAGCAATCGCTTTTCCTCTTTTATGACGGCTCCCGTCGAATGACTGTACCATTCTGTATATACCTTGAGGAGTCGTGGGGCGCAAGCCGGCTCACTGATAAAAAAGTGGGAACCCGTATTCAGACGCATGAAGTGATGCAGCGCGCTCTCCATCCCTTCTTCAGTAGCAGCAGGTTCCGATAAGAAAGCCTCCAATGGTACCCCTTGATTGTAGCTCAGTTGTTAGGCGAAACAATGCGGGTTGTATCTCATGAAAATCGCCGCATCGTTCTGCCTGAACACCAGGAAGCCCGGTCTGATAGAATATAGATGGAGGGTCTCCCGGGCCGTCAAAACTGAGGTCCCATCTTTGAAAGTGTCTTGCAATGGCCGCACCCCAGTGGTAGATGCCTTTCCAATAGTCAGCACCTTGTCGATGAAAGACACCCCATCTCCAATGGTGTGGGGGCGAAGGAGTAAACCCCTGGCATTCCGTGGCGATGGAGTCACGATTGATGCGCCAATCAACTGTATGATGCGGGGGAAGCTGCACCTGTCATAGAACGAGGGCCTTTTGTGCATGCCGAAGACACCCGATGTGTGTAGCTCGAGCCACGATACGAAGTAGTGCATCGGAAAGATCACGTGCAGTACCCCAGGCTCATTAGCATCCGCCGCTTGACTGAGGCCGTGATACAAGTGTGCCAAGCCGGCGATCCCAACGGCCACTTTTACCCCGATGGTCATCTGGAGAGCTGGGTAAAAGACAGAGGGCCGCATATGGCGAGAATGTATCGGGAGCGCAAACCAACTCAGCCATAGCCCAAGAAATCCTAAGAAGAAGGCATCCTCGTCCATCCCGGGGGCTGCAACTTCTGCAAAAGACACAGTCGGGGAGTTAGGAAGGAAAAAACCCTTTTGGTCTATTTCCTCTCGGCAGAGCGTTGCGGTCGCTACTCTGAACTCCCGAACGACTCTATCAAGACCTTCGCGGAGATGGAGCTGTTGTTTACCCAGCGTTTTGCAAGCGCCAGTGAACGTACCCCGATGACGGCACTGATTAACGCCAGGGTGAAGCCAGACGAGACATGGGTCCAATATGCTATACGGTGGCGGAACTTATGGTCGAAATGCGAGCAGCGCATTGAAGAAGCTCCTGCAGTGGGTATGTTTGTGGGAACCCTTGATCCGCAAGCAACCATCTCGCAATTTATGGTGTTCTTCTAACCGACTACCTTCTAAGCCCTGATCGACAAGTTAGCGCAAATGGATCAGATGGACCATAGACCTCCTCTTCCAAAGCCGGACTCCCGAAATGAAAAGGGGAAGGGGAAAGCGATCGTTGTCGCTAATGCTCAACAACAGCCGAGTAACTCGAAGCCGGCTGTTCGTCAAAATAATATGCGTCCGCAGGTACCCCTTGAGGAGAGACTAGGACGTCCTTACTCGTTTCCCCGAGATAAAACGAGAAGATTATTTGAGCTGGCGTTGCGCAACCGACTCATAAATAGGCCGGAGCCAAAACGTCCGTCGCAACCAAATGATGTCAATGAGCTCAACTACTGTCCCTATCACCGAGTACTGGGTCATCCGATCGAAGATTGCTATGTCTTCAAAAATTGGCTTGAAGACCAGTACCAACAGGGCAAGTTCGCGTTATCCGATAGATGGAAGGTGAATCCGCCGCAACCTCACTCCTCTAAGAGGATGAATATGCCGGGGGCAACGTGCTCTCTTGTTGAAGAAGCCCTATGGAAGGTTGTGCTGTCAGCTAAGACAAAGAGAATGCTGAACGATCTTCAGGCATGCCCAGCGATCAATTGGAAGAACCAGTTGGAACCGCAGGTCATTGAAGGGATGTTGAAGCCACGTCCAACTCCAAAGACCGATGGTGGTGGCCCAAGCACTCGCAACCAGCCGTCAAAATCTTCGAAGAAGAAGAAGAAGAAATCTAAGAAATCTGTAAAGCCTGGCGACAAGCGCACAGACTTACAAAAACAAATTGACGCGCTGGAGGAATACAACCAGAAAGCACGGACTCCCATTACACTCCAAGAGTTTCTCAACCACGTCTTTCAAGAGGAAGATGAGGGAGAAAGTTCGTCAGATGAGTCTGAGGAATACGTGGCGAGCTGCCATATGATCTCCCATTCGTTGACGGACGATGAGGAGACTCCTTGCACTGAAAAACTGGGGGCAGATCCTGAACCAAAAATTCTGGGGCCATCAGATGAAGTAATTGACGCATTCCTCAACGAAGCTCTATTGAAAAGTAAAGCTGACCGGGAACGCGAGACGGCTATATTTGAAAGGGCCAAGCACCAGCGACTTGACGAAAGAGCTGAGACACTTCCGCTGGAGCAAAATACATCCGCTACGGACAAAAGCAAATTCAAGATGAGGAAAAAGTTTGCTAAGGCCATATCAATGGACATGAAGCTACCATCCTTCGAAGGAAACATTACTGGTGAAGTGGAAATGCACCCCTCCTATTGCTTATATCATCGGAAGATTTCGCACCCCACTGAAGAGTGCAAAGCTTTCAATAGATGGTGGCAAGGATATGTTGCTCATCAACAGCATTTTAAGCGGGAGAAGCGCAAAACTCGTTGGGAGCGGAAAAATACGACCGAAGGGTATAACAGAACTACCGGTGATTGTCGCATGGTTAACGCCGGGGGATCACAAGTGCTTACATTCGGGAGCGATTCTGACGAGGAGCTGGCTCTTAGCCCCCTCTTTAAAGAGTCCAGCTCGGGAAAAGAAGAAGAGCCGAAGGTCTGCGAAAATATCCGGCTGCGTAATCGGACGCTACCTGAAAAGAATCTCGGACATTCAAATAAAAAAAATAAGGGAAAAGAGATGGTCCCTGAGGAGATCGCCCTAGATGACCAAGTTGTCGAGGAGCTAACTGCCAAGGACCCACCAAAGAAAAATAAGGTGGATTACAACGTGTAAGCGCAGTTGCGCTGGGCTCTGCGCTGCGTGACACGTGTCACGCGCTGGGGCGTTTGCACCAAACAGAATTAAATTCTAGTAAGATCTTGTTAAAACAAGAAGATTGTCTTCTGTAAAACAGAAGCCCTTGGATCAAAGATCCAACGGTGGGGAAAATTCCCCAAATCACTCAGAGAAAGATCTCTTTAACAAATTTAACAAATTTATGGGCAATATATAAAGGCCCCTAGACCCCAATTCAAATGATGACCAACATCAAGAACTTCAACTCTGAAGAAACTTGAAAAGAAATTCAAGAAAAAGGTAAAAAACCTTTAAAATAGAAGAGTTTCTTCTAATAGATCATTGATCTAAGAACAAGATCAATGATCTTCAGTAAAATATAAATAACAGTGCCTTGCACTTTTTTATGAACCACTGGTTCTTTGAAAACAAGAAAAACTTGTTCTCTCTGATCTAAAATTGATCAAAATATAAAATAGTGCTCTGCACTTGCAAAATTGGCACCGTTGCGCTCTTAGGTTGGCGCAAGCCACCAGAGAGCGCCACGTGTCAGCTCCAGAATAACTTGCGCTATGCGCTTTTAAGATAGAGCCTTGCTCTCTGAAACTGGCGCAACTCACCAGAGCGCGCCACGTGTCAGCAGCGCAAGCGCAGCGCACTGGCACAGCGCACTGCACTTGCGCGACACGTGTCATCACCACAAGCACTTGCGCTCAGTGATTGGTGCAAAGCGCCTGACAAATGCAATGCATTGTTTATTAAAGGGCCAGGCCCAAATCAAAAAGGGCTAGTAGGCCAAGATAAATTGCAATGCAATAAAAGGGCAGAGCCCAGACAAAATTGATGCTCTGCATCATTTATAAAAGGGCAGAGCCCAAACGAAATAAAATGCTGAGCCCAAACAAAAATAAAAAATACAATGCATTATTTAAAAAAGGGGCCAAGCCCTAGCACAGGCCTATTAGGTCAAAAGCAAATAAAAGCGTTGAACATCTTTTTAACTGGAATTAGCCCAATCATGGCCGTAAGTTCTCAAATTAAATTGACCGAGCACAGCTGCTCTCTTAAATCAATTTACATCCGGTTCGAGGGTACATCTCCGAACTTCTCTGACTCCTATCGTTGTAATCCTTCAACGACGTCAGAGAGGTGACGGGTCCCGACAACCACATATCAACACGGACTGTGGGGTCCTTAAACCCACGGACTTAAGCGTCCTTAAACCAAAATACGGACTGTTGGGTCCTTAAACCCGCGGACTTATGCGTCCTTAAACCAAAACACGGACTGTGGGGTCTTTAAACCCACGGACTTATGCGTCCTTAAACTACCAATGGACCACCATGTCCCTAAACTAGAATATGGACCACCATGTCCCTAAACTGGAATATGGACCCCCATGTCCCTAAATTGGCAATGGATCGCAATGTCCTTAAACTACCTATGGACCACTATGTCCCTAAACTGGAACAATAGAGCCCCCAAATGCTCTTTTGTCAGATCCAAACGATCCCGTTAAGTTGATCTTCAAATCAGACCAACGTATGCTTAACGAACGTTTAAGTTGATCTTAGCCTCAATATGGCTAACGTATCCTTAAACTAAAACACCAAACCCAAATCTAAGTAAATACGGATTTGGACTACTCCACGTCCTACGGGCGACGGCATCACTTAGTCTCCGTATACAATCCACGGGCATCCACAAACAAAACAAACACACACGACATGAAGTGAAATTGTGGAGAAGGAGAAAGTGGCTACCGCGATGCGGTAGCGTAATTAACTTCAGGGGCTTGCGCCTGCAGGGAAGAGTGTCCCCACAATCAAAAACCCCTCTAACGAAGGGGAATCTGACAAAGTCTGCTACATCGGTCGCATCCGTCTAAACCTCCGATACACGGTGCCATAAATCAACTTGGCATCTTCGGAGAGGTGGACGGATAAAACCAAATTGTATCTGCCCCGAATCTCAGGCAAGACGTCCTCACGCCGTCTCTGTATTTGGAGGGGAACACCCCCAATACCGGGAGAGACGAATCCCCGACGATTCGCTCACTGCCTCCATGTGGCTCGGGACTGTACCCAACTAAAACCTGTTTGCACGTCTCCTTTGAGCGTGGTAGGGTAGTAATCTAAGCACAGTGGGAACTCATACGAGACAAATGACGATCTCAGGTCGACAAACTAACCTGTACACATGTCACCAGGGAACTACTATCTGACGATATGTATAATACCAACTAGCATGTTCCCGGCGAGTCCTGTCCGGTGTACTCATAACCTAATGAGCACCTGTATACATCTTAGGTGATCCAACTGACACCAGTGGCTTGTGAGACCGGCCACCGCCCCTCGTCGGGGTCTCGACTGTATACACGAGTCTACTGTGGAGTATCGATGCCCTGTCTCGAAACTCCCACGACTAGGGACACTTTAATGATGTGCTTACAAACCCCAGCTCCCACGTATATGATCGCCATCATACTGCTGGCAGTCAAGCAAGAATCCTATGGGCTCTATCAACATGCAATAGTGAACTAAAGCATGTATACGATGATAAAGACAAACTAGATAGTATACTATCATCTCGAGCAAGACTGTCATATCGGTATAGGTCCTGCCTCAATCATTGCAATCACATACCTGCGATCCAATAATTGACTTTGAGGGCACTATCTCCAACAGGGGTGTGCTCGGTTGAGGGGGTAAGGCAGTGTAGGCTTCGGAGTAGTAGGTGAAGAGGGGAGAGATGTGAGGGAGGAAGGACGAGGTGATTCCAGTCATCGTCGTCGTCGTCGTCGGGGTGTAGAGATAGAGCCGGGAGTTTGGGGAGAAGAGAGGAGGGAGTTAGAGATCGAAAGTGTGAGGGAGAGAGGAGAAAGGGGGACGAGGAGTGGGTTGATGAGCGCGCACGAATGTGGTCGGGTCGTGGGGCAACGAATGCGAGGCGTCGGCGACGTGGGGACGCGCGACGTGGGAACGCGGGTATGCAGGGAACAAAACGAGCGAGAAAAGAATTTTGATGGGGAAGAAGGGAACTTACGGGTCGGGTCGGGTTCGTGGGGTTGTGGGCGCGGGCTTGGGGAAGGGCTGGGGATTTTATTTAATTTTGAGATTGAGTTTGGGCTGGCTTTGGGGGATGAGGGAAAGGGATTTAATTAGTTTGTTTATTTAGTTTTGTTTTCTTAGGCTGGGTTTGTGGAGAACGGGCTGATTTTTATTTTAAAATTTTGGTTTTTAATTTTGCTGGGTTGAGGAGTTTAATTAATTTGTGTATATTAATAAGTTCTAGGCTTTGATTTTAGTTTATTGCCATGGTTTAGGAAAATTAAGCACCAAAAACTTAGGCAACCAATTTTACACAAAATTACGAGGAAAAGAAAAACATCGAGGAACCAGGAAATATAGAGAAAAATTTTTATTGATGGGAACGGGGATTTACACTCATCAAATGATGAGACTGTTTTATTAATGATGAGTCATCATCCAGATTGTATGGGTCCCCTTTTGGTCCCTCCCCACTGCATTGCAGTGTGGCACGAATTTAAATTATCAAGTGTTAGATTTAAACTGTAGCATTGACGTCTAATTTTTGTTCTTTTTCGCGCAGGTACTATGTCTTTCGACATTTCTTTCCCGTTCGTCCGTTCGTAAAGCGGATTCCCTGAAGCGCCTGTGGACAGGAAAGTCTTCGTGTTGATCAGAGATCACGACCCGGAGCAAAAGAATCTTCATTTATGGGGCAGATGGTATAGTCAAATTATCAGGGGCCGACGGAGCTTTTCTTGCGCGGCATCTTCGGAGCCTATTTCGGCGATCCCTTATGCAGATGCACCCCCGGTGAACCATGTCGTGGAGGAGGTCAACTGGACTTCAGAGGGTCTCCTTCAGCCTTCTATGGCTGCAATACTCGTACAGCCGGCGGCGACTTTGGATACTCTAGGATGGCGTATATGCCAGGGCGAGTCGCGCCCTTGGGGACAGCCGTACATGATAGGCCTAACTCCTCATCATCCAGTTAGGTATTTGCAGTGGGCCCGCTATATTTTGTCGGCCAAGAGATCGTTGCTATTGAAACTTGGGTTGTACCCCACCGTTTATGCGTCTCTCTTTCAATATTCCGCGCCTCCTGCATGGTGGGTCAAGGGTTTTCTGGAGCAATGGAATATTCCGTCCCATACCTTCCTTTTGTCGGATCGAGAAGTCTCAGTATCTTTAGAGGAGTTTGAAGAGATCTCTGGCTTACCCGTCAGGGGAGAACACTACGAGGAGCTGCTTCCTCCGGACGAGCATATCTTTGCCACCAAATCAGTAGTAATGGGCCTTACCCCGGAGAACGCCATTCAACACCAATTCCCGAGCTTGATCAAGGTGTTGAACATATATGAAAGTCTATTTCTGGAATCCGGAGGGCATGGAGTCAGCTACGCAGACTTCATCGCTCGCTTTCTTCGTCCGGAGGCCTTATTGAAGCAAGCTGCATTGTTCGCCAAGCTTGACAATCCATTTGGTTGCGGGAATGCAAGTGGCTATCGGGATTGCTGGGTTGACACACCTGTACCATGGCCTCAGCTTAGCGGCGGATACCACTCAACCAGGGGTACAGTCCGTCACTTTCTCACTGCATTATTTTATGTTATGGATCGAGCTGCACATACTTGGCGCTTTTGGTGTCCATAAACGACCTCGTTTCTACGACAGTTACAACTTCCCTCGGATTATGCGCCTAGTTGACGCGTCCGTTGTGAATCCGTCACAGCAGGAGGCTAGGGGTGTGACCCTTCGTCCGCGTATGGTTAGAGGTGGCATGTCCTTTGTCGATAAGGTTTTAACCATCGGCAAAGAATCCACAAAAATGGTGCAGCCTCTGCGCAATACTTTTAAAGATGGGGCCTCTACATTGAAAGCTCGGGAGATTCTTCATCTATACTCCATCAGGCCGGGCTTTCTCGTGTTTAGGCAGAATGATTCGGCGTTGTTCATGAGGTACA
This sequence comes from Agapanthus africanus, assembly GCA_030015575.1. Classification (NCBI taxonomy): domain Eukaryota; kingdom Viridiplantae; phylum Streptophyta; class Magnoliopsida; order Asparagales; family Amaryllidaceae; genus Agapanthus; species Agapanthus africanus. The sequence continues at coordinate 101,280,324 of CM057350.1, read as the reverse complement.
ACCGGTACCGTTTCGCTCAGCAATCAAGCTATAATCAAGGCATCCTGCTTGAGGTTTTCTTAGCCGAGCCAGCTGCCACAGAAGAAGGCATTCGGAACGCATTACACCATTTTATGCGGTTGAACACCGGCTCCAATTTCTTTATCAATGAGCCGAGTTGCGTTCCGCGAATCTTGAACGCATATGTGGCGTGGTATCAGCATTCGATGGGCGCCGTTATTAGGGAGGAAAAGCGATTATTTCTCGATCGCAAGGGCACCTCCCCCGCTGGTAATCCAGCCGTTCCCTTAAAGCCACGGACCATCGACCGTCCTCCCTTGAGAGAATCTGCTGCGGCTGTGGTACCACGTGTTATGCCTGAGCTGTCCCTACCTCGTGGGCCTGTAGAAGCGGTAGCTGTGGCGTCTTCTGAGTCTAGCGTAGGTGCAGAGTTCGGGGCTCGCCGCCCGAAGTTGCCCGCCAAGCACAAGCTTGTGTTATCGGCTGCCGGCACTCGCTCGCAGAAGAAAAAGAAGTCGATACTTTTTACTTATGTCGTATTCGGCCAGGAGCCTCATGCTCCTTACTTCGAAGGCTTAAGTGAGTACGGGACCAACGTTGGTCTATTTATGGCGCCGGATGATACCGATCTGGAGGCTGCTATCGCGGTTTCCAAGCAACTAGCTTGCGATGAAGCAGCACTAATCACCCTCGCACAATCAGGTATCCTTCGGTCATATCTTTCCGCGGCTATTTTAATTTCTATGCTTTGACTAACGCTTTCTTCTTCAACAGGTATCTCAGCCGAAGAAGCACTTGCAGCTTCCCTCAATACTTTTGAAGAGGAGGAAAGGCTTTGCGCTTCCTTGGGCCTCGGAATATTTCGGTTCATTGTGCCTCTGTTCCCTTTTTTCTTTATGGATAGTCTGACCCCCCTTTTTTATTACAGGGACTACTTCGACTCAGGTTATCCTAAGTGCGGTGCCAATCCCGCATGGTGACGCGGCGACGCTCCCAAGGCCGGCTGCCGAAGTCCCAGCTCGCCCAGTATTGCCGAAAGAAGCTTCGCTCAAACAGCCGATGACGAACGCCGTAGAGGCTCCAGAGACATAACTTGGTTCGAACGATGACGTCTCCTTGACGGAGCTCTCGAGGAGGTCACTTCTCACTGCCAAGGCCAACAAGAAGCGTAGAAAGCGTGCAGCTAAGGAACGTGATGTCGCTTTGGCTATAGGTGCAGGCTCAAGCGCTATTCCATCTGTCACTATTTCCTCTGAAGATGCTCCAGCTGCCCTATCTACCGTTCATAGACGGGTTTTGCGCGCGACTCGGGAGGCAATCGAAAAGCCGCCTCAAGGTAACATAATACTGGGTCTTTTTATTAGAGTTTGATCTTCAAATTCTCATATATCATATCTTGCAGGGCTAAGTCTTGGCGACGCGGCAGCAGGTGAGATGACGGCAACCACCGATCCTGAAGTGGCCATTCTTTCTCAGGAGTCCGGGACTGCCCCAATTGCTACTCTTTCCTCTCGCGGTTCTCTGCCATCGCCTGGCATTGCGAGTGTCACGACGGCTCTCATAGAATCGGGGGATGAAGCCACCGGTGCCGAAACCGTCCCCCCAAATGAGACCGAAGAAGTTGCGACGCTCGGTGATGCTTCCATCGCAGTTTTGGCTGATGACTAGTTTGGTAGGTCTCAGATCGTTGCATTATTTTCATTTTGCAATCCCTTTGGGTCCCTTCTGATGTCATTTTGTTTATTTTGAATGTAGGTGTGGTGAGCGCAGAGGTTGTGCCACCTGAAGAAGCAACATCAGTTGCCGCTCTGACGGTCGCTGCCCCTTCGTCTCCTCTTACATCCTCTCAAATGCTGGAAGGTATGGGTTTATGATTTAATTTAAATCGAGGATAACATCTTTCGTGTACTGATCATGTATCATCGTAACCTTGCAGGAGTTATCTTTGATCATCTGTATCAAGTGCTGAACCCGCACTTCCCCTTCCAATCGAAAGTCGCTTTGCCTACTGGTGCCGGTGAATATCTTTTCTAACCGACGTCCTTTCTTATCTTTAACGGGTGACCCTGCCATTGTTAACTTTAAATTGATTACAACACTACAAATTGAAGGAGGGGACGAGAGAATCGTCGCGCCACTAGTACTCCCAGCTCTGCCACCTGTCGTAGCCGGTATAGTAACCTTCATCGCTCTTGCATCTTCTTTATCTCTTAAGCCGATATCTGACTATGATTTATTTTGCAACAATCACTGTAACAACCATAATTTTTCCTATACACTTTCTATACAAATTTTTTTTAAAATTTTTTAAAATCCATAAAGGAGTATTTTAACCCGAGCACAATATATATATAAGTAATTATTTTGTTTTTAAATAACTCCATTTTTAGTGTACATAAAATTGTTTTAAAATTAAAGTAATACTTGGGGTATTTAGTGTTGCTGATACCACTTTAAGTAGTTATTTTCCCACAATAATTATAAGAAGGAGCTTGTAGCTCATTGGTAACACCTTGCACTGCTGAACTAAGCCACCAGAGTTCAAATCCCATGCCCCACATTATTTTTGTATTTATTTTGTTTTAATTTCTTTTGGAAGTCAACGGTTAAAAGGCCATAACTCCCAAAATATGTACTGGACATGAAAAAGTAAATATACCAAATTGTACCCCTGAAGTTTCCCCGGCCTCTGGTGGCCTGACTCGGCCCGACTCGGTGCTTCCGGCCGAACTTGGCCGGACGACCGAGTCACTAACAGAGAAAAGTTGTCTCTTGACCTGGTCCACCCTCCTGCATACTCTAAATGCTTGGATCGGTTACCAATTGCCCAAAAAATCCCTTTTACTCCTAGGTTTAATGATTTTTATATATTTATATATTTTTTTTAATTAAAACCCTAACCCTACCCTAACCCTATATAAACACCCCTACCCTCTACCTTCTCATCATTTTTTCTAAGTCCACTCTCTCAAAATTTCAAGGGAACTTGGTACGTTAGAAAACGAGCGAAAGGCGAAGCGCTGACGAAATCGACGGCGAAATCCCGGCGATCGTATTAGGACCTCTTCACGACGTTTCGACGCACTGGCAAACCCACTACCTTCCTCTTACTCTCTAGCGTTGTCCAAACCCGTAAGTCCCCTTTTCTACCTTTCTTTTCCTTCATAATAATACGACTTTTTAAAACCCGACGGAAATCGGAACAAACCGATTTCCGATTCGGTGTTCTATCAAAACTCACTTGTTACTAATTTCATAATGCTTAAACATATTCATGTTGACTACTAATCACTTAAAAATCAATTTGGATAAAGTTTCTCACATGAAATGATAACGTTTCCCTTTATCGTATTTCTTTCACTTAAATACCACAATGTTTAGTTTATCACATTTAACCCTTTAACAATGCTATACCTTAAAATAAATCACGAAGTAATGACCTACCTCCACACACACGCAAATACAACCCTAATTGATATCATCAAAACTTAGAATACGATAATACAAGATTTTTCATTAAAATACCATTTTCTTTATAAACCTTTTCTGAAAGTTCTAAGTTGTACACAATTTTAATACAATATCTTTTAAAAGAAAATATGATATGTCATGGACATCGATCGTTTATCTAAACCTACTTTGTGGTGTCTAGGCAAGTGTGTATAAGGCGAGTGGTTACTTAATTAGGACCACTACTTGTAGTGGAGAGCCTACCACTCACCTGGCACTTACCTGGCCGCAATTGGCGGTGAAGAGGCGATTTGAGGCTTCTAATGACGTGTCGTTCAGACCATTTAGAAATAGGCTAGTTGGCTTAGGAAACCCTAAAATCTAAAATACGGAAATTTACACCCTTTTACAAATAAATACCTTATTTTTATAAAACCGTTTTCTAAATGATTAGTATTTATTAAATCTTTGCAAAGCGCCACTACAACCCACCTTTGGGGAACTCGTTAGGGATAGTACGGTTTATCGTGCACCCTCGAGCTTAGTAGTGCGAGATTCAGACCTCCGCAAGGAGCATTCGGTCTCGAAAGGTTTAAAATACGACATTTAAGAAAAATGAGATTTTTGGAAAATAAAATATTTATTAAAAATTATTTTTGTATAAACATATGTATATTTAACATTTAAACACCTATATTTTTATAAGATAAAGTTTTCACATTTTCCTAAAAATTACAAGATTAAAAGTTACATTAAAATACCATGAATTTCAATTAAATCAATATTACTACTTTTATTTATGTAATTAGGATATTCTCACTAGAAATAACACAAATAAAATTTACACTCATTATAACTATAAAGACGAATAATAAATATTTGGGGTGTATCTTGAAAACTATGCAAAAGTATTTTTACATAAAACCCTCTCAAGTTTTATAATTTACAATAAGGACCCTAACAATTATAGAACTTCAAATTACATTTCTTTTAGTCTGACTCGGGTTTGAGTCTGATTATTTCTGACTTGAATATGATTCAAGTCAATCTATATTCTTTAATATTCCAACTCAATATGAATACATGAATCCCAGAATCCAGTTAACAATCTATACAACTTAACTGAATCAAACCATGAATATACATCCATTATTCCGTTATTCCATTTACCTGATTATGCAGTTACAATCTGTTTACTGATATCATGGTTTTGGTCGGTCATCCAACTTACACAATACAATACTACAATACAAACAAAACACTACGGGGTTTAAGGGGTAGATTGGTACGGAAGGTGTTAAAAGTGGCACGAGACGGTCAGACTTAAGACACCTAACATGAATCCAATTGCCGTTGTTCCGGGTTGTATAACGGAGCCTTGTACCCTATATTCCGTTTGCCATGGTCTCTAGCATATAGAGACCCCTCTCGTATACACTGGCATTCTTCTGTACCAAGCTACAAACAACAGCGTCAATACAACATTACAGCAATACAACACAACATTAAAAGCTACTCTCTCTCTCCTACCTTTTGTCTATTTCTCCCTTATCTTTGGAACTTACCGAGCGACCTGTTCGCTGACGACATTATATTTCTTTCTTCTTTGAATGTCGTCAGGTGCTTTGGACACAGCAGAGATCGAGCCCACCGGTGAAGACTTGGAGCAGTTTCATGAAGACCCTGAGCTCTAGACATTGTACCTTGATCTATTCAGTACTTTCATTTCCTGTTATGCCATTGTTTAGGCATCGCTTTTCATTCCAGTTGTATTTACTTTTCATGCATTATACAAAAGAATGTTATTAATAAAGTTGTTGTTATTTCTATATCTCTTGTCTCTTGTGGTTTACTTTTATATTGCTTAGATACGCTTAGCGTATGTACTTCTGAGTACATACGTAGCGGACCTCGTCGCGTCTCCTTCGCCGTACACTGGGAAGCGGGGCGTGACAATCACACCGACTTTAGCTCCCTTCGAGTCTCAGATTCCCATGCTGGCAGGGCCTTTTGCTAAACGCCCTTCTTCCAGGGGTGCTGCGAATAGCCTGCGGATGTTAAGCGAGTTTGTCGAGGACTTTGACGCCGAGGCCTTTGCATTTGCTGCAGATTTTGATTCTGAAGTTAATGTCATGTTGAAGATGCTCATGAACTTCCATAGCGAGGGCGTCGTCGAGTCTTGGGTTAACTACCGCAGGAAGATCGAGTCTTGTCTGCATAAGATTGAGCTCAGGCGTCCCATTCCTGAAATGTTGGCTTTGAATTCTCAACGGGCTGCATGGGTTGAGCAGAGTGTTCCCTTCTTCCGCCATTTCGAACAGGAAGCGACCTTGAGGCGAAAGGAACGCGAGGAGGCTTCAGGTGAATCCGCCCGGCTGTGCGCCCAGGTTGAAGCAAACGCTGCGCAACTGAGAGCCGTCTTTGACAATTTGCGACGTTGCATTTCGGACGGGCTAGCGCTAAGGCAAAAGGTCGAACTTCTGGAGCGGGTTACGCAGAGTCGCGAAGTTTCTCAACGGGAAATCGATAAGAAACTTTCATTTTGTTTGCAGCAACGGGTTCGAGTCGAAGCGGAGCTGGCTGCAGCGGCTGATCGTGAAAAGGAGTTGAGAAGAGCGCGCGAGCAACTGGCTGATTTATTGAAAACGCCTCCTTCTCAGTAGCTGCCTTTGTATCAATTAAACATTTGTAACCTTTGAATAACATGTATCCATTTTTTATTCTTTTATATGATTCGTCTTGTACTCAATTGAATTCATGAATAAAAGATACACATTTTTATCTCCCATTGTTGCTTTCTTCTCTTTGCTGTGTTGTCGCCGTGTGATTTTAGCAAGTGTGGCATGTAGATAGTAGGTAGCTGTCCATCTTGGACTCTTTGCAGGGTAGCGATGGCTTAGGAAACAGATTCAGATCTGCCGCCTAAGACTTTTCAATTTTATGAGCCATGAGGATCTCATAAAGATTTTTCTCTCTATGAGTCGAGAGGATCGCGTAGGTGTATTTTCTCCTTAGGAATTATGAGGATTTCTAAGTGTGTTTTTCTCTTGAGAGTCGTAAGAATCTCCCAAGAGAATTTTTTTCCTTACAAGTCGAGAGGACTCGTAAGTGATTGATGAGTTGACCTGCTCCCGAATCAAAGCATTGCTTTGACGGGGAGGTCAAGGGTTGACTTTGGCCGTTTTCCACGGGGTCCGGATTGAATTTAGCCGTTTTCCACAGGGTTGGGATTGACTTTAGGCATACGGGGTCGGGATTGACTTTAGCCATATGGGGTCGGGATTGACTTTAGCCATACGGAGTCAGGATTGACTTTCGGTTGTCTGTGCACCGCCGAGTCGTGGAACTGGGAACTTTGCTGCGGTTTCGAGATAGTCTCTAGGCTTTTGTGAACCTTCGAGATTTGGAACTAGGGGTTTTGCCATGGCTCCGCTTAATTGTCGCGTCCGAATTCTGCTGGAATGAGGAAGAACGCTGTTGTGGGTCTCCAGGTTGTAGATGCGGCAGTCGAGACTTGGAACTAGGGACTCTGTCGTGGCTCCGAGATAGTCTTTAGCTTGTCTGTGAACCTTCGAGATTTGGAACTAGGGGACTATGTCATGGCTCCGCTTATTGACATCGTACCTGCTTCTGGTTGGAATGAGAAGGAACACCGTTGTTGATCTCTTGAGATGCAGATGTTGCCATCGAGACTTGGCTCACTTTCTGTTGGATCCTGGTGGGATGATATGGCTCCTTCTTTGTTTGTGCCCCTGGATTATATACAGGGATCGATGTGATCTCACCTGTAGGGCAAAAGTTTCATTTTATATGTATTATATATTCTTTTTTTTCTTTCCGCAATGCTCTATCATTTCAGCTTTTTGTATCGCGAAAGTCGTGATTGCCCAATCATTTTGGCTATTTTTCGCGGTGCCCAATCATTTCGGCTATTTTTTCTTTTTACTCGCTATTTTTTATTGCGAGTTGCCCAACCATTTCGGCTATTTTGTATGCATATATTTTTACTTGCTGATTTTGTTGCAAGTTGCCCCATCATTTCGGTTATTTCATATGCATTTTTGGCTTGCTGATTTTTATCGCGGGTGTGGAACTTGGAATCTGGTGCCAATCTCAGCATCAGCCTCGCTACGACTAGAATATTGCCAGGAGCGAATCATCATTTGCCGTGAAAGGGCTTGGAATTTGATACCGATTTAGGCATCAGCATCGCTACCGCTGGGACATTACCAGGAGCGAATTATCATTTGTCTCTGTCGATGTCGAACAAAGGTGGATTGGAAAACAGGGTTAGAATCCTATTAACTAAGGCTTTTTGAATTTACGAGCCGTAAGGGTCTCATAAAGGTATTTCTCCCTACGAGTCATGAGGCTCTCGAAGGTGCATTTTCTCCTTAGGAATCATGAGAATTCCTAAGTGTATGTTCTCTTATAAGTCGTAAGGATCATACAAGAGTGTTTTCTCTTTATAAGTCGAGAGGACTTACAAGTGCCGTTCGCCATATGAAGATATCCCTCGTCAGTGGTGGGACTATGTTGGGGAAACGTTCATTTGTGCCCGTGAATTGTATACAAGAGTCAATATTGAACCGCTTGTAGGGCAATCTGGGGATTGTGATGTCTTAAGAACAGGTTCAGATCCCTGTAGCTTAAGGCTTTTGAATATTATAAGCCGTGAGGGTCTCATAAGAGGGTTCTCCCTATGAGTCATGAGAATCTCGTAAGTGTAATTTCTCCTTAGGAATCGTGGGGATTCCTAAGTGTGTTGCTCCCTTGTGAGTCGTAAGGATCACACGCAGGTATTTTCTCCTTACAGGGTCGAGAGGACCTTCCAAATGTCTTTTAACGAGATTGCTCCCTTTCGGGTTTTCACAAACTCGCCGGTAGTCCTGCTGTTTTTACTCACGGAGCCCTTTCGGGTTTTCATCCGTGCCCATCTCGCTTATGGACATACCGTTTTTTTTTTTGCGTCAGCCTTGGGATGCCGCGGTCCGTAGTAGTTTATAGACGTCTCGGTCAGGCATAGTATTTCTTCAAGAAACGGCCGTTTATTGGCCTGAAGGGTCTTTCGCCATGCATATCCATGAGCAAGTAAGCCCCATCCTGGTAGACTTTGTCTATGATGTACGGGCCTTCATAACTCGGCTCGAATTTCCCTCGTTTGGCACGATTGGGGATCATAGGTCTCTTGACCACTAGCATGAGTTCGCCTTGGCAGAATGTTCTCAGCCCAGTCAATCTCTCGTATGAGCGCGTCATCTTTGGTTTGTAAGCCTCCAAGTTTTGCTGCGCCATAAGACGAGTTTCATCGAGGGTATCGAGCTCCTCCAGGCGAAGATAAGCATTCTCTTCGTCTGTTAGCTCGTAATGGACCGCCACTCGTAGAGAGGGTAGCTCTATCTCCAAGGGAAGTATTGCTTCAGCGCCAAATACCAATGCATACAGCGTTGTGTTTGTTGCCGTTTTGAAAGTAGTTCGATACGCCCAGAGCTTCATGCAGTCTCTCGTGCCAGTCTTTTTTATTTTTGGACACCGTCTTTTTCACGATCTTCGTCAAGGTCTTGTTGAAAGCCTCAGCCAGACCGTTAGCTCGGGGATTATAGACAGAAGAGTATCTCTAGTCTATATTATGTTGCTGCGCGAAGCGGCTGATTTTGTGACTTCTGTAGGCTGGCCCGTTATCGGAGATAATCCATCGCGGAGTGCCAAACCGATAGATGACGTGTGTTTTGAAAAAATGGAGAATATTCTTCGTCTTCACTTCTCTTAGTGGTACTGCTTCTGCCCACTTGGAGAAGTAATCAGTTGTCACCAGTATGAACCGATGTCCTCTGGACGATGCTGGTTTAATGGGCCCGATTATGTCAGTTCCCCACATTTCGAACGGTCAGCTAGCTACCGTTGGATGTAGCAGATTTGGGCGCTGGTGTATAAAGTCCCCGTGAATCTGGCACGAGTGGCACTATTTCGCGTATTCAAGGCAGTCTTGGATCATTGTGGGCCAATAGTAGCCCATCCTTTTGATCTTCAGTTTCATCTTCGGCCCGGCTGGGTGGGAACCGCAGAGTCCGTCGTGAGTTTCTTGGACGACTCTCCTTGCTTCTTTAGCTCCCAGGCATCTTATCCATAGAGAATCAAATGATCTCTTATATAAAGTGTCATTGACGAAGGCGAAGGATAGAGCTCGTTTCATGAGCTGATGTCTTGAGGACACATCTTCAGGTGTTCGACGGGATTTGAAGTAGTCTATAAAGATTTCTCTCCAATCCTTAGCCTTTTCCTGGTCTTTTATTTGTAGGGTCGTCTGCTTGATCGCTTCTTTTTCTTCGGACGACTCTGGAGATATTTCTGCCGGTGCAAGAACCCGACGGCTTTGTTTACCCCAATCAGAGTAAAGCTCTGTTCAAATTCCAAGGCGGAAAACGAAGCAACGCTTCTGTTTCCCCCAATCAGAGCAAAACTCTGTTTTGAAATTGAAGTGAAAATTAAAGTCAAAATTAAATGAAGCAACGCTTTAGATGATCTGCACTCTGCGCTGCGCGACGCGTGGCAGCGCAGTTGCGCTAGCGCTCTGCGCTGCGCGCCACGTGGCAGCGCAGTGGCGCAAGCGCTGCGCTGCGCGACACATGTCAGCGCAGTTGCGCTGCGCTGTGCGACATGTGTCAGCGCAGTTGCGCTGCACTGCGCTGTGCGCTGCGCGACACGTGTCAGCGCAGTTGCGCTGCGCTGTGCGCTGCGTGACACGTGTCAAGCGCTGGGGCGTTTGCGCCAAACAGAATTAAATTCTAGTAAGATTTTTCTGTTCTTTTTAAAATAAGAAGATTGTCTTCTGTAAAACAGAAGTCCTTAGATCAAAGATCCAACGGTGGGGAAAATTCCCCAAATCACTCAGAGAAAGATCTCTTGAACAAATTTAACAAATTTATGGGCACTATATAAAGGCCCCTAGACCCCAATTCCAAGAGGAGGAACATTGTGAGAGATTAAGAACCTCAAAACAGAAAGAACTCTAAAGAAAGTTCAAGAAAAGGTAAAAACCTTCACAAAATAGAAGTATTTCTTCTAATAGATCATTGATCTAAGAACAAGATCAATGATCTTCAAATAATAATAAGTGCTTTGCACTTTTTATGAACCATTGGTTCTCTGAGAACAAGAAAAACAAGAAATACTTGTTTTCTTTGATCTAAATTGGATCAAGAAATCAAACAGTACTTTGCACTTTTTTATGAACCATTGGTTCTGGAATCTTAAAGATTCTCAAGATTATTGAAATAGTGCCTTGCACTTGCAAAAACTGCACTGTTGCGCTCCTGGGTTGGCGCAAGCCACAGAGAGCGCCACGTGTCATCATCTGAATCACTTGCGCTATGCGCTTTCAAGAAAGAGCCTTGCTCTCTGAAATTGGCGCAACTCACCAGAGCGCGCCACGTGTCAGCAGCGCAAGCGCAGCGCACTGGCGCAGCGCACTGCGCTTGCGTAACACGTGTCATCACCACAAGCGCTTGCGCTCATTGATTGGCGCAAAGCGCCTGACAAATGCAATGCATTGTGTACTAAAGGGCCAGGCCCAAATCAAAAAGGCCTAGTAGGCCAAAATAAATTGCAATGCAATAAAAGGGCAGAGCCCAAGTAAAATTGATGCTCTGCATCTTTTATAAAAAGGGCAGAGCCCAAATAAAATGCAGAGCCCAGACAAAATTGGTGTCCTGCCTCATTTATAAATGGGCAGAGCCCAAACAAAATAAAAACGAAAATGCAATGCATTATTTAAAAAGGGGAAAAGCCCTAACACAGGCCTAATAGGCCAAAGATAAATAAAAGCGTTGAACATTTTTCAACTGGACTTATCCCAATCATGGCCGTAAGTCCTCAAATTAAATTGACTGAGCACAGCTGCTCTCTTAAATCAATTTACATCCGGTTTGAGGGTACATCTCCGAACTCCTTTGACTCCTATCGTTGTAATCCTTCAACGACGTCAGAGAGGTGACGGGTCCCGACAACCACACATCAACACGGATTGTGGGGTCCTTAAACTCATGGACTTAAGCGTCCTTAAACCAAAACACGGACTGTGGGGTCCCTAAACCCGCGGACTTATGCGTCCTTAAACTAAAACACGGACTGTGGGGTCCTTAAACCCGTGGACTTAAGTGTCCTTAAACTAAAACACGGACTGTGGGGTCCTTAAACCCACGGACTTAAGCGTCCTTAAACTACTAATAGACCGCAATGTCCCTAAACTACCTATGGACCACCATGTCCCTAAACTGGAAATGGATCTAGACGATCCCGTTAAGTAGATCTTAGTCTGGAAATTAGACTAACGTATCCTTAACAAAAGTTTAAGTTGATCTTAGCCTCAAATATGGCTAACGTATCCTTAAACTAAAACACCAAACCCAAATCTAAGTAAATACGGATTTGGACTAATCCACGTCCTACGGGCGACGGCATAACTTAGTCTCCGTATACAATCCACGAGCATCCACAAACAAAACAAACACACACGACACGAAGTGAAATTCTGGAGAAGGAGAAAGTGGCTACCGCGATGCGGTAGCGTAATTAACTGCAGGGCTTGCGCCTGCAGGGAAAAGCGTCCCCACAATAAAAAAAAACCCTCAAACGAGGGGGAATCTGACGAAGTCTGCTACATCGGTCGCATCCGTCTAAACCTCCGATACATGGTGCCATAAATCAACTTGGCATCTTCGGAGAGGTGGACGGATAAAACCAAATAGCATCTGCCCTGAATCTCAGGCAAGGCGTCCTCACGTCGTGCCGCCATTCGGAGGGGAACAGATTCTGGCACGCCCGGTGGGACCTTTTCCTCTTTCCACTCCACACTTCATGTGTCGTGTTCGCGAACGAATCGTGGTTTACTGTGGTTGCCTGTGGATTCAAGATACTTAGATTTGGTGTCATGCTCCGTACAGAAAACAGAAGATCAATGGCTTCAAACTGCACTACCTGTAACTGCAACTCTCGCTCCATCCCCACTGGAGGAGTGACTTATGGGCCCCGAGCGGCCTCTCTTTACAAGATACCAGTGGAGCAGGTAACTCAAGCCACCACTGGACTATTCTTCGGAACCAAGCTCCCACCGATGAGCTTCAATGCCCCAATGACGTTGCAAGAAGCCCCAAAGAAGTCAGTCTTTGATCGACTTACCATTGTCGCGGTCCCTCTCAACGGGTCGCCCAACTTCACTGCCTCGGTTTTTAACAGGCTGGGTCAGAGCTCCAACGGGCCCATGAAAAAGCCAGCAATACCAGAAGAAGTTATCCCGAAGTGGATAACTATCCCTACTCCAGTTTCAGGCGAGATCACTAAGGTTGCTTCCTCTGCTCGGAAGTCTGCTTTTGACAGGTTGGCCGTCCCCATTCAACGGACGTTGGTCTTTAAAAGGCTAATACCAGCAGATTCTGACCAACACAGGGGGCATGAGGAGGTCACCCCTACGGTTAGAACAACTCCATCCGCACGACACGCTCGACATCGCCACTGGCGCCGAGTAAGGAAGGCTGGGGGCAACTCCCCCTCTGGGATAACTCCGCCAGCTCCAATGGTGGGGATCGATGCTGCCGTTCCAACCGGGAACAGCTTTGAACTACTTAACAAGGTGCGCAGGAATTCGCCAACTGCTGTGCTGAAAAGATCTCCTCCACCTATGGAGAAGTCCCCAAAGGCGAAGCTGGAGCAGCCCCCTCAACGGCTATCCTCTGAAATTTACAAAGTTTGGCAACGTGTCCAAGAGTCAGTGATCGATCAAGACTATCTCCGCCGACAGAAAAAGATGAAGGTTCAGCAGGAGAAGGACTACTCAAAGCTACAGAAAGTGACAGCTGGCCGGGTGCCCGCTGCAACGGCTCCCTCAACGTCAATCACTCAAAAGAAAAGGAGGCCGCAAAAAGCCCCTGTGAACATGGCGAACCGTAATAGCGCTGAACACAAACGCCCCAAGTCTGGGGGCATGGTAGTGCACACTGTTTATATGGCTTCCGGAAAGGAGGAAAGCCGTGCTTTGACGGGTCACTGACCGCTCACCCGATCCGTGACAAAAACTCAGGAGCAGCAACAGAAGCTTCAGGAAATGATGACTGTGATGGCTTCACTTACCGAACCGAAAGAAAGTTCGGAAGTATCATCAGAGCAGCGTCACGAACAAGAAACTGATGCTGGCTTCTTACGTAGAATCCTCGAAAAGAAGGACAGAGAAGCCGCAGAACAAGCGGCTAACATAAGACAGATGGCGCTCCTCTTCCAAGATATGGTAGGGATGATGTTACAGCCGGACCCTCCAGCTGATAACCCTCCAATCATTGTTGAAGACGATAGAAGGGAGACATCTAATTCTCCGTCGGCTCTTTCAGCAGCCAAAGATGAAACCATTTCCAAGGCCGCGCTGGATGACTATATAACTCAGCAAATACGAGCTCATCAAGCGAGTGAAGTGGCTGAGCAAATTGTTAGAACTGGACGACCCTATCCGGGCTGGTATGACCAAATCAGTTACCCGCCGGGATATACGATCCCTAAGTTCCACGTATATAAAGGGACAGGTAATCCACATCAGCACGTCGCTCAGTTCAGGGCCTTATGTGGCAATACTGGAGGCGGTGACAAATTGTTGCTTCGCCAATTCGTCGGCAGCTTAGCAGAAACAGCCTTTGAATGGTATTCGGAGCTACCTAATGACTCTGTCAAAACATTTGCGGAGATGGAGCTACTGTTTACGCAAAGATTCGCGAGTGCTAGTGAACGCACCCCGATAACAGCACTAATAAATGCCAGGATAAGGCCCGGCGAGACATGGGCCCAATACGCAACACGATGGCGGAACCTATGGTCGAAATGCGAACAACGCATAGGAGAGGCACCTGCAGTAGGCATGTTCATGGGCACTCTTGATCCGCAAACGACCATATCCTAATTCATGATGTTCTTCAGGCCGACCACCTTCCAGGAATTGATCGACAAATTAGCCCAAATGGACCAGATGGGCCACGGACCGTCTCCTCCAAAACCAGACTCTCGAAATGAGAAAGGAAAAGGGAAAGCGACTGTCGTTGCCAATGCTCAACAACAGCCGAACAACTCATAGCCGGTCGTTCGCCAAAATAACGCGCATCCACGCCCGTCCCTCGAGGAGAAACTAGGACTTCCTTACTCGTTTCTTCATAATAAAACGAGAAGACTGTTTGAACTGGCAGTACGCAACAGACTCATCAATCTGCCGAATCCAAAACGTCCGTTGCAGCCGGGCGATCTCAATAATCCCGATTACTGCCCTTACCACCAAATGGTAAGTCACCCGATCGAGGATTGTTTCGTATTTAAGGGATGGATCGAGGATCAATACCTACAAGGAAAATTCGCGCTGTCTGAAAACTGGAAGGTAAACCCACCACAGCCGCACACTCCAAAGAAGACGGACACGATGGGGGCAGCTTGTTCTTTTGTCGAGGACGAAAATGATGGAGAAGACTCATCAGACGAGTCTGAAGACTACATAGCGACTTGTCACGTGATCTCTCACTCATTGGCGGATGATAAAGAGGCTCCTTGCGCTAATAAACTGAGGGCGGACCCTGAACTAGAAATTCCGTGGCCGTCAGACGAGTTGATCGATGCCTTCCTGAATGAGATTCGTCTGAAAGTTAAAGCCAATCAAGAGCGTGAGATGGCCATACTGGAAGGAGCCAAACACCGACGACTGGACCAAAGAGTCAAGGCACTCCCGTCAAATCAAAAGCCATCCGCTGCGGATAAAAACAAATTCAAAACGAGAAAAAGGTTTGCTAAAGCCCTGTCAGCAGGAATGAAGTTACCGCCCTCTCAAGAAAATACTCTCGGTAGAGTAGAGATGCATCCTAACTTCTGCTTATATCATCAAAAGATCATACATCCTACCGAAGACTGCGACTCATTTAAGTGTTGGTGGCAAGGATATGTTGCTCAAAGCAACACTTCAACAGGACAAAACGTGAAGCTCGTAGACATCAGAAAAATGTGATAGAAGAGCGCAAAAGAGCCGCCGACGATTGTCATATAGCCGACTCCAAGGGATCGCAAATTATCACCTTTGGAAGCGACTCTGACGAGGAAGCTGCCCTCAACCCTCTCCTCAAGGAATCCGTGAAAGAATTGAGAAGTTGCGATAACGTTCAGCCGTGTAATCGCACGCTGCTCGGAAAAAATCTCGGCCCCACAAACAAGGGATCGAGCAAAAAGGATAAAGGGAAGAAAAAAACAGCCCTCGTAGCCAATACTCAACAGCAATCGAGTGGCCCTAAACCGGTTGTTTGCCGAAACAACAAGCAGCAACCCCTCCAGGAAAAGTTGAAACGTCCTTACTCGTTTCCTCAAAATAAAACAAGGAGACTGTTCGAGCTGGCAATGCACGACACACTCATCAATCTGCCGAGACCAAAATGTCTGTTGCGGCCAGGCGATGTAAGCGATCTCGATTATTGCCCTTACCACCAAACGGTAGGTCACCTGATCGAGGATTGCTACGTCTTTAAGAACTGGGTTGAAGTTCAATACCAACAGGGCAAGTTCGTCATATCCGAAAACTGGAAGGTGAGCCCGCCACAACCGCACGCTCTGAGAAAGGCGGATACGCCGGGGGCATCATGATCATTCATATAGAAAGCCCCATAGACCGAAAAGTCAGTAAACTAGAGATTCGCCTCAAATATGGCGACAACGGACCGCAACGTTCTTAAACTAATGATAGACCGAAACGTCCTTAAACTGCTACTGTAGCATCTTCAGGCTGACGAGATGAATAAAAGAAAAAGGAAAAAAATAAAAATAAAATATATATATATATATAAAAACGGTATGTCCATAAGCAAAAAGAGCACGGATGAAAACCCGAAAGGGCTCCGTGAGTAAAAACAGTAGGGCTACCGGCGAGTCGTGAAAACCCAAAAGGGCGCGACCTCGTAAAAAAATAAAAAAAATAAAAACATATAAAAATAAAAAGAATAAAAAAAGGGGGTATGTCCATAAGCAAAAAGGGCACGGATGAAAACCCTAAAGGGCTCCGTGAGTAAAAACAGCAGGACTACCGACGAGTGTTTGTGAAAACCCGAAAGGGCGCAACCTCGTTAAAGGACACTTACAGGGTCCTCTCGACCTTGTAAGGAGAAGCCACCCACGTGAGATCCTTACGACTCACAAGGGAGCAATACACTTAGGAATCCTCACGATTCCTAAGGAGAAATAACACTTGCGAGATCCTCATGACTCGTAAGGAGAGCTCTCTTATGGGACCCTCACGGCTTATAAGACTTGAAAATCTTAAGTTACAGAGACCTGAACCTGTTCTTAAGCAACCCCCACAAACTTCGATATTGCCCTACAAGTGGTTCAACACTGACCCTTGTATACAATCCACGGGCGCAAATAAACATTTCCCTAACCGAGTCCCATCCATGACTGGGGATATGTTCGCATGGCCCTTGTAAGTCCTCTCGATTTACAAGGAGAAAACCCACTTGTAAGATACTTACGACTTACGGAGGAACATACACTTAGGAATCCTCACGATTCCTGAAGAGAAAACACATCTACAAGATCCTCACGACTCGTAGGGAGAAATACCTTTGTAAGACCCTTACGGCTCATGAAGTCAAAAGCCTTAGTCGACTGGACCTTAACCCTGTTTGCTAAGCCACCTTTGTTCGACATCGACAGAGGCAAATGATGATTCGCTCCTGGAAATATCCCTGTTGTAGCGGTGCTGATGCCGAAATCAGTGTCTAATTCCAGGTTTACAGCGAAAAAGCCAGTAGGCCGCACGTGCATACGAAATAGCCGAAATGATAGGGCAGCTTGCAATAAAAAGCAGCAAGTAAAGAAAACGTATGCATACAAAATAGCCGAAATGATGGGGCAGCTCGCAATAAAAAGCAGCGAGTAAAAATAAAAAAATATATAGCCGAAATGATTGGGCATCGCGAAAAATAGCCGAAATGATTGGGCAATCGCGACCTTCGCGATGTAGAAGCTGAAATGATAGAGCATCGCGGAAAGAATAAAAAAAATGAAATGAAAAAGTGAAACTTTTTTCCCTACAGGCGATAGCACAGCTATCCCTGTATACAATCCAGGGGCACAAACAAAGAAGGAAGCACCCTTCCCCTCCCAATGCTCCATCAGAAAACAGAGCCAAATCTTAACGGCAATATCTACGGCCTAAGAATCAACGAAGGCGTTCCTTTGCAGTTCATCAAGATGCAGATACAACGCCGACGAAAGATCCCATGGTCAAACAAGCAGAGTAACGGTAAAATCCCAGCTCCACCTCGGCATTCGTCTCGACACAGCAGACGAGATGTTACGACAGCGTTCTTCCCTCAACAGGGTTCGGACGTGACAAAGCAAACGAAGCGAAGGCCAAATTCCTAGCTTCAAGGTCTTAACGGCGAGTCATATAAAGCCTGAAAGGCAACTGGAGATCGTCTCACACCAGTGCGGAATGGTCACCACTTCGACGTTCGTCTCGCCACAGCAGACGCAACATCATCAAACAAATGGAGCCACGGCAAAATCCTTAGTTCCAGACCTCGACGGTTCACCAGCAACCTAGAGACAACCGCGACGTTCGTCTCGATACAGCAGACGAGATGTCACGACAGCGTTCTTCCCTCAATAGGGTTCGGACCTGACAAAGCAAACAAAGCGAAGGCCAAATTCCTGGCTTTAAGGTCTTAACGGCGACTCATATAAAACCTGAAAGACTGTAGGAGATCGTCTCGCACCAGTGCGGAATGGTCACCACTTCGATGTTCGTCTCGACACAGCAGATGCAACATCATCAAACAAATGAAGCCACGGCAAAATCCCTGGTTCCAAACCTCGACGGTTCGCCAGCAACCTAGAGACAACCGCGACGTTCGTCTCGATACAGCAGACGAGATGTCACCTCAGCGTTCTTCCTCCAGCAGGGTTCAGATGCAACAATCAAACAAATGGAGCCACGGCAAAATCCCTAGTTCCCACCGCAACATTCGTCTCGATACAGCAGACGCGATGCCAGTAAACGAAGCAAAGGCCAAATTCCTAGCTTCAGGGTCTTGGCGGCAACTCACATAAAACCTGAAAGACTATCGGAGATCATCTCACACCAGCGCAGAGTGGTTATGACTCATCGGGGCTCACCAAAATGAGCCTAACCTCAAGTAAAAAGTGGCATGGCAAATTCCTAACGCTTTCTCTTCCGACGGTCAAACTGCAAAGGAGGATTGCTTGAAGACGTCTTGTCCAGCCCCCAAAGGGATCAGAGACACGGCAGTCGCAGGGCTACTCGAACAGCACGATTGCCTATCGAGGAATATATCAGCTTATGCGACGGTACGACGGCCAAAACCCTAAGTACCACAGACCCTAACGTACGTCTGTCGTAAAGAGCAGAGGTTAACTGTGACGTTAGGATTTTCTTGCGAGAAATGCTCGATTCGTCTCGACTTGTGAAGAAATTGATGTCTTTGCGAGAAATTCTCGATGCGGCTCGACTAGTGAGATAAAGCCTTAGGCAGTAGGCATAAAAGAAGCCTGTTCCCTAAGCACTGGGACCCTGCAAGTTGGCCCAAAACGGTCTCTTGCATACTATCCACGAGTCTCACTCTCCAAACTCGAATCTCGACAAGGAGGGAAACAACCGCTTACGAGTCCTCTCAACTCGTAAGAGGGAAAAATTCTCAGAAAATGCACTTAGGAATCCTCACGATTCCTATGGAGAAAATCCACCTACGAGATCCTCTCGATCCGTAGGGAGAAAAGTCTTTATGAGACCCTCACGACTCATAAAATTGAAAAGTCTTAGGCAGCAGATCTGAACCTGCGGCCTAAGCCATCGCTGCCTTTTGAAGAAGCCAATACAGGATGCTCGCTCTATCACCTGTCAACCATGTTTACTAAAGCAGTATACTGATAATAAAAGAAAGAGGGAAGCGACAGAAAGAACATCCGATTTGCATTTGATTAAGCGTTCGAGACACATCCATTCATGCATATGCAAAAGACTCAGAACGAGAAGTAAGACAAGCTGAAATAAAAAATTTCCATTCATATGGCAAAGGGTTCTTACAATCATAAAGAAATAAAAAAGGACATTGTCCAGATCATTACAATGGCAAGACCTCAGATCCTGGACAGGGATTGAGGAACTCGAAAGTGACCTTGTCCAAGACTTTCCAAGCTTGGCGAACCATCCTGGTGTACTTCCTTTCGCGAGCACGGACGTCGGGATCCCCGCTGATGTCCTCCACACTCCGATAGGCAGCAAGAATGGCGGACTGTTGAAATGCTTCGTGCAAGAGATTAATAAGATTATCTTGCCGTCTCTTCGAGATTAAGTTCATCAGGTACACCGAGTGCACCTTGTCCTCGGCGGCGTCCAATGCTCTAAGCGGCACACCGGTAAAGAATAGGGGAAGCGCTTCCCAGATGGCTCCCACAATAAGCTTCAACAGAGGGGAGCGCCGAGGAAGCAGTTGACCGTTGTACGCGTCGAAGCGACTCATGATCTCGGCACACTCAGCGTTGGTAAATTCTCGATTTTGAGAACGGCCAAGTCGGCGAATGTCCCCGTAAGAGATAATCTCGTCGAGATCGTACATGTGGGCGTCCATCACTCCTATAAAAGAAAATCGACAAAAATTAGCAACTCTTAAGAGTTCTGCTATATGATTTAAAAGGAGAAAAGCTCCATTAATGAATCAAGAAATTATAAATGATATCTTTCAGAGAGCAGAGCTCTATTGATGGAATCCTAACAGGGTTCTCTCTAGTCCTCTCTAGATCCTTTTAGAGCAAAGCTCTGCTAAATGAAACCTAAAATGGGTCTTCTTTAGATCAGGGAACTATTGAGAGCAAGGCTCTTAAGATTCTATTAATTTAATCCAAATTAATTTTTACCTAAAATTCTCTAGAGTTTGAACTTTTAAAAGTGCTTAAACAAAAGAGCAGGGCTCTGAACAAAATTCTTATGAAGAGATGAAAATCCATCTAAGGGACCAAAGGTCCTATTTATAGGCATTGAAGAGCCGTTTCAACTTCCAAAGGAAGGCGCGACGGTTGGAATTCTACCACCGCTACGCTCACGTTTGGAGGCCACGTAAGCGCAACGGTGGGGGGGCATTTGTTTACCCCAATCAGAGCGAGGCTTTGATACCACTGTAAGTCGATGTACAACACCCCACGACTTGCGGGGAGGCGGAATAATGAAAAACGATCTTGTTTTATGCGTAATCATCGACTAACCGAGAATCTTTGCTTAAACAATAACTAACAAGAAACCATAGAAGAGTTAACTACTATGATAAGTGATTATACCTAAAGAACCGTGTCCTTCGTCTTTCCGTTCTCCACGTCCTCTCCGGCCTTCTCTATGTAGTAGATGATCCACCCGAGAGCTTTACTACAAGCTTCACCTCAAACTAGAGGTAACTAGGTTTCTTAGAGTGCTAATCCAAGTAACCTAGGTGATATAGAGTATGGTTAAGGATTAAGTAGTCTATTCTAATCCTTGGTCTCAACACATGAGAGGGGAGGATTAGGGTTTGAAGAGAGAGAGCTTGAGGAGAGAGAAAGTGAGCAAGAGAATGAGATGAGATAATAAGCTATCATAATATATATCAAGCATTATGATTTATCCAACAAAAGAAAAAGAAGGATTAATCATCATGCTTAATAAATACAAGAGGGTGATTCATCTCCATGAGTCATTAAGCATTTATGATGCATTAATGACATGGATGAATCACTCAAATAACTCACTAATCTCATTTAATGCATATGCCACCTTAACCCCCAAGTCACCATCTTCTAGAAGCTTCTCGCGCAATTACGAGAACGCCCCTCCTATCCGTGAAAACACGGAAAAACTTTAGACTGTATAAATCCAATAACCGGATACTAGAAACTGGCTTAAGCCAAAGCTGACTAGTAAAAACTGTCCGGATGTTGTACGTGCGTAAACACACGTATGCGTCTGAACCCTTGTCGTAAAACCATACGACCTCTATATCGTTTCTCCTGGAGTAGGAAAACTCTCTGTGTGGGACTCTAGAGACTCGACTACTACGCCGGCAGTGGGTTTAACCACAGACCGCAAGCGGCACTAGCTGTACGTAACGGTCCCCAGGTAGATGTCGATAAGAAGGCCGATGAGGAAACCCATCCGAACTCCTACTGAGTCTGATGTGACAATCTCCGTACAGTCCGGTCTGTTCGTCTAAGACTATTGCATATCGGGCCTAAGGGGCGGCAAGCGTCAGTCCCCTAGTAGCGGTATAAGTCATGTCGGAGTGAAGCCCATTACACCCTGAGAAACTACTGGAACCTACCAGCAAATCTCGCTTGCCCTGGCAAGGGACTTTGCGTAATGGCTCTCTGACACAGCGCGATATCAACCCCCAATACCGGGAGAGACGAATCCTGTCTAACCGCCACTGCCTCCAAGTGCTCGGGACTGCACCCAACTGCTACCTGTTTGCACGACTCCTTTGAGCCGTGGTAGGGTAGCAATCTAAGAACAGTGGGACACACTCGAGGCGAAGTAGCAGTGTCAAGTCTGCGGACTATGCTGTACTCATGTCACCTGGGAACTGTTAACTGACGACTGGTATAAAACCAACCAACAGTTCCCTGTGAGTCATGTCCGGTGTACTCGTAACCTAACGAGCACCTGCATACTATCTCCAGTACGACGTACTGACGGCTGTAGGACAGACCATCTCCCCAACTGGGATGAGAAGCGTACACACTAGTCTACTCCGGAGTATCGATGCTCTGTCTCGATAATCCTACGACTAGGGACCTGAATAAGGATGTGCTTGTAGACTACCCAGCCTCCACTAGTGTGACTGCCATCACAACGCTGGTAGTCAAGCAAGATCCTAAGAGCTCTATCAATACGTATACTCACATATTAAGATAGAAAAACCAAGTAGCATACTACCATGTTTAGCAAGACTGTTATATACATGTGAATATCCCAAGCTTCCATTAAGTAATATACAAACTAGTATGATACAGTAATGGCCTTCTAGGGCATAAACACTAACAGGAAGATGCTCCGTCGAAGTAGAGTTCCCATCGGGTATCACTCTCTCCTTTATCCCTATCGATCGTGTCAAACGTGTGCTCGTCTGGCAATTTGCAATTTAGGGGTGAATTGGCAGGTATCGGATGCTCGGCGAGGAAGTCGGCAATGGCCTGACCCTTCACTGCCTTGAGAGGTTGGTATGTTATCGAGAACTCCATCAAGAGGAGGGCCCATTTAGCGAGCCGTCCTGTTAGTATGGCTCTTGACATCAAATATCTGAGAGGATCCACTTTTGATATTAGGTGGACCTCATGCGCCAAAGCATAATGTCGTAACTTCGTTATCGCGAAGATTAACACCAGGCAGTATTTTTCAATGGGGGAGTAGTTATTTTCTGCCCCCAGGAGAACTCAACTCAAATAGTAGAGGGCTCTCTCCTTTCCTTGGTCGTTCTCCTATGCCCATAGTGCGCCTAAAGAACCTTCAAGGGCTGTTGTATACAGGATGAAAGGCTTTTCCTTGACCGGAGCAGTCAGTACTGGCAGATTCTGCAGGTATTGCTTGATTTCGTCTAGTGCGCTCTAGCATTTGCGATCCCAGACTGACGGAGTCCCTTTCTTCATTAGATGACTGTAGGGGCAGCATTTGCCAGAGAGGTTGGCTATGAACCGCCGGATATATGCGAGATTTCCTTGGAGAGACCGCAGTTGCTTAAGAGTTCTTGGCGGAGGCATTTCCATAATGGCCTTGATCTTTGACGGGTCTATCTCGATTCCCCGGTGTCGTACGATGAATCATAGGAATTTACTTGAGGAGACTCCAAACGCGCATTTCAGAGGGTTCATCTTCAAGTTGTATTTCCGAAGGCGTTGAAACACGAACTTCAGATGTTCCCAATGTTCTTCGTACGATTTGCTTTTAACCACGAGTTCGTCGATATAGCATTCGATGATTTCATGTATGAGGTCATCGAAAATCTTTGTCATAGCCCTTTGATAGGTGGCGCCTGCGTTCTTCAGACCGAAAGGCATCACTTTGTAGCAGAATATGCCTAGCGGAGTCCGGAAAGCGGTATGCTTTCGGTCTTCGAGGAGCATCTTTATTTGATTGTACCCCGATGAGCCGTCCATGAAGGAGAAAACTTCATGAGTGGACGTATTGTCTATCATCAGCTCAGTAACTGGTAAGGGATAGTCATCTTTCGGACTTGCTTTATTGAGGTCCCGAAAGTCCACGCAAATGTGCACCGTCCCATTTTTCTTCATCACTGAGATGATGCTGGCGATCCAGTCAGGGTATTGAACTTCTTGGATGAAGCCGGAGTCAATTAGCTTCTTGACCTCGGCGTTGATGCTCATTTCAAGTTCGAGGCGTATTCTTCTCGGTGCTTGTTTGATTGGCTTAACGTCCGGAGAAATCGCCAATTTGGGGACGGCTATTTCTGGATCTAATCCTGGCATCTCGGAATAGTTCCATACGAAACAGTCTTTATACTGCATGAGCACGTCTTTGAGCGTAGCCATCTTTTCTTCAGACAACAGCTCACTGACGAACGTCGGCCGTAGGTCGTTTGCCGTCCCCAAGTCGATTTTTCTGAGGTTATCTGCAATAGTATGTATCCCATCTTCCAGCTCTTTTGGTGCCGATGGAAACTCTGAGATCACTTCGTCGTCCTCGTTTTCAAAGCACCGGGAGAGGTCATCCATATTCTTGGGCATTCCTTCTTCTATCAGCGTTATTACGTAACAGGTAGAAGATTGTTTCCGAGACCGATGCTGATCTAGTTCTACTCTCGCTGCATATGTGGCTTTCGATTCATGCTTCTGTGGCGGGGTTACCCTCCAACTGCTGGATAAAGCGAACCGGCCTTGTTGATACCGGTCTTCTACTCAGTCTTTGAATATGAAGCAATCTTCGAGAGGATGTCCTATCGCTCGGTGATAGGAGCAATAATCTGGGTGATGAATCTCCTTTTCTTGATCGGGGTGTTT
Organism: Agapanthus africanus; assembly: GCA_030015575.1. Classification (NCBI taxonomy): domain Eukaryota; kingdom Viridiplantae; phylum Streptophyta; class Magnoliopsida; order Asparagales; family Amaryllidaceae; genus Agapanthus; species Agapanthus africanus. The sequence continues at coordinate 101,255,814 of CM057350.1, read as the reverse complement.
GGACACCGGGAGCGTAATCATTTGATGTTTTATGACAAGACCGAATATCTTCCTTGTCTTGTCTTGGGGAAAAGAATATGCTCGACCCATCTTCTTTATAAGAGATGGATCCAGGCTGCCCAATTCTCGATCGCGTGGCTTCTTGGACCCATTTTGCTGTTGTCGAACGTTTTTCCGTTCTTCAGTTTGTTTTTACCTCTACGTCGAGTCTTCCGTATGACGGGCTGGCGACGAAGGGCATCGTCATTTTTCGTAACCTGCTGAAGGAGGCGCTGCGTTCTGGCTTTTTCATACATGGCCATTTCGCGGCTATGGTCATCCCGGACCTTTTGACCCGCTTCCCTTATTAGCTTATCCATCTGTTCTTCGAACGACGGACTTGGCACTTTCATGGCGAGACCTCGTATTGATTCAGGGTTAGCGTCTTTTAATAGAGCATGTAAATCTCCGTTCCCATCAATAAAATCTTTCTCTATTTCCCTAATTCCCCGAATATTTCCCTTTTTCTTTTTCCTCGAAATTTTATGTGAAATTAGTTGCTTAGGTCGTAGTATTTAAAATTCTTTCCAAAACAAATTTTATAATTAAACAAGCTCAGCCCAGAACAAAATATATATGCATAAAACCTCAGCCCAAAAAATTAAAACTAAAAATATATATTAAACCCTAAAGCCTATGCACCTCTCCCGGCCCACTCCCATTTCTGTCCCCTGCCAAATGAATTAAACTAAATATATAATTAATTCCCTTTTTGTCGGCCCAGCCCATTCCCTAACCTCCTTACCCGCGCCCAGAGCACCCGACCCGACCCGCTCCACTCCTCTCCTTCCCCACGTCGTTCCTTTTCCCGCTCGATTCCACGCGCGTACCAACGTTGCCCCACGCCCGTGTCGTTGCCCCGCGTCTCCGGTTGCCGACCCACGACCTCGCGCACGCGTCTCAACCGCGCCTCGTCCTTCTAACCCTCTCCCCCTCCTCACTCTCGATCTCTCGTTCTCACTCGTCTCCTCTCTCCCAACTCCCAGCCTCACTCCCACAACCCATTGCACCCCTGACGACGACGACGCCGACGCCGACGACTGTCACCTCGGCGACTCCCTCGCTTCCCTCTCTAGAACTCAAGCCCCCTACACTGCCTCACCCCCTCGCCTGCACACCAAACCACACCGCCGAGCTCGAAGCCTCCCCTGCACCCTCACGCCGACGAGCTCCCATCGCGCCGCCGGCCACATCGTCGACGCCTCTTCATCCTCTTCATCACCATCACCTCCTCCAAAACCCACACCAAACTCCTCACCACCAAGCTCCGAACCCTATACACGACCCTTGCTGCACCATCGCCGGAGCGACCACCGCCGACCCCAGCATGCCCCAGGAGATCCACGGCACAACACTCCACCTCCAGCGATCACGAGCCATCCCCTAGGCGACTCCGACGATGAACCCGAACTCGAGCCGAGGCCGTGAACCTAAACTGTGTCGTTCGTTGCGCGTTCATGCCGTTTCTGCTGCCGTGCATCGCCAACGCATCTCCAGGCAAGTTACCTACTTGCTTCATGCTATTTTTTTTACTTAAACTTGAAATACCGTTAAATTCCACATAAACACTTGGTGCGACTTAAAATAGTGAATCTGTTCGACGTAGAATCTGAACGAAAACCTTCCACTAAACTGATGGAACTTGATCATATACTCTGGCCCGTGTGGCAATGAACATTGTGGTGAAATTTTACTGGAAAATATAATCGTTACTGGCTTGAACGATCACCCCCAATTACACCCGTTAAAACTGAATATTTCCCGCGTCTGAAACTTGTTAAAATCATAATTAATTGTGTACACATTGAAATGATACGTTCGAGGGCTCAAATCGAAGCCGACTCGACGAAATGGAACCCTATAAAAGTTTCTAATTGTTTCTGTACTGAAAATATGACAAGAACTGTTTCGGAGAGCGGCTCTGGACTGCAGTCCAGAGCAGCTCCGGCTGTTGATTTCTATCTCGCAATGCTTACCAATTTGCTTCCTGAACTTGTATATTGCGGAACCCTATACCTTATTGAATATGAAACTGTTAGATAAATAACTCAAGCAATTTCACCCATTTTTATCGTCGTTTACTATTTAAACTGCAATTTAAAAGAATGGGACGTATAGCAGTCCCAAACAGAAACAGAACTGATACCCTATCGTTGAAAAGTGTATAACTTCTGACGTAGAGACGCGATTGAGAATACGTCTAGTGCGTTGGAAACCCTATTTAAAACCCTAAATTTCATTCAACTGTATCATCACTAAATTCTGATCCCAACTGGGTGAAAATTGCGTCGCGAAACGGACGTTCAGTTCAGAAACTGAATTTCCTGCAGCGAACACTTAAAATGAAACGGCTGTAACTTGCAAACCCGAAATCCGATTGCACTCAAACAAATTTCACTGAACTTCCGACAGAGTATACTTGTTATCGTATTTGTATTGTTTCACTGAACTCTGAACATATGATTTACTGAAATTTTTATAATCTCATGAGGTGCATAATAGTTCATATTATACATGACTCGTTAACTGCATAAATGTACATATCTTACCCGATTGCCACACCTATAGTGATAGTGCGTGTTATTATTCAGTGTACAATTCATTATCGTGCGCGAACGGTATTGGTCTAAGAGTGTCAAATACGCCAATGAAAAAGTGAATGATTCGTGACAGTGATTGATACAGTGAACAGTGACAAAACCGTGTTATTGGTGAATACTTGTACACGACTAAACCATACTCGTCAATAGTGTAAACCTGGGGAAAAAGGAAAAATCAAAGTGGAAAGAGCATCGTATTTAGCGAGGACGGTGATTTAAAGGATGATCATTCGAACAGCGACTCTTATATATATTAGGTAGGATCTAGCGATACGGCTGACAGGGTTATGTCCCTGGCGTGTGGGCCGTAGTCTCGGGTATGTACGAGACCCTCGTTAAACATGATCCTCCTTTCCATAACTCAATTTCAAACATGACTTAGAGACTGATAGGGACACAGATCATACGGTGCATCATTTAGTGACATAGTGATTATCTGCATTTTACTTCCACTATTATTACCTTATTTGCCTGTTTCATGTTATTATTACTATATTGCTATTACGTCGCTCTGACGACCTGAGTATGCATGCTCAGACCTCAAGGAAGAACCAGTGTAGGAGTCAGACTTACCCTTCGAGCTAGCGGAGATTTAGTCTGGAGTACCTTTTTCTTCTTTTCTGCTTTCCCTAAAAGAGACCTTGTATTCGAACTTGGTTAGTAGTTCTTTTCTTGTTTAGTTGTAAATTGTGAACATGAAAGTTGATGTAATAATTTAGTGATGTATTTCCTTTACTTCTGTGCTTTGTTTACTGATTATCATGTAATGCTAGAAGCCGAAGTGTGACTACGACGGGATTATTCCTTGACCGTAGGAGCATGGCCGGTCTAGTCATCTCTCGTTTTTCGTATTTTAGAAAGAGGGGCGTGACAGAGCATCTCCTTCTTCATCGATATCATGTATAATGTAGCAGCCATGGAATCACTCCCGTTTCTTGGATTGAACATATCCAAGCCCGATCGTTTCCATTCTCCCGTTGGGCAATTTTCGCTGAGTTCTGGGGACGTTCCAGATCCTGTTGTAAAACTGGGTTTGTCGAGCAGTCTATTTGAAGGGTACGTCTTGGCGCCTCAACAGCCTTTTTAATCCTTCTGTGTAGTATCTGGGCAGACGGATGGGTTGGAGCCTGTCAAGCGTAGAATCGGTGCCATGCCGGATTTCTTTCTCCACTTTGGTTTCCGCGGATCGATAAAAGAGGATCGCATTTTCATCTTTTCGTCTGGGAGGGACGTAGAACGTCTGCAGTGCTTGTACACTGTAGGTATCAAGTATGTCGAGCTCTTTGTAATGCTCTTGCGGAACCATGGCGATCTGCAAATTCTGATCATCTCCCATGAAGGCTTGCACTAATGGATGACCCGAGAATACTGCGTTGACCTCGTCTTCAGAGTCACTGCCAAAGACCAGAATAGGGATAGACGGTCCCGGTTTGTTGTATCGGGGAGGTCCCGAATAGACTATCTCTTCTTCCTCCTTGGTATCGCTCCCGAAGACCGGAATGGTGGTGATAGCTTTTTGCTTATCCTCAGGTTTATGGCATCTTTCCGTGTCTTCAAAGTCTTGTAAGAAGTACTTTGCATCTTCGTACTTTCGGACTTCGTTTACGGAGAATGGGTTCAGCTCCCCTGTCACAGTGTGTTCAAGCCCATCTTTAAAGTACTTCATACACTGATGTTGTGTAGAAGGGATAATGTTGTACTCGTGTAACCAAGGCCGGCCGAGCAAAGCATTGTAGCAAGTCTTGGCGTCAATGACGTGGAACTTGATATCAGTGACGAGCAGCCCAAAGCGTAACGTCAGTATCACAGACCCGAGCGTTCGTGATGACTGGGAGTCGAACATGAAAATAGTGATTTTATCCCGAGCGAGGTGTTGATGCAGATTTCTTTTAGCACCCTCACATTTAGGAGATTGACAGAGGACCCATTGTCAACTAGGATCTTTCCTATCTTAATGTCATGGCAATACCCGGAGACATATAGGGGATGGTTGTGCTCGCATGTTTCGAGGAGGAGATCTTCATCGCCGAAAGTGATGTCAGCAGTGTGAGCTTCTTCCAGCTCGTCTTTCATCTTTTCCTTCGGTAAGGAAAGCTTGAAACTGGTCAGGTTCTTATAGTGCCTTGATCATAGAATCTCTCACCTCTTTGGATAGCAGAAGGGTGTCGAGAATGTTTAGCTGGGAGGGTATCTTTCTCAGGTATGCCAGAACGTTGTAATCCACCTTGTTTTTCTTGGACGGGTCCTTGGCTGCCAGCTCTTCGACGACTCGGTCATCGAGGGTGATATCCTCAGGGACCTTTTCTTTCCCCTTATCCTTTTTGTTCGATCCCTTGTTTGCGGGTCCGAGATTCATTTCAGGTAGCGTGCGATTGCGCATCTGAATGTTCCCGCAGGTCTTCATCTCTTCTGTTTCAGAGATAGATTCCTTGAAGAGAGGGCCGAGGGCTATTTCTTCATCAGAATCACTCCCGAAGGTGAGAACTTGCGATCCCCCAGAATTAGCCTTGTGACATTCACCGGCAGTTCTTTTATGCTCATCTGTCGTGCTTCTTTATTCCCGACGAGTTTTGCGCTTCATCCGCTTGAAATGCTGCCGGTGAGCAACGTATCCCTGCCACCAATTTTTAAAGGCGTTGCATTCTTCAGTAGGGTGTGTGGTTCTCCAATGGTATAAGCAGTAGTTTGGATGTGCGTCCTCTTCGTTAAGGTGTATCCTATCAGGAGTGTTTCCTTCGGAGGGTGGCAGCTTCATTCCCATCGATATGGCTTTGGCGAACCTTTTCCTTGTCTTGAACCTACTTTTGCTGGCGGCCGAAGTGCTTTTATCCGGTTGAGGTATTTCAATACTTTTGTTCAGTCGCCGACGTTTGGCTTTTTCGTATACGGTGATTTCACGCTCCTGATCAGCTTTGCTTTTCAGAAGAGCTTCGTTCAGAAATACGTCAATCATCTCGTCTGACGGTTCTACGAGTTCCGGTTCGGGATATGCCCCCAGTTTCTCTATATCAGGAGCTTCTTCACCATCTACTGACGAGTGAGATATCACGTAGCAGCTTGCCATATAATCTCCAGGTTTGTCTAACGAGTCTTCTCCCTCATCTTCTTCGCCATCTCTATCTTCAAGGATGTGGTTGAGAAACTCTTGGAGTGTGACCGGGGTTCGCGCCTTCTGGTTATATTCCTTCAGCGCGTCAATATGTTTTTACAGGTCCGTGCGTTTGTCATCAGGCTTCACGGGATTTTTGGTCTTCTTCTTCTTCTTTGAGGACTTTAACGGCTGGGCCTGAGCATTTTGATTATCGCTAACAATTCTTGGAGTCAGGCGCGGCTTCAGCATTCCCTCAATGCCTCGTGTTCCAGCGGATTTTTCCACCTGATCGCCGGGCATGTTTGGAGATCGTTCAGCATTCTTTTCGTCTTGGCTGAAAGAGCGACCTCCCATGGAGCTTCTTCTATAAAAGAGCTTGATGCCCCGGTGTGTCCCCCCTTTTAAGAGCGTGCGGCTGAGGCGGGCTTACTTTCCAATTCTCGGACAGTGCGAATTTGCCCTATTGGTATTGGTCCTCAATCCAGCCTTTGAAGACGAAGCAATCTTCGATTGGATGGCCTACCATTTGGTGATAGGGGCAATAATTGTGATTATTGGCCTCACCGGGTTGCAATGGGCGTTTTGGATCTGGAAAGGATGAGCCTGTTGCGCACCACCAGCTCGAACAGTCTCCTAGTTTTATCCCGAGGAAACGAATAAGGGCGCTTCAGTTTCTCATTGAAGAATCGACGTCTATCATCTTGGCGATCAGTTGGTTTTGGACTACTGGGCTGCTGCTAAGCATTGGCGACAAAGGTCGCTTTCCCTTTCCCTTTTTCGTTTCGAGATTCCAACTTCGAAGAAGATGGTCTATGACCCATCTGATCCATTTGGGCTAGCTTGTCAATCAAGGCCTGGAAAGTAGTTGGCTTGAAGAACATCATGAACTGGGAAATGGTCGCATCCGGATCAAGAGCACCCACTAACATGCCTACCGCAGGCGCTTCTTCGATGCGCTGCTCGCACTTCGACCATAGATTCCGCCACCGTATCGCGTACTGCACCAATGTTTCGCCTGGCTTCACTCTGGCGTTAATTAATGCGGTGATCGGGGTGCGCTCACTAGTGTTTATGAATATTTGTGTAAACAGTAACTCCATTTCTGCAAATGTCTTAACGGAGTCGTTCGGGAGCTCGGAGTACCATTCAAACGCTGTCTCCGACAAGCTGCCAACAAACTGGCGAAGCAGCACTTTGTCGTCACCTTCGGTGTTGCCGCACAGAGCCCTAAATTGAGCAACGTGCTGGTGTGGATTCCCTGTCCCCTTATATACATGGAATTTAAGGATCGTATATCCCGGCGGGTACTTTATTTGGTTGTACCAACCCTGATATGGTCGTCCAGTCTTAACAATTTGGTCGGCCGCTTCGTTCGCCTGATGAGCTCGTATCTGTTGAGCGATATAGTCATCCAGGGCGGCTTTGGAAATGGTCTCTTCCTTGGCTGCTGAACAAGATGTAAAAGGGTTCGATGTCTCTCCCCTATCGTCTTTAAGGATAATCGGGGGGTCTTCAGCTGGAGGATCCGGCTGTAACATCATCCCGACCATGTCTTGGAATAAAAGCGCCATTCATTTTATGTTGGCAGCTTGTTCCGCTGCCTCTTTGTCATTCTTCTCGAGGATTCTACGGAGGAACTCAGCATCGGTTTCTTGTTCATAATGCTGCTCTGACGACGTTTCCGGGCTTTCTTTTGGCCTAGTGAGTACGGCCATCTGTGTTAACATTTCCTGGAGCATCTGTTATTGCTCCTAGACCCTTGTTACGGATCTGGTGAGTGGTCGATGGCCCGTAGAGAAACAGCTATCCTCTTTCCCGGATGCCATATAAATAGTGTACACCACCATGCCCCCAGACTTAGGAAATTTAGATTCAGTGTTCTTAAGATTCATCGCGGACATGGAGACTTTCTCCGGCCTCCTTCTTTTATGGGCGGTCGAAGTTGAGGGAACCGTTGCATCGGGCACCCAAATAGATGACATCTCCTGTGGTATGACAGGATAGTCCTTCTCAAGCCGAACTTTCATTTTCTTCGGTTGGCGGGAGTGGTCTCGGTTGATCATAGAGTTTTGGACCTGTCGCCAGACCATGCGAATTTTAGAGGACAGCTGCTGAGGGGGCTGCTCCAGCTTTGTCTTTGTAGCATTCTCCATGGGTGGAGGAGATCTTTTCAGCACAGCAGTCGGAGTTTTCTTGCGGACCCTCCTAAGTGGTTCAAAGCTGTTCCCAGTTGGAACAGCAGCATCAATTTGCACCATCGGAGCTGGCGGAATCAGTCCAGAAGGAGAGTTGCCCCCAGCCTTCCTTACTCGGTGCCAGTGACGACGGCGAGCATGTCATGCTGACGGGACCGGCTCAGTTATAGGGGTGGCTTTGTCATGCCCCTTGTTCTGGCGGAGGGTTGCTGCCGGCGTTAGCCTCTTGAAAACTGACGTCCATTGAGTGGGGATGGCCAATCTATCGAAGGCAGACTTTTGCGCAGGGGGAGCAGTTTTGATGACTTCGCCTGGAACGGAAGCTGAAACGGTCAGTCTTGCAAAGACTGACTCCTTAGCAGGGGAAGTCGCTCTGATGACTTCAGGAACAGGAATGACTATCCGCTTTGGGATGGCTGCTTCAGGTATCGCGGGCTTCTTCACGGGTCCACTTGAGCTTTGGCCCAGTCTATTGAAAACTGAGGCACTGGACTTGGACGACCCGTGGAGAGGGGCCGCGGTGGTTGTAAGCCGATCAAAGACCAACTTCTTCGGGGCTTCTTGCGATGGCAATGGGGCGTTGAAGCTCATTGGTGGGAGCATGGTCCCAAAGAATAGCCCTATGGTGGCTTGCGTCACCTGGTCCACCGGCATCGTAAAAAGGGAGGTCGCTTGAGGCCCGTAGGTCACTCCTCCGGCGAGGACGGAGTGGGAGTTGTTGCAATTAGTGCAATTTGAAGCCATTGATCTTCTGTTTTTCTGCATGGAGCAAGATACCAAATCTTAGTACTTTGCATCCAAAGGCAACCATGTCAAACCGCGACTTGTTTACGAAACACGACACACGAAGTGTGGAGTGGAAAGAGGAAAAGGTCCCACCGGGCGTGCCTGAATCTGTTCTCTGCCGGAAAGACAAACGTCTTGCCTGAATTTGGGGGCAGATGCTATTTGGTTTTATCCGTCCACCTCTCCGAAAATGCCAAGTTGATTTATGGCACCATGTATCAGAGGTTTAGACGGATGCGGCCGTTGTAGCAGACTTCGTCAGATCCCCCCTCATTTGAGGGGTTTTTGATTGTGGGGACGCTCTTCCCTGCAGGCACAAGCCCCTGCAGTTAATTACGCTACCACATCGCGGTAACCATTTTCTCCTTCTCCAGATGGTCACTTCGTGTCGTGTATATTTGTTTTATTTTTAGTTGCCCGTGGATTGTATACGGAGACTAATTTATGTTGTCGCCCGTAGGGCGTGGATTGGTCCAAATCCGTATTTTCTTAGATTTGGGTTTGGGTTGGGTTTAAGGATCGTTAATCTCATTTAAGACTAAGATCAACTTAAACGTTTGTTAAGGATACGTCGGTCTAATTTTAGACTAAGATCAACTTAACAGGATCATTTAGATCCAACAAAAGAGCATTTGGGCTCTATTGTTTTAGTTTAGGGACATTGCGGTCTAGAAGTTTAAGGACATCATAGTCCATGAAGTTTAAGGACGTCATAGTCCATTGTTTAAAGACGTCATAGTCTGTAAAGTTTAAAGACGTCATAGTCTATGAGTTTAAGGACCTCACAGTCCATGGTAGTTTAGAGACATCATAGTCTGTAAATTTTAAGGACATCATAGTCCATGAGTTTAAGGACCCTACAGTCCATGGAATGTCTGGTTGTCGGGACCCGTCACCTCTTTGAAGACGTTGAAGGATTACAACGAAAAATATCAGAGGAGTGAAGAGATATACCCTTGAACCAATATTGGTTAGGAAATCTGTAGTCCAATTTAGGACTAAGATCAAAGATTTATGAGCATATGGGCTCAATTAATCTGAATTAGAGATCTGTGGCCAACTTGGGCTCGGCCCATTCAGTTAAAATGTTGGGCATTCAATTAGGCTCAGTCTTTTTTTCATTTAACAATGCTGAGCATTGGTTTGGATTCTGACAACAGTTTTTGTCTTTTATTGAGTGCTGAGCACTCATTATGGCTCTGGGCTTTATCATTTAAAGAACAATTTATGTTCTCTCGGCGCACACGTGAGGAGCACGTGGCGCGCTTGGTGCTGAGCGCCAGTCAATGAGCGTAGAGCGCTTCTTGTGATGTAGCGCACAAGTGAGGAGTACGTGGCGCGCTTGGCGCTGGGCGCCAGTCAATGAGCGCAGAGCGCTTCTTGTGATGTAGCGCACACGTGAGGAGCACATGGCGCGCTTGGCGTTGAGCACCAGTCAATGAGCACAGAGCGCTTCTGGTGAAGTAGCGCATACGTGAGGAGCACGTGGCGTGCTTGGCGTTGTGCGGCAGACTTGGAACGCTGAGGTGCTTCTTTAAATTTAGAACGCTAAGGCTCCGCAGCATTATGCGCTAGATTTAGAGCACTGAAGCGCTTCTTTTAATTGAAACGGTAGGGCTCTGCAGCGCTGTTCGCTAAATTCTGAAGCGCTGAAGCGCTTCTTTTAATTGGAGCGCTAGGGCTCTGCAGCGCTGTGCACTAAATTCTGAAGCGCTAAAGCGCTTCTTTTAATTGGAGCGCTAGGGCTCTTTTTACACAGATCTGTTCTTTGAGAATTAAATTCTCTTTTATAAGAGACTTTGTCTCGTGGATCTAAGAACAAAGTTCTTATTTTACAGGAGATGTTTCAATCTCTTATGTTTTTGGTGAAAAGTTTTGCCTTTATGGATCTGTGATTCTAAGAGAATTGAATTATTCTCCCCCCTTTTTATAATGAAATGTTATGATCTCTTTTGTGAAAGATAATTTGTCTTAAAGATCTATGATCTGGCAAAAGAACTAAGTTCTTTTTCTGATGAGATGCTTTGATCTCTTTATTTTACCTTGTAGAAATTCTTCTTCTGCTGAGAGCTTGCCCTTCTCTCTGAAATTTCTCAAAGTTTATGGGGGGGTCCTTTGTATCAGACTTGAAGTCTTGGGTCCTTTATATAGGGGAGGCTGATTTGTTGAATCAGTTGAAGAGATCTTTTCTCTAATTGATTTGGGAATGTTTCCCACCGTTGGATGTTTGATCCAAGGGCTTCTGTTTTACAGAAGACGATCTTCTTGTTTTTAACAAGATTGGGAAAATCTTTTCCCATATAGAACTTATTCTGTATATTGGTGATTTTTAATCACCATTGGATCTTTGATCCAACGGTGCTCTAATTTTCAGAGGTAATTTGATGATTTTTAATCATCTTTGTTGGATCTTTGATCCAAGGGTAAGGAACATTTAGTTCTAGCGCTAGCGCTTTCGTGCTTTGCACGTGAGCGCTGCATCAGAGTCTTTGGCTCTGGGTGCTAGCGCACTTAGCGCTAGCGCTCTCATGCTTTGCACGTGAGCGCTGCATCAGAGTCTTTGACTCTTAGCGCTGGCGCTGCCAGCGCGAGCGCTCTCGTGCTTTGCACATGAGCGCCATATCGGAGTCTTTGGCTCTTAGCGCCGGCACTGCTAGCGCGAGCGCTCTCGTGCTTTGTACATGAGCGCCATATCGGAGTCTTTGGCTCTTAGCGCCGGCGCTGCTAGCGCGAGCGCTTTCGTGCTTTGCATATGAGCGCCATATCGGAGTCTTTGGCTCTTAGCGCCGGCGCTGCTAGCGCGAGCGCTCTCGTGCTTTGCACGTGAGCGCCGCATCAGAGTCTCTGACTCTTAGTGCTGGCGAATTTAGCGACAGCGCTTTTATGAAGCGCCGCTTCATTTCAAATTTCAAAATTTGAACAGAGCCTTGCTCTGATTGGGGGAAACATGGCGCTTCATGATGGATGCGTTGGTCTCGAGGTTGTCGGCGAGGAGTTTGGTGGTCGCAGGGGAGGTCGGTGAAGGCGGCGTCGGGGTGTAATGGAGGCGGGGAGCTCGGGAAGGAGTGGGAGGAGGGGCTCAGTGTAGAGGAAAGCGATGGTGGCGAAGAAGGTGAAGGTGATGTAGTGAGGGGGGAGAATAGAGGATAGGGGTAAAGGGAGCGGGCGAAGGAGTCGTTACGAGAGAGGGGGAAAGCAGGCGAGGGTTCCTCGGGGAACGTTGGGCAACGCGGCTGAGTTGTAGCCGTTAGAGGGTGCGGGTCTCGCCGGTGCAAGTGCGCGAGTAGAGCAAGAAGGAGTTGGGGAAAGAGAGGTGATGAGGGTCGGGTCGGGTTTGGGTGAGGGTAAGGGCTTAGGTAAGGGTTTGGGCCTGGAGTTAAAGTTAAAAGAAAAGAATGGATGGGGGAAAGGAAAAAATGCTTGGGAAAAAACCTTAGAGATCAAGAAAAATATTTGAGAAATATATATGGTACAAATTTTATTTTATTTTGGAATTAATTTATTCGAATACGGATACAAAAGAACAGGGTATTACATCCTACCCCCTTATAAGAATTTCGTCCTCGAAATTAAGGAACGGAAGGAGGTAAAGATACAAACAACTACTCAAAAAGATGCGGGAACCGCGAACAGATATTATCTGCACATTCCCAGGTGGATTCCCCAGGCGAACGACCGCCCCAAGATATTCGGACTAACGGAATGACCGTATTCTTTAGCACCTTCTCTCTACGGTCGAGTATCGTAATAGGCTGCTCTACATTAGATAAGTCGGTACCCAACGTCAATTCCGAATGATCAAGAACGCGACTGTCGTCTCGAACATAGCACCGCAACTGTGACACATGAAATGTATCGTGTACACCAGCTAACTAAGGTGGTAAGGCAAGCCGGTAAGCCACTTCCCCCACTCGCTCCAATACTTCGAATGGTCTGATGAATCAGGGACTGAGTTTCCCGCGACTCCCGATAACACCGTGGGTGGGTGAAATCTTCAGGAATACATGATCACCGACTTCGAATTCTAACGATCTTCTGCTGGTATCCACCCAACTCTTCTGTCGGTCCTGAGTCGTCTTAGTGCACTGTCTGATCATCTGGACCTTGTCTACCGTTTGGATTATAAGTTCGGGGCCCAATAATCTTCGCTCGCCAACGTCATCCCAACAAACAGGGGATCGAAATTTCCGTCCATAAAGCGCTTCCAACGGAGCTATCTGTATGCTAGCTTGGAAACTGTTGTTATAAGAAAACTCCACTAGATGGAGGTAATCCTCCCAAGAACCCTGAAAGTCTAGCATGCAAGCCCTCAACATGTTCTCGAGCGTCTGAATAGTATGCTCGGACCGTCCGTCCATCTGTAGATGGTAATCCGTGTTGAACTTGAGGCAGGTTCCCAGACTCTCCTGCAGGCTCTTCCAGAAGTGCGAAACGAATCTGGTGTCTCGATCTGATACTATGCTGACCGGAACTCCGTGAAGTCGCACTACTTCCTGCAAGTACTTCTTCGCAAGCGACTCCATCACTGCCCCACACGAAAGGGTAAAAAGTGCGCTGCTTTCGTAAGACGGTCGACGATAACCCAGAAGGCGTTGTTGCCTCTTGGACTCCGTTGTAAGGCGGTCACAAAATCCATAGTGATGTGCTCCCATTTCCACTTTGGTATCGGAAGTGGTTGCAGTAACCCAGCTATTCTCTGGTGTTCATCCTTTACCTGCTAGTATATTAGGCATTTGGACACAAACCGTGCAATTTCCCGCTTCATCCCGTTCCACCAATAGTGCTATCTCAGATCTCGGTATATCTTCATGGCTCCCGGATGTACTGAGTAAGCTGAACTATGAGCTTCCGCTAGCACTTCCTCTCGAACATCCCTCTGGGGAACATAGCGTCTACTACGGAATTTCAAAGAACCGTCTCGATGTATGAGCAAGTCTGTCCTTAGTTCGGCTTCCACCTGCTCTCTGAACTTCTGCAATCGAGAATCATTAGCCTGTGAAGCCTTAATGCGATCTACAAGTGAAGACTGCACCTGCAACTGCCAAAACAGCCTGGTTGCACTTAGCGTAACAACATCCAGTTCGAGCTTCTAAAAATCCTCAATGATGCTCCTCTGACTGGTCAACATCAAGACCACTGGCTTGCGACTGAGTGCGTCGGGCATGCCATTTACTTTCCCCGGATGGTACTGTACTCTAAGTCGTAGTCTGCCATTAGTTCTAGCCATCGGCATTGTCGCATATTCAATTCCTTCGGAGTGAGCACGTATTTCAGACTCTTGTGATCCGTGTAAACTTCTACCTTTTTGCCTAGTAAGTAATGTCTCTAGATCTTCAGCACGAAAACCACCGCAGCTAACTCCAAGTCGTGTGTTGGGTAGTTCTTCTCGTGATTCTTCAGCTGCCGTGAAACATAAGCAACTACCCGACTGTGCTGCATCAGAACACGGCCTAAACCCTTCCCTGAAGCATCGCTGTGTATCACCAAATAACCTGAATTATTCGGTACTGTAAGAATAGGAGCCGTGGTCAACTTTTGTTTTAGTGACTCAAAAGCCTGAGTACATCCCTCTGACCATATGTAAGGCACTTCCTTTAGTGTAAGCTTTGTCAAGGGTTCAGCAATTCTTGTAAAGTCCTGAACGGAACGCCGATAATATCCAGCCAATCCTAGGAAGCTTCTGATCTCTGCCCCTGACTTCGGTGTCGGCCAATCCCGAACAAATTCTATCTTCGCTGGGTCCACTAAGATGCCTTCGCTTGAAACAATGTGTCCCAAGAATTGCACTTTGTCGAGCCAGAACTCACACTTGCTCAATTTTGTGTATAGCTTCTCTTCCCGAAGAATTTGTAGTACAGTTCGCAAATGTTTGGCGTGCTCCACTCGGTTCTTAGAGTATACTAGTATGTCGTCGATGAATACAACGATAAACATACCCAAGTATTTTGCAAATACGTTGTTCATCAGATCCATGAATATTGCTGGAGCATTAGTAACACCGAACGGCATCACCAGAAACTCATAATGCCCGTATCGGGTTCGGAAAGCCGTTTTGCATATATCTTCAGCCGTTACCCTGATATGGTGATAACCCGAACGAAGATCCAGCTTCAAAAATAACTTGGGACCACCTAATTGATCAAATAAGTTGTTGATGGGCAGAATGGGGTGTTCCCGCCAAAAATTTCTGCGCAAAAGAGTCCAAGGTATCAAATGGCAGCGATACGCTTAAGAAAATGCGAACCAGTATCTTCCGGCCTGTATTTTGATAAACTCCCCAATGTGGAACTATTAAATTATGATGGTATTGAAAGCATCTCGAAAAAACCTTCGATTTGATATATTATGGGCCTCATAATTCATCCGGGATCAAAAGTTATGAGCAAATGTGTTATGCACATGTGATCTAAGAAAGAAGATGCGAACCAGTATTTTCCGAGCTTTATTTTGAGAAACTCTGGAATGAGAAACAGCTAAATTCTGATGGTATTGAAAGCATCTTAAAAAGATCTTCGATTTGATATATTATGGGCCTCATAATTCATCCGGGATCAAAAGTTATGAGCAAATGTCTATGCACATGTGATCTAAGGAAGAAGATGCGAACCAGTATTTTCCGAACTGTATTTTGACAAACTCCGGAACGCAAAACAGCTAAATTCTGATAATATTGAAAGCATCTCGAAAAGACCTTCGATTTACATCCGGTTGAGAATATTCAATGTTTTTTAATCTTTGGCCTATTAGGCCCAATCATGACCGTAAGTCCTCAAATTAAATTGACTGAGCAAGACTGCTCTCCTAAATCAATTTACATCCGGTTCAAGGGTACATCTCCGAACTCCTCTGACACCTATCGTTGTAATCCTTCAACGACGTCAGAGAGGCGACGGGTCCCGACAACCATACATCAACACGGACTGTGGGGTCCTTAAACTCATGGACTCATGCGTCCTTAAACTAAAACACGGACTGTGGGGTCTTTAAACCAGCGGACTTAAACGTCCTTAAACTACCTATGGACCACCATGTCCCTAAACTGGAATATGGACCGCAATGTCCTTAAACTACCAATGGACCACCATGTCCCTAAACTGGAATATGGACCGAAACGTCCTTAAACTACATATTGACCGCAACGTCATTAAACTAAACAATAGAGCTCCCAAATGCTCTTTTGTCGGATCTAAACGATCCCGTTTAAGTTGATCTTAGCCTCAAATATGGCTAACGTATCCTTAAACATTCAAACAGACTTTAGTCCCAAATTGGACTATAAGACCCCCAATCAACATTGGTTCAAGGGTACATCTCCGAACTCCTCTGACACATGTCGTTGTAATCCTTCAACGTCGTCAGAGAGGTGACGGGTCCCGACGGCCATATATTAAATGGACCACTACGTCCTTAAACTGGAAATGGATCTAGACGATCCCGTTAAGTTAATCTTAGTCTCAAATCAGACTAACGTATCCTTAACGAACGTTTAAGTTGATCTTAGTCTCAAATGCGGCTAACGTATCCTTAAACTAAAAACACCAAACCCAAATCTAAGTAAATACATATTTGGACTAATCCACGTCCTACGGGCGACGGCATTACTCAGTCTCCGTATACAATCCACGGGCAACCACAAACAAAACAAACACCCACGACACGAAGTGAAATTCTGGAGAATGAGAAAGTTGTTACCGCGATGCGGTAGCGTAATTAACTGCAGGGGCTTGCGTCTGCAGGGAAGAGCGTCCCCACAATAAAAAAACCCCTCAAGCGAAGGGGAATCTGACGAAGTCTGCTACATCGGCCGCATCCGTCTAAACCTCCGATACACGGTGCCATAAATCAACTTGGCATCTTCGGAGAGGTAGACGGATAAAACCATATAGCATCTGCCCCGAATCTCAGGCCTAGACGCCCTCGCGTCGTCGGCCGCCATTCGGAGGGGAACATGGGGTATTTGTTCTTTATCGTCACTCTGTTCAACTCACGGTAGTCTATGCACATCCGTAGCGAGCCGTCCTTTTTCTTCACTAACAAGACTGGTTGTTGGCTATAGTGCCCTCAAGTCAATTATTATAATCGCAGACGCGCGATTGTGATGATTGAGGGAGGACCTATATGGGTAGAACAGTCTTACTCAAAATGATAGTATGCTATCTGGTTTGTCTTTATCATCATGTACATGCATTATGTGGTATTACAGATCACTATTACATGTTGATAGAGCCCATAGGA
Source organism: Agapanthus africanus (assembly GCA_030015575.1). Classification (NCBI taxonomy): domain Eukaryota; kingdom Viridiplantae; phylum Streptophyta; class Magnoliopsida; order Asparagales; family Amaryllidaceae; genus Agapanthus; species Agapanthus africanus. The sequence continues at coordinate 101,238,868 of CM057350.1, read as the reverse complement.
TTCTTGCTTGAATACCAGCATTATGATGGCGATCATATACGTGGGAGCTGGGTGGTCTATAAGCACATCCTTAAATATCCCTAGTCGAGTTAGTATCGAGACTGGGTATCGATACTCCGGAGTAGACTAGTGTATACTTTTTGAGACCCCGATGAGGGACGGTGGTTGGTCTCACAAGCCATTGGTGTCGGTTAGTCACCTAAGATAGTATGCAGGTGCTCATTGGGTTATAAGTTACACTGGACGGACTCGCCGGGAACATACTAGTTGGTATTATAGCTATTGTCAGATAGCAGTTCTCAGGTGACATGAGTAAAGGTTAGTTTGTCGACCTGAGATCGTCGTTTGACTCGTGTGAATTCCCACTGTGCTTTGATTACTATTCTACCACTGCTCAAAGGAGTCGTGCAAACAGGTTTTAGTTGGGTACAGTCCCGAGCCACATGGAGGTGTTCCCCTCCGAATGGCGGCCAAGACAGGGACGTCTTGCCAGAGATTCGGGGCAGATACTATTTGGTTTTATCCGTCCACCTCTCCGAAGATGCCAAGTTGATTTATGGCACCGTGTATCGGAGGTTTAGACGGATGCGGACGATATAGCAGACTTCGTCAGATTCCCCCTCTTTCGAGGGGTTTTTGATTGTGGGGACGCTCTTCCCTGCAGGCGCAAGCCCCTGCAGTTAATTACGCTACCGCATCGCGGTAGCAACTTTCTCCTTCTCTAGAATTTCACTTCGTGTCATGGGTGTTTGTTTTGTTTTTGGTTGCCCGTGGATTGTATACGGAGACTAATTTATGTCGTCGCCCGTAGGACGTGGATTAGTCCAAATCCGTATTTACTTAGATTTGGGTTTGGTGTTTTAGTTTAAGGATACGTTAGCCATATTGAGGCTAAGATCAACTTAACCGTTCGTTAAGGATATGTTAGTCCTATTTGAGACTAAGATCAGCTTAACGGAAAGAGCATTTAGGGGCTCTATTGTTCCAGTTTAGGGACGTAGTGGTCCATTTAATATATGGCCGTCGGGACCCGTCACCTCTCTGACGACGTTGAAGGATTACAACGACAGGTGTCAGAGGAGTTCGGAGATGTACCCTTGAACCAAAGTTGATTGGGGATCTTATAGTCCAATTTGGGACTAAAGTCTGTTTGAATGTTTAAGGATACGTTAGCCATATTTGAGGCTAAGATCAACTTAAACGGGATCGTTTAGATCCGAAAAAAGAGCGTTTGGAGGCTCTATTGTTCCAGTTTAGGGACGTAGTGGTCTACAGGTAGTTTAAGGACATTGCGGTCTATTGCCAGTTTAGGGACATGGTGGTCCATTAAAATGTATGGCTATCGGGACCCATCACCTCTCTGAAGACGTTGAAGGATTACAACGACAAATATCAGAGGAGTTCAGAGATGTACCCTTGAACCGGATGTAAATTGATTTAAGAAGCAGCCATGCTCAGTCAATTTAATTTGAGGACTTACGGCCATGGTTGGGCTAAGTCCAGTTGAGAATATTCAACATTTTTATTTATGGTTGGCCTTTTAGGCCTTGGCTTGGGCTTTGCCCTTTGTTTAATAATGCAGTGCATTTTTGTTTGGCCTATTAGGCCCCCTTTTAATTGGGCTCTGCCCCTTTTGATAGTGCACATCACTTTTGTTTGGTCTGATAGACCTTTTTTTATTGGGCTCTGCTCTTGATAATGCATTGCATTAATTAGCCTGACAGAGTGCCACATGGCTTGTCAGGCGCTTTGCGCTGATTGAGGAGCGCAAGGCACAAGTCCATGTGGAGGTGACACGTGTCACACTCTGGTGAGCGCAAGCGCAGTGCGCTACGCTGTTGTGCTGCCGACACGTGGCGCGCTCTGGTGGATTGCGCCCATTCAGGAGAGCAGTGCTCTATTTTAACAGCGCATAGCGCAGATCGTTCTGGAGCTGACACGTGGCGCTCTCTAGTGGCTTGCTCCAACCCAAGAGCGCAACAGTGCAGATTTACAAATGCAAGGCACTGTTTTAATATCTTGATCCAATTTTGGATTCAAGAAGAGAATCTTTTAAGATTCCAGAACCAATAGTTCATAAAAAAGACAATGTCTTTGTTATTATTATTTTTTTATTGAAGATCCTTGATCTTGTTCTTAGATCAATGATCTTTCCAGAAGAAATTCTTCTTTTTTTATCCAAAGGTTTTACCTTTCTCTCTTTTTGAGTTCTTCTCAGAGTTCTTTTGAGGAGTTCTCTCTTTGTTTCTGTGTTTTTCTTTCTCTCTGTTGTGTTCTTTTGAATTGGGGTTTAGGGGCCTTTATATAGTGCCCATTAATTTGTTAAATTTGTTGAAGAGATCATTCTCTGAGTGATTTGGGGATTTTTCCCCACCGTTGGATCTTTGATCCAAGGGCTTCTGTCTTACAGAAGACAATCTTCTTGTTTTAACAAGAACATAAAGATCTTACTGGAGTTTTAATTCTGTTTGGCACAAACGCACCAGCGCTTGACACGTGTCGTGGAGCACAGAGCGCAGCGCAACTGCGCTGACACGTGTCGCGCAGCGCAGAGCGGAACTGCGCTGCCACGTTTTGCGCAGCGCAGAACACAGCGCACCTGCGCTGCCGCAACTGCGCTGCCGCGTGTCGCGCAGCGCAGAGCGCAAGTCAGCTGAAGAGTTGCTTCTTTAATTTTTATTTTAAATAGAGCCTTGCTCTGATTGGGGGGAAACAAAATCGTTGCTTCGTTTCCCACCTTGGAATTTGAACAGAGCTTTGCTCTGATTGGGGTAAACAGGAGGCAGTGAGCGGATCGTCGAGGATTCGTTTCTCCCGGTATTGGGGGTTGATGTCGCGCTGTGCACGAGTGGCCATCATCAGAAATCCTTGGCCAAGGTAGACGAGAATTACTGATTTGGATCAGTAGTTTCTCAGTGGCTGATGGGCTTCATACGACACAAAAGATTGCGTTATTAGGGGTCTGACTTTATCCACCCCCTAGACCTGATATGCGATACTCTTAGACGAACAGACTGGACTGGATGGAGATTGTCACAGACAGGCTCAGTAGGGGTTCGGATGAGTTTGCTCATCGACCTTCCTTTCGCTCAATACCTGGATAGCCATTACATACAGTTAGTGCCGCTGACGTGCTTGTGGTTAAACCCACTGCTAGCGTATTGACGAGTCTTTAGAGTCCAACACAGAGGGTTTCCCTGGTTCAGGCGAAATGATGTAGTAGTCGTATTTTGATACGTGCAGGGTTCCGATCGAATGATTGTACTAGTTACCTGGACTTTATATCGGACGGTTGATAATACTTGCCGGCTCGGGTTTGAGCCGGATTATTAAATCAGGTATTGATTTAATAATTTACGTATATGTATTTCGATGTGTATATTCTAGTATTATATTCTTTATGTTATTCTATCTCTTTGGGTATTCGTATTTTGGTACGAATATAGGTATGTATATACAGTTGAGTGTAATCCGTATTTATACAGAAAACATTCTAAAAGGTGGACACCTCATTTTGGTTTATCCATTTATTAAATTAAATGGAAATGAGATGTAAAGGTAAAGAAGAGAGTACGGTGAGACCCATGCTTGAATAGTGTTGACAAATGAATTGTTAATTCATTTGTGCTCACTATTCAAGTATGGTTGCAATATTATATTTGGAAAATGTGTTTTACAAAACCATGCTTGATGTTTTTCTCTCTCTAGAGTTTTTCCTCACTTGTTTTTCACTTGAGTGTAGGGTGTTTTTCGTCACCCCATTGAGATGGGAATACGCGCGCGCTTGTCAGGCGCATTACAGATTCCCCCTGCCTAGGGTAAGCTGGGGTTTATTGATTGTGGGGATCCGAATCTCCGGCAGCCGCGGACTAAGCAGCCGTTAATTACCCCTCGCCTTTGGAGTAAGGGAACCTCCGATTGACGGGTCAACTATTCATGCGAACTCAATATGCAGTGTGCGTGTTTTGAAGGGGTTTTGGATATATCGGGGGCCCCGCGGAGTTTTTACGGGGGTCCCGCTATCCGGATAGCGGGCTGGTGGTCAAGGGGGCTAGCTGCCCCCTTGCGGGGTGCCGAGCAGCGCCCCGTTAGAAATTTTTTCTAACGGGGGACATTGTTGTGGAGTGTGTATGTGTGTATACATATATATATAAAAAAAAGGGAAAGGGCATCCAAAGGATGCGTGGGAGAAGGCGCCAGCGCCTCACGTGCGCGGCACGCTGGCGCCTCACGTACCCGACATGTGGGTGCTCGGGTGCGGGCGCTGGCGCATTGGGCACGCTGGCGCCTCACGTGCCCGGCATGTGGGCGCTCGGGCGCTGGCCCGGCACGTGGGCGCTCAGGCGCTACCGCCTCACGTGCCCGGCACGTGGGCGCTCGGGCGCTTCCGCTTTGGACGCTAGCGCCTCATGTGCCCAGCACGTGGTCTCTTAGGCGATGGGCACTTGCGAAAAGAAGGGGGGTTTTGCCCACGGAAATAGAGTTAAACTCCCAGAAACTCTAATTTGGGGAGTTAAACTCCAAGAAATCTTTGTAAATGCTCAAGGAAAACCCCTTTCTTCTCCTCTGAACCTTGGATCTTTCCCAAAATGGGGTCTTTGGAGATTGGTCTCCTTCTTCCTTCTCTGTTGGCCGGATCTTGAAGAACAAGATGTGATTTTAAAAATCTCTCCTTTTTGAGATCTGATTGGAGATCTGAGTTCCCCTTTGTGGGTTCTGTGGTAAAAAACTATTTAGTTTTGAAAAAGAAAGAGTAAAACTCTTGATTTAATTGAAAAGGGGAAGAAGGTTTAGAACCTTGAAGAAGGAGAAGGAGGCACAAAAAAACCTAGAGTTTTTAGAGAATGAAAAGTGTATATTTTATTCAACATCATGTTGCCTTATATAGGCTTACACATTTACATATAGCCCCTTGGGCTTTAAAAAATGACATTTTGCCCTTCCCATGTCTCATGTGCTCATTTCTTTTGCACATAAGCCATGGGCTTTACAAAAATTTGGCTTTATGCCCATTTTGCTTTCATTCATGCATAAAAAATTACATCAAAATTATTTATTACATGATTTTTATTTTGGCATGGAAGGGGGCCGGCCACTTCATATTCGGACTCGACTTGGGCTTGGGCCTACTTGGCTTGGGGTTGATCTTGACTTTGACTTGGTCAACCGGGGTGCAGTTTTCGACCCCAACAAAATTCCCCCATCAATAAATGCACACCACATATATGGGTCGTGTGCATGAAATTGATGGATTTTCTTTCATGTGGAGGCGGCTTGCTTTGGTTCCCACTTTTTGGGACGCACTGCCCTTTTTACGACATGGACGGTCGACGCTTGATGCGTCTCCGAGACGGAGTGTCCGTAGTAGACGTTTTTCCGGCACGGAGTGATTTGGTTCCCGCTTTGTAGGAAGCCTACGCTGCCCTTTTTACGACATGGACGATCGACGCTTGACGCATCTCCGAGACGGAGTGTTCGTGGTAGACTTTTCCCTGGCCCAGAGCGATTTGGTTCCCGATTTGTGGGAAGCCTGCACTGCCCTTTTTACGACATGGACGGTCAACGCTTAACGCGTCTCCGAGACGGAGTGTCCCTGGTAGACTTTTCCCTGGCCCAGAGCGATTTAGTTCCCGATTTGTGGGAAGCCTGCACTGCCCTTTTTACGATATGGATGGTCTACGCTTGACGCGTCTCCGAGATGGAGTGTCCGTGGTGGACTTTTCCCTGGCCCAGAGCGATTCGGTTACCGATTTGTGGGAAGCCTGCACTGCCCTTTTTATGACATGGACGGTCGACGCTTGACGCATCTCCAAGACGGAGTGTCTGTGGTAGACTTTTCCCTGGCCCGGAGCGATTCGGTTCCCGATTTGTGGGTGTAAGTGCACGGCGGCGCCCCGGCCGTCAATTCCGACGCCAAAATGCGGAAGCGAAAAACTTTAATTTTGCAAACTAGCAAACCGGCACCACCGCGCACTAAACGTGACGATCACGATTCGTGCAATACCGCGCACTAAGCGAAAAACTTTAATTTTGCAATACTAGGATCCGGCTTAAGCCAAAGCCGGCTAGTAAAAGCCGTCCGATCACGATTCGTGCAATACCGCACGTATCTGATCGAACCCTGCCATATCTCCATACGGCCTCTACAGCGTTTCGCCCGAAAGCTTGAGTAACTGAAAGTGTGGTGGACTCTAAAGACTCGTCAATACTATGGCTGTGGATTTAACCACTAGCACGTCAGAGGTATAAGCCAATACGTGACGGGCCACCAGCTATTGACCAAAAGGGACGTCGATGAGCGAACTCATCCTGACACCCTACTGAGCCTGTCAGTGACAATATCCGTACAGTCCGGTCCGTTCGTCTATGAGCATCGCATGTCGGGCCTAGGGGGTTGGTAAAAGTCAGACCCCCAAAAGCGGTACAAGTCGTGTCGGAGTGTAGCCCAGAACACCCTGAGATACTACTGGAATACCTACCAGTAAATCTCCTGCCTTGGCCAAGGACTTCGTGTAATGGCTCTCCTAGACACAGCGCGACCTCACCCCCAATACCGGGAGAGACGAACCCCTGAAGATCCGCTCACTGCCTCCATGTGGCTCGGGACTGTACCCAACTAAAACCTGTTTGCACGACTCCTTTGAGCCGTAATAGGGTAGTAATCAAAGCACAGTGTGAACTCACACGAGACAAATGACGATCCCCAGGTCGATGAACTAACCTGTACACATGTCACCTGGGAACTGCTATCTGACGTCAGGTATAAGACCAACTAGCATGTTCCCGGCGAGTCCTGTCCGGTGTACTCATAACCCAATGAGCACCTGTATACATCTTAGGTGAACCAACTGACACCAGTGGCTTGTGAGACCGGCCACTGCCCCTCGTCGAGGTCTCGACTGTATACACTAGTCTACTCTGGAGAATCGATGCCCTGCCTCGAAACTCCCACGACTAGGGACCTTTTAAGGATGTGCTTATAGACTCCAGCTCTCACTTATATGATCGCCCTCATACTGCTGGCAGTCAAGCAAGAATCCTAGGGGCTCTATCAACGTGCAATAGCGACCTGTCAGGTCACCTAAAGCAGTACACGATGATAAAGGTAAACCAGATAGCACACTATCATCTCGAGTAAGACTGTCCTACCGGGATAGGTCCTCCCTCAATCATTGCAATCACGTGCCTGTGATCCAATAATTGACTCTGGGGGCACTATCTCCAACAATCTCCCACTTGCACTCAAGGCTAATTATTGCGATGTCGCATACTCACAGCCCGTGTGATATCGAACACCCAACTCCCCTACTAGTCAGTCTCACAAAATCCGTTTGCGAAACTATTGCGTTCGAGGAATAGCCTCAGTGAGTGGATTCGCCTAGATGTTTCTTTCTATGTCTCTCTATATCTCAAGTTCGCGGAGAAAACCATCTCCCGAAATGAGCAATACCTGTCTTAGAATATGTCTGGATGTATGATGGGACCTAGCTCATAAATGAACTCCAAATCCAAACTTCTTAGACTGTATTGTCAACTGAACTTAATCAGTATCCTGCGCCATGCCTCCCTCAGTATCTGCCTGGATCACCTGTCCAGAATACTGCCCCTTGTCAGAGGGAAAACTATACCTCTGACAACCTCCTTGTCGTCCAGGTCACCTTGGAAGCCTGGAATGATAACTGTCTCCCGAATGAGGCTGTCGTTATCATATCCCTAGAACATCCACTTATGTTCTAAAACTGCTTCCGACTGTTTCTCCAGGATTGGATCAATATCAACTTATTGCATTTAGTGCAAGAACAACATCTGGTGTGGTACTTGACATCTCATGATTGACTCAATTGCCTAAGCAAGTGATCTGCCAATCATGCACATCCTTCTCTACTTTAGTCTATAAGACACCTTTAGAGAGGGTGACTCCATCACCTGCAGGTACACTACCGTGCCAAGAGTCGTCCATTCTAAATACTCTTAGAATGCTGTCTAAGTACCCAGATTGGGAAACCACCCAAATCTAGATCTAAAACCATAGATCTAGTAACCGGTATGTCTGATATAATGTCCAAGTCCCATGTGGAGAAACTACTGTGTGACGACCAAAGTATGGCCGATCGTAGTATAGGAATATCACTTCCTACTTTGTGTATGTCATCCAAAACCCGGATATCACACCCTACCACCTTCTCAACAGATCCATCCCCTATTCTGATGACGTCAAACCTATGACTGTCACATCAGAAATAGATGATCTATCTCCGCTATATCTGCTTTAGTCTATAAATAGACATAAGCCTGATGTCCACCAATGCTTCCGCTGCTCCCACTGACTACGACAACCCTCTGGCAGAGTCATATAGACGTGCACTTCTAAAGCTAGTTTAGAACGACGCTATACTCATCCTCCCACCGGGTCTTGCAGCCTGGAACAACAGCAATGGCAAGTGTGGGTAAACAAGAACTTCCCTGTCACCGTCCTTGAGGCTACCGGAGTACCTCTCGGGTGCCTGAAGTTACCCACCGTATCTGCGGAGTGGCCAATGGAATGTCAAATTAGATTGAATCTTTAGGTTCCTTATCAAATCTTCAGTAATCGTTTGTGGTTCTGGAATCACTTCCAGTTCTACCATACTCCCACTACTGTTTTTGAAAAAAAATCAATTTTTATTAAAACTGTGGCGAGTCTAGAACAATATTACTATTGATCTCCCAGATGGTAGAAAATCAACCCTCGTCATAGCCTGGGTCAACCCACAAACAGCCATTACAGAAACGTGCCTTGAGTTATCCAGAGTCTGGTTTTAATCATAAGCCGGACAACTCCCCGTACCTTAACAATGTTAAGATATGAATTGTACTATATCCAATATAGAACCAGAGGCACTGATTTAATTGAACCAGATTCAAATCATGCAGCTATCTCCAGTGCATGTCAACTAAATGGAAGGAGGCCGATCAGCGTTACTCAACTTAGGAATGCTTCCAATTATGAGTAACCTGAAAGAGAAGCAATTTCTCTTTATCATTACTATCAACTGAATACCATACACAAGTATCTACATCTTCGATCACTTTGAAGAATCCCGATACTTTCTAGACCTGGTTCTCTACTCTATTCAAATACCTATAACTCCTCAAAACTTAGACCCTGTGTTTCTACGAAACACATGTCTAAGAACTGGAGAAGTTAAAAGTAAACAGAATATAGTATGAGGACCAACCCCTCTGTCCTAATGGACACTGGACAACATACAATACTCTGTATAAGTCCGCTGAGTCTAACAACTCATTCACTGTGTGTCGTAGGTTGAAAACTGTACTTATGGTTAAGAAGAATTACACCGCTGTCTAATGCTCCTTACCTAACCATCCACTGATATAGGTAAATGTCATCGATATAATATCAAAAGGTATATCTCACTCTATGAAAATAGACGTACAGATATATCAATTTGAAATTGGTGCACACCAGCGGATATTCAAAACCAAATATTTGCCGACCGGCAAACAGCCCAGATGATCTCCTCAAATATCACCGATTACAACGAATCCCGATATAATGAGGATGATCACCCTATTCCCAATAACTTACTCCCACTCATCATCTGTAAAACCATACAGATGTGAGAATCAAAACCTGGTAAATACATACCCTGGAGCAAGTGTCCAATCGGGAAATCAGTTTTCTTTTAACAGTACACAGTTGAACTGAAACATTGAAATGTTTCGATGGGGTATCCTGGTATTCCTAGTAATGCCTCTACCATTATCCAGATTCATAACTATAACCGTATAATTCTTTGCCACCTCTCCAAATCCCTTTATATGTCTTTAGTCATTACCTTCTGCACACCCCTTTAGGCCAATTGGTTTTCTTCCTTCCCTACCGTTCGGCACCAGCCTATGGTTTGGAAGAAGACTATCCAATAAGCATAATGGGTGTACTGTCCTAATCCTAGGAGCACTCACAATGCGAGAGAAGGTGAAGATAAAAGACAACCGAATAAACCTTATTCTTATTTCTCCTGGACCAGAATCCATCCCCGAACTGGAACAAGTTCCTTTCGAGTTCGTATATAACCATACGATGGAGTATCCAATAAACTGTGGATCTTCGTAGTGATACGGAGTGTCCTGGAGAAATACAAAGGTGATTTAGGATTGGCGAAGAAATACTTGGTTTGGTCGTGAATATCAGTCGCAATTTACTTTGCCCTCTTACTAATCCCTTGCTTTGTCTTAATCTTAATACCTTCTGCACACCGTTTAGGCTAATTGGTTTTCTTCATTCCCTACCGGTCGGCACCAGCCTAAGATTTGGAAGAAGACTATCCAATTTGCGTAATAGGTGTACTATCTCCTAAACCAAGGAGTACTCGCAACCTGAGAGAAGGTAAAAGGAAAAGAAAACTGAATAATCCTATCCGTTTTCTCCAGAACCGGAAACCATCCTCGAATTCCTTCGAGTTCGTATCTAACCATACGATGGTTTTGTCCAATGGAAGTGGACGTTCGTAGTAATACGGGGTGTCCTGGAGAAAAGGGTAAAAGTAGGAGTGGCAATGAGGTTTGCAACTCTGACAATCCAAAAGCCAGTGTTAAGAAGGTTCGGTCAACTTGGTTACTGAGTCATAGTCTTAGGGTCGGGTCAATGGTCGCTGCCAGAGAGAGAGAGAAAAGAAACACTCAGCATGCACTTTATCCTAGATCAGAATGGTTACCAATTTATCTAATCTGGAAACCTCCCACTGTACCGTCAAATTCTCCTCCAAACCTGAAAGAAGAATTAGTCGGGATAACCCGAGGAGTAAACCAACTCATCAGTGGGAATCGGGATCCAACTATCATCGCATGATAACGTGACGGAATCCTCTCACGGTATCACACTCCAGAAGGTATGCGCATATCTGGCAAGTTTCAGTTTCTTTAGAAACTCCCGATGTGATTTTCACCCCATGCTCTTATGACCTTGACTTTGGCCAACAAATCATAAGTCACATGTCAAGTTCTACCCGTCATTCTCCAGGTTGTTTTGAATCCACCCGTACCTACCCTTGACTTTGGCCAACAAGGCAGTATGACTGTTCCAAACCAACGCATCTATCTATGCTGCATATGAATAACCAACAGCTACCAAACACTGTGCCTTGACTTTGGCCAACAAACACAGCTTGAATACTATTGACTACCCATATGAAACGACGGAGGGCTACGAATGGTTTCTGGCGAAAACCTTTAACGTAATGAACTTGATATCGTTGAAGGAACGGATAGCTTTTTAGAAAATATAGTGACGAAAACCTTTGCTAAAGAGGTCACTCCCGGTGAAGGGATCTCGGCTCTTTCCCCGTAGAATGAGGTGCAGGATATTCCAACTGAATACCACGGTGCAAAGAAAAAGTAATCGGCTATAGTGAAGTTAATGCCCTGTCGCAAACTTCTATCCAAGGGGTCACTCCCGGTGAAGGGATCTCGGCCCTTGCCTCGTCGACTGAGGAGCAGGATATTCCAAATGAATACCACGATGCAAAACAAAAGTGAACGTCCTTGCAATAACAGCCTTTTTGAAAAGTGTTCCAACAACATCAGATTAGGTTTGTTTTAACTTGCATTGATCCAAATCAAAGCAGTCCCATCAATTGATCACACCAAAAAGAACGAAAATATACTGATGTACGTATATGCCATCCGCATTCGCCACTGGGTCCCGTCATTACCCGTTAGGTTAGCTAACTAACGACAGAGCGGGGACTGGACTAGCGCGGATGCAAAACATATACAACATCTACTAATATATATACCAATATATTATATTCGCTCAAGGCGTGATAAGAAATGCAACATCACAGAAATGTACAGCATCACAGAACAATACAGATATTTGGGATCCCCGGGTTTCACAGAGCCACTACTGAAACCCGACGTTCCCCTGGTCGTGTGGATAGCCTGTGCAATGAAAACCTAGACCCCTACGGGCGCGGCAAGTCACCCGCCAAAACCTGAAGCGAGGCAGCCCCCTTCAGCACCGTGAATAGACCACCCAGCACTTCATGGAATCCGGTAACTTGGGCACCCCTCCTGGGTCAACCTGTACCCCCTACGAGTGCGGCGAATAGCCCGCCAATCCTAGAGTGAAGCCCCCTCCGTCTCAATGCCATGAGATGCGGGCCCGTTGCCCTCTAGAACCCGGCTATCCGTGCACCCCTCCGCGGGGTAATCCTAGTACAGAAAGTAAAATATACATACAACGGGTACATCGACCGTAACCAGGTCGTGCCCCAAAAGAATAATACAAACAGGCAGTGACGGCAGTCCACATGTCGGACGCTCGCCCCGCAATATCAAATGTACATAATACAACAAAACTGTACTAACATTGCATCCAGGCTATCCCCCACGACCGATCCGCAACATCACAGCAAAATCACAGAACATCAACGTGAAAGTCACGTTCGCAAATCCGTCTAACCGGGCTATAGCAGTTAGACTGGATTTACCGATCAAGTGACATTCACGGTCGTAGATATAATGAAAATACTGTGAAATAATGTGTTTAAAATATCCGATCGATCAAAAATTAACAAGTGGGCCCCCAAGCAATACTGTAGCACTCACAGAAATTCTGGGCCCAAACAAAGTATACCAAAACCCCTATTTTCAGCCCACAAGCCCACTGCAAAGAAATGATGAAATGAACCCACATTCCTGCGGCGGAACCGCGGCCAAAGAGGGGTTATGGCCGCGATTCCGCGGTCGTATGGAGGGATCGGGTCATCAAATTTTTCCAGTGTTCTTAGAACTCCCTGCACATCATTCTGAGATAACCTGAAAAAATTTTGGACTCTAAAAAATTTCGACAGAAACTGATAGTACTTGAAAACGCGGTTTCGGGATTTTGTTCGATCGGAAACGTAAAACACATTAGGAAAAGCTAGACTAAGTTAATGGCGAGGCTCTGATACCACTGTAAGTGCACGGCGGCGCCCCGGCCGTCAATTCCGACGCCAAAATGCGGAAGCGAAAAACTTTAATTTTGCAAACTAGCAAACCGGCACCACCGCGCACTAAACACCCGGATCGGGCCATTAAACTAGTCCTAGCTAACTACAAGACGGGTTAGAGATATACCGAGTGATCCGAGTCCTCCGGTCTTCTCGTCGTCGTCCCGATCTCCCGCGGAATGTCCGGTCTCCACCTCGTCGCCGGAGGGGCACCACTTCGCCTGCATCTTTTACGGGATCCCACCTCAATACCGAGGCAACTCGGGCGCGAAGTTGGCTGGCCGACGCGTCCAAGATTTGCTGTAGAAAGTGTAGTGTAGAGGCTATGTCTCATTTGGGGTTTTGTTGCCATTTGGAGATGATGGAGGAAACAAGATAAGAAAATTGGTGCTTGCATTTTTCCTAGCATGAAAAATGAGATCAAGAAAAATCCCACAAGCTCAAGATGAAACTCTCTCTCCTTTTTTTTCTCAAGTGTGACCAACCTCATATTAGAATGGTGGAGGGAATCAAAATTGCAAAACCAAGAAGGGAGGTAATGGTAGTAAAAGTGAAAGGGTGACCATAACCTAAACATCATCATAACAAATTCACATCAAACTCTAATCACCAAAAAGCAAGTGATGATGATAGAAAAGAATGGTATCATAAAGATGCTTTCATAATAAATACATTTGCAAGAAAACCCTCCACAATGTGTTATTTGCAAACTTGCAAATAACACCCTCCATCGGAAAAGTCCGGCCGGGAAAGAACAAAGGAAAACCGGCCGGAACGGAATGCAAACTGGCAACTCCAGAAAACTGGTCCCGTAATAAATTACAGGAAAACCCCGATACTGTGCATACACACCTGCATCTGTATTCCGACCGGATACAAATGTAAAGAGACAAAATCTACACTGTACTATATTAGGATCCGGCTTAAGCCAAAGCCGGCTAGTAAAAGCCGTCCGATCACGATTCGTGCAATACCGCACGTATCTGATCGAACCCTACCATATCTCCATACGGCCTCTACAGCGTTTCGCCCGAAAGCTTGAGTAACTGAAAGTGTGGTGGACTCTAAAGACTCGTCAATACTATGACTGTGGATTTAACCACTAGCACGTCAGAGGTATAAGCCAATACGTGACGAGCCACCAGCTATTGACCAAAAGGGACGTCGATGAGCGAACTCATCCTGACACCCTACTGAGCCTGTCAGTGACAATATCCGTACAGTCCGGTCCGTTCGTCTATGAGCATCGCATGTCGGGCCTAGGGGGTTGGTAAAAGTCAGACCCCCAAAAGCGGTACAAGTCGTGTCGGAGTGTAGCCCAGAACACCCTGAGATACTACTGGAATACCTACCAGTAAATCTCCTGCCTTGGCCAAGGACTTCGTGTAATGGCTCTCCTAGACACAGCGCGACCTCACCCCCAATACCGGGAGAGACGAACCCCTGAAGATCCGCTCACTGCCTCCATGTGGCTCGGGACTGTACCCAACTAAAACCTGTTTGCACGACTCCTTTGAGCCGTGGTAGGGTAGTAATCAAAGCACAGTGTGAACTCACACGAGACAAATGACGATCCCCAGGTCGATGAACTAACCTGTACACATGTCACCTGGGAACTGCTATCTGACGTCAGGTATAAGACCAACTAGCATGTTCCCGGCGAGTCCTGTCCGGTGTACTCATAACCCAATGAGCACCTGTATACATCTTAGGTGAACCAACTGACACCAGTGGCTTGTGAGACCGGCCACTGCCCCTCGTCGGGGTCTCGACTGTATACACTAGTCTACTCTGGAGAATCGATGCCCTGTCTCAAAACTCCCACGACTAGGGACCTTTTAAGGATGTGCTTATAGACTCCAGCTCTCACTTATATGATCGCCCTCATACTGCTGGCAGTCAAGCAAGAATCCTAGGGGCTCTATCAACGTGCAATAGCGACCTGTCAGGTCACCTAAAGCAGTACACGATGATAAAGGTAAACCAGATAGCACACTATCATCTCGAGTAAGACTGTCCTACTGGGATAGGTCATCCCTCAATCATTGCAATCACGTGCCTGTGATCCAATAATTGACTCTGAGGGCACTATCTCCAATAGTGGGAATCCTGCATTGCACTTTTTACGACATGGACGGTCGACGCTTGACGCGTCTCCGAGACGAAGTGTCCGTGGTGGACTTTTTCCTGGCCCGGAGCGATTCGGTTCCCGATTTGTCGGAAGCCTGCACTGCCCTTTTTACGACATGGACGATCGACGCTTGACGCGTCTCCTAGACGGAGTGTCCGTGGTAGAGTTTTCCCTGGTCCAGAGCGATTCGATTCCCGATTTGTAGAAAGCCTGCACTGCCCTTTTTACGACATGGACGGTCGACGCTTAACGCGTCTCCGAGATGGAGTGTCCGTGGTGGACTTTTCCCTGACCCGAAGCGATTCGATTCCCGATTTGTGGGAAGCCTGCACTGCCCTATTTTATGACATGGACGGTCGACGCTTGACGTGTCTCCGAGACGGAGTGTCCGTGGTAGACTTTTCCCTGGCCCTGAGCGATTCGGTTCCCGATTTGTGGGAAGCCTACACTGCCCTTTTTACGACATGGACGGTCAACGCTTGACGCGTCTCCTAGACGGAATGTCCGTGGTGGACTTTTCCCTGGTCCGGAGCGATTCGGTTCCCAATTTGTGGGAAGCCTGCACTGCCCTTTTTACGACATGAACTGTCGACGCTTGACGCATCTCCGAGACGGAGTGTCTGTGGTAGACTTTTCCCTGGCCCGGAGCAATTCGGTTCCCAATTTGTGGGAAGCCTGCGCTGCCCTTTTTACGACATGGACGGTCGACGCTTGACGCGTCTCCGAGATGGAGTGTCCGTGGTGGACTTTCCCTGTCCCGGAGCGATTTGGTTCCCGATTTATGGGAAGCCTGCACTGCCTTTTTTACGACATGGACGGTCGACGCTTCCCTGAGGCAGAGTGTATGTAGTCGACGTGCCCCCGGCACGAAGTGTCTGTTGTTTGATACAGAGGTCGATGTTGGAATTGGTTGGTTTGATTTTTATTGACATCAGCATCGCTACACTGAAATATGGTACCAGGAGCGAATCATCATTTGCCTTTGAGAGGATTTGGGGATTTTGGTTTTGTTCGGCATCTGCATTGCTGCACTGGAATAATGCCAGGAGCAACTCATCATTTGCCCTGGAAGGATTTGGGAATTGGTTCTTGGGTTGGCATCAGCACCGCTACACTGGAATATGGTACCAGGAGCGAATCATCATTTGCCTTTGCTTATTGGGAAGCGATGGCTTAGGGGACAGGTTTAGATCCCTATCACCTAAGACTTTTCAATTTTATGGGCCGTAAGGGTCCCATAAAAGCATTTTCTCCCTATGAGTCGTAAGGATCCGATAGGTGCATTTTCTCCTTAGGAGTCATGAGGACCCCCAAGTGTGTTTTTCCTTTGTGAGTCGTAAGGATCTCACGCGGGAATTTTCTCCTCACAAAGTCGAGAGGACTTTGTGAGTGTATTTCATCTCTTTTTCACGAGTTTGCACCCTTTCGGGTTTTCACAAACTCGCCGGCAGTCCTGCTATTTTTATTCACAGAGCCTTTTCGGGTTTTCATCTGTGCCCGTTTTGCTTGTGGACATACCTTTTTTTTTGAAATCTTCATCGCTGGTGGGACTTTGAATATGGTCTCGCCGGTAGGACTTGGGAGAGATTGGGATCGTTTTACGCCCGTAGATTGTATACGGTTTTGCAGGATGTATGTCCAGACCGTAGGGCCGGAAGAATTTCGGGACTTTGTTGGCGTCTGCATCGCTGCACTGGAATATGGTACCAGGAGTGACTCATCATTCGTCGTTGGGACATTCAGAGTTTGGTTGTCGTCTGTATCTCTGCACTGGAATATGGTACCAGGAGCGACTCGTCATTCGCCGTGAGGGGATCTCCCTCGTTTCTAGTTTAACGACTTAGGGGTCATCTGTTCCAAGTTTAATGACTTAGAGGTCATCTGTTCTCAGTTTAAAGACTTAGGGGTCTATTGGATTCAAGTTTGGAATTTTGGGGTTAGGGTAGGCATCAACGTTGCTAACACTGAAGCACATGTGCCAGGAGCAATTCATCATTTGTCTTTTCCTGTTGGGGAGCGATGGCTTAGGAGATAGGTTTAGGTCCCTATCACCTAAGGCTTTTCAATTTTATGAGCCGTGAGGGTCCCATAAAAGCATTTTCTCCCTATGAGTCGAAAGGATCTCGTAGGTGTATTTTCTCCTTATGAGTCGTGAGGACTCATAAGTGTGTTTTTGCTTTGTGAGTCGTAAGGATCCCACGAAGGTTTGTTCTCCTCATGTATCGTGAGGACACATGAGTGGGTCTTTCCAATGGAGCATAATTCCGAGGGCGGAGACCAGCCGTGTAACTGGTGATTGCGGTGGGGCATGGGCATGGGCATGGTGAGAATTATTTGAGCCCGTAGATTGTATACGGCAGTCATCTTGGGGACCAACCATAGGGCTGGAAGAATTTTAGGAAACTGTATTTTGGTTGGCGTCTGCATCGCTGCACTGGAATATGGTATCAGGAGCGACTCATCATTCGCCGTTGTTTTTTTTGTTTTTGTTTTTGTTTTTGTTTTTTTTTGTTTTACCGCGATTGCTCTATCATTTCATCTTTTCTTATCGCAAAGGTCGCGATTGCCCTATCATTTCGGCTTTATTTTTCATCTTTATTTTACTCGCTGATTTTTATTGCGAGTTGCCCCATCATTTCTTCTTTTCTTTTTATTTATTTATTTACACATTCCTTTTTTTTATTTACACACATTTTTTTTACATCCCCAGTTTAACAACTTAGAGGTCGATTGTTCCCAGTTTAATGACGTGGTGGTCCTCTGGTGTTCCCAGTTTAACGACGTGGTGGTCCTCTTTGCTTATCCCAGCTCCTTGAACTTTGATCTTGGCGGAGCTGTGTTGATGACCGTAGCTCTGTGGCTTGCCGATACTTCCGAGGATTGTGAGGTTTTTTCAAGCTTGTATTGGTCCTCTGCCCAATCTTTGAAAACACAGCAGTTTTCAATGGTATGACTCACCACCCTATGGTATGGACGGTATACGGGATTGCCGGTTATATTCATTTCATGTGGCCTCTTCAGAATAGGTAATTGCAGACCGTTGTTCAAGGCTTCCTCGAATATATTGCGGACCTCATCCCTCCTGAAGGAGTACACCTTCTTCTTTCTCTCCATTAGAGTAGGTGCCCTTACTGATGCTGTTCCCTGAGGCCAGTCAGTCTTTGGTTCGCCCTTTTTCAGATAATGGCACATGTCTGAGAGGATTAGGTTCCCGAAAAGCTTCGGTCTTCATTTGTATGAAATCGGCGGTCGTAGCTTGACTGTTTTCTAACACGCCTTTAGACAGTTCTATCTCTCCCGTCTTGTATTGCCTTTCGACCCAATCTTTAAAGACGAAGCAGTCCTCAATGGCATGACTTATTTCTCTGTGATAGGGGCAATATTTTGGTTCGTCGGTCACTTCTTGCGGTCTCTGTGATTCTGGCAGTTGTAGACCGTTTCTTAGAGGCGTCATTGAATATCTTGTGGACTTTGTCCCTTTTGAAGGAATATACCTTATCCAGTTTCTCTTTCAGAGGCAATTCCCCTTCGGCGTATGTATCGGAGGGACTGGAGGCTGATCGCGGCCATTTTTCGTGAAGGCGCTCCGCTCTTAGGCTGAAGGGGGTATCAATTAGCTGCCTCTGGGTATTAATCCCTGGCTCATGAAAGAAAATTTGATTCTTCTGTAATTGCAATCGGGCGACTTGGGTCGCGAGATCTGCCGCGACGTTTGCCAATTCATCAACCTTAGACTGTATTTTGGCTAACTTCTCATCCCTGTCCTGAAGCTGCCTCTGAAGCCATCGGAATAATGCTTATATTGTAGTTCCGGTTATGACAATCGGGGCATCCTTATTGCCTGAGCTCAATTCCACAGGAACCCTGGGCTCTTTTAGCTTATCGGCCTGAGCTAGCTCTTCATCATTTAGACCGAGTCGACGTTGGGTAGCGTCCACCATATCATCACCATGGTTGTGAAGCATAGGAGGGTTCGTTTCTTTATGTCCAACCATGTAGGTAGTGTAGACCACATATCCAGCCGTCTCTTTATTTTTGGCGAAGTAACCCCGTTCTTGGAACCTCATGAAGCTCAGCCTGGCATAAGCCCTAGCCCCTTTTGTTGGCTCTGTATCTGAGCATTTTCTGCCTTAGTTTCTCGATTTTGAGGGCTTGGCGGGCATCCATTTTCTGGGAAGCCACCGTGAGTTGATTGGTAGGGAGCTTAAAGAAGATACCCGATCGAGCAGTTGTCGAGGGTACCGCTGGAGCTTGCCCGAGATGCCCCATTCTTCATTGACGTTGATGGCCTTGCCCCCAGCTAGAGCGATGGAGAGTCATTCGGAAACGGATTTATGCTTGGGCTGAGGTGCCCTCGTGACCATGACATTCGGCCCTTTCCCTTTTGAGACCGGTTTGTCTGTTACCGGAGCTTGAGGAGCTGGGACGGCGTTAGCTAACATGAACAGAATAGAGATGAACTGTAGTAGCGGCTCCTCCTACTGTCACCCGAGACTGGCCGGAAGGACCTTCCCGGCGTCCATCTTCATCGTGTAGGAGATGGGAGTTGTGTTGAGAGCTGTGCTTGTCCTTGGAGTCATTTTTGCTACGTCCGAAGATTGCAATTGGAAATTGTTAATCTGCACAAAGAAACATGATTTCAGTACATGCAATCAATGTATATGTTGATTGAGTTCGCATTAACGTTTAACCCGAAATATGGGAGGAAAGATAGGTCCCACCGGGCGTGCCAGAATCTGTAGGGTGTTTTTCGTCACCCCATTAAGATGGGAATATGCACACGCTTGTCAGGCACATTACAGATTCCTCCTTCCTAGGGTAGGCTGGGGTTTATTGATTGTGGGGATCCGAATCTCCGGCAGTCGCGGACTAAACTGCCGTTAATTACCCCTCGCCTTTGGAGCGAGAAAATCTCCGATTGACGGGTCAACTATTCATGCGAACTCAATATGCAGTGTGCGTGTTTTGAAGGGGTTTTGGATATATTGGGGGCCCCGCAGAGTTTTTACGGGGGTCCAGCTATCCGGATAGTGGGCTAGGGATCAAAGAGGCTAGCAGCCCCCTTGCGGGGTGCGGGGCAGCGCCCCGTTAAAAAATTTTTCTAACGGGGGACAGTGTTGTGGAGTATGTGTGTGTGTATATGTATATACATATATATATATATATAAGGGAAAGGGCATCCAAAGGATGCGTGGGAGAAGGCGCCAGTGCCTGACGTGCGCAGCACGCTGGCGCCTCACGTGCCCGGTGTTAATTATATGTATGCCCTAGAGGCCATTACTGTACATAGGATGTATATTGTAGTGGATGCTGGGACATATATAGGGAGGACTTTCTTGCTCGACATGATAGTATGCTATCTGGTTGAACTTTACCTTAACGTGTATACTGATTGTCTCTCTGTTACATGTTGGTAAAGCCCTTAGGATGTGTGCTTGACTACCTGGACTATGATGCGGATCATACTAGTGGGGACATGGTAGTCCATAAGTACATCCTTCAAAGTCCCTAGTCGTGGGTGTATCGAGACGGGGCATCGATATACCAGAGTAGACTAGCGTATACCTTCTCGACCCATACAGATGGGCGATGGATGATCCCATATCCATTGGTGTTTGACATCAGGGATGATATACGGGTGCTCAGTAGAGACTGGGTACACTGGACGGACTCGCCGAGAACTCCCAGATGGTATTATACCTCACGTCAGATGGCAGTTCTCTGGTGACACTGGTACAGAGTAGTCTGTTGACCCGAGATCGTCATAGAGTCTTGTGTGGTTCCCACTGTGCTTTGATTTCCATCTTACCACGTCCAAGAGGGCGTGCAAAACGGTGGTTTTTGGGTACAGTCCCGAGTCACATGGAGGCAATGAGCGATAGGAGGGGATTCGTCTCTCCCGGTATAGGGGGTTGATGTTGCGCTGTGTTCGATTGGCTATAACAGGAAGTCCCTGGCCAGGGCTGCTCAGAGAATTGCTGGTAAGTGTTACCAGTAGTTTCTCGACCCGTTATGAGCCTCATATCAACACGACTTATCGAGCTATTGGGGTCTGACGTTTACCACCCCTAGGCAAGATATGCGACATATCAGACGATCAGACCGGACTGTACGGTAGTGTTACTGGTCGGATTCACTGGAGTGTGAGCGGGCTTGCTCGTCGATCTTCAGATCGCTCAATACCCGGGTGGCCGTTACGTTTAGCAGACCGCTTGCGGCTTGTGGGTGTTTGATATGATCATCATCTGCTGCCGGCGTATTGACGAGTCTTTAGAGTCCTACACAGAGGTTTCCTGGCTCAAGCGAAACGAAATAGGAGCGCATATGAGATATGTGCGGGACCGAGAATAATACGTGTATGTGATACCGTATTCCATTCTCGCGATGAATGTATCGAATGGTTGTATGCGATATAACCTAGTTATCGATTCAAGCGTTGATTCGATAAGATGATACATAGTATACTAGACGGTTGTGTGCGACATGACCGGATCATTGAATCAAGTGTTGATTTAATGATTTAATGCATATTTATATATTTGATATATTACTTTGCATCAACTAGTATCGGTTTACTTAAGATGGATTTTCTCACTCGGATGTGCACATTGTATATTCGATATAGTTTTATGCACTTGATTGTATCATGTTTGATGATGCATGTTTAACTATAGTTAAGTGTAATGGATTAAGCCATGGTTAAACTAATGATTAGGGTTTTCTATTCTTACTTATTTATTTATTTATTTATTTTGAATAGATAAGAAAAGAATGGTTGCTAATTTTGGAGTTTAGTTGAAGCTTCATGAAGCTTTGACTTTGTAACCATTCTTGTCTTCATCTTTAACCCTAACCATTAATCTAACCTTAGTTAATTCTCTACACTTGACCATGGTTCTAATATGATAAGTATTCATTTTCTTTTCCAATTATGATAATCTTATCATATTATTCTTCTTCTTCTTCCTTGCTTCAAGTGAAGAAAAGCTTACCTCATCAATGGTGATTGATGTTTTTGAGTGAGAAATCCAATTCTAAAGTTAACCCACTTCCTATTTCTTCATCCTCTACCTCTTGCCAAGTAGTAGAGTGTGTTTTCTTCACAAGTTTCTTGACTTGGTGAAGTTGTGAGCTTGATCTAGCGATGCCTCGACGTAGATCATCTTCGGCATGGACATCGACGACCTAGCTTGCCCATTCTCCGACGAAGCCGACTCTAGAGCCCGGATTTGATTTGGACAGCGGAGAGGACCTCATCTCGGAGCCGTGGAGGTGGAGGACCGGATCTACAAAGGTTGTATTTCCGTATCTCTTAGTTAATTGTTAACTAGTTATCTTTTCGCCTAGTTTTCTAGCAAACGATCCGTAGTCGGGTCTCTCGGCACCCATAAATTTTTATATTGGCATGTTCGATACCTTGTGAGACCTCACTAGGGTGCCTAGGAACCCTACAGTGGTATCAGAGCCTAGCTAGAGCCTTAGACGAAGTCCAGACGGAATTTGAAACCCGAACGAACCCGAAACCCACTCCCGAGAATGCTCTCTGGACATTTTTGAAATATCTGGATTTTTCCAAATTAAAAATTCGTAAAAAATTCAGCAGGGAAAAATAAGAATTACGATGCAAAAATTTTGCCATGAACAGTAATAACGGCGGCGGAACCGCGGCAGAAGCCTGGCTTCTGCGGCGGTTCCGCGGCAAGATGATGACGTCATCACTCACTTTTTGCACAGTAATTTATATTTTAATATGCTGAGTTTTCTGGGAACTTTTAATATTCAGTCAACAGTTGAGTTTTCTAGGGTTGTTTTGGGGATTCGAATGTTCGATCGGATTATCAAATTTTGTCTGTGTGGCTTTCCGGATAAATTTTTAGAATATGTTAAAAAGTTCGACCGGATATAAATACCCAATTTTTCCCCTGTCGGGAAATTTCCAAGTGTTGGATTTTTCCGTAGTTTAACGACGTTCTAAGTAGTGCAAGTAACGCGATGGTCCCTCTAGAAGACAACAAACCTTAACTCGATTATGTGACCGTCTTGAACTGCCCTTTGAACCTTCGGGTTTGGGGCAGTACGGCGTGCCACATGTGAGGCGTTGGCTTGACCCTTCTACGGCTGGACCGTTGGTACTGAGGTACGAACTGAATGTTGTTAGACTTATTTCATGTGTTGATCTGTATTGGGAAAACTTGGGTGTTCGAATGTTCAATCGGAAAGGTTAACATTTTCTAATTATCCGGAATGGGATACAATAATTGGAATTCACAATAAGTTATGAGATAACTGAATGAATGTTATAAACATAGCACTTTAGTCTCACTTGATCGGTTGCCACGGAATTTTGATGTGATCAAAATTCCGTCGCAATCACGTAGCGTACGCGGATACTCGCCGGGTAAACTTAATAGACAGCCTCACACCATTGCCCCGACCAAGTGACTGTAGGAGAACCCCGTCGCCGAAAGCATCCCTCCGGGTGCTCGCGGTGGCGGTGTTCCGCCTTGGTGCACTTCGTCGACGGTAACGGGGGTGCGGCCGTCTACTGAAGTTTGCGACGAGCATTCGATCAGGATGTCGGGAATCTTGTTGAATTGCCCGACTTGATATTGAAAAGTGTTTTCGATAATGAGACTAAAATGCGGGGTTTATAATTGTTAGGCATGCGATGTCTAAGAAATTCATTTGGTCAGGCATGCGATGTCTGAGGAGGTTGCGGATTCCAACTGTTGTAGTTTTACATTTTCTTTTCTGTGACCGTAAGTGTAATATGTGATATCGCCGGTTTCGTTGCTATATGTCAACGACAATTGGGATGGACATATTTACTTACGTTGATGACATGTGATGTTATGTGTTGCTGGATATGTTATATTGGATCGTCGTGTTTGAATAGCCGGGGGTTTTTATGTGAGATGAGTGTTTTTCATTTTCATTCATGTAAAAACTTGTATGTAATATTCTTTTATTGGGGCGCTTCCAGGTTGCGGAAGTAGTCACCGTTTGTATATTATTTACTTTTCCGCACTAGGATAGACCCAAGGAGGGGAGCACAAGTAACCGGGTTCTGGAGTCCAGTGGGAGACCAACTCGAGGAGTCGAGTCCGGGTCTCCTAACTCCAGAATTGGTAGGGTTGCTTGCCGCTCTCGTAGGGGTCTAGGGGTGTGGGTTTGGCTATTCATCACGACCGTGGAATCCGTGTTTTATACTGGCTCGTATTGAAAACACGGACGTCCTAGTATATCCAATATTTCATATGATTCTTCTGCTGCGATATCTGTGATGTGATCATGTGATGTTCTCTGATAGATACTGTATATAGTATATATGATATATTATATAGACGTTACTTATGTTTTACACCCGCGCTAGCCCTGCCCCGCTCTGCCGTTAGTTACCTAACCTAACGGTGCACGAGGGGACATCGAGGCGAATGCGGATGGCATAAGTGTACGTCGTATTTATCTGTGATGTTTAGGTATTTAAATGATGGGACTTCATTAATGTGATTAATGAAATAAAAGAAACCTAAGATGTTGTAGAATCGAATTTCAAAATTAAAACAGGTAGCTACAGTTCTTGCTTTGCATAGAGGTATATGTGATATATCCTGCACCTTATTCGATGAGGAAAGGACCGAGATCCCTTCACCGGGAGTGACTCCTTTAGCAATAACTGGCAGATGCTACACACTCGGTTTGTCTTTTGAATGCTTTTAAGTGTTTTTGCTTTGCACAGTGATATATGTGATATATCCCGCACCTCATTCGACGAGGAAAGGACCGACGATCCCTTCACCGGGAGTGACTCCTTTAGCAAAACTAGAAAAGCCTCAAAAGCACTCCATTTTAAAATCATTTGATCCTACAACGATATCAAGTTCATTACGCAATAGGTTTTCAGAAAAACCTGTCGTAGCCCTCCGTCATTTCAGATACGTACTAGTTAGTATTCGTGCTGCGGTTGTTTGGCCTCCGTCAAGGCGTAGTGTACGGTAGCTAACTAGTGCTTATCTGCTAGCATATGATGCGATTGGATTAGGGTATTCGTACGGCGTTGTTTGGCCTCCGTCAAGGGTCGTGCGGGTGGGTTTAATTCAATCAGGAAATGACGGGTTGAACTTGACTAGCGGACTATGGGTTGTTTGGCCTCCGTCAAGGTCATAGCGAGCTAGGGGCAAAATATTATCGGGAATTTCAAGTGTTGAAATTTGCAATGAGATTGCATACCTTCTATGAGATAGTTGGATCCCGATACCCGCTGCGAGTAAGAGTTACTCCTGGGAGAGTTTTACATATTACAATTAGCCGATCAAGTAGGTGTCTAGAAAGGTGTTAACGAGGTTACGCCTCTGGGAAAACGAGGTTTACATTAATTAGGTTCGTGCGAAAGCACGGGGGACCTCCCTCAAAGTACCGACACTGGCCTGGCTGAAAGATTGGCGAACTTGTAGTGTGTAATTAATCCCGGCTAGTCTTTCCTTTTAGGGTTTGAAGGAAGATTTGATAAAAAGCAGTGGGAGCCATCCTGATTAGATAAAATAATAACCAATCTATTCTTGAAAGAGCGCACGCTGAGTGTTTTCTTCTCTCTCTCTCCAGGTAGCGACCATATCACGCCTTAATCAAGATAATAATACGGATTATTGACCGAACCCGCTTGTTATACTGAGCTGGGAAACGTTGGTCCCGCTCCAACTTATAATTTTTATAAGACAGAGCAGGAAATTGGGGATTACCAGAATTCCCGTGCCGCCCAAACGAAGAGAGTGCATGCTGATGCATCATCTTCGGGTGTGTTCATTACAAAGAACTGTTTCTCAGTATCCTCTGCGTCCTGGGTATTTGATACCAGATCAGGATCCCAGATATGTAATCAGTTACATAGGGCTACAGAAAGGTAGAGAACTGAGAACGGGTGATAAGTTTCATGAGACAGAAAACGGGGCAAGTGTTGCAGCCAAGTCTGTTGGTCACTGTCACCCTGTATTACCAATACATTGATTCTGAACGAATGTTATTAGATACCGAACCTGATATACAAAATCATATCAGTCTCTTTATTAGTAAAGAAATGATAAAATTTTGTATTGTTGGATAATGTTTTGAACATTTCCTATATCAAAAGTTGATCGGTTCAGGCACGTTATCTAAAAGCATTGATGTTCTAAATCAAACTACAGTTCTTAGTATACGGATCACACACAAGAGGAAGAGTTCAGAAATGAACGAATTCTTCTTGAGGCATTGTAGACTAGGTCGGATCAATATGACATGACTAGCTAGAGTTACATATAGATGCATATTTAAATCAGTTTGAATTTACATCTTGTGAAACTCGCCAGTCATGTCACAAAGATAAGATGACCATAGCTCCGTTTACTGGAAACAGAGAAAGAGTTACTGAACTCTTGGGATGATACATGTTGATGTATGTTAGGTCCCCTGTCTACACATGCCAAGACTGGTTCTTTATACTTCATTACGTTCTCTGATGATCTCTCAAGATTCAGACCTATGTTCCTGTTGAAACACAAGTCCGAACCTTTTGAGATATTCACGGAATATAAGCGAGAAGTAGAGAACCAAAATACGGGTATAAGTATTATGTCCTATGATGAGATCAGGGAGGAGAATACTTGTGCATGGAATTCCTGGAATATTCTAAAGGAGAATGAGATTCTCTCTCAGCATTACTCCTCTGTATACACCATAGCACGATGGTATATCGGGGCGGAGCAATCACACCCTATATGATAAGGTGCGCTCTATGATGAGTACTACTGAGTTGCCTATTTCCTTTTTGGGAGTTATGCACTTGAGAAGTTGCATACCTATTGAATAGGGTTCGAATCAAATCAGTTGCCTACCATTTCATATGTGATATGGAAAGGGAAGAGCCCATGTCTTAAGCTAGTTAAGATTTGGGGTTGACCGGCCTATGTCTGAAAAGCAAAATCCGGACAAGCTCGAGGCAAGGTCAGTAATGTAGAACTGGAAAGGTTCCAGCTATACAAACTGCAGCTGATGATTTAAAAGAACCAAAGGATTTGATAGGTACCAACGAACCTCAGCCTCTCCGCCGATCTAGTAGGGTTCCTCACCAACCTGAGAGATACTTCGGTTTCTCTATGACAGTGGGAGCGAGGATTACATCATGAGATGATGACCCAACTAGTTTCGAGCTGGCCATCAGGAGTAAGACTCTGTAAGAATGGCTGGATGCTTAGTGATCTGAGATGGAATCCTTATACACCAACAAAGTATGGACTTTGGTTGCTATATCTGAAGGGTTAAATCCCCATCAGCAGCAAGTATATCTTGAGAAGATTACTTGGTGTACTTGGAAAAGTTGAGACTTTCAAAGCTAGACTTGCTAAAGGTTTGCATCATTGACCAGATATGGATCATAATGATAAAACCTTTTCAAGTATCTATGCTTAAGTCCATCCAGATCCTACTTACCACGGCTACATACCATGACTACGATATCTGGTGGTTGGGTGTCATGACTGCTTTTCTAAATGATATTTTAGAAGAGTGCGTCTATAAGTACACAGCCAGAGGGCTTCGTAGACAGTGGGAGCAGCGGAAACGTGTGCAAGATGCTTTATAGGATTAAAGCAGGCATCGTGGAGTTGGAACATCTGTTTTGATGGAGTAGTCAAAGAGTTTGACATCATCAAAATGGTAGATGAACCTTGTATAAACAAAAAGGTAGTAGGGAGTATGGTGATGATCCTCGTAGGGTACGTGGATGACATACTCTTGATAGGGAAAGAGTTTCCTATGCTACGCCCGATCAATCTCCGCTTATCACAATGATTCTCCACATAGGATCAAAGTGATACCTCCTAAATCCTGGGTTTTTGGATCTATGAGATAGATCTAAATGGATGTTAGGATTCTCACTAGTTGTAGTGAGACAGTATCAACCGATCCTGGGGAGAATCACTGGAAGGGTTCCAGGGTGATAAAGACGACTGAGTGTCAGTCACAGGCATTGTCTTAACCCTCAGTAAAGGGACGGTATGTTGGAAGAGTTCCAAGCTAGATACCGTGGCATACTAGACGATAAAGGCAGGAAACATCGCTACTTAAGATGCTACCAAAGTGGCTGTCTGGGTGTATATTGGTTCATGAGATGAACTTAGTTCCTCCCATTGTGTGACAATGGAGTTGTGGCTTATGCCAAGGAACGTCCGTCCCATCAGTGATCCAGACATATTCTAAGGCAGTATCACTTGATCATGGAGATGGTTGATCTCCAGGGAGATCGAGGTTAGGAGAGTAGACTCATAGGACAACACAGCGGATCCACTCACAAAGGCCTGTTCCCAGAGAGAGACTTTTATGGGATGGTTGAGTATGAGATACTGCAACCACTGCTATCAGATGGCCCTAGTGCAAGTGGGAGATTGTTAGTTATATGTATGCCCTAGAGGCCATTACTGTACATAGGATGTATATTGTAGTGGATGCTGGGACATATATAGGGAGGACTTTCTTGCTCGACATGATAGTATGCTATCTGGTTGAACTTTACCTTAACGTGTATACTGATTGTCTCTCTGTTACATGTTGGTAAAGCCCTTAGGATGTGTGCTTGACTACCTGGACTATGATGCGGATCATACTAGTGGGGACATGGTAGTCCATAAGTACATCCTTCAAAGTCCCTAGTCGTGGGTGTATCGAGACGGGGCATCGATATACCAGAGTAGACTAGCGTATACCTTCTCGACCCATACAGATGGGCGATGGATGATCCCATATCCATTGGTGTTTGACATCAGGGATGATATACGGGTGCTCAGTAGAGACTGGGTATACTGGACGGACTCGCCGAGAACTCCCAGATGGTATTATACCTCACGTCAGATGGCAGTTCTCTGGTGACACTGGTACAGAGTAGTCTGTTGACCCGAGATCGTCATAGAGTCTTGTGTGGTTCCCACTGTGCTTTGATTTCCATCTTACCACGTCCAAGAGGGCGTGCAAAACGGTGGTTTTTGGGTACAGTCCCGAGTCACATAGAGGCAATGAGCGATAGGAGGGGATTCGTCTCTCCCGGTATAGGGGGTTGATGTTGCACTGTGTTCGATTGGCTATAACAGGAGTCTCTGGCCAGGGCTGCTCAGAGAATTGCTGGTAAGTGTTACCAGTAGTTTCTCGACCCGTTATGAGCCTCATATCGACACGACTTATCGAGCTATTGGGGTCTGACGTTTACCACCCCTAGGCAAGATATGCGACATATCAGACGATCAGACCGGACTGTACGGTAGTGTTACTGGTCGGATTCACTGGAGTGTGAGCGGGCTTGCTCGTCGATCTTCAGATCGCTCAATACCCGGGTGGCCGTTACGTTTAGCAGACCGCTTGCGGCTTGTGGGTGTTTGATATGATCATCATCTGCTGCCGGCGTATTGACGAGTCTTTAGAGTCCTACACAGAGGTTTCCTGGCTCAAGCGAAACGAAATAGGAGCGCATATGAGATATGTGCGGGACCGAGAATAATACGTGTATGTGATACCGTATTCCATTCTCGCGATGAATGTATCGAATGGTTGTATGCGATATAACCTAGTTAT
This sequence comes from Agapanthus africanus, assembly GCA_030015575.1. NCBI lineage: Eukaryota > Viridiplantae > Streptophyta > Magnoliopsida > Asparagales > Amaryllidaceae > Agapanthus > Agapanthus africanus. The sequence continues at coordinate 101,209,144 of CM057350.1, read as the reverse complement.
CGATTCAAGCGTTGATTCGATAAGATGATACATAGTATACTAGACGGTTGTGTGCGACATGACCGGATCATTGAATCAAGTGTTGATTTAATGATTTAATGCATATTTATATATTTGATATATTACTTTGCATCAACTAGTATCGGTTTACTTAAGATGGATTTTCTCACTCGGATGTGCACATTGTATATTCGATATAGTTTTATGCACTTGATTGTATCATGTTTGATGATGCATGTTTAACTATAGTTAAGTGTAATGGATTAAGCCATGGTTAAACTAATGATTAGGGTTTTCTATTCTTACTTATTTATTTATTTATTTATTTTGAATAGATAAGAAAAGAATGGTTGCTAATTTTGGAGTTTAGTTGAAGCTTCATGAAGCTTTGACTTTGTAACCATTCTTGTCTTCATCTTTAACCCTAACCATTAATCTAACCTTAGTTAATTCTCTACACTTGACCATGGTTCTAATATGATAAGTATTCATTTTCTTTTCCAATTATGATAATCTTATCATATTATTCTTCTTCTTCTTCCTTGCTTCAAGTGAAGAAAAGCTTACCTCATCAATGGTGATTGATGTTTTTGAGTGAGAAATCCAATTCTAAAGTTAACCCACTTCCTATTTCTTCATCCTCTACCTCTTGCCAAGTAGTAGAGTGTGTTTTCTTCACAAGTTTCTTGACTTGGTGAAGTTGTGAGCTTGATCTAGCGATGCCTCGACGTAGATCATCTTCGGCATGGACATCGACGACCTAGCTTGCCCATTCTCCGACGAAGCCGACTCTAGAGCCCGGATTTGATTTGGACAGCGGAGAGGACCTCATCTCGGAGCCGTGGAGGTGGAGGACCGGATCTACAAAGGTTGTATTTCCGTATCTCTTAGTTAATTGTTAACTAGTTATCTTTTCGCCTAGTTTTCTAGCAAACGATCCGTAGTCGGGTCTCTCGGCACCCATAAATTTTTATATTGGCATGTTCGATACCTTGTGAGACCTCACTAGGGTGCCTAGGAACCCTACACCCGGCACGTGGGCGCTCGAGTGTGGGCGCTGGCACTTTGGGCGCTAGCGCCTCACGTGCCCGGCACGTGGGCGCTCGGGAGCTAGCGCTAGCGCCTCACGTACCCGGCACGTGGGCTCTCGGGCGCTAGCGCCTCACATGCTCGGCACGTGGGTGCTCGGGCGCTAGCGAAAAGAAAGGGGGTTTACCCCCGGAAATAGGAGTTAAACTCCCAGAAACTCTAATTTGGGGAGTTAAACTCCAAGAAATCTTTGTAAATGCTCAAGGAAAACCCATTTCTTCTCCCCTGAGCCTTGGATCTTTCCAAAAATGGGGACTTTGGAGATGGGTCTCCTTCTTCCTCCTCTGTTGGCCGGATCTTGAAAAACAAAAAGTGTGTGATTTTAAAAATCTCTCCTTTTTGAGATCTGATTGGAGATCTGAGTTCCCCTTTGTGGGTTTTGTGGTAAAAAACTATTTAGTTTTGAAAAAGGAAGAGTAAAACTCTTGATTTAATTAAAAATGTGAAGAAGGTTTAGAACCTTGAAGAAGGAGAAGGAGGCACAAAAAACCCTAGAGTTTTTAGAGAATGAAAAGTGTATATTTTATTCAACATCATGTTGCCTTATATAGGCTTACACATTTACATATAACACCTTGGGCTTTACAAAATGGCATTTTGCTCATCCCATGCCTCATGTGCTCATTTCTTTTACACATAAGCCATGGGCTTTACAAAAATTTGGCTTTATGCACATTTTGCTTACATTCATGCATAAAAAATTACATCAAAATTATTTATTACATGATTTTTATTTTGGCATGGAGGAGGGCCAACCGCTTCATGTTCGGACTCGACTTGGGTATGGGCCCACTTGATCTGGGCTTTGGCATACTTGGTTTGGGGTTGACCTTGACTTTGACTTGGTCAACCAGGATGCAGTTTTCGACCCCAACATTGAGTCTTGCATGATTGGTTTTGGAAAAACACTCTCACTATTTGCTTATTCTCTCTTCACTGCCTTTCTTGAGCTCCTTCTCCTTCTTCTTCATCTTCTACCCTACCATCTCATGTGTTAAGAATCAAGGATAGAAGATAGACAGATACACACTTAGAGCAACTCATTACATCCCTAGGCACTCTAGATTAGCAACCTAGAGTCCCTAGTTGCCTCACTAGATTCTTCGTGTGGAGCTAGAGCTATGAGCTACATCTCTCGGATGGATCATCTTCGACGGAGGAAGACCGGTGGCCAAGCTTGATCGAGGAGATCTCAAGGAGACAAAGAAGAGGGTAGAAGACTGAAGGACACGAATCATTCGGTATAACACTTCTATCTTTTGTAGCTAGTTTCAGGTTTATGGTTCGATTCTAGGACGGGTTTTTTAGCGCTAAAAGTTTTTAAACACCGTTTTTGTTCCGCATCGGCCATGGTAGATGTCACGCCCAACTTCTCAAAATACAGAATACGAGGGGTGACTAGGCCAGCCATGCTCCTGCGGTCAGGAGATAATCCCGCCGTAATCACATTTCGGCTTCTAGCATTACATGGTAGTTAGTAAATAGTACTAGAGTAAAGGAAGGTCACAGCTCACAACTTTCTTACATTACAATAAAAGAGTTCGAGATACATTTATTTTGTGGAATAAAATATCTAACCAACAAAACAAAGTGCTGAAAGCAAAAGAGATGGCGCTGATGAAGCAGTCTAGATCTCCGCGATCTCGAAGGGCAGGTCCTGCTCCTGGGCTGGATCCACTTCGTCCTCTGAGCATGCACACTTAGGTCATCAGGGCGACACATATCGCAATAAATATATATGATGGGTATGCAATATTATTAAACATGAGTAGTGCAACAAAATGCAGAGCATGAGTATACTAAATATCAACTGAATATGAATAGTGCAATATAGGTATCATGTCAATAAACTAGGCAATGTGCATGTCACTACTTATCGGTCACTAAGTCAATAAAATCAAATTGTGGAAAGGATGCTCGTGTTTAACAAGGGTCTCGTGCATGCCCGAGACTACGGTCCGCTGTGCCCGGGACATAACCCTGTCAGACGTGCCGCTAGGCCCACGACTTAAAGCATATATACATATATCACTAATAACGAATGATCATCCTCTAAATCACCGTACCTCGCTAAATACGAGTTCAATTCTACCTTTATTTCCCCATTCCCCGGGTTATAGTATGCATTCAGGTATTAGATAGGTTGTGAACAAATACGTATCGCTGTCATTTTCAATCACTTTACCACTTATCAATATCACTGTCGTATTTGCCACAACACAATCCCTAACACTAATATATATCGACAATGAAAAACGGTCACTAAGTCTCAATGTGAACGATCACTATGCAGCAAGTATAACTCAAGCACGAAAATATGCAGAAATGCACTGAACATGTATTCACTATTCTATGACGACCAATGCCATATAACTTGCAAAATTTACGATAAATCATACGCATAGAATAGACCAAAATAATATAAAGGACGTACAAAGAAAACTTGATTATATAAACGGTAAAATTTATTTCATGTCAATCGGAATTCAGGTTAGGGAATTATCATCATTTCAAGATAGCGACTGATTGCTGGAATTCCAGTTTCAGAACTGGAAGCCCAACTTCACGAACGTTTTATTAGTAATTGTGTTCAGATTCAAGTGTTTCCCCAGTTGAATGAAATATAGTTTTATCTATTAAGTTTTCAACGCATCAAAAGGATTATCATTATCATTTCTATATTAGAAGTTATGTCTGGATTAGTGTAACGGTGTAAGGAGGGTCCCTGCAGAAACTGCAGAACACAGCGACACTCTAAAATACAAATTTAATATTAAACGATGGTGAAATAGAACGGGAACAGGTTAATGTGTTAGATAACTAAATTATCTATGAGACCATATGGGGCTCCACGCATTTTCAGTTTAGAGCAGGGGTGTGAATGTGTTCAAAGTCAGGTATCCAAGCGAAATGCTGCCTCGGACTACAGTCCAGTACCGCATTCGCAGTCAATTATCGTTACAGAAATCTATAAACATTGAGAATTAAACTATAGTTGGTTTTAAGTTATCGAGTCATCTTCGATATTAGCCATAGAAAGTTATGTTCCAAGCGGTACTTAATTTACAACGATTTTAATAAGGTAACATGCGCGTAAGTTTCAGATTTTGTCGCCTTTTAGGGGCGACTCTACATGATTTAAAACACAGTATTTTGCACCCAAATTCCTACACGGTATTAGAAATCAATAAAGGGGCCTAACTATCATAGGTTCTGCCATAACGAGATATGTTTTAGATTATAGTTCGCATCGAAAACTAGGACATGGTTTGGTAATCGGTCGATAACACATATTTACACTACAAAATAATCTAATATTATTATCTATCCTAGATATTAAAATAGCATGAAATAACAAGAGATGGGTTTTCTCTTGCCTTTGGCGAAAGTGGCACGACTGGTACGGTGGCACGACACAGACACGATCCCGGTACGGAGACGTCATGGCGCGATACACGCACGAGCAAGGCATGACACGCGCACGACTAGCACGGTTCTGGCGTGGGCTTGGGGTGGCTCGGCACTGGCGTGGAGGCAGGCACGGGGCAGTGGGTCGTCGACGGGTTCGCGGTGGCTCGAGGGAGGAGTCATCGAGTCGATGGAGGTGGCGTCAGCGGCGTCGAGCTCCGGTGGCGGTTGCAGCGATGGGTGCAGGGGCTCGGTGTTGGGGATGCTCGGAGCCTGCAACTTGGAGATGGTGAGCTCCGTCGATGGTGGATGAAGAGGACGAGGACTCTATGTCGCGGAGGAGAGGAGAGGAAGGAGTAGGTCGTGGTGACGATGGTGTGAGTACGAGGGTTAGACGACGACAGCGACGATGGCCAACGATGGGTTCTTGGGTTGCAGGAAAGATGGGTTCGTCGCGGGTGCAGTGGTTTCACGTCGGGAAGACGAGAGGGGAGAGAGGTGGGGTTGAGATGACGAAGGAGATGATGATGATGTAGACGTGGTGGGAAGGTCAACGGCAAGGCAGAGGCGAGGTCGGGTTCTTCGGGGTTTGTTGTGGTGGGTCTCGTCGTCAGGAATGGAGCTCGGGGAAAAGATGAGAGAGAGGTGAGCGGGAAGATGGGATGCCGATGAGGGTAGAAGCGGCGATGGTCGCGCGAAGGCGTGGGTTCGGCTTCGCGAGGAGGAGGGTGAAGGCGGGAGAAGTTGGGAAGATGAGGACATAGGTTTTTGGGGAACGTGGGATTTATTTTGGGGTGAAAAAATATATATATAGTATTATAGAGAGAGAGAGGAGAACGTGAGGGCGTTATGGGTTTTAAAATTTAAAATGAGTAATAATAAAAGTGAGAGACAGAATGGGTGATGGGTGTGAGTAGTATGGGTTTTAGATTAAGAATATAAATAATTAATTAAAGAAAATAGTAAGAGAGAGAGAGAAAATCCGTTAGATTAGGATTTATTTATAAAGATATGGAATATACTTTCTTAGGCATGGAAGGCATATAATATTAGTTAAATTTGAGTTTTTTTGGCTAATACAAACTTACTCCAAAATACGCCTGGGTTGGGTCTAAAATTCTAGTTTTAAAATACGGATACTATAAGTATCAACCAAAACCATAAAATGATGTCCGATTAAAGAAAATGCATACCCCCAAGAACGGATACACGTAGCGTGCACGTAGCGATCCAGACGAGTCTGTTTCACAAAACGGAACGAGAACACGATATATGTATACCACCACAGGGTCAGGAGTATCATGGAGGCCATGCAAGATATTTTTAAAATATATTATTTAATTATAAATCTATTATTAAAAAATGCAGATGCCAGATAAAATGCAGGTAAACGGAACATATGTGCACGGAACCTCAATCTAGCAGGATAACATGTAAACAGGAACCCAGACGGGTTTCAAGCATGCGGGTCGGATCGGATACCAAGCACAGATACCAATTACACTATTCTCACCCATAAACTAATAAAGCGGGAAAATAGCCACGGAATAAATAAAATAATCGAATTAACAAAGTATAACTGAACTAGAGTGTTACAGTAGACGGCCAGGGCGCTATCAAACCCCAACACTGGTGCACCCCACGGTGAAGCGCTTGGGCGAATGGATCCCTTCTCCAGAAGATCTCCAATTTGCTTTTTCAATTCTGCCAATTCAACTGGTGTCATTCTGTACGGTGCTTTCGAGACTGGTGATGTACCCGGAATCAAGTCGATTGAGAATCCCAAGACACGAGGAGGTGGTAGACCTGGTAAATCTTCAGGGAACATATCAAGAAAATCCCGAACGATCTCTGGGGCTGGACTCTCATCAATCTCCATAGCCGTCAACACTTTTGGCTTGGTTCTATACTTGGCTGGCTCCAAAGATTCGCTTCCGCCTTCGAAAAAACTCCGGGTGATTAGGAATGCGGAAAGCCATATTCCTAGCTCGGCAATCGATGATCGCATGGAATGTACTCATCCAATCCATCATAAGAATTGCGTCATAGCTGCCTGTCCCAATTAAAAGGAAATTCGCATAGAATTCCCTGCCGCATACTACTGGACATGATCTACATTCCCGACTAGACACTATGATACCGTTACCCGTATGTATTTCCCATCCCTTGGTCAATGGTTCGTGTGGTATGGAGTGGGTGTCGACGAAATGTGCAGATATGAAACGGTGCGATGCCCCAGAATCAAATAGTACTTTAGCTTGTATAGAATGAACGAGCAGGGTACTTGTAACAACTTCGCCTGAGGCCTGTCACGCCCCGCTTCCCAGAGTACGGGTAAGGAGACGTGATGAGGCCCGCGATATATTTACTCAGAAGCAAACACGTTAAGTATAAATAACCAATATAATAAATATACACAAGAAAAGACAAAAAATATAAATCAACAGCAACTTTCTATTGATTAAATATTCTTTACAATACACTGGAAAGTAAATACAATAGTGGAAAGCAATGCCTAAACAATGGTATGAACTAAAATTAAAAGTATATACAAATGAACTAGATATCTGGGTCCTCAATGAACTGCTCCAAATTGTCCTGGCTGGGCTCGATCTCCAGAAAGTCGGGTCCTCCTGACAGCATTCCAAAGAAAGAAGGGAAAATGAATGTCGTCAGTGAGCAATCGCTAAGTAAGTCCCAAAAGATAAAGAAGAATAGACATAGAATAGAACAGGTAAAGTATATATGGTTATGTTTGTTATGTTAACGTAGTTGTTTATAGTTTGGTACAGAATGTACCAGTGTATACGAGAAGTGTTCAACTTGCTCCGTGGACTAAGGTATATGGAGTACAAGGTCCCATCAAAACCCACGAGACAACGGCAATGGATGTTTAGGTTAGGTGTATTATAGTGACCATCATCGTGTCATTTTTAACACATTCTGTACCAGTCTACCCCTTAAAACCTCATAATGTATATTGTATTGGTTGTATTGATTTGTTGTATGAGACTTGACGAAACCATGGTATAAATTGTTCATGTAAACGGATAAGGATATAAATGGATAGTCATGCAGTCAAGTCAATATATATCCACGGTTCGGTTCGGTCCAGTCGAGTCATGTTGTTATTTGATAGTATTCTGGTATTGATGTTCAAGTTCCAGTATATATGGATTCACGATGTATTGGAGTTGTATTTGAATTGTATGTAGGTTGGAATTGTATGCAGATTAGACTGAGACTCTGTCTGAGTCATACACTTAAATAGAATTGGATTTCTGAATTAGGTTTTGGAGTTATTAGTAACTGCTGCACATGGACGGCAGGATTTGTGACTTTTTCCAAGCCAATTACCGTTGATAAGCTCGTTTTAGTTTTCTACCTTAAATAGGCAAACACCCACTTTCTCTGGCTCCGTGAGGCTCAAGAGAATTGGTCCTGCTTAAATCTCTATTTACTAGGGTCCTTATTATAATTTAATATAACTTGAGGGGGTTTTGTGAAAAATAGTTTTAGTATACTTTCAAAATAAATCTCAAGTATTTATTTATCGTGTTTAGGGTTTTCATGGATGTAACTTTTAAAAGTGAGGTATTCTAGTGAATATAAACCTAAATTGAATAGTACATGGTATTTTTGTGTAAAATTGGAATTGTATGGATTTTTTATGTTATTTTCATGAAACTTGTTATTCTTTTGTTAAGAAAACATGGAATATATTATATATATTTAAAATAGATGGTTTGATAATATTATATATAATTATTAAAAATAAATTTTATTTATTAAATAGAAATTCATGGTTTTCTTAAAAATTGTATTAAAAATTCTATTGAGATCGTATGCTCCGTGAGGAAGTCTGCATCTCGCCCTACTAGTCCGATGGATATGCGATAACCCGCACCAACGAAATCGGATTCTCCAAAAGTGGGCTGTAGAGACATAATCGTAAAGAATTTAATTAAAATAATTTAAAGAATACGGTTTTTAATAGTTTATGTTATTTAAATGTAAATTCATATTTGTCCCAAAATATTGTTTTCAAACAATCGTGCTATGTCAAGATGTGTGTTGTGAGGGATAGTCCATTACCTCGTGTGATTTTTCTAAAGGTAATACAAGCAAATATGTTAAAAGATGTCGTATGTGAAGTTTATGGTGTTTAACCGTAAAAGTGAAATACAAGTTGCATAGCATGGTATTTTGAATTGGAACTAGTTCTCAATGTTTGTTTATGGTTACTAAGTAAGATATAACAATATGAGTGTTTGGTTATTAAGAAAAGTTGTGTTTTTAACAAATTTAGAATCGGAAGTCGGAATAACTCCACTTCCGACGAGTTTTAAAAATAGAACATTTTAAGTTAAGAAGAGAGGAGAGGAGAAGGGACTTACGGTTTGAAAAGAGAAAGGGGAGGTATGGGAACAAGATGGAAACTTCGTGGATTCGCAGTGTCGCCGGAATTGTCCCGAATTGTCGCCGGAAAGTGATGTTGGGCTAACTCCACCTGTACAATTCTTTGACCTCGGAAAATTTAAGGATTTTTGATAATGGGTTTCAGAATGAAAAGGGCTAGGGTATGGGGTTGTATTTATAGGATAGAATTAGGATTTTGAGAATTAAAAAGAGAATTAAAATGCATTTAAACATTGGATTAATGGGTGATTTTAATCCTCTGTTAATTTTCAGGAAATTCAAACGGTACTGGGGTTAAAGGGGGAGGCCAAAAGACTAGGGTTCAAAATTTGGAGGCATTCCCGATGGGGAAAACCGGCGGCGCCGGCCCAAGTGTTTATCACGCCGGTCGTTTAGGTGGGGTTGGGGTCTGGATTCGTGCCACGTGTCGTGGTCTGTTCATATATCATATTCCACATGTTTGATTTTAGTGATTTTTCATTTTTACGTGTATTACACGTGTAAACTTTTGGGCTTCCAAAAAGTTTAAAAGAAAAATCATTAAAAATAATATGTGGCTGATGGGATTCGAACACAGGGGTTATGTCACAGCAGTGCAAAGCTTTACCAATGAGCTACAAGTTGTTTCTTGTTGTTTTTCAAACAAAATAATACTTAATGTATACCCGGTCTTGTAAATACTCCATTCAGTATATTAACTTTAAGAAAATTTTGTACATTAAAACGGAGTTGTTACAAGGCCTCTGCCTGCTCGGCCGTCAGGGTGAAAGCCCGCCCCTGACCGCGACCAATGTTGGTCTGCCTCCGCTCTAATGATCTCTGCTGCTGCGGTCCCGGTCCTCCCTGCAACTCTATTCGCTGAGGGCAACCACTAACCCTGTGCTGGCTAGATCCACAAATCAAACACTGTCCCTTAGCACGGCGACATTACTTCTGGATGTGCCCGTCCCTATGACAATAGTCGCAGACTAAAGCCTTCCCCTGTGGTTGCTGCTGGGGCACGAAGGGACGCTTCATCTACGTCGTCCCTGGCCTGTGAACTGGTATGACCCCTTAGGACGAGGTGTGAGTACGTGTCGGGACAACTGGGGGTCTCCTGTCACTCGAGCTGGGCCCCCTGAACTTATTTATTACCTTCTCCTGAATTCGTGCAACGTTGAGTACTTGCGCGAAAGTCTGCAACTCGAGTGACGCAATAAAAAGTTGCAGCTCAAAGTCAAGTCCCTGCAAGAAATGTCTGGCCTTGGTGGCCTCTGAAGCGACCATATATTAAGTGAATCGGCTCAAGCGGTTGAACTCTGCCGCATACACGTCGACGGGGCGGCCGTTTTGCTTCAGCAAGATAAATCTTTCTTCCATCTCTGCCTTGACGGTGGTGGGGAAATAGTGGTCCAAGAAGCATTCTTTGAACTTGCTCCACTCGATCGGCCCATCGAGTTCCCTCTCTTCGACGGACCACCAAGTACGGGCTTCGTCCTCCAGCTGGATCTTTATCACGTTCACCTTCTCTTCATCGGGGACCCGTGCGGCCGTCAGTAGGTTCTCCACATTGACCAGCCATTGTTCGTCCTCAAGAGGTCCGGCTAGCCCTGTAAACACAGCTGGATATAGCCTCCGGAAATCTGACACGGTGCCAGTCCTGGCAGGTGTAGCTGGTGTAACGGCGCCCTTAGGAGCGGCAATGAGAGCGGAGGGTCCTCATAATGCGGTAATTGCCCTGAGACCCTCAGTAAGTAGACCCGTCTTTCTCTCCTGGGCTTCCGCGAGGGTCGTCAGTGTGTTCAGGATCCTCTCCGTGCGATCTTGAGAACCAGAGCCCGAGGAGAAGTCGTTCGGGAAAGTCATGTCGCTGAAAAAACAGATGAACGGATATGATTAGATACAAGAGTGAATGTGAACGATAGTGAAGTGAAAATAATATAATATAGTGTAGTTAATGTTATCCCTTAATGCTAAAACCCGGCTCTGATACCAACATTTCCATGTCACGCCCCGCTTCCCAAAATACTGAATACGGGGGGCGACTAGGCCAGCCATGCTCTTACGGTCAGGAAAACAATCCCGCCGTAGTCACACTTCGACTTTTAGTATAACATGGTAATCAGTAAACATAGCGCATAGGTCAAGGAAACACATCACTAGTTTATTACATCAAATTTCATCGTTCACAGTTTACAATAGTTCGAAGGAAAAGAAAACTACTAACCAAGTACGAATACAAGGTTGTTTTATGGAAAGCGATAAAAGTACTGTTGGTACGTCCGTCTAGAACTCTGCGAGCTCGAATGGTAGGTCTGACTCCTGGACTGGGTCCTCTCTAAGACCCGAGCATGCATACTCAGGTCGTCAGGGTGACGCAATAGCAATATTATGATAATAATAATGAGGCAACAAAATAAAATAATAACGGTAGAGACAAATAAATGCATGCAATCAGTATGTCAAAAACCAATGCAATGTATGACTTGCGTTCCTACTGGTCTCTAAGTCAAATTTTAAATCGAGTTTGCAGAAATGAGTGGTCATGTTTAACAAGGGTCTCGTGCGTACCCGAGACTACGGCCCACTCTTGCCCGGGACATAACCCTGTCTGTCACGCCCCGCTTTCCGGTGTACGTCGAAGGGGACGCGACAAGGCCGCTACGTATTTACTGTGAAGTAAATACGCTAAGCGTATCTAAGCAATATAAAAATAAATGCATAAGAGACAAGATATAATAAAACAGCAACTTTATTTATTCATATTCTTTTCTTTTACAATACATGGAAAAGTAAATACATGGAATAAAGCGATGCCTAAACAGTGGCATAACAGAAAAGGAAAAGTACTGAAATGAAAGTGTACAATGAACTAAAGCTCTGGGTCTTCAACGAAGTGGTCCAAGTCTTCAGCAGTGGGCTCTATCTCAGGGATGTCCAGATCACCTGACGACATTCAAAGAAGAAAGAAAGAGAATGTCGTCAGCGAACAAAACGCTCGGTAAGTCCCAAAGAGAAGAAGGAAATAGAATAGACAGAATAAGGAGGTAGCTTTTAAAGTTGTATTATATTGTTGTAATGTTGTGTTAACGCTGTTGTTTGTAGTTGGTACAGAAGGATGCCGGTGTATACGAGAGGGGTCTCTATATGCTAGAGACCAGGGCAAACGGAATGTACAAGGAACCGTTGGGCCACGGTACAACAGCAACGGAATACAGGTTATGCGTCTTAATCTTACTGTCTCATGCCACTTCTAACACCTTCCGTACCAATCTACCCCTTAAACCCCATAGTGTTTTGATTGTATTGTTGTATTGTATTGTCTTGTATTGTAAACTATATAGATTGTAATTGGTTGACTTACCGAAACCATGATATCAGTAAACGGATGTAACTGTAAGTCATGCATATAACTGTAGAATCATGTAAATGGAAGTATATCTATGGTTCGGTTCAGTCGATATAGATTGAATGTATTGAACAACTTGAATATAGGGATTCATGTTGAATTGGAATATTGTAGATTGTAGATTGTACTTGAAGTCCTGATTGTTTTGATGTTATCGGTAACCGCTGCACATGGGCGGCAGGATTTGTGTCTTTTTCAAAAACGATTACCGTATTGATACCACCGTTGTTAAGTTGTCTACCTTAAATAAGCAAGCACCCACTTCTCCGGCTCTCTGAGGCTTAAGAGATTGGTCCCGCTTAAACCTATATTTACTAGGGTCCTTAGGGTAATTTATAGAACTTGAGGGGGTTTTCTGTAAAAATACTTTTGTATAGTTTTCAAAATACACCCAAAGTATTAGTTATCGTCTTTAGAGTTATCATAGGTGTGGATTTTATAATTAACATATTTCTAGTGAAAATATCCTAAATTCATAATAAAATGTATTTATTTGTAATATTGACTTTGTATGGAATTCATGGTATTTTAACGTAAAATGATACTTGTGATTTTTGAAAAGAGTTGTAATATTTATATTATTTCAAAATAGATATTTTAATTTTACATATATATCTATATATATATAATTATATAAAATAATTTTAATATATATTTTATATTTCTAAAAATCTCATTTTTTTAAGGTGTCGTATTTTAAACCTTTCGAGACCGAATGCTCCTTGCGGAGGTCTGCATCTCGCACTACTAAGCCCGAGGATGTGTGATAATCCGCACCATCCCGAACGGGTTCCCCAAATGGGTTGTAGCGGCGCTTTGCAAAGATTTGTGTAAAATACTAATCATTAAGAAAAATGGTTTTATTAGTAATGGTATTTATATGTAAAGGTTCGTTTCCCGTATTCTATGTTCCCAAAAAGTATTGTGCTATTTTGCATATGAGTGTGTGAGGATGTAGGTCATTACCTCGTGATCTACTTAAAGGTATAGCAAGTTTATGATGGTTTAAATGTCGAAATGAAACTATATGGTATTTTAATGAAAAAGTATGGTAAAATGGAAATAGCAATTTCATTTGATATGGAATTTGTTCAATATAATTAGTTAGTGTTTAATAGTTAACATGTAATGGTTTAACAAGATTGTATTAAAGGAAAAGTGAGATTTTAGGAAGAACCGAATCGGAAATCGGATTTGCTCCGATTCCGTCGGGTTTTAGAATTTCATATTTTCAGAAAGAGTATAGAAGGGGGAAGGTGGGACTTACTTGCTTAGAGATTAGAAGGGAGGAAGAGGAATCGGGAGGAGGCGTCGGCGCGTCGTTTCGTCGCCGGAAGCTCCTAGGGTTGTCGTCGGAATTTCGTCGAACCTTCGCCCCTTTGCTAGCTTGAATTGTACACAATTTCACTAGGGCTTTCTTGAGAGTTTTGATCAGAATTTTGGAGTGAGCGAGTAGTTTTTAGGGGTTGTATTTATAGGGTTAGGCTAGGGTTTTTGGTAGGTGAAAGGTTAAAATGAAAAATGTAATAAAATGTATTAAAAATGTATTAAAAGTGGAGTAATTGTGGTTTTAAAAGAGCTCTGGAATTGTTCTGAGGAAATAAATTATACAGGTGTGTAGGGAATGTGAAAAGACACAATTTTCATGTTGGGGTCGTCGCCGGAATCAGCCGTGGCTCGGTCGGAGGCCTGAGTCGGCCGAATCGAGGCCGAGTTGGCCGATTTCCGGCCGAGTCAAGCGGCCGGAATCACCCCCCCCCCCCCGACGGTTCATCTATCCTCTTGAAATGTTATATTTTTGGGTATAGTGGGGTTTTTATGAGATATGCACGTATAAACCCTTGGTATTCTAAAGGTTTTTAAAAAAATCAATATTAAAAATAATATGGGGTATGAGATTTGAACTCTGGTGGCTTAGTTCAGCAGTGCAAGGTATTACCAATGAGCCACAAGCTCCTTCTTGCTATTAATTAGCAAAACAAGAATTTAACTTGTCCTCAGGCAAAAGTACCCCTTTCTTTAAATTTTGAAAAATTTGCACAGAAAGTTGTACATGGAATTTGGGGTTGTTACATTCTACCATCCTTATAAAAATTTCGTCCTCGAAATTTGTAAAAGGAAAGTGTAACAGAATAAAGGAAAGTTTGGTGATTGTAGTATTGATAGTGCATGAAAATATTTAGAAGAAAGAAAAATTGCAAAAAGTTTTGGTCAAAGTTGAAAGGAATGTGAGGGAGTTACCTGGGTTACCTTGGTTCACAGTCTCAGGTTCTATGGCTGCTAAGGTGGAGGTTTTGCATCTCGGCACATTTTTCTGTGTATGCCGGTATATTGATGCCTGACTAAGTAGAGGTGGTCCATGTGGAGGTGGTGTTAGGAGTGCAAGACTAGGTGCATGAATTTAGATAGCTGGCTGCTGCAGGTAGATGGTGTGTGTGTGAGCTGAGTTGCGTCTATAGGGACAGTTTCCAATTCTATGATCGGATGCGCCACAAACTAGACACATGCCTTTTGCGCGCCTACAGTCCTTCCACAAGTGTCCCTTTCTCCTGCAGTAGTTACAAAAAGCTGGGCTGGGACGGTTGTTCGGTACTCCGGGTTACCTTGGCACAAAAGGTAGCCTTGACGAGGCTCCTCCTACCATCTGGGTGACAGAGCGCTTTATACCGGTTGGTTCTGCTTCTGATCGGTTCACTAATATAGCAGTCTGCTGCTGCAGTCCAACCAGGAGGCTTCGGATTTCCTCAAGCAGAATCGTTTGCTCGTTGAGTGGAGCAGGAACGACATGTATGATTGGTAGTGGAGGTGGGGTGTTGTTGAAGTTGGTGCTGGTGTTGTTTGGGGAATCCATAACCTTGAATGAAAAATTTAGGTTATGACAGATTCAAAGTATATGATTCAAGGAATATGAAATTGTAAGATTCAAGGAATATGAATTGTAAAGAATGTTTTAGTTGCTGGTTTTTGTGTTATATTACTTAGGTTGTTCACGCAGAACAGAACTGCATAGTATGGTTCTATACAGCTCTGACCTGCATGGGCCGCCAACAAAACCTGTCACGCCCCGCTTCCCGGTATACGGCGAAAGGGACGCGACGAGGCCGCTACGTATTTACTGTGAAGTAAATACGCTAATCGTATCTAAGCAATATAAAAATAAATGCACAAGAGACAAGATATAATAAAACAACAACTTTATTTATTCACATTATTTTTTTTTACAATACACGGAAAAGTAAATACATGGAATAAAGCGATGCCTAAACAGTGGCATAACAGAAAAGGAAAAGTACTGAAATGAAAGTGTACAATGAACTAAAGCTCTGGGTCTTCAACGAAGTGGTCCAAGTCTTCAGCAGTGGGTTCTATTTCAGGGATGTCCAGATCACATAACGACATTCAAAGAAGAAAGAAAGAGAATGTCGTCAGCGAACAAATCGCTCGGTAAGTCCTAAAGATAAGAGGGAAATAGAATAGACAGAATAAGGAGGTAGCTTTTAAAGTTGTATTATATTGTTGTAATGTTGTGTTAACGCTGTTGTTTGTAATTTGGTACAGAAGGATGCCAGTGTATACGAGAGTGGTTTCTATATGCTAGAGACCAGGGCAAATGGAATGTACAAGGAACCGTTGGGCCACGGTACAATAGCAATGGAATACAGGCCAGGTGTCTTAATCTTACTGTCTCGTGCCACCTCTAACACCTTCCGTACCAATCTACCCCTTAAACCCCGTAGTGTTTTGACTGTATTGTTGTATTGTATTGTAAACTGTGTAGATTGTATAATTGGTTGACTTACCGAAACCATGATATCAGTAAACGGATGTAACTGTAAGATCATGGATGTAACTGTAGAATCATGTAAATGGAATTATATCCATGGTTCGGTTCGGTCAATATAGATTGAATGTATTGAACAGCTTGAATATAGGGATTCATATTGAATTTGAATACTGTAGATTGTATATTGTACTTGAATCATATTCAAGTCAGATTATTAATGAGACTCGGTCTGAGTCAGACAATCAGAAAAGTAAATTGAAGTCCTGATTGTTTTGATGTTATCGGTAACCGCTGCACATGGGCGGCAGGATTTGTGTCTTTTTCAAAAACGATTACCGTATTGATAACACCGTTGTTAAGTTGTCTACCTTAAATAAGCAAGCACCCACTTCTTCGGCTCTCTGAGGCTCAAGAGATTGGTCCCGCTTAAACCTATATTTACTAGGGTCCTTAGGGTAATTTATAGAACTTGAGAGGGTTTTATGTAAAAATACTTTTGTATACTTTTCAAAATACACCCCAAGTATTAGTTATCGTCTTTAGAGTTATCATAGGTGTGGATTTTATAATTAATATATTTCTAGTGAAAATATCCTAAATTCATAATAAAAGGTATTTATTTGTAATATTGATTTTGTATGGAATTCATGGTATTTTAACATAAAATGATTCTTGTGATTTTTGAAAAGAGTTGTAATATTTATATTATTTTAAAATAGATATTTTAATGTTACATATATATATAATTATATAAAAATAATTTTAATATATATTTTATATTTCTAAAAATCTCATTTTCTTAAGATGTCGTATTTTAAACCTTTCGAGATCGAATGCTCCTTGCGGAGATCTGCATCTCGCACTACTAAGCCCGAGAATGTGCAATAATCCGCACCATCCCGAACGGGTTCCCCAAATGGGTTGTAGCGGCGCTTTGCAAAGATTTGTGTAAAATACTAATCATTAAGAAAAATGGTTTTATTAGTAATGATATTTATATGTAAAGGTTCGTTTCCCGTATCCTATGTTCCCAAAAAGTATTGTGCTATGTTGCATATGAGTGTGTGAGGAGATAGGTCATTATCTCGTGATCTACTTAAAGCTATAGCAAGTTTATGATGGTTTAAATGTCGAAATGAAACTATATGGTATTTTAATGAAAAAGTACGGTAAAATGGAAATAGCAATTTCATTTGATATGGAACTTGTTCAATATGATTATTTAGTGTTTAATAGTCAACATGTAATAGTTTAACAAGATTGTATTAAAGGAAAAGTGAGATTTTAGGAAGAACCGGATCGGAAATCGGATTTGCTCCGATTCCGTCGGGTTTTAGAATTTCATATTTTCAGAAAGAGTAGAGAAGGGGGAAGGTGGGACTTACTTGCTTAGAGCTTAGAAGGGAGGAAGAGGAATCGGGAGGAGGCGTCGGCGCGTCGTTTCGTCGCCGGAAGCTCCTAGGGTTGTTGTCGGAATTTCGCCGAACCTTCGCCCCTTTGCTAGCTTGAATTGTACACAATTTCACTAGGGCTTTCTTGAGAGTTTTGATCAGAATTTTGGAGTGAGGGGGTAGTGTTTAGGGGTTGTATTTATAGGGTTAGGCTAGGGTTTAGGGTAGGTGAAAGGTTAAAATGAAAAATGTAATAAAATGTATTAAAAGTGGAGTAATTGTGGTTTTAAAAGAGCTCTGGAAGTTCTGAGGAAATAAATTATACAGGTGTGTAGGGATTGTGAAAAGACACAATTTTCATGTTGGGGTCGTCGCCGGACTCGGCCGCGACTCGGTCAGAGGCATGAGTCGGCCGAGTCGAGGCCGAGCCGAGTCAGACGGCCGGAATCCTCCCCGACGGTTCATCTATTCTCTGGCAATGTTACATTTTTGGGTGTAGTAGGGTTTTTGTGAGATATGCACGTGTAAACCCTTGGTATTCTAAAGGTTTTAAAAAAATCAATATTAAAAATAACGTGGGGTATAGGATTTGAACTCCGGTGGCTCGGTTCAGCAGTGCAAGGTATTACCAATGAGCCACAAGCTCCTTCTTGCTATTAATTAGCAAAACAAGTATTTAACTTGTGCTAAGGCAAATGTACCCGTTTCTTTAAATTTTGAAAAATTTGCACAGAAAGTTGTACAGGGAATTTGGGGTTGTTACACTGTCAGCCGGACTGCTAAGTCCAAACATAATATATATAAGAGTCGTTGTTCGAATGATCATCCTCTAAATCACTAACCCCGCTAAATACAAGTTTTTTCCACTTCGATTTCCCCTTTTTCCTCAGGTTTCACTATCTGTAAGTATGGGCTAGTTGTGTACAAACACACACCAATAGCACTGCTTTATTCTTTATTCACCGTGATGCTCACTATCACGAATCGTTCACCCTTTTTTTCCGGCGTGCCCAACGCAACTAAACCGATTCCATTCATGTTCAACAATGCATTATACACTGAGAATGAATAAGGACACCCACTGTCGCTAAAGATATTGCAGTCAGGTAAATATGTGAAATATGCCGCTAAACCATTCATATGCAATACAAGTCATTACGCGTCTTAGGAACTTAGAAAAAAAATCACGTTAAATCTTACTATCATAATTAAGAAAAATGATACAAAAGGGGTAGAAAATAAACTCAATTACCAACCCAACGAAATTTGTTTCAATTCAATCGGGTTTCGGATTTGCGAATTACGGTCCTCTCTTTTGAAGTGACATCTGCTGGAAATTCAGTTCCTGAACTGAAAGTCCGTTTCGTAACACTGTTTTCATCCTGTTGGGATCATATTTAGGCGACTCTACAGTTGGGAAAAGTTTAGGCATACGAACTTGTCACGCCCTGCTTCCCAAAAGAAGGTGACGGATGACGTGGCAAAGTCCGCAACCTAACTGTATTGAAGGTGGTCTATTCAATACAGTTACGTTAAGCGTATGAATATATAACATGCAGGATGTGTACCAAAACAAAATAATAATAGCAAAAGGCATTTTATTTCCATTAACCAAACTTTATTACTTCCCAGAAGAAAGTAAAATAAACTAAGTAGTTTAATTACATCGAGAATAAACAAAAGCCCTAACATGTGGGCAAACGACAAAAATTAAATCTAGCTAATCTTCCATCGTCCAGTCTGCATAATCTTCATAAGTTGGCTTCACACCTTGATCTTCGCTATAATACTCATTCTTATCTGACGGACATTCCAAAGATAGAGGAAGAAAAGGAAGGTCCATCAGCGAGTTATACTCGGGTAGGATTGCCTCATAAGGATGTAGGAGTATAAAATGAACAGGTGTATATAAGAGTATGATGTATGCATGCAGACATAAATTAAAGGGTGTAAATGTTTGAAATGCACAAACTTAAGACGTTTTGAAGAGAGATATATATGAGCATGAGTATGTTGTAAGTTGTATGTAGATAAGTAGTAGGAAGTATAGGTGAATGTAAAATTTCGTATTAGTTTGTCAAACAAGGGTCCGGATACTCGCGATTATTCCATTGTGACCACGGAACAACAACTGGGGAAGTGAAATGTACCATTTCACTTCCCGGGATCATGATCGATTAGTAGGGGAATCCGAGTTCCGAATTATCCTTGCCTAATCAAACTACCCATCCCCGTGGTTCAGTATAAAGGCTCGGACGAATTAGAGTTAGTGCGTATACTTCTAGGCATGGAATTTCCATATTGTATAGTCGTCCACATTTTGGACTGTTCACCCGGAATATCGGGATCTTCATATTTGTATAGTCGTCCACACTTTGGACTGTTCACCCGGAATATCGGGATCTTCATATTAGTATAGTCGCCCATATATTGGACTGGTCACCCGGAATATCGGGATCTTCATATTAAGTATTCCATACCTAGGTCCGCGCATTCTAACCCTAACCGTATCATATTTTGTATATGTCATGTATGTCATAAACTGGAAATTTAAAAAGTACTGATCTCGTTTAATATGGCCTTCCACAACCACTCGTTTTATTTTCTAAATTTCGTAAAGTATTTCGTGTCATCTTAGGGAAAGCTTAGTTAAAAAGAAATAATAGTGTTTAATTATCTTTTATTACTTCTAAGAAAAACTATGATATTTGAGATATTTATTATTTTGGAAAAGCATAATGTTTTACAAAAAATATCCTTTCGATAAAAGGTTGTGGTGTTTATTTGAAAATCTTTTGCAAGAGGTTTTTATTTTAAAATCTAGACTGGTCCTAATATTCCAAAAGGACAAGTTATGAGGTCCTCAAATCGCCTCTTCACCGCCAATTGTGGGCAGGTAAGCACAAATAAGGAAAGGAGGGATCCGCTCACGAATCACCGTGAGACGGGCCTTTTAAAGTCACCTTTCTCACTTGTCTAGCCTAGGCACCACAAAGTCTGGTTTAGATAAATGATCGATGCCTACAACCTTTCCTTTATTCTAGATTGGTGTTATTTTAAAATTATCTTTTAATAAGACACTAACTATTTCTTTTGAAAAGATATCGTTATTTAAATTAAGTATTTCCTTCTTCAAAAAGGTTGAAGGGGGTTTAAAAAATATTTGTAAGTAAAATATACGTATGCTGTATCTAAAATATTTATTTCACATATCTTTATTTCTTATAGATATTTTAAACAAATATAATATTTCAATTAAACGAGGGTATCTTGTGGAAGTAACCTATTTCGAGATCGTTTTTATAGTATGGGTATGTTAGAGGTGAAATGACAATTCATGGGTTATATCAGATTCCAGGTATTATGGGTGTGCAATATACTTCTATGTACAGAGGAAATTTAAACACCGTTTTAAAAATATGGGCTAACATTATTATGATTGAGGATACAAGGAATAGGTATGCACAAATATAATAACAACTTTTTAAATAAGATTGATGATTATAAGTTGGAACTAGGTTATTGAGATAGGAGAAGGTGACAGGAAAAGGGGAGAGAGGCGGATCCTACCTTTTGTTTGAGTCGGATGCCGAAGAGTTGAAAACGTAGTCTCGTACTAAATCCTCAATAGCTCCGCGTCCCGATTTTTCCTCTGCTATTGGATGGAGCCGCGGCGTCGGCGTCGTCGATACGAAGGCACCGGTATTTTTTTCAGAATTTTTGGAGTTCGGTGGTTTGAGAAATTTAGGTTTGAAGGTGTCTATTTATAGCGTTCAAAAAGTAACAAGAAAATCCAAAAATCTGTTAAATCGCACGGAAAATCACGCCGGCCATGATTGCGTCCGCCGCCTTGAATTATGGCAGTTGGATCTTCATTAACGGCCCAGATCGCTGATCCAAAGTCGCCGCCGCCGCCACGTGTCGCCATTCGATTCGCCTGCTGCTGTGTGTGGGGATCACGCGCTTTCGCGTGGTCCCCACCACGTGGGCACCGCCATAGTTTCTGGGTCGTTGGATCTTGTGATCCAACGGTCCAAGTTAAAGGGAATTATATATATATATATATATATATATATATATATATATATATATAACATTTCTGTTTATTATTTTAAAAATTGGATTTGGCTTTAAAAATTTGTTAAAAATAGTTAAAAACACGGGAAAATTATGGAAAAATTTCAGAAAACATATTTTATTATTATCTTTAGTATAAAAATAGTTTTGGGCTAAAAATAAATAATATATTCATTCCTATGGTTTTAGTTAGTTATTAAAGTTATATAAAATCTAGTTTATCCTTTAAAACATTTTTAATTGATGATAAAAATATGTAAATTATTTTAAGGCGTTATAAAATTTTATTAAAACATTTTAAGCCTATAAAATAATAAATAGATTTTAGAAAAATTCCTTTAATCATATTCAATACTTTGAAAATTATTAACACTACTTTAAAAATTAGTATTATATAAAAGAAACACGTAAATAATTATTTGATAGTAAAAATATAAATAAAATATATTTTATTATGTATTAGAAAACATGGTCGTTACAGAACTAGGTTTCCAACGCATCAGACGGATCGACAGTCCCCGCTGTTTGCTAGAAGATATGGATTGTTTAAGGTCAGGCTATACGTTCTGTCCCTACTTGGGACTGCAGTACGTATCGATAATTTAAAATATAAATAAAATAGCAAACGACGGTATAACGAATAAAACTACCACCATTAGTTAACTTACAGAATATCCTTCGCAACGGTATAGGGTTACGAATAGAACCATTTCCATACAGAGTTGTAAATGGGCCTTAAACCAGGTGTTGACAAACAGTGCTGCTCTGGACTGCAGTCCAGAGCCGCACTCCCAAATAGTTTTCGTTGTCGTTTTTAAACAGGAACGACATAAGAATTATAGGGGGATCTAGGGTGTCGAGTCGGCTTCGATATGAGCCTTTGAATACACCATTCCAGTATGTATCCAAATTACTGCGATTTTTACAAATTAGGTGTACGGGAAATTTCAGATTTGGTGCTTTTAATTAGGGGTGACATTTCATAGTGTTAAGGGTCCGTATTTTCATTCTAACTTTTTACATATTATTCATGATCACTAAAGAAATCCATTCGTCATAAATTCCACCATTTAAAAACGTGTTTCCATTCGAGTAACACGTCGAGCACTTGGATCATGTCCTAGCATATTAAGCGTCGTTAACCCGAACGGGTTAACTTAAAACAACAACCAACCCGTGTGAATATCTAATTGGTTTCGATACGGTTTAAGCGATTCGATTTTACTTAAAGCAATATTATTCTTGCCTACGGTTTCAGCCACAGTTACGGTGTTTTAGCAGTGAGATCTTATACACATATACTCAATTAAAAGTTATAAAGTCTAATTAGAATACATATACATTTAGCATGAAATAGAAAGGGATGGGGTTCCACTTGCCTTAAGCCGAATTGGCGCCCACGACAGCGACAGTGGCACGTCACGGATGCGGCCACAGCAAGGCTTGGCTACGACATGGCGCGACACGGGAGTGGGCACGGCATGGCACGGAAGCAGGGCACGGGGTGGCATGACGCTGGTGCGGAGGTGGGTACGATCGTGGTGCGTTGTGGGCACGTGAGCCTTGCACGAGGCGGCACGGGGAATGGGCACGAGGCGGCACGCAGGTGGCGGCGGAGCAGCACTGGGGGTCGCCGACAGTGGAGGTTGGGGCGACGATTGAGGTTGTCCGGTGATGATGTTCCGGTGGCGTGCAGCAAGGTGTTCGAGGTGAGCGGTGTTGGGGTGCTTCGTGATGGGTGTGGCGATCTCGAGTTCGTCGGCGAGGAGCTTGGTAGTCGCAGGGGAGGCCGGTGGAGACGTCATCGGGGTGTAGTAGAGGCGGGGAACTCGGAAAGGAGAGGGAGGAGGGGCTCGGTGTAGAGGAAGGCGATGGTGGCGAAGGAGGTGGGGATGATGTAGTGGGAGGGAGGAGAATGGGGGATAGAGGTAGTGGGAGCGGGCGAGGGAGTCGTTACGAGAGAGGGGGAAAGCAGGCGAGGGTTCCTCGGGAAACGTTGGGTGACGCGACTGAGTCATGGCCGTTGGAGGGTGCGGGTCTCGCGGGAGCAGGTGCGCGAATAGAGGAAGAAGGGGTCGGGGAGAGAGGAGAGGGGGAAGGAGAGGGGATGAGGGTCGGGTCGGGTTTGGGTGAGGGTTCGGGCTTGGGTAAGGGTTTAGACTTGGATAAGGGTTTGGGGCTGGAGTTAAAGTTAAAAGAAAAGAAAGGATGGGGAAAAGGAAAAATTCTTGGGAAAAAATCTTAGAGATTAGGAAAAATATTTAAGAAATATATATGGCACAGATTTTATTTTTTTTGGAATTAATTTATTCGAATACGGATACAAAAGAACAGGGTATTACAGTTATATTCTAATTTTACAAAACATAGCTGTTTGTTTGCTAAAATACAAAACCAAGAACGAGAATTGAGGTTTTACACAAAAAATATTGTCTCCTGAAATTGTCATTCGGTTGTTTGTTTGTAAAGAATTGAAATGGTTTTTGTCCTCTTCATTCTTTTCCTTTGTTTGATTGAACAAAAAAGTAGGAATTGAATCTGAGAATTGGGATAAAGAAGAGAGAGTGGATAACCATAACTATTTCCCAAATAAAATAATATATGTAATCCCGTGTGCCTCTGTGAATGGGCAATTCCATCCAAAAAAATCTTGAATTTGGAATTGCCAAAAATATGATGTCAATTTCTAAAACTTGCAATTCTTATTTAATGCAAACAAACATACAAAGGAATTACAATTCCATAATTTTTGTTTTGATGAACAGCGTCTTGTGCCCCTAATTTTCATTTTTTTAGGAAATTCCTCGCAAACAAACTTTCCCTAAACTCTTTATCATCCGGATGAGTGTATGGACCTACTCTTTAACTGACGTATGCCCATCCCAATAAGATCCATGTGAATATGCTATTTAATTTAGATATAGATTCACTAGTTTAAATACAGAGGTAAGACGCAAAAGCACGTTTGTATTTTTATGTGTAAATGATTGTTTTTTGATATTCACTTGAATTGCTACGCTAGTCACCTCGATGTGTCATGCCGATCTTATCTTGTGGACACTAGCTCTTTAGCCTATTTTGCGAAGGTGATTTTTAGTTGAATAGATAGATAGTTTTTACTTCAAGCAGCTAACAACTTGGCAAGTTGGTTCTTAATCCAAGCTGGTTGTTGATACTCGTAAGTGGAGATTTTACAGATCACGGCATGTAGCGGATGACGTGTCGTCCATGTAAGCCCACTTAATTCATGGGAGTTATGGTATTGGAATAGGTATGATGCAATGGGGCATTCCTCGGCGTCTCGCCTCCGAGATAGCACCCGACCATTTGGGGACCTCCCCTGAGTACGTTCACTCTTTGCCTAACTACCAGTCGATTACTCATCTCCGAGCAATCATAGAGTTGAGGTTCCAGCTTCTTAGCTCATCTCCGAGCTATCACATAACCGAGGTTCCCCAACTCTCTTGTTCGTCTTTGAGCTATTCTATAACCGAGAATTCTCAGCGTCCCTGTTAGGCCGGAAGCATGGAGCACGGGTGTCCACGTAACGGCTCCGTGTATCTCACCACAACGAGATCTCTGCCGCTCCACGTTCCGCCTCCCACTCCGTGTATCTCACCACGACGAAACCTCCGCCGCTCCACGTCCCGCATCCAACGTCGGTGCATCTCGCCATTAATAAGTGTATCTCACCATCAATGCAGACATTACGCAGGGGCGAAACGGGCGGCGAAAATCTCGCACCAGCTCGCCTTCAGTCGACCCCTGTATAAACCCCTCCTCCAGATGACTCAGGTAACTCAAACTTAATCCAATATGCCGCTACTTTGCCCAATTATTCCCAGATATTTACTTGATCGTCGAAAGGTCCTACGGTGGCTTCCCACCTCAGGACTTTCTTTGCGGGTAGCTCGGGGTTAACAACAATCAACGATCCACTAAGATCCACGCCCAACCTTCACCATAAATCTTAACCGTTCAGCTCCGCTGGCCACAAGATCAACAGAGGAAAATAACTGTGCGAGATTCCGACCTCCATCAGTTGTGATTATTGATTTGGATAGAATTTTTCTTAGCTTTATTTTTCATCTCTTTCTTTTAAAAAATGAATGCTGGCTCATCAACCAATTTGAAGGCTGAGTACACCTTCCTTCCGCATTAAATAATAATAGTATTTCGCATGTGTGGTTCACGATTCTTTATTAAAATAAAATAAAAGCATGGTATGAAGATGTTCTATGTGGATATTTTTTCCCCAAAGTATAAGAATTTTAAAAATATTTTCGTTGCTTTTAGCTAAAAGTTTTCAGAGTATCTATCATCTTAACTCAAAGTATTTTAAAAATCTTTTTAAATCTCGGTTGTTTAATATTAATATGTATCAGCATGCATCACATGTGCAAAACATAGATGATGTGGACCATCTAAAAATAAAAAATTAATCTAAAATAAATGCGAGAGCGCCACATAACGCCCCCCCCCCTTTTGTATTATAATAGCAGAGATAACATTTTTGGTACGTGTGATGCACGTTCTGTTTTTTGACATCATGGACAAAGATGTGAGAATATTGTTTTATGCTGGAGGACAATGATTTTTAAGATTTTTAAGGGTTTATTAAAATTCAAACCCTGTGCGTCGTAGGTTGAAATCATGATATTTCGTGAAGTTGGTGGCAGTTTTGAGATTTCCTCGTCTCGGAACCGTCCGAGACGTTTTCACCTTCTGCTTTATCAGAGTTACGGACGTGTTACATATCCGGACTGATCACCAATTCCACGATTTCTCGGCTCGTGTCACGCCCCGCTTCCCAAAATACGGAATACGAGGGGTTGACAAGCCTAGCCATGCTCCTACGGTCGAGAAAATATCTCTCCGTAGTCACACTTCGGCTTCTAGCTTTACGTGGTAATCAGTAATCAATGCACAGGTAATGAGAAATGCAGTAACTAAATCAAAAGAACTAACCAGATAGAGATCAAGAAAGTATAGCTCTGGATCGCTGATCAAGATGTCCGCGATATCCTCGAGGCACGTCAGGTCCTGGTCCAAGCTAGATCCATACTCACTCTGAGCATGCATACTCAGGTCGTTAGAGCGACACGATAGCAATATATATATAGATACAAATATGAACTCGTGCAATAATAATGAATATGAAACAGTAATCATGGAATAATGACGTGAACATGAAGTAGCTAATGCATGTAACTAATAGAGCAGGTAAACAGTAAAGCAGTAAACAGTATGGCAGGTATGTTGAATCAGTAAGCAATACATGTCATTGTCACTAACCCTATCAGTCTCTAAGTCTCACTGTACAGGTCACTAAGCCTATCGTCAGTCCAAGCGTGAGAGTCAACCATTCGTGGGTATCCCCCACCCAAGGGTAGGTCCCAAGGACAAGGGAACACGGGCCCGAGTCGCTCGCTAATAATCAGTAATATCCCCATATATCTCCAGAGTCGCTGTATGTGCCGGCAATGGGACTCCCGAGATTCTGTTGAACTTACACTCAAACTACCCCACACCCCGTGGTCTACGCGAGAACTGGAGACAGAATCTCCATCTAGCATGTCTCGAATGATACCCAAGATAAATGGACAGTGTTTGGTGCCTTATCTATGACACCCATATAAGTGCTTCCATAATCGTCCCATGCCAATTATAGTTACACTCATATATGTCCCATAGACGTCGACAATGCAATATATAAATAGGGTCTGCTGATTGCGTACAAGTACGTGTCACTTTCACTTATCCATTCATGCTTAAACACTCACGTACTTGCCATAATTAAACACTAATACCTAACACTGGGTAATGCACATGATCACTAGGTTACCTATGCAATGACTTCTATACGATATGATGAGAATACAATAATTACCATATGAATGGAATACCATCAGTCAGTGTCCTACCACTTGCATAATTTACTATAAGTCATGCGTGCAGAATTAAGCGAAACAATGTAAAAGGGGTAAACAATATATTGAATTATATATCCATCAAAATTGGTTTCGCGCCAATTGGGTTTCAGGTTTGCTAATTATGACCATTTCAACTTAAGTGTTCACGGCTGGAAATCCGGTTTCAGAATCGGGAGTCCATTTCGTAACACACTTTAACCCCAGTTGGGATCGTAATTAGGCGACGCTATAGTTGAACAATATCTAGGGTTATCAGTTAGGTTTCCACCGCAATTGGCATATCAGTAATATACTATATCGACATAGAGTTATGGACAGGTTATGTTCGATGTGTAAAATCTGCCTCTGCAGAAATCAGCAAAATGTATCGACATTACAAAATGAGTTAAAAATATCAAACAGTTGAGGAATCCAGTGAGACAAGTGGAGTAAGAAATTTAACTCAATTTTCTACGTAAAGATATAGGGTTCCGTGCATTCTCATATTTGAACAGGATTATACAGGGGTTTATAAACAGGGGTTAACTGGGATTTCTGTTCTGGACTGCAGTCCAGAATCGTAATCCTCCGCAATTATCTCTATCATAGTTTATTAAAATTCAGTGGTAAACTATATAATATGGTAAGCTAAACAGTTAGCTTCGATACGAGCCATCGAACGCTAAAATCCGGCTTATACACAATTTATTATAAATTCTACGGTTCATCATGTACGAAAGTTTTCAGGTCTTACGACAGAAATCGGGACATCATTTTACGTATGCAAACGACATCGTATTGTAACCAAAATCTTAAGGGACATTCATTATAACTCGGGCCATCACATGTTATTTGTTTTCGTCAATTTAACGGGGTCTTCCATTCGGGTTTTGTATCGAACACTTAAATTATAACGATTCACATGAAAAGTATATGCGGAAATTATCGGTAACTTGAATTGTAATATATAAAATTAGCATGAAGTAAGTATTAAACTTGCCTGAAGATGTGTCAACGACGGTACGGCAGCGGCAATGGCACAATCGCGTCACGAACGCAGCACAGGTTCAGCTTTGCCGGATCTTGCTTCTTGGACTCGATGGCTCCGGGGGTGCGACGGGCGTGCGCTGGCGTTGCGATGAATGGCGTGTTGATGACGATAACGGCTGAAGGGATCGATGCCACGGATTTGATGACGACGTCGGTGATCAAAAAAGCGGGAACTGCGATAGATGTAAGTGTTCGACGAAATGCCGGGGGCTCGACTGCGGCGGCTAGAGATGCAGCGAGGGGGCATCGGTGGTGGGTGTCGCGCAGGGGCTCGGCCACGGCGTAGGGGTCGCCGTGATGCTTACAACGGGGAGGCCGGCGGTTGATGGTCAAAGTGGCCGGCAGTGAGCTCAGGGGGGTGAGCCCGGTGGTGTTGGAAATGATGGTGGTTGGTTCTGGGGAAGTCCGGGGTGCAGAAAGTGGGGCGAGGGGGCTCGAGGGAGAGGAGGATGAGGTGGCGACGACGTGAGGTCGACGGAGGCGCCGGCGAGGTGGCCTGCAGGCGGGGTTTCCTGCATGCAGGTGAGGGGTAAGCTCGGGGTCTGCAGTAGGAGGCGACGAAGACGCGGTGGATGCAGATCGGTGGAGGGTTCAGGCGTTGTGGTGGTGGAGGCGAACTCGTCGGCGATAGGTGCAGCGGCGGTGAGGTTGCAGCGAGGGGTGTGCAGGGGAGCTCGGAGGCGAGGAGGGGTTCTGGGTAGTTGGTGAAGAGGGGCGAAGGTGGTGCGGCGAGGTGGTTGGTGGTGGAGGCAGCCGGCGGTGGTAGCGCGGCGAGCGTGGCGTGGGCGTGGGTTCGAAAGAGGGAGTGAGAGAAAACGGGGAAAGAGCGAGAGGGAACGAGAAGGAGGGGGAGGAGAGAGTTAGAGAGACGAGGTAGAGAAGGGCGTGCGGGCGCGCGCGCGGTCGTGGGTCGGGGTGTAGGATCGTGGTCGCGAGCGGGGGCGTTGGCGACGACGTGGGCACGTAGGGGAAAACGAGCGGGAAAACGAGAGTGGAGTGAGGAAGAAAGGTGGTACGGGTCGGGTCGGTGCGGGTGAGGAGATGAGGGTGATTTGTGGGCCGGGAAAGGTTGGGCCGGGAGAATATAAGAAAAAGGAAAAATAAAGGGAAATGGGAGGGGGTGTGATGGGCCGAGAAAATAATGGAAGAAAAAGGGGAGTTAGGGTTTGGGCTTGGGCTGGGTTTAGGAAAGGGAAAATATAAAAGGGAAAAATAAAAAGGATTTAAGTAATATGATTAGTTTTAGGTAAAAGAATTTAAGAAGGAAAATAGAATAAAGGAATTATGATTTTTAAATACTTAAAATAATTATAAATATAAATAGGTAAATTTGTGAGTGGCCCTTTTATAAAAATACGGATATTGGTGTATAAAAGAACTGGGTATCACATCTCGAATTTAGTAGTACAATCTCCAACTCGAATCTCTGTGATTACAATAATTGCCTTAAGGGCGAAATGACGGGCCGAACTTGATTATGACTCTTTGAGTTTTTGGCACCGTTGCTAGGGATGCGGTCACGAAATGAATAGGCCCGTGCGGAATTTATACAAGAATACGTCCCCGCAAATACGTGCCTTATGCATCGACGCTTTATGAGGGCATCTCCTTTGTAAGTGAGAGCCGGTCACTAGTCCGATTCATGTAGGGGGTGAGTACACTGGACGGACTCGCTGAGAACATCGACGACATCCTGGCGTATTCAAAGAATCATGACAGTCTCCGTACAGTCTGGTCTGTTCGTCAGACTCGTTTGGATCGCTACATGTATTTACGTATATCAACTTTATTTATATTCAACGTTTCCGCCGTATTTTAGGGTGAATTTTTAGTTTAAGGTTTCTGTTACAAACACAGCTGAAGCTGAAGTCGCAGCCCTCCGCCGTTTCAGATACGTAGTATTTACCTTTCTGTGATTGATTTTCGTCTTGGGGCGACCTTCGACCAGCTAACCGAAGTTGATTTGGGAACGCCCGATAATTCAAGGCCGAACTATTATTAACTAAAAAAAGATGTTGTCCGATTAAATATGTGTACTGGTTACACGGACTTTAGAGTTTTGAGGAAATGTGATTTGACCCTCCAAAGGTCTCATCATAGTCGACACCTGGTCATTGACAGGCAAGACAAACTTTCTCCATATTTGAGTAGTCTCTGGAAGTATCGAACTGTTGAGTTACAAGACAATCTCCGTACAGTCTGGTGTCTTCGCATGAGTAGGAACACACACGAGACACTGTGGCGATTTCACGAACAATTTGCACGTCAGTATCGCTACGAGGTATTTGTCGAAAAGAAGGCTGATGAGCAAGCCCCTGCAGTTAATTATGTTATTGCGTTTTATAGAAAACCTAAAAAACAGGCAAAGGAGAAGGCCTCAAGGAAGCATGTCTTTCAAAAATATTTTGTTTTATTTAAGGACTGCCGAGATGAGGTCGAACCTTGCTGCCGGATGGGCCCTCAATATCAGACTCGTCCGTATTTATGCAAGACATCTGGCCAATTACGTCATCGGGTGTTTAAGCACGATATTTTTGAAATCCAGCAAGCATATGCAGAAATAAGAAGTCGTAATGCTACCCAGGTACCTGTCGAAAAGAAAGCCGACAAGCAAGCTCTTCCGGACTCGACGATCCGGATGACCCAGTCATCGTTTTAGAATGGATGACTCGTGGCGTGGTGGTGTGGCCGGTCTCACAAGCCCACCCTGGAAACGGTCCAGCCGGAAGTTGGGGCCAGCGAGGGGGTAAAACGGTCTGAAATCTCGCGGTCCTGTTAGGTTTTAGATTTTTGTAAGGCATGTTTTTAAAATTGAATAAGTTAACTATTTTAAATATTTCTTTAAATTTTTTGTTATCTATACCAAAAATATTTAAGGCTTTTATCAAACATTTTTTTTAGTGATTTATACTTAAAAACCTACGAATCTTTTTATTTTTTTCCTTATCAATTTAATTATGTGTATTGCACATGCCATAATAAGTTGACACGTCGTCGCTGCTCAGGTGATGGCCAGTTAGAGGGGTTTATTTTGCACGTGCTCCGTACACCCCTCATTCGGTATTAATATGACATCATAAAGATTTGAAAAGATTTTTAAAGAATTAGTTGGAGAGTAGGAATATGGGAATGAGGAGAGCTACAAAGACTAGTGACATACACGTGCTCTGCACGTGTGTGATGACTCGTCACGTGTCGCAATTGTATGCATCCTTAATGGTTTTTAGTTTAAGGACCTTTTTACTAAGTTTGTTAATTTCCCAAAGAGAAAATATTTTGTATTGAAAAATGTTGAAGGGTGTAAAGGCGATTACACGTATATGAGAAAATGACATTGCATGCTCTTGTTCTAGAATCCTCATATCGATTTTTCTCTTTTTTGCATTTTTAAAGAATTTTTTTATGTTGCCCTCGTGGATTTGAGCTATAACATCAGAGATGATGATGAGAACCTAAATTTTTTCAGTTGCGGGAAGTTTGTTATGGATTAATAGTAACGACAACTCCAAAACGTGGGGTTTCTTTTACACGTGCTCCGTACATCCCTACTTCGACGTCAATATAGCAGATAGCATTTTTGGGACGTGAGTGCGTAGTTATAGAAAATTTCATGATAAACTTTTTAATTAATTTAACTAGGGGCATCACACTTGTCAAATAATAACAATGTGACAATCTTGTTTCGTCCATCACACTTGTCAAATAATAACAACGTGACAATCTTGTTTCGTCCATCACACCTGTAAAATAATAATAACGCAACATTTAATTACATGCACTCCAGATAAAAACAATGATGTTTTTTTGTTTGATTTCTTTAAAAATATAAGAAGCCGTATTATCAAGCAATTTCAAAATCAAACCTCTCGCTTTCTTTTGCCCTATAACACCAGAGATGGATATAAAGATTTATGAAGAATTCATATTAAATAAGTATTAGGATTTGTTTTTAAAATGTATCAATTTCATACTTATTTCCTCTTCACATCCAATATTTGTTTTATCTTGAATATTTTTATCCATCCTGATACGTATCCATATCTATCTTCTTGATATCTGCTTTGTATCCATATCCGAATCAAATATGGATATGAAATTTTACAGAACTATATCCATATTCCTCTCCATATCTATCTTTAGAAAACAAACATGTATATAGTAAAGCTCGTATAAATTCCATATCAGATCTGGATACAGCCCAAGATAGACACCCAAGAGTTGATTCGGCCTAAATTTCCTCTTTTTATTTTCATTTCTAATTTTATATTTAGTTGATGTTTCTTCTCCTACTTCTTTTCATTGTTGAGTTAGCTCGTTACATGAAGCAAGGTATATTAAAAAAAGGAAAGGAAAAAAAAATCAAATCAAATTTCACTTAAAAAAGCCAAAAATCTTTCGGGGCCTAGTTTGAAGACTTAACATAAAAATTCGAACACAATGTTAGAAAAGCTATAAAATAAATCTTAATCTCATTTTAACCTAAAACAAACTTGGATCATTGGATTTGTTGCGAATTTAGACTTGGGTTTGACTCATGTAAGTCTGAGTTCTGGCATCCTGTGAACCAGTTCTAACTATTAGCTCAATCCCAAGTCCGAATTAAAACTCAAAATTCAGATCTGATTATATTATTTATCAAAAATAATTTCTATTTAAATATTATAATTTCATACTTGTACGTCTTTATATATGCACCACTTTGTTAGTTTTTATGGATAATTCAGGTCGATCCATATTTTTATTTGGATCAAACTATGTCTAAGCCGCATTTAATTACCCAAATTTTCATTACCTAAAGCTAGAAATCAGACATTTAAATACCTATAGTTTATGTTTCGTGATACGGTGACTATGTTAACCGCAGGAGTGCAAGGATACCATCGCTTTCCCACCACAATAACCACGTTTTTTATTTTATCGGACAGAGGGAAAGAGGGAAAAAATGCCTAAGAAAGCTTATATGAGATACACGGGACCCTTAGATTCCTCATATTACAAAACGTTTTTATAAATACACACACTCTATTTTAATGCCAATGGCAGGCGTTCTTTGAATTGAAACTGCCAAATCTATTCTCATATCCACATGCCACAATAAAAATTATCATTAATAAAAAATCATTATGAAAAACATATCAAATTGTTCAGATCTTCCGAAATCTTTTAAACATAATAAATTAAAGCTACAAAGAACATATATATTTTAAAAAAATATTTAAATCTCATTTAAATAAAAATTAACAAATCCGTTAATTTTATTTTATATATTCTCTCATCAACACTTGCGAAAAATTCTACTTAATAAATTTCTATGTCCACACAAGCTTAAACTTTATGTATTTATCAGGGTATTTTAATGCTGTATCAAAATATTGAATTTTAATACTCATATTCGGGTGACTTTGCTTCGCTTTCATCCTTTGGAGAGAGAGAGAGAGAGATGAGCAGCGGCGGTGGCGGAGAGAAGGGAGGCAGCGGTGGCGGTTCGGTGAAGACGCCGGCGGATTTCCTCAAATCAATTCGAGGCCGCCCTGTCGTCGTCAAGCTCAACTCTGGAGTCGATTACAGAGGTAAAAACAACCCCTTCCTTATTTTTCCTAGGGTTTCTCTTAATTTCACACTTTGTTTCATCAATTTCAAGTGCTTATTGGATTCTTCAGTCAAATTAGGCTTGACATCAAACATAAAGCTTAAAAATAAAAAAAATTAAATCCAGGGTTTAGTTAAAACCCTAATTTTTGATTAAAGTCTTTTGGGATCTGAGTTAGGACTGATAGATAACAATAAGGGAATTGTTTAACTATAATTTCTGAGTAATATTTTTTTGGGAAGATTAAGTTCTTCGTCTGGATCGTGGATCTTAAGATTTTAAGGTTAAGGGTTGAAAACCTAGCAATAGTTATAAAAGTCCATCTTTATTTGTTAGCATCAGAGAAATACCCAATATTCTCTACCAAAAAATGAGAAGCACAAATGAGACATTGTAGTAGCTTGTGATCTTTTTGAGTAAATTTTGCTTCATGTAGGCTTAGTGTTTTAGCTGGCGGTGCATTAGGGACTTAACAGGCTGGCCAGATGGATTATTATTCTTGAATAAAATTGCGCTTTATCTATTTTTAGTATTTTTTTTCTAACGACAACCAGGAAGAAACATAGAGTGGTTAGTTGAAGATGGAATTGCCATTTGAATCTTATTTTGTTAGTTCAATGCATGAGTTAATCCTCAAAACACTTGCCGTTATTTTTGAGACGTTGAATGAAGGAAACATTTTGTACTTTAGAATTCTAAAGTAGCCGTGTATATTTGAAACCTGATCTCTACGGGCTTTAGCGTTTTAGCTTAACAGGCCAAAAGGCTTTGAAACTAGGATATTCTGAATAAGATTTTCATCAAATATGATTTTGATAACCACAATGAAAGATGCTCTTAGCGATTTCTCTGTGATAGATAAAGCTGTTGTCAAGCTTACACTATAATTTTCTGTTTACTGCATGTACTTATTTTTTCTTGTTTATCTCATATATATCTTTATCTTAATCAAAATGATGTGCATCTTCTTGCATTGTACTTCAGTAATGAGAGTGGGAATAAGGTGGAAGAAGAAAAATATATAGTGTTCTTTTTATATGAATTGTACTTTATTTAAGTAGATATATATTTTGTTCTTTTGGTTTTCGATTACTATCTCTTACACCAGATTTGATGAAAGTGTTACCTCCACCCCTATGTTTCTGTTGTATTCTTACATATTAGATTCAAGGACCACATAAAGATATTATTAATTAAGAAATACATAAATAAGTTATGAGATTTTAATCAAAACATATGATCTTTATAAGCAACAAGGGAAAATGTTATATTTTAGAGGATAATGCTTATGCAATCAAAATGGGTCATCCTTTTTAGATTACGTGATCATTGATTTGGTTAATTAATTTATATTGTAAATATATGTTGTATTTGCTTGAAAACCCATTTCCTTTTTATAAGTCATAATAGAAACTAGAAAGCTACCCATATAATTTTATTTGAAGGTACAATTCTTTAAACAAGAGGAGGTTGACTTAAAAGAAGTAGAGCTACAATTTATTTGAGCTGTGCCTCATCTACTTTTATCAGGGTAGCTTTTAAAACTAGAATTAAAGATGCATTATCTTTCTTTTCTTTTCTCTACCATTTCTAAGTCTAAACACTTGGCAGAATGACTTGAAATTGATTTTATCTTTTCCCTTTCTGGATTTGAATATCTCGCTACCCCCACGTCACTATCGCATGCACGTTGTTGTAAAACACTTATTTGTTATCCGTTTGGTCAATCAGTGCACAACACATTATCTGACTTTTAATACGCACTCATGCACAAGCATCTCTCTCTCTCTCTCTCTCTCTCCGTGTGTGTGTGTGTTGAAAATTCCAAAATTTTCCATATCTTCCAATACTAAATATTCAAAAATGCAAAAATTATGCAAATTTCTCTACTCATTATTAAAGCACTACATGCAGCCGCTCTGTTGTTGAGAGCTAGAATGGGGAGTAAATAGTAAAAAGAACAAGAAATTTTAAGTATCATTTTTAAGGGAAAAAAAACTAATTTACCACACGCCAACATCGGTGTGATCTTTCGTTTTCACCAAAGCTTCGTCACTTGCATTGGAAACTACAACGCGTCCAACGTTTCACCCCTAATAGAGGAAATATTATCTGGTGCATAGGTCGATTGAAAGAATGGTGGAAGTGTAGGTTTTATTAAGTGGATAATGGGTGATTTTTTGTTAAGAAGTCTGGTTAATGGGTAATAAAAAAAAGTCTGGTTAATGGGTACAACATATGCGGAATGTGCCCTTTACATGTGATTAAGTGGAATATCCGGCGGAATATCCACATAACTATTCTGCGTATTACTATAGTCTATATGTTTGATTATTGTCTTTTTCCCAACATCTCTCTCACATGAACATAGAGTCCGTCTAATGAGGATTTGCTCAAAGATGGGCAGTTGACAATTATAAGGGAATTTGGATGAGGAGGAAGATCGATTTATGACTAATCTTTCTGAAGCACCATGCTTCATTTATCATTACTAACTTTCTGAGATCGTCATTTCATACATTAGGATATAACTAGGACAATCCTTTGTTTTGTTTGTTTGTACTTAAACCTAATAGCTTACAGAAACCTCTCAGCTTCCGTGCCTTTTGAAATAATAATTCATTGTTATGTGAATTTGATTAATTAGAATATGTGGAAAGGGAAGATTGAATAACGTATAAGGAGTAGTGCTAATTGCACTACTCTTTGATCCTATGATAGTATTTAATTTTTTTGTTTTTGTTTTTGATAATAGTATTTAAATTGGACCTTGCAAATCACATAGCCCAACAAATAAAGGGGAAAGGCGCGCATCTTAGTGATAGTTGCTCAATTAGCTCTTTGCCATGAGACAGTGTTACTTCGTCTTTTTTTTTGAAGTGTTAGCTTGCAATTCTTGAATAAAGTTTAAACTATCTTCTTCTTCTTCTTCTTCTTCTTCTTCTTCTCTTCAAATTATTAAAACTATCATGATGACTAGTAAAATTAGCATCAATTTCACTTTGACATCTACCTCCTCTCTAAAGAAAAACCTTTCTTTGCCATTAATTAAATGGTTATATAGGGTAGTAATCAAACATAAATTTGCTTATAGATTACCAACACTAACTTCCAGACCTATTAAGCCTTGTCTTAATTTCAGTTTAGTGAGTGACTTCAGACTTCGTCTTGATTTCATTATTGTCTACTGATGCGAAAGAAATTTGTAGAAAAATATGAATTTGTTGATGGAGCGCTTGTTGTGATGACTTCGATGTGGGTACTTCTTGTTATGATCAAGGATTATCAAGGTTATGAAATGTGGTATGTGCCACTATGTGGTTGAGTGGTGCTATGATGCATACCACATAGCATATGCGATGCATTCTTCATACGGGACATGGCTTTTCAAAGCAAAAAGAGAGGGAAGAAAAAAAGGTAAAAGAAATAAAAAAGCTGCTAAGAAATCAAGGGAAAGAAATTGAGCAGAAGTTGATATCTGTAGTTATACAAATAAAAAATGATATATTGGGGGAAAACATACTTGCGTTTAAAAAAAGTATTACTTGGAAGAATAGAATAGAAAGAAAAAGGAGAATTTATAAAAATGAAGGTATATATAACTTAATTGGTTGCATAGTAGGTCCATTGAAATATCCAACTAACTCACACAACTTTTCAACCACAATGCATGAAACAAAGACCGGTTAAACATTTTTTGCTTTGAAAATGAGCTTTGCTGCATGATGGGCCATACAAATCAAATTTTATGCGTCGGGAGGGTTCATTAACACATATGCGAGTGCGCATATGCACCGCTTTAGATGCATTTATAACCGCGGTGATGACTCTGATAATAGCACTTGTTATGATGAGAAAGATCACAAGTCTGGCTAGCTAAGAGGATGGTGAGAGTTATCCATGATATCTATAAACCAAGGAAAAAGCTCTAATACTAGAGTACCCTCAACAATTTAAATTGTCAAATGGACTAAATTGAATTACTAATTTGAGTTCAAACATTTTTAAATGGAGTTCAAACATTTATTTAATCAGAAAACCGGTGGCTTAAAAAGCAGAGGGCAGGATGCTGAACATAGGATATGGAAGAATAGAGAGGCTAGTGTGTTAGTTTTAGCCATTTTAGTGTTTTGGTCGGGCGAGAGGCTAGTGACTATGTACACCAAACTTTTGCTTGTAGTTCTTCACTTTTCAGTCTTTAATTGCATTCTCCTTCCTGTTACTGCGGAACAAAGGCACGACACGATTTCATGGATGGGAATGTAATTAAAGACTGAAAAGTGAAGAACAAGCAAAAGTTATCTCATAATGCAAATATTGGGAGAAGAGATGGCTCTGTGGTGCCAGAAGAAACATGATGAACTTATATTGGAAAGCATGAAGGCAAAGAGGCTGGGAATGCATCATACGGTTCAGCAATCGGCAAATTGTATTTTATATTCCATTATACTTTCTGTTTTACTGTTGTAAAACTTCAAAGAATGATCAGAGTTTAGGGAAAACGAAGATTGCATTATTATGTGACAGGTGAAATGGTGAATTAATATTGGAGCCCTTTTTGAAAAATTATATACCTTTCTTTTCCTTTCCTTTTTTTGTGTGAATAAAAAGGCCAAATATAGCCTCTCTATAAGAATGAAACAAATTCGGAAGTGTGTTATGGAATTCAAAAATCGCCTTGTTTAGCCATGAAATACCTTTATATAAAGGCTGGATCCTTTTGAGAATGGGAAATATGAAAACTGTGTTCTGATGGGTATATGAATATAGATTTTGCTCTAAATGAGTTTCTCTGCCATGCGATTTGATGGCGAGAGGAACATTTCCTCATCATACAGGGTTATTAGCATCTATCCATAACCCTATTAATCAAGCGTATTTTAGATCTTGATCTGATCTGTATTATTTTTGCCCACGCAGGTATTCTTGCTTGCTTGGATGGGTACATGAACATAGCAATGGAACAAACCGAAGAGTACGTTAATGGTCAACTAAAGAACAAGTACGGGGATGCGTTCATCAGAGGAAATAATGGTATGATTGTTTTTCTTAAGCTTCGCTTGTTTTTTTTGTAAGCGTGTTTGTTTGTATCTAACACATTTGCATCAACAGTTCTCTACATCAGCACTGCAAAGAGGACTTTTCCATCGGATGGGGCATGATCTGCATCACACTGCACACATCTTGATAGTGTATCAAACTTAAGCAATTTTTCAATCATTAAACTTTTTGTTTGTTAAATCAATTCCTAGTCAAGGGATTTTTAGTTGTAGCTGTCAGGCATCTTGCTAATGTGTAATGGCAAGGAAGATGAAAGTGTTCCGAGATTATTTTGGTGTTTTTGCTGCTGCTACCTTTACCCCCATCAAATTTATGTATGCAAGTGTCCATGATCGCCCATAAGAAGCGTGTTCTTTGTGAAGGGGTTGAACATGAAAGTACTTGATCTCTTTTTTGTGTTCACGGTAGATCAATTTGAGTGTTATATGCAGTATTGAAAAAAGTATGGTTTAATTCGGAACTGAAGATTTACCTTCAAACTAGCAGCTGAATGAAAAGAAAACTTGGGTCCCTTCTTTGTAGACAGCATGATCTCCATTAAAAGATTTACAATAAATTTTTTGTGCGACTTGTATACAGGCTCAGAAAAGTCTTAAGCAAGTATGCAACAAATTTTAGCATGGCTAGTATTTAATGTAAAATATTTTAAAAGTCGTGTGTTTCCTGCTGTTTAATGTAAAATATTTTAAAAGTCATGGGTGTTTCCTGCTATTTGCTTGAATGCTCGGGGTATTTCATGCAGTTTAAGCTTACCATTTCTTTCTTAGTAGTCATCAAGCGGATGCACCAGGTACATGGTAGATTTTATTTTTTTCCCGTGAAGCCTGTAAACCAAGGGTAAGAAGGGAAATATTGCATCTTTCAATATACAGATCACAAGATAGGCATTGCTTTTTTCATATTTTGTTTCATACATAAATTTCCATTATCCCTACTTAGTCCTAGCTAACCAAACACGAACAAAATCCCACAACAGCATACACAACCAAAATTACCTTCATCTTTTAGCATTCAAATCAAACTCACAATCTAAAGTAGTCAACAATTTTCTCCTATTATAAATATGAAATATTCTGAAAACATTCGAAATGCTTGGAAGGAGCATGAAAGTTGAATCCAGTGCACGCATGTTTCCCCCCGTTTGCAACGAACTTCGGCTTAGGAAAATAAAAGGCCGATAAAATGATATCATATCGACTTTAATAATAGGCCATAGAGTGCAAAACTGGTCGAAACCACAGCCGGCACTACATTGGAACCGATCATTACCATTAATACATGAGTTTTGTTCTCGAGTAGCAGTAACTTCTTAAAACTAATATTCTGCTGGTTATGGTTAGAATCCTTTGCGAGCTTTTGTGAAGAAAATTGATGAGCCTTGGTAGTTAAGCCTCTCAGTTGGAACTTAGAACCCCTGTTCTAGTTACCTACAAAGATTTGCGGCAGTTCAGACACAGAACATTGAGATTTTGTTGTGCTCTTCGGTACTCTACAGCATCTTGCACTGATCGCACAAAGGCCCACAGGTTCCCGCACTAAATGCAGTCGAGGCACCGTGGCCATTCTCCGTTGTCGAGTTAAAGTTAGAATTTTGTTGAAAACTCTGATGTGAAGGATCAGGAGCAAAGTGAGTAGGCCCGTTAGTTGGAAACACGTTCTCTAGAGCTACAAATGATCTGTGCAAGTTAGAACGAAGGATAATGAGATTAAGGTATGTTCGACGGCACTCAATCTGCATACCCAACTGATTGCATTTAGCCCAAAAGGTTCCTGCATTCGAGGTGCTATGGCCATCCTCCGCTGCCGTGCTAAAGTTAGAATTAGATTGAGAATTCTTCGAGAATTCTGCCAAGAATGCGGAGCATAGCAATTAGGCCCGGTAGTTGAAAACATGTGTTCTGATGCTACAAAAGATTTGTGGCAGTTGCTGCTGGGGCAAAGGATACTGATATAATTGTATGCTCTAAAGAACTCATACTGTTTATTGCACTGATCGCATGAAGGCCAAGAGCTTCCCATATTCTGAGGCACCGTGACCATTACCAGTTGTGGGATTGGCATTCTGCTGAAAATTCTGTGAAGAAGGCCTCTCACTTGGAACCGTGTTCTCTGCAGCTACAAACGAATAGCGGCAGTAAGGACAGAAGAGATTACGATTAAGGTATGCTCTAATATTCTCATACTGTGTCTTGCACTGACCACACAAAGTCCAAAAGGTTCCCGCATTCGAGGCACCATGACCATTATTAGTTGTCGAGTTGGGATTATGCTGAGGGTTCTGTGAAGAAGACTGCGAAGCAATGTAATTAGGCTCCTTAGTTGGATACACATCCTCCGAAGCTACAAATGATTTGCGGCAGTTAAGTAGGGATAATGAAATAAGTAGACTTGTCCGAAACGTGTATCCAATGGAGAAAACCTCTAAATATCATGCAGTTTTTGTCGGAAGCCGGCAAACCGAAAACACAAATTCAAAGAATGGTCATAATGTTCAAGTTTCTATGCAAGGAAGAAAAATGTCAGGCCGCTGTATCGATTTTAAGAAAGCTTACAACTGTTTGAGTTATTTTCTGCATGAAACTTTAAAATTAGAAGGTTCCGTAGTAAATGGGTCTTATATACCACGGATAATTCCTAAAATAGGAATGATACATATAATCAGGCCTACATCCATACAAAATCCTAATTCTAATTAAATATACCAGAATTATAGAACTAGAAGTAACGGATTGATATTGAAGCAAACAAGTGCATGAACTCAACATTATTAGAATTACTACGATGGCCACAATATTAGCTTTTTATAATAAAAAAAATCAAAAGTAAGCATTACGATTCATTTATATAACTAAAAAAACTGATAAAATAGCAAACATTGAGCAAATGCTAAACCTTTGGAAATTTGATTTAGGGCAAAAACCCTAGAAAGAAAAAGGCAGACTCAAAACAAAGCGGATTTTTGAAATTAAAGAGAAGGAGAGATTACACATTTTGGTGTTGATATCAATCGCTGCGGGTGAGAGCCACCTTCAAGCTGCAGCCGTTTCTTTATTCGCCAACTGCAGCATAATCGTGGCGGGAAATTTTTTTTAAGGTTAATTGCACAAAACACCTATAGCCCACATGCCTGTCTAACACCTCTAATTTGAATTTCCAAACTAACAACTCCCAAGCAAGGATTAAAATCTCGGCATTGCTATTGGTATTGGTATCATCAGAAGGCCGCTTTTGGGATTGTAGTCGATCATTCCGGATAGAAAATATCGGATTTTCTATCTCTTGACGAAAATAATTTTTAAAACTTAGTAAACCATTTGAATAAATATTAAAAATGACTATAAACAATTTGGCCAATTCTATATCAATTAATGATGTATAAAATGATTGATATACTACTTAACAGAGTAAAAAGTAATTCAGCGGTTTATCAATAAAACTCTTATCCCACCAGTCTTGTCACTGTAATAGTTGGGAGCCTATATACGGGATCGATTGAGGTTTCTGACCATGCTGTCAAATGTATATAGGTCACAAACAAGTGTAGTTAGGGTTAACTAAGGGGTTGGGCCAATTATGGATGAAGTAACTGGTGTGATCTTAAGATTGGATTGAATTAGGGATTTTAAGAGGTTGGTTCTTTTTTATGATAAGTGATGGGGTTATTAGATTTATTATGTTATTTTATTGATTTGTCATGAAGAAGAGGAAAGCCACGATCAGCGATCAATTTCAAAATTAAAACACCTACTTCCTTTTGCACTGTAATAGTAAATAGTAGATTTGCACTGCAACATTATATAAAACCTCAAATATAGCTTTAAAACCAATAAAAAAGCAAAAAACTTTGGGCATACAATTAGGGTTAATAAAATCTTTAACATTTATTATAAATCTAAACTCTATCCATAAACTTCTTCAGGAAATAAAAGATGATTAATTCTTTTCTTACAGATAATAAATTTAATAAACAATGAATCACACCACACATTCAAAGCGATTCTTATAATGGCACGTGGGCAAGAACTTCTTTTTAATGATTTTGAAAAATATTTAAGAAATCATAACTGATTTATCTGTTAATAGATTCTTTGTTAATCAAAAGAAAGAGTGAAAGGGCCATTTGGATGCAAAATAATTTGGTCAACGGTCACTTATTTTTCCTATCAATTTGAGTCCCGCATTAATAAGATTGTTTGGATGCATCTTGAAGATAAGTGATTATTGTCTTGAATTATGTGTTTCCACTTAAAAATATCATCTTT
Source organism: Agapanthus africanus (assembly GCA_030015575.1). Taxonomy (NCBI): domain Eukaryota; kingdom Viridiplantae; phylum Streptophyta; class Magnoliopsida; order Asparagales; family Amaryllidaceae; genus Agapanthus; species Agapanthus africanus. Next base: position 101,165,713 of record CM057350.1, on the reverse strand, counting down.
TCCCACTTAAAAATAAACTAGGGTTTCTAACTCATTTCTTAAGTGATTATGAAATTGTAAAGTTGACCAAGTGATATACCATAATACCCCTTATATTTTCATCCAAATTTTAAAATGCCGTTAATGATACGTACTTTTGGTCATTTTACACTCAATAATCACTAATATATCATTTTTCATACAAAATCATCTAAACACCATACAACCTATTTATCATAATCACTTATAACTGATTATTTCATATTTTTCAAAAATAATCACTTATAATTGATTATGGTAAAAATCACTTATAAAAATAAGATCATCCAAACAGGTACAAAGATATGTGACAAGAAGCGGCATGCGAAAGGACAACATAGTAAGGTCTAGATACGAGGCCTCTCGACTGACTGCCGATACCATCATCATCATGCAAGGTACCATCATTTCCTCTTTTTTGTCTTATTCTGAAAGCATAAATATATGATAAATTTAAGCCGGTGATGGGGATTCCAGTCCTCTCACATCATCGAGAACGCAAAATAGAGGACAATAAAATAATATGAAAAAGAAATAGCACATCGGATTTACATGCTTCTACCATTTTGGTTTAGTCCACGGGGCAATCATCACACTCGGGATTTCATTATAACTAGATAATAACATATAAGATATTAAAACACTCGATCACTCACAAGAAAGGAAGGCACATCCAAACTCTCTTCTATATATTGGTCTTATCACCAACTCCTCTCAATAGAAGTAAATATAACGTCATTAAACCCGACACCATCCATCATCTATTTATATCCCACAACAAAAGATGTCTGGTGCATATGGCTCGAGTCCAAGTCAGACTAGCTCTAGATGCACGAACGGATATGAAACACTTCTCAACAATAGGCATATGCTAAATAAGCCACATAGTGCAGACCCTCACATTCTAGAGTCATCTTTGTAAAAACCGGAACTTCTGAAAACCCTCCCTAATCTTCCTTAAAGTTGCATACGTTGCTTTTTATGCTTTGTTGTGAATCAAAGTTTTGAGTTTTGATGGGAACTTTCAAGTCCTTTGCGGCCGAGCACGCTCGGCTCGACCTCTTCTCGGGATTCTGTTTTAACCGCTTCGTGCCCGAAAAGTTCCTCAAGCGTCTCGATAAGTTTGAGGGTTATAGTGATGAGTTTAAACATGAGAGTGGTTTTGAGCAAGTCAAATAAATCATAAGGTGGTTTCTATAAAATAAGCCAAGATGATAATAAGAGGAGGGGTAAACGGCCACTTGATGGTGACATTTCATATATATTAATTGGATGAAAACATTAAAAATTAAATGGCAAGGGGTTTATGTGTAAAAAAAGTGAAAGTTCGGAAGGTTTTAGTGATAGGTTTAAACATGAGGATGGTTTGGGACAAACAGGCAAACCACATGGTGGTTCTGTAAAACAAACCAAATTTAACACTATCAATTTTTTGTGCGTATTTTCCATAATGCCCTCCAGTCTTTATTCTTCATCCCTTTTCCTTCTCTAAATTTTTTACCTTTCAAACTCCTTTTTCTTATTTTTCTCTCTCCAAAATCCCTAATTCAAAACACTATCTACTTTCTTTCTACTCTTCCAAAAAGGGAAAATGGATTTAATAGAGTTTGGATCTAAAAAAAAATGAAGAAAAAGGAAAAAGAATATTAGGTTTGTTAATTAAATTTATTAAGAGGGCAATTTTGGTTTATGAAAATTTTATGTACGGAAAAGTTAACATTGTTAGGATTTTAGGGTTAAACACATGATTTTCTAGTTTAAATACTTTCTTGCTTTTCAAGCAAAAGGGAGGGGAGTTTCCTTCATTTTATCTATTTAAATTATAGTATTAACAAATCCTTTTATTTCACAAATCTTGTTAATTTAATTATGTATACCGTATTTTAATTCGAATTAAATATGCAATAAACAAGAAAAATCCTTCCATATTCTTAATAAAGCATCTAAAAAAAAATATACCTAACAAATTTATAACTAAAATAAATCACACATTCCAAAATGCTATAGTATTTAAATACTTTTAATCAATTATAAAAAAAATTCAAATTGATCTAATTCAAGAACTACTAATTAGGATTGAATTAATATCTACTATTATAGTGCTAATAGAATTAGCTCATCAATTTTGAAATTGATTGCGGCAACGGCGCCATTTGATTATTTTCGGGTTGATATAAATTTTGAAAATTATAAAAATCTGAAAATATAAAAAAAAAAAAAATTTATCAAATTTGATCTGTTTGAAGGGTGTATTTTTTGAATATTGCAGGAACAGCGAAGAATTGAGGATCTGGAATTTTACAGAGGGCAAATAAAAATTTGGTACATAAGAACAGGGAGGAATTGCAAGCAAAGAACAGCAAATTTTTTTTCCAGAGGCTGAACCCACCAAGGCGCCGAGCTTCCGTCGCAGAAACGTGCCATCCGCCGCGGATCCGCGCTCATACTGCCACGTCAGCGCACCAAATTTTGCTGGTTTGATTTCTTTCTTCTTCCCCTCTGCAACCTACAATATATCTCTCTGTAAAAAGTTTTCTGCAGGAATTCTTTGCGTAAAGAGTATTTTTCCCCCTTCTAAATAACAGATCTCTGCAGGTTTCTTTGCGCCGCGCTAAAATTTTTTGATTGCAAGTGAAATTTTATCTGTTTTGCATAATTTAACCGGACTTAAGGGGCTAATTGACCAAACTCAGTTTGGGTGGGGATTTCATCACCCTTCCCAGGATCCCAGAAAACACCTAAAGCATTTTGCATCGACCACCTTTAATTAAAAAAGATTAGACTCAGACCTAAGGACAGCGAGCTCAATAGGAAAAGGACTAGGGTAGGCATCGGCCGTTTATCCTAACCGACATTGCGGTGTCTAGGCTAGTGGTTATTAATTAGGCCCACTGTAGTGGTGGTTCCTTCCCACTTACCTGGCCGTATTTGTCCGTGAAGAGGCGGTTTGAGGTCTATTTCTAGCCCTAGTTAGGAGCTGTCTAGTAGACCTAGGCGACCCTAGATCTAGGCCTGATTGTGCATGTGTGGTTGATACAGTTGTGTCACGAGTCCGTCTTCAAAATTTTTTTTGCAAAACTCATACATAAAAAAAAAATAAAGAAAAATCTTTTCAAACTTGCAACTTGTCGCGAAGAAACTTAAAACTCACTTCCACCACTTCTTCTCACTGACGTTATCTTACCCCCACATTCTGTTTTTCTATTTTTTTCTGACTACACTACTCCTTTAGTGTATGTCACTTTGGACCAGGGATACTAACGCTCGATTAGTCCGTGTTTCGTTGGTACCGACCAACGAACCCTTCGGCGAACCCTTCGTCGACATTCCGTCCATTTCCTTACCTCCACCTTCAAATTCTTCTTTCGAAGGTATGTCGGGATTCAACCCCAACGATACCTTACCGACGGGAATGATTCCACCTCCGCCAGGTGCGAATAACCCGAATCTTCCGCCTGTTGTAGCGCCCGCACGAGTTGCGCTCCAGGATCTCTTCTACCCCGTCCGCACTTCTTTATCCACATGTCTTTCACCCCCACCGGCAAATAGGGATAATTTTGAAATAAAACCACACTTCATCAATATGCTGCCTAAGTTTCATGGTTTGGAATCCGAAGATGCATATATTTTCATTAATAAATTCCAAAACGTTTGCGCCATGATGAAGACAACCCAATTAAGTGATGACGCGATAAGGCTAAGGGTCATTCCTTTCACCTTATGTGACCTAACCGAGAAGTGGCTATATAGCACCGCATCACATTCCATTAGAAATTGGGACGAGTTTGTGAGAGCTTTTCTGAAAAAGTTCTACCCTCATCATAAAACTGCTAGAATCCGAAACGAGATTATACAATTTTCACAGCTTCCTTCCGAACCATTTTGGAAGTGCTTCGAGAGATTTAAAGACCTACTTGTTCAATGCCCTCATCACGGGATCGAAAGTTGGCAACTTTGCCAAACATTATACGAGGGATTGAACGCAGCAACGAAGCAGTTGCTAGAAACTATATGTCAAGGTCATTTTCTTTCTAAGTCTAGCGACGAAGCTTGGCAGTTTCTTGAGGACCTAAGTGAGCAAACAATTCAGTGGGAGAGTACCAAGACCACATCATCTTCTTCAGTTGGTCAATCTAGGGCAGGCATACATCAAATAGATATGTCGATAGCTATGAAGGCCGAGATGGCCTCACTTATGAAAAAGCTAGAAGCCATTGAGACAAAAATCTCATCGTCTTCTCCTGCCCCTACTCTACCCACACGAACTGTTTGTGCTTGTTGTTCGAACCCATCGCATTTAACCGAATAGTGTCCTTACAATGCACCTATTCAAGGACAGGATCAAGTCAATGCTGCATTTCAGCAACGACAAAGAAACGATCCGTACTCTTCGGCATACAATCAGGGGTGGAGGAGTCACCCAAATCAACAGTTCCAAGGGAATAACAATTTTCAAAGAGCTCCTCCACAACAACAACAAGCACCTCCACAAACTCAAAACCAGCAACCTTTCCAACAACAACCTTATACAAATCAAACGAACAATTTGGTTCAACCAAATGATGATAAGGTTACCTCGCTCGAAAAAAGTCTAGATGCATTTCTTAAGCAAACTACAGAATCCGCAGCAAGATTTGAAAGTTATGTTCAATCTTTAATGAATAACAATGCCTCACACGATCAAAGTATCAAATCTATTGAGACACAAATTGCACAATTAACTGCTGCGTTGAGTGAGAGAGAAAAGGGAAAGCTTCCATCTCAACCATTGCCCAATCCCGGTCACATACAAAACGCATATCACAATCACAATATAAATACGGTGATCACGTTGAGATCCGGAAGAGAGTTGCAAAATAATGTGGAAACTCGTGATGACATCCCCGCCGGTGGTTCTTCTTCCCCTTCTTCATTTTCTTCATTTCCTTCTTCACCTTTTTCTTTAGAGCCTATTCTCCACCCTTCACACGGCTCTACTTCTCCTGACTCGAACGGACCCTTTTCTCACAACACGAACACATCCACACTGGGATCCGTTCCTACTCCACATTCTACTCCACAGACTTTTGACTCGACAAATTTTCAGAACGCTCCATTCCCAAACAGGTTGAGTCCTAATAAACCAAATACACAAGTGGAGAAGATTGTGGAGATATTTAAGCAGGTTAGCATAAATATACCTCTCTTGGATGCTATCCAACAAGTCCCTTCATACGCGAAAATCTTAAAGGGCTTATGCACCTCGAAGAGAAAGGCATCTCAAGTACCCAAGAAAGTGCTAGTGGCTAGTGCAGTGAGCAATGCTATTAACCACCATCAAACCTTACCCCAAAAACGAAAGGACCCCGGCTGTCCTACTATTTCAATCACAATTGGGGATAGGAATATTAATCGAGCACTTTTAGATCTTGGGTCTAGTGTTAACCTGATTCCTTATTCCGTGTACGAACAATTAGGGGTTGGAGAGTTGAAACCCACTCGTTGCACTCTCCAAATGGCTGATCGATCAATCACCTATCCAAGGGGTCAACTAGAGGATGTGTTGATCAAAGTCGGGAAATTCATATTCCCCGTTGATTTTATCGTTATGGATACACAACCTGTTGCTAACCCAAGAAACCAAATTCCGGTGATTCTTGGTCGACCATTTTTGGCCACTTCCAATGCCGTAATAAATTGTCGCAATGGCTCCATGACTCTATCCTTCGGAAAGAGGTCTAGTGAGTTCAGTATTTATAAGATGGGAAGTCTGCCCCCCGTGCCTAAAACTAGTACACGAGAAGTTTGCTCTATTCACGAAATCACGCAGGAGGACTGCGAGTTTGAAAGATTTCTATTTGATGAAAACAGTTTTGACGCCACTAGTGCGTCCCTCCTTGAGCCTACTACCGTTGACACAACCGATGTTGATTATGAATGTTTCACTTTTTTGGATGATGACGACTCACAGCCCGAATATGAGTCGTTTGAATTTTTAGATGAGTCAGTCGAACCATCTGAATCGGTTGTTTGCAGTGATTTCGAACCTGTGTTAGAGTCCTTTGAGTTCGAGGTGGATTCCGCAATGATTCTTTCGCCTCAGAAATTCGAACTCACGCCCTTACCGTCTCACCTTAGATATGCCTACATATGTGAGAATGAGATTTTTCCCATTATCATATCAGCCTCTCTAGCCTTCGAGCAAGAGAACGCTATTTTAAAAGTCTTACAAGATAGGCAGCAAGTTTTCAGTTGGACTATGGCGGACATCGAGGAGATAGGTTCCCTCATATTTGAATATCATACATTGATGGATGATGCCATGCCAATAGAGGACCCACAGGAACATCTTGGGGGTATTGTGGTGAGTCAACTTCCTCCCTTAGAAGTTGAAATACCCCCATTTCTTTTAATAAGGTACGAGAATGCCAACACTCCACTGATTGCTGATCATTTACATTCTCGTTTCGATGCATCACCATCACCTGTATATTTACCTCCACACCTCCCATACCACTACTTCTATCTTCCCCAATTCTTTGCGGACCACCACAACTTATTTTTCCACCAGCCAATATTCTTTACTGATAAATTTTTCAACTGGTTGGTGTTGACTTTTGGCCGATGCAAAGTTTGGCAGTAATGTCTAACATAGTTTAAATGAAGTTTGGGGGAGGGTCTTTTTGTATATATTTTGTTTTTCTTAACAATAAAAAAAACTATAAATAAATAAACAGGGGAGTATCGGTATTTTGACCCTCTTGGTTTAGCATGACAGTGAGGACACTGTCAAGTTCAAGTTTGGGGGTATGCTCGGTACGTCTTCTTCCTTCGCATTCATTTGTACATATTTTTGCATTTGCATACCTATTTGAAAACCCATAAAAATTGAAAATTTTCAAAAATTATAAAAATTATTGTATTCAATTTTGGCTAATTGACTAGAGTTTGACAGATAGGTTAACTGGCTAGGAACAACTAGATCTTTAACGTAGTAAATTAAAAACCCTAAAGATAACCTTCCTTAAAGTTTAACGGTAGAAAGTATATGCCTTTGTAGTTTATTTAGAAATAGGCAAATTTTGGGTTCACTTCTTGGGCTAAGTCTAAACAAGGGAAGAATATTGATGTTCTTATTAGAGTATAAGTTTGAAAAATAGTTCCTAGCTTAAGACTAGATTCTAAAAATGTATACCCTACAATTTGCACAATCACGCACCTTGAAACTTGGAATAGTAGAAGAGACCTTGAAGTGCTCTTGTCTAAAGTCCTTAGTACAATGAAAATAAAGAAAAAAAAAGTGAATAAAGAATAAAAAAAATGGACACTGGTTTTTGTGATTACTTAAGGCTGCAAAAATAGAAAAATATTTAGCGAGGGTGCTTCATCACCTAGTGCCTTAGACCAACTGGTTTGGGAGTCACTGCTAAAGCCTTGGGTGTTGCAAAACTAGAAAGTACGGTTTAAAGTGCTAACGCATCTTGTAATCGGTTGTTGGTACCTCAAGAAGTATTAACGGTCGCATGAAGGATGTGTAAGCAAATTTCATTCAAAATTCACGAATTAATAAGTGCTTTGGACAATGGACGAAAGTACGATTGCTTGATTTGAATTTCCAAGTGTAGGGGTGATCTATACACACACGTAGGGGTATGTGATTGGAATTTAGATAAGAGAAAGGAATGAAAGATAGAACTTGTATCTTTAGTAGAGTTGATAGAAATTCCTAAGTGGAGATGTAACCCTAAAGGAAAACTTAGGAGATGCCGAAAGCTAAGTAGGTCTACATAACATATATAATCTTAAGTTAAATAATGAGAAAGTGTGAAGAATGTGGGTGGATAATTTACAAGTATAAGATAATAGAATTCCTTGTTGGAAAACCTAATTGGAGAACAAAAGTCAATGGGCCGAGTTGATAGGATTTTGTGGGTGTAATCCGCTGAAAACCCTCAGGAGACAGCACTCCTCCTACTAGGGACACCTAGAGGTTTAACGGCTTGTTGCACATGCTCAGTGCAATCGCGTTTCCCTGCGAAAGTACGGTTAGGATTTTAGAGAATAAAATAATAAGTTTGCTCGAGGACGAGCAAAAGGTAAGTTTGGGGGTATTTGTTTAGACCATAATATTGCATTTTTCATTCCCCTATTCTTATCCGTTTTATAAATAAACAGGCACTCTTGACGCACGTTTGTTGCATATTACAGGTTACAGGTTTCTGGAGCAAATACAGTGAAAAAGACACAAAACAACAGAAAAGGGACTTTTGACCAACAATTAGACGAATCCTAGTCAAGCAAGGCAACGAATGTCAAGGTGAAACGGTTTAAAAAGCCCAATACAAGTCTTCACTGAAAATCTGGAGAAGAGTAAAAAGCCAACAGAGAAAAAGAAGTATTAAACTAAGAAGCCCAGACAACCACAAAGGACCCCAGAAAATTTGGTGAGCCAATCCCACCAATGGGCCGCGGATCCGCGGCCCAAGCCATCAATTGCCGCGGATCCGCGGCCGTATAATACACGTGTCGGTGGATTTTTCTTCTGTTGCCGCGACTGTTCTGGTGTTGGGATTCTCAGGGGTCAAATCAGTAATTGCGCATGTGCGAGAGTCTGTAACCCTAGGTTTCCTATTTTCCTATAAATTGTAATTTTAGATCTGTAAAAACTATGCCTCTTTTCAATAAATAAAGTTCAGAATTTCTGGGAGTGACATTCAGATCTATTCTGTCTTCTACTTGGAGGGAGCCATCAAATCTGTAGGTAATTTATTTCCTTGCTTTTATTTTCTAGTATAATTTATCATCCCCTAATGAGCGAGTAGTCTCCTCGCTTGTTAGGGTTAGCCTTAGCGAAAGGGTTGAGAGATGAGATCTCTCACCCCTTTCAATGCCATCTTCACTTTAGAGTTAGAACTCCATGCATACGCACACATCCGCTCCCTACGGCACCCTACCCCTCGAGGTAACGGTGAACCGTAGTATAAAGGGCCGGTTGCGCGCGTTTTCTATGGGGGTTAGGGTAATTATCAATAAAGGAAGGATACAAATCTAGAGGAAGAAACATCTTCCCAAAAGATTCGTATCCACTTTATTGATAATTAACGTAACATCTAATAGATCTAAAAAAGAAGGCATTGAAAGCGGTGAAGGAAACATTAATCTCCAAAACTTCCCCTAAGCCTAACCCTAGCAAGACTTTCAATTAGATTAATTAGATCTAGTTTTTATAGATTTTTATAAACCAATCAAAACGACAAATAGAATCAACTCGTTAAAACACATAAAAGGAATTTACCTGTCTCTGTGGATCGACCCGCACTCACCGGCTAGCTGCGAAGCGACGCCGTTTCTGATTGCGGTATACTCATATTTTTGACACTAATCCAATTCTTCAAGAAAAATCAATAAAAAAACATAAAAAATCCAATCAAGATTCATAACCGCAAATAACCTTACCGTTTATTCTAGAAGAAACTAATCTTATCATATTTATATTCTTATAGTTTTTAATAAAAAAACAAATAAACTCATTGAAATTTGAATATACGTGCATCACATGTGTAAATTACTAGTATAAAATAATGTGTATGAGGGATTTGTTGCTCGGTAGTGGCGGATCCAGGAATTTTTACGAGAGAAGGCATAATATGGAGCAATGCTCCATTGAAGTTTTGTTCAAAATTATGTATTATATATGTTTGCCAATTTCAATTGGAAATAAATGTTTTTGTTTAAAAAACAAAAAAACAAAAAACCAATACTTAATATTATTATAAAATGACTAGCCAAGACCTTATTCCCCCACCCCTCCCCAAGATCTAATAATTATTAGGATTGAACCCATGCCAACAAAACCATGCACAACAACATAAGCAACCAGTACATCTTTTTGTTGTGTTAATGAACACAGTATATATAACATACATCCATTGTCACGTCCTGCTTTCCAAAATACATAAAATCGAGAACGTAATAATACCAGCCATGCTATCTATTGTAAGAAAATATCCTCACATAATCATATTACGGCTGTCTATCAGTAATTAAGAACAATAATATAACCTTCTATCTCTAAACATGTCCAATAGCCACAAACGATAACAAGAAATAGTAGCGGAAGTAATAAAGATCCAAAGAATAACTAACCATCAATAAGAGCCATATCAGTGAGATGGTCCTCACTGATCGGCAATCCTGTTGAAGTACTCACGTGGTAAGTCAAGTATCTGGACCATACAAAACCTAGACGTCGGTGCGTCGTAAATATCATGATAATAGTAATAACCAGAACAGTGTGCTATACAAGATGTCACATGGAAAATAAAGTATAAGTATAAATAAACAATCACACATGGGATAACAGTATGCTATAGCTATGTCACGTGTATCCTTGAAACACCCTAGCACGTTCATACGACACTAATCGGTATTGTAAACCTTGCTTAATATTTTTTTATTTGGGCTGTGATTGATTTGAATAGTAGAAATGGTTATCCGACCCGATCCGCATGTGTGAAACCCATTATGGTTATATTTTGTTAATATTTATCTGTAACTAAATCCATGTGAATCTAATATAATATATATATGTGTGTGTGTAATATCCAAATCACATGCTTATATCTTCTGGTAGCCACACGTTAAAAATAATTTATATTTCTTAACTGCCATCATATGCTTAAGCATCCCATATTTTATTTTGACTTTTATCTATTACGCTTAAATCTAATAGAATCTGGATACCAAATATTTCTTAGATTCAAATATATTTAAATCCTTTTAAAATCTTAAAGGGGAATGAGATATTTAAATACTATTCTTGCATTATGGTTAAAAAGATTATATATGTGTGTGTGTGTGTGTTATATATATATTTTTCCAAAATATATTTTTGTGAGATTTTGGTGGAGACAGAATGTAGTTTAATATTATTTTTAGTAGTATTAAATTATAATATATATTTATAATATAATATAAACTATACTACACACTCACACACTATTATATACTTTACATTTTATAAAACAGAAAACTTTCTCTTTCCCTCCCTCCACATAACATATCTCTTTCTCTCTCTTCTCTTACTAATTCTCTTCCTCATCAATTTATATATTCTCCTTCTTCATTCTTCAAACCGACACCCAATCTGGACGACACAGCTCCAGCCGTATCCTAGAATCTTAATCGAGCCATTAAAACTTGGTATTGATTTGTATAGCATCGTGTTGTTTCCGTTCATCGCGTTTATTTCGAGCTAAGTTTACAACTTGCTACATGCTATGATTTACACAATTTACTTAAATGTTGTCGTATTATTATTATTATTATTATCATACAACTATATCTATATAATTTATACACCGTAGTGTTATTTAACGTTACTCATTTTTATAATATACAGTGTATTCCAGTTGACAGCTTGCGACATGCTATAATTATATATATATATATATATATATATATATTGTCGTAATATTTCTTATTACTATCAGTATACCGTTTATATTTATATAATCCGTATATCATTAATTAGTTTATAATCTGCATTTTATAACGTTATACAAAATATAGTTTGAAAATATTATAGTTTACACATGAAACGTCGTCGCCAAGCGGATACGACAAATCTGGAATTTACTGTACACATTACCTTATAAAATTCATTATAAATCATAGAAAAATCATTAGCACATGTTCTTTAGTTCATTACGAAGTTAATTCAGATACTATATCCCTATGAAATATTTACATGTAAAATAAATTGTTTAAATAACGTAAATAGTAAATGAAAGCACCTCTGAACTGCTATCCAGAGATATTCTTGCAGCAAACTTATAATTTTGAACGTTCATAACTTTTTGTAGGAATAATCTGAGATACTTTAACCTATAAAAATGAAAATTTTATTGAATTAGATTTGTTTTGGTATATGACATGTCTCTTTTAGAGAACGTTTGTTATTTTTAAGTTATTTTACAAATCAGGATGACGCTGAATTTCTGAATGGAACTTTTTTATGTATGGTTAATCAACACCACTTTTATAGTTATTAATCGGATTGAATATACTATCTCTGTTAATGCTATTATCTTGGTCTTGTACATAATATGATTACATTATCCATTACACGCTTGTTAATCTATATCCATTAGTGTTTACCGATATTCGGTTATAACTGTATTGCCTGCTGTATACCATGATTTGATTGGAATATATGATTGTGAAGTAGATAGCTTACCTGACTGATTATATCATCCCTGACATGCCTGTACACAAATTCATGACTGGTACCCTACCATCCTGTTACTATTATCGTTATCATACTAGTACCTATTAACTGTGATACTTACCGATACTAACAATTTTGATTTGTTGTCCTGCTGGACGTGATTTGTTGTCTAGATAGACATAACATGTACCTGATTGTTCCTTTGTTGGCATTAGGTAGACATTCTATTGATACCTGACTTGAACACGAAATCTGGGGGAAAGAGGAAATCAAGAATGTAATCAAAACGTAACTCAAGAGGATATTATTACTGTTTGATGTGATTCCAGGCGTGAACCGAATAACCATTGTTTATTGTACCATGGTCTCATGGGAAATGAACGGGATATATTGTACCGTGGTCCCGTGGGGAATAAACGAGATATATTCTGTTGAGTTACGATGAGAATTATATTAATTGGTTTCAAATATCGTTAGGATAGATAACCTAGAAATACAGACTTTAGGATACACGTGATATACCTATAGCATGTTGTTATCCCATCTGTGATTGTTTGTTTATACTTATACCTTATATTTCATATGACATACTGTATAACACACTGTTCTGGTTATTATTATTATCATGATATTTACGACGTATTGACGTCTGGGTTTTGCATGGCCCATCTATTTGACTTAGTATGTGAGTACTTCGACAGGATCGCCGATCAGTGAGGAACATCTCACTGATATAGCTCTTATTGATAGTTACTTATTCTTTGGATCTTTATTGCTTCTGCTACTATTTTATGTTATCGTTCGTGGCTATTGGACATATTTAGAGATAGACAGTTATATTGCTGATCTTGATTACTGATAGACAGCTGTAATATGACTATGGGAGGATATTTTCTTACTGTAGGTAGCATGGACGGTTTTGTTACATTTCCGATTTTATGTTTTTTGGGAAACGGGGCGTGGCAATCTTAAAGTTTGTGTTTCTAGGTTATCTATCCTAACGGTATTTGAAACCAATTAATATAATTCTATCGTAACTCAACAACATATATCCCTTTCATTACCCACGGGATCACGGTATAATATATCCCGTTCAATCCCCACAGGACCATGGTACAATAAACAATAGTTATTCCGTTCACGCTCGGAATCACGACAAATAATAATAATATTCTCTTGAGTTACGTTTTGGTTACATTCTTGATTTCCCCTTTTCCCCAAGTTTCGTGTTCAAATCAGGTATCAATAGAATATCTATCTAATACCAACATAGGAGCAATCGGGTATATGTTATGTCTATCCAGACAACAGATCGTGTACAGCAGGACAACAAGTCATGATTGTTGGTATCGGTAAATATCACAGTCAATAAGTACTAGCATGATAACGGTAATAGTAACAGGATGGTAGGGTACCGGTCATGAATTTGTGTACAGATATGTCAGGGATAATGTAATCAATCAGGTAAGGTATCTACTTCATAATCACATATTCCAATCAAATCATGGTATACAACAGGCTTAATCGAATATCGGTAAATACTAACGGATATAGGTTAACAAACGTGTCATGGATAATGTAATCATATCATGTACTAGAGCAAAATAATAGCATTAACATGGATAAAATATTCAATCCGATTAATACTATAAAAGTGGTGTTGATTAACCATGCATAAGAAAGTTTCGTTCAGAAATTCAGCGTCATCCTGATTTGTAAAATAATTTAAAAATAACAAATGTCCTCCAAAAGGGACGTGTTATATACCAAAACAAAGCTAATTCAATAAGGTTTTCATTTTTATAAGTTAAAGTATTTCAGGTTGTTTCTATAAAAAGTTATGAACGTTCGAAATTTAAAGTTTGCTGCATGAATATCTCTTGACAGCAGTTCAGAGGTACTTTCATTTACAGTTTACATTATTTAAATAATTTATTTTGCAAGTAAATATTTCACAGGCTTATAGTATTCTGAGTTAGCTTCATAACGAACTAAAGAGTATGTGCTAATGATTTTTCTATGATTTATAATGAATTTTATAAGGTAAGGTGTACAGTAAATTTCAGATTTGTCGTATCCGCTTGGCGACGACATTTCATGTGTAAACTATAATATTTTCAAACTATATTTTACATAACGTTATAAAATGCAGATTATAAACTAATTAATGACATACGGATTATATAGATATAGACGGTATAATGATAGTAATAAGAAATATTACGACGATATATACATTTGTAGATATAATTATAGCATGTCGCAAGTTGTCAACTTGCATACATTGTATATTATAAAACTGATTAACGTTAAATAACTACGGTGTATAAATTATATAAATATAGTTGTATGATAATAATAATAATAGTATGATAACATATAAATAAATTGCGTAAACCATAACATGTAGCAAGCACTAAACTTGTCTCGAAACAAACGCGATGAACGGAAGCAACACGGCGCTATACAAATCAACACCAAGTTTTGATGGTTCAGTTAAAGTTCTAGAATACAGCTAGAGTTGCATCGTCGAGGATGGGTGTGGGGTTGAAGAACAAAAAAGGAGAACATATAAATTAATGAGGGAGAGATTAGTTCGTGAAGAGAGAGAAAGAGATATGTTATGTGGAGAGAGAGAGAGTTTTTTGTTTTATAAAATGTAAAGTATATAATAGTGTGTGTGTATGCGTGTGTATATATAGTATAGTATATATTAGATTATAAATATATATTATAGTTTAATACTGCTAAAGATAATATCAAACTACACTCCGTCTCTATCAAAATCTCACAAAAATATATTTTGGAAAAATAATACATATATATAATATTTTTAACCATAATGCAAGAATATTATTTAAATATCTCATACCCCTTATTTAAGATTTTAAAAGGATTTAAATATATTTGAATTTAAGAAATATTTTGTATCCAGATTCTATTAGATTTAAACGTAATAGATAAAAGTCAAAATAAAATATGGGATGCTTAGTCATATGATGGCAGTTAACAAATATAAATTATCCTTAACGTGTGGCTACCAGAAAATATAAGCGCGCGCACACACACACACCCACACCCACACACCAGAAAATATAAGAATATATATATATATATATATATATATATATATGAGATTAATGGAGAAAAGAGGCCATAGGAGGGGATTTCCTCCTATGGCGTGGAAAAAATACAACCTCCACCGTTTTTTCCGACGATCGGCACCCATCATCATCATCGTTATCATCTAAGACGTGCGTACACCAAATTTCATGTGATTCCACAACTTTTTCACCGTTGATTTAGTGGGTTCAAAATTAACGGTTTACTGACAATAGAACTTTTTACATTGCTAAATCAACGGTGAAAATGTTGTAGAATCACATGAAATTTGGTGTACCCACATCTTAGATGATAACGATGAAGATGATGGGGGCCGATCGTCGAAAAAATTGGTGGAGGTTGTATTTTTTCCACGCCATAGGAGGAAATTTCCTCCTATGGCCTCTTTTCTCCATTATTCTCTCTCTCTATATATACCAGATTCACATGAATTTAGTTTACAGATAAATATTAATAAAATATAATCATAATGGGTTTCATACATACGGGTCGGATCGGATAACCATTTCTACTATTCAAATCAACCGCAACCCAAATAAATAAACAAATAAATATAAAGGAAGGTTTAAAATACCGATTAGTGTCGTATAAACGTGCTAGGGTGTTACATCCATAGTACTGTATTGCATCAATAGATCGAAGCGGAGATTTATTTTTCCATAAAATCTCAGTGTGGCACATGTCCCCCAGTTCAACGTGGGTCCGCCCCTGTTGCTCAATCTGACTCAATTAAGATCAGAACGATATTGCTTGTCTAATTAATGTAATAAATAAATAAATTGATATTTCATATTACAACTTTTCTATACCAACCAACATTAAGGAAAAATGCGGAGAAATCTCTAATAAAAGATTTGAGTGACTTATATAAAAAACAAATGTTGGGGGCGGGGGGGAGACATTGCCCCCTCAATAATGATGATGAATCATTGCTGTTTTTATTTTTTTGAAATAACAGACGATTTTTTCCAAATGTGTAATCTCTCATCTCTACTACTTATCTCTTCCATAAAGACCGCTACTTAATGCAAAAGTAGATGATGTTTTTAAATTAAAATCGACAATTTGATTCATGTTGCAAAATGGAGGGGAAAAACTGGTATTTTTGAGAAAAATTAATTTAAAAAGCATAACTAACTTCAAATTTTCCCAAATATTTAACAAGCTCTTAACCAACTTTTAAGTTTTTCTCATACCTTTAAAACTTAATAAATAATAAAAGCCTTCTTAATCAAAATTCCTATAATTTTGATTACTCATTCTTTTGAGTATAATTTTGATGCAAGCTGTGGTTTAAACTTCGAGGGCGAATAATCAAGGTATTTCTAGGGTGTTTTCCCTAAATTGAAAATTTTCCCAAGGTTCAACCTTTACGCCCTTAACCTTAAATTTCAGAGATAGCAATATAAGAAGTTCTATTATTCGTAAACCGTTAATTTTGCACCTACTAAAACAACGGTGAAAAAGTGATAGAATCACATGAAATTTGGTGTATCCACATCTTAGATGATATAGATGATGATGAATGTCCATCGTTGAAAAAATTCGTGGAAGGTGTATTTTTTCGATGCCGCCTGACGAAAAATCTCCTATGGCACTCCATTACTCTCTTTTAATATTTTGATTCTTAGGTTTACTGTAATAAGAGCTTTCTGCCAGTTTATTGTTTGCATGTTTATTGTTATAATTAATTTTTAATTCTGGAAAAAATATGTAAATATTTTAGACATCAAATCCTTTTCATGTATATTGACTCTATTTGTTTAATTTTTGTTAGATGCTTAAGATGTTTTTAATTACTATTTATTAATTAATGAAGGATTAATTATTTGTTAGGGGTAGTATTTATTTTCCTGTTTTAGGGTTTGAATCATATAGGATGAGAAAATAGTGTTTTAGTTTTGTATTAATATTTAAATTTTTTTTCCTTCATTTGATGGATGCAGGGTTTTTGTCGGCTCAAACAAGTCGATGATCGACGAAACCGGCTCATTCTAACATCTGTTCAATGGAATGCAACAAGGATGAGGCCCGAAGAGCGAAAGAAATCGCCGAGAAGAGGTTCTTAGCAGGCGATGCCGAGGGCGATAAAAGGCTTGCATATAAGGCACGGCGTTTTTTTTTTCCGTCTCTCGAGGGTATCGACGGAACGATAGCAGCTCTGGATTTTCTTGTATCGGGCGTGAGGGCCGGCGGAGAGAAAGTTTGGTACTGCATTCTCCGTGTGGATCCTAGAGCTACCGAAGAAACCATGAGGAAACATTACAAGAGACTAGCCCTTCAGCTCCATCAAGACAAGAATAAATCCGTTGCTGTGAAAGCCGCTTTCCATCTTATTTCTGATGCGTGGATTGTGTTGTCCGACAGGAGTAAGAGAGTTTTATACGATAACGAGAGAGTTCCGACCGAAGATGAACCTATCCCTAATGCTTCCTATTGTTCTCACACTTTTGCTGCCAATGATGATGATGCATCCGAAGCTCGAGCTCAGAAGAGCAAACCAGGGACAACTTATTCCTATAAGGCTGCACCTGAAACTCGAGCTCAGAAGAGCAACACGGGATCGGCTTCCGCCAATGAGGCTGCAACCGGAACTCGAGCTGATCAGAAGAGCAAGACGCGATCGACTTCCGCCAATGAGGCTGCAACCGGAACTCGAGCCGATCAGAAGATGATGAGGCTCATGGACGGGAACACCCCAGATTGCGACACGTTGGAGATGACGTGTCGTCAGCGCATATCCTCTGGACCCCTAGGGGCTACGATGGGAAATCAGTGTGATACATTACGAGTCTTCCTCGGGACCTCATGACTTGGTGGTACCCGACCTTTCGGAAAAGCCTCCACGGAGTACGCGCTCAGACAGCCGAGACTCCTCGGTCTCCTCGCTCGACTCCGAGCAATCTACCGAGCTAAGACTCTTCGGCCTCCTCACTCGACTCCGAGCTATCTAACGAGCTGAGAATCCTTGGCCTCCCTGTCAAACCCGGAGCACGGAGATCAAGCGTCCCCGTAACGGCTCCGCGTATCTCATCAGAACGAGATTTCCGCCGCTCCACGTCCCACATCCTACACTGGCACGTTTCTCCGTTAACAAGCGTATCTCGCTATTAATGGTCATATCCCGCCATCAATGCGAACGTGCCATAAGGGCATAACGTACGGCGGGAACCTCGCACCGGATCTCTCCCACGCGACCGTTATATAAACCCCCTCTTCCAAACGATTCAGGTAGGTCAAAATCGATTCCAATACGCTGCTACCCTGCCTTAATACCTCGGTACTTACTTGATCGTCGAAGGGTCCTATGGTGGTCACCCACCCCGGGACTTTCTTTGTAGGTAGCTCAGTGTCAACAATAACTCATTGAGATCCACACGTCCAACTTCCACTCTTAATCTCAACCGTTCAAGAACACTTGCAGCAAGATCAACGGAGGACAACATCTGAGGGAGATTTCTAGCTCCATCAGTTGGCGCCGTCTGTGGGAACGAAAGACTTTTCCACCACAAAAAGTTGATCCCCCGCCTTCGATTCAATGGCAAGCGACGACCGTGACGATCCCAGCACGAGCCGCCCCGCCCCCCATAACGGAGGCAGGAGCGATCCTACTCCCCCTCCTAACGCCATCAACGCCTTATCTGCTAGAATCAGCAGGCTCACGGTGATGGTGGACGCGCTTGCCCGCGTTCAAGCGGCCGGCCATGCACACCAAACCGCAGTTCCCCTTCCCCAGGATGGGGACATACACATGCTGGCGGGAACACGCACTCAGGTCCTTGACCTCAATCGCGCTCACCCTGATGTTAACGAACGCCGGTGCGTCGATTCCGGCAATTACAATCTACATGTGGGGAATGATTCAATGACCCGATGGGCGCTGGACAGTTCAACGCCCCGATCTCAGGGGAGACCAGGCCGTCATTCCGCCGCCCGCCGCATGCTCTCACCCCCTGAGGAGGTATCAGTCAGTTCGCCAGGCACGACCGACGCCATCACTCCTATTGAGACCGTGCAAACGGCCAACGGTGAACGTCGGGACTACACAAGAAGGGCCTCGCCCGAGGATTTAAGAAATGTGATAGAGCGAAACCGAAGCCACACCGTTGTGCTAACCCAGAGCAGAGATAGCCGGCGCTCCGACTATGGAGAATCCTCGGGGTACCTCCAACGGATCGAGGCTCTCGAAAAGAAGATTAAGAACATACGACAGGATGACCATGCGGTTGGCGAAGGGGCGAAGTACTCCGCTGATTCACTCATAAGACCATTTACTAAACGACTCCTAGCTGAACGTGTCTCGTCCAAGAAAAAACCGCCCAAAGTGCCTCTTTTTGACGGAAAGTCCGACCCGAAGGACCACTTGGACGCGTTCAAGGCCGCCATGAGCTTCCAAGACAACTCGGATGAGGCTCAATGCAGGGCTTTCCCCACCACCCTGATCCGAGTTGGTCGGGATTGGTTCCGAGGGCTTGCGCCGCGCTCCATCTCGACCTTTGACGAGCTGGCTACCCAATTTCTCGGTCATTTCGTCAGTAACCGACAACAGAAAATAACGGTCGACTACCTGTTCACCGTCAAGAGCGGAGACAAGGAATCTGTCACACCCCGCTTCCCAGTATACGGATACAGTGACGTGGCAGGCCACAACGTATTTAATATGAAATAAATACGTTAAGCGTTATTAAGCAATATATAAATGAACAAGAATGACAAGTGATATAAAATAACAACAACTTTATTTACATTCATCTTTACATACAAATGTTTGAAAAGAAAAGATACAATGATATAAAGTAATGCCTAAACAATGGCATAAAAAATGAAATTAAGTATAAAGAACTAGAATTCTGGTTGTGCCGCAAGCTGATCTAAGTCCTCCTGGCTAGACTCGATCTCCTGAGAGTCATGTCCTCCTGACGAACATTCCAAAGAAAAAAATAGAAAGGAATGTCGTCAGCGAACTAGCGCTCGGTAAGTCCTAAAAGAAGAAAGAGAATATAACAAGTAATGTGAACTGAACATGTAAGTCTTGTATGATTGATTGCCGGTATATGGTAGTTATTATAACGTGGTTGTTTGTAACTTGATACAGAAGGTATTCATGTATACGAGAGGAGTCCATCTTACCCCGTGGACTATGGTAACATGTAGTATAAGGCCCCATCATAACCCACGGGATAACGACACGAGAATTCATGTAGGTGTCTTTTAAATGACCTCTCGTGCCACGATATACGTTCCGTATCAATCTTCCCTTTTATCCCCGCGTAATGTGTTGTATAGATTATAATTATTAGACTTGCCAAAACTATGGATACAAGTTGTTCAATTATTCATGTTTAGGATATAATCAAGTATTCAAGTTAAGTCATAACCATGGTTCGGTCAATTCAAGTCAAGTTATACATGTTTGATATTGATGTTTGGATTCGAGTATTCATGTCCATGTTCAAGTATTCAAGTTCTGTTTGAGGTTGGATTCAAGTTTGAATTTAAACTCAGACTGACTCAGACATTTGTAACCATATTTAGCTCTTGAATTAGGTTCGGGGGTCATTGGCATAGACTAGTTAGCCACTTGCTATGCATTCGTGGACTGCCGTGAGAAGGCGGTCAGGTTTTGTTTTCCGGGAGAGTCAGTTCTTGTTGTGCAGGGAGACCGCAGTGCCACCCCTCACAGTTTTATTTCTGCCCTTTGCGCTAGTCGACTCTTGAGGAAAGGATGTCGGGGATTCTTAGCTTATATTCGTGATACTGGAGCCACAGTAGATCCGTTGGATCATGATCCGATTGTGAGAGAGTTTCCTGATGTATTTCTTGATGAGTTACATGGATTGCCGCCAGAGCGCGATGTTGAGTTTTGCATTGACTTGATCCTCGGCACGGGACCTATTTCTATACAGCCTTATCGGATGGCCCCGGCGGAGCTTAAAGAGCTTAAGGATCAGTTGCAAGATTTGCTTGACAAGGGACTTGTTCGTCCGAGTGTGTCGCCTTGGGGAGCTCATGTCTTGTTTGTTAAGAAGAAAGACGGCAATATGAGATTATGCATTGATTATCGTCAATTGAATCGAGTTACGGTGCGAAATAGTTATCCTCTACCTCGCATTGACGATTTGTTTGATCAGCTCCAGGGTGCGGGACATTTTTCCAAGATTGATTTGAGGTCAGGTTATCATCAGTTGTGGGTCTGGAATGATGACATTCCGAAGACTGCTTTTCGTTCGCGCTACGGGCATTATGAGTTCTTGGTGATGTCGTTCGGGCTCACCAATGCTCCAGCAGTGTTCATGGATTTGATGAACCGGATCTTCAGGCCGTTCCTTGACCAGTTTATTATCATATTCATTGAGGACATTCTGGTCTACTCCAGGAGTCGCGAGAAGCATGAGCAGCACTTGAGGATTACGTTGCAGACATTGAGAAAGCACTAGCTGTTTGCTAAATTCTCGAAGTGTGCTTTCTGGCTTGACAGTGTTGACTTCTTGGGTCATGTGATTATGAGAGACGGAACATGTATAGACCCGAGGAAGATCGAGGCCGTACAACATTGGCCCAGACCTATTTCTGTGACAGAGGTTCGTAGCTTCATGGGTTTAGCGAGTTATTACCGCCGTTTTGTGCAGAATTTCTCTAGTATCGCTGCGCTGCTGACCAGATTGACCTGGAAGGGAGTTTCTTTTCTTTGGACTAAGGCATGTGAGTAGAGTTTTCTGCAGTTGAAGACTCGTTTGACGACTGCACTAGTTCTATCTTTGCCTTCAGAATCTGGCGGATATGTTGTCTATGCTTCTCGAGTGGGGCTAGGTTGCGTGTTGATGCAGCACGGCAGAGTCATTGCTTATACTTCTCGGCAGTTGAAGAAGCACGAGTAGAACTATCCCACTCACGATCTAGATATGGCTGCAGTGGTCTTTGCGCTCAAGATTTGGAGACATTACTTATATGGAGAGTCGTGTTAGGTCTTTACGGACCACAAGAGCTTAAAGTACATCTTCCAGCAGCGGGATCTGAATTTGAGGCAGTGCCGTTGGATGGATCTTGTAAAGTATTATGATTGTGAAATCCTTTATCACCCGGACAAGGCGAATGTGGTAGCTGATGCTTTGAGTCACAGGCCCGGAGGTAGCTTGTTCCATTTAAGCGCGATTCAGAGACAGTCTTCTACGAATTGGCAGATCTTATGCGACAGCAGAGTACAGTTCGAGTTCATTTCACCGGGGGAAAACTTGCTCATGTCCGTGCCCGTTCACTTCTACTCGATCGCATCCGAGATGCACATTCCGACGATACTCGTTTGTCTAAGATTATGGAGCATGTTCGGCTGGGAAGAGATTCGGAGTTTGTGACTGATGGCTAGGGAGTGTTACGATTTGGGAATCGTCTATGTATACCAGATTCTGAGGGGCTGAGATGCGAGATCCTAGAGGAGGCTCATCAGTCAGCATACAACGTTCATCTAGGTTCCACCAAGATGTATCGTGATTTGAGAGATATCTACTGGTAGGAAGGGATGAAGAGTGATGTTTTTGTCGTTTCGAGATGCCTGACTTGCCAGCAAGTCATGGCCGAGCATCAGAGACCGGCAGGAGAGTTATAGCCTTTGCCTATTCCGGAGTGGAAATGGGAGCAGATCTCCATGGATTTCGTTGTGGGTCTACCTAGGTCCAGTCGAGAGTATGACTCCATTTAGTGATTGTAGAACAGTTGACGAAAGCAGCTCACTTCCTCCCAGTGAAGACCACTTACGGGTTTGCTCAGTATGCTTAGTTGTACATTGATGAGATTATGCGATTGCACGGCGTTCTGGCATGCATTGTATCTGACAGAGGCACCCAGTTTACCAGTCGTCTTTGGCAGAAACTTCAGGAAGCTTTGGGTACCCGTTTGAGTTTTAGCACTGCTTTCCATCCGCAGACCGATGGTCAGTCAGAGCAGACTATTGAGACTCTCGAGGATATGCTACGAGCGTGCGTGCTAGATTTTGGTGGCAGTTGGGATCATCACTTGCCCTTGATAGAGTTCTCCTACAATAATAGTTTTCAGGAGACGATTCAGATGGCACCTTTCGAGGCCTTGTATGGGAGAAAGTGTCGATCGCCAGTCTGTTGGACCGAACTCAGCGAGAGCAAGATTTTGGGACCGCAGCTAGTTCTGGAGACTACGGAGAAGGTCCAGTTGATCCAGGATAGGATGATAGCAGCCCAGTGCAGGAAAAAGTCTTATGCCGACTGTCGTTGTCGCAGACTTGAGTTCGCAGTGGGTGATCATGTTTTCTTATGGATCTCCCCGATGAAGGGTGTGTTGAGGTTCGGAAAGAAAGGGAAGTTTAGTCCTAGATTTGTGGGTCCTTTCGAGATTCTTGAGCGAGTTGGTACCATTGCCTATCGTTTGGCACTTCCGCCCAGTTTTCCGGATGTACACCCCGTATTTCATGTTTCGATACTTCGCAAGTACCTTCATGACCCTTCTCATGCGATTCAGCACCAGACGATCCAGATGTAGCACGATCTTTTTTTCACCAAGCAGCCGGTAGTTATTCTGGACCGACAGGTGAAGAAACTACGGTCAAAGGTCTTACCGTCAGTGAAGGTTCTATGGCGTGGCCCGAATAACAAAGATGTCACATGGGAAGTCAAGAGCGAGATGCGGAAGAAATTTCCCCATCTCTTCGAAGGTACGCGTAATAAGATTTTAAATTCGGAGACCGAATTTCTTTATGAGGGGAAGATTGTAACACTTTAAAATGCGATTAGAGTTAATTAAGCAATATTATATGGGTTTTTAAATAAACTTAACAAATAATTATTTTTCACATATTTTATTTAATTAATTAATATTTTATTTAATTATTTATGTACTTGCGGTATTTTTAGGCACACACATGTGCATGCTAATCTAGCATTAGGGTTATGCTAATCATGTTTGGCTAGCCATGGCACACTAACCATATTTTGAGATGTTATATATTTTAAGTAAATAAAAGGTTTTGTTTTTAATTTAAAAAGAAAAGAGACAAGACATGAGGCATGGGGGGACAAGGAAGTGAGGGGGCATTTAATGAAGAGAGAGAGAGAGGGGGGGGGGGCATGGCTTTCAAGAGTTAACTCCCCACCCTTATCTCTCTCTCAACCTTCAACTCTCTCATTTCTCTCTCTCATTTCTTTTCTTCTTCCTTCTAAAATTCCTCTCTTGAAATTTTTCCTATCTCTAACCTTGAGCTTAGATCACCACTAAACCTCACCAAACCCTTCTTTAAGCATGTTTAACCCCTTATAGAGTCTTGGAGTTTGCATGGCTAGGGTTTCTTCCAAGTTTTGGTGAGGTAATGATCTAAAACTCCTAATTAGGCTCTAAGAGAAGTCATTTTGTTAACTAGTTTCACTAAACTACCTTAATGTTTTGTGTTTAGTGTTAATATCATTTTTGTGCGAGGTTAAGGTTTTTGTTTAGATCTGCTATCAAACCCGAGACTTTTTTGAGAAGTTGCCATGACTGAGGATAGTTTAGAGGCCTAGGATCTACCCCCAAAACCTCAGCCCATCCCTTATTGTTCTGGCCACAAATTGCGGCCAGGTTGGAGACTCTGGGTGTGTGTCTTGGTTGTGGGTTCTCTGGGACTATATGTAGGATTATAGCATGTGCAACTTTCCCTAATTTCTTGTGTAGGAAAATCTGGGACTGTTTTGCTATATTTAGAGTGTTTCGTTAACGTGCGAAACAGATTTATCCGACTCTTGTTTAGGTGTTTCGTGTGGTTAGCAGCCTTAGAGGTGGTCTATGATGTCGCTGCACATGATTAGCCCGCTAAGCTAACACACGGTAGCTCATGGGAGTTAGTTCGTTAGTTTAGCGTATGTGTCCATGTCTTATCGGAAAGTTTATTAACTTCATGCGTTATGGTTTTGTGCGATGCTAGGACCACTTGCGGGGACCTCGGACGCAGCTAGGAAGGGGAAGGAGGTGATCTAATTCACATAGCTCGAGACCGTCCGGTGAGTAGATTTAATATCTACGGGGAAATCTTCTGTATGGCGTTAAGCGTCGATGGTTAGATTCGAGTGACATAGCTTGTGCTATATGCTTATATATTGTGATTTGTGCATGAGTATCATGTTGTGCATCCTTTTATCTGCTGTACATTGACATATCATTAATAGGGCACTGCACCATTACTAACGGTTCATATCGCACGAGCACTGAATCATATGCCCACACATATCGTTGGTAATTGCCATGTCACGCACACTATAGATATGGCCATGAATAACTACATTGTACCACATTCGTAATTGACAGTTAGACATTGTTCATTGTACTAGTACGCATCATGTTAGCATCATTCATACATTGCTATAGTGCCATATTCTCATATGATATTTCATGAGATTTCTGTTTCGGGGATTTGGGAAACCGCAAAGTATATTTGAAAACTTGAATTATTTAAAAAGGCGGGTTTCCTTGATATGATATTTCGTGTCCATCATGGGTTTCTCGGTTCTGAGTGATGAGTCTACCCGATTCGAGGAGTGAGTAAGAACCATCTGCGGGTACATGGTGGGCCCGGTAAGGTACCCCGGGGCAAGAAGATCGTATAGAATAGCGATGAGCCCGGCAGGAGAGCACCATCTGCCGGTGACTGTATAGAAACTCGGCGGATATCCGGAGGATACCGTTCGGAGTTATATGATGAGATGGATATGAGGGCCGATCAGAATGACGGCGCCTGAGATATTGGGATTTGAGTGTCGTTGATTGACACCGGATTTGATGATGATTTATTGATGGTACCGCTGTTTTATCCCACATTCAGGACTTATTATGACATGCTCTGTTATATTGATGTTGTATCTTGATTATGATTGTCACACCCCGTTTCTCGGTGTACGGATAAGGAGACGTGACGAGGCCCGCGGCGTATTTACTCAGAAGTAAACATGCTAAGCGTAAATAAGCAGTATAATAAATGCATACAAGAAAGACATGAGATGTAAATGAACATCAACTTTTTATTGATTAAACATTCTTTATAATACAACTGAAAAGTAAATACAATACCGGAAAGCGATGCCTAAACAATGGCATGAACTGAAAGTAAAAGTATATACAAGTGAACTAGAGCTCGGGGTCTTCGATGAACTGCTCCAAGTCTTCTGAGCCGGGCTCGATCTCCAGAGAGTCGGGTCCTCCTGACAACATTCCAAAGAAAGAATAGAAAATGAATGTCGTCAGTGAACAATCGCTCGGTAAGTCCCAAGAGGTAGAGAAGAATAGACAAAGAATAGAACATGTAAAGTATAAAATTATCTTCGCTATACTAACGTAATTGTTTGTAGCTTGGTACAGAAGATAATAGTGTTTACGAGAGGAGTCCATCTATCCCGTGGACTAAGGTAACCCGTAGTACAAGGCTCCGTCAAATCCCACGGAACAACGGCAATAGATGTTTAGTTACGTCTTTTAATGACCATCTCGTGCTACTTTTAACACATTCCGTACCAGTCACTCCTTTAACCCCGTAATGTATATTATGTTGTTTTATAGATGTAAGACTTGCCGAAACTATGATATCAGTTGTTCATGTAAACGGATAAGGATGTAAATGGATAATCATGTGATCAAGTCAATGTATATCCACGGTTCGGTTAGTTCAAGTCATGTTGATATTTGATAGTATTCTGGTATTCATGTTCAAGTTCCAGTATATATGGGTTCATGTTGTATTGGAGTTATATTTGAATTGTATGTAGATTGGAATTGTATTCAGATTAGACCGAGACTCTGTCTGAGTCAGACACTTAAACATAATTTGATTCCTGAATTAGGTTTTGGAGTTATCGGTAACTGCTGCACATGGACGGCTGGACTTGTGTCTTTTTCCAAGACAATTACCGTATTGATAACCTCGGTTTAGTTTCCTACCTTAAATAGGCAAGCACCCACTTTCTACGGCTCCCTGAGGCTCAAGAGAATTGGTCCCGCTTAAACCTATATTTACTAGGGTCCTTATTGTAAATTAATAAACTTGAGAGGGTTTTATGAAAAAATAGTTTTAGTAAACTTTCAAAATAAATCTCAAGAATTTATTTATCGTATTTAAGGTTTTCATGGATGTAATTTTTATATGATGAGATATTTTAGTGAATATAAACCTAAATTGAATAGTACATGGTATTTTAGTGTAAATTGACTTGTATGGATTGTTAATGGTATATTCATGAAATTTGTGATTCTTGTGTTTAGAAAACATGAAATTTATTAAATATAAAATAGATGTTTTGATAATATATATATATAATTATTAAAGATAGAATTTATTTATTAAATAGAAAATCACATTATTCTTAAAAATTATATTAAAAATTCCATCGAGATCGGATGCTCCGTGAGTGTAACATTTCAGAAAAATAAAATATTATTTTTAGGAATTTATATAATTAAAATAATAAATATTATGAATATTTTAATGATGTGGTATAATTATATACCGATAGTTTGGAATATATTGGAAAATTTAAATTGAATGGTTATTTTTGGAGGGGTTTATGTGATTTAGACAAATTATAAATTTGTATAATTAATTATATGCAAGTTATTTCTAAACTTGATTTATAATCATTAATTTTGTATTAAGCGTGATTAGGCTTCATGACATGCACCATGTCACATTTTCTAAAAATACTTGTTACATTTTTTATGAAACACGATTTCAAGTCTTCATGGTGTTTTTGCAATTGTTTTACAAAACAAAACCAAAAGAAAAGAAAAATAGAAAAGAAAAGGAAAAAGATTAGAATATGGAGGTATGGGCAAGAGAGAGAGGGTGAGGGGTCATCTTTGACCTTGGCTATTCTCCCCCTCATTTCATTTTCCTCCTTCTCTTTCCTCTCTTCTCCTCTCATGGCTGCCCTCTTTCCTCCATCTCCTTTACTCCTCATCACAACCTCAATCCCACATCAAAACACCTATTTTCTTTCATTAAAAATTTGCACAAACTCACTACAAGCATGGAGAACCAAGAAAGTTTGGATTTTGAGCACTAGGGGCAACTCAAGAATTTTCTTGAGTTGCCAAATGAGATAATTCTTTCACCATTAGTGTAGTAATCCATTTCATTTAGCATATATACATGTTTAGAAGTGCTTTAGTGAGGTTTAGTGAACTTGGAAAATTTCAAGAAGAGTTTAGGGAAATTTTGAGTTGTGAAGTGTAATTGAGATTATTAGAGGCCATGCAACCCCTCTAGTGTTAGAATTCAGGACAAAACATGAGACTAAAACCCCACATCATGAACTTAGAAACCCCGATATCGGAAGATTGTGGGAATTATGGTGATAATTGGAGATCTGCTATAACCTGGGAACCCTAAAGATTATTTAGCAATTACAGTGAGTCGTGCAGGCAATCTGGAAGCTACCATAGAGACCCGAGCCGCAAATCCTTCATTCAGACCGCAGATTTAACCCATTTGGCCGCAAATTGCGGCCTGGGTATGACCAAATTGATTCGTATTGGGTCCTTGGTTTTATCTTTAGTAAATTAGACCCTCCACATGTGCAGAATTGGATAATTTCACCTGAAACAAAATCTGGAAGTGTTTTTTATAGTTTCTGACTTTGGTTTGTGAATTCTGTGAACTTTAACTTTTGATATTTCGTTTTGTCTCGATTGATTGGCGTTTATACGTCGATGTCGAGGGTTATTGGTTCTTCTTGCATGTTTTGGCTATAGGTTCTGACCTATAAGCATCTTGCGTGTCGTTTTGGTTTTGAATCGGATGTTTTGATACGATACGATATATGTGATATGTAGGTACCCTCGCGTGAAACTTCGGGACGACAAGAAAGAGCATGGCGACATCGATTTCGGCAAGCGAGGATCAATGTGAGTAGATATGTATCTACGGGGGGAGTCGGGTGGATGGCATATAGCACCCCCGCAGTTTCGTAGTGCAGTATGAGAAACGTTTATATATATAATATGTGTATTGCGAGACGTGAAATATTAGCAGGATAGGCTCTAGGAAATCGTGGGTTAGTGTAGCGTAATTGAAAGTTAGTGTTTTAGTTTAGTTTCCTAGTTGCGAAACTCTAGTGCTAAGGTATACACACACACATGCACACACGTGATATATTTTGGTGTATGTGATATATGTGTATATATATGTGTGCGCGCGCGTGCGCTGCTATATATATATACACATACATATACGTATACATGTATGATGAGGATAGTGTATGATACTTGGAGATGAGTCGATATGATTGGGCATGATGCCGTGAGATCGGTGATGTGACTTGGATCATATTATGAGATACGACATGATCTATGAGCGGATCTTTAGGCGATGTGTTTTCATACACACGCGAATATATATATATATATATATATATATATATATATATATATATATATATATATATATATGTTTGATGGTATCGGAACGTACTAGACTTTAGATCAGTACCCTAATTCAGGATATGATGATAATGATACCATATGAATAATGTGTTATATGTGATATTTGACCCGTACCCCGATTTGGGATGCCGTACGATGAATTTTACCGTACGATGTATAAATATGATGATTGATCCGTACTCTTGATTTGAGGATGTCGTATTATATAGTTTATCTACGTGACGCTATTGAGGCGGGATCACCGACTACTAGATATATCGACTCGGACTTAGGTGGTTTTCCTTACCCTTTTAATTATCTCTTAGCTTTGTCCTGCAATTTACTTAGTAGATGTTAGACCGGGCTCGAGTCATACTTATTTCCAAAAGTAACGAATCGTGAGTATTTTAAAGACAGGCCAAGGGATACTATGGATATTTCAAAGGACGTATCATTTCTTAAAAACACCGTAGCCCCTATTTTTCTAAACACCACGATTCGTGTTATTTCAAATGCCAAAACTGTATGACTCGTATGTATAACGTATATTCTTGCTGTTCACATCGTATTGCATGCTTAATTGTGTTTTCATTAGTTATTATGAACCTATGCTGTCAGGACAGCAACACCATTACCAATGATGCGTATGCTCCACGTACACCTGCTTGCCGGCTCACACACATCATCATCGGTAATTTTCATGTCACGTATACATTAGAAAACATTACTCATTGGTATAAATTGCTAGCTTATAGTTTCGACATAGTACTAGTGCGCTTGTTTTCATATGTTAGCTTAGACATTGTATTTATCACTGTGATATTTCATGCATGTGTATATTCATTTGTCATGCAATATTATGGGGCTTATTGCCAGTATTCACTAGTTATGTACTTTGATTTGGGATTTTCGGATTTCTATGAGATTTCCGGATTTGGAGAAACCGCAATAATTTTATAAACTCATTATCATTTTTAAAGATAGAAATTGCAGTTTTCTCGTGATATGATGTCAGATGTATTCACTATGAGTTTTCTCGGCTCTTGAGCGACATCATACACCCGATTCGAAGAGGAGGAGGAGGAACCGTCTGCGGGTGCATGGTGGACCCGGTGCGGTACTCCGGGGCAAGATAGTCGCAGATGATGGCGTTGAGCCTGGCAGGGGAGCACTACCGACCGGTTATTTATGACACGGCGGATATCCGGAGGATACCGACGCAGTCATGAGATTTGATGATTTGGGCCAGTCCGGATTGCCGGAGCCCAGGGGCCAGTCCGGATTGCCGAAGGCCGAGATATTGAGACATTGAGATATTGATGTTACATGACAGGGGCCAGTCTGGATTGCCGGAGCCTGAGATATTGGATATTGGGGTATATGTTTTGTGTCGATACTTGACACGGATTATATGTTGATTTCATTAATGATACCTCGATTTTTATATACAGAAATCTTACTAATTTAAGAAAACACTTTTCTCATTCATAATATATTCTGTTTTCATTTATAATGCATTCATACATCATATATATGATATGTTGTTAGCTGAGGCACTGACACGAGCACTTGATATTAAACTTATGTATAGATGTTTACCCTGGCCATTATCAGATGTTTCAGGTTATATATATTGAGGATGTTTTATTGTATGACCTAAGATAGAGTCATACATGCGATTTCTTCTCGGTGATGTTTTCTACTCACGAGTTGGCAACTCACCCCCGTTGTGCCACAGTTTCTTGCAGGTTTCGCCGTACAGGTTTTCTTGACGGCTTTGCTGGCACACTACTTCATTTCGGGTGATTGTTTTGGTAGGTGGGTTCACTTGCATCGTGACCACCATTGTACTTTATTTACATTCAGTTGTATCTAGTAAACTCCATAAACCAAATTTGTATTATTTATTGACTTAGAAGACCAGTTGTATATTCTTTCGACCTTAGAGTCGCGCGCTTATATATTATGGTTTTCTTTGGTTTTCATTCTGAGTTTTGATCCTCGCCTTTCGGCGTTGTATATTATATTGCATTGCGTGATTGTTTCCGCCAATTGGCGCAGAACTAGCTCCCGCTTGGGGATGCCTTTATTCATATTGTATATTATTCATGTTTGTACCCATCTGGGTCCAGTATTTACAAAGGAAACTCTGCCGAAATTTTTGGAAAAGACTTGATGTTTTAAAAATGCTTACTACGGCTTATTTTGATTAAATACTTGCTTTAAAACTAAGTTTTTCCTTCACTTTCTTTTCAAATGGTTTAGATTTTTTGGGTTTTGGCTTACTTGAATTAGATGGGGTCCTATAGATTTCATATGATTTAAGTGCCAATCACGTGCCATTTCGGGTCGTGACAGTGAGGAGGTTTGCATCTCGCTCTACTAGTCCGATGGATGTGTGATAACCCGCACCAACAAAATCAGATTCCCCAAAAGTGGGTTGTAGAGACGTAATCGTAAGGAATTCGATTTAAAACAATTTAAAGAATACGGTTTTTAATAGGTTAGGGTATTTTAATGTAAAATTGTATTAGCCAAAAAAATATGGTTTTCAAGCAATCGTGCTATGTCATGATGAGTGTTGTGAGAGGTAGGTCATTACTTCGTGAGGTTTTTCTAAAGCTAATATGATCAATTATGATAAAAGAACGTCGTAGGTAAACTTTGTGGTATTTAACTGTAAAAGTGTAATACAAGTTGCATAGCATGGTATTTTAAATTGAAACTTATTCTTAATGTTGGTTTATGGTTGCTAAATAATATATAAAGAAATGGTTGATTTGTTATTAAGAAAAGTTGGGTTTTATTAACAATTTAGAATCGGATGTCGGATTAACTCCACTTCCGACGAGTTTTGAAAAAAGAACTTTTTAGAATAGGAAAAGAGAGGGGGGGAGGACTTACTGGATTAGTATAGAGATAAGAGGCAGAGGAAGGTTTTGAGAGCTTCGTGGAGTCGTGGGAACTTGTAACAACTCCAATTTTTGTATACATAAATTTGATTTAAATTTGAAGTATATTTGGAGTATTTAATGTTGCTGATATCACTTTAAGTATCTATTTTCCTACAATAATTACAAGAAGGGGCTTGTAGCTCATTGGTAATACCTTGCACCGCTGAACCAAGCCACCAGAGTTCGAATCCCATGCCCCACATTATTTTTAGATTATTTTTCTTTTAAAATTCTTGGAAGCCCAACAGTCCGCAGGCCATAACTCCCAAAAGATGAACTGAACCCTAAAAACCAACTATACCAAAGTCTACATCAAAGAACCCCGCACCCGACGGTCGCCGGACTCGGCCGGGATCGGCCGAGTCGGCCGGCGCCGCCGGCCGGACTCGGTCGGACGGCCGAGCTCCTAAAACCAAAAATGTGGCCTTTTGCATTCCATAACCCCCTGTTCACTCCATTTTAATAGACCAGTTCCAGAATTTTAAATACACCCTAATTACTACAAATTTTAATGTTTTTCTTTAAATTTTTACAATTTTTTTTAATAAAGAAAACCTTTCACCTACCCTACCCTAGCTATCCTATAAATAGACCCCCTACCCCCTACCCTCTCATCTCAAAATATTAGGTTTACTCTCTCAAAATTTCTACAAGAAAGGTGTGCTTTGAAACCGAGTTCACGGCGAAGCGCTGACGGATTTCCGGCGACGTTCTTTGAAACAACCCGCGACGAAACAACACCTCGGCCATTTGCCTAGTTCCTCTATACTCTTTAGTATAGATCGAAACCCGTAAGTCCCATTCTTTTCTTCTTTCTACTTCTCAAAAATACGAACTTATGAAACCCGACGGAAATCGGAACAAACCAATTTCCGATTCGGTTTTTCTATAAAATCTCACTTGTCACTAATTGCATAATACCTAAACTCATCCATGTTGACTATTAATCACATAACAATTAATTTGGACAAAGTTTCGCACATGAAATGATAGCTTTTTACAATATCGTATTCTTTTTCACATTAATACCATAATATTTATTTTTCTTCTTCTAATCAATTCAATCATTCCTAAACATCTTCATCTAGACCACTAAACTTATAAAAATCAATTTGAATGAGTTTTCACACATGAAATGATAACTTTTGCCAATACCGTATTCTTTCACTTAAATACCCTTATGTTTAATTTATCATATTTAACCCCTAAACTTCACTATACCTTAAAATAAGTCACGAGATAATGACCTACCTCTACACACACACAAATACAACCCTAAATGATATCATAAAAACTTAGAATACGATAAAACGGAATTTTTATTAAAATACCATAATCTTCATAAAACCATTCTTAAAGATTTTAGATTTGTTACACTTTTTAGTAAATATTTCTTACTAGGAAAATACGATAAGTTGTGGACATCGATCGTTTATCTAAACTGGCTTTGTGGTGTCTAGGCTAGGCAAGTGAGCTTGGGTAACTTTAAAAGGCCCACCTCACGATTCGTGAGCGGATCCCTCCCTCCTCACTTGTACTTACCTGGCCGCAATTGGCGGTGAAGAGGCGATTTGAGGGTTCTAATGACTTGTCGTTTAGATCTTTAGAAATAGGCTAGTTGGCTTAGGGAACCCTAGAAACTAAAATACGGAAATTTACATCCTTTTACAAATAAATACCTTATCTTTATAAAACCGTTTTCTAAATGAATAGTATTTATTAAATCTTTGCAAAGCGCCACTACAACCCACCTTTGGGGAACTCGTTAGGGATTGTACGGTTTATCGTGCACCCTCGGGCTTAGTAGTGCAAGATTCAGACATCCGCAAGGAGCATTCGGTCTCGAAAGGTTTAAAATACGACATTTAAGAAAAATGAGAATTTTGAAATATAAAATATCTATTAAAATTATTTTTGCATAAACATATGTATATTTATATTTTGAATACCTATTTTATTATAATATAAATTTTCTACCTTTTTCTAAAAATCACAAAAGAATATATTTTACATTTAAATACCATGAATTTCAAATAAATCAATATTATAAATTAATACTTTTATTAGGATATATTCACTAGAATAACACAAATAAAATTTACACTCATTATAACTATAAAGACGAATAATAAATACTTGAGGTGTATTTTGAAAACTATACCAAAGTACATTTTTACATAAAACCCCCTCAAGTTTTATAAATTACAATAAGGACCCTGACAATTATAGAACTTCAAATTACCTTTCTTTTAGTCTGACTCGGGTTTGAGTCTGACTATTTCTGACTTGAATATGATTCAAGTCAATCTATATTTTTTAATATTTCAACTCAATATGAACATATGAATCCCTGAATCCAGTTAACAATCTATTCAACTTGACTGAATCAAACCATGGATATACATCCATTATTCCATTATTCCAATTACCTGATACAATCCATTTACTGATATCATGGTTTTGGTCAGTCATCCAACTTACATAAAACAATACAACAATACTGTTAAAACACTACGGGGTTTAAGGGGTAGATTGGTACGGAAGGTGTTAAAAGTGGCACGAGGTGGTCAGATTAAGACACCTAATCTATATTCCGTTGCTGTTGTACCGTGGCTTAACGGTTCCTTGTACTTTCCGTTTGCCCTGGTCTCTAGCATATAGAGACCCCATCGTATACACTGGAATCCTTCTGTACCAAGCTACAAACGACAGCGTTGATATAACATTACAACAATAGTTTACACTTTAAAATGTATCTTCTTATTCTGTCTTCTCTACTCCCCTCTTACCTTTGGGACTTACCGAGCGATCTGTTCGCTGACGACATTCTGTTTCTCTCTTCTTTGAATGTCGTCAGGTGACTTGGACCCGGCAGAAGTTGTGCCATCACAAGAAGACTTGGAGCAGTTTACTCAAGACTCTGCAGTATAACTTCATTGTACACTTTTCTTTTCAGTACTTTTCCATTTCCTGTTATGCCACTGTTTAGGCATCCTTATTTCAGTTGTATTTCCTTTTCATGTATTGTACAAAGAATGTTAATAAATAAAAGTTGCTGTTCTTTTTATACTCTTGTCTCTTGTGTATTTATTGCTTAGCTACGCTTAGCGTATGTACTTCTGAGTACATACGTAGCGGACCTCGCCGCGTCCCCTTCGCCGTACACTGGGAAGCGGGGCGTGACAGGTTTTGTTGGTGGCCCATGCAGGTCAGAGCTGTATGAATCCCTATCATGTAGTTCTGGTCTGCGTGAACAACCTAAGCAATATAACACAAGAACCAGCAACTAAAACATTCTTTACAATTCATGTTCCTTGAATCTTGCAAATTTCTATTCCTTGAATCTTATCATTTCGTGTATTTGAATTTGTCCTAACCCGAATTTTTCTTCAAGGTTATGGATTCCCCGAACAACACCAGCACCAACGTCAACAACACCCATTCAGCACTACCTCTCACACCAGCTGTTCCTGCACCACCCACAGAGCAAACAATGCTATTTGAGGCGATCCGCAGTCTTCTCGAGGGATAACAACAACTTCTGAACCGTTCAGAGACTGACGCACCGGGAGTAAAGCAATTCAGGGCTTTACATCCCAAACAGTTCTCTGGTAAAGGAAGCCCTCTTGAAGCGGAAGAATGGGCACAAAGCATCGAAGACGATCTGGCAGCAGCTCAAGTGCCAGACAACGCTTGGGTCCGTGTAGTAAAACTACAGCTCACGGATAATGCTCGTAACTGGTGGAAGGCGGAAGAAAGCCGTCTGGTACAGCCAATTGAATGGAAGACCTTTCGCGAGAAGTTCGACGCGAAATACTTCCCTGTGACTGCCAGGTTTGCAATGGAGCAGCAGTTTATTCATCTACAACAGGGTTCAATGTGGGATAAATCAGTAGATGAATACGATGCTGAATTCACCATGTTAAGCCGGTAAGATATGTCACAATAGTTCAATTTTTAATTATCACATACTACACAGCTAACACAATCTTTAAACAGATTCGCGACACACTTGATACCGACGGACGAGATCAGAGCCTGTCGCTTTCAACAAGGTTTGGACACAGAGATTAAGGCTGCTCTAGCCACAGGAAAGTTTTTGACTCATGAGGAAGCTCTAGAAGCTGCCCGCAGTTATGAGGCAGTGATAAAAGAGAGGGGCAGACCCCAGTCTGCAGGAGTCAAACGCCCTGCCAACCAGATAGAAGGTGGAGCCTCGTCCAGACCATCTTCGTGCCAAGGCGACCCTGAGTACCAACCCATCGTCCTAGCCCAGCCTTTTGCACCTACTGCAAGAGAACTGGACATATGATGAAGGACTGCCGTCGAGCCAACCGCCTTTGCTTAGTCTGCAAGCTAGCTCGGGAACAAGTCTGAACTTCAGCACGACTTATCATCCACAAACAGATGGTCAGTCGGAACGAACTATTCAGATCTTGGAAGATATGCTCAGAGCATGTATGCTAGACTTCAAAGGATCGTGGGAAGATCACCTGCATCTTGTGGAGTTCGCGTACAACAACAGCTACCAAGCAAGCATAGGAATGGCACATTTTGCAGCATTATATGGAAGGAAGTGTCGATCGCCATTAAGTTGGGACGACATCGGAGATAGGGAACT
This sequence comes from Agapanthus africanus, assembly GCA_030015575.1. NCBI lineage: Eukaryota > Viridiplantae > Streptophyta > Magnoliopsida > Asparagales > Amaryllidaceae > Agapanthus > Agapanthus africanus. Next base: position 101,128,386 of record CM057350.1, on the reverse strand, counting down.
TCTTGGACCGGAGATGATAGTAGTAACTGTTGATGTGGTTCATACTATCAGGGAAAGAATGCGTATAGCCCAAGATCGACAGAAGCACTGGGCTGATGCAAAGAGACGACACTTGGAGTTCCAGCCAGAAGACCATGTATTCTTGAAGATATCTCCGAACCGCGGAGTGATCCGTTTTGGAAGACGGGGTAAATTGATTCCGAGATACATTGGACCGTTCGACATACTCGAACGAGTCGGTGAAGTGGCATACCGATTAGCGCTTCCACCCTCATTGGAAGGAGTGCATAACATGTTCCACATATCCCAACTCAGAAGGTATATGAGTGACCCCAACCATGTACTTGATCATTCCGAGCTCACTATACAGCCCGACTTGTCTTGTGAGCAACAACCTGTGGAGATCCTGGACAGAAAAGTGAAGACTCTTCGGAACAAGGAAGATAACTTGGTCCGGGTAATGTGGAGGAAAGACACTCTAGGAGAATCCACGTGGGAAAGGGAAGATGAAATGCGTGCAAGATATCCTCACCTTTTTGTAAACTAGTCCTTAAATAAAAGTTGTAAATTTCGAGGACGAAATTTTTGTAAGGAGGGTAGATTGTAACAACTCCAATTTTTGTATACATAAATTTGATTTAAATTTGAAGTATATTTGGAGTATTTAATGTTGCTGATATCACTTTAAGTATCTATTTTCCTACAATAATTACAAGAAGGAGCTTGTAGCTCATTGGTAATACCTTGCACTGCTGAACCAAGCCACCAGAGTTCGAATCCCATGCCCCAAATTATTTTTAGATTATTTTTCTTTTAAAATTCTTGGAAGCCCAACAGTCCATAGGCCATAACTCCCAAAAGATGAACTGAACCCTAAAAACCAACTATACCAAAGTCTACATCAGAGAACCCCGCACCCGACGGTCGCTGGACTCGGCCGGGATCGGCCGAGTCGGCCGGCCGGCCGGCCGGACTCGGTCGGACGGCCGAGCTCCTAAAACCAAAAATGTGGCCTTTTGCATTCCATAACCCCCTGTTCACTCCATTTTAATAGATCAGCTCCAGAATTTTAAATACACCCTAATTACTACAAATTTTAATGTTTTTCTTTAAATTTGTACAATTTTTTTTAATAAAGAAAACCTTTCACCTACCCTACCCTAGCTACTCTATAAATAGACCCCCTACCCCCTACCCTCTCATCTCAAAACATTAGGTTTACTCTCTCAAAATTTCTACAAGAAATGTGTGCTTTGAAACCGAGTTCACGGTGAAGCGCTGACGGATTTCCGGCGACGTTCTTTGAAACAACCCACGACGAAACAACACCTCGGCCATTTCCCTAGTTCCTCTATACTCTTTAGTATAGATCGAAACCCGTAAGTCCCGTTCTTTTCTTCTTTCTACTTCTCAAAAATACGAACTTATGAAACCCGACGGAAATCGGAACAAACCGATTTCCGATTCGGTTTTTCTATAAAATCTCACTTGTCACCAATTGCATAATACCTAAACTCATCCATGTTGACTATTAATCACATAACAATTAATTTGGACAAAGTTTCGCACATGAAATGATAGCTTTTTACAATATCGTATTCTTTTTCACATTAATACCATAATGTTTATTTTTCTTCTTCTAATCAATTCAATCATTCCGAAACATCTTCATCTTGACCACTAAACTTGTAAAAATCAATTTGAATGAGTTTTCACACATGAAATGATAACTTTTGCCAATACCGTATTCTTTCACTTAAATACCCTCATATTTAATTTATCATATTTAACCCCTAAACTTCACTATACCTTAAAATAAGTCACGAGATAATGACCTACCTCTACACACACACAAATACAACCCTAAATGATATCATAAAAACTTAGAATACGATAAAACGGAATTTTTATTAAAATACCATAATCTTCATAAAACCATTCTTAAAGATTTTAGATTTGTTACACTTTTTAGTAAATATTTCTTACTAGAAAAATACGATAAGTTGTGGACATCGATCGTTTATCTAAACTGACTTTGTGGTGTCTAGGCTAGGCAAGTGAGCTTGGGTAACTTTAAAAGGCCCACCTCACGATTCGTGAGCGGATCCCTCCCTCCTCACTTGTATTTACCTGGCCGCAATTGGCGGTGAAGAGGCGATTTGAGGGTTCTAATGACTTGTCGTTTAGACCTTTAGAAATAGGCTAGTTGGCTTAGGGAACCCTAGAAACTAAAATACGGAAATTTACATCCTTTTACAAATAAATACCTTATCTTTATAAAACCGTTTTCTAAATGAATAGTATTTATTAAATCTTTGCAAAGCGCCACTACAACCCACCTTTGGGGAACTCGTTAGGGATTGTATGGTTTATCGTGCACTCTCGGGCTTAGTAGTGCGAGATTCAGACCTCCGCAAGGAGCATTCGGTCTCGAAAGGTTTAAAATACGACATTTAAGAAAAATGAGAATTTTGAAATATAAAATATCTATTAAAATTATTTTTGCATAAACATATGTATATTTATCTTTTGAATACCTATTTTATTATAATATAAATTTTCTACCTTTTTCTAAAAATCACAAAAGAATATATTTTACATTTAAATACCATGAATTTCAAATAAATCAATATTATAAATTAATACTTTTATTAGGATATATTCACTAGAATAACACAAATAAAATTTACACTCATTATAACTATAAAGACGAATAATAAATACTTGAGGTGTATTTTGAAAACTATACGAAAGTACATTTTTACATAAAACCCCCTCAAGTTTTATAAATTACAATAAGGACCCTGACAATTATAGAACTTCAAATTACCTTTCTTTTAGTCTGACTCGGGTTTGAGTCTGACTATTTCTGACTTGAATATGATTCAAGTCAATCTATATTTTTTAATATTTCAACTCAATATGAACACATGAATCCCTAAATCCAGTTAACAATCTATTCAACTTGACTGAATCAAACCATGGATATACATCCATTATTCCGTTATTCCAATTACCTGATACAATCCGTTTACTGATATCATGGTTTTGGTCAGTCATCCAACTTACATAAAACAATACAAGAATACTGTTAAAACACTACGGGGTTTAAGGGGTAGATTGGTACGGAAGGTGTTAAAAGTGGCACGAGGTGGTCAGATTAAGGCGCCTAACCTATATTCCGTTGCTGTTGTACCGTGGCTTAACGGTTCCTTGTACTTTCCGTTTGCCCTGGTCTCTAGCATATAGAGACCCCCCTCGTATACACTGGCATCCTTCTGTACCAAGCTACAAACAACAGCGTTGACATAACATTACAACAATAGTTTACACTTTAAAATGTATCTTCTTATTCTGTCTTCTCTACTCCCCTCTTACCTTTGGGACTTACCGAGCGATCTGTTCGCTGACGACATTCTGTTTCTCTCTTCTTTGAATGTCGTTAGGTGACTTGGACCCGGCAGAAGTTGAGCCATCACAAGAAGACTTGGAGCAGTTTACTCAAGACTCTGCAGTATAACTTCATTGTACACTTTTCTTTTTAGTACTTTTCCATTTCCTGTTATGCCACTGTTTATGCATCCTTATTTCAGTTGTATTTCCTTTTCATGTATTGTACAAAGAATGTTAATAAATAAAAGTTGCTGTTCTTTTTATACTCTTGTCTCTTGTGTATTTATTGTTTAGCTACGCTTAGCGTATGTACTTCTGAGTACATACGTAGCGGACCTCGCCGCGTCCCCTTCGCCGTACACTGGGAAGCGGGGCGTGACAGAACTTTTGGGCTTTCAAAAAGTTTAAAAGAAAAATCATTAAAAATAATATGTGGCTAGGGGGATTTGAACACAGGGGCTATTTCACAGCAGTGCAAGACTTTACCAATGAGCTACAAGTGTTTTCTTGCTGTTCTTAAATAAGAAATACTTTTAAGTTGCGGTCAGGCTAAGTTACTCCTTTATGTATTTTACAAAATAATTTGTACAGAAAGTTTACGGTTGTTGCATTCTACCCTTCTTATAAAAATTTCGTCCTCGAAATTTATAGAAGGAAGTTGTAACAGATCCAAGAAAAAAATTGGTGATAGTGGTGGTGAAAGAAATACTGGTAGTGCATGAAAAGTAACAAGATGATGCAAGGGCTTGAAAAGATTGAAGGGAATTACCAGTGTTACCTTGGTCTATAGCCTCGGCTTCTACTGCCGCTAATGTGTAAGCTTGACGCCGAGGTACGTTCCTCCTAGCTGGAGGCATATTCCTTTGTCCTTGAGGCATGTTCCTCTGCCTTCGAGGCATGTTCCTCAGTGCCTGATGGAATTGGCGAGTAGGCTGTGCATGAGGTCCACGTGGAGGTAGAGCAGGTAGTGTAAGACGAGGTGCAGGTGCCTGAATAGTTGGCCGCTGCGGATAGTTGATGTGTACTGGAACCGGGTTGCGTCTATGAGGACATGTCCCAATATCGTGAGTGGATGCGCCACAAACTAAGCACAGACCGTTTGCGCGCCTGCAGTCCTTCAACAGGTGTCCATCCCTCTTGCAGTAGGAACAAAAGTCTGGACTTGACCGGTTAAATGTTACTTCCAGTCCCCTGGGTAAAAATGGTGGCCTGGAAGAGGCTCCTCCTGCTATCTGAGTAGCAGGGCATTTCACACCGGCAGATTGAGGTCTGCCCTTCTTCTTCACTACTTCCTCGTAACGATGGGAAGCCTTCAGAGCTCAGTCGTGGGTTGGGAAATCCCCTGTAGCTAATGAAGCATGGATCTCATGGTCCAACCCCTGCTGAAATCTTCTGACCCTGATCTCAGCAGTCGGTATGAGATGTGTCGTGAACCTGCTCAACATAGTGAACTCAGCATCATATTCATTCACAGATTTGCTCCACATAGAGCCTTTTTGTAGGTGGATGAATTTTTGCTCCATATCAAATTGGGCAGTCTCGGGAAATATTTCACATCGAATATCTCGCGAAAAATCCTCCATTCAATTGGCTGGGTAAGACGACTTTCTTCCGCCTTTCACCATACTCGGGCATTATCTGTGAGTTGCAGCTTCGCAACCCTTACACAAGAAATGTCTGGCAGTTGTGCTGCTGCCAGATCGTCCTCAATAGATTGAGCCCATTCTTCAGATTCCATAGGGCTCTCTTTCCGAGAGAAATTCTTAGGGTGCAGTGCCCGTAATTGCTTCACTCCGGGTGCCTCAAATTCTGGGTGATGCAATAAAATAGCAGTTTGCTGCTGCTGTCCCTCCAAGAGGCTCTTAATTGACTCAAGCAATACCGTCTGCTCATTGATAGGAGATGCTATGGTAGGTGTAAGTGGAAGAGGTGGTGGAGTGGTGTTGCCATTGGCGTTCGTGCTCGTATTGTTCGGGGAATCCATAACCTTGAAAGAAAAATAGGGTTAGGATAGATTCAAAGAATATGAAATGTAAAGAACGTCTAGTTGCTGATTCTTAGCCATAGACAGTCGAACGATCTCTTATATAGAGTATCATTGACGAAGGCGAAAGACAGCTCATTTTATGAGCTGATGTCTAGCCAACGCATTTTTGGGCGTTCGTTGGGATTTGAAGTAGTCTATGAAGACTTCCCTCCAATCCTTGACCTTTCCTTCATCCTCTATTTAAAGGGCTACTTGTTCGGTCATTTCTTTTCCTTCGGATGGCTCCGTTAAGTCTCCCGAAGATATTTCTGTTGGCGCGAGGATCCTGCGGCTTTGCACGGTGATCTTTATGTCATCGAGGTCTTCGTCGGCTAGTTCCTTAGCCAATTTGGCCAACACATCCGTCTTGCTATTTTCCACACGCGGTATACTCACCAGGATGTAGGAAGGGATTTGTGTCAGTAGTTGCTGCACTCTTTCTCCGTACTTTATCAGCTCTGGCTTGCACGTCCGATAGTCTCCATTTACTTGGCTAACGATCGGCTGGGAGTCTCCATATATGAGGAGGTCTTTGATTCCCATGTCGACAACGATCTCTAGACCCACAATCAAAGCTTTATACTCAGCTTCGTTATTAGTCCTCGGCTCCGTTAAGGAAAAGGCGTAACGTATTATCCCTCTTTGTGGAGTCACGAAGATAAGGCCCACCCAGCTTTGATTATGGGGATGTTTTGCTTTCGCCTCTTCATGGAAGATGTTTCATTGAAGTAGAGTTCCCATTGGGAATCATTTTCTTCCTTCTCTCCTTCGATTGTGTCGAACGCATGTTCATCCGGCAACTCGCAATTTAAAAGGGAGTAAGCTAGTATTGGATACTCTGTAAGAAAGTCAGCAATGGCCTGGCCTTTTACTGCTTTAAGGGGGCGATACGTTATCGAGAAATCCATCAAGAGGAGGGTCCATTTGGCAAGCCTTCCTATCAGTATGGCCCTTGATATCAGATATTTGAAAGGATCCACCTTTGATATGAGATGGACATCATGCGCCAAGGTGTAATGTCTGAGCTTCGTTATCGCGAAGATCAGTACCAGGCAATGCTTTTCGATGAGGAGTAGTTGTTTTCTGCCCCCAGGAGAACTCGACTCAAATAGTACAAAGCTCTCTCCTTTCCCTGATTGTTCTCTTGTGCCCATAGCGCGCTTAGAGAACCCTCAAGGGCCGTTGTATATAGGATAAGGGGTTTTCCCTTAACCGGAGCGGTCAATACCGGTGGATTTTGCAGGTATTGCTTGATTTCATCTAGTGCATTTTGGCACTTTTGATCCCAGACGAATGGGGTCCCCTTCTTCATCAAATGACTGTAGGGACGACATTTTCCGGAGAGGTTGGTTATGAACCGCCGGATATATGCGAGCTTTTCTTAAAGAGATCGCAACTGTTTGAGGGTCCTTGGCGTAGGTATTACTATAATCGTCTTGATCTTTGAAGGATCGATTTCGATACCTCGGTGCCGTATGATGAATCCTAGGAAATTGCCTGGGAGACTCCTAACGCGTATTTTAGAGGATTCATCTTCAGATTACACTTTCGAAGACGTTGGAACACTATATTTAGATACTCCCAATGTTCCTAGTAAGACTTGCTTTTCACCACCAGATCGTCGATGTATCATTCGACAATCTCATGGATGAGGTCATCGAAGATCTTCGTCAAGGCCCTTTGGTAGGTAGCGTCAGCGTTCTTTAAACCGAAAGGCATCACCTTGTAGCAGAATATGCCCAGCGGAGTCCGGAAGGTGGTATGTTTTTGGTCTTCAGGATGCATTTTTATTTGATTGTATCCTGAAGATCCATCCATGAAGGAAAAGACCTCATGGGTAGATGTGTTATTGATCATTAACTCGGTAATGGCACTGGGAAATCATCCTTCGGGCAAGCTTTGTTAAGGTCATGAAAGTCCACACAGATGCGTACCATCCCATTTTTCTTCATCACCGGAACGGTGTTAGCGATCGAGTCGGGATATTGAACTTCTTGGATGAAGTCGGAGTCGATTAGTTTCTTGACCTCAGCATTTATACTCATCTCAAGTTCGAGCCGCATTCTTCTTGGCGCCTGTTTGACTGGCTTTATGTCCGGCGATATGACTAGTTTATGTACTGCTACCTTTGGATCTAGACCCGGCATTTCGGAATAGTTCCATGCGAAGCAGTTTTTATACTGCATGAGAATGTCTTTTAATGTGTCTACCTATTTTTTAGATAGCAGCTCACTGACGAACGTTGGCCTCGGATCGTTTTCCTTCCCTAAGTCAATTTTTCTTAGGTTGTCCGTCGTAGTGTGAATCCCGTCTTTCAGCTCTTTTGGTGCTGGTGGAAACTCTGAGATCACCCCATCCTCGTCTTCATTTGCGAAGCACTTGAAGGGGTCATTTATAGTCTCGTGCCCTCTCTCCTTTGAGAGTGTTATCACATGGCAGGTATAGGTTCGCTTCTATCCTTGATGTTGAGCTGGTCCTATTCACGCGGTATTGGTCCTCTTTGACTCATGCTTCTGCGGTGGGGTTACCCTCCAGCTGTCGGATAAAGCAAACTTGCCTTGTTGATACTGGTCTTCGATCCAGTCTTTGAAGGTGAAGCAGTCTTCAAGGGGATGACCTATTGTTCGATGATAGGAGCAATAATCCGGGCGATGGACCTCGTTTATTTATTCGGGGTGCTGAAACTCCAGGAGCGTCATCATTTGGTGCTTCATGACAATATTGAATATTTTCCTTGTCTTGTCTTGAGGGAAAAAGTATTCCCGACCCATCTTCTTTATAAAGGACGGGTTCCAATTAAGTTTTTCTTGATAGCGCGGCCTCTTAGATTTGCCTTGTTGTTTGCGAACGTTGTTTGCGCTCTTTGTCCTGCTTTTGTCTTTATTTCGGGATTTTCCCTTTTTGCGAGGACATACAGCGAGCTGGGGTAAAGGGCATTGTAGTCTTCTTTCTCCGCAGGTTTCTGATTGAGACGCTGCATCCTGGCTTTTTCATAGATAGCCATTTTGAGGCTGTGGTTGTCTCGACTCTTTTGACAAGCCTTCTCTATTAGCTTGTCTATTTGTTCTTTGAGCGACGGACTTAACGTTCTTAGAGTGGGATTTCGCTCTGTTTCAACGTCATGGCCATTTGGAAGAGCATTTTCCTCTTCTCTGGAGCTGTTTATGACGCGACAGCTGTGGAACTGCTCCCGTTTCCTGGACCGAACGTATCCGAGCCGAGTTATCTCCATCTTCTTGTTGGGCATCTTTCGCTGGGTCCCAGGGATATCCCAAATCTTTTTGTAGAATTGGGCTTGCCGAACAGTTTGTTCAAGGGATACACCTTGGCATCTTAACAGCCTTTTCAATCCCTCCGCGTAGTATCTTGGCAGACTGATTGGTTGAAGCCTGTCGAGTGCAAAATCGGCACCGTGTCAGACTTCTTTCTCTACTTTGGTCTCCGTAGATTGGTAAAAGAGGATCGCCTTTTCACCTTTCGCATGGGAGGCATGTAGAAAGTATGTAGTTCCTGTACGCTGTATGTATCGAGCGCATCAAGTTCCTTGTAATGCCGAGGTGGAACCATTGTGATTTGCAGGCTCAGATCTGCTTCATCAAGGGTTTGCACCGGCGGGCGGTTGGAGAACATTGCGTTGGCCTCATCCTCAGAGTCGCTGCCAAAGACCAAAATGGGAGTAGATGGTCCGGGCTTGTTTTCTTAGGGTTGCCCCGAGTAGACTATTTCTTCATCTTCCTCGGTATCGCTCCCAAAGATCAGGATGTTGGCGACGGACTTCTGTTTATCCTCCGGTTTACGACATCTTTCCGTGTCTTCGAAGTCTGGTAGGAAGTTCTTTGCGTCTTCATATTTCCGAACCTCGTTTACGGAGAACGGGTTTAGCTCTCCCGTGATGGTGTATTCCGAGCCGTCTTTGAAATACTTTATACACTGATGTTGTGTAGAAGGTGTGACGTTGTACTCATGCAACCAAGGCCTGCTGAGCAAAGCGTTGTAGCAAGTTTTGGCGTCAATGACGTGAAATTTGATGTCAGTGACGAGCAACCCAAAAGGTAACGTCAGTATTACGGACCCAATCGTCCGTGACGACTGTGAGTCAAACCTGGGGATAATAATTTTGTCTCGGGGCAAGTGCTGAACGTTCATGCAAATCTCTTTCAGCACTTTCACGTCGAGAAGGTTGACGGAGGATCCATTGTCGACAAGAATTTTCCCTATCTTGACATCGTGGCAGTACCCGGTAACGTATAATGGGCGATTATGCTCGCACGTCTCGAGGAGGAGATCTTCATCGCTGAATGTAATGTCAGCTGTGTAAACCTCTGCCAGCTCGTCCTTCATCTTCTCTTCTGCGAGGAAAGCTAGGAACTGATCGGGCTCTTTTAATTCCTTGATCAGAGAATTTCGTACCTTTTGGACAGGAGGAGAGCATCCAATATGCTTAGTTGTGAGGGCATTTTCCTTAGACATGCTAGGACGTTGTAATCCACCTTGTTTTTTCCAGGCGGGTCTCTGGCTACGAGCTCTTTGACAACTCCACCGTCAAGGGCAATTTCCTCAGGGCTTTTTTTTCCCTTTGTCTTTTTTGCTCGAACACTTATTTGTAGGTCCGAGATTCTTTTTAAGCAGCATATGGCTCTGCAGCTGAATATTCTCGCAGTTCTTCTCCTCCTCTTTTTTCCGGAAGTGAAGTCTTTGAAGAGAGGGCTGTGGGGTATTTCGTCCTCAGAATCACTCTCGAAGGTAGGAACTTGTGGTTTCCCCCTTTCCGAACTGGTATCAACCATATGATTTTGCCAGTCATTTCTTCATGTGTGTTTGTTGCACTCTTTTTCTGTTGACGAGCTTCGCGCTTCATCCTCTTGAAGTGTTTTTTATGGGCAACATATCCTTGTAACCACTTCTTAAAGGCACTGCATTTCTCGGTGGGGTGGGTAACCCTCCGATGATATACGCAGTAGTTTGGATGTGAATTCTCTCCATCGAGGCATATGACCCCAGGAGTGTTTCTTACGAGAGGTGGCAGCTTCATTCCCGTGGACAGAGCTTTGGCGAACTACTTCTCTGCCTTGATCCTGCTCTTATTTATGGCAGGTGCGCTTTGGTTTGTGTGGAGTACTTTAAGACTCATCCTTGTCACAGCTTCTTCATCCTGACGCTGACGCTGACGCTTAGCCTTTTCGTATATGGCTGTTTCGCGTTCTTGGTCAGCTTTGATTTTTCGAAAGGCTTCGTTTAACATCCTATCGATCTGGTCTTCTGGCAGTTCCAGGGATTTTAGCACCGATCCTGCCCCCAGTCCCTCTGCGCTGTTTTCTGACGCTGAGGGAGCTTCTTCGCTATTTAACGACGAATGGGAGACCATGTGGCAACTTGCTACATAGTTTTCGGTTTCTTCTGATGGGTCGTTTTCCTCATCGTTGTTACTATTTTCGTTCTCAAGAATATACTTGAGGAACTCTTCGATGGTGACCGGTGTCCACGCCTTCTGGTTGTACTCTTCCAACGCGTCGATGTACTTTTGTAGGTTTATGCGCTTGTCGTCATACTCGGCAGGCTGCACAGACTTCTTGGTCTTCTTTTTCTTCGAAGACTTTGAAGGCTTGACTTGGGGATTTTTCCCTTTGTCAACAACTTTCGGTACGGGACGCGGTTTTAGCATCCGTTCGATAATTTCGGGTTCAAGCGGGCTTTTCCACCTGACTGTCGGACATACCAGTAGATCTTTCAGCATTCTTTTGGTTCTAACTGAAAGAATGACTTTCTATGGAGCTTTTTCCATGAGCGAGAATGATGCCCCCGGTGCATCCACTTTTTTGGGAGTGTGCTTCTGTGGTGGGTTCACCCTCTAGTTCTCAAATAGCGCGAACTTTCTTTGTTGATACTAGTCCTCGACCCAGTTCTTGAAGACATAGTAATTCTCAATCGGATGGCTCACTATTTTGTGATAGGAGCAGTAGTTGGGGTTGTTGATGTCGCTAGGTTGCGGTGGACGCCGTGGGTCTGGAAATGTGATGAGTTGTTATGCATTGCCAACTTAAATAGTCTCCTCGTCTTATCGCGGGGAAACGAGTAAACGCGTCCTAGCCTTTCTTCCAGGGATAGGCGTGGACGTGCATTGTTTTGGCGAACCGCCGGTTTTGGGTCGCTTGGTTGTTGTTGAGTTATGGCGACGAAAGCCGCTTTCACTTTACCCTTGGCATTTCAAGGGTCCTTACTTGAGGAAGAAGGCCCGTGGCCCATCTGGTCCATTTGAGCCATTTTATCTATCATAGCCTGGAAGGTAGTTGGTTTGAAGAACGTCGTGAACTGGGACACAATTGTTTGCAGATCTAGGGTTCCGATGAACATGCCCACAGCGGGGGATTCTTCAATGCGTTGTTCGCACTTTGACCACAGGTTCCGCCACCGGATCGCATATTGGACCCAGGTTTCTCTTGGCTTTATCCTGGCATTGATTAAAGCCGTGATCGGGGTGCGCTCGCTTGCGCTGGTGAACCGCTGTGTGAACAGCAACTCCATCTCTGTGAATGTCTTTACGGAGTCATTTGGGAGCTCCGAGTACCATTCAAAGGATGTCTCCGACAGGCTACCAACGAACTGGCGAAGCAGCAGTTTGTCATCACCTCTAGTGTTGCCGCACAGAGCTCTGAACTGCGCGACGTGCTGGTGTGGGTTGCCTATCTCCTTGTACACATGGAACTTGGGGATCGTATATCCCGGCGGGTACTTGATTTGGTCATACCAGTCTGGATACGGTCGCCCAGTTCTGACAGTTTGGCCGGCCGCTTCATTTTCTTGATGAGCTCATATTTGTTGAGCGATATAATCATCAAGAGCAGCCTTAGAGATCATTTCCTCCTTGGCCACTGATAGGGCCGGAAGAGGGTTTGATGTTTCCCCTCTGTCATCCTCGATGATTATCGGCGGATTTTCAGTTGGAGGTTCTAGCTGGATCATCATTCCAACCATGTTCTGGAACAAGAGAGCCATCTACTTTATGTTGGCAGCCTGCTCAGCAACTTCTTTGTCCTTTCTTTCAAGCACCCTTCACAGGAACTCTGTATCGGTCTCCTGCTCTTGGCACTATTTAGCTGTTGGATCTTTCTGCCCTGTGAGTGCTGTCATTTTGGTCAGCATCTCATGGTGCTTTTGTTGTTGCTCCTGAGCTTTTGTCAGCGACCGAGTTTGTGGCCGGTGACCTACGGAAGCACGGATTTCTTCTTTTCCATAAGGGATGTAAATCGTGTGTATGATCATTCCCCCAGACTTGGGACGTTTGGGTCCAGCGCCTTTGGAATTTACCGCCGGCGGTGGGATTTTCTCTATCCTCGTCCTTTTATGGGAGGTCGAAGTTGAAAGAGCCGTTGTAGCAGGCACCCGTGAGGAAGAAGTCCCTCGCTGTGTGGTGGAGGGATGGTCTTCCTCTTGCCGAGCCTTCGATTTCTTCGGTTGATGAGAGTAATCTTTGCTGATCACAGAGTCCTGGACTTTCCGTTAGACCCTGTGAAATTGGGAGGAGAGCCGTTGATGGGGCCGCACCGTCTTTACCTGCACTGTGACTTCTACAGGTGGAGGTGATTTCTTTAGCACCGCCGTTGGAGAGTTCTTGCATACCCTCCCGAGCAGATCAAAGCTATTCCCGGTTGGAACAGCAGCGTCAATTTCCACCATTACAACTGGTGGGGTAAGTGTAACAACTCCCATTTTTGTATACCTAAATTTGATTTAAATTTGAAGTATACTTGGAGTATTGATGTTGCTGAAAACACTTTAAGTATCTATTTCCCTACAATAATTACAAGAAGAAGCTTGTAGCTCATTGGTAATACCTTGCACTGCTGAACCAAGCCACCGGAGTTCAAATCCTATGCCCCACATTATTTTTGTATTTATTTTGTTTTAAATTTTTTTGGAAGTCAACGGTAAAAAGGCCATAACTCCCAAAATATGTACTGGACAACAAAAAGTAAATATACCAAATTGTACCCCCAAAAAATCCCCGGCCACTGGAAGCCTGACTCGGCCCGACTCGGTGCCGCCAGCCGGCGAATCGGCCGACTCGTTCCAGCGCCGCCGGCCGGACTTGGCCGGACGGCCGAGTCACCAACTGAGAAAAGTTGGCTCTTGACATGGTCAACCCTCTCGCACACTTATTATACCTGGATCGGTTTTAATTTGGCCAATAAATCCCTTTTACTCCTAAGTTTAATGATTTTTAATGAATTTTTATATTTTTAAAATATTTTTTTAATCCAAACCCTAACCCTAGCCTAGCCCTATATAAACACCCCTACCCTCTACCATTTCACCCTACAACTCTTAGTCCACTCTCCCAAATTCTCGAGAACTCGGTACAAAGAGAGAGAAGCGAAGCGCTGCCGAAACCAACGACAAATTCCGGCGATCGTAGTAGAACCTTCGCGGCGTTTTCGACGCACCGACAACCATCACTTCCTTAGCCTCCTTAGTTTGTCCAATCCCGTAAGTCCCATCTCTTCTATCTCTCTTTTCTTTTAATAGAAAATACGACTTTTTGGAACCCGACGGAAATCGGAACATACCGATTTCCGATTCGTTTTTCTACAAATTTCCACTTGTCACCTAATACATAATACTTAAACCTATCTATGATGACTTTTAATCACCTAGAAACCAATTTAAATAAAGTTTCTCACATGAAATGATAGCTTTCTTGTAAAACCGTATTCTTTTCATAAAAATACCACAAAGTTTATTTTTCTTGTTCTAATTAATTCCCTCACTCCTAAATATGTTTATCTTGATAAATAAACTTGTAGAAATCAATTTGAATGAATTTTCACACATGAAATGATAACGTTTTCAAATACCGTATTCTTGCGCTTTAATACCTTCAAGTTTAATACATCATATTTAACCTCTAAAACTTTATTAAACCCTAAAATAAGTCACGAGGTAATGACCTACCTCTACACACACACAAATATAACCCTAATTGATAAACATCAAAATATAGAATACGAAAATACAGGACTTTTCACTAAAATACCATATTCTTTATAAACCTTTTCTAAAAGTTTTAAGTTGTACACAATTCTAAATAAAATCTTTTAAAATAAAAGCACGATATGTCATGGACATCGATCGTTTATCTAAACTGTCTTGTGGTGTCTAGGCAAGTGTGTCTAGGCTAGTGGTTTTTAATTAGGCCTACGACTGTGGTTTCTTCCTACTTACCTGGCACTTACCTGGCCGCAATTGACGGTGAAGAGGCGATTTGAGGCTTCTAATGACTTGTCGTTTAGACCTTAGAAATAGGCTAGTTGGCTTAGGAAACCTTAGAAACTAAAATACGGGAAACTATATCTTTTTACAAATAAATAGCTTATATTTATAAAACTGTTTTTCTAAATGAATAGTATTTGTTAAACCTATGCAAAGCGCCACTACAACCCACCTTTGGGGAACCCGTTAGGGATAGTACGGTTCATCGTGCACCCGCGGGCTAGTAGTGCGAGATTCAGACCTCCGCAAGGAGCATTCGGTCTCGAAGGGTTTAAAATACGGCATTTAAGAAAAATGTGATTTTTTGGAAAATAAAATATTTATTTAAAATTATTCTTGTATTAATATATATTTAATTATCATTTAGACACCTATTTTATTATAATATAAAGTTTCCACATTTTCCTAAAAAATTACAAGATTAAAATTTACATTAAAATACCATGAGTTTCAAATAAATCAATTAATACTTTTATTAGGATATATTCACTAGAATAACACAAATAAAATTCACACTCATTATAACTATAAAGACGAATATTAAATACTTGAGGTGTATTTTGAAAACTATACAATAGTACTTTTTACATAAAACCCCCTCAAGATTTATAATTTACAATAAGGCCCCGAACAAATATCGAACTTCAACTTACCTTCTTTTAGTCTGACTCGGGTTAGAGTCTGACTATTTCTGACTTGAATATGATTCAAATCAATCTATATTCTTTTATATTCCAACTCAACATGAATACATGAATCCCTGAATCCAGTTACAACCTATTCATTTTGACTGAATCAAGCCATGGATATTCATCCATTATTCTGATATTCCATTTACCTGATTATGCAGTTACAACATGTTTACTGATATCATGGTTTTGGTCAGTCACCCAATTTACACAATATAATACCATATTACTGTTAAAACACTACGGGGTTAAGGGGTAGATTGGTACGGAAGGTGTTAAAGGTGGCACGAGGTGGTCAGATCAAGACACCTAACCTGAATCCTATTGCTGTTATACCGTGGCATAACGGTTCCTTGTACTACATGTGCCTTAGTCTCTGGCAAGTGAGACTCCCCTCGTATATACTGGCATTCTTCTGTACCAAGCTACAAACAACAGCGTTAACTCAATATTCCATAATATTCAACAATATAATACGTTAGAAAATACTTTTACACTGTCATTCTAATTCTTCCTTATCTTTGGGACTTACCGAGCGATCTGTTCGCTGATGACATTCTATTTCTTTCTTCTTTGAATGTCGTCAGGTGCGTTGGACCAAGCTGAGATCGAGCCCACCGGTGAAGATTTGGAGTAGTTTCCACGAAGATCCCGAGCTCTAGATATTGTACCTTGTTCTTTCCAGTATTTTTTTTATTTCCTGTTATGCCACTGTTTAGGCATCGCTTTTCATTTCAGTTGTATTTTCTGTTCATGCATTGTACAAAGAATGTTATTAATAAAAGTTGCTGTTATTTCTATATCATTCGTCTCTTGTGATTTACTTTATATTGCTTAGTTACGCTTAGCGTATGTACTTCTGAGTATATACGTAGCGGGCCTCGTCGCGTCCACTTCGCCGTACACTGGGAAGCGGGGCGTGACAGTAAGTCCAGAGGGGGAGTTACCCCCAGCTTTTCTCACTTGGCGCCAGTGGCGACGTCGAGATTGTCTTGCAGACGTGGTCGCCTCAATTTCGAAAACGGCTTCTTCATGCCCCCGGCTTTGCTGAGGGGTTGTTGTTGGTGTCATCCTGTTGAAAATCGACGTCCTTAGCAGTGCTTGAGGAGGAACATCCAATCTTTCAAAGACTGACTTTTTGGTAGGGGAATCATCTTTGACGACTTCACCTGCAGGAGGAGTTAGGAGGGCTATCCGTTTCGGAGCATCCCCTTTAGGTGTCACGAGCCTCTTTACGGGCCCGTTTGGGTTCTTGCCCAGCCTGTTTGTTTCCCCAATAAAAGAGCAAAGCTCTGTTTAATAAATGAGGCAGTGCCTCACGTGCTTCCCACGAGGGCGCTAGCGCCAAGACCAATCAGATAGGAATTAATCCTATGGTGGCGCCTCACGTGCTCCTCATGCGGGGGCCAATGTGCAGCGCAGGCGCCAATATGCAAAGCACAAGAATAACCATTATAAAAATTAAAACCTTAAATACGTGCACAACACGTGAGCGCCGGCGTCCAAGTAGAATTAAATTCTACTCCCTGTTAAACAGAGCCGTTGGATCAAAGATCCAACGGAGATGATAAATCATCAAAAATACAGAATTAAATTCCGTCAGGAGAAAACGTCTCCCAAATTGGATTATAGAATAAAATTCTATTTTGGGATATATTCGCTCAATCTTTCTAAATAAGAAAGATTGCTCTCTGTAAAATAGAGAACCGGTGGATTAAAAATCCAATGGTGATTTAAAAAACCACCGTCTTATAGAATAAATTCTGTGTAAGGGAAAATATTTCCCCAATCTTATTAGAAACAAGAAAATATGTTCTGTAAAACAGAAACCCTTGGATCAAAAATCCAATGGTGGGTAAAAATCCCCAAATTAATTGGGATCTCTTAATGAGAGATTTCTTCAGAGTTAATTAACAAATTGCCTCTACTATATAAAGGACCCAAGACTTCAAGTCTGACACAGAGGAACCCCCCATAAGCTTTTAAAAAAACTAAAGCAGAAAGCTTCAAAAGGGAACAGAGAAGAAGATCTCCCTCCTCAAAAACTCTAGGTAAATAAAAAGAACAGAGATCAAAATATCTCGTTTCCATATCTGAGGGTTTAACCCTTTTAAAAAGAACTTAGTTCTTTCTCTGGATCTGAGATCCATAAGACACGTCTCCCATAAGTTGAGAATTTAATTCTTATCGGGAAGAATTTATTCTTGAGAATCGAAGATTCAGAAAAGGACTAGGAATCGAATTCCTTGAAACGAAGCATATAAGAGAAACATGGTCATTAATGGGCGCCACAGAAGAAAAGAGTGCTTAGCACTCAGCGCCCAGCGCCTCACGTGTCCCTCACGTGGGCGCCATAGAAGAAAAGATCGCATAGCACTCACTGGGCAGCGCCCAGCGCCTCACGTGTCCCTCACGTGGACGCCACAGAAGAAAAGAGTGCTTAGCACTCACTGGGCAGCGCCTAGCGCTTCACGTGCTTCGCACATGGACGCCATAAAGGGCGCCTAACACTCTATATAAAGACAAAAGGAGTAAAGTATTCTACACTTATTGGGTAATCCCCCATGATTGAAAGCTCCACATGATCATATGTGGGCGTCAGAACTTATATAAGTGATCAGCACTTTTTGCATAAAAGGGGGACTGATTAAACAGAGCCCAAGCAAGTGCTTAGCACTCTTGTTTTTCAATAAAAAAAAGACCCCTAGGCAGATCAAGCCTAAATTGGCTAAGTCCTCTGAGGATAGAACCTCTTTGATTCAAATCAACCGAGCCCATATACTCATGATTGCCCAAACTGATCTCAGTCTCACATATGACTATTGATCTTTCAATTGATGATATCCAAAATGATATTCATCCCATATCTCCTAAGGTAATCTTAATCTCAAAATATGTCTAACGATTCCTAGGTCCACCATAACCCGTCTCCCTCAAATATGGGATTTGGTTCAAGGGTACATCTTTCCACACCTCTGATATACGTCGTTGTAATTCTTCAACGTCTTCAGAGAGGTGGCGGGTCCTGACAACCAACAATTCTTCAGTGCATTCCCAAACCGTCCAAACCGACGTGCACACCTCAAATCAGACCGCACCCTATACTGGGTGCATCCCATATCACCCTTGTTCATTCCTTCATGTAACAAATATACGTGCGTGCAAGATGAACACAATGGACCACTACGTCCTTAAACCTGCAATGGACCGAAATGTCCCTAAAGTAATACTCGCCTCCAAAACGGCGATAATGGACCGAAATGTCTCTAAACTAATATTCGCCTCCAAAATGGCGATAATGGACCGAAACGTCCTTAAACTAAAATAATAGAGCACAAACGCTCTTTTGTTGGATCCTAAATACAAATGATCCTGAAATCTCGTTAAGTGGATCTTAGTCTCAAATTGGACTAATGTATCCTTAACAAAAACAAATCGAGCCCCAAATGCTCACATACATTTAAGTCGATCTTAATCTCAAAATAGATTAACGGTCCTTAAATAAAAACCCCAAATCTAAAATATACGGATTTGGACTAATCCACGCCCTACGGGCGACAACATAAATTAGTTTCCGTATACAATCCACGGGCAACCTAAACAAAAAAAAAAACACACGACACGAAGTGAACTTCCGGAGCAGGAGAAAGTGCTTATCGCGACGCGGTAACGTAATTAACCGCAGGGGCTTGCACCTGCAGGGAAGAGCGTCCCCACAATCAAAAACCCCTCGCAAACGAGGGGGGATGTGATAAAGTCTGCTACAACGGTCGCATTCATTCAAACATACGATATATGGTGCCATAAATCAACTTGGCATCTTCAGAGAGGTGGACGGATAAATCCAAATAGCATCTGCCCCCAAATTTAGGCAAGACGATCCATCCCGGTTCGTCCCCGTTTTCGGCGGTGAACAGATTCTGGCACGCCCGGTGGGAACACTTCATTTTTCCACTCCACACTTCGTATGTCGTGTTCACAAACAAAATCGCGGTTTGCTGTGGTTGCCTTTGGATTCGAGGTACTAAGATTTGGTGTCTTGTTCCTGTGCAAAAAGAAGAAGTGAACATCAATGGCTTCCAGCTGCACAAACTGCAACAGCAGCTCCCGCTCCGCCTCAACTGGAGGAGTGACATACGGGCCCAATGCGGCCTCCATCTTTTCAATGACGGTGGGGCAGGTGACTCAAGCAACCACTGGATTGTTTTTTGGGACCATGCTCCCGCCAGCAAGCTTCAGCGCCCCAGTGCCACCACAAGAAGCTCCTAAGTGTTGGGTTTTTCCCTGCGCCCTGGCCATCTACCGTGACCGATGCGGAACAAAAAATGGCGTTTAAAATTTTTGGCGCAAACAAAACCCTCTCAAGATCGTACCATAAACCTATGCTAGCAAAAATAAAGAGCTAAATTAAAGGGTCAGAGGTGTTATACCGAATGAATCAAGTCCTCCGATCTTCCATCAACTTCCATAGCTTCTTGAGGCGTGCTCGAACAAGCTTGGCCGTCGGTCTTCCTCCGTCGAAGATAATCCATCCGAGGGAGTAGTCATGGCTCTAGCTCCATATTGAGGAATGCAAGTGAAGCAACTAGGGATTCTAGGATGCTAGTCTATAATGCTTAGGATGTAGTGAGTGTTCTAAGAGTTAATATATCTCATCTCATCTCCTCTCATGATTCTCAACACATGAGAGGGTTGAGAGGACGTGGAAGAAGAAGGTGGAGGAAAACCATGAAAGCTAGAGAGGGAGTGAACCTAAATGGTGAGAAGATGAGAGCTTAAGAAAAATGAACCATCTCAAAAATAATGAAGCATCCATGAGAGAGAAAATCTCATGGCTAGGTTTTGTAAAACATTATTTTCCCTTTTTAAAATCAACCCATACTTGAATAGTATGCACAAATGAATTAAAAATTCATTTGTGCACACTATGAAAGCATGGTCCTCACCATACTCCCATCATATACATGCCATCTCATTTATCCATTTATAATAAATGGTCAAACCCTAAAATGAGGTGTCCACCTTCTAGAATGTTTTCCGGAAAAAATACGGATTACATTCTACTGTATATACATACCTGTATTCGTACCGAAGGGCTACGTGAGAGTGCTTGTTAGTTTTGTCCCTTTTGCCCCTGTACTTGTTAGTTTTGTCCCTTTTGACCTGAGCCAAAATTTGGGAGCTACTTGAAAGTGCTTTGGCTATGTTTTCTGATATTTGAATTCGTGGTTTTGGTATTTGGATTGAATTGGTCGTTGGAAGTTTGTACGTCAACGACGAGTGTTGTTTGGTTGATCTTGCATGCGTAAGCTATAGGTTCTAACCTATGAGCACTTCGTGTGCCGTGACGGTTTTTCGGACTTGGTTTTAATTGCATTTCGATGTATATTGATTGTAGGTACTTTCACGTGGACTTCTGAGACGACGAAGCACATCGATTTCGGCTAACCAAGGATTTTAGCAGGTGAGTAGATTTATATCTACGGGGGAAGTCGGATGGATGGCGTATAGCACCCCCGCAACCATTGATATGGAAGATCGTTTTATAAATTATAATTTTGATGAAGTATATGCTACGAACTTACGGACATGATTACAGGATTTAGTAAAAGATGATATGATAAAAGTTGACACTAATGGATATATTGATATATGGGAATATGATATAGGTATATAAAATAACATGATGTAGGACATTGAGATGATAGATATAGATGACTCGGATTGATATATGAGAATATGAAATGAGAAAGTGAATCATGATAAGTATGAATTGAAAGAGAACAAGTATGAGTTGATAATGGTAGGATATGAGATCGAGATCAATATGACTTGAGATTAACAAGATATGACGTATATGCAAGATGACATGATATAAGATTGATATAGATGTGTTATGTGGTTGATAAGATATGCCATACGAGACTTTATATCCGTACCTTTGTTGGTGAATAGAACGATAGATTCCCTACTCTGTTTATGACACCGTACGATGGATTATCGTACGCGATGCATTTACTGAATGTTTGATCCGCGCTCATGAATCGAGAATGATGATCGAGGATATTACGACACTTGATACTATGAGGCGGGATCATTGACATAAAAAAGCTACCTTATTATAGTTCATGTTTATGTTGGATTATTCCTTGTGTGATATCTATCATGTTTCCGGTATTTATTATTATATGATATCATCTGCTAGTATATCTGCATAATTACCATTGATGCGCATGTTACACTTACACAGATTTGCCGGCTCACACACATTCATCATCGGTAATTGCCATGCCACTTACACAGTAGAGCTGTCGTATCATGATATTATTCTTAAACGTAAAAGTGCATTCATTGTTCAGTACTATCACTTGACATGCTTACATGATATACTCGATATGCTCATATTACTACTCTATGTTGAAT
Source organism: Agapanthus africanus (assembly GCA_030015575.1). Taxonomy (NCBI): domain Eukaryota; kingdom Viridiplantae; phylum Streptophyta; class Magnoliopsida; order Asparagales; family Amaryllidaceae; genus Agapanthus; species Agapanthus africanus. The sequence goes on along the minus strand of CM057350.1, from coordinate 101,106,588 downwards.
ACATCGTACTTTATGGTTATATGCTTGAGATGCTGTTTTCATAAGATCTCTGGATTTGAGAACCACAGTTATATTTCAAAGGGAATTATGCATTGCTTTAAAAACGCGGTTTCTCTTGATATGATATTTCGAGGCGTCCACCATGAGTTTTCTCAGTTCTGAGCTATGGGATACTCAATTCGAGGAGCTGGATGAGCCGTCTGCGGGTACATGGTGGACCCGGTATGGTACCCCAAGGCAAGAAAGGTATGTTGTGCAGTAGACGATGAGCCTGGCAGAGAGACTACTACCTACCGGTGATTGTATAGAACGGTGGATATCCGGAGGATAACGTTTTGGAGTTATGATATGAGATGGATATGAGGGCCGATCTGAGTATCCGGCGCCTGAGATGAGATAGATATGAGGGCCGATCTAAGTATGCGGCGCCTGAGATATGAGTATTTACGTGTTGATGCTGGACACGGGTTTCATGATGTTTCGAGTGTCGATATTGGACACTCAGGTTCTATGATTTTGATGGACACACGTGGTTGATATCCCCATACATAAATGGCTGATTCCTCAAAAGATACTACGCCTAACGGGTTACGATTCAGATCAATGATAGATGACGACGCTTGTGTCCGCTCGCTATCTTCCTGAGTTAGAACCCTGAAAGTAGTATCCAGAAGATCAGTTGCCTCGAAAATAGTGACAATGGACCACTACGTCATTAAACTGGCCATGGACCGAGATGTCCCTAAACTAACAATGGACCGAGATGTCTTTAAACTAAAACTTCGGACCGGAATGTCCTTAAACTAGTGCGTCGCCTCAAACACGGCGATAATGGACCGTATTGTCCTTAAACTAGTGCGCCGCCTCAAACATGACGCATCGCTCTAAATACAGCGATATCCACCCTTGAGATCTGTGTTGCAATCGAAGTCTCAACAGCAGAAGTTGCAACTCAAGTCCCACTAGCTACACAGCTACTCCAGTGGTGAAGTCACCCCTAAGTCCCATTGGCAAACAGATGGGTAAAAAAAAGGTATGTCCACAAGCAAAATGGGCACGGATGAAAACCCGAAAGGGCGCCGTGAGTAAAAACAGCAGGGCTACCGGCGAGCTTGTGAAAACTCGGAAGGGCGCAATCTCGTTTAAAAAAAAGAAAAAAAGAAAGAAAAAACGGTGTGTCCACAAGCAAAATGGACACAGATGAAAACTCGAAAGGGCGCCGTGAGTAAAAACAACAGAACTGCAGGCGAGTTTGTGAAAACCCGAATAAGGCGCAAACTCGTAAAAGAAAAAATTCACGTGCACTTGTAAGGTCCTCTCGACCTTGTGAGGAGAAAATAACTACGTGAGATCCTTACGACTCATAAAGAAGCAACACACTTAGAAATCCTCATGATTCCTAAAGAGAAATTACACTTACGAGATCCTCACGACTCATAAGGAGAATTCCCCTTATAAGACCCTCAAGGCTCATAAGATTCAAAAGCCTTAAGCTACAGAGATCTGAACCTGTTCTTAAGCCTTCATATCCCCCAAATTGCCCTATAAGCGGTCCAATATTGACCCTTGTATACAATCCACGGGCACGAATAAATACCCCCTCACCAAGTTCCTCCAATGGCGAGAAATGTTCCCATATGGTGAACGACACTTGTAAGTCCTTTCCACTTATAAGGAGAAAACACTCTTGTAAGATCCTTACGACTTGCAAGGGAAAATACCACTTAGGAGTACTCACGACATCTAAGGAGAACCTACACCTACGAGATCCTCTCGACTCGTAGGGAGAAATACCTTTATGAGACCCTTACAGCTCATAGAGTCAAAAAGTCTTAGTCGACAGGATCCTAACCCTGTTTACTAAGCCATCATTGTTCAAATCGATAAAGGCAAATGATGATTCGCTCCTGGAAACATTCCAGTTGTAGCGATGCTGATGCCTAAACAGATGTCAAACACCAAATCCTTTCACGGCAATGTAGGGTTCCTAGGCACACTCAAGAGGTTCCACAAAGCATCAACCATGCCAAATTCAAAATTTTCCGGTGCCGAGAAACCCTAAACTTGATCGATTACTAGAGGATAGGCGAAAGAAAAAGCGAGCAAACTACTTTACTGCTAAGTGAAAGAGACTACAACCTTTGTAGATCCGGTCCACCACTTCTCTAGCTCCGTGTTGACGTCCCTCCGCTGCGATCATCGGAATCCCGGGCTCTAGCGTCGGTTTCATCGGAGAAATGGACGGGCTAGGTCGTTGACTTCGATGCCGAAGATGATTTACGTCGAGGTGACTCTAACTCGAGCTCCAACTTCACCAAGTAATGAAACTTGTGAAGAAAACACCCTGTACTACATGGCAAGTGGTAGAGGATGAAGAAATAGGAAGTGGGTTCACTTTGGATTTGGATTTCTCACTTGGAATCATCACTTGGAAAAATCTAGCATAGGTTTTCTTTCTTCATCAAGAGGAAGAAGAAGAAAGAAATGAAAATGAATTCTTTTTCAAAAAGAAAAATGAAGTGATATCTATCATAATGCAACCATGGGTGAGCCAAACAAGTGTAGAGACTAAACTAGGGTTAGGTATAATGGTTAGGTTTAGGATGAAAACAAAAATGGTAGACTTTCATAGATGCTTTGAAGCTTCAAGAAGCTTCAAGCAAAGAAAGAAAAGAAAGCCACCATTTCATCTTTTCCAAAATGAATAAATAAATAAATAAATAATTCAAACCCTAACCATTAACCTAATCATAGTTTAAAGCAAACATACACCCAAGTTTGCATGTATCATCAAACATGATACAAACAAGTGCACAAAACTATATCATATATACAATGTGCACATCAAGTGAGAAAATCCATCATAAGTGAACAAATACTAGTTAATGTAAAGTGATATATCAAATATATAATTATACATTAAATCATTAAATCAACACTTGATTTAACGATCCGGTCATATCACATATGACCGACTAATATCCAATGTATCGACTTATCGAATCAATTCTCGATTCGATAACTAGGTTATATCGCATGCAACCAATCGATACATTCATCGCGAGAATAGAATACGGTATCACACACATGTATTATTCTCGGTCCCGCACATATCTCATATGCGCTCCTATTTCGTTTCGCTTGAGCCAGGAAACCTCTGTGTAGGACTCTAAAGACTCGTCACTACGCCGGCAGCAGGTGATGATCATATCAAACACCCGCAAGCCGCAAGCGGTCTGCTAAACGTAACGGCCACCCGGGTATTCAGCGATCAGAAGATCAACGAGCAAGCCCGCTCACAATCCTGTGAATCCATCCAGTAACACTTACCGTACAGTCCGGTCTGTTCGTCTGATATGTCGCATATCTCGCCTAGGGGTGGCAAACGTCAGACCCTAGTAGCTCGATAAGTCGTGTCGATATGAGGTCTATAACATTTCGAGAAACTACTGGTAACACTTACCAGTAAATCTCAGTAATTATGGCCAGGGATTTCCGGTTATAGCCAATCTAACACAGCGCAACATCAACTCCCTATACCGGGAGAGACGAATCCCCTCCTATCGCTCATTGCCTCCATGTGATTCGGGACTGTACCCAAAAACCACCGTTTTGCACGCCCTCTTGGATGTGGTAAGGTGGAAATCAAAGCACAGTGGGAATCACACAAGACTCTATGACGATCTCGGGTCTACAGACTAACCTGTACCAGTGTCACCAGAGAACTGCCATCTGACGTAAGGTATAATACCATCTGGGAGTTCTCGGCGAGTCCGTCCAGTGTACCCAGTCTCTACTGAGCACCCGTATATCGTCTCTGATGTCAAACACCAATGGATATGGGATCATCCATCGCCCATCTGTATGGGTCGAGAAGGTATACGCTAGTCTACTCTGGTATATCGATGCCCCGTCTCGATACACCCACGACTAGGGACCTTGAAGGATGTACTTATGGACTACCATGTCCCCACTAGTATGATCCGCATCATAGTCCAGGTAGTCAAGTACACATCCTAAGGGCTTTACCAACATGTAACAGAGAGACAATCAGTGTACACGTTAAGGTAAAGAGCAACCAGATAGCATACTATCATGTCGAGCAAGAAAGTCCTCCCTATATATGTCCAAGCATCCACTACAATATACATCCTATGTATAGTAATGGCCTCTAGGGCATACATATAACTAACAATCTCCCACTTGCACTAGGGCCATCTATAGCAGTGGTTGCAGTATATCATACTCAACCATCCCATAAAAGTCTCTCTCTGGGAAAAGTCCTTTGTGAGTGGATCCGCCGTGTTGTCCTCTGAGTCTACTCTCCTAACCTCGATCTCCTTGGAGATCAACTATCTCCATGATCAGGTGATACTGCCTTAGAATATGTCTGGATCACTGATGGGACGGACGTTCCTTAGCATAAGTCACAACTCCATTGTCACACAATGGGAAAAACTAAGTTCATCTCATGAACTGATATACACCCAGACAGCCTCTTTGGTAGCATCTTAAGTAGCGATATATCCAGCCTTTATCATCTAGTATGCCACGGTATCTAGCTTGGAACTCTTCCAACATACCGTCCCTTTACTGAGGGTAAATAAAATGCCTGTGACTGACATTCAGTCGTCTTTATCACCCTGGAACCCTCCCAGTGATTCTCCCCAGGATCGATTGATACAATCTCACTACATCTAGTGAGTATCCTAACATCCAATTACATCTATCTCATAGATGAAAACTCAGGATTTAGGAGGTATCACTTTGGTCCTATATGGAGAATCTTTGTGATAAGCGGAGATTGACCGAGCGTAGCATAGGAAACTCCTTTCTTATCAAGAGTATGTCATCCACGTACTCTACGAGGATCACCACCATACTCCCTACTATTCTTTTGTTTATACAAGGTTCATCTACCATTTTGATGATGTCAAACTCTTTGACTAACACATCAAAACAGACGTTCCAACTCCGTGATACCTGCTTTATCACATAAAACATCTTGCTCGCGTTTCCGCTGCTCCCACTGTCTACGAGGCCCTCTGGTTGTGTACTTATAGACACGCTCTTCTAAAACATCACTTAGAAAAGCAGTCATGGCACCCAACCGCCAGATATCGTAGTCATGGTATATAGCCGTGGCAAGTGGGATCTGGATGGACTTAAGCATAGCTACTTAGAAAAGGTTTCATCATAATCCATACCTGGTCAATGATGCAAACTTTTAACAAGTCTAGCTTTGAAAGTCTCAACTTTTCCATGTGCACCAAGTAATCTTCTCAAGATATACTTGCTCCTGATGGGGATTTAACCCTTCAGATAAAGCAATCAAAGTCCATACTTTGTTGGTGTATAAGGATTCCATCTCAGATCGCTAAGCATCCAGCCATTCTTATAGAGTCCCACTCCTGATAGCCAGCTCGAAACTAGTTGGGTCATCATCTCATGATACAATCCTCGCTCCCACTGTCATAGAGAAACCGAAGTAACTCTCTGGTGGGTGAGGAACCCTACTAGATCGGCGGAGAGGCTGAGGTTCGTTGGAAACTATTGAATCCTTTGGTTCTACCAAATCATCAGCTGTAGTTTGTATAGCTGGAACCTTTTCAGTTCTACATAATTGATCTTGCCTCGAACTTGTCCGGATTTTGCTTTTAGACATAGGCCGGACAACCCTAAATCTTAACAAACTTAAGATATGGACTCTTCCCTTTCCATATCACATATGAAGTGGTAGGCAATTGATTTGATTGGAACCCTATTCAATAGGTATGCAGCTTCTCAAGCGCATAACTTCCAAAAGGAAATAGGCAACTCAGTAGTACTCATCATAGAGCACACCTTATTATATAGGGTGTGATTGCTCCGCCCCGATATACCATCGTGCTATGGTGTATACGGAGGAGTAATGCTGAGAGAGAATCTCATTCTCCTTTAGAATAGTCCAGGAATTCCGTGCTCAAGTATTCTCCTCCTTGATCACATCAAAGAACATAATACTTAAACCCGTTTGGTTATCTATTTCTAACTTATATTCTGTGAATATCTCAAAAGCTTCGGACTTTGTGTTTCAACAGGAACATATGTCTGAATCTTGAGAGATTATCAGAGAATGTAATGAAATACAAAGAACCGGTCTTGGTATGTGTAGACAGGGGACATACATACATCAACATGTATCATCCCAAGAGTTCACTAACTCTTTCTCTGTTTCCAATAAACAGAGCTGTGGTCATCTTATCTTTGTGACATGACCGGCAAGTTTTCATAAGATGTAAATTCAAACAGATTTAAATATGCATCTAAATGTAACTTCAGCTAGTCGGGTCGCATTGATATGACCTAGTCTACAATACCTCAAGAAGGATCCATTCATTTCTGAACTCTTCCTCTTTTGTGTGTTCCGTATACTAAGAACTGTAGTTTGATTTAGAACATCAATGCTTTTAGATAACGTGCCTGAACCGATCAACTTTTGATATAGGAAATGTTCAAAACATTATCCAACAATACAAAATTTTATCATTTCTTTACTAATAAAGAGACTGATATGATTTTGTATATCAGGTTCGGTATCTAATAACATTCGTTCAGAATCAATGTATTTGGAATACAGGGTGACAGTGACAATAGACTTGGCTGCAACACTTGCACCGTTTTCTGCCTCATGAAACTTATCACCCGTTCTCAGTTCTTTACCTTTCTGTAGCCCATGTAACAAATTACATATGCGGGATCCTGATTCGGTATCTCATATCCAGGACGTAAAGAATACTGAGAAACAGTTCTGTATAATGAACACACCCGAAGATAATGCATCAGCATGCACTCTCTTCGTTTGGGCGGCACGGGAATTCTGGTATTCCCCTATTTCCTGCTCGGTCTTATAACAATTATAAGTTGGAGAGGGACCAACGTTCCCCAGCTCAGTATAACAAGCGGGTTCGGTCAAATATCCGTATTATTATCTTGATTAAGGCATGATATGGTCGCTACCTGGAGAGAGAGAAGAAAACACTCAGCGTATGCTCTTGCAAGATCAGATTGGTTATTATTTTATCTAATCAGGATGGCTCCCACTGTTTTCATCAAATCTTCCTTCAAACCCTAAAAGAAAAACTAGCCGGGATTAATTACACGCTACAAGTTCGCCAATCTTTCAGCCAGACCAGTGTCGGTACTTTGAGGGAGGTTCCCCGTACTTTCATACGGACATAATTAATGTAATCCTCGTTTTCCCAGAGGCGTAACCCCGTTGACACCTTTCTAGACACCTACTTGATCGGCTAATTGTAATGTGTAAAACTCTCCCAGGAGTAACTCTTACTCGCAGCGAGTATCGGGATCCAACTATCTCATAGAAGGTATGCAATCTTATTGCAAATTTCAACACTTGAAATTCCCGATAATATTTTGCCCCTAGCGTTCTATGACCTTGACGAATGCCAAACAACCCATAGTCCACTAGTCAAGTTCAACCCGTACATTTCTTGATTGAATTAAACCCACCCGCACGACCCTTGACGAATGCCAAACAACGCCATACGAATACCCTAATCCAATCTGCATCATATGCATAAGCAGATAAATACTAGTTAGCTACCGTACACTACGCCTTGACGAATGCCAAACTACCGCAGCATGAATACTAAGTAGTACTTATCTGAAATGACGGAGGGCTACGACAGGTTTTTCTGAAAACCTATTGCGTAATGAACTTGATATCGTTGTAGAATCAAATAATTTTAAAAATGGAGTGTTTTTTAGGCTTTTCTAGTTTTGCTAAAGGGGTCACTCCCGTTGAAGGGATCGTCGGCCCTTTCCTCATCGAATAAGGTGCAGGATATATCATATATACCGCTGTGCAAAGCAAGAACTATAGGAGCAATCAAAAGACAAACCGAGGGGTGTAGCATCTGCCAGTTATTGCTAAAGGGGTCACTCCCGGTGAAGGGATCGTCGGCCCTTTCCTTATCGAATAAGGTGCAGGATGTTCTACAAGGAACACCACGATGCAAAGTAAGAACTGTAGCTACCTGTTTTTGAAAATTCGATTCCACAACATCTTAGGTTTCTTTTCTTTCATTAATCACATTAATGAAGTCCCATCATTTAAGTCACCTAAACATTATAGATAAATACGACGTACACTTATGCCATCCGCATTCACCTCGATGTCCCCTCGTGCACCGTTAGGTTAGGTAACTAACGGAAGAGCGGGGCAGGGCTAGTACGGGTGTAAAACATAAGTAACGTCTATATAATATATCATATATACTATATACAATATCTATCTGAACATATCACATGATCACATCACAGATAACGCAGCAGAAAATATCATATGAAATATTGGATATACTAGGACGCCCGTGTTTTTAATACGAGCCAGTATAAAACACGGATTCCACGGTCGCGATGAATAGCCAAACCCACACCCCTAGACCCCTACGAGAGCGGCAAGCAACCCTACCAATTCTAGAGTTAGGAGACCCGGACTCGACTCCTCGAGTTGGTCTCCCACTGGACTCCAGAACCCGGTTACTTGTGCCCTCTTCCTTGGGTCTATCCTAGTGCGGAAAAGTAAATAATATACAAATGGTGACATCTTCCGCAACCTAGAAGTGCCCCAATAAAAGAATATTACATACAACTTTTTACATGAATGAAAATGAAAAACACTCATCTCACATAAAAACCCCCGGCTAATCAAACAAAACGATCCAATATAACATATCCAGCAACACATAACATCACATGTCATCAACGTAAGTAAATATGCGTATCCCAATTGTCGTTGACATATAGCAACAAAACCGGCGATATCACATATTACACTTACGGTCACAGAAAAGAAAGTGTAAAACTACAACAGTTGGAATCCGCAACCTCTTTAGACATCGCATGCCTAACCATCTGAATTCCTTAGACATCATATGCCTAACAATTATAAACCCCGCATTTTAGTCTCATTATCGAAAACACTTTTCAATATCAAATCGGGCAATTCAACAAGATTCCCGACATTTTGATCGAATGCTCGTCGCAAACTTTAGTAGGCGGTCGCACCCCCGATGCCATCGACGAAGTGCACCAAGGCAGAACACCGCTGCCGCGAGCACCCGAACGAATGCTTTCGGCGACGGGGTTCTCCTTCAGTCACTTGGTCGGGGCTATGGGGTGTGGCTGTCTATTAAGTTTACCCGGCGAATATCCGCGTACGATACGTGATTGCGACGGACTTTTGATCACATCAAAATTCCGTGGCTACCGATCAAGTGAGACTAAACTGCTATGTTTATAACATTCATATTAGTTATCTCATAACTACTTGTGGATTCCAAATATTGTATCATATTCCAGATAAATAGAAAATGTTAAACTTTCCGATCGAACAATCAAACACCCAAGTTTTCCCGAAACAGCTCAACACATGAAATAAGTTTAAAAACATTCACTTCATGCCACAGTACCAACGGTCCAGCCGTAGAAGGGTCAAGCCAACGTCTCACATGTGGCACGCCGTACTGCCCCAAACCCTAAGGTTCAAAGGGCAGTTCAAGACGGTCACATAATCGAGTTAAGGTTTGTTGTCTTCTAGAGGGACCATCGCGTTACTTGCACTACTTAGAACGTCTTTAAACCACGGAAAAATCCAACACTTGGAAATTTTCGGGCAGGGAAAGAATTGGGTATTTATATCCGGTCGAACTTTTTAACATATTCAAAAATTATCCGGAAAAACACATAGACGAAGTTAAATAAACCGATCGAATCATCGAATCCCCAAAACAACCCAGAAAATTCAACTGTTGAATATAATTTAAAATTACCCAGAAAACACAGGATTCAGTATAAGACATTACTGTCCAAAGCACGTGCCAAGAATCACCAATTTGGCCGCGGAACCGCCGCACATGCTAGGGTGGGGCCGCGGTTCCGCGGCGCTTTGGTCGACTTGGACTCACGTGCTTCACAGTAATTCTTATAATTCTCTGCTGTAATTTTTGGATATTTTTAATTTGGAAAAATCCACTTTTTCAGAAAAAGTCCAGAGAGTGGTTTGAGTTAGGGTTTCGGGGTTCGTTCGGATTTCTAAGATCGTCTACACTTCGCCTAAGGCTCTAGCTAGGCTCTAATACCACTGTAGGGTTCCTAGGCACACTCAAGAGGTTCCACAAAGCATCAACCATGCCAAATTCAAAATTTTCCGGTGCCGAGAAACCCTAAACTTGATCGATTACTAGAGGATAGGCGAAAGAAAAAGCGAGCAAACTACTTTACTGCTAAGTGAAAGAAACTACAACCTTTGTATATCCGGTCCACCACTTCTTTAGCTCCGTGTTGACGTCCCTCCGCTGCGATCATCGAAATTCCGGACTCTAGCGTCAGTTTCATCGGAGAAATGGGCGGGCTAGGTCGTTGACTTCGATGCCGAAGATGATCTACGTCGAGGCGACTCTAACTCGAGCTCCAACTTCACCAAGTCATGAAATTTGTGAAGAAAACACCCTTTACTACATGGCAAGTGGTAGAGGATAAAGAAATAGGAAGTGGGTTCACTTTGGATTTGGATTTCTCACTTGGAATCATCACCTGGAAAAATCTAGCATAGGTTTTCTTTCTTCATCAAGAGGAAGAAGAAGAAAGAAATGAAAATGAATTCTTTTTCAAAAAGAAAAATGAAGTGATATCTATCATAATGCAATCATGGGTGAGCCAAACAAGTGTAGAGACTAAACTAGGGTTAGGTATAATGGTTAGATTTAGGATGAAAACAAAAATGGTAGACTTTCAAAGATGCTTCGAAGCTTCAAGAAGCTTCAAGCAAAGAGAGAAAAGAAAGCCACCATTTCATCTTTTCCAAAATGAATAAATAAATAAATAAATAAATAATTCAAACCCTAACCATTTACCTAATCATAGTTTAAAGTAAACATACACCCAAGTTTGTATGTATCATCAAACATGATACAAACAAGTGCACAAAACTATATCATATATACAATGTGCACATCAAGTGAGAAAATCCATCATAAGTGAACAAATACTAGTTAATGTAAAGTGATATATCAAATATATAATTATACATTAAATCATTAAATCAACACTTGATTTAACGATCCGGTCATATCACATATGACCGACTAATATCCAATGTATCGACTTATCGAATCAATCCTCGATTCGATAACTAGGTTATATCGCATGCAACCAATCGATACATTTATCGTGAGAATAGAATACGGTATCACACACACGCATTATTCTCGGTCCCGCACATATCTCATATGCGCTCCTATTTCGTTTCGCTTGAGCCAGGAAACCTCTGTGTAGGACTCTAAAGACTCGTCAATACGCCGGCAGCAGGTGATGATCATATCAAACACCCGCAAGCCGCAAGCGGTCTGCTAAACATAACGGCCACCCGGGTATTGAGCGATCAGAAGATCAACGAGCAAGCCCGCTCACACTCCTGTGAATCCATCCAGTAACACTTACCGTACAGTCCGGTCTGTTCGTCTGATATGTCGCATATCTCGCCTAGGGGTGGCAAACGTCAGACCCCAGTAGTTCGATAAGTCGTGTCGATATGAGGTCTATAACATTTCGAGAAACTACTGGTAACACTTACCAGTAAATCTCAGCAACCCTGCCCAGGGATTTCCGGTTATAGCCAATCTAACACAGCGCAACATCAACTCCCTGTACCGGGAGAGACGAATCCCCTCTTATCGCTCATTGCCTCCATGTGATTCGGGACTGTACCCAAAAACCACCGTTTTGCACGCCCTCTTGGACATGGTAAGGTGGAAATCAAAGCACAGTGGGAATCACACAAGACTCTATGACGATCTCGGGTCTACAGACTAACCTGTACCAGTGTCACCAGAGAACTGCCATCTGACGTAAGGTATAATACCATCTGGGAGTTCTCGGCGAGTCCGTCCAGTGTACCCAGTCTCCACTGAGCACCCGTATATCGTCTCTGATGTCAAACACCAATGGATATGGGATCATCCATCGCCCATCTGTATGGGTCGAGAAGGTATACGCTAGTCTACTCTGGTATATCGATGCCCCGTCTCGATACACCCACGACTTGGGACCTTGAAGGATGTACTTATGGACTACCATGTCCCCACTAGTATGATCCGCATCATAGTCCAGGTAGTCAAGTACACATCCTAAGGGCTTTACCAACATGTAACAGAGAGACAATCAGTGTACACGTTAAGGTAAAGAGCAACCAGATAGCATACTATCATGTCGAGCAAGAAAGTCCTCCCTATATATGTCCAAGCATCCACTACAATATACATCCTATGTATAGTAATGGCCTCTAGGGCATACATATAACTAACAGGCAAATGATGATTCGCTCCTGGCAACATTCCAGTCGTAGCGATGCCGATACCAAGGTTGGTATCAGATCCCTAACTCGCAATAAAAACAGCAGCGAGTAGTAAACAAAAATATGCATATGGAATAGCTGAAATGATGGGGCAACTCGCAATAAAAATCAGCGAGTAAAAATATGCAGCCGAAATGTTTGGGCAACTCGCAATAAAAAGCAGCGAGTAAAAAAAATAAAAGAAAATAGCCGAAATGTTCGGGCAACTCGCAATAAAAAGCAGCGAGTAAAAAAATAATAATAGCCAAAATGATTGGGCACCGTGAAAATAGCCGAAATGATTGGGCAATCGCAAATTTTTGCGATATGAAAAGCTGAAAAGATAGAGGATCGCGGAAATCAAAAATAAAATTAAAAAAAGGAAATTTTCTTTGCCCTGCAGGAGAGTCTACACTGACCCCTGTATATAATCCATGGGCACAAATGGAAAAGGGAACCATGTTTTCCCATCAGGCTTCGTCAAAGGGAGAGCCAAGTCTTGACGGTCCATACACAACCTAAATGTAGGGTTACTAGGCACACGCACAAGGGTCTATAAGGCATCAACTATGCCCGATTTAAAATTTAGCCGTGCCGAACAACCCTAAACCAAGATCTTAGACTAGAGATTAGGTGAAACAAAGCATGTTAAACACTTTAACATCTAAGAGTTTGGGATTACAATCTTTATAGTCCGGTCCTTCACTTCATAAGCTCCGTGTTGTGGTTCCTTCGCTGCGATCATCAAGTTCCGGACTCTCGAGAGGCTCCATGAAGAGAAAGATGCAAGCTTGCTTCCGATCTTCGATAACAAAGATGATCTACCTTGAAATTTCATTAACACAAGCTCTCACTTACTAAATGAAGTGAACACCCTAATCTAAATGGCTAGGATAGATTAGGATGATGAAGTAGGATTTTTGCTCTCATTTGTTTTCTATTTCTCACTCATTTTCATCACCTTTGAAAAAGCTAGTAAGCTTTTCCATCAAAGAAAGAAGAAGGAAGAAGAAGAACAATAGTAATCTTTTTGTGATGAATAATGAAAGTAATGATAAGGTTAGAAATGCAACCATGGTTCAAGTAATCTTTGTAGAGATTTAACTAAGGTTAAAGGTTTGGTTGGGTTAAACAAATATCTTGCAAAATATCAAAACAAATATCTTTGCACAAAACAAAACAAAACCTTCTAGAAGGTTCTAGAAAAGATTAACCCAAATCAAACCCTAACCATATTTAATCTTCACTAAACATGTTGCATTAATAACCCTAACATGTTACAATATTATATATCACATATACAATATTTATTGTAATAAAATAAAATAATACAATTAACATATATCGCATATATATCAATGTATTACCCGAGTGAGAAAAAGAATCTTTTAGTGAGCTTATATTAGTTAATGTAATTTAATATATCAAATATATAATTATACATTAAATTATCGAATCAACACTTGATCCGATAATCCGGCTATTTCATAAATAACCGACTAATATAATTTGTATTAGTTCATCGAATCAACATTTGATCCGATGACCCGGCTATATCTCATATACCCGGCCAATATCTCTTATCGTGAGAATCTAATACGGTATCACGTACACGTATTGTTCTCGGTCCCATACATATCACATATGTGCTCCTACTCCGTTTTGGCTGAGCCAAGAAACCTCTGTGTAGGACTCTAAAGAATCGTCAATACGCCGGCAATAGGTGATGATCATATCAAACACCCACAAGCCGCAAGCGGTCAGCTAAACGTAACAGCCACCCAGGTATTGAGCGCTCAGAAGATCAACAAGCAAGCCTGTACATTCTCCTATGAATCCGGTCAGTAACACTCCCGTACAGTTCGGTCTCGTCGTCTGATATGTCGCATATCTTGCTTAGGGGTGGTAAACGTCAGACCCCAATAGCTTGATAAGTCGTGTCGATATGAGGTCTATAACAGTTTGAGAAACTACTGATAACACTTAACAGTAAATCTCAGCAACCCTGGCCAGGGATTTCCAGTTATAGCCAATCGAACACAGCACAACATCAACTCCCTATACTGGGAGAGACGAATCCCCTCCTATCGCTCATTGCCTCCATGTGATTCGGGACTGTACCCAAAAGCCACCTTTTTGCACGCCCTCTTGGACGTGGTATGATGGAAATCAAAGCACAGTGGGAATCACACAAGACTCTATGACGATCTCGGGTCAACAGATTACTCTGTACTAGTGTCACCGGAGAACTGCCATCTGACGTGAGGTATAATACCATCTGGGAGTTCTCGGCGAGTCCGTCCAGTGTACCCAGTCTCCACTGAGCACCCGTACACCATCCTTGATGTCAAACACCGATGGATATAGGATCATCCATCGCCCATCATATGGGTCAAGATGCGTATACGCTAGTCTACTCTGGTGTATCGATGTCCTGTCTCGATACACTCTCGACTAGGAACAGTTATAGGATGTACTCGTCGACTACCGTGGCCCCACTAGTATGATCTCATCATAGTCCCAGTAGTCAAGTACATATCCTAAGGGCTTTATCAACTTGTAACATAGAGACAATCATAGTACATGTTAAGATAAAGTACAACCAGATAGCATACTATCATGTCGAGCAAGAAAGTCTTCCCTATATATGTCCAAGCATCCATTACAATATACATCATATGTACAGTAATGGCCTCTAAGGTATACATATAACTAACACTAAAGACTACACGACGTACCTTCTCATTCCGACAGGATGCAGACACGACGTCAACAAAAGGCCCAAGGGTCGAAACAAAACGGAGCCAAGGCAAATTCCTAGCTCCAAGTCTTGACAGTTCACATACAACCTAAGGACTCTTCCGGCGTACCTTCTCATTCTATCTGGGTGCAGACACAATGTCAACAAAGGCTCCAAATAGCCAAAATAAAAAAGGAGTGACAGCAAAATCCCAGCTCCAGCTTGACATTCTTCCCGTTACAGCAGACGCAATGTCAACAAAGGCTCTAAATAGCCAAACCAAAAAGGAGTGACAACAAAATCCCAGCTCCAGCTCGACATTCTTCTCGTTACAGCAAACGCAATGTCAACAAAGGCTCCAAATAGCCATATTAAAAAGGAGTGACGGAAAAATCCCAGCTCGACACTCTTCTCGTTACAGCAGACGCAATGTCAACAAAGACTCTAAATAGCCAGATCAAATTGAAGCAACGGCATATTCATAGCTTTAGGGTCTTGACGGCAAGTCATATAAAGTTTAAGAGACTATCGGAGATCATCCCACACCAGCGCGGAGTGGTTATGACTCATCGGGGATCCAAACTGAGCCTAACCTCAAGTAAAAAGCGACGTGGCAAATTCCTAACGTTTTCTCTTCCGACGATTATATAGCCTAAGGAGATTACTTGAAGATGTCTTATCCAGCCCCCAAAAGGATAAGAGACACGGCAGTCGCGGGGCTACTCGAACAACGGCTTAAAGACTACATATCGAGGATTACATCAGCCAATGCGACGGTACCACGGACCAAAGCCCTAGTACCACAAAACCTAATGTATCTCTATCGCAAAGAGCAGAGGTTATCTATATATAACGTTAAGATAAGTTTGCCTATAAACCCAAGGGAGGTAAACTAAACAAACTCCGAAATGAGTCTATAAACAAAACAAACTCCGAAATGAATACATAAACTAGAGACTCTGAAATGAGTGAATAAACTATAAGCTCCAAAATGAGTTCATAAATTAGAGACTCCGAAACGAGTTCATAAACTAGAGACTCCAAAATGAGTGAATAAACTACAAGCTCCGAAATGAGTACGTAAACTAGAAACTCCGAAACGAGTGAATAAACTACAAACTCCGAAACGAGTGAATAAACTACAAACTCCGAATCGAGTGAATAAACTAATTAGCGCCACATTAAGACACAGATAAGCACATGCAAAAAATGTATATTCTTATTCACAAATCAAAGTGTTTATGAGATACAATTAATACAAAAAGAGGAATACAATTACAATTGTTAAGAAGGCGGGGCTTTTAACAAGTTGGCAACCCGCTCACGCGCTCCCCGTAGCTCCTCCTCGCATGCTTCTACTGCGGCCAATCCCGCTTCAATTTGAGCCCATTGTTGCAAGCATGATAAAAGCTTCTCAGCGATTTCCTGCTTGGCAACTTCGCAATCTTGCATGCCCTGCTCAGTAAAATCCAGCTTCTGCCTCAGCGCCAGCCCATCAGAAATACATTGTTGGAGGTTTTTGAAAATAACTTGCAGCTGCGCGGCATTCTCTTCAAGCTGGGTGCGCAATTTGATGGATTCTCCAGAAGCCGTCTCATGCTCCATTCGCTTCAGGGTTAACTTTTGTTCAAAATATCGAATGAAATCGGCACTTTGCTTGATCCATGCGACCCACTGAGCCTTCAAGGTCAATACCCCAGGAGCGAGACGCTTGAGCTCGATCTCATGCAGACAGGACTCGATCCTCATACAATAGTCGATCCAAAAGCCGAAGAAATCTTCGCTGTGGAAGTTCACAAGCGTCGCCAACATAGGATTGACTTCGTCAGCGAAATCCATAGCAAAGGTGAGAGATTCGGCATCAAGATCTTCGATAAATTCGCGTAACATCCGCTTGCTAGTTGCCGCACCCCTAGAAAATTGACGCTTAGCAAAAGGCCCCGTAGGCATGGGAATGTGAGACTCAAAAGGAACCAAAGCCGGTGTATGCGCTGCAAAATAAATCACGCACGAATGAGGGTCAGATTTTGATCTGAAAAAATAAAGAAGACGGCTGATGGACGAGATCTACTGTACCATTTGTTAAAGGCGGTATGACAAGGAGCACATGAGACTTCGCTATCCCTTCACTTCCTCCCTCAAGCTGTGGTATTGTGGTCAATATGGGGAAAGCATAGCAACAGAATGAAAAGAAGAAACACCAAGTAAGGAGTATACTAACCAATGCCGGAAGGAGGAACGAATTCCGACTGGAAGGCAAAATGCGGGCTTAACACCTGGTGTAAGCGATCAAAGAGCACTCCTACAGAATTGCAACAATATGTGGTCAATACAGGAAAATGGTATAATACTGAAGTAAAGAAATGAGAAATCTTCACCTTCCAGAGTTCGGAGTGACACAGAAGAAAGGGGTAGAACCGTGGCAGTTAGAGCAATGACCGACGGCAATTCTTCAGTCAATACAGCATTGGGGTCTACTGCACCTATACTCAGGATAAAGGAGATATCATTAGATGTCTAGTGGGATTAAAAACTCAAAGATAATAACTCAAGGAGTACCTGACAGAGCAGAAACTGAGGCTGTGCCCGAAACGTCACCAGTTGTGACGACTTCCTCTGTTGCCACTGGGAAAATGGATTCAGCACCCCCACCTTCATCCCCTGATTCGATAAGGGCAGTTGTAATGCTGGCATCGCCAATATCAAGGATCCATAAGGAGAAGAAGCGACAGTCGGAGCGGTCTCAGATTTCAGAGAAAGGTTGGCCACTTCAGGCTCTTTAGTCGCCGGCACTTCACCTGCCAGGCCACCACCAGAACCTGGCCCTACTTTAAAACAAAAAAATGTGTGTCATGATTCGAGAAAAAGCGGTTACTAAGTTCTAATAAGGGACTGCGCGTTGTTATACCTTGAAGCAACCGCTCGGCCTCTTCCCGAGCCGCACGCGCAACTCTCCTATAAGCAATAGACAAGTTAGAAGGGACATTCGCCATGGGAACGACAGAAGGTCGAACTTTACTCGAACCTACGCCCGCGACCAAAACAGCCTGACGTTCCATCGCAGCATTCTTTCTACGCTTCTTTTCAGCCTGGGCTGTATGAACCAACCTCCTTAAAACTTCTGACAGGGGGACATTGTCATCCAAACCGAGCTCAGCCTTCGGATCCGCTGCGGCATCCATCATAAGCAGCTTCAGTAACACCTCCTGCGGTGGCCTTGGGAGGGCCTCAACCGTAACCGATGCCTCCAAAGGCTTTTCTACATCACCACCCAGGGCTGGCATTACATTCGGAACAACCTGGGTTGTGGTGGTTCCTGTAATAGGATAAAGAAAAGGGTTAGATCATAAATAAAAGGAACTAAAAATATAGAAGTGTTGTGAAGCGAAGCATACCAAGGCCTAAGGAGACACGGAGCCTCTCCTCCTCATCAAACGTCTTGAGGGAAGCCGAGAGAGCCTCTTCAGCAGAAATACCTATTAAGGAAGAGAGCGTTAGTAAAACATAATAAATTGAAAAAAGAGGGGATATGTACAGGAGAGTATAAATAAAGTATACCGGACTCCGCAATAGAGGCTGACGTCGTCTGTTCGCGGGCCAGTCGTTTCGACGCTTCAATGGCGGCCTGAAGATTGGTATCAGTTACAGGCGCATCAAACAGACCGAAATTAGTGCCATACTCTCACAAGCCCTCACTATAGGGAGCATGGGTCTCCTGGACAAATACGACGTCAGCAGAAAATAAGGATTTCTTTTTCTTGTGCGAACTGGCGCCAACACCCACTGATAAGAGTTTTCGCTTGACGGGTCTCTTCGGATGGTGAGTCCTAATCTCCGAACCAATGCCCGACTCTGGGGACGCCATGGCTACTGCAGTCGCAGGAACATCTGGTCGAAACTTATCAGGAAAAGCTCATGGGACTACAGCCATAGTAGTCTCCCTTAAGAAAGGACGAACGATTGTCCGTCGCTTCAGTGGGACAGCTGGATTACTTGCAGGAACGACATCCTTATGGTCAAGAAACAGCCGCTTCTCCTTCCTGATGATAGCACCCGTTGCATGTTGATACCAAGAAACATAAGCATTCGATGCCCTTGGAGTATAACTCGGCTCACTGACAAGGAAGTGGGATCCCGTATTTAGATGCATGAAGTAATGCGTCGCGTTAGGAATACCTTCCTCAATAGTGACGGGGTCCATGATGAACGCCTCAAGAGGAACGCCTTGGTTGTAACCCAATTGTTGAGCGAAGCGATGCGGGTTATACCTCATAAACAGCATCGAAGCATTCTGTCTAAATACTAGAAAACCCGGCCTGATAGAATACATGTGCATAACCTCTCAAGCCCTCAACACAGAAGCCCCGTCCTTAAACATCGTGCAACGGCTGGACCGCTGTTAAAGGTTCTTTGTCAATGGTCAGGACTTTGTCGACGAAGGTTATGCTATCCCCGACCATGCACGGGTGAAGGAGCAGTCGCCGAGCCTCCAGTTGTGTCGGGTCGGGTGAAGAAGCATCGACTAAGTGCATGACCCGGGGAAAATTGTATCCTTCATAAAATTTGGGTCGTTTATGCATACCAAAGGCACCCAGTGCATGCATCTCAATCCATGAGGTGAAGTGATGCAGTAGGAGATTGACGGGCTTCAGACCCGGCTGAGTAGTGTCGGCTGCTAAGCTCAGGCCTTGATATAAGTGAGCTAATCCCGCGACCCCAACGGCCATGCGCGTCCCCACGGAAATACGATGAGCCGGATAAAAAACAGACGGTCTCATGCAGCGGGAATGCGTTGGAAGCGCAAACTAGCTCAACCATAAGCCGACAAACCCTATAAAGAACGTCTCTTCGTCAACGTCAGGGGCGGCAATCTCTGCAAAGGGGATGACTGAAGTATCTGGAATAAAGAATTTCTTTAAATCCACCTCCGCAGTCAGCAAGTTGTCCGAACCAAATCCGAACGGGTCGTCGAGTTTGGCAAACTTCGCGGCTTGTTTAGACAGAGCCTCTGGACGAAGAAAGCGAGCGATGAAATCTGCGAAGCTAACTTCGTGCCCACCAGACTCTATGAATAAACTCTCGTACATGTTCAACACCTTGATCAAGCTCGTGAACTGATGTTGAAAGGCATTCTCCGGAGTAAGGCCCATTACCACTAACTTGGTGGCGAAAATATACTCGTCGAGGGGAAGTAGCTCCTTATAATGCTCCCCTCTGACAGGTAAGCCGGAGATCTCCGCAAACTCCTCCAATGAAATCAAAACCTCCCGATCTGGTAAGAGAAAGGTATGGGTCGGGATGTTCCATTGTTCCAAAAAAGATTTGATCCACCACACATGAGGAGCGTGGTAGTGAAAGAGGGATACGTAGATCGCGGGATATAACCCAGTCTTTAATAACAACGATTTCTTGGCCGAAAGGATATATCGGGCACACTGTAGATAGCCAGCCGAATGATGGGGAGTCATTCCTATCATGTAAACTTGCCCCCAAGGACGCGACTTTCCTTGGCAAGTGCGTTGCCCTAAAATGTCCAAGGCCATCGGCGGCTGCACTGGTATTGAGTCCATGGAAGGCTGAAGACGACTTTCCAAGATCCAGTTGACCTCTTCTGCTGCGTAGGTCACCGGCGGCGGATCGGCATAATGGATCGCCGGGATCGGTTCCGAAGGCGCCGCGCAAGTAAAACTACGCCAACCCTGAATAATTTGATTGTACCATGACCCCCATAAATAAAGAGACTTTTGCTCTGGGTCATGGTTCCGAATGAGTGCGAAGACCTCCCGATCTATAGGTGTGTCGGCGAAAGCACTCTCCGAACGAACGAAGGGAAAAGAGGAATCGAAAGCCATAGTACATGCACAAAAAGGGAGAGGTTAAGTATCAACACGATATTCAAGACTTTAACATTCTTTTACACCTACAATTGTACTGCACCGTGGTTCAAAAACAAAGGGACAGGGGACCCCACAAAATCAAGATAACACCACATCATTCCCATCAATGATGGGACAGTCACTCATTGAAAGAATCCAAAAGGATTCTCATTTAATGAGAAAATATTATGGAGCAAACTCCCTCGAGAAATGTGTCCTGCAAATAGATTTCGAATCTGCAAGGAAAACAAGAAAGGGAATAAAATTCCCAAAAGAATTTCTTTAAAAGAAATTTTTTAGAGTCAAGCTCTGTAGAACAATAGGATAACATCCCAAAACTCCGCTCGAGAAACGGAATTAAATTCCAAATAAAATCACAGTTAATAACAGGGTAAAACCCTAAAGATCTTTAAGATCTATGATCTACTCAGGTAAAAATTTTAGATCTCTAAGAGATCATTACAAAAGAAGAGCAAGGCTCTGTTAATGGGTTAAAACCCTAGAACACGAAGAGATTCCTCCAAAGATTTCTTCAGGAGTTAAATCATGAGCATGATTCTTACAATTTTTGACAGAGTTTTAACTCTGGGGGAAGTTTCTTTGGACAGAGATCTGAGCTCTGGAAAGAGAATTAAATTCTCAGAGAAGGAAGAAAACTAAAGAAGATGAACAACAGTCATCTCAAGGGCCAAAAGACCTACTTATAAACACAAGGAGACGGTTCAACTCCCCAGGAGATCGAACGGTGAAAAAGATGCCACCGCTGCACTCACATGCGAGCCACGAGAGCGCAACAGTAGGGGGCATTTGTTTCCCCAATAAAAGAGCAGAGCTTTGTTAAAAAAATCGCCTCACGTGCTTCCCACGAGGGCACCAGCGCCAAGACCAATCTGATAGGAATTAATCCTATGGTAGCGCCTCCTGTGCTCCTCACGCGGGCGCTAATGTGCAGTGCGGACACCAATGTGCAAAGCACATGAATACCCATTATAAGAATTAAAACCTTAAGTAGCGCCCCCGTGCACAACACGTGAGCGCCGGTGCCCAAGTAGAATTAAATTCTACTATCTGTTAAACAGAGCCGTTGGATCAAAGATCCAACGGAGATGATAAATCATCAAAAATATAGAATAAAATTCCGTCGGGAGAAAACATCCCCTAAATTGGATTATAGAATAAAATTCTATTTTGAGATATATTCCCTTAATCTTTCTAAATAAGAAAGATTGCCCTCTGTAAAATAGAGAACCGGTGGATTAAAAATCCAACGGTGATTTAAAAAATCACCGTTTTACAGAATAAATTCTGTGTAAGGAAAAATATTTCTCCAATCTTGTTAGAAACAAGAAAATATGTTCTGTAAAACAGAAACCCTTGCATCAAAGATCCAATGGTGGGTAAAAATCCCCAAATCAATTGGGATCTCTTAATGAGAGATTTTTTCAGAGTTAATTAACAAATTGTCTCTACTATATAAAGGACCCAAGACTTCAAGTCTGACATAGAGGACCCCCCATAAGCTTCAAAAGAGAACAGAGAAGAAGATCTCCCTCCTCAAAAACTCTAGGTAAAAAAATAACAGAGATCAAAACATCTTGTTTACATATCTAAAGGTCTAACCCTTTTAAAAAAAACTTATTTTTTTTCTGGATCTCAGATCTGAGATCCATAAGACAAGTCTTCCATAAATTGAGAATTTAATTCTCATCGGGAAGAATTTGTTCTTGAGAATCGAAGATTCAGAAAAGGGCTAGGAATTGAATTCCTTGAAAGAAGCATATAAGAGAAACCTGGTCATTAATGGGCGCCACAGAAGAAAATAGTGCTTGGCACTCATTTGGCAGCGCCCAGCGCCTCACGTGTCCCTCACATGGGCGCCATAGAAGAACAGAGTGCTTAGCACTCACTGGGCAGCGCCCGGCGCCTCACGGGTCCCTCACATGGGCTTCACAGAAGAAAAGAGCGCTTAGCACTCACTTGGCAGCGCCTCACGTGGGCGCCACAGAAGAAAAGGGTGCTTAGCACTCCCTGGGCAGCGCCTAGTGCTTTACGTGGTTCACACGTGGACGCCATAAAGGGCGCCTAACACTCTATATAAAGACAAAAAGAGTAAAATATTTTACACTTATTGGGTAATCCCCTATGACTGAAAGCTCCACATGATCATATGTGGGCTTCAGAACTTATATAAGTGATCAGCACTTTTTGCTTAAAAGGGGACTGATTAAACAGAGCCTAAGCAAGTGCTTAGCACTCTTGTTTTTCAATTAAAAAAAAAGACAGCTGAGCAGATCAAGCCCAAATTGGCTAGATCCTCTGAGGATAGAACCTCTTTGATTCAAATCAACCGAGCCCATATACTCATGATTGCCCAAACTGATCTCAGTCTCACATATAACTATTGATCTTTCAATTGATGATATCCAAAATGATATTCATCTCATATCTTCTAAGGTAATCTTAGTCTCAAAATATGACTAACGATTCCTAGGGCCACCATAACCCGTCTCCCTCAAATACGGGATTTGGTTTAAGGGTACATCTCTCCACACCTCTGATGTACGTCGTTGTAATTCTTCAACGTCTTCAGCAAGGTGGTGGGTTCCAACAACCAACAATTCTTCAGTGCATTCCCAAACCGTCCAAACCGACGTGCACACCTCAAATCAGACCGCACCCTATACTGGGTGCATCCCATATCATCCTTGTTCATTCCGTCACATAACAAATACACGTGCGCGCAAGATGAACACAATGACCACTACGTCCTTAAACTGGCAATGGACCGAAATGTCCCTAAACTAATACTCACCTCCAAAACGGCGATAATGGACCGAAATGTCCCTAAACTAATATTCGCCTCCAAAATGGCGATAATGGACCGAAACGTCCTTAAACTAAAATAATATAGCCCAAACGCTCTTTTGTTGGATCCTAAATACAAATGATCCTGAAACCTCGTTAAGTGGATCTTAGTCTCAAATTGGACTAATATATCCTTAACAAAAACAAATCGAGCCCCAAATGCTCACATACATTTAAGTCGATCTTAATCTCAAAATAGATTAACGGTCCTTAAATAAAAACCCCAAATCTAAAATATACGGATTTGGACTAATCCACGCCCTACGGGCGACAACATAAATTAGTCTCCGTATACAATCCACGGGCAACCTAAACAAACAAAAACACATACGACTCGAAGTGAACTTTCAGAGCAGGAGTAAGTGGTTATCGCGATGCAGTAACGTAATTAACTGCAGAGGCTTGCGTATGCACGGAAGAGCGTCCCCATAATCAAAAACCCTTCGCAAACGGGAGGGGATATGATAAAGTCTGCTACAACGGTCGCATTCGTTCAAACATCCGATATATGGTGCAATAAATCAACTTGGCATCGTCGGAGAGGTGGTCGGATAAATCCAAATAGCATCTGCCCCCAAATTCAGGCAAGCCGATCCATCCCGGTTCGTCCCTGTTTTCGGCGGTGAACACTGTTGAAGACTGAGATGCCGGATTTGGACGGCCCATTGAGAGAGGTCGTTGTGGTTGCCAGTTGATCGAAGGCCGACTTCTTGGGAGCTTCTTCCTGCAGCACTGAGGCACCAACACCCACTGGTGGGAACATGTCCCGAAGAATAGTCCAGTTGTGGCTTCGGTAACAAGTCCTACCGGCATTGAGAAAATGGAGGCCGCGTTGGGCCCATAAGTCACCCTTTCAGTTGGGGCGAAGCGGGAGTTGCTGTTGCAAGTTGTGCAGTTGGAAGCCATCGATTTTTCTTCTTCTTCTGCACAGGATCAAGACACCAAATCTTAGTACCTCGAATCCAAGGACAACCATAGCGAACCGCGATTTTGTTCGCAAAACACGACACACGAAGTGTGGAGTGGAAAGAGAAAAAGGTTCCACCGGGCATGCCAGAATCTGTTTACCGCCGAAAACAAAGACGAACTGGGATGGATCGTTTCGCCTGAATTTGGGGGCAGATACTATTTGGATTTATCCGTCCACCTTTCCGAAGATAGCAAGTTGATTTATGGCACCATATATCGGAGGTTTGGACGGATGTGGCCGTTGTAGCGGACTCCGTCAGAGTCCCCCTTGTTTTATGAGGGGGGTTTTATTATGGGGACGCTCTTTCCTGCAGACACAAGCCTCTGCAATTAATTACGTTACCGAATTGCGATAACCACTTTCTCCTACTCCGGCAGTTCACTTCGTGTCGTGTGTATGTTTTGTTTTGGTTTTGGTTGCCTGTGGATTGTAAACGGAGACTAATTTATGTCGTCTTCCGTATGGCATGGTTTTGTCCAAATCCGTATATTTATAGATTTAGGCTTGGTTTTATTTAAGGACTGTTAATCTAGTTTGAGATTAAGATCAACTTAAATATATATGAGCATTTGGGGCTCAATTTGTTTTTGACTAAGGATACGTTAGTTGTCACGCCCCGCTTCCCAGAGTACGCTAAGATGGGCACATGACATAGCCAACCATGCTACCTGTGGTTAGAAAAAATCATTCCACAGTCATATTACGGCTGTAGAGATATCAAGAACAGGAAAGTAAACTAAACTATCTAGTACATGTCCATGAGCCAGAATAAATGAGTCAAGAAATGATAATATGCGGAAGCAAAAGATACAATAAATGAAACACCTAGAAAGTAAAACTGCATACCAACAGGATTTTCACCGCTCGGTCTAACAGCGGCAATACTCCTAATCAGTCTGCAACAAAGGTAGAGGACCTGGGCCATGCAAAACCCAGACGTCAGCGCGTCATAACATCAAGCGATAATAAAAACAGGGGTAGCAATACATGCAAGTATGAGTATAAATGATAAAACAAGCATAACAGTGATATAAGTAAGGACAGTAGGGTAATGTGTAGTGAGTAATCTAAACTGGTCTATTGGGTTAACTACTCTCAACTCTTTGAAATCAATTTGATGAATCATCGATATAACTCAATAGTATCATATGCGTGCCCGGGATCACGGTCTATGACTCTCGGGCTGAACCCGAGACATGCCGTAAGGCAGTAAAAGGGTGGTAGGTAATGACGAGTGATGTCCGTAGCATCACTCCGGGGCTGGCCTAGCCCGTAAGACTTATCAGAACAGGTATAGAACTGTCGAGTTACAAGTCAGGTTTCATCATTGATTTCCCCATACCCCCAAGTCATATGTGTTCAAGTCAGGTATTAAGTAATCTAGAGCTAATGCCAACACAGGATCGGGCAGGTACAGGTTTGTCTGGATAGACAACAGGAAACGTCCATAAGGACAACAGGTCAGGTTTGTTGGCATTAGTCACAAGATCAGGTAACAGGTAAAGCCATGGTAGATCAGGTCAAGTCAAGTAATGTATATAGGTGTCATGTCATGTCAAGAGTTGCACGGTACCATGTCGTGTCAAGTAATAGGTGTAACAAGTCATGCCAGGGTGTACAAGATGTCATGTGGGTGCTCATAATCAAACTAGCATAAGCATGGGTATACAAAACAAGCATGGGTACTAATAGAACGATAAAATGAAATATTGTAATGTGATATGCAAAGGGTACAGATTCAAACATATGGTTGCACGGTTATCAGTTTGGGTTTAAGGGATAGTTTCAACAATATTTAAATACAGTATAACAAATATGGATGTTAAAATCATGTTAATATGTTCTAATTAATCTAGAAATGCAATTGGATATAAATTAGGCTAGATGTATGCAACGGTCGTCCGATAAGGTATAAACTATAAAAGGGGTACTGTGGGCTATGCAAATAATTGTTATTTGATTTACATATGGATGTTGGTACTATGTATAGTAAAACTAAATGCAACATGGTATGTTTCGAGCTATAAATCTAAAATGATATAACGGGACAACGAAATGTTAAAATGGACATTATGGTATTAAATTTAAACTACAGGTTTAATGTGCATTCAAATAAGTATATAATAAATTAAATAGCATGTAGCAAGTTTTACTTGCCTTGATCGGATCACGAAGCGGTATACGGAACGTCACGCGTCGGCGGGAAAAGTCGTGACGCGCGCACGGTACACGGAATGAGTCCAAACAACGCACTAAGGGATCACACGGGTCAGAGATGCTTGCTGGGTCGTCGTGATCGTCGTCGGCACGGTCGGATTCCGGCAACAAAAGTAACAGTGAACATATCAAGAGAAATGCACAAAGAAGGTGAAGAAGATAAGAAGAAGAAGGTCTTACTGGGGTTAGGGGTTTTGGGACTTCAGGGGAGTCGGCAAGGGCGACGACGACGAGGTTTGCCGGCGGGGGTTTCCCGGCGAAGGGTAGTACTACAGTGGCAAGGAAGGGTGCTCGGTTCTCGGGTTTGTAGGGCCAGAGAAAGAGAGAGGGGAGAAGATAGGGAGGTGGTGACCAAGGGGAGGCCGATGCTTTGGTCGGCGGCGACGGGAAGTGGAGGTGGCGGCGATGGGTGTGCAGGTATTGGGGTCGGTTGGTGCAGGGGCTTGCTCGGGGTTTGGAGAGAGGTGTGTGCGAGGTTGAGGAGAAGAGGGAATAGAGATGGGGTTGAGGTGATGGCGAGGGAGGTGATGGGGCGACGGCGGCAAGGGAGGCAGGGTCATGGGTTAGGGTTGTTGGTGCAAGCAAAGTTGGGTTAGATATCGGGGTCGAGGGGTTTGTAGAGGAAGAGAAAAGGGAAGAGGGAAGAGAGAGAGATGTGCGGAGGAAGAGGAGGTGGTCGACGAAGGTGACGAGGCGAGGCGCGGTAATGAGGGCAGGCGTGGGTTTCGCGAGGAGAGAGCGAAGGCGGGAAAAATTTGAAGAAGATGAAGGAGGAAGGTGAGAATAGGGAGAGGGAGGTGAGCAGATCTCCATGAACAGGAGATGCGAGATGAGAGAGAAACGCGAGAGGAGAAAGAAATTTGGCCTATTGCGGGATGAGAGAAAGAGAGAGCGCACGAGAGAGAGAGAGAGAAGGAAATCGAGAAGAGAGAGAGAGATCCGCTAACCATTAGGATTTTAATAGAAAATAGAAAATATATTTTATTAGTTTAGAGTTTGTTTAACAGTTGAAATATTAGAATATAATATTATAATATTAGTCCGTTTTGAGATTTGGCAAAATATGAACTTACTCCAAAATATGCCCGGGTCGGGTCTAAAAATCCGGTTTTAAAATATGGAAAATATATGCAACTTTCAAAATTTAAAACGAAGCTTCTAGTAACGAAAAAGCATACCCCCAAGAACGGATGCACGTACGTGCGCGTAGCCATCCAAACACGTTCGTTTCACTGAACGGGACGAGAACAAGATGCGCGGATGCTACCACAGGGTTTGGGGGTATCATGCAGGCTATGAAAGGTATTTTTAAAATATTTTCTGTGACCTAAAAAGTCATATGATAAAAGATGCGATACTAGATAAAATACCAGTACGTACTAAACATGAGATGCATGTGTCCATGCAACAAGTCAAGGTAATCTACAAATAAGAATCAAACAGGTTCAAGCAAGCGGGTCGGGTCGAATGCAATATAGAGTGTAAAATACCATTCACACCCAAAGTACGTTAAATCAAGAAATATCACGAATAAAGAAATACGAGAACTGGAATTGGTATAAATGAACTCAGGTGTTACATTATACCCAACTACAAAAAGAATTTTGTCATCGAAATTTCAAGAACAAGAAAAGATAAACAATCAAGAATTGCAAGAATGGATGTGGAACTTCTGTCGGGTTTCATCTTCTCGTTTCCCAAGTTGATTCTCCATGTGAGCGATTACCCCAAGAAACAAATACAAGTGAGATAACTTTGTTCTTAAGAACTTTTTCCCCTTCGATCCACAATCGACATCGGTCGCTCCTCAAAAGTCAAATCTTTACGTACAGTTAACTCAGAATGATCCAGCACATATGTGTCACCTCGAACACAATTACGGAGTTGAGATACGTGAAACACGTCATGAACATTCGCCAAGATTACGGTAACGCCAATCGATACACTGCATTTCCAACACGCTCAAAAATCTCAAAAGGTCCAACGAATCGAGGACTAAGCTTTCCTCGACTTCCGAAACGAATCACCCCTCTAATTGGTGATATCTTCAAGAATACCGGATTACCAACAGTGAACTCCAGAGGTCTTCTCGATGTATCTGCCCAACTCTTCTGTCAGTCTTATGCTGCTTTCACATGATTCCGGATAGTGTTAACTTTCTCCACCGTCTGCATGATCAAATCCGATCCCAACAATCTTCGTTCTCCAACATCGTACCAACAGACAGGTGAACGACACTTGCGACCATATATTGCTGTTGTCGTACGACACTCCACCAAGTGTAGTGGATCCTCCCATGAACTCTTGAAGTCTAACATGCAAGCTCTCAACACGTCTTCAAAAGTTTGGATCGTTCTCTCCGACTGGCCATCGGTCTGATGATGATACGCTGTGCTAAACTTCAATCGAGTCCCCAAACTTTCCTGTAAGCTCTCCCAGAAGTGCGATAAGAAACGAGTGTCATGGTCGGACACGATGCTCATCGGTACTCCATGCAATCTTACAATCTCCTGCATGCACCGTTCTGCCAAAGCTTCTGTTTATTGACCAACTTGAAATGGTATGAAATGAGCTGCTTTGGTCAAACGATCAACGGTCCCCAAACTGCATTGTTGCCCTTTGGACTCTGCGGTAAAGCCGTCACGAAATCCATGGTTATATGTTCCCACTTCTATTGAGGAATCGAAAATGGTTGCAATAAACCAGCTACCCTTTGATATTCAGCCTTAACTTGCTGACACACCAAGCACTTCGCTACAAGCGGGCAATCTCCCGTTTCATGCCTTCCCACCAGAAATGCTGTCGCACATCTCGGTACATCTTCGTGCCTCCTGGATGTACGGAATATGCAGATCTGTGCGCCTCCTTCATAACTTTTTCGCGGATGTCTCCCTTTGGCACACACAAATGACTACCATATCGCAACGAACCATATTCATGAACCAATAAGTCCGTTCGAAGTCCAGCTTCAACCTGTTCTCAAAACTTCTGCAATCTTGGGTCCTGCAATTGCGCTGCTTTAATATTCTCGTTCAACGACGACTGTACCTGCAGCTGCATCAACTGTCTTGAAGAATGCGGTAACACGATCTCCAATTCGAATCTCCGAAAATCTTCGATAAGCTCCTTCTGTGCAGTCAATATCCGAATTGCTGGTAACCGACTAAGCGTATCCGGCACTACATTAACTTCCCCCCGGATGGTTCTTGAGACCAAGATCGTAGTCAGCCATCAGCTTCAACCATCTTCGCTGTCTCATAATTAGCTCCTTCTGAGCGAACACGTACTTTAGGCTTTTGTGGTCGGTGAATACTTCGACTCTTTCGCCCAATAGGTAGTGTCTCCAAATCTTCAAAGCGAATATCACAGCCGCAAGTTCCAAGTCATGAGTTGGGTAATTCTTCTCATGGGTCTTCAACTGTCTCGATGCGTAGGCTATAACCTTCCCATGCTGCATCAGAACACATCTCAAACCTTTCCCAGACGCGTTGCTGTGAATCACCAATTCTCTGGAACCGTATGGTAAGGTTAAAACAGGTGCGGTTATCAACCTCAGCTTCAACGCCTCAAAAACTGACGCACACTTATCTGTCCATACAAACGGTACTTCCTTATGCGTAAGCTTGGTCAAAGGCTCAGCCAAACGAGAAAAATTCTCTACAAACCTTCTATAGTACCCGGCAAGTCCAAGAAGCTTTTTATCTTCGCAACATTCTTCGGAATCGGCCAATCTCGAACTGCTGTAATCTTTCGGGATCAACGGCAATTCCATCTCCAGCCACGACATGCCCCAAAACTTTACTTCTTCCAGCCAAAACTCGCTCTTGCTCATCTTTGCATACAATTTTCTTGCCTCAATGTCTGCAGTGCAATCTTCAAGTGTTCTACATGCTCTTCCGTGCTCCCTGAGTAGACCAGAATATCATCAATGAACACCACAATAAACTGGTCCAAGAACGGTGAAAGATTCGGTTCATCAAGTCCATAAATATTGCCGGCGCATTCGTTACTCCGAAGGGCATCACCAAATACTCGTAATGTCCATACCGAGTTCTGAACGCAGTCTTGCAAATATCCTTTGACTTAACTCGGACCTGATGATATCCGGATCGCAAATCCAGCTTCGAGAATACCCTCGCGCCACTAAGCTGCTCAAATAATTCACCAATGCGAGGGATCGGGTACTTGTTCTTAACAGTCACCCGTTTTAATTCTCGATAATCGATGCACATCCTCCTTGTGACATCTTCTTCTTTACTAGAAGGACTGGAGCTTCCCAAGTTAAATTGCTGCTGTGAATCCAACCCTTTTCAAGCAATTCGGTAACCTACTTCATGACTTCTTCCAATTCCACTGGTGCCATTGGATAATACGTCTTTGAGATTGGCGCTGCACCAGAAACAAGATCAATCGCAAACTCCACATCTTGTTTTGGCGATAATCCCGAGATGTCTTCGAACACGTCCATGAATTCTCGAATTATAGCCGGCGCTTCTTTCTTATCAACTTCCATCGACGAAAGAACATTGTTTGTCGGCTTTGCCCTAAACTCGACTGGCCTGACAGAACTGCTTCTTCCAGCAAAACAAGCTCCGGATGTCCGGGAATCTGGAGAATCACTTTCCTTTCCTTACAATCAATATGAGTGTGGAAAGTGCCGCGAAAATCCATTCCCAAGACAACAACAAAAAAAGAGATGCACCAGAATTGAATAATTCTAATGCGAGGAAAATATGAACAAGTAAGATACCGAGATAACTTCATCCGAAGTCAAGATACTGAAGAGGATTAAGCACGATAAACATGATTCAAGCTGGCGATGAAACAATAGCTGGTAAGTAATGAAACCGAGAGAAGCAAGGTAATATAACGATTATGGAATAAGGAAGTGAATCAAGACCAGGACTCCAAGTTACTTGAATAGAGTACCGCATTGTAACCATGCTGCAGTTCATGGGTACAATTACATAACTCCACTCAAGTCGCCCAAATCCTAGTATCGGAATCAAGGAACAGGGAGAAACAATAGTGAACCAAAAAGGTTTCAAGTCGATATGCAAGTGGTTTGCATATCGTCAAGGCGAAGGATAAAAGAAAGATATGATTCAAGAATCACGATAACAAGGTGGCAGGACATGTTCCTAATCACGAGTATTCTGATTCGTGTATTTGGTCCAATACCCAACTACAAAAAAATCAAACTCGATTAACCTATATCCTATACTCTGATACCAAAAGAACCATGTCACGCCCCGCTTCCCTGAGTACGCTAAGATGGGCATGTGACATAGCCAACCATGCTACCTGTGGTTAGGAAAAATCCTTCCACAGTCACATTATGGCTGTAGAGATATCAAGAACAGGAAAGTAAACTAAACTATCTAGTACATGTCCATGAGCCAGAATAAATGAGTCAAGAAATGATAATATGCGGAAGCAAAAGATACAATAAATGAAACACCTGGAAAGTAAAACTGCATACCAACAGGATCTTCACCGCTCGGTCTAATAGCGGCAATACTCCTGATCAGTCTGCAACAAAGGTAGAGGATCTGGGCCATGCAAAACCCAGACGTCAGCGCGTCATAAAATCTAGCTATAATAAAAACAGGGGTAGCAATACATGCAAGTATGAGTATAAATGATAAAACAAGCATAACAGTGATATAAGTAAGGACAGTGGGGTAATGTGTAGTGAGTAATCTAAACTGGTTTATTGGGTTAACTACTCTCAACTCTTTGAAATCAATTTAATGAATCATCGATGTAACTCAATAGTATCCCGTGCGTGCCCGGGATCACGGTCTATGACTCTCGGGCAGAACCCGAGACGTGCCGCAAGGCAGTAAAAGGGTGGTAGGTAATGACGAGTGATGTCCGTAGCATCACTCCGGGGCTGGCCTAGCCCGTAAGACTTATCAGAACAGGTATAGAACTGTCGAGTTACAAGTCAGGTTTCATCATTGATTTCTCGATACCCCCAAGTCATATGTGTTCAAGTCAGGTATTAAGTAATCTAGAGCTAATGCCAACATAGGATCAGGCAGGTACAAGTTTGTCTGGATAGACAACAGGAAACGTCCGTAAGGACAACAGGTCAGGTTTGTTGGCATTAGTCACAAGATCAGGGTCGAGCGAGCTGAACTTCCTTTTCCCTAGTAACAGGTAAAGCCATGGTATATCAGGTCAAGTCAAGTAATGTATATAGGTGTCATGTCATGTCAAGAGTTGCACGGTACCATGTCGTGTCAAGTAATATGTGTAACAAGTCATGCCAGGGTGTACAAGATGTCATGTGGGTGCTCATAATCAAACTAGCATAAGTATGGGTATACAAAACAAGCATGGGTACTAATAGAACGATAAAATGAAATATTGTAATGTGATATGCAAAGGGTACAGATTCAAACATATTGTTGCACGGTTATCAGTTTGGGTTTAAGAGATAGTTTCAATAATACTTAAATACAGTATAACAAATATGGATGTTAAAATCATGTTAATATGTACTAAATAATCTAGAAATGCAATTCGATATAAATTAGGCTAGATGTATACAACGGTCGTCCGATAGGGTATAAACTATAAAAGGGGTACTGTAGGCTATGCAAATAATTGTTATTTGATTTACATATGGATGTTGGTACTATGTATAGTAAAACTAAATGCAACATGGTATGTTTCGAGCTATAAATCTAAAATGATATAACGGGACAACGAAATGTTAAAATGGACATTATGGTATTAAATTTAAACTACAGGTTTAATGTGCATTCAAATAAGTATATAATAAATTAAATAGCATGTAGCAAGTTTTACTTGCCTTGATCGGATCACGAAGCGGTATACGGAACGTCACGTGTCGGCGGGAAAAGTCGTGACGCGCGCACGGTACACGGAATGAATCCAAACAACGCACTAGGGGATCACACGGGTCAGAGATGCTTGCTGGGTCGTCGTGATCGTCGCCGGCACGGTCGGATTCCGGCAACAAAAGTAACAGTGAACATATCAAGAGAAATGCACAAAGAAGGTGAAGAAGATAAGAAGAAGAAGGTCTTACTGGGGTTAGGGGTTCTGGGACTTCAGGGGAGTTGGCAAGGGCGACGACGACGAGGTTTGCTGGCGGGGGTTTCCCGGCGAAGGGTAGTAGCTACGGTGGCAAGGAAGGGTGCTCGGTTCTCGGGTTTGTAGGGCCAGAGAAAGAGAGAGGGGAGAAGATAGGGAGGTGGTGACCAAGGGGAGGCCGATGCTTTGGTCGGCGGTGACGGGAAGTGGAGGTGGCGGCGATGAGTGTGCGGGTATTGGGGTCGGTTGGTGCAGGGGCTTGCTCGGGGTTTGGAGAGGGTGTGTGCGAGGTTGAGGAGAAGAGGGAATAGAGATGGGGTTGAGGTGATGGCGAGGGAGGTGATGGGGCGACGACGGTGAGGGAGGCAGGGTCATGTGTTAGGGTTGTTGGTGCAAGCGAAGTTGGGTTAGATATCGGGGTCGAGAGTTTGTAGAGGAGGAGAGAAGGGAAGAGGGAAGAGAGAGATGTGCAGAGGAAGAGGAGGTGTCAACGAAGGCAACGAGGCGAGGCGCGGTGATGAGGGCAGGCGTGGGTTTCGCGAGGAGAGAGCAAAGGCGGGAAAAATTTGAAGAAGATGATGGAGGAAGGTGAGAATAGGGAGAGGGAGGTGAGCGGATCTCCATGAACAGGAGATGCGAGATGAGAGAGAAACGCGAGAGGAGCAAGAAATTTGGCCTGTTGCGGGAAGAGAGAAAGAGAGAGCGCACGAGAGAGAGAGAGAAGGAAATCGAGAAGAGAGAGAGAGAGATCCGCTAACCATTAGGATTTTAATAGAAAATAGAAAATATATTTTATTAGTTTAGAGTTTGTTTAACAGTTGAAATATTAGAATATAATATTATAATATTAGTCCGTTTTGAGATTTGGCAAAATATGAACTTACTCCAAAACATGCCCGGGTCGGGTCTAAAAATCCGGTTTTAAAATATGAAAAATATATGCGACTTTCAAAATTCAAAACGAAACTTTTGGTAATGAAAAAGCATACCTCTAAGAACGGATGCACGTACGTGCGCGTAGCCATCCAAACACGTTCGTTTCACTGAACGGGACGAGAACAAGATGCGCGGATGCTACTACAGGGTTTGGGGTATCATGCAGGCTATGAAAGGTATTTTTAAAATATTTTCTGTGACCTAAAAAGTCATATGATAAAAGATGCGATACTAAATAAAATACCAGTACGTACTAAACATGATATGCACGTGTCCATGCAATAAGTCAAGGTAATCTACAAATAAGAATCAAACATGTTCAAGCAACCGGGTCGGGGCGAATGCAATATAAAGTGTAAAATACCATTCGAACCCAAAGTACGTTAAATCAAGAAATATCACGAATAAAGAAATACGAGAACTGGAATTGGTATAAATGAACTCGGGTGTTACATTAGTCCAATTTGAGACTAAGATCAACTTAGCAAGATTTTAAGGATTATTTTTATTTTAGATCCAATAACAGAGAATTTGGGCTCGGCTGCAGGAAAGATTTCAGAGACCTAGCCAATTTGGGGGCTTGGTCTGCTTAGTCTTTTATTTTATTTTAAAAGTGCTAAGCACTTATTTGGGCTCTGTTTGTTCTGCCCCTTTACTTTCATGCTGAAGTGCTAAGCACTTATTTGACCTCTGACGCTCACATACATGACACGTGAAGCATTCAGTCATTGGCGCAGTCCATTGAGCGTTGAGCACTCAGCCCTTTTGGCTATTTGCAGGGTGATATGCACTTTTGTTCAGCGCCCACGTGATGAGCACGTGCGGCGCTTGCCTTATGTTTTAGGCGCCCGTGTGTCTTTCACGTGAAGCGCTGTGCGCTGTTAGAAGGGGCGCTCATGTAGGAAGCACGTGAGACGCTAGTCTTTTTCCTTTTATCAATTTTAGAGATTAAATCTCTGTTAATATTTTCAGAGAGGTTAAACCTCTATCAATGGTGTTTTGACCATTAACGCTCGCTAAAATCACTATATTTGAGGATTTTAGGTTGAGCTTTTATAAAACTAAGTTCTCGGTTTAAAGGAACCAAGTTCCTGGAGTATTATGGACTCCATATTCTTCATGTCCAACCTTGTTCTTCCCTGAATCTTTGATTCTCATGAACAAAATTTTCCTGATGAGAATTAAATTCTCAACTTATGGGAGACTTGTCTGTTGGGGTCGAAAATTGCACTCCGGTTGACCAAATCAAAGTCAAGGTCAACCCCAAGCCAGGGGGCCTCAAGCCCAGATCAAGTGGGCTCATGCCCGAGTCGAGCCCGAACATGAAGCGGCCGGCCTCCCCCATACTGAAATAAAAAATCATGTAACAAATAATTTTGATGTAATTTTTTGTGCATGAATGTAAGCAAAATAGGCATAAAGCCAATTTTTTTTTAAGCCCATGGCTTATGTGCAAAAGAAATAGCACATAAGATATGGGATGGGCAAAATGCCATTTTGTAAAGCCCAAGGGGCTATATGTAAAGTGTATAGCTTATAAAGGCAAAGATAATGAAAATATCTCAACAAATTTTCTCTCTCCAAAAAGAATCAAGATCTGCGATCTTCTTCTTCCTCAAGGTTCTAAAACCTTCTTCTTTCTTTTGAATTAAATCAAGAGTTATACTCTTCCTTTTCAAAAACTAAATAGTTTTTCACCACAAAACCCACAAAGGGGAACTTAAATCTTCCATCAGATCTTTAAAATAAGAGATTTTTAAAATCTCATACTTCCTGTTCTTCAAGATCCGGCCAACGGAGGAGGAAAGAGGAGACCCATCTTCAGAAATCCTATCTTAGGAAGATCCAAGGCTAAAGGGGAGAAAAAAAGCAGCCCCTTTTGATCAGTTCTAAAACTTTTTAGGAGTTTAACTCCAAGGGTCTAATCGGGAGCACAGCTCCCAGTGCAGGGACAAAGTCCCCTTTCTGATTGACGCCTAGCGCCCACGTGCCAAGCACGTGGGGTGCCGACGCCCAGCGCTCAGAGCGCTCGCGCCCACGTGCCGAGCACGTGGTGCGCCCAGCGCCCACGGCGCTAGCGCCCACGTGCCGAGCACGTGAGGCGCCCAGCGCCTGCGCGCCATGCATGCGAGGCGCTGGCCCCCACGCATCCTTTGGATGCCCTTTCCCTTATATATATATGTATGTATGTATGTATGTATGTATATATTTATGTATGTATGTGTGTGTGTATGTATGTATGTATGTATGTATGTATGTATACACACACACACACATACTCTGCGGGGCCCCCGATATATCCAAAACCCTCTTTCAAAACACAACACATATACACCGCACATTAAGTTCGCACAACCTGTTTGACCCGTTAATCGAAGGTTCTCTCGCTCCAAAGGCGAAGCGTAATTAACGACAGCTTAGTCCGCGGCTGCCGGAGATTCGGATCCCCACAATCAATAAAGCCCAGCCTACCCTAGGCAGGGGGGATTCTGTAATGTGCCTAACAAGCGCGCGCGTATTCCCATCTCAATAAGGTGACGAAAAACACCCTACAGATTCTGGCACGCCCGGTGGGACCGATCTCTCCTCCCATATTTCAGGCTAAACGTTCATGCGAACTCAATCAATATACATATCGATTGCCTGTACTGAAATCATGTTTCTTTATGCAGGTTAACAAATTTCAAATTGCAATCTCCGGACGCAACAAAATGTCTCTAAGGATCAGCTCAGCTCTCGACACAGCTCCTGTCTCCTACAGGATGAAGATGGACGCTAGGACGGTTCTCCCGGCCAGTCTCGGGCGACAATAGGAGGAGCCGCCGCTACCATTTGGCTCTATTCTGTTCGTGTCAGCTAACACCGTCCCAACTCCTCAAGCTCTGGTAACAGACAAATCGGTCTCAAAAGGGAAAAGGCCGAATTTCATGGTCGCGAGGGCACCTCAGCCCAAGCACAAATCTGTTTCCGAATGACTCTCTATCGCTCCAGCTGGGGCAAGGCCATCAATGTCAAGAAAGCAACGGGGCATCTTGGGCAAGCTCCAGCGGTACCCTCGACAACTGCTCAATCGGATATCTTCTTTAAGCTCCCTATCAATCGACTCACGGTGGCTTCACAGAAAACGGATGCCCGCCAAGCCCTCAAAATCAAGAAGCTAAGGCTTTGAGTCATTGGTTCTTAATTGTATTGTTACCTGTGTACCGATTAGCTACACAGTTTGGAGCCTTCAGGGCTCCAAGAGTGAGTGATGACCTAGTTGGCCATCACGAATGGCATATATGCACATGCGAGACGGAAAACTGGATGCCATGAGGCGGGCCTT
The DNA here is from genome assembly GCA_030015575.1 of Agapanthus africanus. NCBI lineage: Eukaryota > Viridiplantae > Streptophyta > Magnoliopsida > Asparagales > Amaryllidaceae > Agapanthus > Agapanthus africanus. The sequence continues at coordinate 101,068,194 of CM057350.1, read as the reverse complement.
GGAAAGTTTTGGAATAAGCAGTGGGAATTTGCAGATCCTCCAGACGTAGAGCTCGCAGGGCTTTGAAACCAAATCCATAGGGCCGATAATGAGTTTTAAGCTTCAAAGTAGCGGCGATGCATTAGGCTCAGATACAGAGCCAACAAAAGGGCTAGGGCTCATACTAGGCTGAGCTTCATGAGGCTCCAAGAAAGGGGTTACACCGCCAATGATAAAGAGACGGCTGGATATGTGGTCCACATTGTCTATATGGTCGGACATGCAGAAACGAACCCTCCTATGCTTCACAGCCAGGGTGATGATACGGTGGACGCTACCCAACGTCAACTCGGTCTAAATAATGAAGAGCTCGCTCAGGCCGATAAGCCAAAAGAGCCTGGGGTTCCTGCGGAATTGAGCTCAGGCAATAAGGATGACCCAGTTGTCATAACTGGAACTACAGAACAAGCATTATTCCGATGGCTTCAGAGGCAGCTTCAGGACAGGGATGAGAAGTTAGCCAAGGTACAGTCTAAGGTCGACGAATTGGCAAACGTCGCGGCAGATCTCGCGACCGAAGTCGCCCGATTGCAATTACAGCAGAATCAAATTTTGGTTCATGAGCCAGGGATTGATACTAGGAGGCAGCCAACTGATACCCCATTCAGCCTACGAGTGGAGCGCCTTCGCGAAAAACGGCCGCGATCAGCCTCCAGTCCCTCGGATACATACACCGAAGGGGAATCGCCTCTGAAAGAGAAACTGAATAAGGTCTATTCCTTCAAAAGTGACAAAGTCCAAAAGATATTCAAGGACACCCTAAGAAACGGTCTACAACTGCCAGAATCAAAGAGGCCGCAAGAAATGAATATGACCGACGACCCAAAATATTTCCCCTATCATAGAGTGATAGGTCATGCCATTGAGGACTGCTTTATCTTCAAAGATTGGGCCGAAAAGCAATACAAGACGGGAGAGATAGAACTGTCTAAAGGCGCGTTAGCAAACAGTTAAGCTACGACCGCCGATTTCATACAAGTGGAGACCGGAGCCTTTTGGGAACCTGATTCTCTCAGACATGTGACATTATCTAAAAAGGGTGAATCAAAGACTGATCGGCCTCAAGGACCAGCATCGGTAAAGGTACCTACTCCATTGGAGAGAAAGAAGAAGTTATACTCCTTCAGGAGGGATGAATTCCGCAAAATATTCGCGGACGCCTTGAACAACTATCTGCAACTGCCTGTTCCGAAGAGGCCACATGAAATGAATATGATCGGCAATCCCATATACTGTCCATATCATAGAATGGTGAGTCATACCATCGAAAACTGCTATATTTTCAAAGATTGGGTGGAGAACCAATACAAACTTGAGAAAGCCCCACAGTCGTCAGATGTACCGACAAGCCACAGAGCTACGGTCATCAATACAATTCCGCCAAGATCAAATTTCGAGGAGCTGGGATAAGCAAGCTGACCACCAAATCGTTAAACTGGAAACAGATGACCTCTAAGTCGTTAAACTGGAAACAGATGACCTCTAAATCTTTAAACTGGAAACAGCTGACCACCACGTCGTTAAACTGGAAACAGATGACCACCACGTCGTTAAACTGGAGACAGATGACCGCTAAGTCATTAAAATGGGAACGGATGACCGCTAAGTCGTTAAACTGGGCACAATAGACCCCTAAGTCTTTAAACTGGAGACAGATGACCGCTAAGTCGTTAAACTGGGAACAGATGACTGCTAAGTCGTTAAACTGGGCACAATAGACCCCTAAGTCTTTAAACTGGAAATGAGGGAAATCCACTCATGTGTCCTCACGATGCATGAGGAGAACAAACCTTACGGGATCCTCACGACTCGTAAGAAAACACCTTCGTGGGATCCTTATGACTCACGAAGGAAAAACACACTTGGGAGTCCCTACGACTCCTAAGGAGAAAGTACACCTACGAGATCCTTACGACTCGCAGGAAGAAAATGCTTTTATGGGACCCTTACGGCCCATAAAATTGAAAAGCCTTAGGTGATAGGGATCTAAACCTGTCTCCTAAGCCATCACTTCCCAATAGGCAATGGCGAATGATGAGTCGCTCCTGGTACCATATTCCAGTGCAACGATGCAGACGCCAACCAAATCCAAATCCCCGTGGCGAATGATGAGTCGCTCCTGGTACCATATTCCAGTGCAGCGATGCAGACGCCAACAAAGTCCCGAAATTTTTCCGGCCCTACGGTCTGGATCATATATCCTGCAAAACCGTATACAATCCACGGGCGTAAAACGATCCCAATCTCTCCCAAGTCCTACCGGTGAGACCACATTCAAAGTCCCACCAAAAATAAAAATCAAAAAAATAAGAAGATCAAAAAAATGGTATGTCCACAAGCAAAATGGGCACGGATGAAAACCCGAAAGGGCTCCGTGAGTAAAAACAGCAGGACTACCGGCGAGTTTGTGAAAACCTGAAAGGGCGCAAACTCATGAAAAAGATATGACATGCACTCGCAAAGTCCTCTCGATTTTATGAGGAGAAAATTCCCGCGTGAGATCCTTACGACTCACAAAGGAGCAACACCCTTAGGAGTCCCCACGACTCCTAAGAAGAAAATACACCTACGAGATCCTTTCGACTCGTAGGGAGAAAATACTTTTATGGGACCCTTACGGCCCATAAAATTGAAAAGCCTTAGGTGATAGGGATCTAAACCTGTCTCCTAAGCCACCAATTCCAAATCCTTCCGGGCAAATGATGAGTTGCTCCTGGCATTATTCCAGTGCAGCAATGCAGATGCCGACAAAAAATAAAAAAATAAAAAATCCCCAAATCCTCTCATGGCAAATGATGATTCGCTTCTGGTACCATATTCCAGTATAGCAATGCTAATGCCAACCCAAATCAAACCAACAACCTCCGCGGCGGAATCATGCTTCGTCCCAGAATATACCCCGTGTCGAAATCATGCTTCGTCTCGGCGTATCTGCCTTCCCTGTCGAAATTATGCTTCGACTCGAAATCAACCAGCGACACTCCGTGCCGGGGACAAGTCGACCAGCGACACTCCGTGCCGGGGACAAGTCGAACAGCGTCACTCCGTGCCGGGGACAAGTCAGTCGCGACACTCCGTGCCGGGGACAAGTCGAACAGCGACACTCCGTCCCGGGGACAAGTCGATCAGCGACACTCCGTGCTGGGGACAAGTCGAACATCAACGACACTCCGTGCCGGAGACAAGTCGAAAAGCGACATTCCGTACAGGGGACAAGTTGAATAGCGACACTCCGTGCCGGGGACAAGTCGAACATCAGCGACACTCCACGCCTGGGATAAGTCGAAAAGCGACACTCTGTGCCGGGGGCAAGTTGATCAGCGACACTCCGTGCCGGGGACAAGTCGAACATCAGCGACACTCCGTGCCGGGGACAAGTCGAACATCAGCGACACTCCGCGCCGGGGACAAGTCGAAAAGCGACACTCCGTGCCGGGGGCAAGTCGATCAGCGACACTCCGTGTCGGGGACAAGTCGAACATCAGCGACACTCCGTGCCGGGGACAAGTCGAACATCAGCGACACTCCGTGCCGGGGACAAGTCGAACAGCGACACTCCGTGCCGGGGACAAGTTGAACAACCAGCGACACTCAATGCCGTCGACCGTCCATGTCGTAAAAAGGGCAGTGCAAGCTTCCCACAAATCGGGAACCAAATAGCTCTGGGCCAGGGAAACGTCTGCTACGGACACTCCGTCCCGGAGACGCGTCAAGCGTCGACCGTCCATGTCGTAAAAAGGGCAGTGCATCCCAAAAAGTGGGAACCAAAGTAAGTCGCCTCCACGCGAAAGAAGATCCATCAATTTCATGCACACGACCTACATATGTGGTGTGAATTTATTGATGGGGGCAATTTTTTGGGGTCGAAAATTGCACCCCGGTTGACCAAGTCAAAGTCAAGGTCAACCCTAAGCCAGGTGGGCCCCAAGCCCAGATCAAGTGGGCTCATGCTCGAGTCGAGCCCGAACATGAAGCGGCCGGCCTCCCCCATGCTGAAATAAAAAATCATGTAACAAATAATTTTGATGTAATTTTTTGTGCATAAATGTAAGCAAAATGGGCATAAAGCCAAATTTTTTTTGTAAGCCCATGGCTTATGTGCAAAAGAAATAGCACATGAGACATGGGATGTGCAAAATGCCATTTTGTAAAGCCCAAGGGGCTATATGTAAAGTGTATAGCCTATAAAGGCAAAGATAATGAAAATATCTCAACAACTTTTTCTCTCTCCAAAAAGAATTAAGATCTGTGATCTTCTCCTTCCTCAAGGTTCTAAAACCTTCTTCTTTCTTTTGAATTAAATCAAGAGTTTTACTCCTCCTTTTCAAAAACTAAATAGTTTTTCACCACAAAACCCACAAAGGGGAACTTAGATCTCCCATCAGATCTTAAAAATAAAAGATTTTTAAAATCTCATACTTCTTGTTCTTCAAGATCCGGACAACAGAGGAGATCCATCTCCAGAAATCCCATCTTGGGAATATCCAAGGCCAAAGGGGAGAAACAAAGCAGCCCCCTTTGATCAGTTCTAAAACTTTTTAGGAGTTTAACTCCAAGGGTCAAATCGGGAGCACAGCTCCCAGTGCAGGGATAGTCCCCTTTCTGATTGACGCCCAGCACCTACGTGCCAAGCACGTGGGGCACTGGCACTCAGTGCTCAAAGCGCTACCGCCCACGTGCCGAGCACGTGGTGCACCCAGTGCCCGGAGCGCTAGCGCCCACATGCCGAGCAGGTAGGGCGCCCAGCACCCAGAGCGCTAGCGCCCACATGTCGAGCACGTGGGGCGCCCAGCGCTTGCGCGCCATGCGCACGAGGCGCTGGCCCCACACATCTTTTGGATGCCCTTTCCCCTATAACACACACACACACACACTCTACAACACAGTCCCCCGTCAGAAAAAATTTCTAACGGGGCGCTTCCCCGCATCCCGGAAGGGGGCTGCTAGCCCCCTTGACCCCCAGCCCACTATCCGGGTAGCGGGACCCCTGTAAAAACTTTGCGGGCCCCCCGATATATCCAAAACCTCCTTTCAAAACACAACACACGTACACCGCATATTGAGTTCGCATGACATGTTTGACCCGTTAATCGGAGGTTCTCTCGCTCCAAAGGCGAGGGGTAATTAACGGCACTTTAGTCCGCGGTTGCCGGAGATTCGGATCCCCATAATCAATAAACCCCAGCCTACCCTAGGCAGGGGGAATCTGTAATGCGCCTGACAAGCGCGCGCGTATTCCCATCTCAATGGGGTGACGAAAAACACCCTACAGGTAAATTCTCAACTTGTGGAAGACTTGTCTTGTGGATCTCAGATTCAGAGAAAGAACTAAGTTCTTTGAGAAGGGTTAAACCCTTAGATATGTTAGGTAAAAGAAATATTTTTGATCTCTTTCTTTTTTCTTTACCTAGGGCTTTTAGGAGGAGGAAAGTCTTCTTCTTTCTCGAGAATTGAATTCTCAGTTGTTTTTGAAGTTTTCTGTGGTCTCTGTATGTCTCTCCCTCTCTGTGCGTCCTTCTATATGTCCTTCTTGAGACTTAAAGTCTCAGGTCCTTTATATAGGCAAGGCAAATTGTTGATTAGTTTTGAGAAAATCTCTCATTGAGAGATTCCAATTGATTTAATTGGTCTCCAAATCAATCTGGGGAATTTTACCCACCACTGGATCTTTGATCTAAGAACTTCTGTTTTTACAGAATATTATTTTTGTTTTTTAACGAGATTGGGGAAATATTTTCTCTATGCAGAGTTTATTCTGTAAGACGGTGATTTTTTAATCACCATTAGATTTTTAATCAAAGGGTTCTCTGTTTTACAGAGAGCAATCTTTCTTATTTAGAAAGATTAAGGGAATATATATTCCAAAAATAGAATTTTATTCTACCATTGGACCATTGGACCTTTGATTCAATTGAGAGTATCTTCCTTATTTTAGAAAGATTTGGGCAATGTTTTCTCCCAACAGAATTTAATTTTGTATTTTGATGATTTATCATCCCCATTGGATCTTTGATCCGACGGCTCTGTTTGACAGAGAGTAGAATTTAATTTTACTTGGGCGCCGGCGCTTACGTGTTGTACACGTGGGCGCCATTTAAGACTTTAATTCTAAAAATGGGTATTCCTGTGCTTTGTACATTGGCGCCCACATAAGGAGCACGTGCGGCACCATTTAAGAGTTTAACTCTTATTTAATAGATTCTTTGGTGCTTTGCACATTGGCGCTCACTTGAGGAGCACGTGCGGCACCACCAAAGGATTTAATCCTGGCGTTGGTGCCCTCGTGGAGAGCACGTGAGATGCTGCCTCATTTAATTCAAGCAGAGTTTTGTTCTTTTATTAGGTTAAATATTAGGGAAACACACTCTACTTCTTTTCACGGTTTATATTTCTGGGTTTTGGTTTACTTGAATTTCGCTACGCTTTTAGACGTTGCGTGATTTAAGTGCCGGTTGCGTTCCTAAATTGGGTCGTGACAAACGCCCTCCTAGAGGTTCCCGAGCACCGCGACGAAACGGTTATCACCGCACTGAGGTCGGGCCTTAGGCATTAAGAGTGGCTTCGATCTTTTGCATTGGCGCAACCTAAGACCATGGCCGAAGTGAAAGCATGGATCGAGCGAGAAATCCAACTCGAGTCAGAGGTGAACTTCAACCTGCCCAGAGGCGACCAAATAGACTGGAAAAGACGGGACAAGGAAGAGAAAAAGGAAGTTGATCGCCCAAAACCTTATTCTCCGAGGTTCCAGGAGTACACTCCTCTGAACATTTCCCAAACCGAGCTGTTAAAGAAGGCTAAAAGGGAGAGGTTCTTTAAGCTCCCACCAGCTACCCAGAGGATGGGCAAGCGGATCCGCGGCCCATACTGCGCCTATCACAGGTTGCAGGGTCACTCGACCGAGAGCTGCAAGCAACTTCGTGACTATATCGAGGAATTGATCCGCTCTGGCCACCTGGCGAAATACCTACGAGACAAGCGACAAACGGAGCGGGAGCAAAAAGACCAAACCCTACCCGGGGAGTTAACAATCGGGCAAATCATGGTCATTTTGATGAATCCAACTCTGGAAAGTGGGGGAAACCACCACCTCCTACCAGTCGGGGACATAAGTGATCCACCCCACAAGAAATGCAGGAAGGATGACCCGATCATCTTCACCAATGAAGACCTTCACGGCATATCACTTCCTCACAATGACCCTCTTGTAATAACGGCCCGAATTCACCGCTACGATGTCCGGATAATATTGGTAGATTTAGGGAGCTCAGCGGATATCCTGTTCTACGACTATTTCCAGCATATGGGATTAGGTCCATCCGACCTTTATTCGACCTCCCACGTTCTTTTCGGGTTCACCATCCATTCCGTTCCGGCCGAGGGATCAGTCGCTCTCCGCCTCAATATTGGGGAAGCGGGTAAGACGTGAACCGTGCCGGTGAACTTCCTCATTGCTAAGGTCCCGTCATCCTACAACATTCTCCTGGGACGCCCCACTTTAAACGTCCTCTGGGCTCAGATCTTGACTTACCACCTTGCGTTCAAATTCCCTTTAGATAATGGGGGAATAGGCCGAGCCTATGGGGACCAACAAACCGCCAAGATCTGCCTCACCACAATGTCCCCCGCCGGAGAGCAAGGCGATGATTTTGAAGACGCACATGATCCTCAGGGGTTTTAGATACCCGCAACGACCGAAAGGAAGTTCGAGGCGTCCCGGTGGAAGTGTTAGCAGAGGTTCCCCTCATAGAAGGAGTCGACGGCCGGACGGTTCGGATCGGCTCTCTCTTGACAGGGGACATCCGCGAAGGTCTGATCCGGTTCCTCCAAGACAACTCGGATGTATTCGCTTGGATGCCAGCGGACATGCCCGGGATCAACCCTAAGGTTATCTCCCACAAGCTCGAGGTCGACACAAAAGCCAGGCCGATCCGACAAAAGAAGAGAAGTTTTGCGCCGATTAAACAGAAGGCGATAGAGGACGAGGTGGATCGGTTGCTCGCTGCCAACTTCATCAGAAACCTGGACTAATCGGATTGGCTGGCGAACATGGTCATGGTCAAGAAGGCAAAAGGAAAATAGCGCATGTGCGCCGATTTCACTGACTTGAATAGGCTTGTCCCAAAGACAACTACCCACTTCTTCGGATAGACCAACTAGTGGACAGCTCGTCCGGCCATGAACTACTAAGCTTCATGGATGCCTTCTCCGGATATAATCAGATCTGAATGAATCCGGTCGACGAAGAGCTAACAACCTTCACCACGGATCAGGGGGTATACTGCTACAGTGTAATGCCATTCGGACTCAAGAATGCCGGGGCCATGTACCAACGACTGGTCAACAAACTGTTCAAAGCACGGATCGGGAAAAACATGGAAATCTACGTCGACGACATGCTTGTAAAATCCTCCTCGTTAGCCGGACACGCTGCGGACCTCGGCGAAGCATTCGATGTCCTGCGAAAATACAAGATGAAGCCAAATCCAGCTAAATGCGCGTTCGGTGTCACCAGTGGGAAATTCCTCAGTTTCATGGTTATCCATCGAGGAATCGAGGCAAACCCAGAAAAAATCAGCGCCATCCTTAACATGACAATGCCCAAAAGCAATACCGATATCATGCGACTCACCGGGAGGGTGGCCGCATTGAGTCGCTTTATGTCCAGAGCTGGGGGAAAATGCCTCTCTTTCTTCAGAGCCCTCAGAAAAATTCTCAGGTTTGAATGGATCGAGAAATGCCAAAACGCATTAGAACAACTCAAGACCCACCTGGCGACCCCGCCACTTCTCACCGACCGGTCGAAGGCGACGAACTATTACTATACTTAGCTGTCTCCGACCAAGCCACAGGCTCTGTGCTCGTCAGGGAATTCGAAGGGACGCAGAAGCCAGTCTACTACGTGAGCCATGTTTTCAAGGACATGGAAACCAGATACCCGGCTATAAAAAAATAGTCCTGGCACTCGTCGTCGCTTCCAGGAAGTTACGACACTATTTCCAAGCGCACACAATTCTTGTCCTCACTGAAAGACCTCTAGGGAATATCCTCGCCTCCCCCAAATCGTCGGGCCGCCTAGAGAAATGGAGATGGGAACTGTCTCAATTTGACATCAAATACCAACCCAGACGAGCCATCAAAGCCCAGGCCCTAGCTGATTTCGTTGTCGAGTGTACCATTCCCACAAGGGAAAAACAACTGCTCAGAGCCCCGACTAACAGCCCTCGGTCGAGGAAGTACCCGGCCCAATCCCGAACTGGGTGCTCTATGTAGATGGGTCCTCTACAGAAATAGGAAGTGGAGCAGGCCTGATCATCTGAGGCCCAAACGACACGGAAATGGAGTATTCCCTAAAGCTCGGTTTTAAGGCATCAAACAATGCCGCGGAATACGAGGCCTTATTGGCAGGACTGCGAATCACCTCCGGAGTGGGGCTGAAGACCATCCATATACGTAGCAACTCTGCGCTAGTCGTCGACCAAGTAACCGGTCGTTTCGAAGCCTGAGAACCACTCATGATAAACTACATGGCGTAGATAAAAAGGCTTCGGAAAAACTTCGACGAAGTCCAAGTGGAGCAAATTCCTAGAAATTTGAACGTCAAGGCTGAGGCGCTGAGCAAAGTCGCCTTCGCCTATTCGGCCAATCACAAGAGAAATATCCTCTTTGAAGTCCTACCTCTACCCAGCATCGAAGATGGGAAGACGACACTCCAAATCTACACGACCCAAGAAGACGCCCCGGACTGGAGAAAGCCCATCATAAAATATCTAAAAGAAGGGGTTCTTCCAAAGGACCAAGCCGAGGCCCGTCGGCTTCGGTCCAAAACTCGCCATTTCATATGGAGCAAAGAAAACCTATACAAAAATTCATACACTCAACCTCTGCTCCAGTGTGTCGATCCTCACGAAGCAGACTACGTCCTGCGGGAGATACACGAAGGGGTCGAAGGGGCGCATCAAGGGGCCACGGCTTGGTCCAAAAGACACTACTCCAGGGGTACTATTGGCCGGGAATATATCAAGATGCCGAGAAACTGGTTAGAAGATGTAAAGCTGCCAACTTTTCGGCTGCATTCCTCGCCTCCCCACCACTGAACTAACACCGCTAAGTTCCCCATGGCCGTTTGCGCAGTGGGGGATGGATATAGTAGGTCAGCTCCCCACCAGCACGGGTGGACACAAGTACATTCTTGTTGCGATAGACTACTTCATAAAGTGGATCGAAGCCATGCCCATCAGGAAACCAGACGCCGCCTCTGCGATAAAGTTTCCGCAGAACAATATAATCTCCCGATTCGGGATCCCGGGGTGCATCATCACCGACCACAGGACTAACTTCGAGAATGACAAAGTCAAGGAGTTTTGCAGCAACTGCCACATATTGATGAAGTTCACCGTAGTAGCGCACCCCCAATGCAACGAGCAAGCCAAAGTAGCAAACCGAAGCGTCGTTCGCGGGCTCCGGGCTCGCCTGGAAGGGAGGCAAGGCGGTTGGGTCGAGGAACTGCCTCATGTGCTCTGAGCACTGCGGACATCAAGGAAAACGCCAATGGGAGAAGCCCTGTTCAGCCTCTGCTACGGTACCAAAGCAATGGTCCCCGCAGAAATTGGATTGTCCAGTTATAGGGTCGAACATTTTGACGATAAAGCTAACACCTTGGCACTGCGAAGCAACTTGGATATCTTGTTAGAAAAATAAGATCGAGCGCAAATCAGAGCGGCCACCTATCAGCAGCAAACTGCCTGCTACTACAATACCCGAGTTAAGCATCGAGCTTTTAAGACAAAAGACCTGGTCCTACGGAGAAACGAGTTCGTAGACCAAGAGAGGCTACATAAGTTCTCCCCGAAGTGGGACGGACCATTTCTCGTAACAGAAGTATTGCCCGGTGGAGCCTACCACCTCCAGGACTCCGGAGGGCGTGATTTTCCCCGGCCATATAACGCTGAAAAGCTTAAGGTGTATAGATAAAAATGTACCCTCTTTTGAATAATGCAATTCTTTTCCACGTTGACTAAGTTTTCTAAATTAAGTCCTCTCACAGAATAGACTTATACACCACCCCGGGGCTTGAGCCCTTCATTACTTTCCTCGGCCCCGAGCTTGGGGTCGGAGGAGCAATAAAAAGAGTATGGAAAGGAAGAAAGAGACAATACACCATAACCTCAACCAAAGACAAATTTATTTATTCGGAGGTATTATGGGATCCCCAGCCTTACAACTATTACAGTAAAGGAGAATGAGGATTAAGATAACATTGGCGATGATACTCGGAAGAAATCTCCTCCAGCCGAGCCCAGGCAGCCTCCGCCCTCTCCCTCTGACGGTACCCATGGATCGTAGAAGCCACGGACTCATCGGGGCCTCCATCTGCCGAGCAAGATGCAACGACCAACCTTTGCTGGAAACACTCAAGAAGAAGGTCCATAGAGCAGTCCCACCATCTCTTCGATATCAGACCAAACTCGTGGACCGTATACATTTTATCAAATGCCTCGTCCGTCAACTGCGGAGATAGGTGTTGTACAGACCCGGGGAAGACCTCCATATCACGTAGATTAATACTTGAAGGAGAGGAAATCGTTGGGGAAGTAGGCGCCCACAATGGCCCTTCAAGCAGCCTATCACCGCCTCGTACGTCTCTTCGGAACGATCGAGATTATAAAAATACACATCGTCCCGAGATACGATCTCCCTGATGGTGTATACGCGGCCAGCCATCTTCGAGAGACACACGACTAGGAAGAAGCCAATATGAGAATTTGAAGGTGAGACCATACCTTCGATATTTATAGCCTCAACAAAAATCTTCCAACGGCCGAGATTTACTCGCACAACAACGCAAATCACGGAATATCGCACTTTCCGAATAAAGCACTGCCACGTGTCATCCGTGACGGTCACCATCCCCCTATATGGGTCACGGAAGGTTGAACGACATCCCAAAGAAAAACTATTGAATTTAGAAAGCCCTCGACAACAGGCAGCCGAGTAGCTTCCCGCTCGGCTCATCCGCTGAGGGCACCTTCATGCCCAGTCAATCCGCGGATCAAAAGCTATAGACAATAGGCAGCCAAGTAGCTTCCTACTCGGCTCATCCGCTGAGGGCAGCTTCCTGCCCAGTCAATCCACGGATCCAAAGCCCTCAACAAGAGGTAACCGAGTAGCTTCCTGCTCGGCTCATCCGCTGAGGGCAGTTTCCTGCCCAGTCAATCCGCGGATCCAAAGCCCTCGACAAGAGGTAACAGAGTAGCTTCCTGCTTGGCTCATCCGCTGAGGGAACCTTCCTGCCCAGTCAATCCGCGGATCCAAAGCCCTCGACAAGAGGCAACCGAGTAGCTTCCTACTCGGGTCATCCGCTGAGGGCATCTTCCTGCCCAGTCAAGCCACGGATCCAAAGCCCTCGTTAAGAGGTGGCCGATTAGTTCCCTGCTCATCCCGCTCAAGACCTATATATAGGGGGCACCGATCTGCCTACCCTTGGCTATCGCTCAAATCATACTCGATGCATGATCGTTGTCTCGACTCCGGGGAAAGAAAGAGCACCAGTCTGCCTACCCTTGGTAATCGCTCGGTTCATACTCGATGCACAATCATCGCTTCGACTCCGGGGAAAGGGTGGACACTGGTCTGCCTATGCTTGGCTTAGCTCTTACGCCGCGCTCGCCCAACACTTGCGAGATAAAAAGGCTTGCGGGAGAAAGGCTTCAGAGCTAAAAAAAACTTGCGAGATAAAACACTTGCGAGATAAAAAGGCTTGCGGGAGAAAAAGGCTTCGGAGGCAAAAACACATACGAGCTAAAAAATACTTTATTCACATTTCAAAAATTATGTACAAGGTATTATGGGCTCCCCAGCCTTACAAAAATGCCCGGAAGCGTAAAAAATTGATAACCAAAGCAGAGATAGCTCAGGTCACTTGCTCGGCCGGTCGTTCCCCTGGCACGGCGCTTCCATCGGGTGCTATAATGGCGACCTCCAGCTCGGCGTCCAAGACCGCCGCCACATGTCCTCCAGCCAGTTCGGCACCTTTACCCTGTGATGCTTCCTCGGCTAGGGGATGCCTGGCGCGAAGCTCCCAATCATCGAACCCGGACGCGACTTCCTTGACGGCGTCGAGAGCATTGTGCCACCCAACGGCCGCAGAATCGAAAAGGTCGATGTAGAACTGGTCAGAGGTCTTATACTCCTCCACAGCCCTTTTCGCTCTGCCCTCCACAAGCTTCGCCGCCTGGCTGGCTACCCGATCATCCCGTTTGGACGAGTCCCTCTGCCTCTTCATGGCATCGTAGAGCCCGTTGACCTCCCCCACCTAGGCCTGGATAGCCCGGTTGGATTCGGTCAAGAGCCAATGAGACTCCTTCAACTTGGTGACCTTCAGACCCTCCGCGACCAACCTAAAGTCGAGGAGGGCCGCCTTCTCTTCCACCTGTTGCAGCCGGCCAAGGAGCTCCTCCTTTCGTGAGGAAGATTCGCCGGTCTTCTTCATCGCCGGAGCCACCTCCTCAGACTCCATTGCAGCAAGGAGGGCGCAGTGCTGGAGGACCTGAGGAAAATGTGACCCATGTTAAAAAGCTAAAAACCGAGTAAAAACACTCGAGAAATTCTTGAAAGAAAAGTTACCGACCAGAACAGCCTCCTGAGCTATCACGGCCACCAGGGCCTTCATCGTGCCTCAGGGAATCTTGGCCCCCGCCGCCTTCTCCATGTCCGCCAGTAAACAGTCGGCCACAGAGAGCCCTGAGAGCACCTCGATGCAAAACTCGCCTTCCTGCACCTGAATCCCGGTCGAAGGCGGCCAAGAAACAACCCTCTTCTGCTTCTTGAGGTGGGATTCGGGTGCAAGCGGCGCCTCCGTCCTGTCTCGGAGCGCCGCATCCCGCGCGTGCTTGTGATCTCGCCTACGGCGTTCCTCTGGAACTAGGGGAACTGCGAAATCCTTGGCAGGAGGAGCTTGCCGAGGAGCCGTACTTAGAGCTGGCTGGGCCGAAATGGAGCCACCGCTCTTCCTCTCTTAGGCCTTAGCGGCCAAGGCAGCCATAATTTTTTGACGATCCATAAGCTCTGCGAGGAACACATATGGAAAAAGATCAGCAACGAAATTTTAACAAAGTCTAGATAGATCGACGAAGACCCTAACTTACCCACAAAGCATGCAGGACTGAGCCCAGCCCAGCTAAGAGCCTGCTCGGAAAGCAGGACATCAGCCCGCTGGATCAGTTCCCACTGCGACACCACCCTTGCCTCGAGGGTGTTCGACTGCCTAACCCTAGGACAATCGGCCTTGTGCCACTGGATGGGCACCGGCCAATCCTCACCTTCCGGTGGCTCGACGAAGACGAACTTTTCCTTCCATTCGTGGATAGAGGAATGGACAACCACTACCCCTGACCCGGTCCCCTACCTTTATGTTTTTTAAATGAAAGATACACCCAGCTCGGTTCTTCCTTACTGGTACCGGGGTGGTATTTATAACAAAGGAAGGAAAGAAGGATGCTCAAATCAAATGGGATCCGATCAATTTTCAGCCGGACCAAAAATCCGAGGAGGATTCTTCACGAATTCGGCGCTAGCTGGCCCGGGACAAGGTGGAAACAATGGAGCACGGTGCAAACTTCAGGCGGGAAGTGCAGACGCATTCCTGCCCGGAATGGTTTTAGATACAGAGCAATCTCTTTACTCTGTACCTGGTCTGCCCGTTCACCCTCCCTGGCCAAACGAAGTGAATAGCCGGAGGGGATATGAAATCAAACCCGGATATCAGAAAGCTCAACTAAACGGTACAAGACCGAGGTCGCATCGCGGATGTTCCCGATACGCACCTTGGGGACGCTTGATGCCCCCCGACGACGCGAGACAAGGGCGACCCCCCTCAAAAGATGAAGAAGAAGAAGAGGAGGAACTCTCTCGGCTATCGGAAGCCGGGGAGGAAGAAGACCCACTGGACTCGGCTTCAGAAACTGCCTCATCGCCCGACTCGATCCCCACTACATCAACAGATACTTCGGAAGAAGACATCTAACCTAATTCAAGAAAGGACTTGCCGAGGAAAATTTTGGTTGAAGTTCCGACCTAAGCAGAAGGGCACCGATCAATCTTCAGGTAATGAGAGTCAACTAGGGCAAAGTGTCGGCCATAGGAGATCCCCTCCTGTTTATACACTCCACGAGAAGGCATCCAACGGCCCAAATCGGTTCCCGCCAAGACGAAGCGTCGCGCCTAATAGATATCGGGACTTCACGTGGCGACCGTCCATTGAACACGTCTCCTCATGGCAGGATTCGGTGACAATTCCTCACGACCCCGCCACCAGCGGCGGACGCGTGGCACGTAATCCAACCGGCAGGTGAACGAAACGGCGCCCCCTCTTTAAAAGCGCAATCATTTCGCCGATCAGCGGACATCATCAAAGATACGCTCGGGAACTGAGGCGCTTCGTAAGCCGCCACGTGGATCCAGCAACCCAAGAGGAACTGCCACCAAACGTCACGCCGTCGTCGGGCAGCCCATCATAGGGAAATCTTCGGCTAAATCATGGAAAGCCGGGCTAACCACTCTCGACCCTGACCCATAAATAGATCAGGGCGAGAGTGAGGGGCTGATGATGAGGCTCATGAACAGGAACACCCCAGATTGCGACACGTGGGAGATGGCGTGTCATTAGTGCATATCCTCTGGACCCCTGGGGGCTACGACGGGGAATCGGTTTGACACATTACAAGTCTTCCTCGGGACCCCGTGACGAGGTGGTACCCGACCTCTAGGAAAAGCCTCCCCGGAGTACCCTCCATATGCGCTCAGGCAGTCGAGACTCCTCGGCCTCCTCGCTCGACTCCGAGCTATCTACCGAGCTGAGACTTCTCGGACTCCCTGTCAAACCCGGAGCCCGGAGCCCAAGCGCTCCTGTAACGGCTCCGTGTATCTCGCCAGAACGAGATTTCCGCCGCTCCATGTTTCGCATCCCACGCTGCCACGTTTCTCCGTTAACAAATGTATCTCGCTATTAATGGGCATATCCCGCCATCAACGCGAACATGCCATAAGGGCGTAACGAACGACGGGAATCTCGTGCCGGATTGCTCCTACATGACCGCTATATAAACCCCCTCTTCCAAACGATTCCGGTAGGTCAAAATCGATTCCAATACGCCGCTACCCTGCCTTTATACCTCGGTACTTACTTGATCGTTGAAGGGTCCTACGGAAGTCACCCACCCCGGGATTTTCTTTGCAGGTAGCTCGGCGTCAACAATAACCCATTGAGATCTACACGTCCAACTTCCACTCTCAATCTCAACCGTTCAAGAATGCTTGCAACAAGATTGACGGAGGACAACATCTTAGAGAGATTTCCAGCTCCATCAGAAGAGCAACACGGGATCGACTTTTGCCAATGAGGCTGCACCCGAAACTCTAGCTCAAAGGAGCAACACGGGATCGACTTTTACCAATGAGGCTGCCCCCGAAACTCGAGCAACCGATCCACCGAAAGTCGAACTTGGAAAAGCAACACAGGATCGCCTTCTGCCAATGACGCTACACCCATTACTTGGAGTCAGAAAAGAAAATGAGGGGCGGAGGCAGAAATTTTTACTTGGGGAGGCCAGTATACTTGTGTCCAATACAAGAAAAGCATTGAAAAAGCTAATTGTATTTCTTAAAAAATAATCACGCATTTATTTATTCATATTTTCAATCCTAAGTACAGGGAGTATTAGTTATATATTAAATTTACTCTAAAAATTTTGTTATAACATATAGAGTTTAAATTAAAAAGTAAATTTCTTGATAAAAATACTTTAATTAATTCACATTAGGGATATTAATTAGGATTTATATCTCATGCCTATTTAAGTAGTAATCATATATAAATGTAGCAATTATTCTATGCTTACAGTTATCATATTTTTGGTAGAATAGTCAAATTGTTAAAGAGCAAAAGTGTGTGTATGAGTGTAGGTCAAACAAAGATGTTCAAGCCAAAATAAACAAATAATACACTAAATACACTTACTATATCTCAATGTATTGAGAACAATATAATGCAATGATCATTGTACAAACAATAATATGATCCCCATAGTACTCAATATAGCTAGCCACAAGTGAAAAAACAAACAAAAGGTGGGTGGGGGATTTACATTTGAGAACCATAAATCATTCTCAAAGGAAACAAGTAATATACATCAATATGATTAAGTGACAAAGGAATTTTATTAATCACCGTGGATAACAAAATGAGATCTTTTCCCTGATCGTTTGAGCTCATGAAGAACCATGAACCGCCCGTATGCTTTTGCCGTAAAGGTTTTTATACACAATCTTGGTTCTATAAACAAGAATCAAGCTCAAGATCACCGCGATGATGCAAAGCCCGCACATAATCAACGAAGAAAGGAAGAAACACACAACTCCTTCACATTTCAATGCCTCATCGACGCCTAAACTTGTCTCAGAAAAAAACTGTCCGATATACGATCTTGGGTTATGGTGCTTATGAGATTGTTGCTTCGCTTCGTAATCGTATATGCCACTAGCGATAACACCTGAGAAAATCAACGAGCCTGCAGGATTTGCTACAGTGAGAAAATTATACAATGCCCCGAAATATTTTAGGCCAAAGAGCTCGGAAGCAGCAGCGGGTACAATGGCCCAATGGGCTCCATATCCGAGCCCGATAAGGAAGGTTCCGACGTACATAGTTCCGGGCCAGCCCACGGCGAAGAAGAAGTGGCCGATTGCCATTACGACTTGAGCTGCAGCCATAGCTACTGGCCTTGGGTATGCATGTTCCCTGAAAATAGAGAGATCCGAGAATTTATGGTAAAAGATTAGTTATAAATCATAGACTTGGTACTCTGGTTATGTCATAAGGTATATAAAAGAAATATGTTGCTAAACTCAGATACAAATAAATGAAAAATACTTTCAAAAAAATCTAACTAAAATCCTCATAGAGTAATATGATGTATACGTCATTAACAATAACTCTGCATATATATACATCATTAACATTAACTCTGCATAAAATTTGGATGCAAATTGTAAGTTTTTGATATATCACCTTTGTTCAGTTCACCTCACCATGACATCATTTTGAATTGGAAAGAAGAAAAAATCTCAAATCCAGCAACAACTTCAGTGGCTTTATTCTAAAAAAATTTATTCCATTTTTGCGTACTTTTTTTTTATTTTCTACAGGTATATTTTAGATGTATAATTTGGAATTGTGTTTCCTTTGGTTTAGCATTACCTTTTTCTTTAAGTTGAATAGAATGCTGAAAACAAATCTATCATTTGTCCTCTTCTTCTATATCTTATGCTGCACCAGGAAAATTTGGACTCCCATTTCACAAATGTAAATTGTATGACCAATAAATTAGTTCCTTTTAACTCATCATGGGTAGATTTTACTTATCCTTGCTCTTGAATAAAGCTTTCTTGTAAGAATTCTTCAAAACTACCGACAGCTATTCTTAGCTATTCTTAGACCACGGAAAGATGCATAAATAAATTTAGTTAGCATAATTGAATAATTACAGGTCATGTGAAAAAAGAAACATCAATATATATACCGTGGAAAGTAATCAACTTGTTTCACAAAACCCTTTTTATTTTCTAGAAAGTTGTATGGTTCCAACATTAATTTCATCATAAGCATATCAATCAAAATAAACATCAATGTATCAAAAATGACAATTATGTCTAGGTCTGGCTAACAGTTATGGACAGCAGATTTTTCATTGGACAACGGCCTAAACTTAGGTGTAAGGATCTTATGTTGTTGGGTTTTCTTTCCGCTCAAGTCATGCTCAGGCACGTGTGCGCGATCAGTGAGTTTTTGATCTTCTAGTCTTGGTTTCAAGACTTTACATCTACCAGAATGGAGCAGGAGGTTTTCACATATCTATCCTCTACACTCGCTCCGTTATTTTCAAAACTACACTTCTAAAAGCTAGACAAATTATAGTTATAGTGTTATGATGACTCCTAATTAGGGTTGCGTGCGGATCAAATATGGTGCGAATATGACCATTACCATATTCTTATTTGTTTTATAGTGACGTATATGGATATAGGTTCGGTAATATAAAGTCATATCCATGTTCAACAAAATTGGATACAAATACGAAGTGAATATCAAAGAGATGGGTACGGATACAAATCGGATATGGGTAGGAAAAAATATTTAAGATAAAAATAAATTTGGATACTGAGCGGTAATGTGTATGTGATTGCTACATTTCATTACATACTTATTTACTATAAGTACTTGATATATTTTGATGAAGACAAATATGCATATAATAAATATAAAGGTAGAATAATCATTTCTCATGGATCAAGCATCTGAAGAGTTTGCACAGAATATCCAAACATTAAGCTTCAGGAGAGCACGTAAGAATATAATAATTCTGTAGCTGTAGATGTAAGAAAGACAATGTCAAAAGAAAGAGATATGCCTGAAAGTCTGAAACATACTTAAAAAAGGATTTACCAATAAAAGTAGATATAAAAGATACTCTAACAAGATAACTATGTGTCTCGTTATGAGAAAATAGTAAAATACCTTACAATAATCTCTGAGATATAACCTCCCCCGACACGTCCAAGAAAATTCCATATGCAAATCATTGACACAAAAATATGCGTCTTGTTATAACCCAAAGATTGGCTCATCTGACCCAAATTATCAATTACCGTCAGCCCCGAACCCGACCCCAACAAAAGGGATACAAAAAGAAGCCAAAAATCCGCCTTTATCATCGCCTGCATCAAAGTAAAATCCTCACCTAATGCCGGAAGCAAATCCACATCCTGTGGTTTCTCATCTTCAACCTCGCTAAAAATAACCTCGTTTTGTTCTTGTTCATTCTGAGGTATTGGCAGAAGCAATTCTTGATCTTGTGCACTATCATCAGCACAAAGCGTGAGAAGCAAAGGAATCACGACCGGAATGAATAAAAGAAAAAAAAGAATAACTGTGAACGAAATAATCACGATATGGCTTAAATCAATGAGGTCTTCTAGAAGCATGACACCCATTAAATAAGCCGCAAGGAGAAGACACACGCTATAGATGAACATGAAGCTAGAGTTATCAGATGATAGAACTTGTCTGTGGCCATCGACTGGTCTGACGATGAACATTAGAGCGATGACTACCATCGAAGGCCCAATAGCAACCATGAATATTAGTGCGGCATGATCGGGCGTGTGGATCATTGTGTAAATTTGGGTTAAAATTGCTCCGCTTAAACCGGCAAAGCCCTTTAGGATTCCGACTACGGGGCCTCGGTTTTTTGGGAAGTTTTGAATGCATGAGACAAGAGCGGTCGTGTTGAAGTAGGTTTCTCCGTTGCTGCTGACGAAGATGAGAATGCACATCTGCGAAGAGAGATAATTTTAAACTGATAATGCATACCAGTTTATCCACAAAGTTCAACTTTTGCGAGTGTGACGCCAACACCTGTTTTACCCTAATTTTTGTGTATGCTTAAGAAGCTTAAACAACTAATATGAATATAAATAAAATAGCGTAAATATTCCAGGTTTAGACAATAAACCTTTAGAAATCGTGTTCAAAACCATCTCAAAGAGATGATTCTAAATTTGATGTTTCGGAAGAGTTTTAGGATCTAATAGCGTAGAGGTCCCCAAGTCCTTTAGAAATGTGCTTTAATTCTCCATGTTATTTCATATAAAGAGTGAATGGACAATAGCCATTACTTAGCGCTGTATGGATGTCATGTGCCTGATATCAAGTAACAATTAACAAATTGATACCGTAGGAAGCATTAAATTGGTCACTAATTGTTCTTTTTGTAAATTTTTTTTTGAATAAACGGAACTTTTAAGATCAAAACAACTTTTGATGGAAAGACGTAAACTAATTGTAAATCCCTTAGACCACTTTGTAATATGCAAATTTTCAATATCTTATAATATAAACTTCAGCAAGATATCTTTAGTGGTAAATTGGATTGAGAATGCAATAAAAGCAAGTAACAAGCAATTTGCCCATATTATGTCTTTAGATCATAAATGAGACAAACTGAAAATAGCAATGAAAATATTCAAATAATGAGATGACGATGATGAGATGTTAAGAGGACAGGCAAGGAAATAATGACTCCATGATACATACAGTCAGTTGCAATTAGATATAAGTATAGAATGCAACATACATAGATTATTTGAACTATCGTTGATGAAGTTGATGACATATGGTCAAACTAAGCCTAACAATTTAAAAGAGTCAAGGCAAAATTGGTATTTAATGAGTACCTCGCTAGTCACAATATGTATGGAGGAGAAAATTTAAGTTGTGGTTTATGTTCACTTCATCAAGTACACTTATAAAATGAATGTGGAATGAATAGCTTTGTATACCAATTTATCCACAAGGTTCAACTCTAAATAAACAATTTTGACCCAAATCTAAAAGCTCAATTATCTTTTATCATCATCCATTACAACTTCAAGCCTTTTTTCATTGCAATCTTGGATAAACTCTCAAATTCTTTGTTCACATACATATTGTTTCTCCTATTTTTATCATTGCTTCTAAGATGAACCCCCCCTTTTTTTGCATTGTTGTTTTCTTTAGATAAGTTGATTTTGTTATGAATTCTTCATTCCGTTGGACCTTGCAGAGGTTAGGATTACGAATGATTGAAGATGAAGAAGAACATGGAGAAATAAGAACTACAGGAAAATTTTAATCAGGGATAGCATAAGTGCTTATTTTGATAGCGGAGGAGGTATAAGTTCAACCCCTTTAATAGTTTAGGGGGTCTATGTGCAATTAACCCTATAAAAACATTAAAAGATCAAATGTCAAATTGACTAAGATGTTCACAGATAATATCGGAGTGTCTCAAAAATTATACATCGATTAAAAAAAGTAATCCAAGAAATCAGGAGTAAACCAAAACTTTAAATGAGCAGCAAAGGGAAACACTTTATCATTCAAGGACACCGACACTCACATGATTTAGAAGCACATTTGGCATCCTTGATCTTCACTACCACAAACGTAATTAGAAATAGAATGTAATTATCAGTGGGATGTCAGATTCATGGTTTGAAATTTCTGCCGATCCCAATCCGATCCCTGCCCAAAAATTGACCATCTTTATTAGTAAGGTTCTAGTATTAAGTTTGTTGATGGGTTGGTAGGCTAACTAATGGGTTATTGAGATACGGTTTATTTGACATCAATGATTACTACATAGTATATAAATAATATTATAGTTGTTTTTACCAAGTATTATAACATCAGTTTTAGACATCATTGATCAGTAAAGAATTCGCCAAATTTTTTATTCTTGCTTACAGTATTTATTTAAAGAATTTCCTAATTTTACAATTATGTTTTCAAATGATATAAAATTTGACATTTCCGATCCGAGATGGCCAATCTTGATCAAAAGAGTAACCGCATGATACTGATTCTGAGATTTTAAACCTTCGTCAGATCCAATTGACAAAGACAATAGTCACAATACTGGTGAAATCCATCTGGCCCTTCATATATTCGAATAGATAAATTCAACTTAGTCCAATTATGAGAATAATGTGCATTCACTGCAATGTTCATATTCACGTTTTTATATCTGCTTGGAAGTTATCAGCATAAAAACGTATGCTAAAATCCTAGCCCTAAACTCATCAACTAATAATACAAACTAAATCCAGGCATTTCCTTTTAATTACAAAAAGGGGACTTCAAGAATAAACCTCTGGTTATTGCTAGAATCCAATATTATACAATCATAACATAATACAAGATCAATCAACCAAACACATCAACTAATTCCTATATGACAAATGAGAATCTACTTAAATTACAAGATATCTTAGAAGGAATCAAGCAATCAAACAAGTTCTATAACTGCAACCAAAACACGAAAAATAAGTGCCAAGATAAGAAGAACTCACAGCCCAAAGAGGCAAAGCAGTGACTCGCCGAGTGACGATGAGCCAAAGCCATCCATACCCAAAGGAATTCTGAAGAACACCAACGAGGGAAGCAGCCCAAAGGGGAAGGATCCCACTCAAAACCCCGGCTAAGAATCCAAGGCTTCCGCCGAGGTCTTTGGCGACCCCAAGGGCTGCGATTTGGCGCTGATTGTAGCCCAAAGAGCCCTTGATCACAGGAGAAATGCTTCCGAAGAGATAGCCAACACCTGAACAAGATTGAACCCACATTGCAGCAACAAACACAAGCCATCTGTTGTTGAAGAAGGAAGACAGCTTCCCTTGGAGCATAGCCATTGGGGAAATTTAAGGGGAAAGATGGGATTTTGAAGGGTTTGGGAGATTGCCCAGATTGAAATTAGAAGAAAAAGGGGAGCAAGTTGGAATTTTGAGCAGTTTACTTCCAGTGTTTATTTGTAATTTTTTTTAAGAAGGAAATAATCAATGAAGTAAATTCTTATATTTTTTTATCAACAAGAACAAAATAAAATCCTTTTTTTAATAATAACATATTATTACATTTTGGATATATTAAAAAGAAGCAATAAACAATTAATATTTTTTCTTGTTGGTTGTGATTCATAGCTTATTCCAACCCAAAATGAGGGAAAGAAAATTTTGAAAGCGGGCATGCAGTGTAGGATACACCTCATTAATTGGAAGTGATAGAGGTCTGATCTCTTTCAGATACTGTCCTCCGTCGATCTGTAGTGAATGCTATTGAATGGCAGAGATTTGATTTGAAAGTTTTCTTCTTGAGCGTGTGGATCTCAGTGGGCTTGTTTTGAGGTGAAACCGAGCTATCTGCAAAAGAAATCCCGCCGTGATTGTACCACCGTGGACCCTCCGACGATCAAGTTAGCCGAGGAATATGAGCAGAGTAGCGGCTTGTTGGATTAAAATTGCCTTACCTGAGTCGTCTGGAAGAGGGGTTTTTATAGTGGTCGCATGGAGCGATCTGGTGCAAGATCTTCGCCGTCAGTTACGCCCCTGACGTTACGCCTACGGGAATGACGAGATCCCTCCATTAACGACGAGATACGCTCATTAATGGGGGATATGACGGCGTGGAACGCGGGATTGTTAGGTGGCAGATATCTCGCTTCTGGTGAGATACGCGGAGCCGTAGCGGAGACGCTTGGGCTCTGCGTTCTTGGTTGCTCGATAGAACCGGGGAGGTTTAGCTCAGCGGGAGGCTCGGAGGTGAGCGGGAGGCCGAGAAAGCTCGGATCTGTGATAGCTTGGAGGTGAGCTGGGAGGGCTGAAGAAGCTCAGCGTGTAGGAAGGCTCGGAAGCAAGCCGATGGTTATTTGTAAGGCGGGCATAGGAGTGTTCTGGGAGGCCATCGAAGGTCGAGTCAATCCTCGGGGCAAAGGCCCGGGGAATGCCTTCAATGTATCGTGCTTGTTCTCCGCCGAAAGACCGGGAAGACAAACGTCTTGCCTGAATTTGGGGGCAGATGCTATTTGGTTTTATCCGTCCACCTCTCCGAAAATTCCAAGTTAATTTATGGCACCGTATATCGGAGGTTTAGACAGATGCGGCCGTTGTAGCAGACTTCGTCAGATTCCCTCTCATTTGAGGGGGTTTTGATTGTGGGGACGCTCTTCTCTGCAGGCGCAAGCCCCTGCGGTTAATTACGCTACCGTATCGCGGTAACCACTTTCTCTTTCTCCAGATGGTCATTTCGTGTCGTGTGTGTTTGTTTTATTTTTGGTTGCCCGTGGATTGTATACGGAGACTAATTTGTGTTGTCGCCCGTAGGGCGTGAATTAGTCCAAATCCGTATTTTCTTAGATTTAGGTTTTGGTTTGGGTTTAAGGATCGTTAATCTCATTTGAGACTAAGATCAACTTAAACGTTTGTTAAGGATACGTTAGTCTAATTTTAGACTAAGATCAACTTAACCATTTGGTAAGGATACGTTAGTCTAATTTTAGACTAAGATCTACTTAACAGGATCATGTAGATCCAACAAAAGAGCATTTGGGCTCTATTGTTTTAGTTTAGGGACTTTGCGGTCCATTGGGTTTAAGGACATCGTAGTCCATGGGATTTAAAGATATCATAGTCTGTGTTTAAAGACATCATAGTCTACTTTAAAGACATCATAGTCTGTGGGGTTTAAAGACATCATAGTCTAGAAAGATTCTGGTTGTCGGGACCCACCACCTCTCTGAAGACGTTGAAGAATTATAACAACACATATCAGAGGTGTGAAGAGATGTACCTTTGAACCAATGTCCCGATTGGGGGAATGTGATGAACATCAGTTTAGATGCCATTAGTTGGGAGCTCATTAGCTGTCTTTGGGGCTGAGATTGGTTTGGGGGATCTAAATGTGAGGGGCTCAATTGATTGGCCTCGGGAGATTTGGTCCAAGGTTGCCGAATATTGGCCCCTCATTGTGTTAAACACTAATGTACCTTTAGTACTCACGTGTTCCCACGTGATGCTTTAAGACAGTGTTAAACACTGGAAGTTGCAGGCGCTCACATGTGGTACGTGAAGCTCTAAAGCAGTGTTGAACACTGGAATTGGAGATCGCTCACGTGTTGCACGTGATGCTCTTGAAAGTCGGCGTTGTTCGCTTGGGTTTATTCCCTTATTCTTTATAAGTGTTAAGCACTATTGGGGGTCACGTGTGATCACGTGAGGCTTGAACAACTATTTGGGTCCCATTTGGATTTAATCCCTTTTTCTTATATGGGTGTTGAACAACCGTTTGAGGGGTCACGTGGGATCACGTGAGGTGCCCTAAAATTAGGGTTTATTCCCTTTTCTCATTTATAAGTGCTGAGCACTTCTCAGGGGTCATGTGGGGTCACGTGACCTGATATCAATTGTTCTCTTTTGTTCATTGAGGAGAGGCTCACGTGGACACACGTGATATGTTAGGTGCTGATCTCTTTGACATGCATGGAGAGTTAAATCCTTTGTTTAAGAATTAAATTTTTTTATAAGGTTAAACCCCAATTCTATTTAGAGGAATTAAATTCCTATATATTACATTGAAAGAATTAAATTCTTTAAACTCAATTCTCCCCCTAAGTTTTGAATCTGCATAATAGATCTCCCCGATGAGAATTAAATTCTCAACCTGTGGGGAGATCTGCTTCTGCAAATTTTCAACCAAAGGAAGAACTAAGTTCTTTTTAAAAGAGTTAAACTCTTGGTTTGAGAATTAAATTCTCTTTTGTTTTGTAGAAACTTATGGAGTAATCTCCTTCCTTCTCTTACCTAGAGTTTCTTTCTTCTTTAAAGAGACCTTCTCTCTGGAGAATTAAATTCTCTTTTCTCTCTTTTTTTGCTTTCAAGGGGGTTCTTCTCTCTCCTTCCTTCTGTGTTTTTTGTATATCTCTCCCTCCTCTTTTTTTTTCTTGGCTCCTATTTATAGGAGAAAGAAAAGAATCGGTTTGTTCAGCCAATCTCTCATTGAGAGATTTTGATTGATTTTATAACCAACCAAAATGATCTTTTAGATCAATCGGTGAATTTTATTCACCGTTGGATTTTTAATCCAAGGACTTCTGTTTTACAGAAGATATTTCTCACAAAATTAGGAAAATATTTCCCTATACAGAATCTTCTTCTGTAAATTGGTAATTTTTAATCACCATTAGATTTTTAATCCAACGGCGCTCGGCTTTGCAGAGCACAATCTTTCTTGTTTAGAAAGATCTAGGGAAATATTTTCCAAATGGGGTTCTGACCCCTTTTATCTTAGAAATTAATTTCATCGGTTTAGAAAGCATAGGGGCTCATCACGTGTAGCACGTGACCCTTCCTAGCCTTAAGCATATCAAAAAGCGTCACATGCTACCACGTGACTTCTTCTGGCCAATTGTTTTTAAGAAGGCGCTTATATAATTTGTATATAACAGTGACGTGTCTGCACGTGAGGCTCGGTTTTAGCTTCAGTTTTAGCCTTGCTTTGTCAAGCGCAGCTCCTATCACGTGTAGGCACGTGATGCTCCACTTGGGTGTTTTTCCCGTTGCTTTTTCCATATACATATATATATATATATGTATTTTTTGTTCGGTTTCCATGAGGGAACAGTGCTTGCTACTGTCCCGTAAGCCCCAGGACACGTCATCTACCACGTGTCATGATCTGGGGAATTCCCACTTATGAGTATCATCATTGGCCCCCCACTCTCGTCCTGACCTATTTATGGGTCGGGTCAAGAGTGGTCTGATCAGTTTTCTGGGCTACTCGGTGTACGGCAGTTGCGTCGTTTAGATTTATGAGCCCGCGTGGCGTATCCCGGGTGCTTGGATCTCCGCGCGCATCTTTGATGATATCAACGGATCAGGGAAAGGATCGTTCATTAAAGAGGGGGCGCCGATTCGTTCGCACATCTGTTGAGGTGCAGGCCACGTTTCTGACACGAATTGGTGGATGCGACAGGCTGTCGTTGTCACCTGCGGCCGAAGGGACGTCTCCAATGGTCGTTCGACACGTGGGGCTTCGACGGCTGGCAGATGCGACGCTTTGTTTTGGCGGGAATTAATCAGGACCGTCGGATGCTTCCCCTCGAGTTGTATAAATAGGAGAGGGATCCACCTAAGGTTAACACTTCCACCATTATTTTCCTTCGTTGCGAGAGATTGCTCGGCGTTGACTGATTCCCCCTTGATGTAGTTTCTAGACCTGTTAGGAATATGTATGCCCTAGAGGCCATTATTGGTGATATAGTGGATGCTTGGACATATATATAGAGCACTTTCTTGCTCGACATGATAGTATGCTATCAGGTTACCTTTATCTTAACATGTAGACTGGTATTTATACTGTCTATCTCTTACATATTGATAAAGCCCTTAAGACATGTACTTAACTACCAGAATTATGATGAGATCATACTAGTGGGGCCAGGGTGGTCCAAAAGTACATCCTTTAATCAGTTTCTAGTCGAGGGAATATCGAGACTGGGGCATCGATATTCCAGAGTAGACTAGTGTGAACGTTTCTTGTCCCTTAGAGGGCGATGGTTGATCCCACAACCATTGGCGTGTGACATCAAAGATTGTACACAGGTACTCATTGGAGAATGGGTACACCGAACGGACTTGCCGAGAACTCCTAGTTGGTAGTATACTATCGTCAGATAGCAATCCTCTGGTGACACTGGTACAGATTAGTCTGTAACCCGAGATCGTCATAGAGTCTTGTGTGGCTCCCAATATGCTTTGATTTCCTTCCTACCATGCTCAAGAGGAATTGTGCAAACAGGTGGATTTTGGGTACAGTCCCAAGTCACATGAAGTCAATGAGCAATAGGAGGGGTTTCGTCTCCCCTGGTATTCGGCGTTGATGTTGCGCTATGCTCGATTGGCTAAAACTGGAAGTCTCTGGCCAAGGCTGCTGCCGAGATTTACTGATAAGAGTTATCATTAATTTCTGGAACCGTTATGGGCCAGACATCGGCATGACTTATCACGTTACTGGGGTCTGACGTTTACCACCCCTAGACATGATATGCGACATATCAGACGAAGAGACCGGACTGTACGGTTGTATTACTGATAGGCTTCATGGAGAGTATGGACAAGCTTGCTTGTTGATCTTCATATCGCTCAATACCCGGGTAGCCGTTACGTCCAGCTAGTACCGCTGACGGCTTGTGGGTGATTGATGTGATCATCACCTACTACTGGCGTATTGACGAGTCTTTAGAGTCCTACACAGAAGTTCCCTGGTTCAAGCGAAACGAAGTAGGACACATATGTGATATGTGTGTGGGCCTGATTAAATACGTGTATGTGATACCGTATTGTAATCTGGCAGTTATTTGTTATCAGTTCGGTTATATATGATATAACCAGATTGTCGAATCAAGTGTTGATTTGATAATGTGATATACAGATAAATGATATTAGTCGGTCATATGTGATATAACCGGATTATTAAATCAAGTGTTGATTTAATAATATGATATAATTATATCCTAACTAATATCATTAGCTCACTAAATATTATATGTATTAATATATATGTGTGTGTGTGTGTAGCATGACATGATTTCTATTTTTGAGAAAAATGGAAAATAAGGTGGAAAATGGAAGACTTTGAGAGCATGGTTGCAAGCATGGGCTTTATTCATTGTTTATTCATCTTGACTCACCATTCAAGCATGGTTGCAATTTTATATTGCTAATTTCCATGCTTAAATGAGTGGGGGGTCAAGAGTTGCGATTCATTCTTTGCTCATTCTAACACTTAGCCATTTTCTTGAGTTGCTCCAATTTTTGCTCTCATGCTCTCTAACTTCTTCTTCCTCCTCATTGCTATGGTTCAAGATTCAACCCTCACATGTGATGTGAACCATGAAACTTGAACACAAACTTGTGAGCTTTAAACATCCCCTATTTCACCATTCTACACTTGACTAGCGATCGAGTGTAGCGTGTTTCCTACGCTAAGAGTTTAGTGTAGAGGTAGTTTGAGTTGGAGGGACTTCACGTGGATTATTTTCAGCACGAAGGTCATCGGAGGAAGCTCGTCCAAACCCTCAAGTGGAGCCTAGTGGAGTCGCAGGACTACTACATGGAGCATATGAAGTGAAGGACTCGATCTGCGAGGGTATAGCCATCTTCACTTCTCATAGCTTTTCTTGATATCAAACATAAAAACCCTAATCAGCTAGCTAAAGATCTTGAATAGTCTAGCTTAGCACCCATAAAAATTTGAATTTGGCATGCTTGATGTTACTTGGACCTCATGGTGGTGCTAGGGTAGACTTTCATGGTATCAGAACCAAAGCTAGAAGATTAGACGATATAATTAGAATCACGAAACCGAAACACCCGAACCTAAAATCAAGTTTCTGTCGATTTTCAAATGATCTATAAAAATTATTTAAACAACTGCAGAGTGTTGTATATGATGCAACTTGAACACTGGAAAAATTCGAGGCTAAAATACGATTTTTGACCCGGCGACATACCCTATAAAACTGGTATGGCCGGTTTTTTGATGTGCTCTGTCCTTGAAATTTTTCCGGTGTTCCAGTGGCTTGATTTTGGGGTTTTAGGAATTGTTTGATTAGCCCAGTTTGCATGTGATGTTAACAGTTCAATTGGGGCTAATACGGAGTGTTTCGTAATCGTAATTATTGCATCGTTTTGGGTTTAGTTTGATATGGATGCAGTAGTGAGGATCCACATTTAATTAGTTTTGTGAAAACTAGTTAATGATTATAAATCTAGCGTTTTAGTCTCGGTAGATCGATTGCCACGAAGTTTCGATTCGGATCGAAACTCCGTCGCAATCGCGTATCGTACGTGAATACTCGCCGAATAACTTTACTAGATAGCCTCGCCCCATTGCCCCAACCAAGTGACTGTAGGAGAACCCCGTTGCCAAAAGCATCCACTCGGGTGCTCACGGTCATGGTGTTCCGCCTAAGTGCACTTGGTCGAAGGCATCGGGGGTGCGGCCATCTACTATAGTTTCCGACACGTATTTGATCGGGTAGTCAGGAATCTTGTTGAATTTCCCGACTAAATTATTGAAAAGATATTTTGATATGAGACTAAAATACGGGGTTTATAAGGTTAGGCATGAAATTCAGAATATGAGATATTCCGGGTTTATGATGTCTAAGGATATGTGGATTCTAATTATTGCAGTTTTATATTTCTTTTCTGCGACCGTAAGTGTAATACGTGGGGTATCCCAAATCTCGTTGCTATATGTCAATGGAATTTGGGATACGCGTATTTACTTACGTTAATGATATGTGATATTATGTGTCGCTGATATGTTTTATTGGATCGTCGTGATTGAATAGTAAAAGGGGTTTTATGTGAGATGAGAGTTTTTATTTCTTTCATGTAAAATCTGTATGTAATATTCTTTTATTGGGGCACATCCGGGTTGAGGATGATGTCACCACTGATGTATATTATTTACTTTTCCGTATTAGAATTGACCCAAGATGGGGAGCACAAGTAACCGGGTTCTAGAGTCCAGTGGGAGACTATCTCAAGGAGTTGAGACTGGGTCTCCTAACTCTAGAATTGATAGGGTTATTTGCCGCTCTCGTAGGGGTCTAGGGATGTGGGTTTGGCTATTCTTCACGACCGTGGAATCCGTTTTTTACATTACTGGCTTAATTTAAAACACGGACATCCTAGTATATCCAATATTTCATATGTTGCTTCTGTTGCTTGGTTCTGTGATGTGATCATATAACTGCGTGGGATGAATGTTGTATTATATATATGATATATAATAAACGTTGCTTATGTTTTGCACCCGCGCTAGTCCAGCCCCCGCTCTGCCGGTAGTTAAGTAACCTAATGGTGCATGACGGGGCTCAGTGGCGAATGCGGATAGTATAAGCGTACGTTCTATTTCGTTTCACTTTTCTTTAATGTTTAGGAAACATTAAATAATAGGACTTCATTAATGAGATTGATGAAAAGAAAGAAACCTAAAGATGTTGTAGAATCAAATTTTCAAAAAGGGTAGCTCTAGTTTTTGCTTTGCATAGTGGTATTCCTTGATGAATATCCAGCACCTCATTAGATGAGGAAAGAGCCGAGATTCCTTCACCGGGAGTGACCTCTTTAGCGAAACTAGAAAATGCTACAACTCACTCGGTTTTGTTTTTTGATTGCTTCTGTAGTTCTTTCTTTGCACAGTGATATTCCTGAATATCCTGCACCTCATTCGATGAGGAAAGAGCCGAGATCCCTTCACCTGGAGTGACCTCTTTAACGAAACTAGTAAAAGTCTCAAAAACACTCCTTTTCAAAATCATTAGATTCTACAACGATTTCAAGTTCATTACGCTCATGGTTTTCTTTAAAAAACGGTGTAGCCCTCCGTCATTTCAGATAAGTGCTATTTTAGTATTCGTGCTACGGTTGTTTGGCTTCCGTCAAGGCGTAGTGTACGGTAGCAGATTAGTACTTATCTATAACATGTGATGCGATTAGATTAGGGTAGTCGTACAGCGTTGTTTGGCATCCGTCAAGGGTCGTGCGGGTGGGTCTAATTCAATCAAGAAATGAACGGGTTGAACTTGACTAGCGGCCTATGGGTAGTTTGGCCTCCGTCAAGGTCATAGGACGTAAGGGGTAAAAACATTATCGGGAATTTTAAGTGTTGAAATTTGCAATGAGATTGCATACCTTCTATATGATAGTTGGATCCCTATACCCACTTGATTGAAACGATTTCCGATTGTGTAAGTCAACTCAAATGATCCCCGGCAACGGCGCCATTTGATTGAAACGATTTCCGATTGTGTAAGTCAACTCAAATGATCCCAGGCAACGGCGCCATTTTGATTGATCGTTTCTTTGTGTGTCGGTTTAAGAAAATGTATAGAATCACAATCAAAGAATTGTTTTTGACCGCAATCAATTACGGTGTCAGTTGTAGATCGTAAGCGAGTGCGGATCGTCCACAGGGATTGTGCGATTCGTTTCTATGTTTGATTTGTTTGAATTGAAAAGTTAATCGAAAAGAAAAGAAAACATGATTCAAGATTTTATTGATTGATTCAGGTGTCACTAGTCTAATCAAGAATCAAGAAAATGATAAACAATCGAGAATCAGGGTTTCGATGATATTTCCAACCAAATGTCAAGAATCTAAATGAGGCTCATAGGAATCGATCGGATCTATAGACGTGATGTAATCTCAAGATATCGTGTTCTTGTCCTTCGAAGAATTGATACTAGATCGATGATGATCGACGAGAGTTAGGGCTTTCTCATGAAACTAGGGTTTCATCATTTAACTCTTGTTCTTTCGTCGATATCATTCATATTCTATCTTCTGGCAAATTCAAGAAACGATCGTAACTCCCCAATTACGAGCGATATCAATCAAGAAAGCATCGCAACGAAATTAGGTTGTCGATTCTTGAAATTGCTAGGGTTTACAAAACTCGTAGGAATCAAGAATCGTTTTAAGATATATTACATCATCATTCTATTGACCGTCTCGACTCCTCGACGAGCGGAGTATTACTCAAACATCACAACAAGAACTACAACTAGAAATTGAGATCGAATCATGATGCAAGAATTTAAAGAAAACAAAATAAAAGAATATCACCTTTTATTTATATCAACAATTTGATTACAGTCGCTCAAGAACTACAAGAGGAAGAACTAAATCGTCGATTTGGCGTCGCTTTTCTCCGTGAGTCGTGGATCGGCTTGGACCACTTGCTCTGTTGAAGATCGGCTCTGCTCCTAAAAGGTTGAAGGGCTTCTTGCTTGATTTGGTACTCGGGAATCTTGGATTTGGATTGGAATTAGGGTTAGGGTTTCACACAAGTCTTGTCACTAGACTTGTGGAAGAAGATGAAGAAAGGGGTAAAATGAAAAAGTAGAGATTGATGGTTCTAGATTCTAGATTCTAGATTCCATGAATGGATCCCTCAACCCTAGGTCTAGGCTTCTATTTATAGACTTCCCAAACCCTAGGTCTAGGTTTGAAATTACAATTCCTTCCAAAAGTTTGTTGAGGAGTTTCTAGAATTAGTTTGTTAGGAGCTAGCTTAGGCTTTAAGCTAGGATTAATTAAGCATTAGAAACCCTAGTTTGCTGATCTGGCGGAAGTCTCTGAAGTCTTCTAGAACTTGGAGTGCATTTATGAGTTGTGGCCACTGATAGAAGAATTTTGCACCAAATTTGGGAAGCTAACTCCTTGGACCCACCGCGGATCCGCGGCGCAAGCAGGCTCCTGCCGCGGATCTGCGGCTCTTTGTGGGGCTTAGGCTTTGGGCTTTCTGGTGTGGTCTTGAGATGATATTTGGAGCTTTATCTGATGTGTTGATTTGTATTTGTCCCTTTGGATTGCTACCAGAACTGAAATCATTGAGTTGGCGTAATGTTTGATCAGTACCATGTAAATTTTTGGCTTTTCTTCTGGGTTTTCCTGCACAGATCTCAGAACAAGTGTTGCGAAATATAGGGATGATGCGATGCCATGAAATGCGGTCAATTTTCTTAAGAAATGTCGGTTTTAGAGTCTAACACATGCAATCTGATATTTTACGACTGATTTGCTAATATGTGTAATATGAATGCCGAACACTTCTAGATGAGTGCAAAAGATAGGGAAATTGCCGTATTAAAAATACATTATTTTCGACTGATCAAATTCCCCCAAACTTATTTTCGATCGTCTCGAGCGAACTGCTTTATTAAAAAGAGAAGGAGAAAATAAAGAAAAAGAAAAACTAACTAGCACACTTTCGTAGGCAACACGATTGCACTGAGCACGTGCAACAAGCCTTTAAAACTCTAGGTGTCCCTAGTAGGAGGAGTGTTGTCTCCTGAGGGTTTTCAGCGGATTGCACCCACAAAATCCAATAATAAAAGGAAGATCATGAATATTACATTTAAAGAAAAGAATCGTAGAAGAAAAGCCTTGAAAATTAGGGTTTCCAACTAAGCTAGCTTTTCGGTTGTCATAAGCCCTATCTTAATGGTTATGAAAAAATGTTAGAAATCACGTCCTCTCTCAATAAAACATCGTCTTATTCTTCATTCCTATCATTTATCCAAACATCGATCATATAACCCTGCGTGTGTGTAAAGACATCCCTACACCCGGAGAATTCAATTCAAGCTATCATACTCTTGTCCATCAGCCTCGGTACTTTTTAATTAATGAATATTTAGATGAGATTGCTCACACACTTTCATGCGACCGTTAATACTTCTTGAGGTACTAACCGACCGATTACTCCTGTGCTTGCTTACTTGGTGTATTTTCCTCGTCTTGTACCACCTCAGGCTTAGCAGTGACTCCCAGACCAGTTGGCCTTAGGGCACTAGGTGAAGAAGCACCCTCGCTATATTTTTTTTATTGCTGCCTTGGCGATAACAAAACCAGTGTTCATTTTTCTCACCATTTTATATTTTCTTCATTTTTTTTATTTCCTTCATACTTTTGGCTTTAAGACAAGAGCATTTCAAGGTATCCTCTACTATCCCAGGCTTCAAGACGTGTGTAAGTGCGAATAGCAGGGTATCAACGTTCAAAATGTTTGGCTTCCAGAATAGAAACTATTTTTCAGACTTAGTTTTATCCTCAGATTAGTGACGTCCTTCATCTTACTAACCCTTGGGACAACGGCTCATAACTACTTATTACTAGTTCGTAGAAGAAAACTTCTAATTTTCTTAGTTTTCTTAAATTTTTCTAATCTCATGGATGTAATTTTTCACTATCTAAACTTTCATTATCTTATTTATGTACAAAAAATATTTTTATATTTAAATTTTTATAGTTTTTTCAAAAATGTTTTGTGTTTATGCAAATGATATGCAAATGATGCGAAAATAAGCACAAACCTCCCCCAAACTTGTTTTCAACAGTGTCCTCACTGTTGCCATCTACTAAATCTCGAAAAACCTGTAAGCTTGGGAGGAATTTATTAGTGGGAGCAAAATATTTAAGTGAAGAACCTCCCCCAAACTTATTTTTGGCTCATAATTTTGTAAAAATTTTCTTTTCAAGAGCCAGAAAATATAACCCCCCCAAACTTGAGTTAAACAATATTAAGCTTTGAAAATCACAAGAGGGGGTCAAAAATCAGTGGTCGATGTCAAGCTTTGCAAAGACCGAATGTTAACACCAACCATTCAAAAATTTTATCAATGCAGTGCTCTGGTTGGTGGAAGAAGAAATGTGAAAAGGGTAAGTGATGGAATAGAATGTGTGTGCGTCTCATTTTGGAGAGATGATGCAGTGATTGTGATGGATTACTCGCATTCTTTTTACAGTTCAGAAGAAGGGGTGGAGGTTCAATTTCATTGATTGGGAGATGATTCTTCTCAACACCCGTGTTATTCAGAAATGCGAGTTCATCAGCGAAGATCTCCTCAAAAGTTTCATCAATACCCCGAAGAATAATGTCATCACAAAGTGCGGGGTGATCTTCAGACTGTAAAAACAGTTTATAATCAGTGTTAGTTGTTGACCCGGATATCTCGGTGGAAGAGTCCGTATGTGTATGATACATAGTTAGGTCAAACAATAACGTATGAAAAGAGTCAAGATCAGTATCAGGAGGGTCATCAAATTCGCTGCTGTCGACATACATTAAGTCGACAGAACAGACCTGAGCAGTAGGTTCGGAGGGTATACTTCCCAACTTGTAAATGTTCATCTCAATTGTCCTCTTCCCGAAGGATAGGGTCATAGAACTATTACGACAGTTGATGATAGCGTTGGAAGTGGCCAAAAAGGGGCGACCTAAAATCACCGGAATTTGATTCCGTGAGTTCGCTACAGGCTGTGTATCAATTACAATAAAGTCCACAGGGAATATAAATTCCCCGATTTTTATTAACACATCCTCTAGTTCACCCCTAGGTTTGGTGATTGATCGGTCAGCCATCTGGAGAGTGCAAGGAGATGGTTTCAACTCTCCGATCCCTAACTGCTCATAGACTGAGAAAGGAAGCAGGTTAACACTTGCCCCAAGGTCTAGTAGAGCACGGTTAATGTGTTTTTCCTCAATAGAGATGGAAATCGTAGGATAACCAGGATCCTTACGTTTCCTCGGCAATTGTTGGGGGAAGGCCGTGTCTACAGTCTTTGCCATGAATATCTTCTTGGGCATTTGTTTCTTCCTCTTTCTAGTGCACAAGTCTTTAAGAACTTTCACATATGCGGGGACTTGTTGGATAGCATCTAGAAGAGGGATGTTGATGTTAACCTGTTTAAACATCTCAGTGATCTTCTCCATATGTGGACTTGGTGCGTTAGCCCTTAACCGATTAGGATAAGGTGCTTTAGCAATAAGCGCTGGGTCCATCATAGGAGAAGGAAGTGTGTGTGGAACCGATCCCAGAATAGAAGTGGGGATCGTCCGTGGATGAGTAGAAGAGGTGGGCTGAAGTGGCGAGCCTTTTAGGAAACGAAGAATAGGCTCGGAAGAAGGTGGTGGGGTAGAAGAACTGGGGTCAGAATTAGAAGTGTGTGTGTGAGGAAAGGTCTCAGCCGGGGTGTTGATAGGATTGTCAATATCAACTTCTTCCCCAACGTGATTGTCAAGCACTCTTCCAGATCTCAACGTGGTGATTGCATTCACATGATGTGAATAGCCAGGATTGGGTAAGGGTTGAGCTGGAAGTTTCCCTTTCTCTCTTGCACTAATTTCGGTTTTTAATCGTGCAATTTCTTCTTCCATCGATTTAATACTCTCGTTTTGGGACGCGGAGTTTTTCTCAATTTTATCGACAGAAGACTTCATTTCAGCCGAAACTTGCATGATATTTGTTAAGACCAAATTCATGTATTGTGCAAAAGAAGAGGATTCATCAGTTCCGGTCAACTGTAAAGGACTAGACAGTACAGGTGTGTTGACCGGATTTTGAAAGTTATGTGCTTGAAAGGGGTGCTGACTCAATTGAAGTTGTGGTTGCTGTTGTGGTGGAGGGACCCTTTGGAAATTGTTTTGGTTTGGAACCGTGTTTTGAGAGTGTGATTGGTTCCAAGCAAAATTAGGGTGATTCCTCCACCCCTGATTATATGTGGAAGAAAATGGGTCATTTCTAGGTCCTTGTTGGTAAGCAGAATTTATATGACCTTGAAACAGAGAATTTCGTGGACATTCTTCCGTCAAATGAGAAGGATCAGAACAGCATCCACATACAGTTTTGGAAAGTGACATTTGATTAAGGGAGGCAGCTAAAAATTTGTTTTCCATAGTCTCGAGTTTCTTGTGTATAGCTGAAATGTCAGCTCTAACTCCTATGGAAACATCTGATTGGTTATTGCCACCCCTAAATGATGGACTTTCCCACTGTAAAGACTTTTCAGCGAACTCTTCTAAATATCGCCAAGCTTCCCCATCATCCTTAGTCATAAAAGTACCTTGACACATGTTTTCAAGACTCTGTTTAGTGTTAGGGTTACTACCCTCATATATGATTCGGCAAAGATCCCATCTCGGGATGCCGTGATGAGGACATTGAACCAATAGATTCTTGAAACGTTCAAAGCATTTAGAGAATGGTTCAGTAGGGAGCTGGGTAAATTGATTCAGTTCGCTACGGATTCGAGCTGTCTTTTGCATTGGGTAAAACTTCTTAAGGAATGCTGCGACGAATTCTTCCCAATTCGTGATAGAGTGTGCGGTAGTGTTATATAGCCACTTCTCGGCTATATCGCACAAAGTAAATGGAAGAAGTCGTAGACGCATAGCATCCACTGAAAGTTGTGACGTACCCATCATTGCGCATACGTTTTCAAATTTTGTGATGAAAACGTAAGCGTTCTCAGTCTCGAGTCCGTGGAATTTGGTTAAAAGATTGATATACTGGGGCTTAATCTCAAAGTTATCCCCGTTGGCTGGTGGTGCGGATAAGCAGGTCAAAAGAGGACCTCGCAGAGGATAGCACCTCTCTTGGAGAGAGATGCGAGGTGGATTCTGCACACCAACGGACGGCG
This sequence comes from Agapanthus africanus, assembly GCA_030015575.1. Lineage (NCBI taxonomy): Eukaryota > Viridiplantae > Streptophyta > Magnoliopsida > Asparagales > Amaryllidaceae > Agapanthus > Agapanthus africanus. The sequence goes on along the minus strand of CM057350.1, from coordinate 101,029,736 downwards.
GTAGAGTAGTGGAAAAGAAGTTCGATGGAGGTGGATCCATCGATGTGGGTGTGGTGGTGGGTAAAAGAAAGGGTAAATGTAGAAACACCGACTTTATGGTTGATGAAGGGAACGTGGACTAAACAGGCACTATAATGCCGTTGTTCAGCCTATCTTGTACTAAAAAGGGTTAGTACAAGTGGCGGCGTGGCTTTATAATTGATGAAAGAATGCGGTGTTTGTTTTGAAAAAGGACGGATTTTTGAAAAAATGATGCGACATAACAAATGCAACACACAAAACCCTAGAATCTAGTGGTCTCCTAGGTCCGGCTCTAGACCGCTCCTAACTGCCAAAAGACAAGTCGCAGGATAGATCCTCCACTGCCTCTTTGTCCCCTTGTGGCCAGGTAAGTGCCAGGTAAGTGGGAAGGTACTCCACTACGTAAGTAGTGGGCCTAATTAATAACCACTAGCCTTCGACACACTTGCCTAGATACCATAAGAAAACGCGGATAAGCAATGAATTACCCGTGGCCTTCTCTTGTCCTAAGTGAGAGCGACGGTCCTTAGAGTCATCTCTAGATATTTTTTAGTTAATGTGGGTCAATGCGGATGCAAGTTTTGCGATTTTCGGGGCCTAGGAAGGGTAATGAACTCCCCACCTAATTTGGATTTGGTCTTTGCCCATTAATTTTCCATATTAGTTATGCAAACAATCAAGAAACAAAAACACGCACAAATTTAGTTTTGCAATTTGCGAGCTGCGATTGTTTGCAAAGAAGCCTGCAGAAATTTATTAGTTGGAGCAGAGAAAGGAGAAGAGAAGCAAGCAAGAAGCTTACCATGAACTTTTTTGTGCAGAGAGGGCTTCACCAAGCCGTGGAACCGCCGCAAATGGTGCCTTAGACCGCGGTTGCGCGGTCGTCTGTGCTGCTCACTGCACCAAACTTCAACAGCAGCTTGCTGTTGATAACTCTAGCTCTCTGGAATTTTCCAAAAAATTTCTTCAATTGCAAAACAGCTCCAGATTTCCTTGCAATGAACCACAACAAATCGTGTAGTGTTTTGTACGAATTTTGATTACAAAAATGTAATGGAATAAATCTTTCAATTCAAACTTCAATATAAAACGAATTAGCGCGCGATCCCCGGCAATGGCGCCATTTGATTGAAACGATTTTCGATTGTGTAAGTCAACTCAAATGATCCCCGGCAACGGCGCCATTTGATTGAAACGATTTCCGATTGTGTAAGTCAACTCAAATGATCCCCGGCAACGGCGCCATTTTGATTGATCGTTTCTTTGTGTGTCGGTTTAAGAAAATGTATAGAATCACAATCAAAGAATTGTTTTTGACCGCAATCAATTACGGTGTCAGTTGTAGATTGTAAGCGAGTGCGGATCTTCCACAGGGATTGTGCGATTCGTTTCTATGTTTGATTTGTTTGAATTGAAAAGTTAATCGAAAAGAAAAGAAAACATGATTCAAGATTTTATCGATTGATTCAGGTGTCACTAGTCTAATCAAGAATCAAGAAAATGATAAACAATCGAGAATCAGGGTTTCGATGATATTTCCAACAAAATGTCAAGAATCTAAATGAGGCTCGTAGGAATCGATCGGATCTATAGACGTGATGTAATCTCAAGATATCGTGTTCTTGTCCTTCGAAGAATTGATACTAGATCGATGATGATCGACGAGAGTTACGGCTTTCTCGTGAAACTAGGGTTTCATCATTTAACCCTTGTTCTTTCGTCGATATCATTCACATTCTAGCCTGTAGCAAATTCAAGAAACGATCGTAACTCCCCAATTTCGAGCGATATCAATCAAGAAAGCATCGCAACAAAATTAGGTTGTCGATTCTTGAAATTGCTAGGGTTTACAAAACTCGTAGGAATCAAGAATCGTTTTAAGATATATTACATCATCATTCTATTGACCGTCTCGACTCCTCGACGAGCGGAGTATTACTCAAACATCACAACAAGAACTACAACTAGAAATTGAGATCGAATCATGATGCAAGAATTTAAAGAAAACAAAATAAAAGAATATCACTTTTTATTTATATCAACAATTTGATTACAATCGCTCAAGAACTACAAGAGGAAGAACTAAATCATCGATCTGGCGTCGCTTTTCTCCGTGAGTCGTGGATCGGCTTGGACCACTTGCTCTGTTGAAGATCGGCTCTGCTCCTAAAAGGTTGAAGGGCTTCTTGCTTGATTTGGTACTCGGGAATCTTGGCTTTGGATTGGAATTAGGGTTAGGGTTTCACACAAGTCTTGTCACTAGACTTGTGGAAGAAGATGAAGAAAGGGGTAAAATGAAAAAGTAGAGATTGATGGTTCTAGATTCTAGATTCTAGATTCCATGAATGGATCCCTCAACCCTAGGTCTAGGCTTCTATTTATAGACTTCCCAAACCCTAGGTCTAGGTTTGAAATTACAATTCCTTCCAAAAGTTTGTTGAGGAGCTTCTAGAATTAGTTTTTTAGGAGCTAGCTTAGGCTTTAAGCTAGGATTAATTAAGCATTAGAAACCCTAGTTTGCTGATCTGGGGGAAGTTTCTAGAGTCTTCTAGAACTTGGAGTGCATTTATGAGTTGTGGCCACTGATAGAAGAATTTTGCACCAAATTTGGGAAGCTAACTCCTTAGACCCACCGCAGATCCGCGGCGCAAGCAGGCTCCTGCCGCGGATCCACGGCTCTTTGTGGGGCTTAGGCTTTGGGCTTTCTGGTGTGGTCTTGAGATGATATTTGGAGCTTTATCTGATGTGTTGATTTGTATTTGTCCCTTTGGATTGCTACCAGAACTGAAATCATTGAGTTGGCGTAATGTTTGATCAGTACCATGTAAATTTTTGGCTTTTCTTCTGGGTTTTCCTGCACAGATCTCAGAACAAGTGTTGCGAAATATAGGGATGATGCGATGCCATGAAATGCGGTCAATTTCCTTAAGAAATGTCGGTTTTAGAGTCTAACACATGCAATCTGATATTTTACGACTGATTTGCTAATATGTGTAATATGAATGCCGAACACTTCTAGATGAGTGCAAAAGATAGGGAAATTGCCGTATTAAAAATACATTATTTTCGACTGATCACCACTGCGAGTAAGAGTTACTCCTGGGAGAGTTTTGCACTTTACAATTAGCTAATCCAGTAGGTGTCTAGAAAGGTGTCAACGGGGTTATGCCTCTAGGGAAACGAGGTTTATTTTAATTAGATCCGTGCGAAAGCACGGGGAACTTCCCCCGGAGTACCGATACCTGCCTGGCAGAACGATTGGCGAACCTGTAGGGTGTAATTAATCCCGGCAAATCTTACCTTTTAGGGTTTGAAGAAAGATTTGATAAGAACGGTGGGAGCCATCTTGATTTGATAAAATAACCAATCTAATCTTGCAAAGAGCGCACGCAAGGTGATTATCCTTCTCTCTCTCCTGGTAGCGACCAATAACATGCCTTAATCAAGATAATAATATGGATGTATTGACCGAACCTACTTATTATACTGAGCTAGGTTCTACTCTATCTTATGATTGTCATAAGTCTGAGCAAGGAATAGGGGAATATTCGGATTCCCACGCCATCCAAATGAAGAAAAAGCATGTTGTTGCATTGTCATCGGATGTGTTCATTACCAAGAACTGTTTCTCAGTTTACTCTACGTCCTGGGTATTGGATACCGGTTGAGGATCCCACACATGTAAATTTGTTACATGGGCTATAGAAAGATGGAGAACTGGGAAATGATGATATGTCTCTAGTAGTAGAGATGGTGTAATTGTTGCAGCCAAAGCAGTTGGCAAATATCACCTAGTGTTACCAACTGGTAATACAATGATTCTAAGCGACTGTTATTTCGTACCAATAATATTGTGAATATTTTCCTAAATCAAGTGTTGATTGGGTAAGGTACGTTGTATAACAGTGTACACGTTCTGAATCAAACTACAGTTCTAAACGTACATAACACACACAAGAGGAACAGTTCAGAAATGAACGAAGTCTTCTTGTGGCATTGTAGACGGGGTCATATCGATGAAACAATACTAGCTAAAGGTCCATAAGGATGCATATTTGAATTCGTCCGAATTTACATATTATGAAACTTGCCAGTCATGTCTCAAAGACTAAGGTGACCAAATCTCCGTTTACTGGAAACGGAGAAAGAGCTACTGAACTCTTGGACAAATACATAGTGATGTATGCGGTCCTATGTCTACATATGCCAGGGATGGTTCCGCGTACTTAATTATATTCACTGATGTTCTCTCAAGATACGAACATGTGTTCTTGTTGAAACACAAATCTGAATCTTTTAAGAATTTCAAGGAATATAAGTATGAAGATGATAATCAAATGGGTAAAGGTATTCAAGTCCTTCGATATGATCGGGGAAGAGAATACTTTAGCACGGAATTCCGGGATTATTTAAAAGAGAATGAGATTCTCTCTCAGCTTACTCCTCCGTATACACCACAGCACAACGGTATATCAGGGTGGAGGAATCGCACCCTATGAGATATGGTGTGCTCTATGATGAGTACTGCTGAGTTACCTATTACCTTTTGGGGATATGCACTTGAGAAAGATGCATACCTATTGAATAGAGTTCCGACCAAATCTATTGCCTACCACTCCATATGAGATATAGAATGTGAAGAGACCATCTCTTAAACAGGTTAAGATATGGGGTTGTCCGGCCTATGTTGAAAAGAAAAATCCAGACAAGCTTGACGCAAGGTCAGTTCTGTGCAAATTTGTAGGATATCCCAAACATTCGTGAGGGTATATCTTATACCACACTGAGGAACAAAAGGTATTTTGTTTCTCGACATGCCAACTTTTTACAAAAGGAATTTATTGTGGAAGAAATTAGTGGCGATGAGGTAGATCTGGAAGAAGTTCCAGCAAAGCAAACTATAACTGACGATTTGGTGGAACCGGAGGATTCAATAGTCCCCGACGAACCACAGCCACTCCGCAGATCTAGTTGGGTTCTTCATCCACCTGAGAGATACTATGGTTTTCTCATAGACGGTGGGAACGAGGATTGCATCATAGAGATGATGACCCAACTAGTTTCGAGCAGGCCATCACGAGTGGGGACTCTGTGTAATAGTTGGATGCTAAGCAATCTGAGATGGAATATATGTACATCAACAATGTGTTGGCTTTGGAAGTTGCTCCTGAAGGGGTAAAACCCATCGGGAGCAAGGGGATCTTTGAGAAAGATAATTTTGTGTAGATGGAAAAGTTGAGACTTTCAAAGCTTGACTTGTAGTAAAAGGTTTTCGTCAACGACCTGGTGTCGACTGTGATGAAACATTTTCTTCTGTCGCTATGCTTAAGTCCATCAGGATCCTACTTGCCACTGCTGCATACCATGACTAGAAAATCTGGCAGACTGCACGTCAAAACCGCTTTTCTAAATGGTGATTTAGAAGAGAGCATGTATATGACACTGCCAGAGGACTTCGTAGACAGTGGGAGCAGCAGAAGCATGTGCAAGCTGCTTAAATCCATCTACGGGTTAAAGCAGGTATCGTGGAGATGGAACATCTGTTTTGATAAAGCTGTTAAAGAGTTTGACTTCATCAAAAAGGTAGATGAACCATGTATAAATAAGAAGGTTGTAGAGAGTATAGTTGTCTTCCTCGTATTGTACGCGGGTGACATACTCTTGATAGGAAACGATGTTCATATGCTACACCCGGTTAAGCTCCTCTTATCACACAAGTTCTCTATGAAAGATCTAACTGATGCCTCCTACATCCTGGGGATATAGATCTATAGAGATAGATCTAAATGGATTTGGGATTGTCCCAATCTAGGTACATAGACACCATGCTAAAGGGGTTTAGTATGGATGATTCTAAGCGTGGTAATATAACCGCTTGTTTAGGAATCACTCTCTCCAAAGAGATGTCTCTCGAGACTGATTTGGAGAGGGCTCGCATACAAGGGATACCTTATGCTTCGGCAGTCGGGTCAATCATGTGTGCGATGTTGTGTACCAGATCGGATGTAGCTTGCTCACTAGGTGTAGTGAGTAAGTATCGAACAGATCTTGGGGAAAACCACTGGACAGCTGTGAAGAACATTCTTAAGTGCTTGAGAAGGACTAAAGAGATGTTTTTGGTGTATGGTAACGGTGAACTCTAGATGGAGTCCTTTACCGATTCGAGCTTCCATAGTGATAAGGACGACTGAAAGTCAGTCTCGGGTTTTGTCTTCACTCTCAGTGGAGGCACAGTATGTTGGAAGGGTTCCAAGTTATATACCGTAGCAGATTTGTTGATAGAGGCTAATTATATCGCTATCAACAATGCTGCCAAAAAGATTGTCTGGATGAAAAAGTTCATATGATGAACTTGGTTCCTACCATTGGGCATCCAATACCTGTGTATTTTGATAACAATGGAGCTATGGTTGGCCTAAGAACCCAAGTCCCATCAGTGATCCAGACATATTCTTAGACAGTATCACCTGATCAGGGAGATAGTTGATCTCTAGAGATCGAGATTAGAAGAGTTGACACAGAGGATAACACAGCGGATTCACTCACCGAGGCCATTCCCCAGATGTTATTTGAGAGACTTTTGGGATTGTTGGGTATGAGATATTACAACAACCGGCCTTAGTGCAAGTGGGAGATTGTTAGGAATATGTATGCCCTAGAGGCCATTATTGGTGATATAGTGGATGCTTGGACATATATATAGAGCACTTTCTTGCTCGACATGATAGTATGCTATCAGGTTACCTTTATCTTAACATGTAGACTAGTATTTATACTGTATGTCTCTTACATGTTGATAAAGCCCTTAGGATATGTATTTGACTACCATGATTATGATGAGATCATACTAGTGGAGCCAGGGTGTCCAAAAGTACATCCTATAATCAGTTCCTAGTCGAGAGAATATCGAGACTGGGGCATCAATATTCCAGAGTAGATTAGCGTGTACGTTTCTTGTCCCTTAGAGGGCGATGGTTGATCCCACAACCATTGATGTGTGACATCAAAGATTGTACATGGGTGCTCATTGGAGAATGGGTACACCGAACGGACTTGCCAAGGACTCCTAGTTGGTAGTATACCTATCGTCAGATAGCAGTCCTCTGGTAACACCCGTGCAGGTTAGTCTGTAGACCCGAGATCGTCATAGAGTCTTGTATGGCTCCCACTGTGCTTTGATTTCCTCCCTACCATGATCAAGAGGAGTTATGCAAACAGGTGGAGTTTGGGAACAATCCCTGTTCCCCTCCGAACGGCGGCCGAGACGCGAGGACGTCTCGCCTGAGGTTCGGGGCAGATGTTATTTGGTTTTATCCGTCCACCTCTCCGAAGATGCCAAGTTGATTTATGGCACCTTGTATCGGAGGTTTAGACGGATGCGGCCGATGTAGCAGACTTCGTCAGATTCCCCCTCGCTTGAGGGGTTTTTGATTATGGGGACGCTCTTCCCTGCAGGCGCAAGCCCCTGCAGTTAATTACGCTACCGCATCGCGGTAACAACTTTCTCCTTCTCTAGAATTTCACTTCGTGTCGTGGGTGTTTGTTTTGTTTGTGGTTGCCCGTGGATTGTATACGGAGACTGAGTAATGCCGTCGCCCGTAGGACATGGATTAGTCCAAATCCGTATTTACTTAGATTTGGGTTTGGTGTTTTTAGTTTAAGGATACGTTAGTCGTATTGAGACTACGATCAACTTAAACGTTCGTCAAGGATACGTTAGTCCTATTTTGGACTAAGATCAACTTGATGTGGTGATCGATTTAATATATATGGTCGTCAGGACTCATCACCTCTCTGACATCGTTGAAGGATTACAACGATAGGTGTCAGAGGAGTTCAGAGATGTACCCTTGAACCAAAATCGATTTGAAGTTTTATCGTTCATTTAAATGTTTAAGGATACGTTAGCCGTATTTAGGGCTAAGATCAACTTAAACGGGACCGTTTAGATCCGACAAAAGAGTGTTTAGATGCTCTATTGTTCCAGTTTAGAGACATGGTGGTCCATTGCCAGTTTATGGACATGGTGGTCCATCTCCAGTTTAGGGACGTGGTGGTCCATCTCCAGTTTAGGGACATAGTGGTCCATTGCCATTTTAAGGACATGGGGGTCCATTGCCAGTTTAGGGACGTAGTGGTCCATGTTCTAGTTTAGGGACGTGGTGGTCCATCGCCAGTTTAGGGACGTGGTGGTCCATTATTAGTTTAAGGACGTTTTGGTCCGATATTAGTTTAAGGACGTTTCGGTCCGATATTAGTTTAAGGACGTTTCGGTCCACGAGTTTAAGGACCCCGCAGTCCATATTGATATGTGGTTGTCGGGACCCGTCACCTCTCTGACGTCGTTGAAGGATTACAACGACATGTGTCAGAGGAGTTCGGAGATGTACCCTCGAACCGGATATAAATTGATTTAAGAGAGCAGCTGTGCTCAGTCAACTTAAATTTGAGGACTTACGGCCAAAATTGGGCTAAGTCCAGTTGAAAATGTTGAACACTTTTATTTATTTTTGGTCTATTAAACCTGTGCTAGGGCTTTGCCCACACTTAAATAATGCATTGCATTACTTTCTATTTTTGTTTGGACTGGGCTCTGTGTTCATAACAGAATACTGCATTTTATACCGCCCATTCTTATGCTCGTGTGTTTATAGGTAGGTGCTTTTAATCCGTGTTTGTTACATATTTACAGAGTACAGGTTTCCAGTACAAATATTGCAATTCAAGACAAAATCTCCACAGTTACGTCAAAATACAGAACATCTGCCACAGCAGATAAAAGCCGGGTTCCGGTCATCCATATCCGTCCAGTGCCGAGTACCAGTTCCAGAGACAAGACATATGACAATGGTCATTCGTGTCTGGGACAAGCACAGAGCACGAGGGGGGCTGCACAAGAATCAATGGGTGCGCGGAGCTCGAGGGAGATAAAGTCAAAAGTAAATAAAAGAGTGCAATCTTGGACTAAGAATTCTGAAGATATTCTGGAAGACTTTTGTGCAGTTTTAAGATTTCAAACACAAGGACAAATGAAACCAGGGAAAACGACAAAAGCCCACAACCCAACTCCACTACATGGCCGCGGAACCGCGGCCAATGGGGGGTCTAGGCCGCGGTTCCGCGGCCATATAGGCTCCTCATTCTATCATCTTTTGGGGGTATTTTTGGGATTTCATATGGGGTCAGAATTTGGCCCTAGGGTTTCAGAACACAGCCTATAAATACCCCGGATCTGAGCCAAGACAAGGGAGCACTTTCTTAGCCATTCTTTTAGCCACCTTAGTGTAGTTTTGTTCTTTCTTCTTCTTCTTCATTCTTTCCTCCATGAAAATTGTAGTGAGAGCTTTTTGAGTGGATGATGAAATGAAGATGAGGGTTTTTGTATCTTTCTTGTTAGTTTAGCTCCCCCTTGAGATTCTTGCTTTCTCTTGATCTTTCAACCTCTTCATTGAGCTTGAAAGGTTAAGGGTTAGTTATTGATCTCAAGGGTCGTATTTTCTTATGGAATTAGTTCTTTACTTCACATGAGTTCTTTACCCTTTTCTTTATCTTGCAACCTCTTGATTGAGCTTGCAAGTTTAAGGGTTGGCTATTGATCCCATGCTTGTCTTGAGTTCTAGTTTCTTGTTCTTTTTATTGCTTATTTATTACTTGCTTTTTATTACCTTGCTTTACTTTCTTGCAATTTTATTATCATGCACTTTAATTACTTGCTTGTAATCTTTTCTTTTCTTTATTCTTTTCTTTTGCTCTTTTTGGTTTGTTTTGTGAATGGTTGTAATTATCGTTGTTAAGAACAAATACGGTATTGTAAGTTAATGTTTCTTTGCTCATTTCCTTTTCCCGTTATTTTCCATTGAACTCCGCCCAAACGTTACGCAAGCGCTCCGTTAGGCACCCTACCCTACCAAGGTAACGGTGATTCCTAACCGCGACCGGTTGCGTTCGGTTTGGCCGGAGGCGAAAGCAAGAGACAAGAACGGAAGGACAAGGGTAAATAAGCCGGATTCCACGAATACCGTGCTTAAATCCCCTAATCCACGTTGTTGCCGATTGCTCTAGCTTCAATTGGTCAAGACTCGGCTCAAAGGTTTTGAGTACGGATTTCTTTAGCTTACAATTTCGTATCTTTTTCTTAACAACTTCATACTTGCATATAAAACACATAGGTTAGTTTGAACAAACACATACAAATTCTTTATTGACTCGTCTAAGACAAAAACGGAAATACAACCATCTCCCTGTGGATCGACCCGTGCTCAACCGGCTAGCTGCATAGCGACACCGTCCTGATCGCGGTAAACTTTAGAACTTTGAACATCTGACACGCCAAAAGCGTGCGATCAAATGGCGCCGTTGCCGGGGAGACGGTAGCGTATTTTCTTTCTTGTTATTCGGGTTAAGATTCTTTTTGTATATATTTAAAAAAAAAAATCTTTTTGTTTTTTTTTGATCATTTTTTGTGGGCAAGAGTGCAGATTTTTGCGGATTTGCAAACTGCGATTGTGGGGAGCAAAGTGTACATTCAAGGCTAAGGTGTTTGCAAAGTACAGTGCCAAAGATCCGGGTAGTTTGACCCGCGCAAGCGAACTTTTCAAGCTTACCGGATTTGATTCAACGGGGGTTTCCTAACCCAAAACTTAACGGTACGTACTTTACTAACACCTTCTTCTCAAATCCGACGCATCCAATATACTATTTTTTGCAGGATTCTTTGCAAGTTCGCTAGCAAACGCTAAAAATTGACTAACCCGTATTTGTTGCAGTGTCGCGCTTAAACTAAAAAACGATTGTTTGATTCTTTATAGAATTTTTTTTGAATTGCGCATTGCATACATTAATACGGACTTAAGGGCAAGCGAACCCCACAACATACGGTAAAGGATTTCATCACCTTTTCCGTGGCCCACAAATCACGAACTTGAGCATAACGTTTACCCGCACAAAAATTTAAAAGAAACTAGACTTTAAGCCTTAAGGACTTCGCGCTCACTAGGAGAAGTTAGCTGTGTTTAGAACCTCGCTTAACGGCATATTGTTTACGGGGTGTCTAGGAAAGTGTTAACGGCGAAACCGCCAAAAGAGAAAGGGTTATTTAATTAAGGAATTTCGCGAAAGCGTTGGAAAACCTCCCCTTATCTCTGCACTTACCTGGCCTCATGATCAGTGTATCTTGAGCCCGTTTCTCGACACAGTTTTACTTCGCCAATCAAGTTCTGGAGCAGGTCTAGTTGACCTAGGAGAACCCTAGAACGATTAGGTGTGTGGTATTTTTGTGTCGTGATTATTTTTGTCCATATTCTTTTTGTGTATATTTCATTCTTTTGTTAACAACTAACTAAAAAAAACTAAAAAACTAAAAAAAAAAAAATCACATTCTTTTTCCTCTCCTTTTCTCTACCTTTCTTTCATTCTCTCTCTTCATATCATGGGTACCCCACCTCGCAAAACTCTTGCCGAACTTTGGTACCCACAACCAGACATTACTTCATACGGTTCTTGTTTTGGTCGAACTTCAAACGACCCCTCCATGCCCAAAATTTCTTTGAAAGATCGGATAGACACGTCTAGGACGAACAACTGGACCCCGCAATCCACTTCATATCAACCATTTCAAACATTCATCCCTTTTTGCGTTGATACCCCTTTTGAAAGTCCAGTTGTAGCCACAAGACCTATGTCTCTTGCTGAACGTATTGAACAATCTCGTAGCCGATCTTTCACTCCTTTCACCGCTTCAAATTCTTGGGATCAACAATTCCATTCACGTTCTTATCCCAATGTTGATCCCACTCCTGTCCAGCCATTCAATTCCTACCAATCCTACCCTACTTTTGCACCTTCCCTAGACATTGCTTCAGAACCGCCATTTGGGAGTTTTCAGTATCCAAACAACTTTGAATCTTTTACTGAAACCCCTTCCCAACCTATGTCTAGTCTGGAAAAGTCATTGGAAGACTTTAGGGTAGCGTCATACCAACAGATGATGGATTTGAATGTGTCCATGGCCGCCCTCATACAACCTAGTGACCCGGCAGCTAGTTTTCAACTAGCTCCAAAATTTTCAATGTATGATGAGGCGGCAGGACAGGCTGTGAATTTGAGTGGAGAGAGTGAGATATACCCCTTCCAAATCAAACCTACCCGTCCCAAATTGAATCCCACAACTCCTGTTTTGAAAGTCTATCGAGTATCCCACATGATTTATCAATTGAAGATAGAATGATGAATGAGTTGTGCGACTTCGTAGTATTTGATTTGCCCGATTGTGAAGGGTCTCTTCCAAGTGAAACCGATCCTAAACCTTTTGACCTCTACACCTCCACTTTAGAACCTGAATCGATTGATATCCATGCTTTTGTTGAGGTGTCAGAGAATTTTGATTTTCACTTGATTAAGGATATTGACGCCGGGAATATTTTGGATGATGAACCCGTAGATTTGGCTGAGTTTGTCTCTTCAAATCATCATCCCGAGTCATTAAATGTTTTTCCCGAACCCCATATGCGTCTGGATTTTGAAGAGAAGTGCATGGATGTGCTAAATTTTGAGGAGAATATTGAGGATAGTTTTGAGGATGAACCAGTTTTGCTTGATGAGTCGGATTTTCCAATTCATCCTGTTCCTTCCACTGACTGTGTACACCCTCCTGAACCGTTAACCGATAACCTTCCTCAACCACTTCCCTCCATCATTTCCATCGTTCCGACCTTGCAAGAACCCGTCTCACGTCCATTTACTATGTCTGGTTTACCAAGTTCGGCGTACCCATGGTTTCTTACGAATCTTGAGGGATTTGACCCAATCTCTCGCCGGGTTAATAGATTAGCACAATCGCTGCTTACACATCGCTCATCACAAATTGTGCTAATCTATTCACTCCATTTGCACCCTCAAGTTCGTACTCCACTTCTTTTCCCCTTCCGCCATTCTTCTTCTGATATACCGAGACCGTATCCCGCTTCTATCTCTATACGGTCTCGCGTATTCTCCATTTCTTACCTCTTCACCTTCTTTCACCAACCACTGCTTTACCATGATAAAATCTTTGAATGGTTGGTGTTAACTTTTGGCCTGTGTAAGGCCTTATATAGATTGATACTGTTCTTTCCCCCCTAATCCTGAACTTCAATGCTTAACAGTGGAAACACTGTTTCACTTAAGTTTGGGGGGGACTCCTTTTTTGTATATATTTTTTGTTTTCCTTTTTGTTTTGTATATAATTTGTTTTTAGGGAGCGCCGGCAATTTTGACCCTCTTGGTATAGCCTGACAGTGAGGGCACTGTCAAGTTTAAGTTTGGGGTGTGCTCGGTAAGCTTTCTTCCTTCGCATTCATTTGTATATTTTGCATTTGCATACCTTATTTAAAAACCCATAAAAATCGAAAAAATTTCCAAAAAATATAAAAACTTTGTCGTCAAGTTAGCTAATAGGGTAACTTAGATCTTTATTCCGAAAGTTTAGTTGATATGATAGAAATAACTAAATTCTAGGCTTAGGATTTGAAAACCCTAAAAATAACCCTCATTCTGTCTAACTTTGGTAAGTATACGTCCTTACAGTTTTTTTTGAGAAATTGGTAATCTTGAGTTCAGTTTTTGAGTTAAGTCAAGATAAAGGGAAAGTATTGAAGCTTTACCGGAGGATAAGTCTGAAAAATAGTTTCTTTTCTTGAGTTCAAATTTAGAAAGTATATACCCTACAACTACACTTACACGCACCTTGAAACTTGGGATAGTAGAGGATACCTAGAAATACTCTTTCCTAAAAGCCTAGTATGAAAGAAAAAACGGTATTTAGAGCTAAACACCAAAAGAGCATATTGAAAAAAATATATCCGGTCCTGAAAAAGAAAAAAGAAAAAAGAAAAAGAAAAATAGAATAAAGTCAAGACCTGGAAACTGCTATTTACGCTTTAAGTTCACACATTCAGTAATCGGTCATTAGTGCCTCAAGAAGCATTAATAGTCGCATGATAGGTATGTAAGCAAATCCGTCCATCCTTAATGAAAAGAAGTAGTATTAGCTATTAGGGCAAGGGTATTATAGCTTGAATTGAATTCTTGAGTGTAGGGGTGCAAATATACACACACGTAGGGGTATACAATCGATGTTTGAATAAAAGATAGAAATAAAGAATAAGACTTGTGTTTTCTGTAAAGTTGATAAAAATCCCTGATTTGAGGCCGCACTTTAGAAGGAAAACTCAGGAGAACCAACATCTTTCTAAACCTTTTTGGAACGTATAGGACCTAAGGTTAAATAGATAGGAGGTGTGAAAAATAAGGGTTGGATATTTCTAACTTAGGATGATAGAATTTCTAACGTAAATACTGAACTGTAGGAGTAGAATCAATGTTAACTTATGACACTAGCTTGACAGGATTTTGTGGGTAGTATCCGCTGAAAACCCTCAGGAGACAACACTCCTCCTACTAGGGACACCTAGAGGTTTAACGGCTTGTTGCACGCGCTCAGTGCAATCGCGTTCCCTGCGAAAGTGCGGTTAGGATTTTATTTTTATGAATAATTGGTTTTGCTCGGGACGAGCAAAAGTTAAGTTTGGGGGTATTTGTTCATAACAGAATACTGCATTTTATACCGCCCATTCTTATGCTCGTGTGTTTATAGGTAGGTGCTTTTAATCCGTGTTTGTTACATATTTACAGAGTATAGGTTTCCAGTACAAATATTGCAATTCAAGACAAAATCTCCACAGTTACGTCAAAATACAGAACATCTGCCACAGCAGATAAAAGCCGGGTTCCGGTCATCCATATCCGTCCAGTGCCGAGTACCAGTTCCAGAGACAAGACATATGACAGTGGTCATTCGTGTCTGGGACAAGCACAGAGCACGAGGGGGGTGCATAAGAATCAATGGGTGCGCGGAGCTCGAGGGAGATAAAGTCAAAAGTAAATAAAAGAGTGCAATCTTGGACTAAGAATTCTGAAGATATTCTGGAAGACTTTTGTGCAGTTTTAATATTTCAAACACAAGGACAAATGAAACCAGGGAAAACGACAAAAGCCCACAACCCAACTCCACTACATGGCCGCGGAACCGCGGCCAATGGGGGTCTAGGCCGCGGTTCCGCGGCCATATAGGCTCCTCATTCTGTCATCTTTTGGGGGTATTTTTGGGATTTCATATGGGGTCAGAATTTGGCCCTAGGGTTTCAGAACACAGCCTATAAATACCCCGGATCTGAGCCAAGACAAGGGAGCACTTTCTTAGCCATTCTTTTAGCCACCTTAGTGTAGTTTTGTTCTTTCTTCTTCTTCTTCATTCTTTCCTCCATGAAAATTGTAGTGAGAGCTTTTTGAGTGGATGATGAAATGAAGATGCGGGTTTTTGTATCTTTCTTGTTAGTTTAGCTCCCCCTTGAGATTCTTGCTTTCTCTTGATCTTTCAACCTCTTCATTAAGCTTGAAAGGTTAAGGGTTAGTTATTGATCTCAAGGGTCGTATTTTCTTATGGAATTAGTTCTTCACTTCACATGAGTTCTTTACCCTTTTCTTGATCTTGCAACCTCTTGATTGAGCTTGCAAGTTTAAGGGTTGGCTATTGATCCCATGCTTGTCTTGAGTTCTAGTTTCTTGTTCTTTTTATTGCTTATTTATTACTTGCTTTTTATTACCTTGCTTTACTTTCTTGCAATTTTATTATCATGCACTTTAATTACTTGCTTGTAATCTTTTCTTTTCTTTGTTCTTTTCTTTTGCTCTTTTTGGTTTGTTTTGTGAATGGTTGTAATTATCGTTGTTAAGAATAAATACGGTATTGTAAGTTAATGTTTCTTTGCTCATTTCCTTTTCCCGTTATTTTCCATTGAACTCCGCCCAAACGTTACGCAAGTGCTCCGTTAGGCACCCTACCCTACCAAGGTAACGGTGATTCCTAACCGCGACCGGTTGCGTTCGGTTTGGCCGGAGGCGAAAGCAAGAGACAAGAACGGAAGGACAAGGGTAAATAAGCCGGATTCCACGAATACCGTGCTTAAATCCCCTAATCCACGTTGTTGCCGATTGCTCTAGCTTCAATTGGTCAAGACTCGGCTCAAAGGTTTTGAGTACGGATTTCTTTAGCTTACAATTTCGTATCTTTTTCTTAACATCTTCATACTTGCATATAAAACACATAGGTTAGTTTGAACAAACACATACAAATTCTTTATTGACTCGTCTAAGACAAAAACGGAAATACAATCATCTCCCTGTGGATCGACCCGTGCTCAACCGGCTAGCTGCATAGCGACACCGTCCTGATCGCGGTAAACTTTAGAACTTTGAACATCCGACACGCCAAAAGCGTGCGATCACTCTGCCCTTTTATAAATGATGCAGAGGCATCAATTTTATTTGGGCTCTGCCCTTTATAAATGATGCAGAGCATCAATTTTATTTGGGCTTTGCCCTTTTATTGCTTTGCAATTTATTTTGGCCTGCTAGGTCTTTTGATTTGGGCCTGACCCTTTAAGAAATGCATTGCATTTGTCAGGCGCTTTGCGCCAATCAGGGAGCGCAAGCGCTTGTGGTGACGACACGTGTCATGCAAGCGCAGTGCGCTGCGCTTGCGCTGCTGACACGTGGCGTTCTTTGGTGAGTTGCGCCAATTACAGAGAGCAATGCTCTATCTTAAAGCGCATAGCGCAAGTAGTTCAGATGTTGACACGTGGCGCTTTCCCAAGAGCGCAACAGTGCAGTTTGGAAGTGCAAAGCACTAAGAATCTTTTAGATTCAAGAACAGAAGTGCAAAGCACTATTTGATTTCTTGATCTAATTTAGATCAAAGAAAAATAAGTTTTTCTTGTTTTTCTTATCTCAGAGAACCAAAGGTTCATAAAAAGTGCAAAGCACTGTTTAATTTTTTGTTTTTATTAAAGATTATTGATCTTGCTTTTAGATCTATGATCTGTTCATAAGAGAACTTTCTCTTTTTCTAAAGGTTTTTACCTTTT
This sequence comes from Agapanthus africanus, assembly GCA_030015575.1. Lineage (NCBI taxonomy): Eukaryota > Viridiplantae > Streptophyta > Magnoliopsida > Asparagales > Amaryllidaceae > Agapanthus > Agapanthus africanus. The sequence goes on along the minus strand of CM057350.1, from coordinate 101,012,754 downwards.
TTGTTCTTGAGGAGTTCTTCAGAGTTCTCTTTTTTTTTCTCAGAAAATGTTGATGCCTTTGAATTGAGGTCTAGGGCCCTTTTTATAGTGCCCATAAATTAGTTAAATTTGTTAAAGAGATCTTTCTCTGAGTGATTTGGGGAATTTTCTCCACCGTTGCATCTTTGATCCAAGGGCTTCTGTTTTATAGAAGAAAATCTTCTTGTTTTAACAAGAACTGAAAGATTTCTTATAATTTTAATTCTGTTTAGCGCAAATGCTCCAGAGCGTGACACGTGTCACGCAGCGCACAGCGCAGCGCAGCTGCGCTTGTGCATCTGCGCTGACACGTGTCGCACAGCGCACAGCGCAGCGCTGCTGCGATTGCGCAACTGCGCTGACACGTGTCGCGCAGCGCTTGCGCAAAAGCGACTGCGCTGACATGTGTCGCGCAGCGCAGCGCTTGCGCAACTGAAGCTTTGCTTCTATTTTGTTTTTAATAGAGCTTTGCTCTTAATAGAGTGCGCTACCTTGGGCGCTGCGCTCCCTGCGCTGGTGTGTCTTATTTTGACATGTGGCGCTCTGTGTGCAGCACAGGGGATCTGAAGCGTTGCTTCATTTATTTTAATTTTAGTTTTCAATACAGAGCTTTGCTCTGATTGGGGAAACAGAAGCGTTGCTTCGTTTCCTGTCTTGGAATTTGAACAGAGCGTTGCTCTGATTGGGGTAAACAAATGCCTCCCCCACCGTTGCGCTTACGTGGCCTTCCAAACGTGAGCGCAGCGGTGGCAGAATTCCAACCATCGCGGTAACTCTTGGGAGTTGAAAGGGTATTTGATACCTATAAATAGGACCTTCGGTCCTTTAAATGATTTTCATCTTCACAATTTTACTTTCAGAACTCAGAGCCCTGCTCTCTTGTTTAAACACTTTTAAAAGTTCAACTTTAGAGAATTTTAGGTAAAAATATTAATTTTGATTAAATTAAATTAATTTTAAGAGCTTTGCTCTCAATAAATCCCTGATCTAAAGAAGACCCATTTAGGGTTTCACTTAGCAGAGCTTTGCTCTAAGGGGGTCTAAAGAGAACTAAAGGGAACCCTATTAGGGTTCCATTAACAGAGCTCTGTTCTCTAAAAGATTTTCCTTGGATTTTCTTAATTAATGGAGCTTTGCTCCTTCCAAATCATATAGAAGAACTCTTAAGAGTTCTTCATGGCATTTGATACTATTATTATTATTATATCATTTTTTTCCCAGAGCAGAGCTCTCAATGTTCTTAGGGAATTTTCCTCAAATTCTCCACATAACTGATTTTGACTGGTGTCACTCCTGTCTGCAGAGCATTGCTCTCGAGGAGTTTAACTTTTAACTTTCTGTATTTTCTTATTTGTTAATCTTCCTGTACTGTTTTCTTCAGGTATTATGGCGGTGTGTCTATACATCTTGCATGAGTTCATCACTTATGAGGATATCCGTGTACAGGGCCATCAACAGAACCAGGAGTTTACGGACGCCCAGTGTGCGGAGGTCATGGGTCACCTCAACGCAAGTGGTGGTTGGCTGCTTCCTCGTTGTTCAGCTCTCTTAAAGGTCGTGCTGGGAGCAATATGGAGAGCACTTCCGGGGTTTCACGAGGCCCTACCGCTCAATGCGCTGGATGATGCTGAAGACAAGGTGCATTCAGTGTACCTGACGGGACTGATCTCGAAGAAACGGTGGGACAGCCTCATCGACATCCTATATCAAGTCTTCCAGCAGACGACGATAATCGCTGCTTATCAAAGGATAGGGGGCCTTGCTAAAGACCTTGACACCCAGGAGCGCGAGAGGCTACGCACGAGAATCATCAGAAAGGCCAGGAGAACTTTGGATGGCCTTACTTTTGAATTCCTCAATCCGTGCCCCGGATCCGAAGTCATACCTTTTTAAACATTTTAATAATGTTATTATTTATTTCTCCGTGATTGTAAGAACCCCCTTTTTTATGATATGAATAGAAAATTTCCATTTCATCTTGTCTTATTCCTCATCCCGAACCGTTTGCACGTGCATGAATGAGTATGTCTTAAACGCTTGATCAAGTGTAAATCGGATGTTCTTTCATTCACTCTCTTATTATCAGTATACTGTCACAATTAGCTGGTAAGCACCTTGATTTCTCCATGCAATAATAATGGCTTAGGCCGCAGGTTCAGATCTGCCACCTAAGACTTTTCAACTCTATGAGCCGTGAGGGTCTCATAGAGACTTTTCTCCCTACGGATCGAGAGGATCTCGTAGATGGTTTTTTTCTCCTTAGGAATCGTGAGGATTCCTAAGTGTGGTTTTCTCTTATAAGTCGTAAGGATCTTATAAGAGAATTTTTCCCTCTTACGAGTCAAGAGGACCCGTAAGCGGTTGTTTCCCTCCCTGTCGAAACTCGACTTTGAAGAGTGAGACCCGTGGATGGTATGCAAGAGACCGTTTTGGGTCAACTTGTAGGGTCCCAGTGCTTAGGAAACAGGCTTCTTTTATGCCTACTGCCTAAGGCTTTATCTCACGAGTCGAGCCGCCTTAACAATTTCTTCACAAGTCGAGACGAATTGAGCGTTTCTCGCAAGAACATCTTAACGTCGCATTTAACCTCTGCTCTTTACGACAGAAGCCCGTTAAGGTTGGTGGTACTTAGGTTTTTGGCCATCGTACCGTCGCATAAGCTAATATAGTCCTCGATAGGCAATCGTGCTGTTCGAGTAGCCCTACGACTGGCGTGTCTCTGATCCCTTCGAGGGCTGGACAAGACGTCTTCAAGCAATCTTCCTAGGCAGTTTGACCGTCGGAAGAGCAAGCGTTAGGAATTTGCCATGCCGCTTTTTACTTGAGGTTAGGCTCATTTTGGAGAGCCCCGATGAGTCATAACCACTCCGCGCTGGTATGGGATGATCTCCTATAGTCTTTCAGGTTTTATGTGAGTTGCCGTCAAGACCCTGAAGCTAGGAATTTGGCCTTTGCTTCGTTTTGCTGGCATCACGTCTGCTGTATCGAGACGAATGTCGTGGTTATCTTTGGGTTGCTAGTGAACCGTCGAGGTTTGGAACTAGGGATTTTGCCGTGGCTCCGTTTGTTTGATTGTCGCGTCCGAATCCCGCTGGAGGAAGAATGCTGGGGTGACAACTCGTCTGATGTATCGAAACGAACGTCGAGGTGGAGCTGGAATTTTGCCGTGGCTCCGTTTGTTTGATTGTCGCGTCCGAATCCCGCTGGAGGAAGAACGCTGGGGTGACAACTCGTCTACTGTATCGAGACGGACGTCGAGGTGGTGACCACTCTGTGCTGGTGCGAGATGATCTCCGATTGTCTTTCCGGTTTTATATAAGTTACCGTCAGGACATTGAAGCTAGGAATGTGGCCTTCGCTTCGTTTGCTTTGGCGCGTCCGAATCTTGTTGGAGGAAGAACGCTGTGGTGACATCGCATCTGCTGTATCGAAACGAACGTCGTGGTGGAGCTGGAATTTTGCCGTGGCTCCGTTTGTTTGATTGTCGCGTCCGAATCCCGCTGGAGGAAGAACGCTGGGGTGACAACCCGTCTGCTGTATCGAAACAAACGTCGGGGTGGAGCTGGGATTTTGCCGTGGCTCCGTTTGTTTGATTGTCGCGTCCGAATCCCGCTGGAGGAAGAACGCTATTGTTGACATTGCGTCTACTGTATCAAGGCGAATGTCACGGTTGTCTCTAGATTGTTGTTGAACCGTCGAGACTTGGCTTCGCTTTTTGGCGGAGTCTGTCGGGAAGGTATGGTTCCCTCTTTGTTTGTGCCCCTGGATTGTATACAGGGATTGCTGTGCTATCGTCTGTAGGGCATGAATTTCGTTACATATATATTTTTTTATTTTAGTTCTTTCCGCGATGCTCTATCATTTCAGCTTTTATATCGCGAAGGTCGCGATTGCCCAATCATTTCGGCTATTTTTCGCGGTGCCCAATCATTTCGGCTGTTTACTTTATTTTTACTCGCTGCTTTTTATTACGAGTTGCCCAATCATTTCGGCCATTTATTTTATTTTTACTCGCTACTTTTTATTGCGAGTTGCCCAATCATTTCGGCTATTCTGCATGCATACCTTTTACTTGCTGCTTTTTATTGCAAGTTGCCCCATCATTTCTGCTATTTCGTATGCATGTGCGGCCTACTGGCCTTTCGCCGTAAATCTATTTCGGCATCAGCACCGCTACAACTGGGATATTGCCAGGAGCGAATCATTATTTGCCTCTGTCGATGTCGAACAAAGATGGCTTAGTGACCAGGGTCAAGGTCCTGTCGACTAAGGCTTTGACTTCATGAGCCGTAAGGGTCTCACAAAGTTATTTCTCCCTACAAGTTATGAGGATCTTATAGGTGTATTTTCTCCTTAGGAATCATGAGGGTTCCTAAGTGTTTTGCTCCTCTGTAAGTCGTAAGGATACTACATGAGGGTTTTCTCCTTGTAAATTGAGAGGATTTACAAGGGTTATTCATCGTGCGAACATATCCCTAATCTCGGATGGGACTTAGTTAGGGAAATGTTTATTCGCGCCCATGGATCGTATACAAGGGTCAGTATTGCGCCACTTGTAGGGCAATATCGAAAGTTGTAAGGGTTTCTTAAGCACAGGTTTAGGTCTCTGTAACTTAAGACTTTCAAATTTTATGAGCCGTGAGGGTCCCATAAGAGAGTTCTCCTTACGAGTCGTGAGGATCTCGCAAGTGTATTTTCTCCTTAGGAATCGTGGGGATCCTTAAGTGTGTTGCTCCCTTGTGAGTCGTAAGGATCTCACGCGGGTGGTTTCTCCTTATAAGGTCGAGAGGACCCTATAAGTGTCTTTTAACGAGGTTGCACCCTTTCGGGTTTTCACAAACACTCGCCGGTAGCCCTGTTGTTTTTACTCACGGAGCCCTTTCGGGTTTTCATCCGTGCCCATTTTGCTTATGGACATACCGTTTTTTTTATTCTCTTTATTTTCTTCTTCTTCTTTTTTTTAACGAGGTCGCGCCCTTTCGGGTTTTCACGAACACTCGCCAGTAGCCCTGCTATTTTTACTCACGGAGCCCTTTCGGGTTTTCATCCGTGCCCTTTTTGCTTATGGACATACCGTTTTTATTTATTATATTTTTCTTTATTTATTATTTTTTTTATTCGCCTCGTCAGCCTAAGGATGCTGTGGTATTAGTTTAAGGACGTTTCGGTCCTTTGCAAGTTTTAGGACATTGCGGTCCATCATTAGTTTAAGGACGTTTCGGTCCAGTGTCGCCGTATTTGCGGCGAATATCTAGTTTATTGACTTTTCGGTCTATGGGGCTTTCTCTATGACTGACCATAATGCCCCCGGCGTATCCATCTTTCTCGGAGCATGCGGTTGTGGCGGGTTCACTTTCCAATTTTCGGACAACGCGAACTTGCCCTGTTGGTATTGGTCTTCAACCCAGTTCTTGAAGACGTAGCAATCCTCGATCAGATGACCTACCGTTTGATGGTAAGGGCAATAATTAAGATTATTAACATCGCCTGGCCGCAACGGACGTTTTGGGCTCGGCAGATTGATGAACCTGTCGCACACTGCCAGCTCGAACAGTCCCCTTGTTTTATCTTGCGGAAACGAGTAAGGACGTTTCAACTTTTCCTGAAGGGGTTGCCGCTTGTTGCTTTGGCGAGCAACCGGTCTAGGGTCACTTGATTGTTGTTGAGCGCTGGCGACGAAGGCCGTTTTTCCTTTTCCTTTATCCTTTTTGTTCGCTCTGTTGTTTGCGGGGCCGGGATTTGTTTTATCTTGCGGAAACGAGTAAGGACGTTTCAACTTTTCCTGAAGAGGTTGCCGCTTGTTGCTTTGGCGAGCAACCGGTCTAGGGTCACTTGATTGTTGTTGAGCGCTGGCGACGAAGGCCGTTTTTCCTTTTCCTTTATCCTTTTTGTTCGCTCCGTTGTTTGCGGGGCCGGGATTTTTTCCGAGTAGCGTGCGATTGCATGGCTGAACGTTCTCGCAGCTCCTCAATTCCTTCATTTTTGAAATAGATTCCCCGAGGGAAGGGTTGGGGGTAGCTTCTTCGTCAGAGTCGCTTCCAAAGGTGATAATTTGCGATACCTTAGAGTCGGCTATATGACAATCGTCGGCGGATCTTTTGCGCTCATCTATCGCATTTTTTCGACGTCTACAAGCTTCACATTTTGTCCTGTCAAAGTGTCGCTTTTGAGCGACATACCCTTGCCACCAACAGTTAAAGGGTTCGCAGTCTTCGGTAGGATGTATGATCTTTTGATGATATAAACAGAAGTTAGGGTGCATCTCTACCTCAGCGAGAGTATTTTCTTCAGAGGGCGGTAGCATCATTCCTACTGATAGAGGTTTGGCGAATCTTTTTCTCGTCTTGAATTTGTTTTTACCCGCAGTGTATGGCTTTTGATTTGACGGGAATGCCTTGGCTCTTTCCAGTATGGCCATTTCACGCTCTTGATTGGCTTTTGCTTTCAGACGAATTTCATTTAGGAAGACATCGATCAACTCGTCTGATGGCTGTAGAATCTCCGGCTCAGGGTTCGCCATTGATTTCTCAGCGAAAGGAGCCTCCTCATCATCCGTCAGTGAATGAGAAATCACATGACAAGTCGCTACGTAGTCATCGGATTCATCTGATAAGTTTTCTCCATCGTTTTCATCCTCGACGAAAGAACAAGTTGCCCCCGGCGTGTCCGTCTTCTTTGGAGTATGCGGCTGTGGTGGGTTTACCTTCCACTTTTCAGACAGCGCAAACTTGCCTTGTAGGTACTGATCCTCGATCCATCCCTTGAAGACGAAACAATCCTCGATCGGGTGACTTACTGTTTGGTGGTAAAGGCAGTAATTGGGATTATTGAGATCGCCTGGCTGTAACGGACGTTTTGGATTCGGCAGATTGATGAGTCTGTTGCGTACTGCCAGTTCAAACAGTCTTCTCGTTTTATTCTGAAGAAATGAGTAAGGACGTCTTAGTCTCTCCTCAAGGGACGGGCGTGGATGCGCGTTACTTTGGTGAACGATCGGCTTTGAGTTGCTCGGTTGTTGTTGAGCATTGGCAACGACAGTCGCTTTCCCTTTTCCTTTCTCATTTCGAGAGTCTGGTTTTGGAGGAGACGGTCCATGGCCCATCTGGTCCATTTGGGCTAACTTATCAATCAATGCTTGAAAGGTGGTCGGCCTGAAGAACATCATGAATTGTGAGATGGTCTCTTGCGGATCAAGAGTGCCCACGAACATGCCTACCGCAGGTGCCTCTTCTATGCGTTGTTTGCATTTCGACCATAGGTTCCGCCATCGTGTTGCGTATTGGACCCACGTTTCGCCTGGCCTTATCCTGGCATTTATCAGTGCTGTTATCGGGGTGCGTTCACTAGCACTCGCGAATCTTTGTGTAAACAGGAGCTCCATCTCCGCAAATTTTTTGACAGAGTCATTAGGTAGCTCCGAATACCATTCAAAGGCTGTTTCTGCTAAGCTGCCGACGAATTGGCGAAGCAACAATTTGTCATCGCCTCCAGTATTGCCGCATAAGGCCCTGAATTGAGCGACATGCTGATGTGGATTCCCTGTCCCTTTATATACGTGGAACTTAGGGATCGTATATCCCGGCGGGTAACTGATTTGGTCATACCAGCTTGGATAGGGTCGTCCGGTTCTAACAGTTTGCCCAGCCGATTCATTCGCCTGATGAGCTCGTATTTGCTGAGCTATATAGTCATCCAGTGCGGCCTTGGAAATGGTCTCATATTTGGCTGCTGAAAGAGCCGGCGGAGGATTAAGTGTCTCCCTTCTATCGTCTTCAACAATGATTGGAGGGTCATCAGCTAGAGGGTCCGGCTGTAACATCATCCCTACCATATCTTGGAAGAGGAGCGCCATCTGTTTTATGTTAGCCGCTTGCTCTTTGGCTTCTTTGTCCTTCTTTTCGAGGACTCTGCGTAGATAGCGTCAGTTTCTTGTTCATGACGCTGCTCTGATGATACTTCCGAACTTTCTTTCGGTTCGGTAAGTGCAGCCATTGCAGTCATCATTTCCTAAAGTTTTTGTTGTTGCTCCCGGGCTTTCGTCACGGATCTGGTGAGCGGTCGGTGGCCCGTCAAAGCGCGGCTTTCCTCCTTTCCGGAAGCCATATAAACCGTGTGCGCTACCATGCCCCCAGACTTGGGACGTTTGTATTCAGCGCTTTACGGTGTACCTTGTTCACAGGGGGTTTTTGCGGCCTCCTTTTCCTTTGAGTGATTGGAGTTGAAGGGGCCGTTTTAGTGGTAGACACCCGAGTAGCCGTTGCTTTTTGTGGCTTGACGGAGTAATCCTTCTCCTGCCAAACCTTCATCTTTTTCTGTTGGCGGAGATAGTTTTCATCAATCACCGACTCTTGAACCTGTCGCCAGACTTTGTAAATTTTAGAGGACAGCCGTTGAGGGGGCTGCTCTAGCTTCTTCTCTGGAGTATTCTCTACAAGTGAAGGAGTTCGTTTCAACACTGCAGTAGGAGAATTTCTGCGCACCGTGTTCAGCAATACAAAGCTGTTGCCGGTTGGAACAGCAGCATCGATCCCCACCGTTGGAGCTGGAGGAGTAAATCCAGAGGGGGAGTTGCCCCCAGCCTTCCTTACTCGGCGCCAGTGGCGACGTCGAGCGTGTCGTGCGGATGGCGTTGTTCTAACCGTAGGGGTGACCTCATCATGCCCCCTGTCAAAAGCAGACTTCCGAGCAGGGGAAGCAAACTTGGTGATCTCGCTGAGAACGGGAGTAGGGATGGCTATCCGCTTCGGGATAACGCCTTCTGGTATTGCAGGCTTCTTTATGGGCCCGTTGGAGCTCTGGTCTAGTCCGTTAAAAACCGAGGCAGTGGAGTTGGGCGACCCGTTGAGAGGGGCCGCGGCATTGGTAAGCCGATCAAAGAACGACCTCTTTGGAGCTTCTTGCGACGTCATTGGGGCATTGAAGCTCATCGGTGGGAGCATGGTCCCGAAGAATAATCCAGTAGTGGTTTGAGTTACCTGCTCTACTGGCATTTTGAACAGTGAGGCCGCTCGGGGCCCATAAGTCACTCCTCCAGTAAGGACCGAGCGAGAGTTGCAGTTGCAGGCAGTGCAGTTTGAAGCCATTGATCTTCTGTTTTCTGCACGGAGCAAGACACCAAATCTTAGTATCTTGAATCCACAGGCAACCACAGCAAACCGCGATTCGTTCGCGAACACGACACACGAAGTGTGGAGTGGAAAGAGGAAAGGCCCCACCGGGCGTGCCAGAATTTGTTCCCCTCCGAACGGCGGCCGAGACGCGAGGACGTCTCGCCTGAGGTTCGGGGCAGATGCTATTTGGTTTTATCCGTCCACCTCTCCGAAGATGCCAAGTTGATTTATGGCACCTTGTATCGGAGGTTTAGACGGATGCGGCCGATTTAGCAGACTTCGTCAGATTCCCCCTCGCTTGAGGGGTTTTTGATTGTGGGGATGCTCTTCCCTGCAGGCGCAAGCCCCTGTAGTTAATTACGCTACCGCATCGCGGTAACAACTTTCTCCTTCTCCAAAATTTCACTTCGTGTCGTGGGTGTTTGTTTTGTTTGTGGTTGCCCGTGGATTGTATACGGAGACTGAGTAATGCCGTCGCCCGTAGGACGTGGATTAGTCCAAATCCGTATTTACTTAGATTTGGGTTTGGTGTTTTTAGTTTAAGGATACGTTAGTCGTATTGAGACTAAGATCAACTTAAACGTTCGTCAAGGATACGTTAGTCCTGTTTTGGACTAAGATCAACTTGACGTGGTGATCAATTTAATATATATGGTCGTCAGGACTCATCACCTCTCTGACGTCGTTGAAGGATTACAACGATAGGTGTCAGAGGAGTTCAGAGATGTACCCTTGAACCAAAATTGATTTGAAGTTTTATCATTCATTTAAATGTTTAAGGATACGTTAGCCGTATTTGGGGCTAAGATCAACTTAAACGGGACCGTTTAGATCCGACAAAAGAGCGTTTGGATGCTCTATTGTTCCAGTTTAGAGACATGGTGGTCCATTGCCAGTTTAGGGACGTGGTGGTCCATCTCCAGTTTAGGGACATAGTAGTCCATTGCCAGTTTAGGGACATAGTAGTCCATTGCCAGTTTAGGGACATGGGGGTCCATTGCCAGTTTAGGGACGTAGTGGTCCATGTTCCAGTTTAGGGACGTAGTGGTCCATCGCCAGTTTAGGGACGTAGTGGTCCGTTATTAGTTTAAGGACGTTTCGGTCCGATATTAGTTTAAGGACGTTTCGGTCCACGAGTTTAAGGACCCCGCAGTCCATATTGATATGTGGTTGTCGGGACCCGTCACCTCTCTGACGTCGTTGAAGGATTACAACGACATGTGTCAGAGGAGTTCGGAGATGTACCCTCGAACCGGATATAAATTGATTTAAAAGAGCAGCTGTGCTCAGTCAACTTAAATTTGAGGACTTACGGCCAAAATTGGGCTAAGTCCAGTTGAAAATGTTCAACACTTTTATTTATTTTTGGTCTATTAAACCTGTGCTAGGGCTTTGCCCACACATAAATAATGCATTGCATTACTTTCTATTTTTGTTTGGACTGGGCTCTGCCCTTTTATAAATGATGCAGAGGCATTAATTTTATTTGGGCTCTGCCCTTTATAAATGATGCAGAGCATCAATTTTATTTGGGCTTTGCCCTTTTATTGCTTTGCAATTTATTTTGGCCTGCTAGGTCTTTTGATTTGGGCCTGACCCTTTAAGAAATGCATTGCATTTGTCAGGCGCTTTGCGCCAATCAGGGAGCGCAAGCGCTTGTGGTGACGACATGTGTCATGCAAGCGCAGTGCGCTGCGCTTGCGCTGCGCACACGTGGCGTACTTTGGTGAGTTGCGCCAATTACAGAGAGCAAAGCTCTATCTTAAAGCGCATAGCGCAAGTAGTTCAGATGTTGACACGTGGCGCTTTCCCAAGAGCGCAACAACGCAGTTTGGAAGTGCAAAGCACTAAGAATCTTTTAGATTCAAGAACAGAAGTGCAAAGCACTATTTGATTTCTTGATCTAATTTAGATCAAAGAAAAATAAGTTTTTCTTGTTTTTCTTATCTCAGAGAACCAAAGGTTCATAAAAAGTGCAAAGCACTGTTTAATTTTTTGTTTTTATTAAAGATCATTGATCTTGTTTTTAGATCTATGATCTGTTCAAAAGAGAACTTTCTCTTTTTCTAAAGGTTTTTACCTTTTTTGTTCTTGAGGAGTTCTTCAGAGTTCTCTTTTTTTTTCTCAGAAAATATTGATGCCTTTGAATTGAGGTCTAGGGCCCTTTTTATAGTGCCCATAAATTAGTTAAATTTGTTAAAGAGATCTTTCTCTGAGTGATTTGGAGAATTTTCTCCACCGTTGCATCTTTGATTTAAGGGCTTCTGTTTTACAGAAGAAAATCTTCTTGTTTCAACAAGAACAGAAAGATTTCGTAGAATTTTAATTCTGTTTGGCGCAAATGCTCCAGAGCGTGACACGTGTCACGCAGCGCACAGCGCAGCGCAGCTGTGCTTGCGCATCTGCGCTGACACGTGTCGCGCAACGCACAGCGCAGCGCTGCTGCGATTGCGCAACTGCGCTGACACGTGTCGCGCAGCGCAGCGCTTGCGCAACTGAAGCTTTGCTTCTATTTTGTTTTTAATAGAGCTTTGCTCTTGATGGAGTGCACTACCTTGGGCGCTGCGCTTCCTGCGCTGGTGTGTCTGATTTTGACACGTGGCACTCTGTGCGCAGCGCAGGGGATCTGAAGTGTTGCTTCATTTATTTTAATTTTAGTTTTCAATACAGGGCTTTGCTCTGATTGGGGAGACAGAAGCGTTGCTTCGTTTCCTGCCTTGGAATTTAAACAGAGCTTTGCTCTGATTGGGGTAGACAGTCCCGAGTCACATGGAGGCAATGAGCAATATGAGGGGTTTCGTCTCTCCCGGTTTTGGGGGTTGATGTTGCGCTATGCTCGATTGGCTATAACTGGAAGTCTCTGGCCAGAGCTGCTGCCGAGATTTACTGATAAGAGTTATCATTAGTTTCTCGAACCGTTATGGGCCAGACATCGGCATAACTTATCACGTTACTGGGGTCTGACGTTTACCACCCCTAAGCATGATATGCGACATATCAGACGAAAAGACCGAACTGTACGGTAGTATTACTGATAGGCTTCATGGAGAGTATGGACAAGCTTGCTTGTTGATCTTCATATCGCTCAATACCCGGGTAGCCGTTACGTCCAGCTAGTACCGCTGACAGCTTGTGGGTGATTGATGTGATCATCACTTACTGCTGGCGTATTGACGAGTCTTTAGAGTCCTACACAGAAGTTCCCTGGTTCAAGCAAAACGAAGTAGGACACATATGTGATATGTGTGTGGGCCTGATTAAATACGTGTATGTGATACCGTATTGTAATCTGGCAGTTATCTGTTATCGGTTCGGTTATATGTGATATAACCAGATTGTCGAATCAAATATTGATTTGATAATGTGATATACAGATAAATGATATTAGTCGGTCATATGTGATATAAACGGATTATTAAATCAAGTGTTGATTTAATAATGTGATATATATTACATGTGATATAATTATATCTTAACTAATATCATTAGCTCACTAAATATTTTCTTATATGTATTAATATATATATATATATATATATATATATATATATATATATATACATGTATGTATGTATGTATGTATGTATGTAGTATGGCATGATTTCTATTTTTGAGAAAAATGGAAAATAAGATGGAAAATGGAAGACTTTGAGAGCATGGTTGCAAGCATGGGCTTTATTCATTGTTTATTCATCTTGACTCACTATTCAAGCATGGTTGCAATTTTATATTGCTAATTTCCATGCTTGAATGAGTGAGGGTCAAGAGTTGCCATTCATTCTTTACTCATTCTAACACTTAGCCATTTTCTTGAGTTGCTCCAATTTTTGCTCTCATGCTCTCTAGCTTCTTCTTCCTCCTCATTGCTATGGTTCAAGCTTCAACCCTCACATGTGATGTGACCATGAAGCTTGAACACAAACTTTTGAGCTTTACACATCCCTTACTTCACCATCATACACTTAACTAGCGATCGAGTGTAGCGTGTTTCCTACGCTAAGCGTTTAGTGTAGAGGTAGCTTAAGTTGGAGGGACTTCGCGTGGATCATCTTCGGCACGAGGGTCATCGGAGGAAGCTCGTCCAAACCCTCAAGTGAAGCCTAGTGGAGTCGTAGGACTACTACACGGATTATATGAAGTGAAGGACTCGATTTACGAAAGTATAGCCATCTTCACTTCTCATAGCTTTTCTTGATATCAAACATAAAAACCCTAATCAGCTAGCTAAAGATCTTTGATAGTCTAGCTTAGCACCCATAAAAATTTGAATTTGGTATGCTTGATATCACTTGGACCTCATGGTGGTGCTAGGGTAGACTTTCAAGACCCTCGTCTTGGGATGGTAGGAATTTATCACTCGGAGGCTGGCCGAGCAGGGATTTGCGCAGTTGCCCCTTAGTGAGGCTTCGATCCTTAGCGTCGGTGGATAGAAAGTTACCCGCTAAGGATTGATCGAGCACGGAAGCTGCTCAGTGGCCTCTTGATAAGGGCTTTGATCCTTAGCGTAGGTGGGTAGGAAGTTACCTGCTAAGGATTGACCGAGCAGGGAAGCTGCTCGGTGGCCTCTTATTGAAGGCTTTAGGTTCTTGGCGTCGGTGGGTAGGGAACTACCGGCCACGGATTGACCGAGCAGGGAAGCTGCTCGGTGGCCTCTTGATGAGGGCTTTAGATCCTTGGAGTCGGTGGGTAGGAAGTTACCCGCTAAGGATTGACCGAGCAAGGAAGCTGCTCGGTGGCCTCTTGGTGAGGGCTTCGATCCTTAGCGTAGATGGGTAGGAAGTTACCCACTAAGGATTGACCAAGCAGGAAAGCTGCTCGGCGGCCTCTTGGTGAGGGCTTTGATCCTTAGCGTAAGTGGGTAGGAAGTTACCCGCTAAGGATTGACCGAGCAGGGAAGCTGCTCGATGGCCTCTTGATGAGGGCTTCGCTAAGGATTGATCAAGCAGGGAAGCTGCTCGACGGTCTCTTGATGAGGGCTTTAATCCTTAGCGTAGGTGGGTAGTTAGTTACCCGCTAAGGATTGATCGAGCAGGGAAGCTGCTCGGCGGCCTCTTGATAAGGGCTTTGATCCTTAGTGTAAATGGGTAAGAAATTACCCGCTAAGGATTGACCGAACAGAGAAGCTGCTCGGTGGCCTCTTGATGAGGGCTTTAGATCCTTGTCGTTGGTGGGTAGGGAACTACCCGCCACGGATTGACCGAGTAGGAAAGCTGCTCGGTGGCTTCTTGGTGAGGGCTTCGATCCTTAGCGTAGGTGGATAGGAAGTTACTCGCTAAGTATTGACCGAGCAGGGAAACTTCTTGATGGCCTCTTGATGAGGGTTTTGATCCTTAGTGTAGGTGGGTAGGAAGTTACCCGCTAAGGATTGACCGAGCAGGGAAGCTTCTCGGCGGCCTCTTGATGAGGGCTTTGGATCCTTGGCGTCGGTGGGTAGGGAACTACCCGTCAGGGATTGACCGAGTAGGGAAGTTGCTCGGTGGACTCTTGATGAGGGATTTAGATCCTTGGCATCGGTGGGTAGGGAACTAGCCGCCAGGGATTGACCGAGCAGGGAAGCTGCTCGGTGGCCTCTTGGTGAGGGCTTCGATCCTTAGCGTAGGTGGGTAGGAAATTACCCTGTTCGCTGCCGAAAATAGGGAAAACAAACGTCTTGCCTGAATTCGGGGGCAGATGCTATTTAGTTTTATCCGTCCATATCTCCGAAGATGCCAAGTTGATTTATGGCACCGTATATTGGAGGTTTAGACGGATGTGGCCGTTGTAGCAGACTTCGTCAGATTCCCCCTCGTTTGAGAGGTTTTTGATTGTGGGGACGCCCTTCCTACAGGCTCAAGCCCCTGCAGTTAATTACGCTACCGCATCGCGGCAACAACTTTCTCCTTCTCCTTATGGTCATTTCGTGTCGTATGTGTTTGTTTTGTTTTTGGTTGCTCATGGATTGTATACGGAGACTAATTTATGTTGTCGCCCGTAGGGCGTGGATTAGTCCAAATCCGTATTTTCTTAGATTTGGGTTTGGGTTGGGTTTAAGGATCGTTAGTCTTGTTTTAGACTAAGATCAACTCAAACGTTTGTTGAAGATACGTTAATCTAATTTTAGACTAAGATCTACTCAACAGGATCATTTAGATCCAACAAAAGAGTATTTGGGCTCTATTGTTTTAGTTTATAGACGTTGCGGTCCATTGGATTTAAGGACATCATAGTCTGTGACAGTTTAAAGACGTCATAGTCTGTAAAGTTTAAAGACATCATAGTCTATGAGTTTAAGGATCTCACAGTCCATAAAGTTTAAGGACATCATAGTCCATAAGTTTAAGGACCCCATAGTCCATAAAGTTTAAGGGCAGCATAGTCCAGTTTAAAGACATCATAGTCTGTGTGGTTTTGGTTCAACCGTTTAGGGATGCACCAAAAGTTATTGGTTATTGGGACCCTCCATCTCTCTGAAGACGTTGAAGAATTACAACGACATATATCAGAGGTATGAAGAGATGTACCCTTGAACCAATGTTGGTTGGGAGATCTGTAGTCAAGTTTGGGACTAAGATCAGTTAAAAAGATTTATGATCATATGGACTCAATTAATCTAAATTAGGGATCTGTGGCCAACTTGGGCTCAGCCCACTCAGTTAAAATGTTGGACATTTAATTAGGCTCGGTCCCTTTTTATTTAACAATGCTGAGCATTGGTTTTGGGTTCTGACAACATTTTTGTCTTATATTGAGTGTTGAACACTCATTATGGCTCTGGGGCTTTATTTGAAGAGCAATTTATGTTCCTTCAGCGCACACGTGAGGAGCACATAGTGTGCTTGGCGCTAAGCGCCAGATTTAGAGTAGTAAGGCGCTTCCTGTAGGATAGCGCACACGTGAGGAGCACGTGGGGCGCTTGGCGCTGAGCGCCAGACTTAGAGCGCTAAGACGCTTCTTATGAAATAGAGCACACATGAGGAGCACGTGGCGCGCTTGGCACTGAGCGTCGGTCAATGAGTGCAGAGCGCTCTTTATGAAATAGCGCACACGTGAGGAGCACGTGGTGCGCTTGGTGCTGAGCGCCAGTCAATGAGTGTAAAGCGCTCCTTATGAAATAGCCCACATGTGAGGAGCACATGGTGCGCTTGGCGCTGAGCGCCAAACCTTGAAGCGTTGGGCGCTTCTTTAAATTGGAGCGCTAGGAGCGCTGCAGGGCTATGCGCTAATCTTGGAGCGCTGAGGCGCTTCTTTAAATTGGAGCGCTAGGAGCGTTGCGGCGCTGTGCGCCAGTCTTGGAGCGCTAAGGCGCTTCTTTTTAATTGGAGCGCTAAGGCTCTTTTTAGGTAACTTTGATCAGTTCTGCGTTCTGTGAATTAAATTCTCGTTCATAGGAGACTTTGTCTCATAGATCTAAGAACTACGTTCTTAATTTAATAGGATATTTTACAATCTCTTCTGTTTTTGTGAAAGACTTCTTCTTTATTTTATAGATCTATGATCTGAAGAGAATTAAGTTCTTCCCCCTCACTTTTCATGATGAGATGTCTGTAGGGTGTTTTTCGTCACCCCATTGAGATGGGAATACGCGCGCGCTTGTCAGGCGTACTACAGATTCCCCCTGCCTAGGGTAGGCAGGGGTTTATTGATCGTGGGGATCCGAATCTCCGGCAGCCGCGGACTAAGCTGCCGTTAATTACCCCTCGCCTCTGGAGCGAGGGAACCTCCGATTGACAGGTTAAACTGGTTGTGCGAACTCAATGTGCAGTGTACGTGTGTTGTGTTTTGAAAGGGGGGTTTGGATATATCGGGAGCCACGCAGAGTGTTTACGGGGGTCCCGCTACCCGGATAGCGGGCTGGGGGTCAAGGGGGCTAGCAGCCCCCTTGCGGGGTGCGGGGCAGCGCCCCGTTAGAAATTTTTTTCTAACAGGGACAGTGTCGCGGAATATGTGTGTATGTAAATATGTATACATATGTGTATATATATATATGTATATATGTATATATATATATATAAAAGAAAGAGGGGGAAAAGGCATCCAAAGGATACATGGGGGCAGCACTTTGGGCGCTGTGCGCTCAGGCGCTAGAGTGCCACGTGTTGGCACATGGGCGCTCTGCGCTTGAGCGCAAGTGCGCCACGTGTCGGCACCGGGGCGACTTGCGCCTGAGCGCTTGCGCTTGAGCGCAAGCGCGCCACGTGTCGGCACGGGGAAGACTTGCGCTCGAGCGCTTGCGCTGGAGCGCAAGCGCTCCACGTGTCGGCACCGGGGAGACTTGCGCTCGAGCGCTTGCGCTTGAGCGCAAGCGCGCCACGTGTCGGCACCGGGGCGACTTGCGCTTGAGCGCAAGCGCGCCACGTGTCGGCACGGGGGCGACTTGCGCTCGAGAGCTTGCGCTGGAGCGCAAGCGCTCCACGTGTCGGCACCGGGGCGACTTGCGCTCGAGCGCTTGAGCGCAAGCGCGCCACGTGTCGGCACCGGGGCGACTTGCGCTCGAGCGCTTGCGCTTGAGCGTAAGCGCGCCACGTGTCGGCACGCGGGCGCTCTGCGCTTGAGCGCCGGCGAGAAAAGGAGGCTTTTAGCCTAAGAAACAGAAGCTATGCTTCCAAAAGGAAATATTTGTTGTTTTATATATATGGAGTTAAACTCCTAGGATGTTTTGAAGCTGATGAAGGGGGTTCTTCTTCTTCCTCCTGTTGTTTGGCCGGATCTTGAAGATCAAGAAGTAGGAGATTTTAAAAATCACTCCTTTTTAAGATCTGATGGAAGATCTGAGTTCCCCTTTGTGGGTTTTGTGGTGGAAAACTACTTAGTTTTGGAAAAGAAAGAATAAAACTCTTGATTTAATTCAAAGAAATGAGAAGGTTTAGAACCTTGGAGAAGGAGCAGGAGGCACAAAGAACCCTAGTTTTGGGGGAATGAAAAGTGTTATTTTATTCATCATCATGTTGCCTTTTATAGGCTTACAAGTTTACATATATCCCCTTGGGCTTTACAAAAATGGTATTTTAGCCATCCCATGGCTTATGTGCCATTTCATTTTTACATATAAGCCATGGGCTTACAAAATATTGGCTTTATGCCCATTTTGCATACATTCATGTATAAAAAATTACATAAAAATTATTTATTACATGATCTATATTTTAGCATGGAGGAGGCTGGCCGCGGGCTCGACTTGGGCATGGGCCTGCTTGACCTGGGCTTGGGCCCACCTGGCTTGGGGTTGACCTTGACTTTGACTCGGTCAACGGGGGTGTAAATTTTTACCCCAACAAAGTGCCCCCCATCAATAAATGCACACCGCACATTTGAGTTGTGTGCATGAAATTGATGGATCTTGAAGCTGAACTTCGAGGTGGAACATCATTCCGGAGGCGAAGCATCATCCCGGGGAGCATGATTCCCGAGGATCGGAGCATCATTCCGATTCGCGGAGCATAATTCCAATGTCAGAGCATCATTCCGATTCGCGGAGCATAATTCCAATGTCAGAGCATCATTCCGAAGCGCGGAGCATAATTCCAGGGTCGGAGCATCATTCCGATTTGCGGAGCATAATTCCAACGTCGGAGCATCATTCCGAAGAGTCGAAGCATAATTCCAGGATTCAGAGCATCATTCCGAAGAGCGGAGCATGATTCCAGGGATCGGAGCATCACTCGGGGAGCATGATTCCCAGGGGTCGGAGCATTATTTCGATTTGCGGAGCATGATTCCAAGGATCGGAGCATCATTCCGATGAGGCGGAGCTTGATTCCAAAGTTCGGAGCATCTTTCCGAAGAGCGGAGCATAATTCCAGGATTCGGAACATCATTCCGAAAGGCGGACCTTGATTCCAGGATTCGGAGCATCATTCCGAAGGGCGGAGCATGATTCCAGAGATCGGAGCATCGTTCCGATGGGCGGAGCATAATTCCAGAGATCGGAGCATCATTCCGATGATCAGCAGACATTCTGACCGAAGCATGATTTCGATGCAGAGGTAGATTCCTAGGCGAAGTATAATTCCGACAAGGGAGGAAAATACTCCGAGGCGAAGCATGATTTCGACACGGGGTATATTCTGAGACGGAGCATGATTCCGGCGCAGAGCTTGTTGGCTGACTTGATTCCGAGACGAAGCATAATTTCGATATGGAAGGCAGATACACCGAGACGAAGTATGATTTCGACGCGGGGTACACTCTGAGACGAAGTATGGTTCCGACGCAGAGCTGGTTGGTTGATTTGATTCCGAGGCGAAGCATAATTTCGACAGGAGGTCGTTGGTTGATTCCGAGCCGAAGCGTGATTTCGACACAGGGTAAATTCTGGGACAGAGCATGATTCCGCCGTAGAGGTTGTTGGTTTGATTTGATTTGGGTTGACATCAGCATCGCTACACTGGAATATGGTACCAGGAGAGAATCATCATTTGTCATGAGAGGATTTGGGTATTACGGTTTTGGTTTGGCATCTGTATTGCTATACTGGAATAATGCCAGGAGCAACTCATCATTTGCCCCGGGAGGATTTGGGAATTGTTTACGCCCGTGGATTGTATACGGTTTTGCAGGATGTATGATTCAGACCGTAGGGCCAAAAGCATTTTGGGTCTTTGCTGGCGTCTGCATCGCTGCACTGGAATGTGGTACCAGGAGCGACTCATCATTCGCCGTTGGGATTTGAATTTGGAATTTGGCTGGCGTCTGCATCGCTGCACTGGAACATGGTACCAGGAGCGACTCATCATTCGCCACTTTGGGGTTGGGGAGCGATGGCTTAGGAGACAGGTTTAGATCCCAGTCACCTAAGACTTCTCAATTTTATGGGCCGTGAGGGTCCCATAAAAGCATTTTCTCCCTGCGAGTCGTAAGGATCCCGCAGGTGTATTTCTCCTTAGGAGTCGTGGGGACTCCTAAGTGTGTTCTTCCTTTGTGAGTCGTAAGGATCCCACAAAGGTTTGTTCTCCTCATATATCGTGAGGACACATGAGTGGGTCTTCTCAATGGAGCATAATTCCAAAGGCGGAGACCAGCCGCGTAACCGGTGATTACGGTGGGGCATGAGGGTGATGAGAATTATTTGAGCCCGTGGATTGTATACGGTAGTCAATTTGGGGACTAACCGTAGGGCGGGAAGAATTTTGGGAAATTGGATTTTGGTTGGCGTCTACATCGCTGCACTGGAATATGGTACCAGGAGCGACTCATCATTCGCCGTTTTTTTTTTGTTTTTGCATTTTTTGTTTTACCGCGATTGCTCTATCATTTCAGCTTTTCTTATCGCAAAGGTCGCGATTACCCCATCATTTCGGCTTTTATTCGCGGTTGCCCCGTCATTTCGGCTTTTCTTTATTTTTCTTTTATTTACACATTTTTTTTATATACACACATTTTTTTTTTACATTCCCAGTTTAACGACTTAGAGGTCGACTGTTCCCAGTTTAATGACGTGGTGGTCGATTGTTTTCAGAGAAAGGCAGATGTCTGAGAGAATCGGTTCCACGAAGAACTTCGGTCTCCATTTGTATGAAATTGGCGGTTGCAGCTTGACTGTTTGTTAACACGCCTTTGGACAGTTCTATCTCTCCTGCCTTGTATTGCTTTTCGACCCAATCTTTGAAGACGAAGCAGTCCTCAATGGCATGACCTATCACTCTGTGATAGGGGCAGTATTTGGGGTCGTCGGTCCTATTCGCTTCCTGCGGTCTTTTTGACTCTGGCAGTTGTAGACCGTTCTTCAGGGCGTCATTGAATATTTTACGAATTTTGTCCCTTCTGAAGGAATAGACCTTATCCAGCTTCTCTTTCAGTGGAGATTCTCCCCCCTCTCCGAACACTGGCTTCCGAGGCTGGTTGGCACTAGGCCCGCTCATCCCTTGCTTATTTCGGTTAGCCGAAGTGTTGAAAGATTCCGAATCATCGGAGTTTCCGCCTTTGCGATTATCGTCCTTTCGGTTTCTCCAGGACCTATTGTTATTTTGGGAATCCGAGGAGGACTCCTGTTTTGAGCGCTCCAGCATCTGAACCTTCCTGCTCAGCTCTTGGAATGTTTTGAGACCCGCGGTGCATAGAAACGGGGCCATCCAATTGTTGAGATTTCCGACGAGGAGACCGACATATTGGTCCTGCTCTATCGGCGGTTCGCATTTGACGGAGAGATTGCGCCATCGGGTTATAAAATCCATGCTTCTTTCGTCGCTCTTGGGCTTGGTCCTTACGAGCTCGGCAATGGTAATCTTATCGCTGACGCTCATGAACCTCTGCCGAAACAGAGATTCCGTTTGGACAAAAGTTATGACGGAGCCATCCGGTATGCTCGCGTACCAGTCGAAAGCAACATCGGTCAAGCTATTAACGAACTGGCGGAGGAGAAGTGCATCATTGCCCCCAGTATTCCCGCATGAGGCTTTGAAGTGGGCGATATGTTGATTCGCATTTCCCGTCCCATCGAATCTTCCGAATTTGGGGATGACATAGCCGCTAGGAAATTCTACCAGATCATACTGAGCAGGATATGGTCTCCTACTACTGCTGATATCTTTTTGCGCTTCGGCTTCGGCCACCAATGTTTTGACTTTGCTGGCAACCAAATCCATGATTTGATCTTGAGTTAGCGGGCTACTGTCATCGGTAGCCAAGACATTTTCCGAGATAGGATGCGACTGGTTTTCATGTAGTTCCCCCACTTTTGGATTTGAGGGAATAGGCGTCGGCTGCTTTGGGACACCATTTCCCGGTTCACGAGTAGAGCCCTCCGCTTGATTGGGCGGCTGAGAGGCAAGTCGGGCCGTGAGCTGCATCACGACATTCGTCAAGTCATCGATTTTGGAGTAGAGTTTGTCCATCTCCTTGTCTTTGTTTCTGAGCTGCTTTCGGAGCTCTTGAAGCAGCTCTTGCTCCACGGTCCTGGGGCGGAAAGTCGGCTCTTCTTCGCTTTCCGAGCCCGACTCCTCATGGGCCGAAGGGTCTTTCCGCCTATCATCCTCATCAAGAGGGTTTTCATCACCCAGCAGAGGCGGCTGTTCTTGGGGAGTGGCAATCACATTCAAGTCAGATTGGATTTGAGATGTGGTGGCCCCGTCCTTGTTCTTGCTGCGCGTGCTCACCATGTAGACAGTGTGGACCACATATCCAGCCATTTCCTTGTCTCTGGCGGGGTAACCCTGTTCCTCGAACCTCATGAGGTTCAGCATAGCAGGAGCCCTAGCCCTTTTGTTGGCTCTATACCTGAGCCTTTTCTGCCTTAGCTTCTCAATTTTAAGGGCTTGGCTGGCATCCATTTTCTGGGAAGCCACCGTGAGTCGATTAGCGGGGAGCTTAGAGAAAACACCCGATCGAGCAGTTTTCAGGGGCACCGCCGGAGCTTGCTCGAGAGGCCCTGTTACTTTGTCGGTGTTGATAGCCTTGCCCCCAGCTGGGGCCAGAGAGAGTCGTTCAAACACCGATTTGCGTTTGAGTTGGGGCGCCTTCGAGACCACCACATTTGGTCTCCTGCCTTTCGAGACCGGTTTGTCTGCCACCGGGGCTTGAGGAGCTGGGATGGCGCCAACTGGCATGAACATAATAGAGCCGAATGGTAGCAGCGGCTCCTCCCATTGTCGCCCGAGACTGGCCGGAAGGACCGTCCTAGAGTCTATCCTTATCGTGTAGGAGACAGGAGCTGAGTTCATCTTTGGAAACATCGTTGAGAGGTGATTGCTTGAAAACCTGCATGAAAGGGCATTATTTTAGTATAAATATCGATATGTATATTGATTGAGTTCGCATGAACGTTTAACCCGAAATATGGGAGGAGAGATTGGTCCCACCGGGCGTGCCAGATTCTGTAGGGTGTTTTTCGTCACCCCATTGAGATGGGAATACGCGCGCGCTTGTCAGGCATACTATATATTCCCCCTTCTTAGGGTAGGCGGGGGTTTATTGATCGTGGGGATCCGAATCTCCGGCAGACGCGGACTAAGCTGCCGTTAATTACCCCTCGCCTCTGGAGCGAGGGAACCTCCGATTGACAGGTTAAACTGGTCGTGCGAACTCAATGTGCAGTGTACGTGTGTTGTGTTTTGAAAGGGGGGTTTGGATATATCGGGAGCCATGCAGAGTTTTTACGGGGTCCCACTACCCGGATAGCGGGCTGGGGGTCAAGGGGGCTAGCAGCCCCCTTGCGGGGTGCGGGGCAACGCCCCGTTAGAAATTTTTTTCTAACAGGGACAGTGTCGCGGAATATGTGTGTGTGTAAATATGTATACATACATGTATATATACATATATGTATATATGTATATATGTATATATATATATAAAAGAAAGAGGGGGAAAAGGCATCCAAAGGATGCATGAGTGCAGCACTTTGGGCGCTGTGTGCCTAGGTGCTGTACGCTCAGGCACTAGAGTGCCACGTGTTGGCACATGGGCGCTCTGCGCTTGAGCGCAAGTGCGCCACGTGTCGGCACCGGGGCGACTTGCGCCTGAGCGCTTGCGCTTGAGCGCAAGCGCGCCACGTGTCGGCACGGGGGAGACTTGCGCTCGAGCGCTTGCGCTGGAGCGCAAGTCGTCCCGGTGCCGCGCCACGTGTCGGCACCGGGGCGACTTGCGCTCGAGCGCTTGCGCTGGAGCGCAAGCGCGCCACGTGTCGGCACGGGGGTGACTTGCGCTCCACGTGTCGGCACCGGAGTGACTTGCGCTCGAGCGCAAGCGCGCCACGTGTCGGCACCGGGGCGATTTGCGCTTGCGCTTGAGCGCAAGCACGCCACGTGTCGGCACGCGGGCGCTCTGCGCTTGAGCGCCGGCGAGAAAAGGAGGCTTTTAGCCTAAGAAACAGAAGCCATGCTTCAAAAAGGAAATATTTGTTGTTTTATATATATGGAGTTAAACTCCTAGGATGTTTTGAAGCTGATGAAGGGGGTTCTTCTTCTTCCTCCTGTTGTTTGGCCGGATCTTGAAGATCAAGAAGTAGGAGATTTTAAAAATCACTCCTTTTTAAGATCTGATGGAAGATCTGAGTTCCCCTTTGTGGGTTTTGTGGTGGAAAACTACTTAGTTTTGGAAAAGAAAGAGTAAAACTCTTGATTTAATTCAAAGAAATGAGAAGGTTTAGAACCTTGGAGAAGGAGCAGGAGGCACAAAGAACCCTAGTTTTGGGGGAATGAAAAGTGTTATTTTATTCATCATCATGTTGCCTTTTATAGGCTTACAAGTTTACATATATCCCCTTGGACTTTACAAAAATGGCATTTTAGCCATCCCATGGCTTATGTGTCATTTCATTTTTGCACATAAGCCATGGGCTTACAAAATATTGGCTTTATGCCCATTTTGCATACATTCATGTATAAAAAATTACATAAAAATTATTTATTACATGATCTATATTTTAGCATGAAGGAGGCTGGCCGCGGGCTCGACTTGGGCATGGGCCCGCTTGACCTGGGCTTGGGCCCACCTGGCTTGGGGTTGACCTTGACTTTGACTCGGTCAACGGGGGTGTAAATTTTTACCCCAACAATGATGAGATGCTATGATCTCTTTTGTGAAAGATCTCGGTCTTATAGATCTATGATCTAGAAAAAAAAAGGTTCTTCTTCTCTTATGAGATGATTTTATCTCTGTTTTATTTACCTTAAAGAAATTCTTCTTCTTCCGAGAGTTTGCTCTTCTCTTTAAAATTTCTCATAGTTTATGGGGGGATCCTCTATGCAAGACTTGAAGTCTTCGGTCCTTTATATAGGGGAGGCTGATTTGTTGAATCAGTTGAAAAGATCTTTTCTCTAATTGATTTGGGGATGTTCCCAACGTTGGATCTTTGATCCTAGGGCTTCTGTCTTACAGAAGGCAATCTTCTTATTTTTAACAAGATTAGGAAAATCTTTTTCCATACAGAACTTATTCTGTATCTTGGTGATTTTTAATCACCATTAGATTTTTGATCCAACGGTGCTCTAATTTTCAGAGGTAATCTGATGATTTTTAGTTATCTTGGTTGGATCTTTGATACAAGGATGGGGAACATTTTGTTCCAGCGCTAGCGCTCTCGTGCTTTGCACGTGAGCGCTGCATCAGAGTCTTTGACTCTTGGCGCTGGCGCACTTGGTGCTAGCTCTCTCGTGCTTTGCACGTGAGCGCTGCCTCAGAGTTTTTGACTCTTAGCGCTGACGCACTTGGCGCCAGCGCTCTCGTGCTTTATACGTGAGCGCTGCCTCAGAGTCTTTAACTCTTAGTGCTGGCGCACTTAGCGCGAGCGCTCTCGTGTTTTGCATGTGAGCGCTGCATCAGAGTCTTTGACTCTTAGCGCTGGCGCTGGCGCTCTTGGCGCCAGCGCTTTTATGAAGCGCCGCTTCATTTCAAATTTCAAAAGTTGAACAGAGCTTTGCTCTTATTAGGGGAAACAAATGCCTCCCCCCACCGTTGCGCTCATGTGGCTCACACATGAGTGCAGCGATAGCAGCATCTCCGCCGTTAGATCGACTTAGAAGTTGAAACGACTCTCAGTGCCTATAAATAGGGCCTTTGGCCCTTGAAATGACTATTTGTTCATCTTCTTGTTTTCTATTGAGAGTTAATTCTCTTTCAGAGCATAGATCTTTGTCTTAAGAACTCTCTTAGAGACAGAACCCTGTCGAAAATTTTAGGTAAAGATTAATTCTTTGAAGGGATTACTTCATAATCTAGGGTTTCACCCATTAACAGAGCCTTGCTCTTTTCAGATCATATATCTAAAGAAATTTTTTAGGGTTTTCTTAACAGAGCTTTGCTCTCTTGAAATCATAGATTTAAAGAGTTTTTTCTTAGGGTCTCTTAACCCATTAAAGAAGAACTCTTAGAGTTCATCTTGCAGATATTAAAGTTCTCAGAGTTTTTAACTCAGTAAAACTTTGCTTTTAGGGTTTTTGGATGGATTATTCCATCTTCTTCACAGGACATTGCTCTTTAGAATTTTTGGGGGGAATTTTATTCTCTTCGTCATTAATTATGACAGATGTCATATCTATTGTAGAGCGCTGCTCTCAAGGGAGATTTGCTCCCTGGATCGAGGGGCCCTCATTAGATGAAAATCCTTTTAGGATTCCCTCATTTAGTGACTGTCTCATCAAATGATGAGACTGTTTTATTAATGATGAGCCATCATCTAGATTGTATGGGTCCCCCTGGGTCCCTTTCCACTGCATTGCAGTGTGGCATGAAATTAAAGTACCAAGTGCCAGAACTTAAACCGTAGCATTGACGGCTAACTTTTGTTCTTTTTCACGCAGGTACTATGTCTTTCGACACTTCTTTCCCGTTTGTCCGTTCGGAAAGCAGATTCCTGGAAGCGCCTGTGGACAGGGAAGTCTTTGCGTTGATCAAGGATCACGACCCAGAGTGGAAGAATCTCCATTTATGGGGAACATGGTACAATCAGATCATCAGGGGTCGGCGTAGCTTTTCCTGCGCAGTACCTTCGGAGCCCATTTCGGCGATCCATTATGCCGACGCACCTCCGGTGAACTATGTTGTGGAGGAGGTCAACTGGACCTCAGAGGGTTGCATTCATCCTTCTATGGCCGCGATACCCGTGCAGCCGCCGATGGCTTTGGATATTCTAGGGCGGCGCATATGTCAAGGCAAGTCGCGCCCTTGGGGACAGCCGTACATAATAGGCTTGACTCCTCGCCATCCAGCTGGGTTGCAGTGGGCCCACTGCATTTTTTCGGCCAAGAGATCATTGCTGCTGAAGCTTGGATTGTACCCCGCCGTTTATGTGTCTCTCTTCCAATATTCCACGCCCCCTTCTTGGTGGTGTTCCCGCCAAAAAATTTCTGTGCAAAAGAGCCCAAGGTATCAAATGGCAGCGATATGTTTAAGAAAATGCGAACCAGTATTTTTCGGGCTACATTTTGACAAACTCCCAAATGAGAAACAGCTAAATTCTGATGGTATCGAAAGTGTCTCGAAAAATCCTTCGATTTGATATAATATGGACCTCATAATTCATCCGGGATCAAAAGTTATGAGCAAATGTTTCCCCCAATTAGAGCAAAGCTCTGTTCAAGTCTTGAAATTCAAAATAAAGTTGCTCTTCATAAAACACTAACGCCAAGAGCGCCAGCGCTGAGAGTCAAAAACTTTGACTAGCGCACCACGTGAAAAGCACATGTGCGCTAGCGCTAAGAGCGCTGCGCTCCAAGTAGCGCACCGTGGGCAGAGCGCATAAACGTTAGCGCTGGAACTAAATGTTCCTCACCATTGGATCAAATATCCAACGGATATGATTAAATCATCAATTAACAAGAATGAGATTCTGTTGAATCTTTCCAAACAGAAAAGATTGTGTCCTGAATTTGGAACACCGTTGGATCAATGATCCAATGGTGATTAAAAAATCACTAAAATACAGAACAAATTCTGTAAAAGGGAGATATTTCTCAATCTTGTTAAAACAAGAAGATTGTCTTCTGTAAATCAGAAGCCCTTAGATCAAAGATCCAACGATGGGAAAATTCCCAAATCAATTGGAGAAAAGATCTCCTTAACTAATTCAACAAATCAGCCTCCCCTATATAAAGGCCCCCAGACTTCAAGTCTTGTATAGAAAAAACCCCTATAAACTTTGAGAAACTCAAAGATAAAGAGCAAGCTCTTGCAAGAAGATCTTTCTTCAAGGTAAAAATGTTAATGATGAACATAGAGATGAAATCATCTCATAAAAAAAAGAATTTACTTCTTTAAAGATCATAGATCTACAAGACCGAAGTCTTTCACAAAAAGATCAAGAGATCTCATCATAAAATAATAATAAGAAGAACATAATTCTTCTCACAGATCATAGATCTATAAAGGCAAAGCCTTTAATCAATATAAGAGATTGGAAATATCTCCTGCAAAATAAGAACTGTTGTTCTTAGATCTTGAGACAAAGTCTCTTTTAAAAGAACATAAATTTGTTTCCCCGATTATAAAATTGATCAGATGCACTTTGCGCTCTTGAAATGCGCCTGCGCTCTTGAACCGCGCTTCTGCGCTCTCTGGAATGGTGCTCAACGCCAAATGCGCCACGTGTCAATCGCGTATGCGCCAATTAACAACTTGTGCTTTGCGCTCTTGAAATAGCGCACCGCGCTCATGGGCTGGCGCTCAGCGCCAAGCGCACCACGTGTCGCTCACGTGTGCGCTACTAAATTGAAAGCGCAATGCGCTCATGGACTAGCGCAATGCGCTCATAAACTGTCATCATGCGCTCATCATCTGGTGCCTAGCGCTGAGCGCGACACGTGTCCCTTACATATGCGCCACGTGGCAGAAGCACACTGCGCTCTTTAACTGGCGCAAAGCGCCTAGCGCGCCACGTGTTGCGCTGACAGAACATAAATTGTTCTATAATAAGCCCAGAGCTCTGATGAATGCTCTGCATTCAATAAAAGACAAAAACATTATCAAAAGGGCCAAGCCCAAATAAAGGCTCAACAGCCGAAAATAAAATGTTAAACATTTATTGGACTTAGTCCAAGATTGGCCATAAGTCCTCAACTCATATAAGTTGAGCTCATCTGCTCATAAATATGTTAACGGATCTTAGCCCCAAATTGGACTACAGATCATTCAACCAACTCACATCGGTTCGAGGGTACATTTTTTTACTCCTCTGATATTTGTCGTTGTAATCCTTCAACGTCTTCAGAGAGGTGACGGGTCCCGACAACCAAACATTCCACGGACTGTGGGGTCCTTTAAAACCCACGGACTATGATGTCCTTAACCTTGACTGTGAGGTCTTTAAACTCACGGACTATGATGTCCTTAACCTTGGACCGAGATGTCCTTAAACTAACATTGGACCACCATGTCCTTAAACTGGTAATCGACCGCAATGTCCCTTGTTCATACCATAATATTGCATTATTATATTCCCCATTCTTATGCATTTTACAAATAAACAGGTGCTTTTGACCCATGTCTGCTACTTAGTTGCAGGTTACAGGTTCTCGGAGCAAAAACAGTGAAAAAGATAAAAGACGATGCAAAAGTGAGACTAAGACCAATAAATGGTGGAATCTTGATCAAGCCTACACAAAGATCAGTTCACAAAGTACAAGGCAGCACAAGATTCAAGATTTCGTCACGAAGCAACGGTAAAAGTTCACTACAATTGTTCACTGTGGAGATCTGGAAGAAACCTAGAGCCAATCTGAGAAAAAGACTGAAGAAAATAGAAGACACCAGAAACTAGACCAAGCCCTAGAAATTCCAACCCATGATCTTCCCATTTGGCCGCGGAACCGCGGCCAAAAAGGCCCTATGGCCGCGGTTCCGCGGCCGTTATATGCCCGTGTCGGTGGATTTCTGTGGCGGTGCGCGGAGCGTTGCATAGGTCTTTTTCTTAGGGGGTATTTTTGTAAAAGCAGATATGCGAGTCAATTGTAACCCATGATCTTCCCATTTGGCCGCGGAACCGCGGCCAAAAAGGCCCTATGGCCGCGGTTCCGCGGCCGTTATATGCCCGTGTCGGTGGATTTCTGTGGCGGTGCGCGGAGCGTTGCATAGGTCTTTTTCTTAGGGGGTATTTTTGTAAAAGCAGATATGCGAGTCAATTGTAACCCTAGGGTTCCTATCCTCTATAAATAGGAACTCTAAATCTTGTATGAGGGCATGCCTCTTTTCATTTCATAAATTCAGATTTGTACTGTGTTGATGTTTGGAGAGAGCCATCAATAAAAATTAGTAAGTTCTTTTATTCTATTGCCTTAGTTTACTTTTAATTTAGAATGTCATTCAATTCCCTAATGAGCGAGTAGTCTCCTCGCTTGTTAGGGTTAGCTTGAGGGAAAGGTTTGAGAGATGAAATCTCTCACCCCTTTCTTGCCCCATCACACATAATAATTAGAACTCCATGCATACATACACACACCGCTCCCTGCGGCACCTTACCCCTCGAGGTAATGGTGATACCGTAGTATAAAGGACCGGTTGTGTATGTTTTCCATGGAGGTTAGGGTAAGGATCGATAAAGGAAGGACAAGAACCTAGAGGAAGAAACACCGTTTCTTCCCGATGGTACTAATCCTTTTATTGATAATTACCATAACACATAATAGATCTAAAATAGGGCATTGAAAGCGGTGAGGAAACCTTCAATCTCCCAACTTACCCTAGATCTAACCCTAGCAAGACTTAGATCTAGATAATCTTAGTATAAATCAATTTAGGTTATAGAAATAATCAATCCGACACCCATCGGAATTAACTCATTTGAGCAATTAGGAAAACACAAAATCCCTGTGGACCGACCCATACTCACCGGCTAGCTACCAAGCGACACCGTTCTTGATTGCGGTAACATATATTTTTGATCATAAAATCTCTCTAAATCATCCCTAAACTAAACAATAGAGCCCAAATGCTCTCTTGTTGGATCTAAATGATCCCGTTAAGTTGATCTTAGTCTAAATTTAGACCAACGTATCCTTAACAAACGTTTAAGTTGATCTTAGTCTCAAATGAGACTAACGTATCCTTAAACCCAACCCCCAAACCCAAATCTAAGAAGATACGGATTTGGACTAATCCACGCCCTACGGGCGACAACATAAATTAGTCTCCGTATACAATCTGCGGAAAACCAAAAAATAAAACAAACACCCACGACACAAAATGACCATTTGGAGAAGGAGAAAGTGGTTACCGTGATGCGGTAGCGTAATTAACTGCAGGGGCTTGCGTCTGCAGGGAAGAGCGTCCCCACAATCAAAAACCCCTCAAATGAAGGGGAATCTGATGAAGTCTGCTACATCGGCCGCATCCGTTTAAACCTTCGATACATGGTATCATAAATCAACTTGGCATCTTCAGTGAGGTAGACGGATAGCACCAATTATCATCTGCCCCGAAATTTAGGCAAGACGGACCCGCACGGTCGCGTCTCCGTGTTTCGGCGGGGAACAGGTGGGTTAAGGCTTTTCTGGAGAAATGGAATATTCCGATCCACACCTTCTTTCTGTCGGATCGAGAAGTCTCGATCTCTTTAGAAGAGTTTGCAGAGATCTCTGGCTTATCTGTTAGGGGAGAACACTACGAGGAGCTGCTTCCTCCGGACGAGTACATCTTTGCCACCAAATCAGTGGTAATGGGTCTTACCCCGGAGAACGCCATTCAACACCAATTCCCGAGCTTGATCAAGGTGTTGAATATCTATGAAAGTATATTTCTAGAGTCCGGAGGGCACGGAGTCAGCTACGCAGACTTCATCGCTCGTTTTCTTTGTCCGGAAGTCTTATCGAAGCAAGCTGCGTTGTTCGCCAAGCTTGACGATCCGTTTGGTTTTGATTTGGATAACCAACCGACGGCGGAGGTGGATTTAAAAAGTTTCTTTATCCCGGCTGCTCCTATCGTTCCCTTCGCGGAGCTTGCTGCTCCGGGCATCGATGAAGATACGTTTGTTCTGGGGTTCATTGGCTTATGGCTAAACTGGTTCGTGCTTCTAATGAACCCTCGTTATATGAGGCCATCAGTCTTTTATCCAGCCCATCGTATTGTTGCAGGAATGCAAGTGACTATCGGGATTGCTGGGTTGGCACATCTGTACCATGGCCTCGGCTTAGCGGCGGACACCACTGAGCCGGGGGTACAACTAGTCACTTTCTCGCTGCACTATTTTATGTCATGGATCGAGCTACAAATACTTGGCGCTTTTGGTGCTCACAAACGGCCTCGTTTCTACGACAGTTACAACTCCCCTCGGATTATATGCCTAGTTGACGCTTCCGTTTTAATTCCGACACAGCAGGAGGTTAGGGGTGTGGTCCTTCGTCCGCATATGGTCGGAGACGGCATGACCTTTGTCAATAAGGTTTTAACCATCGGCAAAGAGTCCACTAAGACGGTGCAGCCACTGCGGGACACTTTTAAAGACGGGGCCTCTACCTTGAAAGTTCGGGAGATTCTTCATTTATATTCAATCAGGCCGGGCTTTCTCGTGTTTAGGAAGAATGATTCGGCATTGTTCATGAGGTACAACCCGCACCGTTTTGCCCAGCAATTAAGCTATAATCAGGGCGTCCTGCTCGAGGCCTTCCTAGCTGAGCCAGTTGCCACAGAAGAAGGTATCCACAGCGCATTACACCATTTTATGCGGTTGAACACCGGCTCCAATTTCTTTATCAGTGAGCTGAGTTGCGTTCCGCGAATCTTGAACCCATATGTGGCGTGGTATCAGCATTCGGTGGGCGCCATTATTAGGGAAGAAAGACGGCTCTTTCTTGATCGTAAGGGTACAGCCCCTGCTGGTAATCCAGCTGTTTCCTAAAGATGCGGACTATCGTTCGTCCTCCCATGAGAGAAGCTGTTGCGGTCGTGGTCCCATGCGCTATACCTGAACTACCCCTCCCCCGTGTTCCCGTGGAAGCGGTGGCTGTAGTGTCTCTGGATTCTGGGGTGGGTTCGGAGATCGGGACTCGTCACCCCAAATTGCCCGCCAAGCTCAAGCTCGTGTTATCGGCTGCCGGCGTTAAGTCGCAGAAGAAAAAGAAGTCGATACTTTCTGCAGACGTTATATTCAGCTAGGAGCCTCATGCTCCTTACAGCGAGGGCCTAAGTGAGTACAGGACCAACGAGGGTTTTTTTATGGCGCCGGATGATACAGATTTAGAAGCGGCCATCGCGGTTTCAAAGCAACTAGCTCGCGATGAAGCAGCATTAATCACCATCGCACAATCAGGTATCCTTCGGTCATATCTTTCCGCGGCTATTTTAATTATTATGTTTTGACTGACACTTTCTTCTTCAACAGGTATCTCTACCGAAGAGGCTCTCGCAGCTTCCTTCAAGACTTTTGAAGAGGAAGAGAGGTTTCGCGCTTCCTTGGGCCTCGGTATATTTCAGTTCACCGTGCCCGCATTCCCTTTTTCTTCATGGGTAGTCTGACCCTTCTTTTTTCATCTTATTGTAGGGACTACCTCGACCCAGGTTATCCCGAGTGCAGTGTCGATCCGCAGGGTGGCACGGCGATGCTTCCAGGGTCGGCTGCTAAAGTCCCAGCTCCCCCAGTATCGCCGAAAGAGGCTTCGCTTAAGCAGCCGATGACGGACGCCGTAACGGCTCCAGAGGTAGCTCCTGGCTCGGACGATGATGTCACTTTGACGGAGGTCTTGAGGGGGACTTTTCTCACTGCCAAGGCCGACAACAAGCATCGAAAGCGTGCGGCGAGGGAGCATGATTCCAGCTTGGCTGTGGGTGCGGGTTCAAGTACTGTCCCATCTATCGCCATTTCTTCAGAGGATGCTTCAGCTTCCTTGTCCACCGCTCATAGACAGGTTGTGCGCGTGGCTCGGGAGGCAATTGAAAAGCCGCCCCAAGGTAACGTAATACTGGGTTTTTTATTAGAATTTGATCTTCAAATTCTCAGATATCATATCCTGCAGGGCCAAGTCCTGGCGATGAGGTGGTAGGTGAGATGACGGCAACCACCGAGCCTGAAGCGGCTACTCTCTCTGGGGAGTCCGGGACTGTCCAAACCGCCGCTCTTTCCCTCTGCGGTTCCCCACCATCGCCTGGCATTGCAAGTGTCACGATGGCTCTTGTAGAATCAGAGGATGAAGTCATTAGCACTGAAACCATTCCACTGAAGGAGAGCAAAGAAACCGCAACGCCCAGTGATGCTTCCGTCGCAATTTTGGCTGATGACCCATTAGGTGGATCTCGGGTCGTTGTTTATTTTCTATTTCGCGATCCTTTCTATCTTTTTCTGACGGTATTTTATTTGTAGGTGTAGAGAACATTGAGATTGTGTTATCTGAAACACTTGCGGTCGCTGCCATGACGGTTGCTCCCTTGCCTTCTCCTATGTTCTCCAAGATACTGGAAGGTATAGATTTGCGATCCATTTAATTGAACTATGACTCCCATCTTTCTTGTACTGACCATGTATTATCGCAACCTTGCAGGAGTTCTCTTTGATCATCTGTATCAAGTGTTGAACCCGCATTTCTCCTTCCAGTCGGAAGTCACTTTGCCTGCTGGTGCCGGTAAGTATAGTTTTTAACCGACATCCTTTCCTTTCTTTGACGGGCAACCCTGCCGTTGTTAATTTTAAATTGATTGCAGCACTACAAATTGAAGGAGGGGTTGAGGGAATCGTCGCGCCACCAGTACTCCCAACTCTGCCCCCTATCGCAGCCGGTATAGTAAACTTCATCGCTCGTGTGGTTTTTTATTTCGCGAGTCGGCTTTTAACCGTAATTCATCTAACAGCAATCGCACCGGCTCCTGCTCCCTTCGAGTCTCACATCCTAATGCCAGCAGGGCCCTTTTCTAGACGTCCATCTTCCAAAGGCGCTGTGACCAGCCTGCGTATGTTGAGCGAATACATCGAGGAGCTTGACGCGGAGGCTCCTACATTCGCTGCAGATTTTGCTGCTGAGGTTAATCCAATACTGGCGACGCTCATGAACTTCCATAACGAAGGCGTCGTTGAGTCTTGGGTTAATCACTATAGGAAGATTGAGGCCTGCCTGCATGAGCTTGAGCTCAGGCGTCCTACTCCCAAGGTTCTGGCCCTGAACTCTCAGCGGGCTGCATGGGTTGAGCAAAGTGCCCTTTTCCTTTGCCATTTTGAACAAGAGGCGACCCTCAAGCGAAAGGAATGTGAGGTGACTTCCACTGAGTCCGTCCAACTGCGTGCCCAGGTCGAAGCGAATACTGCACAACTGAACTCCATCTTTGAAAACCTTCAACGATGTATTTCTGACGGGCTGGTGCTGAGGAAGAAGCTTGATTTTACTGAGCAAATCGCACAGAGTCAGGAGGCTGTTCAGCAGGAAATTGATGAGAAACTTTCATCCTGTCCGCAGCAACGGGCTCGAGTCGAAGCGGAGCTGGCTGCAGCGGCCGACCATGTAAAGGAGTTGAGAGGAGTGCGCGAGCAACTAGCTGATTTATTGAAAACGCCTCTTTCTCAGTAGCTGCCTTTGTATCGATTGTACACTTGTAGCTTATGAATAACATGTATTCATTTTATTCATTCTTTTATTCCATTCATTTTCATATGATATACCTTGTATCCAATTGAATTCATGAATAAAGGACACATTTCTTTTCTATCCTTCTTTTCTTTGCTGTCATGTGATTTTAGCAAATTTGGCCTGTAGATGATAGATAATAGTTCATCTTGAACTCTTTGTAGGGTAGTGATGGTTTAGGAAACAGGTTCAGATCTACCGCCTAAGACTTTTCAATTTTATGAGCCATGAGGGTCTCATAAAGATTTTTTTCCCTACGAGTCATGAGGATCTCGTAGGTGTATTTTCTCCTTAGGAGTCGTGAGGACTCCTAAGTGTGCTTTCCCTTAAGAGTCGTAAGGATCTCACAAGAGAATTTTCTCCCTTACAAGTCGAGAGGACTTGTAAGTGATCGATGAGTTGGCCTTTTTCCGAGTCGAAGCACTGCTCCGACAAGGAGGTCATTTGGTTGACGTATTTCCGCGACGGGGTCATTGGATGACGTATTTCTGCGACGGGGTCGTTTGCTGACATGTTTCCGCGACGGGATCATTGGTTGACGTATTTGAGCAACGGGGTCATTGGTTGACGTATTGACGGGGTCATTGGATGACGTATTTCCGCGACGGGGTCATTTGCTGACGTGTTTCCGCGACGGGGTCATTTGCTGACGTGTTTCCGAGATGGGGTCATTTGCTGACGTGTTTTCGTGACGGGGTCATTTGCTGACGTATTTCCGCGACGGAGTCATTTGCTGACGTATTTCCGCGACGGGGTCATTGGCTGACGTTGTTCTCCGCCGAAAGACGCGACCGGGATGTTGGGATGTCCGGCCTGAACTTTGAGGGCAGATGCTATTTGGTGCTATCCGTCCACCTCTCCGAAGATGCCAAGTTGATTTATGGCACCATGTATCGGAGGTTTAAACAGATGCGGCCGATATAGCAGACTTCGTCAGATTCCCCCTCATTGAGGTTTTTTTTATTGTGGAGACGCTCTTCCCTGCAGGCGCAAGCCACTACAGTTAATTACGCTACCGCATCGCGGTAACCACTTTCTCCTTCTCCAGATGGTCACTTCGTGTCGTGTGTGTTTGTTTTGTTTTTGGTTGCCCGTGGATTGTATACGGAGACTAATTTATGTTGTCGCCCGTAGGGCGTGGATTAGTCCAAATCCGTATTTTCTTAGATTTGGGGTTGGGGTTGGGTTTAAGGATACGTTAGTCTCATTTGAGATTAAGATCAACTTAAACGTATGTTACGGATACGTTAATCTAATTTCAGACTAAGATCAACTTAACGGGATCGTTTAGATCCAAAAAAGAGCATTTGGGCTCTATTGTTTAGTTTAGGGACATTGCGGTCCAAGGTTAGTTTAAGGACATTATGGTCCAATGTTAGTTTAAGGACATTACGGTCCAGTTTGAAGACTGTAGGGTGTTTTTCGTCACCCCATTGAGATGGGATTTACGCGCGCGCTTGTCAGGCGTACTACAGATTCCCCCTGCCTAGGGTAGGCCAGGGTTTAATGATTGTGGGGATCCGAATCTCCGGCAGCCGCGAACTAAGCTGCCGTTAATTACCCCCCGTCTTTGGAGCGAGGGAACCTCCGATTAACGGGTTAAACTGGTCATGCGAACTCAATGTGCAGTGTACGTGTGTTGTGTTTTGGAGGGGGGTTTAAATATATCGGGAGCCACGCAGAGTTTTTACGGGGGTCCTGCTACCCGGATAGCGGGCTGGGGGTCAAGGGGGCTAGCAGCCCCTTGCGGAGTGCGGGGCAGCGCCCCGGTAGAAATTTTTTCTAACAGGGACAGTGTCGTGGAGTATGTGTATGTGTACATTTGTATACATATGTATATATATACATGTATATATAAATAAAGGGGAAAAAGACATCCAAAGGATGCGTGGGGCCAGCGCCTAGGCGCTTGAGCGCAAGCGCGCCACGTGTCGGCACGTGGGCGCTTTGCGCTCGAGCACAGAGTGCTGGAGCGCAACGCGCCACGTGTCGGCACGTGGGCGCTTTGCGCTCGGACGCTGGGCGCTTGAGCGCAAGCGTACCACATGTCGGCATGTGGGCACTCTGCGCTCGAGCGCAGAGTGCTGGAGCGCAACGCGCCACGTGTCGGCACTTGGGCGCTTTGCGCTCGGATGCTGAGCGCTTAGGCGCAAGCGCGCCACGTGTCGGCACGTGGGCGATTTGCACTCGAGCGCTTGCGCTTGAGCGCAAGAGCGCCACGTGTCGGCACGGGGACGACTTGCGCTCGAGCGCAAGCGCGCCACGTGTCGGCACCGGGGTGATTTGCGCTCGAGCGCTTGCGCTTGAGCGCAAGCGCGCCACGTGTCGGCACGGGGGCGACTTGCGCTCGAGCGCTTGCGCTGGAGCGCAAGCGCGCCACGTGTCGGCACCGGGGTGACTTGCGCTCGAGCGCAAGAGCGCCACGTGTCGGCACGAGGGCGACTTGCGCTCGAGCGCAAGCGCGCCACGTGTCGGCACCGGGGTGACTTGCGCTCGAGCGCTTGCGCTTGAGCGCAAGAGCGCCACGTGTCGGCACGAGGGCGACTTGCGCTCGAGCGCTTGCGCTTGAGCGCAAGCGCGCCATGTGTCGGCACGTGGGCGCTCTGCGCTTGAGCGCCGGCGAGAAAAAGCGGCTTTTTGCCTAGAACCAGAAGCTATGCTTCAAAAAGGAAATATTTATTATATATGTATATATGGAGTTAAACTCCTAGGATGTTTTGAAGCTGATGAAGGGGGTTCTTCTTCTTTCTCCTGTTGCTTGGCCGGATCTTGAAGATCAAGAAGCAGGAGATTTTAAAAATCACTCCTTTTTTAGATCTGATGGGAGATCTGAGTTCCCCTTTGTGGGTTTTGTGGTGGAAAACTACTTAGTTTTGGAAAAGAAAAAGTAAAACTCTTGATTTAATTCAAAAGAAATGAGAAGGTTTAGAACCTTGGAGAAGGAGCAGGAGGCACAAAGAACCCTAGTTTTGGGGGAATGAAAAAGTGTTTATTATTGATCATCATGTTGCCTTATATAGGCTTAAATATTTACATATAGCCCCTTGGGCTTTACAAAAATGGCATTTTAGCCATCCCATGGCTCATGTGCCATTTCATTTTTGCACATAAGCCATGGGCTTACAAAATATTGGCTTTATGCCCATTTTGTTTACATCCATGCATAAAAAATTAAATAAAAATTATTTATGACATGATTTTGTTGTTGGAATGAGAGAGGCTGGCCGCGGGCTCGACTTGGGCATGGGCCCGCTTGACCTGGGCTTGGGCCCACCTAGCTTGGGGGTTGACCTTGACTTTGACTCGGTCAACCGGGGTGTAAATTTTTACCCCAACAAAGACATCATAGTCTGTAAAGGTTAAGGACACCATAGTCTATGGGCTTAAGGACCCCACAGTCCGAGGTTAAGGACATCATAGTCCATGGGCTTATGGACCCCACAGTTCGTAATTTAAAGACGTCATAGTCTATAAAGTTTAAGGACATCATAGTCCATGAGTTTAAGGACCCCACAGTCCATGGAATGATTGGTTATCGGGACTCGTCACCTCTCTGAAGACGTTGAAGGATTACAGCGACAAGTATCAAATGAGTGAAGAGATGTACCCTTGAACCAAAGTTGATTGGGATATCTGTAGTCCAATTTGGGACTAAGATCAATTAATTAGGTTATGAGCACATGGGCTCAGTTAAATCTGAATTAAGGACTTATGGCCAACTTTGGCTAAGTCCAATTAGGTTTAAAAATATTGGACTTTTGTTTGGGCTGCTGAGCATTTGTCTGGGTTCAGCCCCCCATTGTTTAGCAATGCTAAACATGGGTCTGGGTTCTGACAATATTTTGTCTTTTATTGAGTGTCGAGCACTCATATACCATATAAGATGATCAATCTTGGAAGACAAGAATATATTTGAGGCTCAGTCAAAAGGGGAGTCTTGCATCTGGAAAACTTAGCCAATTTGGGCTAAGACTGGTTCAAATATAGTGTTAAACACTAGAGTACATTTGGCGATCACGTGTTCCCACGTGACATATTTAAAATAGTGTTAAACACTAGGGACGAGGCGCTCAAAAAATAGTGTTAAACACTAAAATTGAAGCGCTCACGTGGGATCACGTGAGGCGCCTGAGAATTGGGCTAAACTTTCTTTATTTTATTCTCAGAATATGTAGGTAAGTGTTAAACACTTAATTTCCATGATTATCACGTGCGGACACGTGATGGTGCCCACAGCCTGTTCTGCTCTTCTTATTTTGAAGAGTCTGTTCAAGGGTCACGTGTGAGCACGTGACCTGATCTTGTTCGTTATTTTTTTATCTCTGAGGGGGATAGTCACGTGTTGACATGTGACCATGCTAAGTACTTGATGCTTTTACGTGCATGGAGAGTTTTTAAGTCCCTTATTTAAGAATTAAATTCTTTTGTAAGGTTAAACCCTAGTTTTATTTAGAGGAATTAAATTCCTATATATTTGGAAGAATTAAATTCTTTTATAGAGTTAAACCCTAATTTTGTTAGAGGAATTAAATTCCTATGTGCCTTGTGGGAGAATATAATTCTATGAACTTAGGCTTTCTCTTAGGTTTTAGATCTGCATGGCAGAATCTCCCCGATGAGAATTAAATTCTCAACTTATGGGGAGATCTTCTTTTGCAGACCTTCAACCAAACGAAGAACTAAGTTCTTATTCAGAAGAGTTAAACTCTTAATTTGAGAATTAAATTCTCTTTTTCTTTTGTGGGAGCTTATAAGATGATCTCTCACCTAGGATTTCTTTCTTTTCTCTGAAGAAATTTTCTTTCTCTCTGGAGAATTAAATTCTTTTCTTTTTTTCTCTCTGTTGTTGTCTCTTATTTTTTCTTCTCTTCTTGGCTCCTATTTATAGGAGAAAGAAAAGAATCGGTTTGTTTTGTCAATATTTCATTGAAAGATTTTAATTGATTTTGTAACCAATCATGATCTTTTAGATCACTTGGTGAATTTTATTCACCATTGGATTTTTAATCCAAAAGATATTTTGTTTGTTGTTCCTGGCAGATTTTAGGAAAACCTTTCCTTGTATAGAATCTTTCTATAAATTGGTGATTTTTAATCACCATTGGATTTTTAATCCAACGATACTCCACTTTACAAAGCACAATCTTTTTGTTTGGAAAGATCTAGGAAAATATTTTTCCAGTTAGGGTTTTTGATTCCCTCTTAATTAGAATTTAATTCTATTAGTTCAGAAGGTTTAAGAGCATGTCACGTGTTGGCACGTAACCTTCTGATTGACCATTTAATTAGAATTTAATTCTATTATTTCAGAGATCTTAGGAACTCATCATGTGTTTGCACGTGACCCCTTGTCACGTGTGGGCACGTGATGCCCCATTGGGGTTTTTTCTTGTTGTTTTATTATACCTTTTAATTCCTTTTAATTCCTTTCACGTGTGGGCACGTGTTTTATTATACCTTTTAATTCCTTTTAATTCCTTTCACGTGTGGGCACGTGTTTTATTATACCTTTTAATTCCACTTTACAAAGCACCTCCTTCTTCATCAAAGTCATGTATAAAGTAGCATCCATAGAATCGCTCCCGTTTCTTGGGTTGAACATGTCCAACCCCGATCGTTTCCATTCTCCTGTTAGGCAATTTTCGCTGAGTTCTGGGGATATCTAGATCCTGTTGTAGAACTGAGCTTGTCGAGTAGTCTGTTTGAAGGGTACGCCTTAGCGCCTCAACAGCCTTTTTAATCCTTCCGTGTAGTATCCGGGCAGATGGATGGGCTGGAGCCTGTTAAGGGCAGAATCAGCACCATGCCGGATTTCTTTCTCCACTTCGGTTTTCGTGGATCGATAAAAGAGGATCGCCTTTTCATCTCTTCGCCTGGGAGGGACGTAGAACGTCAGCAGTTCCTGCAAACTATAGGTATCAAGTGCGTCGAGCTCTTTATAATGCGCTTGCGGAACCATGGCGATTTGCAAACTCCGCTCATCGCTAGTGAAGGCTTGTATTGATGGCCAAACAGAAAATACTGCATTAACCTCATCTTCAGAGTCGCTGCCG
Organism: Agapanthus africanus; assembly: GCA_030015575.1. Taxonomy (NCBI): domain Eukaryota; kingdom Viridiplantae; phylum Streptophyta; class Magnoliopsida; order Asparagales; family Amaryllidaceae; genus Agapanthus; species Agapanthus africanus. The sequence continues at coordinate 100,971,627 of CM057350.1, read as the reverse complement.
AAGACCAACATAGGGGTAGACGGTCCGGGCTTGTTGTATTGGAGCGGCCCCGAATAGACTATCTCTTCCTCCTCCCCGGTATCGCTCCCAAAGACCGGAATAGTGGTGATAGCTTTCTGCTTATTCTCCGGCTTATGGCACCTTTCCATGTCTTCAAAATCTGGCAAGAATTATTTTGCATCTTCGTACTTTCGGACTTCATTCACAGAGAATGGGTATAGCTCCCCTGTCACGGTATACTCGAGACCATCCTTGAAATACTTCATACACTGATATTGTGTAGAAGGGATGATGTTGTACTCGTGTAACCAAGGCCTGCCGAGCAAAGCGTTGTAGCAAGTCTTGGCGTCAATGACATGAAATTTGATGTCAGTGACAAGCAGCCCAAAGCGTAATGTCAGTATCACAGACCCGGGCGTCTGTGATGACTGAGAGTCGAACCCGGAGATAGTGATTTTACCCCGAGCGAGGTGTTGAACGCTCATGCATATTTCTTTTAGCACTCTCACGTTGAGAAGGTTGACAGAGGACCCGTTATCAACCAAGATCTTCCCTATCTTGATGTCATGGTAGTATCCGGTGACATACAGGGGACGGTTGTGCTCGCACGTTCCGATGAGGAGATCTTCATCGCCGAAAATGACGTCAGCAGTGTGCACTTCTTCTAGCTGTCCTTCATCTTTTCTTCGGCAAGGAAAGCTTGGAACTGTTCGGGCTCTTGCGGTGCCTTGATCAAAGAATCTCTTGCCTCTTTAGATAGCAGAAGGGCATCGAGAATGCTTAGCTGTGAGGGTATCTTTCTCAGGTGTGCCAGAACGTTTTAATCCACCTTGTTTTTCTTTGACGGGTCCTTGGCTGCCAACTCCTCGACGAATCGATCATCGAGGGTGATATCCTCAGGGACTTTTTCCTTCCCCTTATCTTTTTTGTTCTCTCCCTTTCTTGTGGGTCCGAAATTCTTTTCGGGTAGCGTACGATTGTGCAGCTGAATATTCTCGCAGGTTTTCATCTCTTCTGCTTCGGAGGTGGGTTCTTTGAAGAGAGGGCCGAGGGCTATTTCCTCGTCAGAATCTCTTCCGAAGGTGAGAACTTGCGATATCCCGAAATCGACCATGTGACAGTTACCGGCGGTTCTTTTGTGCTCATCTGTCGCATTTTTTCGCTGTCGACGAGCTTCACGCTTCATCCTCTTGAAATGTTGTCGGTGGGCGACATATCTCTGCCACCAGTTTTTAAAAGCGTTGCACTCTTCAGTAGAGTGCGTGATCCTCTGATGGTATAAGCAATAATTTAGATGTACATCCTTTTCGTCAAGATATATCCTACCGGGAGTGTTTCCTTCGAAGGGTGGCAGCTTCATTCCCATTGACATGGCTTTGGCGAACCGTTTCCTTGTCTTAAGTTTGCTTTTGTTTGCGGCGGATGTGCTTTGATCTGGTGGGAGTGTTTTAACCCTTTCGTCCAGCCGCCGGTGTTTAGCTTTTTCGATTATGGCCATTTCGCGCTCCCGATCGGCTTTGCTTTTCTGACGGGCTGCGTTCAGCAGCAGATCGATCATCTCGTCAGACGGTTCCAAGGGTTTCGGTTCGGGATCTGCCCCTAATTTCTCTGCATCCGGAGCTTCTTCACCATCTATTGACGAGTGAAAGATCACGTAGCATCTCGCTACATAATCCTCAGATTCTTCTGACGAGTCATCTCCGTCGTTATTGTCGTTATCTCCACTCTCAAGGATATTGTTGAGAAATTCTTGGAGTGTGACCGGGGTTCGCGCCTTTTGGTCTTCTTATTCTTCTTTGAAGATTTTGACGGCTGGGCCTAGGCGTTTTGCCCATCGTTACCAATTCTTGGTGTCAGGCGCGGCTTCAACATTCCCTCAATGACCTCGGGTTCCAGCGGACTTTTCCACCTGATCGCCGGGCATGTTTGAAGATCCTTTAGCATTATTTTTGTTTTGGCTGAAAGAGCGACCTCCCATGGAGCTTCTTCTATAAATGAGCATGATGCCCCCGGCGTGTCTACCCTTTTAGGAGCGTGCAGCTGGGGCGGCTTACTTTCCAATTCTCGGACAATGCGAATTTGCCCTGTTGGTATTGGTCCTCAATCCAGCCTTTAAAAACGAAGCAATCTTCGATTGGATGGCCTACTACTCGGTGGTAGGAGCAGTAATTAGGATTGTTGACGTCACCTGGCTGCAGTGGACGTCTCGGATTTGGTAGAGTGATGAGCCTGTTGCGCACCGCCAGTTCGAACAGTCCCCTTGTTTTATCCCGAGGGAATGAGTAAGGACGCTTTAACTTTTCGTTGATAAATCGCTGTCTGTCGTTTTGGCGATCGACTGGTTTTGGACCACTCGGCTGTTGAAGAGCATTGGCGACAAAGGACGCTTTCCCTTTCCCCTTTTCATTCCGAGGCTCCGTCTTTGAAGAGGAAGGCCTATGGCCCATCTGGTCCATTTGGGCCAGCTTGTCGATCAAGACCTGGAAAGTGGTCGGCTTGAAGAACATCATAAATTGGGATATGGTCGCCTGCGGATCGAGGGTTCCCACAAACATGCCTACTGCAGGAGCCTCTTCTATGCGCTGTTCGCACTTCGACCATAGGTTCCGCCACCGTATCGCGTACTGAACCCATGTTTCTCCAGGCTTCACCCTGGCATTGATCAATGCCGTGATTGGGGTGCGTTCGCTAGCGCTTGCAAAACGCTGGGTGAATAGCAATTCCAACTCCGAAAAAGTTTTGACGGAATCGTTGGGAAGCTCTGAATACCATTCGAACGCCTTCTCCGCCAAGTTGCCGACGAATTGGCGAAGCAGTAGCTTATCGTCACCTCCAGTGTTGTTGCACAGAGCCCTGAACTGGGCGACATGCTGGTGGGGGTTGCCTGTCCCCTTATATACATGAAATTTAGGGATTGTGTATCCTGGCAGGTACTTAATTTGGTCGTACCAACCCGGATAGGGTCGTCCAGTCTTAACAATTTGGCCGGCCGCTTCGCTCACTTGATAAGCTCGTATCTGTTGAACGATATAGTCATCTGGGGCGGCTTTGGAGATCGTCTCCTCTTTGGCCGCCGATAGAGCCGGAAGAGGGTTCGATGTCTCCCCTCTGTCGTCTTCAAGGATAATCGGGGGGTCTTCAGATGGAGGATCCGGTTGTATCATCATCCCGACCATATCTTGGAATAAAAGCGCCATTTGTTTTATGTTGGCCACTTGTTCCGCGGCCTCTTTGTCTTTCTTCTCGAGTATTCTTCGAAGGAATTCGGTATCAGTTTCCTGTTCTTGACACTCCTCCGACGATATTTCCGAGCATTCTTTTGGCCCAGTGAGTGCAGCCATCTGTGTTAGCATCTCCTGGAGCTTTTGTTGTTGCTCCTGAGCCTTTGTCACTGATCGGGTGAGCGGTCGGTGACCCATAGAGATACGGCTATCCTCTTTCCCATATGCCATTTAAACAGTGTGCACCACCATGCCCCCAGACTTGGGGCGTTTAGGTTCAGTGCCCTTTAAATTCATCGCAGACACGGGGATATTCTCCGGCCTTCTTCTTTTATGAGCGATCGAAGTTGAGGGGGACGTTGCAGCGGGCACCCAAGTAGACGACACCTTCTGTGGTACAACAGAGTGGTTGCTGTCTTGCCGAACTTTCATCTTCTTCGGTCGGCGGGAGTAGTCTTGGTTGATCACCGAGTCTTGGACCTGTCGCCAGACCTTGTGAATTTTAGAGGACAGCCGCTGAGGGGGATGTTCTAGCATTGTCTTTGTAGCATTCTCCATAGGTAGATGAGAACTTTTCAGGATGGCAGTTGGAAAGTTCTTGCGGACCCTCCTGAGTGGTTCAAAGTTGTTCCCAGTTGGAACAGCAGCGTCGACTTCCACCGTTGGAGCCGGCAGGGTAAGTCCAGATGGGGAATTGCCCCCAGCTTTCCTCACTTGGCGTCAGTGGCGACGTCGAGCATGCCTTGCGGACGGGACCACTTCTGCTGTTGGATGAGCTTCTTTATGCCTCCCGCTCTGATGAGGGGTTGTTGTTAGTGCCAGCTTATCGAAGACTGACGTCCGCTGAGAGGGAATGATCAATCTTGAAAAAACCGACTTTTTGGCAGGGGAAGCAGCCTCGGTTACTTCGCCTGGAACGGGAGTTGGAGCGGCCAGTCTTGCAAAGACTGATTCTTTAGCAAGAGAAGCCGTTTTGACAACTTCATTTAGTGGAGCAGGGATGGCTATCCGTTTCGGGATAACCCTCTCAGGTATAGCGGGCTTCTTCACGGGACCATTGGAGTTTTGTCCTAGTCTGTTAAAGACTGAGGTGTTGGATTTGGGCAACCCGTTTAGAGGGGCCGCGGTAGTTGCAAGCTGATCAAAGACCGACTTCTTCGGAGCTTCTTGCAACGGCAGTGGGGCGTTGAAACTCATTGGTGGGAGCATGGTCCCAAAGAACAGCCCAGTGGTGGCTTGCATCACCTGTTCCACTGGCATCGTGAAAACGGAGGCCGCTTCAGGCCCATAGGTCACTCCTCCAGCAAGGACGGAGTGGGAGTTATTGCCGTTGTTGCAGTTGAAAGCCATTGATCTACTATTTTCTGCACGGAGCAAGACACCAAATCTTAGTACCTCGAATTCAGGGGCAACCATAGTAAACCGTGATTCGTTCGCGGACACGACACATAAAGTGTGGAGTGGAAAAAGGAAAGGGTCCCACCGGGCGTACCAGAATCTGTTCGCCGCCGAAAACGGGGAAGACAAACGTCTTGCCAGAATTCGGGGGCAGATGCTATTTGGTTTTATCCGTCCACCTTTCCGAAGATGTCAAGTTGATTTATGACACCGTATATCGGAGGTTTATACGGATACGGCCGTTCTAGCAGACTTCGTCAGATTCCCCCTCGTTTGAGAGGTTTTTGATTGTGGGGACGCTCTTCCCTACAGGCGCAAGCCCCTGCAGTTAATTACGCTACCGCATTGCGGTAACAACTTTCTCCTTCTCCAGATGATCACTTCGTGTCGTGTGTGTTTGTTTTATTTTGGTTGCCCGTGGATTGTATACGAAGACTAATTTATTTTGTCGCCCGTAGGGCGTAGATTAGTCCAAATCCGTATTTTCTTAGATTTAGGTTTGGGTTGGGTTTAAGGATCGTTAGTCTTGTTTTAGACTAAGATCAACTCAAACGTTTGTTGAGAATACGTTAATCTAATTTTAGACTAAGATCTACTTAACATGATCATTTAGATCCAATAAAAAAGCATTTAGGCTCTATTGTTTTAGTTTAGGGACGTCGTGGTCCATTGGGTTTAAGGACATCATAGTCCGTGACAGTTTAAAGACGTCACAGTCTGTAAAGTTTAAAGACATCATAGTCTATGGATTTAAGGAACTCACAGTCCATAAAGTTTAAGGACATTATAGTCCATGAGTTTAAGGACCCCATAGTCCGTAAAGTTTAAGGACATCATAGTCCAGTTTAAAGACGTCATAGTCTGTGTGGTTTTGGTTCAACCGTTTAGGGATGCACCAAAAGTTATTGGTTATTGGGACCCTCCATCTCTCTGAAGACGTTGAAGAATTACAACGACATATATCACAGAGGTATGAAGAAATGTACCCTTGAACCAATGTTAGTTGGGAGATCTGTAATCAAGTTTGGGACTAAAATCAGTTAAAAAGATTTATGAGCATATGGACTCAATTAATCTAAATTAGGGATCTATGGCCAACTTGGGCTCGGCCCACTCAGTTAAAATGTTGGACATTTAATTACGCTCGGTCTTTTTTCATTTAACAATACTGAGCATTGGTTTTGGGTTCTGACAACCTTTTTGTCTTTTATTGAGTGTTGAACACTCATTATGGCTCTGGGGCTTTATTTGAAGAACAATTTATGTTCCTTCAGCGCACACATGAGGAGCACGTAGTGCGCTTGGCACTGAGCGCCGGATTTAGAGCACTAAGGCGCTTCCTGTGGGATAGCGCACACGTGAGGAGCACGTGGCGCGCTTGACGCTGAGCGCCAGACTTAGAGCGCTAAAGCGCTTCTTATGAACTAGCGCACACGTGAGGAGCACGTAGCGTGCTTGGCGCTGAGCGTTGGTCAATGAGTGCAGAGCGCTCTTTATGAAATAGCGCATACGTGAGGAGCACGTGGTGCGCGTGGTGCTGAGCGCCAGTCAATGAGTGCAGGGCGCTCCTTATGAAATAGCGCACACGTGAGGAGCACGTGGTGCGCTTGGCACTGAGCGCCAACCTTGAAGTGCTGGGCGCTTCTTTAAATTGGAGCGCTAGGAGCGCTGCGGCGCTGTGCGCCAGTCTTGGAGCGCTAAGGCGCTTCTTTTTAATTGGAGCGCTAAAGCTCTTTTTAGGCAATTTTGATCAATTCTGCGTTCTGAGAATTAAATTCTCGTTCATAGAAGACTTTTTCTCATAGATCTAAGATCTACGTTCTTAATTTAATAGGAGATTTTACAATCTCTTCTGTTTTTGTGAAAGACTTCGTCTTTATTTTATAGATCTATGATCTGAAGAGAATTAAGTTCTTCCCCCTCACTTTTTATGATGAGATGCTATGACCTCTTTTGTGAAAGATCTCGGTCTTATAGATCTATCATCTAGAAAAAGAAATACGTTCTTCTTCTCTTATGAGATGATTTTATCTCTCTGTTTTATTTACCTTGAAGAAATTCTTCTTCTTCCGAGAGTTTGCTCTTCTCTTTGAAATTTCTCAAAGTTTATTGGGGGGGGGGGGGGTTCTCTATGCAAGACTTGAAGTCTTCAGTCCTTTATATAGGAGAGGCTGATTTGTTGAATCGGTTGAAGATATCTTTTCTCTAATTGATTTGTGGATGTTCTCACCGTTGGATGTTTGATCCTAGAGCTTCTGTTTTACAGAAGGCAATCTTCTTGTTTTTAACAAGATTGGGAAAATCTTTTCCCATATAGAACTTATTCTGTATCTTGGTGATTTTTAATCACCATTGGATCTTTGATCCAACAGTGCTCTAATTTTCAGAGGTAATCTGTAACGTTTTGAAAATCGTTTCGGTGAAATTTCGAAAAATCGGTAAAATAAGGGGGTTTTCTGTAAAAAGTCAAAATACAAATATCTTATTATAAAAATTAAATATACATATTCTAGCTATGTAATTGCTATTATTTGGTGTTTATTGAGCCGCCGGTGAAATTTCAAATTTTCTGAAAAAAAATATTATTTTATTATTATTTAAGCCGTCACTAATACATTTAATTAGGGAAAATTACAAATTGGAATGAGTTGAAACAAATTTTGTGCATCATAAAACATTAAATAAAATTTTATCATGTGGTTTTTGGAACGAAATCATTTGCCAAAACGGTTTAGAAATTATTGAAGAAAAAAGGCTTTTTTTTAGCGTAAATGGATGTTTGGGGTATTATATTTATCATTTTTCATCACCCCACACCCGTACCCACATCCATACACTCCCATTTACTTCTCCCCTTGAAGAATTCAGCAGCCCACTTCTCCCCCTCAAAAATTTCTCCATCTCATTTGTATGGGTGAAATAGAGTTTATAGGTGTAGGTTAAGATGTATTGTTTTGGAGGCTCATTGTACCTTGATTTGAGGGGGGTTGACTTGACCAATTGTGCACAACACCCACACCATTCCCCCCATCACCCCATGGCCGAAATTCTGCAGCCCTTCCCCCTTCATTTTCCCTCTTTTCATTTCCTTCAATTTAAATCAAAAAATTGCTCCAAAATCCAATTTAAATCTCACAAATTGATTTCCATTCTTCATCCCATTCTCCTTAGCTTTTATCACTTGGATCATGGTGTTATGAAGCCATCATTGGAGGCAAATTCTTCTTGCTAGATCACTAGATTTTAAGGTATAATTTCTACCCATTTAAATTCTTATGTTTAGATTTATTTAATTGAGTTGTTTTAGTGTTAATTTTAGTGCTATTTGCATACTAGTTTTTTTTTAAAAGTTTATGGCTTGAGTTGAATTAGGGTTTTGTTGTGGAAATGGGTTATGATAAATTGTGCATGGTTTTGTGTTGTGGATTAATATCTTAAGTTTTATAGAAAGCTAATTTAGTTGTTAATTCCAAACCATTACTTATAAAATGCCCTAATTAAGTTATTTTGCTAACTAGAGTTTTGGAAAATTATTAAATGCCTTAGATTAAATTATAATTATGGTTTCATGTCATTATAGATAATATATTGAGTGGGTTAATGCTTTTAGTTCATGAAAATCTTAGCTAAATTGTTGTTTGTGCATTTTTGCTATAAATTGTAAAAAAAATTGGGTATTTTGTAAACTAGAATTTTGGGGTTAATGGAATTTAATGAGATTAAATTATGGAAATTGTTTTTATGACTTATTTAAGATATTTAATAAGTATTATGGCCACTAGATTTGTTTAAACATCATGTTTTGTACAAAAACGGCGAATTGTGCTTGCTAGATTTTCGGAAAAATGACTTTTTAAGTGAAATTGGGGTTTTTGTGAATTTTAACCTATTTTATATTAAAATTAGTGTTCGTGAATGTGCAAATGAGTGTATTTGGGTTTTTCTCGATGATTTGGCGTTTGTACGCCGACGTCGAGGGTTTTTGGGTTGATTTGTGAAAGCAACCATAGGTTTTGACCTATGTGGGATTCGTGTGTCGTTTTGGTCATGAGTCGGATTTTAATACGATACGGTGCGTTATGATATGTAGGTACCCCATGTGGACTTCGAGACGACAAGCAAGCGCGTAGCGACGTCGGCACCGGCGAACGAGGACCAGGTGAGTAGATTTATATCTACGGGGAGAAGTCGGGTGGATGGCGTATAGCACCCCCGTAGTTCGTGGTGATGTATACGAATACGTATACACACAGATATTGATTATATGTTGTTGAGATTATTGATGATAAGATGGATATTTGGTATTTTTGGATTGGTTTAGTGTAGTTGCGAAACCCTAGAGTAGTGGTCGCACTCACACACGCACACACACACATACTTGCATACATTCTTCTTTTATATGTGCGTATATGGGAGTATATATTTATGTGTTCACATGGGTATGTGACTATGTGTTCATATACTGGATTTGAGGATAGTATTTGGAATTTGAGATGAGTTGATGATATTGGGCCTGAGGCCAGAAGATCGGTGATGTGATTTGGTTCGTATTGAGATACGACATGATGTTTTAGCGGGTCTTTTGACGTAGCAATTCTTACACCTGTATGCATGCTTAGGCGGTATCAGTATTGTACTAGACGTAGGACATTGTCCCGGATCATGATATTTGATAAAGAAGATACCAGATGAATAGTGTGATTGAATGTGATATTAACCCGTACCCAGATTTGGGGATGCCGTACGACGGATTTACGTACGAGCTATATTGATGATTGATCCGCACTCTTGACTTAGGATGCCTGATTATAGATATGGTATCAGATATGATATTATTGAGGCGGGATCACGGACTATACATATACAGGTATGTATATATATCGACTCAGATGATAGGCGGTTTCCTTACCTGTAGTTCAGCTTGTTAGTTCAGCCGTATAGTTTAGTGTAGTTGTTAGATTAGATTAGACTTCTTACCTATTTCAAAAACTAACGAATCGTGGGCATTTTTAAAGACAGCCCAAGGGATCCTACGGATATTTCAAAAGACGTATCTTTTCATAAAAACACCGTAACCCCTATTTTCAAAACCCCATGATTCGTGTTATTTCAAAAGGCACCATTTATAGGACTGATATTAGATTAATGCAGATTAGTTATAGCTGCGCCTAGTTTTCAGCTCGCGCTCATTTTTGTGGTCCGCTTCGCATCGCATGCTTATTTTATGTTTCATACTCCATTATTGATATCATGCTGTTAGGACACCAGCACTATTACCGATGATGCGTATGTACCACGTACACTTAATTGCCGGCTCACACACATCTTCATCGGTAATTGCCATGTCACGTACACCTTAGAAAATGTTATTGCTTGACATAGCCTGTTAGCTAATAGTTAGACATGATATTAGTGTACTTGCCTTATATGTTAGTTTAGACATTGTAGTTATTACCTGCTACTTCATGCATACTGTTATTCATTGTTATGCCGCATTCATGGATTCTCATGCATATATTCACTATTTTACGTGTTATTGAGGTTTTGGACTCGGATTTCCATGAGATTTTCTGGATTTGGAGGAAACCCGCAAAAACTTATATGAACTGATTTCTCTCTTTTTAAAATAAAAAGTGTGGTTTTCCCATGATGTATGAGTCGTCCACCATGAGTTTGCTGATGGATTTCGAGACCCGATTCGAGGAGACGGATGAACCGTTTCGGGTACATGGTGGACCCGGTAAGGTATCCCGGGGCAAGAAGCGTGTGATGATGACGATGTGAGCCTGGCAGGGGAGTACTACCTACCGGTGATTTTACCCGACGCGTCGGATATCCGGAGGATACCGTCGTGGTCTTGAGATGGATGGTAGGGGCCGGTCTGGACTGACGGCGCCCTAGATATTGAGGTACAGAGACTGTGATACAGAGATATCGAGATATTGGGATTACGTTTTGTGCCGATGCTAGGCACTGTTTTATGCTGATTTCATTATGATACCTCATTTTAAAAATACAAAGGAAATCTCACTAAATTATGGAAACAGTTCTTCATTTACATGTATTCTGTTTTCATGCATTCATACCTCATTCATATGATATATTGCTACCCTTGGGCACTGACACGGGCACATGAGATTACACTCGGGTTAGATATTTACCCTAGCCTTGTTATAGGCTACGTGTTATTCATATATTTGAGGATATATTATGATCATTGACCTAGGTTGCGTTATTTATGCGATTTCTGTGCGTAGATATTTTTCTATTCACGAGTTGGCAACTCACCCCCGTTGTGCCCCAGTTTCTTGCAGGTTGCCGTACAGGTTTCATTACGGCTTTGCGGGCTCAGTTTCATTCGGGTGACTTGCTAGTAGGTGGGTTTTTCTTGTATCGTACCCATCATATTACCTTGTATAATATTATTCTGTTGTATCTAGTAAATTCCATCAACCAAACATGTATTTTTTTGAGATAGAGACCAGTGTTGTTTATTCTTTCGACCTTAGAGTTGCTCGTTATATTTCTGGTGGTTTTGAGTTTCCTTTTGAGTATTGATCCTCGCCGTTGGCATTGTATATTATATTGTTTGTGTGGTTGTGACCGTCGATTGACGAAGAGCTAGCTCCCGCTTGGGGATGCCCTTTTCTTGTTTTCGTATACTATTCATGTTGTATCCCGTTTGGGGGCCTGTATTTACAAAGGAGACTCTGCCGAAATTTTCAGTAAATTTTTGATGTTTTAAAAACCGCATAATTCGGCTTATGCTATTAAAACTACTTGTTTTAAATTGGTTTTCCTTCACTCTACTTCTTTTCTTGGTTTAGATTTTTGGGTTTTCGGTTTACTTAGATTACGTACGCCTCGAGACGTTTCGTAGTTTAAGTGCCGGTTATATTCCGTACTTTCGGGACGTGACATAATCTGATGATTTTTAGTCATCTTTGTTGGATCTTTGATCCAAGGGTGGGGAACATTTAGTTCCAGCGCTAGCGCTCTATTGCTTTGCACGTGAGCGCTGCCTCAGAGTCGTTGACCCTTAGCGCTGGCGCACTTGGCGCGGGCGCACTCGTGCTTTGCACGTGAGCGCTGCCTCAGAGTTTTTGACTCTTAATGCTGGCGCACTTAACGCTTGCGCTCTCGTGTTTTTCACGTGAGCGCTGCATCAGAGTCTTTGACTCTTAGCGCGAGCGCTTTTATGAAGCGCCGCTTCATTTCAAATTTCAAAATTTGAACAGAGCTCTGCTCTGATTGGGGGAAACATACCCGCTAAGGATTGACCGAGCATGGAAGCTGCTTGGTGGCATCTTGGTGAGAACTTCGATCCTTAGCGTAGGTGGATAGGAAGTTACCCGCTAAGGATTGACCGAGCAGAGAAGCTGCTCGGTGGCCTCTTGATGAGGGCTTCATATCCTCAGCGTCGGTGGGTAGGGGACTACCCGCCAGGGATTGACCGAGCAGGGAAGCTGCTCGGTGGCCTCTTGGTGAGGGCTTTTTAGACTTCTCTTCGCCCTTGGCCTCCTCTAACAGCTCGGTCTGGGAGATGTTGAGAGGTGTGTACTCCTGAAACTTCGGGGAGTACGGTTTTGGTCGGTCGACCCTCTTCTTCTCTTTTCTGCCCCTCTTCTTTTGGTTGGCTTGGTCGTCCCGGGGCAGGTTGGCGTTCACCTCCGAGTCGAGTTGGATCTCTCGTTTGGTCCAAGCTTTTACCTCGGGCATGGTCTTAGTTTGCGCTAACGGAAAAGAGCGGAGTCACTCTTTGTTCCTAAGACCCGACCTTAGGGCGGTGATGACAGTTTCATCCCGGTGCACGGGAATCTCGAGAAGAGTGTTGTAGAAGCGAGTGACGTATCCCTTGAAGGATTCCTTGTCCCCGATTTTTATGGTGAAGAGGTAATCGACAGTCCGCTTCTGTCGTATGTTTTTGACTAAGTGACCGAGAAACTGGGCGGCCAGCTCATCAAAGGTAGAGATGGAGCGTGGCGCGAGTCCTCGGAACCAGTCCCGTCCAGCCCGGATGAGGGTGGCGGGAAATGCTCGGCATTGGGCAGCGTCGGAGTTATCCTGGAAGCAGATGCCCGCCGTAAATGCGTCCAGATGGTCCTTTGGTCAGATTTCCCGTCGAAGAGGGCGACCTTGGGCGGTTTGTTCCTAAACGAGACATGCTCGGCCAGCAGTTCCTCCGTAAAGGGTTTTGTCAGCGAATCGGCGGAGTATCGGGCCCCTCCGCCGGACGCCCCTGTGTTCGAACCCCCCCAGCCACATATATTTTTAATTGATTTTTTCTTTTAATTTTTTAGAAACCCAACAGTTTCCACGTGCACTACACGTAAAATGAAAAGTCAAACAGAAATCAAACATCTGCACTGGGTTATATGAAACGACTCCAATACATGGCACAAATCCCAGACCCAACCAAATCCAAATGGCCGAAGAGATTTGTCATGGGGCCGGCGCCGCCCCCCTCCCCCGGTGGCAAATGCTCCCAAAATTTTCCCCCACACCCCTTGGACTCCCCCCACTACTCTTATTCTGTTTGATTTCTCTGCAAATTTACAGAGGGATTAAATTCACCTCTTTAATCCATTTTTAATGCTCATTTTAATTCTCAAATTCATTACCCTAAACCCTAATTTTTTCTATAAATACCACACTACATTTCACTCCCCCCCCCCCCCCCCCGCCCTCAGAAATTCTATAAAAAAACTCACTAAAATTTCCAAGTCCCAAAGTTATACAAGTGGAGTTAGCAAAGGTCAAAGTTCTGGCAACGTTTCGGGAAGATTCCGGCGACGAAACGACTCCCCGATGATTCCAATAGCTTCCCTTCTCTCTCCTCTTGTTTTTCAACCTGTAAGTTCCCACTTCCCCTTTCTCTTCTATTAAAACGAAATCACTTTTCAAAACTAGTCGAAAGCGGAGTTAATCCGACTTCCAATTCCATTTTAACTAAAAACACAATTTTTCTTTAGAACAAATCCACCATCTTTTTGTATATTGTTTAACAAACATAATACAACATTCACAACAAGTTTCATCTCAAAATAATATACATTGCAACTTCTATTCCATCTTTACGGTAAAATACCATCATGTTACATACGACATTGTTTAATTTAACCGTATTACCTTTAGAAAACTCACGAGGTAATGACATATCTCATCACAACACACATTTTTGACATAGCACGATAACTCTTGGGACAATAGTTTATGGAAAAATACGAGTTTACGATTAAATACCATAAACATTAAAAAATTGTTTTCTTTAAAAGCGTATTACTTAATTCCTTGCAAATACGCCTCTACAACCCATTTTGGGAAATCCCGATCGGGATGGTGTGGGTTATCTCACATCCTCGGGCCTAGTAGAGCGAGATGCAAACCTCCGCAAGGAGCATTCGATCTCGATGGAATTTTTAATGCAATTTTTAAGAAAAATGTGATTTCTATTTAATAAATATATTCTATTTTCTTTTATATAAATATATATATAAATACTATCAAAATATCTACTTTAAGTATACAATATATATATTCCATATTTTCTAAATCAAAGGAATCACCAATTTCATGAAACTACCTTTACAATTCAACACCATTCCAAGTTTACACGAAATTACCATATACAATGAAATTTAGGTTATATCCACTAGAATATTTCACTTTATAAAAATTACAATTATGAAAAACCTAAAGACGATAATTAAATACTTGATGTGTATTTTGAAAATATATCAAAACTATTTTTCATAAAACCTCCTCAAGTTATATTAATTTACAATAAGGACCCTAATAAACATAGGTTTAAACGGGACCAGTTCTCATGAGCCTCAGGGAGCCAAAGAATATGGGTGCTTACCTATCTAAGGTAGACAATCTAAAAACGGTGTTATCAATACGGTAATTGTCTTGAAAAAAGACATAAATCCTGCCGTCCATTTGCAGCAGCTGCCGATAACTCCAAAACATGATTCAGGACTTCAATTTCTTTTAAAGTGTCTGACTCAGACGGAGTCTCAATCTGATATGAAATCAATCTGACTTGAATTCAATTCATTTATAACTACAATACAATATGAATCCATGAATGCCAGAATTCAATTTATATCAACATGACTCGACCGAACCGAACCATGGATATACTCTAATTACATGACTATCCATTTATATCCATTCCGTTTACTGATATCGTGGTTTCGGCAAGTCTTCGATTTACTACAAAACAATACAATACAATCAATACAATAAACATTACGGGGTTTATAAAGGGGTAGACTGCTACGGAACATGTTAAAGGTGGCACGAGACGGTCATTAAAAGACGTATCTATACATCCAAACCGTTGTTCCGTGGTTTTATCGACGAAGCCTTGTACTACGGGTTACCAAAGTCCACGGTGTAAGTTGGACTCCTCTCGTATACACATGTATCTTCTGTACCAAGCTACAACAACTACGTTAGTATAACAAATATAATATTATCTACTTCACCTGTTCTATTCTTCTCCTTCTTTCTTTGGTACTTACCGAGCAATCGTTCGCTGACGACATTCCTATTTCTCTTATTCTTTGGAATGTTGTCAGGAGGACCCAACTTTGAGGAGTTCGAGACCAGCCAGGAGTACTTAGGCCAGTTCACAGAAGACCCTGAGCATTGACTTTACTTGTAATCATTTTATTTTCAGTTCATGCCATTGTTTAGGTATTGCATTCCAGACTTGTATTTACTTTCCACTATTGTATTGTAAAGGAATGTTGAATAAATAAAAGTTGTTCATTTATATTCATGTCTCTTGTATACATTTTACTTTATATTGCTTAGATACGCTTAGTGTGTTTACTTCTGAGTAAATACGTCGCGTGGCCCGTCGTGTCTCCTTACCTATATACTGGAAAGCGGGGCATGATAGGGTCATTGAATCGATAGCTGTGTGGGAGCCGCGGTTGTCAGAGTCGGCACGCCCGTGTTCGGGGGCTTCGAAGGGAGTAATTTACCCGCTCTTCTGCCGACGCCGTAATCCCTGGGAAAGGAGCGGCGATTTGGGGGGCTGGGCCCGCCGCTTGAACGCGAATGAGCGCGTCCACCATTGACGTGAGTCTGTCGATCCGGATGGATAAGGCAACAATGGCGTTGGGAGGAGGAGACGAGCCGCACCCGCCTCTGTTGTGGGGGTGGCGACAACTCGTACTGGGATCGCCACGGCTCTCGCTCACCATTAGATCGAAGACAGAGGATCAACTTTGATGGGAGAAAAAACATGTTCGTTCCCACAGATGGCGCCAACTGATCGAGGTCTGATCTCCTTCAGATGTTGTCCTCCGTCGATCTGTAGCGAGTGCTGTTGAATGACAAAGATTTAATTTGAAGGTTGTCTTCTTGAGCATGTGGATCTCAGTGGGCTTGTTTTGAGGTGAAGCCGAGCTATCTGCAAAAGAAGTCCCAGGGTGGCTGTACCACCGTGGACCCTCCGACGATCAAGTTAGCCGAGGAATATGAGCAGAGTACCGGCTTGTTGAATTAAAATTGCCTTACTTGAGTCATCTGGGAGAGGGGTTTTTATAGTTGTCGTATGGAGCGAGCTGGGGCAAGATCTTCGCCGTCAGTTACGCCCCTGACATTACGCCTGCGTGAATGACGGGATCTCTCCATTAATAACGAGATACGCTCATTAATGGGGGGGATACGACGGCGTGGAACGCGGAATTGTTGGGTGGCGGATATCTCGCTTCTGGCGAGATACGCGGAGCCGTGGCGGAGACGCTTGGGCTCTGCATTCTTGGTTGCTCGGTAGAACCGGAGAGGCTTAGCTCGGCAGGAGGCTCGGAGGCGAGCGGGAGGCCGAGGAAGCTCGGTTCTGTGATAGCTCGGAGGCGAGCTGGGAGGGATGAGGAAGCTCAGCGCGTAAAAGGGCTCGGAGGCGAGCCGATGGTTATTTGTAAGGCGAGCATATGAGTGTTCTGGGAGGCCATCGAAGGTCGGGTCAATCCTCGGGGTGAAGGCCCGGGGAATGCCTTCAATGTATCGTGCTTGCTCCTGTCCCGTAAGCCCCGGGACACATCATCTACCACGTGTCATGATCTGGGGAATTCCCACTTATGAGTATAGTAACTTCCAAGTTCTTTTTCCATCAAACAAACACTTGAAGTACCGAATGTAGATTTACTTTCGGTGCTTGCATGCTACTTCATGTCAAATAAACAGGCCCTAAATTGAAAAGCGTGTTTTGACGTTTAAGTTTCTCCGTCTGGCGTTGCAAAGCCGAAGGAAAAGGCAGTGCATATATGGCTAAATTGCACAAGATATCAACCTTTTTTTAGGGGAGATTAAATGAAGGCTAAAGCGTTTGCCCTCACATTTCATTAAAAATTACGTTAACGAAACTAAGTAGCTAAAACATGGACAAGATTTCAATGTTTTGACGGATAAATACCTAAGTTTTTATGAGTAGTAAATAAAAACCTAACTTTTTACTTCGTTTGCGCTTTACCACCTACATGTGATATATGAAGCTGGTATAACGGTTATTTTGCCATTGTTTTACATTCGTTTTAAAAAATGATTGAGTCAAATATAGATATTTTTGTGCAACTCATAGATATAGGTATTTATTTGTGGAATTGGTGAAATCTTGGACATTTACTTGCAATTTACCCTAGATTTTTTGGTGAATGTTGAAAATTCCACGGTGTTGTCACGTTTGATAAGATAATATTTTTAAAAAGTCAATTAGAGCAGGTTCGTAATGAACGTCAGGATCTTCTTTGAAGAATATTAAGAAAGCGTCTTGCATCAATAAACGAAAATATCATTTAAGAGATTGAGAAGAAACAAGATGAATATGACATAGAACCGTTTTTCTTCTAGCTGTTGAAGAGAGTTCTGGCTTTCACTTATTTGCTGGTATTATAATGCTAATAATTAACTCAATAAAATACGAGTTTTTATTAAACCTAAATTTTGATGCAAGAAATTGATAACATTAATTATTATTATAATTTCTTTATAATGAATCATATCAAGTTCTTACGGTCTTACTTCAGTTAAAATACTCTATAAAATAGATTTGTTTTTTGATTTTATAATTCTAGTTCTTACACACATGTGCATCTCACATGCAAAAAAAAACAGTCATCATTAGAAGCAGAGGTTTGTTCCATACAATCGACATGTATAACATTTTCAGATTCTCTGAATCAATAATAAGCCTTCTTGCACATGAGATCATTAAACTAAGATGAGATTGACACCACATTATATCTCAAAAAATTAAATACAAGGATGTTCAAACCAAAAGAAAGAAGGATTAAATTAAATAACCCACCATATCTCAAAAAAATTGAGAACAATATAATGCAAAGATCATTGCACAAACAATGGAATGATCCTTGATAAACTCAATATAACCACCACAAGTCAAAGAACAACAACAAAAGAGTATTTTGAGGATCACAAATCACTCTCAAGGAAACAAGTAGCACACATTAATATGAACGAAGGAATTCCTTCTTAATCGCTACGGATAACAAAATGAGATATCTTTTCCTTGATCTTTCGAGCTCACGAAGTACCATGAACCACCCTCGTGCTTTTGCCGTAAAGGTTCTTATACACAATCTTGGTTCTATAAACAAGAATCAAGCTCAAGATCACCGCGATGATGCAAAGCCCGCACATGATCAACGAAGAAAGGAAGAAACACACGACCCCTTCACATTTCAATGCCCTGTCGACTCCTAAACCTGTCCCAGAGAAAACCTGTCCGATAATCGATCTTGGGTTGTGGTGCTTGTGTGCTTGTTGCTCCGCTTCGTAATCGTATATACTGCTAACGATAACACCTGAGAATATCAATGAGCCTGCGGGATTTGCTACTGTGAGAAAATTATACAAGGCCCCGAAGTTTTTAAGGCCAAAGAGCTCGGAGGCGGCAGCAGGTACAATGGCCCAGTGGGCCCCGTATCCAAGCCCGATAAGGAGCGTTCCGATGTACATCGTTCCGGGCCAACCCATAGCGAAGAAGAAGTGGCCGATTGCCGTTAGAACTTGAGCTGCTGCCATTGCTACTGGCCTAGGGTATGCATGTTCCCTGAGAAAAAAGTAAAGAGAGCAACAGGACATGTTTATAATGAGAATTCATGACACAAGTTTTGCCACAAGGTTTATAGTTAGTACTAGGGAAAAATGTTCCTAAATGTTTTGATTAATGTGAGAAAATCCAAGAAATACTTTAAGCAACTATTTATTTAAAATAAAGAACTTGTATGCGTAGTTAAATAAAACTGGCATGAAAAAAATACCTTACGATAATCTCAGAGATATAACCTCCACCGACACGTCCAAGAAAATTCCATATGCTGATCATCGACACAAAAATATGCGTCTCCTCGAAACCCAGAGATTGGCTCATCTGACCCAAATTATCAATAACAGTCAACCCCGATCCCGACCCCAACAAAAGTGAGACAAAAAGAAGCCAAAAATCCGCCTTTATCATCGCCTGCAACAAAGTAAAATCCTCGCCTCTATGAGGTCCCTTTCTTCTCTTAACTCTCACAGCCCCGACTGCTGCAGCTTGAAACAATTTCGACTGCAACTGCGCGATTCTCTTTTGCCTTTCTAATGCTGGAAGCAAATCCACTTCCTTTGGCTTCTCATCCTCAACCTCGCTAAAAATTACCTCAGTTTGCTCTTGCTCATTCTGAGGCACCGGCAAAAGCAATTCTTGACCTGGAGCGCTGTCTACGGTACAAAACGTGAGAAGCAAAGGAATCGAGATAGGAACAAATAGGATAAAAAATAGAATAGAAGTGAATATGATAATCATGGTTTTGCTCAAATCTACAAGATCTTCTACAAGCATAACGCCCATGATATAAGCCGCGAGAAGAAGACACACGCTATAAATGAACATGAAGCTAGAGTAATCTGATGGTCGAACTTGTTTGTGGCCGCCCACTGGTCTAACGATGAACATTAAAGCGATGACAACCATCGAAGGCCCGACGGCGACCATGAAGATTAGAGCGGCATGATCGGGAGTGTGAATCATTGCGTAAATTTGGGTTAAAATTGCTCCGCTAAGACCCGCGAAGCCCTTTAGAATTCCTACTACCGGGCCTCGGCTTTTTGGGAAATTTTGTACGCATGAGACGAGAGCGGCCGTGTTGAAATAGGTTTCTCCATTGTTCCCAACAAAGATAAGAATGCACATCTGAACAGAGGGAGGAAAATGAGTTAAGATCGGCATAATGTTTAATAAAGCAGTCATTATAATTTGTTTAAATTTAAGAGTGTTGAATAAGCGAATACACGTAGATGCTTGAGAATTTAAACGTGTAATAGAAATAGCATGAGCATACCAGATTTAGATAATAAGACACCGAAAACATGTTAGCAGTCATCTCAATGAGTAGTCCAACTAATAGAAATATCATAAGAATTACATATTTAGACAATAAGCAATTACTAAAGATGTTATAAAACATCTCAAAGTGATTGTTCCAATTGTGCTATTCAACTAAAAGTTTAGAACAAATTGGTAGAGGTCCTTGAGTTCATTGATATACCAAGATATGTCATATGAAGAGTGGGTAAATAAACTATAGCCATTACTTTCGGCCAAAAACGAAAACACATATTCGATCACTGCTTGAATGCTTCTATGTGCTCGGTCTCAAGTATCAAGTAACATAAAGGTACCGAATGAAGCGATAAGCATTTGCTGGTTGCTGAACATCAATAGGAAAAATGTATTCTCCTTTTTTCCCCCTTCTTGAACAATGGGAAATCAGAAGAACTTTTGATGGGCACGATATAAAATCAATTAAAACTATCAATATAAATAATAATAAATTTAGCAAGATCTCGCTTGAGGTAGGGAAGACATAATAATCAATTATTAATCCCATTCATGTTGTAATATCCAAAATTTCAATATTGAATTATATAAACTTTAGCAAGACATATTAATTGAAAATCCCTTTAAAATGCTGTAATATCCAAATTTTAAATACTTAATTTTAAAATTTAGAAAGAAATGCAAGATATCGTTTGTGGTGAACTGGATATGACGCTGAAGATCAAGCAGTACCAGATCTGTCCGTATGATGTCTTCAGATCATTAAAGCTTACAAAATGAAAATAACATTGAAAAATATTCAGACGATATGAATAAGAGTAGTTAAAGTCAAAGCCAAGGAACCAAATGATTCCATAGTTTCTCTATCTGGACTATGATCGATAACTTGATACACTACTTCAATGGCGTGAGGTCAAGCAATTTAAAGAATCAAGGGAAAAATGGTATTCAATGAGAAAGATTATATAATATGGTAACTTGCAAGTTGGTACATTAACATACATGAGGGAGAAACCTTAACTTGTGGTTTATGCTCGCTCTATCAAGTATTAAAACAATAACAAGTACAGTTTAGTCAGCTGCAAAGAGATTCCGAAATAAAGCACTTATCGTCCCTTAATATATTTGGCGATAATGGACATGACAAATTTTACTATTAATTTTTTTTAAAGACCACATGTCAAATTGATTCGAACATTCACAGATAAAATCAGTGTCTCAAAGTACATGACAATACCAAAAGTAATCCAAGAAATCACGAATAAAACACATTTCACTTCTTCTTTTTTTTTAAAATAAAAGACACATTTAAATTGATACCAATGGAAAAGAGCTCCATTAGTTGAGGCCACAGATAATGAGATCTTCGGATATCTCTTTGTTAAGATAAAATACTTACTTTTGGTGGCATGGCAGATTCAACTGAAAAAGATAATGCGGTACAAATCCAACTTGTCTGTAGTTTATATTGATTACAATCGAGAGAGCTAACTCCAACTATAGAGAAAATAGGGTGTGTTGTTTATGTTTATATTACCGTGTGTTGTTAATTATTACACCTGTATATACTTCAAAGTTATCAATATCAGATGATTGAATAAGATACTAGCCTTATCTTGATTCCTTCCTCCTATTTCATTTTTACTTTAGCCATCCTCTTTTAGCATCATAATGCTAGCAGAAGTGAAGCAAAATGTCATTTAGACGAGCTGACTAAATGAAAAAAATAAAATTCGCTGACTAAATTCGGCATGAAGGAGCATGTAAGCATCAAAAAGCAAGTTAGAATTCTACAAACTAAATTCGCTGAAATTATCATCAAATGATTCAAAGCATCTCTCCTTTGATTCCTAAAAGGTTTACGAAGAAACCTCTCCTTCACTAATAGATTAAATTTATCCTAATTATTGGTAGGGTCCGATATTGTATAAATCATTAGGGAAAAAACATCAATCAACTTATCCCAGTAGAGACAATCTACAGCTTACTAACAAGTAACACCAATAATATCAACA
This sequence comes from Agapanthus africanus, assembly GCA_030015575.1. NCBI lineage: Eukaryota > Viridiplantae > Streptophyta > Magnoliopsida > Asparagales > Amaryllidaceae > Agapanthus > Agapanthus africanus. The sequence goes on along the minus strand of CM057350.1, from coordinate 100,949,632 downwards.
CCAAATCTATCAAACAATCTCTATAATTGTAACTCTAACATATAAATAGAGCAAAAATTTGAAGAACTCACAGCCCACAGAGGCAAAGCAGCGACTCGCCGAGTGACGATGAGCCAAACCCATCCATATCCAATCAAATTCTGAAGGGCACCAATCAGCATAGCAGCCCAAAGAGGAAGGATCTCACTCAAAGTCCCAGCTAAGAACCCAATACTATCACCAAGATCCTTAGCAACACCAAGTGTCGCAATTTGTCGTTGATTATAGCCCAAAGATTTCTTAATCACAGGAGAAATGCTGCCAAAGAGATAGCCGATGCCTGCACAAGATTGAACCCACATTGCAGCAACAAACACAAGCCATCTGTTGTTGAAGAAGGAGGACAGCTTCCCTTGGAGTGTAGCCATTGGGGAAAATTCAAGGGAAAAGATGGGATTTTGATGGGTTCTGCAGAATACCCAGATTGAAATTTGAAGGAAAAAGTGATCAAGTTGGGATTTTGAGCAAATACCCAGATTGCAAAAGATGGTTTTTGGAAGGTGCCCAGGTTGAAAGTGGAGGGGGGAAAGGTGATTATGGCATGGATCCTTTCCTTGTATATGAGTTGTTGGAAGCCCCCTCCCCTCTCTTTTCTAAAGAGAAAAGGAGTTGTTTTTCAATAGAAGTAGGGATTTGTTTTTGCTCTTCTTTTATTTTTAAAGATGAAAATTGCAAATGGGCAGAAGATGGAAACAAAGAGTTTTGTTTTATTGCTTTCAAGCTATGGAGGAAAGAGGAAAAGAAATCAGACAAGAAAGAATATTATAGCAATTAAATAGAGAACTTTTTCATATAAGCCCTTTTCATATTTCAAAGTTGATGAAAATTATTCCTGCCTTTGTCTTTTTATTACCAATGTAATAATTTTGCGAAATTTTATACTTCCTCCAATTTCACCGTGCAAGAATGATATGAACTTTTCCAGTAAAATTCTTAATCTAACCTTTAATTGCTATTTTAAGTACATTTGTAACTCCATATTTAAAGTGAAGTGGTAATAGAAACACAGTGTGCGACTTACTTTTTGATATTCTAAAAATACAAATAATTTGTGGGGGTGTGCCTTTTAAAAAAAAAAACTCAGTACCTAAAACAAAGCGGATGGAATATATTTATTAGCTAATCATTCATGTAGTTGACTCTAAAAGTTTTGAGTAAAACTTGTTGTGTTCCGTCAATTATTGTTTTTGTTTTCATGGATTAATAGCTTGCTGGTTAAACTGTATAGTATGCTGTTAAATTTAATAGAAAGTTTTATTTCTCATTTTTGGCTTTAAATCTTGTCCACTAATATAAATTTTCCGCTTGATTTATAAATGCTTTATTGTCCAGTAAAGCATTTAATATCTTGCAATTGGTCACGTTGCAAAAGAAATAAAGATTGCAAACTAGTTAATCTTTTTCTTAATGTTGAAAATATCAAATCATGGGGTCTTCACAATTTTTCTAACTTATCTATCGCCATAAACTAAGGTGGATGACTCTAACATGATATGGATAAGTTTAAAAGACTCATTAAAAATAAAATAAGTTTGAATGGCACGTCTGTTGACCCATCTTGTAAACAAACAGATGTAAGAAATATCCCCAAGTTATATTTTATTGGATTATTTGTATATAAATATGTATGCATGTTGATCTTACAGGATTCTTGGTGATATTTCATCGGTTGAGACTTGTCAAAACAGAGGCACACTGATAATGACATCTCGGATGCAAAATAATTAAAATAAAAAATTTGACAAGGTGTTTTATAATTTAGTTGCAATCCAAAGATGTTGATATGTGATTTTGATTTTATTGAAGGGTGGTTGTGCAAGGAATAAAAGGGAGAAATAGTTCTTATAATATGGACATCAGATTTACTGGCCATGTTAGGGAATCTCTGATAGTTTATAGAGGCAAGTGGGGTTTGGGTTTCAATTATTTACCAAAAAGGTTACGTAAGTAAAGATTTAGTACTAACATGTAAAAAATTACTGGTTAATAGTGTTTTTTTTGGCAACATCCCCAAAGGCTTAGGGGCTCTGGGCCGATGGGAACTTTCTCCGTCTAATTGGTTGAAAATCTCTTTTACCACTGCAAGTAGGAGGGTTTCGAACCTAACCCCCCCACCCAAACAGGAAAGTGCCATTGTAGCTCCAGCAAATACTTTTTGGTCTGATATAACACGAGTAACTTGAACACGAGTTGTTGAGGAAACAAGCCTAACATCAAAACGCCTGATGAGAAAGAAGCGCACATGTGCCTGTCCAACTGAGCCCCGTAAGCATCGCAGGCTCATAACCGCACCTGGATCAAGCGATCGGCCCGGCATCCGCACCCGATAAGTGGAGATCCATATGAAGATATGCAGGAAATCCACGAGAATCCTCCCGCAGCTAATTAAGTCCCTCAATGCATGTCTAAAGCCAAACAGGGCATGACGACTGCCCCAACCTGCCGCTACCCGCAAATGACCGCCGCTGTCCATCATCAACCGATGATCACCATCGGCCACCAACCTTCGATGACTGTCGTTCGCAACCGATTGTGCCGGTTGCCAGCGCCCTGCTGACATCGGATGTCTTCACATCATTAACCGGTCTTCACTCGTTAACTTTAAAATTATGCAGATTAAAATCATACGGATTTCGAAATCAATCGAACTCGGATTTGAAATGAAAAGAAATATTATATCAAAACCTATTGTTATTTGTTTTTTAAATTATTAGTAACTAACACTCAAAGAGAAAACCGCTAGAATATCAAGGAGAGAAACATAATAAACATTAAAAATAACCATGATTCTGAAGTTCTGCTCTTTGATTGCACATTCATGTCAAACAAATTGGTTATTATTACCAGGTACAATGCATATGATTAGCTAGGTATAAATATAGATTTAATTTCTTGGATGCTAGCATAGTGATAAGGATGCAAAGCAGAGACAAATACAAAATATTACACATAAGCTATAAATTATTTATTCAACAATACAATACAAAGACAAAAAGGTTCATGCAAGTGTGAGTATGCACCATGGCAAGCAACTTTGGAACACCTTTCCCTTTATAATTTTCCCAAATAAAAAGATTCATATTTAGCAGGACATTCGTCCTGCCTTTTTTGTCAATAATAATAATGTAACGACTCCAAAAATCACTGTACAGAAATTTTCCTGTTAATATACAGAAAAGAGTATTATAGCGTGTATAAGAGTTAAAATTTATTTTTGTTAAATAAAAACAAGAAGTAGCTTGTAGCTCATTGGTAAGGCCTTTGCACTGCTGTGATGTAATTTGTGTGTTTGAATCCTATCAAACATAATTATTTTTTTCTGATTTTTTCTTTTTATTTTTGGAAGCCCAAGAATCTCGAGGCAATTGCTTCAGATCCGACCGGCCAAATTGGCCATATGGTCGGCGCCGCCGGTCGGATGAGCTCCGTGCTTTGCACACTCGTCTTTTCAGCTCCCCTTAACTTCTCTGCACTGTTTGGTTTCCCTGCAATCAAACAAAGACCGTTCATTTCACCATTTAACATTATATTAATGCTTTTTAATTCAAAATTTTAATTCCCAAACCCTGATTCTTCACTATAAATACCACCACATGCTCTAGCTCTTCATCATTTTGAAATTCTAGCAAAAATTTTCTCAAAAAATTCTTAAGAGCAAGTGGAGTTAGCTACCAAGCTCTTTCCGTCGAAAATCGAAACCGATTCCGGAGCTCTCACAACGCCACGAAGCCTCCCTCTTCTTTCTAATTCTTTTTTTGAGATTTCCAAACCGTAAGTCCCTCCTAACTCCCCTTCTTTTTATCGAAATGCAACTCCTAATCATATATCAGTAAAGTGGAGTTGTCACGTCCCACTTTCCAAAATACGGAATACAAGGGTGACAAGGTCAGCCATGCTCCTATGCTCGAGGAAATATCCTGCCGTAGTCGCACTTCGGTTTCTACCATTACGTGGTAATCAGTAATCAATGCACAGGTAAAAAGAAATGCAGTCACTAAATACTTCCGAAATAAATACAAAACTAACCAGATAGAAATCAAGGAAAAGACAGCGCTGGCGTGGCTGATCTAGATGTCTGCAATATTCTCAAGATATGACATATCCTGATCCGAGCTAAGTCCACTTCTCACTCTGAGCATGCATACTCAGGTTGTCAGAGCGATACAATAGGAGAATATATATATATATATATAAACACGTGCAATGATGATGAACAAAAAACAGTAAATATGGAGCGATGACATGAGCATGTAGCAACCGGTACAGGCAAACATTAAATCAGGTATATCGAATAAGTAATCAATGCAACGTCCATGTCACTAAACCTACCAGTCTCTAAGTCTCACTGTCCAGGTCGCTAAATCTATAGTCAGTCCAAATGTGAGCGTCAACCACCGCAGGAGTATCCCTAACTCAAGGGTAGGCCCCGGGGGCAAGAGAATACGGGCCCGAATCACGCTCGCTAATAATCAGTAATGCTATCCATACAACTCCCAAAATCGCTGTATATGCCGACAGTGGAACTCCTGAGATTCCGTTGATCGAGCTCATACTTAAACTACTCCACACCTGCGGTCTATATCAAACACCGACCATGAACCCAAATAATAGTCGCTATATGATAAGTCTACGCGAGAAACTGAAGGCAGGGTCTCCATCAAGCATGTCTCGACTTGTATCCAAGACAAATGGACAGTACTCGATATCTTACCTATGACACTAATATAAGTGCTTCCATAACCGTCACATACCAGTTATAGTTACACTTACATATGTCTCATAGACGTCGACAATGCAATAATTAACCGGTTCCGCTGACTGTGTACAAGTACGTATCACTTTCACTATTCAATCATGCTTTTACACTAACGTACTTTCCATAATCCAATCACTAACATTTATCACCGGGTAATGTAACACGGTCACTGGGTTATCAATGTATATGACCATTATTCGAATGAGGGTATAACCGCTAAATGATATGAGGAGAATGCAATTAATTACAATACAAATAAAAATATAGCAGCCAGTGTCCCACCACTTGAAAAATTTACTATAAATCACACGTGCAGAATTAAGCAAAACAATATAAAGGGGGTAAGCAGTATATTTAATTATCGGTACAGAAAAATTAGTTTCGTGTCAATCGGGTTTTAGGTTTGGTAGTTGCGGTCATTTCATTTTAAGTGTTTACTGCTAGAAATCCAATTTCTGAACTGTAAGTCCGTTTCGTAACACGTTTTACTCACTCTTAGGAGCATAATTAGATGACGCTACTGTTCAACTAATTGTAGGGCTATGAGTTAAATTTACAGAACAGGAGACGAATCAACAATATTCATTTAGGTTTAGGAATTACGATCAGGTTACTGATGAAGCATGCAAACTGAAATGACAGAAATATGCCGTACATGTCAGCCGTTTAAAATATGATTTAAATACCAAAGGATACTGGAATTTAGTAAAACCAGTACCATTGGAAATCTAAAACAATTTTATATGCAGAGGTAATTGGCTATGCACATTATCACAATTAAACATTAAGGTTTCAGGTGTATAAAAGCAAGTCAAGGGGTAAGTTCCTGCACTGGACTGCGGTCCAAAGTAAGGTAAGTTCTTTGTTTTCGGTATTCAGAGGATACACCTGATAGTAAAGATATACATCGTGTTAAATATTATGCAGTACACTTCGCAACGAACCCAGGAACGCTGCGATTGGATTTTTCTATAATTAATTATGAATTTTACAGTGTCAAGCGTTTGGTAAATTGTAAGTTTCGGTATTAAGGTTAGGGCGTCACTTATGTGTGGAAATGACATTGATTTGCCACCAAATTTGTACACAGTGTTTGTTAACAGTGTTAGCGTCTAAATATCATGATTTCCGCCATATTTTATTTAATTTTTGCATAAGGCTCACATCGAGCACTTAAGATAAACATGCAGTCATCGCTCGAGACTAAAGTTTCTTCTAACAAACTAAGTTAGATGTTAACCATTTAATTTACACGCGTTAATAACACAGTAATAAGCCCTAGTCTGGTTCCACTCAAGTAAAACAACACGATGAATCGATACACAAAATTTCAAGTATAGATTTTGATCCAATCACATTTATACATCTAGTTATAATATAATTACTTTAGCTAACGCTTTATTATAGCATGTTAAACAAGTGAATAGGGATTTCACTTGCCTCGGTCGCTGATATAGAAACGACACCGCTTGCGGACTTCGTCTCAATACACGAGACGATGCGATATTGAACACGGCGCATGGCGCGAGCGCGATGCGTGGAGATCCGGTACTGGGCATGGTGACGATGCGAGTGTGACACGGTAGTGGGCGTGGTCCTGATGTGGAGTGGGCATGGATGTGGGCACGGTGATGGCACGCGGTAGGCACGGTGGCCACGGAGCTATCCCGGTCTGCAACGAACGTGGGGAAGGCGGCTATGATGATGACGGTGATGGCGGTGACAGTGGAAAAAGCGGCTTGCATGGCGCCGGCAAAGGCAACGGAGGAGACAGCGGCTCCGGTGAGAGAAGCTTGGGGCTCGGCTTAGGCTCGGAGTGGAGTTGGAAACTTAGGTGGGTGCTGGAGTTGGCTCGGGAGCTGGTCGAAGGCTAGGAGCCCAGGCGATGTG